>OY856349.1:5000000-10000000 GCA_963693475.1 Ectropis crepuscularia
AGGCATGTGCCTGATGTAAGCATTGCCTGCCCATGATAACACAGTGACAAGCAGCTATTGGAACATGAAGAGTCCAAACTTTTAGCTAGCACTACACTGCGCTCGTCAGACACATACTTACACACATGGGTAATTTCACATGTTTTCACATTACTGCTTGATGGTAGAATAACTCGCAAAGGTATGGGGTATGGTACTTCCCCAGGTAAAAAATTTGGCGTTAATGTTTTTGCATATTTTTGATCAGCCTTATCTATTGATAACCTAGTAATTAAATTTACTGAATTTTTTTACTGTCGACTATCGACGAGAAGCTGTTAATTTACGCTGATCGCTGATGGAGACACTGTCAACTAGTGTTGCACATCGTAGTAGACTATATCGCTACACTATCGATATAATATCGATAGGTGACGTCATTTCAACAGTATCGATAGCCTATCAATACTACCGACATTATATCGATAGTGTAATACAGGGCAATAGTATTGATAAACACAAATAGTATCGTTAGTATTGCAACTATTCGCTTACATAGTTACGATACCATCGATAGTATTGAAACTATTAGCTTCAATTGTATCAATTGTGTTCATCGATAGTATCGATATCATATACTATCGATAATTAAATAAACTGCTTGCCACAAATCAATCACATATCTCTAGTACTTAAGCTTCCTCTAAATGTCAAATTCGATCACTTCTAATACACAATCACTTCTGCCTCACAGGGCAACATAAAACCTTGCTAAAGTTTTCATTGTGGCACACACTACTTACTTTTAACTCACTTAATTATAATGAAGTAATACAATCGGTGGTTACTCAAGTATCGATAGTTTTACTTACTTTCGATTGTATAGATACTAATTTTTATTTACTTTTTAATTTAACGCAACGATATTATTAAAACTATTGATGGTATTACTAAATACTATCGGTGCTATCGATAGTATTTTGCAATAGTATCGATACAATCGCTTGAAATCAATAGTATAAGTCGATTTGCAGCATAGATACTATCGGTATTGTGACCAGTTTTCAAGATTAACTATCGATATTTAGGCAACACGGCTGTCAACGAATAGTCGAAAATTGAACGGTTTCTTAGACTAGTTCACTGTCGACGGTCTCATTTACATTCTCTGACGGTCTCGTTTCGTTGATGCAAAGTTCGTCAACGACCCCCTCTATCAAGGACGCACCTGAAACCTGAACGTATATTGTTACAATTGTTAGCTAAGTTTGACTTGTCTAACAATATATAAAAATTCGCTTATTACTTATAAGATTATTACTAAACTCGTAAAATGTCTAACGTCGCTCGTGAGGCCCTTTGCAAACTGATAGGAAACTCGTGCGTGTTTTAGCGACAAACAGCGCCATCTATGGGCAATCTTTGTAAACAACGAGATAATTTTAGAATTTCGTTTGTTATCAATTTGTATTTATGTATTATTATAAATTACCACCCAAACAGTATCAGGTACACGGACCAGGTAACTCAGAAAGTTTTGCGAAAAAAAGTTTTTATTTATAATACACTGGCCACTTGTTATTATTTTGAAAACTTCGATTATTTAAAAGTAAAAGTACATCTGTTCGATTTTCAAATTTCCCTCCGCATTTATTTGAGAGGCAATTCAAATTTTTTGTCTAATTAAAAAATGGATCTGCGTCGAGAACATTTTCGTGCTATGATTTTTTACGATTTCAAATGTGGCTTAAAATCTGAAGAGTCATTTAATCGACTTCGAATTGCTTTTATGGATGAAGGACCTTCGAAAGCAACCATCTCTATAATAGAATAGAATAGGTGTCCTCTCAAAGGTGCGAAGGTACTTCAAGTCTGAGCAGTTGCTCACGTTATATAAGGCTCAAATTCGTTCTTGTATGGAGTACTGTTCGCATCTTTGGGATGGTTCGGCTAAGTATCAGCTGGAGGCCTTGGAATCGATCGAGAGACGTGCCAAAAGGCATAGGCAACGACACTCTTGTGCGAAAAAGACTACAAAGTCTTGAACATCGCCGAAAAGTCGCTAGCCTTTCGGTTTTTTATCGAATACACTTCGGAGAGTGTGCGACTGATTTACATGATCTAATACCACCTTGCCCTTTTTTCTATCGGAATGCTCGTAGCTCGAAAAAACGACATCGTTTCATGGTTGATGTTCCAAAGACGCGAACGAAGAGATTTGACTCTACTTTTGTGATAAGAACGTCTAGGCTGTGGAATGCGTTGCCTGAGTGGGTTTTCCCTGTTGACTATAATCTTTGTGTCTTCAAATCGAGAGTGAATCGGTTTCTTCTAGGTAAACACGCTCCATCGTAGACCGCATCGTCGCTTCACATCAGGTGAGATGGCGGTCAAGTGTAAGCCTATAAAAGTTAAAAAAAAAAAAAAAAAATCTACCGCTGGTATAGCGAGTTCGAACGCGGTCGTTTTACTTTTAGCACGGTCGGGGCAGACATTGAAATAGAAAAAATTCCGGGGAGCGATTTTTTTTTATGAAACGTCGGGGAGGGTTGTTGGAAGTATAAATCTCGATTTTCTAACTAATCCCGGTAGAGGGTTCGCCGCCATCTTGTTTTAAAGTTTTAGTGAAATAACTCGTTAATTTTCAACTTTAGAGCAAAAATGATGGTCACCAAAGTTGTTGGAAATTTAATTTCTCACAAGTTTGCTTCATATCGCTTTTACGCTAGGATCAATATTTGCAGAGTTATACTATCAAGTTTATCAAAAATTCGTAATGGGTGGAGTTTTATTTTCTTCAACTTCGGTTCTAGCACTTTTTAGGGTTCCGTACCCAAAGGGTAAAAACGGAACCCTGAGACTGAGACTTAGCTGTCCATCCGTCCGTCCGTCCGTCCGTCTGTCACCAGACTGTAGACTGTGTTTCTGTGGGATTAGTTAGAAAATCGAGATTTATACTTCCAACAACCCTCCCCGACGTTTCATAAAAAAAAATCGCTCCCCGGATTTTTTTCTATTTCAGGCTAGTTTTATGTTTACCTCGACTGTACTATTTGGGGGATAAACAAAGGAGTGGTCGTCCTACGACGGCTATCACCGAAGAAAGTGAGCTGGCAGAAAAAAAAAATTCAAGAAAACAGACGCATTACAAACGAAGAGATCCAGCATACTCTGCAGATTGGTTCAGAAAGTGTTCACAAGATTTTGCACGAGCACCTTCGCGTAAGGAGGATAGTTTCCCGCTGCACAACCTCACCGAAGCTCAGAAGCAGGCCTTGTGGATTGGTGCCGTGATATAATACAAAAATTGGATGCAGGCTCGTCACGGCGCGTTTACGACATTGTGACAAGTGACGAATCCTGGATTTATCAATACGGAAACAAAGCGTCAGTCGACAGTTTGGCTGTTTCAAAATGAGCCAACACTTACGAAAGTGAAGCGATCGAGGAGCGCAAGGAAAATTTTGATCGCTAGTTTCTTCACTTTGACGGGGTACCTAATTTCAATTCCACTTCGAGACCAAAGCAGTATTAACGCCGAATGGTACAGCATAATGCTCGCCAGAAGTTTTTTCTGCAATGAGAAACAAGCGTCCGAAAACCGGGCTCCGCGGGGTCCTTCTTCACCACGACAACGCGCCCGCGCACTCTGCGATGAAAACGAGGGACTTCCGGGACTCCACACCGGTCAGAGTCACACCCTCCTTACAGTCCTGATTTGGCTCCGTATGACTTCTTTTTATTCCCTAAAATTAAAAATCAGCTCAAAAGGATACAGTTTTCATCGCCGGAAGATGCGCTAACAGAGTTTGAGAAGGCCGCGGAAGAGGTGTCTGAGGAGGAATGGAAAAAATGTTTTGAAAATTGGTTCAGATGCATGAAACTTTGTATAGAGGCTGGTGGAGAGTTCTTTGAAAAGATTCTTTATTAAAAAGATTTTTTTTCATACAAGTTAGTTTTTTAGTTTCTCAAAACTTTCTGAGTATCCCACGTATATATGTATTTTATTCACGTTTCATTTTTAGAACCAAGTTTCTTACGGCAGCTCTGGAGGAGACATGGATTTTACCGGGCAACCGAACTGTTAAAAATGTGTGACTAAAACCGTAAGAGCCAAGAGAAGCTTTATTTTCACCGTTGAAACGATAAATTTCGAGACGGGTTACCGCTTTGACGAGGCTCAGTAGCCGTATCCTGGTTAGCCACTGTGAAGGCACAGTATTAAGATATACTGCCAGTAGTTCAGCGCCATTTGATCTTGGGAGAAACGCCGATAATATTACGCCGAATAGGATCGCCGCAATTTTAAAAACGTGGCACCAAAATAAAGTTAAAACATACGGAAGACGTCAGCCCTGAGCCGCGCTCCTGCAATACTAACACTGTAATGTTGGCAATGCAGGAGTGCACTTCCCACGTCTCACCCCTCACGCCCCGCACGATTGCACCGTCGCGTCGAGACGGCTTCGTCGAACGACTGTATGATTTAATAGACTATGGTGAAGGTAAGAGGTTAACTTTAAAGATGCAGGGGTAGAGGATTGCACCACAGAGGATAGCGATATCCTCTGTGGTGCAGTATGCATGGTGGACGGTGGGGCCACAGACCTGACCCGAGAGCCAAGGGTGTCCAGACGCGGCGACGTCTGTCACCCATTTACTTTGGCCCCCCCAGAAGCCCCATAGGAAGGCCCGGAAACGGGCAAGCCGCGGTGGGCTTCGTTGCAGAATGCGAGATTAGTCCCGCGTTTCCGCTGCAAACAGTAGAGTTGGAACCCCGTGGAGATGTTAGTCAGTAGGGGCACCGAGTCCATCCATGGTGTCGAGTCCGACATAACCCGACCGTCTCCCCCAGGCGATAGAGCATGCGTAAAGGCATTTCCTTCACGGTAAATGTTGCGTAATTGAAATTCGGAACAGACTGCTGCCAACTTTAATAAAGTAGCCAAGTGCGAGTTGGACTCGCCCATGAAGGGTTCCGTTGCAGCAAGTAACATAATATACATAGCACACAGTCATAGTTCTTGTAGTTCGTTGTAACTTTAATCGAAGTTTCAATAATAGTGTATTTATGACGTACTAAAAAAAACTACTTTTAGATCGAGTTCAAACTAATTTTCGTTGGTAGTTTACATGGTAATGTACATCATATATTTTTTTTAGATTTTTCATTCTCTTACTTTAGAAGTTAGAGGGGGGGGGACACACATTTTACCACTTTGGAAGTGTCTCTCGCGCAAATTATTCAGTGTAGACGAAAATGATTTTAGAAACCTCAACATCATTTTTGAAGACCTATCGATAGACAACCCATACGTGTAGGTTTGATGAAAAAAAAATTTTTGAGTTTCAGTTCTCAGTATGGGGACCAACCCTAATTTTTTTTTTTTTTAATTTTTTTGTTCAAATCTTAATGCGGTTCACAGAATACATCTATTTACCAAGTTTCAACATTGTAGTTTTCATAGTTTCGGCAAAAAGTGGCTGTGACATACGGTCGGACAGACAGACAGACAGACAGACAGACATGACGAATCTATAAGGGTTCCGTTTTTACGTTTTACGGAACCCTAAAAAGTGTGTTTACGTATACATGTCGCGGTAAGTTTTTATATTTATATATTTTTGGCCAACAGAAGCTTTATTTCAATTGGGTTAGCGGTAAATTTTGCGTAGTTAAAATTCTGAACAGACTTCTACCAACATTATGACGCGTCCTTATGCAATGGATTGCTCACATAAAGCATGTAAGGAATTGTTATCATTTTACTCCCAAATAAAAGGTTTTACTCGTAACTTAATAACACAATCCTTGCTTCTAACTTTCGCATGTTATTTTACTGAATACAACTTGAAACTGAAACTTCACTGAATTCAATACTTAGCGACTAGATTCAGTCAAAAAATTAAATTTAGTTATTTTTTGTAATTTGTATTGCTTCTATATTATCCAAAATAACTTCGTTCTTACCTTCGTCCCATCCACAGAAATCTAAATATTACCTTATTATTTAGATTTCTGTGGTCCCATCACATCACATATTTTATTTTATAGAACCCTTTCAAGAACACTTTCTGCATGTACCGTACATGCAGAAAGTGTTCTTGATGGTGAATAAAAAGATGAATTGACTTTTTGCCCAGTATTTTCAACACCACCTTTTTTGCCTGAAGTTAAGCGATCTAGTAGAGATACATAAAACATCAAGCATGATCCTCGCTATAATACAGAGGACCTCACAAGATGGCAAGTAAATCATAATAATATAACTGACAGCTTTTTTCCCAGTCAATACGATATCAACGACACGGATACAATTTTATCCTCCAAAACTGCACGGTCAAGGTAATCTAGGTATCATTCCGTCGATGAAACACATATTTACCTCAAATAATACCTATAAGAAATACTAACGAACCACAAACTTATAAAATCGTTTGATAAAACAAGGAAATTGAAATGTCAACGATAAACTGTGAGTATTGTTAGAAAATACGACAGAGTTGCCTCTAGTTAGTTTTTAATGTCGAAAGTAACTGACTCATTTGATCGTCTTTTGTCGTGGGCATGACGGAGTGTGGCTACAATACTGTACAATAAGAGGAAGTGTGGGATACAATCTTCAGGGCAGTTAGACTATTATCAGGCGAAGCAGGTAGTTAGAAGGCCAGAAGACAATGCTCTCGAAGGTATTGTAAAAGTGGTACCTACTTTACAAGCGGACGCTCCTTGAAAACAACTCAAATTATAGGGTACTTGATGTAAAGTATGCTTCTGTTATTAATGCCTTTAATTATTCCCTCTTTCATTATATACGTATTTTGTACAGTAAAAAATATTATTTAAAACCGGCCAAGTGCGAGTGGGACTCGCGCACGAAGGGTTCCGTACCATTAGCAAATAAACGGCGAAAATCTCTTTTATTGTATGGGAGCCCCCATGATTATTATTTATTTTATTTTCATTCATTACATTTAAGGAGAACATAAAACGAAATATTCTGTGAATAGTTAAAGCTAGCTAATAGCTACCTGTCACCGTTATTAGTATCGAGCAAGAAACGGTAAAAATACAAGTTCATTGTATAGGACCTTAACTATTTATTTTATTTTTAGTTTATTTTATTTGTTATTATAGCGGCAACAGAAATAACTCATCTGTGAAAATTTGTTAAAACCAACTTGGAAACGTTTTATAACGTAATTTTACATATTTTTTCCATTCATTACCTTGATTTTAACGAGAAAAGTAATGAGGCCCATTATTAGGACATAACAGACACGAAACAATAATGGCTAGGCATCGTGCATACTTGTGACATTGCCTAGGAATGTGCCACACTTTCACTAGTTATTCTACCAACTGGCAGTAACTTGCTAATATCACTGTTTTCCGGTTTGAAGGGTTATGTTTCCGGATAAATTACAGGGCATAGAGCTAAATCATTTTGTAGGTATATCTTGGCGGCGAGCACAGTACAGTGCCTTGGTAATGATTTGGACTCTTCATGTGCTGTCATAGGTAAGCTTGTCGCTTACTCAGACACATGTCCTGCTCGTCTCTTCACTCTATACATGGACGTATAAAAAAGTCGGATGGAGTCTCGCTAAAACAAAAACTGTGTCACTAGAGTCGGCCACATTTGCACGTGTCAGGTTGTCACTGATAGGCTGACACGCACACATATACACAAGTAGCGCGTGTAAATTAATGACTCACTGATGTGTGCGTGTCAGCCTGTATGTGACAGCGCACACGTGCATATTATGTGGCCGACTCGATGGACACAGTTTTTGTTTTACCGAGGCTACGTCCGACTTTTTTTATACGTCCATGACTCTATACTATAAAAGAAGGATTATTACACGCGGCGGTCTACGTTCCGATGGCATTTGATAGTGTGCTTGCTCTCGGTATGTATGAGTCAGGTAGTTCAATCTTAGCTAGGGCTTAGCTTTAATTCTTTTTCAGGTGTCATTTGTATGCTAATTAGCGTTAGCGTGTTAGTTTGTAAGTTAGGTTTAGGTTAACCGCGCTAACCCAAAGGTCCATTAGGTAGTAGAGGGGTGCCCTTAACTACTATAGGTCAGTCAGAAAAAAATTGGCAGTCATAGGAACTGCCGATAGAAGTGAAAACTTATAACTCAGAATTTGATAGCTTACTTTGGAAACTTCACGTTTGTAACCGGAGGACGTGGCCTGGGCATCATGGCATGGCCATCTCGAAATGCGTCAGCATTTCCTATTGGCTGATGCATTTCTAGATGGCCATGGCATGATGCCGAGGCCACGCCCTTTCAGCATTTCCTATTGGCTGACGTATTTCTAAATGGCCAATAGCCATGGTCCCGAGTTTACCCGAAGATTTCTTATCATATCCGAGCATGACGCTAGAATCTAATTCACAGCCCACGAAATATCTGTCTAGGCGCGCCTAAAGAAGTTTTCACTTCAAAAAAGCACGGTAATCCGCGACCTTTGCAACAATGGTCCGGAAGTTTGTCACTCTGCAGCCCTAACCGATAGCTTGCACTTTGCCGTGCTTCCATTAGCGTTCTAGTCTTATAGTTTTGGTAAATTCTTTCTAAATTATGAAAACTTTAGATGGGACAGAATAATATAAGCAATATGCTCAAAAGAGCACTTTTTAAGTGCACTTATGCAATTTTTTACCGTTTTTTTTTTCATAAAGCAGAAGGTTATCAATTCGACCATCATATTATATATTTTTTTGTGTAGGTATCTTACCTGATTTCTCGAAACCGCACGAACGTATTTTTCATAAACCTTTTCAAGTAGTAATGTCCGAAATACACGAGGCTAGTTTTACACGCTAGGATAGCAAGCTAGTGTTGACAAGCTAGCAAGTTAGCTAGAAGTAAGCTAGCAAGCTAGAAGTAGGTACTAGCTTGCTAGCTAACTAACACTAGCTTGAAAAACTAGCCTCGTGTAGCTCGGACATCAGTTGACACGATTCGTGACCAAAATGCTGCAATTATTTGATTCGACACTTAGCCATTTAGCCTGGTTATACTTTCAGATGGTGGACACGTTACCAACGAGTAGTAGGCTAAAGCATCTAATCAATCATACTAAGTACGGTGTTTCTGTTTCGGGCTTTTGTTTACATAGTGGTTGCCTTGAAGATATTGCAATAAGCGATAAAACCGCCAATAAAAATATGTAATTTATAGTAGTTTAAGTTTCTTTTGTCATTATCCTCCTTTGTATTAATCCGCTCCGCTATTAACAAAAAGGTTTTCTTATCTGGAGTAATATGGTATCTATTATAACTTCTAGACCTTAATCAGTCTATAGGTAAATTAGTAGTGTTTGGTGTAAGTTACTTTAGTTCGGTTATAGTGACTAATTTATAACATATTAATACAATTTTAGGTTATATAAGGACTAATGGAGGAAACGGACATGTTGTACCGATCCCACATAAAGTGGGATTAGGGTAGGCAAATGATGATGATAATGATGAAATGAGTTAGTTTAATTGAGTGTTTAATGTATGCCTTAGATTGCATTGAAACTAAGTTTTATTCATTAGTTAGCTAGTTAGGATAATTCTTCGCGATTCAGCGAGGCAACGCAGGCAGGGTTTTAAGTACATTTGCACCGGAAATGGCTTGGGCCAGAATTCGAGCTAAGATGATTTTGTGTATAATATGTGATATACAAAATATAAATTGTATTTGAAGTGTTTTTTTACGAGAAAACCCGTTTAGTCGGTAAACAAACAGATTTATTGTTCAGTAAAAACGTTACCTCTACTCCTTGTCTGAAAATTTGATTGCGTAAGGTAGATAGATCACTTTTTTGGCGGAAAATCGATGATCTGTGACTTTAATCGTTGGCAAAAAAACTAACGGAATCTTGTCGCAAAAAGAAATAAAACACGTCAATTCAGAGAGAATTGAGTACAAAATCTCGATAAAAGTGTTTCACAAACTACAGTTATGTAACCATTAAGTTAGTAACCTTATTAGCTAAGATATCGGCGCAAACTTAACAGTTTATAAAATATTTAATTTTTTGCGACTTAAAAATTCAAATAAAAATAAATATTTTATTAAGTTCATGTTACCGTGGTGGCTTAGTGGCTAAAATGCAAGAATCACATTCTTGTATCCCGCCTTTATCTCTAGGTTTTGACGTGACAACGTCTTATAATTCGATGAAGCCGGCTGCACGCCCGCAAAACATGACGTCATGTGCCGTTAACGTCGTTACCTCGCCGCATGACGTCATGCGGCGTTACCTCGCTCTAAGGCGTAGTTGAAGTTGTCACGTTCAACTATCGTCAGTAAACCGACTTTACAGACAACCATTTTTTTTTCCAAGAGTAGATGTACAAGTTAGTCATCACCACTAGTTTTAACGATGAAAAACATTAGGAGGTCACCGGCATTTTCCAAAAATCTCTCGTGATCATACGTCTAATTAACGTCTATTTGCAATATTGGCCATCGTGGTGGAATGCCCGAGTTTCAGCAATGGGAACATTTAAAGGGCTGGTTTTTTTAAACTTTTATAGGTTTACACTTGACCACCATCTCGCCTGATGTTAAGCGACGATGCGGTCTACGATGGAGCGTGTTCACCTAGAAAAAAACCAATCCACTCTCGATTTGAAGACACAAAGATCGGGAAAAACCAAAAACCCACTCAGGCAACGTGTTCCACAGCCCAGACGTTCTTATCACAAAAATAGAGTCAAATCTTTTCGTTCGTGTCTTTGGAAAATTAACTATGAAACGATGTCGCTTTTTCGAGCTACGAGCATTCCGATAGAAAAAAGGACAAGGTGGTATTAGATCATGCAATTCAGCCGCACGTTCTCCGAAGTGTATCCGATAAAAAACCGATAGGCTAGCAATTTTTCGGCGATATTTATGCTAGTGTAGATGGTAAATTCAGTTAAATATGTGGTGTGATGTAATTCAATTGTGTTCGAGTGTTTATTTATACCAACCCGCACTACTTACTTACACAACGTACTTTTCGTGGGCTGTGAATTGAACGCTCAGGAATGATAAGAAATCTTCGGGTAAATTCGGAACCATGGCCAATGATATCGACAGTCCTTCTCGGCATTACTCGTAACTCGGCTTGGCCATCAAGGGCTGCGATACTGACCGCACTGTGAAAGCCTTGAACTTCGCTACGGTACACTTTCGGCTATCATTGGCATGACAACGCACTCATTATGTATTAAACTATCATTATTTCTTTAGTAAAGAAGGTGTTTATCATTTCGATTGCATATGTTATTTTTTATGTATGTTCTATGATGGTGCCGCTAATTGTGACTCGATTTAGATGGTTATTTATTTGTTTGGTAGATAATAGTTCAGAGGTGATCTCATATAAATTGTATCTAAATCAGTGTGACGGTTAATGAAATATGAACAAAAAAAAGGTTACTTTCGTATATCTGGATGACATAGTGATTGTATCTTAAGAAATTTGGTCGAATGTTGTAATTTAATTTTAAATTGAAGCAAATAGATTGTGATCTATCCTGGTTTTTCAACAAGTTGGTAATTGAACACAGAACATTTGCCGTGGTTATAAGATAAGATAACACACATTTGCCGCCTTTATTCTGCCGCCAAGCTATAGTGTGAAAACATCATGTGTTCCGATTTAAACGGCAAGGTTTCCAGAGAAATTACTGGCCTAGAAGATGAAACACCTTATATCTCCGGGTGGCGAGCGCAGTGCAGCGCTAGGTAATGATTTGTACTCTTCAGAGCTGCGTGTCACTGTGCTGTTATGGGCCGTTTATATATGTAGCTTGCCATCAAGCAAATGTCCTGCTCGTCTTGTCACTCTTACTATAAAAAAGGTAGAGTGAGTCCCGTATATGTTCTGTATATAATAATACCAGAGTTTTAGCAGTTTTATGCACGGGCTACTGTACACAGTGCATCTCTTTGAACAAGAAACTGCATCGAAATATCGAAAATAAATGTACGTAAAACTCCCAATTAAATAAATAAATATTGGTGGACAATTCACACACAACACCATCTGAGCCCAAACTAAGCAAAGCTTGTACGATGGCGGCCCGATAGCTGATATAATACTTATATAGTTTTAAATACATACTTAAATACTTATTATACATAGAAACACCCAGACACAGTGCAAACATTTGAATTCATGACACAAATATTTGCACTGGGTGGAAATCGATCCCACGACCCTCGGCTTTGCAGGCAGAGCTACTACCCACTAAGCCACGAGGCCAGTCAAATGGCTTCTTTACTTGGACAGCGAGGCTATATAACTATGCTAACAGTGCGCCGCGGTTTCAGTCGCGTAGTTCCCTTTCCCAATATTTTTTACGATGAAAAGTAGCCTATTAGTTATTCTAGACTACACAGACACAGCCCAATGTCTGTGTTCCAAAATTTAACCCGTTGAAGCGTTATGGTATAATTGAGCAAAAAACATCAACACTTGTTGCTAAGAATCATTAATTGTTCTACCTGAACGAAGTTGGGGCGGGTCGTTAATTTACAACAAAAAATAACAAAGCAAAAGATGTACCTATTGTTTTACCACCGGTTTGTTTTTCTCCAAAAATTGATTATTCACGTTCAGGTTCTTTAGAAAGCAAAAAAGCGTTGTCATTGCAAAACTTATTATCTCATTATGCCCTAAAATCCTAAATGAAATCGGATTGATTTCACTGCCCTTATCACGGTCACTAGACAAGTACCTACAATTTAGGGACGCGACCTTGACAGGGCACGCAATAGTTATCGATACTAGTAGATTACTACTATTGTTACAACTGATGTAACAATAACTTGTTATCTAAAATGTAGTAACAAATCGTGGCTTAAGTTCATTATATTAAGCTTTTTGAAGTAGTGATAGGTAGAGCTCTTTGCAGAGTCCGCCAGTGCCACTTTGACCAAAAAAAGTTTTGTACACTGAGTTTTTCTTTTGTTTTTTGTATAGAAATATAAAGATAAATTTATTCAGATCACAAGTTCACATGTTTACAATTTGCTTAGTGGAAAATGATGCTTGTGTTTTTTTGCTTAGTGCTTAGTGGAAGATGTTTCGAGTGATGTCATGTCTATACATATTTTTATTAGACTTTTTTTTCTGTAAAAGTGACGTCACGACCCCCACTATATCTTTGTTTATATATTATCTTTGTCGATTTTTAATGCATTGAGAAACCAAAAAAATACGTGTCTCACATTTTTCCATAATCGACCCGACAGACTAGAATGGTATATTTTTGAGCAAGTTGTCATCCCAATTGGCAGGCGCGTTGTCTACCACCACTGCGCCATCGCAGTTTCAAGATTTGAGTAAATATGGACATGTCTCTTGTGTGTGTTTTTTTGCGGCATCTTAGCTGCCAAACGGATGAATTGAATTTGATTTGGTTTTTCGTTTGAAAAGTGAATTAGACAGGTTTCATCAAAATCGGTAAAGCCGTTTCAAAGTTATCTGCTATTTTGTTAGCAACAGTAGGTATATTAGACGCTACATTAACATTTATTTTACTTGCAAACATATGTACGTGTAACCTAAAATTTTAAACATTACTTTAGTAAAAAAAAAATGTGTTGGGGTTTTGTAATTTAATGAATACTTAGTTACTTACTTGGTTTGTCATGAAGCTGTTGGCTGACAATTGTATTTTTTTGTTGTTGTTGTCTTGACAACTTCCGCAGTTACGTCGACATTTCATTCGTACATTTTTTGTATCAAATGTTATCTGTCTCGGATTAAATGTGTATTGGAATGTAATTTTCATTTATTGCCCGTGTTACTACCCATCTTACTACCAGTAGTAACACGGGCAATTATTTTTACCCGTGTTACTACCAACAGGTCCAGTAGTACGACGGGTAATTTATTAGGGTTCCGTAAAACGTAAAAACGGAACCCTTATAGATTCGTCATGTCTGTCTGTCTGTCTGTCTGTCTGTCTGTCTGTCTGTCTGTCTGTCTGTCCGTCCGTATGTCACAGCCACTTTTTGCCGAAACTATGAGAACTACATTGTTGAAACTTGGTGAGTAGATGTATTCTGTAAACCGCATTAGGATTTGAACAAAAAAATAAAAAAAAAAGAAAAATTAGGGTTGCCCCCCATACTGAGAACTGAAACTCAAAAATTTTTTTTTCATCATACCTACACGTGTGGTATGTCTATCGATAGGTCTTCAAAAATGATGTTGAGGTTTCTAAAATTATTTTCGTCTACACTGAATAGTTTGCGCGAGACACACTTCCAAAGTGGCAAAATGTGTGTCCCCCCCCCTCTAACTTCTAAAGTAAGAGAATGAAAAATCTAAAAAAAATATATGATGTACATTACCATGTAAACTACCAACGAAAATTAGTTTGAACTCGATCTGATGAGTAGTTTTTTTTAGTACGTCATAAATACACTATTATTGAAATTTCGATCAAAGTTACAAGGAACTACAAGAACTATGTGTACTATGTATATTATGTTACTTGCTGCAACGGAACCCTTCATGGGCGAGTCCAACTCGCACTTGACCACTTTATTTTTTCATGGTTAGATAAAAGATATAATTTTGGGTTATAAAATCGTTTAAAAATATAATATAGAGGAATGGGATGCGCGAAGTTACGTCGAATGGTAAGCACGTATGTTCAGCACAGTGAGACACAGCTATTTCAATATCAAGAATCCAAATTAGTGTTTTTGGATTTAAAAATATATTATAAGTAAGTAATCAGCTATCTGGGTCACATACCTAGTACAAGTTTTGTTTAGTTTGGGGCTAGATGGTATTGTATGTGAAATGTCTACCAATACTTATTTGTGTAAAATTACTGCAAAGTACCGAACTGCATTCGTCACTTTGAAATTTAAGATAATTATCTCTTAGCCTTGTAATTTTTCCTATCACATTGTCCTTCAAAACCAATAACGTTTGCTAATTACTCCTTGGCGGGAGGCTAACTGTGGCAAGGGCATAATATTTCTCTTGGCGGACTTGAATTAATAATTTAAAACACTCACCCTCGCCAATCCTGTGACCGGGAATCCTTCGAAGTCCAGGATCGACTCTTCTCCCAGACCCCTCTCCAGTTGCCCTGAGAACGTTCTAGCGGCCATGATGGTAGCCAATGACATACCGTCGCCTGTAACATAGCATAGACTCATTTTCTAGAAAGCAGCAACGCAAAATTGGAACTGCTTGTAGCTCGAAAGAGAACGACGAAGAAGACACGTTCCAAAGATATCGAACGGATATATTTGACTCTACTTTTGTGATAAGAACGTTAAGTAATGCGTTGCCTGAGTAAGCTTTTCCCAACGGTAACATTCTTGCTGTTTTCAAGGCGAGAGTGAATCGGTTTCTTTTAAGTAAGTACTCTCCATTTTAGACGGTATGGTCACCACTAACACACTCAGTAGATAGATTCACTACCAAATCAGCCAAGAGCGTGATTTTTTTCTCCTACTGCTAAAATTTGAGGCCTTTTATCTCATGCATAAAGTAATATAGGTTAGTTCAGGTATCTATAACGTTGTGCAAATATAAGTTGGCAGATTCTGCCAACTTGTATTTACTACATAGATACCTGAACTATGTTCTGATGAGGATATATAAATATTTATAGTGATTAGTATGGCTGTATGGCCCCTATTACCCGAGTTTTACCTGCGTAGTTCTCGTTTTCGTAAATATTCCGAGATAAAAATAACCTTTCTGTTCTTCCAGACTATAATTTTACTGTGTTCCAAATTTCAGCCAACTCCGTTTATACCACAGAAATCTAAATATTATTTAGATTTCTGTGGTTTATACGTTACGATTGAGCAACAAACATCAAACGATCCAAATATTAACATTTATAATATTAGTAAGATTTAAGATTTAACTTACCAATGAAAAGAATCCCGTTCTTAGCTTTATTGGTGTTAATCGTTTCTTTCAGTTTGGACCTGATGGTGGCAGCGGCAGATTTTCTCCAGTAGGAACCATGTTTCTCTTCCGCCGGGATGTAGCTTGGAGTCATAACGGTGTCCAAAACTTTCTTCGGCTTCGGTGTGGAGGCGGCATTTTCTGAAACCAAAATCCCTCTACATTATTCTACATATCTCTAGTATAACAGGTACACATTACAAAAATGATTACTTTATGAAAGCTTGCTCATCAAGTGAAAAGAATCTCCCATTTTTAAATCGTAAGGTGTCATGCACCTATACCATCATGTACCATGTACGTAAATATACTATCATGTACCATGGTTGCCTGGAAGAAATTGCTATGAGCAATAAGGCCGCCATTTATGGCACTAGTTATAAGTTATTGTATTTGCTATTGCTTTTCCACTATATATATGTCTTCTGGTGTGCATAATAAAGTGTTTCTGTCTGTACCTACTAGTTTGTCATTGCTAATAGTCTTAACGATGAAATAAAACATCACGAGGAAATCGATATATTCCAAGAAAGACGTCTTTTGTGGACAAGCTTTACCCGACAATCAAATCTTCTGTAGTACTAATACTCTTTGCAGAGTCCATCTAGGGAAGTACCACACTACCAGTCATCCTACCGCCAAGTAGTAACGGGCAAACATTACTGTTCTAGTTTAAAAGGCAATGTTTTGTCTAGTAAAATTACAGGGCATAGAGATAAAATATCTTTTAAAACTGACGAGTGACGAGTGCACTGTAGTGCTTTGTAATGATTTGAATTATTCGTGATCTAATAGCTGTGTGTTACTGTGCTATTAATATTGTCCCTCGAAACTATGAGTATAAAAAAACCTAGACCTAACCTAACCGGCTAAACAGCCGGTATAGTGTGTTATAGTTTTCCTGTTTCTTATCCTACTTAATATTTTAAATGTAAAATTCGTGGATATGTGCTGCCCCAATCCTCCAAGCTGGCCCAGTGTGGGTTGGTAGATGCATGAACTCGAAGTTTTTTTGGAACATGCTCGTTTTCTCACGCTGTTTTCCTTCCCCTTTTCTGGGATTCGTTCGGGAAACGTTCTAGCCATAAGGCCACAGCTTAGCCACTAGGCCACCACACTGTCCCCGGAGATTCAAGACGAATTACCTCACCTGTTTTTTTTTTAATATTCATTCCATGTTGCTACTTGGCAGTTGAATCATTGCCAAAACTTTTTTTTATTATAAAGTGACAAGACGAGTAGGGCATGTGCTTGATGGTAAGCAACACGCTTGCCCACAACACATCATAATAACACGCAAGCTATTTGAACATAAAGAGCCCAAATCAATACCTAGCACTGCACTACGCTAGTCACACAAATATAAAATGATCCATTTCTATGCCTGTTATTTCTTAGGACACAACACTTTAAACCGGAGCACAGTAATGTTTGCACTGCTTGGTAGTCGAATAACTGGAAAAAGTGTGGCACTTCCCCAGCCAGACTCTACAAAGAGTCGTACGAAAATATTACCTATATTGTCGCTAGCAACCTGTTATAGTGTTTATAATTGCATAAAATTATGTGGTCTAATGTGGACACTGCAAAAAGTCCTACCACAAAAAACATAAAGTATACCCACAAATTCAAATCTCAAATCATTATAATTATATAATACCAGTTATGGCACGGCTTGACTAATCATAATTAGGTTGTAGCCAGTTTCACGAGTAAGAAATCAGATGAAACTAGAAACTATTCAGTTGCAGACTTACTAAACATTATATAATTGAGTTAGGCTCGTGACGTCACGAACCTCCACAATTCCTACACCAATTTTAAGGCTCGCGGTTTGAATACACTAATATTATTACTAAAAATGATTAATATTATTAATAAAATTGGTTGGCGTGACGCATGACCTACTATGTAGATATAGATTCGACGTATGACCTAGGTTGATGCGAGACATGACCAAAATGCTGACGTTTATTTGGCCCAACATGCAAATACTATCATTCAACGTGCCGTAATGCCGCCAGCATGCTGAGCACGCTTTTAACTGGTAGTAGGTTTGATCATTTTGATTGTGTTTAGACCGTTGTTGGTCTATGCATAATTCAGATGTGCTTAGATTTAGAAGTTAAGAATGTTGTGTAGTTCTAATTTAATTTTAATTTTGGTAATAAAGGCTCCGCTTTTAAAAAAAATTGGCAGTCATAGGAACTGCCGATAGAAGTGCAAACTTATAATTCAGAGTTTGATAGCTCAGTTTGGAAACTACGCGGCTGAAACCGGAGGGCGTGGCCATGATCATGGCCATACAAAATGCGTCAGCGTTTATGGAGAGGCATTGGGAAATGCTAACGCATTTCTAGATGGCCAATGGGAAATGCAGACACATTTCTAGAGGGCCAATGGTCACGGTTCCGAGTTCACCCGAAAATGTTTTATCATTCCAGAGCGTGACGCAGTGACGCTAGAATTCAATTCACAGCCCACTAAAAATCTGTCTGTGATGCGTCAAAATGAGTTGTCACTTCAAAAACTAGATATTTTCTGTGATTATATGATGAAGTGAGTCCCGATATTTTGATGCAGTTTCATGCATCATAACAACGAGTAAACTGCACTGTTATCCCATTGTTATCCCGAAATATCAGGGATTCGTGTTATATTTGCGCCGTAGAAACGTCTCACTTTCGGACTAAATCAATGGTGGCCATACGTCCCTTTCAGCTTCGCAAGAACCTTGTCTGCGTAAACTTAAAGTTAATAAGGTAGTAGCTCCTTAGGTAGTTGAATGTACAAGGCCAAGGTCAATGCACTCGCTCACCGGGTCGTGACCTCAATGCAGTTTTACAGATAAATAAATAAACGCATTAATGTCTACAAGGTTGTATTTTCACGTGTATTAAAAAACATGTTTATGTATATTTTGTTGTTTTTAATCAACTTCAAGAAAGGATGCGCTAATTCTCAATTTAGCTGTATGTATTTTTTTTTGGTTTGTATGTTAAGCTATAGTTCCGCTAATTCTGAATCTGATGATTATTTTTTTGTTTAATAGAAAATGTTTCATGGCACTACCTCGCCTCCATATTAATTTTATTGAAATTGGTGTGGCGGTTATTGTAAGTGTGACAAAACATGCTTACATTTTTCTGGACGGCGTTATCATAGAAATTAGTTATTTGATTGTCTGAGTAAAATTTTAATTTTAAATTTAACGTCGGATTTTTTCAGAGATAATTGAATTAATAGAAGTACATTCTACTATTTATTCATCAAAATAATTTCCATCTTAAGGTTGTGTGGAAGATATCGCTTTTAGCAATACGATCCCCTTTTGGACCCTGGTGTTATTGGTTTTTAACTATTGTCAACTTATTTTGTGGTTCCAATAAATGTGTTTATGTTGTTTTTGACGTGATAACGTCTTATAATTCGATGAAGCCGGCTGCACGCCCGCAAAACACGACGTCATGTGCCGTGACCGCCGTTACCTCGCTGCATGACGTCATCAGTACCATTCCATCAGTATTTTCTTAAGACGTTGTCACGTTCGACTATCGTCAGTAAACCGACTTTACAGACAACCATTTTTTTTTGCACAATAAAGAGTAGGTATCTATTTAACTAGGAAGGATAATATACAACTTTATCTGCCTGACTCTGAAAACAGTCTTACTACTAGTGAAAAATAATTGTTTCTTTCTAAATGCATGTTTCGAAAAATGTGACTAGTCTAACTGGCGTACTAGCCGTTTAACGTGCAGATAATATTCAAATTGCTCAATTTTACATTGGACGGAGAAAAGATAATACAGTGGAACATTTTATGAGTGAAAATCGTCACGTAGTTTATTGCAAGTCTATTAAGTAAGTGAGCAAGTATGTTAAGTAAAATTATAATCGTGATGTATCACGTTTAGGAGCGATATCTGATAAGAACCTTTCAAATTCATAATTTGTTCAAGTTTTTTAAAAGAATACACATACTTTTATGATACTAAAATTAGGCAGGGATAAAAATAAAATAAACAAAACAGGAAAATATCCAAATTAAAGACTTATCCAAAAGTCTTTGTGATGCAACTCGTGACCAAAATGCAGGCCTTTATTTTGCTCAGTGAATAAGTATCGCCATTCAACGTGGCAACGGGGCCAGCATTTTGGGCACGATTCTCACTGGCACTGGTCTTCTAGATTAAGTTCGTGTACATTTTGTAAATAAACATATAAATACTAGCGGCCCGTTCCGGCTTCGCTCGGATTTCGTCATATAAGGACTATTAATCGAAATAAAAAAACTATTCTATCTCTCAAGCTGGACCAGACTGCACACGGTGTGCCAATTTAATTTAAAATCGGTTAAGTAGTTTAGGAATCCATCGCGGACAAACATCGTGACAGGAGATTTATATATATTAAGATTATGATTATTATCCACCAACCCGCACTGGGCCAGCGTGGTGGATTATGGCCTTAACTCTCTCCTTGCGAGAGAAGGCTCCGAGTCCCAGCAGTGGGAACGTTTAGTGGGCTGTTGATAATGATAATAAGATTATTATTAAGATTAATATTCATTTGACTATTTCATAATTGTGACATGACAAAAGAAAATTGAATTTTCTCTTTTCCAAGTTGATACAATAGCTTTATTCGAGTATTTAATAAGTTGAGTAAGCTTTAAGATTTCAACAATTTTGTCTCACATTGTAAAGAATTAGCAGCACCCCGTGGGTTCACTCGCATGCATCCCGTGCATGTTACTTCTTCGATTACATAATTATTACATCGAGTAGTCTAAGTGAAATATAATCTATCTACATTCAAAATTTCAAATCGATTAGTTCAGGTGTTCCGACGTGATTGAGCAACAAAGATCTAAACTTTCGCATTTAAAATATTAATAGGATATGATTTTATCACTAGTACATAATTATGTTCTCAATGCTGGGACTCGGGGCTTCCTCTCGTGAGAATATAGGTACATACATATGTAGGTTATTAAGCATATATTCACGTTGCCAAGTGCGGTTTGGTAAATGTCTCCAAAAGAAATAACCTTCATACTCTTTCTAAAATGTGTACCTACAGAACTACTGTTTGAATTTTTTTTGTTCCTGCAGAGCCTTTATTGACAAAAACTAAAATAAAATAAGAACTACACTACGCTAACATACCTAACTAACTACTTAGACTAAACACATCTGAATTATCTATAGACCAATGAATATCTTCAGAAAATCTAGATGTTCAAACCCACTATCAGTCTAAAGCGTGCCCAGTATGAATCGTAATAAGTTGTTTTTTGTACATTGTAACGAATAGATTATACATTATAATATTACTAGGGGCCCGTTCCAGCTTCGCTCGGATAATAACCTAGATACCAACTGCAGCGCCATCTGCCGGGCTGATTTGTGAATCTAAACCATCGAGGGCCCTATCCAAACGCACACAGAAAAAGTCATTCAAATCGGTTCAGCCGTTTAGGAGGAGTTCACTAACAACGAAAAGTGGCATTGATTTTTATATATATAGATGATGAGCGTAAAGAGTTCGTTCGAGATCACTAGAGTACCTACTTACCACAAAAGTGAATGTTATAGCACAATAACAAATGTTTAATAGTATATTTTGTTATGGTTGACTCATAACTTCGTGATTTATATATGATTATCTGATTATACATATAAGTAACTGTTTACAAGAACTAACATATAGTTCTACTATTTTATAAATCGGTGAAAATATCGGGGCGGAATTACGCGGGTAAAACTGTGGAGTGTTGCTAATTACATCAAATCTATCAACTGCACACTCTCCGAAGTGGTATTTAATAAAAAACCAGCCAAGTGCGAGCGGGACTCGCGCACGAAGGGTTCCGTACCATTTCGCGAAGTCTCGTACTACAGGTATCCCCATGCTTAAAAGGAGACTCCATTATACTTGTTTCATAAGTGTAGTTTTTAGAAGAAATACATATTTTTGATTTTTTTTTTGATTAGCAAATAAACGGTGAAAATCTCTTTGACTTTATCCCGAATTCCGTACACATAGACTATAGCAGTTTCTACAGACAGGCTTTCATCCAAAACTTTTCACTAATAATTTTGATTTAACCAAATGATCCTAACGAAGAAGTCGACAGCGCGTTTTATTCTACTAGTGGCGCCATCTAGTTTGCTTTGGATGGTTTTAATCGAGCAAGAAACGGTAAAAAAACAAGTTTGTTGTATGGGAGCCCCCTTAAATATTTATTTTATTTTTAGTATTTGTTATTATATCAGCAATAGAAATACATCACCTGTGAACATTTCAACAACTATCTAGCTATCACTGTTCTTGAGATACAGCTTGGTGACAGACAGACAGACGGACGGACGGACGGCGAAGTCTCAGTAATAGGGTCCCGTTTTTACCCTTTGACTACGGAACCCCAAAAACGATATACTAGCAACTGTACAAACATATAGTGTTACTAAAACACTAGCTTTGTCCCGAGTTGTAACTCGTGGCTTGCGGTATGTGACTGCCAATCCACTGTTCATCACACTACGTGTACAAATAATAATTATGAATTTTGTAAAAATATCAGGCGCTTGTCTAACTCTATATATCACTCTACTTAATAAAAACCAAAAAGTGGCTTATTATTTATTAAATATATAATAAATATTGGTGGACAATTCACACACAACACCATCTGACCCCAAACTCAGCAAAGCTTGTATGATGGCGGCTAGATAGCTGATATAATACTTAAATAGTTTTAAATACATACTTATTATACATAGAAACACCCAGACACAGTGCAAACATTTGAATTCATCACACAAATATTTGCACTGGGTGGGAATCGAACCCACGACCCTCGGCTTCGCAGGCAGAGCTACTACCAACTAAGCCACGAGGCCAGTCAAGCATTCTTTAAGCATTTATTTTATTTAAGGGCGTACCGCGAGCAAATGACCTTGAGTATTTCTTACCTTATCGCACACCGCAAGAAAGAGCAAGAGAGAAACAGTAGGATTTCCCGCTGTTTTACGCTCAATTTTTAGAATACACTCTTTATAACATCAGATTTTGGTCTTTTGAAAAAAATTAAACTACTTAAATGTTCGTAATAAAATTGTCTATCCGTTGGTGTAAGTACAAAATCAAAATAATAAAGGTTTTCCAAGGAGATGCATGATAACAACAATTATTTAATTTTTTCATGGTTTCGTTGTGAGGCGATTATTTAAACAATAAGTCCATTAACAAACAAATAAAACTACCATTTTGAAGCCAAGAAGTTGTAGAAATTTAATGTATTTTTACCAGTTGATTTTGTTTTGGCTAATGAGTAGATAGCTCTGAAAACTGGACAAAAACTCGTTTTGCTGGGACCGCGCCTTAACTATAACATTTAAAAATTGTATATTGGCTCAAAAATATTTATTGAATAAAAAATAAATTATGAATTCATAAAGTATGAATTCATAAAGTATGAATTCATTCATTTTGCCCCGCTAGTCTCTACCCAGGTCTGCAGGTCTACTACGAAGTCCGATAAACGATATATCGGCCGAACATATGGACTTTTCCTTCCCCGATAGACAATCGATCGGTTGATCAAACTGGCCGTTTCGTTCGATCCGACTCTCATCCGACCTAAGTCTATAACCTCCGACCGAGATGTATCGATCCGAATGTTTTTCGTGGTAGGCTACAGATCCGATTCAGCTGTCGGTCGTATCCGATCATTTGGAGTTTGTTTTCGAAGTAGACCTGCTGCACTTCCGTGTTGGGGTATAATAGGAGAAATATGTGACAAGTTTTCAACTTGCCCAAAACTTTGTGCTAGCTCTCCGCATTATACTACTATTTGTCTTTATTTCTCGTGCTAAATAGTCTAACTTCAACCATTGCATAGATAATATCTTCAACGTCAGAAGAATTAACCTTACCTTAATTACAACGTTTACTAAAATGTTGACTATCTTATTTCAGGGTATTGGTTTTTCGTGACGGTAAGGGAATGCATCTTATAAATTTACTCTCATAAAATTGTTCAATAATGCACCAAAAGAAATGTACTTTTAAAAGTTTTGAAAAAACCTGATATAAAATGGCTTTCTCAATCTTTTCACTTTCATTTGGTTTCGAGTTATCATTCAGCAATTTAAACAATCAAGTCAATTAATAAACGAAAAATACCCAAAAAATCATTAGTTGACAACGCGGGAAGCCCGGTGATTCTTAATTGTTTTATTTAATTAAGGATAAACGTATTGAAAATACATTTAAATTGAGGAAGCTGACTATGTTTCAAGAAAGGTATTCAAGGTCACGTGGCATTCGTGCAACGGTATTTAGCCGGCGGCGGCGTGGTAGATTAAAACTTAACTCTCTTTTTGAGAGAGAAAGCCCCCAGTCTCAACAGTGGGAATATAAAATATATTTGACTAAATAAATAGTAAATATTGGTGGATATTTCACACACAGCACCATCTGACCCCAAACTAAGCAAAGCTCGAACTATGGAAAGCAGATAGCTGATAAATATTATAATATGTACCAACTACACTTTTTGAACTGACTTCAAAAAACGAAGACGTTCTCGATATGGTTGTATGTTTTTCGAAGTGAAAACTACTTTGGACGCACCACATATACATTTTGTTAGTGGATCATACTTTAGAGGTAACCAGGTAACATAATTTTAGTGAAAGCAACTAAACACCCTATTCCGACGAGACAGCGGTGTAGGAGAAATATGTACGTCATCGAGGTATGCAAATTTAAGATCTTTGTTTATACACATTTCAAAAAAACTCTTTCACCGATTTTGATAAATTGTAAGTGGTACATTCTCTGAACTGCGATCCACCAGACAATATAAGAACCATCAAAATGAATTCCCAATTGGCGGAGTATGCAAAAAAAAATGCATGCAAAAAAAACCGAATTAAGAACTTTTCCTGTTATGAAGTACCTACGTTCAAAAAAATTGCTCGCATAACCTTATAAGCATCTTTTCAATTATGCAAATTTAAAATTATGAGGTAAGTTTAACATACCAGTGTAGAGTGCAGCAGGACTGATCAGTAGACACGTAAAAAACAAATGTAAACGCGACATGATTCGTTGCCGTAACGCTATGCACTGAAGTCTATATTCTTATCAGGTACAGGTTGGATGGCAATGACAATGAAACGCCGTAACACCTTATTAGTTTTCCCCTGTCCTTGTCACTTGATTTTTGATTTAATAGAAAGGGAAAAAGTCACGTTTTTTTTCTTTCAATAAATATTTGAATTGGATTTATTAATATGATTGAATTCCGTGAAAATGTGTTTTTTATGATTTTTTTAATTTATGGTTGTAGTAGGTACTACTATCACGTATCTTCGTTACATTTATTTAGTTGTTTGAAATAATAAAGAATTTCGAAAAAAATTGCTATCATTTGGATGTTTTAAAGTAGTTTTTAATTTTTAATTTAGTAAAAAATTTACATATCATTTATTTTTAGTAAACTACAATTGTAATTAAACACAAAAAAATATTTAAAAACAGATTTTTTTAAAATTTTGACACGTAAATGGCACTACCACTCTGTAGAGGTAAGTGCGATGCGCAAGCGCACGCGTTTTGTACTGATGTAATCTGCGCACCAATCAGACCACAATCGTAATCTGAATTGGTGACAATTACGGTTTCTCAACAAGAAACCCAGCACTAGTACAGAAAAAAACTAAAGGTATAATAGCACTGGTACGATTCACTGAAAAACTCGATGGTTTTTTACTCGACTGGGATTTTCAATTTGGAAAATCGAAACGAGAGTTAGTTAAGTGATTATTCCTTATAGTAGTTATCCTAAGACGTGGCAAACATATTTTACTTGTCACCATACATTATGTACATTACGTATTTATTTCTCTCCTTAAGTATACGTTTTTACAATATATATTATATATACCTATAAAAGAACATAAAAACGTAATTTTAGAACATTATTTTTGAATTGACGCGCCACAGACATATTTTTCGTGGACTGTGAATTGAATTCTAGTGTCACGCTCGGGAATGATAAGAAATCTTCGGGTAAACTCGGGACCATCAGCATTTCTAAATGGCCATGCTCATGGGTACATCCTCCGGTTTCACCCGCGTAGTTTCCAAAGTAAGCTATCAAATTTTGAGTTATAAGTTTCCACAGTCTTCTATGGGCAGTTTCTATGACTGCCAATTTATTTTTGTTGGTAGAATAACAGTCAAGAGTATGGTAATTCAAAAGTTGATTGTTAATTCTTTCTAGGTGTCTTTGAATGGTGTAGTTTCGAAAGCACTACCACTACAAAGAAATCGCCTTTTTTTAAATTTCTTATGTCTCAATTTTTTGCTCAATTTTCTTTTATATTACAAATGTGATATGTGTATGACAATGTCTTATTTATAAGACTGTTAAAAGCAGACCAACATTTGTGAGCAATTTAAGATTTTTTTTTAATGGTTTATTATGGCGTATTCGTTTGTAAGTCGATAAAACCACCGTTTACCTCACATTTAGTCTAGTAACTTACTCTAGTCGATTCACTCTTATCACCAACGATTGGACAAAGGGCTTAGACATAATCATAAACGTAAGCAGTCCACTTGATGTAAAGTATTCCCCACTGCTACAACTCGGGCTCTTCTCTCGCAAGGAGAAGGTCAAGGCCATTATCCACCACGCTGGCTCATTGCGAATTGGTGGAAGACACATGCCCTTGAAAGATTCTTGGGGATATTACGGTTTTCTCTCGATGTTTCTTGTACCGTTTTTAAGTTAGCAGCATTCTGACTTCAAAAATACAGTGTTTCGCGTGGGATTCGAACTAGGGGTTCCGGGAGGTCTACCGCCGAACGAAAAATGTCATAGCTTTGATGTTTCTCTCTCTTTTCTTTTCGCTTGAAATGATAGAGACAGTATTAGCAAAGCGATGGCCGATTTAGTTAGGCGGTAGTACCGCCGATCGGCAGTTGCTGTTCTCCCGACTAGACCATTTTAGATAGAAGAAACTCGCTTAATTTAAGCATTGCAAATGCAGCCCATTTTTCGTTCCCACGTCTGGGGCTCGGGACATTCCCCACAAGAACAGAGACAAAGCTATAATCCGCAACACTGACTGTCTAATTTCAGGTAAGCGTATGATATATTTATTGGATCACATTTTTCACGATAGCTTTCTTCATCGTTCACTCCAATTGTGATTTTTTCCTAACATGTTATACGTTTTTTCTTAGAAAAATACTCAGAATTACAAGCGGAATTGGAACCCATTACCACATTGATTATGAAATGGACATTCTTGAAGTCACTACGGTTTTTGCAAAATTAACGCGAAGTCAACATAATGTCTCTTTAACTCTCTCTTAGAAAAGAGACAGATAATGTACTTTTAGATATAAAAAAAATTCTACTGTGGCAGTGTTCATAATCAAACTTCTTCAAAACGGCTGGACCGTATTCAATATTTTTTTTGTTTATATTCCGTAGGTCTGAGAATAGTTTGTTCATTAATTTTATACCGTTAAGTGATAAGGATACCCCAATTATTATTCCTACATTTTTTAATGATTTAATACGTTTAGCCCATAGTTTTCACTTCTGTACCATCTGTATCTCCGTTTTTTTGTTGTAGATATTAGTAATCTTCATAATTTTTACGGCAATACGTTTTCCGGGTCTGTTAGAATGAAATGAAATTTATTAGGCGTTGACAAACGTTTGCAGTTCACAAATTAATACAGATTATTTTCGAGCCTTGACTGGTTGTTTATATGTATATTAGTACTTAAATAATAATATGTTATTATGTTTTAGAATGTATATAATTATTATCATTATGTTTATCAACGATTGGTATGTAATTTTTTTTTTGTGTAGAGTGACGAGACGAGCAGGATATGTGCCTGATGGTAAACAAAATGCCTGCAACATAACAGCACAGTGACAACAAGCTATTGGAACACGAAGAGTTCAAATCATAACCTACCACTGCACAGCGCTCGTCACCCAGAGATCTAAGATATTATATCTCTAAGCCCTGTAATTTCTCTAGAAACATTGTCCTTCAAACCGCAGCACAGTAATGTTTACACATAACTGTTTGGCGGGAGAATAACTGGCAAAGGTGTGGTACTTCCCCAGGAGGACTCTGCCAAGAGTCCTACCACTACTAAATACTTATATTATTTGTTTTAATAGATATAGGTTTACTCTTGTTTGTGAACTCTCGTCTTCCTTTATTTTTTAATCCCTTTCCATACCACGGTTGCCTTGTATTTGTTTTTAGCGACGAGGCCGCCAATTCTTTCTTAATTGTTGTGCTATGTTTTTTTTTCATATGAAGTTTTGTTTAATTTAGCACAATAAAGTGTTTATCTGTCTAATTTAGGTTGAGAAGCATTGTTACCCAAGCTAGGATTAAAGCTGTGTTGTGGCGTAACAATAATCCTTAACACTTAGCGTACTTAACCCTTCTCCGAATATGATGAATACGAACATAATTTTATTTAAAAGCAAAAGTTTTTTTATCTACAGTAAACAATTACCATTTAAAGAACTGTATGAATAGTTTCAATAATACACACAACAAGTTAAAAAGTAGTTATAAAAAAATATGAAACGTTATATGTATTTTACTGACGTAGTGCCTGGAATTGTTCACCCCGCCAATTTCAAAATTAAAAAAAAAAACATCTAATAGGTTGCCTTGAAAAAAATCGCTTTCAGCGATAAGGCGCTAATTGCGGCACTAGTTGTTTGTTGATTTTCTTTGTCGGTTTATCTGTTTTCATTTTGGTGTAAACAATTTACAGATTCTATCTATCTGCGAAACACACTAACTAATTAGTCAAGAGAAGCACCCGAGCGGTCGATAACCCGCCGTTCAAAAGTACCTATTGGCTGGCCTGGTGGCTTAGGTGGTAGTAAGTCTGCCTGCAAAGCTGTGGGTCGTGGGTTCAATCCCCACCCAGTGCAAATATTTGTGTGATCAATACAAATAGTTGTACTGTGCCTAGGTGTTTTCTATGTAAAATAAGTTAATATAGAAAAATATACACCTAAGTACATATATGTATAATATCAGCTGCTATAACTATAGAAGCCAGATGGCTTTCATATATCATAATATATCTTATATCTTTGCTTAGTTTGGGGGTCGATGGTTTGTGTGTGAAATGTACACTAATATTAAATATTCAATTTAATTTAAGACTTGCTGCATTTTCCTTCTGTTTGGCTTGAAAAATATTTTGTGTCCGGTACTGACGGAATGTAAATAAAAAGCTAATTTTTAAAAGTATATTAAAAAAATGAAAATTTATATAATAATTGAAATTGATTTATACAAGTAATAGCTTGAAACACGTCTTGGCATGGCAGTAAGTGTGCAAATAGTTGATAAATAAACACTTTCCTTGTACGTGGAATAAAATGAGATGACTTATTCTTACGTTTCCTTCCTCATAGACTATATTTTTCTTTTGATGCGAATTTGTTATTTTAGCAAGATAAAATCATGAAAATGACATTCAAAAACAAGATGGTCAAACAATAGCCTTATCGTATAGGCCTGATGTATCATTGTTTGAGCAATCAAAGAATATTTTTAATCTTTTTGTTAATATTTGTTTTATTTTATGATAAGATTTGGGTTTAGTATTATTTCGTTATAACTGTTGTAGTTAGCCTTGAATCATATTTGTTTGAGTTATACTCGTATATGTAAAGACAGTTGTATGTATACTAATTTTTTATACGTTTTTCTCATTTACTTGTGAACACTAAAGGCCGGGTCACACAGAGGCGATCCGGTAGCGATAGCGATTCGATAGCGATAGCGATCCGATACCGAGTATGGGATCGCGCCCGCTTGCTGTGTGTCAGGTTGCATACAAATTCGAACATTACAAAAAATATCGTCTCGCTATCGGATCGCTATCGCTATCGGATCGCCTCTGTGTGACCCGGCTTTTAAACATATTTGCTCTATTACTACTTACATCTCTCCATTGCTGACATAATGTCACTAAAAGAAGTACTTGAAGTGTCCAGCGTAATTACCGACTATAGTTAACGTCTAGCCGCTTTATGACTGAATTTTGTGTTTATTACATCATTTTGAAGTTACAATTGTCAAAAGGTTCAAATTTTACTGTATTAAAAGAATTTCATGTATCAAGTTTCATCCAGTAAATGTTTAGAAAACGGTAGTATGATAACTTCATTCGTAGATTTATTAAAAATAAATATAATAGTATATGTATGTATTAAGTAGGTATACTTATCAAAACTTTACCAAATAACGAATATCATTTTTTATAAATGTTTTATGTTCTCAAAACTATAATTCACAAAGGAAAAAACCGCATACTTTGGAATATAAATAAACGAAACTAACGAAAATAGTGGATATAGGTAGATTTTAAAAACAAAATTTTATTATTTTTTTTAATTTTAAATAAAGTTTAATTTTATTGTGACATATTTTGCATGCGAAGGTTAAAATTAAATTGAACCCAAATATAAATACTTGGACAAAAGGTAAAGACTGCACGATGGTCGACATTGTATCCGTCTACTTATTGTACACCAAGTGGTATACAATAAGGCAATTCCGCCAAGGTCGAGGAGGGAGCACGTTGCACTACGTGACACGTCACGTGAACGTAAACATGTTACGGTCGTTTAAACGATTCTTAATTTTGTGTGAAAATTTTAATGTGTTTTTTTTTTAAATAAAGAGTGACGAGACGAGCAGGACATGTGACTGACGGTAAACAACATGCCTGCCACATAACAGCACAGTGACACGCAGCTATTTTGTAACATAAAGAGTCCAAATCATTACCTAGCACTGCACTGGGCTCGTCACCCAGAGATCTAAGATGTAACATCTCTAAGCCCTGTAATTTCTCTGGAAACATTGCCCTTCAAACCGGAACACAGTAATGTTTGCACATTACTGTGTTCTATATCATAGCCGTCTATATCATAGAATCGTAATAGTAACCAGCAGGTAAATTTATTTTGCCACCGCTGTGACTCAGGGTTTCCTCTTAAAAAATTGCTATTTAAGCCCCTAATATCCTACTAATATTATGAATGTCAGTGTATGGATGTTTGTTGCTCAATCAGTGAACCCTGTCTGAACGGATCGGGCTGAAATTTGGAATACAGGTAGATTAAAGTCTAGAAGAACACATAGGCTACTTAATATACCGGGAAAATAACGGAAATGGAAACTAAAGGGGGAAAAACCGCGGGCGCTGGTAGTCTATACTAATATTATAAAGAGGAAATATTTGTTTGTTTGTTTGTAATGAATAGGCTCCGAAACTACTGGACCGATTTCAAAAATTCTTTCACATTTGGAAAGCTACATTATTCCCGAGTAACATAGGCTACGGCAGATGGCGCTGCAGTTGATATCTAGGTTATTATTCGAGCGAAGCCGGAGCGGGCCGCTAGTTATATTATATACCTAATGTAAGTTTGATCGTTAAGATTTCACGCAAAAACTATTTGACCTGATGATCGCTTAAGTGAGACTTTGTACACATACTCTTGGATGTAAGTGTTATAAGTAACACAGGCTATGTACGTTTTATTCCGGGAAAATAAAGAAAACGAAAATTGCGCTGCTTGTATTCTATAATGTTAAGTGGCGTTATCCCAGAAGTTACGGCTTATCTAGAAACCCCTGGGCCTCTACCGCCTAACGAAAAACGCTTTGACGCTTTGATGCTTTGACGTTGCTGTCTCTTTTCTTCTCGCTTGAAATGAAAGAGACGGCAATGCCAAAGCATCACAGCGTTTTTCGTTAGGCGGTAGACCCCCTGGTTCGAGTCCCACACGCACTACTGTCTTTTCGAATTGTCATTTGGGTATTGCCGCTAACTAAAAACGGTGAAGGAATTTATCGTGAAAACCGACATCTTTTTAGATTTTTTCGAGGACATGCAACGCGCACTGAGGCGCGTGGAAGATTATGACCTCGACTCTCTACTTGCCAGAGAAGGCCTTACCGACTAGCAGAGTGCTCAGCGAAAGGCCAAGGGTTGCGTTATGGTCACGGAAACGAAACCGCGCCTATTCCGAGCCGATAAGAACAGTCTTCTCACTACCGATCATCTTAGCCAAGCTACTCGACAGTGAGATGTCGTTTGAGGCGAAGGAATGAGAAAGAGCGATAACCTTTCCTTCAGCCGACGAGGTGGAAGCAGAGACGAGGGTGATACGGAGGGGCACTTTAGCTCGCTTCCCGCCTCCACTGAAGAGCCTGGGGCATTGGACGATTAGAGCAATTCAGCACCTCACCTAGGGATATGTCTTCCCGAGGAGATAAAGCGCGATTGGTTTCCGGCGCGTCATCGGAGCCAAATGCGGGGCTATGTAAGCCCGTAAGAACGGTAGCAGTGACAGAGTCTCGGTCGGAATCGAGAAACATTTCGTGACTCTGTTTCCAAGCCACAGCTGAAGAAATCTTTTGGGTTTTCATTGGTAGAGTCGCCACTCTCAGAGTGTCTATAACGACATACTTCACCATGTCCCTGGATGGCGGAACATGCATTGATGCATTTCCAACACAAGGGTCATTATTTGTTTGAAAATAATTATTATTTACACATATCGCCGTTGTTCACGTGTTTATCCGAATTTACCGTGTTTACTCGTGAGTTACAGTATTTGCATTGAATTATCTAGGAGTTGCTCCACCGTATATAATCATGGATTAATTTTATAATTAATACTATTACGATTGTTAAATATTAATTACGGGATATTTAAACATGAATTTGGTCCATGAAATTGCGTCTATACGTTTGACGCAATAAGTATACACGAATTATACACTTTACAATTTAAATATTAACAATCAGTATCACAAACTAGGAACTAAACCAAACTTTGCATCGTTCTCGGTACAGTTGTCAACTGAGGCAATGTACATTGTCTAATAAACTGATTTAAATTTTCTTTACAACGTAGACATATATTTTAAAAGTAAATAGAATAAATTTAACCTCACGTGTTTAAATATGGAACAATGATATAGACACTTACCGAAACAATTGCCGAAGACAACAACGATCGACACGACAAGCAACGCAGACCACATTTTCTGAACTAACGATCTTCAACTGTCACTAATGACTTACTTCAAACTGAAGTTCTAAAATTTATTTAAGAACTCATTGTAATAGGCTTAATCTATCAAATAGCCTAAAACTCCTTTTGTTGCTACGCTTTCAAGGAACGTATGCTACGCGTGAGAGCCCCGTGCTACGGAACGGTCTACGGCGTTTACAGACTAAAAATTTTAGAGAGTAGCCTACAAGCAAGACAAATTACAAAAATTAAATTATTATTTTTATAAAATTATTAATAGTAAAATTATAATAATAAATTACTATCAAATGCAGGCGGTAACTGCGTTTAGACGCTTACTACACTGCGATCTCGCGGTGAGTATTCACGCTTTATAGTTTTTTAGACAGTATTATACAGGACGGTATAGAAATTCATAAACATAGTACGTAAAGCCTGAAACCACAACGTGAGATCATAAAGTAATCTCTCTAAGACAATAAATAACACGTATATATTTTTAAACGAAACAGTTACTATATTAGTAGTGTTTATATTTTTAAGGAACACTGAAGTTAACTAACATTGATCTGAGTTCAATCTGAGTTTAGTTCTTGGATCTGAAAGTCATTTTCAACATCACTACCAGAAGATGCGAAAATTATCGTTTGTGCTACTGTGTACTAAGAAAATTACAGAGTAAATATAAACAGTATTGCTAAAACCAGTTATATCTTTGATGGGCCCCTTAGGATATCGATAGTCAGCAACTAACCATTAAATACCAATGTAATCAGATCTCAAAACTCACTAAAACTCACCTAGAGTACCTCACTAAAACCACAAGTGAAAGGTCAAGTTACACTGGCATTTTATTGGACGTTGAAAATTGTGACCAAGAACTCTGACAATAGAATTTACAATTTGTTAGTTTACAGGATTTCCTACTTTTTATACAATGGTTTTTCGTCATCTAATACGTCACTTAAATGAGTGTGGTTAGTGAAGCCAATTTCCTTAATACACGTCAGTCTCTTTTACATAATACTTCCTCTTAGATTTAAAAAAAATCAGTCAAAGAATTTTGACTGCCGAGAAGTGAAAGAACTGCCGATAGAAGTAAAAATGTATAACTCAGAATTTGATAGCTCACTTTGGAAACTACGCGGGTGAAACCGGAGGGCGTAGGCCATGGTCATGGTCCCGAGTTTAGCCGAAAATCCCGAGCGTGACGCTAGAAGGAATTTTTTTAAACTTAAAGTTTTAGTATTAAACAGCTCTGTTGCACAACACCTCACCTGTATAGCTAAAGATAAATTGCTATTACGCGTGTCGGTGACTAAAAACTCACATGATTTCTCCCCATCAAAAAAAAATTGGCAGTAATAGGAACTGACGATAGAAATGAAAACTCAGAATTTGAGAGCTTACTTTGGAAACTACGCGGGTGTAACCGGAGGGCGTGGCCTAGCCATCATGGCATGGCTATCTAGATATGGGTCAGCATTTCCCATTGGCTGACGCATTTCTAGGTGGCCAAAGGCCAAGGTCCCGAGTTTACCCGAAGATTTCTTATCATACCCGAGCGTGACGCTAGAATTCAATTTACACCCCACGAAAAATCTGTCTAGGCGCGCCAAAAGAAGTTTTCACTTCAAAAAATGTATAAAATAGCTAGTTGTACTTCTACCTGCATAGCTACACATATACTATAATTATGTATGTCGGTGACGTAAATACACGGTATGTTATGTTATGTTTCAAACATACAAAAAGCGTGCAATGCGCATTTCTCGCTCCGCCGATAATACAACGGCACGCTAACATGGCGTTGACGCAAACACATCACATTTTATCCAGCCAAAAAGTGTTCTATGCGTTCAAATAAGTTTTCACTTTTAAAATGTCAGATTTTAAACTGCTAAAAACGAACTACTCTACACTTTGAGAAACACTGGTCCATGGGGACCGGTGTTTCTCAAACTGTGAATCCTGAAATCTTGCAAGAAAGTCTTGTAGAAAAGGCAAAATGATTGGATCAAGTTGCTCCAAAGTTGCCCTAAAGTTGCCTGGAGTGATCCATTCTATTTTTACGAAATCTGGGTAGTTCTCTTATACATTACGTATAGGCCGGATATTAAAACCTTTTAAAACAACGTCGTACCATTTTTTTTAGGTAATAAATAAAATACTAGTCGATACTGTTTCAGAGAACACCATCTAACCAAACCAAGCAAAGATTAGAGTAGTATACACCAGATAGCTGATATAATCATACTAATATTATAAATTAATAAAAGAGTTTGGATGTTTGTTACTCAATTACACAGGAACATGTGAGTTCCCAATTTCAACCCGATTCGTTTAGCTGTTTTGACGTGATTGAGCAACAAACATCAACACTTTCAGAATTATAGTAGTCGACACGACGCGTGACACACCGTCACGAAAAACTGACACCCAGAAGGTAAATAGTCAAAATTTAAGTCAACATTGTAACAAACTTCTTGCATTGAAGAGAATATTATCTACCTATTTTATGGTTTAAGTTTGACTTCTTACCATGAGGAAAATAAAATAACTATAAACTTCTTCAGTCAGTACACAAGTACACATAAGAACCGGCACGAGGAGGACATGTGTCTAATGGTAAGCAACACGCCTGCTCCACAGCACACACAGCTATTGGAACATGAAGAATCCATGACTGCTAGGTAATGACCTAGCAGTGCACTGCAATCCTCACCCAGAGATGATTTATCTCATGTTCTGTAATATCTAAATTATATACCAACTATTCAACCGCCAAGCAGTAATGTGCAAACATCACTGTGTTTCGGTTTGTACAAGGAAATACTACGCAATGTTTCCGAAGAAGAAATTTACAAGGCATAGAAATGGATCATCATTATATCTCAGGGAGAGGAGCGGAGTACAACAGTGCCAGGTAATGATTTGGGCTCTTCAAGTTCCAACAGCTACGTGTCACTGTGCAGTTATTTGCAAGCGTGTTGCTTACTATCAGGCACATGTCTTGTTTGTCTTTTCACTCTATAGGTACTGTAAAAAATCGGTTGTCTGTAAAGTTACTGACGATAGTTGAACGTGACAACTTCAACTCCAAGCCTTAAATGGAACGCCTCAGAGCGAGGTAACGCCGCATGACGTCATGTTTTTTCGTGCGTGCAGCCGGCTTCATCGAATTATAAGACGTTGTCACGTCAAAAATCAAATTTAAAACGATATTAAATCAGCTGAAAATGCTAGTTTTTGAGTTACCACACCCTATATTTACCCCACGCCCGGCCGCCGTGGGCTCGCCGCTGACGTACCACGATAACGCCGACCAAACATATTTTATCTTAATAGTACAGCAAAACAATTTCGTCTCGTGCTCAGTTATACGGTTGTCATCCGTACACACGTGTTCATTCAACCATACAACCGTTTTCCTGTTCAAACTTCAACTTATAAAGATTTCGCGACGCCAAAAAAAAAATAGCTACCCCGTTATAGCCGCGTAAACACTAAGAGGCATCGATATAAATCAACGGGTGTGCCCTGAACACCTTGAAATTTGTAATAAACTGCGTCCGTGTGTATCGTAAGTGGTTTACACGCAACCAATCTCCTTGACCCCTAAAATCGCTAGCGGCGAGATATGCTGTGGTTCTACTTATTTTGGTTGTTGACAACGAATAGTGATGGGTAAAAACGTTAGGCGTTCACGGTTTCCTGGAACCGACTAGAATGGAATGAGTGAGCTCACTCTTCCCAACGAAAACATGATTCCGTGCGCCCTGATGTTTGGGAGGACACATCATTGTATTGAGATCGTCGGTAGTAGAACGAGTAGAACAAGTAGAACCATAGCGTACCTCGCCGATAGCGATTTTAGGGTCAAGCAGATAAGTGGTGTGTAAATCATTCCATAACATACAGTGTATGCAGTTTGTCACCAATTTCAGAGCACATCCATAGCTCTATATCGTTGGCCATGATCATATCCGTAAAACGACGGTGAAATAAATAGAAGATGATAAATATATAAAACTCTCGATTTAAATGTTTCTATAGAACGAAACGTGTAAAGGAAAAACCTAATAATATTAGAATAATTGGTTTGGAAACTGGGTTAAACCACTCTAATTAGTACGTCAGGTATACATCATCATCATCATCAACAGCCCACTAAACATTCCCAGTGCTGGGACTCTGGCCTTCTCTCGCAAAGAGATAGTTTAGGCCATAATCCACCACGCTAGCCCAGTGCGGGTTGGCGGATGACACATGACTTCGAAAGATTTTAGGTACACGTCGGTTTCCTCACGATGTTTTCCTTCACCGTTTTAAGTTAGAGGCATTACGCACATGACTTCGAAAAGACAGTGGTGCGTGTGAGGTTTGAAACCAGGGTCTCCGGATCGGCAGTCGCCGTTCTCCCGACTAGACCAGCCGTAACTTCAGGTAACGTCAGGTATATGCATATAACTAGAACGTACCTAAAGTATGCGCATATACAAAGTATTTGAAGTAACACAAAACACAAGTTGAAAACATTACTATAATTACAATAGTCAATTGTATCTAAATCTATATTAATATAAAAAACCGAAAAGTCACTCATCACGAAATCTCAGAAACTACAAGTGCTAGGAATCTGAAATTTTGCATAAAGTTGCATTTTAGCATGTAAATGCTCGCCAAGACGGGGTTTTGCGTAATTCAACCCATAAGAGGGTGAAACAAGGGATGAACGCTTGTATGAAAATTCGTCATTGTAAAGTTATTTTTTAGTTAGGTAACTCTGAAATTTTGTATTCACGTTTTTGGTTAGTAGGAAGTTAAAAATAAGTATTATGTGTGTAAATGGGTGTTTAAAAAACAACCCTTCTCGAAGGTGAAATATAAGGGTTGAAGTTTAAAATGGGAAGTCCGTCATTTTTTAAGACAAAACCATGATACGTTGTAGGTATCTAGACAGTTAACACGAAGATAATAAATGTTTGTTCTTGCAATTTTGTAAATTCGGACTATACAGGGATGAAATAGGGGTAAAATGGGGGATTCAAGTTTATTTGGAAGTGTGCTATTGTTCAAGATAAAACCACGAAACTTTGTATCTGAACACCTAACACGAAGCCAATAAATGTTTGTTCTAGCAATTTTGTAATTTGAAACTGTACGGGGATGAAATACGGGTTGAAATGGGGGATGAAAGTCTATATGGAAGTTCGTCATTGTTCAAGATAAAGCCAAGTAACTTTGTATATAGGCATTTGATACAAAGCCAATTAATATTTGTTTTAGCGATTTTATAATGAACTATATGGCGATGAAATAGGAGCTGAAATAAGGGATGAAAATCTAAATGCAAGTTCGTCATTGTTGAAAATAAAACCATGAAAATTTGTATCTAGACACTTGACACGAATCAAATAAATGTTAGTTCTAGGAATTTTGCAATTCGGAACCGTACGGGTATTAAATGGGGGGTGAAGATGAAACCATGGAATTTTATTATCCAGAAATGAACAAGCCATACAAATAATATGAAAGTAGCTCTGTCTGTTTGTCTAAACCCTAAACCTAAACAACTGAACCGATTTTGTGGCCGATTAGTTAGCGTAAATTTCTATGAGTGTACAAATACTGCCTCTGCCTTAATATTTATTTCGCGCGGACAAAGTCGCGGGTAAAAGCTAGTATTTAATAAACCTGTTTTTTTGTAGAATTTTAATTTAATTAACAATGAAATATTTTTTCGCCACGGCTGGTTTAGCATCATCGTTTTTCATCAATCAGCCCTTTGTTACACTACTGTATATAAGCCTCTCCCAATATGTGCCACAGAGTTCGATCAACTTGTACCATCCCATCCTACAATCACATCACCACATCCTATAATTGCGTATTACATTTCCTGGTTGTCCGGATGAGATCAGTGTTAACGATAAGGCCACCAATAGGCATGGTGACAAAAAACAAACAAATTAGTCCGTCAGTTCAGGTGATGCTTTAAACACTGCGTCAAAAATCAAGAATAAAAAAGGTAACCGCCGTGCTAACGTGCCTCTTAATATGGCATTTATTAAAAACTTAGTTATAATTGAGTCTTTTCTTCTCAGTCGTATCTTCATTGCTGAAGGTGGCGTCTTTTTTTTTTTTAAAGAGTTACGGTTCGTGCAGGGCATGTGCCTGATGGTAAGCAAGATGCCTGCCATATAACAGCACAGTGGCACGCAGCTATTGGAACATGAAGAGTACAAATGATTACCTAGCACTGCACTGCGTTCGTCACCCAGTGATCTAAGTTGTTATATCTCTAAGCTCTGTAACATCTCTGGAAACATTCCCCTTCAAACCGGAACACAGTAATGTTTGCACATTACTGCTTGGCGGTAGAATAACTGGCAAAGGTATGGTCCTTCCCCAGGCGGACTCTGCCAAGAGCCCTACCACTACGCGTATAGTCTGAGGTATTGATCGCCCGATGCACCATGCTCTTCCATGTCTTTCTATCCTCGGCGATCCTAAGAGCTTCGGCTATTAGTACCTAATCCAGTGAGAGTCTTTACCAAATCTGACCAACGTGTAGGTGATCGACCACGTGGTTATTTCCCATCGACCTAATTTTAATAATGGAGTATTGTAAGTAAAGTAATATTTTCAACTGTTTTTTTCTGTTACTCCAAATACTTTGTGTATGCTAATACTTTTAGGTATGCTCTAGTTATATGCGTAAGTATAGTTACCAAGTTCAGGTTACTTACCAGTTCAATTCAGAATTATTCGCTATCGCAGAAGTTTGGTAAAAACCAAGCCAAGCCCCTTTAAAAAGAAACTTAAAGATGAGTGTAGTAAGATCTAATTTTGTGTGATGTGATCTAGTAAACAATATTAAAAGATCGACTCTGCTATTTAAAAATAGACCTTCCATGTAGAAAAATAAAATCTTTGGAGTTAAAATTGTTAATTATCGTCGAAGATTTTCGTAGTAGGCATTGAGATGTTTCTGCTTTGAATAATTAAACAATAGTTCTTTATGTATAACTGTGTGTAAAATACCTACTGGAAACGTTTTGTCGCGGTAAAATTAAATAGAACGTGATTTGTCAAGCTACGAAGAAATTATTCACAGCTGAGATTTTTTAAAACTATACATACAAAAGAAATCTCAGATTAATAATCATGTTAAGTCACAGGTAACCGCTGTATCGCAGTTAGTAGTCGGACTGTCTAACTATATGGTTCCGTACAACTTTTATATATAAAACACAATATTGATTATATCTAATAATGAACATGTCAAAAATAATTTTAAGTAGCGCTGATGTTTATATTTAGAGAAATTCGATGTTTTTGATGATGCTTACTTATGCCATTGTCTATAATAATTTGCTCCATTTTTTTACCCATGTCACTCTTTACTATCAACCTAAAAAACGGTATATTATAAAATATACGTTAGACGTCATAATACCACTGCTTTGAAATTTTGTGTTTCTTCACTACGTATGTACATACATGGCAAAGCTATTTTATAAATTACTTGATCTCATTTCTTACTTTATTGTTTACTAATTAACGTTTAAACTCTATGATATAAAACTAAAATATGGCAAAGACCGGTTATGTTTCGTTTGAAATATAAAAAAGTACCTACATAATATTATGAACAAATTAATGTGTATATATGTATAATTGTGTAGTTTTTATTATTATTTCGCACAGTATATTGTATGTGAACAATGCAACTAGTTACACATACACTATAATAGTCGAGAAGAAACAGTCTTAAATCATTCATAATGACAAAAAATATTGTATTCGGGTTCCGTAAATTGTAAAGAACCCTAAAAATGACATCATTCTAAGACAAATATAGTTTTCAGGAGCAACCGCGCACTTGTAGTGTTAATTTGATGTACAGTTTTGTAGTTCAGTATTATATCAGGGATCACCAATTAGTGTATTTTGACGTCTATGTCACCATAACATTATCAACGCCAAAAAATTGCAATCAATCGCTTGAAATTATAATTTTAAGGTCGGTTAGGATAGGTAAGTTTGTAACTTGATGCCGTTAGATTAAAATCTGACGGTTTTTAAAGTTTTGACGACAATTTTATGGTGGCATAATCTTATTTACAAAATTCTCGTGTCACAGTGTTAGTTACCTTACTCCTCCGAAACGGCTTTACTGATTTTTACCAAATTTTATATGCATAATCAGTAGGTCTGAGAATTGGCTACTATCTATTTTTCATACCCCTAAGTGATAAGGGTTGTTCATCCTTAGTTTTAACTTAATTTTCGGTAATTTTTTATGGCTTTAAAAATACATAGGTACAACCCTACATTTTTACCCTTTTATCACCAACCCCTACTTTTTAATAGCCATTTTAGTAATTTAATCATTTTTCATCCCGCTCGATAACTGATAAATTATCGTTGTTTTTGTAAATGTTTTTCACTCCATTTCGATTTTCCCGGAGCTTATGGCAAATCTAAAATTGTTTTATAAAAATAAACATTTATTTTTATTATTAAAGTTTAGGGTTGCCATGGATGGTTTAGATTCACAAACCAGCCCGGTAGATGGCGCTGCAGTTGGTATCTAGGTTATTATCCGAGCGAAGCCGGAACGGACCGCTAGTTATATATACATACATAATACATATATTAAAGTAATTGGCTCTTCTCGGGCCCGCAATAAAAAATAGTAATTAATAAAAGTACCAGCGTTTTACACATTGCTTCTGATGTTGCTGTGGATTTCATGTTAATAAAGATAAAGCATGTAAAATTCACTTTACAGAATTGAATGCTCAAAGTAATACAATTTGGGCCCATGTAAAACAAGTTGATGCGGCGAATTCTGCAGCCTGCTATTTGACAATTCCTGCGCTTTTACCGCCTAATTAAGTCGGCTATCGCTTTGCTAATGCTGTCTCTATCATTTCCAGCGAAAAGAAAAGAGAGAGAAACATCAAAGCTATGACATTTTTCGTTCGGCGGTAGACCCCCTGGTGTAGATATAGAAAAAAGAGCAAAACGACATTACGAGAATGCCAATTCATTTTCCTGCCAATCCCTCCAACTATGTGCATCCACAGTGTGTCAATGTATGGAACACCACATTTACAGAGTTTGTGGAGGAGGTACCAGTCCTAGGCTATATCCAACCAATATTGTAGAATCGATCAATTGGAGGTTTGTGGGTCAAGCTTGTTGGAAAAGCTGAACGGATCGGCTTGAAATTTGTAAAACAATTAGATTAAATGCTCAAATAATTATTAAATTACTTTTGGGAATGGGGAACTGCGCGGCTAAAGCCGTGGTTGGTTTTTTTTTTAAATAACGAGTGACAAGACGAGCAGGACATATGCCTGATAGTAAGCAACATGACTGCCACATAACAGCACAGTGACACGCAGCTATTGGAACACGAAGAGTCCAAATGATTACCTAGCACTGTACTGCGCTCGTCACCCAGAGATCTAAGATGTTATATCTCTAAGTCCTGTAATTTTTCTGGAAACATTGCCCTTCACACCGAAACACAGTAATGTTTGCACATAACTGCTTGGCGGTAGAATAACTAGCAAAGGTGTGGTACTTGACCAGGCGGACTCTGCTAAGAGTCCTATCACTACACAATTATAATAATCACAAGATATATTCTTAAAGTTTTTGACTTCCAATACCGATCAATGCGTCTGTTAGACGTATAAAAGGTTCGTCTTAGGACATGTTACAGTGCATTTTTTTAAAATATTTATTGTACTGAATCTTTATAACCTCAGCGTCAGCCTCAAATAGCCTTTAGTACTAGTACTAGACTAGACTAGTACTAGTAACCAGGTAGTGGTAGGACTCTTAGCAGAGTCCGCCTGGGGAAGGACCACACCTTTGCCAGTTATTCTACCGCCAAGCAGTAATGTGCAAACATCACTGTGTTCCGGTTTGAAGGGCAACGTTTCCAAAGAAATTATAGAGCTTAGAGATATAACATCTTAGATCTCTGGGTGACGAGCGCAGTGCAGCAGTGCTAGGTAATGATTTGGACTCTTCAAGTCTTCATGTTCCAATAGTTGCGTGTCACTGTGCTGTTATGTGGCAGTCATGTTGCTTACCATCAGGCACATGTCCTGTTCGTCTTGTCACTCGTTATTTAAAATAAAATAAAAAAGTAAAAAATAAAAAAGTTAATTTTATACCAGGACAGAAGATGCAAAGCTTTACTGCTAAAGCTGTACCTACTCATATCGTTAAAGATGTTTTCAGACAAAATTGAAAAAACATTAGAAAAAGTGAAGACATAATCAGATTCATATCTAACGCTTGACTTGACTCGAGTGTATATTGACCAAAGATTTAGGTATTATCAATCTCAATAGAGCTGATGAACAAATTGCTTTATTGTAAATTGGATTCGCAAAATTCTCTTCGTCACACTTAAACAAGCCAAAGTCAAGGAAAAATTTGTTATTTGCGTCCACATGCATAACCATAAGCGATCCACTAAATGTTCCCACTACTGAGATTTGCTATCTCGCAAGGAGAGAGTCAAGGCCATAATCCACCACGTTGGTCCAGTACGCGTAGGTAGACAATGAATGACCTTGAAAGATTCCGGGGACATATTGTTTTCCCCACAATGTTTTCTTTCAGCGTTTTTAAGTTAACGGCTTTACGCACATGACTTTGAAAAGACAGTGGTGTGCGTTAGATTCGGGGTTCCGAAACGGATGTTGCCAGTCTCCCGACAAGAAAAGCGTGGAATCTTTGAATTTGTATGGGGCAATATTTGTCTTACAATATAAAGTAACAGGGATGAGCAAAACATGCGCCTGACGGTAAGCGACACGCTTGCTTATAACAGCTCTAAGCCACACAGCTTTCTTATCATGTAGATTCCTAATCTCTGCTAAGAACTGCACTGTACTTGTTGTACCGATATTTAAGATGATTTATTTCTTTGCCCATCCACTTAAAAATATTGCCCTTTAAACGTAAACACGAATGTATTCATATTGGGTACTCACCGGCAGAATATTTTGGAAAGATATTATGTTACCTTCCCAGGATGTTGGGGCTCTGCAAAAATCAATACCACCACAAAATATAGTTGTTAAAAACCCATAATTACCATCAAGTATTTGGAACACAATTGTTTTTCTTCTGAAAATTACTTCTTAAAATTTAACCAGTAAGTAAACCTAATGCGAATATATCGTTCCGCTAGAAGATGAATCAAACATCGTAACAATGTCATTTATTAGAGAATGTATTGTGACGAGCAGCCACATTTTTCATGCGATTAGAGACACTGTCAAAGATGCTACTACAGATTCAAAAATATATGATAAAATGAAATAATATATGATACATCATATTTTTTTTTTAGATTTTTCATTTTCTTACTTTAGAAGTTAGAGGGGGGGGGACACACATTTAACCACTTTGGAAGTGTCTCTCGCGCAAATTATTCAGTGTAGAAGAAAATTATTTTAGAAACCTCAACATCATTTTTGAAGACCTATATAAGATAGAAACCCAACACGTGTAGGTTGATGCAAAAAAATTTGTTTGAGTTTCATTTCTCAGTATGGGGGGCAACCCAAAATTTTCTTTTTTTAAAATATTTTTTGTTCAAACCTTAAAGCGGTTTACATAATACATCTACTTACCAAGTTTCAACAGTGTAGTTCTCATAGTTTCGGCAAAAAGTGGCTGTGACATACGGACGGACAGACAGACAGACAGACAGACAGACATGACGAATCTATAAGGGTTCCGTTTTTACGTTTTACGGAACCCATATAAAACGGTGAAGAAAATACCTACATCGTAAAGAAACCTGTTCGTGAGAGAAGATTTTAATTTTGAAAGACAAGTGAAGTCTGTCAACATTTAAACTTGATCATCGTGAAGGACTTATGCTCTTTGCTCTGATCAATGACCTGTCCGTTGTACTATGTTCCGTCCGTTATACGGTCGGAATCGTACTGACTGGTATGTACGTGTGTAGAGTAATAGCAATAGCCGATTTCAATTCCCTACCACTTCTATATAACTTCCTCTGATAAAAGGGTTCGTGTGTGGTCGTTTTATGGCCTAAGTATTCTCTACTTTATTAGGAGGATTAGGAGGTTGATACGGAGATACTTTTAAAGATACTCAAACAAAAAACAAATTTCAATATATTTCACACAAATGTTTACGCAGGCTGTTTATTGTTGATGTCATTGTAGCCCGTAAGCAGTGGTGACATTGTCTCTTTATTATTTTTATAATATAGTGGTGAGACGACCATGAAATGTGTCTAATAGTTAGCAACATTAGTTAGCCTAAAACAGCACAGCAACACTCAGCTATTGGAACAAGAAGAGTCCAAATCACTGCACTGCACTCGTCAACTAGAAATATAAGATAAATTTCTATGCTCTGTAATTTATTTTGAAACGTCACCCAGATATATAAGATTATTAATATCTATACTCTGTAATTTCTCTAGAAACTTTGCCCTTCCAAACCGGAACAGAGGCGATCCGGTAGCGATAGCGATCCGATACCGAGTATGGGATCGCGCCTGCTTGCTGTGTGTCAGGTTGCATACAAATTCGAACATTACAAAAAATATCGTCTCGCTATCGGATCGCTATCGCTATCGGATCGCCTCTGTGTGACCCGGCTTTAAAGTAAGTACTCAAATACATTGCAAATTCGTTCTCGTATCACGTATTGATTTTGAATGCGATTCCTCGCCCTTTGAATTCACTCACGCTTGGGTCAAAGTCGATGAGAAGCCTTCCCAGCTGGTCGCGATATCGAGATAAATTTATTGTTAAAATAAAACGCAAGGTCAACAAGTTGCACGAATTGGCTGTACAATAATAACCATTTAACTCGCATTATCGTGTTATGTAATTTCAACTTTGTACCTCAAATACTATTTTAACTGGTAGCTTCTTGCGGTTTCACCCGTGTAGTCTCCGAGCATTTTCAAGGGGTAAGAAATAGTTGTATATTTTTATTTACACTAAAAAAAGTTTACGAAATTTCGATATGAACTTATTGGCTCCGAAATAGTCGTAACTGTATTTCGGAAGACAATGGCTCCTCCCACAGCGAATGTGTAAATATAGTACTTATAGTATGTTTTACGATGTATAATATGTTTGTGAGTGTGGTATATGAGGGTGTGTGGATGCTGTTTTAGAATATTATCGACTTACGTACCTATCCAATTTCGTCCAGTTCACTTCAGTACTTTTTGCTTATTTATATATACACAACAACGTACACTTTTACAATATTTTTTATATATACACAAAAACGTACAACATATGGCATGACCATTGAACCCACCCACCTGATGGTGACTTCATAAAATATCTTCCTAAGAACATGTTAATTTCCTCGATTTTTTTTCCTTCGCCATTATACTCGTAACTTGCGTGACAAACTTGTACATTTCCGCATTCAAAATATTTGGTGCAGACTGAAATCGAACCTACGTCCACATGATAGTCAAACGGAATAAAGTGCAATTTCTTGTTAGTAAAACACCACAATTTAAGTGGCAGTGGTAAAGATAATCCCACTTAAAATGCTAACATACCCATGTTTAAATAAAAAACCACTCTTCAAACTCAAACCTTTCAATTATGGGTTCCTATCCACCAACCCGCATTGGGCCAACGTGGTGGATTATGGCCTTAACTCTCTCCTTGCGAAAGAAGGCCTCGACTCCCAGCAGTGGGAACATTTAATGACCTGCTTATGCTTTTGGGCTCCTAAGTTTTCAACAACAAATGGCCTTAGCAAGTAACCGGTTTCTAATTTTGCATATTTGCTCCGCATAAAATACTCCGTTAACAATTAATCACATATTCATTTATTGCTTATCGTTTTTGTTATAATCTCTTTATTTAATTTTTTGTGTGTTTTTGCAAACTAGTTTTAGCAAACTTTAATAAAAGGAGATTCAAAGTCCATTCGTATTTTTTTTATAAATGCTGCGCGCACGCACGATCGTCAATTAACTTTATAATAAACTAGCAATCCGCTCCGGCTACACCCGTAGTACAGAATATTATAGCCTATAGCACTCAAGAATCACGTACATATCCAAAGGTGAAAGAATTTTTGCAATCGGTCTAATATAGATAGTGCAATCCACGAAGACGCGCCCCACCAATTTTCGTTTCCACCAATCGCGTTTGCTCCGAGCGTCAGTCGCGAACCATTCATCAGTCCTTGTAGTGTGCGTGTGCATTCATAGGTAATTAGTGTGTACCGATAACACTCAAACATTGACGGAAGCTTGCACACATATACTATAAACGGTTAGGAGGAATAGTGGGGCGCGTCTTCGTGGATTGCACTATCTGTAGTTCCGGGGATTAGCGCGTTTGAGTAAAACACTTCTTCAGTTTTGTAATATTAGTTTAGATGTTTATCTTTACAAGAGACATAACATTTATTATCTTTATCAATATACTAATTTTAATTGATTTACCTTTTGGCTCAGTAATGAGTTCTCTCACTGAAGCATGGTATGGTGGGGAATGGTAGCGACCATTACCCACTCTGAACCTTTGTGTGATGTCGGATTTCTCAAATATTTGATTGATTGATTTTTGAAGTGAAAACTTCTTTGGGCCACATCCACATCACAGACAGATTTTTTGTGGGCTGTGAATGGAATTCTATCGCCGCGCTCTGGAATGATAAGAAATCTTCGGGTAAACTCGGGACCATGGGCATTGGCCATCTAGAAATGCGTCAGCATTTCCCATTGGCCAGAGCATGGGTACGCCCTCCGGTTTCACCCGCGTAGTTTCCAAAGTAAGCTAGCAAACTCTGAATTATAAGTTTTCTCTTCTATCGGCAGCTCTTATGACTACCAATCTATTTTGTAATTGTTGTAATTAAGTCTTATGTACTTAGTCGTCGTGGCATTCTAAAACAATTACTAAAAATAAGAAATCGTTAAAAACTCTAAAAGCCTAAGCAAACATTGTTTGTTGTTTTGTACGTTTATGTTAGGTATTCCAAATATTATACTAATTGGAGCACAGGGTCAGGCGTTTGTCGGATTCGGCGGTGGGCTGCATTGGGTATACAGTTCTATGATGAATACTTTCCGCCTGTTGATCTGTTGAATGACGCCCACGTAATACTCTGATCACTGAATGGAGACACGCGACATACGCTCTACATTATAGGCAAACATTACTTTTATTCCACGGATAAACCATTACACAAAATAAACTATAAGTTGCAGCTAACTAGCTTGTTCACTATACAGCGACCCAAATGATAGTCGGCCACTTGATCAAACAGCTTAGCAAAAAACTTCGATCTTTGATATTTAATTAAGTACTTAAATGTCAAAGATTGAAGTTTTTTTCTGGGCAAGTGTCTAGACTATTAATTTCAATTGTAAATAGGTGTTTTTATTATGTTAGGCTATAAAGCTATTATGGCCATAAACGTATTTTATTTAGAGTTGTATATTACACGGCACATAATGCAATATAATTCATCAGAATACAACATAATACAGTACAACACAATACTTATACTATAAATATACACAATGACAAAAATTACTTAGAAGCTTAGATTAAATTCAACCTATATATCTGAAAAAAAATTAACACCGACATATCTACCTATTTGAAATCGCTGACCAAAAAATATACGTGCATTATTATTATTATTATCATCTCAGCCTATATGTATATTGGCCCATTGCAGATCAAAGTCCTCTCTCCCCTCCCTCTAATTTCCTTCAGAACAGCAGTCCTCCAATATTCCCTATATGTATCCAGTTCGGTCCGCCATCTCTTCCTGGGTCGCCCGGCTGGTGTAAGTACATGTTCTGGGACCCAAATAGTTGTTCATTTGGCCCAGAGTTGTTTCGGAATTCAGCTTGGCCGCTTTTTGAGTGACGTCGATTATTTTAGTTTTTGAGAGTATTGTTGGATCGGTCGGTTGATGCGGTCGGTGAATTTCATTCCCAGTACACTGCGCTCCATTGCGCGTTGACAGACCCCGAGTTTGCACTTCTAATTTTTTGCGTTTCAAAGACCATATCTGTGCACCGTAAGGATGGGGAGAATACACATGTCCAAAAGTTTCGGACTTTTGGACATACGTGCAAACTGAGAAAATTCTTTCTTATTATCTAAATCTTTTAAAATTTGATTCTTGATGTACATACACCTAAATAAACACCGACTTTTAAAACATCGTCGGAAGATCGAACGCTTTCATTCTTTGTAGCTCAGAATGATAGTACCAGAGCATAAATTTCATAGAATTTGCTAGACGCAAATTAATTAACGTCTGAATCAACAATAGTATATTTACATAAAACTTACTGCTATCTGTCCAAACAAGTTGTTGAAGTAATTGCTAAAAGTCAGGCGTCTAACACACCTGTCCCATGCTAGAGTGCAGTAATATAATAAGACGTGATACTACGAAATAAATATTTATTCTTTCATGTTTTTATGACAGTTTTTTTAAAGATTAGGTGACAAGACACCTACTGTACCGATTATATCGTCACGCAACGGAAGCTTGGAGGAAATGAACGCAATAGCGATGCTTTGATAACTCGTGCGGGCAAAAAATCTTTGAGGGGGGGGGGAGTTTTGATAGAGATATCGCTGATTATTTATAGATAAATTGATTTGGACGTAGGTACTTCAAATAATACGTTACTGCTGGTCTAGTCGGGAGAACGGCGACTGCCGATCCGGAGACCCCGGGTTCAAACCCCACACGCACCACTGTCTTTTCGAAGTCATGTGCGTAATGCCGCCAACTTAAAACGGTGAAGGAAAACATCGTGAGGAAACCGACATGTACCTAGAATCTTTCGAAGTCATGTGGCATCCACCAACCCGCACTGGGCCAGCGTGGTGGATTATGGCCTCTCTCCTTGCAAGAGAAGGCCCCGAATCCCAGCAGTGGGAACATTTAGTGGGCTGTTGATGATTAGTAAGCTAGCAAGCTAGTACCTACTCGTACTTATAGCTTCGTGTAGACAAATCTAGCGTTGCGGAGCGTTGTCTACACGAAGTTAGAAGTACTAGCTCTAGCCTCGTGTATCGTGTAGCTCGAGCATTAGAGTGAGATAACCAGACAGATACTAGAACTAAAGGCCTGTTTTCAGTTTGATTAGTTCGAGTGCGAGTGAGTAGTACAGGTGTTGAGTGATTAGTATCAAACACGTGTGGACACCGATTGATTATTGCGAGTGCATAGTAATCAGTCGCGATTACTCACTCGCAATCGCACTCGTATTCGCACTCGCACTAATCAAAATGCAAACCGGCCTTAAGGTACAGACATAACTCAATAAACTGTTAGCGCAAACTGATTTGGACTCATTTGTGGTAGAACCGATGCCGATGACTGACGGTAGATGTGTTCAAGAGTGGAGGCCGTGCAGACTCCTACCTGTGTATTGACAATGTGCCCGGCTTATGGAAGACTAGCGGCCCGTCCCGGCTTCGCACGGGGTCAAATTTTTTGTTAAGTAGGTATGCTAAATGAAATGTACATGACCAAATTTTTCCAAAAGATCAAAATTAAAAACCAAAACTTTAAAGTTCAAAAACATTAAACTGCCTGGCCTGGTGGCTTAGTTGGTTAAAGGCCGTTTTGTAAAGCGGCGGTTTAACGATCAGCCGGATTGAATACAGCTGATTTAAAAACCACTGGAATTTATTCAACGCCATACGTTATTCAACACGGCTAGCCGTAATGTAATAAAGCGAGAGATTAGCCGCTTCTTTGATAATTTTTAGTTCCGATTCTTAACACTCATGGCGCTGCCTGACATAACAACAACCATGGCGTTGAATACTGTGTGTTCCTAAATTGCTAACGCGGGTAGCCGTAATGTAATAAAGCGAGAGATTAACCGCCTCTTTGACAATTTTTAGTTCCGATTCTTAACACTCATGGCGCTGCCTGATATAACAACAACTATGGCGTTGAATACTGTGTGTTCCTAAATTGCTAAAGTGACAGTGGATTCTGGAGTTTGGAGGAATCGTACACAATATTATTAGGGTGGCACTTATCACCCTGGGCGTTACTTGGATACTATTTCGTTTCCACCGTCCACCTTGTTAAGACTAAATCGGACCGGGTAGGTTACATGAGACCCAGATCCGACCCGGAGCACCCCGACTCCACCTAGTCTTGGCGCTACTACCCCTAGAGTGTATTTAAAAGAATGCGGGAGCCAGAAGCTCAAGGGAGGTCCTGAGTGGAGCGAGCCATGCAAGTAGTTTTAAAACTATAATAGGTCGTAACTTGACCACCATCTCACCTGATGTTAAGCGACGATGCTATCTACGATGGAACATGTTTCGATAATAGACCCTTGTCTATGGAAGTTCACCATGTTTCTTAGGTGTACCGTTACCGATATCAAGTTATGGGCTTTCAAACTCTTTGTGAGAGTTAAAATGTTGTAAAAAAAATACGAAATAATCGATCAATTTATTCAGATAAATGAAATTAATTTAGATTTTGTGTTGTTATTTTTTTAAATATGGTCTTCCTACAACATAAGCAGTAATACAATGCGGCTGAACGTGGACCGCCTTATTGAAGAACGTATTGCAATGACAATGCGGCTAATCGTTGAACCGCCGCATTACAAAACGGCCCCGTTTTTCAAAACGGCTAGCCGTAATGTAATACGGCGAACTATACAATCCGGCTGCGACATATACATCATAATCCGGATCTCGTTGTTGGGCTGTATGTTTGATGTCTTGACACAAATTGTCTTCAAAAATGTGCCATAATTCCGAGGGAAAACAAAATAATAATATTACCACAAACAACTCTCTCAGCCTCAACGGACACCGAGAAATTGAAGCTTCTCTCAAAGTGATTTCTTTGATTTTGAGTACCTAGTCTTGGAACGATGTACCTACGTGGTACATGATAAAGAAGTATTCTGAGATAAAATCACTCTGACTGGGATGAACGCTGTACTGTATGTACACTCTTCATAATTCTGCCGGCCGTCGCGTCTTTGCAAATATTTAGGATGGATATTTTTAATTTCGTAATATATTTTGAATGGAATGTCCGATTTTAATAATTCAAAAAGGAATCGATAGGTAATAAAGCAGTCTTGATTGAAAAATAATTTATTTTGATAAGAATTAAAACAAATGTATGAATAGCATGGTCTTAAGTTGATCGGCATTTTTATCTTCTTTTAAAATGTAAAAAAGCAGTTGTAGCGACGTAATTACTGTAGTTAGACATATGCTCTCGCGAAGTTTTTTGTAGATTTTAATACGTTCTATAATATTGTAGAACATTGTTTGGTTCTATCATTGGTACTTTCCGCAGCGTATGCGATGAAAGCCATTTTATGGCTGTTTTTTTTATACCTTGCGTTGGTTTTAGTAAAAAATTCCAAAGATCACTATTTTTTTCTTGTAATAAAAATAGCCTATGTTACTCAGTGATAATGTAGCTTTCTCTTGGCAAAAGAATTTTTCAAATCGGTTCAGTAGTTTTTGAGTTTATTACATACATACAAAAATACAAATCTTTCCTCTTTATAATATTAGTATAGATATAGATATAGATTAAATCAGTTTCAGACAGGCGTTTAATAGCGCGTATAAGCGCGCCCTAATGCACTAATCTGAATCCACCGCAGCCATAGACATGATCTAGAATAGTAAATGAGATTAATAATATAAAAAAAATAAGACAATGTAAAATTATTAATATTAGCAGATTTTTTTTCCCAAATAAATTCTTACAATAAAGTGAAGTAAAAGATTTTGTTGCGTAACATGGGTAAATAAATACGCGTAGATGGAATGCTTATTAGTCATACAATACCTTTCGTCATGCAAAATATACAGTAAATAAAATACAACTGAATCTACTAACATTACATCAACAAATTAATTAAAATGGTACAATAATACAGAGAGTAAAATTGTAGTAGGTTAATATTATAATAATAATATTTAATATGTAACTGTTACTTACCAATGAAACGATACCAATGTCAAAAACATAAGTTAGTGTATAAAATAGTAATAAATAGATAAACAGTTGATAATACTTGAGTATTACAATGTAGTTTAATAAAAGTAAGTCTAGATATAAGGATAACTTGTAAAATATTGTAACTAGACAAATAAGATAGTAGCAATATCCTTGACATTGTTAGGAACTGTTCCATGTGGCGGGTCCTGGAGTCCGATAGTCATAGTCCTAGTAAATTCCTGGAAAAAAGAGTGTAGAGACCGCTTATATGCACAAGTAAAGCACCTTGGTAATAGGGTACAATCCTCAAAAAAACTAATTAGTCCGTCTGTTAGATTGCTAAAAAATATTGTACACGTATTTTTTCTTTTGTTTCATAAACAAAAAATTACGAAGATACAGCCCTTAGAAGTTTCGCGTGACGGTCCGGTACCCTATTGAAGTAAGCACCAAAAATTGTATACGAAAGGCAGATCAGACTGAAAGCGACGGCGTGTGGTGCTGGTGATCCACTCAAGTGGTCTGCGACCATTTAAGACGATCAGAACACGCTAAGATTTTAACTGAAACTGAAAGCTAAAAATGTCGTTTAAATCCAACTGTAATTACATAGCTTGTGAGATTGACCGCCAATCAAACAACAACAAAATAATTATTTCAACTTACATGCGAGTATAGATAAATATTAACCAAGTTTTAGATGATCTAAAGACAAAATTAAATACATTAACGTGACAGGAGTTTAACAACCGAATGGCTTTAAAAGACAATGCCCTATTATTTACAAAATTACAATTTGATTAGTACCTAATAAGATATTTGCACGTTTGTGGTAATCTCTCTTGAATGTTGTTCATATTAAAACGATATTATGTTCAAATATAATTAATGGAGATGAGATATGATTGTTTTCATTGTTCCTTTGCGACAGGTATGGTAAAGTAATTAATTAGCAAGACATATTTTTAGACTTTGACAGCATTACTGTGCATTGGTGTCAAGGACAACGTTCTTGAAGAAATTTCGGGGCAAAGAAGAAATAAATTATCTTTGGGTGACGTTTGTAGTGCAGTGCTAAGCAGTCATATGGACTCTTCGTGTTCAAATAGCTAAGTTAAGGTTTCGCTTAATTAAACGCACTTATGCATTGCTTGTCCCGTCACTCTATGCCACAAATAAAAATATGAATCATACTTGTCTTTTTGAGCTTGTTTAAAGAGGTAAAAAAAATTATATACATTTTTACACGTTTCGGCTCGTGTAAATATTGAGAATGTTAATGAAAGTTTTGTAAATAAGAGAGAAGACCAATATAACGGATATAATAAGTCGTATCCACCATCTAAAATATTCAAAAAAACTCTATTATTATACTAAAACAGAAACCTTACAGAAAATTTTATAATTGACTATTAGAAACGAGTGCCATAAAAGTTACTCGCAAATAAGTAATAAGTACAACGAGTATTATCAGTTACGAGATTTACCCACGAGCGGTAGAGTGAGTTCCCTATATTTTGATGCAGTTTCATGTACACGGGAATAAACTGACGAATGGCGGGAGATGACACAAAAGTTTCTGAGCTCCACTGGATCTTTCCCAATGGATAATATCTGGGTATCTTCCAATTTAGAGTGCAATGTTTCCTTTAGGTAAGCTCTCCATTTTAGACCATATCAGATATTGTTTTACATCTAGCAAAATGGTAGTCACACAAGCTTATATTTCTTAAAAAAAAGAACTGGACGTCTACTCTGTTTCTACGAAAACAAAATTTCTACAAAAAACTCGCGACTTTCCTACTCTCGTTCTACTTCGTTTCGTCCGATACAACATTGTTTGACGTTTAAATGTTCTAAGCATACGCTAATTAGAGTAGGCTTAGAACGAATAAGCGAACAAAATGACGGATCGAAGTAGAATCGGAGATGGGAAATCGCGAGTTTATTTCGAAATTACGTTTTCGTTGAATTAGAGTAGACGTCCTGGTGTTGGTTACCACTCTACTACCAATATTACTTTTAATTTGATTATTAGCATGTTCATTGTTGTTTGCCGGCAATTATATCTATGTGGTAATATTACTAATGACCCTATCGTGCAGTCACTTTTCTCAATAAAAAGATAAGTAGTACTTAACTGGCAAAAGATAAACCAATATGATTTTTCAAGCACGTACATAATTTTTCTTTTCAGTATGGGTTCCCGATATTAATTATTTATTTATGTAGGTAACTATTTTATTTCGGCTTAGGGATCAGGATGCTTAATGCTCGCCTGGGTCATGCTATGCTGAAGTTTGCTCCTGGTTTCCCTTGGGTAGTATACCAAGCGCTTGCCTCATAAAGGAGTTTGTTTTGATACTGGAACAAAGCAAAGTATCAAAGTGTCTCCAAAAACAAGGAGGAACGACATGTTAAAAGACTTTTCAATATTTTTATTAACACTAGAACTGCAAGTGAAAGAGGAAAAATAAAGATTTAGTTTGTGATAAAATTTAGAGTATTTAAACAATATTTCCTTTGTCGTCTAAAAAATTGTTCCGAAATTATAGTTCATATCTTTAATACAACTGAAAGTTGTTATACTGCATTCGTTTTATATAAACATATCAATGTTTACAACTCACGGCGCAGGCGCGTGCCGCGTGACGAACCGCGGTGTGTCGGCGAGCTCGTTTCCTATTGGTCGACACGAATGACGTCAGGGCTTGCAAGAACTTTATTATCTACCCACTTTATCGTTGTTTGGACATAGTTTACTTTTATAAGACTAATTAATTTGTATTGGCTCAAATATTAATCTTATCTTTGATTTGTTTAAATTTTGATAGGTTTTTTAAAATGATGATTAAATAGTTGTTTATTTCAAACACATGTCTAGAGATAGCCTTGACGATGTCTACATTACCTCATTTTGATCTGACCCTCGATTTATCTGTGGGGAATTTAGGCTAAGATTGGATTTACTTACTAAATAATAATATTTATGATCTGAGACTCTCAGCTAGGGTACTGTTTTAGCAATTCTGAAAATGAAAATGTGTTTTGTGTAGGATGCAAGTGTAATAAGTTTTTACAATCAATCCTTGACTAGTTATTTGATTTTATAAGATTGAACTATTAGTATCTAGCGTACCTAACTATCTTATTAGTACCTATAGTTAGAAGAAGAAGAGAAGAGAGAAGGCCCCGAGTCCAGGAACAGGAGAGTCGAGGAACATTTAGTTAAACTAGAATTTTCTTGTCAGCAAGCAGCTCCCTAGAAAAATATTCTTTACATCTTATATACTGCTATCTACGAGTTTAAGAGGATAACAAAGCGAACGAAATTTTCCAATCATTTTGCTAAATTATTATATACGCTTGGCAGTTCACTTGGACTTCCGGAACTAACTCTTCTAAACTTAAACTCAAAATCACGGTAGGTCGAAACTTGTTTTGCACCAAGAAACTGGGTATTCTGAGTTTGATTGTACAATATTTCACATCGGTTTAATTTTGCTAGCTTTATAATGATAAGCCAAAAAAAGTCCTGTCGTGTGGGGAATATCTTTAACGTCCGCTTGCGGCATTTTCATGCAGGCATGGTTATTATAATCTCGCCTGAACTCTTAGATTTTTTCCAAATGTAGAGTTTGTCACCCCCTAGTTTTAAACAGCGACTTCCAAGAAAGTTATCTTTTAACGATTTATAATGTTATTCTCCATATTTTTTTTTTAATAAAGAGTGACAGACGAGCATTACATGGTAAGCAAAACCCCTGCCACATAACAGCACAGTGACACGCAGCTATTGGCACATGAAGAGTCCAAATCATTACCTAGCACTGCACTGCGCTCGTCACCCAGAGATGTAAGTTGTTATATCTCTAAGCCCTGTAATTTCTCTAAAAACATTGCCCTTCAAACCGGAACACAGTAATGTTTGCACATTACTGCTTGTCGGTAGAATATATGGCAAAAGTGTGGTACTTCCCCAGGCGGACTCTGCTAAGAGTCCTACCACTACAAAACCTACCATCTTGTATTTGGTCAGCGTGGTGAATAATAGCCTGTATTCTCTCATTATGACAGAACTTATCAAGTCCCAACCGTGGCGTGTAAAGTGAGCTGGTTATGTTATGATAGGTTAACAGCGAGGCAAGTAAAATTTATGCAATGTTTATGTTATACTGTCTAAACGTATACCAGGTTATTTTTTCTGTGTCTGGGTGTTTCTATGTATAATAAGTATGTATTTAAAACTATACAAGTATTATATCAGGTATCTGGTCGCCATCATACAAGTTTTGCTTAGTTTGGGGTCAGATGGTGTTGTGTGTGAATTGTCCACCAATGTTTATTAATTTATTTTATTTAAGTACATTTTTGGGTCTAGAATTAAATAAAACTCTTCGACAATTTTTTATTAAAATCTCTTTGTTTCATACGAAGCTTGTATATCCACCTAGTTACATCAAATTCTAACTTGCATATAATAAACTTATTTTTAACATACAGTATATTATTTTTACAAACCGTTTATCTGAACAGTCAGATAACGACTAGGGCTGGCGTACAAAATTACATAACGATAATTGAAGTTTAATAACGAAATTGATTAGGCAACGTGTATGTCTGTCTATCGACACTTGTAGAGTTATCTATTACAGTAAGTGTCAATCGCAATAGTATAATGCCATCTCGTGATTGGACAATGCACCACGTAAGAGCGAGAAGATATGATGATGATGTCTTCCGAGTCAATTTCAGCTACGGCGACTGATTCTATTTTTATTGTTATGATATCTATTTTTGAGATGACATGACTGTTGCGTGAAATAAATGCGACTGACAGTTATTGTAATATCGGCTCTGTAGCCCGATTCACTACATCCAATAAGCCAAAAACGTTGTGTTGTCGACTTAGTCTTCATTTTAATTGCCATATAGATACCTACCAAAAATTTACTCAAGACTTGCGCAAACCAAAATGGTTACACAGTTTTGAGTTAAATCGGTATAAAGATATCCTTACATTTTAAAGTCAAACGAGGTCAAAGACACTAAAATCATACCTACTAATAATATTATAAATATCAATGTCATATCAAATGTCTTTATCGAACATTTTTGGATGTTCGTTGCTAAATCCCGTCAGGACGGCTGAACGAATCAGACTGAAATTGCAAGGTACAACACAGTTAGATTATAGTCTGCAAGAACACACAGGCTAACTTTTATCCCGGGAAAACAACGGGAACGGGAACTACGTGGGTACAACCGCGGGGCACGTCTAGTAATAAAGAATTCCGATTGCCTGAAAGAGATTGCTATTAGCAATGATGTAGCCATTTTCTTGACTACCTTTAAGAATAGGAAGAAGAAAATACTTACAGATTGAAACCAATCTATTTTAATTTAATATACGTCATATACGTCATACGGCAGCTAGCCCCACTAGAATTCTACACAATCCTAGTCAATTTAAATACTGTTTTCTGTTTTGCTTATTGGTTATCGTGAATACGGCCTCTGGGTCGTTAAGAAGCATTGTGACAACATTTTAAAACAAAAACAATAATTTAGCTTTTTGCATCATCTTTTTTGCTGTAGCCTATTACGTACAATAAACCCCTATACTGTAATTTACGTACAATAAACCCAAGAGTTTTTTTCATAAAATTCACTTTTTTGGCTCAAATTTAATGTGCATCGTCTCTTTTAGTTATAGTGGAAGTGAGCCGTATATCTAATAAACCTTTTTGCATATTCGATGTGATGGTGTGCACGATGTTGGTGGAATAAAAAAATAAATATTATTATATACATATACAAATTATATAGAAAAGGTGAATATACCTTTTCTATTTTTAGCATTTTCTTTTTCGGTTTCGGATTGAACTGTGAAATTCATAATATGACAACCTCTCAATCACCTGATAAGTTAACAAAGCAATTTTTTTAGGATAAAAGCGAGATTTAAATTTTAGATTTTTCATATTTACCCAACAACTTACTTCAGCTAGATTTTAAGTTTCATCGAAACTCATTTATGCTTTGTGGAAAACTCTAACAAAGGTATATATATAGATATATACTTCTGTTATATGAACTTTCTTCACGAACATATCACTTAAGATATAAATTTAGGTAATTCAACCTAGCAACGATGTCACCAAGCTGATGAAAATGTTCAATCTACAATACTTTTGTAAGTTCTGTTTCTGTCAAAAGGCTTCTTAACTTTTCAAGTGTAGATAGACATGCTAAAGGCATTAATGGTGCACAATACATGAAATAGCAACATTTATAAAGCAAAACGTTCCAAAATGTAGTATAAAGGACAAAACAAATCGATTTCAGTGAATAACATTTAAATTTTGTGATAAATTCTAAGAAATATTCGATTTGTTTTGGCATAAATGTAAATCGACAACCCTACATTTAACACAACTAAAAATAGTGTATCTACTTAACACGGTTACTGATAGTATGTTAATTGGGATTTAATTAACTAGTAACAAAAGAAATGAAGTATACATAATTACTGGATTTGCACATATTTAAAACTGGACTTGTGTACTCCTTAGCCACACGTTTTTGTAAGTACTGATGTGATTTGCCCGCTAATATTGTTAAGATTCTTCTGCATCGTGTTTCAATTAATAACGTGTTTGCGTTTAAAATATTAGGTAGAGAATCACGACCTTCGACTACACTACAACGTCTTCAATTACCTTGACGTTTTACTTGTTCTGCAATGGCCATGATCATGACAAAATTAAGTCAAGCCTTTACAAATTTTGGTAAAATGCTTTTTGTCAACTTATGTCTGCTTCAGTTTCGCTGTTAAACAGAATAAAACTTAAATTTTAATTTAATTAGCTAAAATAGGAATTACACGTTACATCGTATTGAAACACTACTGCAGTAAAAATTAATACAGTTTCGAGGTTATAAAACACATTCGTTTCCGTATTCCAGTCGTTTGATAAAGGCTTACGCGAGTCAAAAAGGTCACATATTTTGATGTAAATTTAAATAAAATCGGTACACAATTTTTTTTTAATTTGTGGATACAAAAGCTGTGGATAAATTTTAATACATATCTCAGCATTATAAATTTTGAGTTATACATTCTTTTACTTTTGAAACGAGGATTCTGTCTAATACTATTTGACATTCACAGAAACGAAATTTGCTGCAGCTATAATATTACACAATAATTTTATAATTAATATGTAAAGTAAATGAGTTATATTATTAATAGTAGTGTTAATGAAGACCTTTTGAATACATAAAATACTTAAACATATAATAATAATAATCTGTTATAGTTAGTAAATATAATTAATATTTATGTTATTAAAACCAAGTTTTGTAAATATATCATTAAATTGTTTTTTCAATAAATATTTTTATTGCTTGCGATATGTGAAGTTGAAATAACTAATTTTGATAGTAAATTGACTTTGAATATTTTATAAGTAATATAATATTTATTATTGTCAAATGATTTCCAATCTTATAATATCTTTGTAGTAAATAATAAATATAGTACGTACAATTTTGGTATTTAATAATATAATCTGCTTTTTTCATAAAAATAATTTTTATTACGATTATCATGTGGTTTTGTCTGTCCAAACGGAAGCCCAAACATTTATAAATATAATTATATGATACCAATTTAACATCGAGTTTTTAAGAAATCAACACAATTAATTATCTTTAAATTTATCACAATTATCACATATTTTGCCGCCAACAAAAATAACATCATTAGCCTAGGGTTGTCTCGCAAAATGTACATAAAACTTTATATTTAATTGCATAAATTAAAGCAGTGACTAGAAAAATATTAAAAACTTTCAAAGACTCGCTTAAACGTATCAAACCAGTTGATACAAAATCTTTCGCATTTCCTTTTCTTATCATAATCGGTTTGTATTTTCACTCAAAACATCTCTAGGGATAGATATAATAATAATAATTTCTAAGAAAACAGATTTTTGTGGTAGTCAAAACAATTGCATGAAGCTGAATCCTATTTTTAGAAACAATCAGCGTGATTGTCTTTTATGATTGATCATGAGTCCATCTGTCTTTTTGTAAGTATTATGACAGAAGATTGTGAATTTACATTTTATTTTAAAGTGAACCACAACAAATTGAGAAATTATAATTATAATAGACGAAAAAAAAAATCCTATGTTCGATAATTTTTGTAACCTTATTTTCATCTGATACGCTTAAATTAATTACTAATAACAAAACATAATAATATATTTTGCACAAAGAGTAATACAATTTGTGATGCTCTATCTTGAAATTTTATTGCACAAAATAATAATATTATTAATAATGTACATGATAGTAATTTTAATGCATAAAATAAGTATAATTTGTAACAGCTCTTATTAAAATACATAATTTCATGTTACTTTAGTGAACTCGTGTCTAATTTTTGGCTCATTCTCCTCAGTCAACCTCCACAATTTGGAAGACTAACGGAAACCATATTTTTTTCATATTTTTTCTCTAACACTATCGTTCACATACAGATAGTCTAACTCTACCTACACAAACATATTCATACATCGTGTATACGTACGGACACTATATTTTATATTTTAATTATATAAAAGATGTTGACACAACCCATTTTTTTTTATTTAACAGCTATTTTCTTTTTGAATTGTTGTAACGTAGGTACCTAGATTTATTGTATTATATTTTTTCTAAAATTTCTTAGTCATGTAGATACGAGTAATATAACAGGACCAAAAATGGATTATGCTTTCAAATTTTGTCTAATTTTTATCTAAAATTTTGCTAGTTTGGTATATTTAATTTTTAAAATTCCGCAATCCATTTTTGGTACAATATTTTTGTAATTATTGGTTTTGAAACAATTTACATATACTAACCTGTTATTGTTTTTTAAATTAAAAAAATCTGTATAATGCAGTTAACCCTGCTTTCCGTGTCATGAAATGAATAATAAAAGTAATTATTATTTGTCCAATATATTATTTTATTACATCGAATGACATGTTCGTTTTTATTATGTAAATAGCAAAATACAGCATTTGATTTTTGACAGTATTATAATGACATGATTATTTATACACCGATAAAACACTATATAGGACCCTGGTCCGATAAGTCCGTGTTATTCTAGTTTGGGGTCCGGACTATGTATAGTTACGACTTTTGGATATATTATTATATTATACTCTATGTTCAGGTGTTTAGATTAGAAGTATACAATTACACTGCATTTTTCATATAATTATATATGATTTTTTATACATAGATACTATCATGCATCAAAAATGACACACAGTACAGCAATAATACATACTAAAATTTACAAAAATCAAATGAATTTATTTATTGTTTATCACATTAACACTTTTAACACATGTTCTGATTTGTTTTAATATAATTTTATACAAAACAAATATGTAAATAAATAATTAACATCTTTATTACTATTAAAAAAGGCAATAATAATTGTATACCCTGACCTAACACCCTTCTGTATTAAAAGTCACGTTGTAAAATTGTACGTATACACTACCACGATCTTGATGTCACCACAAACAGTTTCACCGCAAGCAGTCTATATTAGAGTCTCCTTACCGCCCTGCCTGGCCAGGTCTCTGTGGTAAGGCGGGGTGGCCCCCGACGGGGAGGCCCCCGACGTGGTGGCCCCCGACGTGGTGGCCTTGACCGAGGGGCCCCTACTAGGGGCCTCGGACCGGGACGGGGGCCCCGCTGATTCACAAGGCGGCTCTGCTTTCGGCTGATCTGCTGGCGGTTGCTCGTACTAGTTTTTCGACGTCAGTATTGTTACGAATTCTGGAATAAGACGAAAATTATAATATTAAATTTAAATCTTATATATAAAATTCTCGTGTCACAGTGTTTGTTTCCTTACTCCTCCGAAACGGCTTTACTGATTTTAACCAAATTTTATATGCATATTCTGTAGGTATGAGAATCGGCTACTAGCTATTTTTCATACCCCTAAGTGACAAGGGTTGTTCACTAAGGCAAAACAACGTTTGCGGGGTCAGCTAGTACCTATGTAAAACAAATTCAACACGTCATGCTGTCTTGTATCACATAAAAAAAATCCATCCGTTTTCGTGGTAAGTGATAAAACTACCAGTTATGTAGAGTAGGGACTAATGTTTAAATTAATTATATCCCTACAATTTATAATAATTGAATTATCTGTACAAATATTTGGCCGCGACGGAAATTAAGCCCCCAACCAATGATTCCACCACGAGCGGGCTTATCATTCTCATCATTGTTACCAACTAAGGTACGAGGCTTGGTGTCTAGGTATATTTTCTAGTGTGCGTAATAAATAATAATAAAAAAATGTGTGCGCTTAAAACCGCACGGCAGAAGTGAAAATTAAAATAAGAAATACTTAACTATATAATGACTACTAAATAATTTTAATTTAAAACTTTTACGGCTGAATGATTAGTATCCATGACCAAGAATAAATTTAAAAAAAAAATACGCGGGTCGAAAATGCCGTTTAATAACTCGCAAGTTTTTAGTGTTTGCTATTTAGTTATGTCATATTTATGTATTTCGCTAAAAATGCATAAATATGTTGTGTTATAGTGTATTTGTGTAAGCACCTTCTTATGAAAATGAGTATCATTTTGTGTGTTTACGTAGTGTAAGTGCTGTGATAAAATATTACAACCATAACTTTTTTGCAATGGACGTGAAATGCAAATTTAACATTTCGTGACAGGTTCAATTGATGTGGTAAGTACCTAGAAGTTAATATCGTGATAAAAAAGTTTAAAAATTCGCCAGTTTCAGCGAGAAAGTCGCTAAAGTGTCAACTCTGGTAGTGAGCAGCGAGAGGGAGTAAGAGTATGTATTGTCCCATGTCCTCCTCTAACAATTATCTTTCTCGGTCTGGCACGTTTGTTGACCACATTATCTTTCTCGCTCTAGCATCCCGAGTTTACCCGAAATTTCTTATCATATCCGAGCGTGATGATCACGTGATCATCAATCCATTTCACAGCCCACGAAAATTCTGTCTATAGCGCGCCTAAAGAAGTTTTCACTTCAAAAACCCTAGCAGTATCTCTGTCTGTCTATTTGTATGATTTGAAGTACATTCATAAACATATTTTATTCGTAAACTTAAAAAAACAAAGAAGTATCTAGAGTTAACCTTTTATAGGATAAGCAGCTCACTACATGTTCCCACTGCTGAGACTCGGGGCCTTCTCTCGCAAGGTGAGAGTCAAGGTCATAATCCACCACGCTGAAGAAATACAGGTTAGTGAATGACACATATGTTCTCAAAACATTCTAGAAACATGTTGAATGATGAGGAAACCCTCACGATGTTTTCCTTCACCGTTTCAAATTAGCGGCATTACGCACATGACTTCGAAGACACGTGTGGTGCGGGTGCGACTTGATCCCGGGGGTTCCGGAACGGCGACTGCCGAGTCGCCATTCTCCCGACTAGACCAGCCGTAACTTTTTTATAGAGCTGGATAGTATTAGATTTAATTATTTAATAAATTTATCAGATCATTCAATCTAAGTCATTACAAATGTTATTAAAAAGAAAACTTTATAAAAAAAAATTCGCAGTCATAGGAACTGCCGATAGATGTGAAATTCATAACTTAAAATTTGATAGCTTACTTTGGGAACTACACGGGTATAACCGCAGGGCGTGGCCTGGTCATCATGGCATGACCATCTAGAAATTCGTCAGCATTTCCCATTGGCTCACGCATTTCTAAATGACCATGCTATAATGGACAGGCCACGCCCTTTCAGCATTTTCTATTGGCTGACGCATTGCTAGATGACCAATAGCCATGGTCCCGAGTTTACCCGATTTCTTATCATACCCACGCGTGACGCTAGAATTCAATTCACACCCCACAAAAAATCTGCCTAGGCGCGCCAAAAGAAGTTTTCACTTTAAAAACAATCTTTTATCAAGTTATATGCGTGAATGCCATCTCCCAGCGCAATCATTAAACCTTGCTTACCATCTAGCACTAAAGGACATCAAGACTAATCCAACGAGCCCAAGCTCGATGGATGTTGTCATTTTAGTACTGAATTCCTATCTATGGCCTCCGTTCGCTTTCATCATGGGATCAACTCCATGTCATTATAATTTTGCATAGGTATTTACCGAACCGACACTTTACCGAAGATATCCCGGAAGTCAGCCTGTACGAGATTAGGATGGCCCTAAAGCAACTTAAAAACAGCAAGGGATTTGGCGACGACGGAATTACGACTGAGCTTCTGCGAGCGGGTGGAAAACCGGTACTTAAAGTCCTCCAGAAGCTGTTCGACTCCGTCATACTCGACGGTAATACGCCAGAAGCGTGGAGCAGAAGTGTGGTGCTCTTCTTCAAAAAAGGTGACAACACCTTATTGAAGAATTACATACCCATCTCACTTCTGAGCCACGTTTAAAAGTTGTTTTCGAGGGTAATCACGAATCGTCTTGCACGCAGGTTTGACGACTTCCAACCACCCGAACACGCCGGTTTTCGAAAAGGCTATAGTACCATAGACCACATTCATACGCTTCGGCAGATTATACAGAAAACCGAGGAGTATAATCGGCCACTATGTATAGCGTATGTGGAATATGAGAAAGCCTTCGATTCCATCGGGACCTGGGCAGTGCTTCAGTCTCTCCAGCGATGCCGCATGGACTATCGCTATATCGAAGTGTTGAAGTGTATTTACAGCAAAGCCACAATGTCTGTCCGATTACAGTGCACAAAACATATACGGCTACAGAAAGGCGTGAGACAGGGAGATGTTATATCTCCGAAACTGTTCACTGCCGTGCTGGAAGATGTTTTCAAGCTACTGGACTGGAACGGACATGGCATCAATATCAACGGCGAATACATCACTCCCCTTCGGTTTGCCGACGATATAGTAATTGTGGCGGATGGATCGATGGAGGAATTCGGTGCTATGCTCAGGGACCACAGTAGAGTATCCCAACAGGTAGGTTTGAGGATGAATATGGACAAGACGAAGGTCATGTCAAATGTTCATGTCTCACCTGTACCGGTTATTGTTGGGAATACCACACTCAAAGTTGTTGACGAATACGTCTACCTGGGTCAAAAGATCCAATTGGGGAGATCCAACTTCGACAAAGAGGTCCAGCGAAGGATCCAACTCGGATGGGCAGCGTTCGGGAAACAACGGCATATCTTGGAGCCCAAAACACCCCAATGCTTGCAGACGAAAGTCTTCAATCAGTACGTGTTGCCAGTGATGACTTATGGAACTGAGACGTGGTCCTTAACTGTAGGCCTCATAACAAAGCTCAAAGTCACACAGCGAGCTATGGAGCGAACTATGCTCGGAGTCTCTTTGCGCGACAGAATCCGTAATGAGGATATTCGCAAAAGAACTAAAGTAGCCGATATAGCTCGAAGAGTAGCTAAGCTGAAGTGGCAATGGGCAGGCCACATCGCTCGCAGAACTGACAACCGATGGGGAAAGGGAAAGGTTCTCGAGTGGCGACCACGAACCGGAAGACGCAGTGTTGGACGCCCTCCCACTAGATATACAGATGACCTCACAAAGGTCCTGGAAACCGCTGGTTGCAGGTTCCGCAGGACCGTTCGTAGTGGAAATCTAGAGGGGAGGTGTTGTATCGGAGAACAATTGAAACTCGAAATTAATTAATTCAAGCACATTTATTGTTGACACGACTGACCACCACCATTGCACGACACAGAAGGGGAGTGGTCTCTGTTCGGATACATGACAACTCTCCCCCACATAATTAATAAAAAGAAATAGAACTTAAATAACTAACTTATATAATATAACTAAATTGTTTATAGTGAACAATCTTAACTTAATAACTTAATTATTCTTCCAGGCTATTACGACAGCTTAACATTTGGTTTATATGTCTTTTCCATTTACAGCCACCTACATCAATTACATAAGTTGTATTAGGAATGGACTCTTCCACAATTATTCCCTGGATCCACTTACTGGATGCCTTGCGATAGTCTCTTACCATGACCTTTTCACCAACCTTAAAATCTACTTGTCTTTGGCCATTCATACCCCTCGCTTGCCTTTCCAACATATCATATGATTTTTCAGCTACAGGCGGGGGCCTAAACAAGGAAAATCTATTCCTGAGGTCTCTCCCGAACAAAAGTTGTGCTGGAGATACCCCTGTGACGTTATGTGGCATACTCCTATAATCTGAGAGAAATAAGTTTATAGCGGCTGTTAATGAGTATTCACTGTCCTTGATTTTTTTTACATGTGATTTAAATGTTTCAACAAACCGCTCTGCAACTCCATTTGTTGCCGGATGGTATGGTGGTGAAAAAGTATGTTTTACATTGATATTACAGCAAAATGTTTCAAATTCTGCACTAGTGAAAGTGGGGCCATTGTCAGTTACTAAATGTAGTGGATAACCAAAACGCGAAAATAATCCTCTTAAAACCTCAAGTGTACGGGCAGCACTAATATTTGGCATTTCAAACACCTCTGGCCGTTTTGAATAACTGTCAATGACCACTAAATACATTTTATGCCATGCTGAGGGAGGCATTGGTCACGATTTCAGTTTCCCCTTTTTGTGGGTTCTTATGGTTTTTCAAACATATTACACAATTTTTTGTTAAGTTTTCAATGTCTACATCAATATTTGGCCACCAAAAAAATGAACGAGCCAATTGTTTCATTCTTACTATTCCAAAATGACTTTTATGCAGCTCTCCTAATACTGATTCACATAGTTCAGTTGGTACCACTATTCTATAACCCCAAAATAAACATTCTTTATCTAAGCTGAGTTCATTTTTTTTATAATAATATGGTAGTACATTTTTGTCCGTTCCGGACCCAAGGCACAACTACTAGGCTCAACTGGTTGTGCCGTGGGTACTTTTCATTCCCTTCTACACAACTGAGTTCCCTACGGCTCAACCCAGACCTTTTGCACAACTACTATGCCCATCTGGTTGAGTTGTGGAGAACTAAGAAACCACTTTGATTCCCCATAGTACAATGTACTTCAATTCTCTCAAACACTGAAAACTGAAAGTAAAACTTTTTATTCAAGTATTCCACTTTAGATCTTTTTAAAACGTATAAATAATATATTGACATCGCGTCGTAGTAATTACAATTACTGTTTCGTTAATAAATTTATAATTTATTATCATCGTATCACAAGATTCGCAGTTATAAAAATGGTTCTTGCGTATTGAGATGTTCGTCATATAAAAAAACAAAATGCCCAGAAAAAATAACAGTACAGGTAAGCAGTAATTTGAATTTTCAGTTTTAGCCCCAATTTACTCTGTTATGGCAGCGATAGTGTTGAATTGAGCCTTATCACTTCCTTCTTTAGCGCCACTTACATTTGTTTTTTTAAGGATAATTGCGTTATAAGTGAAAAGCCACATAAATGTCAGGTAGATCCAAATAAAAATGTGGTATTAAAAGAAAAAGCAGCATTAAAAATTTTGGTTAAAACTGATGACCGCCCAACACCTCAACTGTATGCTGAAACTATCGACGGGTTGATGGACAAAGGGTTGAATTTTGTAACAGAAATTCCAGAATTCCAAAACATGAAACATTTTTTATATGATGCCAGAAAGAAAGCTGTAGGTGCTAATAACAGCAGATTTGAGAAGTGAAAAAAAGTGGAAATACCAGAAAAATTTAAAGAGTTTCTCATGGCTGACTTCAACGATGGTGAAGATAGTAATAGTAAGATAATAAACACGGTTGTTTAGTTTTTTCCAAAAGCTGAGATTCGTGGTTGTTACTACCACTAGAACAAAAATATGTGGCGAAAATGTAAACTTTTAGGCCACACGCTAAAGGCCGAAAGACGAATTGTTGGCCTTACCGCTGCTTTACCGTTGTTGCCAAAAGAAAGGATATTAGAAGGCTGGCAATATATCAAGGAGGAAGTCAACATTCATAAATTAATAATGCCTAAATTTATAAAATACATTGATCATGTGCTGTCTGTTCTGTCTGTATTTGGTGAGCGCCACAGAACAAATAATTGCTTAGAAGGATGGCACAGCAAATTAAATAAAGCTGTGAACAAAAACACAGTCAATGTTTGGCGCCTACTGAATGCTCTTAAAGTCATTGTATCCACTTCTAAAATGGAAATAGCAAAAGGTGTTTCCGCAAAACGTAAAAAAGAGCAGATCATCAATGATAATGTTATTAGATCTGTCCAGATGCAACTTATCAACAGTGAAATTAGCCTCGGCCATACCTTAGAAAAATTAAGATAAATTAAGAGAGCTTGGCGTACTTACCACACCAGGTGAACAAAACTTTGGAAGTGTATATACAAGTGTGTATACAATCTGTATGCTCTTTCTTTTGTTTTTATTTTTTATTAAATGACGTGTAAATTGTGTATTTGTGCATAAAGTACTTTGACTTGAAGTAATACTAAAATATGTGGGTTTTTAATAACTTCCTTTCTTTCATGGGTTTTTAGTTTTAACTTTGGCAGAGTAGGTATGGCTATTTGCGTCTAATTTACGTCAGTTGAGCCAAAGGTAAATTATTTTCCGAACTAATCAATCAGTTGTGTCTCAAAAGAACCCACGGCACAACCATGGATGCGAGTTTTTGTGGTGGTGGTGGTTTCAAATCAAAGTGGTTTCTGAGTTCTCCACAACTCAACCAGATGGGTATAGTAGTTGTGCAAAAGTTCTGGGTTGAGCCGTAGGGAACTCAGTTGTGTAGAAGGGAATCAAAAGTACCCACGGCACAACCAGTTGAGCCTAGTAGTTGTGCCTTGGGTCCGGAAGGATCTGAGTTGAGCCGTAGGGAACTCAGTTGTGTAGAAGGGAATCAAAAGTATCCACGGCACAACCAGTTGAGCCTAGTAGTTGTGCCTTGGGTCCGGAAGGATTTTTGTCTAATACCTTTTTTTCTGGCCAACCATCTACCATATATCTAATCACCTTAGATACCACATCTTTTTTTGTTTGCTTCTGAATTATTTTCCAATCTAAGTTATGACTATCCGATGTGTTAATATGGTTTATAATACTAAAATTTCCATCTCGACAGATTGGGTGCATTTCTAGTTGCTCAATATTACAATTTGTACTTGAACGTGTTAAAAAGTCTGCAGGATTAATACTAGTTTTAATGTGCCTTATCTTATAGTTGAAAGCTGATAGAAATATAGCATAATGTTGTAACCGCTTAGCAGCCATCTTAGGGATACCTTTGTTGGGCCCAAAAATTCTTACTAAGGCTGCGTTATCAGTTTCCAACTCGAAGGTAAGACCATAGGTATAATTATAAAATTTTGTTACCCCAAACACTATGGCCATAGCCTCTTTGTCGATAGTAGAATATTTTTGTTCTGTGCTATTTAATTTCTTACTGGCAAATGCTATAGGCCGAACAGTGCCATCCGGGTCCCTATTTGACAAAGTACATCCCATCCTCGTCGCCAATTGTTGTATCGGAGAACAATTGAAACTCGAAATTAATTAATTCAAGCACATTTATTGTTGACACGACTGACCACCACCATTGCACGACACAGAAAGGGAGTGGTCTCTGTTGGGATACATGACAGGAGACCTATGTCCAACAGTGGACGTCTTGCGGCTGATGATGATGATGATAGGTATTTATCCTATTTATACATGTGTGCAAAATTTCCGCTCAATCAGAAATCGGAAGTGAATCAAATTTAATTTGTTAGATTTGATGACAAACATCGGGACGGGTAAAACTGAATAAAGGCTTGTAAAATACCAAACATTAAACTAAACAACATTAAAAACAACAAACTGTGTGTTTGTGCACGCTAATCAGAAACGGTTTATCCGATTTTGATGTAAGTTTCACTAATATACTGTAGTAAGCTTCACTCCACATTTAGTATTTGTGTCATGTCAATCGGTTCATAGATTATAATAATATTTAAAAAAACTAAAAAAACACGCTTTTGCACGCACTTTTGCTACCCATATCATGGGGGTGGATTTCAAACAGCCAGTCCGCCATCTTGGGGACACCACCATATTGGATTTGTAATGACGTTTCTTAGCTAGTCATATATTGTCATTAGAACTCAGAGCGTGTGCAAAATTTCATCCTAATCGAAGACCGGAAAGTGGGTCAAATTAAGATTCCAAGATTTTCTTACATACATAGTAAGTAGTAATTAGTTACAAGTGAAGCTAATAAAAGCGTGTTAAAAAGTTATGCCAATTTCTACAGTGTTTATAAACTAAACAAATATTAAAAAAAAATACTTTTCCACGCGATGAAGTCGCGGTTAGTAGTACCTATATATTTTTAAATACATACCATCGTAATTGACCATGCCATCTCCGTCAAGGTCTGCCTCGCGGATCATATCGTCCACTTCCTCCTCACTCAACTTCTCTCCCAGGTTGGTCATGACGTGCCGCAACTCCACCGACGATATCAGACCGTCGTTGTTTTTATCGAACACTCTGAAATTTACAGTTTCACCAATAACTAAGTAAAGTAATGTAAAACACGATACAAAGTACGATTTTCTTTAAATATATTTATAGAGTGATGAGACGACCAACACATGCCTGCCCAATAACACAGTGCCACGTCATTTCAACATGAACAAATCACTGTTTAGCAGTTCAGTGCGCTCATCACTCAGAGATGTACGAAAACTCATCTCTTTGGAAACTGGAACGCACTAAAATAAAATACTTACGCTACTAGGTTTTTCTACAAATTTTGTAGAGTGATAGAATGACCCAGACATGTTTTTCCAATAGTGCCACATAGCTATTTCAACCAGAATAAAAAACACTGCCAAAAAATTTCAGTGCGCTCGTTACCCATGTGATGATATTAGATAGCTCGTCTCTTAGTTCTGTAATTTCTCTTTAGAAACATTGACCTTCATACCGCCGAGACGCAGGAATATTGGCACATTACTGTTTGGCGGTATAATAATTATCTACCTCCAAACCACTGACCTGCACTTGGCCTGTTTGGTGGATTGTGATCTAGATCTAAACTCTTTTCGTTTGAGAGACGATCCCAAGTCTCGGCAGTGGAACACAAAATAAGCATCTTATGCAGCTGGTAAAATAATTGGAAAAGGGCATAAGTACTTTACCAGGTAGATTCTAAAAATAACCTTATCGCAACAACAGTATGTTAACATTTGTGTAACTGTTGTGCGCCTTGATGCGAGGTACTAATTAAACTTACTTCTGTTGAATATCCCTGTCACCGTAAAATTGTAAATCCGTCAGATTATAATCTAACGAGGTCAGATTACAAATAAACCTAACCTACCGTGAGATTTGTAATCTCACGTTAGATTAAAATATGACAGTGTTGACATTTCTACGGTGACATATGCACTAGTAATTATGTAATAAGTAAACGATTTTTTCATTTTCCTTTTTTACACGTCAATTACAATGTACAAAGTACACTGTCAATTTTCCTAAGCTACTGAACCTACCTAAGCTATTGAACCTGCAGTGGTTCTTTGCAGATTTTGCCTGCGAAAGTAATCTACTTCAAGGTTGACAGCAGCTGCGGTTAGCATATTGGACAAACTAAACGAACTGTATCATGCTGCTTAACCACAAAAACACATAAATATGCCACAGATGCGTTGGGTCAGTACCACTCGATACACCAATACAAATTGAATGTAATATCATTTTCATACAAGTGCCAGAAAATTTCAAAGCCAGTGAGAGAGAATCGACATCTTCAAAAAGCCGCATTTTAAATAAGATGGGTATGAGCTCAGAAGTGCTCGAAATAAGGTCCATCTAAACTTTTAGAAACGTTGCATTTCTACTACTTTTTTCAGTTACCTATTTCCTATTTGTTATTTATCTAAAGATTCAGCTTACTTGAAGGCCTCTCTAAGCTCTTGTTCTCCATCAGCTCCTTTCATCTTCTTGGACATCATCTGTAGGAACTCGTTGAACTCAATGGTGCCGTTCTCGTTTGCGTCCACTTCTTTCATCATCTGTCTCAGTTCCACCTCTGGAATTGCATTAATTTTGTTATTAGTTATTGTCTTCAACTATTTTTTTCCCAATGTTTTTTTTAAATAAAAAGTGACGAAAAGAGCGCGACATCTGTCTGATGGTAAGCAACATGCCTGCTACATAACAGCACAGTGACACGCAACTATTGGAACATGAAGAGTCCAAATCATTACCTAGCACTGCACTGCGCTCGTCACCGAGAGATATACCTGACATCTTAGATATACTAGAACCAACACAAATGTCTGAAGAGAGGTTTAAAGGTGCTAATTGTTTTTTCACATCTATTGTTATATAAAAAAAAAAAAAAAAAAGATCTCTGATCTAAGATGTTAAATCTCTAATCTCTGTAATTTCTCTGAAAACATTTCCCTTCAAACCGGAACACAGTAATGTTTGCACATTACTGCTTGGCGGTAGAATAACTCGCAAAGGTGTGGTACTTCCCCAGGCGGATTCTGCCATGAATCCTACCACTAAGTAAAAAATGTTTTTGTTGTATACTTGAATACAACAGTACTCAAGTCTATAGAGAATCGGTCTCCTCTAAATAAGTACGCTTTATCGTAACCTCCCTTGTTGCTTTTACATAAGGCAACCACTCATACGATTCCTCTCCTATACTACAAATAAAATTCACTCATATATGGGCTTTATGTCATGGCGTTAAGATATATATTACATTGGCCACACAAATTAGCGGACTCGCTGATAGTAGTCTGTTAATTTATGTTGTATCTTAACATGCATGGCATAAAGCCCATATTTGAGTGAATTTTATTTGTCGGGTAGTATAGGAATCGTATAAGTGGGCGCAGACCCTAAACCTACAAAATCATAATTAAAATAATGTATCATAATTATAATATCTACACAATCTTAGTTAAAAATAATCTCGTTATTTTGGACTCAGTTTTGTTTCAGTGGGCTTACCAGACGACAACCAATGCTAACAACCGTGAGTTTACAACAATGTTTCACCAACCAGAATAGGCCGGATTTATGTAAACATCACCTTGAATGTTTACGGAAAAGTGTGAATCTTAACGGGAATCGTTAATGTTTATAATAAAGGTTGTAATAATAAATCATAATCTTTATTTGCTTTTATGGGGACTTCCATAAATAATGTAAACAAAGGACAATAAGAGCGATTACGCCATGCAGAATTACATTTTAAAATATTAGCTATTTATTGCAAATAAAAATACTACCTAATTGAAATTCAGAAACGATTACGGCAACGTAATAACAAAATGTCTAAAATACAAGATATTAATTATAAATACTTAAGTATTTTATATGCAAGAGTTTTTAGAAAAAAACATGTTAAAAATAGCAATTTATGTTAAAAGAAGATTCTATGTCAATATACTAAAAATTATCATTAAAATACTCGTTAAAATAGACTCGAAAAGCAAAACATTTAAGTTTGTGCTTAAAATTGTGAGTAATTTTTATGTCAATTAGACATTTAGACAAATCAAAATTGTACAATATTGGTGACATATGTACACAGTCATGTACACAACACGCTTTCATTAAAAAATGCTGTGCAATTCATAGGAACTCAGTTAATTATTTAGTCTCTGACAAGATGTAATTCGTGTATAATTATTTTTTTTCACACTAACATTGCACACTCATAGTTTTAGATACATGGAAGAGGTGAAATTTTCAACGCCTTAAAATATGGTTTACAAGCATCTCTTTGGCGTAGCTCGCAAATGATCCTAGGGCCCTTAAACACTGCATATTTTAAAAGCGCAGACGACGCGCCTTTCAAGAATGCGCGTATTCTGCGCCGTAGATGCCGATTTTTGCGTTTGTATAGATTTAAAAGCGCGTAAAACGCAATACAATCGTATACGCGTATTATGCGTTCGAAACTAGTTTGAAGCGCGTATAGACGGACGGAGAAGGGGTAGAGAAGGGGCGTCATTGTACAACTGACGAGGAATGTTTAGTCAAAACTTCAAGTCTGCGCATTTAAACTACGTCGTGTGCTAGCACATATTGTATTTTATGAGTAGCACCCTAGGGTGCTACTCATAAAATACATGTTTGAACTTTAAACGCGGCTTCTCTTTTAGCTTTGTATGGAGTATTGTATGCACCTTTAGAACAGAAAAGCTATGCATCAGCTGGAGGCTCTGGAATCGATCCAAAGACGTGCCAAAAGACTCAACGGCGCTCTTGTCCGAAAAATGCTTCTTTGAAGCATTGATCATTGATTGCTTTTGAACATCGCCAATTGTTAGCTTATCGGTTTTTTATAGGATACACTTCGGTGGGTATGCAACTGATTTCTATAATTTAATACAGCCTTGCCTTTTTTCTATCAGGTTGCTGAGTAGCTTGAAAAACCGACATTGTTTCATGATTAATGTTCCAAAGATTCGAATGAAAAAATCTTACTCTACTTTTGTAATGAAAACATCTAGGCTATAGAATGTGCTGCCTGCGTGGGTTTTCTTCGATGGTAACAATCTTAGTCTTCTCAAATCAAAAGTGAATCGATTTCTTCTAGGTAATAACTGTGTAGATGTTTTTTGGTCAATCGCGTACTAATAAAAGTAAGACAAAGCTAAAATTTTAAATTCACATAGCCTGGAATAGCACATGAAGTACTTTTTATGCCGAAAAACTCAGTTATAAGTTCATAATTCAACTGTTTTTTATGTCGTTCCTTTGGTAATTTTAATGCATCTTTGCCAGTGTCGAATATGTCACACAAAAATACAGTAAATAATATACAATAAATATATATAATCCCCATATAAAGGGAAAATAACGGAAAAGGGAACTACACAGGCAAAACCTAAGAGTATTGCTAGTATGTAATATCTTTATGAAGCGTTTTAAATTCGCATTTATCATTAATGCTGTGAAAATGTAGAACACTACTGTTTGATTCTGTGGTTCCCGAAGGTATAATCTGGTATCTTTATATTAAGAGGAAAAAGTATTTTCGATGTGAGCGTGTAAAAAACATGGTGCACCTGTTTATAGCTACAATCGTTTGGGATACGACTAGCGATATGAAATACATATAGAACAGTCAATTTCATCGATATAATATATCAATCCACGTCAGGTTTGACAACCCTCTTCTTTTAGAATGACCCCCATAATGTTTAATGTTTTATTTTGGCATCCCGTAACAAAAAGCTGTTCTTTTTTTGGCTCTACATACATAAAAAACCAATCGACAGACAATCAAATATTGTTTATTAACGAAAAATAAGAATAAGTTTAACATTTTCAACTTAAAACATGATTTTTTTTTATTAAATGTAAATTTTTAATAACTGTCAAAAATTTTAATAATTACTTTTAAAGGTTTTTTCAATTAAGTATCATAGTGGCAATAATTTTTCATGACTTTTGATATGCTTTTACCCTAAGGGATTTATCCTTTTTGTGGGTTGCATAGCTAAAATGTTTGACACTTGTACCCAAAAGCGAGGTTATTCCAACAGAATATAGACTCTGTTGTTGGTGTAATAACATGAGCAGAATAAGCGGAATACCTTCACGTGGACGTTTCGCAGTAAGGTCGCATGCACGACCTCGCGACAGAAATTTGGGACTGCCTTTATGTAGGCCCTAAACGAATACGCGCTCTACATTACAGAGAAAATTACATACTGTGATCTATATTCCTATATATTTTAAATGGTATTTTGATTAAATAATATTTTGAGACAATTTTATTTAACATTTTATGGGATTTGTTTAATGTTTGTGATAAAAGGACCTTTATTTCTGCCTATTATTATCTATGTTATATAAAACAATAACAAATGCAACATGCACAATTATTTTTTTAAATAAATTGTATATCTGTTGTTTTTGAATCATTGTTTGTAAATCTAGTTTAAAATGGAAAATAAACACATTTCTTACAATTATAAATGATTTAAGATAAATAAATAGTTATAATGTATAGGGGGATAAACATTTTTTTTTGTAAACATCGCATCCATAGATTTAGCATGTAAGCTCTTTGGTGTTATCGCTAATTCAATGTTGAAAAGTATAAAATACTGCAATGCAGCCGTATCATAATTTCGAGCCGAGTGGCATCGGCGCCGTGGCTTAGTTGGTTAAAGCGCCTGTCTAGTAAACAGGAGATCACGAGTTCGAATCTCGTCGGGGCCTTTGTGGTTGTTAATATTTTTGTAGTTTATTTTTTTATGATAATTATTATTTTACTAGGAAATTTACAAAGTTGACTTAATTATAATCTTAAACTACTTACTCTATCTAGAAATTTTTTGTAGTGGTAGGACTCTTAGCAGAGTCCGCCTGGGGAAGTACCACACCTTTGCCAAATATTCTACCGCCAAGCAGTAATGTGCAAACTTTACTGTGTTGCGGTTTGAAGGGCAATGATTCCAGAGAAATTACAGGGCTTAGAGACATAATATCTTAGATCTCTGGGTGACGAGCGCAGTGCAGTGCTAGGTAATGATTTGGACTATCATGTTTCAATAGCTGCGTGTTACTGTGCTGTTATGTGGCAGGCATGTTGCTTACCATCAGGCACATGACCTGCTCGTCTCGTCACTCTATGCTATAAAAAAAAAAAAAAAAATGTGGCATAAAGAAAATACTAGAGTTATAGTAGAGTATTCGTACTTCATCACATGTTACATAGGTACATTTTAGTTAAAGAGTTAACTAAAGTTTATCATATTGTAAAAATATACCACCGATATATTTTTTTCATTGGATTTTTCTCATAGTGTTATACTTCGATTTAAAATGTTATAGTTTTTTGGTTTGTGGCCAAATAGTGTTGATCTATCCTCAAACTAAATAATGGTATTTTTATGCAAGACTTTTAATATCCTATTTTTTAGTAGTTAATACAGAAAAAAAGGGAAGTTATAATCAAAACATGCTGATCACTTTGCCGACAAGTAGGTTTGATTATCTTGTTTATTTTTAGACCTTCACCAGTCTATAGACAATTTAGATTTTCTTCATAATATAAGTAATTAATTAGATACACTATACTAAATGCTTAGTGTACTTCGCATTGCAATTTAGTATTGTTAATAACGGCCTCACCCGTAATTAGAAAATTATTTGACTTTCTGTCATCCAAAAAGTTCTACTAAAATTTTGATTTTACCTTACGATTTTAACGACGAGGTCGATAGCGTGTTTTAGTGTACTAGTGGCGCCATATAGTTTGCTTGGAACGGACTAATCGAGCAAAAACGGTGAAAAATCAAGTTTGTTGTATGGGAGCCCCCGTTAAATATTTATTTTATTTTTAATATTTGTTGTTATAGCGGCAATAGAAAATACATTATCTGTAAAAAAATCAACTGTATAGCTATCACCGTTCTTGAGATACAACCTGGTGACAGATGGACGGACGGAGGGACAGCCAAGTCTCAGTAATAATAGGGTCCCGTTCTTACCCTTTGGGTACGGAACCCTAAAAACGTTAACAAAGTCAAAGCATGAATAGATAGGATTTCATAGTTACAAAACGTCAATTAGCATTAAAAAAATAAGTATATCATGTTTAACCCATTATTGAAGTGTAATAACAGATGTCCTATTTTTTACCAATAAAGCAAATATTATATTATATCGATACAATAACTCTTTATTAAAAAACGTATAAAATAGGAAATGAATTACAAAATAAAAAGCAATTGGCAGTCATACCGATTGCTGACAGAAATTCAAACTTATAATTGAAAATTTTAGTTTAAAATAAAAAAAAATGCATAGAATTTTACCGGTATGGCTACATAAATATATACTGTTATTACCCATGTCAGTGATGTGAACGCCCAAGATTTCACCCCTTCAAAAAGCGTCCAGCAAAGAGTTTACTTATACTACATAATAACAAACTACTTACTACGTAAAAATAAATACATAGTTTCAATACCACTTCTAATTCAAAATTTCGCAATGCCGTACAAAAATCTTGTGACAAGGAGAAATGATCAAGGGTTGCAACCCCCCCTCTTCAACTGCACTCAGACAGCTTACAAGTGACGGCATAGTGCTAAATCTTATTACTTTATACCCTTCTATCATCCTACATAGGTCTTCTGGTGGTTCATTTGACCCATAAATTTTGTTTACGGGCCTGTATTTTCTATATTAACGGACTTCCAAAAATCTGGTTATCAATTTCGATGTATGTTTTTTTTTGTTTGTTACGCGATAGCGCCTCCAATTGTGGATTGATTTTGATGGTTCTTTTTTTGTTTCGTAGATTCAGAGGTGGCTCATATAAATTTTATCGAAATAGGTTTAGCGGTTTTGGATTTTATGCAGTTATGAACAAAAAAATTAAAATTTGCTTTAATGTAGGTATAGAGACGATACAATGAATGAATGAATGAACAGTCTTTATTGTTCACACCATATATGTAGATAATTATAGTGATTTATTCTTTTGTAATTTGGTCGAATACCCCGTTTATAAATATGATTCCAGTCCAGCGACCGAAACCAGCGCTGGATTGCTTACTGGAATAATGGAACCCGGCACTGGAAAGCATGAATCCAGTGTCAATGCATTCAAGTGCCGGTTTACATTATTCCAGTAAGCAATCCCGCGCTGGATTCGGTCGCTGGACTGGAATCATGTAAACGGGGTAGGATGTCAAAATTCAATTGTAAATTGAAGTCGGTTTTTCTTTTTTATGAAAAAAATAGATTATTTATTGGCTTCTGTAATAAAATACAATAACAAATGCAACATGCACAAATTGTCTAATTTTTACACTCGTAAGTTTTATTTCTGTTTTTTTAATCATTGTTTTTAAAGCTCTAAGTATCCTATCATCTCTGTAGTTTATTTTAAAATATGTAATAAACAATCTTAATATAATTAAATATAAACATTTTAATTGATTAGTAAAATCGCTTACCTTTCACCACTGTGTTATTGTTTGTTCGTATGCATACATTTCATTTTTCTTTTACCATTTAGGTACCTACAATTTTATAACAGGATCAAGTCACAAGATTCAAAGCAAAATTTCTGGGTATTTCAAAACGTTTTGTTTGAGACAAAGCCGTATTATCTAGATATTTATAGGATCATTCAGAAGGTCGCTTTTTTGGCAACGACTCTCAGGTAATCCCCTACTTTTGTAATTTTATTCTCGGATTTGTGAGAACATTTTCACCATTAAGAGTGTATTTGACTACCTGTGTGACTAACTACAAATGAAAAATGTTTTTTGGGACATAAAATCTAAAATGAATTACCATCATCAACTGAATACTTTGAGTATTCAGAATAATTTATATTTATTTATATAATAATCTGAGTTTAAATTAACGTAATATGTAGGGTTAGTACAAGACAAGATAAAAAAAATAAGTCAGTGAACACTGGATAGCGCACTAGGGTGACCTAACTGTGCCTCACGGTTTTACTCTTGTATCGAACGAATAAGATACTTTAACTTCACCTACTTAATTTATATCAGTGTTGAATAGATGAGTAACAAACATCCATTCTTCCTACTGTTCTACTAATAATATAAGTACAAAAGTACGGATGTTTAGGTGTTTTTTGCTTAACTATACCTATTGGAACGACGGATTGGATCAGACATTTTTTGTAAATATAATTAATAAAATGTAATTAATAATTAATTAAATATTATAGTCTAGAATAATACATAGACTACTTTATATCACGGGAAAATTACGGAAACGGGCACTATGTGGGCAAAATAGCGGAAAGCTGCTGGTAATAAACAAACATAAATATGTATATTAAGTTCAAAATACTTCAGTTAGCTTGAGCACAGATACACACAAAAGTACGCAAGCATAAACACACAAGCACACACGTATATCGGTACGTAGATAAATTTATATTTCCAAATCTATCATGAAACGAACCAAACATTTCATAAGTCACCAGTCACTAGCGAAATACTAACACATAATTTTATGGTTTTTGTATTAGGTTCGTATAGAGGAAAATATAAAATTTAATTTAAGACAGATTGATGATAATAATATGGAAATAACTACTTGAAAACGTCAAAATAAAGTGACACTAACCTGTAGGTCTCTGTCCAAGCGACTTCATCATGTATGCCAATTCTGCGTAGTCAATTGTTCCGTCTTCATCCTTGTCGAAAAGCATGAACGCTTCTTTGAACTCTGGAAGTAGAAGGAATTGTTTTAGTCACGGCACAGGCAAGATGATTAAACAAAGTTGCATTATTATGAAATATTGTTAGCATATTTTTTCTTTCGTTTCACAAACAAAAAAAAAATTAAAAAGATACAGCGATTAGAAGTTACAAGTGACGTCACTACATAGCACGAATTTTACGTAGACGTGATGTCATAGCACCCACTCCGGAAGTTTGATGATTTATGTCGATGATCTTTGTCGATCTTTAATATTTTAATTAAAAAATAGGGATCCCATTATGGTTCCTTAATGTAGTTGACGGACTAATTAGAATGGTATAAAATATTTTTAACCTAGTCCTCATCCCAATTATCTAATGCTACTTTTTTTATTATTTTTTATTTGGATACCTATGGCACTTGACCTCTAGGTACCTACCGAAACATGTGCTATATTCTTACGAGTATTTATTGAATCCACTACTTACACAAAACTTTAATCATATTTTATAAGAGACAATTTGTAACTTTTTAATTTTTTTTATTGACATGAATTTATTATCTTGTTATGAATAAAAATCTGATTTTGAATCATGATTCCAATGCTTTTAATTACCTCCCGGCCGGGGGTTTCAGTCGCGTTGCAATCTTCACGCTCACGAAAAGACTAATCCTGTGTAATGTTTTTAATATAAATTCTAAAAACTTATGCATATAAAATATAGGTCCCATAGGCTAGTCCCCAACGTTTTAAACTATAGAAGTTTTTCATAGAAACATTTATTACGCCAAAGAAAATTTTGAACTCTATATTTGATTTGGTTTGGAGTGGTCTGGCGCGTGACGATGGCAAAAGACTTGACAGTTTGACTCTACCCCATGGGAGTATCAACCATTCCTTTTTGTGCTTCCCCTCCTCCATACTTTCAAATCTCTCATTCCATCCTATGGTTGCCTGGAAGAGATCGCTTTTAGTGATAAGGTCGCTAATTGCTACTCTATTTTGTTATGTTTTAAGTGATTTTTGTTTATTTTTTTAGTTAAGTGCAATAAAGAGTTAATCTATCTATCTATCATGGGAGTTGGACCGGCCGTTATAGTATGGAACACAACTTGCTTTAATTTTTAGCAGACACACATCTTCCAGAGAGTCAGTAGGGCAGCGACTCATCATTGTGCTGAGCATTTCAAACGCCAAAAATGTGCGTACCTCAGACGCGATTAGATCCCACTAATATTATAAATGTCAAAGTATGGATGATGTAATATTTGTTGCTCAATCACGCTGTAACGTATGAACGGATCAGGCTGAAATTTGAAATACAGTCAGATTATAGTCTGGAAGAACACATTGGCTACTTTTTATCCCGGGAAAATAACGGGAACGACCGCGAAATAAAACCGCGGGTCACTGCTAGTCTAACATAACTTTTGAGTCTTTGGAGGGGGGCTCATGCTATCTTCAAAGTAATGTTCATAAATATGCTTGGTCGCTACGTCACGTGACCATAATTTTGACGTTCATTTGGTGCCATATATAGGCATTGTCATTCAGCGTGGCAATGCCGCCAGCATGCTGGGTATGCTTTCGACCGGTAGACTTGATCATATCAATTATCTCTAGATCGTTATTGGTCAATTGATAATTCAAATGTGCAAGCAATTAGTTAGGTAAGTTTTGTTCCCATTGCAATATAGTTATGTAAATAAAGACTCTGCTCTTTTTAAAATTTAAGCTTAGTCATTTCATACCTAATGAATCTATATGGTAGAATACATTTTTGAATTCAACTAGTTTAACAACAATCATTAAAAAATATTAGTTCAAATCAAAAACTCACCTGCGACTTGTTCTTCTGTAAGGCCGTATTCTGACTGAAATAAAAAAAAACATGGTTAACAGAGAATAATCCTAGTAAATATGTAAAGGTTTGTATTTGTATCAGATATTAGAAAGTTTATTGTTCAATCCCATTGTAAGAACTGAACGGACCAGACTGAAATTTGGAACTTTGATAGGTCTGGAATAGAACTTAGACTATGTTTTATATCGAAAAATGTAGAGTTTGCTCTTTCATTGATGAGTTGTTTGTGAAGAACAACTTTTCTCTACATTCTACGCCCTTACAGGCAGATTCTAGTTTGCAAATAAAAAGATACGGATACATAATTCACAGAACAATACTCGTATATCTTCCTAAAGCTTGCGCCACGAGAACTAAATAGTAAGTACATATATTATGTATAATGTATAATTCTAATTATAGGCAAAATCAAATAGTAGTATTTCTTGATACTGTTCTACAGATAGGCATGTAATAAAATAGAAACACATACACAAGGACAAAAATCCGTATTCTCCACACAAACGTATGTTATTTGGTGGGAATCAAACACACAGTTATATGGACTATGAAAAAAAAGTTATTGATTATTTTAATATACCTACGCCTTATTAAATTAACTGCGGCTAAATTGAAAACGGTGAAACAAAACGTGGTGAAACCGGCATGTGCACAAAATCTTTTGGGGTCATGTGTCACTGTCATTTTCACCAACCTGCAGTGGGCCAGCTTAGTGGATTATGGGTTTTAATTCTCTGCTTGGGAGAGAAGGCATCGAGTCCTAACAGTAGGATCATTTAGTGTGCTGTATAAGATAATTAAATTTTATTGAATACAATACAATCAGGTGGGTGTGTATGTTTGAGGGGCACATAGTGTATGTGTGTGTGAGGGTGAGTGAGTGTGTGTGTGTGTGTGGGCCACATTAATGAAATATATTTATTGGGAGTCTATATAGCATAAGAATATTTAAGTGGTCACTATAAACTTATAGGTACATCAGCACTAAGAAAACCAACCGAAGTGCAAGCGGTTCTTGCCCTTCAATTGTGAAAAAGACTTTCTTGCCACTAAACCACGGCTTCCGAATTAAGTATAAGTTTGTTGTGGCTGGATTTAACGGTGCAGGTAAACATCGTGAAGAAATCGACATAATAAAAAAATGCCGATAGAAGTGAAAACTTGTAACTCAGAATTTGATAGCTCACTTTGACGTCACGCTTGAGTCTAATTCACTGTGGTACGCCAAAAAAAGTTTTCATTTCAAAAATGTACTATTTAGAGATCGTATAATTATGTTATCCTCCAATCTACACATAGTCCACGTGGTATAGGTAGACACGACCTTGACTCTCTCATGAGAGACGGCCACGGAATCTCGGCATTAAAAAAATACTGTTTAATGTAGTACCTATAATACTTTTTGTTAAATCTCATTATTAATGTTTTAAAATAATAACAAAATAATCATACAGATATCTGTCTCGTCATCAAATCGCTAGTAAGTCTCCGCAACCTTCTGTATTCCTTCTTGTAATTTGCTTCGGTTCCCGCCATTTGCGCCATTTTGTTTAAAAATAAACAATTTTCACAGCAACTACACAACACTTTAACAATTTAAATAGGTATTTCAGCTTGTCTGGTCTTTATTTTTAAATTTCACATAATTTAACCAACTATTTGTAGACCACTCTACTCAATTTTTCGTCACAATTCGGATACGTCACTTTTTCCCGCCAGTTTCAAAAATAGACTAATTTTGTTTTTAAAACTGTTTTGTTTATTTTTATTTGGTCCCAGAAGTGGCCAGTACTGATACGCGCGACGCGACATTGTCCGCTGAGATTATTAGTAGAATTCTAAATTTAAAATTATTTTTGCATGAGATAGTTAGGGCCGCTCCATAATGGGCGTTCAATTTATGACTTTAAAATGGCATACTTGATATTTATGCGGAAATTAAACAAACTTATTAATTTAAATTAGGTAGGTAGGTACCTACTGTTCGTTCTTAACCTTAAACTAAAAAATATATTAAATTGCATTATCCCCAGGAACCATTATGTAAAAAATGAAAAATAAAACAATTATTATTTGACCATTTAACCCGACACAAAAATTTAAAGACATGAATGGCTGCTTCTTGCGATATAATTATGAAAATGTTTTTTGTTTCGGGTAGAAATAGCCGATTCAGGCGATTGAAGTTTGAAAAAAACAAATTAGCATTCATTTATCATAAATTTCAGACGACACATTTTATATTATTCATTTTGTTTTCATTCGTAATCATTCTATGATCCAATGTACCTACCTATGTTTAATTATTGTTATACCTGTGGAAGTATTTTTTTACAAACTTTTACATCGCAGTTTTTTTACAAAAATAGAGATTCTGCAAAAAATATCACTGAGCAAATGTTACGGACATGAGACTAAATTGATTCGCGGAAATTGTAACCACTGTGGTACGGTCGGAATAATTTGCCGACATCTTGGCACGCTCAATATCATTTGGAACGAGTAGGTTTTGGCGGGAAAATTACAGACTGAATTTTACGTCGACAGGCATAACGGTGCGACAAACCTTTTTCGACCCTCTCGTAATGGAGTAAGACTCATTTTGTAATGTGTAATGACGATGTGTTTTCACCGGTGTTGATGTGCACGTGAAAATGTGTCCAATTTTCTTAGCGGTAATACCGTTTTTCTTCTACATTTTCTTGTACATAAAACGCTTTTGTGCTCCTGGAATTTCGAAGTGACTTCGAAGCAGCATAATGTGTCTTATACCTAGTCTGGACACAAAATTAATTTTAGCCTGAACACAATTTGTTAATCAAAGAAGTATCCACGTGTGGGAGTTAAATTAGAATGATAAATGTTTGCCAGCTAATTGTGATTAAAATTTCTCGTGTACGACAGAATACAGGTAGTCATTTGTGAAAATTAATGGCTTGTGACTACACGTGTAGAATACTTATTTTGCATTTTTGTGTGCTATTTCAGGAAGAATGCGCAGCGACATCTATTAGGATATTATAGAACTATCACTACACGGATAGGTACAAAATAGTGTATGCAATCTGCGTAGATGGCGTTAGTAGTATTTAGAATCTAGAAGCTATGGATGAGCACCAAAATGTTAAGTTTTGTTTAGTGTTAGATTTCTCTAAAAGTTTTAGTAAGTAGGTATCCAAAAATCTGATTCTAGGTAAATTCTTATTGTTTTTAATCTAAGTCAAAACTTTGATAAAAACAAAGCTACACGTGAAATTAAAATGCATAGGTAGGTACCTAGATATACAATTTCACGTGTAGAACTTACTTCTAGGAGTTCTAGGTGTGCTCGACAGTCAACTAACTACCTACTTACAACAGATACTTAATAATATTAGCGGTCCATTCCGGCTTCGCTCGTGGTACATAATATATAACCCATAAAGCACTCAGGGGTCACGTTTTTTGTTTTCAATTTTTAAAATCAGTCCAGTAGTTCTTAAGTTTTCAGCTTGCCTCAATTATGTAGGTACCTACCCAAATTTTGCTACCAGCTCTCGGAATATTAGTGTAGATTATGTACATACTGATACCAAAATTAATTAAACCCACATAACGTTATGTGTCCTGTCTAGGCATGTTACCTCGGAATCAATCGGATGTAAGTTATGCTGATTTTTTTAACAGGCTTTTATTAGCTTCACTTGTAATTAAGGATGTAAGAACATCTTGGAATCTTAATTTGACCCATTTTCCGGTACCTATACGATTAGGATGAAATTTTGCACACGCTCTGAGTTCTGATGACAATACCTACATGACTAGTTTAGAAACGTCATTACAAATCCAACATGGCGGCCTCCCCAAGATGGCGGACTGGCTTTTGAAATCCACCCCCATGATATGGGTATCAAATGAAAGGGTTTGCTGTCAGGAATACGATAAAAGTAGTCACGTGACTTAAATCTAACATGGCGGACATCCCAGATGGTGGATTGGCTATTTGAAATTCACCCCCATGATATGAGTATTAATTGAAAGAGTTTGCTGAATGGGATACGAAAAAAATAATCACGTAACCTAAATCCAACATGGCGGCCGTTTCAAGGTGGCGGATTGGCTATTTGAAATGCAGCCCTATGATTTAGGTATATAAACAAAGGGTTTGCTTTTGTAATTTTTAGTACGTGCTAAAAGCGTGTTTTTTAGCTTTTTAAACTAGTACATTATGATTATTTTTGTACCTAAGTACCTACTTAGTCCTTTATTAGAAATAGGTATTTCCCAGTTTTCTTTATGCATTCCGATCTTGGGCTTGCGTAGATCGGTCCCTAAGAAAATATGAAAATATAAATGGATGTCTTATTTTAATTCATTTCAAACCCTAATTTATTTAAAACAAAATTACAGTGAAAATGTTTCTTCACTTAACTATTACGAAACTTTAAAAATTACATAATATTTTTAATTTTTTGTCTGTCTGTCTGTTTGTTCCGACAAATCTCCGAAACGAATGGACTGATTTTGATCGGACTTTTACTGTTGTAGATAGCTGATATTCAACGGCATAACATATTTTTTAATACTTTAACTTGAGGGAAATAATTAGGGTTCCATGCAAAAAATAAAGAAAACCCTTAAAACGCGGGTGAAACCGGGGCATACCATAGTGACCAAGTGTAATAAGAAAGTAGTGTCAATATGTTTTTTTTTGGGATAAGGTGGCTCAGCGGCGTAGTGTTGGAGCGGTGGTGAAGTAACAGAACAGTACGTTAGACGCTTTTTGAATGGGTGAAATCTTGTAAGTTTGCGCGACCGACATGCGTAATAGCAGTATCTCTATAGCGAAAGAGGTAACCTCTTGTGCAACATTAGTGCTGATTAGTACGTACTAGAATTCTTTGTTCTAAGTTTTCACTTCTATATGGGCAGTCCCCATGATTCCCAAGTTTACCATCCACTGCTGAATATAGGCCTCCCTAGATTTCACCCTAGATTTCAACAACGAACGGTCCTGCGCTACCTGCAACCAGCTGTTTCCAGCGACCTTTGTGAGGTCATCTGTCTATCTAGTGGGAAGCCGTCCAACACTGCATCTTCCGGTTCGTGGTCACCACTCGAGAACCTTTCTTCCCTATCGGTTGTCAGTTCTGCGAGCGATGTGGCCTGCCCATTGCCACTTCAGCTTGCTTAGATACTCTTTGAGCTATGTCGGCCACTTTCGTTCTTTTGCGAATATCCCCATTACGGATTCTGTCACGCAAAGAGACTCCGAGCATAGCTCTCTCTATAGCTCGCTGTGCGACTTTGAGCTTTGTTATGAAGCACACAGTTAAGGACTTCGTCTCAGTTCCATAAACCATAACTGGAAACACGCACTGGTTAAAGAATTTACCATACCTAGAAACAGTTTTGAAGCTTAAAAGAAGTTTTAAATACAAGTCCTGCTTTTTTTTGTTGAAATAAATAGTGACGAGACGAGCAGGGCATGTGCCTGATGGTAAGCAACATGCCTGCCACATAACAGCACAGTGATACGCAGCTATTGGAACATGAAGAGTCCAAATAAATCATTACCTAGCACAGCTCTGCGCTCGTCACCCAGAGATCTAAGTTGTTATATCTCTAAGTCCTGTAATTTATCTGGAAACATTTCCCTTCAAACCGGAACACAGTAATGTTTGCACATTACTGCTTGGCGGTAGAATATTTGGCAAAGGTGTGGTCCTTCCCCAGGCGGACTCTGCCAAGAGTCCTACCACTACAGTAAAAATTGTTGTATGTATTGTAAACTTCAAATTAAAGTCACGTAGTACACACATATTTCTGAAAGAATTCTGAAATTAACGACCGGATGGCGCCGAGTGCGTAAAAATTCAATTTCACCACTAGATTAGATCTAAAATTTACTATCTGTCAAATGATAACGCTATAAAATCAACTGAAGCGTTACATTTAGAATTTAATGTCTTTTTACGATCGACCTTTATTCGTTTTTGTCGAGTTCTAATAAGGAAGCATGGAGGAAAAAAGACATGGATGAGAAAAACATTTGCATATTTGAAAATATTTACTCTACATATGTATCTCTATATTTTACTCTTATAGCAGGAAATGCCTTTTGTAGTGATTTTGATTATCTTTAGGTCTTCATGGCTCTATAGATAATTCAGATGTGCTTAGTTAGCTAGGTGTGATGCTTAGTATTGTAAATATTATAATAATAGTATTATAATATTCTATCTGAAGTATAATTATGTTTTATTCAGAATACCAGACTTCATTTTCAAAAGCACTAGATAATATTAAATAATATATATATATATATATATGTTCATATTCATTAGTTCATAAAATATATATATAAATTAACGAAACCGTCAAAATGAATAGGCATCAGTGATCTAACACTAATCTTCTGACAGATACAGAACAATATTTCGCTTCTATTAAATTAATGTTCTCCGCATAAAGTTTAATGGTTTTTCAAAATTATGATGTTTTGAGTATTGTGAACGAGCAGTTATTCTTCAAAATGTATGTTCTAAATATATTTATTACGTTATTAGGTTAATTAAATACTTGAACCTTTTTAATCTGCTATAAGTTTTAAAAACATGCTATTTGTAGCTATTAGTGTGAACATAAAGCTATAACAAAAGATAACAAGTCGTTCCCTTTCAGAAGATTTTGATTGTCTAATTTTTTACACAAGAAACAGATATTTTAATAAAGTTGTTTTACCGCCTAACGTTATGTTACTTAAAACGTAAAGCTTTCGACTGATGCTGTTATTTGCCCTCGACCAAAAAAAGGGGTGTTATAAGATTGACGTCGATGCTTGTGTGTCTGTCTGTCTGTGTCTATGTCTCTTTGTGTCTATCTGAACCAATGAAATGAAATGAAACTTGTGTCCAACGCTGACAAGCTGGATAGTATACCACACTCCCTCACAAGATCGGAAAAGCTGACTCACATTATGGGACCGGAAGTTTATAACACTCTTCCTAAAATAGTTGAATCAGCCCCAAGTTTGGGCAGCTTCAAGAACCGATTAAAAAGCTGGCTTATCGATCAAACTTTTTATAGTTACAGCGATTTTTTAAAGAGTGATGGTAAACTTACAATAAAATTGTAAAAATAATGACATTATTCATTACAATTGTAATAAATACATATTATACTTTAATGGTTGACACTTATTTGTACGATACTCATTATCGTACAATAAAATGTTAAATTTAAACTTTAAAAATGTATACTCATTGTATGCTCTTTTTTGTTTTTAAAATTGACGTGTAAATTGTACATTTATGAATAAAGAACTTTGACTTTGACTTTGACTTTGACTTTCTGTGGCACCGTAGAGTTCAAACGGATGGACGGATTTCGATGCGGTTTTTTTAATTTGAAGGCTCCGTACGGTGATTTTTAGTAGCGATCCGAAGATGGCCTCTTCCAGAAAATGGTGGACAAAATATTTCTTCAAAACATACCTCGATATGGGTATCAAATGAAAGGACTTGGCTAGTAAAATACGAAACAATATGGCAAAGTTCAAATCCAAGATGACCGCCACCACAAAATTACGAATGGCTTATTTTTATTCACTACTACCTCAATATGTGATATCAAATAAAAGGCTTGACTAGTAGAATACACTATGGCAAATTTCAAATCCAAGATTGTCGCTACCAAAAACATTTTTTTTTCTTTTCGCTCTCAACATGGGTATCAAAATGAAAGGGATTGACTAGTAGAGCGTTTGACAAATTACAAATCCGTGGTAGTCGGGGGATATATAATTTTCTTTTAATTTTGTTCTGGCTACCATTTCGCAACATCTGCATTTTTTCTTTGTCAACTGTGTGTTTTGAAGTTACAATGAAAAGTACACCACAGAGCTAATTAAATACTTATACTAAGCACATCTTTCTGAATTATACAAATGTAGGTATAATAGTGGACTTAATCAAGATAGTTAAGGCCACTTCTAGTAGTAAGCATGATTCTTATAAGTGTGTTTTTTATACTTAAGAAACATTTTTGTGTATAAAAACATTTTTGTATTGATTAATTTCAGACAGATGGGTTATATATAGTGGTTTTAGCTTTCCTTCTGTTCTCTCTACAATTTCAAACTAAAATAATGAGAGAACAATATTAAAGCCATAACCATTTCAGTAAGGCGGTAGACGGGTATTGTTCCGGGTGAGTTATTTGATTGTTAACAAATATTTCAACATTTGGTTTATTGTTGTGATAAATAAAGTTATATCGTTTCATAGTTAACGATCCCAAGGCTCGAACAAAGAGTATGCAACCAAAGAGGATACGAACAAAGGGAAACTATATACTTTCGTAATAAAAATGCCTAATATGCATCTGTATTGATTTTATACAATGGGTTTTATGGATTTCTTCAAGTTGAAAACGAATCGGATTCTATTACGACTAGATAACAAACACTCTCTATCGTAGACGACATCGTTGCTAAATATCAGGTGATCAAATTCAAACCTTTTAATGATAAATACATACATTTTCACTTTGAAAGTGGCGTTTTCAACTGATTCGATTTTTTGTTCGATAAAACTGGTTTTATTGTTTATTGGTCAAGAAAAGATGCATAAAACATTTTTTTTGCAGTAAAACTGTGGCTGATGTTGTAATCCTTCAACTGCCTAGCAAATATGGGCATGGCTTGTTGACCTATCTTTTTCTTCGCTTGAATTAAAAAACACACACAGTGAAAACTGTCGTAATTAGGCTTTTGACTACATCATTTAGTAGTGGTAGGACTCTTGGCAGAGTCCGCCTGGGGAAGTATCAAACTTTTGCCAGTTATTCTACCGCCAAGCAGTAATGTACAAACATTACTGTGTTCCGGTTTGAAGGCCAATGTTTCCAGAGAAATTACAGGGCTTAGAGATAAAACAACTTAGATCTCTAGGTGCCGAGCGCAGTGCAGTGCTAGGTAATGATTTGGATTCATCATGTTCCAATAGCTGCGTGTCACTGTGCTGTTATATGGCAGGCACGTTGCTTACCATCAGGTACATGTCCTGCTCGTCTCGTCACTGTTTATTATAAAAAAAAACATAATCCTTAAAATTTAATCCACAGAAACATGATTAAAATAATTAAATAAGCCTATAAATTATTTAAACGTTATTTAATAAACCAAACAGTTCAGTAAACAAAGAAAAAAATACTGATGTCGTAAAACGGTGAAAAACAGTAACGTTTAAAGCTTAACGTTTTAGATGAGCGTTATTTTTTCCAATTTTTATTTTACGACGCAATATAGCAGTGGGTATGTAAATCATCTCTTAAACCAGCTATTTTCCATAAAATCCTGCCTTGTTTAGAGTCGTTAAACCGCTATTTTAGCACATTGAGCATTTAATTCGCATTAAGCTCTAAACGTTATTAGCGTTTTGTTTGTTATTCGTTATGGTAGTTGCAGATAAACGTTGTTTCAAACTCGTTTTATCTTTATTGTTGAATGCTACAGGTAGGTTTAAGCTTATTTTGTAATAGACTACATACGCATGAACAAAAGTTACGTAGTAAATGAACCACCAGGAGACCTATGTAGAATGATAGAAGGGTATAAAAGTATAAAGTAATAAGATTCAGCACTATGCCGTCACTTGTAAGCTGTCTAACTGAGTACAGTCAAAGAAGGAGGGTTGCAACCCTCGATTATTTCTCCTTGTCGCATGATTTTTGTACGGCGCGGCGTTGCAAAATAATATATAAGAAGAGGTATTAAAACTGTATGGAACCAATGGCGTACATCCTTCCTTCCGTCCTTAGTCCGACTTTAAATTACGGTGGCCACCTGGAGTCAAAAGCCAAATTAGCTGGAAAAAAACTTGGTGCTCTCAGTAAGGTCCGGCAGTATTTCACACCGAATCAACTACTTGCTCTGTATAAAGCTCAATTTCGCTCGAGTGTGGAATACTGCTGCCACCTATGGGATGGATCGGCAAAGTACCAGCTCAAAGCTCTTGACTCGGTAGAACGGCGCGCTGTTCGGCTGATGAATAGGTGATAGAGACTTAGTAGCTAAAAAGCTGCTAAGCCTAGAACATCGTCGAAAAGTGGCTAGTCTGACAGTGTTTTACAGAATGGATTTAGGAGAGTGTGCAGCAGATTTACACGACCTAATATTGCCTTCCGCTTTCCACTACAGGACAAGTTGTAAATCGGCCCACTAACACCCATACACTGTGGATATTCCCAAAATCCGTACAAAACAGTTTGAATCCACTTTTCTCGTACGTACAGCTTTAGAGTGGAATATGGTGCCGGCCTCCTTGTTCCCCGAGAGAAACAATCTAGAACTTTTCAAGGTCAGAGTGAATGGGTACTTTTTAGGTCAACGTGCTTCATCTTTGACTACACCGTCGCTTACCATCAGGCGATTTGGTGGTCAAACGCGGACATTAACGCGATAAAAAAAATTGTTACACTCTTATCAGCTGTCTAGCCGCCACAGTACCTAAGCTTAGCTTAGTTTGGGGTCAGATGATGTTGTGTGTGAATTGTCCACCAATACTTATTTTTATTACCTGGTTAAAATCGTAATAATTTTAAATGACAAACTGTAATATTTTACTGTGGACATCAAATATCAGGAACAACGAAAACAAAATACAGAAAATGAATACCTACTGCCATGAATGGCGGCCTTACAGCGATTTCCCCCAGGCTACCATTAATAGCCAAAATATGATATTGGTAAAACTTACCAAATTGATGGTAACGGTAAGTTCATACTGCTGATGTTTGTGTCCTTTTTTCTTCTTCCCCTGAGGAGTCTTCGCGGCAGCCGCGGCCGCAGCCTGCTTGGGTGTTGCTATCTTCACTGACCCCTTCTGTGCTGACGGCTTCACTGGAGTTTTTGGACCTCCTTGGATAGATACACATATTTTTAGCTTGGATAGATAAATAGATCTTTTTTTGTTTTCTTTATTGATACATCAAAACAAGGCACAGAAAAAATACGACTGTTTTGCGGCATTGATTTACAAAAATAGTAAACAATCATTAGATACAGATACTTCAAGTAAAACATGTAGTTATCACTATGAGTAGTAAATAAGTAAACGTAATATTGTTTTGTTTGATTTAACGGCGAAGAAAAACGTCAACAGGAAACCGATTTATTTGAAAAAAATTGGCAGTAATAGGAACTGCCGATAGAAGTGAAAACTTATTACTCAGAATTTGCTATCAAATCACTTTCGAAACTACGAGGGTTAAACCGAAGAGCTTGGTCGTGATCATTGTCTAGAAATTCTAGATGCCCAAAGGGAAATGCTGACGCATTTCTAGATGGCCAATGGCAATGGTCCCGAGTTTACCCGAAGATTTCTTGTCATTCCCGACCGTGAGGCTAAAATTCAATTCACAGCCCACGAAAAATCTGTCTGTAGCGCGCCAAAAGAAGTTTTCACTTCAAAACGGATCTATCAACCACCATATCGTACTTTGTCAGTGTGGTGGATTTTGGCCTTGATTTTCTCCTTGTGAGAAAAAGCTGGGATTCCGAGCAAGGAGCACATAAAGTGGACTGTTTATGCTATCACTGTTATAAAAATTTGGAATTTTAAGATAATTTTTGTGGTAATTTTTTTTTATCAGTTAATTTATAGAATAGCATATAATATCATCTATGTTAGTAACATTCACATAATTATATAATTGCAGAAATGAAGTAGCATATATGCCGAACGAATACCTAGTACACATAATTGTCATATTAATTCCATTTGATTTTATTTTGCTTTACGAAATAATAATAATTGAACATAAATATCTTAAGTACAAAATATATAACTTCCTAAAGTAATACTCTTATTACTTTATTATAAAAAAGTCACGAAACGGTTTAATAGTAGGACGACGATAATGACAAACAAGACTTTCAAGTTAATCTACATTCCAACTCATAATAGCAGATCGCTACGTAATATTGTGAGTATGAAGAGTTCAAAACGCTACCTAGGATTTTGCTCGATATGTCAATAAAATATCAGAATTCTCCTCTATCATTAGTCGTCTAGTTTATATTATATCTGTTATTGTTACATAATTCATTAATATAATTACATTCTAACACTTGTAATTCAGACTCTGTATCACCTCTCATCCTCATTACTTACTTTCTTATTCTACATTGATAAGTGTATAAAGTACAGGAGTAATCATTTAATTCAACAACTTCGTCAAAGAACTTCGGCAGTTGTGTTAATAACTATAATAGTAGTTTAGTAATAGTTAACCAAAAGAGTAACAATAGTTGTCCTCATTATTTGTTTCCTAATTTAGTAAATTGTGCTTTTAGAATGAAATTTATCTAAAAAAGTTTTTTTTTTTTCATTTAAAAAATCTCTAAATCTTTACCTTTTTGACTGGTTGGCGTGGATTTGCTTCCGGTTGCATTCTTCTGATTAACGTGCCCCCCTCCATCTGCTGGTTTGTTCCGCGCCTGTTAAAGAAAAATATACTTAATAAAAAAAAAAAATATAGTTGGCAGCTATACGACTGCCAATAGAAGTGAAAACTTATAACATTTTACAGTACGTTTAGGCACAGTCTCATGGGTACACATGTATAGGTACATAGCATGGCAGTTATAAGTTATAGTATAATATATAAGTAAGTTATACGTCTGGCCTAGTATGTTACGGGTTACGGCTGGTCTAATCGGGAGAACAGCGACTGCCGATCCGGAGACCACGGTTTCAAAACCACACGCACCACAGTATTTTCGAAATCTTGTGCGTAATGGAAACATGGACTTTGAAGGCCTCGTCCACAAATTCCAAGTAGCACAGCGAGCTAGGGAGAGGGCTATGTTCGGAGTTCTGGAGGACAGAATCCGCAACGAGGATATCCGACGGAAAACTAAGGTAATCGACATAGCCTTGAGAGTAAGTAAGCTGAAGTGGCAGTGGGCGGGTCACATATGTCGCAGAGCCGATGAACGTTGGGGCAGAAGGGTTTGGGATTGGAGACCACGTTCAAGACGTCCCGTAGGACGGGCTCCCGCTCGATGGACTGACAACCTGAAGAGAGTGCCGGGAAGCGGATGGATGAGGAGAGCCAAGGACCGGATTTGGTCGCGCAACATTGGAAAGGCTTATGTCCAGCTGTGGACGACCACGAGCTGCGGATGATGATGGTGTTATTTTTGAAACTTTATGAAAAAAGTAGGTACAACATATTTTTAAAATTCTATTTTAAAAAGCAGTAGGCACTCGTGTTATACATTTTTATGTATTTTTTAACGTCTACAAAACGCTACATCTGTCCAGGCGTTGACATGTCATTGTCGTTATTGACGTCGAACCATCTCAAGTAGAACTATTTTAATAAAAAAAATCAAGAGATAAATGGAAATGTCAAAATTTTAGCATAGGGAAATACATCCAATTCTATAAAAATGTCATATTTTGAAAATCATATTAATGTTATGAAGACAGGTACGAATTCGTTGAGCCATAAAAAATAAGTGCCGTAAAAATCTTAAACGACGTGTAACCGTCTTTCATCAGACTATTATTCCACTCGGAAGATCATAATAATCTTCAAATATTATACTTATTTACCTATTTCTCAAGGTATTTTCTTATTAACCCTGAAAATTCCAGTCCATTGCCACATTTACCACAAAGTTTATAAGTTATAGCGTCATAAAGTCACATAAAATGTTAATATCAATATGACAACTGCCACCTGTCACTGTATGAGGGGTTATGACAATATGGCCGCCATCGGGCTGTCATCGGTTTCCGCCCGATGGCGCGGGAAACTCATACGTCAAAGTTGGCGGCGAAAAGCACAATTTCGTCACAATTTGCGGTTCCGCTGTCAACACGAATTTCCGGACTTCTATTCTTTTCTACGTTTATCATTGATCAAAGAGTGGAATCATATTACCGAATGGTCCGAAACTGAGTAATTGATATTATGTTTTATTAATAAGTCGGCTTGTACTTCATAACTTCATATTATGCAGTATAAGATAAAAATATTAGGACGTTATAATGATAAAATATATTTAGAGATTACGCTATCGAATGTTTGGTCTCTGATATTCCTGCCTCAACTACTTTGGTAAGGCATAGGTATGTAGGTTTGTAGGTACCTATAATAGTGCTAGGACTCCAGTGGACGAAGTGTAAAGCATTTTAAGTAACTTAAAAGCCAGCTATTTTTTTATTAGCTAGTTGTGTGTAAAGTGACTTATAAGATTTAGGTTTATAATATAACTAGCGGCCCATTCCGGCTGCGCTCGGATATTGTCATTTAAAGACTAATAATCGAAATAAAAACTATCCTATCTCTCAAGTTGGAGCAGACTGCTCACGGTGTGCCAATTTAATTTAAAATCGGTTAAGTAGTTTAGGAATCCATCGCGGATAAACATCGTGACAGGAGATTTATATATATTAAGAAAGATATGCGAGTAATTAACCTTCCTCGGTTCATTAAATACTATCTACACTTGAGGCCTTCGGGTCAACATGACGAGAAACATGTAGAACCATCTATATTTTCTTGTTTCAAAATTAAAGATTTTATACACCTATTCAGAAATAAATCAAAACAACTTCTAAATTTATTCATGAGCTGAGAAGCATAGCTGGTAATGCTTGGTAAGTTTTTTTTAGGTTATTACTACTCAAACGACCTCTGACTTCTAATGGGGTTCTTGACCATACAAATATCTATATATTTATAGCATTTGGCTTTCATAAGCACTAGTATTGGTATAATGTATCTTGAAAGAGGCTCATCATCGCTATTTGTTTTGTCACTACTGCTTTCACTGTCTAATCCAGGGTAAATTGTCGGTAGGATTTTCACCCAAACTGTTCTCCGTTTCACTACCTAATTATTTCATCTTCAGAATTTATATCGTAATTTAGGAATTGCAAAATCATAGAATCATTCAAATTACGAGCCATTTCAAACAACAACGGTCAACAACACGTTAAATCCAAACAACGAATGTATCAAATAAAAGTAACCGTCTCACGTAAATATTGTTATCTACCCGCATAAAAATGTAAATACAAAATTATTCTTAGAGTACCTTCAACAATAACACGCTAAGTGATTGAGATAAAACAAACATTTATGAATAGTAAGTGTATTCTTAGAATGCAACAAAGCAGTATTGTTTTCAAAACACGGGCGTTTCTGACCCGAGGACTTTTTTCATACTTAAGAACCTAAGTCGGAAAAAAAACTTGAAGACTAAGAGACTTTACCATAATTTTACAATAATAACAGATAGCGAATACATAAATAATAATTGTCATGAAGTTTTAGTAAATTACATTAATAATTACGACTTTTATTGACAGTTTAAATTCAGTTTCGGGTCAATATGACCCGAAGAACCGGGAGAGGTTAAGCAATCACAATTATACCAAAATAGAAAGATTAAGATGTTGTATAATTATTTATGTAGATCGTAATTAAGCTTTTAAAAATAGTTATCTATATGTAGGTATTTCATCGAAGTAAAATGAATTTTCAAATGGGAAGTATTTATTACTTTTAGCACATTTTTAGGGTTCCGTAAAACGTAAAAACGGAACCCTTATAGATTCGTCATGTCTGTCTGTCTGTATGTCACAGCCACTTTTTGCCGAAACTATGAGAACTACACTATTGAAACTTGGTAAGAGTACTTGGTAACAGTAGATGTATTCTGTGAATCAATCGCAATAAGATTTTTACAAAAAAAAATTAGGGTTACCCACACTAAGAACTGAAACTCAAAAATTTGTTTTTCATAAAACCTACACGTGTGGTATGTCTATCGATAGGTCTTCAAAAATGATGTTGAGGTTTTTAATATAGTTTTTGTCTACGCTGAATAATTTGGGCGAGAGACACTTCCAAAGTGGTAAAATGTGTGTGTTCCCCCCCCCCCCCCCCCCCTCTAAAACTTCTAATAAAAGAGACTGAAAAAACTTAAAAAAATATATGATGTACATTACCATGCAAACTACCAACGGAAATTGGTTTGAACTCGATCTGATGAGTAGTTTTTTTTAGTACGACATAAATACATTATTATTAAAACTTCGATCAAAGTTACAACGAACTAAAAAAACTATGTGTTCTATGTATAATGTATATTATGTTACTTGCTGCAACGGAACCCTTCATGGGCGAGTCCAACTCGTACTTGGCCACTTTATTTCATTTAAATGTTAGTAGGTATGAATATTTCTTTTCTTTAATTACAACTGAGATTAACTCTTCTTTAGGTTAGGAAGAGATTGTTTAAAAACTTTTTTTTCTCTGAAAACTCAATTAGTTAAACTAAACTACTTAATAGGCCACGTTAAAAAAAACCTTCAAACTTTTTTTTACTTTTAAAATCTATACTAATATTATAAAGCTGAAGAGTTTGTTTGTTTGTTAGAACGCTAGGATCTCGGAAACTACTGGACCGATAGGAAAGATTCTTGTTTTTGTTGGATACTCCATTTATCGAGGAAGGCTATAGGGTATATAACATTACGCTACTACCAATAGGTACGGAGTATGAGTGAAGAATGTAAAGAAAACGGGGAAAAATATTTCTCTTCGAGAGCTTTAGTTCCGTGAATTTAAATTCTCTTTGGTCGTTGAAGTATGTGACGGCGCGTGTCTACATTTGAAGTTTGTGTAATTTGAAGTAATCAAATTTGTTCTATAACAATGCATTGTTGCTTATTTACGTATTTTTAGGGTTCCGTAAAACGTAATAAAGTGGCCAGCAATGGATATTTTAGTATGGATTTTCCTCAAATAGACGCGGGTGAAACCGCGGGGCACAGCTAGTAATTCTATAAATCGGTCGCTTGATGATGGAGATATGATATCACAATACTGTCGGTTTAGGGACATTAATTCTACGACTTCTACGTGATAACGTTATTATTATAAACATGTGTCACAAGCCGAAAGCTTAGGCCGATTGTGTCTCTTTATCGACTGTTCCGCGCTCTTGCTTGCACGCTCGGTTCAGCTGGTGGAACGTGACAGTTTTTCGTGCGTGGCGTTCATCGATTATCGAGGCGTTCTCACATCCAAATAACCATTCTCGAAATAGTCGAAGTAAACAAAACATCCCTTTGCGTCGAGGTCGCCGCCTCATTTGGGACGCAACGTGCGTCAGTACTTTTGTCTCTTGTCACCTCTTCTTGTCCATACTTTACAGACGGGCTCAGGTGCGTGTACGGAAGTGACTCTGAGGCAAACACTTCAAATATTCCGTCTACGAGTGAGCCCCGTTTGCGATGTAAATGGCGTGCCCAGGGGGTTCAAAAGCAAATGATTTTTATGTCAATACGTTGGCTCGACTCTTGAGGATAAAGGGGGTTTGATCTCTGCTCCCGTCAATTATTTTGGCCCAAAATATCTCCCTGGTGAAACAGCGTCAAGACGCTGCAAGCTTGATTAATACTTGTGTGATTGAAATTGGTCGCGGGACCTTATACCTATGTTATGCTAAATGTTTGGAATGCTAGCAGGTATGGTTTGAATTCTGCTTTTCGTATGTGCGTAGGAATATTTAGAAACCTTAGGTCAATAGGAGTCCTGCAAGTTCTGCTCTAGTCCAAATTTCAATACGCTCTAGAAACCATTTGAGGCTAGCTGCCATCGGCCTCTTTTAAAAATGTAAACACCTCACCTACAGTAGTTGGGTATGAAGTATTATTTTTAGGGTTCCGTACCCAAAGGGTAAAAACGGAACCCTATTTCTGCGACTTGGCTGTCCGTCCGTCCGTCCGTCCGTCTGTCACCAGGCTGTATCTCAAGAACGGTGATAGCTAGACAAGTGAAATTTTCACAGATGATGTATTTCTATTCCCACTATAACAACAAATACTAAAAATTAAATCAATTAAATATTTAACGGGGGCTTGAACAACCTTGATTTTTTATCGTTTCTTGCTCGATTAGTCCGTTCCAAGTAAACTAGATGGCATCACTAGTACACTAAAACGCGCATTAGTATAGTAAAATCGTAAGGTAAAAAATACCCTGCAATCCAGAGCAATGAATAAAAAATCAGCTTTGCTTTCATTTTTTTTCTGCAGTATAATATCAGTTACAAAATCAATGACCTATAAATAATGTAATTTGTAATACTTCGTTGTACAAAATCAAGAATATTTACTTAAAATAACAATACGTAATGATTACAAATGACAAGCTTTTTCAGCTGACCCAGTTATTATGTTTTCTTTTTCAGCGTTAAAAATCCTTTCAAGAGTTGATGAGTTGGTCGAGCCTTAATGACGTCATTTCTCAAGGTGTCACCCTAAGGCCCTGCGCATACATTGACACTTTTGTAGCTTGTGTTGCTTTCATCCAACACATTTTTTTATCAGTTTTGGTAATTTTATTGTTAAACTTTTATGAACATCTTACTAACTACCCTACTAATATAATAGATGTCAATGTTTGGGTTTTTGGATATTTGGGTGCTTGTCGCTCAATCTCATCGTAACGTCTAAACGGATAGGGCTGAAATTTGGAACATAGATAGATTATAGTCTGGAAAAACACGTACTTTTCGCCCCGGGAAAATAATGGAAACAGTAACTACGCGGGCAAAATTGCGGATCGCTTTTGATTTTGACATAAAATTTAGGAATAGTTCTAGAAATAATTGCTTAAGCTGTAATCATGTACCTATATGTATTTTTACAGTTTAGAGTGACGAGACAATCAGTACATGTACCATATGATAAGCAAGGCGCCAACTCATAATTATACAACGTGGTGGATTTACCCCCAACAATATTTTGACAGTCCATTCTAACACTGATGTAGACTTCGTCACCGAAGGTCTCTTTCCCCTCAGCACAGTAGATCACGAGATAATTCGAGTCAAAGTTTGACGTAAAATTCCCACCAAATCACCAGCTTCAACCTTAAGAGTGCGCCTAAAGCCAGGAAAAAATCAGATTTCACCCGCACGACGCGTTTCTTAATGTGATGTACATAAAGTCGAGAATAGCATGACACAGTTTGGAGGAAAAATCAATATTTAATCAGGAGTCCATTTTTGACCAAGTTTTATTTAATTACTCAATAACTAAACATAAATTTAAAAAAGTGTTCGGTTACTTTACTAGAACGTACAAATAGGAATTTTATTACCAAAAAATAATGTGGGGCCATCGCTGATATTTTCGAGTACTCGAATTAAAACGGGTTTTTTCGGTGTCATTTTTATTTTTTTATTGTAAAAAATTCTGATCTATTTTTAAAATTCTATTCGGTTATTGTGCTTCTTCTTGATTGTACCCACACGTCAATTTTTTTTTTGTCATAGTTTTTAGTTTTTTAACTTCAGTGAGCGGCGTCGAAAATGTCCTTTTTTCGTTTTCTGGCTTTAGGCGCCCCCTTAACGCATGTACAGCAGACAAACGGCCTTACCGCTGACGCCACGACGTCGTACAAAAATCCGTGCCGAGATCAGGCCATTAGGGGTATGTCAAATAAAATAACAAACAAAACAAATCTTTTTTTATGGAAAAAAAAAGTTGAGCTTTCATGTCTAATTTTCACATACATGATTCAAAACGTTATGTAGATGACATACATGCTACAGTGAATATTGTTGCACCTTTCTGCAACACCTTGTATAGTATTACTCAGCTATTGGAACAGTTTCGAATTTCGAATCTGTTCGAATTTTCGAACAAAATTTTGCTCCAGTTCAATCTCTGGTTGCCTGGAAGAGATCGCTTTCAGTGTTAAATGTTTTATTAGCCCTAACAAAATGACTTATCTATCTACCTATGATAATATTAACTATCATTGGCAACTGTTGCCAGTGTGGCTGTGCCGTATCGGTAACGGGAGTATTTACGTTTGCGAAGCTTCTAAACTGCGTTATAAATTGACTCCTTTTGAACAACTTCCGTCGCTTGAGAAATGAGGAAGCAAAAGTTAAATTAAAGGGGAGGGGCCGTGATCTTATACTGTAATCAAAACGACCAACTTGTGGGCATAAAAAGTTTGGAATAATTGATGTTTTATCGAAAAACTGTTAATTAATTTAATATTCATTTTTTGAAGTGAAAACTTCTTTTGGCGCGCCTAGACAGATTTTTCGTGGGGTGTGAATTGAAGTCTAGCGTCACGCTCGGGTATGATAAGAAATCTTCGGGTAAACTCGTGACCTTTGCCAGTGGCCACCTAGAAATGCGTCAGCCAATGGGAAATGCTGAAAGAGCGTGGTCTAGCCATCATGACATGGCCATCTAGATATGCGTAAGCCAATGGGAAATTCTGACGCATTTCTAGATGGCCAGGCCACGCCCTCCCGTTACGGTTCCGGTGTAGTTTCGGGCCTCAAGATACAAGCTATGTGCTTAGTTTGCGGCCCACTGATATACTTGTACCCACACATACGGACCGAATGAGTATTATAATGACTTGATAATTTACTTATGTATGTGTTTTGTTAGTCTCTGTGTTTAATAAAAATTTCATTTCATTTTATTTCAAGTATGCTATCAAATTCTGAATTACTTATATCTTTCTATCGGCAGTTCCTATAACTGCCAATTTTTTTCATGCTCTCTGTACAAGTCAAAAATACCTAAGCCTTAATAAGTTATCAATGTTTGGTCTTTTTTATGTTTGTTGCTCGATTGCAACGCTATAACGTCTGAACGGATCAGGCTGAAATTTGAAACACAGATGGAGTATAGTCTGGAAGAACAGATAGGCATATTTTATCACGGAAAAATAAAGGAAACGATGAAAACTACGTGGCTAAAACCGCGGGCGCTGATAGTGTATGTTAAAAGTATTTATTTACAATATTTAAGTAACTAGTAACCCGTTCCGACTACGTTGAACAACCTACCTATGCAGTCTATTGAGGTGATTTCTACTCGAGATTTATGAAACTTACGATCAATATCAACAATAAACATTCGTCATCAATATATTTTTAATTATATACTATTGAGGCCATTAATCGCAATGAAAACTATCATGGACTGGACTGGAAGGACCTCCAGTTGGACCAAATTACACAAAAATTACAGTTTTCGTGACTTTTGATTGCCTTGGTGAAAAGTGCACTGGGAACAAAGATATATCAGATATAGTACAGAGTTTGGAAGCTATGTAAAAACTGTCCACTAACATTTGTTTATTTATTAAATAACAGCTATCGCAGTTACACCTGCATATTTCGTTACCGACACACCATTAACGAGTCTATATCTTTCTCGCTCACGTAAACTTGGTGGTCTCGAATTCACACAACCAAGCTTTTCACTTCCGAGCATGACGATCAGCCTCAGTTACAGCCTACGAAAAAATATGTTTGGGGTGTGTCAAATGAAGCTTTCACTTTAAAAGTATTAATAGCTAAAAACAATAAACAGGAGCGTTAACGTTATCGAAAAAAAAGTTTTTTAATCGTAAATAAAAACTCACGTTAACGTCAACAAAACACTATCAAACAATAAAAAGACAAAGAGAACGACTTGTATCCATTAAAATGTCGTAAAATACGCGTTTTCTATTCTCAAACTGCATATCACGGAATTAACTTGTCACTTACTACACTCGGACTTCTTTCCAGGCACGAACTAATTTAACCGAGTTGACGGTTGGGAGCCCCGACTAGTATTATAATCAGCATGCTCATTTGCTAATAAAAAAAAATTTGATAAACTGATTTGCGTAAAAAGTAGCGTGACATTTCGCTTTTTTACCACGTTCCAGGCAAATCGCTGCCTAGAATTTAATATATTTCATTTTTGAAGTGAAAACCTCTTTTTATACACACAGATTTTTCCGTAGGAAGCCTGATCCGGCACACTGTGAGGTGAAACCGCATGAGAAAGATAGAGTTAGCTGCTGTGTTGTGTTTACCTACTATTTTGATTTGTAAAGAATCAAAAAACCACAGAACAGAAATCAAGAAGAAGTAGCAAGTAGGCGGGGCAATCGTAGTACTAAGTAAGCGCAATCTCCGCATACTTCGAGAGTACGCCCACTTCCGAATACTTAGTCGTGCTCTGCCACTACTGCAGTACTCTTGAATCCGCGATTTTGAATAAAAAGTAAGCAGTCATGCCGTATTGTGCAGTTATTGAGTGTAAAAACGATAGCCGTGCCAAAACTTTATCCAAAGGAGGCATATCGTACCATCGGTAAGTCCTATTTTATTTATTTTTGATTTTATTGTGAAAATAAATTAATATTAGCTTAAAGAGAGAAATGATTTAAAGGAAGTCAACTTTAAAGTCATTCTAATAAGGTCCATTTTCATTCAAACTACATGTGATATTCTAGATCATTCTATGCATGCGAGTAGCGCTACTCAGTAGAGCTACTCAGTAAAGGATGGGACACAAGCTGTTGAAATTGCTAATATCGATATTTCTAACTTGTACAATTGTGTGAAACAAATATATTATCTTTTATTATTTGGTATTTGAATAATTTAACATTTTATTTGAAAAAAAGTACATTTTATCATTTCAGTTTTCCTAAAAGTTCCGTTACTAAGGAGAAATGGATAGAAGCTACAGGAAGGCAAAATTGGTTTCCTTCCGAAACAAGCACGATTTGCTCTGAGCACTTTTTAGACAGCGATTTTATAATTAATAAAAATGAAATAGGAAAAGTTGAGTGCGTCTACAACTCGCACTTGGCTGGTATTTATTTTTTAAAACTATAGCGTAATTGAGAGGAAATCAGCAGTGAAATTGAAATTTGTATAATTTTTAAACGGTTATGTTGCCCTGTTTTTGCTGTTGATTTTTATGTATAAACTTTTATCAGTTCGAGTATTGTTTTTACTGAAACCCTGTTCCTTTTCTATATCCCTTTTGTTTATTTTACTTTCCTCAAGTTTCTATTCATGGTTATAAAAACATCTTGAATTTTTACTGACAACAACTTAAATGACAAGGTCGTCCCTCAAAGAAAATAACTATTTCCTTACATTGTGGGTTCGATTCCCACCCAGTGCAAATATTTGTGTGATGGATTCAAATATTTTGACTGTATCTGAGTGTTTCTATGTTATAATAAGTAAGTATTTATAACAGCTATCTGGCCGCCATATTACAAGCTTAGCTTAGTTTAGCGTCAGATGGTGTTGTTGTGTGTAAATGTTTCACCTATATTTATTTATCTTTATCTCACTCAAGAAAAATATAATTCGACTAAAATACAAATTTTAGTGCTACTTGCCAAGACCAATTTCATCATTACTTTATTTACTTAAGATATTTATTTAGTTTCGGAGGAGTATTTTTGTAATTTCGTCCTAGTAATTACGTTCTTTTACAAAACTCTGTTACGCTACACTCTATAGTTAATAAAATTAAGATGGTACATGAACAAATTTAATCATAATATTATGATTAAATTATACGATAGGTACGTAAACTGAATAACGTAATATCGATAATTTAATGAAAATGTTTCAGCATTGTCTAACATCACTATTAGCACGACCGGCTTATATTTACGAATCCCTTATTTTAAAGAAGGTAGCGTTCATAGTTGCATAAATTACATAAAGTGCCATCTAGTATGAAGTAGCAGAACTAGTGAGCACTAGATGTCACTAATCTTAAAATTAGTGACATCTAGTGCTCACTAGCGAAAACAACTTACATTTTTGAAAGATGATAATAGTTACCACCTTATTCTATTCTACTAAGGTTGAGTTTAGAAAGTTCGTAGCACTGATGTATTCGATACGCCCTAAAAGTCCTGATAATGGTACAAAATAAACAACTTAGTCACATTCAAGATACGGTACTTTTTCCTGTAATTAGACAAAATTGAGTTATCCAAGAAAGTCGTAATAACATTTTGAATAGTTGACAATAACAGATTTATTGTGCTTAGCAATAGGGTTCATTTTTGAGTACGTAACTAAATGCAATACATCATTTTAGGTTCGTCACTATGGGACAAATCACTTGCATTGTTTCAATGTGTTTAAAATATATCAAAACCACGTTTGTGTGCAAACGTGATACGGTGGTTTTCCTAGTGAGATTCAGCTACGAGCCTTCTACTTGATATCTGTTCTGTGCAAAAAACTATAAAATAATGTAATAGGTATCTGACTTGTTTCTCATTTAACCTACTAATATGATCCATAAAAATCCTACGTATTAAAAAAATCAGATTATGAAGTTTTCACTTCTTCGATCCAAGTCTAACGAACATCTGATTGGTATCGATCTATTTGACCGACAGATTTTTTTATTGGTTATTTTTGGAAAGTAAACCTTTCCAAAACTACTTTTACATGTACTTTTTTGTAGTGATATATTAAATATTTCAATAGTATTTCGACGACGTATTCGAAGTATTACGACGATTTACGCAGTTAGGGTTTTGTAATATAAGGCGTAGATTGGAAACGAACTATAAAAGAGCCGGTTGAAATTAGGGTGTGTGATGTGACTTTGGCGTGAGGGGTATTTTAACGCGCATTAACAAAATCGATTAAGTTTACACTAGAGAAGAAATTAAAACAATACTACAAGCTTATTGGTCAAATAAAAAAAGACGCACTGTAATAAGGCGGTTTCAGAATTCAAAAAACTCAGAAAATTTGTTTTAAATTGATAGATGTTTCATTTTGTTTGTATTATGATTTTGGTTCTATTACTGTTTCATTACAGATTTCATTACAGATTACAGGACCAGTGCACAAAACATATCCGGCTACAGAAAGGCGTGAGACAGGGAGATGTTATATCTCCGAAACTGTTCACTGCCGCGCTGGAAGATGTTTTCAAGCTACTGGACTGGAACAATTCAATTCAATTCATTTATTTCTTCAATATGGGTACATTACATGCACACTTATGAAAGTCAATACAAAGAAAATATAGTATTACTTAGTGTAAAATATAGGTATGACTTACAGTAAATGATGTTTCAATTACAGTCCAAACTTAAATTCAAATTACGCAAAGAGGATTTATCACATAAGAAATCATTAATTTTGTAATACGCCTTTTCAATTAAAAAATCCCTTAATATTTTCTTAAATATTGTGTCATCTTTGTTTACAAGGTTTTTTGGTAGCAGATTATAAAATACGATGCCGTTCATTACAAAAGAGTTGCCAGTTTTAGCTAATCTAATAGTAGGCAAAACAAGCTTGAACTTGTTTCTTGTTTTACAATTGTAGGTGTCACATATTTTCTTGTAATTATTAATATTTTTACGTACATGCATGATATTCAAATAAATGTACAAACAAGGCAATGTGAGAATTTTCACCCGCATAAAAACTTCTCGGAGAGACTGCCTACTGCCGAGCCTATAAATAGCCCTTACAGCACGCTTCTGTAAAACAAATATTCTATTTACATCGGCTGAGTGGCCCCAAAGCAACAAACCGTATGACATGACCGAGTGGAAATAACTGAAATATACAATTCTTGCAGTGTTTATGTCAGATAACTCTCTTATTTTGCGAACTGCATAAACAGCCGAACTAAGTCTACTCGCTAATTCATTGATATGAGCGCCCCATTGCAGTTTGCTATCTAAAGTGAGTCCAAGAAACTTAGTGGTGTTTGAAAGAGTTAGTTCATCATTGTTTATCATTATACTTGGCAAGGCAGTATTGTTTGTTAAGGTAAACTTTACACAATTTGTTTTTTTGGCGTTAAGTTTTAAATTGTTTATGTTAAACCACTTATTAACAATGTTCAGACACATGTTAACTTCAGTCGTACTATACTTTTTTCTATCTATTCCAAATAATAAGGATGTGTCATCAGCAAACAAGGTAATCTCACAATGACGACGCGCTAAGAAAGGCAGATCATTCACGTAAACCAAAAAGAGAAATGGGCCTAAAATAGAACCCTGTGGTACGCCAACAGACACATTCGTAGTTATTGATCTGACACCATTTATATCAACATTTTGAGTTCTATTAGATAGGTACGATTTCATCAGTTTCAAGGCGTCGTCTCTCACACCGTAGTGTGATAGCTTATAGAGAAGAATCTCGTGGTTTACGCAGTCGAACGCCTTGGACAAATCACAAAATATACCCAAAGAGTCATGACGAGACTCCCATGAATTGTATATGCTCTCAATAAGATTGGTTGCTGCGTCAATTGTAGAACAACCCTTAGAGAAACCAAATTGCTTACTATACAACAACTTATTAACGTTAAAGAAATCAACTAATTGGTTAAGCATAATTTTCTCAAAAATTTTACTCAAACTTGGGAGTATAGAGATTGGTCTGAAATTACTAGGGTCATTTTTACTACCACTTTTAAACAACGGGATTATTTTGCTACATTTCATCAAATTGGGAAACTCATTATTGTCAACACAGGAATTAAACACGTGAGCAAGAAATGGGGCTAAGCTGTCAATAATCTCAGCAATAAAACGAACAGACATTCTCCAAAGATCCTCCGATTTCTTGGCTTTTATCGACCTGAATGTTTTTATAACTGTAGCACTTGAAACTTTATGAAATTTGAAAGATTTTGAGCAAGCCTCCACATTTTCTACAAGCAGCCGAGTTGCCTCTGTAACGCTTGTAGACAGTGACTCAGTAGTCTTATAAGGTATATCCTTAAAAAACTCTACAAATTGATTCGCTATTTCTTTTTTGTTTGTAATTATTTGTTCGTTTTTTTTAAGTTTGTATTGGTAATGAGATATACCTGTTTTGCCAGTTTCGGTTTTTATAATGGACCAAACTGTTTTTGACATGTTTTTGGATTTTTTTATCTTGTCAAGAATGTACTGAGTTTTTGCGTACTTACATACCTTTTTAAATATTTTACTGTAAGTTCTTACGTAGTTAATCAAATGAACATCATGGCTTCCTGATTTTTTGTTATAAAGATCGTACATTTTTTCACGGCTAATTTTTATACCCGTAGTCGCCCACTGATTAAAAACCAGTTTGACGTCCAATTTTTTGCAAACTCTCGGGAAAGTCAGATTAAATTTTTGTAGCAATAATTGAAATATATTATTATAACATTCATTAGGATTATCGGTCATGTCTAAATTTGTTAACAAGTCATATTCAACAACATTCTTGAATTTAAGCACCTTTTCTTTTGTGAAGTGCCTATTTTGGATGTCAACTTTAGTATTTATTCTATTTAGCGGCACAGTAATAGCTTGGCCAGTATGATCTGAGGGCAGGCATTTAAAAATAGATTTATACAGAGGTTTATGTTCACAGAAAATATTATCAATACAAGTAGCAGTGGAACCAGTAATTCTTGTAGGTTCATTAAATTGGGGATATAAGTTGTAACTCTGAAACAGAGTGAGAAAGCTATTTCTACACTTTGACTCCTTGAGCAAATCAATATTGAAATCACCCATCACTATTACCTGTTTAGACTTGTTACATACCTTAATTAAAACCTCATCAGTATTATTTTCGAAAACTTCACAGTTACCCCCTGGTGGTCTATATACGGTAACTATAATGTATTTGTCCAATTCTACACAAGATATTTCAATATGACGTTCGGATGACAAACATTCTATATCTTTTCTTCTCTTGATTTTAAGAGATTTATTTACAGCTATCAATGAACCGCCATGGGCTGAATACTTCCTACAAAACTTACTTACTATATGAAAATTCTCAAAATTTAGAACCGTTTTATGCTCTTTTAGAAACGTTTCAGTTATACATAAAATGTCAATATCAAACTTCTGCAAAAATAGACCAATCTCCAACTCTTTATCAACCATGCCACCCTGTATGTTCTGGTGGGCTATGGTAATGAACTGTTTATTTGGGCATTGCTTAAAAAAGTTGGCGATCTCAGCGGTAGGCATTGCTCCATCACCCAGTTTGCCGTATTTGGAGTTACAGTATCATTAACTATTTCTGCTTGATGAGCTGATCTAATTTGGACAATCGTACTATTTCCATTATTGGTTGCGTCAATGTTCCACAATACGGAATCAAATAGTTTTTGATTTAATAATTTCATGAATTTCAAAACATTATTTGCTTTTGTAAGCTCGTAGGTATTACTATTTATGTCAATAATATGTAGGCTTTTACAAGTTGAGGCTAAATTGTAAAGGTCACAGTTTAACTTATACAAATAATTATTATAATTAAAAGAATAAACCGGGTGAAATGGCAACGAACAAACAATAATCTTTGATTTTCTGCTAGCCACTTCCAGTAGGGTCAAACAATAGAGGAAGTCCTTACGTTTGATGACATTTTTTTCACCTATTATTAAAACGTGCGTATGCTCTGGTTTGACTGTAGCTGACTCGACCAATGATTTAACGATTTGATTCATTGCACGACCAGGCGTGCAGTAGTTGTAAATCTTTTTCGAAGTTTTGTTTTGGAGGCGAGCTCCTAGACCCACTCCACCTCTGTCAGAAAAAATATAAACTCTCCTCGCTCCTTCATTTGTAGGAACAGTGTGTGCCAACGAATGGTTATCCTGCAGATCCTCTTTGGTCAAATTTGTTATTTTAAGAACGGCCGACGAGGCTAGACTTGGCACCTGTTCAGTTACAGCTTTTTCAGAGTTTAAGTCCGGTCCATTAGATGTTTCTATTACATTTTCTGCACTTTGTTTATCTGTTACAAGTTTATTTATCTCATGTAATTTATGTTCTATAAAATGTAGTGTCTCAATAGTTTTTTCCTTTTTACTGAGACTCGTCTTGTATTGTTCTAATGACTCAATTAATTTACTGTTGATGGACTGTTGAGTTTCAATCATTTTGTTTCTTTTTTGTAACTCATGCGTAATAATTGTATTTTCTTGAGATAATAGTTCGGTATTCATTTTATTTGACAAATTATTACCATCGACCAGACTTTTGTCGTTGTTGAAAGAAGATTGCTTCGATTCTTGTTTTTTATTAAATTTATTGTTTTTATTGTTCAGGCGTTTTATTTTATTACTCAGTTTCTTTACAGTTTTCATGAGTCCTTTTATCGATTTCATTTTATTTACATGCACCTTTGTCTTAAGTTTTATCTTCGTCTCAATTTCTGTCGTCATTGTATGCGCCGATTCTAATAGCAGCTTACTGTATTTCTTTTGCAATTCGTTATAATTATTTGTCATAGCACCCAATTCATATTTCAATGGAGTAATATTTTTCATTAACTCAGTCTCGTATTCTTTATTTATTTCCAATAGCTCTGCAATTCTTTTTTCTAATCTTGTCACATCAAATAAGTGGTCGTTTTTTGTACATTCATAATTTGCAATAGTTTTTTTTAAATAAATTATCTGCTTACACATTTTCTCAAATTCAATGGAGTTGCTATCTTGTTCTTCTGTCAATTGCTTTACTAGACTGACTTTCTCTGATAAGTCCAGCTTTAAAATGTTTATAATTTTTTCATACTCTTTTACCGTTTCTTTTAATTTGTTTTCATCGCGTTCCGATATAGTATTCATTTTTACCTGAGCAGCTTTTGCTTTAGAACGGGTATTCATTTTGGACGTGTAGTTGCGACTAAATAAAATAAAAAATCTACCTAAATAGTAGATTTGTTTAGGAGACGACCACCCCGTAAATATTCGTTTGCTGTGTTTCGTATATTATCTGTGCGCTTGATCAAAATCGATTTTAGAACTTAAGTCGATTTTATTTTATCTATGACCAGAAAACTTCACATATGAACGAATAATTGTCAAAACAGAAAACAGCTGATCCAATCAGCTAAGTCTTTTATTAACGGGCTCAAATTGTCAACTCACTTTTTGTTGTTATTGGTCCTTTTTGAAGTCCTTGTAATCCTATAAACGTTCTAACAGTTTCTTTCCAATGTCAAATTTTCTATTTAATTGTGATTTTCTCCATAATTCCGGGTGTTGTGGTGATAATTCTTCATGCACTTTATAGGTTATAAACACGGCTACGAATAACAACTATTTGAATCGTTTTTGGAGTTATATTACATTATTTATTATTAAAATCACAGTGAGTGTCTAATTCGCGTGTTTACATTTAAGAGACCGGAACCGGACATGGCATCAATATCAATGGCGAATGCATCACTCACCTTCGGTTTGCCGATGATATAGTCATTGTGGCGGAGTCGATGGAGAACCTCGGTGCTATGCTCAGGGACCTCAGTAGAGTATCCCAACAGGTAGGTTTGAGGATGAATATGGACAAGACGAAGGTCATGTCAAATGTTCATGTCTCACCTGTACCAGTTATTGTTGGGAATACCACACTCGAAGTTGTTGACGAATACGTCTACCTGGGTCAAAAGATCAAATTGGGTAGATCCAACTTCGACAAAGAGGTCCAGCGAAGGATCCAACTCGGATGGGCAGCGTTCGGGAAAATATGGCACATCTTGGAGTCCAAAATACCCCAATGCTTGAAGACGAAAGTCTTCAATCAGTGCGTGTTGCCAGTGATGACTTATGGAACTGAGACGTGGTCCTTAACTGTAGGCCTCATAACAAAGCTCAAAGTCACACAGCGAGCTATGGAGCGAGCTATGCTCGGAGTCTCTTTGCTCGCTTTGTCTCTCTTTTGTCTCGCGACAGAATCCGTAATGAGGGTATTCGCAAAAGAACGAAAGTAGCCGACATAGCTCGAAGAGTAGCTAAGCTGAAGTGGCAATGGGCAGGCCACATCGCTCGCAGAACTGACAACCGATGGGGAAGAAAGGTTCTCGAGTGGCGACCACGAACCGGAAGACGCAGTGTTGGACGGCCTCCCACTAGGTGGACAGATGACCTCACAAAGGTCGCTGGAAACCGCTGGTTACAGGTTGCGCAGGACCGTTCGTTGTGGAAATCTAGGGGGGAGTCCTATGTTCAGGAGTGGACGTCTTGCGGCTGATGATGATGATGATGACTGTTTCATTTTGTAGTTGAAAATGTTTGTCAGTTATTTGTTAAGCATACGTCAATTTTTTTCATCCATTTAACGTTCCATTTCACCTTTTCCAAGAACTTAAGTGAAAACACACGTAGGGTAGGTTTGCGCAAAATGAAAGTTATTCGATATATTAGATACCGTAGCAAATTTCATTTATTTTAAAATTCAATTAAAGATAAATATGAAATATCATTAATTACAAAATATTTACTGTCATGTAGTTATATGGTGGAGAGGTTTCCCGATACTTTGATGCAGATTCATGTACTGTATTTACTGTTTATGGGGGAACGGACAAATCCGTTATTAATAATACTATGAAGAACGTGACAGCTTATAACACTATTTTACCATTCAAACCCATTGAGTTTTTGTATTTTTATGAAAATGAAAAACTCGTGAAACATCATTGTGAGATTCTTTAACGCATTCAAACGGTATTCGATATAGTACGTTAACTATGCAAAACAACCAGAAAAAGCACTTTCTAATTGTTTTCACAACCTTAGTATGCAATGTACACAGATAAAATATATTTTGTTCGTTTTGTTGTGGTTTTAATCATTTTAGATCTGATCTGTTCGAAATTTGAAAATTCAAAATTCTTCATATTTTAAAATAACCCAGTACCAGTTTAAAGCTTAACTCATCTACGGTGAGTTACGGCTAGTCTAGTCCGGAGAACGGCGACTGTCGATCCAGATCTCTTGGTTCGAATCCCATGCGCACCACCATAAATATTTTCAAAGTCATATGCGTTACTTAAAAACGGTAAAGGAATACGTCACGAGGAAACCGACACGAACCTGGATTGATGTAGGTACCCATAATGATAAGTGTGCTATTTCAATTGTTATTCTCATCTCAAAAATACCCAACGCATCTAAAAAAGTTTTCGATTCATAAACGAATGCATTCGTTCAAAATAACGCACGAGTTCCGAAAAGGGGCTTTAGATCCATTGTCACGTAGTCAACTCTGCGCATAAATTGAGCGACTTACGTCAAACTCACCCCTTATCAGCTCAGTTGCGGTGATTTAGGGTGATTCGGCCTTTTTGCTTTCGAACTTTGCTATAAAATGAAAAAAAAAAGTTTTAACGTTACATTTTACGCATATTTTCATGATAGCCGAAGGTTTTTTTTATTACTAACGGCTTGCTCCAATTTGTTTTAGCTTGACCAATAATAAAACGCAGTCTGGATCAGTCTGTAGTCTGATTATAGAGTAGAGTTGATATCTGTAGTATAAAATTATATAAATAACAAATTGTAATGAGCTCAAAAATTCGTGTGTGTCTTAGTGCAATACCCACTTGAGATAACGTAAGTTCGAATCCCGCACTGCACTTCTAAGTATGTTTTCAAGTGCAAATGTACAGTTTTATCAATACCACGCGCCACGTCTTTACGGCGAAGGATAACACTGAGAAGATATCATATTCCAAGAATATTTTAATCCATAACCGCTAATCCGCACTGGGCCAGTACGGTGGACTATGGCCTTGACTCTCTCCTTGCGAGAGATGGTTCCAATTCCCAGCAGTGGGAATACTTTAGCTGGCTGCTTATTCTTTATGAATAATTAATACTTTTAATGCAATGGTCTCAAAAATTACCTCAAATGACTAACAATTAAACAAAACAGGCGCAGTCTTTAAAATATTAGTAGGTATTTATATAGGTAGTCTTTAATTCTCATTATTCTAAAAAATATGAATTACTTATAATGTGATGTAACGTAATGGCGAATTTTTTTGCGTATCAGGTTTAGAAAACAAACTACAAGCCCGTGAAGTGCTGACAAGTGCATGTTTTACGAATTTATAAATGAAATGGCAGATATTGCTCTATTTTAACACGCTTTTTTTGGTTATTGTTATTAATGATTATTGTTATTACTTACCTAATCTTGATTTAAAAAAGGCATCACATACGGGTAAAACAAAAGTTCATCACAAAAAAAACACAACTAGCTATGCTACAATATACTACAATGATAAATGATTCGCTGAATGACAATTGATCGTTGCATGAATAATGATCATAAATTTTCAATCAGTGCTAAAAATCGTGAGGAGTATAATACTTAATTTTTGAATTTTTATAAACAGCTGTCTTCTTACTCATTTGAGTCACTGGCAAAAATTTAATTCTAGCATTCTAGCCTAAACCGCAAAGTATAATATTATACGTTTTATCTCATACATACTCGTAATGTTTATGGTACTTTGCGGTAGGTTTTTCCATAGTACAAGATTTGGTTTGTCAGATGATTGTTAAGTACGTAATTTATTCTAAATTAAGAAGACAATTAGTCCATAAATAAAACAAAATAAAACAGCTATGATCAGTCTACAGCATTATATTTCGGAATCAATCCTTCATCATACCAACTTATTCACAGCTGCCTCGTGCAGCTGAAGTAGTACATTTTGTAAATGTTACATAATTAAAGAAAACGCTTTACAGTACCTTAAATTCAGTAACAGATGTACAATTATCAAGTATTAATTTACTTAGATATTTATCGGTTTACTAGTACTTTTAATTTAAACCTTTCGCTTAGACTTGCTGCTGCATATGATTTACCTTATTAAGATGTTTTACGAGCCAAAAACAAGAGCTAGATTGTTTCCCGCCAAAACTATCAAGCCACAGACTAAACATAAAATCAAACCCGGAATTTTAGGGTTGCCATAGAGTGTATTTCGGTATTCTTACTATTCTTTCAATAAGAACTCATTTAAATTACTAATATTGCTAACATGATGTTGTGTGTGAATTGTCCACCAATATGTATTAAATTTGTTTATTTTAGGTAGAATATTGGGGGAGTTATGTGGCTATACTCTCGCTGTCTAACTTCATAGAGTATTTAATAATCTATTTTTCTGTTTTGCCTAAAAACAATATTGTAAAAGTACATAGTCCCAAATATTTACATAAAAATAATATAGTTGTTATATCCATAAACATAAAAATTACAATTTGTTACGTATAATATTATTTAATCTATCAAATAAGAAGTGTAATTTTTGCTAGTGTTAGATACATGCCATCATTATGACTGTATGTCTTGCTGTCATTAAAGTCGTTTTTTTTTGGTTGTAAGTGTTTTCAAAGTCTTTCGAAATGAGCAGTCTCACTTGATGGTCGGTTTTTCTCAGTCCAGCTCTTATCTCTTCATCCTATTTCCATTCTATTATCAGAAGTCATTGTCTTTGTTTCTTATTCGTTCGTAAACCACACTTTTTTATACTCTTTCACTCTATCTGTTATCCGTTGTACTAGCAGTGTGTCCGGCTTTTGCCCCTTTTTCAGTTGAGCCGCCATTTATGGAACGTTAGTAAAATTTCATAGCATAGCATAGTATTAAAAATAGCAAAGTGGACTATAAAATAGCTTGAAATAGACGCTGGATTAAAAAAAGTCAACTGAGCACGTAATATTTTTCTAATGTAAAATTCCTGCCTCCCAAATTCCTCGTGAAGTTCTTAAAAATGTTTAGATACTAATCCATTGCGGTAAGTGCTAATCAATTTTCTAAATGAGACAACATTTAACGATTCAGCACTAACTTTTAGAAAACTATAAATATATTTAAAAGACGATTAAAACTTTAATTTTTAAACAAATACGCATTATTTGTACTACTTGCATGATTCACGCGTGCAATGGCCAAAGTGTTGTGCCAATAGTAAAACGAGTATATAAAAATAACAATTGTTATTAGCTAAAAACATAGTAGAAAAATAGCAGAGGCGTTAACGTTTTTTGACAGCCCATAAGTTTTTCGGTATCATTATTTCGGTACAATCAACTCTTGCAGCGGAACTGAAAAATGTGCGTCTACTAACGAAATTTATTGGAGTGTCTGTACTTTTTTTGCGTGATTATATTATATTATGTACCTACTACAAGGTGGAACACGGGTGCCTGACATAATCACCCGGTTTGGCAAAAAAAGTCTAGAAATAGATCTAATAGTTTCATCTGTCAATGTCAAACTGAATTAAAAAAAACTAAAATATCGTCATATTAAATACATAGGTAAGTAGGTAGTATAATGATTATTACTTTTTAGTCTTTCCACAAAACTGAAACTTCCGTCTTGGTTTACCCACTTGGTATTTTTTCACTAAGCCGTTGGTTTTAGATTCGATTTTCACCTAAAATAAATATCTCTACGATAAATACGTAAGTTTTATTTGTCTGGGCCTAGATTACATGAACCAATAAGACATATTATCCCAGATCATTATTGTTCTAAAGATGCCTGGTAAATAAAGCTGCTAATAAGAAGGATGTAGAATATCCCTTTTTCTAAGGTCGTTCCACTAGAGTCAAAGTGTGGGACACTAACAAAAATTGCTACAAGTGTCTATCGAAACTCAGAAAATATTTGTGTTAAACCCTTAGTGTTGCAGGGAACAGAGTGATAATCATTTACCGATATATGGATAATGTTTTTGTTTTTCACTATTTCTATAAAAATATTTACGATATTGTGACCATTACCTTCTAATTTATTTGTTAATTTGTTGCTAAACTTAGTAGCTAAATGAGCGAAAGAAGAAAAAACTAAGTAGAGGCAAGTTAATGATAGTTCGACAGTTAATAAATCTTGCTGCGCATAACTTATAAATCCATTAGTGTTGTGTTTGGCGGGCTCGCAAACAAGGTTTAGTTTTCGTATTGAAATATTTCAACTGCCATATTATGAAACATGTTTTTAAAAAATTGGCAGTCATAGGAACTGCCGATAGAAGTGAAAACTTATAACTCAGAATTTGATGGCTTACCTTGGAAACTACACGGGTGTAACCGGAGGGCGTGGCCTCGCCATCTTGGCATGGCCATCTAGAAATGCGTCAGCATTTCCCATTGGCTGATGCGTTTCTAGATGGCCATGCCATGATGGCCTGTCCACGCCCTTTCAGCATTTCCCATTGACTGACGTTATTTCTAGACGGCCAATAGCCATGGGCCCGAGTTAACCCGAAACTTTCTTATCATACCCGAGCGTGACGAATGAATTCAATTCACAGCCCACGAAAAATCTGTCTAGGCGCGCCTAAAGAAGTTTTCACTTCAATAATAAGAACGTTTATTTCAGACAAATAACCTATAAAGATATTTTTTTTGAGTTCATTTGTACAAGCGTCGAAAATTAATTTATTGAATTGACTGGACTTAATTTGAAAGCTATTTGTTTTGCGTAAGCCTTGTTTGTGAGTACGATGATTGATTAACAATATATTGGTGGTAATAATTGCATTATGGAAAAAATAACTTGAGAATTGAACTCATATCCAAAATATTGCAGGACTAATTATTATTAAAACTTAATCGTCTTCTCGTGGGTACGGCTGTTGTAGCTGCCCAAACGTCAATTTAGATCGTTATTAAGTTTTGTGTAAAGTTTCTAATCTTAGCATTAAAAAATACTTCAATTAAATTTCAAATACTTATTTTTACGTTTTTTTTATACAAATTAGATAAAGCCGCAGTGCAAATCTAGCGTCTAATAAATTTAGACGTTTTATTAACTTTCAACTGTTAATTATAATAATTTACTGCGATGTTCTCTTCGTTAAATGTGAAAGTGAGGAAGAAATTCCACAGTAATTATGTGGTTTGAATTCTTTTGACAAAGAATAGGAAGTGAGTCATGCACCAAACTGTAGGTAGCCTAACCTTTTTTGGGTTATATCAAGGTTAAAAGTTAGAAGTTGGAGTATTTTTAAAATTGTTTCGATTTCAATCTGTTTATCGTTTGAGTACTGGTGAGAAGGTGCTGCAATGCATTTTTTTAATGAAATAGCCAGACACAGCTTGGTATCTCGCTGATGAAATGCTGTTATAAACAAAGTACAGATCTATGCTGTTTCTGGAATATAATAAAAAACTTAAAATCGCAAAATAATATTATGATATTTGGGACTTATTAGGTATTATTTGCAAGATTACTTGCCTTATATGCTGTTTGGTAATTTATCCTGAAAACCCTAAATATACAACACAAAACACTTTATTATACCACAAAACAATACAGGAATACAATGATAATACTTAAACATTAGAACATTTTGGGCACAAAAGGCGATCTTATCGCTAATAGCGATCTCTTCCAGATAACCCTTTGAGCGTTAGAACCTGGTAATAAGAAATGTCAGTGGTGTGGTTTCCTTGATACATATATAATTGTACAAATATAACAAATACCGTTCAAACGTTTGGGTTAAATCGTAAACGTAAATATCTGGATTTAAGAACTGTGATTAGGAAATAGAAACAAATAAGCTCTATTTTAACAGTTATTTTTTTTAGGAGTTTTTAAACATATTTATTGGAATTGGTTGTAGAATTATTTTTTTTGCGTTAGTAAAAGTTTGGTCATTTTTGTTTGATGTCACATTATGTTATTTATAGTTTGAGAATAGCTTTTTTTTAATGCAAACGTCAATATTAGTTGAATGAAATTGGCTTCGTATTGAAGTACCTCTGCTCCCAGAGAGCCTCTATATCTGCTACGTTTCAAACATGTGTTTTACCTTAAAAATAATTTTAATACCTAAGTATTTTATATCATGAATAGTCTTTCATAGTCCATTTTTTGAAAACCGTAATCTTCAATTTTGTACTCTAAGCCCGACGTTAATTTCAATTCCTTTGAAATTATTTTACGTCTTTGACTGATGTAATCTGTTGGTTTCACAAGAACAGCCCAAAAAGTACACGACAAAAATAACGTTCAAATCACGTCACTACAAGCACATTGCTTCCAGAAAAAAATAGAATTAGGAAAAGATAATGTCACCTCGCATATTCAGCCTCTTTCCAGCCCCTATTTGAAATTCGAACGCCAGCGGTGGCCAGTTTGAATTCAGGCACGTTGCGCGCGCAAGCAACGGGATCCCGCGCTTTTATTTTTATTTTACTTTTTAATTTTAATTTCTACTACACACAAAAATGCCTTTATTCAGAAAACAAGTGGTGCGTATTTTGCTATTAAAAAGTGAAGTGTTTTTCGTTTTTTTTTATAATTGCAATTAAGTTTTTGGTTATGCTTTGCAGAACCGCAAGGATCAGCCTGACGATGAACAGACTATCAGTAAGTTAAACAGTTTTATAACAATTCATCTTAATTACATACTTACCTGATTCTTGTACCAACTTTTGAACATATCGTGTCGGGAAGTTAGAACAAAGCCAATTATTAGTAAAATTATTACTAGAGCGAATAATTCTGAATTTAGAAGTATTTGTCAACGATAATTTCGTCATACAAACAGTTACGAACATGTGCAAACATCACTGTATTCCAGTTTTAAGGACAATGCTTCCAGATAACTTACGGCTCATAGACGTAAATGGTAAAAAAAAATTATATCTCCGGTTTACGAACGCAAGGCAGAGCTAGATAGCGATTTGGACTCTTAATGTAGCTGCGTGATACTGTGATGTTATGGGCTGGCGTGCTATCATCAGGCACATTTAATTCTCGCCTTATCACCATACTATCTAATAAAATAAAACTGTGGAAAGCGTTTTACAAGTTTAATTTTCTCGATGGATCCATTCTTGGCCTTAGCTGAGAGCGTTTAAATTTTTAATGGTAAACGCTGTACATAGTACGTGCCTACAGCGCATGAACAGCCTATGAATGACTAAAAAAAGTTTTGCAGATAGTGTTAATTTTTAAAGCTTATAATATTATAAATTTTGCCACGTTGCATAGCTGGTGGGTTCATATGACGCTCGGAAGCATTAAATAATATTTATGCGACAGAAAAATGGCTTTATGCGAACGCGTGTTCAAGCGAAACCGCACGTGGCTTTATATTTTTTAAATTTTCTCCTTCGTTTGCATAATCTTTTTAATGTTTTGATTTTCTTATTTTAAAGACTGTTGTACGATGCGTTAATAGTTTTTCCTTTTTATGGTTAAAGAAGTATTATGTGTGAACCAAATTGTGCTTTTATATGGAGTTACAATTTCCGTATGTTTAGATGTTTGTTGTTCACTCACTTCAACACATACAATCACATCGGTACAGCAGAACGCATCGAGTTTAAATAAATATTGGTGGACATTCCACACACAAAACTGTCTAACTCGGAAGCCAGATAGCTGAAAAAATTTAAACGCAATTAAATGATAGCCGGGAGTAAAACATAAGGGTCTACTTTTTATCATTGGTAAATTACAATGACAACGAAAACTACTCAGGCAAAAAAAAACTGCTGGATCTGATAGGAAACTTATTTTCACACAATTTAATATTATGAAGATTGAATTGAAGAATGGGTTAATTTAGCATCATAAATATACTGATAGTTTGATTGTCTTTAACTAAAATAAATCACAAGATAACCTTATAATCTATGCTACTTAAAACATACTAAATTATCTACCTACTATAAGATTCACGGGTGGGAATAAATTGCTGGCTTAGGTAATTATTTCCTTACGAAACTTAACTAGAACATTAAGGTTAGAATGAGATAAAATATTAATTTGAGCCCGCTGGCCGCTGGCCGTAATGGTAAGCGACGGTCGCTTACCATCAGGCCATATGTTAACGTTAAGATGTCAAACGCGGACCTATAATATACTCACTTGATCTTATTAAATTTCTCAGAGGATGCATATTTATTACTAGTAGGTAATTACGTGTAATAAATAAATAGTCAATAAGTAGGTCACATTAATTAAATTAAGTGTACATTTTTACTATTAAAATTGTATTTTGTATTTTTGTATAGTGGCTGAGGCTCGTAACTGATTAGACGAGAAAAACTACGTAAAGACGGAAAAGGTGCTATTGCGTAGTTGGTAACATTGTTGTAAGGAATTTAAGGCGGCGGCGCCAAAACTTAAAATAGCATTACAGTCTCTCTCCCAGGTTTTACAGTGTTGTTTTGTCAACGGTAAACATGTTTTAGCTGGACTTAATATATAGGTACATACGACTTATATTATAGCGCGTTATGTCTAAAAATAATTTTGTAGTGGTAGGACTCTTGGCAGAGTCCGCCTGGGGAAGGACCACACATTTGCCAATTATTCTACCGCCAAGCAGTAATGTACAAACATTACTGTGTTCCGGTTTGAAGGGCAATGTGTCCAGAGATTTGACAGGGCTTAGAGATATAACAACTTAAATCTCTGGGTGACGAGCGCAGTGCAGTGCTAGGTAATGATTTGGACTCTTCATGTTCCAATAGCTGCGTGTCACTGTGTTATTATGTGGCAGGCATGTTGCTTACCATCAGGCACATGTCCTACTCGTCTCGTCACTCTTTAATTAAAAAAAAAAGATATATTACAAAAACTTAGCTGTCAGGAGGTATGTCAAATAAATTCATAAAATAGGTAAAATATTTTTTTTACAAAGGTATTAGAAAAATTATGCCATTTCAATAAAGAAATGAATGATTTTGGACAGATTAGCTGCTTGTCAAAAATAGGATAATGTAACGGTGCTTCTACTAAGACTAAACTCGCAAAAGGGTACCTATGTTATAGTTGATGACTGGCCGTTACGAAGTCACCTTAAATTTGGAATGAGGATCAGTAAAGTTATAGCAAATTCAATAGATCTATCATCCACGTTATTCTTTATGAGATAAGGATCATATATCTTTTTGAATTATCCAAATCGGACCATTACTTACGAAGATATTAAATAATAAACATATACCGTTCCTGTCGCTAAAAGTCAATGCACGCGGGAGCGTGTGACGTCACTGTGACGGAACCGAGCGCGGCCGGCCGGTCGGCCGGCACATTCGACGTAGCAGCGGCGACGCGCGACTCGGTTGGTCCCTAATATTTGGCAATTTATTTACATAAAGTGTTGTTGGAGTGTAATTTTGTGATATTTATGTATAAAACGTACATAAGTAATATGAGTACTAATAAAGTAGAAGCGGGTTTTGTGCAAGCTCAGTCAGATAATCTTCCAAAAGTGGATTATTTTATGATATTTGATTATCTAGGATCTAGGTAATCATTCCAAGTTCACCAGCGTTGAAATCCGTGGTTGGAAACTACAAAGCTATGGATGCTGCTTATTTATCTACGTACGTAGGTACTTATTAGTGATCTTTAATTTGTTAGTTAGTGGTTAAAAAATCATTCGCGAAATGATCTACATATGAATGAACGAAAACAACTATTTCATTTACATTCGATAGTATATACACTACTCTTAAGTTCTGAATATGTCCCTGTACCTACACTTTACATTCACTTTTATTACATGGATGTAATAAAAGTGAATGTAAAGTGTAGGTACAGGGACATATTCAGAACTTAAGAGTAGTGTTTATAGGTTTATACTATCGAATGTAAATGAAATAATTGTTTTTGTTCATTCATATGTAGATCATTTCGCGAGTGATTTTTTAACCTACTTGCGCTTTATTTAGTGCATGGTTCTCTCACTTGCTGATCTAAGTATGACAGAATCCAATATAAGATGTCATGGCTGTTTTTTTTTTGCCATCTCGCGTTTTGTTACAAATCGTTCGTTCAGTATGTACTTAGGTAGGATGACTTGAATATAAAGCAAAATCATTTTTTATGCATATATTTTATTTCTGTTTTATTTTTATTACCCACGACCCACGACGCAACGCAGACGGTCTATGCGTTTGGGGGGGGGGGAGGATGTTTGTTTGTGCAATTCATGTCGCCATTTTTCTCCAAGACTACTTGTCTGATTTTGATGCAGTTTTCAGTTATGGGTTTGGGTTTAATTGGTGCATGTTCTTAGATAGGTGTTACGGTGACAACTAACAAGAAGCCGCTGAAGCAAACATTGTTTGTTCCATGTTGTCATTTTTCTCCAAAACAACTAGTTCTATATCTTGTCTTTTCTTATAACCTGGTCGGTCAATTTTCTTTTTTTGATGCTTTTGACATTCAAACTTATGAGGCAAAACTCCTTTCTTCAGTTTAAGCTTTCCTCCAACCAACTTAAACTTTACGTAATTTTCCATATCTTCTTCCAACTGAAATATAAAAATACTAGTTAAGCCCCGCTGATGATGATGATTGAAACCATGGTAATCGGTTATGTTCGACCAAGCGGACTGCGCTACGTGTGCTACAATTTATGCGAGTGTTATATTAGTAGGATATATTAATGTAGTTGCTTCTAACAGTAAGGCATAGCTGAGGCAGATACATAAATGCACCGCTGTTGTGTAGATGATTAAAAAATAAATAATATATCATTCACTCTTTGATTTTTACATAAGTACGTTTCTGTGCTTTAACCTTGGAATATTACATAGAAATGAGAACGGGCAAATAGGTAGGTACGTAGGTTTATACACAATACTCAGAAAAAGTAAGAAGGTATGTTTCTATTAATACAGCACCTTGAAATAAGATAAATATAAAGGTACACTGCACTTAATACCTAGTAGGTACCACCTTATTTTAATAAATATCAACCAAATAATGGGTATAGTTATGTAGGTACTCACATCGAAATGATCTTCACAGCAATGTCTTGTAGCCTGGGCAGAGGGTAGAGTTTTATGATCTCTTTTTACAACCGAATACCATTTTTTACGAAGTTTTGGGTCTTTCGGCACGTTAAAAAATAGTTTTTCTGGCGTTTTAATAGAAGTGTTTATACATTTTGGCACTATACAATGTTTATACATAGTTTAAAAAGTGAATTACACACAAAGCGGACACTTAATTTGTTTTAAAGTCACAATTAAAGAAACAAAACAGTGCGCGCCTTATCGCTGCCAACGGCTAACTGGCGGCGACCGTCACAGTGACGTCACAGCTATCGCGACGCCCACTCGGTGAACTTCGCTAGTAATTCGGTCATAACTTCGTCAATTTTTGTCGTAGAACAAAAATTTTTACACTGTTTGTTAAGGATTTCTTAGCTCTATAAATCTGCATACTCAACTAAAAACGTTACGGATCCTCAAAGCTTCTACGAGCACATTGCTTCACTTTATCTGAAATAACCAAGAATTATACATCAGAACATAACATATTTTTTACATTATTGCATGTAAATGTAACCACATTTCGTAATACAAAAACACTTTATTGGCACCACAAGCAAAGCAAGGTTAACACTGAGCAAAATACAAAAAAAAACCGTTACGTCTAAGGGGACTCTATATTACCTATCTTACTTAGGGAACGAATAGGGGATGTGCCTAGTGGTAGCACGAACAATAAAGCTAGAACATGAAGAGTCCTTACCTAGCACTGCATTATGCTTGTTACCCAAAGATATCTTTATGCCCAGTAGTTTCACTGGAACCATTGCCCTTCAATCCGGAACACAGTGATGTCTGCATATTACTGCTTGGCGGTAGGATACTGACAAAGGATCCTTCCACTACACAAAATATATTTGGCTAAGCACGCTGTTTTAATTTTCCCCAAATTTGCTCGATTTTACGACATAATTTGACCTAATATCAGTATTTATTAATATCTACCAATTATTTAAAATGTTGAACGAAATTAGAAAACATACGATAAAAAAACATAGACCCTGTAGTCTGTAGAGTTTACGTTAAACCTACTCCCTAATATTATTATAAATGTCAATGTTTTCATGTTTGTTGCTCAATTACGTCGTAACGTCTAACGGATCTGGATCTGAAAATTTAGAATAGAGATTATAGTCTGGAAGAACACTTGAGGCTATTTTTTATCCCGGGAATATAATAGCATTTCTCTACTCAATAACTGGTTACCATTACCAATTCTATACAATATACATATACGTACTAAAAATACAATTGTTCGTATTACTAACTTCATAGCATTTTTTTTCATTACAAGTCCAATTCTCAACATGTGTGTATTTCAAACTTCTGAAACTCCACTGGTCGTAAGCGGACGCTTATGTAGCGATATAAAAAAATACTAATAACTTCATGATTAAATTTCTTAGAAAAGTGTTAGAGCCAGCTGGCTCCTAGTCCCAGTTGACACATGCAATGGGCTACTTTCGCTTATGATAAATACACAAAAACTTAAGAACTATAACGACACTAACAATTACCCGTATCAACCGTAGAATTGAAAGAGATACCAAAATAGGAAGACAAATATGTAGGTACAAACATGAAATCGTGCATTTTTCTTTATTAATTATCAAAAATGAAAGTATTTGGAAACATACATATATTATTCAGTATTGCTAATTTATTTTAATCTTTTAAGATATAATGTCGACTGTCATAGAGTTCAATGTGACAAGTCTGCTAGATTAAAATGTAGAACATTGTGTCAGCTGCGGCGGATGTAGCTGGAGCCGTCATATGGACACAAAAGACGGGATTACTGCGGCTTCCGACGCGAAGAGCATTGATCATTAAACTAGGGCACAGTTCATATAAATGTACCATTTATGTAAATAGACAATAAGTTCAGTTACAATCTTAGTGTCATCAAATGGAGAGTGAATTCTGAGTTAAAAGTGGTTTCTTCTACGTAAGCTTGCTCCATCTAGCTTGACCGCATCGTCGCTTGATGTTCAAGCAAGATGGCGGTCGCGTGTAAACCTATCAAAGTAAAAAAAATCAAATAGTTAGTTTTTATTGTACACGCTTATAACAAAAAACAATAAAAACTAGCGTTACAATAAGGCGTCAGCGTTTAAGACGTAGTTACAACATATTATAGTTTAAACATTTATGACGTCAAAATGAGGATTTAGATAAATTTTAAGAACCGGAGGTTTAATATTGCTTTAGCTGATAAATAATAAACGCAAACTATAAAATATTACATTAATGGTGTTTTTAATGTATTTAAGAATCCATAAGTATTATGTGAACTATCTGGCTTCCATCGTACAAGCTTTGCTTAGTTTGTGGTTAGATCGTGGAGTGTGTGAAATGTCCACCAAAATGTATTTATTAATAATATTCTATGATTCAGTCCAAAGCATAGATAGATACGACAATCCATCACAGTTGTTAAAATTAATAACAAAACTCGCAAAATACCAAGAGTGTCTTTGAAAATGATAAGTCACTTCATATTTAACTCGCACCTATTACCAAGATTTAAAAAAATAAATGATGATTGACATCGTCGTAATGACATGTAATCCCAATAAATATGAGGCTATTTTGTAAACATGCCACTGTATTTTTATTTCTAGATTATAACGTCTAAGCCAAGTCTAAACTAACAAATCACGGTCGTCAATTGCCGGTGAAAACATTTTTAGAGGCAATTTGATTGCGAAAAGTATAATTATTTCTGTACTCATCAACGTTTTTCGCGATTTAAAATTTTATATTTCAAATGACCGAAATGAAGCTAAAAATATTCGAGCATTTACCGGTTTTTGTTTGAATATACCTAATTGCCTAGAAGAAATTTAAAAGGAAAGATTTGTTTGTTTACAATTCAGCGCTGAAGTGTAACTTGGAATGTGCCTCTATATTCCACATTATATAATTTTAACCTTATTTTTTAATTTTGATGAGATATTACTTTTCTTAACTTATGTTTAATTTTGTCTCTGTTTAATAAATTACCAAGAAAGAAAACCCTTCACAAATTTATTTCACAATTTTTTTTATGTGACATTAACAAGTGATATTATTATAATAGAATAATAATGGTTCGAACTAAAAGGTAAAACAACTTTTCAGTAATATTAGAAACAAAAAAAAAATTGCGTAAAACGTGCTCGATTAAAAATTCTGACTCAAATTCTCTACAAAAGCGAGCGATCCCGTACAAAATACCCAATTCCCAAAGACCATTATCATCATGCACGACATGCCACACATCACCCAAATCGATGCTTTACCCTAATGATAGCCACAACATCAAGGGCCCGCCGGCCCGTAAACCTCATGGCGGCGACGGTGACACGTGTCAAAACCTTCATAAAACGTATAAAATATGACCATAAAGTGTCTCCCCTGAGATAATAGTGACAGATTAGTTATACACAGAGGTAGTAGTACCGCTTACCTTTTATCCCTGTTGCTATTAGCCACAGATCTATACAATAGGTAAAGTTGAATAAAATTGGATTTGCTATTCTGCTGTAAATAAAAAACTTACATAGTTCGATTGACAAAAAGTAACTTTTTACAATATTTAAACATTTCTAAAAATTTACGTACTTCAAATTTAAATCCATGTAATATTATATTTTGGTTGGAAACGTATGACTGAGGATCAGGCTGCGTGGCGTATTATGGGTGAGGCCTATGTCTAGGAGTGGACGAGTACAGGCTGATGATATCGATGACATGATGATTTTGACAATTATTGTTGTTATGAATTTTTTTTAGCTTTATTATAACCAGTTTATTGTACATTTAATTTAAAAAGTAAAACTGAACACGCATTTTTAGACATTCTTGCCATATTATTTCTGCTATGGTTTATTATTCCTAGACAATAATTATCTAACTTACTTCCATTTTCTAGCTCGATTAGTTATTCCAATAAGTCAAGTTATTTCGTTCTATTTTTTTATAACTCAATATTACTACACTTACTAGGTAAGATTTAAAACTTTTGTTAAAATCAAACGTTCAAAGATTGGATATGAATGAATATGAATATGAGCCTCTGCGATCGTCATATTCTGTGTATTTAGCGACAGAGATACATTATCATCGTTTCATATCAAGGTGTAGGTGTGGAAAGAAGATTCTTTGGGATAAGCTGATTGAATCATAATTTAAAGGATCTTAGTATTGCAGCTGTCCCGCAATCAAATGGAGTGATTGATTTCTTACCTACTTCCACTAGACTTTCTTCGTTGCGCAAACATACTAGAAACATACCGATGTTAATCTTATTCTTACGATAAATTCTGATGAATAATAGAAATTGTTTTGTAAGAAATGCAGAGTTTTCGTTGCATAATGTAGCCCCTGTCCGCAGAAAAACGATTTAATGAATAATAGAATTTTAATACAATGAATTTTGTTATGAAACGGCAGTAGTAGTTGTGTTTTATAAATATTCTAGCAAACGAAGTCTAAGGCCGATTTACATCAGATGAGCGAATGCTCATTCTATTCCCACTGTATCAAATTCATTTGGTGTAAACAAACGTAGAGCATTATTTCGTTGTTTTGTTTGCGTTCGCAAAGATTCTATAGGCCGATTTAAACTGAACGAATATAGAGCTAGAGCTAGAACAAGAGCATTCTTTCTCGATCTTTTAGTGTAAGCGAAAGATCGTTCTTAGCGTTTTCCATATAATGCTCTTGTTCCAGCTCTAGCTCAATGTTCGTTCAGTTTAAATCGGCCTTTAGAAACAAAAAATTAGTGTTATCATAGTAATCCTAACGTATTAGCATTGCCATTCAGCATGATAATGCCGCTAGTACGCTGAGCACGCTTCCTATTGGTAGTGGGGCAAATCATCTTGATTAGATCACGGAACCCGGAGTCTGTGGAGTTGCAAAATTAAAAAAAAAACAATCATAGTGATTATCTTTAGACCTTTATGGTTCTATGGAAAATTCAGACGTACTTAGTGTAGGTATAAAACGTAGTGAAGTTATCACTGTTATGGTTTTGTTAATAAAGGCTCTGCCATTTATCATGAATTACCTAGTTAAAAAAGTACTAAGTATTTAAATGTTTTTTATGACACCATGTTATATATATGTAATAAAAATAATTTTAACCTAATTTGTACCTGTTCACTATCGATCGCCACCTTCACTATCGATCGCCACCTAAACTGGAAAGCTCATCTGAGTAAAATTAGTAGCAAAATCAGTAGTTCATGTTACGCACTATCTATTTTAAGTGGTATCGCATCGAAAACTGTCGCAATAAATGCGTATTATGGGTATGTATACCCCATATTAAGCTATGGGATAATATTTTGGGGAAACTCTGTTGAAGTGCAGTCCATATTTGTACTTCAAAAAAGGTGTCTTCGCAACATATTTCGAATGAAAAATACTGACACTTTACGAGAGGTATTTAGAAGCAATAATTTTTTAACTTTAACTAGTATATACATTTTAGAATTATGCACGTTTGTTCAAAATAACAAACAAATTTATTTCAATGACAAATCGACTCGTTCAGGTAATCTACGCACAAAACACAAATATAATTTATGTGTACATCAAATTAACAACACAGTGTACGAAAAAAGTGCATTCGCAAGAGCCATTAAGATCTTCAATCACTTACCACTAAACCTGAAAACCATAACGGGTAATGCATTTAAAAAAAGTCTTAAAAAATGGTTGATCTCTGAAGCATATTATGATCTCAAAGAATATTTTAATAACGCAAACATAGTATAAATAGTAAATATACAGTCACTCTTTGTTCCAAAAGATCGACTAATTTTTGAGAAATTAGAATTGTAAATATTTTTTTAATGTTGTATGTTGTTGGTATGTTGTTTTTTAATGTTGTAAAGAGTAATAATGATAATGTTAATTAAGAGATTAAAATGTTAGATTAAGTAATTATTGTATTTTGTCAACGGTCCAAAATATTGTATGTTCGTAATGGACAAAACTGTTGGAACTTATAAAAATTGTAACATCATATACTCTGTACACAGTTTATACAATAAAGCATATTCTATTCTATTCTATTCTATTGTACTTCTCATATTTATTACATAAAATAAAATGTTAACAAAATAATAGTAGCACCATTATTAATTAAACGGCATGCTTAATTTTGTTTCAAATGTAAGAAAATATTGTAACAACACTAAACAAAAATTATACAATATTGTTAACAGTTATGGACATTACAAAAACTATTAATATATCCAAATGAAAAAAAACGACATAAAATTTCGTCTCAGAATTAAATAATATTAAATACCTTTAATAATAAATAACTAAATTGTTATTATGTCAACCACGCATTAATTTATTTTTATAAATACTAATTTGATTCTTCTCTGCATATAATATTAACGTCGCGTCGTATATCTTCTAAGGAAACCAAAAGGATTAATTATTATTATAGTAAACTACAGCGGCTAACCGCCCATTTCCCGGCCCACCTGTTTTATACGACAGTTCAACCGCAGTTTCCTATATCTTTATTATTTATGCCATTTGTTTAGTATGTTTGGATTTATTTTATGACAAAGTAAGCTTAGCTTTGGATCACAATTCACCTAATAAATAGATATATTGTATTATATATTACGAGTGCATAGCATTTGACATCACAAAAATACAATAGACAATTCCAATCACCCCTCATGAATGGGCACCTTTATTTGCATGTTTGTATTGGTATTATTGACACAATGCTTAAAATTATGTGGGTGTTTTGGTTTTGATGGATGCCCTCTAAATTCTGAATAATTTTGTTTCGAATTTGCATACCGAAAGGTTGATTATGGAGTTTTGTAAACATATTTTAAGATCCCTTTGTACCCATTTTCGAATATAAAGATAAATATTTGAAATAAAATTTGTTAGTAAGTAGATTTCACATAATTCTACAAAAAAAATGTTAATTTGTAAATATCTTTCAGGAGTACATTTTGCGAAAATATTCATGGAACTATTGAACTTGAACTAAGAAAAACATCATTATTCATTATGAAAAGTGTTAAGCTCAGAAAAATATGTAATAATGTCGTATGGTAGTATTTTTTTTAACATTTATAGGTTTACACTTGACTACCATCTCGCCTGATGTTAAGCGACGATGCGGTCTAAGATAGAACGTGCTTACCTAGAAAAAACCGATTCACTCTCGATTTGAAGACACCAAGATTATAACTAACGGGAAAAACCCACTCGGGCAACTCATTCCACAGTCTAGACGTTCTTATCACAAAAGTAGAGTCGAACCTCTTCGTTCGTGTCTTTGGAACATCAACCATGAAACGATGCCGCTTCTTTGAGCTACGAGAAGACCGATAGAAAAAAGGGCTAGGTGGTATTAGATCATGCAGATCAGATGCACACTCTCCGAAGTGTATCCGATAATAGACCGATAAGCTAGCAATTTTTTGGCAATGTTCAAGACTTTGCAGTCTTTTTCGCACAAGAGTGTTATTGCCTATGAGCCTTCTAGCACGCCTCTCGATCGATTCCAGAGCCTCAAGCTGATACTTAGCCGATCCATCCCAAAGGTGCGAACAGTACTTTATACAAGAGCGAATCTGTGCTTTATAATATAACAAAAACAATTGTTCAGACTTGAAGTACTTTCGCACCTTTGAGAGGACTTCTAGTTTTTTGGCAGCTAATTTAGCCTTGGACTCAATATACGAGCCAAAGGCGTTGATGTCAAGGTAACACCCAAAAGTTTAAGATGATCAGTAACCGGGACGGATACACCTCGAAAAGTAGGAGTCTGTAGAAATTGACTCCTTTTTGCGGAGAACAGACACGCCTGCGTCTTTCCCTTATTAAACTTGGCCTGATTGGTTTCGCCCCATTCAGAGACTGCCTCAAGGGCCAAGTTTAAACGCTCGATCATACTCTCTCTCAATACCTTAGTTTGTTGACCACTGGCTCTCGCGCTAGTTATGTAACTCTCTACAACGGTGCTATCATCTGCGTACCCAAAGATACCGGGCTTCAGCAGATCGTTGATATGTAGCAGAAAAAGCGTTGCAGAGAGTACCGACCCTTGAGGGACACCGGCATTGATACCCATTTGGTCCGACGAGCAGCCATCAATGACAACTCGTATGGATCGATCCCTCAAGAAGTCCAATTTCCACCCAATAAAACCTGGAGACAAACCATAACTACAAAGCTTGCCAATAAGGCCATCATACCAAACCCTGTCAAAAGCTTTCGAGATATCCAGGGAGACTGCAAGTGCTTCCCCGTGTTTCTCGATAGCTTCACTCCAGATGTGAGTGACATATGCCAGAATATCCCCAGTGGACCGGTTTCGGCGAAACCCGTATTGCCGGTCACTGAGGAGGGCGTTAGATTCTAGGTATGCCAGGAGCTTGCGGTTTAAGATACGTTCCATAGTCTTGCAGAGTATGGACGAAGAAGAGAAGCACAGTGGCTGCCATGGGTTCTTACTCATTTGCAAAGAAAGAGCGCATCTCGTCCCAATCTGCTGGCTTGTATCTCCATAGCCACCGGCTGCCTCTGGGGCTGAGATCGGGCGGATGGTAAACGTATACTGATTTCACCAGACAGTGGTCGGAGCTGCCTAAAGGCGAAGATACCGCCACGGAGTATCGGTCTGGATCAGTTGTCAGCAGAAGGTCTAAGCAATAGGGAGTATGCGACTCAACGTCTGGTATCCGTGTCACCCCTTGGACCAGCTGGGTTAGGCCTAACGACAAAGCAAGCTTTCTCGTTTCCAGCCCAGCGTGGTGATTTTTAAAAGAGGTATGGTGATGGTCGTTGTATAGCGAGATTTTAAACTAAGGGATATAAATTTTGCTTTCAGCTTCTCTTTCATGTTTTAGTTGTGTCTATTTTCATACATTGTTTTTAACTTTCGATTTCAGATAACTTAAAAAAAACATTTTTCTCTTTCTAGTTCTTGAAACTTGTGATCACCTGTTATTAAGCCCTTACGTTATTATTATTTGTATGTGGTTCAACGAAATATTCAATTTTTTATTTCCGGTTTTCATTTGCGTCGGTTATTATTTAACATCCTAATTTTAATATTTTTCTTTCCAGTGCTACGAAGAGCCTTCAGCATGTTCGACTCAGCTAAAGAAGGGCGCATTGAGAAAGAAAAAGTCAGAACTATTCTGAACACAATGGTACACAACTACGACGATTTGGAGTTGGATAGATTACTGGACAGTGAAGATGCGATAGGTTAGTTTATCCTACTTCCCTTCTAGTATTAAAAATGTCAAAGTTTTGGATATATCTTACTGAATCACTCCATACAGCTGAACGGATCGGGTTGAAACTTGAAACACAGTTCAATTAATTGTTTTGTTCTAAAATGGCGTTAGACTATTTTTTTACCCCGGGAAAATAACAGGAACAGCAACTACGCGGGACACTGCTTGTCGTAAAAATACTTCTATGACACAGGAACATCCAGCTACAAAATAAATATTTATCCTGCTTGGGAAACGAAACCACAACCTACGGTTTTGAAAGCACTTCCAATTGATCCCAGTCACAAAGTAACATTTGTTCAAAACAGTGCGGACTATATTTATGCCCAAAGAGTTTACATATAGTACGTATTGAGTTAACAAACGCTTTACACCGAAAGCACGGGTCTGATCGCTCTTCTCTTGTTCTTGTAGAAGTCTCATACTTTTATCGCGGCACATCACTATGTCGCCACAGCTAACATACAGCTCATCTGCTTACGATTGGTACAAAGTACAAAGGAACCGTGAGGAAAAACCTGATCTATTTACTTATTCTTTATCGGTATACGCCCCTTTTTGACTTATTCCGAATTTTTTGGAGTTTCCATTTCAACTTTCTCGAACATACTAAAACACGGAAGCGAAAACACTCATAATCCTGTGAACCAACTACAAAACACCTTTCGTAAACAACCTTCAAAGAGGAGACACAGAAATAACTGTCCGCGAGTTTATGTAGTCGGGACTTTACGACCTATCGACGCGGCGACACTGCTGGTTTACCTCAATGTTAACTAATGACAGGTTTATTTCTTCTAACTTTTTTATTTATAAAATACTAGTAACTTCGCCCGATTCCATCCGGACGGTTTTTGCAATGAAACTATTCCTAAGAAACTCTATTTTTGTGGCATTTGCTCATATATAAACTATTCCAGACTAACATTTAAAGACTGATCTTTTACTAAATTTTCTTTATTAACTTGTTACTTAAGATTTTTTTGTTTATTTAGTGCAATAAATAGTTTATCTATCTATATTTTAGGTACTACTTAATCTTATTTGGAATCTATAATAGTTTTACACTACACTTAAATATTGAGGCAGTGTAAGTGTAACAAAGTTTGCACTATAATGCGAATGTATATCTAAATGAGTAAATAAATGACCTGATTTTTTTTTCAGTTACAGCCCGATTCGTAAGTTCTTAAGATGTGATTGAGTAGCAAACAAACAAAATTTCAGGCATAAAAATACTTTTTCAATATTAGTTGGATAGGAATTAAGGCAGAATGAGTGTGGCCTATCCCGCTTTACTTCAGGATTGAACTGCTAATGCATGCAGATTAAAGTGAAATAAGATTCGAGGTATCCTTGTGCTAGCCGTCGTACGTTGAGAGCAATGAAGATAGGAATAGTATTATATATGGAATGCTTTCAGGTAAGTTTTAACCCAATTTTTTAGTGGGCAATAGAGGCCGTTTATGGCAAACTGCTGTAGGTCTCATAAAAAAACTGAAAGAGTGAACTGAGTGATGTTTCTAATTAAATATGATAAAAGGGAAACTTTAGATGTTTGTAGCTCATTCTCATCTGAATAGTATTTGCTATATTATACATTATATATTAATGTTTATAGCACTAGTATAGCGATATATCGTATTCGAAGTATAACGCGACGTGACGTTCATACTATGTTGAAACATCGGTTCTTTTATTTTAATCTTTCACATGTACATTACATAACACACACCTACACAGGTACATTGGTTTACGTAGTAGTTAAAGTAGAAATTACAGTTTCTCTCAATTATTATTACAAATTGATTGACATCAGACGAGATGACGATTATGAGGACACTAGCTTTTGCCCGCGGCTTCGCTCGCGTTAAGCGTAATTATTAACTAAGTCGAGTTTCAAGTTTTCAAGATGTAAATTTCATGCAAATATCTCAAAGGAATAAAAAGTTTCATACAATCGTTCATCCCCTATTTAACCCTCTTGGGGGTCGAATTTATCAAAATCCTTTCTTAGCGGGTGCCTACGTCATAACATCTACCTGCATCCCAAATTTCAGCTCGATCCCTCTAGTGGTTTGAGCTGTGCGTTGATAGATCACTAAGTCAGTCACCTTTGAGTTTTATATATATAGATAGATAGAAGATGTAAAATCGATCGTAGTTTTTGAGTTTTTAAGTTACCGAATGTGACCGGCGGGGTAATTGAACGGGTTTCCTAAATGCTTACAAAGTTTCATGCAAATATGTCCAAGAGATATAAAAAAATTCACACAAACTTTCATCCCTTAATTCACCCCCTTGGAGACTGAAATTTGAAAAACGCTTTCATACGTCCTTCATGATTTTACTTGAACTTATTGCATACGAAATTTCATGCAAATATCTCAAAGGAATAAAAAGTTTCATACAATCGTTCATCCCCTATTTAACCCTCTTGGGGGTCGAATTTATCAAAATCCTTTCTTAGCGGGTGCCTACGTCATAACATCTACCTGCATGCCAAATTTCAGCTCGATCCCTCTAGTGGTTTGAGCTGTGCGTTGATAGATCACTAAGTCAGTCACCTTTGAGTTTTATATATATAGATAGATAGATAGAAGATAGAAGATGTAAAATCGATCGTAGTTTTTGAGTTTTTAAGTTACCGAATGTGACCGGCGGGGTAATTGAACGGGTTTCCTAAATGCTTACGAAGTTTCATGCAAATATGTCCAAGAGATATAAAAAAATTCACACAAACTTTCATCCCTTAATTCACCCCCTTGGAGACTGAAATTTGAAAAACGCTTTCATACGTCCTTCATGATTTTACTTGAACTTATTGCATACGAAATTTCATGCAAATATCTCAAAGGAATAAAAAGTTTCATACAATCGTTCATCCCCTATTTAACCCTCTTGGGGGTCGAATTTATCAAAATACTTTCTTAGCGGGTGCCTACGTCATAACATCTACCTGCATGCCAAATTTCAGCTCGATCCCTCTAGTGGTTTGAGCTGTGCGTTGATAGATCACTAAGTCAGTCACCTTTGAGTTTTATATATATAGATACATAGTGTAAAAAAATGTATTCTGGCACTATTAATACTCGGTGTGGAATCTGTTAGTGAAATAAAACGTGAATTTCGTATGTCCAGGAACAAGAAAAATGCATAGAATGAAATGTGTATGGTAACCAACACACACCAGCCCAAAAGTGACTCATCATCAAATTAGACCAAATTTTGAAGTAAAAGTAGGTCAATTGACACTTACATAGAGAAATGCTATAGAGAAATCACAATAGATAATACATCGAAAATAAATTTAGTTATCCGTAGAAAAAGTTTAATAATTTTCTAACAAAAAATATTATATTAGCGTAATGCCGCGTAACTTCACAAAATTTATTGTAGTTATTTATTGTCATGTTGAAAGTATTTATGATTGGTGTCTGAGCTTTAAAAGCTAGTTGATACATGTTTTCAATTTGATATTAAATGTGTCAACTTTGTTAAAATTTAATATTCAATACAATAGTAATTTATCGCGAAAAAAAAATTAAAGCACATTTTCGTTACACGAATGATTGATGGTCTAAAAATGCTCGCTCTACACTCATTTGATATAACTAATTCCTGTGATTCTAAAAATATCAATTGTAGAGAAATATATAACTTTTAAATTGGTGAATTATAAATGAGAAAAAAGTTATATTTATTCATTAAAATTTCGGTGGTCGCTCTGGCCCATCGTCTTTGAAGTGCTTTCATACTAATTTTATCAAAGTGAAAGTGTGTTTACTTAAACTACTTTTTTAAAACTTTTATAGGTTTACACTTGACCGCCATCTCACCTGATGTTAAGCGATGATACGGTCTACGATGGATCGTGTTTACCTAGAAGAAACCGATTCACTCTCGATTTGAAGACACCAAGATTATAACTATCAGGGAAAATCCACTCAGGCAACTAATTCCACACCCTAGACGTTCTCACAAAAGTAGTCAAACCTGTTCGTCCGTGTCCTTGAGATATCAACCATCAAACGGTGCCGCTTTTCCGAGCTGCGAGAAGTCCGATGGAAAAAAGGTAAATAGGAAAAAACTTAACAGTAACATTGCTTTGACATCAGAAGAATACAGTTTTGGTTAAAAAATAATAACCAATGCGATGCTCAAAGTATCAAAATAATAAACACATTGTTGCCACGGTCTGAAGCTCAGAACTTTGGCTGGTCGCACTGATGACATCAGTGCGGTCAACGTTACGTTCCTCGGTAGCCAAGCAGAACAGCTGAGGACAAAGGTTGAGGATTTTATAGAACTGATGGAAGCTATAATGACAAAGCTTGATTCCAAGATTCCAATTATATTCCAAAAGCAAATCTAAGTAACCTTGAGTCCATGACATTGCTTTAGCAGAGCTTTCATGACAGACCAAAGTCTAAAATATATTCTAGTCGTTTAAATAAAACCAGAATAATACATTACGAAATTATTCAACCGTTCACGACAAGTGATAGAATAGGTATAACCCGAAAAGTTTGAACGCATCGCGCTGTGCCGTTAACTAAAAAAATAAGAATGTAGAATCCATTTTATAAACCATTTACTAATACTATAAATGTCAAAATTTTGGATATGTCGATTACATCGGAACTAAGTAAATAAATCAGGTGGGCATCATCATTTGTGACAGCCCATAGTGATTTAGATCCTGAAAAAAATAAAAAATATCCTACGGAAGTTACATTGACAATTTAAAGCCAAAGTGGACAACTAAAACCTGACAATAGTTGGAGACAAAATAAATATTAACTACTACTATTTGAAAATGAAGCCTTTTAGCTGGCTATTTGTGCTATTATATTTTGTCACAAGATATAAATTGTAGAATAGAATTTCACAGAACATTTCTGGCGCCTAAAAGTAGACAAGTTATTTTTAAAATTACCTAGTTTTTTTTTTCTGATGCGATACATGGGTACGTACAAAATAAAGGATATAGAAAAGCAGCGCAGCCAGTTTAACTTCTACAAAACAACATTATCAAAATAATGTCCTATGGACGACAATTTTTTTAATAAATGAAATTAAATCAAAAAGTTATTCAAGCAGTATCCAAATTCCCCTATCTATGGTTTTGTTATAAATCAAAATATCAAATCACAATTACATGAATAATAAAGGATAGTGTCGTGTCGTGAAATTTGAAAGACGTTATTAATTTGGATGAAGTGACATTTAATACCAATCTTACTAACAATGAATTATTCCGAAATCAGATTCAAAAGCTGACTGAATACATTGGAAAATCCAACAAAATGTTGAATCTACTGATTTGGTGAATTAAAATATTATGGTTTTTGTTTGGGACCTAGAGACAAACAAAGTGTAATGTCGACCGTCTATGCCCAAAGAATACCTGTTAAGGTGTCCTTTTGTATTACTCTGTACAAATGGTTACACTGAATATACTTTTATTTAGATAAGATAAATAGACAATACAAGTCGTCATTTTTCACATACATATTACCAAACTGAGCAAAACTTGAACGATAGAAGCCAAACAGCTAATCTAAGTCGTTCTAAAATTTCGTTGCGAGTAGAATGTAATAATAGATAGTTGTACGAAAAATCTTTAAAAAAATTGCGTTTGGGGCAAAAACAACCGAAATATTTTACAAAACCATTGGCAAGATAGCATACAAAACAAATACCATCTTAGATCTCATAAAACATTCACTGTTCGTTTCAATTTGTAGCTCAGGACCAAAGTTTGTCTGAGTTATCTAAACTGCCAAACCACCGACGTACCTACTCGTAATTGAAGGATGCGCGTCTTGGAGCAAATTAGCGTATCACATAGCGTAACGTGGCGTTACGTGACGGGAACGTAACTTTGAACGTCAAATACGCATTGACGCGAGATATGCGAGCACGGTGCGCCTTCACGCTTGATCGGAACCGATAATTAAACTGATTGGGAAATTCAAGCATCCAATTTGGTGAATTATAATGTGGAATTATGCCGCTATTGAATTTGCAAGGACCCACTAGTGTCACGGCGGGTCGTTGGCTTCTTAAATAAGGTCGCTTAAGGGATATATTTTGTGATTTATGTTAGATTTCTCCATCAGAGTATAAAATTAACAATTACACTAATATTTTCTGTTCACTGTATTTAGCATCAAGCTAATAAAAAGTGTTTTTGTATTGCAAATTTTAAACGAGTCACATTCTAAAAGCACTAAACTATATTTGACGATAAGCTAGCTTATGGTTCGATAAATCCATGCAATTTAAATAAATTCATTGTAGTCACCAACGTTTGTATATTTAGTTACATCAAAATTCATTCTTTAATTTCTAACAAGCTACGATCAGCCTTGTAACCTGCTTAATAGTTTATCTAGTGTTAATCAGTTTAATAGTGTTAGATTATACCCAAAATTGTGTTCGAAAAAGAATACACACTTACAAACACACACAATTTCACCTTTCAAATCAAGAATTGAGGTACCAAACCGATTTCGACATTACACTAGAAATGTTAGCCAAAAGCAAGAAAAACATCGATCAATGGAGAGCTTAAGAAACCAAGGTATGAAATTTTGTGTATGGTCTAAGATCCCGCTATACAACGACCTGTACCGAGATGCTTATTTGATGAAATGTATTTTATATGTAATTTAATAGCTCAATAACTATATTGCATATGGGTTGCCTTACAAATTTTAGTCCAGAGTATGATTAATTAATAAAGGATTAATTAATCAATATATAAAAAAATTATAAAGATTTTACCTGATAAGAAGGGTTATGTTTTTTACGCGTATCTTGTATGTTTGTAAGTTTTTTGTTCCCACGTATCTTCCAAACGGCTGAATAGATTTTGACAAATTAACATACCGCTTAATTCGTCTCAATCACCCAAGTGTCCCTAGACAGTACAGTTGTTTTGTTTAAATATATTTTTTTTAGCTAAAATTACATGATATGTGCTGCTCTACAAGAAACACTAAAATAATCATAATCATCGTATATCCTAAAGATAGCGTAGAAATAATGAAATCTAGATCAATAAATTATAGGTACCTGCTAAAGAAATGTCACCAGCAGGCAAGGTCTAATAAATCTTTCTATGTCGTCCTCGGGCACGAATCAATTTATTCTTCATTAGTTACCTAGGTTTCATAAATTACCCTGAAAGCTTGAATGTCTGAGAAACTAGATCTGGAAAATACTTAGAAACGAAATTCCTGGCAGCACAGATTGGTAACATAATTACTTGGGTTGAAGCTTGGATAGCTCGATTCGCTGCTTTCACAAGGATCCATACCAAATGATTTTGCGCCGGTTACTCTCTTGTGTTGCATATCGATTGCAAGTCTTGTCGACCGGTTTTGGGAACATTGGAAACCCTTTGTCATATGTAAGTACGTTATTCTCGTGTATCGCCGATGCTCTTTGAGTACAAAACCAGTTAAACGATAGCTTAGTTGTAAGTTCTATGAATTATTCCGCTATACGACACGAAAGTGCATGCTCGATTTCAAAATTTCGCCAAAATTTTGAAATCGAGCTTGAGTTTGTTGCGAAGATTTATATTGCGAGAATTAAAAAACATGCTTCAAGGAATACAGCCATATTCTCCCCAATAGAGTCCAAAAAAGTAAGCATGGTGAATATTAGTCTTGAGTCTCTTTCTGAAAAAAATCCCCGAGTCTTATTAAACGTCTGGTTTTGCCTTAATGTCAGTAGTACCATTGATGGTACAAATGACACAACTTTGTATCCTTAGTACCATTAAAGAAAAATGAAGATATGTTTTAATCACTATCACATTATAATTATTGCGATGTATGATGTATCCTGTGTTTCTTGAGTTTGAAATGACGACCATTAAAAATGAATCCATTTTGAAGCCAATCTTGATGTATGGAGTTCAGCTTTGGGGGTCTGCTAGTAACTCAAATATTGCAATTCTGCAAAGAATGCAGAACGAGATACTACGATCATTAGCACAAGTACCATAGTAAATAACAAACTCAGAAATCCACGAGCCTCTGGAAATGAGCACTATCCAGAAGGAAATTCTGGCCTCCGCAACGAAATATGAAAAGCGCCTAGAAACCCATCCGAATGTACTTGCTGCTGGTCTAACGACGAGAAGCTACCCAAAGCGTCTTAAGAGAAAAGACATAATCATAATCATTGTAGTCATGCCCTAATAGAATACTACGAGTAGTTGTCCACGCTGGAGGACACTCTCAGCTTCACAATGACACACAAACTATCTGCTTATAGTAAACACTAAACTGGTTGCAGATAAATACGGAAAAAAAATCAGACAAAGTCGTTTAAACGTTATGATACATTTGTTGGTTTTATTTAACCATACAGTATGCAATAGTTTTCTAAATATAATGACCCTGATTCAAAGTATAGTGCTTCCCGTTAGGTAAAAGGCATACGTCTAGTCTTATCAGCTAAACTTGCAAAAACTTAGACCACTTTCGTACAGTGGAGATCCACCATCTGCTGTCTAATTTATCGCAAGCTATGTAAATTTATAGCTGCTTTAATTCCGGTAGCGTTAGCAGAAAACTTCAAAAAAGATCAATTCTCGCAGACAGTAACATTTGGTACGAGTAATGTAGCATTGAGTGTACCTATATATTAATTTTATTGGTTTTTTGGTAATCTGTTTTTAGTATTAAAAAAAGCCAACAAGTAAACAAGCCATATGATAGTAAGTGATCACCCACATTTATGGACAAAAATATGCAACACAAAAGACATACGCAGTGAGTTGCTTCATTGAAGTAAATTACTACTTAAAATTAAATAATTTGTTGACACATTTTTAATTTTTTTTTTAACTAACCTCTTTTGTCCCACTGCTGGGCAAAGGTCTCCCCCAATTCTCTCCATTTAGTCCGGTCCAAAGCTTCCATCGCCCAATCTTTATTAAATGCTCCGAGCTCGTCTTTCCACCGCGTAACAACAAAACAAAAAGAAATAACATACGTAACAAACACACTTACACTTCACTTACATACACTTCGGAGAGTGTACAACTGATTTGGATAATCTAATACCACTTTGCCCTTTTCTATCGGACTTCTCGTAGTTCAAAGAAGTGGCACCATTTCATGGTTGATATTCCAAAGACACGGATGAAGAGGTTTGACTCTACTTTTGTGGTAAGAACGTCTGGGTTTTTCCCGAATGTTATTCTTCCCGAATGTCTTGGTGCCTTCAAATCGAGAGTCAATCGGTTTCTTCTCGGTAAATAGGCTCCATCGTAGACCGCATCTTCCCTTATGATCAGGCGTGACGGCGGTCAAGTGGAAACATATAAATATAAAAAAAAAGCATTAATTGTAAACTCTCATACATATCCAAAGTAAATTTAAGTATTTTGTGAATAATTAAGTAAAAGTGGTAAAAAATATGCGCTTGTGACTACGTCACAAATAAAAGATAATTAAAATATTTGGAGAGAATTGAAATATAATTTACTGCGAAAACTTGATTACAAATCAAGGAAATCATGATCAACTTTGAGTTTTGGCCGACATAAAGTTGGATGCACCTTATTAGACCAGCAAAATATTTTTTTGAAGTGAAAACTTCTTTAGGCGCGCTATAGTTAGAATTTTCGTGGGCTGTGAAATGGATTCATCAATCGTCACGCTCGGATATGATAATGGATCGGATCGGATATGAAATCTTCGGGTAAACTCGGTAAAAACGGCCAGGTGGGTACCAGGGCAACAGAAACAGTAAAGAGTTTCGATTACCTACCTCCAACAGCCCAGCGTTTATACGCCAGATACCAGGACAACAGAAATATAAAAGAGTTGCGTTTGCCTCTAGGTACCAGTACCAGGGCAACAGAAACAGTAAAGAGTTGCAATATTTTGTACACCTTCGTTCCATCAGAATGTCCCTTGACATCTCCCAAGTATTTTGAAGTGAAAACTTCTTTTGGCGCGCAGGCGCGATTTTAGACAGATTTTTCGTGGGGTGTGAATTGAACTCTAGCGTCACTGGCGTCACGCTCGGGTATGATAAGAAATCTTCGGATAAACTCGGGGCCACGCCCATTGGTCATCTAGAAATGCGTCAGCCAATGGGAAATGCTGAAAGGGCGTGGCCTAACCATCACGGCATGACCATCTAGAAATGCGTGAGCCAATGGAAAATGCTAACACATTTCTAGATGGCCATGCCATGATGGTCAGGCCACGCCATCCGGTACACTCGTGTAGTTTCCAAAGTAGGCTTCAAATTATGAGTTATAAGTTTTCACTTCTATCGGCAGTTCCTATGACTGCCAATTTTTTTATTCTATTTTGCCAACTGTACTTCGTAATAAAACAGCGCCAGCGGAATCAGCGTTAAGGTGCAGTTAATCCCAGTTTAAGGGGGAAACTGTTAAGGGTAGATATCTGCATCGTAAACAGTCCCGAAGGTCGGCCCGAGCCGTGTGGTAACTGGTAACCCCACTTGAAATACTTCTCGAATTAGGCTTCGTATTGTCTGTTGTGAAGACACAAAGGCGAGCTTACATGGAAACTTTACCCATGTAAATGAAGCGTGTGAAAGCGAAAGTTGCCATGTTTCTTCCATAGAAGTAATTTATCTCACTAATATTACAACGATCAAAGTTTGAATGTTCGTTCCTCAATGACGCCGGAAAAGTCGAACATCTTAGGTTGAATTTTATACAGATATACATAGTCTGAAATAACACATACGCAAATTTTTGTCGTGGTAAGATAATGGGAGCAGATAAAACCGTATGAGCCATAAATAGAAACGTTGACCCCACCATCCTTTGAAATATCTAGTTAGGAAGAAAAATAGATATTATGTTCTATATCTTTAGAACCCAAAATAGTAATGGTTTTTGTTCATAGGACTTTTGACAGACGTGTTTTGACCAGTCACGATTCAGCTTCAGTGTTTTCTTTGCCACGTCAGTGATTTGAATTATAATTATTTTATTATGTCTATTTGTGTTTTGGAATCCAAATGTGTACTCGTATTTTTTATGCGCTTGAAGTAAACATCGGGAGAGAAAGAGGAGGAGGAAATATCCTAAAAAGCAAATAATATTTAAAAAAAAAACAACTTTCCGCTTAAAAGTATTTTACGAGAGTAGAAGTTATAGAAGGTAACGACGTACATATCTTCGGCTTGAAACTTAACTTAAACTTTATATTTATTTAAAATGCATATTTCTATTGGAATTATTTTTATCCTTCTATCTCTCACTCACTACCTAGGTGTATCAACATATCTGTCTATCTGAAAACGAAGTTTACAAATTGCATTTTATTAAATGACTGTGGTTTTTGATATAATGCTACTAATTAAATATTACAAATACGAAGGTTTGGATGTATGCATGATCGTTGCTCAATCGCATCGGAACTTATTAACGGATCTAGTTGAAATTTGGGACACACGTTATATTCTGGATTAACACGCAGTCTACTATTTATCACGGGAAGGTAATGGGGATAAGAATGTTTTTTTTTTAACTTCACGGTGGGGCTTAGTAAATATAGTAGCAGTAAATATGTAGTGGGAGAGCAGTAAATATAATAAAGAAATATCATAAAAAAATTATTACTCTTTTTGTAGTATTGGTATAGATGTAGTCTAAATTTTCCAGGTTGCGGTAAACTTAACTTCGACTCGTTCGTGCGCGTCGCTACACATTTCCTTGAAGAAGACGACGAGGCGCTACAGAAAGAACTCAAAGAAGCCTTTAGATTATATGACAAAGAAGGTATGTATGTTGTAACTATTATAGGTTTAACATCAGATAACTGATATAAAGCTACAATAAAACGGGAACATACCGATTCACTCTCGACACAAAAACATCAAAATTGACAAAAGTGTAATCAAACCAGCTCGTTCGAGTCTTTGTAACTTAAAGTATGTTAAATTTTCAAGCCACAAACAGTTTGATAAAAATAAAGGCAAGATGGTATTAGATCTTGCACATCAGTAGCAGTCTCTTCAAAATGAAAAAAAAAAACAATATTTTACAATTTGCAATTAAAAGCTCAGTAAATACATCACATCTGCAGAATCCAATATACATAGCTACGAATATTTTTGATTTAAATTTGTTAATACAATTTACTATTTTAAAATGCAAAGACACCAAAGTTGAACGCACTGAATGTCATTATTATGTTGTTTATACGAGTATGTACATCAAATCCTTTGGTCTAATACGAGGAATCCCATAACCCTCGCTACACCTCACATATTATTTAGAAGCAGCAGTAATAAATAATACACCTTCTTCTATAACAATGTGCGTGTTATTTTATTAATCAATTCGTCTGACTACTGAGAGCAATGCTTTTCAAATTTACACATGTTAGGGTGTCACTAAGAATAAAACATTCAAACAATCATAAATAATCTCACTCCCACTACACTAGAATATTTTTTTATGTGAACCTCAAGGTAAAAATATTTGCAGTTTCCTCTGTAAATTTAAGCGAATGAATAAATTGCCTACCATTATTTATTTTAACGGTGCTTTGAAAGGTGTCCCTATGATTTATGGTGCCAGCTGTTTAAATTAAAGAGTTTTTGAACATTACATTTTATTGTTACCAATTTTTTTTTCTAGATTTTTTGTCTTTGGAATGTGTTACATAAATTCTTTGGCGGCTAACAAGGTTTTTTTTTCAAACAGAACCTTTTACACGTGAAGTTATCTATCCATTGTCTAATACATTTTATGTGGGTATTACATTTCAAGATAAAAATGGTGAGATATGATCAATTTAACAACAACAGTTGATTGAAAAACAGGTAAATGCCATAAAGGTAAATCCTCCTCAATATCAGTATCAGTATCAGTATCGCCTCAGTTTTTATAATGAAGAGGGTCGCGTAAGGACATAGAACGTAAACGTTCACTAAAAGGAGTAAATGTTTGGAGACATTGCGTTGGTTAGTTTTTTGGACGAAGTTCTTTACGACAGGTTTGGAGGAGATATGGATTTTTTTGCTCGACCGAACTGAAAAATAATTGGCAGACATAGGAACTGCCGATAGAAGTGAAAACTTAAAATGCAGAATTTGATAGCTTACCTTAGAAACTACACGGGTGTAACCGGAGGGCGTGGCCTCGCCATCATGGCATGGCCATCTAGAAATGCGTCAGCATTTCCCATTGGCTCACGCATTTCTAGATGCCCAATCGCCAAGGTCGCGAGTTTACCCGAAGATTTCTTATCATACTCGAGCGTGACGCTAGAAATCAATTTACACCCCACAAAAAAATTGTCTAGGCGCGCCTAAAGACGTTTCCCTTCAAAAAGTCAGACTAAAACCTAAAAAAATATAAAACGGAAGTAACGCGTGAGAACAGCCCGTGCCCAGTGTTGCCAACTTGTATTTTTCAGATGATCTTGCCATGGATAGTAGCATTTTTTTTGCCAATCGGTTGCTTCTATATTGTCTGAAGGAATTTCGTTCCTACCTGGTGTCCCATGACACCACATCTTTTTTTTTAGTAAAATAACATAATAGGTACATCATCCCTCGGCATTAGGTGGTGTTTAGGCGTTAGGACCACACATAGTTGTGTTGATAAACGGGAAAACGGTCTTCTTACGAAAAGTCTCTGTTGATAAATCATTTTTATTGCGGGGGGTTAAACAGATGAGCGAGTTACAAATAAAGCGATCCTTATGGGGTATATAGTATGAGGTATTTCAGCAAGTACAAATCAGTTGTAAATTCTAGAAATCTCCGTACCAAACTAGTTTTCCAACTTCTAACCTTCATTCAAACATACCTTGTTCCAAAATGGTAATTGAGCCCAAAACTTTTGACTTGGTAAGCAGTTATCTGACGCAAAGAGGTAATCATAAAAATACGGGCAATTTTGTACTCTACCGTCTAATAAATATGTTGTAGGTTTGAGTGGAAGGTTATATCCAGAAGTGTTTGCAAAGGATCTGTTTTGCATGTAAAGTTAGATACTAGCTCAAAATAAGTGAGGAACGATGAAAGCTCTATTACGGGGTATAGAGACGAAATTCAAATATTCAAGTTTTCCGTTTTTTGTTTGACAAATGGAGTACTTACCAAAGTTCAAAGTTTCGTATAAGTGGGTTAGTCTATTTTGTAACAAGTTACTAGTTCTGTGAAGTTACTAGTTAGTGGAGCTGTTAGATGATATTGATACTGTGATCCACGGTTTTACTCCCTCATGAAATTGGTTTAGGCGCAGTTGGTCTTTAGTTTTACTTGAAACGATATAGCTTTGTCAAAACCATTTCTGTTTTGCGGTAAATGTGTCAAAATGTTAAGTTCAAGACCCAATTTTTTAAAATTGACACGATGGCACTGTGGTGGTAAAACATGTAGGAACTATTTGTTTCTGTATTTTTATCTCCAGTGAGTTGAACTTGATTTAAGTGAGTTTGCATGATGAATGGATACCGAATTAATAAACCGACTGCAAAAAACGAGGAATACTTAGATCAGTTATACAGATAGCGTAGTTTGACAAACTTATTATCAACTACTGCATTCTAATTTTTTATTATATAAAACAAAATTATGGGTATATGTAAGTAGGAAATCTAGTATCGAAATAATACAGTTGCCATGTCTATAAACTTTGAAAGATTGATGATGACTTACAGAAATGGCTGAAGTTGGAATAAATTTATATAAGTGCACGAGAAAAATCCAGATCAATAAGTGTGATGAGTGATACTTTATGCCATGAAATCTTAACTATAATGATCAGATGAATATATATAATAAGGTTTAGGTACACAATAGTAGGTACATAGTTCCCAGCTGTGAAGTGATGAAGCTAATGATGTAAATTATGACTGCAAACATGTTTGAGTAGTATTTCATGTAACTGTAATAAGCTTAATTGAAACAAATAACTCAACAAAAATGTTATTGAGCAGACTAATTAATTTGTAGACATTTGGTACTTACAAGAGTAAGTAGCAAAGGTCTACAAATTAATGAATCTGGTCTAGTCTGTATAAATATATTTTCCGTATTCTCTCGATATTTCAAAACACTGAATGTGGTATTCACATTATCTTCGTATTTTAATGAGGGCACCACTTTCTTAGTTTGCAAACTACTCAGACTAAATTTGCTGCAATATTTTAGATTCACTATTCGCCCAAATTTACAAGGAGATGGTATGTCTGTTCACGGCCAAGACTATTGGCCGCAATACACCACGTCCGGGCATTTGTCAATTTCGGCGGCTACTTCAAAGGAATTTTATTTATTAGATTTATTAGACTAGCACTAAATATTTATGAAGCTCATTTCAAGTTATTCCGTTATTTATTAAAAGCAATTTATTGGAAAGTGTAGATATACATTGAGCCACAGTAAATTCACATTTATTTTCAAAAATTCAAACTAATAATGTAACTACATTCTAGTATTTGTTTATCCTTGAATACTTTTGACTTTAATCTACACATAAATAAATAAACAATAATAGCACTAAAAAAACAGGTACAAGTGAAATGTACCTACATAGATATTTTCTGTACCTACTTAAAGCATTAATTGAAATCCCAGACAATAACAGAAAGAGGGCCTTGAAATAAATAATTTCTTAAATTTCCAATATTATATTGTAAAGTTAGTGTGCCAATACAGAATTAAAAAAAAGTTAATATTGTTTTTCTGATATTCAATAAGTTACACTTTAGTACGTATAAGTTTCAATACATGAATATGATTAAATCAAATTAAACATTTTGAGTACAATTTTTTTTGAACAATTTTTGAAATCTTGTTTTTATTTTGATTTTGATACATACCTAATAATCTGATTAGACCTAATCAGATTATTAAACTTAATGATTAAGAAACTTATACGTACTAAAGTGTAACTTATTGAATATCAGAAAAACAATATTTTAACTTTTTTTAAATTCTGTATTGGCACACTAACTTTACAAGTTAATGTCCGTAAGTTTAAAACTTACACAATTCAGTTTTTGTATTGTAACGCTGAGACTACAAAAAGTATCTAACTATGTTTTACGACATTTGTAACCTCTTAATACTTCGAATGAGTTTGTTTAAAGATCCTATTGAGAATATAATCGTAAAGAACTACTCAGTTCGTAGTTTATTTTGTTTTAAAATGTTTTGAAAGTTTAAAAAAACATCGTAGTTTTAAAATGAATCTTTGTCTTTTATCTCTAGAAATGATATGTGAATCGATTAAAAATAAAATAATGTATGATACGTTTGTAGCCGTAAAACATGATAATGAGAATTGAAGTCATTTATAAATAAAATAAATTTAAATATTGGTGGACAATTCACACAAAACACCATTTGACCCCAAACTAAGCAAAACTTGTAATAGGTATGGTGGCCAAATACCTGATATAATACTTATATAGTTGTAAATACATACTTATTATACATATAAACATCCACACACAGTGCAAACATTTGAATTCATCACACAAATATTTGCACTAGGTGGGAATCGAACCCACGACCATCGGCTTTGCAGACAGAATTACTACCCACTAAGCCACGAGGCCAGTTATGCTATTTGAAGTCATTTTGTAAAAGTTTTAGTAAAATAATACTTACTATTATTTTTACAATTATAGGATTACTATTACTTGGCTAGGTCATTTAAAAAAAAAATATCGCAATAAACCCCAACGCCCCAAAACTTTCATCAGTGAAGTTAAATCGGTAGTTTTCGTGAACATTTGTGAAATATGCCTACTGAAAGAGACCATGGCAAATAGACTAACATAGGTAAAATTTTGATATGAAAATGTTAGTCCAGTGCAAAGAGTTTACATTTACTTACACTACATATATGGTCCAGTACTTTCGATACAAAACTCTCTGTAGTTCATATTTTTATTATTTGGAACCTATACTATCCCACTAGGTCACTGAGTAAACAAACACTCTCATAACATGTATATTTAAAAGCTCCTGTCTATTTTAAACAATACCATCTAAATGCTCTATCTAGAACGTCTCGTTTGGCAGTAGATTTCGTAAACATATTAAACGTACCTTTGGGAAATATGTTCGCGGAGCCAAATGAAACCTGTTTTCAGTAGCGATTCCAAAATAACATGACTTGTGAGTATTGATTTCAACAAATTCTAGTTAAATACAAATTTTGTAGACGTTAGTCTACATTTAATATTTAATGCCATACAAAACGAAGGTTAAAGAAACTTAGCAAGAAGATATTTATTTTACGAAGATTTATTAATTTCATTGTGTATTATTTTATTGATACCGTTTTTGTAACGAATAATGTTTGTTTTAAAATTAGAAAAAAAACATGTGAGAGCGAAAAATGTACATGTCTAATATGAAAACTTGTTAATTTGTGATGAAAATATTTCTGGTGAAAATACAAAAAATAGACAGTAAAAATTCGGGATATAAGTACGAGTATAGTTCTTTCTCATGGCCTAAATAGAAGTTTATCTTTATAAAAAATCATCGAAGTCGTAAGAATAACAAACCCGTCAAAACAGTGTAAATGGAATAAAAAAACATGCATACAAAAACAATAGAAAATATATGTTAAAATCGTAGTCCTTTACGTAACTACGTAACTAGTATTTTAAAATTTCGACACTGTAGAACCTAATTCAGCTTATTCGACATCTTCACTAGAACAACAACAAACGCAAAATTGGCCTAACGGTAACCGACTACCACAAATTGCATCCAGCATTCAATTTACGATCATATTCATGTATTTTCAACTATAATTGCTTGCAATAAAACCCAGTATCGATTCGTTGGAGGAGCGCCAAACTATGCCCATACTACCGGTCATAATGTCGAAAGATAAACGACCCCGAAAATATCCAAATAACTATCGAGTGACGAGCACGTGACAATATAAAAGCTGAAAATAAATTTTAAAGGCCAAAGCCATTGCTAAGGTCAAATTGGTTCAATAATAATCTACAAACTTACTTCATGCTCTTAAGGTGCTTGTGTTGTCGGATTTATGATAAAAAATGTATGTGAATAACTAGAAAATAGAGGTATATTTAGCGCATAAGTCCATTTAATTATAATTTTAAAAAGATAAGACGGCATGCGGGGACCGCCCTTAGAATGCCTTGGTGGAAAAGATGCAAAAATGCCAGTCGTTTTGCACCCACATGGCTTATCTCGCATCTATTTGTCATCTTATTCTATTTAATCTTGTTCATTTAATTAATTCTAAGAAACTACTAATTTTATTTTATCGCTGTGACTAATTTAACAATAACAATTCATGTAAAACTAATATTAAATAGACATAATATTAGGAAAACTAAAATAATTACACTTATTGAACTAGACTATACATAGTAGAATACATGCCAACGGAATGTTTCAATAGGTAGACAGGAAGTATTCCTACATCGTAGTTTCTTTTATTTCAAGAAGAATTTTATTATTTTTATTAAGAAGCTTTCATATTTATTATTCCAAAGGTTGTAGTAAAACAAGGCCGACCAGATAAAATGCGGATTTAAATATTTTAACTGACAAATAAAAATTGTTAGTGTGACGTTATAATCTTACGTCATTAGATAAAGTGTTTTATGAAAAAATGTGATATTAGATTGTACATATTTATGTGGGAGTTGGTTGACAAACACGATGAATAAAATAGCAGGCTCATAAAATTTGTAAATGCGTAGATTTTTGTTGGACCACATTTATAAGACATTATTTTTTTGTGTTGCAACATTCTACGCGTAATTTTTATGACGATTTTTCATTAATTTCTGGCTTTTAAATGAAATATCCTTTCTTTCAAACTTCTGAACCTTTTAATCGAAAATATAACGAAAACACGCAGAACTGAAACTGAAACAATTAAGCACCAATTTTGAAATAAAAACATTTAAATTCAAGTCAAATCAAATTCAATATTTATTGACAGAACACAAATAATACAAACTGCAGATTTAATTCGAGTTTCATTGGTATCGTAACACAAAATCACGTTCGATGGTTTGCGGGAAGCGAAGGAAAATATTTAGCGGCAAATGGATTAGTGCCAGATTAAAATACCTGACAGACAATAAACTTTGGACTTTACGTGTTGTCGTGCCGCCTGACAGATAGGCCACACGTCTGAATTAGAACTCGTTGAATTTTTTATTTAAACTCTTTGACTGTTTTACTATGAAAAGTGACGATGTTGTTACATATTTTATATTATTAAATGAGTTACTCAGGTTTACGTGTAAATTATGTTTATATTATTGATTGGCTTCTATGACACAATCTTTGCATAGTTTAGAGCTTAGAAGTGTTGCGTCACGTTACCGTCCAAAATTATTTATTTATTATTTTGTAGATTTAAACTTAACAAATTGAAGTTAAACTTGACCTAAAAGATATTAGTGTAGGAACGGACCAAAACACATTTTTAACCGACCCCATAAAACAATGGAAGGTTACAATACAATACAATAACTATTTATTAAAAGCCAGAAAGTACAAGAAATTAATTACAAAACAAAAAATAAAAAAATAAGCTTTTCAATTGGCGGTCTTATCGCTTAAAGCGATCTCTTCCAGGCAACCGTGCACTGACAGGTTCCAATTTGATTTAATTAATTTGGTTAATAAGTAGGGCATGAAACCACAGAATCGAGTTATTTTTACATTTTGGCAGTTCGCCTTTGGAACTGTACCTACTATTACAACACTAAATAGAAATTTGCAACCACTTTTGAGTTCCGGTAACAGGATTTTTTTTCTACAGATTTTATAAAGGAAACTGATTATAAGCAATAAGCAAGCAATAAAACTTATTGTAATCTCTCTGTGAAGTATTTTTTCAATTCTTTTCATTATGGAACTTTAACCTTTAGGATACCATTATACTTTAAAAGCTGTAAAATAAGTTATTACCAAACATTCCATCTCACTCAATTCGTAACTTAAACAAAATACAACTTAAGTCATTCAGATATTTAAATTGACAATAAAAAATCTGCGTCAGCTCTCTTTTAAATTACCTAACATTATTTAAGCTTACTTTTAACCCTCAAACAAGACACCGAAGAAATATCGGGGATCACTTGCCAATAAAGAAAGGCAACTTATCTGTCTACACAGTGTGTCTCTAATCCGATAGGCGCCCGCTTGGCTCAATACTATACAATAAAACTAAAACGGGCTTTTGTGAACATTGGGCTACCAGGAAGTATGGGAAAGTTGGTATTTTATGATAGATTGGCGTTGTGTTATAACACTCTCGAATGTTATAAAGCGATAAACGAAGTCAAATAATTATAATTTGAAATTAGAATTATTGGAAGAAGGATAACGTACTAAATCAATTATTATCGGTCCCAGTTGTTTGATGTTGAAGCAACCATTCAAGTCGTGGTGGTTTATTGACCAGAACATTCGATTTCACAAAGTTGTGGTAGTTAGTTCGAACCCCGTCTGTTCCTCTAAGTGTTTTTTCAAGTGCTAATGTACAAGTTTGTCGGCACCACCGGTTTTAATGGTGAAGGGAAACATTGGGAAGAAACCAGCATATTGCAAGATTTTTTTTTGAAAACATGCCATTCGCCAATCTGCACTTGGCACATTAATGGATTATAGCCTTGCCTATCTCCTTTTGAGAGAAAGCAAAAGAGTCCTAGCAGTGAGAATGTAAAGTACTCCTAGATTGCTTATGAATCAAACCTCAAATTGCCAAAAGTATCAGCTTTGACTTCATTGTAGCTGGTTGCCTGGAAGAGATTGCTCTCAGCAATAAGGCCGCCACTTGTGGCACTAGTTAATAAGTATTTTTGTGTAATATTTAAATTTGTTTGTGTCACAATAAAGTGTTTCTATCTATGTAGTGAAGATCAACACAACAGTTCCAACCATCGAGCTGATCAATGGAATTGAATCGAATCGGAAACTTTTCTACTGAGTAACCTACTAGCAATTTGAAAATTACACTTGTGGTCAATGACATAAAGGCTTAGATTCTTAAGCTGGTGATCATGCCGTTATCGGTGCCGTGTCTTTTATAAAAGAACATGAGTATTATTTAGTGAACAGTGCAGGAAATTATTCCCAGCCGTATTATCTAATGTTTCAGGTAATGGCTACATCCCGACATCAAGTCTACGTGAAATCCTAGCCGCCCTGGACGACCAACTCACGCCCGACCAGCTCAACGAAATGATCGCTGAAATCGACACCGACTCCTCGGGAACAGTCGACTTTGACGGTCAGTAGAATTCACACAAAGAAAACGCTAGTTTGCGACTCATTCTAAATTACATATTATAAGTACTCGTATACACTGGGCCGCCATCTCGCCTGATGTTAAGCGATGATGCGGTCTACTATGGAGCGCATTTATCTAGAATAAGCTGATATACTCTCGATTAGAAAATACCAAGATTATAACTATCGAGGAAAACCCACTCAAGCAACACCTTCCACAGCATAGATGTTTTTGTCAACAAAAGTAGAGTCAAACCTCTTTGTTCGAGTTGTAGGAATGGCAACCATGAAACGATTTTTCAAGCAAGCAGTCCGACAGCAAGAATAGCAAGGTGGTATTGGTTATGATGGCAAGATCATGTAAATCAGTTGTACATTCTATGAAGCGTATCCGATAAAAAACCAATAAGCTAGTAATTTTTCGACAATTTTCAAGACTTCACACAAAGCAAACGCAAGTTTTCGACGTCGACTTTTTTTCTAGTATAGAGTCAAAGAACAAACAAGACACGTTACTACACGGTAGAATAGACAAAAAACAATTACTGAACTTTGGCGCCTTTGGTCTGGAGTTGCACAAATTAATAACGCTTTCGTCTTTTCGATATTGAACTCATAAGAAGCAGTAAGTTTCAACTTTTTTTCTTTGCGAACGTTCCCAGTTTGCGCTCTGAGTGCTTTGAAAGTTGTTTCATAATCCAAACTGCAAACATATGGAACACTAGAAATTTAAGCAAGCAATCGAAGCAAGTAGGTATAAACCTGAACTTTAATTTTAGGAGAAAGATAATTTACTACTTTTTAAACCTAATAAAGAAAGAATACTGTTGTGATTTGGAACTTTCATAAAAAAATATCAATAACATTCCACACACCACACAAGATATATTTATACACACTGGCCGGGACGTAAACTTTTGGTTCTCAAAGGACAACTGATAAAATTAACTAAAACAATCGAGGTAAACCGACGAATATTCTGTTTCATAATATAGCTTATTTCACAATTTTTAATCATACTCTAATCTCTCCCTTGTGACCACGATGATACAGCAGAACCTTCATTGTGCAAAACCTGTGACCTGCAAATATTACAGTATATATATTCCCTTTGAAAAGTAAACAAAACCCTTTCTAAAGCCCACAACAAAACGACAGGAAAAGCGCAAAGACAGACCGTGGAACGCTGAATAGATATTTAAATGTATGAAAATATCGCGTCAAAAGTAGGTCATACATTATAGGGGTGTCTTCAACTAAAAACATCTGTTATTAAAATGTTTTTTCTTCTTAGAAATTGTTGGAAAACATTTCGTCAATTAAAGTAATGAAAAAAAACAAAACTGGCAGTCATAGGAACTGCCGATAGAAGTGAAAACTTATAACTCAGAATTTGATAGTTTATTTTGGAAACTACGCTGGTGAAACCAGAGGGCGTAGCCATGACCATGGCCATCTGGAATTGCTGACGCATTTATAGATGTCCAATGGCCAAAGTTCCGAGTTTACCCGAAGATTTCTTATCATCCGAGCGTGACGCTAGAATTCAATTTATGGTCAAAATCTGTTTTTGGTGCGCCAAAAGAAGTTTTCACTTCAATAATCCATTGCACGTAATAAGAAAATTTAAAAATGATTCCATTGAACTATTTATGTATAAAATATGTATATTTTTTATCATTGACTTATTCCTAGGCTTAATTAGAATGAAAAACTATAGGTAAAACTCGAAAAAGTGTAAAATTATATGTTTTGTATCTGTATATTTTATATATTTTACTTTCATGAGTTTAGGAAAAAAACCCTATTTAATTATAAAAATTATAAACACTAAAGTTGGAAACTAATTACTTTAGTATTTTGTCTTTACTTTGTTTTTTGCGAGTTTCTAATTAATTTTATGTTTTATTTTTCAGAATTCATGGAAATGATGACCGGTGACTAGATAGAAGAAGAAATAAAATAAGCTGTCACGTGTAAGATCTTAGCTGTGGTATTAAACCTTATTTTTAATTTAAAAAAAAGAGTGTTTTATTTCTTCATCTCTCTCACAATAACAGACTATCAATTGAACAACTAAAACGATTTGGAACGAGTACTAAATAAAACGATATATTTAAAATATAAAGCTATATTTTGATTATATATAAATATACAATATAATAAATTTTATTTTGACCTCTGAAATCTGCAAAATGTATTCCTACTAATATTTTAAATGTGTAAGTTTGGATGTTTGCATGTTTGTTACTCAGTCATATTGTAAATACTAAACGGGTCAATCTCAAATGAGCATTTTAAATACTTTAAAAATAATCATTGTACAAACAGTCATTGCTTAAAAAAAACAGTTTCTTAGGCCTACATAGGTGTGGCCATTTTCTACATCTTACGTGAACAAAATCGCGGACAGATGTAGTATAAATTATTTATTTTGCAAGTTCGCACATTTAGTAGAACGTAAATTGTTCTATTATTATAGACTAAGGTACAAATTAAAACTTCCGGAAATATTTAACTTGACATAGTTGAGCTAACAGTTTTCTGCCCAATCCTTGCGAGGAAACACAAGGGATCAAATTTCGATCCCGTCAGAAGCAAATGTGTTTCGTGTTGTTTGTTTAGGATACTCCGAGAAGTTTATCCTGATGAGGGCATTCTGCTGGTTGAGGCTTTATTCAATTACGTGATCGCTATAGCTATAGGAATTTAGATAGGTACCTAAGTAGTTTTTATGAAGACTTTGTGTGCGAACTACGCAAACTTGATTTTGCTGTAACTGTTACTAGGTACCGATTTTACGATCAAAGTAAATTTTGGTCATATCTTGGTCCTTTGAGTACGCTTGATGACACAAATGACTAGATATAAAACATTTCTAACGTTCTATATCTTCTATTGCTTGCATAGTGCTCCAAACTTGTTAGAATTCTGAAAATCGAAAACTTCAGCAAATGTGTAATCTTTGTTACTCGACCACTCTCAACGGATTTCACTGACATTAAAGCTCCCATTAAGGTTTATTAAAAAAAACATAGTAAAACACTATAGATAATAATGAGCACATTTCTCTAGGAGAAGTAGACTTGATATGAAAACAGACTGTATCCTCAGAAAAACCTACTCGGGCAGCATTTTACTATTCCATTCCTAGACAGATTACTCTAGTACAAAAAGAAGTTAGAAACACAGAGGATTAGTAATTAAAATTACAATTTTTTATTACTATTTGAATTAGAATTTGAAGTACCTCTATAGTCGTGACAAATTGTAGAAAAAGTTTTCGAAGAACGTTTAAAAAATGGATCGACAAAGTTTTCAATTTCTCGAGAATAAATGGAAAACTCGATGAAAATAAGTTGTTCTTTTGTTGGTGATTTATTTTTAGATATCGAATTTTTTCGAAGAAATTTGTTTAATCGACCAATTTCCACCAGTTTCTTTATAGAGTGACGAGACGAGTAAAACATGCCTACGAGTAAAACGTATGTTAAATAAAGTGGCCAAGTGCGAGTTGGACTCGCCCATGAAGGGTTCCGTTGCAGCAAGTAACATAATATACATAGTACACATAGTTCTTGTAGTTCGTTGAAACTTTGATCGAAGTTTCAATAATAGTGTATTTATGACGTACTAAAAAAAAACTACTCATCAGATCGAGTTCAAACTAATTTTCGTTGGTAGTTTACATGGCAATGTACATCATATATTTTTTTTAGATTTTTCATTTTCTTACTTTAGAAGTTAGAGGGGGGGGGGACACACATTTTACCAGTTTGGAAGTGTCTCTCGCGCAAATTATTCAGTGTAGACGAAAATGATTTTAGAAACCTCAACATCATTTTTGAAGACCTATCGATAAACACCCAACACGTGTAGGTTTGATGAAAAAAAAATTTGGAGTTTCAGTTCTCAGTATGGGGGGCAACCCTAATTTCTCTTTTTTTAATTTATTTTTGTAAAAATCTTAATGCGGTTCACAGAATACATCTACTTACCAAGTTTCAACGGTGTAGTTCTTATAGTTTCGGCAAAAAGTGGCTGTGACATACGGACGGACAGACAGACAGACAGACAGACAGACAGACAGACATGACGAATCTATAAGGGTTCCGTTTTTACGTTTTACGGAACCCTAAAAACAAGCCTGCCCATAACACTAAAATGCCACGCACCTATTTGAACTCGATAGTTCAAATCACAGTCTGGCACTACACTGCGCTAGTCACCAAATTAAATATGATAATATTCGTATTGTATATCTCTCAGCCCAGTAATTTCTCTAAAAATATTTGCACATTACCGCTTGGCGGTAGAATAACTGAAAAAGGTGTGGTACTGACTCTGAAAAGCATCCTACCACTCGCTGTACTTATATATTTATCTTATTTTTCAAAGGTTTACACTTATCTTGCCAGACGATAAGCAACGGTGAAAATGCGGTCTACGATGGAAAGAAGACCCAAAAAACACCGATCACTCGACTCCAGACCACGCTCAATTTGAATATGCCAGCACTGTAACTATAGGGGAAAACCCACTCAGGCAACGTATTCCGGAGCATATACGTTATCATAACTAAAACAGAGTCAAATCTCTTAATTCGGGTGTTTGGATGTTTGGAATGTAACCATAAAACAATCTCGCTACGAGCAGCAGGTCTACTACGAAGTCCGATAAACGAAATATCGGCCGAACTTATGGACGTTTCTTACCACGAATCACAATCAGTCGGTTGATCAGATCGGGCGTTTCGTTCATTTCGAATTCCGACCGACATAGATTTGACAGTTTTTGTGTCGTAAACCTTACTCCGAAAGCATTTAATTACCTTACCGATGATTTGGACACCTGTCTGTCGGATCCGATTATTCGGAGGTTGTTTTCGTAGTAGACCTGCTGTATTAAAAAATATGGTAGTCGAATTGATAACCTGCTCTTTTTTGGAAGGCGGTTCAAACAAAGACAAGGTGGTATTAGAACATGCAGATTAGTCCAACTACATTATTTCAGAGGAAAGGCAATAAGGGTAAAGAAACTGAACGTTAGAGAACGTTAGAGCGACATCATTTGATGGTTGACGTTTAAAATGGTACGTTTAAAATAGTCAAACAAAGAGGTTTTTTGAGGTTCTGTTTGTAACAAAAACGACTCGGATTTTGGAATGCGTTGCCAATCATGAAATTAATTAAATAATCGTTGAATCTCGTGAATTTTTCCCAATGGTTACAATCTTAGTGTCTTCAAATCGAGAGTGAATTAGTTTCTTTTACGTAAGCACGCTCCATCGTGGACTACAACATCACCTAACATCAGGCAAGATGGCAGTAAAGTTTAAAACTATAAAAGTTAAGAAAAAAAAACCTACATTGGTATCATTACGAACCTTTCCCTGATCATTTCCAACTCCAGACTATCAAACACATTTAACTTCGGGAACTAAACGGCAGTGTAATTGGAAAACTCATCACAACTCGGCCGACCCAAATCGCGGAGTCAATTAGAAGCAAAGTTTCTGTAACTGTGCGAAATTTGTCATAGTTGAAGTCTGAAATTTGTCAAAGACTGACAAGTTTTGTTTTTTGTTTGAATAAAACATCCAGAGACGTGAAAATTGAGATATTATAAGTTAATAAATAATAATAGATTCATTTTGGTGGAAATCTCACACACAAGTAAGTAAGTACATGTATGTTTTGTTTTTTTAAGATATTTATTACCTTACCAAAGAGTAATTCCTTATTGGCTGATACAATCGCAACACAGGGGGATGTAACTCGTTAGAAGTAAGCTCTTGGGAATTAAATCGGGTTCATGGATCGGTTACTGTTATGTATATAGCTATAGATCGATCAGAATGGGTAACTGGCGATCACAGAATTCATAATTTAATATATCCCAAAAAGTTTCATAAGCCATAAAAATATAATGAGATATTTTTAATAAGCAGAGACGTTCCGGTAGCCACCAGACGTGGTCAGAGTGTAATTTCATTCAGGACTCAGATACAGCACCATCTACTTTTTTATAGTATACTTATAGAGTGACGAGACGAGCAGGACATGTGCCTGATAGTAAGCAACATGCCTGCCACAAAACGGCATAGTGACACGCAGCTATTGGAACATGAAGAGTCCAAATCATTACCTAGCACTACACTGCGCTCGTCACCCAGAGATCTAAGTTGTTATATCTCTAAGCTCTGTAATTTCTCTGGAAACATTGCCCTTCAAACCGGAACACAGTAATGTTTGCACATTACTGCTTGGCGGTAGAATAACTGCCAAAGGTGTGGTACTTCCCCGGGCGGACTCTGCTAAAAGTCCTACCACTACAAAAGGTCTGCATGATCAAATTCCGTCTTGCTTTTTTCTTTCTAGAAGAGTCTAAGAAATCATTACCTGCAGCACTGCACTGCGCTCGTCACCCAGAGATTTACGACGTTTTATCTCTATGCCCTGTAATTGCTCTGGAAACATTGCCTTTCAAACCGGAACACAGTAATGTTTGCACATTAATGCTTGGCGGTAGAATAACTGACAAAGGTGTGGTACTTCCCCAGGCGGACTCTTCAAAGAGTACTTCCACTACCTACATGTTATCACCTGTATTTTGTTTGCCGTGAATTTCACTATAGTATTATTTTTAATACTGGGATTTGAGTTTAAATATGTGTCATTTAGTGTAGAGGGCGCCGGTGGGATACCATTCACTTCTACCCGCCATCTCAAAAGAGTTTGAGAGGGGTTAGCGCTATAAGTAGATGCAGCTAAGCCGTTGAAGAGCATTCCTTTGTGAAATTTTATATGGGAAAGATCGAACAGTTGTCAACATAAATTCTTACATTTATTCAATTGGTTTACTTTTACTCAATTAATAACATACAAAATAATGTACGTGATTCTTAAGTGCTGTGGGCTATATCTCGATAAGTACTACCGAAGAAGTATCTCCGTACCCGCTTTTTGCTTAATAAAGTTGATCGCTGATTTGTTCTTAATTTTGAAGTGAAAATTTCTGGGTGTGGGTTTTCTTTGAGATAGGTAAAACAATTGATCTTGCGATAGTGCTACTGTCTACGACATGGTTATTTATAAATATCTACATTCATTAAGTATCTGCGTAGTAATTGTTCAAGTTATTTGCTACTATCGCCTCTTCCGGCATTCATACTTCAGGATAAGACTTCAATTTAATAGTGAAGCGAGTTCCTAGTATTTCAGTGCCGTTTTAACGAGTAACCTCCATTTGCCATTTGCTCCACTGTTTAAATACGAAAAAAAACGTTTTTTTTTATTGTATAGAGTGACGAAACGAGCAGGACATGTGCCTGTTGGTAAGCAAAATGCCTGCCACATAACAGCACAGAAACAAGCAGCTATTAGAACGTGAAGAGTCCAAATCATTACATAGAACTGCACTGCGCTCGTGACCCAGAGATATAAGATGATTTATCTCTACGCCCTGTAATTTCACTGGAAACATTACCCTTCAAACCGGAACACAGTAATGTTTGCGCATTACCGCTTGGCGGTAGAATAAATGGCAAATGTGTGGTACTTCCCCAGACGGACTCTGCAAAAAGCCCTACCACTACTTTTTTTTTTATCCTATTCATCTTTTTATGTTTCTATATATAAATTAAAACACAAACAAACAAATCTTATACAAAACAAAGTGTGAAATACATCGTACCTACTAATATTACCCAAAAACAGATTATAAGTCATCGAGGATAGAATTGGGTTATTAGGTCGCAGGACGATTACGCAACTCTCGCGACAGATGAAGCTGTTTTCCCGGAGCTTGGCGGTTATTATGAATGTAATGAAGAATCTTTAGATGTTTCCGCAAGGGGTGGACTACGTTAAGGAGTGATATCTATACAAATAAATTAAATTGGAGTGCCTGTGTGTAATATCAAATTATATACTTAGTGCATGTAAGGTACCTACATGTAAAATACTTATTTTTATTTTTTGTCTGTCAGTTTTTTCCAGCTTAAATCAGAAATGGAACTTGCACTACCTACTAGATAGTTGATCTTCTAAAGCATAACATAAGTTACTGTTACTTGAGAGGAAAATAATTAGGGTTCCATGAAACATAATAAAACCAGGTATTTATAAACGCGTGCGCAGCTAGAAGAAATAGATTAAATTTATTTGTCGAGATTTTGCATAACCTCGAAAGGAAAAAGGCAGTAGAGGAAGCACCAAGCAGTCCTTTGTTAAAACAATAACGTCATTCAAATAATCTTAGTACTTTATTTATGAAGTTGTCAGAATTTATTAATAAATGTAGATTTCTTTAAAAGTAGTTTTAATTATACAGAATTAAAATCTGTAGTCAGCCAACCTCAAACATATTATTAGTAAAAAACCGGCCAAGTGCGAGTGGGACTCCCGCACGAAGGGTTCCGTACCATTAGCAAATAAACGGCGAAAACCTCTTTGGCTTTATTCGAAATTTCGTATACAACACAATTTCTGCAGACGAGCACTTTTTTTTATAAGTATTGATTTTTGGCTCACGACTCTGACGATGAATTCGACATCGCGTGCTATATTTACTAATGGCGCCATCTAGTTTATTTGAGACGGACTAATCGAGCAAAAATCAAGTTGTTGTTTGGGAGCCTCTCTTAAATAATGTTTTTATTTTATTTTTAGTATTTGTTGTTATAGCGGCAATAGAAATACATCATCTGTGAAAACTTCAACTGTCTAGCTATCACCGTTCTTGAGATACAGCCTGGTGACAGACGGACGGACGGACGGACGGACAGCCAAGCCAAGCCAACGGAACCCTATTACTGTAGGGTTCCCTTTTTACCCTTTCGGTACGGAACTCTAAAAAAGAACTCTCTGTGTGAAAATCAAACTTGCACTTGACTAGTTGATTAAAATTTTGGCTCATGCTCATTATCAGGTGTTGAGAAAACGAATCCCAATCTTAAGTAAACTTACGAGTACTTTTTCAATTACATGATATGTAACACCAATTATATAAACTCGACGTATGAAGGACATTTTGTTGAAAAAGCAGCCCAGTATGTGTTCCCACTGCTGGGCCTCGAGGACTTCTCCCACAAGGCGAGAGTGAACGCCACAATCTACCACATCAGCCAAGTGCGGGTTTGTCGATGATGCATGTCTTCGAAAGAAATCTTTCTTGAGATATGCTGTTTTCCCTATGATGTTCCCTTCATCGTTAAAGCCAGTGATGACGACAAACACGCACTAAGAAAATTATACAGAGGTATAGGCGGGGTTTGCACCTACGAACTCGATATTGTGAAACGTAGATTGTTTTTTGTTTCATAATTGTTTATAAAATAACGATATTTGTCGCTCTGTATTAGATAAATAAATGACAGCAGAAAGAAAAGTAAGATAAGTAGCTCGGTTCAAATCACTATTTAGTTTTATGTGGTTCAAATGGTACAGGAAAACGTCGTAAAAATATTTTTAACTGGGAGTAAGTTTAATCTATGATCTAAGCGTAAGTAAAACTCTCTGTGTGGCGTAACGCTTAAAATTATGGAAAACCGTTTCTGTCTTTTAGATATCACAATAAAATAAAAAAAGGCAATAAAAGTTTGTAGGTTTGTAAGTGTGTATTTTTGTCTCTACATACCCCTGTATCGGCTGAACTGATTTGAATGAAATCGAAAATAGTAGTGGTAGAACTCTTAGCAGAGTCCGCTTGGGGAAGTACCACACCCTTGCAAGTTATTAAGCCAAGCAAGCAGTTAAGTGCTGACATTACTGTGTTCCGGTTTGAAAGGCGATGTTTCGAGTGAAATTACAGGGCTTACCTTATATCTTTATCTTGTATATCTGGGTGACGAGCGCAGTGCAGTGCTGGGTAATGATTTGGACTCTACATGATCCATTAGTTGCGTGTCACTGTGCTGTTATGTGGCAGGCATGTTGTTTACCACCAGGCGCATGTCCTGCTCGCCTCAACACTCTCTACTTAAAAAAAATGCGTTTCGTGGGCTAATAATATACATAGACTAATTCTACTCCCGTTGAAGTAAGTATACTTCCTGCAGAATACTTGATTTATTTATGTGTATTGAGTCTGGGTGCTCAATACTGTCAAGTCACATGGGTGTCGTTAAATGATGGGGTGCAGTTAGTGAGAAATAAATAAAAAAAACTAAAAAACAATGTCAGAACTGATGCCTAACCAGAAATATATAATGGCAAAGTTGATGTTAGAAATTGTATCTCGTATATACGAGTATATGTGTGTTTCCAGTGAAATTACAGAGATAAAACACCTTATATATCTGGGTGACGAGCGCAGTGCAGTGCTGCAGGTAGCGATTTAAACACTTCATGTTCCAATAGCTGCGTGTCACTGTGCTGTTATGTGGCAGGCATGTTGTTTACCATCAGGCACATGTCCTGCTCGTCTCGTCACTCTATACAAAAAAAAAACACCACACAAATGTAATAGTGCATAATAAAAGGCTTAAAGATTGTAAATTAAATTAGAAAATTATATAAATATTAGATTATAATCAAACATCGTTATATTACAAACTGACAGTATTTTCAATTCTACGTTGACATTTATTATCGGTGTTCTTCCTAACTGTTACATTCGCCTTACCTGACCTCATTTCTCAACGGAATGGGAAACAAAGAAAACGTTTCGAAGCACTTTATCAATACGTTATCAGCAGATAGGAATGGTTCCCGACCTTGGGTGAGTCGCGAACGACGTAATTTTGGGCCTCGACCAGACTTGGCTTGGTGCGTGGGAATAGCGGGAAGCGGAAAACACAGAATTGTCTTAGAATAGTCAGTCTAGTCTGTTGTAGTACCTTCACCGAAAATGTATTAGAAACTTCCATGAATCTAACCGTAAAACTGAGGAAAAGTAAGTAATAATAATTCCTAATGATGACCACAATGTAGCAATCGCTCCCAAAACCGGAGATTTTTGAAGTGAAAACTTCTTTAGGAGCGCCTAGACAGAGTTTTCGTGGGGTGTAAATTGGATTCTACCGTCACGCTCGGGTATGATAAGAAATCTTCGGGTAAACTCGGGACATTGGCGATTGGGCATCTGGAAATGCGTCAGCCAATGGGAAATGCTGAAAGGGCGTGACCTCGCCATCATGGCATGGCCATCTAGAAATGCGTGAGCCAATGGGAAATGCTGAGGCATTTCTAGATGGCCATGCCATGATGGCGAGGCTACGCCCTCCGGTTACACCCATGTAGTTTCCAAGGTTAGCTATCAAATTCTGAGTTATAAGTTTTCACTTCTATTGGTAGTACCTATGACTGCCATTTTTTTTTAAATAGTTATAGAGTGACGAGGACAGCAGGACATTGTGTGATGAAAAGCAACATGGCTGCTTAACAGCACAGTGACACGCAGCTTGGATTATGAAAAGTTTAAATCATTACCACAGCAAGGCACTGGTTAATACTCAAAGACATAAGATGTTTTATGTCCATGCCCTGTAATTTCACTGGAAACATTGCCCTTCAAACACAGTGATATTTTCACATTACCGCTTGATGGTAGAATAACTGGCATAAGAGTGGCACTGCCCCAGGCCGACAGCAAAGTCCTACCACTACAATCTCAGAATCAACTAACTGATTGCTCAATATAACATCAAGCGCAGACGCAGTGTAAAGGTACAATTTCGCGCCGAGACCGCGACGCGAGACCACGACCGGAGACCGCGACAGGCATTTGACATTATAGAATTGTATGGGCGCCAGTTCGCGCCGAGACCGAGACAGGTCGCGGTAGCGCTTTCGTGTCGCGGTCTCCACGCGAACTTGTACTTTTAGTCTTCACGTGTCATGTCCTGGAGTAGTGTCTCAAGGCAGATGAAAAAAATTGATAATTTCTGAAATAATTACCTCCTATAACGCCTGTCGCCGTAATAAAGTTGGAAAACGAACCTAAATTTACGAGGCAGCTGAGCGATATGCGATAAAAAATTTCACTTATAGCAGAGCTAGAAAAAAAGACATTCTTTTTTCTATACTATAATATTTTAGTTAGAAGTTTGTGAGGTTGAGGGGGCAATATCACGATCTACTGGACCGATTTTGATAATTATTTTACTTGTATTTGTGAAAATTATACGTTAACTTATCCGAAAAATGAGAAGATTTTTTCATGATAGTTAGATTAGCAAAATAAATTTGAGAAAAAACGCTCCAACGAAAACGTTTTTTACAAACGATTCGAGATGTAGTTATTATTGAGATCAAAAACAGTTTATTAGCAAGACGCCTGCCAAAAACCGCACAATATTACGCAGCTATTGGAACATGAAGAGTCCAAATCATTACCTAGCTCTCCACTCACCTTCACTCAAATATAGAGAAATATTTATTTCTATTCTCTGTAACTTCTCTGGAAACATTGCCATTCAAACTAGGACACAGTGATGTTTGCACACTGCTGCAAAATTTCTGCACAACATTAACTTAACTGGAAAACTGACAGAGAACTAGTATCTGCCAACATTGAAAATCTTACGCTAACCATTAACCGCGCTGTGACCGCACTCAGAACTAAGTCTTAGATTGGTAGTATTTAGGGTCCGTCTCTCCTTTCACTTTGTCGCAATCATTTAGCTTTAATTAATCGAACGATGATGTGGGTAAATTAAATGTCAGGAATTGTTTAAGACGACTCGATAGTCGAAATGTAAAGATATTTAATATCGAAGTTACGTAAATTAAATTGGGACGAAATTGTAAATAAAGTGGCCAAGTGCGAGTTGGACTCGCCCATGAAGGGTTCCGTTGCAGCAAGTAACATAAGATACATAGTACACCTAGTTCTTGTAGTTCGTTGTAACTTTGATCGAAGTTTCAATAATAGTGTATTTATGACGTACTAAAAAAAAACTACTCATCAGATCGAGTTCAAACTAATTTTCGTTGGTAGTTTACATGGAAATGTAGATCATATATTTTTTTTAGATTTTTCATTCTGTTACTTTAGAAGTTAGAGGGGGGGGGACACACATTTTACCACTTTGGAAGTGTCTCTCGCGCAAATCATTCAGTGTAGACGAAAATGATTTTAGAAATCTCAACATCATTTTTGAAGACCTATCGATAGACACCCCACATGTGTAGGTATGACGAAAAAAAAAATTTTGAGTTTCAGTTTTCAGTATGGGAGGCAACCCTAATTTTTTATTTTTTTTATTTTTTTTGTACAAATCTTAATGCGGTTCACAGAATACATCTACTTACCAAGTTTCAACGGTGTAGTTCTCATAGTTTCGGCATAAAGTGGCTGTGACATACGGACGGACAGACAGACAGACAGACAGACAGACAGACAGACAGACATGACGAATCTATAAGGGTTCCGTTTTTAAGTTTTACGGAACCCTAAAAACGCATATTTGCATATTTTTCTATAGTCTTCGATTATTTGTTATAGTCTTCAGTAAAGTAATAAAGATTGCTATTAAGAAGATATTTTAGCTTGATATAAGGTTATAACTGTCGTTGATCGTAGCAGTTTATCTTGCACCACATCTGCCCTCACCCTGCTGTATAAAACTGTACAAGCTGTTGTAAAACAAGAACCATTGCAGTCGATAAAGTTAATTAGTTTTAACCAATGACTTCAAAGGAAGGACGTGGCTTACTGAATATTTTTTGGCATTTTAATAGCCAGCAAAAACTCGTTCACTGCCTCCCGCGCACTGACCGCTGTGAACTGAGTCGTATGTCGCATGGCCCTAAAAATGCCCAACGCGGTTGTGCCATTTTTTTGCACCTCTGGCCAGGTCCTTATAAATAAGTCTATGGTTTTAACGTTTTTGTTAACAAAAACCTACTAACTAGAGGTTTGTTTCTGATCTACACTTGCGAAGCGTCGTTGGATTTCGAAATAGATGAAGCTGTAGTGATGTAAGCTTTAACGCATGCATTCAATGTATTTAGCACTTTATTATTATTTTAAATTGGTTTATTAATAAATGTCTGATGTCGATTTAAATCTTGTAAGTTCCTGCTGTGATTATTGTTTAGAGTTTTTTGAGTAAGTAGACTACGATGATTTGTCTTATCGTGATGCATGTCGGTTACTTACCTTCAGCGGGTCACGGCTGATAATGATGATGTCTACTGCTACAGCTAAAACAAACTACAAGAGGTAACGCGAACGAATGACCCATGGCAGTAAAGACCTCAGCAATTATTTTCGTTCAACTCTGACAACTGCATTGATTTCAATGAATATTTTTCCTCAGAAGCACAGAATCTTTAAGGCATACAATTTAAATTAAGCTATTTCGCTTTATAGAAGCAAAATAACACAAAAAATATGCTTTGAAAATATTTTGTAAATATTTTGACCGAAGTTCATCAAATGAATTATGTTATTAAGATATATTGAAACAAAATTAAAATATTCGTATTTGTGCATGTCTCAATAGATCAAAAGAATCTGATCTTAAGACCTGAATTTGACAATTTTGTTAATTATAAATTTTGACCAAAAATTCTTGAATCTTATCGGCTCAAAAGTCATACCGTATTATTCTAAAAATGCAGTAACGTCAGATTTGTATAAAAATAACAGCTGCCCAAAACAACCGACCAAATCATACTCAATGTAAATGGACAGGCGTGATAAGCGTCATTACGTCTTTACCTGACTTACGCTCCTAAAGCTACTGGTGCTAGCGCTCCGAGCCTGCAAGAAAAAACATTCGTTCCTATACACTAGCACACATAGCTCGTACCAACCAAGAAGATTGACATGCTTGCTGTTAGATGTTCAACTGTTTTTGTTCAACTGTTTTTATTCAAATTTGGAAACTCGATTCCATGACACAGGACTTTACTTAGTAAAATCCAGATTTTTTTACAGAACATACAGCATTGTGTTGCTATTTTCACCGACTTTAACACAAAAAGGTGGAGGGTCTCAATTTATTTGTAAGTTTTCTTGTATGTATGTTTCGCGATAGCTCCGCTAATTGTGAATCCATTTTGATTGTTCTTTTTTTGTTTGGTATATCATAGTTTAATGGAGATTCAATCAAAAATTTTATCGAAATCAGTGCGGCTGTTTTAAAAAACTAAAATTTACTTTAATTTTAGTGACAGTTTCTCATGAAATATGCCCGAGTGTCTCATTTTATTGTTTAATTTAAGCCGTTTTTTGTTTTTTCGTAGAAAATATTTATTATTTCTTAATAGTATTTCTTTTGAAATTTGGTCGAGTGTCTGAATTTAATTTTAAATTGAAGTAAGTTTATTTTTCAGAGAAACTATTTGTTTTGTATCTATTCAAATTTGGAAACAGGACTTCACGACACAGGGCTTCACCTAAATCCAGGGTTTCTAAGAGAGAGACACTATTATTATTGTGTTCCCCAAATAGTTTTAATATTTATTATTTGACATAATATTTTGCCACTTGTGATTCATAAAGAGATTTTCTATCTATTTTCTTTATTTCACATATTTAACTACTTTTTTATTTTACATATTTATCTTAGTCTTTGAGATGTTACCGATGTTACATAAATGCTATTATTAGATTTCATCTTTGATTAAAATTTAACACACCGATTAATTTTTCATTTTTAAAAGACAAAATATTCCGACATTAAATTTAAGATTTTCTGACATTTCATTACTTCATATATTGCATTATTTGCTGTAATTGTTTTTTGTGCAAAATTGTGTTTTTTTTTTGGCTTGTCTTTGCGCTTCTTGTTAAGTTTGTTTTATTTCGTTATGACGATAGATTAAGCGAAAATAAATAATAAACATTAAAAAAAAACACTAAAAGGAATGGAATTGCTCTGTCTCTCTATTTGAAACGAGATGTAAAAGAAATAGACATTGTCTCAATATTTTCAACCTGTGTCCGTCATAAAGTCACAGATGTCATAATCACGATCACTTATGGGCGAAACACAAACACCAGCCGTTATAAGTTGACTTCAAAAACAATGAATCGCAATGTGTCTTAAGATCACGTTATACTGGCAAACACAGATTTCGCTTATACTCGTCATTGCGAATTGGAGCACTAACAAATTATGTCACAAGAAGGTACATGTAAACAAATGGCCATGCATCTCGTTTTGAAGGTTTAATAAATGTTACAAATACTGTGGTAGAAACGAAGACTGCCTTTTTGCGGTTTCTTTTCTTAAAATATACATATTTATATACTAATTATATATTTGATGAAAAAGGAACAATAAGCTGGATTTCTTTGTATTTAATTTAATTCACTGGCAATTTGTTTAATACATCAGTGTGTTTTATACCAGTTTATGGATTAGGTAGGTACCTAATTACTAGAAAAAGCTATTCAGCAGTAACTGAACAGGTGAGTAAGAGTTACATATTTTTTAAAAATAAAAATAAAAAACATGACAATGTAAGATAAAAGAGATTTTCGTTCGATTTTTATGTAACAAATTAGTTTATGATAAATTAATTACTTACGTTTGTTTTGCTGGAATTGGTTGATTTTAATGAGATAAATATTATGTATTTCGTTATTTCGTCATATTTTGACATGTAATGGTCATTTGCGCTAAAATGATTTACAGATATAGTAGGTAACTATTGTGTCGAAAAAAAACGGTCTACATATTTTGAATATTAACAGGAGTTCATTTAAAATTTCTTTGAAAAGAAAATTTATTTCATTCACGTCAGGGCTACTTCATTCACAAAGGCTTATAAAAATTCTGATAGCGTGGACATTCCCGTAAAAAAATATTTATAGAAAAGGGTCAGTAAAACCATCGTTCTGTATCCTGCATAGCTAAATTGGGAAACATAGTTTATTACATTAATCTTTTTATGAAAATCTTCTAATGAAACTGGGTACTTCGTAAGAAAGTTCTCAATTTACATCTATTGAAAAAAGATTTAAATGGAATTTTACAAATATTATAAACGTATATAGTTTAATTCCTAATATACGATTAGTTATTTTGTTGGTTATTTTGTAAACTGGGTAGTAAGAAAGTTCTCAATTTACATCTATAGACAAAAGCTTTTAAACGGAATTTCACAAACATTATAAACGTATATACTATATAGTTTAAATCCTAATATACTTACGGTTGGTTATTTTGTTTTGTTGTAATAGCAATTTACGTATTGAAAATAAAAGGACCTAAATGTTATTTTTCTGTATACTTTGAATGATCTTAGATTATATGGATTTTTCGTTAATATTTTTTGGGAAATATGCTGAAATATAGTTTTTTTTAAAGAGATCTGAAACATTTGTTAAGTTAATTATTGTTTTAACCCCAAAAGATTTAGATTTAGTCGGTTTTTAGATAAAATACAAATTAATAACAAACAGTTTAGACATCTACACAGCATTGTGCATTCGTGCTAGCAGTTTAGAAGGAAGAGATAGACGTGCACATCTAATCTTTTTGGTCAGATACACATAGAAAACAGTAAATGTTATATGCACAGACAATTTAAAGCTTCATTTGATTATTTTTACTAAAAACATTTGAGTACCATTCTAAATTTCAATGCTCAAATTCAAAATTAATTCACATTTAAAAAATGAAAAAATAACTTCGAGTTTTATTTTTCGTTAGTCGATGTGACAGTGACAGCTCAATTTTTTTTTCATCAATTCAAGCATTCGTCGTTTGTCTTAATATCGATTGTTGATCTTAAAATCCAAAGATTTAATTCAAATGAAGCTTCAAATACACACGTAACAAATAATCCGATAATGCAAGCATAATAAATATTGCTTATCGTGTAAGTAAATAGAGTTAAAATAGTGTGGTCAGTTTCATACTGCACAGAAAGCTAGATAGAAGTTTGCAATCAACACTTTTAAAGCAGCTCTTTACAAAAATACACAGATAGACCAATCAAATGTTGTTAAGTGTTCTCCGTTTTGGAAAATGTTCCGTCCTTGTAAAGAGCACTCCGGTCACTTAAACACACATAAAGCATCTGCCAAGACATTCAGCGACATTTATTTACATTAATACAAATACAACAATCATTACTGCACATATATAATGATAATGTTGTCGTCATGTAGTGGCTGAAGTCTGTGTGCAAATTTATCGTTAATTCGTGTGTTAGTTTAAATCGTCGCCTTCATCCTGTAAAGTGTTAAAAAATGGTTAAGACAGATAGAAAGTTGATAGATTTTTCTACTTCTTTTTCGATATATATATCGAAAATATATAATAATTCTATTTCGATATAAGTTTAATGTTTATTTTGATAATTCACTGGTACGCAGATAATAATAATAAATATGACCTTAACTTAAACTATTACGTGTATTCGTTAATTTAAATAACTTTCTCTAAGGGGTAATTAAAGGTTGACCTTTTGATCGCGCAAAAAAATCAACTGTTTTTTTTCAAGTCCAAAGTCCATTTTTGTACGGAACAGCTAAATCTTTTTTCGTGATCTCAGGTTTGCTCTATGATAAAAGTTGTTCTTTAAGGAAAGGAGAATTCTATTTTTTTGGATTTGCACTAAAAGTTTTCGTAACTATTTTTTTCATGCATATTTTTAGTTAATCGTGGTGATCAAGTTTTTCTTTTAACTAACGTGACGAATACGGTGAAAACAATATTTGTTTTGTTGTCATTGTTGTTTTTTGGAACTCCTATTTATATACCACTAAAAAAAATAAAAAAACGATACAACTAATTTATAGACCTAGATCATGTTCAAGTTTTTTATAGTTGAAAAATTGGCTTCCGTAATACCATTTTTCTTGTCTTTTTTTTGTTAACCTTGCTGATTTATGGCTATGATTTCAATTCCAAATGTGTTTTTTTTATTTATCAGTAATCATTATTTTTATTCCGAAGAAGTATCGTCTATTTTCTCCAGCTGAAGGTCTGCTTCGCGTTGACCAAAACCTTACCTAAGAAAAAAAATTAAGACAAAAAACTTATAATCTAAATAAAAGTGACAAAACTCTTGATATTTAAAATGCCAAATCTTTACCTAAAACAAGAATCAAGACAAAAAACTTAATATCTAAAAACATTGACAGATCTCTTAGTATGTAAAATATTTCTTATATCTAAATGTTGATGTATGTACCAACAATGTGTTACTGTGAAGTAAGTAGGTTATATAAATTCGTTCCACGCCTCGTCGCAGCGAGCAAATCCCTTGTTACCTGAAAACGGTTTAAATCTCAAATCTTCATGGATTCTCGTTCATATAAATCCCTTTATAACATTATATTTCTTTGTAACACTGAACATGTTTTCTTCTTTAAGACATATTTTTTGATAATTTATTCACATTTCGTTGCGAAGGTTTTTTTTTCTCTCGAAGTCGTGTTCTTTGATAATTGTACCAGTAGATGTATCGAATTACTAAACTGGAAAAGCAGCACATATTTCGAAAGCTGGCACTAAAATTTTAAGTAGATATTTCGGTAAGCTGAAACCTTGTAACATACTTATTTTATTATACCTATCATACGGAGCTGCAGACTTAGCTGGTGAGTAGCGTGGCAAAATTAACCCCTCAATTTAGATCACCTGGCAGGTAGAAAGTCCCACTTGAACCGTCTGTCTTTTCGAGACTCTAGTTTTAGGAGAGCATCTTTATCTAATTTTTTTTGCGTGTTCATGGTTTTCATCAAAGTACATGTGTTTATAATAATTTTATTACAAACAAAATTATGCAATTTTAATTACTACTACAATCATGTTTTTTTTTTAATTCAAAATTGCTACTCCACAGTCTCCGGGGTCAGTGACTTTTGTCATTTCAAATCGTTACAATCATGTTTGCGTAGTACAGTTATTTGTGTATTTAAAAAAATACTAGAAATTAAATTTTCTCCGGTTTCAATGTACAAATATACATATTGATAATACTCAATTTCTTAATGTACTTTAATACTTAATGTACTGTAAAATAAATTATTTTCGATATTTATTGTGCATTTTTTAAATTTATATTTAGTTTTATTTGCCTATATTTTAACCTCCTATTTGCACCGCTCGTCTTCACACATTTTCAAGTTGCCTGGCAGAGATCATTTTTGACGAAATGACCGCTAGCTGTTGCATTTTTAATTTAATGATATTTTTGTGGTTCTATCAAAAAAAATATTATATTAACTGTTTAAATATAACATGGTTTTGAAGCATGTCCGATAATCCATCCGATAATATCCAATTTAAAAAAAATATACAGAATCGGTTCGTTCGGAAAATGCAACTAACATTCAAATAATTCATACAACGTCAAGATACTTGGAGCATTGGCAGTAAGTACACTTTGTCTTACTCCTGTAGTTTTAGGCCCAATAATAATAAATGTTATAGTTTCAGTTTGTCATGAGTTTAATTATTATTATAGTATGTTAGCTAGTAATACAAATAAAAATATGCCAGAAAGACTTCGACGCAAAACGCTTCAAAAATAAAGAAAATACCCTCCCTAAGCCCTTACCTACACATACATATAATGATGAAGGTCTACTGCTAAGGCCATGAATTTTCAAAACGAAATTTGGTTTTGCGATCCTTCTAAGAGCTCACAATATACGATACAAGCCAGATTTGCCATAAGACTATTGAGTGTGATACTCAGGGTGTACTCGGAATGACCAAGGGGTGAAAAACGTCAAATTACACAAACGTGACACCGCCTGCACTGCGACTTTAAAAAGAAATGCCCTTAAAAATACTAATATGGGTAACACATGCACATGATCGAAAAAATAGTACACGTATTTCAGATTATTTTCAAAGCCTTGAAAACAATTCCAACTTTACCGATTCAGCTAATCTGACAACGCACAGGTCAAAATGCTAATAAAAAAACTAAAGCGTGAGTTCATTGGATGACAAACTTATAAAAAGTTACGTAATTGATCAAACAGAGAAATTGGGTGTGTTAAACTGAAAATTCAAGCAGTGGCGCCAACTCTCAACACCGTGGTAATATATAAATGAGGTTAGCTGCATCGACCTTTCTTGAAGGTACGTAACCCCTATGATCCTAAGTACACACAATCAAAACTCAATGGAATTTAACGAGCCCAGTGTACCTTTTGTACTCGATAACTAGAGTTGGGCAAAATGTATAATCCAATGTATTCGATTCTGTCAATTGTAGTCGATATAAGTGCCAAATAAAATCGAATGACTACACTGGTTACTTTAATTTTTATATTAGGTACTAGTATTTCAGAAACCGTATTATATAATTACCGAGTTGAAAAAAACTACTTGTGTTAGAAAAGTTATAAATTTATTTGACAAACATAATGAAGAATAAAAAAAACTACTCAACCTTGAAAAAGAAGGAGACAAGGTCAAGTTCAGAAAAATAAAATATGGCGTAGATTTTTTTAAATAATTTAGAGTTACGAGACGTGCAGGACATGTGCACATAATAAAAAGCACAGTGACACGCAGCTATTGGAACACGAAGAGTCCAAATCATTACCTAGCTCTGCTTTGTGCTTGTCACCCAGAGATATAAAATCATTTATCTATATGCCCCATAATTGCTCCCAAAACATTACCCCTCAAAACACAACACAGTTATGTTTGCACATTACTGCTTGGCGGTAAAATAATTGGAAAAGGTGTGGTACTCCCCCAGACGAATTCAGCAACAAGTCCTACCACTACTAATCGTCGTGCAAATATTGATCAAATTATTCGAACAATAATTTGATTGGTTTTTTGCAACAATAGTATTCGATTGTAATAATTTTAATACATCACCTATCTACTTGTAAAGTTGAAGATACTGTGAAGCTGCAGGTTGAATATAGATGTTCTGTAATAAGGATCAAATTGATTTCATTGTATCTGAGCTCAATGATGGCTTTTCGATGAGAAAATTCAATCCTGGAGATGCTTCAGTATCTTCGCTGCTGCAGAATGGTTCTGTTTTTCTCTGTTGATTGTTTTTGTGAAAGGGTTTTTTGTAGTGAATTTTGAAAAAATAATCAATTGCCTATACGTGCTACAAAATGTACCTTAGTTCAAATAAAATCAATGGGAAAGTCAATTTGTTCTCGCGATTTCAAGATCGTCTTGTTTGTAGCAATGGATAGATCGTAAGATCGTGACCCAGTGACTTCTTTTGTAGTATAGAATGAGAAAACGAGCAAAACATATGCCTGGTGGAAAGCTTCTCGCTCGCACAGGACAGAACTGCTAGTTACAGAAATTCCAAATGTTTTACCTTAATAATAGCGTAGAAAAAAAATGAGTTTTTGAAGAGAAAACTTCTTTTGGTACGCCACAAACAGAGTTTTCATGGGTTTGAATTGAATTTTAGCGACACGCTCGGGTATGATAAAAAAAAATTGGCAGTCATACGAACTGCCGATAGAAGTGATAACTTAAAACTCAGAATTTGATAGATTACCTTGGAAACTTCAGGGGTGTAACCGGAGGGCGTAGCCTCGCCATCATGCCATGACCATCTAGAAATGCGTCATCATTTCCCATTGGCTCACGCATTTCTAGATGGCCATGCCATGAAGGCGAGGCCACGCTCTTTCAGCATTTCCCATTGGCTGACGCATTTCTAGATGCCCAATGGCCAAGGTCCCGATTTTACCCGAAGATTTCTTATCATACCCGAGCGTGACGGTAGAATTCAATTTACACCCCATGAAAAATTTATCTAGGCGCGCCTAAAGAAGTTTTCACTTCAAAAAGTCTTTGGGAAAACTCGAGACCATGGCCATGCTCATGGCCACGCCCTCCGGTTTCACCCGCGTAGTTTACAAAATAAGCTATCAAATTCTGAGTTTTAAGCTTTCACTTCTATCGGCTTATCGTTCTTATGGGTGCCAATAAATTTATAGCTTAGCATACGAGACGAGCAGAACATGTGCCTGATGTTAAGCAACATACCTGCCACATAACAGCACTGTGCCACGCAGCTATTAGAACTAGAAAGGGTCTAAATCATTACCTAGCACAGCACTGCGCTTGTCACCTAGAGATATAAGAGGTTGTATCGCTGTGCCCTGTAATTTTACTGCATACATTCTCCTTCAAACCGGAACACAGTAACGTTTACTGGTTAATGTTTGGTGTGGTACTTCCCCAGACAGGCTTTGCAAAGAGTCCTACCATTACAAAAAAGAGCGCCTAAAAGATCGCCTAAAAAACCTAACACTACAAGCACCAAGTAAATCACGGACCCCGGAGTCTATGTAGTGGATAATTAAAAAAAAAAGCACCAAGTAAAGTACTATATTTAAGTAGGTATCCACACAACCTATACCAACATTCAATACGAATACCTACTAAGTTTGAAGTAAGTGAAACCGGGTAAGTTCATTTTTCGCCTGTCCATTTTCCAAGTAGATATCTCTAGAAGTGGCCCGCCATCCGTCTCAGTCCCTCGAGACGTCAGCTGTCACAAGTTGATGGTAACAGTTTTTGCGACTGACGCGGACATGAGATTTCTATTATTCCACCCTCGAGCTTGTGGGACAAGGGGATAATCCGATAAGACTGTACGATAAGGCTGTTGGAATTCATCTATATTAATACCTATTTTTAGGTTGGAAATGTATATCTTACTAAGCATCGAAATGAATCAATGGATGTGCCCTCTTAAACTTCAGACACTCGGAATTATGTTATCGTTGGGAAGAGTGAGCTCCTATTTTTGTTTTTGTCTATTGTAGGAAGCGGTGAACGCCAGACGTCTATATCTATCACTTTTCCTTATCAACAACCAAAATAAGTACAACCGCAACATACCTTGCCGCTAGCGATTCTAGGGGTCAAGTAGATTGGTAGTTGTAAACCACGCACGCTACACAGAGACGCAGTTTGTAAACAATTTTAATTTAAAAGATGTTCTTAGGCACATCTTTTGATTTATGATATATCGATCTTAGTGAGATGATTAATTTCAAAGTTTTAAAGCTTACTGTTTGTTGTTCAATCACATCGGATTACTAAACGAAATTTTGGAACACATATTAAAGCCTGGTTTAGCAAATAGGCCACTTTTAATTGATGTAAAGTAACGGGAAAGGAACAAGTTACACGGGTATAAACGCGATCCACTGCACCGGGGTTCGAAATAAAGTTTTACTGTTTCTAATTCAATGAAAATTTACATATAATAGATTGTTTGCAGTCTTTATATCTAATCTCATAATATTTAAAATACATACTTAGATAAATAATAGTATTAAAGACATGCAGTCCGCCCTGGCTTCGCTCGTAGGACATAATAAACATATAGCACTCAAGGAAATCGGTCTAGTAGTTCCTGAGATTAATGCGTTAAAAAAAACTCTTCAGCTTATTAATTTTAATGTTAGTACAGAAAAAAATCCTACCAATATTATTAATGTCAATGTATGGATGTTTGGATATTTGTTGCTCAATCACGTCCTAAAGTATTAACGGATCGGGCTGAAATTTGGAACAGAGATAGATTATAGTCTGGAAGAACACATAGGCTACTTTTTATCCCGAAAAAACAACGGGAACGGAACTTTGCGGGTAACACCGCGGGGCGCTGCTAGTGTTAAAATAAAATAGATTATACTTTGGAACGGGCTCATGGTACGTCCTCAGACACCCACAAAATACGTAAGACTCATTTAAATTTAATAACCAAGCCTCAAAACCTCTTAACCATAGTACCGAGTAAATCCTTCAACCTATAATAACAGCCCGGTAATTCATAACGGCCATGCATCATCTGCGACCGCTTAATCCGGGAAGATTAGACCGAGAACCGGCTATAGACTTGGCTTCCGGGAAAACAGCAAACTGTGTACACCATTATATTGTTATAGCCTACATTCACCTTCATAGGTTGACGAATATTCAAATCGATTAATTACTACATTGTAAATAAACTTCAAAACAGGAGGTTCTCAAACCGTTTATATTTATATTTTTTTGTATGTATGTTACGCGATAGATGCACCAATTGTGAATCATTTTTGATGGTCCTGTTTTTGAAGTGAAAACTTCTTTTAGCGCGCCTTGGCATATTTTTCGTGGGATATGTATTGAATTCATATTCATATTCATTTATTCATACAACAAGTACACGTCAATTTTACAGTGAATTATCTGTACAATAATAATAAATAAGAACAAATACAATAATAATTCATAATTAATCAAATGTCGGCTACAATAAAATAAATAAAATTACTTAGCAATGTCAATTGTACTTAAAATAACAAAATAAAAAAATATGTATGAAATAATGTCAATTGTAATTATAAAAATAATGTTCAATAATAATAATCAAAATACAAGAATTAATTTCATTAATCAGATTTTAAAACTGTAATTGCCCATTAGGACTAACACAGATTAGGCTAACCTACAGGTACCTCATTGTACCTACATTGTTTCTTTTCTAGACATGTATTCCGTATGTATGTCATAAAAAGATTGGGTTTATAAGCCAACGCTTGAGCCTAGTTTTGAAAATGGGCAGTGTAGGGGACTCCAGCACAATCTCAGGCAATCGGTTATATATCATAGTGCCCATGACATGAGTCAACCTCGCGGACTTCTCGAGAGTTCGTGGTACTGCTTTTAACCTAAATTTATACCGGGTGACTCGTTGTTTCGAGTCGTGCAGGGTTTTACCTACCACCTCGTATGATCCGATGTTCGCGCGCACGTATGTTGCGACCTGCATAACTATTATACCTGGTAGCGTAAGGATCCCAAGTGACACGAAGAATGGCTTGGACTGAACGGATTGGTCTTCAGGTATGCGCGCAATAGCTCGAACAGCTCTCTTTTGGCACACGAAAGCACGTTTCCATTCGGCGCCCCTGCCCCACAGTTCAGCCCCGTACTGAAGCAAGGAATGAATCGTGGCAAAATAGCAGGACCGAACCACGTCGGTCGGAAGGAACCTGGCCAGTCGCCTCAAGGCAAAACACGCACCACCGAGTTTCCCACACAACTTATCGATATGGGGTTCCCAGGTGAGGCCACTGTCAAGCTCGAACCCGAGGAAGGTTGTTTTGTCCACTTGTTCAATCACAGAGCCATTCACATATACGCTAAGCTGTCGGCGAGGCCGACCCGATAAGTCGAATCTTAAAAAATGGGTTTTCGTGAGGTTAAGAGCCAGACCCGTTCCCTCCAAACCACCTTCCTAGTTGCGCAGCGGCGGTATTCAATTTTACCTCCAACTCCTCAAGTGTTGATGCAGTGACTACTGCCGCAACGTCATCTGCGTACATTAGCACATCTGCGTCTGTTATGGCCGAAGGTAAATCGTTCAAGAGGAGGGAGAATAGAATGTTCGACACCGGCGAACCCTGCGCCACTCCCATCGTGGTCATCAAGGGGTCCGATCTGAGCTGGCCGCCCTCACCCACTACAACCTGGGACCTATCGTGAATAAGTTCAGTCAGCAGAGATAGTGATTTGCCTCGGATCCCATAGTGGTTCAGCTTTAACCTGAGTATTTTGTGGTCAGCGACGTCGAATGCTTTCGAGAGGTCGCAGCACAGCACCGCTACCTGCTGCTTTCTCTCCCGAGCATCCACCACCCGACGCACCATCACCTCTCTCGTGAGTGACGTTGTCGACCTGCCCTCACGGTACGCGTGCTGCCGGTCCGAAAGCGCTTGAATATTGGATAAGTGTGCTATGAGACGTGCGCTTAACCCATTTTCGAGTACCTTAGCAATCGCTGGTATTATCGATACTGGTCGATAGTTATCTACATTCTGCCGTTTGCCCTTGCCTTTAAAAATCGGTGCTACAGATCGGCGATTCAGGGTATTTTCCTTCTCTTAAATATTGATTGAATAGGCTAGCTAGTACAGGAGCGATCGAATTGGCCACCATATGCAGTGTTTGCATCGAAATACCGTACGCATCCTTTGATGGTTTCGCCGGTATGCGTTTGGTTACAATATTAAAAATTTCAGCCGCGGAGAAAGAGCGTAATCGCAGCGAGTGGTCGGCCGGAGCGCTCGCCGCGCGCAGCGCGCCTTCCGCGAAGCACGAGTCGGCGCGCGGCGCGCGGCAGGCTCCCGCCGCTCCCACGAATCTTACGTTCATCATGTTTAATAGATCTATTTTAGTACCGAATGAGTCACCCGCTGTATCCCTGACGATGTCTGTGAAGTCAAGATCACACCGATTATCTTTTCCTCTCTCTTCATTAACAATTGTCCACATCGTTTTTGTGTGGTTTTTAGTATTTAATAATATTGAAGAATAATAATTGCACTTTTTAGTGCTTAGTAATTTATCGTAAATAATATTTAAATCATATGTGAATTGTTTTAATATGTCAATGTTTGGATTCCTGTCACATAGTTCTGTAATATCAAATAATAATAATCTAAAACTCTTAATGTCGTCCGTCACCCAAGAGGATCGTCTATAAACCTTAACTACGCGACGTAGTGGAAAGCAATCGTTAAATTTGTTTATAATTATATTAATCACAGATTTCGTCAGTGATTCCGCTGAGGCATTCTAGCATCACGCTCCGATATGATAAGAAATCTTCTGGTAAAAAATCTCGGGGCCATAGCCATTGGCCATCTAGAAATGCGTCAGCCAATGGGAAATGCTGACGCATTTCTAGATGACCATGCCATGATTGCTAGGCCACGCCCTTCGGTTAGTGTAACAGTTTCCAAAGTTAGATAGCAAATTCTGGGCTATAAGTTTTCACTTCTATCGGCAATTCCTATGACTGCCAATTTTTTTGTTTGGTGGTCCCATATAAGTTATATCGAAATCGGTGTGGTGGTTCTTGGATCAAGAAAAACTAAAATTTGATTTGATTTAGCTGTTGAATTTTAAACCAAAGTTGGCTTTTTTTACTTTGAATTTATTTTATATTAAATACCTTTTGTTTGATTTCGTTAATACTTCGCTTTTTTTCATAGTGATACGTAATTATAATTTGGTATACCTGACAAAGCCTGATCGAATGTATACGAAAGAATAAGGCATATTTTCCTCACTCTACCGTGAAGGCTCTAAGCAAGCAACGGCGGCTTCAACACGAATTATAACTTCCGCTAACTTCCTGATATACTTACATAGATTCCAATATATATCGGTATACCATAGCTAATACATAGTCGAAGGCGTATAGTACTCATCCGGAGTTGTGGAACTGGGTCGAGTTTGTCACTATTATTTAAACTGTGGCATGGAGAACTACATAGAAACGCCCTCGGTTTTACCTGCTTCTTTTCGAGAATATTTTTTTTAGTAGGTACTTACCAACTTTAACTCTACAGGGTTACTGGTAATCAGCCTGCATCCGTTTAAGGGCATGTTCTGTATATTTAAACAAACAACTTTTGTTTTACAACTTTCGTTAAAACTTAATAGATAACCCAAAAAAAATTGTATTTGTTGCCTTTTTTTGTACTGTTTAGCGACTTTTTAGTGTTTATTTGCTTCGGTACATCATTTTTTGCGCGTTAAAGAGCGTACGCGCTCTCGTTACTAATTGTTCTTTACTTTTAGACCGTGCAAATGCACTTTTTATTTATTTTGTAAAATAAAAATAAAAACATTTTTTTTTAAAACTGTAGAACAAAAGTTGACCTATTGAATGTACCTAACATCCCCTTAAAAGGATGCAGGCTGATTACCAATAACCCTGTATAAGCTGAAGAGTTCATTTGGTTAAAGACCCTAATTTCAGGAACTAAAAGACCGATTTCAATAATTATTTTGCCGGTGGATTTGTAGGTGATTTCTGAGTCTATAGACTATATACATGTACCTCGGGCAAAACCAGGGTGGACCGCTAGCTTATATCTATGTAAGATGATTTATTTCAATACCCTCCGATTTCTTCGTTACCATTGTTCTAAAAATCTAAGCACAGTCATGTTTGCACATTACTGCTTGGCGGTAGAATAACTGTTAATTAATGATGTAGTACTTCCCCAGATGAACGCTACAAAGAACCCTACGACTACAAAATCATTTGATATTGATAGGAATTGTTACATTTCCTCACAATTTTTGTAACATAGCGTGATTAGCTGCTGCTACCATTTAGTATATGGCGTTGGTTCGATTGCGGAAATACTTGTAAAGAAATATAATTTCCGGCGAGCTTATTGCAAGGAAACGATGCAATCTATGTATCGTAATTTGACCTACTTACAGGAAAAATACCTTATAAGTGCGACATCTTCTTAAAGGTTTTTTTTTTTGTAGCATAGAGTGACAAGATGAGCAGGACATGTGCCTGATAATAAGAAATTCAGAACTCTAGAGAGGTTAGAAGAGGACTAATGTATAACGAATTATCTGTAATATTTAATGATTTTATACGCGTATAACACATTAACCGTTAATAAATTAAAAACTCAAAGATATCTACTAAAAAGTCTTTAATTTGATTCACACGATACATCATAATATGATGTTTTTCAGATCATGACTCAGTAAAACTGACTGAATTTTCCAGGAATAACGAGTAAGTAGCCTGAGGTGTTATTCTAGACTATAATTTATTTATGAACCAAATTTCATATAATAATTCAGTAGTTTTTGAATAGCAACAAACAAATACAAACTTTACAATATTTGTTGGTTGTAGGTATGTCATAAATTTAAATATGTGTGTTTGTAGTATTTTTCTTTTATCTACTACTAGCGGCCCGTTTCGGCTTCGCTCGGACATAACCTAGACACTGTCTGCAGCGCCATCTGTTACCAAAAATAAAAATAAAATGTTTGGGGTGAACAACCCCTAACACTTCGGGGTATGAAAAATAGCTAGTAGCCGATTCTCAGACCTACTGAATATGCGTATAAAATTTGGTAAAAATCAGTAAAGCCGTTTCGGAGGAGTAAGGAAACAAACACTGTGACACGAGAATTTTATATATCTACTAAATATTTTGGGACTTTGAAAAAATAGGATGGAAAAACTATTGTTTATCGTTTACTTTGTAGATCAAGTCATCTAATCTTTGAGATGCTTTGGTCTGTACAAAAATCCCTACTAGGCTTAACTATTTTGATCAAACTTGACTTATTAATGAGCGAGCGGCCCTATCGTTGGATTTCGTTGAGTGGATCTCATTTCGGAAGTAGTTCATTAATAAATAATTTCTTCCAAGTACTGGAATTCTTCAAAGATTTTATCCCACTGCATCTTTACGTTATAATATTTTGTCTTTTCCATATACAGCAACATACATAAATTTAATAATCACATCTAACATCAACCAAAGTAATAATTTCACTGGTTTCGTAGCTTAGTACCAACTAATAAGTAAGTAAGTATAAATACGTAAGTCTGCCTAAAAAGGCGTAGGTCGTGGGTTTGATTTGCACCTATAAAAATATTTGTGTGATGTATACAATTATTTGTTTTGTGTCTGGGTGGTTCTATTGGTGGATATATAATATATAAATATTGGTGGACAATTCACACACAACACCATCTGACCCCAAACTAAGCAAAGCGATATGTTCCCAGTCGCCCCCGCGGCAATGGCCACCGGAGGCAAATGGGAATAAAAATTCCCAGTTGCCACCAGTGGTGACTGGGAATCATTGCCCCCACTTCAATTTCGCTGTACATTGCTTTCACCATCGTTAAGAATAAAAGGATGCAACTTAGGATTCTTTAAATTAAATATTTATAATAATTATTAATATATTATTATTCTTCTCTGGAAACATTCAACACCTTTAAACCGGAACACAGTGAGCCCATTTGATGGTATGATAATTAGTACTTCTCCAGGCGAACTCCGTAAACTGTTTTACCACCTACTACTATTATAGGGAATCGTATGTGTTGGCCACTAAGACCTCCACATTCCTATTCCAAAAATGAAGTAAAACCTCCTCTTTCGTGGCTTTAGAAAGCAACTTCTCTTCTTCTTCTTCTTTCAACTTCAACTTCTTTTCAACTATGAAACTATGTCGCTTTTTCAAGCTATATTAATGTGATAGAAAACAGAGCAATAATTTAGCAATTTTGCGGATAGTGTAATTTTATTTTTAGACTAATAGACTAATAGATTTATATTTCAAAAGCAAAATAAATTTATTTGGATTAGTGTTACCTGAAATTATGTCACAGCTAGGCCCATTTTCTAGTTCAGGCCAAAGTGACATGGTATATATAAAAACACGTCATGGAACAATCATTTTACGTGCGGGCCACCAATATTGTTTAAAAAGAAAGAACAAAAATAGCTCAGAAACGTGGGAATGTACTAACAGAAAAAAAAATGCAAAGGAATTCTAAAACTAGCAGTAAGTAAAGTTTATTTTTGTAAGTATGGGTAGTTTATCGTCGTTATAGGTATTTGGTTACCATAACACCAGTAATACAGCTTAGTAATCGTGTGTTGTCTTAGATTTATGTATTTATTATTGCAAGCAATTACTTAGATAATAATTTGATGTTATTTTGTGGTAGTATAAGGTGTTGAATGTTTCCAGAGAAGAATAATAATATATAAATAATTATTATAAATATTTAATATAAAGAATCATAAGTTGCATCCTTTTATTCTTAACGATGGAGAAAGCAATGTACAGCGAAATTGAAGTGGGGGCAATGATTCCCAGTCGCCACCGGTGGCAACTGGGAATTTTTATTCCCATTTGCCTCCGGTGGCCATTGTCGCAGGGGCGACTGGGAATATATCAGCAAAGCTTGCTCTATGTATCATAACTATGTGTTTTTACACTTGTGCCACATGCAGCGGGGTAGGGCCCAATACCAGTGGTTAGGGCTGCAGAGTGAGGAACCTCCTGACGATTCACGCTGTGTCAAGGATGACCGCCTTCTGCATCTGCCCCTTGGTCCAACCGTCCATCAAAAGTCTCTTAAAATGTTGGTTGAAATTGTTCGCTATAAGACCGTTTGCTGACTCGACTATTACGACTATGATCGTGGAATCAACATTACCCATGGTGGTAACATTATGAGCTAAATCAAAGTACTTGCAAAGCTTCTCCTTCTCGGCTTTCACGAAGTTCTCGTGTGATATGGTGATATCCACGATTAATTACTTATTATTAGCTACGAGTAGTGCCTCGCGGCTTTAGCCGCGTAGTTCCCGTTCCTGTTGTTCTCGTTGTTTTATCGGGATAAAAAGTGGCCTATGTGTCTTTCCATATACTCTATTTGACTATTCTATTCCACTATTCCATATACAGTATTGACTATAATCTAATTGTGTTCCAAATTTCAGCCCGATCCGTTCATACGTTACGACGTGATTGAGCCACAAACATCCAAACATTGACATTTATAATATTAGTAGGATAACTTTTGTTTCTTTTTTTTTAAATAAAAAAACGACGAAAAATAACAATAAAAAGTGACGAGATGAACAGGACATGTGCCTGATGACATGCCTGCCACATAACAGCACAGTGACACGCAGCTATTAGAACATGAAGAGTTTAAATCATTACCTAGCACTACACTGCGCTCGTCACACAGAGATCTAAGATGTTATATCTCTAACCCTGTAATTTCTCTCGAAACATTGCCCTTCAAACCGGAACACGGTAATGTTTGCACATTACTGCTTGGCGGTAGAATATTTGGCAAAGGTGTGGTACTTCCCCAGGCGGACTCTGCTAAGAGTCCTACCACTACTAATTACTACTAATTACCACCATAATGAAAGATAACATTCATCACAACTCTATTTTAAGGCGAAATATGCTCCAAATCTGACGATTCGTCCTCTCGAATATTCAAAACTAGACCTTCAAAAGCGGATCATTTATATAATTTTTTGATGTATCATAAATGTTTTAGTTTTATTCTCGTGTTGTCCACATGTTCCTAACACTGTGTCAGGCAATTCACAGAGATAACTAATAATAGTAGGCCGCGTAATAAAGTAGCAGACGGCCTCTTGGGGCATTTTTATAGACCCAAGATTTACGATAATATTATGGCTATGCCGATAGTTAGCGCCGTTTTAATCTATGGCGTAAAACAAGTATGTTAAACGATAGATACATTATGTATATGTATGTATATAAATGAATGTGGTGGATATTTCACACACAAAACCAATTAGCCTCAAACTAAGCAAAGCTTGTATTATGAAAGTAATCATCATCAGCCGCAAGACGTCTACTGTTGAACATAGCCCCCCTCCTAGATTTCCACAACGAACGGTCCCGCGCAACCTGCAACCAGCGGTTTCCAACGACCTTTGTGAGGTCATCTGTCCATCTAGTGGGAGGCCGTCCAACACTGCGTTTTCCAGTTCGTGGTCGCCACTCGAGAACCTTTATTCCCCATCGGAAATCATCATGAAAGTAACATATAATTGTAAATACATACCAACTTATTATACGTAGAACCATCCAGACACGGAACAAATACTTGTATTCATCGCATAAATATTTGCCCTGGGTGAGAATCGAACCCACAATCCACAGGTACGTAGGTATACTTGCTACAAACTAAGCTACTAGGCCAGTCATTTATGTTAGTGAACATTTATCACACAATCTTATCATGTCCCAAATTAATGAAAGCTCTAATAAAGGCTCTGCCCAAATTAAAAAAAAAGGAAAGCTTGTTTGACTGAGATCAGAAATCTGATGATATCTGACTTCATATTTTTATAGTTAAGAAGATACCACAAAAAAAGTACACTAAATTTTATTTCATCTAATTCAATATTTACGTATGGAATTCTTATTTTAAACATTATAATTTAAGAAATGTACGATTTTATTTCTTGTGACTAGCATAGTGTGATGCAGTGATCTGATCTCTTTATATTCAACTAGCAGCGCCCCGCGGTGTTACCCGCGAAGTTCCCGTTCCCGTTGTTTTCCGGGATAAAAAATAGCCTATGTGTTCTTTCAGACTATAATCTATCTGTATTCCAAATTTCAGCCCGATCCGTACCTATATACGTTAGGACGTGATTGAGCAACTAACACCCATACATTAACATTTATAATATTAGTAGGATTATAGACATGACACGAGCTTGGTTGTAGGCAGGCTAGATTACCATCTCTTGTCACTCTCTTCTAAAATCACATAAACATCAACACAGAACAAATACACACGATATATCGTATTCATCACACAAATACTTCAAAAGCTGATATGAACGAGTTTGTTCGTTGTTGATGTTCGTAGCTAATTGTAGGTAGCTAGCTAGTCGTAGCTAGTACTTGTTCGTGTCAAGGGTTACTTTAAAATTTATATTTTGTGAATTATTAAAACTTGGCCTAACACAAATCTTACATTTAAAAACTAAATTTCTCATTAACATTCTACTTATACTTTTTTCGTTTGTAAATTCAACAGAAATGACTAACGAAGTTTTTTTAGTATTAACTAATATTTTTAAATACAAAAACGACCTACCGCAATGTTTGGGCTACGCCAAGGCTAACGGAAGTGCGGCCTCACGCGCCGGATATTGGGCGGCGTAGCGGTGCTACGAGTATGAACGCTACAAGCGTTACAAGCGCTACGAGCTACTGTAGCGGTATGCTACTGCGGTGGTATTTTGTTAATTCTCTCTTGGTCCTAACTGACGTACTATGCACCATAGAAAGGTGCACTAAATTGCCATTTAAATGTTTTATTTTATTTTAAAATTGATAATTGACATTTCAAAGATTGTTAAATTAATTGTATTTTAAGTATTTCTTGACATTTAAATTAAACATTTATTTTTATTTTAGAAAGGTCCATAATTTTAAACTAAACATATCTATTTCATGGGCTATGACAAATTTATCTTAACCATTAGACTTATTTAATATTTGAAATATTTACAAATTTAGACACCATTATAATTGAAAACTATACCTTCGATGACGGGTGAAAACACCTATATAGAATTTGCAATAGCGACCACAAATATCACATAAATATTATGATTGTTCGTTGGAGGCACTGAGCTTATGAACGTAATGGCTTTGCACACGCTTTCATGCCAGTGGCTTCAGGCTTATTATATCATATCACTAGCAGTTTCCGCGGCATTACCCACGTAGTTCCCGTTCCCGTTGTGCCTTTTATTATTTCGGGATAAAAAGTAGCCTATGTATTCTTCCAGACTATAATCTCAGTGTATTTCAAGTTTCAGCCTGATACGTTCATACGTTACGGTGTGATTGAGCAACAAACATCCAAACATTGAGATTTATAAAATTAGTAGGATATACACCAAATTTTAAAAACCCCGGTATCTTTCTGTCTGTCCAACGTGTTTTGCTATGTATTTCCGAATCGGAATTTTCACAGAATATTCATTTATTTTCGATGGATTTGACAACTTATAATATTGAGATAAGGAACCGAATTCCAACACGGAGAACACATAAGTATAGTGCCTATCCAACCGGCATTTGTTTTGTTTATTTTCAACTATATTTATGCTAGTTCAATAAAAATTTTGTATACTTGAACAATGCAGTTCAATGGTGACTTAGCGAAAAGACAAGAAAAATAATTCACGAGCAAAATCCTTACAGTCCCATAACATCCACTGTAATGTTACATTTCTTTTGTGCCCCTTTGTAGTAAAGTGGGTCGCATCGCTTTCTGAATAGATAAACATTCCATTCAATGTACAATTTATTGTTAGTGAACGAAATGTACTTTGAATAAAAAAGAATTTTATTTAAAGAAGCTTAGACGTTTGTTTTGTAAGTTTATTCGGTTCAAAAAGTCTTATAAAGAATTTTAGTAGCGGTAAAGGAATGCGGTGATGCTACGGGCTGTAGAAGCTCTACGAACCGTAACTTCCTAAAGCCTGCTAGTAGGCATTATGTGGTTTCTAAAGCTAGACGTACTTATACTGTGTTGGTTTTGATCAAGTTTTTACTTTATTCTATTTGTTTATACTTTTAGTGTATTGCACTTAATTTAAAAATGTAAGTTTTATCACACAATGTTGTATCTTGAGGTTTACTTAACGTAAAAAATGTAAAAAGAAATTATACAAAAAAAATGCAGCAATTTGACTTAAAACATTTGGAATACGGTAGGTAACTCCTTTTATGTTCTAGAATTAATGTTAAAATATTTAAGATTTGAAATGACAAAAGTTACAGAACCCGGAGTCTGTGGAGTGGCATATTTAAATAATAAAAAAAAAATGGTTGTCTGTAAAGTGGGTTTACTGACGATAGTTGAACGTGACAACTTCAACTACGCCTTAGAGCGAGGTAACGCCGGCGGCGAGGTAACGGCGTTAACGGCACATGACGTCATGGGCGTGTGTGCAGCCGGCTTCATCGAATTATAAGACGTTGTCACGTCAAAAAAGTATTAATGTTTAAATTCAGTCTCATGACGTCATTTTTCTTGGCGAAATAGTGGAACGGCATCTTTGTGATAAAAATGAGTGCTAAAAACTGATAATGACGATAATGACACAGTTTGTGTACAAAATGCTCGCCGTTGTAAAAATGAACCCAGTGAACGAATGAGTATAGATAAGAAACGATTGGTCACTAATGACGTCACATAGAGGTCAACTTAAAGGCCAATATTTAAAAAATCTAAACATAAATTCTTTGTTACTATACATTTTTTGTATTATTTTATTTGGGGTGTAAGGGGGAAGCGCTTAACATCTAGTTTCCCCAAATGTCAACCTCTCCTGCGCGCGGTACACCCTGCTGCCGACTAACGAGGCTCTGACGACCGAACCAATGGCGGTATATCCATTTAAAAGCCAGTCCTAAATTGACCTGGCCGGTGACGGGCAGCGGCGTCATCGGTGCAAAGGACTGGCTCCGCGGTCACCAACCCGCCTGCCAAGCGTGGTGACTATGGTAAACACCCCCCCATATGATGGTCACAGCAAAGAAACGGCCCCTAGTCCCCGGCGGCTCCGTTATTCCAGGCGCTGGTGGCAGCCTTGGTTCCGGCGGAGCATGGGGTGCTAAGAATCCCCGGCTGACGCCCCGCCACCAAACCCAACGACTCGACCTGGCAACGTACAACGCACGGACGCTGAGGGCTGACGAAAAGATTGTGGAGCTGGAAGAAGAAGTGGACAAGTTGCGCTGGGATATCATAGGGTTATCCGAAGTCCGTAGACAGGGCGAGGACAGAATGACCCTCGAATCCGGCAACTTGTTCTACTACCGGGAGGGAGATCAACAATCCCAAGGGGGTGTCGGGTTTATCATCCGCAAGTCTCTCGTCAACAACGTGTTAATGATCGAGAGTGTGTCGAGCAGGGTTGTATACCTTGTACTTAAAATAACCGACCGGTATTCATTGAAGGTCATACAGGTATACGCACCGACCTCGACACATCCCGACGAAGAGGTTGAGACCATGTATGAGGACATCTCCAAAGCCATACATGTCTCGCCAACACATTTCACAGTTGTGATGGGAGACTTCAACGCGAAACTAGGCAAACGTAGCGGTGATGAGTTGAGAATGGGACAATTCGGATATGGGCAGCGGAACCCAAGAGGGCAACGTCTAGCTGATTTCTTGGAAAGGGAGCCTCTTTATGATGAACTCCTTTTTCAAGAAACAGCCACAACGAAAATGGACCTGGATGAGCCCAGATGGTTCCACAAAAAATGAGATCGACTTCATTATGACGACTAAACGGCAAATATTCAGCGATGTCTCTGTGATTAGTAGGGTTAAAACCGGCAGCGATCACCGTATTGTAAGAGGCACGCTGAATCTAAACATTAAGTTCGAAAGATCACGTCTAATGAAGTCCACGCTCCGACCAAACTATGCTCAAATCGAAGATCCCGACAACTTTCAACTCGAACTTCAAAATCGCTTCGAAGCCTTAGATGAATGCGTAACGGCGGATGAAATAAACGACAGGCTGGTGGAAACTGTTCAAGCAGTTGGCAGGGAATTTTATAAGAGCCGACGCGAGAATAGAACCCAAAAGCTCTCCGATCATACTCTGAATCTCATGGCGGTTAGGCGAGATATGCGATTGCAGTCTTCGGTCGACATGACGGTATACAGACGGCTCAATAGACAGATTTCTACTTGTGTGCGACGCGACATACGCTGCTTCAATACTTCGTGTATTGAAGAAGCGATTAAGCTGAATAAAGGCTCGAAAGTGTTCGCAAGAAATCTGTCTCTTGGGCAAAGTCAATTGACCAAACTGAAGACCGACAGTGGTAACGTCGTCTCGTCGAGGGCCGAGATTTTGGAGGAGATTGAGAGGTTCTATGAACAGTTATACACCTCTACGCAAACACGACCTGTCGTTAGCATGGCAAAAGACCCAAGAGCCAAGCTGACCCGACACTTTACCGAAGACATCCCGGAAGTCAGCCTGTATGAGATTAGGATGGCCCTCAAACAACTTAAGAACAACAAGGCACCTGGCGACGACGGAATTACGACTGAGCTTCTGAGAGCGGGTGGAAAACCGGTACTTAAGCAGAAGTGTGGTGGTGCTCTTCTTCAAAAAAGGTGACAACACCTTGTTGAAGAACTACAGACCCATCTCACTTCTGAGCCACGTTTATAAGTTGTTTTCGAGGGTAATCACGAATCGTCTCGCACGCAGGTTTGACGACTTCCAGCCACCCGAACAAGCCGGTTTCCGAAAAGGCTATAGTACCGTAGACCACATACATACGCTTCGGCAGATTATACAGAAAACCGAGGAGTATAATCGGCCACTATGTATAGCGTATGTGGACTATGAGAAAGCCTTCGATTCCATCGAGACCTGGGCAGTGCTTCAGTCTCTCCAGCGATGCCACATGGACTATCGCTATATCGAAGTGTTGAGGTGCATTTACAGCAAAGCCACAATGTCTGTCCGATTACAGGACCAGTGCACAAAACATATCCGGCTACAGAAAGGCGTGAGACAGGGAGATGTTATATCTCCGAAACTGTTCACTGCCGCGCTGGAAGATGTTTTCAAGCTACTGGACTGGAACGGACATGGCATCAATATCAACGGCGAATGCATCACTCACCTTCGGTTTGCCGACGATATAGTCATTGTGGCGGAGTCGATGGAGGACCTCGGTGCTATGCTCAGGGACCTCAGTAGAGTATCCCAACAGGTAGGTTTGAGGATGAATATGGACAAGACGAAGGTCATGTCAAATGTTCATGTCTCACCTGTACCGGTTATTGTTGGGAATACCACACTCGAAGTTGTTGACGAATACGTCTACCTGGGTCAAAAGATCCAATTGGGTAGATCCAACTTCGACAAAGAGGTCCAGCGAAGAATCCAACTCGGATGGGCAGCGTTCGGGAAACTACGTCACATCTTGGAGTCCAAAATACCCCAATGCTTGAAGACGAAAGTCTTCAATCAGTGCGTGTTGCCAGTGATGACTTATGGAACTGAGACGTGGTCCTTAACTGTGGGCCTCATAACAAAGCTCAAAGTCACACAGCGAGCTATGGAGCGAGCTATGCTCGGAGTCTCTTTGCGCGACAGAATCCGTAATGAGGATATTCGCAAAAGAACTAAAGTAGCCGACGTAGCTCGAAGAGTAGCTAAGCTGAAGTGGCAATGGGCAGGCCACATCGCTCGCAGAACTGACAACCGATGGGGAAGAAAGGTTCTCGAGTGGCGACCACGAACCGGAAGACGCAGTGTTGGACGGCCTCCCACTAGATGGACAGATGACCTCACGAAGGTCGCTGGAAACCGCTGGTTGCAGGTTGCGCAGGACCGTTCGTTGTGGAAATCTAGGGGGGAGGCCTATGTCCAGCAGTGGACGTCTTACGGCTGATGATGATGATGATACATTTTTTGTAGTGGTAGGACTCTTGGCAGAGTCCGCCTGGGGAAGGACCACACCTTTGCCAATTATTATACCGCCAAACAGTAATGTGCAAACATTACTGTGTTCCGGTTTGAAGGGCAATGTTTCCAGAGCTTAGAGATATAACGAATAAGACCTCTGGGTGAAGACCGCAGTGCAGTGCTAGGTAATGATTTGGACTCTCCATGTTCTAATAGCTAAGTGTCACTGTGCTGTTATGTGGCAGGCATGTTGCTTACTATCAGGCACATGTCCTGCTCGCCTCGTCACTATTTATTTAAAAAAAAATGGTTGTCTGTAAAGTCGGCTTACTGACGATAGTTGAACGTGACAACTTCAACTACGCCTCAGAGCGAGGTAACGCCGCATGACGTCATGCGGCGAGGTAACGGCGCATGACGTCATGCGGCGAGATAACGGCGGTAACGGCGCATGACGTCATGGTTTTTCGTGCGTGCAGCCGGCTTCATCGAATTATAAGACGTTGTCACGTCAAAAAAATCTCTAGCTTGATATAAAAATTAGGTAAATGAACAAATATCTCGTAATAGACTTGCAACAAACGTAGTTTGGATTTAATTCCCATTTCGAAATGCTTAATAATCGTGTCGTTTCACTCTAATGTATACATTCACATTTACATGAGTGAGAAAACACGACTACTGCAACTTTGTAACAACATTTAAATAAAAACCGCCCAGAACTTTTCGAATAGCTCGCGGGAATATCAGGAATAGTTGTAAAAAGCGGCGCGAACAATACGAATCGTAGATTATGACAAAGCCCCCGGGGCTGAAGGAAAAGTTCTATAGAAAAGAATATAATAAAATATCTTCTGCGAAAGCGAAATATATTCAGACTGCTTTATATCGGTGCTTTAAGTAATACATAAAAATATGACTATAAAGCTTAAATTCCGCTGTATTCCAAACGATTAGGTACGTACTCGTACCTATTCACAACTTACGTTAAACATTTTTTTTAAGAACAGTCGAGTTAGTGTATTGTTTTGAATTTTTGTTACGTCAAATGAACTCAAAGAAATAAAATTAAGCTAAGTTAAGTTCCGTAGTACGTTATTTAGTCAATGTAACCTTACGTTCTTTTTGTGGAGTGTTTAGATTATAATATACAGCATCAAATTACACAAACTACGAAACTGGAGTCTGATTGTACATAATATGTATTTATCACGCACAATACTAGCAGTTCTCCACGGTTTTATCGGCGTAGTTTCCATTCCACATATCTCTGTCTCATCCCTCTATACTTTAATATGATAATGAGAAATAGTTAACTCCACAAAAATACATAACACAAAAAAATTACAATCTCAAATATCTAACACATTCCAAAATCATTTCTGTCAGTAACCAAAGTATTTTAAGGTAAGTGCCAAAGAAATTTAATTTGAGCCCTGCGAGAAACGCTATTAAATGGGGAACTCGTTAAAGTTTATAATGATTTCCCGGGCCGCGATCGGAAACTAAAGGCGTACCTATTACACCGAAGTGTAACGGTTCCATCGAAACTGGGGCGCGAAGCTGAAAATTACTCGAGAAACTCTGTTTGATCTCGTATATCGCGAAATATATCCCTGAGGCAATTCGAGAGTTTTGCGCCTTTCGAGTGGAAATACAAAGAGTGTGAGTAAGGAGGAATAATTTTTGATGCGGAAACTTCTTTTGGCGCCCCACAAACAGATTTTTCGTGGGCTGTGAATTAAATATAGCGTCACGCTCGGGTATGATAGGAAATCTTCGGGTAAACTTGGAAATATGACTATTGGGAAATACTGACGCATTTCTAGATGGTCATGCTCATGGCCACGCCCTCCGGTTTCACCCGTGTTCTTTCTATAGTAAGCTATCAAATTCTGAGTTGATAAGTTTTCACTTCTATCGGGAGTTCCTATGACTGACAATTTTTTATTTTGGTTTGGACCTAATTTCATTGAAAAAAGTGTTTTTTTTGTGCTTTTTATAGGCTGAGTCTTTCAGTAGACGTAGACAATAAGCACACAATTATCTAAGGGCAAGCAGTACCGTTGGTTATGAATCTGCAACATCAGATATACTGACGTTGTAGCTGTAGCTGTAGCTCACTGGAAAAAAAAGGAGATTCTAAAGCTTGACCTGCGATAGAAATTTAACTTAACTAGATAAATAAAAACAACATTTATTTCAATTGCTTGCTACTGTACTTCATAAAGCTCTTGATAAATTTCTTCTTCTTCTTTTTGGGTTCTTGATAAAGCTCGATACTCCAAAGATAAATTTCAAACACGTTGATTTATTTGTGTTTGGCCGATTTATAAGGATTTTCTCATAGGGATTTTACCATGACTATATGGTTGAAAGATTCTGTGATATCTTGATCTAGTTATATGCACCATATTTTTGGGTAAATATGATGAATGAAACTGCACTGAAATATCTTTTTTTTTATAAATAAACACTCCACAGACTCCGGGGTCCGTGACTTTTGTCATTCCAATAATCTTTGTTTATTAACATAGTTCTTGGATTAGGAGAAGAAGAGGAAAATAAGGGGAGTAGAGGGGGAGTTGCACTGAAATATTGGGAAGGCTCTTCTATATAAACACGGTAAATATCCCGTCATCAATAATATCTACTACCCTACTATAGTCTAGTATAGTGAACAACTATGTTAGCTTAAAAAATCCTTGTCCTTATTAGTTTAATTTTCGTATTGCTGTTAATGTATGTAACTCTAAGGGTGCGAGTACACTACGGTGTGAATAGGGGTCTATTTAGCCCCCGCCATTCTACACCGCTAATGAGCAGTTTCCGAACGAACCGAACTGATGGACCGACCAGCTTCGTTATACGCTGGGCTTAATTGCGATTCTACGCCAAATACCATTCAAGTGAAGAGAATTGAATTTTAACCTACAATGCAGCCATTATTTTAGTTAAACCTAATACTAAAAGTAACAGATTGAACTTTTGAAACTTATGTTATTGTAATAACAACAACACAATTAATACTTATTGGTTTTTGAATTAGTTTTCAGTTAATTTGTTAATCCGTAAATGATCTTTATTTTATTTGTTAATTGATAGAATTACGTAAAGCATAAGTACCCCAAATGACGCACGTACTTGACGACACGACATATGAACAACTTTAAAACAGCAAACCCATAATTTCGTGAAATAAATTTGCCGTAAACATTTTGCTAAGTACAAAGTACAACTTTGTATGAGACAAATTTAAATCGTGACTTCAATTAATTGTCCTATAATGAAAGTTGTTCAATGTTGATGGGTGCAAACTTTTCCTTTTGACACACAGACGTTCTACGTATCCCTTACACGAATACACGATCTTTTATTCAGAGTGTTTAGTATTTTTTTTACCTAATATAGCAGCGAATTTTTCGAGTTAGTATAACTATCGATTTCCTAATTTAAATTTAATTAAAGTTAATGAAATAATCCGTTTTTAGAACTCAAAAAACTTTTAAAATAGTAGTTCACAATTTCACCACAGAAGACGTTAGTGTTGCTTTTTATTTAGAGAATTGAGAAGCAAAGCAAATGCCAACATTTAACATATTTTTTCACAAACCTATCATCACTCACATCTGTATTTTTGAAAAAAAAAAACGGTTTGTTAAGAAACTGGCATATTAATATCAGTATTTAATAGTTAAACTCTAGTTACAATTGTACAGTAATTTTATTAAACCAACCCCAGCTGCAAACCTTATCAATATTCACATCAGGAAGTCAGACAATGTTCCACATTATATAATTGTACGTATGGAATTTTCAAATATAAATATTGAAAACCGTATCTTAAAATATATGTTTCAGTAATGTTTGAACAATGAGATTCTGCATAGCTTAGGTCCACTTTTACAGAACTAAAACCAATTTAATGAAACTATGTTTTACTAAATATATCGATCAGTTTGAAAACACTATCATCATACCCACCGGTTTTAGCCAAAAAAAGCTAGAATCGGAGAGAAGTAATGGCCACCACGCTGACCTAGTGAGGATTGAGGGATGACGAATAGTCATTCAATGTGGAATATTTTTAAAACTCAGTTAAGAACTAGATTTGGCTTCAATTCTGTATTGGAACTAAGTATTTTACTAAACTTTATTACGTAAAGTAACCATACTACCTTTCATGTTCGACACCATTTAACGTTGTAAGAATCTTTGTTATTCTAGAAAGTATACCTAAAAATTAATTCTGCATAATAGGAAAAGATTACCGATTACAGTACAGACTAACATATACCTTGCTTCTGTTCCTTGGATCTCTGAAGTCTTCCTTGGAAGCCTTTCGCCGCTTGTCCTTCAGTATCATACGCGCCGCCGCAAACGCCATTTTAATGCTCAGAAGTGGCCGTTTCGTGTCGTGGGCCACTCTCTTCACTTTATCACACACTTTAAACACTATTTACACTCTTCTGCCAGGACCGAGTATTGTTTTGGATCTGAGTCTTTTTGAAAATAGAAAAAATATTCCGAGAAAATGATTTGGATGTGGATTAATTGAGTTTTTTTTTAATATCGTGACTAAATTGTCTTTTGGCAGATTGTCACTATTTTCGTAACATACTTCTATTATTTTAGTTTGATTTAAAATTGTTACTCGTATAGGTTCAGTTACTTTTAAGTTCTACTTATGTTACTTTTAGAAGTTCACTGTTATTTTTACCGGTGTGAAATTATTCGATCTAATTTAACACTTAATCAGTCTACTTAAGGTTGAAACTTAATCACAGATTATTTAAAATTGAATTGACTACTTGAATTGCTTTTCGTTTATTTCACTACTAATTTGACGCTAATTTAATTTATTCACTTTCTAACACTTATCTTGATAATTTGACAAAATATTGTCAAGAAACTTAACAATTTATCGCCATTTTCGTTGGATTAACAATTTTTCGTAACAATTCGTAACTTGACTTGAAATTGATGATTAACTTGATTTCTGAAAAATTAATAGATTAAATTTCACGAATGTTACCAGTTGCGTAGCTAATACACTGTATGGGACTACATAATGAATATTTCAATAAACATTAATAAAATTCTTCATACATTCTATAAAAAGTGCAAAAAAATAATACATTTTTAGGGTTCCGTAAAACGTAAAAACGGAACCCTTATAGATTCGTCATGTCTGTCTGTCTGTCTGTCTGTCTGTCTGTCTGTCTGTCCGTCCGTATGTCACAGCCACTTTTTGCCGAAACTATAAGAACTACACTGTTGAAACTTGGTAAGTAGATGTATTCTGTGAACCGCATTAAGATTTTTACAAAAGTTTTTAAAAAAAACAAAAATTAGGGGTGCCCCCCATACCGAGAACTGAAACTCAAAAATTTTTTTTTCATCAAACCTACACGTGTGGAGTGTCTATCGATAGGTCTTAAAAAATGATGTTGAGGTTGCTAATATGATTTTTGTCTACACTGAATAATTTGCGCGAGAGACGCTTCCAAAGTGGTAAAATGTGTGTCCCCCCCCCTCTAACTTCTAAAGTAAGAGAATGAAAAAACTAAAAAAAATATATGATGTACATTACCATGAAAACTACCAACGAAAATTAGTTTGAACTCGATCTGATGAGTAGTTTTTTTTTAGTACGTCATAAATACACTATTATTAAAACTTCGATCAAAGTTACAACGAACTACAAGAACTATGTGTACTATGTATATTATGTTACTTGCTGCAACGGAACCCTTCATGGGCGAGTCCAACTCGCACTTGGCTACTTTATTTTTCTTTATATAGTATATTTTCAGATAATCGTAATCTAATGTCTTATACTTTACTCCCTTTGTATGCTTATTTTTTTTCAAGTTATTCATTGTTTTTCATAAGTACCTGCATTTCTAAGAAGGTTTAAGTAAATAAAGTTCAAACCCTTTGGAATGTCCATGTTTAAATAACAAATACAATAATATAAGTTTTGTGTTTATCTTTTACTTTATTGAATTGGTATATTTTATCATTATTTAAGAAAATTACCAAACTAGGTGTGTAACATAATATAAAAAAAAAAAACATTTTTTGCATTAAGTATGTTATTTTATTTGCAACTCAATTTATGTATATAAAAACTAAAGACGAGGCTCAGAATTTTCAATTATAACGCATATAACATAACGAACGTGTATCACTTGAAATAACATTTTGTATAACTAACTGACTTTTTTCACCTACATTTCTATAAAATTTTAGAAAAACATAAGGAAAATAAAGATGAAGCCTTCTTCAATATAAAGCATTGCTAAAGGAATTATCTATTCATTTTAACCACATATTTGGTAATCATTCTTTACACAGCACCTTATTTCTACCTTCTAGCCTCGACCTTAAGAAAGTTTGTTGTATAAGCAAGTTGTTTAATCTTATTTTATGACACTTTAATCCACTTCTAAGGACTTAAACACGGTTCATTGATTTGAAAAAATCTCACTGGTCTGTTTTTGAAAAGTGTGTCTTTCAGCTCCGACTTAAAAGTACCCTCAAATACTCAAAGGTACATTTACTCAAGCATACGCCTCGTCAAGTCACAAGGACCCTTAACGCGAGCTCTGTCAAACACACGAGCGAAGCAAAACACACCTTATCAACGTTATGTGGAGTTTCATAATTGAGTGTTGCGGTAGAAACAATGAAAGTCGATTCTCGGTTACTTTGACATGAGTTGTGTTAATTTGAGGTTTAATTTCCGCTGTGACGGGTTTGAAACTGCGTTTGAAATGTTCCGTGTTCGCGACTTGTAGCTCTTTGATTATATAACTCTGGCAATGTAATTAAATATGGTAAATGTATAAAAAATATTATGCGTATTAAAATTTGTTAAGTAAGGTTACTAGTATTTATTGGGTAAACGGGTAACTCACGTGTAATAAGGTCGATCAATCCGACTCGAGTTACGGCCGCGTCCGGCGGCCTTTTTCAAGGAGAGTGTACGCGCACGATGGCTGCCCGTTTGGCCGAAACTCGAGTCGGACTGACTGACCTTATTACACGTGAGTTACCCGTTTGCCCAATAAATATGTGTAACAACCACGTTAATTTTAATACTAAGGTTACTAGTGCACAAAATCAACATGGTGTTTCAAGCATTTTTACAAAACGATTCGTTGTCCGCACATTCCGTTTAAACTGTATATAAGGCCCGTTGCCTTGTATGAATCTAAATTTTAAACAATCAGAGAATTGGACGAAGGACAATAAAATTGTATGCAGCAGAGACACGATTGCTGGTGTGAGTATATATTATTATCAGAAGCACGTAAGCACGTACGGCGTACAGGTGGTGCATGAGTCGACGATTATCGTTGTTATCGTGAGTCGAACCTGGATTCGATCTGGAATGGCATGGTAAAAGAGAGGCCTATACTCATTAGTGCAATTAAGAATGGGCCATGATGATGATATTATGGGAAGTACAAAAGTATCGTCAGTGGTGAAAGTGCTGCCAGTAAATGTTAAGTTTCGATTCCTTTAACGATACGATTTGAAGAACATGACTATTTAGTTTGATTTTAATTTTGAACTTCCTTTACCTCTTCAGAAACATCTTCGCAGTGAGACAAAGTTTATGATTTAATAAAACCTTAAAAGGTGCTCGTAGAATTTTAATAAAAACGGCTGAAACACGCCGCTATATAGCTTTGAAGCATTTAATTACGTTGGGTAAACATGAAACTTTAATGCCCGTTAATGTTTTGCGTCCAACTTTTGGTATCGCGTAAATAAATTATACGTGGAGTTTGATTTCAGGAGTTTGTCGTAATTTTATCGACTAAGTATTCAATATTTAACTATTAGCTTTCAGGTTGATTACAAAGGTAATTATTTTTTGCTGAAATAACAAATAATAGAATTCAACCATAAAATTAAACTCACACAGTCCACTAATGTTAATAGAAATAATGATAAACAAATCTATATATATAAAAATCAATGCCAATTTTCATTCAACTCCTCCTAAACGGCTGGACCGATTTGAATGTTTTTTTTTGTGTACGTTTGGGTAGGGCCCTGGAAGGTTTAGATTCACAAATCAGCCCGGCAGATGGCGTTGCAGTTGATATCTAGGTTATTATTCGAGCGAAGCCGGAGCGGGCCGCTAGTATATTATATCATCGATGTTTAACCATTTTTGTTGCATTTTGTTGCAATGGCTTTTTAGGCAATATGTTTAAAAGGTTTATTTCACATGTTGGTATTTGATAGGCAGGAAAGTTTTACTAGTCCTATCATAAGTCTTGTCAAAATAGACTCACAACCAGTAAAATTACAAGAAGTTCACCGACCAACGGCCCATGTCAACATAACGCTGAACCTATACCGATCAAACATGAAAAGAGTGCACCAGCAACCATACATAGACACCGGCGAAGTGGCGGTCGTGCTGCATACGGAAGCCAAAGATTAAAGTTGAAGTTGAAGTCTTGCCGAAAAAACTTATGTAGGTGCGAAGTAAAAAACAAACCATTTTTTTTTTGTTCTTATTACAAAACCACTTGACCGATTTCGATAAAAAGCACACCTCTGAAATATGATCTAAGTATATAAAAATATCTAAATAAGTACTACTAATCACTTTGTTGCAGAACTTGCACTTCAGCATAATTGAATCTCGTTGAGTTCGTTGGATCTTATAGGTGTGGAATAATTGGTTGCCATTGTGGCTCAGTTGGCAGTAAGGCTGTGTTTCCGCCAGAGATGTGCTATGTAGCTAAACTCCGAGGATGCGATAACTAAGCTCGGAAACCGTTTCCACCAATGCTAAGTTGTGTAACTTGGCGAGTAAACTGTGCTATGAAGATGACCGCAAAGTGAGACCGCACGATCGAGTTAAGTATATCAGAGTAAGTATAAGAAATTAAGTATACAGTTTTTGACGTGACAACGTCTTATAATTGATGAAGCCGGCTGCACACACGAAAAAACATGCGGCGTTACCTCGCTCTGAGGCGTTCCATTTTAAGGCTTGGAGTTGAAGTTGTCACGTTCAACTATCGTCAGTAACTTTACAGACAATCGATTTTTTTTTTACTTTTGTAGGTTTACACTTGACCGCCATCTAGCCTGATGTTAAGCCACGATGCGGTCAACGATAGAGCGTGTTTACTAAGAAGAAACCGATTCACTCTCGAGGCTAAAGTATGTATATCATGCAGCGATGTATCGATAGTCGAGAAGCTATACCATTCACGTATCCATAGTTCCCGTCCATCGTACACACACCTCCCATCTATAGCACATAACTTTCATAAATAACACGCATCCTGCCATACAAAACACAGGTTAGCTAGACTTGTTTCCGCCATGATAATATGTAGACTAATGAATATGATTAGTGGATTTCAAAGGTATCCAGAGCAACGTAGCATAGAACATTTATCTGGTGGAAAAGCAACCCAATTATACCTGCTGCAGGTCGGGGGTTCGAGTCTCATCTAGGACCAATATTTGTTGGATAAATTCAGATATTTGTTCTAATATCTGGGTGTTTGTATGTATTATAAGTATGTATGTATTTTTGATTATGTAGGCTCCCCGCAGTTTTACTTGCGTAGTTGCCGTCATTTTCAGCGACACGCAGCTATTGGAACATGAAGAGTCTAAATCATTACCTAACACTGCACTGCACTGCGCTCGTCACCCAGAGATCTAAGATATTATATCTTTAAGCCCTGTAATCTCTCTGGAAACATTGCCCTTCAAACCGGAATACAGTAATGTTTGCACATTACTGCTTGGCAGTAGAATTACTGGCAAAGGTGTGGTACTTCCCCAGGTTGACTCTGCCATCAGTCCTACCACTACAAAAATCTTCCTTCTTCTTCTGACTTTCTGCAAAGTTTGAACTGAGTTTGGTTTCCGGAAGTCTTGAGTAAATGTTTGGAATAATACGGTAAGAGCACAGGTGGCCCACCAAGCCAGCCGCTATAATATGCAAACACAACACCGGTGTACAAGCGATAATAAAATCGATAACTGCATTCGTCATTAACGAGGCCTGCCCACGTGGAAAATAGCTTATGTGCTTGTAGGCTGCTTTTAACGTATTTGTTTAGTTGATTGGTGTGTTGAAATTCAAATCGAGAGTAAATTGGTTTCATCGAGATAAGCACGCTCCATCGTGGACCACAGTTGTTGCTTAACATCAGGCCAGATGGTGGTCAAGTGTTAGGCTATAAAAATTTTGAAAAGTCACGGCTGCTATTTGGGAGAACGGTGACTGTTAATCCGGAACCCCTGGTCCAAATCCTACGCCCACTGTTGCCTTTTCAAAGTCATGTACAATGCCGCTAACTAAAAAACAGTGAAGAAGAGCATCGTGAGAAAACTGGTATATTTCCAGAATGTCTCGAGGTCATATTTCATCCACCGAGCTCTGGGCCAGCATGGTGGATTACCCCCTTGATTCTCTTGCGAGAAAAGACGCCGAGTCCCAGCTGTGGGAAGATTTAGTGGTTTGTTTAAGCTTATGGTGTGGTGGATGGTCTAATGACCAGAACGTTTGGTTTCAAAATTGTGGGGTAGTTTGTTTAACACTGCGCCTCAGAATAATTTTCAAGTGTAACATTAGCGATTAAGAAACCCTTGATAAAACTGGAAAGTCCCTATACAAATAATGCATTTTGAGAATATGTGTCGTCCAGTGCATTTAGCCAACGAAACAACATAAATCAAATCATCCACAGGTAGTAAAATGGTTATTAAGAAAAATAAAATTATTTTTTTTGTTGCCCTGAATATTTCTACGGATTTTATATAATTCAAGCGCACAGTTTGCGAATATGCTCTTGAAAACGTTTAATTGCCTCGCGTTTTTATAAATTTGACGTATCATAAGTTGTTGTTCAGAACTCCTCAGAACGTCGAGTTTAATTTAATAGCGTGGAGTAGCTTCAAAACGAAAATAAATAAATATTGGTGGTAATTCCACATACAACGCTATTTGACGCCAAACTGAACAAAACCTGTACTATGGAAGTCAAATAGCTGTTTTTATATAGTTGAAAATATCAATACACTCGTATTTATTATACATAGAAAACACATATGGTTATATGAATTTAGATCTATTGACAGACACCGTTTTACTATAAATACAACAGTTTAAAATGCTAATTAACGTAAAATTAAAACTGATAATAATATGCGACCCCAATCCTGTCTGTGTACAAAACCAAACCATTCCTGTCTCTATTGACAATGATTAGGACACAACTATACGATATGGTGATGCGATGGAATGGAGCATGCTAAATGTTAAAAAGTCTGACAAATTGAAAAACTGCGTCATCAGAAACAAAACAAAAACAACAGATGTATCAGTAAAAGTCAAAAAACTTAAATGGAGATGGGCTGGCCATGTAATAAGAGGACATGACAAATGGAGCAAAAGAATGACACGGTGGTACCCCAGAGAAGGCAAAAGGAAGAGAGCAGAAAAGGTGGGATGACGACATCAGACAAGTGGCAGGAGTCATGTGGAACAGAGTAGCTCAAGAAAGAATGGAATGGAAAAGGTTGGAGAAGGCCTTTGCCAACTGGCAAACAGATCTATCAATGATAACCAAGGAACAGGTTTTAATGTAAATAGTTTATTTAGCCTAGGAATACAGCGTTAGTTTTTTAAGTCTAAATTCATTGTAATTAGTTAAGAGATCTGAATAAAAGGCTATATTATTATTATACGATATGGCAGCCAACTTAACGTTCCCGTTGTTGAGACTCCGCAATTTATCTGACTAAGGGTGCGTTCACATATAACGTCCGTTTAACAGGTCCGTTTAAACGTATGTAGTTGTATGAGCGATACACACAGAATACAGTATTCCAGATCCAGTATACTGATCCGTTAATCGGATCGAAACCGCGCGAGACTTGGCACGGGGATGTCCAGGGTGTGGGGTGCTGCACACAGCCGCCATTAGTACCAATACAATACGACAACGTCCATCCTCGTTGAAAGTAGGCGAACAATGATGGACGAAAGTGCAGCAGCATATCTCCAGTAGCGACGGATCCGTTAAAAAGAATACTGTAAATGCTGTGTGAATACTATCTCCAGTTGCGACGGATCTGTTAAAAAGTACCCTGTAAGTGCTGTGAGTACTATCTCCAGTAGCGACGGATCCGTTAAAAAGGATTGTGGGGGCACTTTTGTACGTGTCAGATTTAGTATATAAGAACAAGACAGCGGTCGAGCGATGAGTCTCTCGCCCCGCGTCACTTGTGTATAATTAAGATCAATATAGTCAGCAGTTTATACAGTGACGTGGTTTCATTTCCTCTCCAGTACCAGTAACACCTAAAGTGGTGACCCCGACAGTGAATTGAAGATTTAGAAGATTTGTTTTTGGTGTTGCTGAATTAATCATATTTCAATAATGTTTCCGCACGCTGCACCAGTAAGTGGGCAAGTAGTTCAGCAGGGCACGAATGACGAGCGAACGAATTCCGCTGATTGTGCCCTGGCCGCTATATGTGTGTCAACGAGACTTCCAGATTTTTGGGTTGACATGCCGCGGTTATGGTTGGCCCAGTTTGAAGCAGTGATGGCATCGCAGAAACAAGGGGATAGAGGAAAGTTCAACATGGTTATATCAAAATTGGGGAGAGACTCATTCCAGACGCCGGTGAACAACAAGTATACGGCGCTGAAGGACCGACTGCTGCAGGTATATGAGGATAGTGCTGAGCGACAAGAACTTAGCAACAAGAACAAAATTATAGAGAACACAACGTGCTACGACATCGCTGCTGTGTCCGGGAGTAACGAACAGGTACCCCATTTACCTCTCACGGAGCTAGTCAAGCAGATGAGGAAGCTGGAGTTAGAAGTAGCTTCACTACGCAGTAAGGTTCAAGGCCAAGAACGCGGAAGAAGCCGAAGCAGCCAAAAATGGAGCGAAAATAGGACTGGTTCGCGGAAGAAAAGGGCACCAGGTGATCCAGAGTGGCTGTGCAGATTCCATTTCCGGTTCAAGAAAATTGCTATGCGATGTTAAACAGCCGATAATTGGAGCCGATTGTTTAAGGAATTTTAAGCTGACGGTAGAAAATTAGTGCAGAGGATATAGAAAAATAGCAATTATTACGTGTTTGGTATTTTCGATTACGAGATTGACCTTTGGGTTAACTGGCGTAGAACAAATAAATATTGGTGTCAATGACAGCGGTAGTAGTAGTAATAATGCTGAGCAATCAGTTTTGTTTGGTTACTTAGATGACATAACAAATTGGCTCGAAAAATGCAACCTGGCATAAAGAGCATTTGCGTAGGTTATTTGAACGTTTACAGATATATTAAATGGAAGTTGAATTGGGTAAATGTATGTTGAGAAAAGTAAAATAGATTTTTTGTTAGATTACGCGGTCTCGCAAAATGGAGTAAGTCCTTTGCCTGACAAAGTCAAGGTTATTCAGGACTATCTCAAACCGGAGACAGTAGAGTAGTTACGCAGGTTTTTGGGTATATTTAATTTGTATATAGCATACATACCAAACGCTGCAAGGTACAAAGAATTTTTGATAGATATTGACAGACAATGTGCAAAGAAAAGAGATAAGAGTAGAATAAATAGTATGGACTAAAGAGGCAATTTAGAGCGTTTGAAGGGTGTAAGGAAAACTTACAAAATCCTGCCAAGTTATAGGACCCGGGTCCAGGGGCAAGGTTAACTCTTATGATAGACGCGTCAGACATTAGTATAGGCGCGGTATTGCACAGAAGGAAAAGGGTCTTTGGAGAACCCTCGATTATTTTTGCAAAGAAGCCCACGGAATCCCAGAAAAAGTACTGTGTATACGACAAGGAACTTCTGGCGATTTATTCGGGTATGGTCATATATTTTAGAGATTGGATTGCAAGTGATATGCGTCACGTAATAGGAAATATAAGTCAATAGTCAATAGTGCAAACTAGAACGCTGAGTGAGCAAAGCGGTTCGATGTCAATATGCCAAGGTTAGCACGGACGGAAAAATGTGCTAAGCAAGCGGAAAAAACATGTGACGAGTTGATCGTAATTTTATAATGTAAACAATTTGTGATATAAGTACATTTTTTTTTGTGGATTGTTATAGATATGTTTTTCTCCTTTTTTTAAGAAAAGGGTGTATGTGGGGGCACTTTTGTACGTGTCAGATTTAGTATATAAGAACAAGACAGCGGTCGAGCGATGAGTATCTCGCCCCGCGTCACTTGTGTATAATTAAGATCAATATAGTCAGCAGTTTATACAGTGACGTGGTTTCATTTCCTCTCCAGTACCAGTAACACCTAAAGGATCATATAAGTGCTGTGAGTACTATCTCCAGTAGCGACGGATCCGTTAAAAAGGATCCTGTAAATGTTGTGTGAATACTATCTCCAGTAGCGACGGATCCGTTAAAAAGGATCCTGTAAAAACGGACATTATATGTGAACGCGCCCTCATGAGCCATAATCCTTCTTATACTGTCTTAATTTATAAATCTATTTTTTATGTTTGTTGTTCAATCACGTCAGAACACCTAAACTTATAGCGTTGAAATTTGGAATACATTACATTATCTGTTGGATAGTCTGAAATAGTACATAAGCTACTTTTTATAACGAGAAAATTACGGGAACGAAAACTTTGCGGGTAACACGGAACGAAGCTAGTCCATCTATAAAAAGAGGTAAATCATGTTGTGTAATTTTGTCTCTCATTTTTATCAATATTTTTTTTAAACTTCTTCAGTAAAGCAAGTTCCCGACATTTCGGTGTAGTTTCGTGCACCACATTTACTCGTGAACTTAAATATGATGCATGAAACTCAAACGAAGTATCGGTAACTCCCCCCATAATAAAATATGACCACGAAAAATAACGCGTAATAATACACGGTATAAACACCGTGATAGCTTAAAATGATGTTTAATAAAATAATGTAGAATTTCTCTTTGTTACAAAAAGGTTCCAATTCTCAGATTTCACCGTAGAAAACACATGACGTCACATTGTCTGCTGATACGGCGGTTGGATGCTTTCCAGTAGTGAATTTTTGTATCATCAGGTGCAAAAGTGTTTATATTGTAAACATACCGCGCCCTAGTTTTACTCTCACTATAATAAGTAAAGTAGTAATGTTTATGTAATAAACGTAGATGTATATTGTCTAGTTTATCTATAGTTTATATTATAGGGTGAAATAATCTAGTCATTTGATAGTGAGGTGACTCAAAATTGTTTCGATTCAATTGACTTTAACATTCAGTAAATGTCGCGAGTTGAAAAACCGGAATACAGAGATTTAATGCCACTTTCGTTACATGAACATTTGAAATTGAATGCATTTCCGGAGTGGCTTTCTTCCGATTCATTTAATTTTGATGTTTTCATGTTGAGATTAAAAGTAGATGTAGACCACATGGTTACCTAGAATCAGGCGAGAATTTCTATATTCCCACTTTAGTAAGGAGAAATTTAAAAAATCGACTACGACTACGTGCTGTTGACAGCTTGGTGTTGTAGGTATCTGTTATCGGTTATGGTATCGGTAGGTTAAAGATGTAGGATTTTCTAGTGAAGAGAATTAAAAAGTTTACTAAAATTTAATTGTGTTGCAAAATATATATTTTTTTAAATGTGCTCCCATTTCTTCACATTTTTACCATCTATTCACTTTTTCAGAATTCATGTCGCTTGTTGCACAATTTAATCGTGCTGAAAACTGAGCTACTACTCGAAGTGCTCTGAATGGATTACCAAATGAAACGTTAACGCCAGCGCTAAAGTTTTTATACTCGACTGTACAGCGCGAAAGATAAAGACTGCATATCGGAAGATGAATTGCCCCTAGGAAGTTCCAGGAAACGTTTATCCTTCTCCGTAAAGTTTTCTAGTTTATTTTTATCACGAATCGTTTTTCAGTCACCACATATTATAATATACCTACATATTATAATTGTGACGATTTTTTAAACCTCCAAATTTATTAGTAAAATTAGTGTTTGTCTGATACATTTTTCTTAACGGTATTTAGCAGTTTGTTATACTTTTTATTAAATGCAGAATTTTGTCGATTTTTTGTGATTTTTTTCTTGTCAAACAGTATCATTTTTTAATATACTTAAAGCTTGATTTATTAGAGTATAGATGTTTCGGTTTTGGTCCACTCTTAGTGTCGAATATTACATACCTTTTAGGTGGAAGAATATGCGAAAATGGATTTTCTCCAAGTGAAAAACGATGGTATAGGCTTTGGTAGCTTCTTGAATTATACTACTTCGCCTATGGTATGCTTGAAAATATAAATAATGCAGAGATAAATATGTCTTATTCGTTTGTAGATACTGTATTTGTAAATTTGTAGAACGATAATTGCAACTTATTAATGTATTAAAATTTAATAGATCACATTCTTCGAAATACAGAAAATCCAACTATCACACAGCCAATATTACGTCAGTGCAATGTCAGACAATAACGTCGCGAGTAATACGATTCGAGGACAAGTCTCATAAGAAGGAAATTCATTATATCTACGAATTCTATTCCGATTGCATAATAAAATGTATTGGTATTGTAACAGCACTACAGTCGTTCTATGTTGTATAGACGGGAATAAACCGGTACGGTTTAACCCGGGATCAGTTATAATCCGGTATTGCGGTCCGCGGACATAACCACTCGCAGGGAAATCCTCGACGGATAGATAATGAAATTATGCAGTGTTGGACAAGCTTAAAGGTAATTTCAACATTTTTTGTAATATTTTAACCATTTTTAATGAATAAATAAAAAAAGAAATGTAATAACAAAAAAAGCAGAGTTTAGATATTTACGAATTATTAATGTTTAATAACGAGTACATTTCACTAGGAACAAAGATCTAAAAGGTAGAAGAGTCACATTATGCTCAAATATCAAAGCTGGTATAGTACGTAATAATAAATTTAGTTGGATTACAGAATATAAAAATAAATAAGTAAACTTAGGTATTGTGTACATTATATGTATATCATAGATTCATTCAAATATTCTCAACTCGGGCGAATGAAAGACGGGCGTCAGGTTCAGGTTTAAAATTGATAATAGAGCAATTTTAGTATGAAAACTAACGTGGTTATTACAAATTTTAAATAACGTATCAAACCTGTGCTATTTATTTATTTAAAATAAAGCAACTAAAAATTCATTAAAAATAAAGAAGAATTTTCAATGATAAGGTAACTATATAAGGATAACTTATGATTGGAAATTCTTTTTTATTTTTAAACTGATAAGTTTACACTGACAATGGAAGACATTTATATAATGTAAGACATACTCGTATTATTTATATAACTTGTCTTAGAATTTTATTACTACTAAACAGCATTAGTATTGTAAAATACGTCACCGGTATTGCTACAGCTACACTGCTATGCATATAATGCAAAATTATTAGCGGTTATGTATTTATTCACAAATTAAAATCAATGTGAAAAAGCAATCAGCACTATTTAACCTTTTTTGAGGTTTATTAGTGTTATGTTAAACATATCTTAAAAGTATCTACCGTGCAATTTCCTTACCGCAACTCCACCACCACTATGCCGCCACCGCCGCCTGACATTACCATGTCGGTGACGTAAAGTCATACTATTTTCCCTTTGACGTAAAATCATACTATTATCCCTTACTATAAAGTGCTCATCGTAGATAAATAAGTTTTTTCTTCAACAATTAGTATTTCACACATCGTGAAAGCTTGCACACATAAAAACCATAAGCCTTACTATACCATTCTATTTTTAACCGACTTCAATAAAAAAAGAAGTTAGATAGATAGATAGAAACTCTTTGTTGTCCACAATATAAAACTTAAAACAAACAAACAAACAAAGAGACTTAGCTTTATCAATTATCGAAGATGTTATCAATTCGTCTACCATGTTTAAAAAAAATTAAATACACGTGATTAAAATTCAGAAGATGCATTAATCTTGTCCAGCACTGTATTACCCTTTAATATCGGACACTCCACATCGAACAAAAAGAGTTTCCATACAAATCGGGCTGGTTTCGTATATTGAATGTGCCGTCCGCTGTCCGTGGAAGTAAACTCTTGGGTTCTTTTCCGATATTACATTTCAGAGGATCTCAATGGACGCCATCAATCAAATCCGGGGATGAATTGAAATACGCCTCTGTCATACAAAATCATCTCTATAGTACTATCAGAAGGAGAAGTTTTTTTATCGCGCATAGGTCCGTGTTTGAGAACTAACTCGCCTGACGGTTAGGGTCCGTATGGTCATACGGTCATATGGTCGTATGATGGAATAAGTATCTACTGGAAATGTGTTGCATACATTAGAATCTAAGGCCTTACTTACTCTTAGATCTTAGCTACTTCTGTAGCGTGAGTTAAGAGCTCCCACACAAAACTGCGATGCGATGCAAATTGCTCCGATGCGGCGTCGCATCGCATCGCATCCCAGTTTTGTGTGGCTTAAATATTTGTACAATAGTAAATCTCTCAATATACTATACTACTTTCAAACAAAATCATACATTTATCTATAACTCTAGCAGCGCGCCACGGTTTCATCCGTGTACTTTCGTTCCTGCAATTTTACCGCGATGAAAAACCTATGTATTGTTTTAAACTAAGTATACACTATGTTCTAAATTTCAATCCGATACTTTCGACTCGAAATCCGATACTTCTACACTCGACTAAATTTATCGAGATATAGCAGTAGCAGTCAAGCAACAAACAGTATAGTTTCAACTTGACTGGCCTCGTGGCTTAGTTGGTAGTAGCTCTGTCTGCGACGCCGAGGGTCGTGGGTTCGATTCCCATCCAGTGCAAATATTTGTGTGATGAATTCAAGTGTTTGCACTGTGTCTGGGTGTTTCTATGTATAATATTGGTGGTGATGGTGGACAATTCACACACAACACCATCTGACCCCAAACTAAGCAAAGCTTGTATGATGGTGGCCAGATAGCTGATATAATACTTATATAATTTTAAATACATTCTTATTATACGTAGAAACACCCATACACAGTGCAAACATTTGAATTCATCACACAAATATTTGCACTGGGTGGGAATCGAACCCACGACCCTCGGCTTCGTAGGCAGAGCTACTACCCACTAAGCCACGAGGCCAGTCATAAGTATGTATTTAAAATTATATATGTATGGCTGGCCGACATCATACAAGCTTTGCTTAGTTTGGGATCAGATGGTGTTGTGTGTGAATTGTACACCAATATTTATTTCTTTATTTAAAAAACTATACGCAAAAATGTTTACATCCCAATTTACAAAGGAATAAAAACGGAATGAAATATTACCGGGTATTTTTTCCTGACATCTGTAAGGGGACATATTTCACGTCCTTCGTAGGGGACGATTCTCACACGTCCGAATAGATCCACGTACTACGCCCGGGGGGTTTATACGACCTTTTAAATTCAATGTAGATGTACATTATTATACGCAGTTTACCTGCATTTGTAATGTGTTTTTGTGAGAGAAATGGGTTTTTGTTGTGACGATAAAATACGACATGATAGTACAAATCGCACTTTATATTTAAACTGCTGTGACTTGGGACTTAATATCTGAACGAGAGATGTAAAAAGATGTGAAAAATGTAATGTCTAAAATAATGATAATCAATATCCTAGTCATAGATAATTTTGAAACTTTAACTAGTGAATCGTTGGATGTTTGTTACTCAATCACGACTGAACGGAATGGATTAAAATTTAGAACACAGTTTAGACTCGGGATTATCACTAAGGCTACTTTTCATTGCGTTAATAAATAACGGGACAGGAAACTACGCAACTAAAACTGCAGTGCGTAACTACTCCCATTAATATTACAAATGCGAAAGTTTGGGAGTTTGGATGTTTGTTACTCATTCACGTCGGAGCCTCTGAACAGATCCGCTTGGAACGCAGATAGAGTACAGTACAGTGGAATAAAAAGACACAGACTACTTTCTACCCCGAGAAAATATCGGAAACGTACGTAACGCGGGTAAAACCAAAGGGCGATACTAGTATCTAATATTCTTCATTCAGTGACAATCTATTCGATGGCCCGTCCGTACATTTACGTACCATTTAGATAATTGGTCCGCAACAGTCGTTTCGTTTTACTGCCCCAATCTGACGAGTGAAACGGACGGGGGGACTGTATTGTGTTGTTTTGCATTGTTGTTCTGTTGTCCTGTTGTAATTAGCCTGAGTTGTTTTGTTCCGTTGTTTATTGCTCCGTATGCAGAAACGAGAACGGCGCGATAATTATGGCGAACAATGGCGAATGAAAGCAATTATAAAGCCGATGAGCTTATAATTATGTTTTGAAAAAATGTTTGAAAGAAAAATAAGGCGTTAAGGTTGAAATTGCTGAGAAAAATAGGTTATCAGTGATATGATTTGCTATAGCCTTTTTGAGTCTTGTTTTTGATTTATCGGGTCGTTTGTAGCTCCAGAAAGCGACATGGTCTCATGGTTGATTTTTCAGACTTAAAGAAAGATATTTTACTCCACTTTCATAATAAGGACATTTAAACTTTGGAATGCGTTGCCTGTGTTTCTTGATGTATAGTTTGAGTGCGCTCAAACCTATAAATAGAGTTAACTGATTCCTTCAAGTTTATCGAACTCCGTGATACGTGGGTACAAACATACACAGAAGAAGAATAATAAGAACATCAAACTTTTGGAAAGTGTGTAAATGGTATTTTCTCCAAGGACAAACGAAGAGGTTTGGCTCTACTTTTGTGATAATAACGTCTAGAATAAATACGTTAGTTTGTGGAATGCGTTGGTTGAGTGGGGTTTTCCCGATGGTTAGAATTTTTGTGTCTTCAAATCGAGAGTAAATCTATGTTTCTATTAGGTAAACAGGCTCCATCGTGGATCGTTAGTATTGCAAAATTTTCGATCATTATCAATGCTACTAGCACCGCAATCTTATACCTTTACGAGCAATTCTTGTATATATGTATATTTATAGAATCTGAATCTTGGAAACGGCTGGGACGATTTTCATGATATCATGTATGCAGGGCGTTTCGGGGACGATAAATCAATCTAGCTAGGTTTTATTTTAAAAAAACGTAATTTATTGCGCGTTTTTAGACAATGAAAAACTGACACATTAGACATAAGAATGCGAAGGTAAATTTCGCCGCGTGACGCGACAGTACAATAGCTCAGGCGGGAAGTCGGGCCGTCACGAATTAGTAGATCCCGGTTCGAATCCTTCTTCTTCTGAAACTTTTCTTTTTTTCAATATTTTTTTGTTTTTGGGAAATCTATTACATGGAGCCTTTTATCTGTTGGTATCTAAGTATATTTAGAATTTAAACCGAGCAAAACTCAGTCAACCAGGTATTTATTACTGATACAACACCATAAATGCACGTTTAATTTCCCTCACTGTCACACCGAAAACTGTCATTACAAATGACAGTTTTCGGAATATAATCATTATATGTATATCAATGTTAATATAATAGCAGTATTTTACTATAATGAACAGATCACAAATGACGTTGCAGTTGTCCAAACAGAGTTAAGTGAAAAGGGTTTAGGAAAGGCCTTTGTCTAGCTAGCGTTGGGACATTTCATGTTGTAAATAAATAAATATTGTTTTGCGTGTAATATTTGTATAAATCATTTAGGTAATAACTATTTTGTTATTTCTAACAAATAATACTTTATTTCCATCTGCTTTGGGTAAAACTGTTGGATTTACAATTTAAAAGAACATATTTATTTGTACACAGTTTATCCAATAACGAAACCTGATTTCGTTCGTTAAGGCCTGTTTTCATTTTGATTAGTACGCGTGCGAGTGAGTAGTGCAGGTGTTGAGTGATTGGTACCAAACACGTGTGGACACCGATTGATTATTGCGAGTGCATAGTAATCAGTCACTCGCAATCGCACTCGCACTCACACTCGCAATAATCAAAATGCAAACCGGCCTTTACTTAAAATATGTAATTAAGTGTATAAAATTGTTGTTAAGTGATTGTTTCTTTGCTACCGCAATCAAGTAAAGAGCTTAATCGTTTAAGTTAAATAGTTTTGCGAGACCTTAGCACGCTAAGTTGTGTTACTTTAAGTAGTTAAGTTATGGTTTGTCCTTAACCCATTTTTAACTACTTTTGTAACTGATGTTACTGGTTTAATATTCAGCAATGCTCAGAAAACGGGAAAAATGTATAATACTAATCCCAACTTTCGCATTCTACTACGAGTAATATTATAAATGGTAAGTTAGGATGTTTGTTGCTTAATCACGTTGGAAGAACATGAACGGATCAGACTGAAATTTGGAACATAGATAGAAAATAGTTTGGAATAACATAATATCGCGGGAAAATTAAGTAAACAAAAATTAAACAGTCGAAATTTCCGACCGTTGCTAGTTAATAGTATTAGTAAGATAGCACAAGCATAAACAGCCCACTAAATGTTCCCACTACTGGGACTCGGGGCACAGAGTAAATATTAGTACAAGTACAGAACACTCACTTAGCGAAAACAATTATATAAATAGCGACTCTTGCGGGGACACAACAAAGTTCAATTCAGCTCGCAATATTATACCTGTCGCAATTTTCAAATTAACATTTGCGCTCTTTCTAACGCGTTTCTAGCGCGGAGGGTTGTCGACATATCTAATAACAATATGCGCGGGAAACGTGTTGCGCGAGCGGTCAGCCGTGCGTCCGACAACCGACTGGCACTTGTTCCCTGGGAGGAACGGTCTAGCTGTAGGCTAAAACCGCGCCACCTTGAGCGAGTGATGATGCACTGCTCAGGGCCTTCTCTCGCAAAGAGAGTCAAGGCCATAACCTACCACGCTGGCCCAGTGCGGAGTGGTAGATGACACTTGACTTTGAAAGATTGCTAGGTACATGTCGGTTTCCTCGTGATATTTTCCTTCACCGTTTTAAGTTAGAGGCATTGCGCACATGACTTCGAAAAGACAGTGGTTTTATTTAATTAACTACATAAATTCGCATTTTCACATGGCCACATTTTTGTCAACAGTGATACTCTTGTTTACTTACTACTCTTGTCTATAGTTTCGTTGCAATATGTTTATATAAGAATGAATGTTTCTCTGCATGTTCTTTATATAAACCACAACTTTTGAATGACTGCACCAAATGAGATGATTCTTTGTTTTATGTATTCGTTATTGTCGAGACAAGGTTAGTATGGCAGAAAATTGATATTGGAATTTGGTAGTGGTAGAACTCTTGGCAGAGTCCGCCTGGGGAAGGACCACACCTTTGCCAGTTATTCTACTGCCAAGCAGTAATGTGCAAACATTACTGTATTCCGGTTTGAAGGGCAATGTTTCCAGAGAGATTACAGGGCTTAGAGATATAACATCTCAGATCTCTGGGTGACGAGCGCAGTGCAGTGCAGTGTTAGGTAATGATTTGGACTCTTCATGTTCCAATAGCTGCGTGTCGCTGTAATGTTATGTGGCAGGCATGTTGCTTACCATTAGGCACATGCCCTGCTCGTCTCGTCACTCTTTATTTCAAAAACATCAACATCAATAAGAACATCAGAGACTACGCAGGTAAAACTGCGGGGAGCTGCTAGTACCTACATAATGTTCTTGTGTTCCGGTTTGAAGGGCAATGTTTTCAGAAAAATTGTAGAGCTTAGCGATATAACAACTTAGATCTCTGGGTGACGAGCGCAGTGCAGTGTTAGGTAATGATTTGGACTCTTCATGTTCCAATAGCTGCGTGTTGTTATGTGGCAGGCATGTTGTTTACCATCAGGCACATGTCCTGCTCGTCTCGTCACCCTTTATTTAAAAAAATATATTGAAATGTTGATGAAAAAGAGCATGGTGGTATTGGTGGTACCTACGAAGTTCGCTAGGTCTGCAAGTAACATATAAATACAACTACACAAACTGCATCTCGCCAAGTTTACCGACCAGTAGACGCCAAACTTTGTGATTAGGAACTTCGGTTAGTAATAAAGTTACGATTAGGAACACTGAGGTACCTAATCTTATTGCAGAACCATCTTGGTAAATTAACTAGTACTTGGTAAATATAATTAGGGGTCGTGTTTTTTGGCGTGAAATCTTTTTTACCTGCGTTTAGTTCTTTGTAGTAAGGGAAAACCTTTCCTAATGAGTTTACATCACCGACATGCCAATGTCGTCTTTTGGAATGGAATTCATTCGGAATTATCGCCTTTTATAATTAAAATATTTTAATTTTAAGTTGAATTACTGTTTTTCTGTATTGTTTTGTGATGTAATAGTATTTCATGTGCCTGATAGTAAACAACATGCCTGCTACATAACAGCACAGTGACACGCAGCTATTGGAACACGAAGAGTCCAAATCATTACCTAGCACTCCACTCGTCACCCAGATATCTAAGATGTTATATCTCTAAGCCCTATTGTTTGCACATCACTGCTTGGCGGTAGAATAACTGGCAAAGGTGTGGTACTTCCCTAGGCGGACTCTGCCAAGAGTCCTACCACTACAATATTGTATATCGAGCCGAGGCGGTATCGGTCGTTCAGTCGCATAGCGATGTAACGTCGAAGAAGCCGAGCAGCGGAACGGAACATTGCACATTAGACGTTTTTTGAATGGATGAAATCTTGTGAGTTGGGGTTGGGTCTTCCTTGTTTTTCACCCTTAAAGTCAGTTGGTGATGACAAAATAGTGGGAAATACTCAACGGTGCTTGCGGGATTTGAACGTATGATATCACGACGTATCATGACTGCGAAATTGGAGATTATCGCCACGACACCACCACGGTTTCTGTAACCTATCTACATATATTATGAATAGTTTGTGTAATATATGTTTAAATGTGATGTTATGAAGCAAATTTGTTGTGCATGAGCCAAAGAAGGCACTAGTTGAGTCGCGAGTCCGAGTTAGTACGAAAAATTTTATACAGGTGGCGTAAAAACGCGCGCAGGGTAGTTAGTCTAATACTCGTATGTATGGATATACATACGTAGGTAGGTACTTACCTACCTAAAAAATCATAGCACAGTTTTTTTCTAACTTTTGTAGACACTTGACCGCCATCTCACCTGATGGACAATGAATGACAATGCGGGCTAAGATGGAGCGTGTTTACCTAGAAAATTACCGATTCACTCTCGATTTGAAGACATGTTTGATAATATCTAAATGTATTTGCATTATAATACTCGTGCGAACCCAGGGCTCGGCGCATAGCAATTAAAAGAAGGTATGTACACTGTACAGCTGTCACCGTCTGTCCTGTGACGTCACGAGGGCGCTCGACCCAGTAACTGGGGCAAGTAGCTGTCGCTTTACGAGCGTGGCTGTAAAACTGAAACGTTCATTCATAAAGGGTTACTGGAGACGAGGTTACAACTTACAACGAGGTATTGTAAGTTTCTTTTGGCCGTTTGCTAGAACAAAATCGTTCGTTTTTGTGCGTGTTTTTGGAACTAAGTTACGCCAAGCTAGGAGGAAAAAGTATATTTGAACGCGACCAAACTAAAAAAAAATGTGTGAAACTAAAACCGTGAGGAAAATAAATAGTCTTGCTATTACTCGAAGGAACTTCATTCCCTACGTAGTGTTGTCATGGGGCACACAATTTTTTTAACATAAACTCGCTGAAAGGCCCTTCTACCGCCTTACTAAATTGGCTTTGCTATTTTTGTCTCTATCATATCAAGCGAGAAGAAAAGAGAGAGCTAAGACAGTTTTCGTTAGGCGATAGACCCGCAGACCAGACTTGGCTATGCAACCCGAGTAGCGATAATGTCAAATCTTACAATCATGAGTGAGTAGCATTAAATCCCATTCCATTTGAGGATCTTTCCAATATCGTTTTTCAAACGTTCAATTTCGTTTGTTATCACAACTGACTTTAAGAGTAAATGAAAACATAGTGAGAAAACCGGTACGTTTCAAGAACAACGTATTTCGAGGATAACACCCCGTTTACATTATTCCAGTCCAGCGACCGAATCCAGCGCTGGATTGCTTACTGGAATAATGTAAACTGGCACTGGATTGCATTGGCACTGAATTGATGCATTCCAGTGCCGGTTCCCATTATTCCAGTAAGCAATCCAGCGCTGGATTCGGTCGATGGACTGGAATCATGTAAACGGGGTATAAGGCTCATCCAATAATCCATTACATCGTGGTGGATTATGGTCTAGACTCTATTCTTTTGAGAAAACATCTGGTACCCCACTAGTGAGAACAAAGTAGGAAAATAAAAATAAAGTGGCCAAGTGCGAGTTGGACTCACCCATGAAGGGTTCCGTTGCAGCAAGTAACATAATATACACAGTACACATAGTTCTTGTAGTTCGTTGTAACTTTGATCGAAGTTCCAATAATAGTGTATTTATGACGAACTAAAAAAAAACTACTACTCAGATCGAGTTCAAACTAATTTTCGTTGGTAGTAATGTACATGGTAATGTACATTATATATTTTTTTTAGATTTTTCATTCTCTTACTTTAGAAGTTAGAGGGGGGGGGACACACATTTTACCACTTTGGAAGTGTCTCTCGCGCAAATTATTCAGTGTAGACGAAAATGATTTTAGAAACCTCAACATCATTTTTGAAGACCTATCGATAAACACCCCACACGCGTAGGTTTGATGAGAAAAAAATTTTTGAGTTTCAGTTCTCAGTATCAGTATAGGGGGGCAACCCTAATTTTTCTTTTTTTTTTAATTTTTTTATTGAAACCTTAATGCGGTTCACAGAATACATCTAAAGTTCAAAACATCCAAGTTTCAACAGTGTAGTTTTCATAGTTTCGGCAAAAAGTGACTGTGACATACGGACGGACAGACAGACAGACAGACATGACGAATCTATAAGGGTTCCGTTTTTACGTTTTACGGAACCCTAAAAAAAGAACAGTTAATAATTTGCCAATATTAATAATAATAATAAATAAATATTGGTGGACAATTTACACACAACACCATCTGACCCCAAACTAAGCAAAGCTTGATAATGTATGTCATTTACCAATGTACCCATTATAGTAAATTATAATTGGATTACATTTTACAGTCCTAAAATAGCCCCGTGAAGTCAAATTTAAAACACCACTCCTATTTCAATTATGTTCTAAATAGCTGGTTTATATACGTACATTTTTAAACTTAAACGCATTTTAGCTTCCATTAAACGCGGGATTTAAAATTTTAATTAATTCACTCCAAAGTTCCCCCCTGGAGGGTGTTCGTCGGTAATGAAGTTCATAATCAGGGTGGCATTGTTAATTAGAACCAGGAAGGAAACTTCTCACTGATACCGCGTGTGAGTGATCGAAAAAAAAACACTTTAAAGATATAAGTAGGTTCAAAACCCACATACATGTATGTACCTCTTTTGGTCTGGGTCATGAGTCTTTTTTCAACGTTAAAATATGAGTTTATTATCTTCATCAACAATCATCAACAGCCCACTAAACGTTCCCACTGCTGGGACTCTCTCGCAAGGAGAGAGTTAAGGCCATAATCCACCACGCTGGCCCAGTGCGGGTTGGCGGATGACACATGACTTCGAAAGATTCTAGATACATGTCGGTTTCCTCACAATGTTTTCCTTCACCGTTATTTATTATCTTAACTAGTGTTAATGTTTAAGATTGTGAAAAAACTAACATGACTGTTTCAAAAAATCCTTCTACGTGAAGATGTGACATCCACCAATACGCATTTATCCAACTTGGTAGGTTAAAAACTGGTATCTCTATTTATCAGAAAAAGCACCAAGCCTCAGGAGTAAGAATTTAAGTTTATTTCGGAATATTTTATAAAGTTGTCTAAAAAAATTTACGTCGCTATAATTACAAAAACCATTTAGCTTTAAAATGCTACGAGTACATTTAATTATTTATTTGATCACTAATAGTTTGCACTTGACCGCCAGTTTTTTTTTCAGTATGGAAAAACGAGACGAGCAGGACATGTGTTTGATGGTAAGCAACACGCCTGCCCTTAATGGCACAGTGAGCAGCTGTTGAATCTGCACTGCGCTCGTCACCCAGAGAAATACGATATTTTATCTCTATGACAATATCGTTGACGTTAATGAAACGATATCGCTCTTTAGAGCTACGACGTAACAAAAAAGATCAGGTGGTTAATACCACCTTTATAATAATACCTTTATAATTACATTCATAAGCAGACTTTCTGAAGTATATCCGATTAAAACCCACAAACTTTCAAAACTCAAAAGCAATTATATACGTTCGTACAAACCTGATACTGCCAAAAATCCACACAAAACGTGACTCTGTGTTATGAACAAAACGTCAACGATTACCAAAAACAACAAAAGTTTGTTTTATTCCCGGTAAAATCTGAAAAAATATCCACCAGGGAAAAATATTCCCATGTTCCGTGAATGAAAAATGCAGCGGAATCGCGTTATCAGGCGACGGCAGACCCCCGACCGACGCGTCGGGATTTGTTATGACGAGTTTCATATTTTAAAACTTGGTGTTATTGTTTGTGAAAGGATTTTGTTTGGTCAACCTCGTGGCACCCCTTTTTTGTAATAACAGTGTTTTAACCGGAGGTGGATATATTAATTCGTGAAATGTGCTACGAGAATACAGATATATTTCGACTGACATGTCGCGCTACTTTTTTGTAGTGGGAGCTTCTCTGTGTTAGAATATATTTGGTTAGAATATATTTAACATCGGCAGATTATCATAAACTGCTTTCTTAATCAAATTGGGATGAAGACAGGTTCAAAAATACACCTTAGTTCAGGGTCAAAATACACCATTCAAATTCGTTCGTCTTAGTAATTAAAAAAATATGAAAAATATAGATCATCAAACTTCCGGAGTGGGGGGTTGTGACGTCACTTTATAGTAAAAATCGTACCATAACGTTACGCTACTCGAAACTTTTAAGCACTAAGTTAACATCTTCGTCATTTTTTGTTTGTGAAACATGTGAAAAAATACGTGTACAATTTTTTTTTATAATCGAACTGACGGACTAATTAGTTTTTTTCAGTAGTCTCGTCTATTGCATCATTCACGTAACACCGTTACAAAGAAGGGTTAGCGCATCTACGTAGCGACTACCGCCTACACAAGATTAACCTTATTAGTTGAGGTGCGACGCGGCATTCAATGTGCTACAAATCATAGTAGAACCTGACTTTGCCAGTTATTCTATCATCAAGCAGTGCTAACGTCGCCATCTTTTGCTGTAGCCAGCTTTTCGCCTGTTACTGACAGAGATATAAAGCATTTTATATCTCTGGATGCCGAATGAGCAGTGCCAGGTAATGGTTTGAACTCTTTTTTTTCTAATAACTGCGTGACGTGCCGATACGGGCAGGCATGTTTTTTACGGGAGCCTATTAGAACGCATAACTTTTTTTCCTAATTTACTTTGTCATAATTAATGTAGCATAATGTATAGTGTCATAATGCAACTTTCGCATAATCATTTTCTGGCGTCATGTGTTTTAAGCATAACAATCTATTGTACTACATTTTATTCGACTATTGATGAGACGCATAATAGTTTTTAAGCATTTTTTTATTTGTTCTATTTTTTTAAGGTGTCGTTTAAATCGCATTTTTTTCCCTAATTTACTTTGTCATAATGAATGTAGCATAACATAAAATATAGTGTCATAATATAACTTTTGGATAATCGTTTTTTGGCGTTATGTGTTTTAATCATAAAAATCTATTGTGCTACATTCAATTCGACTGTCGCTCAGACGCATTTAGGCATTTTTTAATTATTTGTTGTGCTACGTAATATATAACCACGTTATATACGGTCCAGATCCGACTCGGAGCACCCCGACTCCACCTAGTATTGTCGCTACTACCCCTAGAGTGTATTTAAAAAATGTGGGAGCCAGAAGCTCAAGGGAAGTCCTGAGTGGAACGATCCATGCGAGGCCAAGCGTAGCGAAGGGGGGAGCTGGCGAGCAAAGCGAGCCGACGATCTCCGTAGTGGAGTGAAGGCCGAGTATGGAGAAGCGACACTCAGGGCTGACTGCAGAGCTTCTGGCGGGAGCCTACCCGGAGTCAAAAAGTGCACAATATGTCTTAGGTATATGTAGGTTTTTTTAGTCCAAAAAACGTTGTCTACATAAATTGGTACAAAAATTGTTGTTCTACTGCATAGTCCTGCATAGATATTCCATTAAATTAGTAGATACCTACATTACGAATAATAAATATTGTTGTCAAAGTACCCACCTGCATTTCACACACCCACGTATTTTATTTAAATAATATTGATACAGTCCGCTCTTTGCACTTGTTTTTTAGTTAGGCATTTAAAGTTTATGCCGTTGATCAGTATGTTTAAGTATTGTTATGCTTTTCTCAATGTGTGCCTTTAAACATTATGCTATTTATAGTTATGCGTCGAAACATTATACTAAGTTATGTGTGTGCTATATATGGCTATGCGTTTAAACATTATGCTAAGTTATCGTTATGTCATAAATAGTTATGCTAGTTAACATTATGCGAAGACAGTTATGCGTTTAGTTGTTATGGTAAATTATCATTAGTCCTAAAAACGTTATGCCTACCTAAAATAGGACAAAAAATGTTATGCCACCCCATATAGATCCGTTTTTTACTATCAGGCACCGTACCATCACTTTACTATAAAAAGAGTAAATGAAATGAAATGAAATGAAATGAAATGAAATGAAATGAAATGAAATGAAATGAAATGAAATAGTTTTATTTCCAGATTCACATCCATTAATTGTACAAATTTAAAATTACAAATATATATTAGCAACACAATAATAATAATAATAATTGAATAAATTAAAATGGGAAAATAAATTATGAAATGGGCGTATGATATGCCCTCCACGTTTTATGGAGGGGACTGTTCACCCAGTCCCTGACGGCTACGACCAGCGAGTTGTTGGAGCGGTGCAGAGCTCCGCGCGCGGCGGCCGCGCGGCTCCGCAGCAGCGCCGGCCAGCCGGGCGCGCGGCCCGCACAGAACATACCGCTGGCGCTGCACCACCGCGGCAGCCGGAACATCGCGCGCCACGCGTCGTTATACTGCACGCGCACCTCGCTCATGACAGCCTTGGTGTAGTTCGTCCACAGCTCCACCGTGTACACGCTGGTGCAGAAGCTAATAAATAGCTGCGTTTTTACGGAGTCGCTACAGCGGGCGAACCGCCTCGACAGCATGTTGCCGCGCACCGCTATAGCCCTCCTCTGTCGCTCCATGTCCGCGTGGTCGGACAAATCCGCAGTTATAATGTGTCCGAGGTACTTGACCTCATGAACTCGTTCCAGCTGGGTATCGGCGAGAGTCAGCGAAGGCAAGTTTTCATGATAATTTCGGGCTTTAAAAATCATATAGACTGACTTGTCTGGGTTGTATTGCATGTTGTGATTTTCGGCGTACTTCTCACATATTGCCAGGAGCTTCCGCATCGCAGACATAGATGGCGCTAGTAGGACCATATCATCCGCATAGGATATATGATTAGTCACAGTACCGTTGATGGAGCATCCGATTCCGGTTTGCGTGAGCTGTTCCGATAATTTGTCCATATACAAATTAAAAAGGGGTGGGGACATACTTCCACCTTGTCTCAAGCCACATCCGAGTTGTAATGGCACAGAATACTCATTGCCCCATCTCACACAATTTTTCTGCTGTCGGTACCAATTATCTAGCACTTGTACAACTAGGTTAGGTACATTACGGTCATACAACTTCTGCCATAGCAAACTGTGATTTACCCTATCGAATGCTTTGCTAAGGTCTAGGTAGCAGGCTATAACTGATGTTCCTTTGGATTTATAATAGCCTACTACTTGTTTAAGCACATATATAGCTGTACCGGTGGACACATTGCTCTTGAAACCATATTGGCAATCATTTGTTTCCATAAACGGTGCGGCGATTTTATACAAAACTTTCTCGAGCAATCTGGCGATCATATTAGCCAGCGCTATAGGCCGATAATTTCCGGAGCTAGATATATTCTTCCGTCTGTTTTTACATATCGGAACTACAACAGTATCGGTGAGTGCCGTGGGAAGATGACCCGTCCTCACTATGGCAGTGAATAAGACCGACAGCGCGTAGTACATACTCGCACCGCCGTGTCTAATATGCTCAATAGTCAGTCCATCCAAACCCGGCGATTTACCGCCCGCAGTTAGTTTCACTATTTCTGCGATGTCTTGCATAGATATATGTATATCTGACTCGTGTAAATCTCGCGGTATTTCCAAACAATGCCGTTTGACGGGTGAAGTCTGACAAAACATATGGTTGAAATTGTCCGCAATAATCCTATTGCTCGATTCCCCGTCCATATGTGAGGGATAGTTCGATTTAGGTTTAATTATTTTATTAATGTTATGCCAAAATTTCCCAAAGTTCTTATGCTTCTTATCCAGGGCTAATTGGTCCATTATAATTTGTTCTTTATTTTGAAGACAAGATTTTAACGCGCGCTTAAAAGCCGCACGGTGTTGTAAATCCTCCAGCACCGGGCCGGTGGTAGGACGCCCCGCCCTCTGCCACAGATGAAGTGATTGCTGAGACGCCGCATATTTATCGGCTACAAATTTATTCCATCCCGGAACTGTATTGTTTTTATATGTTTTTCTTCCACTTGTTCGAAAACATTGTGCTGCACATGTCTGCGTAATTTTTATTATAAAATAATACATCGAGTCAATTGCAGTCGCACTCGTTATATTATTATTATGAGACATCAATTTATTTAATTCATGTGTTACTAACGTCTTGTATCGTTCGACATCGACCCATGACTTTGGTTTCCAAAACCACGGCTTCCGAGATGATTTAGAGGAATTTGTTGTGGTCGTTAATTTTTGAATTTCTAATTCCAAAGATAGTGGCCTGTGGTCCGTCCAGTCCGCTGTTAGGTCTATGGTCATACTTCTCACTGTTCGGAATGCATTCTCAGTGGCGAGGCAGTGGTCGAGCCAGCTAGTTGTATGATGTGCGTCGCTAACGAATGTGTATGATGTTTTCGGTAACAAATGTTTATCAACATACTTGTAATTGTATTCCGTGCAAAAGTGTTCTAATTCAGTGCCAAATCGATAGGTTGGATCCGCATTAAAATCACCGAGTATGAGGCAGTCTGTCCCTTCGCTATCTTCTACTATTGAGTGTATTTTGCCCAATAATTCGCAAAATTCAGGTAAATTCCTTTCATCTGTGGTGTAGCATGGCATATATACATTTATAATTATCAGAGTACTATTCTGAGTGCACAGTTCTATCGCGCAAAGCCTAGGAGTATCGCATTCTATAGGTACACAGTTTAGCGATTTATTGTACAAAATTCCGAGTCCACCGTGAGGTCGGCCAATTAAAGTTCTAGTCATGTCGACAGCAGAGGTCCCTATGGCGTTGAAGTCGACATGAATATCGTTAAGAAAATGTAAGTCAGTAGGCAAAAGCCATGTTTCTTGAAGAAGTATTATGTGATTTTCATCACACAGTTTTTCAATAAAGTGCGTCTTGTTTCGTACGGACTTGCAATTTACAGAAGTGATTTTTAACTGTGTGCTCATATCTGTTTACTGTTACTGGTGCTATTTCTAGCAGTATTTTCGTGATATCGACCAACAATTACACCTGGCGGCCACTTTTCTTTGCTAATTACATTAGATAACCTGTCCCACTGTATTGTTATTTTATATTCATTAAATGACACCTTTTTACTATCGGGTAATTTTTGTATATCAAGTGCGGTTTCTCCGATGTCCTTCATGTGATCGGTTATGTCCTGAATGGAGACAGAGCTGTCCAGGTTAGCAACATACACATAGGCTTTGCGCGGAGCTGCTTTTATTTTGCAGTTGGAGGTAGCTAAAGAAGTACCTATAATATTACGGTTTTTACGTCGCTGTTTTTTGTGTGTTACTAACTGAAAACCATCTTCAACATTATCACTAACGACTAGTTTAGGCTTAGACGCGCGCCGTTTGTCAAGTAACTGTAATTGACTAGAGTTATTGGTAGGTAGACTAATGTTTTTATCACAGTGACGTACCGTGTCCGTTGATATTGGGGTCTTACTGATAACAGGCGTTACTATCGGCTGTGTGATTTTAGGGGGAGACATAACTCCACTTAAACCTATAGGGCCACTGTTTTCCAGAAACTGAGAACTTCCTTTTTGTTTATAATCTAACATCGAAGGTAGACGTGGTTTATGTGTTTTACAACACGCTATTTCTTGCTGGAGTGTTTCGAAGTCTTCTTTGGTGGCTGAGCTGTAACGCAACGATGCGACATCCTGTTTTAAAGAAACGATATCTTTCAGTAACCGAGTCACATCTACATGATCCCAGGTAACAGGGGGTAGTCTGCTAAGATCACGCGCTACGAAGACTGGAGTTTCCTTGGGTTCCGCGGTTTTCATCAATCCTACTATGTCTTCTAGATCTCGTTGGGACCTCCCGTCGTTCCTCCGTGTCCGCAGGCGTTGGTCCGTAGGCACGACATCGTACAGTAGGGTTTTGGCGGCGACAACTTCCGATGCGCTGAAGCTACGGCTGCAGATCATGACGATGCTCTCGTCATCCATCACCTCCATCTTGTTCTGGATGAAGGCCAGAAGCTCGTTAATAATAACGTTACACGAATCACACTTAGACATTGTGGTCGAAGCGCGATGATAGCGATGCGTACGCTAGGCGTGCACGACGCGTACTGAAAATTTAACATGCATTTCGCAACTCAGACGAAAACTTTTATCCCTTGTTTCAGCTCCGAAATAATATAATTACTGACTTCGTTAACTCCGTCGCTCAATTACCAATTAAGTCGGATAGGTTGAAGAGAATGTGCAAAAGTTTCAAAGTAAATACTTCGAAAAATTGTAATTCGATTCTAATGTTCGCTCTGAAAATCGTCATTGCATATTCAAATAGAACCGTTTATTCGAGTTTCGAGTCGGTATATTTAAAACGAAAGGTCCATGAACTCATGCGAGTTTTAACGGTTTTATCTACACGTTAAATGTCCCAATTTATCTTTTAGCTCTTGTTTGTAACTGAACAGACATTTACTAAATATTATTACAGTATTAGCAATGCGGCAAGTTACGGCTGGTCTAGTCGGGAGAACGGCGCCTGCCGATCCGGAGACCCCGGGTTCAAACCCCACACGCACCACTGTCTTTTCGAAGTCATGTGCGTAATGCCGCTAACTTAAAACGGTGAAGGAAAACATCGTGAGGAAACCGACATGTACCTAGAATCTTTCGAAGTCATGTGTCATCCGCCAACCCGCACTGGGCCAGCGTGGTGGATTATGGCCTAAACTCTCTCCTTGCGAGAGAAGGCCCCGAGTCCCAGCAGTGGGAACGTTTAGTGGGCTGTTGATGATGTTGATTAGCAATGCCCCACGTAGTTTCCGTACCCGTAATTTTCCTGGGATAAAAAGTAGCTTCTGTGTTATGTCAATATAACTAACTGTGTTCCAATTTTCAACCTGATTATACTTGTAACAGTAAGTTAACAAGTTTACCCTAGTGCGAGTTTTAATATACAATCGTTTAAATACTTTTTTCATTAGGTTAATATTATCAGAATTAGTTTTTAAGTAATGTAGTGGTAGGACTTTTGGCAGAGTCCGTCTGGGGAAGTACCATACCTTTGCCAGTTATTCTACCGCCAAGCAGTAATGTGTAAGCGTTACAGTGTTCCGGTTTGAAGGGCAATGTTTCCAGAGAAATTACTGGGCTTAGAGATATAATATCTTAGATCTCTGGGTGACGAGCGCAGTGCAGTGCTAGGTAATAATTTGGACTCTGCATGTTCCAATAGCTGTGTGTCACTGTGCCGGTATGTGGTAGGCATGTTGCTTACTATCAGGCATATCTCCTGCTCGTCTCGTCACGCTTTAATATTTAAAAAAAATTATGGTTGTGTGTGTCTGTTTGGTTTACGAAGCAACTATTTTCTTATCTGTGGTTTGGTATACAAAATACGTCATGTATGCAATGACGTGTAACTCCCCTTATTTCCTGAGAGATACAATCTAGAACTTTTCAAGTTCAAAGTAAATAGGTACTAGCTCAACATGTGTCTTCTTCGACCACACCGTCCCTTACCATCAGGCGAGTTGGTGGTCAAACGCAAACCTAAGCGTAAAAAAAATAATACCAAAACTAGTATTAGTATTCGCAGATGGGACTATCGCGGGTAGCGCATTGGCTTCAAAACAGCTTACTGACACTAAATGCAACTAAATCTAAATACATTGCCTTCTCAATCACTAAACGGACCCAGCCCAGCACTGTCAACCTAAAACTCCACTCATGTGACGTTTCGCATACTCAATCATGCTCGTGTGCAGAGCTTCAACACGTAGCTACCATCAAATATCTGGGTGTAATCATAGACCAACACTTAAAATGGGAATCCCAAATCAATAGCCTATGCGCTCGTGTGAGAAAAATGACACATGTTTTCAAAAAACTTGGCTCGGTGGCCGATCCCAGCACACTCAACATTGTGTATCAAGCTCTATGCCAATCAATTTTAAAGTACTGCATAGTGTGCTGGGGGTCTGCTACTAAGACTCTTTTTCTCAGACTGGAGCGTGCTCAACGATTCATATTAAAAATTGCACACAAAAAACCAATGCGCTACCCAACGACTGAACTATACAATGAGGTAAAATATCTTACAGTAAGGCAACTTTACATTCAAGCCGTTACTTTGCGATTCCATAAGACAGCTTTGCTTACCCTCACTCCACATAACAGGCGCAATATTTGGGAACTCCCTCGCACTCGCAAATCATTCACACAACGAGCATACCAGTTTATGGCACCATTCTTATATCAGAAGCTGGATAAGTCTATTGATCTGCTCAACTCATCCAAGTTCATTTGTAAGCACAAACTCGCATACTGGCTCGCCTCCCTTGACTACGCACAGACAGAAGCATTTATCTCAACTGCTTTGTGACCCTGAGGGGTCTGTTCCCTCGCCACCGCGTGGGTTCGGACCCCGAAATTGTTATAAACGCATTATCTTCCCTCCTCTCACAAACACACCCTCACCTAACAATACACGAACTCTCACGTAACACACTCACTCACACTCGCACCATCATATCTTATGCTTAGGTCCTGTTTTGGTATTGGTGGGTAAAGGCTATTTCCAAAAGGTGTATCCCTATCTTGTCTTTCTTATTTTTATTTTTTGCTAAATTTTTATTACCTACTATTGTTACATTTATAGTTTTCTTTCTCTTTTTTTGCTCTAAGTTTATTGCTGAACATATGTAATTACCACCAAGGAAGGAACTGGATTCTCACGACACAGGATTTTACCTAGTGTGAGATCCAGGGTTCCTTACACAATACTACTATGTATTATTGTACTTATCACATTGTTTTTTTTTTGTTCAAAATAAAGTTATTATTATTCAAGACCAATTAGAACCCGATACTCCGTTCTAACTGAGTAGAAACTGGATAATGAATGCATGTATATATAAAATTTCCAATTAAAAGTAATTGCATGTGTTGGGAATACAAATTCAGTACGCCGTTAGTGGTCTTATGCTCATCTCTATTACAACAACAATTTAGCTGCCTGCGTTCAAAACGCTTGTCATTTTATAACAAGACTAGCAGCCCACCCCGGCGTGGTACATAATATGTAGCCTATAGAACTCAGAGATGACGGACATACTTGCAATACAAATCCAACGGTGAATGAATTTTTGAAATCGGTCCAGCATATCCGGTCAGAGATTAGTGCGTTCAAACAAAACACCTCTTCAGCTTTATAATATTAGTAAAGACTACATAAATTCCACGTGATGTTTTTGAAGGTATTAGTAGTCGCGAAGTAGTCAAAATTAGATTATAAAGCAATATAAAAAATTAGGCCGACCACAAACTTTAACAATAAATAAAAGAGTGTATTATTATTATTTATGGTGTCTTAGTAGTAAGTCTGTCATTGAAGACGTGGCTCGAGGATTCTATCCCCAACCGGGGTAAATATTTCTGTGAAGAATACAAATATTTGTTCTATGTCCCCAGACATGTTGGTGATGTTTCTATGTATGCATATTAATTATGTATATTTACAATTACATAAGTATTATACCACCCATTTGACTTCCATAGTATAAGCTCTGCTTAGAGATGGCATACACGCTACGGTCTGCCGGAGAGGTCTACATGTGCAGTTATGCCTGCGCAGTCCAACCGAACAGAATTGATTTTCGATTTTGCTCCGGTCGCCTGTGCAGGCTTCCCACACACACTCCGGTCTACCTGCGCAGGCATAACTGCACAGGTAGACCTCTCCAGCAGACCGTAGCGTGTATGGCGGGCATTAGTTTGGGATTAGATAGTGTTGTGTGTGAAATGTCTAACCAATATTTATTTATGTATGTCAAATACATGGTACCTACTGCGTGAAGTTTCTTTTTGTGTTTATATATGTACATAATTAAAAAAATGTTAGCATTTTGTACTCCTTCTTCATGAAAACTGTAAGTACAAGTGCGCTAAATTTCTAACTCCTTTATTGACACAATTTTCGAAAAATAAGGTACAAACTTTTTTTTCACGTATGTAAATTTTCGTAATCATCAAAAGTGTTCATGTGTTTTAAAAACAATTATTTCGCGGCTCTTATGTAACCCAACACATATTTTAAGCCTCGTTTACACCGTGTCCAGTTTTAATCACTCTGAGCATGAGTCAGCGAGGGTTAACGATGATCGATGGCCCATCGGCGGCAGAGTGAACCAGGAGAACACTGAACGCTGAACGAGTGAACGTGATTGATCGGAGAATGGAGGTGATTTACTGGAAACATTGTACATGACCAATTTTTTACGTGGATCCGGTGAAATTTTCGAACTAAAATTTTTCGATAAAAGCTTAGATTATAATTTGATAAGTGATTAGGTGGCTCCTCGTTATAATTGTTTGGTATTTGTTGTATGGTTCTAGGGAAGAATAACATGGATTTTACAATGTTTTTTACATTGTAAAAATGATAAACAGTTTAACATAATTATTTATCTGTGACAGGATTTCGGGAAGCACGATAAACACTGCAATAATAAATACAATCAGGCTATTTTTTTAAATTACGCTAAATTGTTTTAGTACAGCACGCACATCACCGCTCTAGTGAGATCGTGGTTCAATTCAAGCCTAGCTTTGATAGAAAACGAAAGATATTATTTCAAAATTTATGAATGAAAATACTAGAAACTATTCCTAAGTACCGTGTATTGCCGAGTCTTAGCTCCCACCTATGCATTGCATAGATAGGTACCCACAAGGCAAGGACCAACGGGTAATGTTTTTTTTTGAGATCCAGATTATCCGCTGAATTAATGAGATTATTGAAGTTGTATCTAGTTTTGCTTAGTTTACCTAAGCTTTTTCTGCACTTGGTTCAAGCTTAGCGGCAAGATGTGTCTAAATAAACGTTTTTTATTTATTTTAATTTTAGTTGATTGTAAATAAATTTTGAATTATAAGTAGGTAAATGAACGTTAGTATATATTTCTCACATATCTAATTAGCTGTCTAGCACCAACGTTAGCAAAGCTTTACTATAGAAGCCAAAGACAGTTCATAAATTACTTAGCAATATAATAGTAAACACATACTTGTTATAAAATACATAATAACATCTAAACACAACAAAAAAAATATTCATAACAAAAACATTTGCCTTTTGTGAGAACCGAACCCATGGTACATGGCTTCGCAGGCAGACTTGCTACCAACTACGCCATGAGGCCAATGTTTCCCCTCCTGGGAATCGAAGCCTTCTCTCGGAAGAAGAGAGTCAAAACCATAATCCATCACGCCAGCCCAGTACAGGTAGGAGGATGACGAATGACCCCGAAAGACTTAGGAACAATTCGGTTTCTTTACGATGTTTACCTTCACCAGTCCAGTCCAAATTATTCAATAGAGAGTAATATAAGTACCTAATAGTTAGAAAGTAATTAGAAAAGGAGCTAAGTACTGACTTTATTTATAATAAATTAACCCAATAATACAAGGTAGTATTGAATACAAAGGGGTAGGTAAAGAAAGCCATTACATTGATGTAGAGGCATCGACCCCGCTCAATCTCTGCCAAAGCTCTTCAATATGAGGCTGTTCCTTTTGGAATTAACATCACGTTCGGGGCCTACTACAAGTTTCTGATATTATTTAGTCCTCGAACTGCTCTGTAGCCCATGTACTATTTAAACCCATAGACTATCTGTGTTCTAAATTTATACTCGATCCGTTCAGTCGTTGTGACGTGATTGAGCAACAAATATCCAAACATCCAGAATTTCGCATCTATTCTAGATTTATCAAGCTGAAAAGTTTGGATGGTTCTTTGAATGCATGATCTCGGGAACTACTGGTCCAAGTTGATAGATTTATTTCTCTGTTGGGTAGTCCATTTATCGAGGAAGGCTATAAGCTATTTAACATTACGGTAATATCAACAGAAACTGAACATAGATAAAAAATGTAACAAAAACGGGAAAAAATATTTTTTGCGACCTTTCGTTCCGTGACAGGATAAAAATGTATATCTTTTAAAGGTTGCGTTATTATAAAATCTAACCGAAATTGTTCAAAATTTTAATTTGACGAATTGTTTTTATACTATTTGTAGAGTACGATATAACCCGGGAAGCAAATATGAATGACGAATGAAGAATGACGGTGTGATATGAGTTCGACGTGTCTGTCTCTGTCTCTCTCTCTCTCTCTCTGTGTGTGTGTGTGTATGTTGGTATATTTTGTGTTTTTGTATTGATTTTTATTGATAAGTAAAGTAAAGACTTATGTAAAGTTGGAAACGTTCTTATCTGCTATGTTGGACTAAAATCCAAAAAATAATTCCAAGATGGCAGCCACCACAAAATGACGATAATTCGTCACAACTCCAAAAAGTACTAAACAAAAAGGGTTGACTAGTAGAAGACTATTTATTTAATACTTTGCGTATTTTTATGATGACAAATTTCAAATCAAATAAAGTAGCCAAGTGCGAGTTGGACTCGCCCATGAAGGGTTCCGTTCCAGCAAGTAACATAATATACATAGTACACATAGTTCTTGTAGTTCGTTGTAACATTGATCGAAGTTTTAATAATAGTGTATTTATGACGTACTAAAAAAAACTACTCATCAGATCGAGTTCAAACTAATTTTCGTTGGTAGTTTTCATGGTAATGTACATCATATATTTTTTTTAGTTTTTTCATTCTCTTACTTTAGAAGTTACAGGGGGGGGGGGCACACATTTTACCACTTTGGAAGCGTCTCTCGCGCAAGTTATTCAGTGTAGACAAAAATTATCTTAGAAACCTCAACATCATTTTTTAAGACCTATCGATAGACACCCCACACGTGTAGGTTTGATGAAAAAAAAATTTTGAGCTTCAGTTCTCAGTATGGGGGGCACCACTAATTTTGGTTTTTTTAAAACCCTTTTGTTAAAATCTTAATGCGGTTCACAGAATACATCTACTTACCAAGTTTCAACAGTGTAGTTCTCACAGTTTCGGCAAAAAGTGGCTGTGACATACGGACGGACAGACAGACAGACAGACAGACAGACATGACGAATCTATAAGGGTTCCGTTTTTACGTTTTACGGAACCCTAAAAATGGCCTCCATCACCAAATAACTCTAGTCTGAAAATTTTAAATTTAATTAGTTATTAAATTAAATATAGACAAATGATCAATAGATAAGTAGTTGACATGATTTTGATTGAGTATATTTTCTTCGCGTAAGGGCCGATTTAAACTGCACGAACATAGAGCTAGAGCTGGAACAAGAGCATTCTTTCTCGATCTTTTAGTGTAAACGAAAGATCGTTAATAGCGTTTACATATTAGATATTCCATAGAATCTTTGCGAACGCAAACAATACAACGAAATAATGTTCTACGTTTGTTTACACCAAATGAATTTGATACAGTGGGGATAGAATGAGCATTCGCTCGTCTGATGTAAATCGGCCTTAAGTTTTGAAGAAATTTTGAAGTTTGGTTGTAGAAGCGCTGAAATTCAAAATGAAAAATGTGCCTGTGGTAACAACCCGCAGATTTGCCACGTCATCATATTTCATCCCTAAATCCGTGACGTAATATCGCTGGTCTACAGAATTCTGTTGCTAGGAAGAACTACTCGCACTGGCTCAGTTGGGTATGTTAGTAAAATGATAGCCTTTTGAAGACGCTCGGGAGGCTTTCAAAGAAATGAGACATTTGTGATATCTTCTGATCCCATCTCGCGATTGATGTTTTATCAAACGACTAAAATGTTGAAATGATTTTTCGTTGATGATGTAAAACAATGTTTGTATGTAGATTTTTTTATATCTAAAACTAGCAGCACCCCGCGGTGTCACCAGCGAAGTTCCCGTTCCCGTTGTTCCCGTTCTTTTTTTCGGGATAAAAAGTAGCCTATGTGTTCTTCCAGACAATAATCTACCTGTGTTCCAAATTTCAGCCCGATCCGTTTTTACGTTAGGACGTGATTGAGCAACAAACATCCAAACATCCATACATTGACATTTATAATATTAGTAGGATGACCGGTATACGACAAATACGATTACGGAGTAGAAACGGATTAGATAAAGATAAAGATAATTTATGGATATGGATTGACTATAGGTATGTAGATTTGAAACTATAATACAACATCAAGAAATATAATCGTAAGATCGTGACAATTTGAATTTAGTATTAAAGTAATTAAAGGATTTATAGTATAATGTAATATACTTATAATATAATAATAATAGGATGGGACGGACATATTTTATTTTGGTTGATTTGGGTCTGAAATTTGTTTCTTTATTTGAAAGCATGTGTAATTAATTTATTTACTAGTTTAGGCTGTAACTTTTTCTGCGTGGAATTTAGAAAAAAAAAGTTAACCTAAGAAACTAATGCTCAGTTTAATCCAGATTATCTTAGTCCTACTAATATTATAAATGTCAAAATATGGATGTTTAGATATTTGGATCTTAGGCTGTTTGTCGTTCAATCATGTATGAATGGAGGCTAAAATTTGGCACATAGTTAGATACCTGGAAGAACACGTAAGCATATACTTTTAATCCCGGGAAATCAACCATAACAGGAACTACGCGGGTAAGCCCGTGGGGCGCTGCGAGTAATACATTATAATCTATTTAAGTTCTACATTTTAGACTTATCCATTTTAGTTCTTATTAGATAATTGAGCAACAAACATTCATACTTGCGAATTTATTAGTTATTAGTTTGTTTTTATTCGAGTATATGTAAATTGGTTTAGATAACATGCCAGAAAGATAAATTGAATTCTAGATAAAAGTAGGAAGATTTTGTTTAGATTTTTGAAAAAAAAAGACAACTTCTGGCAAAAAAACAATGTTTCTTATTTTCGTAATATTTTCAGTGTGACTGTATAAAGTCAATAACATAAGAGAAAATGCTTACCTTACCAAGGGTCTCTTCTTGCTAGAGCCATCACAATACAAACTCGATCATATCAGAACATTTCATCCCCAGGCGTAGTAGATCCACCAATTTATCTTCAACTTTGGACTAACAAAGGTACTTTAAATTGTTAGTACAAATGGATTTGTTTTATTCTGATAACACGACAGTGGCTCTCGTATCTACCCGTAAAGATACGTTGGTTGCCTTTTGGCAAAGTTAAAGTTGTATAATATGACGTAACTTGGAGATTTCCAGCGTTAGCTTAAACTTTACGGCATTTTGACAAATAGTGTCAGATAAAGGATGACTGGAAGTTTGTAATGAGTCTTTGAAGTAAAAGATTTGAATGAAGATATAATTGAGTATAGACATAACATTGATCAATTGAGGGTTGCGACTCGTGGTCCCACTGGGATTGTACCACTATTACTCGTGGTCCCACTATCCCTGAAATCATGGGTTCGTGGTCCCAGGGTCCCACTGCTTAGTGGGACTACAAGTCATAGTTAAAATCGTAGGTTCGTGGCCCCACTGCATCAAATTTATACGTAGACTTGTATTATACGTACTTGAATTAAAGTGGAGTATGTACAATCTTCGACCGATAAAATTCCGTTTTGTGCAATCAGGAATCCAACTTAACTCTCAAAAGTATGTCTTGTGCTGAACATTCCAGAATTATTATTAATGTAATATTGTGTAAATAAAATGTATGTATGTTTTGTTTATTTTTGGTTTATAATTATTATGCTTCCGGAGTTTTTTTTAAATTTTTATAAAGAATTATATTTAATAAAAAAAACTCTATTTTTTCAAATCTCATAAAACAAAATAGTGGGATGTGAATTTAATTCATTCGTCACGCTCGGGTATGATAAGAAAGCTTCGGGTAAACTCGGGACCATGGCTATTGTCCGTCTAGAAATACGTCAGCCAATGGGAAATGCTGAAAGGGCGTGGACAGGCCATCATGATATGGCCATCTAGAAACGCATCAGCCAATGGGAAATGATAGATAGATAGATAAATAAACTCTTTATTGCACTTACATAACAAAGAAAAAAACTGACAATAAAGTAGCAATTGGCGACCTTATCGCTGAGAGCGATTTCTTCCAGGCAACCATAGGATGGTAAAAAATCTAGATGGCCATGCCAAGGCGAAGCCACGCCCTCCGGTTACACCCGTGTAGTTTCCAAGGTAAGCTATCAAATTCAGAGTTTTAAGTTTTCACTTCTATCGGGAGTTCCTATGACTGCCAATTTTTTTTTTTTGAAAAAGAAAATCCGGTCTTTTTGATAGCCTCGTCTCGTTGAACTCGGTTTAAAAGAAAGATCCGAGTCAGCAATGAGAACGAAAAATGGGCTTTTTATGCTATGCTAATGCATCATAAAAATTATTCATACATACACCTTTCGACTACTTCAGTAGTCTGTGTAACCCGTGTATCTTAAGTACTTATGTCTTTAAGGCTCACTTTCATAACCACCACTTCTCATTTCGCTGAAAACCCAAAGATTAATTAAGCAAAGCTTCTGAGCCCAGTTTATTCAACGCAATCTTCCAAAAATCTGTTTTACCCGCAGAATATTTACTTATTTGCATTTACCCAAGATTTGAAGACAAAAATAAAACATTTAATTACAGCTGGCCTAAAGAGAGGTATAGTAAGTCATTTCCATTGCACCAATTTATAAATTAAGTCGGTTAAATTATTAAATTTATAACGTTGAGGCTTGAAGGCCAGCTGTTTTGAAACGACTGCGAAAGTGCTGCTCTCACTTCAACCTGATAATATTGTTGTAGGTTTCTAAATGAAGGCTCTCTCTCTCAAGAGGCTTATCTGCTCCGGAATTGAACCACAAAGCGTTCCCGGAACTTTAGCGGGCAAAAAATACCCCTTATGACAGAGCTTTATACACTGGAAAGGGACTACGTAAGTAGGTGCTTCGTACTTATGCTGAATGGAGATTATGGCATGAAGATAGAAGAACTAGCAGTATATTGCGAGTGGAATAGTTTCCTGTCATTACCGACAGCGACAAACATTCAGGTTTACATTAAATCTATATATATAATTATAAATCAATGCCACTTTTCGTTGTTAGTGAACTCCTCCTAAACGGCTGAACCGATTTGAATGAATTTTTCTGTATGCGTTTGGGCAGGGCCCTCGATGGTTTAGATTCACAAATCAGCCTGGCAGATGGCGCTGCAGCTGGTACCTAGGTTATTATCCGAGCAAAGCCGGAACGGGCCGCTCGTTGTGTATAAAGGACAAAAACAATAATTAATATTTATTTGGTGGACGGACTAGGCAGTTTTGAAGACTTTTTAATAAGTTTTTGGTCTAAAAAATGATATTGTATAGAAATAAATAGATTTTTTATTCTCTAGTTTTCGGATTATACTCGTAAAACAGCCAATAAAAGGTGATGCAAATTAAATGTGTCTTAATATTTTTCATTAAACATTAGGAATGATTTTAAAATATCACAAAAGCAGGAAATAGGTAGAATGTTACAGTTACCGATACATAGAAGCAATATAACTAGCAAGCCTCGTGGTTTCACTAGCGTAGGTCTCGTTATTTGCCGGGATAAAAAGTAGGTTATGTATTTTCCAGCCTACAATCTGTGTTCCAAATTTTAGCCCAATTCGTTTAATACGTGACGACGTGATTAAACATTGAAATTTATAATATTAGTGGGATATTTGTCCAACACATTCCTTTTTATTTTAGTTACATTTAGTTTTTAGTAGTGGTAGGACTCTTGGGAGAGTCCGCCTGGGGAAGGACCACACTTTTGCCAGATATTCTACCGCCAAGCAGTAATGTGCAAACATTACTGTGTTCCGGTTTGAAGGGCAATGTTTCCAGAGAAATTACAGGGCTTAGAGATATAACAACTTAGATCTCTGGGTGACGAGCGCACAGTGCAGTGCTAGGTAATGATTTGGACTCTTCATGTTCCAATAACTGACACTGTGTGTCACTGTGCTGTTATGTGGCAGGCGTGTTGCTTACCATCAGGCACATGTCCTGTTCGTCTCATCACACTATAATAAAAAAATCTACTGTTATAGAATAAGTTATTCTGTAGATTATGGTTATTATTGGGCTTCCCCTAACACCAGTAGGCACAAGATTACTCGCGCGAACTAATTGCCTCGTTCTAAGCCGGATCAATGTCCGAACATGGTTTAACTCTCTTTTGCTAATAGAAATATGGGTTTTCGGTAATTCAATTAGCAAATTAGCAATCTTTAGCTTAAGTATGAATCCTTACAAGTTGTTCTAGTTTTTGTATTATAATTCCTGAATGTAACAGGATAGAGTCTGAAGTAGTGAAGCAGAAAAATATTTACATGTCTTATTTGTATTCTAAGAGCTCGTAGCAAGTTTTGGGCAGGTATTTGAGGGAGCTAAAAACTTGCCACATACTTTTCCTGTGATACCACAACACGGAGGTGTAAACCTAGCTAGTGTAATAGCGAGGCAAAACTAATTTCTCAGTTTGAGTAAAAAGTCCCATCAAAATGGTATGTCTGTTTAGAAATCCCTATTATTAGTTATAAATAACACCCAATTAAAATTTTAATTTGTCTAACATTTTTTTTGTTCTTTTGCAAAACATTTTTGCACGTGCGTGGAGAAATTAAAACTCAGTTTTTATAGCAATGTATGTATTCATATTGCAACGCTACTCACCAGCCAGATCTGCACCTCTGTGTTGGGGTATATTATTATACCCCAACACAATAAATTATTAATATAATTATTATTATATTTTATAAATAGATCATAAGATCTACCTAAAATCTTTATAAATGCGTGTAAAGCACAGTCACCGGATTAGCATGATGGTGACGCGAACTCATAGGATTTTCCTCGACAAAAAATTCTAAACGCCAATAAAAAAGAAACTCTAAACATACATACATTACAAACGACAACAAGCGATGCAAGAATACTAGAATAGAAGTAAAAATAGAAGTAGAAACACGCTAGTCTAGACAAAACCGATTCTTTCAAGATGTCCAAATTGGTTCCATCTAAAAACACAACTACAAATCCGATCTCTAGAAAAACGTTTATGAGAACAGCAGACGAGTTTAGACACGTGATCCCAAAGAACAGTACGATTTCGCGAGATCAGTTAGTGTTAACCTGGTTGGTAATAACCTTAAGTATTTTAAGTCAAACATCTGAATGCAAAGAATACATTTTTTAAAATAGCGACACGTTCCGGCTTCGCTCAGATATCTTTAAATATACCTACAAATTACGTTGTTTGTCCGCAATTTGATTAGCATAAAATGGTTATAATGATGCAACCCTAAAAGATAGACACATGCTGTCACGGACTTCAGCGCACGTCAGCGAACGAAATCTCTCGAAAAGAATACATTTTCCCGTTTTTGTAACATTTTTCATTCATGGTCCGCTCCTATTGATAGTAGCGTAATGTTATATAGCCTTACAGCCTTCCTCGATAAATGAACTATCATGACTTTGTACTGTTATTTTTTGACGTGATAACTTCTTATAATTCGGTGAAGCCGGCTGCACGCCCGCAAAACATGACGTCATGTAACGTTACCGTTAGTTCGTCGTCAGTGCCATGCGGACGAAGCTGAGCGCTGAGGGCGCCACCCGTCGAGTCGAGCGGTATCACTACTCGCGCTATCAGCGTACTGATTTCTTAAGACGTTGTCACGTTTCTATCGTCAGTAAACCGACTTTACAGACAACCATTTTTTTTTCATTTTTGAAGTGAACACTTCCTAAACCGTTTAGAGCTCATTTTGGTTTGAAAAAATGTATGAGATTCGCATTTTCAACATACTTTTTTAACAATAGAAGAGAGTGACAAGACGAGCAGGACATGTGCCTGATGGTAAGCAACATGCCTGCCCATAACAGCACAAGGGCACGTAGCTATAGGAAGATGAACAGTTCTAACTAGACTACCTCTGCACTGCGCTCGTCACCCAGAGATAGAAGATCTTTTATCTGTATGCCCTGTAATTTCACTGGAAACATTGCCTTTTAAACTGGAACACAGCAATGTTTGCACACTACTGCTTGGCGGCAGAATAACTAGCTAATGTCGGGCGGCGGCGAAAACACGGGGGTGCAGTGGAACGGTTTTGTTAATAAAGTGTACATATATCTATAAGTACCTACCTACCCTTAAGTCTGACGTGTTTTTTACCCGTAGTAGTTTTAATCCGTAAACAAAACACCTATTTCGTTTCAGATAACGTTTTAAAACTATTTAGGTATTTATTAAAAGCAACTCATAAAGTAGCAAAATATACGAGTCCATTACAAAAGGTGAATGCATAAAATATACGAAACAGTAAAAGATATTCACTAACAGCAGTAATGTGGAAACTAGAGCTAATCGGGAAACTGGACCCGATCCAAATGGCGTGGCGAGCTAGCACATACAGACAAACAGCTGAGATAGGAGCTGTACTGGTGCTTAGACGAAGTAATTACCTAGATTCATGCATGTAGGAGTATTCTATACAGTTACGGCTAGTCTAATTGGGAGAACGCCTCGAAATAAACGAATTGATGTGCCCTGAGCACCTTGAAATTGGTAGTAAACTGCGTCTCTGTGTGTATCGTAAGTGGTTTACAAACAACCAATCTACTTGACCCCTAGAATCGCTAGCGGCGAGATATGCTGTGGTTCTACTTATTTTGGTTTTGACAACGAATAGTGATAGGTAAAAACGTACGGCGTCCACCGCTACCTTAACCGACTAGAACGGAAAGAGTTTGCTCACTCTTCCCAACTATGACATGATTCCGTGAGCACCTGAAGCTTGGGAGGACAGATCTTTGTATTGAAATCGTTGGGAGGATGGTCACAGCCAATCCGGAGCCCCTGGTCCGAATTAAACGTGTGCCACTGTATTTTCGAAGTCATGTACGTAATGCCGCTAACTTGAAAACGGTGAAGCAAATACATCGTCAGGTAACTTATTTGTTGGAGTATATTTAACTCTTCAAAGACAAGTGAAGTCTGCCTTACAACTTGGGCAGCGTGGTGAACTACGGCTTCAGCCTCCTTGGTTTGGGTACCTGGTTAAGGGGAGACCCGTACCATAGTAGACTCCTATGGGTTGATAATGAATGCAAATGTGTATTCTATCACAACCATGTATCCAAATAGTTGTATACCTTATGGGAATCGATTTTTGTGTGTGTTAAAACAACGACGGCTGATAGATTTTAGTTTAATTCTTTCCCGCCTTGACCTAATGAATATTAAGAGTGTTATTATAATTATTTTATTAAAACGAAGATGGTGACAGAAAACAATTAACCTAGAATGAGGAGGCAGTCCCAAGAGGAATTTGGATAGTTGTATCGAACGAAACTTTATCTTCTACAGCTTAGCAAAAAAAGTTTCGTTATGTTCGAGTAGGCAAAAGCCAAAAATAAAGTCCAATGGCATTATCCAAACGATTATCAATGTATAAATAACCATTATGATTATTTTATTTTGAATTAACTTTTAACAATATTCCTAATTTCCAAAGTGTTGCGATTGAAATTTTTGTATGACACAGCCGAGCTCTTCGAGTTACTGGGTTTAAGTATTGTTAAAAGTTATTTCGGAATCAAATGCGAACCCAATTTATTTTATGAAGCCCAGCATTGTACACAACAAACATTAACACCCAAAACTTACAACAAAAGAAACAAAGTAAAATGCGTTGAAAATAAATAATATAATTTACCCGAAAACCTTGAATCATCGTAACTTTTTAAGACTCCTAAAGGAAACATATTTTTTGTTGCTAATAGGTATGGTCGGACGTCCAGCTGCAAGATGGGTCGACGGTATCATCTTTATCGCGGGTCGAACCTGGCGTTCTACCGCCTAACTAAATCGGCTATGTTTTTGCTATTGCTATTATCATTTCAAGCGAGAAGAAAAGAGATAGCAATATCAAAGCTAAGACAGTTTTGTTAGGCGGTAGACCCCCTGGACTCGATCGGCACAGGACCGAGGAAGATGGCATGAAAAAGTTTTGTTCGGCGGTAGACCCCCTGGACTCGATCGGCACAGGACCGAGGAAGATGGCATGAAATAGTTTTGTTCGGCGTTAGACCCCCTGGACTCGATCGGCACAGGACCGAGGAAGATGGCATGAAATAGTTTTGTTCGGCGTTAGACCCCCTGGACTCGATCGGCACAGGACCGAGGAAGATGGCATGAAAAAGTTTTGTTCGGCGGTAGACCCCTTGGACTCGATCGGCACAGGACCGAGGAAGATGGCATGAAATAGTTTTGTTCGGCGTTAGACCCCCTGGACTCGATCGGCACAGGACCGAGGAAGATGGCATGAAAAAGTTTCGTTCGGCGGTAGACCCCTTGGACTCGATCGGCACAGGACCGAGGAAGATGGCATGAAATAGTTTTGTTCGGCGGTAGACCCCCTGGACTCGATCGGCACAGGACCGAGGAAGATGGCATGAAAAAGTTTTGTTCGGCGGTAGACCCCTGGACTCGATCGGCACAGGACCGAAGAAGATGGCATGAAAAAAGGGAGACCTATACCCAGCAGTGGGATAAGAAAGGCTGTGGATGATGATGAGGAATAGGTTTGACTGTTGTATCGTTTGATTGAAATAACAATGCAAACAATGTTATAGCGCGTTTACCTAAATGAATATAAGTATATAGCCAATGAGGGAATTCGATTTTTTGTCTTTATTACTTTACTAGCAGCATCCCGTAGTTTTACCCACATAGTTCGCGTTCCTGTTATTTTTCCTTGATTGTGTTTTTCCAGACTGTAAGGTAACTATGTTCCAAATTTCAACCAGATCCATCCAGACGTTACGATGATTGACTAAAATAACAGACATACAAACATTGATATTTGACTGGCCTCGTGGCTTAGTGGGTAGTAGCTCTTCCTGCGAAGCCAAGGGTTCGATTCCCACCCAGTGCAAATATTTGTGTGATGAATTCAAATGTTTGCACTGTGTATGGGTGTTTCTATGTATAATAAGTATGTATTTCAAACTATATAAGTATTAAGATATCAGCTATCTGGCCGCCATCATGCAAGCTATGCTTAGTTTGGGGTCAGATGGTGTTGTGTGTGAATTCTCTACCAATATTTATTATTATTATTTATTAATTCTAATATTTGTAGGATAGAAGGTTTAGTCTTAAGCTTTTGGCTTCCACGACTTAATTTCATCATCTCAATTCTTTAACGGAACAAGCAGAAGGACATACAAGTACCATTCTTACAGATTATGTAGACATCTATAAATACCATCTCTCTACTTGGTCTGTGAGGCAGACTAACCATCGGATCGTACGAAAAGTTCCGCTTCCATATTTTTGACGTGAATCGATCGTCTCCACCAAGTCTGTTTTCATTGGGGAATCTCATAGTAAAACATACCACAGCCTAGCTATCAACGGATTTTCGTGAGACAAAACCAGTAAATAAAAAAAAATTACAAAGCAAACTTCTGGAACATGCATGGAGGTAAGCAACATGCCTGCCACATAACAGCACAGTGACATGCAGCTATTGGAACACGAAGAGTCCAAATCATTACCTAGCACTGTACTGCGTTCGTCACCCAGAGCTCTAAGATGTTATACCTGTATAAGCCCTGTAATTTCTCTGGAAACATTGCCCTTCAAACCAGAACACAGTAATGTTTGCACATTACTGCTTGGCGGTAGAATAAATGGCAAAGGTGTGGTACTTCCCCAGGGGGACTCTCCTAAGAGTCCTACCACTGCTAAACAACTAAATTATTTATTTAAAAAAATACTCTTGACGAAGAATAAGTTTTGATGTCATTATCACCCTCATTCATTGTGAAACTCGTTCAATACATCAAATGGGATTGTTTGGACCCGGAAAAGGGATAAAGTCGCAGCTTTTGATGAAGACCTATTGTTTGCGTTCTCGTCTAAAGAATTGAAACGTCCACCGGGAAGATGAACAAAACGAATACGTTTCTTTATTTGGTGAAAAATTACTGTTTGTAGCGGAAAGCTTGACGTTTGATTAGTATTTTTGTGTTATACCAACTTCAAAAAAGGGGAGGTTCTCAATTCGGTTGTTTTTCTTTTCTTTTTTGTATGTACTACGTTTTGCGATAGCTCCGCCAATTGTTAATCGATATTGAAGATTTTTTTTTACATAGTTCTCTATGATGGTAGTCATAGTGCAGGGGTTATCATCATCATCAGCCTGTGTTTGTCCACTGCTGGACATAGGCCTCTCCTGAACGGCGTATTATAATACTCCACTCAGCTCAATCCTCGGTCTTACGTTTCCAACCGCCACCAGCCATATTTCGTATATCGTCATTCCATCTGGTCTCAGGGCGTCCTACACTACGTTTGCCGATTCGCGGTGTCCACTCCAAAACCCGTCTACTCCAACGGTTATCGGGTCTGCGACAGATGTGACCGGCCCATTGCCACTTCAGTTTACTAATACGCTGAGCTATGTCAGTGACTTTAGTTCTCTGACGAATTACTTCATTACGAATGCAATCCCTCAGAGAAACTCCAAGCATAGCTCGCTGAGCGACTTTGAGCTTCCGGACCATTTTGACCATTCAGGGGTGTTATTATAAATGTTATCGAAATCGATGTGGCGGTTTTTGTAATATCAAAAAAAAAAAACTTTAATTTATCAAGATGACTTAGTGATTTTGATTTTTTTTAATAAATAAGTTGCGTAATTTTAGTTGAAGAGAAAATAAATCATTTAATTATCCATACTCATAAAGTTTCCCACTTACAATTTCAGTGACGTGAAGTATAAAATAAACTGCCGGTCTGACTGGTAGAAGTCGGATGAAAATAAAAATCACTCGAACGCGTAAGATTTTCTGAGTGGATGTTCAGTGAACCCAAAAATGTTCCCAAATTCAAGTGATGCAAGCTCTTAGCGAGTTCGGAAAAACGTAAAAATCACCATCTTGAAATACTTTTTTATTTGTAGTATTGTGTGATAGGACGAACATGACAAGGGGTTTGATGGTAACAGCAACACGCCTGCACATAACAACCCAAAGTGACGCAGCTATTGGAACATGAAGAATCCAAATCCTTGCTTAGAACCGCACTCTTTTTTTTATGATTTAGATAATAAATATAAATAATAATAAACAAATAATAAGTATTGGTGGACAATTCACACACAACACCATCTGACCCCAAACTAAGCAAAGCTTGTGTGATGGCGGCCAGATAGCTGATACAATACTTCTATAGTTTTAAAAACATACTTATTATACATGGAAACACCCAGACACAGTGCAAACATTTAAATTCATCACACAAATATTTGCACTGGGTGGGAATCGAACCCACGACCCTCGGCTTCGCAGGCAGAGCTACTACCAACTAAGCCACGAGGCCAGTCATCGTCACTCTGCTCGTGACGACCGGTGATTTGAGATGAAATTTGTAATTTTACCTAACCCTGCAATTTATCTGGAAAAAACATCCTTCAAACTAAAATACAGTTTGTACATAACAGCATGACGGTAGAATAATGCCTACTAACTGGCAAATGTGTGGTACTTCCCCAGGCAGATTCTACAAAGAGCCCTATCACTACCACACACCTTTGTAAATAACTACGGGTGAAACCGTGAGACACAGTCATAGACTACAGGCCCATGAACAAAATTTATGGGTCAAATAAACCACCAGGAGACCTATGTAGGATGACAGAAGGGTATAAAGTAATGAGACTCAGCAGTATGTCGTCACTTGTAAGCTATTCAACTGAGTGCAGTTGAAGAGGGGGGGTTGCAACCATCGATTATTTCTCCTTGTCGCATGATTTTTGTACGGCGTTGCGGAATAATAGATTACAAGAGTTATTGAAACTGTATTACTTTTTACCCTTCTATCATCCTACATAGGTCTCCTGGTGGTTCATTTGACCCATACATTTTGTAGTGGTAGGACTCTTAGCAGAGTCCGCCTGGGGAAGTACCACACCTTTGCCAAATATTCTACCGCCAAGCAGTAATGTGCAAACATTACTGTATTCTGGTTTGAAGGGCAATGATTCCAGAGAAATTACAGGGCTTAGAGACATAATATCTTAGATCTCTGGGTGACGAGCGCAGTGCAGTGCTAGGTAATGATTTGGACTATCATGTTCCAATAGCTGCGTGTTACTGTGCTGTTATGTGGCAGGCATGTTGCTTGCCATCAGGCTCATGACCTGCTCGTCTCGTCACTCTATGCTATAAAAAAATAAATAAAAAAATACATTTTGTTCACGGGCCTATGGTCTATCACCCTTTGTCAAACATTTTTTACCAAAATGAAAGCACAAAAAAACGCAAAAACAATCTGCATTTTAGCGAAATTGAAAGGAAGGCCACACGGAAGATTATTTTCACACAAAACCTTTTAAAGTAAAACATGGTCCACACTGAGTGACAGTCCGACGAAATTGGAGGAAAATTGCTTCGGATACTCGGCGTTTACTCGTAATAGCTCCACAATTTTCAATTTATGTTTATACGTGTATTGACGTTTTAAAAGCGAGTAATTTTCGTGTTTTGTGAATAAAGCCGAGGGGCGTTTATTTGGTAATAGAACATTTCGAATGAAATTGGGACGCGATGAGCAAAACGGCTATATTTTAATAGGTAGTAAACGAGGATAAACAAGTTACGGCTGGTCTAGTCGGGAGAACGGCGACTGCCGATCCGGAGACCCCGGGTTCAAACCCCACACGCACCACTGTCTTTTCGAAGTCATGTGCGTAATACCGCTAACTTAAAACGGCAAAGGAAAATATCGTGAGGAAACCGACATGTACCTAGAATCTTTCGAAGTCATGTGTCACCCGCCAACCCGCACTGGGCTAGCGTGGTGGATTATGGCCTTATGGCCATTATGGCCTCCTTGCGAGAGGAGGCCCCGAGTCCCAGCAGTGGGAACGTTTAGTTTGCTGTTGATGTTGTTGTTGATGAGCAAAACGGCTATTTTTTAATAGGTAGTAAACGAGGATAAGGTTGCCTAGAAGAGTACTGTATTGTACTTGTACAACTGAAAGTTTTACAGGTTTAACAATTCAACAATTATTAAGTTAAAGAATATAAGATTTTTTAAGGTAAGCTTCTTTAAATAAGTCATTAGGTAACGTACAAGATTTATTTAGTTTCATACAATAATTTAGTTTTTAAAGTTGATAACATTACACAGAACTAAACAGCGATTTAAATTAATATTTAAGTACGTCCTGACATTTAATTTGCGTTAAAACGGCCGTACTCACGGAAATCCTACTTAATATCTTACTAATGTTTTTTTTTTAAATAAAGAGTGACGAGACGTGCAGGACATGTGCCTGATGGTAAGCAACATGCCTGCCACATAACAGCACAGTGACACGCAGCTATTGGAACATGAAGAGCCAAAATCATTACCTAGCACCGCACTGCGCTCGTCACCCAGAGATCTAAGTCGTTATATCTCTAAGCCCTGTAATTTCTCTGGAAACTTGAAACATAATATTATGAAGGAGAAAGCTTGTAATAATGAATGTAAAGGTATGTTTCGTACTCCTGCACGCAAAAACCACTGAGGAGATTTGGATGAAATTAGATACAAAGATAAAAAAATGGTCTGAAATAACACATCAAATTAGCTTTTATAATATTAGTAGGATTATTTAAATATAAATATTGGTGGACAAATTCCACATAACACCATCTGACCCCAAACTAATCAAAGCTTGTAATGTGGTGGCCAGATAGCTGATATAATACTTATATAGTTTTTACTGCATACTTATTATAAATAGACCAAACACAGTCCAAATATTTGAATTCATCACACAAATATTTGCACTGGGTGGGAATCGAACCCACGACCCTCGGCGTCGCAGGCAGAGTTACTACCCACTAAGCCACTAATTTACATGATGTATTTAGCAAAGGTGTCAATATAGACAGACATCTATGCTTCGGTCTCGTTGTTGTAAAGGGTCATAAAGGGCAAATTTAGCTGTTATTTGAACCTATGAGCATAAATAATAATACAAAAATATCTTTATTCATCACATAGATAACCCAATTTCCATGAAACAAAATTAATACACACATTATTCCTTAAAAAAATTGTATAAACAATTAAAGATCACAGAACCTGCACTAAGCAAAGCTTGTGTTGCAGCTTTCTGTATCCCTTCAAATGACTTTTCCAACAGACTGAACAAAGACAAAAAATATGTACAGTTTTTATAAATATTATGTAGTAAAACAATTTTTTATAACGTGAAAAATAAAATAACATTTACGTTCTTATATAGTTAGTGGTTAGTAGGTAGTGTGCAAGTGTAGAATTTGAAGGTATGATATAGTTACATGTACAATGAGTAGTTGATAGGTATGTTGAAATGTATTGTTTGTGCGTATAGTGTGAAATGTGTGTGAGTGTATTGTTGTGTGTTTTGGAGTAAATTTTATATGGAACACTTCATGCTGAAACCTTAACTATGATACAATTATAGCACATACTACAAACCTAGCTTTACACAGTTCTATTGCTGCCAACCAATGTCCGAGTTAGTAACAAGTTTGTACCACGCAAGATGTCGCAGGCTTTCAATATAAATCTCGCAAGTTTTCTAGAGCAGACCCGACCCAACCTTATTGTTGTGATTCCTGGACAGAAACAGCTCAATTTACTACGACTTGACTTGGATTTATGAGGACTTTGACCTCCAGTAAGGGCCTGTATTGTGCCAACGAACTCCTAACAAGTTAGCCAGAAAGTGTTAGGAACAGTATGGAAGTGAAACTTATTTTGACGTGACCAAAATGTTGGCGTATAACGCTTGGCGAAAATCTGGGCGTTTGTATGTATTCAATGTAGTTGTCACCGTAAAATCGTCAGTTAATAACACAAAGCCTGAGATTACAATGTAATGGTAAGGTTACTCTCTTTTGTTCCTTAATTCATCACCTATATGACTTAAAAAAAAACAAAAAGAGTTTTGCGGGAACTATCGGGATTCGATCCGGGGTATCCCAACTTCACAGGCGACACCTTACCAATTGCGCCAATCGGTTATTGATCACAATGGTGAAATTTGTTATTGTATTCTAATTCTGTCACGTGACAGTGCACAAAACGTTACTACTTTTTCGTGAGATTTTTTTCTGTCTAGCTCCCTTTCATAATGCGCGATAAGGAACTGCGTTCCAAAAAGAAGGAGATTCTCATTTCGGTTCTATGTTTTTTTGTATGTATGTTACGTGATCGCTCTGCTTTTTCTGAATGATTTTTGATGATTTTTATTTTAGCTTCGTAGTTAATCCTTTCGAGGTGCCATATAAATTTCATCGAAATTGGTGTGGAAGTTTTTGAAATATTAATAACAACAAACTAAAATTTTCTTACCTTTACGTGTACGAAATATTCGTACATTTCGCAAAAAATATGAAAATTTGCCGAGTGTCTGAGTCATTGTTTAACTTACTCTCAGATCTACTACCTAGTTCGACCGTCTGCTATAAACTTATCTGTGAACAATCTCGAGTGAGAATTAATTTATGGCAATCCATCCCGGAGCTACAAACTCGTTGCACATAACTTAAATTTTGACCAAATTCATCCGGAGTCTGATGCATTGAGAATAGTAATTCAGGCCGGCCGACATACACTGCAATTCCACCAGCTACTCCGCCAGTATGACGATGTTATCCGTAAATCGTATGTGAAAAATGTAAGTACTCGCCATTGATGTTTTGGTAAAGTCTGACCCCAGTCATCATCCTTAATGTGTTTAGTTTATTTATATCATCCATATTGTTTTATTGACAATACTCTTTCAGTGACAACAACGACTGGACAATCAGTTTTTTAGAGCGTGAAGTGCGATTCTGAGTGGTCAAGTGGCTGGAACAAGTGGCTGGAGTAGTACCAGTTAGCTAGTTAATGTCAAGCGGAACATTTTATTCATTCTGAATTTCCCGACATTTTGTAAAGGTTTTTCTATAGAATTTCGTTTTATTGTGTACAAAAATAATGACAAGTACCTAACTAATTTAGCCAAACTACATTTTTTTACGAATTCAACATTTTGGGAATCAACATTTTTCGAATTCAACATCATAAGAATCCAACATTTTGCAATTTCAACACTGTGGTTCTGAAGGATTTGTTTTTACGCCTCTGTACTTTCAAGCGTAGGTAATTGAAGTGAAATCTTCTTTGATGGAGTGGAGCAATATTTGGTATGTGATAATTTTATGGGCCGTGTTCCCAGTATGATAGTGTAGCGGCTTAGCGTCGAAGCGACGGTGGAGCAGCGAAGAAGGTCGCTCGCGTCAACGACAGACGTAATTGTACTAATATCATAAATATCAATGTTTAGATGTTTGGATATTGTTTGTTGCTCAATCACAACATAACGTATGAACAGATCGGGCTGAAATGTGGAACATATATAGATTATAATCTGGAAGTTATGCTTTTTATCCTGGGGAAATAACGAGGACAGGAACTACACGGGTAAACCCGCGTAGCACTGCTAGTAGCAGTACAATTGATACTACGCAGGCGACGCATTGTGCAATATTAGATGGATAGATAAACTCTTTATTGCACTTAAATTACAAAGAAAAATAACAAAAAAATACAGAAAAAAAATTGGCAGTCATAGGAACTGCCGATAGAAGTGAAAACTTGTGACTCAATGACTCAAATGTTTTCACTTTTAATTGAATTGTCAATTTTATTTATCACCTTGTCAGAAGACAAATTATTTGTTAAAACATCGTAGGTCTATGTACATTCGCATAATTTCAACACCGCCAGCTAAATCGATGGTTGCGCCGTCTAGTTTTATATCAACGTAATTATACAGAATATTGCAACTCTTTACAGTTTCTGTTGCCCTGGTACTGGTACCTAGAGGCAAACGCAACTCTTTTATATTTATGTTGTCCTGGTATCTGGAGATAAACGCTGGGCTGTTGGAGGTAGGTAATCGAAACTCTTTACTGTTTCTGTTACCCTAGTACCTACCTGGCCGTTTTTACCGAGTTTACCCGAAGATTTCATATCCGATCCGATCCGATCCATTATCATATCCAAGCGTGACGATTGATGAATCCATTTCACAGCCCAAGAAAATTCTGTCTATAGCGCGCCTAAAGAAGTTTTCACTTCAAAAATAATAATAATGGACGAGTACAATAAGGAGTACACAGATTAATAACTAAAAATTAATTTTAAACATATAGGAAAAATAGGGGCACCCAAAAGGCTCAAGTTTTTGCGATCCATAACCCGAAGGCCTGGGAAAAGGGACCTTAGTATATCAATAGAATGCGTGACACCTGGATCACACAAAAAGAGCTCGCACTTTTCGGTGTTGACTTCCAGACCTAACTCTTTAAGGACAGGGAAGAGGACCCCTACATCCCGCTCTATAGTGCTCAGACTACCCCCAAGTGTACCATCATCTAAGTACCATATATTAAGGGGTGCTTCGAGTGATTTAATAGCCTTATGGATAGCCAAGCAAAATGCCAGCGGCCCCAAAGGATCCCCCTGCTGCACTCCCACACGAGACGGTATGCAAGTACTGTTGTACATATATCAATTTTACGTCCTAATACACAAGGTAGTGAGTTCGAACTCTACGTGCACTACTGAGATTTTTCCAAGTTCAAGTTTTTCATGTTCTTTTTCTTTTCGTATCAGTGGCAGCGATTCATTTTTGACATATAAATCTATTAATGTTGTTTTTTGGAAGTTTTTTTTTGTATTTCTGATATTATTGTATTTTTTAAAATTTTATATTCGTAGTCTAAACAGTTTCTGACCAATAAGAAGCTACAGAGACTAAAACGTTGTTTGCTTTGATCATGTCACTCAGTGTACAGATGTTAGGGCACAGTGAATATATACGAGAAAGTGATCCATGGTCTAGTTACCGCTAGTTAAGCCTAGTCGGGACAATGTCGACTGCCGATCCGGAGACCCCGAGTTCAGAACCACACGCACCACTGTCTTTTCGAAGTAATGTTCGTAATGCCGCTGTTTTAAAACGATGAAGGAAAACATCGCGAGGAAATCAATATGTACCGAGAATCTTTTGAAGTCATGTGTGTTATCCACCGACCCGCACTGAGCGTGGTGGATTATGGCCTTGACTCTCTCCTTGCGAGAGAAGGTCCCGTGTCCCAGTAGTGTCGAACATTTAGTGTGCAGTTTATGTGGATCCATGGTCTAAGTTTTTTTTTTTTTTGTTTTTTAACTATTGTAGGTTTACACTTGACCACCATCTCGCCTGATGTTAAGCGACGATGTGGTCTAAGATGGAGCATGCTTACCTAGAAGAAACCGATTCACTCTCGATTTGAAGACACCAAGATTATAACCATCGGGAAAAACCCACTCAGGCAACTCATTCCACAGTCGAGACGTTCTTATCACAAAAGTAGAGTCAAACCTCTTTGTTCGTGTCTTTGGAACATCAACCATGAAACGATGCCGCTTCTTCGAGTTACGAGAAGTCCGATAGAAAAAAGGGCTAGGTGGTATTAGATCATGTTAATTCAAGTGTTAGCATTGGTTTGAACGGTGAAGGAAAATATCGTTAGGAAACCGATTTGTTCGAGAATCTCATATATCCGCTATCCAGCACTTGATCAGTATCATGGATGGCCTCGGCTTTATCTTTGGAACAAAGAGCCCCGAGTCCCAGCAGTGGAAATACGAAGTGAGCTGATTATGTTACACGAATATTTATGGTTTAGTTTTTGTGGTGGCAAGTCTCTAAGCAAAGTCCGTCAGGGTCTTCCAAAACAGTAATGTGTTAACAGTCCAACAACAGTAATTTTAATTAATTCACTTCTAATATTTTGAGATGTAAATTGTGTTGATTATTATTATTAATTTTGAATTAATTTGATTTTACGTCTAGATTTTCATTTATAGTTAATACAAGCAGTGCCCCGCGGTTTTACCCGCATAGTTTCCGTTCCCTTTTTTGGGATGAAAAGTAGCCTATATCTTCTTCCAGATTACAAGCTATCTATGTTCCAAATTTCAGCCCGACCGGTTTAGTAGTTTTTCCAACCAAACTTTCGTGTTTAAAATATTAATAGGATGTAATATGTTTTTTTGTAATCTGGATTGAATTTGTTTGATTTCATTTCAATATTACCGTTACACTTACACTTGACCGCCATTGCGGCTGCTGTTAAGCGGTCTACGATGTAGCGTGTTTACCTAGAAGAAATCGATTCACTGTAGACTTGAAGGAAACAAAATTGTTTCGAGTAAATCCACACAGACAACGCATTTCAAAGTTTAGATGTTTGTGCAACAAAATTGTTATCAAGCATTTTTCGTTTATCGCTGCCTAGGTATCGCCTGTTCGTATTTTATCTTACTAGAGCCATAAAATGGAGGCCTATTTTCTTTTCTATTTTTTTACCCATAAAATATAATGCTATTACGCATATCGGTCATGTGAATTCATAAGATTTTCTTCTACTCAAAAGACATGGCAAAAACTTTACACTTTAAAAAGACGCTAGGATAACGTTGAAACCATTCTCATAGAAACAAACATACTTACCTAGAGTGAGCTGCAACATTTATAATACGACCCCCAACATAACGTTATGTATTCAAGAACATAACCATAAAACGTTCCTCAGGGTCACGAGGAACTTACCAACTTTTTTATATTCAAGCGGAAATTCACCGACATAGCGCATTTGAAAATAACATTGTCCCGCTTTCTTCGCCGTCTCAATAAAGCTGTAGTGACAATAGCTATCCTCTTTTTACGATACAAACTACGGCAATTTTAGCCGGGATATCGAGAATTTTCCGACACTCTTATTGGTATTTCAATAAGGTTCAAGTTCAGCTGTGTAAAGAACTTATATATTTTGGATACAATTTGGATAGAATCCAAATGCATCAAGATTCAAGCCTGAGTAATCAAACGTCCTTCCGAAGTTTCGCTTTGGACTGGGTATATAAATGTTGTTTTTAAGGATCTTGGGGCGTACTAAAGCTTGGGCATGACCCAAATGACCATAGATCAATCTAGAGTGAATCTGTAACTTCTAGGTAAACGTGTTTTTTGTAGACTGTAACCTGGTTTAGACAAACGCAGGTTAAGCGTAGCCGTGGTAAGCAAAATGCTCATGAATTAGCAGTATCCTCTTTTGTTTTGGTGACTGCTGTCAGGTTTCATTCTTTCAGGACACATTACGTCAAATAAGTTCTTGTTTGAACAAAAATTTTCCTGATAAATTATAGTCAACATCACCATGATTCTAGGTAAACATGTTGCATTGTAGACTGACAGGGCTTAGACAAGACGCAGGTTAAGCGTACCCCTGATAAACCGATGAATTAGCAGTACCCTTGCGTGCCTTGCTTTTGGTAACTGCTTTCAGGTTTCGTTCTTGACACATTACAATAAATTCTTATTTTTTTTCAAATAAGGGCATTTTATCTTGAGAAATTATAGTGGCAAGAGTTAAATCATCTTCCATGTTCATTTAAAGGGCGCAGTGCAGTATTAGGCAATGATTTGAATGATTCTTCATGTTCAGATAGGATTATCAGCAGCACATCTGGGTTGTATTATTATCACTCTAATAATAATTAAATCCGATCAAGGAATTCGCATCATGTTTCCTTTGAAATTAATATACCCACCTAGAATTAATGCCGTATTTATTACATTAGCTAAAAATGTTCATCTTAATGCTTTCAACCACTTTGGGGGTAGTAAAGCCCCAAGAGGCCAAGTTTGGGCAAAACCGGTTTTGGGACTTTAAAACCTTATTTTTACATGATATACATACTCGATTATTAGTTTATTTTGATGCCTAAGAGATTAGTACATTGTCGTTTACAGACACACAAAATTTGGTTTCATTTTTGAGTAATGATTTTTTGTGTGACGTCACGACGCCGGCCGCGTCGCGAGTCGAATGAGGTATGTACGGAAGTACCTTAGCTATAATCACATTTTAATTTGAGATCGTCGTGCAATTGGCTTTGATATTGCTTTATACCAATGATATAAAGAAGTGTATACATGAAAAGTTTTACATCAGTTGCATGACATGACCAAATTCTGACTTCAATTTGGCTCATCGCGTAATCTATTGCCATTCGGCGTGGTAATACCGTCACCATACTGACCACATTTTCAGAACATCCACTAAGATTTTTCCAAACTTTTCACGTTTGATAGTGGGCTCGATCATCTTGATTATATCCATTTCTTCGGGCAGTTCTAATACGTTTAGTGTAAGTCGCTAATTACACTTGTAGTGAATCAGTTTCATCTAAAATATGTCTAAGTTGATAATAATAAAGCTTTAAGCCTTGTACTTTTTGTGATGAAACAATTATTAAACACAATACAGAAAAACAAATTTTACTGACTAATTATTATTAAATCGGTGACGCCAACCTACTTCTATATGAATTTGCCGTACTAAAAAAGTGCGCATGGCGGCTAAGAATTTTTCATTAAAAAAAATTGTTGTCTGTAAAGTCGGTTTACTGACGATAGTTGAACGTGACAACGTCTAGTATTTGTGTTAATCGCCATCTAGGTAAAACATTCTGAAGCTTTTTGAAAAGCTGTTCAAAGCGCCATCTCTGGGTACATCATTGTACTAGCACAAGTTCTTAACTTCATATCGTCGCTTTTATAAAACATGGACAGACTCCTTGAACGTAATACACATTTCACTCACTAATAGATTGTGCGGAAAGTAATAAGGCGAGGTAACGGCGGTAAATATTATCTAATCTATGGCGGTAACGTTACATGACGTCATGTTTTGCGGGCGTGCAGCCGGCTTCATCGAATTATAAGACGTTATCACGTCAAAAACTTAAATGGTCTACGGAACAAAAACATTTCGGTTGCCTGGAAGAGATCGCTTTTAGCGATAAGGTCGCCACTTGTTTCACTAGTTCTAGGCTAAGTCTCTTTGTTTTTTTTTAAAGTTTTATATTGTGGACAATAAAGTGTTTCTATCTATCTATCTAACAAAGCTTCAATGCAAAGCGAAAATTACACATTTCAAAGAAAACACATCTTGCGTCTTCTTCTGCTTCCATCTAATCATAATTCGTTATTTCCTCTCCAAATAAATTTCATACCGCGAAATGGAACATTCGTTCTAATTTAAGAGGTAAGTTATTGCTAATTTATCTAACAGTGACGTCCTGGATGCAAATGAAAAATAGCGATGACGTCACACGGCCACGGTTGTTTTCCGAGCCGAGCCCCTTGGTACAACAAACTTAGAATACAGTACAGGAGATCAGCGAAAAATCTCTGGTTTCCATTTACATTGTAATTTATCGTTTGTTTTAAATGTTTTAAATTAATCAAAAGTATTACAATTTTGACTTTTGAATAATAAATGGTATTAATTTGGAGTTTGTTCAGATATATGTTTATTCAGGACAGGTACTGGAATTAAATAGAAATATCATTGAAAATGAGGCTGTGAGATGAATTCAACTGAGCTGAATAGCGTTTGAGCAAGCTATGTAGAGTCCTCTCGTCATCCATCCCACAGTAGGCATTTTAATACAAAAGTAAACAATTAGTACGTATCGAGATTCACTTACTTGCTGAAACGTAGACATTGAGAGTCCGTAAGTTCAAATTCATACTACATTTGTAACGAGATAATCCACCCAAGGTACTGAGAACATCAAAGTAATTCTGAGAGAATTAACTGAAGTGGCAGTTGACTGGTCATATTTATCGCAGAACCAAATACTATTAAGGTAGATAGGTTCTGTAGTAAAGACTGTGAATAAACAAAGGTATAGTTTTTTTTAACAAAGAGTGACGAGACGAGCAGGACATGTGCCTGATGGTAATCAACATGCCTGCCACATACCAGTACAGCGACACGCAGCTATTGGAATATGAAGAGTGCAAATCATTACCTAGCACTGCACTGCGCTCAGAGATCTAAGATGTTAAATCTCTAAGCCCTGTAATTTCTCTGGAAACATTGCCCTCCAAACCGGAACACAGTCATGTTTGCACATTACTGCTTGGCGGTAGAATAACTGGCAAAGGTGTGGTACTTCCCCAGGCGGACTCTGCCAAGAGTCCTACCACTACTAAATAGTTAATAGTTGATCGGTCTGAGACTAGATGCTGTGATGACTTACGAAAGGCAGTTGGAGACGACTGGGAATCTAAAGCCGAGGATCGGACTGAGTGGCGTGTTTTGAGAGAGCCTTATGTCTTACAACAGTGGACGAATATGGGCTGAATATGATGATACGAAGAACGATCTCAGATGGATAGCTTTGCCGAGATATCCAACAGGCATATTTATACAACAATTCTTCCGACCCTTCCCCTACTTATATGACAAAAAATAAATATAAAACTAATTTTCTATGTGCATGTTCTGTTAATCATTCACGCGTAAACTACTAAACCGATTGAACTAAAATTTTGTTCAAATATAGTCAAAACATAGTTACTTTTTAATAAGTAAAATTACATCCCGTAAAGGGTTGTCGCGGAAGTGTCGGAATTTATAGCTTGAAGCTTGAAACTTATATGAATTGATACGAGTCGTAACGAAACAAACATAACTTAGCTGATATACTCGTATAAAGAAGAAGAAATTAGCAAGCAACACAGCTTACTCTAACGCAGTAGACGAGTTAATAATTTTATCCCATGGATCCTATGTTGTATCCCATGTTGCAACGAAAAATGAAATTTGTATTTGTATTTTTTGTAATATACGGCTACTCTTGAATGTTTCTTTTGGCTTTTGCGAAGTAAACAAACAAATAAATTTTAATATTATAAATAATAAATTAATTTAACGTACTGTCTCTACGTTCAGTGTTGATGGTTCCCAGTAATTTATTGTTGAAGGTGACTCGTTGGGACGGAAGTCTCATTTAAGGGGTCCCTGCGCGATTTATTTTTTTCAATTTTTTGCGGCAGGTAAGATTAAAGGCTGGAAAATTTGTATTAGACTTCATTAGACGATGTGCACTGAATGCAAATGTACGCGGGTCATGATTTTAATGGTGAAGGAAAATATCGTGAAAAATCAACAAAATCTCTTGAGGTTATTTGTCAACTGCCAATCCACATTTGACAAGTACGGTAGAGTTAGGTTTAAATTCTGTTCTTGTGAGACAAAACCCTGAGACCCAGCATGAGGAACGTGCAGTAGACTTCTTTTGGATGATGGACGTTAATTTTTTTCTTTACCGTGTCTCGAGTGGTTATTTGTAGTAAATTCTAAGCAAAAGCCTAAACTAAACTAGTAATTAAAAACTAAACAAACTAAATTACAGTGGGAACTAACAGTGCCCTATTTACCTAACAACCAACACTAATCACATCACACAGGCATCTGCAAGGAGTCCTAGGTACCTACCTAAATATGATTAAACGCTAACATTTAACAGGGTTTATTTTTAGCTAAATTTTGTCCCCTCAGTTTGTCAGACAACATATAAGGTAGTTGTCTCACCGCCGAGGAGAAAACGAGTTACTATCGATTATTTTATCGTTCAAGAAACGTACATTCCGTGTAAATAAAAGAGATCCATTTACAAATAATTAATTGCTGTTCACACTGCTGGCGAGCACTCGCTTCACTAGTTTGTCGCTGAGCGACAAGAGCTATGAAAATAATACTCGCTAAGCGATTAGAACACGCTGATAGAGCAACCAGCAGTCATTTATCTACAGCGCTGATCTGAAAAATGCGAGTAATCGCGCGCCTCACTCGCACACTCGCTTTTAGTCGAGCTACACAACCATAAACACAGGGGAGTTTAGGTCAGCGTTCAAAAATGGCCCCAATCAACAACAGACAAAACGCCAGACGCCAGCTAATCTTACTTCAATCGTTGTATGACTTAACACCTTACCGCCCGCATTGCGTACTCCGCTATGATAGTTTGATTGTGTTTTCCAACGTAATATTCTGCAAAAATAACAACAAAAAAGTGAAAAAGACAGATGGTAAATCATATTTTCAGTAATTACATCATTACTCTGTCAATTTAGGGGCGTTAATACCCTAAAGAGCAATTTATAAACAATTATTTTATTCTACTTCATCTGATATTCCGGTAGATCCGGCATAATTAACCCGGTACCAAAATACCTAATTCAGTGACGAAGAAGAGGTGTACTAAAAGATTGTTAATGTATGTATGTGTGTGTTTGTGGCATCGTAACTTCCGATTGGATGAACTTGTTGGATTTTTTTGGTTGAAAGTTCGGGAGTTATCCCGAACGGCTGAATCAATTTTATTTTTGAAGTCAAACTTCTTTTTGCTCATCACACACAGATTTTTCGTGGGGTAATTGAAAGAATTGTTCGGCTAAGCTCGGGACCGCCAAGTGTGTTAGAGCAAGAAAGAAACAATCAGCTGTTGCTGCTGCAGTCTAGCTGCTGTGATCGTTTTTACTTAACAGTCACTAAACAAGTTGCCAACTAGGGAGGTTTTCATTTTCTGATTATTGATACTGATTATATTTTATGATATGATATTCATTTCATTACTAATTATCCGTGTCGAGATCAATCCGACTGGGTTCAGAATCGCTACGTTGGTGTTAATTTTAAACTTAAAAACAAAAAATATTAATTTTACGATCAAAATCAAAATATAAATACTCGTGACTTTTCATTTCTATAACCCATCTTTATTATATATACTTACACTTGACCAAATTACTTACAGTTAATTTTGAACCGAAAAACGAAAATCACCTTGATTTGATAAACCAGCCGATCGATTGGAATTCAGTCGGATCTGGCCGGACTACAAATTACGCCGGATTGCAATCACTAATGCGATATTACAAGTCAGTTGTCAAAGTCCAATGACTTTGACAACTTTGGCAAGTTGAACTGGGGGCTTTGTATTTGTAATGTTTTGTTTGAGACCTGCCGTCTTCTTTTTAATATGTCAATTTACAGTGTCAATGTACACAAGTATCGGAACTACGCACTCGCCAACTCGTTCTATTTCTAGCTCTACTCGTTACTCGTTCATCGTTGCCGGTGAGACAAGTGCCTTATAAGCCAAACAATTTTCACGACTTAAAAAAGCACATTACTAAATTGCGCCGTTCAAAGCATTTGTTTCCCGGCTACCCAAGGTTACTTTGCGTTTCCGTGCGTGAAACAGCTTAATTTTGATTGTGGGTATCGCCACAGTATTAGGTAATTAAGTTTGTGAGTTTGTTCTGGTTATATTGGATTAGTTTACGAGTATATTAACCAAATTATTAGAAAACTTCCCTACATGTTGTGTGTTTAAGATTAGAATTTGGTACCAGTTTTGTGTCGCATTGTTTTCTAAATCCTATTAACATGTAACATTTTAAGCCCAAACAATGTCGTTTCGTCTGAGTCACTCTCACAATCACTGCTTTGAACGCAGTAATACTTCTATAACAGATGACCATAGACTAAATGCCTTTTTCATTTAGACTTTTACGTATCAAATGAACCACCAGGAGACCTATTTAGGATGATAGAAGGGTATAAAGTAATAAGATTCATCACTATGCCGTCACTTGTAAGCTGTCCAACTGAGTACAGTCAAAGAGCGGGGCTTGTAAATCTCAATCATTTCTCCTTGTCATATGATTTTTGTTCGTCGTTGTCGGTCATTTCATACGTACATTTTGTTCATGGGCCTGTAGTCTAAACCAAAAAAATTTAATCATTTAAAAATACGAAATTAGATTCGGAATTAGATCAAAAATTAGGAACGTGACTCACAAAACATCTTCATACCGTAGTAGTTTGTGACTTTCCAAAAATAAGGTGTACAGTCAAACGGAACAGCGGCAGCGTGGCGCCTGGGCACCGCTTAGTGTTTGAAGATATTTATTGTTTGTTGCTCAATCACCTCGGAACGGCTAAATAGATCGAGCTGTATCTTTGACCATAGAATACTGAGCGGAATACCACATATTATGTTGATTTATTTTTAATCGGAAAATATACAGGAATGGAAACTACGCGGGTAAAACTGTTGCTATTAATAATATTATAAATATTGGTAAATATTTCTCACATAACACTATTTAGCTAAGATAAGTTTATACTACATTAATCGGTGAGCTGATTTAATACTAATATGATTGGAAATACACACTAATTATACATGGAAAAATCAGATCTAGAACGGATATCGGAGTTCGACAACTCAACGCAATTATTCGGCCTAGCTGGGAATAGAACCCACGACCCTAGGCCTACTAAGGCAGTCAATAATAACTTAAAGAATATCACATGAATTTTTTTTCTGATTTTCAATTTATTTAGTTATATTATGTACAGTTTAGGTAATCTCAGATCACACAATTGTTTCTGTGTTCAGAGGCAATAACCAACCGCGAGGCGGTTAGTTGTATTAAGCATTTAATCAAAACTTATCCGTGTGAATAATTTGACAACTTTTTCAAGACAACTTTTTGTGTGAGTCTTCGCGTAACCACGTTCGTTGAACATTGCCAAAACGTCAAGGTAACCAAAGAATAATTTAGATCGCGTTAAGTCCTTTATAATACTTTGAATACGATAATGAATTGGTTTCTTTTGGGTAAGCACGCTCCATTGTGGACTGCATAGTCGCTTAGCACCAGGCGAAGCCTCAAGTGTAAACGAATCAATATTATAACTATTCTCAAGGCTTGAAAGTCTTATAAATTTGCCAATTGTTTATTTTTATTTATTCAGTAAGGACGTCTAGCCTAGGTCGCAAGCTGCGCGGCTGCTGCGCTGCGCCCTATGTTACGGCTGGCCTAGTCGGGAGAACGGCGACTGCTGATCCGCAGTCCCTAGTTAATTCGCACACGCACCACTGTCTTTTCAACTTCATGTGCGTAATGCCGCTAACTTAAATACGGTGAAGGAAAACATCAAGAGGAAGCCAGCACGTTCCAAGAACCTTACGAGGTCATGCGTCATCCACCAACCCTCACTGGGCCAGCGTAGTGGATTATGACATTGACTCTCTCCTTGTGAGAGAAAACCCCAAGTCCCAGAAGAGGGAACATTTAGTAGGCTGCTCATTCTACGAGTATATATATTCAGTGTAACACAGAAAAAAACACGAGTGTGTACTAAACGAGCAGCGAACACGTGCGCGCACTCGCCTTGAAAAAGATCGGCGGATGCGATCGAAACTTGAGTTTCAATGGACTGACTATATTAAACGTGAGTTACCCGTGTAGGTATTAATTTAAAAAAAAACACTTGGTTACGACACAACAAGTACATACTCTCAACAATCTGATATGATTCAAGCGTGATTTTTCTGTCAAAAAAAATCTAAATAACATTAAAGCCTACAATACACGTGAATAACTCAGTAATGTTTTAAATGTAAAACCCTCGCGTGTTAGCACCCAATTAACGTTTTGTGCAGTGCGGCAAACACTGTTTAATACCAATCGTGGTAGTTGTTACGCTTTGATAGCGGGGCGTGGCCTTATATGAACTTAATTAGGTTACATATGTATTTTTTGCTGTATTTGAAGCCTTTTAAGGCAATGTTTCCAGAGATTATAATAGTAAAACGTGATAAGCCGAGCAGGTCATGTACCTTATGGTCAGCTACATGCCTGCCCATTACAGTACAGTGACAAACAGCTATTGGAAAATGGAGTCCAAATCATTATCTAACGAAAACATCAAATATCTCTGAGTGACGAGCGCAGTGCAGTGCTAGGCAGTTATTTGGACTATTCGTGTCCCAATGGCTGAATAACACTTGATTGTTATGAGCAGGACGTCTACTCTGTTTCTACGAAAACGAAATTTCGAAAAAAAACTCGCGACTTTCCTGCTCTCGTTCTACTTCGTTTCATCCGATACAACATTGCTTGACGTTTAAATGTTCTAAGCATACTCTAATTAGAGTAGGCTTAGAACATTTAAACGGACAAAACGACGGATCGAAGTAGAATCGGAGTTGGAAAATCGCGAGTTTATTTCGAAATTACGTTTTCGTTGAATAAGAGTAGACGTCCTGGGCTGCTGCTTGCCATCAGGTGCATCTTTTCTTGACTCTAAATTATAAAAAAAATATTTATACCTTTAGTACGAGTGTAGGATGAAACAGACTCAATTTTCCACATTCATTCAAAATTAATATTACATAACTTCAGCCCAAATTCAGTAAAATTATGTAAGAAGGTGGTAACAAACTGAAATAAATCAACTCTGATGGATATTTTATTGAAACGAAAAAATATGTGCTGTAAAAGATTACTACACAATAGATGAATACCTTGCCGGCAAATCAATTAAGACCGTAGTCTGTGAGCGTGGGAAAATAAAATTGCATAACTACATTGACAACATTACTCACACAGATATAGCACTATTCGTATTCTGATAGGCGCCCACAGACAGAGCCATAGTTTCTACGAAACGGGGATTCCGAAGCAGGTGCGAACTGCTACATATGCCATGTTAAGTTACTGTTACGTATTCAATATCATACACCATTTAGGAATATTAGACTTTAGTGTGCTCTGTTGTAAGTTGCATTTCGATTTGGAATGTGACAATAACAAACGGCTATAATCTCAATGTTCCAAACTGTCATTCAGCAAAACACATCCACATAATATCCAAACATTGACTTTCATAATAGCAAATAGGTACTAATAGGACATTTATCTCTACAGGGTTACTGTAACGAACGTGCAGGAAGGACAAAGTGCAGGGTTAGATAGAAAAAGTGTTTTACATAAGTGTTTTTTTAGGTTAAGCCATTAATTTCATATGAAGTAAAAAAAATCGCCGAAAAATTACTAGCTTACCGGTTTTTTATCGGATACACTTCGGAGAGCCGAGAGTTGTGGGTTCGATTCCCACCCAGTGCAAATATTTGTACTGTGTCTAGGTATTCATATCTATAATGAGTATGTATTTCCTACTATATAAGTATTATATCAGCTATCTGGTTGCCATATTACAAGGTTGCTTAATTTTGGATCAGATGGTGTTGAGTGCGAATTGTCCACCAATATATAAGTATTATTTATAATATTACCGTGAAATAGTTTTCCAAGCTTTGAGCAACACATTTGCTAACATTCAAATATTTACATACATTTGTAAAGACCAGCAGCTCCTCTCGGTTTTACGGTTTTAGGGTCTATATGGGTTGGCATAACATTTTTTGTCCTATTTTAGGTAGGCATAACGTTTTTAGGACTAATGATAATTTACCATAACAACTAAACGCATAACTGACTTCGCATAATGTTAACTAGCATAACCATATATGACATAACGATAACTTAGCATAATGTTTAACCGCATAGCCATATATAGCATACAGATAACTTAGTATAAATTTTCGCCGCATAACCATAAATAGCTTAATGTTTAAAGGCACACATTGAGAAAAGCATAACTATACTTAAACATAATGATCAACGGCATAAACTTTAAACGCCTAACTAAAAAACAAGTCAAATGCGGGTGGGTACTTTGACAACAATATTTATTACTCGTAATGTAGGTATCTACTAATTAAATGGAATATCATTGCCAATAGTATCTGTCATTATCGCATTCGTGTTATCATACTGTTGCTGTGAAATTATTTAGTATATTTTGAGGATTAAGAATCGTTGGTCTGAGAATAACACCATATTTTTTTTTATGGTAAACACCATTTTTATGGTAGGTACTATAAACGGTATTTATGCAGTAGTATAGCAATGTTTGTACTAATTTGTGTAGACAACATTTTTAGGACTTAAAAACCTACATACACCTAAGACAAATGGTGCACTTTTTGACTCCGGGTGGGCTCCCGCCAGAAGCTCTGCGGTCAGCCCTGAGTGTTGCTTCTCCATACTCGGCCTGCGCTCCACTACGGAGGTCACCGCCTCGCTTCGCTCGCCTTCGCTACGCTTGGCCTCGCATGTATCGCTCCACTCAGGACCTCCCTTGAGCTTCTGGCTCCCGCATTTTTTAAATACACTCTAGGGGTAGTAGCGACAAGACTAGGTTAAGTCGGGGTGCTCCGAATCGGATCTGGGTCCTATGTAACTTGGTTATTTATTATGTAGCATAACAAATAATTAAAAAATGTCTAAATGCGTCTGAGCAACGGTCAAATCAAATGTAGTACAATAGATTTTTATGATTAAAACACATTACGCCACAAAACGACTGTGCAAAAGTTACATTATGACACTATATATTATGCTATATTCATTATGACAAAGCAAATTAGGTGAAAAATAATATGCGATTTAAAAGGCACCTTAAAAAAATGAGATCAAATAAAAAAATGCCTAAAAACTATTATGCGTCTCATCAATAGTCGAATTAAATGTAGTACAATAGATTGTTATGCTTAAAACACATAACGCAAAAAAACTATTATGCGAAAGTTGCATTATGACACTATACATTATGCTACATTCATTATGACAAAGTAAATTAGGAACAAAAAATTATGCGTTCTAATAGGCTCCCACGGTTTTACCTGCGTAATTCCTGTTCCCGTATTTTTCTGGGATAACTATATCCTATGAGTTCTTCCAGGCTATAATCTAACTGTGTTCTAAATTTCAGCCCGATCCGTTCTCACTTTACCATGTAATTGACCAACAGATATCCAAACATTGACATTAGGAAATTTACCTCTACAGGGTTACTGTGACAAACGTACAGGAAGGACAAATGCAGTGTTAGAAAAAATGTTTTACACAAGTATTAGTTCATTAATTTCATATGAAGTAAACCTGTTTTTATTCATTTCTTGGCTAGATATTTTCAAATTCGCCTGAGTAGGTACCTAAAATCAATATTCACAAAAATCGATCAATTGTTATTGGTTTAAAAAATTTAATCTGATGTTGTAAGATTATAACCCTATCATTGCTTTACGATTGTGAGTCATCTTCTTCTTTAAACTTTTTTAAAAATCATCATTCTGGTCATCTCATTTCAAATCATACATTGTCACTACATAGTATAAAACAAAGTTACTTCCCACTGTCTGTCTGTCCCTATGCTTGCTTAGATCTTTAAAACTACCAAACAGATTTTGATGCGGATTTTAATATATAGAGTTATTTAAGAGAATAATAAAAAACTCTTTATTAAAAGACCACACAAGGAAAAAAACAACCTGTAGTTGGATAACTTTCTGTGTGACCAATCTGAATATATGACCTAGCTAAATTATCAAGGCATGATCTAGACCGCCTAAAACCGACAGTTTCCTCTGAAAATCAGGTCTTTTTCTCAAGAAACCAATCAAGTCTACGAGTAAGTATAGCTTGTAAAATTTTAGTATGGACAGCTGACGTTGGCCGGTTTTCATTTCATGTTTTTGGTATAGGAACTATCTTAACTTTCTGCCATTGTTTGGAAACAAAATTAGTACTCCAAAATCGAATGTATAAAAAAACTAGATTACCTATATCTGGAAGGTTTTTAACCATAAAGTACGAAATATTGTCCATGCCGGGAGCTGTATCTGATCGTTTAATGCAGTTTGATAGTTCCTCTATCGAAATTTGATTGGATAAATTCTGATTACATTACATAAATTGGGCCATTTCTGGGGATGCAAAATCTGGTGTCAAACTATAATTCATTCAAAGCTGTTCATTAATCACGTGATGTTTTTTTTTAATTTTTAACCCCTCCCTCCCCGTTGGTGATACTTGGTGAGGTTTACAACTAAAACCAAAATCACGTGTATATTTAATTTCTACAAAGAATCCAATTTGTTTAATCTTTTTTTTTAATACCGGTATAAAGTAGAATCTAATCCTATTCTAGGCGCGCGAGGTCTTCGTTCGTTACCTTAACGGGGAGTCAAGGTTTACACTACACGTCGATTTTCGATTTAAAATCACGCGGTTGACGAAAAATAAATACACGTGATATCTTACTATCACGGAAATGTCTATTTTGTATATGTTTAACTCTTGCTGAATTACCGTCTTGTTAAATTGTGTTGTATTCAAAGTTTCGGAAATAAATTATTAATTTATTATTTATTTTAAGAATACACCACAGCCCCCGTATCCAAGTGACTTTGAAGCCATCTGTGCATCCTTACTTTTCTGCTGCCACAGCTATATTTTGATTTTGCATTAATTTGGATATTGTATATAAACATATTGTTATGTTTATGGGTGCCTCAAGAAGTGTTATTTCTTTCAGAATCCGTTGCAGTTTTTTTTAGTGTCGTGTTTCTATGTTTGTTCTTAGTTTTAGGGTATATGCCTTTATGATTAAACTAGCTGTTGCCCGCGGCTTAGTCCGCGAGAAATACAAATTAAATATTAAGGCAACTCGAACAGAATTTTCTCAATATTCCCAAATCCGTACTAAACGGTTTGAGTCCACTTTTCTCGTACGTACAGATTTAGAGTGGAATAAGTTGTCGGCCTCCTTGTTCTCTGAAAGATACAATTTAGAACTTTTCAAGGTTAGAGTGAATACGTTCTTACTAGGTCAACGTGCGTCATCTTCGACCACACCGTCGCTTACCATCAGGCGAGTTGGTGGTCAAAAGAGGACATATACGCGATAAAAAAAACTCACTGTCTTTATAGTAACCCTGTATACGTGTTTAGAACAGTACCCACCTTTTGAAGAAGTCTAACCACCGATAGATGCAGCCGAACAAAACAACGTATAATTTTTATCACAAACGCGAAGCTTGTGATGAAAAAAAAAAACATTATGAACGTTTGTTCATAACCACTTACTGTGCCCGCCCGTTTTGAGGGTTTCCTTTTTCTAATTATTTTCCTCAAGTAAGAGTAACCTGTCATGCCTTAGGAAATCTTTAGTATTGGTAGGACTCTTGGCAGAGTCCGCCTGGGGAAGTACCACACCTTTGCCAATAATTCTACCGCCAATCAGTAATATGCTAACATTACCGTGTTCCGCTTTGAAGGGCAATGTTTTCAGAGGAATTACAGGGCCGAGAGATATAATATCTTAGATCTCTGGGTGACGAGCGCAGTGCTAAGTGAGGATTTGGACTCTTCATGTTCCAATAGTTGCGTGTCACTGTGCTGTTATGTGACAGGCATGTTGCTTACCATCAGGCATATGTCCTGCTCGTAAAAAAAGAGATCAGCTACCTATGTGATAGTGCAAGTCATGTCATAATCGGTCCAACCTTTTCGGAGATTAGCCGGCACAAACAAAGAGATAGACAAAAAATAGTTTTTAGGTATAGGTACCGTAGGTATTTAGTTTCATTGGAGCTAAGTGAAAAACTGTTAATTTGATATTACAAACAGACGACCCAATTTTATTTATTTGTATAGGTATGTATAGATAATATTTTTATAATTTTATTACATTGCATTTAACAGATTATAGCAATCAATCAATACCTAGTATGTGAGAATTCTATATCGCACATCGGCAATCAGTTTCTACCTAGGTATACGCGAAAAAAATATTGAAATGCACCTCTACATGTAGGTATAAATACATACCTATATCAACTCTTTCGAAACATAGCAAACGTAAGTACAAAACGAGCGAGCAACCAAACAGTGGCTGTCATTGTGTATTCTATGGCTGGCACAGATTATGATAATAGTTACTACTGTGAATAACGTGACCGAGCAACTACAAAAACGCCTGTTGTTTGAGTGATAGCAAATACATCTGTGCAACATCGTTCGTTCCACAGATGTATTCAGGAGGCTTTTTTAAAAAACTTTCAAAAACTATCCCTGGCTATCTGCTGATTAATAAGTAGATTGGCATACAAGATCTAACCCATATATGTATCTACATAAAAGTTAGAATCTTTAAAAACACGGTTTTCATATAATTTTTTCACATCAAAATTACGGGTGAAAACAAATTTGGCCAAACCAATTTCATAGTTTCAAGAGACAAGAAGCATATGCAACGATTTTTAAAAGTTCAGTTTGAAATTCAGGATATGTGTAATAGTATGTATTAATTTCACACTTCCACATAATGTATTATGGCCATGAATTGGCTACAAAAACACATCGATTTCGTTAAAATCGCAGACGCGCCCCTTAAGGAGTGAGTCGGTCCGCTCCATATTTAGGTATCCGTAAAAGTATTTGGACCCAATCAAAGTAATTACGAAAAACCATTGAATATACAAGACGAACAAATATATCTTATCTACATGATGTAAACAATAAAATTAATGAGTATTAAGTTAAAAACATTTGTTAAAGGAAAAGTAATAAAACATTTGTTATTTTTAGTTTCGATTGTGTAAGTTTCAAGTTTTTTTCTTTAATCTGTGCAATGACGTAATAATATATTTTTGAAAATGACATTATTTTTCATCGTAAAATCTCTAGTGTTTTTTTGCGTAGTTGTATAGCCGAAGCAGCTTTTACTAAACTGTGGATTGAGTTGCCAGAGTTACCCTCAGATGAATCAAATATTTATGGATATGGTTTTTGAGCTTATAAACCTTCGATAATATATTTACTTATTTTAGTTAATATACAGGACTAATAGTCGTTCTGAATCGTAGTAATAGTCGTTTATAGCTATTAAATTTTTTAACTTTGTCTGACAACAAAAATGACAACAATATCTCAATCGATTTTGACTGTTCACAAGAATTAGACAGCAATTGATTCTTACATACTTATGTAATGTTAGGAAAAATTGATTGCGTCCGAATTATTCTCGATTAGTCCTTTTATAATTGGCAAGCAAAAATAATACCGACATACATACGTTTATTTTCAACTCCAATAAAGATCTCAAACATTACTTTCTTTCAGATTTCCCGACGTTACTAAAAATAGCTCCTGTCCCTCCCTCCTTTGGATTTATAGCCTCTAGGGAGGGACCGATTTATGTGAAGGCGATTAGTTGAACGTATTTTAAATGGCCGATGTCAAAATAACGACGTTCGATGCCTGAAATCGAAATCGCACTCGTATGTTACGACATATTTTTACGGTTCCGCACAGAAAAACGGAATGATGTTTCTGAGAACATGGTCCTATATTTTTATTCCGTTTCTATATATACCTACTAGCTGACCCCGCAAACGTTGTTTTGCCATATAAACTATTACATGATGTTATAATTTATATGGCATATTATATGACAAACTATTACATGATGACAAAAGAGACGATAAATAATTAATCAGTTATAGTGTTAGCAATATTAGTAATTTATGTAAGTTCTTATTGAAAGAATAGTAAGAATACCGAAATGCACTCTATGGCAACCCTACAATTCCGGGTTTCATTGGTATATAGTCTGTGGCTTGATTGTTTTTGGCGGGAAACAATCAAGCTCTTGTTTTTGCTCGAAAAACAGGTTAATAAGAAAAAATCATATGCAGCAGCAAGTCTCAGCGAAAGGTTTAAATTAAAATTACTAGTAAACCGATAAACATCTAAGTAAAAGTGATAATTGTACATCTGTTACTGAATTTAAGGTACTGTAAAGCGTTTTCTTCAATTTTACAAAATGTACTACTTCAGCTGCCCGAGGCAGCTGTGAATAAGTTGGTATGACGAAGGATTGATTTCGAAATATAATGCGGTAGACTGATCATAGCTGTTTTATTTATGGACTAATTGTCTTCAATTTAGAATAAATTACGTACTTAACAATTCAGAAGTGGGATCGGCGGACAAGAAGACTATAATATAATCAATAATAGAAAATTATATAATTGTCCGTTGATCCCGCCCATGTAACATATTTTTTTTCTTTTCAATGTTTTTTTTCTCTCCACACTTATCATGTGCTTGTTAATGTCACTCAATACGAAAACTCTATGATCAGTATTTAATTTGTTATTAAATGTACGGTTTAATGAAACGATCTAATTTGGTTCAATGAGTTGCAGAGTGAACCATCGATATAAACCAACAGATGTACCCTGAGCACCTTGAAATTGGTAATAAACTCTATGTGTATCGTAAGTAGTTTACACACAACCAATCTACTTGACCCTAGAATCGCTAGCGGCGCGATATGCTGTGGTTCTACTTACTGTGGTTGTTGACAACGAATAGTGACAAACGACTAGAACGGAAGGAGTGAGCTCACTCTTCCCAACGAAGACATGATTCCGTGCGCCCTGAAGTTTGGGAGGGCACATCTGTGTATTGAGATCGTTGGAGTGAACAATATCACTTAAGTGGATTTTGTCCGTATAGGTACTTACCATTTTTGAATTTTTCACGCAAAGCGGTCCTCACTATCTCTATTACTGGAATAAGTCAAGTAGACTGCAACCTATACCGCATTATCGAGATGTTCAAAATACAAACATAGTCTGGCTATAATTGTGCAAACAGCCAAGCCAGTTGTGATTTTGTTATTATTTTTATATAAAAACAAAATATATCTGTCTAATTGGGCACACAATATTACACAAAATAATTAATGTGTAAATGACGGCTATTCAAATTTTCTATGCAATTTAATAAGAGTATGCCATTTTACAAAGATACTCTTTCATATAGTTTTCGAAAAATCATGCTTCGATAAATATGTAACACCAATAACCGTAATGTCAGTAATTCTGGACAATCCGCTAACGTTACTTTGAAGCTTATAAAGTGTTATTTTTAAAACTGGTCGCCTAGTTGTGAGAACGTTCGATTTACACGAGGTTCGAATCCCGACCGCATGTTTGAGTATTTTTCCATGTTCTGTTAGTGAAACTTTGTCATGACCACTAAAGTCATATTATGATGATGCCTGATGACACATGTCCTGTAAGTCATAAGGGGACCGGTATGGACCTAGAACGATATCTTTCAGGGAATCGTTATCCGTCCAGCGGCACTTAGCTAGAGTGATGGATAATGGCGTTTGTCTTCTTTTAAGAGAAGTACCTTTTTAGTCCCAGCCGTGGGAATAAAAATAGTGACTCAATAGACATGCATGTCAGATCATGGGTCAGACGTTGAAGCTGTATGTACAAACCGTATCATACATCATAATAAAATATCCTCAGATTACTATGAAACTATTAAATGTAGAGTACTACCTATAACGAATCGAACTATTAAATGTAGAGTACCATGACGAAGCGAAGCGGTAATGCATTTAGTATATAAATCAGTTCAAATGGTTTGACGTCAACTCGCTTTTGCCTTCTTGGTACTATGTTTATAACTTACATGGAGATCCGGACAGAGTAAAAATTGTCTTTGTCTAGTCGTTTTAGCGATTAATTCAATTTGAGAGATAATCTTTTGCACGTAGAATATTTTAAAGAAACTGTATTTAACTGCTGAGTCAGATAACCATGTGCATGTGACGTATATTAAATTAAACTCCACTTTTCTACCAATAGCTATGAACTAAATTGACATTGCCAGTAATTTGATCTTAAGTCACAGCATGTGCCATTCTTTGAGAATGGAGTTGAGCTGTGAACTGCGACTGAGGCTATTGTTCAGCCAAGATGTAACTCAATGTGTGTATCTACAAAATGTAAAGAGTTAAACTTTAGAGTCACACGTGCCTAGTATTATCAAGGTAGAAAGTAGGTACCAGAGCTTCTCATTGCAGTTTAGCAGTGTTCTAGACTAAAGTGATCTGATGACAGTACTTGCTCATATATGAGAAAGATGGAGTTAAAAGTAGGTTGAGCAATTATTAATGCCTTTATTGGAAGTTCCAGATTATGGTTAGACTGTACCAAGGCCGCAAAGATAGCGTCGAAAGTTGCGACATGAAAAGTGAACCTGAAATCGAGCGCTGCAAAGGGCGCGTTCAGATAACGAGTATTCCACCGATTGACAAGGACCGGAACGAAGAACCGGGAGTGGAAGGGAGTCTGAATGACAGGCAAATCCACAAGCGTTCTAATTTAAACTTGTTCAGTAATGGTGTAAATTGATACTGAAATCCGCAGCCAGGAAGTGGAAGGGAGTCTGAATAACAGGCAAGTCCACAAGCGCTCTAATTTGAATTTGTTTAAGTAATGGTGTAAATTGACACGGTTTAGAACCAAGGCGAGGATGTGGAAGGTAGTCTGGATTTTAACAGGCAAGTCCACAGCCGCACATAAATATATAGATTCGATTTATGGTGTAAATTTGACGTGGTTTAACGAAGACTTGTTTAGCAAAGCATTAAGTTATTTAAAAAAAAAAGTTTGTTTGACTCTTTGCAATATCACTTCTGTTCTTTGCATTTTGAACCATAATGATTTGAGTTACAAAGTAATGTGTCAAAATTTACGAATGGGACGAAAAGGAAATAGTCCACTTTGCTTTACACAATAATCAGGCATTGCAAAATCTCAGAAACGTTACTCTAATAGCTGGGCCGAATGGATAACAAAGCTTAGCTAGGCATTCTCCCGCGGCCGCTGAGACAATCATGCCGAATTACTATTATTATTAGGCTTTAAAGCTTGCAAGAAACTTGCAAGACATGGTCTCATGAAGGCAATATTGTTACTTAAAAGTATACACAAGAAGAATATCGCAGATGTAGAGAGAGATACGGAAGGTAGCAGACTGGTAATTACACGAAATTGACGATCGATTAAGAGGATCAAATTGCAAACCATTAGACCCATTGCTCAAAGTGAACGTAGACATAAAAGCTTGTATCAGAAAATGTCAACATATATATTGTCGAGGATCAGTTTTAAATGGGTTAGTTGATCACGGTTTAACTGAACAAAAACTAGAGCTCGCTATTCCTAATAATGTTAATGTTACTTTGTGTTTTATAAAATCGCTTATAATATAATACTCTGGTATTATCGAATGATGGTGTAAATAAAATTGGCATATACTAGTTGTATTAAGAATTTAATATGGAAATAACAAATACACCAGATGACCTCTTTTCGAAAATAGGTCTGAAACAAGAGTTTTTCTTAAGTTGAACAATGAAGTTGTTATTGGTCCGGGGCGATCAATACAATCACATACGGTTCCAATAAAATCACAAGTATAAAGAGGTAATCTAAACACACCGTTCAATTCATAAATAATAAAGTAAATCTTAACATTCACAAATTACGTGTTACGTTGTTTGTCAGCGACGGACTCTGCGATTGTAATCTGGTTTGCGCACCGTGTAAGGCTTGATCCAACTTAAATGATGATGAAATGAAAGATGGGATAGTCTTTGTATGGAGGATTGCGAGCGAAGTTGACGCGGGCCGCTAGTATCTATATAATTATATTACTGCATTGATGCCTTCCTAATTCACACTTGATGATGGTCAGGGAAATGTTATCCGAAATCTCGTTGAAGCGAAGATTCGGTTTAGAACAGTACTTTAGTAAATCGAGTTATACCTACAAGTTATAATGAGTGATATCTGTCCCATGGCATTTGATAATAAAGGGCGCTTCTTCAATTGTGACTAGCAGCCAAAATTAAAAAAAAACGTAACTACATAATTTGCTCGTTGAATAAAGCGATTGCTTCTTGTCGAAAAAAAATAAAAGATTTAGGAGTTTGCCACAATTGATGAGATGTAGGATACGAAGCCAGCAATATACGAGTACAAGACGTATCGTATGTCTCATGACAAAAAAATACGGGTAAAGCCGAAGTAAAGTATCGAAGTGGCATTTCTTTCACGCTACAACTTAACAGACTCCCTGGGGTTTGGCGTCAGTATTACCGGTTTAAAGCCTGGACTTGAAGGCGGTTTCGAAGTGGGTACTCTAAGTACATCGAAGAACCAACTGGGCTTAAACAGTTTTCCATGATTCGGGCCGTTTGGCCGGTCCACACAGATTCAACTTGACACCTTACCACAACCTTAGGACAGTCTCTTTTAACAGTAAAAAGACAAAGAGGAGCAAAAGCTCCACTCGTTCGAACCTGAAACCCTATCATTATCATCCTCTTTTGGTAAATTTAGAGTTAACCTTCAGAGTATGCAACTTAAAACATTGTCAGACCGCAATGCGCTGAGAACCACACTCACTAACAGAGATCTAGTACCGTGTATTGCTCGTTGAAGGGTGTAGTTCCAAGAATTCAATTGCGACATCGAATATCGAGCTGTCAACCCACATTTGGATGTTTTAGAAAAGGAGTCCCAAGGAGAAGTTATAGATTCATATCCTAGACTTTATTAGAGTATTCTTAAGATTGTATAGAAAACAATACAATGCAATACAAAATACTTTATTATATCACGAAACAACACAAAAAAGTGAGTAAACTTGTGATTAAAATGTCGTACACAAAAATCTATCCTATCGCTAATAGAGATCTCTTCTAGATGACCTTTTGGTTGCTAGGACAAGGTAACAAGTAAAGGTATGGGTGTGGTATCCATGATATAGGCACTTACGTACATAAATAATTACACAAATAGAATACATATCATTTAAAAGTAAATGCGTTGTACAGATATGGTACTGTGCAGTAATGGTTGAACGCACTAATCTCTGGAACCACCAGGCTGATTTTAGTTATTACACCGTTGGATGTGTGCGTGGTCTTCGAGGGATTTAAGCTATAAATATACCTACCGCAAGCGAAGCTGGGGTGGGTGGCTAATAAATAATATAATGCATGAACATAATATATTAAAATATACTAACATAAACACACTTCATAACATAGAATACGCGTAAAGGACAATACGCACGTGTTTATGAAACTAGGCTGAAAAGATATCTACTGTTCAGAAAATAATCCGAAAGTAGTAATAATTGAAAGTTGTATCACATCACCACATCACCAGCCCACTAAACGTTCCCACTGCTGGGACTCGGGGCCTTCTCTCGCAAGGAGAGAGTTGTAGTTGTGGATAATGTTGTATAAATAATAAATATAGTATAAGAAGTAAATATCGTCGAAATTAAGATATCATCTATCGAGTAATCAATGACAATGATCAGATCCGAAACATACGTGCATACTTCTTCATCAATAAGGTTCAACGACGAGGGTTTAGTGAGAATGTAAGGCGCGAAACGCCGAGTAATAATAAAATTAGCTGTTAAATTTCAAGGCCTGTATCGTATTAGAAATTTTGACAAATATTAAAAAAATCTGATTGATGATATGCCTTTAATAGCCGCGGTTGATATAAAAGACGTGGTAGCCGCAGATAAACTCAAGTTATCGATGATGTTCAATATGTGTTTTAATACTTTATGTATATTCAAATAAAATTTCAATAGACATTATCATATTGTTGATCACGAAAAAATCAAGAATTCCGTATAAGTACCTATAAGTAAAATTATTTAATCGCCCATATGAAGCAGGTTATAATGCTAAATGGTTAGATACGCTAAAAGAATTACATTGCCTAGTAGAGAAACCATTGATGTGATTCATCATCATTAATTTGTGAGTAAATTATTACTTTGGATTATGTTCAACGAATAAAACTTTTAGTTAAGTTATTACAACTAAGACCAAAAACTGTTGTAAACAATTGTTACGTTACTTAATTATTGAAATGAAGTGAAATTTGAAATGAAATGAAATTTGAAATGAAATGAAATTTTAAATGAAATGAAATTTTAAATGAAATGAGATTTTAAATGAAATGAAATTTGAAATGAAATGAAATGAAATTTGAAATGAAATGAAATTTGAAATGAAATTAAATTTGAAATGAAATTAAATTTGAAATGAAATGAAATTTTAAATGAAATGAAATGAAATTTATTAGGCATTAACAAACATTTGAAGTTCACAAATTAGTACAGATTATCTATCCTTGATTGGTAATTCAGATTGAAAAGCATTGTTACCCAAGCTAGGGTTAAACCTGTGTTATGGCGTAACAATATTATATATTAGGTATAAAATATGAAGAATTCGGTTATAATTGTTTTGTTTCTTATGAACTGCAGGTTATCTTTTGACTGCAAAGTATGGATAAATAAATAAATAAATAATTATTGGTGGACAATTCACACACAACACTATATGTTAAATAAATGAAGTAGATAATATGTTATCGTATATGACTGAAATTAGAGATATCTATATTTCTAATTATAATTTTAATGTGATAATTGTCAGAAATTAAAACAACAACATATCAAGGTTTACCTACCGTTGACTTACCTACAAGGTTGTTCCTACCGTTGATTCTCTGATTCGGTATTTTGAATGGAATACTATTATTATATAAAGCTAGCCCATATTTTTGTGTTTTAGAACACATCCGTCAGTTTGTAGTACAAATATATCACAAAATGGACACATGGTAAACAGGTGACTAGATATAGGCCTAGTTTGAGATTTATTGACAGAAGCTTAATTTATTATGCAACAATAATACCTACTATGTTCATGTCGTACAATCTTATTATTGTGAATTGTAAATTTAAATATAATAAACATTGTTAAACTGTGTGTGTCAATAAAGCATGATTTGATTTGATAATGTAACTACGAAGATATTTTCCTTGTTAACCCGTGAGGAGGCGCGCCTTAAAACATTACACGGATGGGCGCGCGCGAGCAATTCGCTCACGCTATTTCAAATGTCATTATCTACCAATTTGTCATATTAATTAATTAAAAAATGGTTCATTTGAGTAAAACGACATTATATTTACTATAAAATAGGCGTTTTACTAAAAAAAAATTACAAAAATGCAGTTTCTCTGCAAAATTAAAAATCCTATAAACTTTGGTTGACTTTTTTGGCAGTCTTGAAGAAAAAAATTGTAAAAAAATTCAAATAGCATTTAATTAAAAAAAAACACTCTTCCATTAAATCTTGACAAGTGTGCCTCTCATGAGACGGTTGACACAAGAACGTGACGTGCTCCGTGCAGAGTAATTTATGACCCGAAGTACACGCTTTTTTAGACCGTCTATTTTTCAATCTGGGGCATCTGGCACAAAATCCACTTGGTCCTGTCCCTTCTTGAGCATTGGGAACAGGTACAAAATGCTTCATCAAAAATTTGAGATCAAATAAAACATTTTGCATGTAAATTCGTCGTGAAATATGTGGTTTTACCAGCTCCGATGCCACTTGTTTTAGAAAAACACGTTAAAACGTCATCTGCAGTTTCGTCTGAAGATTGCTTGGTATCAGTTTCATGAGGACTTTGTATGACGGAACAGTCGCTTTCAGGGCTATCAACACGAGTGTGGTCTTCATCATCAGGTACCGAATGATCATCAGAAAGCTCGCCCAGCCACGAAGAAATTTGAGCATCTTGTCTTTCATATCTATCGCCCATTGTACTAGTATTTTTAGCTAGAAAACCAAATAAACATTCCATTACAATATAATTTTGATTGTAAAATCATATGATGTAAAGTAGTAACAGATGTGTTAACGTTCAAACACACATTAAAAGTAATAACTGTAGAACAAAATACAATTTATGAAGAAAAAAATACTTACGTGGATGGGCGCGCGATGAGCAAAACGCCGCGCAGCGGTTCACACCCCCAACAAACACTTCACTACGAGGCCACCGCGACACTGAGCGGCACGTGAGTTGCGTCAGGGGAGAGAGGTTGAATAGTTAGGAAGGTACCTAGACGCTTGACGCGCTATGAAGTCCGTAGTAACAAAAATATTCTGGACGAAGTTTTGTGTGAGCAAAATGCTCATAGCGCGCCTTCTCACGGGTTAAGTATAGTGACACATTTAAAGAAACGTATAGTGACTGATGATGCCATGTGCTCAATTTTATTTGTTTTCTTTCGAACATTACTAATAAATTATGTTTCTTAATTTGAAACACAAATTGTAACATACATATTATTTAAAATATAGATAGAAACTTAATGATAATGGATTTGGGCTATAACGTACTTATTATATTATGGCTGTCAAACCTGAGCGACCAACAATACCCACATAAGAAAATTAAAAACATCTCAAAATGCCATGGAAAAGTGTATGATGGGAAAAAGGCTATCTGATAAAATAAGAACAACAACTTTAAGAGCAAAATCAAAAATAAAAGATGTTACAATAACTGTTAGAAAGCTTAAATGGAAATGAATACATAATAATTAGAGGAAAAGAAATCGTGGCAGACCACTCAGAAGATGGGTCGATGACATAGAAGCGACAGCAGGTGCTACATGGACCAGAAAAGCTTACGTTTGGGAAGAAGTTGGAAGAAGTTTGAAGGCAGTTGGAGGAGGCCTTTGTCAATAAGTAAACAGATGGTGCGATGGCAATCTAAATTTAAGAATTTTAAATTGTAATAACAATGAAAAATTGTAAGCATTACCTGAATAGAGGCTATTATTATTATTACTATAGAAATAGAACAGAATTACTCGTATAATTTAGTCAATATATGTGAAATAAACTTAAAATCCTTCCACATGTATACAATTAACAATATATTATTAAAGCGCGAGGACTCGCTTCTGCAGGATGGCCGAGCTGTTAGCAATATTAGTAATTTATGTAAGTTCTTATTGAAAGAATAGTAAGAATACCGAAATGCACTCTATGGCAACCCTACAATTCCGGGTTTCATTGGTATATAGTCTGTGGCTTGATTGTTTTTGGCGGGAAACAATCAAGCTCTTGTTTTTGCTCGAAAAACAGGTTAATAAGAAAAAATCATATGCAGCAGCAAGTCTCAGCGAAAGGTTTAAATTAAAATTACTAGTAAACCGATAAACATCTAAGTAAAAGTGATAATTGTACATCTGTTACTGAATTTAAGGTACTGTAAAGCGTTTTCTTCAATTTTACAAAATGTACTACTTCAGCTGCCCGAGGCAGCTGTGAATAAGTTGGTATGACGAAGGATTGATTTCGAAATATAATGCTGTAGACTGATCATAGCTGTTTTATTTATGGACTAATTGTCTTCAATTTAGAATAAATTACGTACTTAACAATAGAGTGGAATAAAAAATATTAAATGACTAAAATGGCTATTAAAAAATAGAGGTTGGTGATAAAAGGGTAAAAATTTAGGGTTGTATGTATTTTTTAATGCCACATTATAAAAAAATAAAAACTAAAAATTTTGTCCGAAAATTAAAAAAAAATTTTTGGGGTGAACTACCCTTGTCACTTGGAGGTATGAAAAATAGCTAGTAGCCGATTCTCAGACTAACTGAATATGCATATAAAATTTAGTTAAAATCAATAAAGCCGTTTCGGAGGAGTAAGGAAACAAACACTGTGACACGAGAATTTTTTATATAAGAAGATATGTCTTTTTAGGATGAAAAATTACTCGACAGTTTAATTTTATTCAGGTTATTCGGGGATTAGCTTCTACAGGGAAGATAGATGGACAAATTTATATTGACATTTTAAAGATTGTTAAATTTACGCTTTTTGTCACTCTGTAATAAGTTTTACGTGTAATTTCAATTTTATGGTTTGTGAAGTTATTATTTTTACGCGTTGGGCGTTTTTTTATGGAAAAACAATTGAAGTCGCGACTACGTTACCGTTACCCACCCCTGTGTCTACACTTATGTATATACATATTGTACACAAACATATTGTGTACCTACCTATAAACTTATGTATTGTAATTTCACTTCTATCGGCACTGCCACTGTGCCACTGTCACTTCAATCACTCATCCTTCATTTTTGTCAGTATATTGTGTGATTGTTTCAATTTTAACAAATTATAAAAAATAGATAGATAGATACTCTTTATTGTACACAACAAAAAAATATGTTATACAGTAAAATAACAAACTTACATACTTTGACTTTGACTTTGACTTTGACAAAAGAAAAACTAGTTTTTATGGTCTCTGGCTTTGACAAAAACAATAGTGGTGGTGGTTTTTATATCTAGGTGACAATATAATAACGTAGTAAAAACTTACAATAACTAAAAAAAAAGCAAAGTCTGAAGCGGATGTTCGTTCTGTTCTGAAGCGTTCCGAGATATAAAGTCCGGAAGCGATGTATAAAATATCCATTGCTTGAGTGCATGTTGTATGTAGTTTGACTTCTACACTGATTGTATTGTGACATGGTTGTGTTTGCTTGTGACGTAACCGTTGGTACAGAGGAAACTGGTTTGTCAGCATCGACGAGTTTTCCGCACCCAGTATTCTCTAAAACTGCAGTAACGACAGTAGAAAAGAAACATCATCCTACTAATATTATAGATGTCAAAGTTTGTATGTTTTTGCTCAATTACGTTGGCGTTTCTGAACGGATCGGATTGAAATTCGGAATACACTGAGATTATAATCTGGAATAAAATATATGCTACTTTTTATCCCGAAAGAAAAACGGGCACAAAGCTGATAAAACCACGGAGCGCTGCTTAAGCTTTATATTTATATATCGTGGGCTTAATTTCCCAAACATTTTGTAAGGTGATTAAGGATATTTGTGGTAAGTCTGAGTGTTATGAATGGTATGAATATTTAAAAAAATATTTCAATGTTAAAGGCCTGCGCCCACTTACGCGACTCCGCTCCCACTCGACAAATAAAATACACTTCTATGGGCTTAATGTCATGTCAGTTAAGTTATAGATTACATTGGCAACATAAATTAGCAGACGGTTGTCAGCAAGCGTTCTGCTATTTTTTGTGGCTAATGTAATCTGTATTTTAACGTGCATGGCAAAAAGCCCATATTTGTGTGTATTTGAGTTGTCGGGTGGTAGCCGAGTGTAATTTCAAAACTAAGATGGCTCTTACGATTTGTTTTTTTAAAGTTGCTCATGTTTGAAATGGTCAGTCCAGTCCAAACGAGTAGCGCTCTCCCACGTGTATATGTACTCTCCTCGAAAAAGATCGCAGGATGCGATTGAAACTAAACTTCTTTAAACGTTTAAACAGGGGAGAATTTAAATTAACAGGGAAAGGGCGAGCAGACCGGTGGGCTCATGCCTCGTGACGGGGTTAAGGCAGACTAAACCGACCATATCGCACGTGAGTAACCCGTGAATTAATTAAAAATGATATCCCATAACTATTATATTTCGTTAAGTTCCACCATGAAATCTTTTTCTTACAATTGGACTCTTCAAACGATACAAGTACAATAAAAAACAGATCCAATTAAAAAATAAATAGAACTACCCTCTAGCGTGATCTAAAATCTATTTTCGAAATCTACACAAACGGCGCACACTGGAATATTTACGATACAATAACACGATAAATAAAACGCAACAAAAACATTAACAATGGAACTTTTAAAATTGTTTTCACAATGTTTTGCCCGAAACTGTATATTGAGGTGAGAGTTTCAAGCATTTAGATGGTGTTAATGTTGAAAATGATAAAAAATGTTGATAACATTTCTAGCACGTTACAAAAGTTAGTTTTAAAAATTTGATAGGTTTACGCTTCGCTGCCATTGAGAAGATTTACGACATAGAAAAACATCTAGTTCACAGATAAAATCCACTTTAATATTAAACATTGGATACGACGCAATTCTGTTCTAGAAATAGGAATTTATTGAATTACAGAGAAACATTCTGACGGTACCGTTGCTAAAATTGGTTCCTAGATGGAAACGAATACGAATAAAAATATCTTAAAGTCCTACGCGAACAACAACAAAGTTGTATCAAACTGCATATTTTATTTTAATATGTGCCTATAAAAGAAGAGAGCGTGCCGTACTATAGCGTAACCGCAGTATAAGCATGCTGTAATACCAAGCAAGCTAAATGTTTCCACTACTGGGACTCGAAGACTTCTCTCGTAAGGAGAGAGACAAGGGCGCAATCCACAACGCAAACCAAAGCGGGTGACGATGTTACAAGACCTCGAAAATGTTTAGTTACATGCCGGTTTCTTCACGATGTTTTCCTTCACCATGTTTAGGTTATCAGAATTACGCACTTGACATCGAAAAGATAATGGTGCGCGTGGGATTTGATCCAAGGGCTCTAGAACGGTAGTTGCCGTTCTCCCGACTAAACCAGCCGTAACTAAAACAAACGTTTTATTTAGAATACATAATTCCTCTACGTAAAATAAAGGTAAAACGTAGGTATATTTTTTATTATAAATAAAGGTAAATTTGTGAAAAACATTTATTTTCCGCGAAAATAAGAAAAATAAAATTTAATGTAAACCTTAGATCAAATTTCATAAGAAGCCATCACTACGTCGCCCATGTAAATTAAAGTAAAGTTTTATTTATTGTTCATATTTCAAAAACCGCCACATCAATTTCGATAAAACTTATACGGGATCATTTCTCATGTATATTATATAAAACAAATAAAAATGATCAAGATCGACTCACAATTGGCAGTGCTATCGCGTAATAATACACATATCCTTTTTTGAAATCGGTTATAGTATTGGTAGATAATTTTTATTGTGGTCAAGTGATTGTATAGACGCGGTTTACACCTCTTGGCGTAGCTATTACCTACTACAATAAAAACAGTTTTAAGTGAATCCGGCGGCGAAATAAAATTTCTGGTGCGTTGAACATTTTTTCAAGTAAAAATATTATGGGTTCGTGTCACCGGCATGTTTATAGCTATAAAGGTGATATATGGTGCAACATTAGTGTTTTTTAAGATTAAAATACTAAGTAAGTTTTAATTAATATTTACAGACTCTATGACTGCCAACTTTTTTTACAAATAGATTCTGTACGAGTTGTTCACCTTAAAAATCTCCCAGAAGTCGACTCCCTGAATACTGGCGTTCGTCCAAATCACTTTATTAAGCTTGATGTTCCAAAGAATTAATTTGATATGTAACTGCCATCATTACGGTCGCTATTTGATGGGCGCGGAGAATAGGGCCGGTGTCTGCGCGACTTAAGGGTTATTAAGCCGATAAGCCATTGTTTCCCAGTAAACAAATTATTTCTCCCTGACTAACTAAAGAACATAAGCAGCCTAGTGAATATTCTCACTGCAACGTTCGACGCATGATTTTTATTTCAAGAGATGGTAGCAAATTTAGAGTACCTAGGTAATTGATCCAAGCAATTTGCTCCACTACTCACCAACAAAATCTTTTTTTGTAGTGGTAGGACTCTTAGCAGAGTCTGCCTGGGGAAGGACCACACTTTTGTCAGTTATGCCAAGCAGTAATTTGCAAACATTACTGTGTTCCGGTTTGAAGGTCAATGTTTCCAGAGAAATTACAGAGCTTAGAGATAAAATAACTTATATCTCTATGTGACGAGCGCAGTGCAGTGCTAGGTAATGATTTGGACTCTTCATGTTCCAATAGCTGCGTGTCACTATGCTGTTTTGTGGCAGGCATGTTGCTTATCATCAGGCACATATCCTGATCGTCTCGTCACTATTTATTTAAAAAAAATATTGGCAGTCATAGGAACTGCCGATAGAAGTGAAAACTTTTAACTCAGAATTTGATAGCTTACCTTGGAAACTACACGGGTGTAACCGGAGGCCGTGGCCTCGCCATCTTGGCATGGCCATCTGGAAATGCGTCAGCATTTCCCATTGGCTGACGTATTTCTAGATGGCCAATAGCCATGGTCCCGAGATTACCCGAAGCTTTCTTATCATACCCGAGCGTGACGAATGAATTCAATTCACAGTCCACGAAAAATCTGTCTAGGCGCGCCTAAAGAAGTTTTCACTTCAAAAATTCTGCACTTCCGTGTTAGGGTATAATAGGAGAAGTATGTGACAAATTTTCAGCTTGACTCAAATACCAACCCATAATTTTCTACCAGTTCTTGGAATATTGGGACTTCCTCTGGCAAAGAGAGAGTCAAAGCCATAATCCACCAAAATGGAAGTTTGTACGTAATGTCAAGTGCCAATTAGCAGAAAATGTATGATTTTGTATGATGTATGAAGTTACGGTCGTCTAGTCGGGAGAACGGCGGCTGCCGATCCGGAGACCCCGGGTTCAAACCCCACACGCACCACTGTCTTTTCGAAGTCATGTGCGTAATGCCGCTAACTTAAAACGGTGAAGGAAAACATCGTGAGGAAACCGACATGTACCTAGAATCTTTCGAAGTCATGTGTCATCCGCCAACCCGCACTGGGCCAGCGTGGTGGATTATGGCCTTAACTCTCTCCTTGCGAGAGAAGGCCCCGCGTCCCAGCAGTGGGAACATTTAGTGGGCTGTTGATGATGATGTATGATTTTGAATGATTCTTAGATATTGCCAATTTCTTCAAGATGTTTTCCTTCTAACCACCACAACAGAGTACTAAACGGCTTAATTTTAAAGTTTAAACTACTAAACTGAATTAGTAAAATTATCGAAACTGATTTGATACAATATTCTTTAAATTTTAATATTTAAACTATTAAACTGCATTAGTAAAATTATCGAAACTGATTTGATACAATACGAGTATACTTTAAATTTTAAAATTTAAACTAAATTAGGAAAACTATTGAAACTAATTTGAAAGAATATTCTTTGAAATAAAAAAAAGATTTTTCCATAATATTATAGATTTACAAATAATGGAGACATGACTTTTCAATAAAGTGAAAACATCATCAATGTAATGGACGTAAATCAAATATGCATTATTTAGAATATCTCAAAAACTGCCAGTCAGATCTTGATTAAATTTTTCTAGGTTGACCTTTGAAAAAGCAATTTTACTGGAATGTAGATTCTTAGCTCAGACATTTCAAATCTGCTTTATTTTTCTACTAACTTACTGGACCTATCTCACCTGATGGTAAGCGATGATGCGGGCCTAATGAAGTGAGATAGCCTAGAAAGAAACCGATTGACTGTAATTTTGAAGACATCCCGATTATAATTTTCAGGAAATATTATGGTTTATTGCAACGATCTCAATACACAGATATGCCCTCCCAAACTTCAGGGCGCACGGAATCATATCATGTCGTTGGGAAGATTAGAGTGAACTCACTCTTTCCGTTCTATTCGCTTGCAGGAAGCGGTGAACGCTGGACGATTTTACCTATCACTATTCGTTGTCAACAACCAAAATAAGTAGAACCACAGCATATCGCGCCGCTAGCGTTTCTAGGGGTCAAGTAGATTGTTTGTGTGTAAACTACTTACAGTACACATAGAGACGCAGTTTATTACCAATTTCAAGGTGCTCAGGACACATCCATTGGTTTAATTGAAATAAATAAATTTTGATTTTGATTGATTTTATATCGATGGTTTATCGGAGTCAGAGACAGAGTAAAACATGTTCGTAAAAATATTATCTAGTACGTTGAAGCAGGCGGTGTGAAAAAATACCAGCACTGCTAAATGCATCTAAGCGCCAGTTATTGCGACCACCTCGCAAACCTTTCACTAAATTGAGCCATCGCTAGAGACTAGAGATATTAGACTTATTATCTAGATAATTAATCTTATGTTGTATTGAACGTACGAATAACGCCCCCGGCGATTAAATGTACCTGTTTTCACATACACTTGATCAGTGTAGTAGATTATGGCCTTACTCACTCCTTGTGAAACAGAAAACACAAAACAACGCTACTCATGCTATACTACCCTAATGTACCCCCAAAAATGTTTCAGACAAAAAAGTAATCAAAAAAATAGTTGAACTCTCCGTTCTAAGTATCTTCACGGCACCGAAGCGACTAAGTTTAAACTAAGTAAGTTCCTTGTTTCTGCGGATGCCGCTGAATGGATAAGTAAGGGTAAGTGCGACCTAGTTCCGACAGGGGAGGTTGGGGACAAAGCGTTTTCCAATTCGAACACTTGAGCTTGTTAAATAAAGTCTGGGAGTTACATTTGAATCAGAAATGTGGAGTTTCTGCATTTTTGATATTCTAGTCAAGAATGTGAGACGAGGTTGTACAGGCTGACGTTAATGATTTGAATGTGGATTTTATTATGAAGAGTTTTGGAACTATAGGGGCAAACTAAAGCAAAACCCAAGCAATAGAATAAGATGACCAAGTAGATTTGGATATGATACAGTTTAGGTGTCTTAAAATCTAGATTTCTTATGGGAGTAGCGTCACACCCCGGACACTCGAGTAAAACTCCATACAAACGCCGCTGTCCAGTAACCTACTGTTCACACAACTATGCAATGTAGTACAGACACACGCATGTGTGTGGGTGTTAGTTATAGGGCTACCTACTGAATGCTGAATTGTTTTATTGAATAGTTGTGCCCCTTGAGTTCACTTTGTGACGTAAAGTGGTTTTCAATCTTTCTCTAATGTTGAGTTACATCAACAGATAACACCGCGTAAAATCAAACGCAAACGATGATAGATACCTAAGTAGATACCTATTTCTGTTAATAGGTACAAAGTCGCATATTATTTTACACTTACCCAAGATCCCAAGAAAGAAGCTTTATTCAGCACCTGCATTATCCATTTTAAAATCAGTGGCGACCAGAACTGCCCGCTTGTTTTTGATGCTTGATTTTGTAAATTGTGAACTTATCAAAACACAGTAGAAAAACGATTCAATCCTAGTATATTATAGAAATTCTTATGAAATTAAAAATCTGTTATTCTTGTTTCGTTTAACAGATGAAAAATTTGGTACCTAAATAACACAGCATCATGGTCGTATTCTCATAGAAAATTGTCGTCCGATATAGCCCTTCGTTGAGTCCTTCTCGCGTTCTTGAGGGGTAGGAAGCGTGAAACTGGCGGGGGGTGGGGAGTGTCCGTTCTATATGTATTATCTATTCTATGGTAGCGTATGCTGTTCACCAGTTCTGGGCCACCGCGGTGGATTATATATTTTACTCTCTCTCTTTCTTTGTCTGAGAAAAGGCCTATGTTCCAGCAGTGGTAACATTTAGATAGCTACTTATGTTCACTATCCATAATATCAATATGCCAATAATATTTGTTTTATTTATTAAATTTTCACATATGGAAAGTATGATGTACACACGGATATCGGGCTGTACATATGTACATATATCTATACAGGTGCTTATTGTGCAAAACACGTTAAATAAAAATAAAAATTCCAATTTAAGTAAACCTCTATACTACGTTCTATGTATCTAACGTTGAAAATTTAACGCAAAATCTTTTAAAAAGATGGATCTTTTTCCATCACTCTGAACATTATATTCAACATTTTTACCTCAATCCCCGAGCCAGTAAATTAATGTTTTAATTACAAAGTTAACCTCAATTCCGGTGTCGTTTCTCACTCGAATCAGTTGAAATTTCACATTTTTATTTCCTGAAAGATTAAGTCGACCTAATTTCCCTCTTCGTGCCAACGTTACGTGCCCAGGCTAGTTAATTTATAAGGGGATTAAACGGTTTTACAGCTACGAATATTTTACCTACACTTACTGGAAATATGACTACTAAAATAGGTAATTAGTACTCTAACCAACACATTACAAAATAAGACTTCAAAGTCTTGAACATCGCTGCAAAATTGCTGGCTTATCGGTTTTTATGGGATACACTTCGGAGAGTGCGCAATTGATTTGCGTGTTCTAATGCCACCTTTTACTTTTTCTATCAGACTAATCGTAGCTCATTTCATGGTTGATGTTCCGAAGACTCGAACGAAGGGTTTTTATGTACAGATTCAGAAAAATCTAGAAGTTTCTAATGTACGTTTATTATATGCACGCACGGTAAAACTGTAGAATACTCCACCCAATTATGATTCCCGATAGGTACAACTTGAGCGTCTTCATACCTAGAGTATACATGTACTGTTCTAGGTAAACTTGGTACATCCTTGGCCAAAATATTGTTCCACAACAGGCAAACCAAGGTCAAACGTAGACATTTTTTATATAAAAAAAGTGTATGTGCGTATGTACGCACGCAAAAAGTTAATACTTCTCATTTTAATTCCTCATGCTAAGAATTCTACTTCTACCATAGAATAGATAATATATCATCAATGCAAGAAGTATTAACCTGATGTTAGTTACAACTTTAATAAAATATTGACAAAATATTGACTAAAATATTGACATATTGAATAAAATATTGACATATTGAATAAAATATTGACATATTGAATAAAATATTGACAACATTAATATAGTTAGATATAACTTTTGCTTCAGAGTGTCGGTTTTTCGTGACGCACATCGTTGTCGTCATCGTCGTCGCGAAAATCGTAAAAATTTACCCTTAGATGTCATTTTTCCCTAAAGGCCGGGTCACACAGAGGCGATCCGGTAGCGATAGCGATCCGATAGCGATAGCGATCCCATACCGAGTATGGGATCGCGCCCGCTTGCTGTGAGTCAGGTTGCATACAAATTCGAACATTACAAAAAATATCGTCTCGCTATCGGATCGCTATCGCTATCGGATCGCCTCTGTGTGACCCGGCTTTTACACGTCAAAAGAAGTATATGTAACTTAATCATTCAACTGTATCCAATTGAAAGCCAATCTTTGAAACGGCTAAAACTTAAAAGAATAAGTATACTTGTACACATAAAGCTTCCACGTAATTTTGTTCTAAAACTATTAGGTGCTAGCAGCGCCCCGCGGTGTTACCCGCGTAATTCCTGTTCCCGTTGTTTTTTCGGGATAAAAAGTAGCCTATGTGTTCGTCCAGACTATTATCTATCTGTGTTCTAAATTTCAGCCCGATCCGTTCATACGTTAGGACGTGATTGAGCAACAAACATCCAAACATCCATACATTCACATTTATAATGTTAGTAGGATTTCACAAACAATTATCCAACGAGTGAACCGGCGAATTCCGTTATCTAGCCATACCTAAACAATAGTAGGGAAACCCCGTTCTTTAATTATTCTGAGTCTCCATTCACGAAGCTAGGGCTAAATATAGCCTGCCCCGGCACAGGGTCACTCGAAAGCGAAATGCGACTTATAAATAAATAGTAGCCTTTCTTTCACTCACGTAGTACCCGTTCCAGTAACTTTCTCGCAATAAAAAGTAGCATATGTGTATATTCCAGACTATAATTTAACTGTGCTCCAAATTTAAGCTGTGTTCCATTCAGCTGTTCTAACGTAATTGAGTAATGTAGCTCGAAATATCCAAACTATCGCAGTTAGACGTGCCCCTTAGCAAAGCTCAGTATTGGTGGACATAATTATATATTTTTTGGTGCTTGTGTTTCATTTAAATGTTTATCTATTTTGAGAAATATTTTGGATTAAAGTGCAACAAAAAGGAGATACATTTATCTATCTACTTACGAATCGAATTCTATTCCACCATTTAGTCTTGACCGCAACTTTGGCAGAGCCACATAGCTACGTGAAAATAACCCTTATTGCGTAGCCAAAAAATAAACTAACCCGTACCGCAGAGCTAGCCTAGCTCATTGCCTTTTTTGAACTGCATTTAAGAAATAGACGGATAATTTAACATAATTCTAATTTTGATTACGTTTCTCAACTGTACGAAACTGTACAGAAATTTCAGGAACATTCTAAAATAACTATGACAGCAAAAGGGTACAAACTTCCAAGGCAAGCAACTAATTTCAGTTCTAGTTTTATTTTTTGTAAAACTTCGCTATTTTCCAACGTTCCATGATGTAATATTACATTTTATAACACAAACTCGGTTTACGTCGAAGTGAGACACGATGCGGTGACGATAAAATAGTTGAGAGTAATTTTAAAAGTTACGGGAACTTATTCATTTTGTTCAAAACTACGTTGCTGGCAGCTTTTTTATGGCTCTACGCTGCATATGTTATGATGTCCCTGAGGACTTGTATTGAGATTAAAATGTTGCTTATTAAACTCTTATAAATAATACAATTGTGTTAACCTTTATGTTAGTTCAATGGTTGTCCTTGATGAGAGTAATTTCTAAGCTAACTAACTTTCGACCAAGAGTGCGTGCTGATGTTCAACCGAAGGCCAATTGAAACAAAAATCATTCAAAAGATACGTAAGTGGATAATTGTGTTAGAAATAGATGCTCACGTTCTTATGAATGTATTCATGTGGGTGTCTTATATTGAATTTAACTTTTTGTTCTTGAATAATGAGGTATAAATTTTTACCATAGGAAATTGCTTATTCTTATCTTGTATCTTAAGTACCGGTAAGGAACTTCTATAACTGCGTCCGTCTATTTTTGTCGATGATATGTATGGTTTTGACAGCCATCTCACCACCACCATTACCTGACGCTACGGTCTACGATAGAGCACACTTACCTAACAGATACCGACTCTAACCTTGATGGCACACAAAATAAATTCATCATGGCAAAGTCAAACAGGCAACGTACTTGTTAAAATGTGTTTTATTTAAAAGTTAAGTCAAATCATGTCTGGTCTAAAATTCAGTTTTGATTTAGTAATTTCCATGCTTCTGTCTTATGTGACCATTTCTCAAATACTGGTACCATTCTATTTATGGCTCTAAAATACAGGCCTTAAAATTCGAGAAGCTTCGAGAAAATTCGGCAGTAAGCAGCGTTGATAGAAAATAAAAATATAGTAACATCGTCAACGTAATTATGCTCAGTAAAAGCCTTCGCGACTCAGAGCCAAAATGTTTTGCTTACGACCTTCTTCAAAAACACGGCAATATTTCAATAAGCGCCATCACTCGACCGGAAGAAATTTTAATAATTTTCCTCTTCGAGATATTAAAATAAGTTTGTGTATTTCTCATTGAGCTATTTCGGTTTTAGGGTTTCGTACCAAAGAGGGTCCATTTTATTGGTAAGCTTTCAGACTCTGACTGTTTGTTTCTCTTACCTCATGTATTTTTTTTTAAAATATCGAAAGTTACCCAATCGTAAGGGGTTAATATTTTTGTAACATACATACATAACATAACATATAACATTTATTTTAAATTAAAAACGTAAAAATGAAATCTTTTAGGTTTTTGTATTGAAAACATACATTCATTAAATTAAATACATACAGTGCGGTAAAAAACTGTAAAATGAGAACAACATTCAAAAAGTACGAAACCAAAACGCATCATATTTTGTACCGTAAATTACAAACATTTAAGAACTAAAATCGAATGTCTGCCACAAAATTTTTAGTTTACTAACAAAGTTAAAATAACAAAAATACATTAGTTCTTCTATTTTATGTGGCTGGCATAAAACTGGGGACTTTAAAAAACATGTCAAATTTAAGTAAAATGAAATCAAAACAATTTACATTTATGGCGTCAAAAGAATCGATAGGTAAATCGGGTTTTTATCTATACTAATATATAAAGCTGAAAAGTTTGTTTGTTTGTTTGTTTGTTTGAACGCTAGGATCTCGGAAACTACTGGACCGATACGAAAGATTATTTTTTTGTTGGATACTCCATTTATCGAGGAAGGCTATAGGGTATGTAACATTACGCTACTATCAATAGGTACGGAGTATGAGTGAAGAATGTAAAAAAAACGGGGAAAAATATTTCTCTTCGAGAGCTTTAGTTCCGTAACTGTAAGTTCCCAATATCACATTGAAATAATTGGTAAGAGAAATAGTTTAAGTACGGGACCCTGGGTACGCGAGTTAGATTTTCACTTGAGTTATTTTATTAGACAGGACTTTACAGGGCCCATCTCAGCTTCATTACGAATATAATGAATTTTGGGACTTAAAGCTTATAACGCTCGAATATATTTTCAGTGAATTGGCAACCCTGGCCGTATAAATGTTTGTGATTCAGTGTTACTATCATATTTTATGCTTTATTGAGCTCTTCAAGACTTCGTAGTATTCGAATGTCATTAATCTATTTGAATTATTCACGCCTTCAAACCAAAAGGTAATGTGTACCTACTATATGGCTATAATAAACGGTTACATAGAGGCGGAAACTTGAAATTTAGGCAATGGCCCAATATTGGGATGTCACAGGCTAAAAAATTAAAACAGCAATAAATAATCGTACTAGCTGTAGTAGGTATCTGAATCTGTTAAATATCTGATGATATAAATACAAAATTAGTTATAAGGATAATAGGCTTGTTTCCACTAAGAACGAATCTGATGGATTAGAGGTTCTTACTATTGATTAAGATATAGAGATTTACAAAAATAAAACAGTTTATCAAAATAAGTAAAGATGATTAATATTTTTAGAAAAGAAAATCTTAAAAAATAGTCACAGAGTCACGTGACAGTGAACGCCAATCAGAGAATGTGACGTCACACCGTGCTATAACATCACTTGACATTACTAATGTTGTTGACATTTTCATAAAACTAATATTATTATTTTTTATTTTTATTTATTCTTCGTCATGGATACTAGTTCTTCAGCCGCTTTACTGAACTAGTTTGTTATTGTTTTAACACTATTATTGAGGAAAATTATCCGTTTTTTTTACATTTACATTACTAAGATTATATTGTGTCAAATACTTTCATCAAAATGATCTTCACAAAAGTACATTCTTGATTTAATGGCCATCATTCCTCCTCGCAAGCGTTTGCCACTTTTTTCGTATTTGTGGATCGTTTGGAACATAGATGATTAATTTGTGTGGCGTATTTATACTTGTGCTTGTACACTGGGACACTATGCACTTCTTGTAATGCGAGGGATTCGTTTTAAATTAAAAACATTGACAACGTCCATACACAAACACATAAATATGTTTGCCACGGCGTGACGTCATTCAAGACGCCATGACAGTCTGGAGCGTTTTTGTGCAGAAATTTGTTTGATTTTTTGAAATGCAAAATACATGTTGTAAATGTAAGTATTTTTCAAAAATGTAGATGTTCGGGAATAATATAAACATCAAACTATATTATAAACCAATTTTTACAATTGAGTACACAAGCCTATTGTTTTGTTTTGTTTTTCCATTATACAAACTAAGTTATGATCTGTCAGTGACATTGATTCTTCACTCTGTTACCACATTTTACTATAGATAACGAAGTGAACCAGACGGTAAACCATACTGGCCCATTTTTATGGGCCAATGTATGGTTTACTATACTTTTGCTACCCCATATTTTTTCTAGAAATATTGCTCTTCGAACTGGGACACAGTATCGTGGTAGAATAATTAAAAATGTGTGAATTTCCCAGACGCACATACTCGACAAAGAGTCAAATCATTAAAAATAATTATTTAGTTTATGAAATAATTGTATCGTGTATCTAACAAAGATTGCATGGATTTCAAATTAGTATGAATTTAATTTGTTTTTTTAATTATGTGAGTAGAATAAGCTCAGCCCAGTTCTAGAGTATATCTAAACTTCACAGTATTTGACATGAAAAGATGCAATGATGTTTGCAGGATAATTTCAGAATAACTGAACGAAGTCCTATGAAGCATTATTATATCCTATACATATGTAAATTAAGGTATTAGATTTAAATTCGGTTAAAGTCTTGTGTAATGTTGTCAGTTTAAGTTCCAATCGAGAAAGTTTAAAATCTAAGTACTCATATTTGCACGCATAAGAGCTATTTTTTTCGAAGGATAAAGAATGTACCGCTATGTTACTGGCATTAGTTATGTATGGTGTGGTATTATTAGTCTAGGTATGGTATTGGTTCCCACTGCTGGGATTTGAGCGATTTCCCAGACAAAAAAATATGCTAGACCGTCATTCTAGTCAAGTACATGTTGGTTAGAATGATTACATCATTTGAAAATCGGCAGTACATAAGGCAAGTGAGAAGGAAATCCAAGAAACAGACCGCACCAATATACCTACACAAACTAGGCTCACATCATTCCCTCATCTCAGCATTCTTTCCCAACATAAATACACACTCTATTACTCACACCACCCCTCACTTTCCACCAAACTGTATAGTAGGAGACTAACTTTGAGACCATTTTCAAAGCAGAAACCTGCTTATCTTTTTAGCCTTAATTATCCTAGTTTTATTCATATACCTACTTGTTTAGTTAGTGTTTTCAGTATATTAGCTATATTCAGAAGAGAAAGCACTAAGCCTCACAACACAGGCTCCCCCTAGTGTGAGACTTAGGGCTTATAATTACATGAGATTGTTATACAATTTGGTCGCCACTTACTTAAATAGTTATTAGTTATAATCTGTACACTAGTTTCTTTAAGTACCTAAATAAATTTAGAGTAAGGCCAAATTTTTAAAAGGAAATACATTTATTATTATTATCTTCAAAAGAAGTCTCAGAATACGTCATTCTCACGATGTGTTCCTTCACCGTAAAAGCTACTATTTTATTAAAGCATTTAATTTGCTCCATGTACACCATCAGACGCCCCTTTAGTTCCGTCGGGACCCTCGTTATGAGTGTTTAGAGAATCTCTTATTACAACCCGACCATAACATAATATTGTTGTTATGATACCATTTAATGCGGTAATGATGACATTACTCGTACACCAACCATTCTGGGGTAACAATTTATATACAAGTGCGGATAAACTGTTTAATGGGCGAGTGTTTAAGTATTGTTAGTACGATTGTGTTTTGATCTTTGTGATCTATTATTACCCGACTGAAATAAGGGTTTATATTTTTCGCGCGTATCTTGTATGTTTGTAGATTTCTTTATTCCCACGTATCTTCCAAACGGCTGGATGGATTTTGACAATTAAGGTAGCGTTAGATTCGTCTCAATCACCCAAGTGTCCTTAGATAGCAAATTGTATTACATTATGATTTTTATCTGTTGTATTTTTCCAGTCGGGTTTAGTAAATAAATAAATAAATAAATAAATATTGGTGGACAATTCACACAACACCATCAGACCCCAAACTAAGCAAAGCTTGTGTGATGGCGGCCAGATAGCTGATATAATACTTATATATTTTTAAATACATACTTATTATACATAGAAACACCCAGACACAGTGCAAACATTTGAATTCATCACACAAATATTTGCACTGGGTGGGGATCGAACCCACGCCCCTCGGCTTCGCAGGCAGAGCTACTACCCACTAAGCCACAAGGCCAGTCGAAATGAAAGTTATGTAATAACTTAGTGGTAGAGATATCATCAATTCAGATCAAAAATTGCGTGAAGGGCATGGTTTGATGCCCTTTGTAAGAAGTGGACGGCATTACAGTATCATTCATCCATCGGTCTCCGATGTCTCAGCAGATTTGCACAAATTGTGAACGAGCTTTTCGCTCCCGTATTGGTATTTTTATCCATCAGGAGAAGTGTACTTATTATTTATTCCCACAGATTCTGCATAAATCATTTGTTGTAGACGTCTACGGCCATGTATGTAGTAGTAGAAGTATTTGCAGAGTGCGTTTGGGGAAGTACTGCAATTGCAATGAAAATGAGTCCAAAAAGTGGGAAGGTAAAAAGAGATAAGATATATTTTATCTCTGGGTGACGAGTGAAGTACGCTGCAAGACAGTTATTTGGACTCTTCGTGTTCAATTAGCTGCGGGGACCGTGGCTGCTCAAAACAAAGAGCAGGCTTGTTGCTTACCATTCAGTGTATATCTTGCTCGTCCCGTTACTCTATATATATTACAAAAATAATTTTATTGGCTCCTATGTTTTATTTCGAAACAAAAAAATGGTCCTTAGGGCTATCTGATTTAAAATCTATATTAGTGAAAAGTTTAGTAAAATTATCACTGCATTGAGCAGGTCCTTGCGCTTATTGTTGAGACATACTTAACATATCTAAGTTTTGAAATATTGTCATTATCCTAGTTTTCAAGAGCGAGCTGCAAAAGAAATCAAACATTTCTGGTAATTAATGCAGATATGTTGCTTTATTACCTAAGTATACATTTTTTAACATACTTACAAGTATATAATACGTCAAAAAAATGCGTTGTCAAATAAACTCTCTGATTCATTAAAATGGAGAGCGATAGACTAGTTTACTTTTGTTTACAGTTTCCTTTGAACGATACGTCAAATTTTATTTTTATAGTTTTCGTTAATTAGTCATATATATGAGCACAATTATCTAATATATAAATATTATTATTTCTACAAATACGAGTATTTGCTTGAACATAAAAGGTTCGTTACTGAAAATATGTGTCGTTTAAATTCTGAGCCTCATCCAATTTCACGTCTCTAAAACATAGGTATACAATAATGTAGAAAATCCGATCAGAGATCCCGATTCTCCCCTCGGGAGCGGTTTCCCAACTACGTCGACAAGTTTGAACAGTTGGCGCTCCCGCAATACCTTACGTAAGCCCCACCATCCTTATCTTTACTGCTTTTTTATCTACATACTCACACAACGACGCTTCCCTCAAAAATACTCCACAAAATTAGCCAACAACTGGTAACACCCTACATTAATTAACGCTTAACACATTAAAAAAATAACACGCTATTTTATTGCTTCACGGTTTCAATTCCTTTTTCGAAAACACTCGAGATTGATTGAAGGTTGACAGTTCGAAAAGGCGCGAAAGCGGAATTGACAGTTCTTTTTTTTTAATTAGAGTGGCGAAGTCGAGAGAAAACAGCCAGGGTGGTCGTGTTTTGATCGGGAGCGGAATGTTTACGTGGGGAAGGAAAAAGCGCGCGGCCCGGCTGCCGACTGCCGGCGAAGTAAAGCCTCCATTCAGTGTTACCCAAGGGTTGCGTGTATCTTCCTGGAACTATTCCTTAATTATTTACATATTTTTTTACTTTAAAAATATATTCGACGACACGATGATGTGATTTTATGTATTACGTATTCATCACTTCTTAGCAATTTCGGAATGAACAGATTTAAAGGTTTTGTTGTTTGGATGTTGCTTATGCTTGAGGTATAATTTGGTATGAAATAAACATTGCCGTTAGGATTGACTAAATGTTAACTGCAGGTTAAATATTAAAAAGTGTTTAAAGTAAATATTTTAACAACATGGTTGTAATGTCTTTTATTTCTAAAGTTATTATAGAATAAAAACGATGTTACAAAATCTCACGTGACTGTGGTAAAGTTGAATTTACCGAAACTGTTTAAGCCTGCCTTGATTTACTTAAATTTTAAATAACATTTCACTCGTCCTAGAAACGGAAATTCGAAGAATTTTACTCAGAATATAAGCAAGTCTTTGCAACACTGGCAACATTCTGGTACTTAGGATTGCGCGCGCATTGCCTTAAATACGAACCTGCGTGGAATCGTCGATTTTATTACGTAGGTTGTAAGGGCGAGAGGCGGTTGAACATTTGCGGTTCTGAACTGTATCCCTATTAAGGTTCTCTGATTCATGATAGTGTATTGTCTCACTCGCGCTAATTAATGTGTCCGTTAGTGCGACTGTGACGAAAAAATATCCCAATCAAATTGGTGAATTGTAATAAGGTTGTTGGCTTTAATTAATCGGTTATCAGGGTTCACGTATAGACTGCTGATGAGGCATGGGGTGAAACGGAGTACTGTTATATCGAGAATAGTTTATGAAGATAGGATGAAGGGTGATGTTGTAATTAAGGGCTGCTTCTAGTAGGCATAATTATGTATATGTATATAATCTTTGATATATTTGTGTGATAAAATTTACTCAATCTTACACTATTGTATTACTCTGTGCAGAGTACGCCAGGAAAAGTGCCAGTTATTCTTCCACCAAACAAGGTGTGCAAACACCTATGTGTTCCGATTTGAAAGGCAATGTTTCGACGCACAGACACAGGTTTTAATTTGGTATCTACATGTTCCATTAGCTGCGTGATACTACGCTGTTATAGGCAAGCGTGTTGCTTACCATCAGGTACGTGTCCTTTTCGTCCTGCCACTCTACATTATAAAAAAACTCCCGATTCATCTGTAGAATTAAAGCTTACTTTCTAATGCTCTATATTTTATTTATCTGTCATAGACCCAAAAACCGTTGGGGTCACAGAAATCTAAATAGTACTATATTATATTGATTTCTGTGGTTAGACGTTTTTTTTTAACTATAATAGGTTCGCACTTGACCACCATCTCGCCTGATGTTAAGTGTTCGATGCGATCTACGATGGAACGTGCTTACCTAGAAGAAACCGATTCACTCTCGATTTGGAGAAACCAAGATTGTAACTATCAGGAAAAACCCACTCAGGCAACACATTCCACAACCTAGACGTTCTTATCACAAACGTGGAGTCAAATCTCTTCGTTCGTGTCTTTGGAACATCAACCATGAACCGGTGCCGCCTCTGCGAGCCACTAGAAGTCCGATAGAAAAAAGGGCAAGGTGGTATTAGATCATGCAGATCAGTTGCACACTCTCCGAAGTGTATCCGATAAAAAACCGATAAGCTAGCTATTTTGCGGCGATGATCAAGACTTTGAAGTCACGTCTCTCAATCGATTCCAGAGTCTCCAGCTGATACTTAGACGTATTCTTGATTGGCGACTTCGAATCGGCAAATATAGCATACGACGCCCTGAGACTAGAATACATGGCGTGAAACGCGAAAGACAGTAGGCAGCGGGTGGGAACGTCAAGCTGAGGGTCAGCCTGTCTGGCGAGTTTTGAGAGATGGGCTAAGTTTGGCTGATGATGATGATGAGGTTTTATTTTGAAACTACTTGGGAATGCTGCAAACTTGACACCTGGGAAAGAGGTTTTTGTACTCAAGTTAACTATTATTTTATCTGTGCTACTAAATTGCCGCTTTGGGATAAATTCGGATTGTTTTAGTTGAGGATTGGTCTGATACGAGAAGACTTTACAACGTCCAATTCTAGTTAGCTCCGACTTTTATTGATATATTATAGATTATTGTTTAATAGTAGAGTACCTACAAGTACTTTATTTTTTAATGTTATATTTAAAAAAAAAATTAAACATCACTTTTCTGACTGCGGAAGCACAAGTAGGTACGTAATGTTAATGGCTATTACAGTTACCTATAGTTCGATACAGTTCCATTATGAATTTCCGTTTAAAATTGTAAAAAAATCTATCGCTTACATAACCTAAGCCTTAACGCTGAAACGGTCTGAAACGGTGGCAGTTTTGAAATCCAAATCTCTGAAATCTCAAATCACTAAAAAAAAAATTTTTTTTGGTCGATGGATCTAAAATAGCGTACATCTTTTGAGTAAATTCAAACAGTTAATATTTTCGAAGTTTGTGACGTCACGCAAATTTGGAGACAAAAACCGAAAAAAGTAAAATCTTGGAATTCGAATTACATTTAACTTTGTAGTTATACAGTAGAATAAGTGTTTAGTTTTTCTTATGGTTTTTGTAAGTTTTTCAAAATTTGTTTACGTAATCGTTATGCCTCGTACTCATGACACGGGTTGCCCTAGTGTGGATACCAGTGTACATTTGTCTCAAAACTTTTGTTTTATTTAGATTTAAGTAGATACTTACCTGTTTTTAAGTACCTAATTGTGTTTTTAAACCAAAGAAATGCCATTTCATTTCAGAAGGTTAAAAGGTTTTAATTAGCATAGAACGGGTCAACGCCTCCAGGTACAGGCACCTGGTAAACTAGTTTTTTACGTACTGCCGAGTTGTACTCGAGCTGGCTTCGGATTATACATATATAGGACCAATACCGCTCGGACCCTCGTAAGGCCAGGATGTCTACTCTATTTCTACGAAAACACAATTTCGAAAAAAAACTCGCTACTTTCCTTTTTTCAACTTTTTGTAGATTTCTAACATTGTTTGACGTTTAAATGTTTTAATTAGATCTAGATTAGATTAATTGATCTAATTAGAGTAGGTTTAGAACATTTAATTGGACAAAACGACAGATCGAAGTAAAATCGGAGTTGGAAAGTCGCGAGTTTATTTCGAAATTACGTTTTCGTAGAAAGAGAGTAGACGTCCTGAAGCGTGAAAATGCACGCGCGCATCGCACGGGCAAATCGCGAGCTGCACATTTGGGGTGCATTCGCCAGGACGCAACCTTATGCAGCACAGTACCCAGTAGCCAATACGCTATCTCACAAATTTAAACGATGTGATATCTAAATGTTAGATCGCTATTAGTAACGCTATTAGTAACGGACATCCTTCACCCGCGTTAGAACCTCGTCATCAACGTTGTAATCAAATGTACGCTTCCGATTGGTAGTGGGCTTGAACATCTTGATTATCTGTAGACCTTCATTGGTCTATGGATAATTCAGGTGTGCTTAGTGTAAGTAGTTGTTAGGTATGTAGCGTAGTGTTGTAGTTCTCATTGTATTTTAGTTTTGTTCATAAAGGCTCTAATCAAATGTTAATTGATTTCTAACCTTACATTGGTCACCGAGCATTTTCCGACATAAAACGGTAATTTGTTTTCGGTACTCCATTTTAGTACTTCGTTAATATCCCCCTGTAAGCGCTGACAGTCGCTACTATTTTCAACTGCCAACAGTGACTCGAGGTCATCCGTAAAACAAAATATTTCCCGAATATGGTTTCCAGAATAACCTTTGGTAGATCATTGATCATGATATCGTTTGATGAACCATCTCTGTACCCTGTAACTTCTCAGAAAAGATTTTCTTTCAAACCGAAACACAGGAAACAGGAAAGCACATTACGGCTTGGAGATAGAATAACTGGAAACGATATGGTGGCTCCCCAGATAGACTCTGCAAACAGAGCTCCCACTACTTGCATTTTTTAATATCATGATGTTGGTATTTGTTCATAGTCAAGCAACGGTATACAGGGCGTAGTTACGACTTTAGGCCCGGTTTTCATGGAGCTTTTTTCCAACAGCGCCCGCGCGCGGGCAAGGAACAGCAGTGGGCAACGGTTTTGTTTCAAAACTCACGAAACCGCAGATTTTCGCGGTTTCGCAGCCGTCGCGGGTAAGATTTTTGCCCGCGAGCGGGAGCCGCGCGGCAGCCGCACGGGCAGCGGGCGTAAAACGCGTCATGAGTTTTGATTTACATTTTTACATATAAATCTGCATTCTACAGAAATCACAGGCCCGCGCCCGCGCGCTGGCCCGTTAGGGAACCGCTCAATGAGTTCTTAGCCTCAATGTCTTATTGCCCTACGTTTAGAATAAGCTATACCTAATGGCCGTGGCTATAATAATATTACTTATATTAGGCAGATAGGTGATAAAAAGCAGTAAGATAACGCTGTAGTTCTGTACATGTTTTCTTCTTATTTAGTAGTATACTTTCAAATGAAAGTAAATACTTTGTTGGCTGGAGATAAATAGCAGAGAATATGATGGAATTTGTAGAAGAATAGTACGTATATCCAGCAGTAGTAGTGGACTAAAATGCTTCAATACGAGTATTTGATGATACATTTTTTTCTGCGAAACCCAGCGGCGTATTTTAAACGCTCATATTTATTGCATGTGGCATCTATGTAGTTGTAACACAGCTCATAACTTTATACCTTACCTACCTTCAGAAAAATATAATATATTATAATTAACTACAATACAACAGAGACAATAACACACGTAATGTTTGATATATATTCGTAGAAGAATATAATTAAAATCGTACCTAAAATATGCATTACTGCAGTTTCTTCTAGTGATGCTTACCTGCAAACAAAAACAAAAAAATTAAATGATGTTAATTTACGAAGATAAATAGATAAAAAAACTCTTATTTGTGGCTTATATAAATATAACAGTAAAACACATATGACACATATGAACACATATGAAACACATATGAACCAGCGTTAAAGTGGCGGCCTTAACGCTGAGAGTGGTCTCTTCCAAGCAGCATGAAGGACAATCGCCTACATTTAATCATCAGGCGGGGGAAGCGACACACTCGTAAATAAACTAAATGCTACTAAAAATGAATATGTAACATTAATAAAATACACAGGACTTAGAGATATAACATCTTAGATCTCTGGGTGCAGTGCTAGGTAATGATTTGAACTCTTCATGTTCCAATAGCTGAGTGTCACTATGCTGTTATGTGGCAGGCATGTTGCTTACCATCAGGCACATGTCCTGCTCGTCTCGTCACTTTTATTTTTAAAAAAACTTACTAATAATATAAAAACTGTCAATGAATGGACGTTTGTAGCTCACTCACGTCGTAACGTCTGAACGGGTGTGATGGAAATTGGGAACACTGTTAGATTATAGTCTGGAAGAACACATAGTCTACTTTTTACCTCGGTAAGATGGGGACGGGAGCTACGCGGGTAACACCGCGGGGCGCTGTATCCTACTTCCTACGAATATTATGAATGTTTGTTGCTCAATCACGTCGCAACGTCCGAACGGATTGGGCTTGAAATATAGTTAGGTTTATAGACTATAGTCTCGAAGAACACATAAGCTACTTTTTATCCCGAAAAAATAACGGGAACGACGGGAACAGGAACTGCGCGGGTAACAGCGCCGGGGCTGCTAGTAATAAATAAATAAATATTAGTCATAATAAACAGTTAACTACTACCGCTATACATCTAAATTGATTATATGGACATCAATTATTTGTCAATTTAAAAATTAAATATTTCAATAGCAAACCTAGCTATGTATGATAGCTATGTATACTTAATGAGTGAGTAATTCAAAATATTTAAGTATTAAGTATATCAGCTACCTGGTACCCATAGTACAAATTTTGCTTAGTTTAGGGCTAGCGGCTAGATTGCGTTGTGTGTTCAATGTCCACCAATTTTTGTTTATCAAAAGCTAAAATAGTCTTATGAACGAACGATGAAGTTTTTGAAGATTACTCTTTCTAACTACTAGTGCTGCCATCTATGCCAAAGTTTAAAAAGCGTGTCGACTGTGAGCTCATGAAATCACCTGAAAGTGCAGCAGTTTTCAGGTTTCATGGTTCACCAGAGCGCTAACAGGTGGCGCTTTTCTAAATATTCATATTTTTGTAAATATACTAAAAGAAAATACAGTGTTAAATACTCCATTGCTATACATATTAATTCGGGTTCAGTGTACGAAGAAATACTAGCGTATCCTTTGAAAACGACTGAACGATAGCGAATATATGAAAAACTAAAAAATCACTAGGCACATACCTAATTCATTAACGGTTTAACAGTTTGTTTATTTATTATCAAAATTTCCTTTTGGTGTTTAATGAAAATCCAAAAAATATGATAAACGTGAACGTTAGGGTATTTGTTAACCAATGACATCTTAATTACCAACTTCTGAAAAGGTCAGGCTGAAATTTGAAATTCACGTAGACTAAACTCGTAGTCTGCAATAGAAAAAAAAAGTACTTAGCTAAATATTTATTAGGAATAGAAATTAACTTTTTTTTACTTCACTTTTATCCCTTAAGAATACAGAGTGCCTTTTCAATTTAAAATTGATAAAAAAAGTGCGAGTCAGACTCGCGCACCGAGGGTTCCGTACAAATCTATAGAGTACATAAGTAGAAGTACTGGCGTTTTAACGGGAAGTACCCTGTTGGTTTTGGTTCCCTCGCGAGTGTCGTCATTTGCAGCAGGGATGTTACGGACCTTCGACTCCGACTTCGTTAAGTCGAAAGTTCCGATTACTATTACACCTCTGGTTCCGACTTTGGTTCCGAAACTTTTAAATCGGAGATTTTAATCAGAAGTCGAAGCATAACTTAGCGGTGGTGGCCTGCGCCGACAATTACGAACAGTTTCATACATGTTCGCTCAGGAAATTTCTCGCGCACGAGTGTAATGAAAAGTGTACTAAATGAACACAATATAAAAAAACGCTAAATTCCAGCCCCTACCAATTGCCCGCCCACATAAATAACACGCTACTTTGGGATTCAATTAATTTAATTTTTTTTTTTATTTTAAACATGTTTTTTTTTATAGATATTTTATTAAACACAAACAATGAAAAGTTTGAATTAATGTTTTATTTGTCCTATAATCAAAAATCTTTCTCCTACCACTACGTCTGACCCTGCCTCCGCCTCCGACTCCGGTTCCGACTCCGACTCCAACTCGTATAAATCAAATTTAAAAACTCCGACTCCGGCTTCGATTCCGATAAGATGACCTCCGTTACATCCCTGATTTGCAGCATAAACGGCTGTATCTTTTGATTGCACGGGCATAGAAACTTGATTTTTTTTACAGCTCTAACACATAGATTCTGGAATCTGAAATAACACATAGGATATTTTTCATCGCGGTTGAATAACGAGAACAACGCGGGTAAAACCGCGGGGTGCCATTAGTTTATGATATTAATATATTAGTTGGATTTGGGATCTCTATTTAGCTTCTATCTGACATGCGACTATGATATAGATTTTAAAATCGCTATTTATTCGGTACTTTTCCATTAGTGTGTTCTAGAGTTGAACGAACATTAAACACATACAATTATTATTAATCTAATGAGTGGAACAACTGATTGCGTAGCTCTACCAAGAACAAACTTCTTTGTTCCCTAAAAATAATATGTACAAATTTGTATGTTTTTCAAGCGCAAATTTCGGAATATGTTTGAAACAATGATAATAATATTTGTTTTGGTTTAAGTCTTGAGTAAACTAATTACTTTCATTAGTAGGTATAATCTTATACAGGGTTATTGGTAATCAGCCTGCATCCTTTTAAGGGCATGTTCTGTATATTTAAACAAACAACTTTTGTTCTACAACTTTAGTTAAAAGTCAATACATTCGTCAAAAAAAAAAATTTAAGTTTTTGTTGTCCTCTCTAGCACTACTTAGCTCTATGCGCGGCGCTTCATTCATCTGCGCATGTAGTAAAACAGCTGAGTCCAAAGTGCGTAGCAAACGTTGCTCGCGTACCTAGTTAACTTTGTAATACTTCACCACGCTTAGATTTGGTTTCAAAAAGTAAGAGAAGTACTTAGGTTTAAAAAATTACAAATCAAGATCGTCAGCAATAAAATCCGTTATGAAGTTAGTATCAGTAATACTGATAAGTCAATTTTAATTACCTAGGTAGTTTGAATTTTGAAAAATATCAAAGCCATCAAAATCATTTATTATTTATTTAATTTATGCTGGTTTTCTCTCGATTTTTTCATTCACCGTCAAAGCCAGGGATGACGACTACACTAGGAAACCATTGACACCGAGATGAGCAGGTATTTTAGTGTGTGTGTTATCAAACTCTCGTCTGTTCACGTAATCATAAACAAAACAAACATAGTAAAAACAAAATGTTTTTTTCACATACCTATCACACGTTTACGCTAGATCTCGAAGCTGCAAGTCCCGCGGGTGGCGGTGAGAATCACGCACAAAACTTTCAAAAACTGTCACCAGCATTTCCAACACAAAGTCCACACCGAAAGATGAATTGTTCATTCACGTGAGATAAAACATCGCTTCTCCTAACTTGGTAGAAAGTTACTGGACTCGCGCTCGTTTCGATTCGCTAATCGCTACTAATAGTCGAATTTTCCTACATACGTTTAGCCGCTCCCGCGCAGCGTCCCGTCTCCCGCCACCTCTTTCCTTTTTATTTAACGGTGCCGCGCTCGGTGCAGTGTTGCCAAATCAATGATATAAGAAATGACCAAACTCTTTCAAAAGCGGCTAGAATGTTTAAGATTTTGTAGTCTCAAAAGTGGCTAACAATTAGGTCAAAAAGAACAAATAATAAAGAGATAGCAGTATTTGAAACCATTGATTAGTTATCTAAATTAAAGTTCGCAAAGAAGTTTTTTAAGTCTTATTATTTACAAGGAATTTTGTGTAATTTTGCAATTGTGTGAGTATTACGGCAATAAACGAAAAATCAAAGAGGTTCCCGGTTTCACCCGGCAGGTGAGTATTTGCGCAAGACTCCATAGACAATATTGTTCATTCATAAAAGATTACGGACAATAAGTGCTATGGAATCGAAAAATATTCCGTACCGAACTAATTCGTTTTTATGTCGATGTGGTTTATGCCTTATTTATTATCGTCGATAGATAAAAGTTGCTAAACTATTTAGCCACTAAGTTATGAAATTTTGGCAAATACAGAAAGTTGCTAGATATAGCCACAGAATAGCTAACTTGGCAACACTGGCTCGGTGTCGGCGAGCGTTACAGAGCCCAGAGCCGGCCGGCCCGGGGGTGTACCTTGTGTGTGACCTTGAGTTGCACGCTGCACGCGGCGTCTGTGGCGGCGTGTTGCGGTACCTACGATAGTACGATACGTTGTGTCGAGGACGACACAAATTAAAAGACACATTTATCAATGGAAAACTCCTAATCCACTATCGTTTAATACTAATTCACCAGACTTAGGAGATGCTACAAAAATACGATTAGTATTTGGATACTTAAGTTTAAAAACCGAAAACAGTACCTACATACCTACCTAATTGTAACTACGAACAAGTCCATCAGCATTAAAATCGCTTAATAAATCGTATCACAGTTACTATTTTCTTATCTGTGTCTGTACTAGTAATTTAAGTAGGTAGTTAATAATAAGTAATTGTGTAATAAAAAAAAACATTACCATGATTTCCATGGACGTATAAAAAAAGTCGGACGGAGTCTCGCTAAAACAAAAACTGTGTCACTAGAGTCGGCCACATTTGCACGTGTGCGTTGTCAGGTTGTCACTGATAGGCTCACACGCACACATATACACAAGTAGCGCGTGTAATGACTCACTGATGTGTGTGTGTCAGCCTGTATGTGACAGCGCACACGTGCATATTATGTGGCCGACTCGATGGACACAGTTTTTGTTTTACCGAGACTACGTCCGACTTTTTTTATACGTCCATGCATGATTTCCAATTAAGTCATCATCAACAGCCCACTAAACGTTCCCACTGCTGGGACTCAGGGCCTCCTCTCGCAAGGAGAGAGTTAAGGCCATAACCCACCACGCTGGCATAGTGCGGGTTGGTGGATGACACATGACTTCGAAAGATTCTAGGTACATGTCGGTTTCCTCACGATGTTTTCCTTCACCGTTTTAAGTTAGCGGCATTACGCACATGACTTCGAAAAGACAGTGGTGCGTGTGGGGTTTGAACCCGGGGTCTCCGGATCGGCAGGCGCCGTTCTCCCGACTAGACCAGCCGTAACTTAGGTAGGTACTTACAAAACAAAACACAAACGTCAAACACCAGCTGCACTTCAGTAACTTGGCTCACGATTCACGATCATGTTTTGTTTCTTTCTCGTTCCGGTATTTATGTACCTACTTACGCAGTGGACGCAGAGACTACAAGCACATAGGTACCTGCATCGCTCTGCCCATCTCAGTCGTGTCTGGTATTACCTACCTAGCGATTACTTACCTACCTACTTAGCGAGCGCAGCTGCTGTAGACTGTTGTTAGTACCTACCTAAATAATATTGTTTTTAACCCCCTTCCAAAAAAGGGTGTTATAAGTTTGACGTCAATATCTGTCTGTCTGTCTGTGCGTGTGTGTCTGTCTCTGGCACCGTAGAGCTCAGACGGATAAGCTGATTTCGATGAAGGTTTTTTATTTGAAGGTTAATTTCCGTGCGGATGATTTCAGCTATGTTTGGTCAATATCGATTCAGGATGGCCGCCTCCACCAAATGGCGGATAAAATATTTATTCACAACCTACCTCAATATGGGTATCAAATTAAAGGGCTTGACTAGTAGAATACTATGCACTATGACAAATTTCAAATCCAAGATGGCCATCTTGGATGGCTACCACAAAATGGCGAAATACATTTCTTTTTTCACAAATCCCTCAATATGGGTATCAAATGAAAGGGCTTGACTACTGACTAGTACAATTTTGTACAGATTACAAATCCGAGGTAGGTAGTTAGGGGTAAGTAAATCAATTTTTTGAATTTTGTTTCCTAACTTGATTACTTAACACAAAAGTAAAATGAATTGTACCTACCTACTTATTATTTCGTCTATCAGCATTAAAACTTACCTACGTAGGCTATTACGAGTAGGTACGTAGGTATTTAGGCTATAGGCTAGTTGAGCAGATTTTTGAGCGCCGCACGTGACTTTTCGAATAAAGGTTCCTGGTGGCTGGTGCTGGTGTAGATTATTGCGTTAACGTGCCTACAATTCGAAGATTCGAACGAAGCACAGTGATGTGAGACCGGCCATAGATAGAACCCAAGATGGGCCCTCCCAAACTTCAGGGCGCACGCAATCATGTCAACGTTGGGTAGAGTGAGCTCACGCGGTGGACGCTGGACATTTTTACCTATCATTATTCGTTGTCAACAACCAAAATAGGTAGAACCACAGCAAATCTCGCCACTAGCGATTGTAGAGGTCAAGTAGATTGGTTATTTGTAAACCACATACGATACACACAGCGACGCAGTTTATTACCAATTTAAAGCCGCTCAGGGCACATCTATTGATTTATATCGATGAGACCGGCAACCTGGCAGCTCAGACAACAACACCGGTACCGCGTTTGATCTAGCGGCCCGGGTACCAATTCTTTGTCAAGCTCTTTCACCCGGTACGATTAATGTGCCGGCGGTCCGTCTTGTTAACAGTTCTAATACTAGTACCTACTTTTATGCGAATTGTGGCAAGGAGCCCCCCTCATTGCAGAGTACGGGTCTACGGGTAGTTACTCAGTAAAGGTTCATATTATGCAAGGACGTTTAAAAAACTTTTTTTAAACGTCCTTGATATTATGATCAATATCACCAAAACACTAGATAGGTATTGCGAAACAACCTGACGTATTCGCCGCAAGCGGCGGCTACATTGTCGTTGTGGTGGAGATGGTGGGAGCGAAAACTCACACCATTTCTGTATGTACCTACCCAATCTTAACGTTAGCACGGCATTGTAACGAAAACGAACCATTAAACAAAAACAAGTCGATTCGCGCGCGTTTCGATTTACTACTAACAGCCAAATTAACAAATTTGGTTTTGATCTGTAGGCACGTGGAGCCGCCCCCGTGCAGGCCCCGCTACCCTTTCATTCGCCTTGACGGCACAGTAGTAACTATTATCCTATCTGTAGCATCGTGCCTACTGTCGGCGAGCGTCAAAGAGAGCGCGCCTGCTTGTTGCGGGCACGTGTATGAAGAGTTAAATGGTTTTAGACAGGACAAATATATTTTCTTTATTTTGTATGAGAAAATAAATATTTGAATTTTAAAAAACCGTAGAACAAAAGTTGTCATATGTAATGTCCTTAACATGCCCTTAAAAGGATGCAGGCTGATTACCAATAACCCTGTATATAAAATTCTCGTGTCACAGTGTTAGTTACTTAACTCCTCCGAAACGGCTTTACTGATTTTTAGCAAATTTTATATGCATATTCAGTAGGTCTGAGAATCGGCTACTAGCTATTTATCATACCTCTAAGTGATAAGGGTTGTTCACCCCAATTTTTTTTTTTTTAATTTTTGTACCTACAATTTTTTTTGTTTTTATTTTTTTCTAATGTGGCATTAAAAAATACATACAACCCTACATTTTTTTCCTTTTATCACTAACCCCTATTTTTTACTAGTCATTTTAGTAATTTATATGGCAAAACAACGTTTGCTGGGTCAGCTAGTATATTATATTCGATTAATTAATTTACGGATATGCAATAAAGGAATGCGTCGCAAGAAATGTACGGTTGATTCTGCAATTTATTGGTGGTACTGAAATTTATATTATTGGCATTGAAGCTTTATTTACGAGTATTTATGATACTGACAACTTTATAGTTTTTAATACGTAATTAAGTAAGATGACAAGTAAATAGAATCACATTTATAATTCATCAAACGTTTCTTTTTTCATTTTATAATTATTAGTGTTAGCTAATATCACAGTGTGTAAAAAGAATACGATTAATTTAATAGACTGTACTAATACTAGAAAGCTGAAAAGTTTATTTGTTTTAACGCACTAAACTCAGGAACCACCGATTTCAAAAATGTTATCACCATTGGATATGTATGTTGATTTCTAAGCGTTAAATGCTATCTTTGTATTTTAGATGTACCATGGACAAAGCCGGGGCTGATCGCTAGTTAAAACTAAATATCTTAGAGTCAATTTTGGCGAACATTCATAATTATAATTATGGTTTAGTTTATGTAATTGTAGGGCGAATTAAAAAAAAATCTATTCCATCATTACGTTGTGTTACGTTTCATGACGTTCCGTTTTTAGGGTTCCGTAAAACGTAAAAACGGAACCATTATAGATTCGTCATGTCTGTCTGTCTGTCTGTCCGTCCGTATGTCACAGCCACTTTTTGCCGAAACTATGAAAACTACACTGTTGAAACTTGGTAAGTAGATGTATTCTGTAAACCGCATTAAGATTTTTACAAAAGTTTAAAAAAAAACAAAAATTAGGGGTGCCCCCCATACTGAGAACTGAAACTCAACATTTTTTTTTCATCAAACCTACACTTGTGGGGTGTCTATCGATAGGTCTTCAAAAATGATGTTGAAGTTTCTAATATAATTTTTGTCTACACTGAATAATTTGCGCGAGAGACGCTTCCAAAGTGGTAAAATGTGTGTGTCCCCCCTCTAACTTCTAAAGTAATAGAATGAAAAAACTAAAAAAAATATATGATGTACATTACCATAAAAACTACCAACAAAAATTAGTTTGAACTCGATCTGATGAGTAGTTTTTTTTAGTACGTCATAAATACACTATTATTGAAACATCGATCAAAGTTACAGCGAACCACAAGTACTATGTGTACTATGTATATTATGTTACTTGCTGCAACGGAACCCTTCATGGGCGAGTCCAACTCGCACTTGGTCACTTTATTTATGTGTGTAATTGAGATGACAGGGTCAAAATAACATAAATCTAAATAATATTATTTAGATTTATGTGGGCCAACTGCATTATAACCTTTTCAAACTTTATTACTAGACTATAATAATTTTACTGCCTCAATTTTTACGTGAATCTTCTTGACTGTACATAAATTTGGTAAACTGCGAAAATATACACGACATAATTTAATAGTCTATAAAACGCCACCGATTGCATAAGCATAACAAAAATCGGCACTACGCGATAGTAGTCGATAAGCGATTGTTGCATAGGACTTTCCAAAAGTCGGCAGTCCGCTGCAATCTGTATTGAATATTGCAAAAGTTGGCTAAGTGCGAAAGTCGGCACTCAGCGCCTAAATCGCAAAATATACCATTCTAATCAATAAACAAACAAACTTAAACAAAGACAAAAACATGGATCACCAAACTTCCGGAGTGGGAGTTGATACATCACGTCTACATAAAAATCGTATATAGACGTGACGTCACTCGAAACTTCTAAACACTATAATATCTTCGTCATTTCTTGTTTGTGAAACAAAAGAAAACATACGTTATTATACAATCCGTCTCTGTCTTCCTGATGGTAGTGGGGTCAGCCTTCCTACTTTTATTTCTCCACTTCGTATCTACGTACTTACATATAGTATTACTAGCGGCCCGTTCCGGCTTCGCTCGGATCATAACCTAGACACTGTCTGCAGCGCCATCTGCCGAGCTTATTTGTGAATCTAAACCATCTTCGAATCCACTTGTAGTCACACAAAAAAAATATTCAAATTGGTCCCCGCCGTTTAGGAGGAGTTCACTGTCAAATGATTAAATTACTAAAATGGCTATGAAAAAATAGGAGTTCGTGATAAAAGGGTAAAAATTTAGGGTTATATGTATTTTTAACGCTACATTATAAAAAAACTAGCTGACCCCGCAAACGTTGTTTTGCCTTAGTGAACAACCCTTGTCACTTAGGGGTATGAAAAATAGCTAGTAGCCGATTCTCATACCTACAGAATATGCATATAAAATTTGGTTAAAATCAGTAAACCCGTTTCGGAGGAGTAAGGAAACAAACACTGTGACACGAGAATTTTATATATATAAGATAAAAACAAAAAAAAATGTCCGAAAATTTAAAAAAAATTTTTGGGGTGAACAACCCTTATCACTTAGGGGTATGAAAAATAGCTAGTAGCCGATTCTCAGACCTACTGAATATGCATATAAAATTTGGTTAAAATCAGTAAAGCCGTTTCGGAGGAGTAAGGAAACAAACACTGTGACACGAGAATTTTATATATAAGACGAGAATTTTATATATAAGATAAGTATTATTTATAATATATTTTTTTATTTTTTTTATTTTTTTTTACATTTATAGGTTTAGACTTGACCGCCATCTCGCCTCATGTTAAGCGACGATGTGGTCTAAGATGGAGCTGGCTTACCTAGAAGAAACCGATTCACTCTCGATTTGAAGACACCAAGATTATACACATCGGGAAAAACCCACTCAGGCAACTCATTCCACAGTCTAGACGTTCTTATCACAAAAGTAGAGTCAAACTTCTTCGTTCGTGTCTTTGGAACATCAACCATGAAACGATGCCGCTACGGGCTACGAGAAGTCCGATAGAAAAAAGGGCTTGGTGGTATTAGATCACAACTAACTGTAACTGAAGGACTAATTCGTTTTTTTAAGTCACCATGCCCATTTTAAGCCTACGCAGTAAAATTTTGCTTAGTATTCGTACAATTACCGTAACTCCGTATACTTGTATACACCATTGTAAACAGAATTCCGGAGCCTTTGTGCGAAGTTTCGGCGGTAATGAAAAGTTTTTAAGTTGTGTTCACGCGAAGCTATCCTTTACTGTCCAGGGAACTTTTTTAATCTAACTGGAACAACAAGCGTTTTGACCCTTCTGCCGCACCTGAGGACGCCCGGACACATCACCTTCTTTCTACATCATTATCATCATCTAGAAGAGATATGTGGCTTTTGTAGTGGTTGGACTTTTTGCATAGTCCGCCGTTGGGAACTATCCCACCTAATTTCCAGTAAGTAGTGGTAGGACTCTTAGCAAAGTCCGCCTGGGGAAGTGCCACACCTTTGCCAGTTATTTTACCGCCAAACAGTAATGTGCAAACATTACTGTGTTCCAGTTTGAAGGGCAATGCTTCCAGAGAAATTACAGGGCTTAGAGATATAACATCTTAGATCTCTGGGTGACGAGCGCAGTGCAGTGCTAGGTAATGATTTGGACTCTTCATGTGCCGATAACTGAGTGTCACTGTGCTGTTATGTGGCAGGCATGTTGCTTACCATCAGGCACATGTTTTACTCGTCTCGTCACTCTTTATTTAAAAAAAAAGTTTAATAACCGCCAGGTAGTATTGTGATAACATCACTTTGTTCCAGTTTCCGGTCCCCGTTTACGTTATTCTCCTGTTATTAAAAAAATATTTTTCATAGAATGGAATGACGATACGAGCAGGACATGTGCCTGATGGAAAGCAACATGCCTGCCCTTCAGCACAGTGGCACGCATTGGAACACTAAGATCCCAAATAATTACTTACAACACTGCGCTAGTCACCCATAGATAAAAGGGCTTTTATCTCTATGCCCTGTAAATAGGGTACCGGACTGGGTCAAAAATACATTATTCTAATTAGTCCGTCAGCTAGATCATGGAAAAATATAGGACATGTATATTTTGTTTTTTCAAAATATTAAAAATCGACGAAGATATAGACCATCAAACTTCGAGAGTGGGGGGCCGCGACGTCACTCGTGAGTCCAAAAATTTCTGCTGTCTATACAGGAAAATACAATGTGACGAATTTACAATTCTCAAACGAGGATTTATCTAAAAAATAGAATGGTGACGAATTTACACACACTTTTTTTTGGGACGAATTAACTTTGGGACGAATCGCCTATAACCCTAAAAATCGTAGGCACGAGTGATGTGACGCGAAACTTCTAAGCGCTGTATCTTCGTAATTTTTTGTTAGTGAAACAAAAGAAAAAATACGTGTACAATATTTTTTTGCAATTTAACTGACGGACTAATTAGTTTTTTTGAGGATTGTATCCTATTTCACTGGAAACATTGTCCTATAAACCAGAACACATTTCTGCTTCGCGGTAGAATAACTGGCAAAGGTGTGGTACTTCCCCAGACGGACTCTGCAAAGAGTCCTACCACTACTAATATGTATATTTATGCTGTCTGGAATAGCATATGTCTTATTCCAGACTGTAACCTAATTGCGTAATTTCAATCCAATCGGTTCAGATGTTCCAAAGTTATTGAGCAACAAACATATAAACTTTCGTATCTATAGTAGGTATTAGTAGGATTTGTAGGATATGAAGTAAAATTACAGCATACATGGTTATATGAAATAGTTCTCGATATTTCAATGCAGATTCGTGCACCGCGTTCAAAGATAAACCGTATTACCCGGGCCTGCAATACTTGTAGATTTCAACTTATTTTTAATAGATCTATGTAGCTCAGGTTGCCTTAACTTGTCTTCCAAAAATTGGGCTTACACAAAAGGCAAATAATTGGGCTAACACGAAATAGAGTGACGGGAGGAACAAGGAATGTGCTTATCAGTAAGTACCGCGTCTGCCATAACAGCACTGCAACACGAAGCTATTGAAACATGACGAATCTAAATCATTACCTACATAACACTGCAAAACGCTCGACACCCGTCACCGTCTCTATTAACTATCTTTAATTTCTCTGAAAATATTGCCCTTCAAACTGGAACACAGTAAATGTTTACCCATTACTGATTGACAGTAGAATTACTGGCAATGGTGTTATACTTCCCCAAACGGACCAACCACTTTTGATGTAAGGTACTGTAAAGTAATGCTAGTTATTTTAATATTAAGGCTTGGTCTGCGACCAAATTACCATCTACCACAGAAATCTAAATAATAAGTTTAGATGTCTGTGCTATCTACTGTTGCAGCGCTCTTAATGCAGGGTCTACTACATTTTTGTTCTATAGTTTTTAGATACAAACAAATGTATGTAAGTGCAATTTATAAATAAATAAATAAAACTATAAAAGTCTCAGTACATCAATACACAAGTATATTTCAACACTGTTCGGGTATACTCGAAAATTACCCGAATTTCGGGTTTCAGAATATCACAGTGATGGGTAGGTATATGTAACTGATTGGTTCATTTATCAATGTTCAACGCAAGCTGGACAGAGAAATGCTGACAGTAGTGATTCAATTTAATATTTTTAGCCTCGACGAAAAAAGATATATAGAGAGGTATGAGTTTGATATAAATGTGTATTTCTTTACTTTATTTGATTGCATTTTAACAAAAATATTTTAAAAAACAAGCTGTTATATAAATGCTCTAAAACGAAGAAAATTAACACATTTTTTACAGTGTCGCCGATATTACGTAAGTATACCAAATTCCAATCTAATCTAACAACAGGAAGTGATTTAACTTGCAACATTTGTCCCATACTAACAGGGCAAGTAGAATAAAAATATATATGTAAACGGAATGTGTTTGATACCTATGAGTAGTGACAATCAATCTTTAAAAACATAGTGCCAGCCAGTTATTTAGATTTTAGCAGTAAGGTCGCCATTTGCTACTGTACATTTTTGGACGTGACAACGTCTTATAATTCGATGAAGCCGGCTGCACGCACGAAAAAACATGACGTCATGGGGCGTTACCTCGCTTTGAGGCGTTCCATTTAAGGCTTGGAGTTGAAGTTGTCACGTTCAACTATCGTCAGTAACTTTACAGACAACCGATTTTTTTGTTAAGTGCAATAAAGGTTTTATCTCACAATATATCTATTTGACAACAAAGAATCCAAATTATTGCCACGCATCACACTGATCTTTACCTAGAGGTAAATGTAGTTTATCACGTTGCATGTAATTTATCTTGAAAAATTTCAAAGCGGAATATGCTGATGTTTGAACTTCAATGCTTGGTGGTAGAAGAATTGACAAAGGTGTGGTACTTCCCCAGGAGGATTCTGTAGAGCCACCGTCGTACCACTATAAAAATATTAATTGTGCATATCAATCCAATCCAATTTATCAATAAATATGTTCAAATTATGTATAATCAGGCATACATTCACATTAATAATAATTTCACATTGATAATAATAGTGATTGGATTTGATTTGAAAAGGTCTTTATTTAATATGAAGTTACATAATAGTACAATTACCAGTGTAGGTATATATTAGCTTAATCCTAGTAGTATAATGAAGTGATTTACAAAACGTTTTTCAAGTCTTAGATAACATGTGTAAAAACTTATACAATGTGACTTGTAAAAATAATTTGTTTATACCTAATGATGAAACTAGTCATAATAAAAAGTAAAAAGATTATGCAAACTTTAGTTGTAGCTATGCATTTTAAGAAAGTAATAAAATATATAATAGTAGTAAGACAAATAGAATATCGATAGTTATAAAATAACTTAGTGCGTAAAATAGTACTGTACGTAAAACGTGGCATAGTTTCAAGGGCGATGCCCGTGAATACAAATTATTGTTTTATTGTTGTAAAAATAAGTTTAGGTACAATAAAACAATAGGATCTCAAAACGTACGAAATAACACACATTTCTTGTTTACATACATTTTGTTTTGTCTAATAACCATCATCATCTGCAGCCTGCAGACGTCCACTGCTGGACATAGGCCTCCCCCAATGATTTTCATAAATTACCGGTCTTGTGCCGCCTCCATCCACGGACTTCCCGCGACCGAGACAATATCATCGGTCCATCATGTACAATAACATTTAATGATTAAACCAGTCGTAATAAAAATGATTGAAAAGAAATAAAACTAACAACTGTACTCGTACGTTCAGCAAAATAAGCCATAATTTATTGTGCTTTGACAAATAACATCTGCTGGAGATAGAAACGAACACTTAGCTTGATAATATCAGCTATAATTTAAATGCTTTTTCAACGGTGCCTGGGAATCCAATTAAATGGTTGGCTGTCTAAGCTCACGGAGTTAGGTACCTATAGCAATGGACTAATTTAGTAGTTGAACTTAAACCGAGGTTACAGAATTCGACTAGAGAAATAACACACCTTTGACTGTTATTTTATCATCAAGAATTAAACTGCAAATTGTTTTTGTTTGTTGGTGGACATTTCACACACAACACCATCCAACCCCAAACTAAGCAAATGCTATGTGTGTACTATGGCAGCCAGATAGCTGATATAGTACTTTTGTAATTATAAACACATAGATACTAAACTTATTATACATAAAATCACCCACACAGTGGTAGGGCTCTTTGAAGAGTCCGCATGGGGAACTACCACACCTTTGCCATTTATTTTTCCGCCAAGCTGTAGTGTTCAAATATTACTGTGTTCCGGTTTGAACGGCAATGCTTTCAGAGAAATTACTTTGGTAAACGATAAAACATCTTACATCTCCGGGTGACGAGCGCAGTGCAGTGCTAGGTAATGATTCGGACTCTTCGTGTTCCAATAGCTGCATGTCACTGTGCTGTTATGGGGCAGGCATGTTACTTACCTTCAGGCACATGGCCTGCTCGTCTCGTCACTCTTTAGTTAAAAAAAAACACATACTTATTATACATAAAACCACCCAGACACAGTGGTAGGGCTCTTTGCAGAGTCCGCATGGGGAACTACAACACCTTTGCCAGTTATTTTTCCGCCAAGCTGTAGTGTCCAAATATTACTGTGTTCCGGTTTGAAGGGCAATGCTTTCAGAGAAATTACTGGGTAAAAGATAAAACATCTTACATCTCCGGGTGACGAGCGCAGTGCAGTTCTAAGTAATGATTTGGACTCTTCGTGTTCTAATAGCTGCGTGGCACTGTGTTGTTATGGGCAGGCTTGTTGCTCATCATCAGGCACATGCCCTGCTCGTATTGTCACTCTATGCTATGTAAAAAACACAGCAAAAATATTTCAATTTGTCACACAAATATTTGCACTGAGTGAGAATCGAACCCACGAACGACCCAAGGCTTCGCATATCTCCTAAACCTGCCGGCCGGCAGTGATACGAGGACACGTTACACTAGATTATTTTAACTGGTTTACTGATCTGAGTAGAATAGCAGCGGTGACTGAATGAAACCACCTTTAGTATTATTATTTCAAATGAGGTGAGGAAGTTACGGCTGGTCTAGTCGGGAGAACGGCGCCTGCCGATCCGGAGACCCCGGGTTCAAACCCCACACGCAACACTGTCTTTTCGAAGTCATGTGCGTAATGCCGCTAACTTAAAACGGTGAAGGAAACCGACATGTACCTAGAATCTTTCGAAGTCATGTGTCATCCACCAACCCGCACTGGGTCAGCGTGGTGGATTATGGTCTTAACTCTCTCCTTGCGAGAGAAGGCCCCGAGTCCCAGCAGTAGGAACGTTTAGTGGGCTGTTGATGATTGATGATGAGGAAGATTGAGATTAGAGGGTAGAAAAAAGGAACGAAAGCAAAAAAGGCAACTCGCCTGTGAAATTCCCTCAATAATAACCAAAATAGAGTCTAATTTTGTAAAAAGTACTCGTAGGTATATATTTATTAGAAATATTTGCCTATTCGGAACTAGATAACCAAAACAATATACATAAATATTTACAATAGGGTACCGGACTGGGTCAAAAATACACCATCCTAATTAGTCCGTCAGCTAGATCATGGAAAAATATTGGACACGTATTTTTTGTTTTTTCATAATATTAAAAATCGTCAAAGATATAGACCATCAAACTTCGAGAGTGGGGAGTCGCGACGTCACTCGTGAGTAAAAATCGTACTCACAAGTGACGTCACACTAAACTTCGAAGCGCTAGTATCTTCGTCATTTTTTGTTTGTGAAACAAAAGAAAAAATACGTGTAGGTACAATATTTTTTGGCAATCTAACTAACGGGCTACTTAGTATTTTTGAGGATTGTACCCTATTGGACGATACACAAGAACACCTACAAGTAAGACAAACATTCGTATTCATCTCATAAATATCTGTCCTGGATGGGAATAGAATCTGACAGCTCTCTAAATAAACTTACTACGTGCTGAGTCACGAGGTCATTCATAAATCTGATAGAATTCTGCCAAATAGGATTTTTATCAAACTCAGTAAATTTTTGTCAATTATATTAGTTTCTGTATATTTAGTGTTAAATTAATCAGTCCAAATCTTACTATTAATGATTATAAATGTGTAAGTTTGAATGTGTGGATGTTTGTTGCTCGATTAGGATGGAACGGCTAGATGGATAAGGCTGAACACAAATTATAGTCTATAAAATTGAAAAATCTATTTAAAAAAACATTCTGAAATAGTACATAAGCTATAATAAGTACAATTTTCATCAGGCGGATAAATCCGCGAGGTGTTATCTAGTGGATAGTGGCTCATAAATAAAACATGAGAAATGGGTCTAAAATACAATTAAAATAATAAGATCTACAACCTTACCTAAATCCTAAATAAAATATTCATTGTACCTACTGACTTATCTGAATTACTCATAGACCGATGAAGCTCTACAGATAATCCAAATGCATATAATAAGTCCACTATCATTTCATAGCGAGCCTAGTACGCTAGCGGTGGTACTTCAAAGCAAAGCAATCTTCTTTTATCAAAGTTCCATTCACGTTTTATGAGACTACGTTCTTCATATAACATTTTTGAGATGAAAGTAAGCCATAAAAGCGTTTTACTTATATATCTACACTTCTATACGTATACATACTTAGGGACCAATGAATACATAACATCGGTAATTCTCTTTCATTCCATATTAGCTGGAAAAAGTAGAAAACAAATTATATTATACGAACCTGAATACGATGAAAATATAAAACATGAAAACCGCGTGAAGCTCCTTAGGTGCTTGTAAAGTGAATAAAAAGGTAAGAATCAAACGTGGTTCAAACGTTTACTTATCTCGTATTTATATTAAATGTTTAAGCAAAAATGTAAATTAATTATTTATCTGTGGGAAATGAAATAACCAACTTCCTGTTAATTATTACTGTACGTACGGGCAAAAGAAAATGGGAATTACTGGTTTTCTTTCTATTCGTTTATTTCGGGTTTTTTTTTTAGAATTTTGGTTCATCTTTCTATCTTTTCGTGGACTGACCTGGTGGCCATATCCTGTACGACTGAGTTAGTGGTGGCTTGGGGAAATTAAAAGGAAAAAAGACTAGCCAAAATGTAGTAGATGGCTATGACCAGGGACATCTAGATCATCCGAGTTTACCAGAAGATGTCTTTCTTTTACGAACGTGACGCTGACCTGAGCCGTCGTGAGTTCAATTCACAGCCCAAGGAAAATCTGTATGTCGGGCGCCAAAATAAGTGTTCACTTCAAAATACTGATGTAGAATTAGAATAGGGTACAATCCTCAAAAAAACTAAGTAGCCCGTTAGTTAGTTTGCCAATAAATATTGTACACGTATTTTTTCTTTTGTTTCACAAACAAAAAATGACGAAGATACAGCGCTTCGAAGTTTCGTGTGACGTCACTTATGAGTACGATTTTTACTCACGAGTGACGTCGCGACCCCCCACTCTCGAAGTTTGATGGTCTATATCTTTGACGACTTTTAACATTAATATGAAAAAACAAAAAATACGTGTCCAATATTTTTCCATGGTCTAGCTGACGGACTAATTAGGAAGGTGTATTTTTTACCCAGTCCGGTACCCTATTGACGAAAATGAAATTTTCACAAGAAAATTGCAGTAAATACGAAATAGCTGTATCAGCAATTGAATGAAATAGACAAACAGTTCGTTCTCCGTTTTATGGTATTGGCTGGCGAGACTGCCGACGCGCCCGAAGGTCGGAGCGTCTACCGATGAACGAAATTGCTTACGTCGTTGTTATTCTTCTCTTTGTATTTTTGGGCAAAAATAAAGAGAGAGAGCAATAGCAATTCCATAAGTTTGCAAGACGATGATAGAGGTGTGAGTGACACACATCGCTAGATAGGTTGCCTAAGTTTTGAGGTACCTAGTTATTTATTTATAACACAGTCTGGGCTTTCGAACCAAAACCAAACCAAAACCAAAATCTTATCAAGTTTTTGAGTTGAAACAAATGTAGATACAAATTACGACGTTTAATGGTCCCAGAAAGATACAATAAGCAAATGTATCTTTTTGGGACCGTTAAAGTTCTTATGTAGATAACATTTTGCAATATGGTGGTTTTATCTAGATAATGATGATATATGCGCTGCACAGACATGCCACTTGGGGCGTATTGTACATTGCTTGAATGACAAAATGACAAAATATTTGCTTTTGAAGTTATTTTCTCACATTACATTATAGACCAAGAGCCCATGCACCCCAGACCTTCGTTATTTTATAAAAGCTGAACGTTTGTCAGAGTATGCTCCCAACACAGTTAAGAACGATGGCCCATGATGAAGTTTGGATCATCCTGGCTTTGGCAGATAAACGGTACTAAAGGTGTACCGATCTAAATTTGTCAAATTATAAAGTCTGATATTTTGGTAATACCTTCAGAATATTATTAAAAATCACACCAATAATTGCCAGACACTTAACATCGTGGCAAACACTTGCCAGACACCCATGTTGTGTTAATGTCCAAGCAATTATAATTCTACTTGCGTCATAATATGCGCACTGATTTTTAAACATAATATTTGGGTAACAATTAGCAGCCTAATTATCATAAGCAGCCCACTAAAAGTTCCCACTGCTGGGACTTGGGGCCTTAGTACCATTTATTTGCCAAAGCCAGGATGACCCAAACTTCATAATGGTCCATCGTTCTTACCTGTGTTAGGAGCATGCGCTGACAAGTTTTCAGCTTTTATAAAATAACGAAGGTCTGGGGTTCAGGGGCTCTTGTTCTATTAGTCAATGCATAATTTTAAAGTATTATCTATCATTATATCAAACTTTATTCTAATTTCTTCAGTAGTTTTTCCGTGAGAGGGTAAGAAACATCCAAACCTATAAACGTTCGCGTTTATAATATTACTAGCAGTGCCTCGCGGTTTTACCCGCGTAGTTCCCGTTCCCGTCGTTCCCGTTATTTTTCCGGGATAAAAAATAGCCTATGTGTTTTTTCAGACTATAATCTAACTGTATTCCAAATTTCAGCCTGATCCGTTCATACGTTACGGCGTGATTGTGCAACAAACATCCAAACACCCAAATATCCAAACTTGCAACGTGACTGAGTAATAAACATAAAATTTTCCAAACGCCTACATTTACAATAGCAGTAGGATAAGTAAGGATTATTTTTCTGAAGGCTTCCTGACATGGCATTGTTCTTTTTAAGCGTGTGTCACAAAATGGCCCAATCTCATAAAACCGGCTAAAATAATATATGAAGTTTCGATCGTCGTCGCGACACGTCCCAGCCCACAGTGTCGGGTAATATCCAGCCTATTTATTCTCCTGCCTAAGAAAATGCCTATATTTTACGAGATGAGCCAGGTTTTTGTTCTTTTAGAAATATTGCTCGGGGTAAATTGGTCTCTATGAGATGAGTTTCGTGTTTGTGTACTCTGAATTGGTAGTACTTTTATGATATAGAGGCAAGCAATCAAGTCAGTATTTGCAATAGGTAAAAGTAAACAATAAGATGATGTACCGCATTTTTCGTGTACGGTGAGATTGATTGATATAATCAAGCCATTGTTTAACCTGTATTTGGATTCGGGAAGAAGGCCCGAAGTTGAGTTGGACAAATGTAGACTCAATCAACAGGAGTTTAGATTTAAATTAACAGAAACGCGGCGTTCCACCGGTGGGCTCATGTCACGTAAGAGGTTAATCCGTAGAGAACTAGCGGTTCGTCCAGGTTTCAGTCGTGGTACAAAAAATACAGCCTATAGCATTAAGAGATCACGCACATATCCAACGGTAAAATTACTTTTTAAATCGGTTCACTAGTTCATAGCTTCTTTTTCTACAGCCGCGAAAATTTTATTGTTGATAAACCTTCACTTACTTATTATTTGTTTTGTCAAAACTACTAAGAAGAGAGAGGAGAGTTGAGGTGTTTTAGTATTCGTAATAATACTAGTTAGAAGTTACGGTGGTCTAGTGAAGTTACGGTGGTCTAGTCGGGAGAACGGCGGCTGCCGATCCGGAGACCCCGGGTTCAAACCCCACACGCACCACTGTCTTTTCGAAGTCATGTGCGTAATGCCGCTAACTTAAAACGGTGAAGGAAAACATCGTGAGGAAACCGACATGTACCCAAAATTTTTCGAAGTCATGTGTCATCCGCCAACCCGCACTGGGCCAGCGTGGTGGATTATGGCCTTAACTCTCTCTTTGCGAGAGAAGGCCCCGAGTCCCAGCAGTGGGAACGTTTAGTGGGCTGTTGATGTTGATGAGTATTCGTAATGATATGGTTCTGGTAGGCCTCTTTGCAGAGTCCGCTTGGGGAAGTACAACATCTTTGCCAGTAGTTCTGCCGGCATGTAGAAGTGTGCAAACATTACATGCTAAGAGATAAAACACCTTTTATCTCCGGGTGACGAGTGCAGTGCTAAGTAATTATTTGGACTCTTCATATTCCAATAGTTGTGTGTCACTGTGCTGTTATAGGCAGGCATTTTGCTTACATGTGCTGCTCGTCTTGTCTCTCTAAACAATAAAAAAATGAGGTAATCCGTCATAGAACTAAAGTCACCGGAATAGCTCAGCGTTTCTGCAAGCTAAACTGGCAGTGAGAGTGAACTGCCCATATGCTGCCGCAAAAGCGATATTCTTTGGGGTAGACCCCAACGGTGACTAACGTTGGTATTAACCCGAATCGGCCCTAACGGCCATATTTGGTCACGGATTTAAGTGTGGCGTTGCGGCGGACCATTGGTTAATAAAGCAGGCGTATCTGTTCTCCACAAAAATCTGATTAATCATCAGATTTGATGGTCATAAAAATATAATCATAAAATGGACAGGTGGTATTAGATCCAGACCAGACCAGATGCACACGCATTTTCGAAAAAAAATGTTATACTGGCAAGTTATCGACCAAGAACTTGGATATAAAATTCAATGCGTCCTGTGAACAAATCTTTAAAGACAGATAAATCATTTGTCGTCCATTTTCTAGATGCCGCATGAAGCTCCCAGGATTCATGTATTATTCAGGATCCGAAGTATGTACAGAATGAATAGACAAATTAGATCCATATCGAGAATGGCAGGCGTAAAACATATTATACTCTGTTATGTAACGCTACCCCTCTAATTCTACTTAGTACCTACTGCTTAATTACTTGTTATTAAATTTCACCATATCAGCAAAAGCAGAATTTTGTAGGGTTAGGATTCTTTGCAGAGTCCTCCTGAGGAAGTCCCACACTTTTGTAATTTTGTCAGTTATTTTACCGCTTAGCAGTAATGTGAAAACATCACTGTTTCGGTTTGAAGGGCTATGTCTTCAAGAGAAATTATAGGGCATAGCGATAAATGATATTATAAAAGATATCTGGATGACGAACGCAGTGTAGTGCTAGGTGTATGATTTCGACTCTTTATGATCCAATAGCAGCATGGCACTATAACACTATGCTGCTATGAGTAGATGTGTTGCGTACTATCATGTACATGTCATACTCGTCTCGTCACTCCATACTACAAGAACCAGCCAACTAAATGTTTCCATTGCTGTGGCTCCAAGCCTTTTCTCGTCAAGGCCATAATTTACCACGATGGCCCAGTGCAGTTTGGCATATGACGTATGACCTGGAAAGATTTTTGGCGCATGCTGGTGTCCTCACGATGTTTCCATTCACCTTTAAAGTCTCGAGCGCGCATCTATATAGGGTGTGTGCGTGCGTGTGTGTGTTTGTGTGTTGTGTATATATATCATGAATGTTTTTATAACGATAATATTGTGTCTTGTTTATTCCAAATTTCGATCCCAAACTTGGGTGCTAAATTATTTAAATTGTGTAAAGTTCTGAATCAATTCTCGTAACGTGGCATTGTAACACGATTGAAGGCTCGACCCAGTGAAATTGCGTTACCAGGGCGACGGGTGTATGTAATACTAGTACCCACAGCTAGGCTCTGTTCACATTAGCTACGTGGCATTGGTAATTATTTACTTACTTACTTGTCGATCACTTATTTCAGTTGGTAGTTTCAAACGACATTGAAATTGATTCGAGCAATTTTTCTAGCTCACAGAATTGACCGAATTATGATTTACCAGCAGCGCCCCGCGGTGTTACCCGCGAAGTTCCCGTTCCCGTTGTTTTTTCGGGATAAAAAGTAGCCTATGTGTTCTTCCAGACTATAATCTATCCGTGTTCCAAATTTCAGCCCCATCCGTTCAATATCAAAACATCCATACATTGACATTTATAATATTAGTAGGATTTATTAAATATTTACCGAATAATAATTATAAATAATAATTATTTTAATGATGAATATAAATAAGTCTATCGAACTGCTATAGCTTCAGGAAGCAAAATGCATAGTTGTTCTTCCAAAAACTCGATCAAAGAACATCTAAACTTTGGAATGTGTTGACTGAATGACTATTTGCTGATAGATATATTTTGAGTGTTTTTAAATCAAGAGTAAAAAAAAATTAGCGGTCATTGGTACTACCAATGGAAGTAAAAACTTATAAATTTTAGTAGGTGCAACAGCATTAATGCTACAAAACAGCGCCCGTAATTACTGATATACTGCTAAAACATGTTAGTGACACGAATTTACAAGATTTCACCCATCTAAAAAGCATCTAACGCCTGCTCCACCACTCTCCAACGCTACGCCGCTGCTACGCCTCCTCTGGTCGCTCGGACATTATATAATGAACCCACAAAATTTTCCCCTACTATTAAATATATTTTATTTAATGCGGCTAACAAAGTATTCACTTCAAACCAAAGTCAAATTGGATTTTTATCTATATATATAAAAATCAATGCCACTTTTCGTTGTTATTGAACTCCTCCTAAACGGCTGGACCGATTTGAATGATTTTTTTTGTATACGTTTGGGTAGGGCCCTGGAAGGTTTAGAATAACAAATCAGGCCGGCAGATGGCGCTGCAGTTGATATCTAGGTTATTATTCGAGCGAAGCCGGAGCGGGCCGCTAGTAATTTTATAAACTTTTGGCACACTCAAATATACAGAACAAGATTAACTTTTATAACACGGTTGTAAGGTTACTTACACACTACCTACAGCCTACTTAGTCGACCGTTCCAATATCACACTAATACCGTTGACATAAAGCCGTTATTTATATTTTTAAGCCGATTTCGTGTCGTTAAGTGTGAAGAGAGCTTTACGCTCCGCAACGCCAACCTTGTTTGCTCTGATGTATTACCGCCCTTTTTATTGGATTATGGTTAAGTTGAAAGATTAGACGTTGTACGAAATTTCGGATTTTTGGTCGAGACTATTTTTGGTATGTGTTTTTCATCTTAATTTCTAAGCTTATTTTAACAAAAATGTGTGTTATTTAAATAGGAAGGTTATAAAAAACTAGAGAGACACCGGCAACGAGATAGGGGTCTTCTTTCCATTGAATACGGCGCGCGAATGTGCTTTTTACTTATTGAATGAGTACTTGACTCATTTATCTAGCGTAACTATCTTCTACACCTGGCCTTTGATTCAATCGTCTAGCGAAAATCTTTTAAAATGCCAATGGAGGTCAAGTTTTCGAAATAAACTTAAAAGTTCATAAAATGTACCTACAGTTTCTAATATGGCAACACCACGCGTCAATAGACAGAGAGGTTTCCCACAGAGAATATGACGATTTCAGTATTAAAATTAACGTGGTTGTTACACATATTGATTAGGTAAACGGGTAACTCACGTATAATGAGGTCGGTCAATCCGACTCGAGTTTCGGCCGCGTCCGGCGGTCTTTTTCAAGGAGAGTGTACGCGCCCGATGGCTTCCCGTTTGGCACACTGGCAATGTTTGCACATTACTGCTTGGCGGGAGAATAACTGACAAAGGTGTGGTACTTCCCCTGGGGGACTCTGCTAAGTCCTACCACTACAGAACTCGACTCGAAAGAGTGCGCGTGGGATTTGAACCCGGAGCTCTGGACCGGCAGTGACTAAGGCGTAACTAACCACTCACAAGAACCAATTCAAAGTGACGTTGAACAAACAAAACTCCAAAACATATTTTTTCCAAAGAAAACCGAAGCGGCGCGGGCGTTCAAGTTTACAGAATTTCTTATAAGTTATATGCGCCGAATTAGAATTGTCAAGTTTGAACAGTAGAGGAAGAAAGTTTTAGAAACTGTTCCTTCGTCTTGTGATTATTTAAATTGCCTGAATGTAAATGTGTCTTATAACTACGAGTAAACTATGAAAAATACTTTGATATCAAAAGGAATAACGTGTTGCTAGAGGTTTTATCGTAATTATTTATTAGTTCCCCATTTGTAAATGATCTACATTATCATGCACTGCTTGTATACTTAACCCGCATTGCCGCTGACTTAAACTCGGTGAAGGAAAACATCGTGAGAAACCCGGCACGTTTCTAGAATCTTTCAAGGCTTTTCTTATCATCGACCAACCCGCGGCAGCGCCATTGCGCTATATATATAGTTATCTAGCTGCCCGTTCCGGCTTCGCTCGGATAATAACCTAGATACCAACTGCAGCGCCATCTGCCGGGCTGGTTTGTGAATCTAAACCATCCATGGCAACCCTAAATTTTAATAATAACAATAAATGTTTATTTTTATAAAACAATTTTAGGTTTTCCATAAGCTCCGGAAAAATTAAAATCGAAATAGAGTGAAAAACATTTAGGTACAAAAAATACTATAATTGACTGACTGACCACCACACTGACCCATTGGTCAGTGTGGTGGATTATGGCCCTACCTCTCTCCTTGCGAGAGAAAGCTCCGAGTCCCAGGGGGAACATTTAGTGGGCTGCTTATTCTTAACATACCTTTTTACTATAAATTAGAAAATACATAGGTTGTACCAATCGGAAAAGACAGAATAGGCTATAAAACTCTATAGTTTAGCTGTGCGTATGATAAACATAGCAGATTCGAAGCATTTAGCACGAATCTTGGGAATATGACACATACGATTACCCTTGGGTATACTCTCCCTGGCTGCCTGATAGTAAAACGGATATAAGGACGCCAAGTACAAACAATAAACAATCTTTAACACCGTTCTAACCTGTCCTGGTTATTTACTTACCATTCGTTATGGAATATTGTTTTATCTTATATTTAAAATTCTCGTGTTAGTTACCTTACTCCTCCGAAACGGCTTTTCTGATTTTTACCAAATTGTATATGCATAATATGTGCAGTAGGTCTGAGAATCGGCTACTATCTATTTTTCATACCCCTAAGTGATAAGGGTTGTTCTCCCCCCTAAACTATTTTTTAACATTTTTGGACAACATTTTTTGTTTGTATTTTTTTATAATGTGACATTAAAAATACATAAACCCCTACATTTTTATCCTTTTATCACCAACCCTTATTTTTTAATAGCCATTTTAGTAATTGAATCATTTTTCACCCCGCTCGATAACTTATCAATTATCGTCTTTTTTGTATCTACCTAAATGTTTTTCACTCTATTTCGATTTTAATTTCCCGGAGTTTATGGCAAATCTAAAATTGTTTTATAAAAATAAACATTTATTATTATTATTAAAGTTTAGGGTTGCCACGGATGATTTAGATTCACAAACCAGCCCGGCAGATGGCGCTGCAGTTGGTATCTAGGTTATTATCCGAGCGAAGCCGGAACGGGCCGCTAGATAACTATATATATAGTAACTATATATAACTATATAAATATATAGATAAAGTAAGATAGGTTTGAAAACAAATAGGTATTGTCATCGACACGAAAAAGATAGAATATATACTACTATTCTCGACTTGAAAATACCAATAATGTTACCTTGGGATAAACCCACACAGGCAACGCATGCCACAGCATAGACGTTCGTATTACAAAAGTAGAGTGAGAAAATAATAATGGCGTTAATTTAAATAACATCCATAAATCGCCCACTCAACAGTTTAAGCTCTTCATATTTTGTCTAACTTTAAATCAAATAAGAGTAAAGTTTTCCAATATATCGAGAGGCCGACAATACCCAACATTCTGTGTTAAAACTTGGCTAAAACGGATCGACTCCGAACATTCCGGTATTTAAACCACAACTCGGCTTGAGAGGATAAAACAACAAGAACATTATGCAGTGAACAGCAAATTATGGTAAACAGTCTGCTTGGGATAAGTTAATCGGGTATTGGTCCTATATTTCTATTGTCGAAACGATAGAGTTAATACTAGTTGTTTTGGCCTTATTCGCTTTTTTGTACTGATACATTTCAGGTCAAAACTTATGTATACCAGAATGTTGTCAGGCACTCTTAAATAAATTCTACAGATATGAATCTTTGCAGATTTCAGAGGGAGGGAGGGAGAGGGAGGGAGGGATGTACCAAACACTTGCCATTAATTATATAACTAAACAGTCATGTGCTGGCATCACTGTCTTCAGGACGTCTACTCTTTTTCTACGAAAACGTAATTTCGAAATAAACTTGCGACTTTCCAAATCCGATTTTACTTCGATCCGTCGTTTTGTCCGTTTAAATGTTCTAAGCCTACTCTAATTAGAGTATGCTTAGAACATTTAAACGTCAAACAATGTTGTATCTGACGAATCGAAGTAGAATGAGAGTAGGAAAGTCGCGAGTTTTTTTTCGAAATTACGTTTTCGTAGAAATAGAGTAGACGTCCAGGTTTGAAGAGCGATGTTTCTTCAGATATAATGAAGCAGAGAGATTATTTATCTCATGTCTCCGTGAGATGAGCACAGTGAAGAGCTAGACAATGATTTGGACTTACATATTGATATAGCTATGTAACACCGTGATGTTATAAATATGAGTATTGCTTACAATCAGGCAGATGTCGGGTTTGTCTCCACATCCTATATCTTAAAGAATATGTTGTTCACTACCTACATAACACTGCGTTACGATCGTCATCAGAAGAGATGATTAAAATCTTTGCCCCGTTATTTCTCTGGGTGCATTAAATTTAAATGTAAATTGAAACACAGTAACAATTTCAAATTATTTGGTGGTAGTATCAATTGTAAAGTTTGGTACTTCCCCAGGCTTTCAGGGCAATAACTCTTTTTACAAGTTTTAATTTTTTATTCAACAAATCATCATTACAAACCTTATTTTACAGCTGAGGCTTACCCTCACTCTTCTTTCTCTTATTTCCGTCTGTCTCAATTTAACCCCTTTATGAATTAGAGAAGAAGGCTTGTTGAGCAAAATTAGATTCAATCAACAGGAGTTTAGACTTAAATTAACAGGAACGCAGCGTTCCACCGGTGGGCCCATGCCACGTAAGAGGTTAGTCAAAGTTAAGTCCAAGGTCAAGTAACGATAGTGACGATGTCGTCAACTTTTTTTTTTTTTTTTTTTTTTTTTTTTTTTTTTTTATTTAAATTTTACATCTCCACGGACTCCGGGGTCCGTGACCTTTGTCAATCGTTTTCTTTTTGTTACATTAATCTTGGATTTGAGAAGAAAAGGAAATAGGAGAGAGTAGGGAACATTTTCTTGCTAATTCTAGGACTATTTTATTTTCTAAGTCGCCTCCTCCCGGCTCAGCGCCTCCACCACGACTGCATTTCTATCCTTGATGGCCATCTGCAAATTGAACTCTCGGATGGTCTTCGGTGTTGCAGACAACGCTCGCCGCACGAACCGACCGATGGCGTCGTCGGTGTCGTCAGCGTAATATATGAAGGTCCCCGTGTGCCGTGAGATTGCGACGACCGCATGAGGCACGCTCTCGTGCAGCTTCGTGTTTGCCTTAGTTTTTATTGCGATTACCGACTCGTATGTTAGTCCCTGAGCTTCATGGATAGTAAGGATGCGTGACCCGGTGCCTGAACCATAACCCTGGTTTGTCAGGGTCTCCTTCTCCTCTTGAGTGTGAACTAAAAAGAGGGTGTTTGGTTGGGTGTTGGGTATTTGCGCTCCCTTATACCTTCTCTGCTCTAGGGACTTTATGCGAGGCGCCGAGGAATACATACCCGAGTATATTTCCCTCAGCGCATATGCGACGTCCATTGGGTTTCGATGTGTGCAGAGCAACTCCTGGCTGATCTTTGTTACCAGGTTCGGGCGGTGATACCTCATTTCGAAGAGATTTTCCCTATCGATATAAGGCAGTTGATTGACATCTCCGATGAGGACAATTTCGCCAGCACCAGACAGGCGTGAGACCATTACAATGGCTCCGAAATGGTTCATGAGGGCTTCATCCACCATGAGGCGACTGAAACTCTCTTTTCCGAATCCATTTACGAGAGCAGAAGCCATAGTCCGCACCCTGGTTTTGACCAGGTTTCCAATGCGGTGCGATAGCTTTTCTCTTAGATCTTTTGCTGCCTCAGTTGTTGTGGTGATGATAGCGTCCTTGTCCACGTCGAAGTGTCTAATAACCCATGTTGTCTTTCCACATCCCGGAACACCATTGACCCACTGTATTCTTGGTACCTCCCAATTTTCCCAAGCCGCTGTGACACTTGAGTTCCCTTCGATAATTTTGGCCATCTCTAGGATCTTGTCGTCCAACATAATTTTGGTGCATCGGGCGGTAACTACAATAGGGTCGTTTGGTGGTGTCGCATATACAGGCGTTCCCGCGCGCTCTGTCTCGTTCTCGTTCAGTGTCACGAAGCCATTTTCTGCACTGTAGGCTGCCATATACTGTCCTGTCATGGTTCCCTTGATGACCCGGGAAGTAACATTGTTGTAAATGGCTGCTTCGGCCTCCTCGAGTTTCGCCTTTAATAGGCTTTCACTTCCCAGCCTATAGAACTGCATGATGTTTTCGCAGGTCTTGAGGTTGACTTGTCTTGTCGCTCTCAGTGTGGCTGTGAATTCGATAAAGGCGTTACGTGCATGACTCCGCGGCTCCGAGGCCGTGACATAACGGGGCGGTTCCACCAGTCCCATGTCGGCTCTGGTTCGGCTAATTAGTTGCTGTGAAGCTGCTTTGAGGGTCTTTGACGTCAAGGGGTTTGATGATGATGAAGGGGATGAGATTCGGAGTACGCTCCTTGCTGCTGCGTTAAAGGCCGCCACGAAAGTCGTGTTGGTTCCTCGGCTGCTGCTTTGATTGGCTGCGGCTTTTTCCGCCGCCGCCCTCTGCTGTGCTCTTTCGGAGCCGGTTTGGGCGGTCGAACTTGGAACAGGGTGTCCCCAGCTGTCAGTTGCATTAGTTAGGTCGTGCGAAGGGACTCTGAGGAAGCTCAGATTTTCTCCTCTATCTTCGTATACGACAACCTCGTGATGTTTAGAGGCCTCAATGCAACCCAGCCGGTCTGATGTCGTCAACTCAACAGACTAGTAAAGTATAATTGCAACAATTATTCGGGAGTATTTTGATATAAATTATACGGGTAAGCTTAGAGAACTCTCTTAATTCAAACCACCCACGTCTGATGAAGCTGCCTACTACTGACTAGTGTATGATTAGGATCGGTGTCAGATTTGCATTCAATCTAGACTCCACAGTAGTGCACAGGCGTCCTCATTTGCATATACCGGGGGCATCACAAATCCGATTTGCAAACTCGAAATTTAAATTTCAAACTAATTCGGTTTGGTTTTGGTTTTACTGTGAATTTTTGTAAAACTTTTATTTTTTTACTATGAATGTTTTGATACGTTTAAACAATAAAAGCGGCCAAGTGCGAGTCGGACTTGCCCATGAAGGGTTCCGTAGGAGAAAGCAACGTACTGCATAAGTTCTTGTAGTTCGTTGTAACTTTGATCGATGTTTTAATAATAGTGTATTTATGACGTACTGAAAAAAAACTTACTAGATCGAATTCAAACCAATTTTCGTTGGAAGTTTGCGCGGTACCTAACGTACATCATATATCTTACTCGTATTTAGTTCTATCATTCTTCTATTTTAGAAGTTACAGGGGGGTTGACAAACATTTTACCACTTTCTAGGTGTCTCTCGCGCAAATTATTCAGTGTAGAAAAAAATTATATTAGAAACCTCAATACTATTTTTAAGACCTATCCATAGGTACCTACTCCACACGTTTACGTATAAGATGAAAAATTTTTTTAGTTTCAGTTCTAAGTATGGGGTACCCCAAAACTTATTGTTTTTTTGTTTGTGTTTTTAACTTAATACGGCTTACAGAACATCTACTTACCAAATTTCAACAGTATAGCTCTCATATTTTCAGCAAAAAGTGGCTGTGACATAAAGACCGACAGACAAACATGACGAATATATGAGGGTTCCATTTTTATATTTTACGGAACCCTAAAAACGACAAAATCACAAAACTTTTAATAAGGATATAACAACTGAGTACATGAGAATAACCCAGAATTCAATTCTACTAATATTTTAGAAGCCAAAGTTTCGATATTTATTGCTCAATCACGTCGTAATGTCTAAACGGATCAGGTTTTAATTTAGAACAAAGTGAAATTATAGTGTGAACTAACACATAGGCTACTTTTTATCACGGTAAAATATCGGGAATAGGAACTACGAGGGCGTGGGGCGCTGGTAGTTGCTTGTGAATTTGTGAGGATCCTTATCACTAGAACCCCTTATCAGTACAATTTACCTCCATTCTATAAGTTCTCAGTAGCCCTCACTGCTTTCTTATGTAGTGTTCACACAGAGGCGATCCGAAAGCGATAGCGATCCGATAGCGAGATGATATTTTTTGTAATGTTCGAATTTGTATGCAACCTGACATACAGCAAGCGGGCGCGAACCCATACTCGGTATCGGATCGCTCTCGCTATCGGATCGCTATCGCTACCGGATCGCCTCTGTGTGACCCGGCTTTTTAACTTGAAGAAGGAAGTAACTTCCTTTACTTTATTACCGTGTTGGCCAGTCAAATATTTTTTTTAACTTTTATAGGTTTACACTTGATCGCTATCTTGCCTGATGACAATGCGGTTTACGATGGAGCGTGCTTACCTAGAAGAAGCCGATTCACTCTCGATTGTGTCTTGCTTGGAGTATAGTTTTGTAGTGGTAGGACTCTTGGCAGAGTCCGCCTGGGGAAGTACCACACCTTTGCCAGTTATTCTACCGCCAAGCAGTAATGTGCAAACATTACTGTGTTCCGGTTTGAAGGGCAATGTTTCCAGAGAAATTACAGGGCTTAGGGATATAATATCTTAGATTATATATATATAATATCTTAGGATATAATATAATATCTTAGATTAACCAGAGGGTTAACGAGCGCAGTACAGTGCTAGGTAATGATTTGGACTTTCATGTTTCAATAGCTGCGTGTCACTGCGCTGTTATGTGGCAGGCATGTTGCTTACCATCAGGTACATGTCCTGCTCGTCTCGTCACTCTATTCTTTAAAAAAAGCCAACAATTATCAGTTTTCAAATTTAATTTTTCTTCATGTATTATGAGGCTGACATAGCACCTCTAGCAAAATCAAACTTATTTATGGACTTACTATTATTATTGCTATCACCCCCGAAGACATTTCACTCAGACCAAAATCCTAAAAGATATTGCAATGTATGATGACATGAGCAATTTAGTTTGGTAACATAGGTACTGTTTGGTCGGCCTCAGCAGACACAATTATTATCATTCGTGGCCGGGCAGTAGTCATATATATTATATTTTATGTCGATATCTTTTCGTTGTGTTCCAATACCTTGTTTATACTCAACTTCGGCTCGTTGAGTTTGTGGGACGTCACATATATAGTAAAATTTTATTTCGATTTGACTTTGCTCAAAAATTGGATAAGATTTAAGTCATAAGCCTAATCCATCTGTTTGATAAATTTACACATCAAACAGCCACTACTAGTTATGTTAAGATTTATTTTCGAGCTACAAGACGTAATCAAGATATGAAAACAAGCTGTTATAATTTAGTGGCAGTTTGTATTTACAAACAACAATGCAAAACATGCATTGCGGCATGATGTACTACCATCATAACTTATGACGATACAACATGTATTATAATAAACGCTAATTTCGTTGTAATATTACGCTATTCCATACCACAATGCACGTAAGAACTTTATTCGGCAGCCACTGGAATATTTGGCGCCCAACTTGGGACTGATAATTAATTTATTTATTACCACCTTCTGTTTTGCATGCCATGCCATTGGATGTAACAAGTTATTTGATATACAAAGTGGCATATAACTTAGAGCAATATATTTAGTTTCCTTTTAAGTTTTATTTAAATCTGTTGAATGGGAATTGCGTTAAAGAGAACAAACAATCATCCATTACGATCTCCGAAGCATTTCACAATCAAATCTGACATATTTGGCGCCCTACTTGAGACTTATAATTAATTCGATTATGGATTTAATTGTGGCTATGGTGGATCAAGTCCCTATTATTGCAATTAAATAATGATATCCCTTAATTAATAATACAAGTGTAGGAAGCTGCTTACTTAAACAACCTTCAATCAAAATTGATCAATTTTGGGGTAAAATGTATTAATATCCTTTTTAAAAAGGTGTAAAATAAGCTACTTGACTGTGGGGTATTATTTAAATCTGTGGAATATTTTTAACGTATAACAATAAGAAACACCCATCCATTACAAACTCTAGAGCACATTACAACCTTATCTAGTGTATTTGGCGCCCAACGTGGGGCATAAAGAAGTCATTATTTTCAAGGGCTTAGAATTACCAGAAAAAAGATATCATTCCTTTGACATTCAAATAAATGTTTATTACGGTAGTACTTTGGAGGCGGCCTCGATTGCCATGCGTAACTCACGATAATTCTGCTTACGCGTACATTAAGTGAGGGCTCCACTGCTAAGTACCAAGATTAACTTTTTTCTTAGTACAGAGTGACGGGAAGAGCAGGAAATTTGGATGATAGTAAGCAAGACAACAGCCTACCCACAACAACACAGTGTCATGTAGCTAACCTCTGAAATATGAAGAACCCAAATCATTGCGTAACACTGTACAGCACACGTCACTCACAGAGTTTTGATAATAATCTATCTCTATCTCCTGTATATGATTTTCTTTGTACCTTATTGTAGTGATTGTATTCTTTAATTAGATTAGGCTTGGAGAATTTCGAACTAAGAAAAATTAAAATACCCATCACAAACGATTTGCAACCTGGCCGTGTGTACCTCGCTTTACTTCCATGTCTACAACATCTGCATATGTATTCGAAAATGCTTATTACAATTGCCAAACTCAGACTAAAACTGCCCTTATTTCTAGGGGCCGAGAAATCAAATTCGTATATCCAAATGTGTCACAAAAGAGTACAGAAATTGTGCCTTGTTCGATAGAAATAGAAAGCAAACGAGCTCTGTCGAATACACTCATGCTTTGGCGTTGAGAAATAAATCCGAAAAGTGCTTGGAAGCCGAATTTAAGGACTACTAAAGCAATCTGATAAGTAGATTTAAATAGTGACATAACGTTATGTTATACTTGCTATGCACATGATCGATAAACAGGCTATTAAATTAATGAATGACAAGGCAATAGTTGGCTGGGTATTGCATTTCTTGCATCACATGCGAAAGGTGAACCTACTTAGGTTAATAGGTAGTGAAATAGCATTATAGTATAGTATGCTTTGAATGCCATTGAAAAACACACTATTAAATTGATTAATGACAAGGGTTAGTTGCTAGACTAGGATTATTTCAAAATCTGGGTCACAGGCGAAAATGTACATCTTACATACAGCTTTAGAGTGGAATAAGTTGCCGCCTTGTTCCCTGAGAGATACAACCTAGAACTTTTCAAGGTCAGAGTGAATAGGTACTTACTAGGTCAATGTGCGTCATCTTCGAACACACCGTCGCTTACCATCAGGCGAGTTGGTGGTCAAACGCGGACCGATACGCGATAAAAAAAAATCTTTTAATTACACTAATTTACGCTAATTTTGTAAACTACACGTCGGAGAATATATACGAGAGCTGCACAAACTGATGCCAACCTCTCCTTTTATTGTCAGGGTGTCTGCGTCGTAAATTGTGCTATCCTGTCGTGGCAGAGGTTCTGTCTTCGTACAAAGAGATTCTAAAGATGTTTCATTACCCGAACAGCGAAAATGAGTAGCATTCTGCCATCAGCAATGTTTACAACACAATACACTTGATTATAGACTAGCGGTCCATCCCGGCTTTGCCCGTGCTAGGTACTTTCTGGTCAACGCATCGATTCGATTTATCTTTTTCAGTTTGATTAATTTCAAACTATAATAGAAATATAATTTTTAATATAATTTCTAATTCTAAATTAGAATTAGAAAATAGGAAAATAACCATAAATATACTTTTTCATCCAACCAGCTCGGAAAGAGCACTTTTGCTCCTCGATATCAGAGCGCAAAAGTCGTTTTTACCCTCTAGAGGTTAAAGTAAATTTATATGACAATATATATGACAAACTATTTATTGTGACAAAAAGTACATTCATACAAAAAAAATAATTGAAATACATATTCAATTTACGCACTTTTGCCACAACCCGGCCTCAGCTCAGCATAATGCCGATTGGATCCAATCGGCGCTGGTCTTCCGCTGGTGCCGGCGAGTGACGACACACACTACACCACTCAATAATCTTACACTAATAATAATGTTACACATAATATATTCACCTAGCCTCATCACATAACAATACATTCATACACACATAATATATATTCTAATTTAAATACTAAATTTAAATATACATAGGTACATGCCTTAACTATACTTATTTATAAATACAACCCCTTACAACCAAGTAATATAACTATGACAAGCTGATGATGCGTGACAATATAAAATAACAGTTCATTTACATATTTATACAATGAAAAATTAAAACGTAACAAATAGCCCTCAAATAGCACTTGTATCGTTTTTCAGTTCTTCTTCTCCCTTCTGATGATTAAAAATAAATTCTCTAAGGCGCAACCTAAAACAATACATACTTTGCAGGTTCCTTATTGGCGGAGGAATGTTATTCCAGCATTTCGTTGAAGCGTAACGGAAACTGCCCCTAAAAGCGGCAGATCCGTGCCGCTCCATCGAAAGCTGCGTGGTACACTGGCGAAGAGGCCTATCACTTTTCTTCCACGACAGCTTGTCATATAAATATTTGGGACATTTAAACTTCAAAACCCCAAACATTACGCAGGCCAAATGTAACTTGCGGCGGTGCATCATTTTCAAAATTTTGTTTTTATTTAAAAACGGAGTCACATGTGCCCGCAGTGGTATTGCAAAACAGAAGCGTGCACAAGCATTTTGTACTCTTTGTACAAGTTTTTTAGTTCTAGCTACAAGGCGCGGACCAATCACTGTGTCCAGGTAATTTAATTTAGAAAGAATTAATGACTCTATGAGTTGTATTCGTAAATTTTCCTTTATAAATGGTCTAATTTTATACAAACATTTCAATTTATAAAAACAGGTTTTGACACAATTAACTACATGCTTGTCATATCGTAATTGAGAATCCATAACCAAGCCAAGATTCCTTGCCTCGTACACGCGCTCGACGGGCTCTTTCATGAACGTAACTTTTAAAGTTGGATTAAGCCTATCAAGCTGTTTTTTGGTGCCGAAGATTAAATATTTGGTCTTAGTTGGATTAGCACTGAGGCCACTAGTAGCGGACCATGTTGCCGTTCTCTCTAGATCTTCATTAAGCTTATCTATAGCAGCGTCAACGTCCTCCGGCTTAAATGAGATATAAACTTGAATATCATCTGCATAAATATGCACTTTACAATGCTTGATATGTGTGACAATATCAGCCGAAGACAACGTAAATATAACCGGACCCAATATAGAACCTTGTGGAACACCTCGATTCACAGACAACCTATCAGACAACAATGTTAAACCACCAGCGGTACAAATTTTCACAGATTGAGAGCGATTAGACAAATAACTATTGAACCATTTTATAGCTTTATGGTCAAACCCATAGTAACTTAATTTAGAAAGAAGGAGAGTCGTATTTAAAGAGTCAAATGCCCTAGAATAATCTAACAAGACCAATATCGTACACATACCTTTATCTTGGGCACATAGTATGTTATCAGTTACATCAAGTAAGGCTGTCATAGTACTACGACCCTTTCGAAAGCCCGACTGCACTTCAGGTAAGATGTTGTTACTCTCTAGGTACTTAGTTAACTGCATACACACGGCCTTCTCTAGTATTTTAGACATACACGGTAAAATACTTATAGGTCTGAGATCCTTCAGTTCGACAGGATTTACAGTTTTAGGTAAAGGTCTAACAATAGCGTGCTTCCAATCGTCAGGGAACGTACTGGTCTCAATAGAGGTGTTCACCAGCGCTAAGATATTATCAATGCTGTGAGGAAATGTCAATAATAACATGTTCAGATTAATTCCATCACAACCCTCGGCATTTGACTTTAAAGTTTTTATTATTTTAAATAAACGTTCGAGACTAATTGTTTCCAAATGAAAAGTAGAATTATTAAATTTGTGAAATTCAAAAAATGTTAAATGTGATATAGAAGTTACCGAGGACCCCGGTACATTTAAGAAATGCACATTCATAATGTTAGGATCGTTAAAAAAAAAAAAAAAAAAAAAAAATTGAATTTAGAACATAGTGTGTACTGAGGTTTTGAATTCAAAACATAATTTAACCTATTTAATTATACCTCCTTGGTGCCGAATTCATCATACATTTATTTTTAATTTGTTAAAAACTCATACTCGGAACCTCTTTGGTGTACTTTTTCTTAAATGCTTTGCGCGCAATTTTCTTTTCACGTATGGAGGATAGAGGTAAAGAATGTTATTTCAAATGGCAAAACATTTTGAAATGCTATGAATGAATCAATGGTAATCGAATTGAAGTATGCTGAGTTGCCGAGTTAAATAATTAAACATTATTGACAACTAAAATAGTAACTAATAGATAATTTCAACTACTTGTGCAGTACAAAATAATGTAGTAAATATTACATCAAATAAATAATTACTATTTAGAGAAAACATGTAGGTACAATATATTTTGAAGTCAAAACTTCTTTTGGCGCACCAAAGACAGATTTTTCGTGGGCTGTCAATTTAATTCTAGCGTCACGCTCGGGAATGATAAGAAATCTTCGGGTAAACTCGGGACCATAGCCATCTAGAAATGCCTCAGCCTTTCCCATTGGCCATTTAAAAATGTGTCTGCATTTCTAGATGGCCATGCTCATAGCCACGCCCTCCGGTTTCACACCCGTAGTTTCCAAAGTAAAAATCAAATTCTGAGTTATAAGTTACCACTTCTATCGGCAGTGCCTATGACTGCCAATATTTTTCTTTCATGAATTCTTAATAGTACGTTTATTAATTTCCTTTAAAATGTACCCTGATGGAAATTTAGCGCTACTATAATTTAATGCATTTGGGCGGACATTTTTTCTTGTACACATGAAACTCCTTACCTCAATCGGTCAACTCTCCATATTTTCACGTCATATTGTTATTGTTAAAACCATGGCTAAATAAACTTAAGTTTAAAACTTATAAAATTGAATACAAGTGAAAAACCGAAATACCATAATAATAAGTGATTCTAGCGACCAAAAAGTTTATTTAACGCCAACAGAATCGACTGAAACTGAAAATGCGCAAAGCGTTTAGTAATTTCCTCGCTAGGGGGGGATGAAAAATTACGTGTTACACTCGAGTGCAAAGATTTTTCACCTTGTGTCCTTTTGATTTCCTTGCTACGCTCAGGATTCTAATTTTTGAATCCCTCGCTACGCTCGTGATTCAACTTTAGAACCCTTCGCTTGCTCGGTCATCAAAATTGAGCACGCGGTTAAAAAGCCACTTTGCACTCTTGTACAACAAATAACTATTTCATCCCACCAGCTCGGAAAGAGTACTTTTGCTCCTCGATATCAGGGCGCAAAAGTCGTTTTTACCCTCTAGAGGGTAAAGTAAATTTGAATTAAGAAAAGCGTGTGTACTGAGGTTTTGAATTCAAAACATAATTTAACCTATTTAATTATACCTCCTTGGTGCCGAATTCATCATATATTTCTTTTTAATGTGTTAAAAACTCATACTCGGAACCTCCTTGGTGTACTTTTTTTTAAATGCTTTGCGCGCAATTTTCTTTTCACGTATGGAGGATAGAGGTCAAAGATTTTTTACCTCATAGAGGTAAATAATGTTATTTCAAATGGCAGAACATTTTAAAATGCTATGAATGAATCAATTGTAATCGAATTGAAGCATGCCGAGTTGCCGAGTTAAATCATTAATGACTATGTACTAAAATAGTAACTAATAGATAATTTCAACTACTTGTGCAGTACAAAATACATGTGCACACAAAGCGTTTAGTAATTTCCTCGCTAAGGTAAGGGATGAAAAATTACGTGTTGCACTCGAGTGCAAAGATTTTTCACCTTGTGCCCTTTTGATTCCCTTGCTACGCTCAGGATTCTAATTTTTGAATCCCTCGCTACGCTCGTGAATCAACTTTAGAATCTTTCGCTTGCTTGGTCATCAAAATTGAGCACGCGGTTAAAAAGCCACTTTGCACTCTTGTACAACAAATAACTATTTATTGCGGATAAGTAACGAGAACAGGAATTACGCAGGCAAAACTACGGGGTGCTGCTAGTGTAGGTATATGTTCACGTCTCACCATACGTGGGAAATGGCTCAAATTTTACGCCTGCCGAAAGAGCTGGTATATTTATTATAGAGTTCACTCTTCTGGGTACAGAAACTTTCTAAATTTTTGACGTCAAAAGATCTCAAATAGAAAAAAATTACCACCAATTTACCACGATCTCAAATAGAAAAAAATACCAGCACCAATTTACCGACTAAGCCACCACGCGAGCCGAAACCACTAACCCACTATGGCTTTTTTACTATACTCGTACTTCAGTAGGTTACAAATACTCTATGACGTTGAGTCTGCTCAAACAACAAGTCCGACTGACTTCCTAACTTAATGCATAAATAACTTCAAGTCCAGTTTAGTTCACGTAACTTACTCGTCGTGTGAACTTGGTCTAACTTATTGCGAATGTGTAAAACTTGAGACATGTCTGCTTTGGTTCTGTTAGCGGCTAGAACTGGCCCGTATTATGAACTCTTGATAACTTTGGTGGAATTACTGTACAGCATCTAGTGTCCCGCTAGACAGCTGGAAACCGCTGGTTGCAGGTTACGCAGGATCGTTCGTTGTGTAAATCTAGGAGAGAGGCCTATGTTCAGCAGTGGACGTTTTGCGGCTGATGATGAACATGATCTAGTGCCCCACTCGGACTTGAGGAAGGAGAGATGCAAAACCATAATCCACTGCCTTGGCCCAGTGCGGGTCGGTGGATGATGCATGACCACGCAAAATTCTTGGAACATGTCGTTTTCCGCACGATGTTTTTCTTCCCCGATGCGAAAGTTTGTACGTACATATGGAGGTTTGTTACTTCTTCAAGCAGAAACTGCCAAAGGGATCTGGATGACATTTGATACATAAATAGACAATAGTTTGGAAAAACACACACACCACTTTTTGTATCGAAAACATATCTGTGACTGGATCAAGAAATACGCGAGTGAAACTGCAGGATGCTACTAGTTATATACCAAGACAGCGTTAAACTATTAGACGATGAAACAAAACATTTTACAGAATACTTTTTCGTAGAGTACAACTCTGCTCACATTTCGCTAATATTGAAGCAAATTTGTCTTAATTGCACCGCAAAATGAGCCAGATTGGCGCAATGGAGCCGCAAAATTAACAAGATTGGCTAAATTTCAACCCTAGTAGCAAGCACCGAGTTGATAATAATTAGTTGTGTAATTAAAACATCTCGAAACTTAGGACTACTACCTCTGTGTGGCATTGCTAAAGGATTTTGGCGGGGATGCCAAGGAGATATCAACATTTCTGCTTAATAACTTTCAAAATACTAGGACACATGTTTGTTTGATATTTTAACAGACCTAAAAAAAAGAGTAAGTTCTCAATACGGTTGTGTGCTTTTTTATGTAATAATACTCGTAGCCCCGGCATTTGTGAATCAATTTTGATGATTCATTTTTGGTCAGGAGACGATTTCTTGACTTTTGACTTTTTAGAAAATCTTTGAAATGTTTTCGAAACAAAAAAAAAACATCAAAATCGATTCAAAATTAGCTGAGGTACAACGAATTTATCATCTTCTCCTTTTTTGAAATCGGTTAAAAGTAACGTTTATTAACAAAACTTGCAAACTACATGACACTAGATTATATTCAATTAATTTCTAACTAGGAGTGACGATAGACGGAAGGTAGCTGGTGGCGATTGGAAGCATAAGACCGAGGATCGAGCTGAGAGGCGTATTAACGGAAAGGCTTATGTCCAACAGGGGACGAACATAGGATGATGATGATGAATTACTAACTCTAAGCCTTGCTGTGTTATCCATAGACCGATGAAGCTCAAGAGAAGATTAATCAAATCCACCACCCGTTGAAAGCGTATCCAGCATGCTGGTTACATTATTACGCTGAGTGGCAATGCTTAGGTATAGCGTTGAGTCAAATAAACTCGAGGAGTTGATCAAGCAGTTGGAGAGGTTTTAGAAAATGAGCCGCCACAGGCACTTATTTACGTAAGTATTTTTTTTTAAATAAAGAGTGAGGAGACGCTCAGGTCATGTGCCTGATGGTAAGCAACATGCCTGCCACATAACGGCACAGTGACACGCAGCTATTATTGGAAAATGAAGAGTCCAAATCATTACTTAGCACTGCACTGCGCTCGTCACCCAGAGATCTAAGATGGTATATCTCTAAGCCCAGTAATTTCTCTGGAAACATTGCCCTTCAAACCGGAACACAATAACGTTTGAACATTACTGCTTGGCGGTAGAATAACTGGCAAAGGTGTGGTACTTCCCCAGGCGGACTCTGCCAAGAGTCCTACCACTACAAAAGTCCTTGTTTGGTAGTTCGTAGAATTGGTTAGTTTCGTTTTCATCACAAAAGAGCTATGTTTGCTGTTTTTAAGCTTAAAATGTTGTAAACCTCAGAGAATATACCTCAGGTGCAAATCGATTACAAAACGACAAAAATTAAAGGAAATCTTCAATCATGTATTATTTTTAGTTTACACTATGCTAAATAATTTGGAGGAGGTTTTTTTAAATATTGCTTATACTTAATTTTATTTACATTTTAACCTAGACCTTTACGAGTAAGCCTACTTATTCATAGTACTAACCGTTGAAAGCAACTTATAACTTAATTTAAGTCTACTTATCCTCGGTTGCTAAGTTTGAGAGACTTGTAATATATTTTCTTTTAAATTTATTAGAGACGTCGACGCGAATGTTTTTGTAAGCAGTTTTGAAGAAGTGGGGCAATCAACACTTGCCAAAGGTAATTTCATATTCATTAAATTCTTACAACGCTTTTAAGGTACTTCGAAAAAAGTTGCTAAAACGTTTTGAAGTATCGGTTAAAAAAACGAGCTAGTTATAATGTGTGATATTTCACATGGTTTATGTTCTATAAAGTCGAACGAGGTTTGACTCCTCTTTTTTAGGGTTCCGTACCCAAAAATGGGACCCTATTGCTGAGACTTTGCTGTCCGTCTGTCTATCCGTCCGTCCGTCCGTCGGTCTATGACTTGGCTGTATCTCAAGAACGGTGATAGCTGGATAGTTGGAATTTTCACCTTCTATTGTCTTCCTTTCTATTGCCGCTTTGAGTACAAATATTAAAAATAAAATAAAATCAATATTTAAGGGACTCCCAAAGAACAAACTTGTTTTTTTTACCGTTTCTTGCGATTACTTCTTCGGTACTAACAATGGTGACAGATTTTAGTTGTATGTTCTCTCTAAATATAATTAATTTTACATGAAATAAATAGTTAAGAGGCTCCCATACAATAAAAGAGGTTTTCACCGTTTACTTGCTAATGGTACTGAACCCTTCATGCCCAGATCCACTCGCACTTGGCCAGTTATTTTTAATGAGAACTTCTACACGGCTTTGTAATAAAATTTGGCGTGGACTGTGGAGTGGGTTTTTCCCGTTGAATACGATCTTGGTGTCTTCAAGTCGAACATGAAATATGTTCGACTTGAAGTTGGGTTCTTCTAAACAAGCAAGTTTCTCTGATTCGTAAAATAACTTTCGTCTGATTCGGCATTAAAAAATTACCTTTGTACATCTTTTAGGTTAATTTAACTATCGCCAAACTTTTAACGTACGTTTTAACTTAAGCTTGCTGTATTGTAAAAAAATATTGCTCATCTTTTTCATTCATCTTATCGGGCTTTCACCTTAAATATAGCTTCAAAAGGTGGTTTTCTTCGTAAGATCGGTTTTTTTGGGACTATCTGCTCCATTTTAAATGGGTCTTATACTCTCTATCTCATCACATTTTTGTTGGGTCATTTTAAGTAATTTTTCCCCTCTACATGTTGATTGATCATAACTTAATACACAATTAATAAATCTTCGTTTCAGAAATGATAATTTATTATTAATGAACAAAACTAAAACTTCATTACTTACGGTCTCAAGATAACTAAGATTTCAAAATATTCCACATACTAATATTTAGAAAATGACGAATTATAAGAATACAAATAAAAACAAGTCGGGCATTTATTTGGCTCAACATAATTATAAACATTGCCATTTATGCTGGACACGCCTAGGTAATGGGCCTCATCATCATGAATATTTCTAAACCTGCGCATAAGCCTAAGCAGCTCCCTTAATGTTTCCACAGCTGGGACTCTGGAACTGCTCTCAGACAGAGAGACTTAAGGGCAGAATCCACCACGCTGACGCAGTGCGGGTTGGCGAATGACACATGACCTCAAATTAATCTAAGAACATGTGGTTTTCCTCAAAGATGTTTTCTTTTACCGTTCTCTAAAATAGCTACAAAACACAAGAATTCGAAAAGACAGAGGTACGCGTGGAATTCAAACTGTTGTATGTGGGTAGGTCAGATATTGTTTGTTAATTTAGTATGTAGGTACTTCATAAATAAATCAGTTGTCTTCTACGATGTGCACCGGCTGTTTCATTGTCTGTTCCCACAGCTACCACACGAACCATGAGCTCCAAATTGCTAGTTGTCTTTATTATCAATTGAGTAAAAGTAAACCAATTGAATAAATGTAAGAATTTATATTGACAACTGTTCGATCTTTCCCATACAAAATTTCACAAAGGAATGCTCTTCAACGGCTTAGCTCCATCTACTTATAGCGCCAACCCCTCTAAAACTCTTTTGAGATGGCGGGTAGAAGTGAATGGTATCCCACCGGCGCCCTCTACACTAAATGACACATATTTAGACTCAAATCCCAGTTTTAAAAATAATACTATAGTGAAATACACGGCAAACAAAATACAGGTGATAACATCTTTGGGCTAAACCTTCGTCCGTCTCTACCTAAATAATTCAGATGTGCAATTGGTAATAACATACAACAATATGATGCAGGACCATTTCAACAAATGTTTACCGCCATTTTGTGCCAATATCATTAGAATTAAAACCTTGAAGACGTTCAAGCGTCATTTACAAAACGCGATGTAATTTATGAATTTCGACGGAGGTAGGCGACCCCAGATACCTAGGTGTTCTAAGTTCTGAATTGTGACCTTTGCTCTTATTTAAGCTATCCTTTACTTAATTAACTAATCCTAACAAATATTATAAAGGCGAAACTCTTATCTGTCTGTCACGCCTAAACTACAGAATCGATTTAAATGAAATTTAAATTTAGACTTGTTTTTAGCCTGAGAAACGACATAAGACCTCGTTTAAAAAATGTTATAAGAAGTTGAAATTAAAGTTTTGTGTGTCTGTATGAAATACATGGCAGTGTGTGTGTTTTTTGGCGTGTGGCAAATTTTTTTTTTATTGATATTTTTTTTTTAAGTATAATTATAAAAAAAATGCATTGGCACTCCTCTACATAAACTATTAGTATGAGAAATGTATGATTAAGCTAGTCCCAGCTGTGTGATCATTTAATAGACTGCTTATGCATTATTTGTTTTATTAGCATTAACCCCTAAATAAATGTTTCTAAACCCCTAAAAACAAAAACAAAAAAACAAAAACCCTAAAACCAGCAGAGTGTTAACGCAAGGTTTATTATAAACTTAATTATCTGGTAAACTAATAAATACATGTTTATGAAACCTCGTAAAAAGGAAAATCAAAGGGTCTTCAAAACTTCCCTCGAAGTTATATCGAGAATATTAGCAACTTGATCGTAATCTCATTAAAGACTTGAGAAAAGTTGCGGTTCTTCGCGAAAATTGCGATTTTGTTTTACTTATACGGAATATTTTAGGCAACTTTATTAGCTTTTAATTTGTATTTGGAGTGCTTTTAGCTAAGACTGAAGTTAATTGGAGAAGGTTGAGTTTATAACTATTCAAATTAAATGTTTCTGAATTTAATATTATGAATGCAAAAGTTTGGATGTGTGTTGCTCAATCACGTCACAATAGCTGTATGGATAAGGTTTAAATTTGAAAAACCGCTAGGATATGGTCTGGAATATCACATGGGCTACTTTTTAACGTCAGAAAGTTACTGGATCAGGCACAACACGAGTAAAACCGTTGATCGCTACTAGTGCAGAATCGTTGGTCTTCTACATTAGTATTTTTATTATGTCTGGGTGTTTCTATGTATAATAAGTATGTATTTAAAACTATATAAGTATTATATCAGCTATCTGGCCGCCACACAAGCTTTGCTTAGTTTGGGGTCAGATGGTGTTGTGTGTTAATTGTGCACCAATATTTATTTACTTATTTATTTAGTTAGATGTTTTGCTCGTACTACTGCTGCTTGAGGATCTATGACAGTTGGCTGCAAGTACTCCTCTACTAGGAAGCCAATTTTTAGGGCTAGCGCTAACCTTGCTCAACCATAGACCACACTTGAAGCATACTCGTACATAAAGTAAACCTTCATGTTTTTGAAGTGAAAACTTCTTTAGGCGCGCCTAGACAAATTTTTCGTGGGGTGTAAATTCAATTCTACCGTCACGCTCGGGTATGATAAGAAATCTTCGGGTAAACACGGGACCTTGGCGATTGGGCTAGATTGATCTAGAAATGCGTCAGCCAATGGGAAATGCTGAAAGGGCGTGGCTCGCTATCATGGCATGGCCATCTAGAAATGCGTGAGCCAATGGGAAATGCTGACGCATTTCTAGATGGCCATGCCAAGATGACGAGGTCACACCCTCCGGTTACACCCGTGTAGTTTCCAAGGTAAGCTATCAAATTCTGAGTTTTAAGTTTTCACTTTTATCGGCAGTTCTTATGACTGCCAAGTTTTTTTTTTCATCTTCACGCTTTAAATAAACAGTACCATTTAAACTATGTTGTCTGTCTATGTTGTGTAATCGTACGTATAGCTGAAACAATTATACCCGTGTTCGCTTCTGTATGGTCCTTCAAGCAATCCTCCGAGCAATCGCTTTGATGCTCGTCTAGCGTTGCTGTAACACGTTATTTTCGAAGTCATTTCGTTTATTATATTAGTACTAACTGACCCGGCAAACGTTGTTTAATTGCCATATAAATTATTTCTAGGTAATTTCTAGTGGTTTCTAATGATGAACGATAATTGATCAGTTATCGAGCGGGATGAAAAATGATTAATTTACTAAAATGGCTATTAAAAAATAGGGGTTGGTGATAAAAAGGTAAACATTTAGGGTTGTATGTATATGCCACATTATAAAAATAATAACAAAAAAATGTTCAAAAATAAAAAATAAAAATTTAGGGGTGTACAACCCTTATCACTTAGGGCTATTAAAAATAGATAGTAGCCAATTCTCAGACCTACTGAATATGTATATAAAATTTGGTAAAAATCAAAAGCCGTTTCGGAGGAGTAAGGCCCTGACCAGACTAGCTACTTTTTGAAGCGTGACGCAGCGTCTGTCGCCTCTCGCCGCTGCTAAAAGTAGCTAGTGTGGTTTGGCTGTAAGGTAACTAACATTGTAACACGAGAATTTTATATTTAAGAAGATGTAGAAAATAATGGAACTTGAAAATTAAATAACGAGAACGGGAACTACGCGGAGTAAAACCGCGGGGTACTGCTAGTTGATTTTATAATTGCAATTTCAGTATTCACTTCATAGAAAAGATATTCAATTTGAATTTGTAAAACTCGACACTTTTGGCGTAGAATACCAAACTGATCTTCGCAAACTTGCATATTCAAGAGAGAAATCCTATTAATAGTAAGAATAAACGTTAGATGGATTGATGGATTTGGATATTTCTTGCTCAATCACGTTAGACTATAATCTGGGATAGCACAGATTATTTTTCATCGCAGTAAAATAAATAGCTATATAAAACTAGCACCTCTACGCGGGTAAAACTCCACGGAGCTGATAGTTTAATTTAAAACTATTAATTTAAAGCCATTAATTAGTTCTTAGCTTTCATTCCCGATAACACCTATTTCCAATCTCAATGACAGATCCAAGATCCAGACGACCTAAATCTCGGGCTTAAAGCCGGGTCACACAGAGGCGATCCGATGGCGATAGCGATAGCGACGAGACGGGTTTTTTTGTAATGTTCGAATTTGTACGCAACCTGACACACAGCAAGCGGGCGCGATCCCATACTCGGATACGATCCAGATCGCTATCGGATCGCTATCGCTATCGGCTGTGTGACCCGGCTTTTATTCAGCAAAACACGAGAAAATTATACTAGTACATACATCTAATAATAATAACTAATAACTTTGGTACATAGGTATGTTCAGTTAAAAACAAATAGATACTAGTGACGCCTGCACTAGGAAAGACCTGTATCGCAGGGACACACTAAAGACGCTTACTAATCTAATGTATGGTGCGGAGATATCATGTTTATCAGTGATAATTAGTACAATTTATTACAAATCTAAAAATAACAAAAAAGTAATGTAAAATAAGAAAGTATGGAAGTTAAAGGCAAATGCCACATAAAACAAGAAAAAGAAATAAATCAGTCGTTGTAATGTATGTATATGCACGTATATGTATGTATGTATGTGTATGTATGTATATGTATGTATGTGTATGTATGTATATATATGTATGTATGTACCTAAAGGTGAAGAGAGTATCAGCTTGTACAGATGTGTATATGTTAGTGTGTGATAGTGAGTTATTCGAACCGTCATTTTTATTCAAACAAAAATTTTTAGCAAGGACTCTGTTTCGGCATAGGTAAGTGAGTGCAAGTAGGAAAATACCAAGCATTTGCATTCTCTGTAGCTTTTGTTTTGAATTTGGCAATTTTGGTTGATCAAGTTGTAGATGTATGGGAATCTGAAATTAGGAAAACGCTGTGCGAAAGCAGTTTTAACTCTAGGTTCAATAGCACGAGGAAGTCTTCTTTTTTCTGAACCTTCGACTTCCTTAAGGCTGAGCTGTTTGCGATGAACGGCCAAAGTCACCTTTTGAATGTGTAGTTGACGAACGCTTAAAACTCTTGCCTCTGCAAATAGATCCGTCGTGGGATATCGATATGGAAGCTTGAGCATAACTTTGAGCACAGCTCGTTGGGCTCTCTCTATCTCCAGCATGGACGTGACGCCGGCCCCACCCCACACTGATAAGCAGTATGTTAAGATCGATTCGCACAAAGCCTTATATACCATTCGAAGTACGCGTTCATTTGCAGAGTTCCGTAGCTTTTTCATCACATGAATAAGTTTGCGAACCCTTGTACCCAGGTTTGAGATATGTTGCTTGAATGACAGTTGTTCGTCGATTACAATGCCTAAATAAAACACAGTCGCTGAACGAGAGATCGTTTCGCAACTACAGCTTGCTAGGTTACAGGAGTGAATTTTGATACAGTGCGATTTATCCGGTTGTGTAGTTTTAGTTTTATAAAAACACAGATACTTTGTTTTTTCGAGGTTCAATGTTAGCAAATTTTTATCCAGCCATCGTTTTATTAGGGTCATCCCGGATTCAGCGCTACTAAAGACTTCTTTCCACGTATTACCTCGAAAAAGTGCGACAGTGTCATCAGCGTAACAGATAAGATTTGGTACAGTGGTGCAGCAAGCAGAGTGAAGATCATTTATGTATATATTAAACAAAGTAGGGCCCAGCACGCTGCCCTGTGGCACACCGAAGCCAATTGGTAAAGAATTCCCAATCTCATCACCTATTACAACACATTGCTTTCTACCGCAAAGATAACTTTGAAACCATTTCAAGGGCAGACCTCTTATTCCCGCAAGTTCAAGTTTTTTTATTAGAATAGGCTTAGAAATAGTGTCAAAGGCCCTTGCAAGGTCCAAAAACACACCAACAGCTTTTTGGCCACTGTCCAGGGTTTTGGCTACTTCCCTGGTCAAAATTTCAACCGCATCCTCTGTCGATTTTCCTTGCCTGAAACCAAACTGATTTTTCGATAATAGGTTAATCCTCTCTAGATAACGAACAAGACGAATATTAACAATTTTTTCGAGTAGTTTGGAGAATGTGGCCAAAAGTGATATAGGTCTGTAATTTTCCGGAAGGTTTTTTGGACCATTTTTATGAATAGGGGTCACTCCAGCTAACTTCCATGGTTGCGGAAAAACACCTGTGGAGAGACTAGCATTAAATATATGAGTTAACGGCGTAATAATCTCTTTTTTGATTGCTATTACCAAAGCAGGTTTTATGCCGTCTATCCCAGGTGCGCTGTCCCTTCTAAGTCCATTAATCAGACTACTTACTTCAATTTCGTCTGTAGGCTGCAGAAAAAACGAATCTGTTCCATCAGAAGAGCTTTGATTCGTCAATGTTACTAGATCTGCTTCTGTTTGGTTAAGTTTTTTGAGCAATTGGTTAGCAAGCCGGGAGCCCACCTCTGTAAAATACTCATTGCAGTGATTGATTGATTCTACAGCATTCTGTCTGCACTTTAGTAGTTCTGTGGCAGGAGATGGTCTATGTGGCGTGTCAATGATATTTTTTATGGATTTCCATAGTTTTTTAGGGTTTCGTGTGTTATCTTCCAGAGTTTTATTCTCATACTCACACTTAAGTTTTCTGAGAAGGCTGTTAAAGAAATTTCTATACCTGCGATAAACCAGTATTCGTTGAGTATCTTCTGGGTGCTTTTTGAGATCGAGATGCAACTTATCGCGATGTTTCATGCATTTAATCAGACCCTGAGTAATCCATGGTTTCAAGGGAACCTTTGACCTACTAATTCTGTTAACATGAGTATGTTTATTAATAGCCGACGATATTATTATTTGGAACTTATTGACCGCCACGTCTGCATTCGATTCGTTTAGTACGCATGACCAGTTCACTGTCTTCAGCTCGGATGAAACTGCTGTAAAATCAGTTTTCAGATAGGTTTTATTAAGTTTTTGCTTATTTCCTGGAGAAGATAGAGACATGCCTAAGAAAACCATGGCGTGGTCCGTGATACTAGTTTTAGCAATTACTCCTATTAGATCTGTCGCCTTGGTTCTGGCAAATATATGATCCAGGCATGAGTTTTCTCTTGTGGGGCTTGTGATTACTGATTGCAAGCCTAGTTCACCCATCATACAGAGATATTCATTGCTAGACTCATCTAATGGACTCATGATATTAATATTTATATCGCCAGCTACCACAACCGGAATATCGTCTTTTAGGTCACCCAAATATTTACTTAAGCCGTTGCAAAAGTTTTGCACGTTTTTAAAAGATGGTGAGCGATAAATCCCGAGAATCGTTGCTATCGACGGAATGTCTATTCTAAGACACTCTAATTCACCGATATTAGGTTCCAGAACTGTAGCATTCCAGCATTTTTTTACGTAGGCCACTACCCCTCCACATTTGTTATGCAAATTTCGTGTGCTATAGCTCTGATATTCAGGAATTTGGTTTATGATTGGATCACTACCGAGCCAGCATTCTGTGAGGATAACTATGTCTATTTCCAAATTCAATCTCTGTAACGCTACTAGAAATTCAGTGGAGTGTTTCTTTATGCTTCTTATATTTAGAGCGAGGACTTTAAAATTGTGTGCATCGTTAAAGATTGTTTTACAATTTTCGAGCAAGTCGCAGGATATGCAGGTGGTTGAAAGCGCGTTGTCAATGTCGTTGACAGTATCTAAATCAATAAATGTTGTCATGTGTGATATCGAGATGTTATGATTATGAAAGTTAGGAATGTCAGAGATTCGCACATGAGAAAAGTATCAAAACGTATAAGATAGCGCGTATAGCTGACTTCCACCTCGTGTATTTGAAACATAAACTTAGAACAGTAGTTCCCCGAAAGCATCGATGTGTAGATCTGCTCGCGTGAGATTACAAAACTAAGACTGTTTGGTTTGGTATCGTGTGAGTTAGTGTGGTGTGTAACGGTGAAATATCTTATGAAAGCATAATATACTAACAACAATATATTTAAGCCAATATGTCTACTTCCATAAAAAATGCATAAACTAAATTTAAAAAAGAACAGCCAAATGCCATAATAGTAAAGAATTATTTTAAAGCTTCCAGCTCTAGGAGCCTCCTTGGCGTGCAAGAGCTGATTCGTCTGCAGGGCCCACGCGCTGATCGACATCACTTCCTGACTGGATGCGAAAAGCAGGTCCATCCTTAGATTGCCGCACATAGATGACTCCGTTCCGCACCCAGCAGTAACGAAATTTATGTAACCGTGCCCGGTGTCGCGCCTCGTTGAACAAGATACGATTTACTTTCGTCAGTCTTTCGTTAACGTAAAGCTTATTAGAAGTGCCCTGCGCAACAAGTTCCGATGTGAGGTTACGCCGGGACTTGGCCGCCTGAAGAAGTTCGTCTCTTTTTGTACGGCGGAGTAATTTAATGACGATTGACCGGGGGGGCCTCTCCGATTCAGTAGCACCCTGGGAGCTCTTCAAACCCACTCGAGTGACACCATCAATGTCGGCAGCTGTGAGATCAACTCCAAGTCGGGTGGATATAACCAACGCAAAATGCACAAGGTTCTCGCTGACGCATTCCGGAACTCCAGTGATTTCTAACTCATTTCGAAGGCTATTTTGTTCTTGAGCATTGATCACTGATTTTAGGTTTTTAAGAGACTCTTTCTGTAACGAAATTTCATCTTCTTGGGCTGCTATCTTCTTTTCGTAGTTGTCCAGACCAGTAGGAGTGGCGGAAGACAGCTGGGCTTTAAGAAGTTGAATCTCTTGTCTTAGAAGAAACATTTCTTTGTTTTGCTCCTTCAATTCCCTTACCTCTTTTCTTAAAGAACGTAGTTCGTTAGTAAGTTGTGTTATGTCTGAGTCTGTGTTGCCGGAAAGCGCTGGGTTAGATAATTGTCTACGTGTGCCACGAAGCTGGTTGACTCGGTCAAGAGTGGTGTTCGGGTCGGAGGCATCATAGGTGGAGTTGAACTGGACAGTACGGCTGCCTATTGGAGTGTCGGCATTGCCTCTCTTCGGACGCGAGCTGACGCATAATGGACAAAGCCAGTTATCCTTGGCATCTTGGTTAAACAGTTTAAAAGCGTCAACATCAATTCCTAGACAAAGTATGTCATACGTATCCTGGCAAGCACCACACTCCAAGTAATCCAATGTTTGGATGGGTTTTCCGCAGCCACTACACTTCGTTGCCATTATTTTGTATAAAAAAGTAAAAGTGCAAAAAAAAAAAAAATATATATATATAATAATAAAAAATATCAAAGTGCAAAAATAATAGATGTGCCTAAGGATCGAGTTCGCTTCTTCAAGTTCAAGCAGCACCAACGTTGCCGACGGAGACAATCTGTTTGATTTGTTAAGCTCCGAAATTAAGCACTAGAAACGTCCAGGTCCAAGTCTGTGGAATATCGGTATCCAACTTGCAACTTTTTAATATGTGGGTACTTAGCTGTTGTTTCTTCGGGCAGCGAGGTTTTTTAGGAGTGATTAGATTTTGAAATTTCTGAACACTACACAATATTACACTGTCCTTATATATATATATATACACAACACTCTAATTTTGCACCGTTAGGAGAATTAGGCACCTTTTTAGATTCAAGTCTGAGATATTTTGCAATTTACTTCACTAAAATAAAATTCTATACGAAACACGTCTTTACTAGTATCCGCACGGCGGTGGAATGGACATAGTTGTGCTCTATGGTTTTACCGACGTAGTTGTCATTTCCATATTTTTTCACTTTCACGATAACAAGTAGGCTATTTGGTATAACAGACTATAATATTATAACTGTGTATAGGTACTCTAAATTTTAGATCCGTTCCGTTCTGCCGTTTTGACAAATTTGAAAATGTGAGATTTGTAATATTATCTATACATACAACACTAGTTTACAAAGTATATATTTTTCCAATATCATTAAAGATCATTTATAGTAAATTTGATTTGTGTCGACCCACCCATCATTATAAAACCAAATCTATTTATTTTATCACGTCACGTTTTTTTTAAACATAGGTACGTTAAATTCGTTTTATACGGATTTATTGTTCGTGTCTTATGTTACTGTTGTAAGATTAAAGTAATAGGGATGTTAGCACTAATCACAAATTAATATTAAGTGTTAATTTTATGATAGTTTGTGTTAATAGAATATCGAAAATCTCATTGTTATATTTGCTACTTAGTAAATGTATTATAAATTATTTTAAATGCTATATTTTTAGTCTGTTGTGTTTGTGCCACGAGACCGCAAACACCAATATGGCTTATTACGTCACTAACCGTAAAACAAACTGTCGAATACTGACTAGATTGTTTATCTGCTATAATGTAGTTAAATCTATAGTATCTATACTAGTTCTACTACCTACTCTTTATACTATCTACTATCTTTACTATCTACTAGATGCTAAACCTGAAGAGTTTTTTAATGTTTCAACGCGCTAATCTCAGGAACTACTTGACCGATTTAAAAGATTCTTTGACCGTTGGATATTTACGTGATCCCTGAGTGCTAAAATATGTACCAAGGGTTAAGTCGGGGTGGACCGCTAGTATTTTGAATATATCGGACATGAGCTGACCTGGACATCGCAGTGACATAGATTATACAAGCACCGTGTCTATTCAAATAGCGCTATCGACGTCGAGTGATTAGCTAATTAGTACACCGACATATATGTAGGCATATATTAAGTAATATAGCTGGTAGCAATATATATGCCATGCTGCCCTAGTGGTGAGAATGTTTTATTTCACACTAGCAGCACCCCGCGGTGTTACCCGCGAAGTTCCCGTTCCCGTTGTTCCAGTTATTTTTCCGGGATACAAAGTAGCCTATGAGTTATTGCAGACTATAATCTATCTGTGTTCCAAATTTCAGCCCGATCCGTTCATACGTTAGGACGTGATTGAGCAACAAACATCTAAATATCCAAACATCCATACATTGACATTTTTATAATATTAGTAGGATTTGTGAAGTAGTAGGTTCATATCCCGCATGCACCTTTTTTGAAATGAGAAGTGAGTGTAATAAATTGAGACGAAACGAGACGAGGTGGAATGAAACGAGTTTTTTTTTGTATAGTATAGTTTTTAGAGTTCCGTAAAACGTAAAAACGGAACCATTATAGATTCGTCATGTCTGTCTGTTTGTCCGTCCGTATGTCACAGCCACTTTTTGCCGAAACTAAGAACTACACTATTGAAACTTGGCAAGTAGATGTATTCTGTGAACCAAATAAAGATTTTTACAAAAAAAAAATTAAAAAAAAAAATTAGGGTTGCCCCTCCCATACCTAGAACTGAAACTCAAAATTTTTTTTTCATCAAACCTACACGTGTGGGATAGCTATCGATAGGTCTTCAAAAATGATGTTGAGGTTTCTGATATAGTTTTTGTCTACACTGAATAGTTTGCGCGAAAGACACTTCCAAAGTGGTAAAATGTGTGTCGTCCCCCCCCCCTCTAACTTCTAAAATAAGAGAATGAAAAAATTAAAAAAAATATATGATGTACATTACCATGCAAACTACCAACGACAATTGGTTTGAACTCGATCTGTACATAAAATAAAATACATTATTATTAACACTTCGATCAAAGTTACAACGAACTAAAAAAACTATGTGTACTATGTTACTTGCTGCAACGGAACCCTTCATGGGCGAGTGTAACTCGCACTTGGCCACTTTATTATTTATAGTATAGAGTAGTAAAGATAGTATAGTGACGAGACAAGCAGGACATGTGGACAACACATTTAAAAAAAATAAGATGATCTCTAACCCCTGCAATTTCACTGGAAACATTGCCCTTCAAAATGGAACACAATAATGTTTGCACATTACTGCTTGGTGGTAAAATAACTGGCAAAGGTATGGTTCTTCCCCAGGCGGACTCTGCAAAGAGTCCTGCCACTACAGGTAAGACGAGATGAGGCGACAGGAGACGTAAGGAGAACAGACGAGACGTAAAACAGTATTTTCGCTAAGATAATCTTATTATATTTATAATGGAATGATACATTTAAAAACCTTTACTCCAGCTTTTACTGCCCCAAATCATTACGACGTACGCTCGTTTGTATTCAAACTTTACTTTGCAAGCTTTTACGGTAAATAAAATACTGTAATTCCATTATACTTTTGACAATTAGGACTGAACCTGGCGGAAAATGTTATTACGGATCAAAATATAAAATAATTAAATTTTACTCAATATGGCCTTCAAGTCCGGTTACACCACGATTAAGCAAATTAGAGCTATTGTACGATGATACTTTTTAAAACCAAACCAGGTGTTGATTTTATGGTACATACATATAGGTATGACACGTACATACCTATATCGAAAACTTTCACACCGATTTTAATAAAATTTTGATAGGACCACCTCTGAAGTATTTTTATCTACCAATAAACAAATAATTAACAAAGTGGATTCAACATTTCATTAGCGGAGCTATTGCATAACATAGGTACAACTGAATTGAATTGAATTGTCCTTTTTGAAAACGTATTATTATATTTATGCTAAGATATATATATATATATATAAATATACATATACATATTTAATAAGGAGTGACAAGACGAGCAGGATATGTGCCTGATGGTAAGCAACAACGCTGCCACATAACAGCACAGTGACACGCAGCTTGGAACGTGAAGTGTCCAAATCGTTACCTAGCACTGCACTGCGCTCGTCACATAGAGATCTAAGTTGTTCTATCTCTAAGCTCTGTAATTTCTCTGGAAACATTGCCCTTCAAACCGGAACACAGTAATGTTTGCACATTACTGCTTGGCGGTAGAATAGCTGGCAAAGGTGTGGTACTTCCCCAGGCGGACTCTACCACTGCAATATTGCTCACACACGACTACCATAAACCCAAAAACACGGCTTTTAAGTGACGAGTCTAACAGAATGGAAATTTCCCGAGTCTCCCAAGCTACAAACTGTTTTAAAGGAACATTTGTATGCGAGATAGTCTTTGTCACGGAATGAATTCCGGTCAATCTCGGGTATTGGAAGAATTTTTTATACAACCGATGCGACCTCGGGAATTTAAACTACATTTTATCCCGGTTTACTTTGGATGTCAGTAAATTAAGCTCAAACAGTTTTGTTTTGATGATTTTTAAATATTGATTGTGTATTTTCAAACCCACAAATGAGAAGAGTTGCGTTATAAGAGGTTATAAGTACGAGTATAACGTTTGTATCTGTGTGTGTATATGTCATCGTAAAGTTGACAAAACCGTCAGATGTTAATCTAACGCTTGTGTATTAATTACAATCTTACGAAGGGTTAGGTTAGTTTTTCATCTAACATCACCTTAAATATAAAATTCTCGTGTCACAATGTTAGTTACCTTACTCCTCCGAAACGGCTTTACTGATTTTTACAAAATTTTATACGCATATTCAGTAGGTTTGAGAATCGGCTTCTATTTATTTTTTATATCCCTAAGTGATAAGGATTGTTCACCCCTAAATTTTTTTTTTAATTTTTTGGACAAACATTTTTGTTTTTATTTTTTTATAATGTGGCATTAAAAATACATACAACCCTAAATTTTTACCCTTTTATCACCAACCTCTATTTTTTAATAGCCATTTTAGTAATTTAATAATTTTTCATCTCGCTCTTATTTGTAAATGTATTTCACTTTATTTCGATTAAAATGGCAAATCTAAAATTGTTTTATAAAAATAAACATTAAATTTGTTTTTATTATTAAAGTTTAGGGTTGTCATGGATGATTTAGATACACAAACCAGCCCGGCAGATGGCGCTGCAGCTGGTATCTAGGTTATTATCCGAGCGAAGCCGGAACGGGCCGCTAGTTAGATTATAATTTGACGGTTTTTACAATTTTACAGCGACATATTTTATACAATCCTATCTTCTTCTTGAGATACAGCCTGGTGACAGACGGACGGACAGCCAAGTCCAGTAATAGGGTCCCGTTTTTACCCTTTGGGTAGGGCAACCCTAAAAAGCAAACATTTTTATAAGAATATTTATTTTCAAATCGTGGTGTCAGGTAGGAGCCATGTAATTATATTTTTGGATTTTTTTTCTCGTTTGAACACGGTTCATTGCTTGGTTTGCCAAAAACAAAGTAACGATTTGTATGAATATCGCTTCTTCTAGATATCTCAGTCTAAAGCATAAATTGATGTCTATGTCTTTGCTTACAACACGACTTCTGTGCCCTTGAGCTTGTTTACCGAAACTCGGGATTATCACTACTATAAAATAGAAACGGCGAACTATCTGCCTTACATTGTAGCTGTAGGTATTACTTGGTTGTAGATGAAAGCAAGGGTCACAACGCACTAAACTTACAATGAGGCGCTTTCAAAACCTGCCAACAAGTGACGAGAATGCGAGAGCAGTCCCGCGTTCCCGCCGTAAACGTCAAAGGGCTCGTGGAGATTTTGTTGGTACGGGTGTCGCAAAACGGTTTCAAAACGGCTAGCTATAATGTAATACAGCGAATTATACAATTCGGCTTGTACATAGGCACCGTGTTCGCCTGTGGTGTCGAGTCCGACATAACCCGATTGTCTTCCCCACCAAGCGGAAGAGTTGGCGTAAAAACATCTTGTCCACATAAAAAGGCAGGCGGTTAGGTTTTGGTCAATTCGTAACTCAAAATTGTATAAATATAAATTGAGAAAACCACTAAAACGTTTAATTTTCCACCTGAGAAACACTGTTATTATTGATTATAATGATAAAGATCTATTCCATGCCACAGTGACTGTTTTACGTAAGTGTTACTAGATGCGTCCTCACATGTCTATACCTATGTCATGTGTTTACCTATTCAATTTTAGCAGTCAATGGTAGCAGTTGCTAAAATTCATTGCCATTCTATTAAATCAGCTATCTGGCTGCCACAGTATAACTTTGCAAAGTTTGGGGTCAGATAGTGTTGTGTGTGAATTATTCACCAATATTTATGTTTCTTTAGATATTCATAAATTAACTAACAAGTAAGATTACTACTAGTTGATAATCATATAAAAATATATGATTTTAATACTTCTTTAATAAATCTTCGTCTCTTTAACGTCAAACAATTAAACGTGACCGCTTTATTGTGTGAAAACTTTTTACTGTAAAAAAAACTCTGTACGCTTTGACCTTAAATTCGATAATTGGATTTAGATGTTGTACAACAATTGTGTTTTGTTCACAGATTTATAGATCAGAATTTACATAAACTAATTAAGGTATACATGCCTTGGTTAGATTTATTGAACAAAGTTGATAGTTTAAGATACGGTTATTGGTAGATTTCAGTTTAATGTCGTATGTATGTTGTTATCAAGAGTGTATTCAAGACAAGAATGAATAGAATACCTTCTAGGAATACGTGCGTGCTTTATCTTTGCCACTACTTTCCATCAGGTGACCTAAAATAGAATTATTCTAATTAATAAGAAATGGAGATTTAAAACCGAACAAATCGAACAAACCGAAACCGAACAATTAACCGAACCAGTGTGGTTCACAAACTTCTGAATTATATTCCTGCAGCAAAGTCAATAACAAAAATGGATATTGACAATATATGTAGGGTGATATTGAGTGCAAATTTTAGTGAGGTTATGCAGTGCAAGGAAGTTAACAGTGCTTCTGAGATTTTTGTAAATAAGCTGACGGCGATAATCAAAGATAACACGCATTGTATCAAAAACACAAATCGGCTATCAACAAGAAAGCCCTGGATAACACAGGGCATTTTTCGTTGCATACGTCATCGTGATGAAATGCATATTCAGCTAAAGAAAGAACCGAATAATATGATTTTGAAAGCTACATATCTAAGATACCGAAATTTTTGCACCAATTTATTAAAAAGTCTAAAAACTAAATATTATACATATGAACTAGAAAAAAATAAGAACAATATTAAAAAAACATGGGACATCATACGGAAAATAACACACAGGAAAACAAATAAGTAAAAATGACCCCTTATTAAGAACAAAACAAGATCCCTTTCATTCCGTCAACTATGTCAATAAATATTTTGCAAAGATAGGCGCAACGCTTGCAGCAAAAATTCAGCCTGATAGTCAACTTGTCGATAATACTAGGACTAGTCCAGTTGTAACGTTCTAATCTAACTCCATTTGTTTGCTGGGAACAGATGAAGACGAGGTCTTTCACCTAATACTTGGTTTAAAAAATAACTGTGCAGTTGGGGTAGACGGAATTTCCACAAAAATAATTAAAAATGGAGCACCAATACTGGTACCGGTAATTGCACACATTTGTAACCTGAGCCTATCTACGGGAGTTTTCCCTTCAGTGTTCAAAACCTCAATTATAACGCCCATTCATAAAAGTGGATGTATGGATCGTGTTGAGAACTACAGGCCAATTTCCATACTGCCCACTCTCTCAAAGATTTTGGAAAAGATAATGAATAATCGACTTACATCATTTTTACAAAAATATAATTTACTCTCATCGCGTCAATATGGATTCAGAGCCGGCAAATCAACTGCAAACGCTGTTACGGAACTCTCTGAGATCGTAGTTAAGGAATTAGATAAAGGAAACAAAGTTATTGGTGTGTTTCTTGATCTGGCAAAGGCGTTCGACACGGTCCATATACCCACCCTACTGAGGAAACTTGAGCTGATGGGAATCCGTGGTAATGCCCTACTCTTATTTGAGAGTTATTTAAAAGACAGGCAGCAAAGGACAAAGATTGGCGACTTTTTGAGTGAGGAAGAAGCTGTTACTTATGGAGTCCCACAAGGAAGTGTTTTGGGCCCGAGCCTCTTTAATGTATATGTTAACGATCTGTGTAGCAAAGTCTTGAAAAATGGGCACATATTTTCTTACGCTGATGAGACTGCGTTAATATTTATTGGAAATCTGGGAGGAGGCTCGGGCTTATGCTGAAAGGGCGATGGTTACGGTAACAGAATGGCTTAGAGATAACCTGCTAACGCTAAATGTTGACAAAACAAAATTTATTAGGTTTACATACTCTCGAAGGAAAGCTTCTGCTATTTACATCCCCATTCATTTGCAATGCAACAAGAGTAATTGTGACTGTCCAAAACTTGAAGAGGTTTCCTGCATAAAATATTTGGGTGTATTAATAGATCGGCATCTGAATTGGCAACAACACATACTATCTCTTAGTAAAAGAGTTAGAAAATTGATATATGTCTTTAAACATCTCCGAGAAGTGGCAGACAGAGGGCTGGTCATGGATGTTTACAATGCGCTGTGTGTAGGTCAATATTAACATACTGTAACATTTCCTGGGGTGGAGCATACAAAAGTCATATGATGATACTAGAACGAGCGCAAAGAGCCGTATTAAAGGTGGCAACTAACAAAACTTACCGATTTCCAACAGTAGAGCTCTACAAAGACTGTCGAGTTTTAAGTGTACGTCAGTTATACTTTTCGTCCCTCATACTGTCTGTACATCGAACTACGCAAACTGCGGAACAGCCAGGTTATTGTAAGAAACGTAGAAAAGACTTGTTTTGTTGTATACCGTACTGTAGAACAACAACTGCTCAGCATCAACAACATTTTCTTGGACCTTACGTGTATAATAAAGCAATTAGAGACATTCCTAATCTAAATAAACTTAATAGCAGAGAGGCTAGAGAAGCAGTTGGTAACTGGCTAAGAAACTTAAATTATGAAAACATAGAACAACTTATGGTAACTTTTAAAAAAGAATCTGAAAAATAAAATACTTACCAATCAACTAACTCCTTTAAGTAACTTTAACCAATCATAAAACATTTTAAGAAAGATATAATCATTGTAAAATTTGATATTTAATAAGACTGAAATGAACATTATATAGTTGCAAATAAAATAACAATAATTTAATCCATACCATAATTGAGTAATAAAATATATAATAAAAAAATAAAATATTGAATCAACATGCAAATGCAATGTAGTATATATGGCCTAATTAAATGTACTACTAAATTAATACATGATGTAATATAAAATATATTAATTACCTAATTGGATTCGTGTGTAAACGGAGAAGGGTTAGCAGCATCTACGACACAAGATTTTTCTTAGTGTAGGTGCTGCGTGACTTGTAATATGCTACAAGACATTATATAAGCTTATTTAAGTATCCTGAACCTAAATTGTATCAAAATGTGCTTGTAATTACGTAATAATAAATTTTCATTTCATTTCAATCTATCGCCGACCGCATTTTTAGAGATTCAACCGCATTCAGCGTTCTTTTCCCAAGGGCATGCGCACACATTCTCGCATCACACTACACATGACTGATGCCCGTAGATTATGAAAAACACGACGCTGAGCTAAACGTTTGCGGGTATCTTCTTCTATACTAATATTATAAAGAGGAAAGATTTGTTTGTTTGTTTGTTTGTTTGTAATGAATAGGCTCCGAAACTACTGGACCGATTTCAAAAATTCTTTCACCTTTGGAAAGCTGCATTATTCCCGAGTAACATAGGCTACGGCAGATGGCGCTGCAATTGATATCTAGGTTATTATTCGAGCGAAGCCGGAGCGGCCCGCTTTATAATGTTTGCGGGTATCTTCTTCTTCTTATATACATATAAAATTCTCGTGTCACAATGTAAGTTTTAGTAGTGGTAGGACTCTTAGCAGAGTCCGCCTGGGGCAGTACCACACCTTTGCCAAATATTCTACCGCCAAGCAGTAATGTGCAAACATTACTGTGTTCCGGTTTGAAGGGCAATGATTCCAGATAAATTACAGGGCTTAGAAACATAATATCTTAGATCTCTGGGTGACGAGCGCAGTGCAGTGCTATGTATTGATTTGCACTATCATGTGCCAATAGCTACGTGTTACTGTGCTGTTATGTGGCAGGCATGTTGCTTACCATCAGGCACATGACATGCTCGTCTCGTCACTATGCTATAAAAAAAAGTTACCTTACTCCTCCGAAACGGCTTTACTGATTTTTATCAAATATTTTATGCATATTCAGTAGGTCTGAGAATCGGCTACTATCAATTTTTGACCTAAGTGATTGTTCAGCCCTTCATTTTTTTTTTAATTTTTGAACAACATTTTTTTTTTCATAATGTGACATAAAAAAATACATACAACCCTACATTTTTACCCTTTTATCACCAACGTCTAGACAAGCAAGTAATTTTAGTAATTTAATCATTTTTCATCCCGCTCGATAACTGATCAATTATCGTCTTTTTTATAAATTTTTTTCACTCTATTTCGATTAAAATTTCCCGGACCTTATGGCAAATCTAAAATTGTGTTATAAGAATAAACATTTATTTTTATTATTAAAGTTTAGGGTTGCCATGGATGGTTTAGATTCACAAACTAGCCCGCCAGATGGCGCTGCACTTGGTATCTAGGTTATTATCCGAGCGAAGCCGGAACGGGCCGCTAGTATATATATATTTTAATAAGTATATTGATCGAAATTTTGTCACTCATCACCATCTGCCGTCAAATTAATCAAAGCTTGTATAATTGAAACAAAATAGCCGATATAATAGATACATACATTTTACATTTAAAAACATACTTATAATACATAGAAACACCCAGGCACAAAACAACCACCTGTATTCATCACACAAGTGTATGCCCTGGGTAGGAATAAAATCCACACCCTATGGTTCAGTAAGACGACTCGCTATTGACTGAGTCACGAGGTCAGACTATTGTTACTTGATCTGGAATTCTTTACGAAGCTGCAATGATCGGAGGTCAGTTAATTTTGGACACTTTACAATGTTTAGAAATTACAACTGGCTTCGTAACTTAGTTGGTAGTAAGTTTGGTCGTGCAGTCTAAAGTCGTAGGCTCGATTCCCACCCGGGACAAAAATATTATGTATAATGAAAAACACAAGTATTTGTTGTGTATTTGGGTGTTTATATGTACCTACTAGGTACTACTGTAGGTATGTAGTTCTTCTCAGTCGGACACTCTTGACAGAGCGGTCGTGGTTTATAAGATGGCGGTACACGGAGGGTCTTGTCCGTCCTCAGTCTTCTCGGCGGCTAATTACCGATCTTACAATGCTTCTCTACGTTGATCGGTTCCTCGCATTACGAGAACACTCTGACATGGAAGACTGTGTGGTTGTTTTAATGAAGTCTGTCCATCGCGTGGGCGATCTGCCCTGACTTCTTCTCCCTGCTACCTGGCCTTGGAACACCAGTCTTTCCATTGAGTCCTCATTTCTGGTCACATGTCCAAAGAAACTAACTATTCGTGCTTGCACAATCGACGAAAGTCACTTCTTAACCTTAAGTTATTTCAAAATAGATGTATTAATCTTCTTAATATATATAAATCTCCAGTCACGATGTTTGTCCGCGATGGATTCCTAAACTACTTAACGGATTTTTAATTAAATTGGCACACCGTGAGCAGTCTGGTCCAACTTGAGAGATGATGAAATGAAGAAATGACAATATCCGAGCGCAGCCGGAATGGGCCGCTAGTTACATTATAAGTATTTCATCAGGTTACATAGTCTGGGGCTAGTTAGTATTATGTAAGGAATGGTTATCCATTTGCCATTCTTTTTTTTTTTAACTGTGATAGGTTCGCACTTGACCACCATCTCGCCTGATGTTAAGCGACGATGCGATCTACGATGGAACGTGCTTACCTAGAAGAAACCGATTCACTCTCGATTTGAAGACACCCAGATTGTAACCATCGGGGAAAACCCACTCCGGCAACGCATTCCACAACTTTGACGTTCTTATCACAAACGTGGAGTCAAATCTCTTCGTTCGTGTTTTTGGAACATCAACCATGAAACGATGTCGCTTTTTTGAGATACGAGAATTCCGATAGAAGAAAGGGCAAGGTGGTATTAGATCATGCAGATCAGTTGCACACTCTCCGAAGTGTATCCGATAAAAAACCGATAAGCTAGCAATCTTGCGGCGATGATCAAGACTGAAGTCTTTTACGCACAAGAGTGTCATTGCCTATGAGCCTTTTGGCACGTCTCTCAATAGATTCCAGAGTCTCCAGCTGATACTTGGCCGATCCATCCCAAAGGTGCGAACAGTACCTACTCCATACAGGATCGAATCTGACTAGACTTTAATCTAATAACTACGAGTATATTACAAATGTCAACCTGAATGCTTCTACTGTTCCAACTTGATTAAAGAACAAACATCCAAGCATCCAAACATTGAAATCCTATTATTAGAGAGATAATTGTACATTGTTATAGTGAGGAATTTAAGAATATTGTTCCTTAAATTCTGAATTTTGTTGCTTCGAGAGTTCATTTTTTTCCACATTTTATATTTTTAGTTTATCTACTACGGTCTCCCCCAGCAGTAATACTAGTGTTTTGCATAAATCTTACACCGGTTACCACAACACGGGCCACAGTGCCTAGTGTGGGGCCAATGGTCAAGACTGGGAGAATCTTTATAATATGTATTTAAGTGTACTCTAATTTTGTTTCATGTGTTTATTTAAAAATATTATTGTATGTGGTTATTGGTAATAAATAAATTTACTATAAAAATACTGTATAAATATATTATAAATAATTCGATGTTTGTCGCTCAATCACGTCGCAACGTATGAACAGATCAAGTTGAAAATTGGGACATACTAAGATTAAAATTTGGAAGAACACATAGGCTACTTATTATCTCGGAAAATCAATGGGAATGGGAACTACGAGGGCAAAACCGCAGGGAGTTGCTAGTTTGCAATAGCAGTAGGAAGTAAGACTTAACAGAGCTAAGAGCCGTATGCAATACAAAGAGCCGTATCAAAATCTTGGGTCAAGTGAGCAGCAAAGGCAAGCTCGCTAGCGAGTCTACTTTACCAAATCGAGCAAAAAAAACGCGGTTAGAACCTAAATGCTTGCGGAACCGTAGTCCGTTCCCGTAGCTCACACAACATTGCAATATCTTAGATTCCAAGAGCTGGCAGCAATTTATGGGTAGGTATTTGAACCCAATAACACGTCAATTTATCAGTAATGTATAGCAACCTCGTTAGTTTTTTTATATCCATTCGGCAGATAAATCTAATACATCGAAATAAATTAAGTACGTCATGTTTTTGTAAACGGAGGTACCTAACACTTATCTATCTAAAAGTTCTTCTATCTTTATTCTATCTCTGTCGAAATTTGATCGTCGTGATACTGGCGACACCATCTGACGTCACTCGGCGTTTTATGAGACTCTTTACGACGTCGCTTTACTGTCATGTAGGACGTGTAGGCGATTGTAGTGCCGCTACCGACCCTACTTTAAATTCGCCAAGGTGAGACGACTTGAAGTTGCAAAGACTTAACGTAAACATGCTCGTATACTTACCTTCGCATTACATGTATGATTTCGGTATGTATGTGCATAGATATATGTAGTTAGTAACTGAAGGTTAGGAGAACCCTTGCTCTACCTGAGCTCTATATAAATATTTGCTTACGTATAGTACAAGTTAGGCAAACGCACTACTGGCTTCTTGGAGTCATGTGCGTAATGCCGATAACTTAAATACGGTGAATAAAAACTTTCTTAAAATCTGTCAAGGTCATACATCATACACTTTAAGGCCGGTTTGCATTTTGATTATTGCGAGTGTGAGTGCGAGTGCGATTGCGAGTGCGAGTGACTGATTACTATGCACTCGCAATAATCAATCGGTGTCCACACGTGTTTGCTACCAATCACTCAACACCTGCACTACTCACTCGCACGCGTACTAATCAAAATGAAAACAGGCCTTTACCTGCACTGGACTAGCGTAGTGGATTATGGCTTTGACTCTCTCCTTACCAGATAAAGTCTCGAGTCTCAGCAGTAGAAATATTTTGTGAGTTGGTTAAGCTAAAATGCGTTGCTTGCAGTAAGTCAATTTTTTTTTTTTTTAAATAAAGAGTTACGAGACGAGCAGGACATGTGCCTGATGGTAAGCAATATGCCTGCCGCATAACAACACAGTGACACGCAACTATTGGAACATGTAGAGTCCAAATCATTACATAGCACTGCACTGCGCTCGTCACCCAGAGATCTAAGTTGTTGTATTTCTAAGCCCTGTAACTTATCTGGAAACATTGCCCTTCAAACCGGAACATAGTAATGTTTGCACATTACTGCTTGGCGGTAAAATAACTGGCAAAGGTGTGGTCCTTCCCCAGGTTGTCTCTGCCAAGAGTCCTACCTAATGTAAGAGTAGTAGAGAGAGTAGAGAGATATAATTTGTTCGTCCCGTCATCATTTATCTCTATAAGAAAAACAATATATAAAAATCTACCAATACCGATTTCCTACAACAACATGAAATATGTAAAAGCCTTGATCCCTCATTTCACGGTATTTTAAGTTCGCCCAAATTGAGCGTGACACAAATCCGTTTAAAACATAATCCTGTTAAGTTTCGTTCTACGGAAATTGGGTCCGGTACCAGCTCATATTTAACCGAAAAAGGCTATATTAAGGGTTTATCATCATTACTATCAGCCCATTTTGCACTTCTAGACTTCTAGACCCTACACGGGATTGATTATAGGTACTAGTACTTTTCGTTACAAAATAATTACCATAGTTTTATTAGGATTTTAACTCGTGCAAATGTTTGTGACAGCTGTTGTGCTATTTCTTGACGGAGCAACTTATTGAGATATCGGTACTTCCACCAAGCTACACGGTGTTTTCTAAAATTTAACCCTATTGTACTTTACTGAAGGTGCTAAATTTATTCAGTAGCTATTTACGTAGCTGCTCACTACAGATTAGCTTGTCTATGTATTGTATTGTGTTATTTATCTCCTTCATTATACTATAATTATATAGGTGTGTCCTACGTTGTAGCCTGAGGTTAGCTTAATATTTTTTCACCATAATTTATTTTTAACAAATACGATTCATGTACAGTCATCTCTACAGGTAGTTATTTTATTTAAAACAGTTCAGCTGTTACAGAGACACGTTGTAACATACATATTACATACATATACATTTGTAACAAACATATACATTTGTAACATACATATATACATAAGATAGATAGATAGATAGATAGATAAACTCTTTATTGCACTTAATAAAACAAACAACTTAAAAAAAAACAATCTTAAAATATAGTAGCAAATGGCGACCTTATCGCTAAAAGCGATCTCTTCCAGGCAACCGTGGGATGGAAAAAAAAAAATTAAAAATGAAAAGACGGGAATAATCAAATAAAGAGTAATTTGATACCTTACTACATAATTAAAATAGGATACCTACATAAAAACACAAACTTTCGTTGTTTTAATATTAACGTGATTAAATCTTTCTGGTTTCCTTAGCACTAGCTTTGCTTAATTTCGGGCTAGATGGTGCTGCGTAAAAAACGTAGATCAATCAATCATTCTTACAACAAACTCAAGATGACAAAATTTAACTTTTATAACACGGTAGTACAATTCTACTACTACTTCATTAATTAACAACCGTTCATAATTCGATAATTTGACGGTGAAGGAACACATCGTGAGGAAACTGATGTGTACCTAGAATCTTTCGAGATCGTGTGTCATCCACCAACCTATACTAGGCCAGCGTGGTGGATTATGGCCTTGACTCTCTCCTTTTGAGAGAAGGTCCAAACCAACAGCAGTGGAAACATTTAGTGGGCTACATATGCTTAAGCATAATTCGCTGGATAGAAATAAATAATTATTAAAAATAAAAAAACAATAAGAAATAAAAAAAAATTATATGTATTTGTTAGCATTTTAACTAGTTATATGTACCACAAAACAGTCTTCGTATTCACACCGAAATTCGTATAACATTTACAACGAAATTCTCCAGTTCCCGTTACAAATTTCCAAGAATGTACAGAACCGTGTCACGTAGTATATTAGAAGGTATTTTCCCGAGAATATTTCTATTTTGTCGGCGATCCTGTCAATCATAAGTGGGGAGGAAAATGAGCAGTTCGTGTGATGGCAAAATTGACCTTTCGAGATCCCGTACTACGAGTTTTTAACCTTTTGACTGCCGAAGTCGCAAATACAAGACAAATGCCATCGCGAATAGTGAAATTAACAATTTAAATTGACAATTGTGAAAATAATAATTTCTCTATTGGGACCGAGCTATCATCACGGACAGGACTATTGTCGCCAATACGTCGCAGATATTGTGTTGGTAGACCGGTCTCAACGCCGTCGCCAGGCTGTGATCGTCGATATCACCATACCACATGACGAGAACCTCGTGGAAGCCGAGAAGGACAAGCTTAGCAAGTACCTTGACTTAGCTCATGAGGCCCGGCCCCACTGCTGGTGGATATTTAGGTCTAGGTGTTTATAATGTTAACTTACGAAACATGTATAAATGCCTGAAAAATAATAAAATAAATAAATACTCATATTTATGTTTATTTTATAAACAATGAAAATTATATTTTTATATTTTTCTTAAAATTGTTAGTATATTTACTATAGGTTGGGACTTCTACTAACTGGGGTAACATTAATAAAAGATACGAAAACATGGCGACACCAAAATAAAACATTTTTGAAATAAATGAGTGAGTGATCGCAATAACCTACACAAGTTAACTGTTTGCTCAGTAGTGGACGATAACAGAGTGAATTATATGATGATATTTTTCTAAAAAGGATATTTTACTTTAGTGGAATTGTAAAAATATCACTTAAAATGGATTTTACTAGAATATATAAATCATAACATGAATTCAGAATACAATATTTTACTACTTGATGAATACGGCATGACAGAGTATTTTCAGCGTGGCGGCTAAAAGGTTTAATGCTATGAATATTCGATTTTCTCACACTGTATTTCAAGGCATCACCACGATTATGAACCATATCCTGACGTACGTAAAGTTTGTTATTGTAGTATTTAAAATGTTGCTAAACATTGAATTGAATCGAAAAAATATAGTAAAATCAGTTATAGAAGACCTGACCTGTGGTAATAACGTTACCATTTCGGGTATTTGGTGATTCAGTACCCTTATAAATAAGTTGTGTTCATCTGTCTATCTGTCAATATGTACTGCGGATATCAATTTTGCTCAAGCACTGACCTTATCATCTATTATTGAAGAAACAATAATGGATAGATAGATGGATGGAAAAGCCTTAATGATGGCATATGAAAACAAATAGAGAATCCGTTCAAAATATGCCATAAATTATGGCACTATTAATATCTTCTTATATATAAAATTCTCGTGTCACAGTGTTTGTTTCCTTACTCCTCCGAAACGGCTTTACTGATTTTTACCAAATTTTATATGCATATTCAGTAGGTCTGAGAATCGGCTACTAGCTATTTTTCATACCCCTAAGTGTTAGGGGTTGTTCACCCCAAACATTTTTTTTTTAATTTTTTGGTCAATTTTTTTTCTTTTTATTTTTTATAATGTGGCGTTAAAAAATACATACAACCTTACATTTTTACCCTTTTATCACTAATCCCTGTTTTTTTATAGCCATTTTAGTAATTTAATCATTTGACAGTGAACTCCTAAACGACGGGACCGATTTGAATGTTTTTTTTGTGTGTGTATTTGAAGATGGTTTAAATTCACAAATGAGCCCGGCAGATGGCGCTGCAGACAGTGTCTAGGTTATGTCCGAGCGAAGCCGGAACGGGCCGCTAGTAATTATGTAATATCTTTTCTTTCTTATATATAAAATTCTCGTGTCACAGTGTTTGTTTCCTTACTCCTCCGAAACGGCTTTACTGATTTTTACCAAATTTTATATGCATAATCAGTAGGTCTGAGAATCGGCTACTAGCTATTTTTCATACCCCTAAGTATTAGGGGTTGTTCACCCCAAACATTTTTTTTTTAATTTTTGGTCAAATTTTTTTATAATGTGGCGTTAAAAAATACATACAACCCAAATTTTTACCCTTTTATCACCAACCCCTGTTTTTTTATAGCCATTTTAGTAATTTAATCATTTGACAGTGAACTCCTAAACGACGGGACCGATTTGAATGTTTTTTTTTGTGTGTGTATTCGAAGATGGTTTAAATTCACAAATAAGCCCGGCAGATGGCGCTGCAGACAGTGTCTAGGTTATGTCCGAGCGAAGCCGGAACGGGCCGCTAGTAATAATATAATATAATATAATATAATATAATATAATATAATATAATATAATATGCCCCCCAAAATCCAACCTTACGTCCAGATCGAACACCTGATCACGTGGGGGGCGGACACGCGTACAATCGAAACTTACGTGGCCAACAAGGCAAAGGTAACCCATTCACCATGGAGAAAAACTTAAATAATTCACGTATAGGGCCGCTGTCCGGGGGCGATCGCCGGAGCACGTTCGTGGCTGGTGTCGGACGTGGCAGAATGCTAGCCAGCGACTCTCGACGCACCGGCTGGTCGGGAGTCGGGGACAGGGGGGGTCGGGGTAGGTCTCCAGATGTTACAGCCGATGAATTTTCGGATGGTGCTTTGCGGAGCAGGGAGTCATCTCCCGCAAGCTCTGCCGGCTCATCTGCTTCGACCACAGATTCACAACAAGATACCAGACAAAAGTGGTCCACTAGGGAACTGGAAGAATTAATGTTCTGCTATTACAAAGCAAAAGCAGCAGGACCAGGTTACATTAAAAAGCTAGAAACAATATTTAAAAATAGAAACCCGAATAACCCAAAGAGTAGAAAATTTACAGGCAGCACGCTTTCCAATCAGGTGCGAAGTGTACTGTCACGCAGGTGTATTTCCACAGAGGTATTGGAACAAATAAAAATAAGAGCTGAACATCCATCATCAGGCACTCACCTACCAAACATACCCGAAGACACTACACTGACTTCCAACACACAAGCTTCAGACACTTCAGACATACTTATACCAACACTCACTCAGTCATCTGTTATTCCATCACACCAAACAACCACACAACCAGACAATCAAAAATGGTCAACTATTGAACTTGAAGAATTAATGTATTGTTATTTTAAAGCTAAAGCAGCAGGAACCGGATACATTAAAAGGCTGGGCGCAATGTTTAAAAACAGAAATCCTGATAACCCAAAAAGTACGAAGTTCACAGGTAACACGCTTTCCAATCAGGTGCGAAGTGTACTGGCTCGTAAGAGTATCTCTACTGAGGTACTGGAACAAATAAAAATAAGAGCTGAACAGCCGGAACCAGACACGCAGCTATCTGACATACCCGAAGACAGTACACATACAATAGTCTCTCAACGCTCACATACTCCTGACATACCAGCAGCCACACTATCATCAAACACTCTTACAAATCAAGAATTGCACCCACAAATCCATACACAACAGACACTCGTCTTCGAACAAACACAAACCAATTTACAAAACTCAAATAATAACGAGCCGCAAGAAGTTGTAGTCAACGAAGATCAAGACCATGTAATACTGGAACTATTACAAGTATTGTCGGAAGTTAAGGAAACACCAATAGAGCATAGAAAATTTCTACCAAAACCAAATTTTAATAAACAATTTATGTATAACCTGAATAAAATTAACTTATATCTCCCAAATCTTTTAGAAACACATGAATCTTTACGCGAAATTAACGACATCATTTACTCAGCAGCAAAAACTTTGATCATTCTAAATCAACAAATACCGTATACGCCATCCACAGTACAAAAACCAAAGCAAGATCCGCCTTGGAAAAGACGGATTAAGCAAAGAATTGAAGGGCTTAGGAAAGAATTAGGTAGGTTAGTAGAACTCAAAGGGGGTGTCAATAGCAGAAGAATGTACAACATCAAAATAACGCTTTACTCCAAATACAAAATCACCAACGACGAAGAACACAACAATACCATAGAGATACTGAAACAAAAAGTGAAAGCCTTAGCAGGTCGACTCCGAAGGTACGACGAAGTGAACGAAAAAAAGATACAAAACAAACAATTTGCCGAAAATCAACATAAATTCTACAGATCTCTCAACAAAACACAACACAATCCTACACAAATTCCTAGTAAAGAAGACACTCAAAACTTCTGGACCAACATTTTATCGAACCCTATCCCATACAACACCGACGCAACCTGGATACCTGAAATAGAAAAGTCAGCCGAAAACATAGAACAGCATCAGTTTGAAGAAATAGACGAAGAAAAAGTAAAACTTGCAATTAGGAAGACACAAAATTGGAAAACACCGGGAATAGATAAAATACAAAACTATTATCTCAAATATTTCACAAGCACACACAAATACATAGCCGCATTGTACGACCGGATAATGAAAGGCTTAGAACCCATTGATAGTTGGTTTACAACAGGGCAAGTCATACTAATACCCAAAAGTGACGACACCCAGGACCCGAAGAATTGGCGTCCTATTGCCTGTTTACCAACTATGTACAAAATTTTAACGTCCATAATGGCAAATGAGCTCTACATCCACTGCGACAAAAATGACATCTTAGCTCCGGAACAACGGGGTTGCAGACGCGGGGTACGGGGCTGCAAAGACCATCTCATGATCAACAAGGCCATCCTCGAAGACGCACACAAGTGTCAGAAAAACCTAAGTATGGCGTGGGTTGACTATCGCAAGGCTTTTGATAGCCTATCGCATGAGTGGCTACTCAGAGTACTAGATCTCTATAAATGTCCACCTGCTATCAAAAGGTTCTTAGAGATAGTCATGCCTACATGGAGAGTGATCATGACAGCTCGCGGTACTAACGGGTCTGTAACCACCGACCCCATATACATCCGCCGAGGAATAGTCCAAGGCGATTCGTTTTCACCGCTCATGTTCTGTTTGGGAATTAATCCCATCTCACAAATTCTCAACAAGTACGAATTCAAAGGATACCGGCTCAAAGACAATACCACAGTAAATCATTTGCTATACATGGACGACTTAAAAATATACGCAAATAGTAAAACCAACTTAAAAATTTTAATAGACAGCACCGAAATATTCACCAATGACATAGGCATGGAATTCGGATTAAATAAATGCAACGTCCTTCATCTTGTTGCCGGTAGGAGAACTGAACATCATGGAGAAGGCCATGCCCTGCTCAGTGGGGAAGAATTTACACATTTACATACAGGCGACACGTACAAATATTTAGGTATAAATGAAGCAGGAAAAATAGATCATGCAGAAGTTAGACAGAAAACAGAGAAAGAGTATTTCCAACGTGTAAAAAATTTAACAGCCTCGCATCTCAACTCGCGAAACTTACTTAGGGCCATAAACATCTACGCAGTTCCAGTATTGCTATACACTTTTGGCATCATTAACTTCAAAACATCAGATCTCAAAAAAGTAGACGTTAAAACTAGGAAGATTTTAGCTATGAACAAAGCTCACCAACAAAAAGCCGACGTTGAACGGTTGTATCTACCAATAGATGAGGGTGGGAGAGGCCTTACAAGCTTAGAAACATTATATAAAATGCAAATAATTAAATATAAATACTACATACAAACGGAAAAAGATTATTTACTTAGGGCAATAGTGGAACACGACAACAACAAAGATAAATATTCAATTATAAAAGAAACACAACAAAACTTAGAAGAAATAGGGTTGAGATCAAACGAAAAATATGCAGATAGAGAAATCAAACAAGCAATAGTCAAAACACGAGTAAACAAAATAAAAGCAAAGCCGCTTCACGGACAGTTTTATAAAGCAGTTTTGGAGAAGGAAAACATAGATACAATACAGTCGTTCCGATGGATTAAAAAGCAACCTGTTTCTCCAGCATTAGAGTCAGCCATATTTGCAATACAGGATCAAGCAGTAATCACCAAACAAATTGAACGGGACATCTTAAAAAAACCAGTTGATGGTAAGTGTCGGCTATGTTTAGCAAAGGATGAGACCGTACAACATGTTGTCTCAGGATGCGAAAAACTGGCCGGTACTTACTACACCAAACGCCACAATAACATAGTACAGTACGTTTTCTGGACCTTGGCTAAAAAGCATAAATTTCCGGTAGCCAAGTTGTGGTGGCAAGAACATCTGACGCAACCACAGGTCAAAGAAAACGACAGCGCAAAACTAATGTGGGAAATACCGGTTCAAACAGACGTTACTATAGTGCACAATAGACCAGATATTATATACATTAATAAAAAAGAAAATAAAACATATTTAATAGATATCACTGTACCGTCGGATTATAACATAGGAGCTAAAGAAATAGAAAAGTTAAGCAAATACCATCCTCTTAAACGCGAAATAACCCGATTATGGAAAACACCCGCAGAAGTTATACCCATAGTAGTAGGAGCCACTGGTGTTATAGCTAAATCACTACACAGATACTGTACAAAACTAGATTCACACATTAACACACACATCATTCAAAAACAAGCAGCCATTCACACAACGACAATAATCAGCAAAGTTCTGGGGGACACAGTCTTTGTGCAAAGGGGAACTGAGCCACCTTTTCCCTGAGGGTCTCAGGGCGGGAGCTCAGTAAACCGAGCCTAGCTCGAGTAGGGGAACACCTTATCAAACCAATAATATAATATAATATAATATGCCCCCCAAAATCCAACCTTACGTCCAGATCGAACACCTGATCACGTGGGGGGCGGACACGCGTACAATCGAAACTTACGCGGCCAACAAGGCAAAGGTAACCCATTCACCATGGAGAAAAACTTAAATAATTCACGTATAGGGCCGCTGTCCGGGGGCGATCGCCGGAGCACGTTCGTGGCTGGTGTCGGACGTGGCAGAATGCTAGCCAGCGACTCTCGACGCACCGGCTGGTCGGGAGTCGGGGACAGGGGGGGTCGGGGTAGGTCTCCAGATGTTACAGCTGATGAATTTTCGGATGGTGCTTTGCGGAGCAGGGAGTCATCTCCCGCAAGCTCTGCCGGCTCATCTGCTTCGACCACAGATTCACAGCAAGATACTAGACAAAAGTGGTCCAATAGGGAACTGGAAGAATTAATGTTCTGCTATTACAAAGCAAAAGCAGCAGGACCAGGTTACATTAAAAAGCTAGAAACAATATTTAAAAATAGAAACCCGAATAACCCAAAGAGTAGAAAATTTACAGGCAGCACGCTTTCCAATCAGGTGCGAAGTGTACTGTCACGCAGGTGTATTTCCACAGAGGTATTGGAACAAATAAAAATAAGAGTTGAACATCCATCATCAGACACTCACCTACCAAACATACCCGAAGATACTACACTGACTTCCAACACACAAGCTTCAGACACTTCAGACATACTTATACCAACACTCACTCAGTCATCTGTTATTCCATCACACCAAACAACCACACAACCAGACAATCAAAAATGGTCAACTATTGAACTTGAAGAATTAATGTATTGTTATTTTAAAGCTAAAGCAGCAGGAACCGGATACATTAAAAGGCTGGGCGCAATATTTAGAAATAGAAATCCTGATAACCCAAAAAGTACGAAGTTCACAGGAAACACGCTTTCCAATCAGGTGCGAAGTGTACTGGCGCGTAAGAGTATCTCTACTGAGGTACTGGAACAAATAAAAATAAGAGCTGAACAGCCGGAACCAGACACGCAGCTATCTGACATACCCGAAGACAGCACACATACAATAGTCTCTCAACGCTCAAATACTCCTGACATACCAGCAGTCACACTATCATCAGACACTCTAACAAATCAAGAATTGCAAGCACAAATCCATACACAAGAGCCGCAAGAAGTTGTAGTCAACGAAGATCAAGACCATGTAATACTGGAACTATTACAAGTATTGTCGGAAGTTAAAGAAACACCAATAGAGCTTAGAAAATTTCTACCCAAACCAAATTTTAATAAACAATTTATGTATAACTTGAATAAAATTAACTTATATCTACCAAATCTTTTAGAAACACATGAATCTTTACGCGAAATTAACGACATCATTTACTCAGCAGCAAAAACTTTGATCATTTTAAATCAACAAATACCGTATACGCCATCCACAGTACAAAAACCAAAGCAAGATCCGCCTTGGAAAAGACGGATTAAGCAAAGAATTGAAGGGCTTAGGAAAGAATTAGGTAGGTTAGTAGAACTCAAAGGGGGTGTCAATAGCAGAAGAATGTACAACATCAAAATAACGCTTTACTCCAAATACAAAATCACCAACGACGAAGAACACAACAACACCATAGAGATACTGAAACAAAAAGTGAAAGCCTTAGCAGGTCGACTCCGAAGGTACGACGAGATGAACGAAAAAAAGATACAAAACAAACAATTTGCCGAAAATCAACATAAATTCTACAGATCTCTCAACAAAACACAACACAATCCTACACAAATTCCTAGTAAAGAAGACACTCAAAACTTCTGGACCAACATTTTATCGAACCCTATCCCATACAACACCGACGCAACCTGGATACCTGAAATAGAAAAATTAGCCGAAAACATAGAACAGCATCATTTTGAAGAAATAGACGAAGAAAAAGTAAAACTTGCAATTAGGAAGACACAAAATTGGAAAACACCGGGAATAGATAAAATACAAAACTATTATCTCAAATATTTCACAAGCACACACAAATACATTGCCGCATTGTACGACCGGATAATGAAAGGATTAGAACCCATTGATAGTTGGTTTACAACAGGGCAAGTCATTCTAATACCCAAAAGTGACGACACCCAGGACCCGAAGAATTGGCGTCCTATTGCCTGTTTACCAACTATGTACAAAATTTTAACGTCCATAATGGCAAATGAGCTCTACATCCACTGCGACAAAAATGACATCTTAGCTCCGGAACAACGGGGTTGCAGACGCGGGGTACGGGGCTGCAAAGACCATCTCATGATCAACAAGGCCATCCTCGAAGACGCACACAAGTGTCAGAAAAACCTAAGTATGGCGTGGGTTGACTATCGCAAGGCTTTTGATAGCCTATCGCATGAGTGGCTACTCAGAGTACTAGATCTCTATAAATGTCCGCCTGCTATCAAAAGGTTCTTAGAGATAGTCATGCCTACATGGAGAGTGATCATGACAGCTCGCGGTACTAACGGGTCTGTAACCACCGACCCCATATACATCCGCCAAGGAATAGTCCAAGGCGATTCATTTTCACCGCTCATGTTCTGTTTGGGAATTAATCCCATCTCACAAATTCTCAACAAGTACGAATTCAAAGGATACCGGCTCAAAGACAATACCACAGTAAATCATTTGCTATATATGATAATGACATAGGCATGGAATTCGGATTAAATAAATGCAACGTTCTTCATCTTGTTGCCGGTAGGAGAAATGAACATCATGGAGAAGGCCATGCCCTGCTCAGTGGGGAAGAATTCACACATTTACATACAGGCGACACGTACAAATATTTAGGTATAAATGAGGCAGGAAAAATAGATCATGCAGAAGTTAGACAGAAAATAGAGAAAGAGTATTTCCAACGTGTAAAAAATCTAACAGCCTCGCATCTCAACTCGCGAAACTTACTTAGGGCCATAAACATCTACGCAGTTCCAGTATTGCTATACACTTTTGGCATCATTAACTTCAAAACATCAGATCTCAAAAAAGTAGACGTTAAAACTAGGAAGATTTTAGCTATGAACAAAGCTCACCAACAAAAAGCCGACGTTGAACGGTTGTATCTACCAATAGATGAGGGTGGGAGAGGCCTTACCAGCTTAGAAACATTATATAAAATGCAAATAATTAAATATAAATACTACATACAAACGGAAAAAGATTATTTACTTAGGGCAATAGTGAAACACGACAACAACAAAGATAAATATTCAATTATAAAAGAAACACAACAAAACTTAGAAGAAATAGGGTTGAGATCAAACGAAAAATATGCAGATAGAGAAATCAAACAAGCAATAGTCAAAACACGAGTAAACAAAATAAAAGCAAAGCCGCTTCACGGGCAGTTTTATAAAGCAGTTTTGGAGAAGGAAAACATTGATACAATACAGTCGTTCCGATGGATTAAAAAGCAACCTGTTTCTCCAGCATTAGAGTCAGCCATATTTGCAATACAAGATCAAGCAGTAATCACCAAACAAATCGAACGGGACATCTTAAAAAAACCAGTTGATGGTAAGTGTCGGCTATGTTTAGCAAAGGATGAGACCGTACAACATGTTGTCTCAGGATGTGAAAAACTGGCCGGTACGTACTACACCAAACGCCACAATAACATAGTACAGTACGTTTTCTGGACCTTGGCTAAAAAGCATAAATTTCCGGTAGCCAAGTTATGGTGGCAAGAACATCTGACGCAACCACAGGTCAAAGAAAACGACAGCGCAAAATTAATGTGGGAAATACCGGTTCAAACAGACGTTACTATAGTGCACAATAGACCAGATATTATATACATTAACAAAATAGAAAATAAAACATATTTAATAGATATCACTGTACCGTCGGATTATAACATAGGAGCTAAAGAAATAGAAAAGTTAAGCAAATACCATCCTCTTAAACGCAAAATAACCCGATTATGGAAAACACCCGCAGAAGTTATACCCATAGTAGTAGGAGCCACTGGAGTTATAGCTAAATCACTACACAGATACTGTACAAAACTAGATTCACACATTAACACACACATCATTCAAAAACAAGCAGCCATTCACACAACGACAATAATCAGCAAAGTTCTGGGGGACACAGTCTTTGTGCAAAGGGGAACTGAGCCACCTTTTCCCTGAGGGTCTCAGGGCGGGAGCTCAGTAAACCGAGCCTAGCTCGAGTAGGGGAACACCTTATCAAACCTATAATATAATATAATATGTGGCATAATAGCCAATAGGGGTATTTTAATGTGCAGGAAATGCATTTAAGCATACCCGCTATCTGTGGATATGCTTAAATGCGGGATGGGCGGGTTATGTCGCCAATTGTAGTATTGATAGTGTTACTATTTACGCGATATTTCGATGTAGTTTTACGTAACATGTTCACAGGTTAACTGACAACTGACAAGGGTGGATACAAAAGTTTTTAATCACGGGCAGAAATGTAGTAGTGGTAGGACTCTCGGCAGAGCCCGCCTGGGGAAGTACCATAACTTTGCGAATTATTCTACCGCCAAGCAGTAATGTACAAACTTTACTGTGTTCCGGTTAGGGCAATGTTTCCAGAGAAATTACAGGGCTTAGAAATATAACATCCTTGATCTCTGGGTGACGAGCGCAGTGCAGTGCTAGGTAATGATTTGGATTCTTCATGTTCCAATAGCTGCGTGTCACTGTGTTGTTATGTGGCAGGCATGTTGCTTACCATCAGGCACATGACCTGCTCGTCTTGTTACCCTTAAAAAAAAACGAACCACCTTCTTTCCTCCTGTTTCTTCCTGTTAGTCAAAATTGAACGTAAATTTCGACAAAACACACCCAATAGTTAAAAGTTCGAATATACTTACAGGTTTTGTTTTTTGAAACACAATTTAGATGTATATTTTGTATTTTTAAAACATCCTAACCGCGGATTCCACGCACTTGAGAGTCTGTAATCGTCATCTCGAATACAATTCCGATATTTCGAGACGTTGATGGCTTCCCTTACCAGCCTTGTTATGTAATGACGATCGGAGGACAAGAACTTGGAGTAAAACAATTTTTAACAGCAAGTATTGTTGAATAAAAGCAAAAATAAAATGATACGAACAGTCAGATCCATTTCTAAAACGTCTAATTGGCCGAGAATCGGATCATGGCTCGGATCTTTAGAATCTAAAGTAAACTACGGCCAATAAGATCGTCGTATAGATTTTTTTCACCAGTTCTGTGCTATGATTTCACGTATGGTAATTTAGTGGAATAATATTGAATGTCCAACTGAAGTTATACTTGTTTTATTGCGTTTGGAATTTTGGAAATGAATTTTTACGATACGCGAGTACGACGAGACACAAATTCGACACACTGCAGTTATATGCGCTTTTTTTTAAAGGGTGTTTATGGTAGTTGACCTCATGTGACCGCTACTGCCTAGCTAACTTCGGACTAGTGCAGAAGATAAGCGTTAGTAATACTTCTTAATAATGAAAGAAGTTCAACTTGTTGCATGTGTATTTAAGTACATATGCAAACGCGATGATGTTTGCACATTACTGTTTGACAGTAGAAAAACTGGTGTAACACTTCCCCGGGTGAACTTTGCAAAGAGTCCTACGATTGCAGATTGCATGTAAAGACATAGCAAAGCAGCAACGGAATGTTACATTTATACGTCGTCGTCGTCAAAAAAAAATGGCTGTCCTATGACATATGTCCTATTCGGTCCCTACGGACCGATGCGCTGATAGAAATGTATAACTTAGAAAATTCAAAAAGCGTCCAACGCTCCGCCGCTACTCCGACGCTACGCCACTACGTCACTACGTCCCTACCATTCGACATCAGCATGTCAGTGTCGCAAACCCATAAGATTTCCCCTTTGTAGGGGAAATCTTTGCAATTTAGCAATTTTGTTGTCAAAATTGCTCAACGTAGCTAAATAAGTTTTTCAAAGTTCTTGTAAAAGACTAACAATAATTTTGAACGAGTCTGTATTGAGGGTGCACTCCATTTTGTTACGTAGACACAATTAAGAGGCTGCGTAACGTAAGCGTTTTGAATTAAGCTCATAATTTGTTCATGAGCGAGTGAGGTGCCTTACTCTCACTCGGCACTCGGGCGCTCGGAGCCACGTCTAAAGACCATTTATTTACGCGAACGGCGCAAGGCTGAGTACATGTTCATAAACTGAGCGATAAAAAGCTTTATTTTCAAGCGCTCAGAGTATATTATAACATGGTCTTATTTTATATAAACTCAGTTGTTCTAGTGCTGGACAAAGGTCTCCCCCAATTCCATCCAAATCCGGTCCTGAACTTCCATCGTCTTTCCATCTTTCTTAAACGCTTCGAGTTCGAGTTTGCTTTTCCATCGCGTTAGGAGGACGACCTTGGGGTCGACGGATTAGGAGAAGAAGAGGAAAATAGGGGGTAGTTGGGAACATTCTAAACCTAATTCTAGTGCTCGTCTGTTGAGTCGATCACTACCGGTTTGGGATTCCGCTAGTAATCGACTCAACATCGTTATTTGCCTAAGTCGCCTTCTCCCGCCGCAGAGCCTCCACAACGGCCGCATTTCTGTCCCTGATGGCCATCTGTGGGTTGAACTCTCGAATGGTCTTCGGTGATGCAGCCAACGCTCGCCGCACGAACCGGCCGATGGCGTCGTCGGCATCGGTGTCGTCAGCGTAGTATGTGAAGGTCCTCGTATGCCGCTTTTAGGCTAATGTCACAATATATAATTCTAATCTATTTTAATAAATGACTCTTCTTTCGTTCTTAAATTAAATTTTCAGATAAATTCTTAAATTATCGGATTTTTTTTTTGTAATATTCATGTTATTTTGTTAATTTAAAACGCCAGAACCGTTTTATTTGGAATATTCATTTTTGTTTGTGGTTGTTGAAGTATTTATTAGCAATCTCAAAGTTTTTACAGACATGATTTACATATATAGTGCTCGCAGTATAAGTCTGCGCGCGACTGGTGGCGTACTTAATGTTGCCAGGTCAAGCTAATAGGTTCCCTTCCCGTTCATTGGGAACTTACAACTTCATAAAACAGGTACGGGAAGGGATTTTTCAGGGAAGCAATATAACTAACTATTTATAAATTATAGGACAACTGAGATTAGAATGAATGTCTCGAAATAATGAACGCCGTTACAGTGCTGGTTCAGTGCAGTTTGGTTCAGTATGACCAAGTATCATTGGTACAGGTTAATGACTGTCTGAGTCTCTTACCACCAGGAGAACTTTACTTTAGTTAATTACATTATAAAAAATCTGTCATTTTCAACCTACACCAACAACGAAATAATGATAATTTAATTTAAACTTGGAAATCTTTTATTGAGACCATAAATAACACTATTTGAAAATTTGGCGTATGAATGCTCTTTGAAGGATCATCTTATTTTTCAATAGGGTTTAGATCACGATGGATCACAGCGGTAACCGCAAAACTTCTTGTCCATGTCCTTTTAACAGTAATTCTACTTAGTATTGTGGGTCTTCTTTGTGCCTCTTTATTAGATACATTGTAGCCTCTTTAGTCTGAGTGCAGTGGTATGATGCGTTGTCCATTACCACGTAATTGTACGTTCTGAAACGCCTATAATAAAACATACAGTAATTAATACGGAGTAAATGATTACAGAGCATCCAAGCTAAAAAAAATAAGTGAAATTTCTTTTGGCGCACCGCCCACATATTTTCGCTTCGGTGGTAAATGAAGCTGACGCTGTTAGGTGAAAGGGTCGATCGGGTGAACGTAGGACCGCCGAGTGTACCCGAGCGAGAAAGATATAATCAGCTGATCTTTACTGCTGTGTCACTGTGTTTCCTATTTTGATTTGTATGTTATGAAAAAAAAAAAATATAACTTTTTACTCACATTCGGTCTTAAGCACTCACATTTTTTCCCACGGTTATTGATTGACATTGGCGATAAAACAATCAAACCTCAAAAATAAAGCTTCAGCTTAAAAATACGCCGATAATTGGTGGAGATTTGATTGCTATGGTATCCCTACATATTAGTTGTCAAATAGCTCTGCGTTTGGAAAACTGCACTTTTGGCCTATTATTGTATCGTTCTTCTTCACAACCACGATTGATTTTCAAGAATCAGCCACGGCCAGCACTTTTAATCACTTTCGGCATAATAAAAGCTAATAATTACTTTGGAAATTAATAAATACACCAAACGTAAACAAACTTTTGTCTCAACTGACGTAAACAAGAAGTTGACTGCCTGTCAATTAGTTCCAAATTTTGCTACGCGCAGAGTTATATTGCGAGCACTCTACCTACGTTTATACTTGGTTTATACCAAAACCTCGCTGTCTCATTGGCCTATCCGTAACCATAGAGTTTTAGTATACATAAAGGTATGTATATGAAAATGTCATGTTAGTTTGTGAACGTCTCAAACACTCAGAAAATTCTGAATTAATATATTAGACACGACAAGCAGTGTCCCGTGGTTTCACATGCGTATTTCTTCATCCTGTTATTTTTGCCTCTATTTTATAAACTTGATCATAACTTGCTCATTGCCTAGCTCTTTACTCAGTAACTTCACTGAAAATATTGCCCATCAAATCAGAACACAGTCATGTTTGCACATTATATCTTGACGGTAGACAAACTGGCAAAGAGTCTTACGACTAAAAACGTTGGTATTTGTCTTCAAACTCATAAATAATAAAATGCGATCCTGAATAATATCTTGAACCGTAACTGATCTAAACCAAAATTAAAAATTCTTTGTGTAGATATTTGATGACTAAATTTGCAAGGACAGTTAGAAATTATTAATTAATATCACACCATAACCGTTAAGAGTAAATAAAGTGTCGGGTAAAACTATGATGTTATTAAGTAGTATTTTTATTTATTTACTTATTTTGCTAGCATAAATTTAATGACGACATTAGTATTGTTTTCTTCGTGCTGTTACTTTCACACCATATCCTCAGTTTGTTTTTAACTTTTTCTTATTTTGGCTATTAATGGTTGCCTGGAAGAAATCGCTAAAAGCGATAAGGCCGCCATTTATGGCACTAGTTATAAGTTATTTTATTTGCTATTGTTTTTTATTGTATATGTTTTTCAGGTGTGCATAATAAAGTGTTTCTGTCTGTCTGTCTGTAAAACATTTGTTTGTTTGATTGGTGCATAAACAGCCCACTAAATGTCTCCATGGCTGAGACTCGGGGCGTTCTCTCTTAAAAAAATAGTCAGAACCATAGTCCACCACAATAGTGACAACAAGCTTGTACATCTAGGTACTCAAACAAGAACAAAATTAAACATTTTGATTTACCCCCGACCACCTTGGATTTGTAATCTGTACAACATTCTACTAGTCAAGCACTTTATTTGATACCCATATTGAGGTAGGTTGTGATGAAATATTTTATCCGCCATTTTGTGGAAGCGGCCATCTTGAATCGATATTAACCAAACATAGCTAAGAACCACCGCACGAAAATTAACCTTCAAATAAAAACACCGCATCGAAATCGGTCCATCCGTTTGAGCTCTACGGTGCCACAGACAGACACACACACACACACAAACAGACAGACAGACATCGACGTTAAAGTTATAACACCCCTTTTTTTGGTCGGAGTTTAAAAATACTCAGAAGTGCAAGTGGGATTGGAACCTACAACCTTACGATTGCGAATGACGTGTCCAAGCTACTGGGGCTTCAGAACACGTCGTTGAATAAATAATTCAGAAAAAAAAAACATATTTTTTCAACCAAGCTTTTTAAAGGGTCTTATCGTTCATAAGAGTCCACTTCGTGACACAATATCTTTTCTTCGAAATAAAAATAAAAAGATTCAATAAAATTCAGGTCAAGCGTTCTCGCCTACATTTTTCCACGCAAACGGCCTTAGTTCCCCCGACGGACGTAGAAAGCGACGCGCGAAATATATCTTCGTCGACCCTGCCCTTGACTAGGAAGGTCGCATCAAAATAGTAATGGAACAACGTGACTCGGCATCTGATGAGATGCAATATGAGGATTAGCACCGTACTTAAGATGGCTCATACTTCATAGCAAAGTCAAGGAGACGATGTATTCGTAGACACAGCTAAGTGAAAATGCTGCATTTTTCCTTATGTCTATTTTAGGGATGAAAATGAATTGGTTTTTCAATGTGTTTGATTTACACGATTTTGGTGGATCTGATTGTGGGACATAGGTATAATGAATGTAACAAATAAAAGTATGATAAATATTTAAATGAAATGTTGACTGCACTAATTTATCGTTTATGATATATTATACACGGTTACGTCTATGAAAAACCTCTAAAATTAATAATATTTTTTAAAAATTGTTTCAAACAAACAATCCAAAAAAATTTAAAAAAACTATTTTTTATACAATATACTTACTTATTTAGCTTGGTTAAGTAACGTAGTCACACAAAAAAATGGAAAATAACTACAAATAAAGCGAAAAAAAATTTGTTGTGGTACTTTACCATCATCATACAATCTTAGCTGAACATTAATATTATGGTCAATACTCATCCCTCGGCTTGATCTCCGCTTGACAATTTACTTCTTCTGTGTGTTGTAATCACAGAAATCTAAATAATAATTATTATTTAGATTTCTGTGGTTGTAATCGACTAAATAAAATGCTAAATTTTAAATGTGAATTTATAATATAAAAAATATACCATTCTTATTAGTATGTCAGGTAGATTTTGAACAAAAATGCAACTCTTTTTTTTGTTTTATCAAATTATAAAAAATCGACAAAGATATAGACCATCAAACTTCCGGAGTGTGGGGGTTGTGAGTTGTGACATCAAGTCTACATAAAAATCGGATATAGACGTGACTTTATACCCCGTTTACATGATTCCAGTCCAGCGACCGAATCCAGCGCTGGATTGCTTACTGGAATAATGGAAACCGGCACTGGAATGCATTGGCACTGGATTGATGCTTTCCAGTGACGGTTTCCATTATTCCAGTAATCAATCCAGCGCTGGATTCGGTCGCTGGACTGGAATAATGTAAACGGGGTATTAGTCGAAACTTCTAAGCGCTATAGTTCGTATTTTTCTGTTTTTTGGAATAAGACAAAATTCGTGCACAATATTTTTGAATTATCTAACTGACGGACTAATTCGTTTTTTTGTCACTATGCCTATTCATAGCCTGATTGTAAATTATATCAAAGGCATATTTATATAAAGCCATAAAATAAATGTGTAAGTTTGGCCGTTTGTTGCTCTATCACGTAAGGACACCTGAACGGATCGGGTTAAAATTTGGAACGAATTTAGGCTATAGATACAATAGGCTATAATACATTCATACACATAATATATGGATCGCTATAGGGCTGCCTATTGATACAAAAATTTTAGGGCTTTTTTTTGTTTTATTTAGTGCAATAAAGTTTATCCTGCGATTTATAGTAGCATACAAGTAGCACATTGGCTACTTTTCAACGCAGGAACATTAGCAGAACGAGAACTACGTGGATAAAACCGTTTGAAATCATTTTTTATATCAACAACAAAATAAAAAGTAAGGATAATCTCAAACGATTTCATTAAAAAAAAGCCGTAATTTTTGGACCGTTTTCTTAAATATAAGTATTCTCTCAGGCTCATTGCAAGGCATACATTTTTAACCCGACGCTTCCGTCTAAGAAATATTTAATTCACTCATTTTGCAAAGATCCCCGAGAGCTCGCAATCCGTCAGAAAGCAAGCACTCTACATCACTTGGCTTAGTTTCGGAGCTGATGCCAGGTTTACTAACTAATCGAGCTATAAGAAAATCCTCGACAAATTGGTAAAAGCTGGCGTGGGCGTCGGTCGTTTCACTGGATGCTCGTAGCAAATTTATCGGCGTATTATTTTTGCTCTACTTATTGTTTGAACTAAATCAAATCTGTACGTATTTTTAAAGTTTATGACGTAAAAATACGTATAATACACCCAAGTGTACATTAAATTAAAAACCCTCAACGCATTTGTTTCACATTTTTGGTCACACAACATGTTTGTAAGTATAGCAAATACCTAATCATTATTCGTCTAAGATTATTACCGCCGCTAACAACGTTTTTATTTATTTCGTTTTTTGGGTTCATCTGTTGTTAAAATTTTTTTTGTAAATGAGTTAAGTGAAATCCTCTCTACTTCAGGTTTTTAGAAGTTTTTCATAAGTGTAAACCCTGTTTACACGATAAATTAGTGGAGTCAATATTTTATTGAAATGTTCTCGTTATTTTTTCGGGATAACAAGAAGCCTATTCCAGACTCTGCAAAGAGTCTAGTCGATCCACTATAAAAAAAAACAATAAACATTTACCATACACGAGCTATGATCATAATATACATAATAATACAGAGTTATAATTCAGTTTTAAGCTTTATTTTTTTTTTTAAATAGAGAGTGACGAGACGAGCAGGATATGTGCCTGATGGTAAGCAACATGCCTGCCACATAACAGCACAGTGACACGCAGCTATTGGAACATGAAGAGTCCAAATCATTACCTAGCACTACACTGCGCTCGTCACCCAGAGATCTAAGTTGTTATATCTCTAAGCCCTGTAATTTCTCTAGAAACATTGCCCTTCAAACCGGAACACAGTAATGTTTGCACATTACTGCTTGGCGGTAGAATAATTGGCAAAGGTGTGGTACTTCCCCAGGCGGACTCTGCTAAGAGTCCTACCACTAAAAAACTTCAGACTCCTTACTTGATTTCGGTTTGTTTGTGAAACCTTGACAACTGAAAGTTTTTAATTGGCAATATTCTTCACTGATTTTCTGAACCGATTTAACTATTTGAATCAATAGGTTAAAACACTCCAGGTTTAGTGATGTAACGTCTTTTTCGTCTGGTTTTTATTTAAACAATTTCTAAGATCTACAACTCTTTGCATCAGAAAACAAATAAATCATTTGAAATGAAATCGAAATATTAGCATAGTAGGTATCTTAGATCCGTTAATACGTAAAATAACGCGCATCTTGCAATATGTCGCAGTCCTTATCTTATGAGATACAGAAAACTGTGTGGATAAATATTAAATAAATGACTGACCTCGTGGCTTAGTTGGTAGTAGCACTGCCTGCGAAGCCGAGGGTCGTGGGTTCGATCCCCACCCAGTGCAAATATTTGTGTGATGAATTCAAATGTTTGCACTGTGTCTGGGTGTTTCTATGTATAATAAGTATGTATTTAAAACTAAATAAGTATTATATCAGCTATCTGGCCGCCATCACACAAGCTTTGCTTAGTTTGGGGTCAGATGGCGTTGTGTGTGAATTGTCCACCAATATTTATATTTAAATTTATATTATAAAATATATCGGTTTTCATAATTACATTTTTCCGAAAAAAACACTTCAATTAAAAATTAAACTCAGGACACTTAACAAAAATCAATACGCGGGTAAAACCGGAAAGCGTAGCCATGACCATGGCCAATGTGAAATGCTGACGCATTTCTAGGTGGCCAATGGGCATGGTCCCGACTTTATCCGAAGTTTGCCAAAAGAAGTTTTCACTTTTAAAATGACTACCATAAAAACCGTAACATACAATCAAATTTAAAATTTCCTCTTTAATTGAAGTAGGTTAAAGTCGGTCCAAGTACCTTTGCTCTTACTAGAACAACAAAAATATGCCTATTTCGGTTTCAACAATTTTATTACAATAACGCAGACTCATGTTTTTGTTTTCGGAGATATTTACGTCAATTTATAAATATTACACTTGACACAATATATTTTTTCTTGAAAATGTCAAGGGTCGGAAGAGCTCTTCTGCCACCCCAAGGTCACCATCTGTTACACGAAGTGACTTTGATCCATATTGTTTCCCAAATTTTCTTATTCGAGTCATCGTTTAAAGGATCCTGTGGCTTTAGATTAAAGCCGTATTTTCAAGTGAATAATATGTTGTCGTATTTCAGCGTATTTTATAGTAGCGCTCCGCCCGGCTTTGCCCGTGGTATAAAATATGTAGCCTAATAAATATATATAAATCACGTCACACTCAGAAATCACGTACAAATCCAACAGTGAAATAATTTTTGAAATCAGGCCCGTAGTTCCTGAGATTAGCGAGTTCAAACAAATAAAAGTGGTCAAGTGCAAGTTAGACACCCCCATGAAGGGTTCCATAGCAGCAAGTAGCATAATATAAAAATTATTGTAGTTAGTTGTAACTTTGGTCAATGGTTTAATAATACTGTATTTATGACGATTTCAAAAAACTGCTTATTAAATCTTGTTCAAACCAATTTTCGGTGAGAGTTTGTATTGCAATCTACATCATACATTTTTTTACAAATACAAATACAAATACAAACATCTTTATTGCTGTTTGTAGGTAAGATAAGATAATACAAAACATTTTAAAAGTTGCCCCATACAAACTGGCCTCTGCGAGAGGCATGCAATATGTCTGGCAAGACAATTTGTTAGTCTTAATTTTTAAATAAAAACAAAAAAAAAAAAAATAGTCAGCTGATTAAAGTCTTCTTCTTCCTCATCTTCTATTAATTTCTGGTTTTTATTTATGTCATCTGATTCTTCATCTTCGATTCATTTCTGGCTTCTATTTGGTTGTGATATATATTTGTGTGAGATAAATGTTTGGTGAGCACAATTTCGCCAACGTCTTGTGTTTCATCAGGATATTGTCTTGTGTTTTTGAGTTTGATCAATATGTCCATCCAGGGTCTAAGGTCTTGCATTAGTAGATCTTGCAGTTCATCCATGTGAGGAATGTCAAAGAATGTATAAAGTGCAATAAATGTATATAATCAAAAAATACAAAAATGTCGTTAATTATAATATTCATGTAAATACTCAAAGAATGTCAAAATGTAATACAGTACAAACTAATTTATCATGATACAATATATCATTATTTGGTCTTATGTCAGTTCAATGTCAAATTTCATAATGGAATAATAATATCTATTGAGATATTAATGGAATAAGGTTTAAAGATTGTAAAAATTTCATGTTAAACAATGTCTAAAATATTAGTATTCCAATTAATTTCCTTATCATTTAAAAATTCAGTTACAGTATAATAGCATTTGTGTATAAGCATTTTTTTTAGTTTACTTTTGAACATTGTTATGTTAAGTTCTTTTATGGCATTTAGCAGCTTATTATATAAAAGAGGAGCTATACAAAAAATGCTGTCACTCATAATCTTTTTTTTTGCGTTTGTCTATGAGCAGTCTACACCTATCACGCCGGTCACGTTTTACTTTGTCACTCAATAGAGGAAAATAATGAGGGTTATTCCTTACAAAACACATAACTTCAAATATGTACAGGCATGGCAGGGTTAATATTTGGTTGTCTATGAATACTTATCGACAGCTATCTGTAACTTGCATCCCGAACATAGCACGAATGCATCGTTTTTGTGCTTTGAAAACTGAGGCTGTATCAGTTGAATTCCCCCAAAAAATGATCCCATATCTCAAGACTGATGCCACCAATCCATGGTAAGATGTAAGAAGAGCCTCTTTCTTTACCACTGGAGCAAGCCTATGCAGAGCATATGCCGAGCTACCCAGCTTCTTGCAGAGAATCTCAACATGTGCCTTCCAATTCAATTTCATGTCTATTGTTAGGCCCAAAAATTTTGTTGTAGTGACTTCTGCAATTTTTTTATTTTGATAATTTATGTTTATGTTACTCAAGTATTTTTTTGTTTGAGTAAATTGCATGAAATTGGTTTTGTTTAAATTAATTTTTAAGTTATTAATGTTTAACCAATGAATAGATGAATTTAGTGCGGCATTGATATCTTCCTCATAATTAGCTTTATCTTGACATGCTATTGTTATTGTGCTGTCATCTGCAAATAGTGACATTGGATGCTCAATTACTTTAGGAAAATCATTTATGTAGACAATAAATTGAAACGGTCCCCACACACTTCCCTGCGGCACACCAAATTTGACAGTTCTTTCTTTAGAGGTGAATATTTCCTCCTGTTTAGTTTTAGTATTAATCTTCGTAATTTTAGTTACTTGCCTTCTGTCTGTTAGGTAAGATTTTACTAAGTCAAGCACATTACCTCTAACCCCATAGGCTTCAAATTTACTCAGAAGAATATCATGATTGACACAGTCAAATGCCTGGGTCATATCACAATAAATGGTACATATACCATTGTTATTATCAACATTTTTCATTACCCCTCCTCGGGAATTGTGCCTGTACTTATACATAAATTGATTATATGACTAAGAGGGCTACAGATAGTCTCTTTAACAGTTTTTATAATTTTTGTGCATATCTCATCATATCCAACACTATTAGTGTTTTTTAAGGAATTTATGATTTTGAGAATATCATGTGGTGTAGATGGCGCCATGAACATTGAGTTCTGAGTTCTATCAATATTTTGTGTCACATTTATACCAGAACTATAGTGCGTTCCAGCAAGCTGTGTAGAAAACCAAAACAAACCAAAAAAAAGGTGATACCATAACATAAACATCGTTTAATCTTAGTATTTTTGTGAAATTGCCTTAAAATATTTTTCACAAATAGGATTCGACTTTATTGCGATCTTAAATACCATATACTTAGATTTGTATTGATCAAATAATTCTATATTATCTTATTTTAAAAGTTATAGAAAGTAATGGTAGGATGATAGAAATATGATTTTAAGTACTAGCAATTTGATCTGTGTTTCTCAAACTCTCAATGTTGCATTCAAGACATTTATACTTCTTTTCATCAAATTATTCTTATTAAGGACGCGCCAATTTTTCTTACATACCTGCCCTATTTTTCTCCTGCCCATATTGTAAAAATGCCCATTACCATTATTTTCAAGTATGCATTAATTTTACTCTATTTATTTTTGTCATTAATTTGGAATTTTTAATTGTAATGTAATTTGATTTTAATGTAATGTATTATTTGATTTTTATTGTAATGGGATCTTAAATTGACGTCTGTTTTTTTTTTAAATTAAAAATTGACTTGTATTGGTAATATTTGAATATCTTGAATATTATGACATGTAACTACTCGTTATCAATAAAAGAGTAAGAGTATGACTAAAGAACTCCGAGAAAAAGGTTTCTTGTGTCGTAACGAGTTGAGAGAAATTCGCAAACCTCTAAATACGTGTTCCAAATTACGCTGTTTACTATCAAAAGCTTGTATAATTTTCACTCTAAAATGCCATACATTTTGTGTTATTTTGATCGAAACTTTTGTATGTGTTTCCAGAATATTACAGCATAGTGTTATGATCAGTTTTGGGTAATACGAGGACAATTTGAACGAGATTTAATTATTGTTAAAAATAAAATGAACGTTTTCATATAAGGAAACATCTAAATTACTTTTCTAAGTCACTGGTTCTAGTGTTACATTCTTCTCCGAACTCAAATGCTTTGCCTTTCCTTTTTTTACGTGGGAGAAATAAATGTACGTATGCCCGCCATACTCTCATTATGAAATGAGAGGAGATCTCCATCTACCCTCATTTGGGCTTCAAAAATCGCAGGGTGACCAACACTACAAACAACACTAACCATATCAGGTTTCTCCAAAGTCAGTGCGCTATGCACACATTTATTTATTAGAGGCTTCCGTGACGCCGATAACCGTAAACCGGGTAGTTTTCGGTTATTGGCATCGTGGTCATCGCGTCGTAGTTGAAATATATACCTATGTTTTTTTATTTTCCAAACACAACCACAATGCCAACTTCATAATGGATGGCACTGCATCCCACGATACAAGTAATTACCTAGTGTGGGAGACAGAGTTCTCAAAAGTGAAGTCACTCTCTCACTCACTCCACTCACGCTAATCACTAACCCATTAATAAGTAAGATTTCACAAAAAATGTTTTTTGTTTTTATGTACAATAAATTTCATTTCATTTCAATGCTTCCCGAATCATTCTTGCGTAGTAATGACATTCGGTAGATAGAACCTTCGGGTCGTGGATCTCGATCCAATGACCAATTTTAGCATCAATCAGATGTTCAGCAATTGCAGATTCTTGTGTCTGACGATTTTTTACAGCGGCAATGTGTTGATTGTTCCAAGCCCCAGCAGTGGGAACATATATTTGGGTGTTTATGATATCCATACATTTAGCCTTGTTTTGCGATGAAAATTTAAAAGGGCAAGCAATGAAAGGTACTACAAACTATCTTGTAAAACAAAGGTTGAGAAATGCTGGTCTGTCATATTGAGAGTGACATTGGTTTGTTTACCTTTTATTCACAGACATTTGGAATGAGGTATAGGTAATGGAGTAATTTTATCAACAAAATAGTTATTAAATGCAGTAGCCATTAGTTTTGGGTCTGTCAAAAGTTGACCATTACATTGGATTTTATCTATGGACATTTTAGGTAAGTTATTTCTCAATCTATTTATAATATGCCAAGTAGTTTTTGATTTATTGTCTGACATTTTTATTTTGTAATTGTTTTGAGCTTTTTGTGTTATAGTGAATCCAACCATTTATTTTCTTTTTGGCAGATCTAATTTGTCAGTTATAGTGTTGTGACCAAGTATAAACAGGTACATCGATACTAGCATTTTGCAACGGTCTGGTTATTAAATTGAAATTAAATAAAATTAAAGATTATTTTGGCAAATAAGAACATGACATTTTGTCGGGTTGCCTGCGAAAAATCAGTCCCAAAGTCCGGTTGCCGAATTTTTAAAAGTAAAACATTGCTGCGAGCTTGGCTAATATCTCGGAAACTATAAACTTTAGGGCAAAAATTGTTGAGGTCGTTATTGTAGAAAATAATATTTTGCATCTTTTGTGGCCGGAAAACTTTTCTGTGACATGTAGCGTTTACGATTTATGGCCCATTTAATTAACCAGTTTTTCTATTGCAGCCGATAACTCTTGAAATATTAGATTAATCAATAAAACGCATCAGACCTTTTTTAAAGACTAGTTTATTTCCTACAACTTTCGTTTAATTTTTTTTCTTATGTTCATACGTTTTGAGTTAGAAGAAGCTTAAATTCAGTTTCAAAATCTTCACGAGTATTGATAATACCCTAGACATTTCCGAGAATAAGGGTAGATTTGTTACCTTTTTTAAATGTTACAGCCCGAATACACATAAGTATTGTTGCGGTGGTAGTATAATCATAGAAAACGAAGATAATTTGTGTGCTATTACATATTACTAGTCCCTATCTAAGAAAACCCGAATAAATTTCGAGTCATATTAAATAAATTTTACTTATAGCAGTTGCTTAAGAGTGCGCCTAAAGCCAGGAAAAAATCAGATTTCACCCGCGCGACGCGTTTCTTAATGTGATGTACATAAAGTCGAGAATAGCATGACGCAGTTTGGAGGAAAAAACAATATTTAATCAGGAGTCCATTTTTGACCAAGTTTTATTTAATTACTCAATAACTAAACATAAATTTAAAAAAGTGTTCGGTTACTTTACTAGAACGTACAAATAGGAATTTTATTACCAAAAAATAATGTGGGGTCATCGCTGATAATTTCGAGTACCTACTCGAATTAAAACGGGTTTTTTCGGTGTCATTTTTTTTTTTTTTTTGTAAAAAACTCTGATATATTTTTAAAATTCTATTCGGTTATTGTGCTTCTTCTTGATTGTACCCACTCGTCAATATTTTTTTTGTCATAGTTTTTAGTTTCTTCACTTCAGTGAGCAGCGTCGAAAATGTCCTTTTTTCGTTTTCTGGCTTTAGGCGCCCCCTTAACATCCTTTTATTGAAAAATTAGATATGACCAGTCTATTAAAACAGTGCTATAGACGCACAACTAGTAGACGTAGATCAGGTACAGCAGTAACCTTTGGGTGATGAAATAATACCCAACCGACTGATGAGACATTATTAAGCCAAATATGGAAATATTTTAACACATTAAGCATATCAGGTTAATTTATTTAAAAATTAACGAAAATGGTACATCATGTTCTTCAAAGTTTACATCAGACATAAATAAACTTTGTTAATTTACCTAGCTACAAAATGTTATTTAACACTTTATTTTAATAAGTATTCAAATGTTTCAGTCATCATAACCTTGTTCTTTTTTGGATATACACCAGGAGATAAACACGTCTTCAAATAATGCTGTATGTTTTCCTGAGGCGCATCAATATAACGGTTTTACATAAAAATAAATCCGAAATTATGGGCGGAGAACGGAAAACACCCGTGTAAAAATAGTTCATAAACAATATCGATATCTCAATCGTAACTTCGTAACATCACTATGTTGATAGCCATAGAACGTAATTTTTTTAAAACGTTTGTTATTTTATGGAATTTATAAAAAAACTACTGCACTTATGGACTCATTTTGTGAAAGATGATTATTATACGGGATCAAGGAGCAAATTTAAGCAGTTGTCATATTTTTAAAACCTCGCATTTAAAAGTGAACTTTTGCGTAACATGACGCAGTTACGTTCTATTGGTGCTGTCAAAAAGAGGATAAACGGTTGGATCTACTATAGTTTGATAATTTTTTTGAACAATCTGGTGTATTTTTTATATTTTGCCTTATTTTCTTCATAAGGTTTAGTTCGACAATTATTAAACAACAACCTTTTCTTTTTACTACATAGTTTTAACCCACGAGACAGCCATGTTGCATTTCTTGTTACATTGATTGTTACAGTTCTATAAGGGAAACACAAGTTGTATAATAACTTAAATAAATCTATAAATGTGTTGTATGCTAAGTTTGCATCAAATATTTCATATATATCTGAAAAAGTAAGGTTCTTTAAGTGACTTTGAAATTTTATTATATTTTCGACACTGTAATCTCTACATTTTTTCCGCCAATACTTGTTAATACATATTTTTTTTCACAGGATATCTCAACAATTGAGCGGTGTGGTCGGACAGAGCCAATCCCAACACTTCTGCCTTGCACTTGCTCCTAAAGTCATGTGCAAAGTTGTCTATGCAAGTTTGACTTACCGGTCTAGTAGGTTGTTTAATAGCTAATGACAAATTAAAATTGGATAATAGGCATTCAAAGTCCTTTGTAGTCTTATCAAGCTTTAGTACATTTATGTTATAATCTCCAGCCATGACAATGTGATAATATTTATTTTTATGCAAGTGCAATAGAACATTCTCTAAGATTGAAAAAAAGGTATCTTTGTTACTACGAGTACTAGATGGAATTCTATACACACAAAGTACAACAACATTATATCTAGTGAGCCTTACTGCACAGCATTCTATTATATTATAAACAGAAAATTGTTTTACTTGGGTAAGTTCAGTCCATTACCATTTCTAACAAGAATACAACTACCACCTCTTTTGATAGTTGGTCTACTACAGGTGGTTGCCAATGAGTAATTAGGTAAGTGTAGATACTGCTCATATCCAGCCAACATATTATGTTCGGTGATACAAACTACATCCACCGGTACATTTTTGTCAAGAAGCTCATCAAGGCATAGTGAAAGTGTCTCTGATTTTGTTATCAATCCTGCTATATTTTGATGCAAAATGTTGATATGCTTATTTGCGAAAAAAATTAAGATTAGGTTCAGATTCAGATCCATGCTGAGCACCTGTCGAGCCTCCCTGGCAGTTGATGTATTGGCGCTCAATATCATCAAGTTGTCTGTACAAGTACTCAAACATAGTTCTTACACCGTAATCATTTATTGTGCCATTAAATTTGTTGAACATGTAGGAGGAGAATGGCACAGTACTATTTGGGTCAAATATAGTAACATGGTTGTGTTTTCTGAGTTCTAGAGTTAATAGTTTATTGAAATGTTTTACTCTCCAATTACATTCATGTGTTGTTTGTATGGATGTTTTTAATACTGGTAAACACAAAATGGTGTTTGTGTTCCTAGTTTTATCCATCATCTCCTGAATTCCATGCGTCAAGTCAAAGTGATCAGTCTGTGTTCGAAAGTCTTCTTCACCGATTAGAATAATGCAGTAGTCATTTTTGGTGAATTTAGTCAGTTTTGTGTTCAAACCTTTGATGAGTTGTTTAGTGCCCACATTTGGTGTTAAGTGGTGGCAAATGTCATATGTTTTTTGTTGTGGTACTGTGTTTTCAGCTAATTGCAATATCTTATGTTTTTTAGTGGTACTTAAAATACATATTTGTTTTTTATCTATATTTTTTGGTGATACGCGTTTTAGTTTACCGTTTTGGCTATATACTGGGGATTTAGATGGGGATTTAGAGGTATTAGATACATTATTTTTGTTTTTTGGTGTTATTTTGATAGTCTGGGTGCCTATTGTATTTACAGGTTTTGTAGCAACTCTTTGTGTAATCGGTCCAGTTTGGGTGTGTTTGTGTTCTGTTCCTGAGGTTTTTTTTTCTTTGGTGTACGTGGCCATTGCTTAAGAGGACTTTGGGTCACTTTTTTGTATATGTCATTTTTTTTTACAAGTTCATTGTTAGTTTTTTTCAAGCTGCTATTTTCCAATAGTAAATTCTCTATTTCTGTGTGGGCACTACTTAAGGTAATCTCTAACTCTTCTATGCGGTCTTGTAGTTGCTTAGTAAAGAAATCATCATTAGAAACATCCGGCATACTTGTAGTAGTGCCATCTAAAACCTCAGAAGACGTTTCGCTGACAGCAGTTTTATTGCCATCTGAATTGCTTCGATTGCGACGGAATGTAATATTTTCAAAGAAATTTATTTTGATTTGTAGTAAATTACTGATATTACAGACGGTTATCAAAAGATAAAGATATCTGAAGTCTTATACCCATATTCTGAAACCATTCGCTACCCTGCTCATTAGCCTTTTTTTGGGAAACTTTTAGTTTTGTGACGTTTTACTACTTTTATAGCGTCATTTTTTAAACCACGCCCAAGTGTGACGTCATCAGTTTTGTGCCTGAAGAGATTTTTATCAAACCTAAGAACCTTCTTTTACCTTTAATACTGCATCAAGGACGCTTTTTTTCTAGTAATCTCAGAAGAAGGAAGACGGAAATAGATGAAAGAAATTGTCTATGTCATAAAATAAAATCAGGTTTCAAAACATACACCAAAGAGGACAAATTGAATAATACCTGTAGGCAATTAATATTTATCCATTCCAAGTTTCCAAGAGAACTTGGCATACGGCACTTAAAAAGGGCAACAACGTGTGATGAACGCAAGTTGGCAGCACGTGGCAACCTTTGCTTATGATTCTCGCGTTTCTATCTCAACAAGTCCACAGATATTTCGATTTATTGTACCTACTTATTGTGCACTCCTACTTTCTCTATCATGACCCTGCTATGTATCTTTGTTTAGTAGATACATACGTATACTATTAACAATGCACTGATAACGCTGAAACAACCCAATTTATCAAAAACACGGTATCAGCCATTTCTTAGATGGTGTTAAATAAATTTGCAACTGCTTGTTGGTTAATTTTTTACATATGTATGTATATACGACCTATTACATATATTTTTTTGGTTCAGTAGCAGTACTCGCTAGATCGTGAAATCATTTTTAGGAGCTTTAATATATTTAAGACTTTGTACACGTTATCTGATGTGTTCGGTATGCAATTATTATACATAAGTATAAGAAGTAAGATACGACTAAAAATTAAAGATACTTTCATGGCTTTAAAATATTGATAAGAGTCGTTAGATCTTTACTCTTCTTCATTTAAATAAAACAATTTATTGGTTGTGATTGCATCACTTTTATTACTTACAAAACTACAGAAAAGTTAAGCAAAAAAGGGCATAACGCATTAGAATAAACTAATTATAGTCTACTGACGTAATGTTTATCATTTATAAGTAGGTATATTAATGCATTGCTGTGGTGGCTGTTTTCTCGAAATCCTGATTTTCTCTTTCAATATTTTCGAATCTTTTGAAAATCATTCGACAAGCACGTAGGACATAGTAGTTCATTTGTGTTTACTATGAGTCCTTTGTACAAAACTGAGATTAAAGTTTTCATTTTAATTCAACAAATTTAAATACTTCAAATACTTATACCACAGAGCTCCTGAAACACCACTGCTAAAAAATGCTCCGAGAGCTGTTTGATTTCGTCTATCGGGATTTTTGAACTGAATGTGTGTACAATATATTGCATCTATGTATAACATGCAAAATAGCAATATGAAACAATACTTTTGATTTTCTTGAGCTATTCGTTGAGAAAATTTTCAAAATTAATTTTTAGGAGACCCGAATAGTTTTGACTGAAATGATAATTGAAAGTTACCGGCTTCATAAGCAGATCATTTTAACTGCAATTCAACGCTGTTATTCCCCTATATTACACGCTAAAATAATTCAAGTAATTACTTTATGATGAACCAAGTTGTTCCCAAGAATTCACATCGTCACCATTTTATTATGGCGATAAATTTTTTGAGCGGTTTGCTGTGTTTTAAATACAGATACTTACATCATTAAATAAAGTAAAATTATCGAAAGAAGATAAACAAATATTGCATTTTGTTAGTTGTGACCACTGATTATAAACTTGTCTAGATAGACCGCTCGACTGTAGAAACACCAAAAACTATGTCAGCCAATAATAGTTGGCTGAAAATCTCGGCTTGTCAGAATCACGATACCACTGGCATAAGAACAATAGCAATTACTGATACTTTTTATTGATACTTGACTTAAATTTGTGTCCGTGATCACGCAAACAAGTATTTGAAACCTGACCTGTGCTTCATCCAGACCAGTGTTTAATCAAAGGTTGTCACAGATACAACATAACAAGACTTCTTATTGGTTGAATTTCTTATTGAGTCTGCTTCATAGTTTTGGAGAAGGTTCCAAAAAGCTGTGAGCCTACATTTATGACATTAAAAAACGTCATGACTGACGTCATTATTGACCATGTCTAATAAAATCATGGAATCCGCCCCCCAATGGCGTCATACAGAGATTAATTCCTCAAGTCATTTGAAGAAACTGTTGAACTACCTCTTTACAAATAAATGCTGGCAAGTATAAGACAGTAACGCCACATGAAAACGGACAATACTGTTGGCAAAACATAAACATGCTCAAGGAAATACTGATGCACCATACACTTTCAATTCGTTCAGCATTCAAAAATATGATAAGAAAATACAATCGTATATTTTGTGTTTTTTAACACATTATTAATACATAACTCTCTCCTTGCGAGAGAAAGCCCCGAGTCCCATCAGTGGGAACGTTTAGTGGGCTGTTGATGTTGATGTTGAATACATTACGGGGCGAGATTAGCTATTTCAGTTCCTAATGAAGTCAAAACAAAATGAAACTGTAAAATAAAATACATAGTTTTAGTGCCTAGTTAGTATTTTCATTTCACCAGTCACTCGGCAATATAAAGCCTATTAATGCTGAGTTATTTTACCTACGTCACAAGAAAGTACAGATGCAAAGTTATAAATTAATATGTACGTTATATGCTGTATTTGGTCAGAAAATTATTTTCATATTTTAATGGCAAAGCAAAAAATAGGTGAAAAACATCAAATTAAAAATGATCTTGTCATTGACGTATGACATTGACGATGTTGCCATGTTAAGGTGATTTTCTGTTCTGATGGGAGAATCCCAAAATAATGAAAAATGAACAGGAAATACGAATGCAAAGTTATCCAAAGACCACAACAAATGTTGGTACCTAGTAGGTTTTGAAAAGTAGGTACTTAATTCAAAACTTTCCAAAACACTAGCTCCAGTCAACCTACCTGCAGTCTAAATCTCTTTACAATAATAAGCTAGATGACATCAGGGTAGCGATTCTAAATGCGATTCCGAAAGGTTCAGGGTCGGAATGACAATCGAGTCTGTCAAAAACGAGTCTGTCTCTATCATGTTAACCAGATAAGGCAAAGACCGAGAGATGAGATTCCGTGTCGGATGCAACCGAATGGATTTAGAATCGCTACCCATTTCTAGATCTAACATCAGTCAAACGATAACAGCTATCCCCGATCAGTCAGGTGACACTAGAATGTTGCATAAACATAATAGTTAGTCTACTATTCATTAAGTACGGTAATATTAGGTTAGTAGAGGCCCGCGCCTTCTGCGCTGGCCCAAAATTCTTTAGGCAGTAGAGACCATGTGAAACTAGCTGCCATAGGTCCATTAAAAAAATAACGACGACGTTCTAAAAGTGTCACGGGCTGCAGGACGAGAAGTGGGGACGGTCACCGTAAAATAAGGCTTTTTCAAGAATCAAAAAGACCCGTCAAAGATCTTTCCTGATTTCACGAGCTAATTGGCGTTTTTGTTGTTTTAGTCGAAATAAAATTGATTTCATTTGAATTTGGACAAAACCAAAGTAATGTGCAACGAGTTTATTGCTCCGGGGGTGATTGCAGGAAGTGAAACACATAGGAAATTGTTCAGAGATACACATTACATAATAACACTACATAAATGATTTTCCTAAAGTAATTGAGCATCCAATGTCACTATTTGCAGATGACAGCACAATAACAATAGCATGTCAAGATAAAGCTAATTATGAGGAAGATATCAATGCCGCACTAAATTCATCTATCCATTGGTTAAACATTAATAACTTAAAAATTAATTTAAACAAAACCAATTTCATGCAATTTACTCAAATAAAAAATTACTTGAGTAACATAAACATAAATTATCAAAATAAAAAAATTGCAGAAGTCACTACAACAAAATTTTTGGGCCTAACAATAGACATGAAATTGAATTGGAAGGCACATGTTGAGATTCTCTGCAAGAAGCTGGGTAGCTCGGCATATGCTCTGCATAGGCTTGCTCCAGTGGTAAAGAAAGAGGCTCTTCTTACATCTTACCATGGATTGGTGGCATCAGTCTTGAGATATGGGATCATTTTTTGGGGGAATTCAACTGATACAGCCTCAGTTTTCAAAGCACAAAAACGATGCATTCGTGCTATGTTCGGGATGCAAGTTACAGATAGCTGTCGACAAGTATTCATAGACAACCAAATATTAACCCTGCCATGCCTGTACATATTTGAAGTTATGTGTTTTGTAAGGAATAACCCTCATTATTTTCCTCTATTGAGTGACAAAGTAAAACGTAACCGGCGTGATAAGTGTAGACTGCTCATAGACAAATGCAAAAAAAAGATTATGAGTGACAGCATTTTTTGTATGGCTCCTCTTTTATATAATAAGCTGCCAAATGCCATAAAAGAACTTAACATAACAATGTTCAAAAGTAAACTAAAAAAAATGCTTATACACAAATGCTATTATACTGTAACTGAATTTTTAAATGATAAGGAAATTAATTGGAATACTAATATTTTAGACATTGTTTAACATGAAATTTTTACAATCTTTAAACCTTTTTTCATTAATATCTCAATAGATATTATTATTCCATTATGAAATTTGACATTCAACTGACATAAGACCAAATAATGATATATTGAATCATGATGAATTAGTTTGTACTGTATTACATTTTGACATTCTTTGAGTATTTACATGAATATTATAATTAACGACATTTTTGATTTTTTGATTATATACATTTATTGCACTTTATACATTCTTTGACATTCCTCACATGGATGAACTGCAAGATCTACTAATGCAAGACCTTAGAGCCTGGATGGACATATTGATCAAACTCAAAAACACAAGACAATATCCTGATGAAACACAAGACGTTGGCGAAATTGTGCTCACCAAACATTTATCTCACACAAATATATATCACAACCAAATAGAAGCCAGAAATGAATCGAAGATGAAGAATCAGATGACATAAATAAAAACCAGAAATTAATAGAAGATGAGGAAGAAGAATACTTTAATCAGCTGACTATTATTTAATTATTTTTTTTTTATTTAAAAATTAAGACTAACAAATTGTCTTGCCAGACATATTGCATGCATCTCGCAGAGGCCAGTTTGTATGGGGCAACTTTCAAAATATTTTGTATTATCTTATCTTACCTACAAGCAGCAATAAAGATTTTTGTATTTGTATTTGTATTTTGTATTTGAGATCCGTTTTCCTACGGCAGATGCTCGAACTAGGTAGATGTAGCTTTAAGAGTGAGCCCATGAAAAAACTACAGTTAGACTGGGCATCATTTGGCAAACTTCGTCAAGTCTTCTCGTCGCCCATCCCATAAAGCCTCAAAACAAAAGTGTGCAACCAGTGCGTCATATCGGTTATTAGCTACAGTGCTGAAACGTGGACACTGACAGTCAAAAAGGTTCGAAAGCTCAAAGTCCGAGCTATGGAGCTATGCTTGGGGTTTCTGAAGGATTGCATCCGTAATGAAGAGAACTGAAGTCATCGACATAGTTCACCGTATTTGCAAACTGAAGTGGCAATCAGCCAGTCACATCTGTCGCTGCCCAATAACTATTGGAGTAGACGGGTTCTAGATCGGAGACCGCGAATTGGTAAACACAGTGTATGACGCCCTCAGGCTAGATGCATTAACGATATACAAACGACCGCTGGTGGCGGTTGAAATCATAATACCGAGGATTGGACTGAGTGGCGTATTAGAGATGCCTATGTCCAGGAGTGGACGAACCCAGGCTGATGATGATAGACCTTAGTACAAAAGATTAAATCGCCCAAATGGGGGTCGGACTCGGCCATGAAGGTTCCGTAACAGCAAGCAACATAATACATAAGTTCTTGTAGTTCGTTGTAACTTTGATCGATGTTTAAATAATAGTGTATTTATGACGTTCTAAAAAAACTACTTACTAACTAGATTGAGTGCAAACCAATTTTTGGAGGAAATTTGCATAGTAATGTACATCATATGTTTTTAGACCTACACGTTTGGGTTTGATGAAAAAAAAATTGAGTTTCAGTTCTAAGTATGGGTCACCCCCAGAATTTATTGTTTTTTTAATATTTTTGTATAAAATCTTAATGCGGTTTACAAAATATATCTACTTACTCAACAATATAATATGTAGTTCAACAGTATAATATGTAGTTCAACAGTATAATATGTAGTTCTTGTAGTTTCGGAAAAAAGTAGCAGTGACATACGGACGAACAGACAGACAGACATGACGAATCCATAAGGGTTCCGTTTTTACGTTTTACCGAACCCTACAAATGTGTGTGCATCCTTTGGAAACTACGTGCTGCTAGGTTAATGTAAATTTCGTTGGCCAGAGAGTATAGTAGATTAAAACTAACAACCTCTTTGTACGACATTATTACAAAGGTTGAGGTAATTTTGGATTACATCTGGCAGCATTGTAAATCAAATTAGGGTTCCATTGTAAACATCTTGAAAAAAAAACTACCAACATAAATAGAATTCGTGCTCTATATAACAATGATTAAAAACTTTCTATAACTTATTTCCACGATTTACTGCAGTACATTACTGCGGGTGTCGTGCGTCGCCTGATTTTTGATGGAAGTTTTAAGAATACGAACGAGCGGGTTTCGTTCCTCTTTAAGAACGCCAAGGCTGTGAAGCCATCGATATAAACCATTGATGTGCCCTTCCAAACAAGCGCACGGAATTATGTCATCGTTGGGATGTGTGAGCTCACTCTTTCCGTTCTAGTCGATTGCAGGAAGCAGTGAACGCCGGACGTTTTTACCTATCACTATTCGTTGTCAACAACCAAAATAAGTAGAACCACAGGATACTTTGCCGCTAACAGTTCTAAGGAACAAGTAGATTGGTGGTGTGTAAGTCACTAACGCTACACACAGACGCAGTTTCTTACTAATTTCAAGGTGTTCAGGGCACATCTGATGGTTTATATCAATGTGTGAAATGTGTTGGCTGAGTGAAGTTGAAAGAATCTTTCAACCCGGACCAGTAGTTTTTATTTTATAGTATAGAGTGACGAGACGAGCAGGACATGTGCCTGATAACAACCCAGTAACACGCAGCTATTAGAACACGAAGAGTCCAAATTCATTACCTAACACTGCACTGCGCTCGTCACCCAGAGATCTAAGATATTATATCTCTAACCCTGTAATTTCTCTGGAAACATTGCCCTTCAAACCGGAACACAGTAATGTTTGCACATTACTGCTTGGCGGTAGAATAACAGGCAAAGGTGTGGTACTTCCCCAGGGCAACTCTGCCAAGAGTAGGCCACTACTAAAACAAACTAACTCTTTAGCTTGATAATATTAGTATAGAAGATTTAATCAAATGTAGCATCAATGAGTTCATGAAACATGATGGTAAAAACAGAATAAAGTAATTGATTTAAAAAAAAATACATTCAGCGCTATATTTTGATATTGACACAATATATACATTTTAACTAAATGTCAAATAACACTGTGCTCTGTGCTCATGTGCTGTGTGATATTAATATCATATTATTTGCCCTGTAATTTACTGATGATAGATAATGACAGATTACTAAAACTTGGGACTTATTTTTTGCTTAGAGAAACTAATGTAATCATAGATTATTATTAGTAATGTAGAATTATTGTTTACGTAAAGGCCTGTTAACATTTTCATTACTGCTAGTGCGAGTGCGAGTGAGAAATAGAACACGCTTTTAATCACTTCACTATGCAAGTTACTAAACACTCGCACTAATCAATCGGTGTCCACGCGTGTTTGCTACTAATCACTAAACACCTGCACTAATCACTCACACTCGCACTAATCATAATGCAAACAAGTCTTAATAACAGTAAAATATGACAAGCAACTACGGAACTCTATATTGCGACCCGTCACACACTTGCCAAGTTATATTGAAATTTTACACAAATATTCAATGTTTTATTTCTGTAATCTGTGATTCAACATAAAAAAAATGTGAAATTGGTAATAAGTTCCGGCTGGTTTCTAGTCTGGGAGAACGGTCACTAGCTTCGAATCGCTAGTGACCGTTCTCCTGCCCCTGGTAGAAATTCCACGCACAATGTGGCCTAACTTATTATATTTACTTCGTATTTTCGAAATAGTGTGCGTAATGACCCTAAAAATTACAAAGGCAACAAATCATGAAATTGATACTATCAATAAAAACGTGGTTTGTTCTAGATTTGTTAACTATAATTTATTCCAAAGATAATATCTGTATGAATATATATATCACACAGCAAGAAATAAAAAAAATGATCATGGTCTTATCGTTATTTTATTTTCAATTAAGTATATCAGATTCCTAATTTTTTTACATGTTTTGATGAACACTTTTTACACATGAAAGTATGTTACAATAACCGAAGGCGCTAGCAATTCCAATGTAGTTCATGATTTCTCTTCCATATAATCCAAACTATATTTATCTAGATTGGTATATGATAAGCAATGAGCCTATTTTAGACTTTTAAGTGGGTAAAAAATTTTGAACGCTCCACACCAGCCACCAGCATGGCTCTCATTTCGTGAATAAGTGTGGGACGCTGCTAGTTTTTTATTCATTTTATAGAAAGGGATACTTGCAGGTTAAAAACTCGTTCATCATGTTGTTAAGTTATCTTCAAATAGATAGTGGTTGTGACTATCTTTACAAGTAAGCTGTTATTGACACATATACATTATGCTCAAAATATAGGCCGTGGAGAGTTTCAGCTTCAATTTTTCTGCACGGTGATCGTTAGTTTTTCCACTGAAATTTTGAGCTTCACTACATTCATAAGCAAGTTTATGTCGATTGAATCATTTTTTATCTAATCTCATCTTTTTAAATTAATGGCTTATTACTTTTTGTAAGATATTTATATGTTTTATTACACAGGGCATCAAAATGTTTTTGCTCCATTTCTATCACATAATTACCTAGAGGTATCTGAAATAAAATGAAGGTGTGAATTTAAAAATGAGTTACGTTTTTCCATTATCGTTACATGCTCTTTATCATCGAATATATATCAAATTAAAATTAAATATTTCTGTGTTTGTTATGACACACAGAAGACATCAGAAGACATGTTTGACGTACCAAAATAATCATAGACAATTATAACAGTAAAGTTTAAAAGTGACATTCAAAACGTGCTCATAGTGGACGGAGCCAGGATTTTATTCAAGGGGGGCAGGCAGAAATAAACTAATTCTTTATACGAATGTAAGGCTTACTCCAAATTACCATACTTAATTTTGAACAAATTAAACTAAATAATAGCCTACAATAACTGACTTGTGTCAGTAAAATAAGTTTATTTTTTACAAAAATAATGTTTGAGCTTGACAAGACGTATGAAAATTTAAAATTAACTAACAGTTAATTATGGATTTGAATTCGAATGGTGCCATTGATTTAAATAATTACTTCTGCGTAAGACCCAGGCCAGCCGTGAGACATATAATAACGTGATAGAATGTAATAAGGTCAGTGTTTCTGTAAAGTACTCGTACCTAGTTTCAGTCTGGTCTTATTTTCAAATGGTTTTCTGTAACGGTTTTGTATGATTTTAGAAAATAATTATACAACATAATTATTATTTAATATAATTATTAATAATTAATAGAAATATATAATAATATAATTATTATTTAGGTACTTATAGGAATGTGTTTTTCTATGTTTCATTGAAAAATTCATTGCCTTCTATGTTTTATAGAAAATGTTGTGTTATCAAATTAAGTATTAAAAGTCTCTTATTATCCTTCCTCGCTTCATTTTATTCTTAAATACTTTAACAGCGCTGTGATACGATGTCGTGGGTTATGGATCCCGAGGTCTTTGTTTTAGAGGTGGAGTCTCGTCTTCTTCGATAAATTAAATATTGTTATTGACTGACGGCTTAAACTCGTGGTTTTATGTTAAATTCGAAAAATACGCATTACATTCACTTTTGTCTGTCAGGCCACCATACAAAACCGTTAATAATCTTGCTAAGCGGTGTTAAAGTTCGGCCATTCAGAGAATGCGTTCCTGCAACCTATCAGTTAGTCACAACTAGTGATGGGTACAACATAACACTGAGTTCGTTACCGTTCCTCCAAAATGAACCGCCGCATTATTTTTAAAATTATTTTCGTTTTAAATTGCTTGTAACCAAGCCACCATTTCTTCTTTTTTATTAGCTTGGGTAGGTGGTTTCTGTATTTTAAACCGAGTGATAGGAGGCATTATCCATGAATATTACAGAAGGCTCTGGGCAAAATCACGTTCTGGAACCACTCTTTAAATGTAGTGGCATTCATTTCCTCGTGGTAGTCATTTGTGGTTTTTGATTGAAATTCCACTAACGCGTTCTCCACAAAGCCCTATTTTGCAGAACCTGCGTGGCATATTATCAGACGGTATCCTTACCCATTGGTACTTTCGACGTCGACGCTTGTGTATCATCCGTCCAAGAACGGGATACCGTGTGATTGGCGTTTAGCCATGTCTCGTCAATGAACACATTATCCCAGTTATAATTTTTTTATGCTTCTCTCAAAAAAATTATCCGTTTTAAAATGATGTCGTATCGTTCTATTAAAATTTTTCTGTTGTCTGTTTTTTTATACGAACAACCAATACCTCTTAACATTTTGGTTAAAGCAGTTTTACCCCCGCTAAACAGTCTAGCTTCTCTTAAGAGTGCGCCTAAAGCCAGGAAAAAATCAGATTTCACCCGCGCGCCGCGTTTCTTAATGTGATGTACATAAAGTCGAGAATAGCATGACACAGTTTGAAGGAAAAATCAATATTTAATCAGGCGTCCATTTTTGACTAAGTTTTATTTAATTACTCAATAACTAAATATACATTTAAAAAAGTGTTCGGTTACTTTACTAGAACGTACAAATAGGAATTTTATTACCAAAAAATAATGTGGGGTCATCACTGATAATTTCGAGTACTCGAATTCGGGTACGGGTTATTTCGGTGTCATTTTCATTTTTTTATTATAAAAAAACCTGATCTATTTTTAAAATACTATTCGGTTATTGTGCTTTTTCTTGATTGTACCCACACGTCAATATTTTTTTTGTCATAGTTTTTAGTTTCTTAACTTCAGTGAGCGGCGTCGAAAATGTCCTTTTTTCGTTTACTGACTTTAGGCGCCCCCTTCGATGACAAAAGCTTCTTCCTGTTGAGTTTTGTAGTGGTAGGACTCTTAGCAGAGTCCGTCTGGGGAAGTACCACACCTTTGCCAAATATTCTACCGCCAAGCAGTAATGTGCAAACATTACTGTGTTCCGGTTTGAAGGGCAATGATTCCAGAGAAATTACAGGGCTTAGAGACATAATATCTTAGATCTCTGGGTGACGAGCGCAGTGCAGTGCTAGGTAATGATTTGGGTTATCATGTTCCAATAGCTGCGTGTTACTGTGCTGTTATGTGGCAGGCATGTTGCTTACCATCAGGCACATGACCTGTTCGTCTCGTCACTCTATGCTATAAAAAAAAAAAAAAAAAAAAAGATATTCATTTCTGGAATAGTAACCATAATTATATTATGATTTCTGATTGCATCGGCGTCAAAGGTGTCAGTATCTGTCACGGGTTTAATTCTTCGTTTCTTCTTCGGAGTACGTAAAATATTAACTTCCGTGCCAGTAGAGCCGAACTTTTCTTTATTAACATTTGTTTTCGTTCGTTTGCGCTAACTCCAAGCGCCTGAGAGACGCGTTCTTGTACTTGTTCCACAGGTACCAGGGGTCCACAATTTTGCCGCTCCCGCTCAAAGTAATCTTGCAGCTTGATGATTAACTCACGGGCCACTTTTCAATGTTTGTCCACGTGTAGGCATTATTATGCACCAAAAGTAAAAAGAACGTAAATCAAAACACAACCAAAGTCCGATTTAGCGCCGATGTCAGTTTGAAAAGCAGAAACAGTCTATCTAATCTATCTAGCTGGTACCCGCGACTTCGTCCGCGTGAAATAAATACTAAGGTAAGTAACTCAGGCAGTATCTACCTATTTTTTATACCCAGACACAATTTTATCAAAATCGGTTCAGTTGTTTAGGTGTAAAAGTGTAAGAGACATTCGTTCCGCATTTCAACTCCAATTTCATCCCCGTACAGTTCGAAATTACAAAATAGCAAGAACAAACATTTATTTGCTTCGTGTCAAGTGCCTAGATATACAGAGTTTCATGGTTTTATCTTCAACTATTGGAAGTTTCCAAGCATACTTTCACCCCCATTTCAATCTCAATTTCATCCCTATACAGTTCAATCGCGACGTGTCAGGAACGCATTCTCTGAACGGCCGTAGTATAGAATTGAGCCGGTACTGAAATCTCTAGAAATAATCTAGAATCATACAATACGCGAGGAGAAAGACATTCTCGTAACATACGCAGCGCGGACAAGCTGGATGTTATCCCACACTCTCTCACGAGGTCACGGAAGTTAACTCACATTAAAGTTTATTACACTCTTCCCAAAATAGTTATATCGGCCCTAAGTTTCGGCACCTTCAAAAACAAATTAAAGTGCTGGCTTATCGATCAAACTTTTTATAGTTACAGCGAATTTTTAGAGAGTGATGGTAAAGTTCCTATAAAAATGTGAAAAAATTGACATTTATTAGTACAATTGTATTTGAAACATATTTGTTATACTCGTATAATGCTTGACAGTTTTCTGTACGATAATTAATAATTGTTATTATAATACAGTGAAATGATATTTCAAACTTTGAAAATGTATAGAATTTGTATGCCCTTTCTTTTGTTTAATTTTTTTATTAATTGACGTGTAAATTGTACATTTATCATTATCAATAAATAACTTTGACTTTGTAATGATCTGGTCAGAACATTGCTTGCATGTAAAATGACGTGTGGATTAAAAAATAGCAATTTTGATAGGACCACTAAGCAACGAACCAGAGGCAGGCTAAAACAAAGGTGGGCAGATGAAATAATAAGAGTAAAGCTAGCTGCCACAAACTGGATAGAGAAAGCAAAGGAGAGAAAAGATTGGAGAAAATGGAGGAGGCTTAGACAAAGAATAAGTAAATAGGTCAGGTTTTGCTGCACGGTTCCTTTGTACCAATCGTAAGCAGATGAGGTGTATGTTAGCTATGTCGACATAGAGATGTGCCGCGACAAAAGTATGACACTTCCACAAGAGCGCCAACACAAGGGTGATCAGACCTGTGATTTCGGTGTAAGGCGTTTGTTCTAACTCTATAGTATGTGTATATGTGTAGTATATGTAAACTCTTTGGGAGGAGGTATTTTTAGAGTATTTGATGCCAAAAGAAAGGGGAGGGGGTAACTGCCCCTCTCTGTCAATACCTTGGTACGTCCTTATGTGACTGAGGAAAATATAAGTCAATTCTCGATGACGTCATCGTTTGCGGACGAAAAATTAAAAATAATACAATGACGTATTTCCGTCGTAAATCTGCTCACATGAGCATACTCATTGATCGGTAAAATACGGGCATTAGTATCTAGCTGTCAGAAATATAAATATAACGGATTTTTTAGGTTAAGACATTCGACTTTTTACATAAACAAATAACGTTTAAAGGCTTTACGTACTCACAGTTAAATTATTTCCTTTATTTGTTCGTATTATGATTCTAATATAGGTTGTTCCTTGAGTTATAGTACCATATTTATTGCAATTCACAGTCCACAATGATTTCGTCAAATCCCGGTTTCTAGGGATTAGAGCACTTGCACTCACTTTATTAATCTGACTACGATTATGAGTATGTCAAATTTATTGCGATGTATATGATAATTCGTGTAAATAACAATTATATTCAATTTAATTTTCACAAACCATGTACTCTCAACAAGCAAAGTTGCCAGACCTCCTTTTTAGTTTTGTTATTCTCCTATTTTAGAAGTTACAAGTCCAAAGTGGTAAAATGTGTCCCCATTTTACCACTTTGGAAGAGTATCTCGCGCAAAATATGCTGTTTAGAATTTTTTTTATTGGAAACCTCAATTTCATTTTGAAAGACCTATCCATAGACAAATATAGGTTCAGATGAAAAAAAAATTTTGCGTTTCATGTCTACGTATGGAGCGCCGCAAAATGTATTGTTTTTTCCTATTGTTGTGTGAATATCTTAATGCGGTTCACAGAATACATCTACATACTTACCAAGTTACAACAGTACTTATAGTAGTTCTTATAGTGTCGGAAAAAATTACATACGGACGGACAGACAGACAGACATGACTAATTTATAAGGAAAAAGACCTGTTTTGCAATATAATATGACTAGCTGACCCTGCGTACGATGGCCTGGGATGAAAATTGGCCGTGCCAACTCAGATTTAGAACAAATGTGATTAACAAAGGTTTATAATGACGCAATCATAAAAGATAGACACGGACTTCAGCGCACGTCAATTCACGCAACGAAAGCTCTCAAAAACAATATTTTTTCCCGTTTTTATTACATTCTTCATTCATACTCTGCTCTTATTGATAGTAGTATAATGTTGTATAGCATATTGCCTTCCTCGATAAATGGACTGTCTAACAGAAAAATAATCTTTCAATTCGGATCAATAATTCCCGAGATCCTAGCGTTCAAACAAACAAACTCTACAGCTTTATAATATTAGTGTATAAGTATATATCGGCGTCGTAGATTAGTCTGTAGAATATCTACCTGTAGGTCGTGCATTAGTGTCACACTCAGAACGTAATCCTATTTGGCTTTGAATCGCTGTAAGTGTTAGTAGGATGTCATTTATTTATTTTGTCTGTTTCATATCTATTCATCATCATCATCAACAGCCCACTAAATGTTCCCACTGCTGGGACTCGGGGCCTTCTCTCGCAAGGAGAGTTAAGGCCATAATCCACCACGCTGGCGCCGTGCGGGTTGGTGGATGACACATGACTTCGAAAGATTCTAGGTAAGTACATGTCGGTTTCCTCACGATGTTTTCCTTCACCGTTTTAAGTTAACGGTATTACGCACATGACTTCGAAAAGACAGTGGTGCGCGTAGGGTTTGAACCCGGGGTCTCCGGATCGGCAGGCGCCGATCTCCCGACTAGACCAGCCGTAAGTTATCTATTACCATCATATCTATTAGTAAGTATTAAAATGTAATTTGTTTTCGTGTGTATCTTTATTGTTAGTGTATGTAAGCTGCTTGTTTACTCTTTAGTATTCTAAGTAGCTAACCCCGCTTTTAACAAAAGTATTCAAAACCATTTTCTCCTTAAGAACTTAAGATTACTTACCAGGAAGAGATTGCTTTTAGCGATAAGGTGCAAGGTTGTAACTCCAATTATTATATGTTTTTCTTCTCTTGGCATTGGTTTTAGTGTGTACAATAAAAAGTATTTACCTATCCTGTTTACCCACTTTACTTGAACATGAAGAGTCCAAATCCCTACCTAAATTACCTATAATTTTTGGATAACAATCCCTGCGAACCTCAACACAGGTTTTTGGCATGCTACTTTTTGGTGGTAGAATAACTGGAGAAATAATAGTACCTACTACCTGAGATTGGCTTATAATATTATAACATTTGTTCTGTGATTATAACGGTAAATCATAAAATTATTGAAATCAACATAAAACGAATTCTGTCCTACTTTGACGAGTAGTACTTGCTAACAATATCGTTTATTCACTACTTATTTCCTCTTGGATTGAAAGTTTCATTAGGTTTATCATATGAAAGAGAGGCGGCAAACTTTCGAGCGGCTCCTGTCGAATGTTGAACCGACACGCGTTTGATGGATGGGATGAATTGGTAACTAAGATAGAGTAGTTTGCCGCTTGCTGAAATAGTGATGGAAGGGATTTTGGGAAACAGGTAAAGTCGAAATAAATTTTGTGAATTTTTTGTATTGGTAGGACTCTTGGTAGAGTCCGCCTGGGGAAGTACCACACCTTTTCCAGTTATTCTACCGCCAAGCAGTAATGTGCAAACATTACTGTGTTCCGGTTGGAAGGGCAATGTTTCCAGAGAAATTACAGGGCTTAGAGATATAACGTCTTAGATCTCTGGGTGACAAGTGCAGTCCAGTGCTAGTAATGATTTGGTCACTTCATGTTTCAATAGCTGCGTATCACTGTGCTGTTATGTTGGGCAGGCATGTTGCATACCATCAGGCACATCTCCTGCTCGTTTCGTCACTTTTTTCTATAAAAAAATACAAAGCGTAACAAGCCGACAGTTGATCGAAATCTCAACAAATCCAGCGAAAGTTGAGACAACGAGAATCTAATTTGTTAAGTGCTGCTGTATCAATACGCAACAATGGATCAAAACAATGCTTCATGAAACGCGATTTTGAAACGTCTCAGCTTGGTTCACGAAAGGTCAAAATAACCCACGTTTCTCGTTTGCCCAGTATACAAAGCGATTATTTATATTTACTTGAGATAAGGAATTCTCATAACAACGGGCCTTCGTTAATTACATAAGTTTTAATGGCGTTATACCAAACTCCCTCCATAGGAGTTTGGACGAAAGTATAGTCGGATTACTGACGAAATAGTTCGTAGCAATTTTGATGATCTAATCTGTAGTAAGCGTTTAGAAAGTCGTTAATGTTTTATTTCTGGACTGAATAGGGTCTATAAACAAAGTTGTTGAGCCAGTTTTCGAACTGAATACTTTAGCTGTGTTGAGTACATTGTAGTCCGGGAAAATTTTATGAGTTCGTGTCATTGACATACGTAATACCAATATATCTATCGATATAAACCATTTCATGGACCCTCCCAAACTTCAGGCGCATGGTATTATGTCATCGTTGGTCGTCAACAGTGAGCTCACTCTTTCCGTTCTAGTCGGTTACAGGAAGCGGTGAACGCCGGACGTTTCTACCTATCACTATTCGTTGTCGACAACCAAAATAAGTAGAACACAGCATACTTCGCTGCCTAGCAATTCTAGGGGTCAAGTAGATTGGTGGGGTGTAAACCACTTAAGCACACAGACGCAGTTTATTGGCAATTTCGAGGTGCTCAGGGCACATCTAATGGTGTATTTCGATGAGTATATCAGCTTTACAGATAACGTAGTGTAACATTAGTGATGACATGAACAACACCGTGACTTAGGTAAAAGGGTTACCTTAACCTTTTCACCTAAAAGTAACTTAATTAGAGATAAATTAAGGTAACTTTTTTACCTTTTTAAGTCCTACTTACCTATTCTCAGCTTTCTGTTGCCGTTTGTATAGCATGAGCAGCCCACTAAATGAACCCACTTCTGGGACTCGTGGCCTTCTCTCACAAGAAGAAATTCAAAGCCATATTCCACCACGCTGGCCCAGTGCGAGTTGGCGAATGACACGTGACTTCGAAAGATTCTAGGTGCATGTTTTTATGACGATATTTTTCCGTCACCGTTTTTATGTTAGCGGCATTACGTACATGATTTCAAAAAGACAGTGGTACGATACGAGTAGGATACGATCCAGGGGTTTCGGAATGGCAGTGCTGTTCTCCCAAACAGACCAGCCGTAACTGCAGGCCTACTACGAAGTCTGATAAACGATATTTCGGCCGAACTTATGGACTTTTCCTACCTCGAAAGACAATCTGTCGGTTGATAGGATCGGCCATTTCGTTCGATTCTACCCTCATCCGACCTAAGTCTATAACTTCCGACCGAGATGTATCGATCCGATTGTTTTTCGTGGCAGGCTACAATCCGATTCAGCTGTCGGTCGGATCCGATCATTCGGAGTTTGTTTTCGTAGTAGACCTGCTGAACTGTATACCCAACCCGAACAACAGATAAAGTCTTGTACATAAATTATCCCTGGGCCACATTAGTGTTTGTTTTTTTTTTACTTTTATAGGCTTAAACTTGACCACCATTTCGCCTGATGTTAAGCGACGATGCGGTCTACGATGGAGCGTGTTTACCTAGAAGAAACCGATTCACTCTCGATTTGAAGACACCAAGATTATAACCATTAGGAAAAACCCACTTAGGCAACTCATTCCACAGTCTAAACGCTCTGCTCTTATCACAAAAGTAGAGTCAAATCTCTTCGTTCGTGTCTTTGGAACATCAACCATGAAACAATGCCCCTTCTTCGATCTCCTTTTTAAATTGTGTTTTTGATTGCAGATGGGTTTGTTGTTAAATATTTTTATGAAATACGGGAGATTAACCGTGATAACTTCGAACTAGTTGGCAGGAGATTGAAAAGTCTATGTATATTTTTTTTTATTAAGGTTGACGAGATGAGCAGGACATGTGCCTGATGGTAAGCAACATGCCTCCCACATGACAGCACAGTGACACGCAGCTATAGAGATTATCAGAAAAAAGACACACTGTTGCTGTCAGAACGTGCCACGGTTTCGCTGTTCGGATTATGAAAGTTTTCTAAGCACTCTCTATACGAATAAGCAGAACCTCTACAAAAGAAAAAGGATGGAACTACTTGCACTCAAAGCCTTCTTCGAAGTTCGATAACAAAAATACGAGGGTGGTATTGGTTCGTACTTGTACATACAGTTCGTACACTCGCCAAACTGCAGTCTATAAAAACGAGACATGCAATCTTTCTCATAAATATGGACTGTATCTGTATCTGTGATCTGTAGTGGTAGGACTATTAGCAGAGTCCGCCTGGAAAAGTACCACACCTTTGCCAGTTATTCTATCGCCAAACAGTAATGTGCAAACATTACTGTGTTCTTACGATCAGAGACATGTCCTGCTCATCTCGTCACTTTTTATTTTAAAAAAATTAAAAAATCTCGGAAACTTTTAACGAAAAGTTAATATCTGTAGGACTCTTAGCAGAGTCCGCCTGGGGAAGTACCACACATTTGCCAGTTATTTTATCGCGAAGCAGTGTGTAAGCGTTACTGTGTTCCGGTTTGAAGGGCAATGTTTCCAGAGAAATTACAGGGCTTAGAAATATAACACCTTAGATCTCTGGGTGACGAGCGTAGTGCAGTGCTAGGTAATGATTTGGACTCTCCATGGTTCAACAGCTGCGTGTCACTGTGCTGTTATGTGGCAGGCATGTTGCTTACCATCAGGCACATGTCCTGCTGCTAGTCTCGTCACTCTTTAATAAAAAAAGGTATCTACTGAGCAAGCGCGTTGTATATTGTAGACCTTGTAAATATCACCGTTTGATTATAATATAACGCTTGAGATTATAATCTCACGGTAGATTAAGATAGTTTGTAATCTGACGTCGTTCGATTACAATCTAACGGTTTTTACAATGTTACGGTAACATACATAAGACGAGGTCAAACCTAAGCTTCCAATAAAAAAATGTAATTTCTAGTTTTAAAGTTGTTGATAATGAAAAATATAACAAATCCCTTAGTCCGTTACGGATCAGTATTTTATCGATAATGTACGTACGTCTCAATCATGGAGGTATCTTCACGATGTTTTCCTTCCCCGTTAAAGGTAATAGTGACAAACTAAAATGTCAACACCTAAAGATTTTTTTTTAAAAAGGGGGCTGCGCCTTTGGTATCAAAACTAAAATACAATGAGAACTACACTACGCTACATACCAAACTAACTACTTACACCAAGCACAACTGAATTATCCATAGACCGATGACGGTCTACAGATAATCAAGATGTTCAAGCCCACTACCAATCGGAAGCGTACCCAGCATGCTGGCAGCATTACCACGTTGAATGGCAATGCTTATGCGTTGGGCCAAATAAACGCCAGCATTTTGGTCACGCGTCGCGTCGACCAAGCGCTCGGAACGCCTTTTGAAAATGAGGTGAGCTCCCGGCCCCTACGGACCCAATGTCTCAACCCCAAATGGCTCAAATATCCTCTTCCGAGGGTTGCATATTTGCGCCGTTTGAGTCGCTCAGCTGAATTACCCTAAATAATCATATTCTACTATTCTACTAATGTTATAAATATCAATGTATGTATGTATGTTTGTTGTTAGGATATGTGTGATATGATATTTGTTCTCAATCACGTTGTAACGCATGAACGGATCGGGCTGAAATTTTAACACGGTTAGATTATAGTCTGGAAGAAGCGGCATCGTTTCATGGTTGATGTTCCAAAGACACGAACAAAGAGGTTTGACTCTACTTTTGTGATAAGAACGTCTCGACTGTGGAATGAGTTGCCTGAGTGGGTTTTTCCCGATGGTTATAATCTTGGTGTCTTCAAATCGAGAGTGAATCGGTTTCTTCTAGGTAAGCACGCTCCATCTTAGACCGCATCGTCGCTTAACATCAGGCGAGATGGTGGTCAAGTGTAAACCTATAAATGTTAAAAAAAAAAAAAAAAAAAAAAAAAAGAAAGCATAGACTACTTTTTATTCCAGGAAAATAACGGAAATAAGAACTACGCGGGTAAAACCGCGGGGCACTGCTTGTGTTCAATATAGTACAGTCGGGGATCGAATCGAAGACCTCTCGTTTGTGAAATATGATATTCTCGCTACTAGGTCATTACGTCTTTACTGATACTAATATTATAAAGCTGAAGAGGTTTTTTGTTTGAACGCGCTAATCTAAGAAACTACTCGATCGATTCCTATAATTCTTTCCCCATTGAATGTGTACGTGGTTCCTGAGTACTATAGGCTATATATTATGTACTATGGGCGAAGCGAGGGTGGACCGCTAGTATCTAAGTATTAGATGACTGAACATTTTAAGTACTCTATATATTAGTATCAGAGGTTCCTAAAATTTCATTGTCATTTTCACTCTTCGAAACATTAGCTCGTACTCAAATTAAAACATTTCCAATTAAAATATCAAATAAGCAAGAACCGGCAGGGCATAAAATATTTTATACGAAGGTTACGCAAATTAGGTGTTGTAACCAAAGGGAAACATTTTTGACTTTCGTTATACATGTACAGACAAGGAATGGAATATACGAGTAGTATGCTGCTCAAGTGAATCTTTTACAAAGAATACAATCTGGGGTTTTGTATAGTATAGTGACGAAACAAGCAGGACATGTCCGTGATGGTAAGCAACATGCCACATAACAGCACAGCTATTGGAACATGAAGACTCGAAATCATTGTCTAGCACTCCTCTGCGCTCGTCACCCAGATATCTAAGATATTATATCTTAAAGCCCTATAATTTCTCTGGAAACATTGCCCTTTAAACCGGAACACAGTAAAGACGAAGTCTTCCGTCAAGCAGTAAAGTCTTAACATTAGCACTTTACTGCTTGATGGAAAAATAACTGGCAAAGGTGTGGTACTTCCCCAGGCGGACTCTACTAAGAGTCCTACCGCTAGTAAATTAAATTAAAATTATTTGGAATTCTAATGAGAGTGCATCGGTGTCTTCTAGACTACTCTTCATATTATACCTCTTCGTCGCATCGCTATACATCAGATGAGATGGTGGTCAAGTTAAAACCTATTTATTAGAAAGTGAAAACTTTTTATTGACAATACGAAGCGGTCAATACTGAAAACCTTTTTTTGACTGGCCTCGTGGCTTAGTGGGTAATAGCTCTGCCTGCGAAGCCGAGGGTCGTGGATTCGATTCCCACCCAGTGCAAATATTTGTGTGATGAATTCAAATGTTTGCACTGTGTCTGGGTGTTTCTATGTATAATAAGTATGTATTTAAAACTATATAAGTATTATACCAGCTATCTGGCCGCCATCGCACAAGCTTTGCTTAGTTTGGGGTCAGATGGTGTTGTGTGGGAATTGTCAAAAAAAAAAAGCTTAATTTGCGTTGGTTGGTTGGTTGGAGTAAGTCTACCTGCAAAGCCGTGGGTTGTGGGTTCGATCCCCACCCAGAGCAAATATTTTTGTGATGACTACAAATATTTGGACTGGGCCTGGGTGTTTTCTATGTATAATAAGTATGTAAGTATTTAAAAATATTTAAGTTTTATATCATCTATCTGGCTTCCACCGTACAAGCTTTGTTTAGTTTGGGGCTAGATGGTGATGTGTGTGAAAGGTCCACCAATATTTATTTATTTAAAACAAACCGATTCTCTCTAAACTTGGACACATTCAAATTATCACTATTAGTACCTCTCAACTCGTGTACCTTTCGCATAGTAGACGCGTTGTGTCGAGCCCTATATAGGAAAGTTCCCAGTTTCCGTGGGATGAGAACATAAAATATTTTTAGTATTGCTATATATTTTGTTACAACCGCACATATGTATTTTTTACTGTTATGTTTATTGTGGTTTTATGCTTTATTAAACATAAACAGTATCGTGTAGTTAACTTCCATCTTCATATCCAAATTTTACGTTCACCTTCGAAGATAAGGCAGACCTTAGGTAAAGGTTACGAGTGAATTATATGATGAATTACGTTTGTACTTACGTTTGTAGGGTCTTAAATAACAAACTATGTAAATTTCAGTACACAGCATTATATTTGTGCGAAATCTATCGTGGTTGTAACACATTAAATAGTAAGAAAAAATGATACCTAGATTAAGAAACACATTATTTTATATCCTACTCCTAGCGCAAAGGTATCCATGAAGCCCGCTGCGTTCCCACGTTTATAAGCAACACATTTAATAAATTGACTGGGAACTCACGTGTAATCAACTATGGTCCGGTCTGACTTATGTAACCCCCGCCATACACGCTACGGTCTGCCGGAGAGGTCTGGCATGCCTGCGAAGGTAGACCGGAGTGTGTGTGGGAAGCCTGCGCAGGCGACCGGAGCAAGATCGAAAATCAATTCTGTTCAGTTGGCCTGCGCAGGCATACCTTCACGGGTAGACCTCTCCGGCAGACCGTACATGTATGGCGGGCGTAATGTAAGTTTCAATCGCATCCGGCTAGCTAAAGAGCATGCGTCGATGTCCAATGAATAGTAGTCGCACGCGTGACATTCTTCTTGCAAAAAAGACAGCCCGAAAACTTAAGTGGAACAGGACTGATCATATTGCACGCACGCAAAATTTAAAATCGGCATTTCTTTCTAAAATAATCTACATAAAATATGTCAGATGGCCTCTACTACCTACAAAACTTTGGGGCGAAGCAAAAGTCGCAGGTGCCTAACCTAAACTTACTTATTATACTTACACACATACGTGTAACATACCGTAAAGCATAGATAAAGTATGCTTAAAGCCTACCTGAAAATACGATGTAAACTTATAGTTTTTTTTTTAATAAAGAGTGACGATACGAGCAGGACATGTGCCTGATGGTAAGCAATATGCCTGCCACATAACAGCACAGTGACACGCAGCTATGGGAACATTCACTCCAATACTCCATGGAGTCCAAATCATTACCTAACACTGCACTGCGCTCGTCACCCAGAGATCTAAGTTGTTATATCTCTAAGCCCTGTAATTTCTCTGGAAACATTGCCCTTCAAACCGGAACACAGTAATGTTTGCATATTACTGCTTGGCGGTAGAATAACTGGCAAAGGTGTGTTACTTCCCCAGGCGGACTCTGCTAAGAGTCCTACAACTACAAAAAAATGCTGTATGCTGCCGACCTGAAAATACGTTGTAAACTTAAAGTACTCAACTAAAGCCGTGATGATGGCTTAGTGCTAAAAACGTTCGATTTCACAAGCGTGTGGGTCGTGTGCTTGAAGCACGGCTGCACCTCTGATTATTTTTGCAAGTCAAGTTGGCATCACTATTATTAGCTTAAACGGCGAAGGAAAATATCGTGATAAAACAGGGATGTTCTGAAAAGAGATAATCGACCCGAAATTGGTCTGCGTACTTAGTAGATTAATTATTTATTGGACATATCAGTAGTGGTAGCATAAAGTGGGATGCTAATGCTTACGTTATTATGGAAACATATTTATATACTACTTCATCATCATCATCAGCCTATCTTAGTCCACTGCTGGACATAGGCCTCTCCCATGGCTCGCCACTCAGCCCTATCCTCGGCTAAACGTCTCCATCCACTGCCTGCTGTCTTCCGTATATTGTCACTCCATCTAGTCTCAGGGTGTCCTACACTACGTTTACCGATCCGTGGTCTCCACTCAAGAACACGTCTACTCCAACGGTTAACGGTTCTGCGACAGATATGGCCGGCCCATTGCCACTTCAGTTTGCTAATGCGTTGAGCTATGTCGGTTACCTTGGTTCTCTGACGGATCACTTCGTTCCGAATACGATCCCTCAGAGAAACTCCAAGCATAGCTCTCTCCATAGCTCGCTGCGCGACTTTAAATTTGTGGACCGCTTTAACTGTCAGTGCCCAAGTTTCGGCACCGTAGGTCATGACAGGTAGGTCATGACAGTATATACTACTTAGAAAAGGTCAAATTTAGGTACATACAGATTGACAGACATTGAGGTCTTTAGTAATATAGTCACGTTTTTGTCAGTAACACTTAAAAATATTAATCGTGGCAGGCAACTGAGTAGCTGAGTATACATTTTCTTCTTAATATTTGCTTGGCAAATAAAGCATTGTGGGCTTAGGAATAGCGTTTATATTTCTTCTGATTAAGCTCTCTGTGGTACGGTAGTAATTTACCTTTCCTCTGGGAAAGCCGTTCTCATTGCCCAGAATCACGAACGGGGAATTAGAAAAAAGCGCAGAAAGTCTTGAACCCTATCGTTTTGAATTAGAGTCGCGATCATGCTGAAAATTTTAATGGTCATCGAATGAAGCAATCGTTGTACGTTTGAGGAATAAATTACTTTATCATGAATACATTTAGGTTTGAAATCGTTAGGCAAGGGTATCAAAGGCTTGTAGAATTTGCCATCGGTCATTACGGTATGTAAATAGGAAGTGTAATAGCAACATCAAAAAGTTTCAGTACCGTAACATACTTTCTCAAGTGATGTGAGTTCGTCACGCACGCTATTGCCGCACTATAGACCGTTAGTCAAGTTTACTTAGCTGTAAAAATGCCAACATTACCCGCTCTACCCTAATATTTTCACAATAATTTGCTTGACTTTCGTTAGGAATGTAAACCATTTGGGTTGAACTAGTGGAAAAATGTAAACTCTGCCTATTCTTAATTTAACCACAAACTTTAGCAATAAACAAAAAAAGTATGAACGTGTGTGTTAAATACATAGTATAAATACATTCAACTAATGTTGCTATTATTGATTTAATGTATGTATTTTATGCATTTTTACTATATATTGTCACTAGCAGCGCCCTGCGGTGTTACCCGCGGAGTTCCCGTTCCCGTTGTTTTTCCGGGATAAAAAGAAGCCTATGTGTTCTTCTAGACTACAATCTATATGTATTCCAAATTTCAGCCCGATCCGTTCATACGTTAGGACGTGATCGAGCAATCCAAAATCCAAAATCTAAACATCCAAATATCCAAACATCCAAACATCCATACTTTGACATTTATAATATTAGTAGGATTTTGCACTCTTCTCATATCTAAACTTCACTATAAGTGTGCGAAATTTCATTCTCTTCCGTCTCCGCCTCCGTCACGAACAGTTTGATGGATATCGAAAGCCTTTATACAATCCAGTAAACGTTAGACCGCAATATATTCGAGAACGTGCTGGTTTCTTCACGATGATCTCCTTTATACCGTTAAAACCAGTGGTAATGACAAACTAGTACTTCGGTACACCTGGGTTTGGAAAGAATCTTTATGCTTTATTAGTTCACTAGCAGTCCGCCCCGACTTTGCTCGTGATATGTAAAAAATATATAGCCTTTAACACTCAGGAATTACGTACCAAAATATACAACAGTGAAAGAATTTTTGAAATCGGTCTAGTAGAGCCTGAGATTAGTGCGTTTACACCAATAAACTTTATAGTATTAGCTAAAATAAGCTTATATTTATTAGAGTAAATACAATTAGGTGTATGCTATTGCATGTCAAGAAATCTAAACGAAAACAATTAAACTATTTAGTATCCTGCTTTTTCATCAAATCTTGCCAACTAAACTTTCTAAACTTTCCGTTTTTTATCGGATACACTTCGGCGAGTGTGCAACTGATTTACATGATCTAATACCACCTTGCCCTTCTTTCTATCGGAATGCTTGTAGCTCGAAAAAGTGACATCGTTTCATGGTTGATGTTCCAAAGACACGAACCAAGAGATTTGACTCTACCTTTGTGATAAGAACGTCTAGGCTTTGGAATGCGTTGCCTGAGTGGGTTTTCCCTGTTGGTTACAATCTTTGTGTCTTCAAATCGAGAGTGAATCGGTTTCTTCTAGGTAAACACCTAAAACAAGTTGAAGAAAATATTACCCAAACAATTAATAAAAAAATAGATGAAAAATTTACCAGGATAGAGTCAGATATCGAAGATATTCAAAAAGTTCAAGAGGAGCACGGAAAAAAAATAGAATATTTTGAACGGAAACTAAGGCAAAGGAACTTATTTTTTTTCGGAATAGCAGAAGAGGAGAACAATTATGTCGAACTTGTTGATATAGTGCTTCAGATTATACACTTGAAAATGGAATTACAATGTGACAAAAGCGAAATAGAGTTTATTGGAAGGATGGGAAGAAAAAACAATAAACCAAGACCCATAAGGGTGACACTAACAACTTTTGGGAAAAAGATAGAAATTCTACAAAAAAAATCGTCACTCGAGGGATCAGGTTCATACGTAAAAGAAGATTATCCACCGGATGTCTTAGAAAAAAGAAAATCTCTGATTCCTCAATTGCTAGAGCACAGAAAAAATGGAGTAACGGCTATTCTAAAGTACGATCGCTTAATTGTAAATAATAAGAGCACAAACAAAAGGGCTCTATCTACAAGTCCATCGAATCCGTCTGTTAGCAGTAAAAATGCATTAGAAAGACCTGTTCAAGCAGCAAAGAAAACCAAAACACTACCACGAACAACACCAGGCTCTTTTTTCAGCAAACAACCTAATACCGCCATTTCCATTCAAAACACAAGTCCCTCTATCACGTCGTTCATGAAAAAAGTATCTCCACGTGGAAAACCAAGCCTGACAAACGACAACAAAGAATAGCAACTAACTTCGGCACCCAAACACAAAAGAGATTTTGTACGGAACAGAAACACACTATCAAAAAAATTAAGTGAAAACCAAGATTCAAAACTCCCAATACGGGTGGTCGCCGCGGGAGTTGAAGACTATAACCCTCCATTTAAGGTAAATAACTACGATAGAAAATTCAACTGTCAACGAAATTCTCCAATCATTTCACTAAGAGAGAATGCATCATCAAAAGCACAGCTTAAAATATGTACATATAATATACGCTCCCTTAAAGCAAGCAATAGATTAGTAGAGTTGGAATATGCGTTGAGTTTTATCACATACGATATTATTGGAATAAGTGAAGTTAAAATCGGTAATGAATGCATAATAGAAAAAAATAACTATATATTGATGTATAGAGGTGATAAAAAAGGCAGAAACGGCGTGGGGTTTATCGTTTCTTCAAGCCTCAAAGATTCTATTCTCGATTTTAAAACGTATTCAGACAGAGTCGCTAGATTAGACGTGAAAACTGGAAATGATATTATAAACATAATACAGGTATATGCACCCACAGAAAAAGCTCAAAATATAGACGTAAAAACATTCTATAAACATTTAATTACAGCTCTGGAATTTACTGGCAAAAATACAATAATAATGGGTGACTTTAATTCAAAAATAGGAATTCCGTTAAATGAAGAAAAAGAAATCTGTGGTCCATATGGTTACGGGCATAGAAATGAAAGAGGTGAAATTCTGATGGCATTTTGTTTCGAACATAGATTTACAATAGCAAACACGTTATTTAAAAAACCATCGAAGAGGAAATGGACATGGAAGTCGCCTGACGGGAAAACACTCAATGAAATTGACTTCATACTTGTTAAGCAAAGGCAAAAAGTATCGAACATTGAAGTCTTACCTACCAAATTTTCCACGGATCATAGAATGTTACGCATGTCATATAATGTGATTATTACTGCCAAAAAACGTCGAGACTATGGAGTTAAAAATAAAAATTATACCTCAATAGAAATTGAATCTTTAAAGCATCTGATGGCTCTACAAATACAAAATATTATTAAAGAAGAGATTGATACATTTTATCGCGCCATAATTTCAGCAATTAAAACGTGTACAACAAAACTGCCTAAAAATAAGAAACAAGTAGAGTCAATAACGATAAATTATAAAACTAAGATGATGATAGATGAGAGAGAACGTTTGAAAAATATATTTCCAAGAACAAAAACAGAAAAAGAAAGACTGACATATTTGCACAGGAAAATAAAAAAAGCTATCATAAAAAACAAAAATACCATAAAACTAAAAAGTTTAGAAAATGAGCTAGAAAAACGGAGTTCTACAAAACGCACAAGAAGAAATTATGATTACAAGAAACAATGGATACAAACGATACAGAATACAAATGGTCAAAAAATTACAAACAGATATGATATACTAAAAGTAGCAACACAGTTTTATTCTTCTTTATACTCTAATACGGATAATTTTCAAGTATCATGTGAAAAATCTTTGGAGGTACCATCTTTGCTAGTCCAGGAGGTGGAGCGTGGGATAAGCCGTCTAAAGAAGAACAAATCACCTGGGGAAGACGGTGTGTCAACAGACACCATCATTGCTATGTTGGAACCTCTGGCGCCTCAGCTAACAGAATTATTTGATAAAATAATAAGGAACGAGGAGGTTCCTGAAGACTGGCAAAATTCCGTGATTACTTTATTGTACAAAAAAGGAGACCCAAAAAGTATTGAAAACTACAGGCCGATCAGTTTGCTTCCAACTCTATATAAACTGTTCTCATCTGTAATACTATTTAGAATCACTAAAACACTTGACGAGCAGCAACCGCGGGAACAAGCTGGCTTTCGAAAAGGCTTCTCTACTATAGACCACATTTACACTTTGACGCAATGTATAGAAAAGTGCAACGAATACAACAAAATCATTTATATTTCATTTATAGATTATTCAAAAGCATTTGATTGTATTTCTCACAAACACCTCTGGGATAGTCTAATAGAACAAGGCATAGAGCAAAAATACATTTCTATTCTGAAAGCAATTTATAGTAGATGTCAAGCTAAAATCAAAACAGAGAGCATAGGGCCGCCGTTTCTGTTGAAACGTGGCGTTAAACAGGGCGATCCAATTTCACCCAAGCTATTTACAGCAATTCTAGAGTCGGTGTTTAGAAAACTAGATTGGTCAGACCACGGACTGAACATAAACGGTGAACGGTTGACACATCTTCGCTTTGCAGATGACATTGTCATTGTGGCAGAAAACGCTGACAGTTTACAGTACATGCTTGAAACTCTAGATTCGGCAAGTAGAAAAATCGGACTTGAAATGAACCAATCAAAAACAAAACTAATGACAAACGGAACACCAAAGTCTATTAAACTGAATAATGACGAAATAGAGTATGTTAACGAATATATATATCTTGGACATTTGATAACTTTTCTCGACTCTACCAACAACGAAGTTGACCGCAGAATTGCTATAGCATGGAGAAAGTACTGGGCAAATAAAGATGTTTTTAAAGGTAAAATCCCAATACACCTCAAAAAACGACTCTTCGACAACACTATCGTACCGTCATTGCTCTACGGTTGTCAAACGTGGGCGCTCACAAATAAAATTATTAAAAAAATTGCCGTATTCCAGAGAGCAGTAGAGCGGTCGATGCTGGGCTTAACACTCAATGATCGGATCAGAAACGATGTTATTAGGCAGAGGACCAATGTGTTGGATGCGGTGACGATGCTCTGTAGGCTCAAGTGGAAGTGGGCTGGCCACGTCGCACGCGCTGGAGACGGCAGGTGGAGCGAGCGCATCATACACTGGCGGCCCAGAGACACCGCGCGGGACAGAGGACGGCCGCGGAGAAGATGGTGTGACGACGTCACAGAAGTCGCGGGTGCGACTTGGATTCGACTGGCACAGGACAGAGCAGCATGGCAAAAAATGGAGGAGGCCTTCATCCATAATTGGGTGCCTAGGAAAGAAGCTGAGTAAAATAATACTATAAAAATATTAAATTATCTGTAATATTCCAAGGCAAATAAAGGCTATTTTATTTTATTTTATTTTATTTTTTATTTTATTTATATATAATTATTTGGGATTAGCCGTTAGTTTCGATTACGAATATTAGCTTGAATACAGTTCTAATAGTCAAAACTGACCAGAGAAAGATTATATTTCACAAAGAGCAATTTTGCAGCCTTATCACATGAAAATCGACTCTGTCCGAAACTATCCGAAACTTGTGAAACGGTTACGGCTAGGAATATATCTTTACTTCGGATATCCCATAGGTTCGGTCACGGTTACGGAGCTCCATAACATCCCTGTTAAGCACCATGTTAATGTCTTTGCTATACAATCTGAGCACGATTGCTTTTAAGAAATCGCTCCACGTAATAAGGCTACCAATTGAAACACCCCCCTCTTCAACAGCATCTTCATTCCAAATCCCTGAATCTTATTACTTTATACCCTTCATCCTACATAGGTCTGTTCATTTGACCCATAGGTACATTTTGTTCACGGGCCTGTAGTCTATTCGTATCAAATTCGAGCACAGTTGGCTGGAAGATGCAGCTCTTACCGATAAGGCCGCCAATTTATTGAAATGTCATGTTTAGTCGACTAGCAACGCCCCTCGCTTTAACTCGCGTTGTAGTTCCTTTTACCATTGCCATTCCCTTTAACATTGTCCCGGAATAAAAAGTAACCTACATATGTGTTCTTTCAGTATATAACCTTTTTACAAATTTCAGTGCGATCCGTTTATACGTTAAGACGAGATTGAGCAACAAATATCCAAACAATGACATTTAAAATATTAGTAGGATTATTTATAATATTAACAAAAACTGCTGGTACAAAATATTTTAAAGAGCTTACACTAATTTCTTTGCTCGCTGGAAAAGTTTGAAGACGACACGAACCACAGGTGTTTCGGATTTAAATTTTAAATTTACCGCAAAATGATTTCTGTTGTACGAAAATTGCTAAATTATTCACGATGCGGTCGCGACTGTACGGACGACGTGAAATATTATAGTTTTAAATTTGTATCAATAATAGTACTTTGTAGCAGTGGACCTTCTTTGTGACTTTAGCTTTGCCAATTATCCTGGCACTAAACAATGCAACTAATAGGATAAACTAGTAATAGTGGTAGGACTCTTGGCAGAGTCCGCCTGGGGAAGGACCACACCTTTGCCAGTTATTCTACCGCCAACAGTAATGTGCAAACATTACTGTGTTCCGGTTTGAAGGGCAATGTTTCCAGATAAATTACAGGGCTTAAAGATATAACAACTTAGATCTCTGGGTGACGAGCGCAGTGCGATGCTAGGTAATGATTTGGGTTCTTCATGTTCCAATAGCTGCGTGTCACTGTGCTGTTATGTGGCAGGCATGTTGCTTACCATCAGGGACATGTCCTGCTCGTCTCGGCACTCTTTAAAAAAAAAATAATAATAATAACCTAGCACTGCGCTCGTCACCCAGAGAAATAAGATATTTTATCTCTACATATTTCCCTTCAAACCGAAACATAGAGATGTTTTCACATTACTACTAATTTTGACTACATTGCGACCACTACTACGAGTATTAGGTGAATTAAACTGTACACATTTCTTTGCAAAACTATACCTTTGGAAAGTCAGAAAATTACGTTAATTTCAATCTCCACACAAAATGAAAGTGGAAATGGAAAATAAACGTAGTCGCTGGTAAACCTTTTAACGAGGGAAATATGAATTTACGCTCAATTCGCATTCGCCGTGCGAATAGCTCACCAATCGGGGCAAGCGAATTATACATTATTTCCAAATGAACCGACCGTCTTATTTTTATTTATTTGGACGACATTTATTTCTAAGTTTAACCAGAACAAATGTATTTTGTAGTTTTTTTTTTTAATAAAGAGTGACGAGACGAGCAGGACATGTGCCTGATGGTAAGCAACATGCCTGCTACATAACAGCACAGTGACACGCAGCTATTGGAACATGAAGAGTCCAAATCATTACCTAGCACTGTGCTGCGCTCGTCACCCAGAGATCTAAGTTGTTATATCTCTAAGCCCTGTAATTTCTCTGGAAACATTGCCCTTCAAACCGGCACACAGTAATGTTTGCATATTACTGCTTGGCGGTAGAATAACTGGCAAAGGTGTGGTACTTCCCCAGGCGGACTCTGCTAAGAGTCCTGCTAAGAGTCCACTACAAATATAGTATACTAGTTGTGCTGTTTCACCCGCGTAATTCCCGGTCCTATTATTTTTCCGGGATAAAAAGTAGCCTATGCTACTTCTAATACCTCCAAGAATATGTGTACAAAGTTTGATGATATTCGGATAAGTAGTTTTTGCGTTAAATCGTAACAAACAAACTTACATTCACCTTTATAATATTATATAGCAGCGCCCCACAGTGTTACCCGCGAGGTTCCCGTTCCCGTTATTCCCGTTAATTTTCCGGGATAAAAATGTTCCCTATGTGTTCTTCCAGACTATAATCTATCTGTGTTCCAAATTTCAGCCCGATCCGTTCATACGTTAGGACGTGATTGAGCAACAAACATCCAAATATCACCAAATATATCACCAAATATATAACATCCATACATTGTCATTTATAATATTAGTAGGATAGGATAGGACATTAGGATTAAACATTGTTTTTGTATTTTATTTTTCGCTAGGTTTTTTTTAAAACGTACGGCTAGTCTAGTCGAAATATGGCAACTGCCGATACGGAGCCCCTGATTCGAATCTCACTCACGTCACTGTATTTCAAAGTCAGGAAAATATCGTATGTCAGTTAGTTGTCTTCTACCAATCTGCACTAAGCCAGCGTGGCAGATTATGGTAATGACTCTCTTCTTGCGAGAGAAGGCCCCGAGTCCCAGCAGTGGGAACATTTAGTGTGATGCTTACGTTTATGCATTTTTTTTAGTATTGTCAAATCAGTATAGAAATGTTCAGTGATAAGTTTTCACTTCTGTTCCTATGAAGCCCAAATTTTTTTTCATTCGGTAGGTATTAAAGAGAAAGTATTATAGCTAGTTACCATAGTAATCTATGTTACACGATAGACTCCCAAAACACTCCTAACCTGATGAATATTAGTTTTTGTTTGGCTTCCGGACAACATACAAAACACAGTACCTATCCAAAAAACTCCCAAGTTTATATCATGCTACTTCGTATGATTTCATTGTTCTTGAAATAAATAACGCACATATTTTGCTTAGAAATTACCTATATTGTGTACTCTTCACGCAAAAACTGTCTGGTAACATATTGCAGACATAATAGAGGCGCACAGCTGTCAGTCAGTAATGCCTTCTCACCGTATCTTGTCTGAATATAAATCGACCTGGGAAATGTTGATACGACGCGGGAGCCACGCGGCGACAAGAGTTCACTGAGGGATTTATAGCATAGCAAAATTGATTATAGCTTTGCAATCGTTCTCTCTTTCATTTCGGACTAAAAAAGTGAGATAACAATTACATAAGCAACTTTGTAGTATGTTAGAGGTTTGTCATGAGTCTACCCCTTCGTGCATCAAGTGTCACTTAGTTGTTGATAAGTTATTTACTTACTAGCTGCGCCCCGCGGTTTTACCCACGGAGTTCCCGGGGGAAAATGTCATCGCTTTGATGTTTCTCTCTCTTTTTTTTCGCTTGTAATGATAGAGACAGCATTAGCAAAGCGATAGCGGATTTAGTTAGGCGGTAGAAGCGCCGTTCCCGTTATTTCTCCGGAATAAAATGTAACTTTTGTTTTCTTCCAGATAATAATATATAATAATATAATAGTAGTACAGATAATAATAGTGTTCTAAATTTCAACCCGATCCATTCAGACGTTTTTGAGTATCAAACATCCAGATATCGAAACATCCATACATAGACATTTGTAATATTAGTAGGAAGTAGGGTAGTCAAAAACCTAAAGTATACATTTCAAGTTTCAAGCTTCGAAATTGTTCACATTAAACGTAGCATCTATGCTATCTTCTAAGTCTGTCTTACTGTTTGTTTGTCTGTCTAACTGTATGACTAAATCAGTTCAGTAGTTTAGGCGTGAAAGCGTGAGAGAGCTACTTTCGCATTTATGATATTAGTAGAGTATTGTACCTGAGACATTATAGTCCGAGATCCCAGAGCTGCCAGACGTCACCTATTTTCTGATGAATGAAATGTGGACGATTGAGTAGAGTTAGTAAGTACTAAGAACACATGCTCACTCGTTAACTTGCTTAGACGGCTAATTTTGAGATATGGGGTACCTAATGAAGGTACATACAAACATTACTCACTTCACGTATTTTCTAATAAGTGATTTTCACGTATGTTGTAGGCAATATCCTTAAAAACAAGGTCCCAATACTCCCAGATACTTTCCGTCGGCCGTTTTGGTTAACAACTCCAAAATAATAACTTAACTTCACTTAAATTTTCATGCTACATTTGCAAATATGTTCGTCAGACAACTATTTTCAAGCTTTTTCCAATAAGATAGACCAATCTAAGAGGCCAATCATCCCCTAAACTCAACTATGCCTCTATGGTAAGAGCGCGAGACATACAACATACCTACGTGAAAATCACTTATTAGAAAATACGTGAAGTGAGTAATGTCTGTATGTACCTTAATTACCCCATATCTCAAAATTGGCCGTCTAAGCAAGTTAGCGAGTAAGCATGTGTTCTTAGTACTTACTAACTCTACTCAATCATCCACATTTCATTCATAAGAAAATAGGTGACGTCTGCCAGCTCTGGGATCTTACTCTATTATGCCTGTAACTGTGTGACAACTATTTATAGTGGTAGGACTCTTGGCAGAGTCCGCCTGGGGAAGTACCACACCTTTGCCAGTTATTCTACCGCCAAGCAGTAATGTGTAAGCGCTATTGTGTTCCAGTTTGAAGGGCAATGTTTCCAGAGAAATTACTGGGCTTAGAGATTTAATATCTCAGATCTCTGGGTGACAAGCGCAGTGCAGTGCTAGGTAATGAATTGGACTATTTAATGTTCCAATAGTTGCGTGTCACTGTACTGTTATGTGGCAGGCGTGTTGCTTTGCATCAGGCACATGTCCTGCTCGTCTCGTCACTCTATAATAAAAAAAATGTTAATTTCAGTGGCTAATAACAGCAAATGTCCCTTAGCTTAGTCTAAAAGTCAGCGCTAATTTTGTGTTTTCAGTGACACAGAAGCTACACCCACTCCTGCATTGTGTCCAAAAATAATCCAACATAAAATGTTAGTGTAAGGTCTGGTGTGGGCGAGAGTGCCGATTTATGCCATTTTATACCTTATGGAACCTTCCATGGCACAATGGAAGCTGTTCAGAGAAGCTCCTAAAAGCTTATGTTCTTTCTCGCCTCTATTCTTCCGCTGCAAGCATATTTTTCGGCTTTTTGTACGTATATTTTTCTGTGCTGGTATTTTTGTTAAGCGAGAGCTATTTGAGTGTGCTTAGCTAGGAACAGAAACCTAATTAAACACAAATTTATCAGGAGAGGTGGTGGTTAATCGCGGATTACATGAAAAAAAATATCCGAATAACATTATTGATGTGTTCTTTTTTTATTCAACAATATTATTGTATAACTAGCAGTGCCCCGCGGTTTTACCCTATCTAACTGTATCCCAAATTTCAGCCCGATCCGTTCATACGTTACGGCGTGATTGAGCAACAAACATCCAAATATCCAAACATCCACACTTTTTTTTTTTTTTTTACTTTTATAGGTTTACACTTGACCGCCATCTTGCCTGATGTTAAGCGACGATGCGGTCTACAATGGAGCGTGTTTACCTAGAAAAAAGCGATTCACTCTCGATTTGAAGACACAAAGATTGTAACTATCGGGAAATACCCACTCAGGCAACGTATTCCACAGTCTTGACGTTCTTATCACAAAAGTAGAGTCAAATCTCTTTGTTCGTGTCTTTACTTACTTATATTGTACTTATACTTTATACTTTACTTATTTATACTTTGTTATACTTTGATTTATACTTTACTAGCGGCCCGTTCCGGCTTCGCTCGGACATAACCTAGACACTGTCTGCAGCGCCATCTGCCGGGCTTATTTGTGAATTTAAACCATCTATTAAAGACACAAAAAAAAAACATTCAAATGGGTCCCGTCGTTTAGGAGTTCACTGTCAAATGATTAAATTACTAAAATGGCTATAAAAACACAGGGGTTGGTGATAAAAGGGTAAAAATTTAGGGTTGTATGTATTTTTAACGCCACATTATAAAAAAATAAAAACAAAAAAAATGACCAAAAATTAAAAAAAAATGTTTGGGGTGAACAACCCCTAACACTTAGGGGTTTGAAAAATAGCTAGTAGCCGATTCTCAGACCTACTGAATATGCATATAAAATTTGGTAAAAATCAGTAAAGCCGTTTCGGAGGAGTAAGGAAACAAACACTGTGACACGAGAATTTTATATATAAGAAGACTAGCTAACCCGGTGAACTTCGTACCACCATGGCTATTGGCCATCTAGAAATACGTCAGACAATGGTAAATGCTGAAAGGGCGTAAACAGGCTATCATGGCATGACCTTCTAGAAACGCATCAGCCAATATTAAATGCTGACGTATTTCTAGATAGCCATGCCAAGATGGCGAGGCCACGCCCTCAGGTTACACCCGTGTAGTTTCCAAGGTAAGCTATCAAATTCTGAATTATAAGTTTTCACTTCCATCGGCAGTTCCTATGACTGCCAATATTTTTTTTCGTCTACATTTTCTAAACTTTCTGCTGTAAAAATCTTGTCCCTACAATAACAAATACATAAAACAAATAATCATCCTATTTCGTGCAGTCATTCAAAAGTAATGAACGTACATACATTTTGAAGATCCATTTTTACGGTTCCGTAAAACGTACTAACTGAACCCTTATGGGTTCGTCATGTCTGTCTGTCTGTCCATCCGTATGTCACAACCACTTTTTTCGAAACTATACGAACTACACTGTTGAAACTTGGTAAGAGATGTATTCTGTGAACCGCATTAAGTGTTTTATTAATAACATATTTATTTCAACGGATATAAGCATTTAAAAGCAAGTAATCCCTTTGTGGAAAAAAGTGGATGAATATTAAATAGGCTGATAATGATGATGAATCCCTTTATTGTTAATCAAGTTATTACCAAAAATCAGTTTTATTTTCAGTGGTTTTCGGTTGGGAATCGGACAATCAGTTAAGGAGATATTAAGAGAAAAATAAAAATCACCTTGAAATAATTTAATCCAAAAAAGAAAGTTCCTAACTAAACAATCAATTTATTAAGTTCAAAATAAATCAGTGAATATTTTTGAAACATTTTTGACACAGAAAACTTTCACATACAGATCATTTTGTAGTTGTTTGAGCTGCTCTAAAAGTCTTGCCACCAATAAATTTCCTGTCATACTTTTTAAAGCACCTCTGCACATCTTCAGTGTACAACTTTCCCTCCAACTTTGTTACTTTTGTGATAATGTTTTCTATTAGACAGTCTTCTTGTCATGATAGGGGCTGATGGCACTTAATCTCCGGCTAACTGAGCAGATCGTTTTAGTAAAACTACAATTATTTGTTTACTTAATTGAGTGATAGTAAGTTTCTTGCGATAATATTTGGTTGAATAATAAATGTGCAGTCAAGAGAGAAACACAGAGGAATGTTATTACGAAATGTGTATCTTTATTGATACACATGGCCTGGGGAATAGTTTATCTATATACTTTAAAGTATTTCCTAGGCCACGTGTGTCAAAAAATATACACACCGGTAAAAAAAGGGATGACGGATGACGGGGGAGGCGGTGTGATTATTTTCAAATATTTTTTCACAGATATAGGGATATTAAATCAATAATTCAAAATAATAAAAAACCCTTTTGGTGACGCGGTTTGTATTGACTGATACTTGATTGATATAATGACGTGAAAACTGACGCATTTTATATCGCGTGCCGAAACTAAATCAAAATTAATAAAATCGTGAAGCCGACCAAATTGAAAATCAGTACTAATGAGTCTTACGTTTTGTGATTATTCAATTTGATTTGGTTCGCGATATTATCGCTTTTGTTGAGTTTTCTCTGAGTGGGTTTCGGAACGTGACATTAGATCCTTCTATCCTCCAACTGTTTTGATAGATATGATGGAATTTGAACTTTGTGCAGCGGGAAAAAAGTTCAAAATGATTAGATTAGATTAGATTTATTTATTGACCTTATAACAATATCGTTACACTGGGCAAGTCACAGGTACCTACATTAAAATTAAATTTATAATCAATGGAAAAAAAAAACAAATTAAGTATACAGTTAGTTAAAAAAAATACAAACCAGAAGTTATTAACATTATAACAATTTAGTACAGAGATATATCAAATTAAATGAAAATTAAATCAACTAATTAATTCCACATACAAAACAATTCAAATGTCAGAAGGTACAAACATAATTTCAAATACATATTTATATGTCATCGGAAAACAGAAAATAAAATATAAAATCGTATAGTATTATAAGTTAACAAACATCCGTTAATAAACTCCATGATAGTATGTCAAAAACAACAACTTGAAAAATGACTCCTTGACATTAGGAACATACACATGTAAGCATTTGATTTAATATGAACTTTATTGTATAGCAATAAAGGTCAAATTGCCTTAACATTTTAGTAAGAAAACGTTTGTATGGGAAAAAGAAAAGGGCTGTTTTTAGAGTTTTCCCGGCAATTGTTCAATTTTTTAACTCCGGGAAATTTTAATCGACATAGAGTGAAAAACATTTACAAATAAAAGCAGCCAAGTATTTATGATGTACTAAAAAAAAACTACTCATCAGATCGAGCTTTAACCAATTTTCGTTGGTAGTTTGCATGTACATCATATACTTTGTTTAGTTTTATCATTCTCTTATTTTAGAAGTTAGAGGGGGGGAGGGGCACACACATTTTACTACTTTGAAAGTGTCTGTCGCGCAAATTATTCAGTGTAGAGAAAAATGATTTTAGAAACCTCAACATAATTTTTGAAGACCTACCGAAAGACATCCCACACATGTAAGTTTGATGAAAAAAAAGTTTTTTAGTTTCAGTTCTAAGTACCAAGTCTAAGAGGTGGCCCCCATGGGCACCCCTATTTTTTATTTTTGTAAAAATCTTAATGCTGTTCACAGAGTACATCTACTTACCAAGTTTCCACAGTTCTCATAGTTTCGGCAAAAAGTGGCTGTGACATATGGACGGACAGACAGACAAACAGACAGACATGATGAATCTATAAGGGTTCCATTTTTACGTTTTACGGAACCCTAAAAAGACTATAATTGATCAGTTATCGAGCGGGATGAAAAATGATTAAATTACTAAAATGGCTATTAAAAAATAGGGGTTGGTGATAAAACAGTAAAAATTTAGGGTTGTATGTATTTTTTAACGCCACATTTTAAAAAAATAAAAGCAAAATATTTTTGCCAAAAATTAAAAAAAATTTTTTTGGGGTGAACCACCCTTGTCACTTAGGGGTATGAAAAATAGCTAGTAGCCGATTCTCAGATCTGCTGAATATGCATATAAAATTTGGTTCAAATCAGTAAAGCCGTTTCGGAGGAGTAAGGAAACAAACACTGTGACACGAGAATTTTATATATAAGACGAGAATTTTATATATAAGATTATACTTCGACATTTATAATAATAGTGGGATATTTTGAACAGATTTAATTTAAATTAATTTATAAACTTTGACAACATAGTAGTAGCGTTCTCCGGTTCCACTCAAGTACTTCCAGATTTCGTGATTTATCTGGGACAAAAAGTAGCCTAAGTATTTATTATTCCAGGCTATTGTTATCTATCTATGTACCAGATTTCATCCAGCTCTCATTAGTAGTTTTCCTTGAAGGAGTAATAATCACCCCTACATAAATACAAGCCTTTATAAGAGTAATTGATTTAGTGAAATATTAATGTTTGTAAATGTCCCATGAATTTAATTTCATCTAAATGGTAACAAACTCTCTATCGTCATCAATTAAGCGTGTTTCCATGTCGAGGACGGTTTTCATCCATCATGAACCAGGTCGGTATTCGAGCCAGTAAACATCTACGTATCGTCAACTTGATTATACACCGATCGGGGCGTGTTGCATAACACATCCCTGCGGCATAGTTTTGGGGCTGCTTTGCAACTTTCTATATTTTACGTATAATGTTTTATAAAAATTACAACTTTCTATATTTTACGTATCACTAGCAGTGCCTTGTGGCTACCGTAGTTCCCGTTATCTTTTCGCGATAAATAAATAAATATTGGTGGACAATTCACACACAGCACCATCTGACCCCAAACTAAGCAAAGCTTGTATTATGGCGGCCAGATAGCTGATATAATACTTATATTATAGTTTTAAATACATACTTATTATACATAGAAACACCCAGACACAGTGCAAACATTTGAATTCATCACACAAATATTTGCACTGGATGGGAATCGAACCTACGACCCTCGGCTACGCAGGCAGAGCTACTACCAACTAAGGCACGAGGCCAGTCTATATGGATAAAAAGTATCTTATGTGATATGCCATGCTATAATCTAACTGTGCTCTAAGTATCAGCCCGATCCGTTCACCTGTTCCGGCGTCGTTGGGCAACAAATATCCAAATATTATATCATTCATATGCTTTCTCCAACTCTCTTTACCATATAAAAATGGTGAAAGGAACTAAAAAAGATCATAAAACTTAAACCATTCGATTTGCATGATATTGTTTCTTAAAACACATATAGGCTATACACATGTACATAGAGGCTAAAATTTCTAGACCGTTAGATAAGGTCTAGTCGGGAGAACTACAAATGTCGATCCGGAAACCTGATTTGAATCCCACGCGCACTACTGTTTGCTAAAAGTCATCTGCTGTCAACTTAAAAACGGTGATGGAACTCTCTCCTTGCGAGAGAAGGTCCTGAGCTCCTGAGTCTGAACATTAAGTAAGCTGTTTATGCTTATCTAACAAGTAATAAATTTTTATACATAATCTTTATGTACATTAAAAAAAAGAAAAGAAGGGATCCTATAAAGTAAACACGCCGTCGAGATTATTGCCGCGCGGCAGAGTCCCCAGAACACTGGCAGCGTTGCCCCTTTGGATCGCGATTGATTTGCCCCTATGCTTATCTATAACTGTTTGAATTTAAAAGTTTTTTTTTTTACTTTTATAGGTTTACACTAAACTCGACTGCCATCTCGCCTGAAATTACGCGACGATGCGGTCTAGGATGGAGCGTGTTTACCTAGAAAAATACCGACTCACTCTCGATTTGAAGACACAAAGATTGTAACCACAGAAATCTAAATAGTACCTTATTATTTAGATTTCTGTGATTGTAACCATCGGGAAAAACCCACTCAGGCAACGTAGTAAAATTACAGAAGCGATGGAAACCTTGACACATCTGACATGTCTATGACAAATACTCTTATCACTAAACAATACTTTTTTCGACGACGACGACGGCTACGGTAAGTTTTCTCACATTTATGTACATCCTGAGACTACCATTTGTGTACAAACCTAATATACTCATAGTTTGTTATAACTGTATTTGACTTGTGTACTTGTAAACAACTAATATAAACTAGTAAACTTGTAGTTTTGCGACACCTGCCCCTTGTTTGTGAACCGCACTAGTAGCACCTACAGTGATGCTGCTATTAAATGAGCGTTAACAGAACTATGTATGAGCGAAGCGCATTTTACTTTGTACGTACTGAACTGCGAGTGGAGTGTTAGTTAGGAATTGTTGCAAACTAGGTAACTTTAACTGTGTGTCCTAGATTTTGTGAAACTATCTTTGTATGCATTGAAACAAACAAACCGTGTGATCTACCATTGTTATGATTATGAGATTTGAGAACACTATAGCATAGCTGTTGTCGTAGTACAATTGCCATAGTGCGAAAAAGACTTTCTAAGTCTTGAACATCGCCGAAAAATTGCTAGCCTATCGGGTTTTTATCGGATACACCTCGGGGAATGTGCTTATGATTTGCATGATCTATACCCTTGCCCTTTTTTCTATCGGGATGCTCGTAGCTCGAAAAAGTGACATCATTTTGAAGAGATTTGACTCTACTTTTGTGATAAAAACGTCTAGGCTGTGGAATACGTTGCCTGAGTGGTTTTTTCGCGATGGTTACAATCTTTGTGTCTTCAAATCGAGAGTACATCGGTTTCTTCTAGGTAAACACGCTCAATCGTAGACCGCATCGTCGCTTAACATCAGGCGAGATGGCGGTCAAGTGCAAACGTATAAAAGTAAAAAAAAAATATTTGCATTTGTAGTGTAGCATTTTGTTGTGTAGTACTTATTTCGTAGCGCTACGCGTACAATGATAGTTTTACGCCCGTAGCACTTTTGTAGCTCCGAAAGCGTAGCGGAAAACACATTTCTCTTTTTCTCTTCATTTTATTTCAAACTTATGCAACAGGTGAAACATAACTGTTCAACAATATATATTTTTTTCGCTGTAAAACGTTTTGAATTGTATGAAATAAACTTCAAATTAAAAAAACCGGGTATAAAATATTACTATCACTTTATACCCGGATGCGTTTATTGATTTGAAACGTATTTTAACACTGTTATGAAGTACTAGCTGAACGCGCGCGCGTTGCTACGCCATCTATCGAAAATTGGTCGTACCAATTCAAATTTTGAACAAATTCGGAGACTTTAGGTTCTAATGATGCACCCTTTAAAATATGACATATGCTGTCACGCAACGAAAGCTCTCAAAAAGCAATATTTTTTCCCGTTTTTGTTACATTTTTCACTCCTGCTCGGCTTCTGTTGATAGTACCGTAATGTTGAATAGCCTATAGCCTTTCTCGATAAATGGACTATCCTACAAAGAAAGAATCGTTCAATTCGGACCAGTAGTTCCAGAGATCCTTGCTTTCAAACAAACAAACAAACTCATCAGCTTTATAATCTTATATATAAAATTCTCGTGTCACAGTGTTTGTTTCCTTACTCCTCCGAAACAGCTTTACTGATTTTTACCAAATTTTATATGCATATTTTGTAGGTCTGAGAATCGGCTACTAGCTATTTTTCATGCCCGGCAGATGGCGCTGCAGACAGTGTCTAGGTTATGTCCGAGCGAAGCCGGAACGGGCCGCTAGTATTAGTATAGATTTAACTGTCTAATTTTAAATTATCTACTGATAGAAGCCAAAAACAACAAAAATTAATTTCGATTGAATTGAAGTAGTTTCTTACACAACAATTTCATATTTAGATAACCTTTCCAAGACCTGACCTTAGACATTTTGGCGAAATAAATTTTACGAGTAGGTACTTTCCATGACCAAAGTTTGCATAAGAAACTTAGACAATCGCTAAAGTTGGGAAATAATTTAGAATTTGAAACATCTGTTATTAATATTTTAAATGGAGAAATATAATATCTTCGGTATGATAAACTTGTTCCTTAGTGAGTACTTTTAAAATAGTTAAACGCACTGCAAAATAGAACATGATTTATAAAGTGATACAAAAGTAATATAACTTATCAATTCTGTTTTTTAACATTTTCAAACATTTTGATCCTATTGTTGCCTGAAATTGCCTGAAAAGCTAAAAGAAAAACAAGATGTGTCGCTGTGTGTGTATCTATTTTATGGCATCGTAGCTTCCGAACGGATGAATTTAATTTAATTTTGATATTTTTTTGATAAAAGGGTTGTTGGTAATCCTACTAATATTATAAATGTCAGTGCATGCCTGTTTGGATGCTTGGGTGTTTGTTGCTCAATCGCATAGTAACGCATTAACGGATCGGGCCGAAATTTAGAACACAGTTAGACATGTTGCTTACGATCAGGCTTATAATATATGTCTTGCTCGTCTCGTCACTCTATAATTATAGTATTGAAAAACACAGACTACTTTTCATCCCCGAAAAACTACGGGAACTATGTACGCGGGTAAAACCGCGGAGCACTGCTAGTGTTTGATAAAAATTGGTGCCAGATAGCCACCGCTACAAAAGAGAAGATTACACATTATTCTATCTATACTAATATTATAAAGAGGAAAGATTTGTTTGTTTGTTTGTTTGTTTGTAATGAATAGGCTCCGAAACTACTGGACCGATTTCAAAAATTCTTTCACCTTTGGAAAGCTACATTATTCCCGAGTAACATAGGCTACGGCAGATGGCGCTTCAGTTGATATCTAGGTTATTATTCGAGCGAAGCCGGAGCGGGCCGCTAGTATATAATAAGTATGTATTTAAAACTACCTATATACATATATTATATCAGCTATCTGGCCGCCATGGTACAAGCTTTGCTTAGTTTAGGGTCAGATGGTGTTGTGTGTGAATTGGCCACCAATATTTATTTATTTATTTAACAACTCCCTAATAGGTATCCAATGTAAGTTTGACTAGTATAATACTAGTAAATTCAAATCCAAGACGGCTACCACAACAAAATGTCTCGTTAATTTTATTTGAATTAGTTATTTTTGTTTTTTTTTTAACTTTTATAGGTCTACACTTGACCGCCATCTTGCCTGATGTTAAGCGACGATGCGGTCTACGATGGAGCGTGTTTCCCCAGAAGAAACCGATTCACTCTCGATTTGAAGACACCAAGATTATACACATCGGGAAAAACCCACTCAGGCAAGTCATTCCACAGCCTAGACGTTTTTATCACAAAAGTAGAGTCAAACCTCTTCGTCCTTGTCTTTGGAATATCAACCATGAAACGGTGCCGCTTCTTCGAGCTACGAGAAGTCTGATATAAAAAACGACAAGGTGGTATTATTTTGTTGCTGTCTTCCTCGAACTCTTGCGACGAGTCAAGCCAGTTCCAACAAATCCACCTAAAATTATAACAGCCTAACCTAATCTTGCCCTTCAGAATCATCAAACATCAGGTCGTATCTAACTTAAACAAACCCACACTCACACACTCAACATAGAACTTAGACTGGTGGTTCCCAAAGTTATCTGGGATACGACCTATATCTTACAAGTTTATATACTTGGGACCCATCTCTAGGAAGTTTAATCGTTAACAATATTAATAAATAACTTTTTTTTTAAATCTTTGTGAAAAGACTGCACAAAAAATATTTTAAGGATGAAATTGGTAACTACAGGTAAAGCCCACTCAATATATTTTAGTTTATAGCCCCATTTATAGTTTACAACATACATTTATAGTTATTATAATTGATTTTAGTTATTTAGTTAGTAGTTTAATCATTTATAGTTATTATAGTTTATCATAGTTTACAGTCTCAATGTATTAAAGTTTATAGTTTATAGCAAATATTTATAGCCCCATAGTTTGGGAAACCCTGACTTAGACAATTACGTGACAAAAACACACGTTTAAGGTCAACAGACAGAAAAACTCATTCATCAGCTAAATATAGCGAGTCCAGACTTGCCCTCTAGAAAACCTTTCGTTTAACTGTTAACCAAACAAGACTCTTTGCAGGCCAGTAGTTTATATTCGTAGTATACTGAGGGATGGAGCTATAAACGAGTCTTTATGTGCCTTGGTTGGAAACTGCATTGCGAGGATGCGGAATTGTAATGAGATGTATACATTACATTGTTTCATTTCATATATTTATTTTGTGAGGTGCATCCTCTGAACTTTGTACAATATTTATATTGTAATCATAATCATAATTTTTTCATAACATATTCATTTATTATCATTCATTAATTACAAGTCATTATTTCATATTTATTATAAATAATAATATTATAATATTCCATCTTAATTCAATGAACAATAATAATTTAATAAATATATGAATGAATTGTTATTTAAAAAAAAATCATACACAAATATAAATAATTCACAAAGATAATTCAACATCAAAGTCACGACAACTATTACTATGTTAAAAAACTTTGCTACGTACCTACATTTGTACTTACTTTAATTTATATTAATAAACAGTGAAGCTGTAGAACGTTTGCTTGACAAGATAGTGTTTGAGTTTTCACTTAAATATTCCCATAGTGGGAGACGAGGTGATACTATCTGGGAGGTTATTATGGATGTGTGATGGAGTATGCAAACATACGCCTAAAGGTAAGCAACACGCTTGACCATAACAGCACTGTCCCATATAGCTATAGTACGTAAAGAACATGTAAAGTTTATATCACTGCCTACCTTTTTTTTGTATTTGCCTAGGCACTCAAAGCCATAAGATGATTGATCTCTGCCCTGATTTTTTTGTCTGTACATTTGTCTTTAAAACGAAATAATTAATTTGTGTGACATTTCATTTTATATGGTGTAATTGTATTGTAATTTTATTGTATATGGTGTTTACTGTAATAAATTATTTAAACCGAAACACAGTAGTGTTTATGTACGTTACAGCTTGGCGGTGAAATTGGTCGTTTATGTAACTGATTCACCGAATCCCTTATATATAATTTTTAATCAGCCGCATTCAATCCGGCTAATCGTTAAACCGCCGCTTTACAAAACGGCCTTGTTTTTGATAATGGCTAACCGTAATGTAATATGGCGAAATATACAATCCGGCTGCGACATATACACATTATACTGTGTACGTACGTAATAGTTGTTCAATTTTATACTTTTGTCAGCATTCCCGGAGTGCCACTGTGTTTTTACTAAATATTTTAGTGTCACCATTTATTTTATTGAAATTTTTCGTCTAGAATTGATTTCGTATACACCGTATGAATAACTATATTACGTCCAGGTCAAAAGCTGCAACAGTGTGACCCACTTCCGCTTGACCTGCTCGTATTGAACACCCATTCAACAAATGGATGGTGTTAATAGACCCACCGGGAGGTTCGCTTTGGGGAATAGTGAAACTTTCACGTTTGTAAAATATTACTCCACTTCGCTATTTTAATGTACATATGTATATAGTGCATTAATTTGTGCTAATAGAATTTAGGTATAAAAAACACTAGCAGAACCTCGCCATTTTACCCTCATAGTTATTGATTCTGGTATTTTCTCAGGACATAATGTAATGTATATGTTGCTCCAGATTATTATGTGTCTACGTTCCAAATTTTATCTAAATCCTTTCAGTAGTTTTTGTAGGAAGGAGTAACAAGCATCCATCCATCATCACAAAGTTTCACATTCATATTTTTTTTTTTTAGCATTGCCAGCATAATCCCCGTATTTGTTGTTTTTCTGGGATAAGAATTAACCTCCAATATTACTTTTAATACCTTCAAGAATATGTGTACAAAGTTTCACGATGATCAATTAAGTAGTTTTTGCTACAAATCGTGACAAACAAACTTATATTCACATTTATAATATCAGGGATATCACACTTATAATATGAGTAGGATATTTTAGTAAACTTTATAAACCACCCGAAGCATATTAGCTTTACGCTCTCACTACTGGCTTTCTCTCACAAGGAGAGAATCAAGGCCATAATTCACCACGTTTATCAAATGCGAATTAGTACAACTATCTATCTGGTTCCAATAGTACACGCTTAACTTAGTTTTAGACTACAATACTTCAATGTCCACCAATACTTACTAATTTGATAGATGCTAAGGTACATCAGATGCCGGTTGTGTTAATTTCGACATTCTTTGCATCTTGCTCAAAAATAAGACCTTTGGCTGTTCTACTACTGCTTAAGTACATTATTATGTTCTTCTGTTATCACCTGTATTTTGTTTGCCGTGTATTTCACTATGGTATTATTTTTAATACTGGGATTTGAGTCTAAATATGTGTCATTTAGTGTAGAGGGCGCCGGTGAGATACCATTCACTTCTACCCGCCATCTCAAAAGAGTTTTAGAGGGGTTGGCGCTATAAGTAGATGGAGCTAAGCTGTTGAGGAGCATTCCTTTGTGAAATTTTATATGGGAGAGATCGAACAGTGTCAATATAAATTCTTACATTTTATTCAATTGGTTTACTTTTACTCAATTGATAACATCAGAAGTGCTATGAACACCACGCCTGGAAATCACAACGGTGAAGCAAGCGTCGCCCGCAGTTAGTTAAAAATGTTATTCTTGGATCAGTGGTTTCAGAAGTGCGTAATGTACAAGTGAGTAAGCAACAGTTTAAACTTACGATTTACTTTAAAGAAACGATGTATAAAATTGTTTTAACCTTGTTATCTAACATTGCATTTCAAATGAAACTTTTGCGAATCACCGACAAGTTAAATCTATTAATTAATATCTCGTGTACTGTAAAATAACCTTTAATTCCGGGAACTGCAATCGGAACATTTCGTAGAATGAAACATCTTCGGTTTTTTTTTTTAAAGTTTGTGTATACTGTTTTACGAAACTTTACGAGAGGTTAGCTTATTTTGTGGACGAGTTGTTGCGAGGCACAGCAACCATAGATAAAAAGTGTAAATCAGTTAGATATTGGTATAAATATCTTTCAGGGAAACTGTATGAAAAAAGGACATGTAACAACAGTAATAGAAAGTGTTACATCTTTGATTTGAATTTGGTTACCGTAGTTGGGTTACAAAGTGGTTATATCCAGTGCAGTTATAAGATACCCTCATGGTTGAAATTAGAAAGATTTTAGTCAGATGATGCCGAGCTATGTACGTTACCAATGAATTGTTGTGGTATTGTTTAAAAAAAATGAGACCCTTTAATTCGCTATAAATATCACTTGGGAGCGTTTATAAAAACTACATAGAAGGCCATATTTATGTGAGAAAAATATGAAACCTTGAATAGGTACGATTAGTAGACTTGGAGATTTATGTAATTGAAAGTCAAACCCAATCGAGCAGTGCAATGGCTCTAGGATGTTATCAGGTATTATGATTGATTGCTGATGAGTTAACGTTTGAATAACGTAGTGAAGTGCAATAGCTTCGATCCATTGACAAAGTAAGCGTTAGTGTGAAACCGTAATAGCTTGGACATAAACTGACGTACTTAGTGTCGGCCTAAGAGTGTAACTGCTAGAGAAAGCATTAAGAGTGAACATAATGAACTTTGACTTTGACTTTGACTATGACTATGACTTTAATGCCGCGTATCTAGAGTTACCAGGCGGCAGCTAGGGAAAGGTGTATGTTTGAGATTTATGGAGAATGTGGGTAATGTAGTGACGTACCTCGAGTTGCGACAATGTGAGAGCGCAACTGCTTGGGAAAGCTATTCATTACTCATCTTAGGTGGATTTATTGAGAATGTGGTAATGTAATGACGTACCTTGAGTTGCGACAATGTGACAGCGCAACTGCTTGGGAAAGTTACTCATATTAAGTGGATATTACTGGAAGAGTAAAATTAATAAAATGAAACTTGTGCATTTTGTTCGCAGCAACTACACCAGACTGTGACACTGCCAAGGTTGGCAGCGTGCGCAGGAGGACCGTGTTATCACCTGTATTTTGTTTGCCGTGTATTTCACTATGGTATTATTTTTAATACTGGGATTTGAGTCTAAATATGTGTCATTTAGTGTAGAGGGCGCCGGTGAGATACCATTCACTTCTACCCGCCATCTCAAAAGAGTTTTAGAGGGGTTGGCGCTATAAGTAGATGGAGCTAAGCTGTTGAGGAGCATTCCTTTGTGAAATTTTATATGGGAGAGATCGAACAGTGTCTATATAAATTCTTACATTTTATTCAATTGGTTTACTTTTACTCAATTGATAACACTTCATTCTGTACCTCTTTCGTCGTTGGTGGTACCAATTGGATATATATCTTATCAAAAACTCAGAACCGATTTACGCCTCTGAGAGATTTGACTGATTGTTGCCAACTGACTGATATTGGACTACACGCGTCGCTTCGCTATATTGTATCGAAAAAAAACGCAAATACCTACGGGTGTATGGAGTGGCAGTGGATATCAGACATAAGTTACTAATTATTCCAAAAAATTTTAAGATCTTTAGGGAATAATCATTTCTAAGCTCTGCACATGAAGTAGCCGTTAAATACTGTTTTTTCACAGTTTTAGTACTTATATAAAATATAAGAGTAACATTTAATGTGCTATTTTACTCTAAAATCTGTGTTCCGAAATAATTAGGCAATAGAAAAACAGTAGCGGTCCGGAAGTGCCAGCAGAAGTGACAACTTGAACAGTTATTAGGAACTAGATGTACCTTTCACGTATTGCTACGCCACCTGTCGAAAATTCTTCGTACCGACTTAGACACCTTGTTTAGCTCATGCTAAACAATTTTGCCAAAGATCACTATAAATATGATTGTATGTATAGTTTACGATTCTACAAAGAACATATGGGCAAACATTATTGTTTGTGTATATACGTAGATATGCACAAAATGTCGGTAAATGTACATACAGCGGTTTCGATAACGGCCGTGGATAACGGTTATAGACTTGCGAATGAATTCGCAAGTCCGGTTGTATTTTCCCACCAAAACATTTTTTTTATGAAATCCCAATTTAGTAACAAACGTGTGATAAAAATCATGTTCACACTTTGTAATACATTCACATTTTTTGTAACATTTCTAGCTACGCCCCGCGGCTTAAATTAGCTAGCTGCGTATTAAATTTCACTAAAATCCGTTCAGCCGTTACATATTTGCCTAAGAACATACACATTCACTCCAAAATACACACAGTTTCATCTTTATACGAGTAATGTTAGTGCGATTAAAATTAGTATGATGTTCGGAGTAATTGTGACATATGAGAAAGTTCCGGATACGAGCTACCTCGTGCTTGGTACGAAATTTAAAATTACCCCAACTGCCTTGGGACATGAGAACTTCAGCTTTAGATGATTACGTCAGACATGCACGCGTACGGTTAATGTGCCCGTCAAAAATGTGATTTATTTGTCATAGGAATAAGAACGTAAATCAAAAGATTAGGAATCAAGTCACGTACTGTTTCTAGGGACGGATTTGAGGTCCTAGGCCATTATGGCTTGTCGACATCAAATATACTGTACCCCAATTTTACAATTTGGGAAAAATTGCGACGAAGTTTTCAAAAACATAAAAAACTTTGACGTTTTTGTAATGTTATTTTTTTTGTTTTAAAGTACTACAAACTGAAGAAGTTTGAATCTATTTTCGCAATTAGAACATTAGAGCTGTGGAATAAGTTTTCCGAGGGGCGGTGTCTTGAAGTCGAGAGTAAATTGTTGTTTTTTTGGTAAACGTGTTCCATCCGTAGACTGCGTCGTCGCCTAACATCAGGCTAGATGGCGATAAAGTATATATACAAACCAACAATTCTTAAAAAGATGCAGCATCGGCACAAACTTTGATACTGTAATGAGAGTGAAGTTGTTGTTTATTTTGTGATGTCATGTTTTAATGTGCGGTAACCCTTAAAAGAGAAATCTATGGTGAGGTCTCTTTGAAGAGTAACACAAGGGACTTTATTGGATAGTGAGTTGATTCCTAATTATATTTGTTCTATTTCATGAAATCAGGAAAAGACGTGATTTAATTCCTTTGAACCTTTTCTTTACGGTGTGAATTCCCAGAACAATAAGCTCAATTCAGGTCACATTTTCTTTTTCCTGTGTTTGAAGTTTTTAATAGCTGTGGAATGTGATTTTAGTATATTCTTATTAATCCAATCAAGGTGATATTTAATTATTTCTTTGACATTTCTCACACAACACTGACTAGACCCAAACTAAGCAAAGCCATGGTAAACAACCATGTGAACTAGGTAGCTTATAAAATATCTACATTGGTACTTAAAAATAGAAAATTAATGTTTGTCTATAAAATATGTCCTTTACACAATCGTAAACTACACATTTGATCATGTGATGATCTAATATTATAATATTTGACTTATAAAATTTATAGATATGTGACAATATGCGAGCGAAGCCGGAACGGGTCGCTAGTATTGCTTTTATAATTGCAAATACACGTATTCAAATGCTTGGAATTCGTCTTAGACATGATATTCGTTTTGGTCCTAGACAAACCTTGTGCAGGTTTATAGGGCGAATTTATTAATATATGTAACAATTATAGTGTTTATGAAATAAATTAAAAAAAAAAACAGGGGGCGTCTGTTGTTTGCGCACAAAACTGTACCTTTCAGGAAGTAAAACTGTGAACGCTCTCAAACTACGGTAAAATATAGAACTTCTGTAATATCGGCTCAGTTATTAAACGCCGAATCTGCAGTTAAGGGCGCCATTATCAGGAATGCTCAACGTAATGACGGCGGGACGCGATGGGCAGCCAATCTCGACACTTTATGTCCCCAGTAAGGGCTGCGATTGGTAGGATATACTGTCACTAAAGTGACGCGAATCAACCAAGAGTCCCTTCAGTTTTTCTCCAAAATGAGTAATAGATTCCATACTCATTTGTAACGATTATGTTCTACTATTAATATCCATCTAAAATTGAAGCGTCTGTTTCAGGTTTCAGGTTACCAGTTTTTCACTGAATGCATAACGAAAATATTCATTGTACTTACGTAGGTCTGTCTGTCTGTTCGCAGATTTCTGAAATGGCTGACAGAGAGCTGAATTTATAGGGAGTAACTTAAGTCATTTTTATAGTAGAAAAAATATAAATTTGATAGTTACCTAAACTATCAAATTTATCAAGCCGCAGGTTACACCGCGGATTACAGAGAGAAATGAGGAAAAAAACCATTGACGACCTTATCGCTAAGAGTAATTTCTTTCACACAACTGTGGGATGATGCTGTTTATAATTCAGACAACTCTACGTATTAGTAATAGTCGGCACGCATGAAATAACTATTAGGCATAAACAGTATGGCATGAAATCCCAATCCTATCAAGACTTCTGTACGAAGACCTCGAGTTATGGGGATATAGAGAATATTTTCGGGAGTTATTAAGGTAGAGAGCTATAAAAACTCCTTCAAATTAAATACAATAAAGCTGTCACAGTAGGCTGGTAGTAGCAATGATAGCTTTTTTCATTGTATCCAGCACAATACCAGGCTCGTTGACTATCCCTGACAAACAGAATTGTCGAGGGTTTTTGACCTAATTTTCTTGAAATAATAATTTAAGCTTATCATAATGCACATGTTATAACTATCTTATTACAAGTTTGTACGGCCAAAGTTTCATTTTGTATCTATTTGTGATATACAAATATACCTTTGTCAGTTATTCTACCGCCAAACAGCAATGTGCAAACATTACTGTGTTCCGGTTTGAAAGGCAATGTTTCCAGAGAAATTACAGGGCTTAGAGATATAACAACTTAGATCTCTGGGTGACGAGTGCAGTGCAGTGCTAGGTAATGATTTGGACAGTTCATGTTCCAATAGCTGCGTGTCACTGTGCTGTTATGTGGCAGGCATGTTGGTTACTTTTCAAGAGTTCATGGTTATGAGTTATGGGTTCAAAGTTCACCCAAAGCCACCATTCTGAGTATTGTTTCAGGAGTACAATGTACTGTACAGTGTATTGTACAGTGTACAGATATGTCACTACGAGCAATACCTCGCAATTTCACCCACCTAGTTCTTTTTCCACGATAAAAGTAGCCTATGTGTAGCAGACTGCTGCTGTCTGACTGTGTTCCAAAATTTGACCAGATCACGTCAGCTGCGCAGACATGATTAAGCAACAAATGTTCAGACATTCAAACTAATGCGGTAATGTGCAAACGTTATTGTGTGCCAGTTTGAAAGGCAATGTTTTCAATGAAATTACAAGGCATAGATATAAAACATCTTATATCTCTGGGTAACGAGTGTAGCGCAGCGCTAGGTAATGATTCGGACGCTTCATGTTCCCATTGCTGCGTGTCACTGTGATGTTATGTGGTAGGCATGTTGCTTACCATCAGGCACTTGCCCTGCTCTCCTTGTCACGCTATACTATAAATAAAAGCAGCCAAGTGCGAGTCGGACTCGCCTATGAAGGGTTCCGTAACAGCAAGTAACATAATACATAAGTTCTTGTAGTTCGGTATAACATTTATCGACGTTTTAAGAATAGTGTATTTATGACATAAGTACTAAAAAACGACTCACTAGATCGAGTTCAAACTAATTTTCATTGGAAGTTTGCATGGTATTGTACATTATATTTTTCATAGTTTTGTCATTCTCTTATTTTAGAAGTTACAGAGGGGGGCGTGCACATTTTACCACTATGGAAGTGTCTCTCGCGTAAACTATTCAGTGTAGAAAAAAATGATACTAGAAATTTTAACATCATTTTTAAAGACCTATCGATAGACAACCCCACACGTATAGGTTAGATGAAAAAAATCTTTGAGTTTCAGTTCTAAGGATGGGGCACCCCCAAAATTTATTGTTTTTCATATATATTTTTGTAAAAATCTTAATGCGGTTCACAGAATACATCTACTTACCAAGTTTCAAGTGCTTATAGTTTAGGCAAAAAGTGGCTGTGACATACGGACGGACAGACAGATATGACGAATCTATAAGGGTTCCGTTTTTACGTTTAACGGAACCCTAAAAAGGTAGACATTTAGAATACTAGCTGACCCGTGCCCACTTCGTTGGGCATAATGTTAATTATCCTTTTTTAGTACAGAGTGCTATATGCATGCTAATAAAAAATTCGAAAGTAACTCTGTCCGAAAGAAAAAACATTGTCTGCAGTATTTGCTATAAACGAATTCCATGAGGATCAAGTCGCGGGAAAAGTTAGTTTGGTTAAAAGGCATTTTCAAGCTCCACATCTTTTCTCTAGAACTACTAGAACTACCGTTTTTTCTCCGATTCGCTTTGCAAAACGAACTACCACGTAAAAGCCTTTTTATTTTTCGGGTTTTTATATAGCCTATGACACTCAGCAATAATGTGGCTTTCTATTGGTGAAAGATTTTTTAAAATCGGTTTTGTAGATCCTGAGATTACTCCTTACAATTTAACAAACACACAAACTTTACTTCTTTATAATATTAGTATAGATTAGCATGTTTAAAACTTGCTTTAACGGTAAAGGAAACATGTTACTATTTAACTAACCCCAGCAGACGCATATGGGTAGTTGTGAACGCTGGGATGTCACCACCCCAGCTCTGATAATAGAAGCCATTACATAATGAACGGCTCAGACGGTACGACTGATTGGTTGCTGCTGATTATTCAATCAATAGAGACGAGGCCCTATCTGCGTAGATTGGAACGTCAATTAGTCTATGATTACTTCTAATCACTGAAGTGTAAATAATTTTATTATATTAAAGGCATGGGGACTGTATTGAGAACCTTTGTTATGAATACTATTGGCTACAACGTTTTCGATAAGTAAAATAGTATCATTTCTACTTGTAGTTCCAAAAACCAACATCGTTTCATGGGTGACCGTCGAATCGAAAAGGTTTGACTCTGTTTTTGTGAAAAGAACGTCTAGGCTGTAGAATGCGTTGCCCGAGTGGATTTTACCTGATGGTGACAATTTTGGTGTCTTAAAATCTAGAGTGAGGCAGTTTCTTCTAGGTAAGATGGCAAGCACGTCTCCATTGTCAGCGTTAGGCAAGATAGAGGTTAAGTGTAAATATATAGTCCTTTTAATATTATAAATGACAATGTATGGACGTTTGGAAATTTGGATGTTTGTTGCTCAACCACGTCATTTTTTTATAACATGGAGTGACGAGATGAACAGAACATGTGCCTAATGGTAAGCACCAAGCCTGACACATAAGAGCACAGTGACACGCAGCTATTGGAACACGAAGAGTCCACATCATCACCTAGTACTGCACTGTGCTCGTCACCCAGAGATTTAAAATATTATATCTCTAAGCCCTGTAATGTTAAATCGGGATCGGGCTGAAGTTTGGAACACCGTTAGATTTTAGTTTGGAAAAACATAGACTACTTTTTTTATCGGCAAAATAACGGGAACGATGGAAACGAAAACAACGCGGGTAAAACCGCGGGGCATAGCTAGAAGTTAAAATACATTCATTCATAATAATATTGTTGCAGGCGAACAATATATTGTCCTGGACTTTGACGTGCTTAAACGTGATGTTTCGTAAAAGTTAAGAAGTGAAAAGATTATTCAAAACATTATAATATTAAACGGCAATAACCGTATCAAAGCATATAGGCTAGTTTTATGAACGTAGTTTCTCTAAATGTAATCGTTTGCATTTTCTTGGCAGCTTTTGACTCGAATAAGTTTTGAAGGTAAATGTTCGGAATGCTCGGAAAGCATCTAAGTATCAATGACGCTATGAGGAAAGGAAATCTAAAAGATAAGAAAAGACGAAATGCACGATGAATCCGAGACAGCGGGGAAGCCTGCCCTAGTTCGATTTTAGTACTTCAATACCCCATCGAGTACTATCCGCCCAATTTCACACTCGCAGACATCTACCCTATGTAGAGCTTGCCTATTTGGATTTATCGGGCTGTAATGTACTCGTAGCTTAGAAACCGCCCAAAGGGTCTAACTACATGTTTTTATACTGTTCTGGTAAAAACTGAACAAAATAAACATAATTATTACAAAAGAAATACAAGTTTTGCTTTAATATTTTAAGATATTTCCTGAATTTTGACTGTGTACCGCGAATCTTACTCTTTTTTAATTTTGTAGGGAAATTTACTAATTTGACATAAATAATACTCTGAAGTTCGGAGGTTTGTATGATGGCAACCCTAATCCAGAAAACTGTAGTTTCTCAACTGTAATCTCAAATTCATTCATTAGTGCTGTAAGATAAGGTGATATTAATTAATCTCAATGTTCGTTTGAAAATCATAACGAAATAATAAAATTAACGATTGCGGCTTTAGAGCAAAAGATCTCAACCAAAAGCTTAAGAAGTTTTCGCTATCGCTAGATAGGTGGAGCAAGAGTCAGAAGCGTAAGACGGCTTTCTTAACCCTCTGCATCTCTTACGAACGGTAGCATTAATATTGCTCCACTGCCGACACTCTTGAATTAGATTTTTGAAGCAAAGAGTTATTTAGCTGTATACATTTTTTTGGGATTGGAAAAATCTTGTGGTTTCGCGTACCGACATTCTAATGCAGCGACGTGAGCTTTAGATAGATACATAGATAAACTCTTTATTGCACTAAATAAAACAAAAAAATCTTAAGAAACAATAACCTAAAGGAAAATTTCGTAACAATTGGCGGTCTTATTGCTAAAAGTGATTTCTTCATTCAAAATGATTACAAAGATAATTTAGACTCGTCTTGTATGGATTAAATCGTGTGAGTACACGTCATCGACATGCGTAATAGCTGTTTATCTGTAGCCACATAATATGTAGATGACGTATTTTGCAACATTAGTAACGACAATGCATTTGACCACATTTTTTTAATTTTTTTTTTGTTTTTTTCTCATACTATATTCCGACCGATTTCAAATCTAGATAAGCGCACTCCATCATAGACCGCATCGTCGCTTAACATCATCCAAAATGGCTGTCAAACATAAACCTTATAATATATATAAAATAATTATCAAAAGCAGGTAGATATAACTAGTTATTCATATTTTATACTACGTAAATACAAACAAGTTATTAACGATAATCTTTGAACAACAATCAAGCAACAGACATTTTCCTCCAATCTCGAATAAAACAACTACGTTTAATTCTACTTAAGTCGAGTAAACACAAGTCCCGGGAGCGACGTAAAGTCAATAAACAAATACCAAATACGGATATACAGGGTGTGGCCGGAAGTGGAATTATTCCGCTTTCCCTCAACCTGTGGCACGCTGCGTGGCTTATAGAGCAACCTGTTACTCCGTCACTCTGCGACTTTCCTACCTACGTATAAATACTTCGCGGAAAAGAACTTTACTTAATTAACCATCAACTTGTATATAACAGATTTTAAAAATATCATTACTAATATTTTATACTGATAAAGTAACTTTACTGTTTTAAAAACTTAAGTTCAACTTTGAAGAATAAATAAAATAAATAAAAAAATTTACAATTATTTTGACGAAAAAGTATAGTAAAGTTTGAGATTTAAAAGTTAACACATATAGTTGGTTTTCGACTCACCCTTCTCATAACACGCAGCGAAAACGATGAGGTCTTCATGTTTATTTTTCTAAATTACACTTCACAATATAAAAATACAGATACGCGGTATAAATATAAAAAGCCACTAACACTTAGCAAATACGATTAAGCAAACACTCGCTTTGGAAAATAAAATAATTGAATTGCTCTAATGTCTGTACAATTTGCGGTTTTTAAATGTTTGTTTTATTGGTTTTTATAAAATAGGTTATATTTAGAGGTAAGAAGGTTTAAAGTGCCTTATTTCATGAAAGGTATTGAAGCGAGCGGCGCTGAGGACGGTATGATCGCGACTGATTACTTGCCCCGTGCCTGAAACAGGGTGAGAAGGACACATCGCCGAACCAAAACCGTAACGACGTATACGCGAAAACCTCCTTACAAACATCAAACCTGTGTCAACAATAATAAAGTTCAAATCAGCTCGAAAAAAATAAGTCATTTTTGAAGGATTCGTTGTTTTGTCCTGCTCTCACTTTCATCTGGTTGGACGGAATACAGATACAGGATGAATTGAATTTACGCCTTCACTACGTGTGATTTCCTTCGATCTATTTACCCGAAAGATTTTCCATTGAAACTTTCGCTGCTTGCCCTGTAGGCGAACGCCTTTTAGAGTCTTAACTTGGAGCGCAATGGTTAATATTGTATTTGGAATGTTGGTGTGGGATGTGAGTTAGAAAAGCAAGTTTTATCCGGCCTTTATCTTATGTTATTGTTCTTACAAATACAGTGGATAACGTGAGGGCATCATTAGCAGCAACGTCCCAAAGAAAAGGGCCAAATTCAATTCAATTCAATTCAATTCATTTATTCGAACCATAAATTCATAAGAACACTTGGTAACGTCATTAACAAAAAGGCATTAGAATCCGTGTACATAATAAGATAAAATAACAATGTCAAAATGAATAAAGCTGTAAAGGAGCCTCGTCAATCAAATGCAGCTGTAAAAAGGCTTTGTCAAAGACAAAATAACAAATAATTAATACATACAGTATACAGATACTACATGAGTACAATGTTCCATCAAACATTATATAAATCTATTACTTTACCTTATTACAAGATTCTAGTTTCAACACAGTTCTCTTCCATACGTTACTACCTTTAACAAAGTCATCTATATTATAATATGCCTTGCTCAATAGGTAGCTTTTTATTTCATTTTTAAACTTTGTTTCATTAAGACCTTCGACTTGTGCAGGGATTGCATTATAGAAGCGAATACCATTACATTTGAAAGAGTTATTTGTTTTTTGAAGTCTGCACTTAGGAAATACAATTTTGTGCTTATGGTGCGCTTTTGGATTCAGATCAGTTAGTTTCTTCAGTCGACTTCGATTTTTTCTTACATACATTATACATTCATAAATATACAATGAAGGGACTGTTAATATGTTTATAGTTTTGAAAATCTCCCGTACTGATTCTCTAGCTGATAAATTATATAGACCACGGATCGCTCTCTTTTGCAATATGAAAACTGAGTTTCTGTCCGCAGCTGAACCCCATAATAAAATCGCGTAGGACATAATGCTATGAAAATAGCCATGGATGAATAGAAATGACCGTGAATATGGCTAAACTTGTTTCGTCTGCAAGGAATGTTCTAGAATTACTTAGTTTAGTTAGTGTCCAAGTTAGATTGGGGTAATATGAGTTATCGTGTTAGAAACTTGGATTCAAACTATTGTTATTACGTAAGTTTATCTGAGTTAGGTGAAAGATCAACACGTTAATGTTTGACATTTGTTCGTTAACTTCACTAACTGAACAATATGGTCCGATTGTTATTAATTCTACGAAATTATATAAGGCCCTGTGTATGTATAAGAGCCCTATATATTAATGTTGAGTGTTTTATTTTCGTTTGATTTGAATTTTTGTTGAAGTGAAAATTTCTTAAGTAATTTTTTGTAGGAGAAATTCTACATGGCATGCTAAACGCGCTTCGCTACGCGAGACGGTGCGGTGGTGGCGTAGCGTCGCCGTGGTTGCATGGACAGCAGTGTGCTGAGTGAAAAATAAAAAAAATTGGGGTGCGTCCCCATACATAGAACTAAAACTCAAAAATATAACACTCTATCGATAGGTCTTAAAAAATGATGTTGAGGTTTCTAATACCATTTTTGTCTACACTGAATAGTTTGCGCGAGAGACACTTCCAAAGTGATAAAATGTTCTCTAAGTTCTAAAATAAGAGTATTATAAAACTAAAAGAAATATAAATATGATGTACCATGCAAACTTCCAACGAAAATTGGTTTGAACTCGATCTGATGAGTAGTTTTTTTTTTGTACGTCACAAATACACTATTATTAAAACATCGATCAAAGCTACACCGAACTACAAGAACTTTTTACTCGCCCATTAAGGGTTCCGTAGCAGCAATTACTTGCTGCTACGGAACCCTTAATGGGCGAGTCCGACTCGTACTTGACCACTTTTGTTGTTTATTGTTATAGTATGAGGTCAATTAGTAATTTAGTAGTGGTAGGACTCTTAGCAGAGTCCGCCTGGGGAAGTGCCACACCTTTGTCAATTATTCTACCGCCAAGCAGTAATGTGAAAACATTACTGTGTTCCGGTCTGAAGGGCAATGTTTCCAGAGAAATTACTGGGCTTAGAGATATAACAACTTAGATCTCTGGGTGACGAGCGCAGTGCAGTGCTAGGTAATGATTTGGAATCTTCATGTTTTAATAGCTGCGTTTCACTGTGCTGTTATGTGGCAGGCATGTTGCTTACCATCAGGCATATGTCCTGCTCGTTTCGTCACTCTTTATTAGAAAAAATAAAGTAGCCAAGTGCGAGTTGGACTCGCCCATGAAGGGTTCCGTTGCAGCAAGTAACATAATATACATAGTACACATAGTTCTTGTAGTTCGTTGTAACTTTGATCGAAGTTTTAATAATAGTGTATTCAGATCGAGTCATCAGATCGTGTCATCAGATCGAGTTCAAACTAATTTTCGTTGGTAGTTTTCATGGTAATGTACATCATATATTTTTTTTAGTTTTTTCATTCTCTTACTTTAGAAGTTAGAGGGGGGGGGACACACATTTTACCACTTTGGAAGCGTCTCTCGCGCAAATTATTCAATGTAGACAAAAAATATATTTGAAACCTCAACATCATTTTTGAAGACCTATCGATAGACACCCCACAAGTTTAGCTTTGATGAAAAAAAATTTTTTGAGTTTCAGTTCTCAGTATAGGAGGCACCCCTAATTTTTGTTTTTTTTCAAAACTTTTGTAAAAATCTTAATGCGGTTCACAGAATACATCTACTTACCAAGTTTTAACAGTGTAGTTCTCATAGTTTCGGCAAAAAGTGGCTGTGACATACGGACGGACAGACAGACAGACAGACAGACAGAAGACAGACAGACAGACAGACAGACAGACATGACGAATCTATAAGGGTTCCGTTTTTACGTTTTACGGAACCCTAAAAATTAACAACAGATTAATTTTGCTTAATGGGTGAATTTCGATACTAGTATAAATAAAGTAGTCAAGTGCGAGTTGGACTCGCCCATGAAGGGTTCCGTTGCAGCAAGTAACATAATATACATAGTACACATAGTTCTTGTAGTTCGTTGTAACTTTGATCGAAGTTTTAATAATAGTGTATTTATGACGTACTAAAAAAAAACTACTCATCAGATCGAGTTCAAACTAATTTTCGTTGGTAGTTTTCATGGTAATGTATATCATATATTTTTTGTAGTTTTTTCATTCTCTTACTTTAGAAGTTAGAGGGGGGGGGACACACATTTTACCACTTTGGAAGCGTCTCTCGCGCAAATTATTCAGTGTAGACAAAAATTATCTTAGAAACCTCAATATCATTTTTGAAGACCTATCGATAGACACCCCACAAGTGTAGGTTTAATGAAAAAAAATTTTTTGAGTTTCAGTTCTCAGTATGGGGAGCACCCCTAATTTTTGTTTTTTTTTTAAACTTTTGTAAAAATCTTAATGCGGTTTACAGAATACATCTACTTACCAAGTTTCAACAGTGTAGTTCTCATAGTTTCGGCAAAAAGTGGCTGTGACATACGGACGGACAGACAGACAGACAGACAGACAGACAGACAGACAGACATGACGAATCTATAAGGGTTCCGTTTTTACGTTTTACGGAACCCTAAAAAGTATTCAGTAAAAATGTAAATGAGTAATTCGTACCTACCTAGTTTATGATCTTTGTCTTTTCATTTCTTGAGTGTTTGTTATTGGCACAATTATTTTTTATGTTCTGTTTTTATGTTTACGTTTCTATAAACTTTTAAGTATTTGCCTGTGACATTTGCTTAGAGTTTAATTAAAATATAAATAGAGATAAATATTATCTATAGAACTGTTTATTTATGGAATATAAAGTTTACAGTATTACAGTAGCCTTTGTGGTATTCCAGTATTAAAGTCTTGATTATGTTCTAAATTATATTTGCTAATTCGTTGAATTGTTCATGATTTAACAACAACCATCCAAATAGTCACGTTTACAACAGTAATAATATTAAATCCCCCAAATAATAAGTCATTATTTGTTACATTTTGACACAATCTTATGTCGGATGCGACACGCGATAATAATCAAAAGTAGTAAGTTATCTCTACATACCGGGTACAAGTCGGTAGGTCCTTCATACTAGGGCCGTTTGGCACCCACACCTGGCATTCCAGATATGAATGGAAGGTCGTTCCTTGAGTTTCCCACTGGCGCAATACAAGACGGGGTCATAGGTAGAGTCGGAAATGCAATTTCACCAATCGTCGTATATTATTTAATACTCATTGAGTACGGTAAGATTAGGTTAGTGAGTGCACCTTGTGCGCTAGCCCAAAATTCGGTAGACAGTAGAGGCCACTTGAAGCCAATTGCCATACTAAGTATCATCGTCAACAGCCCACTAAACGTTCCCACTGCTGGGACTCGGGGCCTTCTCTCGCATTGAAAGAGTTAAGGCCATTATCCACCACGCTGGCCCAGTACGGGTTGGTGGATGACACATGACTTCGAAAGATTCTAGGTACATGACGGTTTCCTCACGATGTTTTCCTTTACCGTTTTAAGTTAGCGGCATTACGCACATGACTTCGAAAAGACAGTGGTGCGTGTGGGGTTTGAACCCGGGGTCTCCGGATCGGCAGGCGCCGTTCTCCCGACTAGACCAGCCGTAACTTACTAGACCAGCCGTAACTTACTAAGTATACTATTAAAAAAATAGTAGGATTTTATGATTTTAAAGTACTAGCTGTACCCCGAGATGTAACAATAGCTTAGCATAAGCAACCCACTAAATGTTTCCACTGCTGGGTCTCGGGGCATTCTTTCGCAAGGAGAGAGTCAAGGCCATAATCCATCACGCTGGCCTAGTGCGGTTTGGTGGATGACACATGATCTCGAAAAATTCTAGGTAAGTACTTGTCGGTTTCATCACGATGTTTTCCTTTGCCGTTTTTGAGTTAGCGGCAGGCATTACGCACATTACTTCGAAAAAACAGTGGTGCGCGTGGTGGTTTGAACCCGGAGGCTACGGATCGGCAGTCGCCGTCCTCCCCAGACTATACATATAGAGTAGCCGTAGCTTAACAACCACTAACTTAGCTGGATAAAACCTACGGAGTCGTATGTTTTTTTTTTCAAGTTATTTACTTATTACATATTTAGTTTCAAACCTGTTCATTATTCCGCCGTTACAGAGATATGTGGAATCAAACATACAATAAAAAAAAATGTAGTCGTAGAACTCTTTGCAGAGTCCGCCTGAGGAAGTATCACACTTTTACCAGTTATTTTACCCCAAGCTGTTAGGTGAAAACATCACTTTGTTGCGGTTTGAAGGGCAATGTTTCCAGTGAAGTTACAAGGCACAGAGATAAAATATCTTATATCTTTATTTCTCTGGGTGACGAGCGCAGTGCAGTGCTAGGTAATGATTTAGACTCTTCATGTTACAATAGCTGCGTGTTACTGTGCTGATAAGGACAGGTATGTTGCTTTCCATCAGGCACATGTCCTGCTCGTCTCGTCACTTTATACTATAAAAAATTGCAGCTACAAGCACACACTTTATTTAGCCTTTGTAATATTAGTTTGATTATACGGAACTACGTAACATATTTGAACCTACCAATTTGAACATAAACATACCTTTGAAATATTTTACGTAAAACCTTCCCTAATTCATATTCTCGGTAACGACTCGCCGTTTAATTCCCCGTTTGGCCTCGGCTGCAAATAGTCGCCAAATTAAAACACGCATGCAAAGAGAAAGTTCAAAATTTCAGTACATTGATATAAAATTTACAGAACCGCCAATAACCGGTGATCAAAGTTTGGACTAAACTTTACCTAGAACTAGAGCTTTGGATAAAGATACAATATAAGAAGAAAGGTACATGTTCCAAAGCAACATTGTAATGTCCGTCAACCTGCACTTGGAATTTTGCAAGTAAGACTTCAAGGCCCAATAGTGGGAACAAAAAATGTTATATTTATATAAAAATATTGTTGGACAATTCACACAACACCATCAGACCCCAATCTGGGAAAAGCTTGTACTATGGCGGCCAGATAGCTGATATAATACTTATATAGTTTAAATACATGCTTATGATACACAGAATAGTACAAATATTTGAACTCATATATTGTAAACAACAGAGCCTAAGATCATACGAAATATAATACTTGACGGCGCGTTCGATTATTATTGAGAGTTAATGTTATGGAGGGTTGAGCTAAGGAGTGTCATGTGTGTACATCAAAATATTTTATGTCCGTCCAAATGCAAATTAGGGTGGCGCCACATTAGCATCAGGGTAAATTATAAAGGAAATAAAACGTAGCTAGCTCTAGATACACGTTTTCTCATAATAACGATTTTATCATCTGCAGCCTGCAGACGTCCACTGCTGGACATAGGCCTCCCCCAATTATTTCCACAATGACCGGTCTTGTGCCGCCTCCATCCACCGGCTTCCCGTGACCGAGACAATATCATCGGTCCACGTGTGGGGGGCCGTCCTACACTGCGTCTGCCGTTTCGTGGTCGCCATTCGAGAACCTTTACTCCCCAGCGGTTATCGGTTCTGCGAGCTATATGGCCTGCCCATTGCCACTTCAACTTGCTAACTTTAAGAGCTATGTCGGTGACCTTCGTTCTTCTGCGGACTTCTTCGTTTCGAATTTTGTCACGCAGAGAAACACCGAGCATAGCTCTCTCCATTGCCCGTTGCGCAACTTTGAGCTTGTACATCATGCCAATAGTTAGTGACCACGTCTCAGTGCCATATGTCATCACTGGCAACACACACTGATTGTAGACTTTGGTCTTGAGTCTTTGTGGTATTTTTGACGAGAAGATGTGTCGCAATTTCCCGAACGCTGCCCATCCGAGTTGGATTCGTCGGCTGACCTCCTTGTCAAAGTTCGACCTGCCTACTTGGATCATCTGACCCAGATAAACATAATGGTCATTAACTTCGATACTATCGTTCCCAACATGGACCGGTATGGGTGCAACATGGGCATTGGACATGATTTTTGTCTTATCCATGTTCATTTTTAGCCTTACCTGTTGGGAGACAGCATTGAGGTCTCTAAGCATTGAGCCAAGGTCATCTAGCGATTCAGCCATAATGACTATATTGTCGGCAAATCGAAGGTGGGTGATGTATTCACCATTAATGTTGATACCATATCCGTTCCAGTTCAAAAGCTTAAAGATATCCTTCAATGCCGAGGTGAACAGTATCGGAGAGATAACGTCTCCCTGTCTCACGCCTTTTTGCATTTGGATCGGATTTGTGCTTTGTTCCTGAAGACGGATAGACATGGTGGCTTTATCGTATAAACACTTCAACACTTCGATATACCTATAGTCGATTTGGCACCGCCGTAACGACCGTAACACTGCCCAGGTCTCGACTGAATCGAAGGCTTTCTCGTAGTCCACAAACGCTAGACAGAGTGGCCGATTATACTCTTCCGTCTTCTGTATAATCTGCCGTAGCGTGTGGATGTGGTCAACGGTACTAAACCCTTTACGGAACCCGGCTTGTTCGGGAGGCTGGAAGTCGTCAAGCCTACGAGCGAGACGATTTGTCACTACTCTCGAAAACAGCTTATAGACGTGGCTCAGCAGCGAAATGGGCATTTAGTTCTTCAAGAGGGTATTGTCACCCTTTTTAAAGAACAGCACCACCACACTTTTGCTCCACGCCTCTGGCGTTGTACCCTCAAGGATGACGGAATTAAATAACTTCTGAAGGACTTTAAGTACTGGTGTTTCATCCGCTTTCAGAAGTTCTGTCGTGATCCCGTCTTCCCCCGGAGCCTTGTTGATCTTGAGCTGTTTGAGAGCCGCTCGTATCTCGTATAGGCTTACGTCCGGAATGTCTTCCGTGTAGTGTCGGGTTAAACGGGCTCTAACATCACTAATGCTAGGAGTAGGGCTTTGCGACGAGGTGTACAACTCTCCGTAGAACTTCTCGAGCTCTCTCAAAATCTCTGGCTTAGATGAGACAATTCTGCCACTGTCAGTTTTCAGCTTTGTCGACTGGCTTTGTCTAATTGACAGATCTCTTGCGAACACTTTGGAGCCTTTGTTTTTATGTATCGCGTTTTTAATACAGTTTGTATTAAAACTACGCAAATCGTATCGAATCGATTTGGAGATCTGTTTATTGAGCAAGCCGTATTTAGACATGTCCACTGAAGATTGCAGTTTCATATAATTTAGTTCTGCCAAGAGTTTGAGAGTAAGCTCTGACAATTTCTGAGTTCTATCTTTGCGGTGTGTCTTAAGTAATTCAGACCCAACCGCATGGACAGTTTCCACCAGCCCGTTATTCAGCTCATCCACTGTTTCGCATTCGGCCAGGCATTCGAAGCGATTTCGGAGTTCTAACTGAAAGCTCTCGGGGTTTTGAATTTGGACCGGATTTGGACGAAGAGTAGACTTCATCAGATGAGACCTTTCAAGCTTAACGTCGATATTCAATGAGCCTCTAACCAACCTGTGATCGCTGCCAGTTTTGACACCATTGTTCACTGAGACATCATTAAATATTTGCTTCCTGGTCGCCATAATAAAATCCATCTCGAACTTGTATCCACCGGGATGCAGCCATGTCCATTTCCTGGACGCCCGCTTCTTAAAGAAGGAGTTCATTGCAAAAAGGCCCTCCTTCTCCATGAAGTCGGCCAATCGCTGACCCCTACGGTTCCGGTGTCCAAATCCAAATGGCCCCACTCTCAGCTCATCGCCGTTTCTCATGCCTAACCGCGCGTTGAAGTCTCCCATCACAACCGTGAAGTGTGTTTTCGAGGTATGCATGGCATTTGAAATGTCATCATACATGACCTCCACTTCGTCGTCCGAACGGTTCGAGTGTGGGGCGTATACCTGTATCACCTTCAATGAATACCTTTTGGTGATTCTAAGTACGAGGTATATCACCCGGTTCGAAACGCTTTCGATCTTCACGACGTTATTGACGAGAGACTTGTGGACAAGAAACCCGACACCATGTTGAGACTGCTGGTCACCCTCCCGGTAGTAAAACAAGTTGCCGAAATTGAGAATTATCGTGTCCTCCCCTCTCTGCGGACTTCTGATAATCCTATAATATCCCATCGCAACTTGATTACCACCTCTTCCAGCTCGATCAACTTCTCGTCTGTCCTCAGTGTGCGTGTGTTGTACGTTGCCAGGTCCAGAGATCGTCGGGGTTGGTAGCCAAATCTCTGCCGGAGATTCTTAGCACCCCCTGCTCCGCCGTTACCATGACAGCTACCTTTGCCAGGGATAGCGAAGCCGCCGGTGACTGGGGGCCGTCTGTTGGGTGTATTTATCATAAGGGGGATTCGCCAATAATCACCCTGCTTGGCAAGCTACTGGGTGATCGCAGTATTATTGGTGGTAAAACTTCAGGTAAATGCTGCTGCCCATCACCTGGTTTATCCCTTAGTCGCCTTTTACGACATCCACGGGAGGAGAGGAAGGGGCCTTATTCTACCGCCGGAGCCCCCACGACTAAATAGTTATAATAAATGGTTATACATATATGTATATACAACATAGTACCTTGCAATTTTTTCTATCGAACTGCTGATATTCCAAAGATTCGAACGAAGAGGTGGCTCTACTTTTGTAATAAGAACGTCTAAGCTTAGGATTGGGTTACCTGAGTGCGTCTTTCCCGATAGTTTCAATCTTAGTACCTTCAAATCGGGAGTAATTCAGTTCCTCTAGGTAAACACGCTCCATCGTAGATCGCACGACACTGGCGCGTGATCTCACAGACAACGCAAGAAAATAGTTAATAGATCCGCTAACGGACAAAAAAAAAACTACTTATCAGATCGAGTTCAAACTAATTTTCGTTGGTAGTTTGCATGGTAATGTACATCATATATTTTTTTTTAGTTTTTTAATTCTCTCATTTTAGAAGTTAGAAGGGGGGGGACACTTTTTACCACTTTGGAAGTGTCTCTCGCGCAAATTATTCAGTGTAGGCAAAAACTATATTAGTAACATCAACATAATTTTTGAAGACCTATCGATAGACATCCCACACGTGTAGGTTTGATGAAAAAAAAAAATTGAGTTTCAGTTCTAAGTATATGAGGGGCAACCCTAATTTTTTTTTGTTCAAATCTTAACGCGGTTCACAGAATATATCTACTTACCAAGTTTCAACAGTGTAGTTCTCATAATTTCGGCAAAAAATGGCTGTGACATACGGACGGACAGACAGACAGACAGACAGACATGACGAATCTATAAGGGTTCCGTTTTTACGTTTTACGGAACCCTAAAAAGGTAGACATTTAGAAAGCATGATTAAAACTTGCTTTAACGGTAAAGGAAACATGTTGCAATTTAACTAACCCCAGCAGACGCATATGGGTAGATGTGGACGCTGGAATGTCACTACCCCAGCTCTGATAATAGAAGCCATTACATAATGAACGGCTCAGACGGTTCACACGGCGCGGCTGCCAACCGCGCCCGCGCGCGGGCGCGGCAGATTTCCATATAAAATTGAATTCAGTTCACACGACGCGGCTTACGGCCGCGGCGGCTGCGGCAGCCGCGCGGCGCTCGCGTGGCTGCGCGCGATTCTAGCGCAGTAGCTTTCCGGAGCAGAAACCGCAAAAACCTGCGGTCTCGTGAGTATTGAAACAAAACCGTCGCGCGGCGCGGCGCCGCGCCCGCACGCGGGCGCAGTTGGCAGCCGCGTCGTGTGAACCGGGCCTTAGCGTGCGGACACAAGTCTACACTTTTCTATAGTAATACTTATTTAGGCGTTGTAAAGAAAAAAATATGAGAGTAAATTTATACGACGCGCGCGCATACCTTCCCGGAAATCTGACACCCTGAAGTTAGATAATAATTAATCCATATTTTGGTAAGCATTGTTAGTAACTTAAGATCAATATTATTTGGGTTACATATATTTTCTATTCAATGGTTTAAATTAGTCTTCTTAGCATAAAGAATAACGAAAATATATACAATAAGCTTTAGCGTGCGTACATACGCACAAACACAAACATTTTTAGTTAAAATAATAGCACTTGGTCACCTGCTCGCGTCGATATTAAGCGACGATAAGGTCTACTATGTAGTGTTTATCTAGAAAAAATCCGAATCATTTTCGACTTGTAGCCACCAAGATTATATCCATCAGGAAACTCACTCAGGCAATGCATTCCACTGCCTACATTTTCAATTCAGTTTCAGTTATTAAAAAGTTGAGATGTCGCTTCCATGTAAGTTATTGTCTGGTTTAGTACGTCTGAGTTCAACCGCGGAACGCCCGATATAGTTCAACTATGGTTAGCAAACTTTAGGCTTTTGGACCAACTCGGCAGAGGGAAACCTAATTGGAGGGAATTTGTGTCAGAACAAAATTGCTCTATTTGAAAGGAATTCCTTTCCGTTATTCTTTAATAGAACAGAGAACAGAACAGAGAACAGAACAGAGAACAGAATAGAGAACAGAACAGAGAACAGAACAGAATAGAGAGCAAAATGTACAAATATATATTATGTTAATGATGGTAAGAATGCTGTGCAAAAACATAATATGACCTAAATGTACCCTTCTACCTGTAGTTTTGAATGGGGTACAATCCTCAAAAAAACTAATTAGTCCGTCAGTTAGATTGCTAAAGCTTGAAGTTTGATGGTACATCTTTGTCGATTTCTAATATTTAGAAAAAAACATAAAATACGTGTCTACTTTTTTTTTTGATTTACCTGACAGACTAATTAGAATGGTGTATTTTTTACTCAGTCCGGTACCCCATTCTCACCTGCACTCAGTTGGACAGCTTATAAGTGACGGCACAGCGCTGAATCTTATTATTTTATATCATAGGTCTCCTGGTAGTTCAGATGATCCATCAATTTTGTACACGGGCCTGTAGTCTATAATTAAATTATCAATTTGATGTTTTTTTTTTGTTTGGATCGTAGAAAATATTTCAGACGTGGTGTACCAAATATTATCGAAATCGGTGTGACGGTTTTGGAATATCAAGAAAACACTAAAATTTATTTCATTTGCTTTCATAGGAACTGCATTGCCAGACATATTGCATGCCTCTTGAAGAAGAGGCCAGTTTGTATGGGGAATTTTTTTTTAATGTTTTGTATCACCTACAAACAGTAATAAAGATTTTTCCACTTGTATCTGTATTTTGTATTTCTTAGTGATTGTTTAACTTCTTATGAAATTTCGTCTAGTGTCTGAATTTAATTTAAATTGTTGTCGATTTTTTTTTTATGAATATATCAAATCTCACTCTGGACAATGTACAATTAGGGGCCAAAATACAATTTCATTCAATATTATTATAATACATTATTTCAATTGATAGTCAAATAAAGCCATTACATCACAGCCGGGCCGCAATGAGCACATACCTCTGGGAAAGTAATAGAACTGCCACTCACTAACGAGGGTCAGGACTGCTTAGAATGGCAATACCTGGGGGCAAAATACGAATACTAGGATTTTTAATAATGAATGTGTAGAAAAATAGTGCTTTTAACGTCCACTGTAGACGATTTGTAATTGTCACACATTGGCTAGAGTTAACGTGACCTTAATGGAAACGCTACTTTTAGGTACTTCTTCTTTTTTTTTTTAATATGGTGTGAGTGAGTGAGAGTACAAAAATCATGCGACAAAGAGAAATGATCGAGGGTTGCAAACCCCCCCCCCCCCCCCCCCCCTCCCTTTGGACAGCTTACAAGTGACGGCATAGTGCTGAATCTTGTGAAATTGAAATCATGTGAGTACGGCCGATAACTTAAAATGTTGAAGGAATACGTCGTGACGAAACTGAATGCGCTTAAAGTTTTTCGAGGTTATACGTAACTTACAACCCCCCCCCTCGCCCGATAAGGCCTCGAGTCCCAGCAATGGGAACATTTATTGGGCTGGTTATGCTTATACTGTAGCTGTATTCGAAAAATTGACAGATTTTTGATTAACGTAAACATTAACATTTAGTATGAGCTATAAAATAGTAAATGGAATCCCCCACCACTCGAAAACTTCTGACAAGCCAAAGGGATACAAATGAATTTGAATTAGATTCCAGAATTACTCTGATAAACTTAGGAACAAATCCCACTTCGTACTAATATTAAAATGTGAAAGTTTGGATTTATGTTGGTCAATAACATAGATTTGTCTTTGGTCAATTACGTTTCAACCACTCAACCATATGGACGGGTCATTTTGAAATTTGGAAAAGAGATAGTATTCAGAAACAAAATATAGGTTACATTTCATCACGTGAAAACGACGGGAACAGAAACGCGTATAAAGTCGCGAATCGTAGCTGTTAAAGGTAGGTAAACTACTTATATTATAAATGCGGAATTTTTTTATATTTATATGTTTTTATGTTTATGGCAGAATAATATTGTAAGAACTAAACGGGTCAGACTCAAATTGTGATAGATTATGGTCCAAAGTGGCTCATAGTCTTAAATCGAAAAAAAGTAGAATTTTGTAGGGAAAAACTGTTTTATTTGCCAGAACAAAGTTGCAGGCTGCTGCGTAGTATATTCCACTAATTTTATTAATGCGAAAGTTGGATGTTGGTATGTTTGGACGTTTGGATGTTTGGATGACTGTTGCTGAATCACGTCGGAACACTTGAACGTTTATATTGATATTCGGAATACAGTTACAGAAGTCTGGAAAATAATAATAAAGAAGAAAATAAATAAATACGTGGATAATAATACACTCTATATTAAAAGACCACACATTAAAAACAAACTATAAATTTAGACACTATCGGGGTGAGGCTCTATGGGCGGCCTTATTACTTAAAGCAATCTCTTCCAGCCAACCTTGGAAAAGTCTTTCATCACGGGATAATTCTGGATTCAAGAACTACGCAGGCAAAACAGTGGAATGATGCTTGTTATAAAATAACTTGAAATACGTTATTTCAATTATTGCAGGGCAAATAAAGCTATTACCCGTCGCGTTGGCGTCAGGGAGCATACCTGTGCAAAAGTAATAGAACTGCCATTCCCAAACGAGGGTCGCAGCGACCGTAACTGGCTCGAACGGCACAATGTTGCCATCCCCCTGTCTGGGCCCCGAATCCAGCTCTGGAGAGATATACGCAACTTACCAAGTTATGTTTTAAATCGGGTAGATGATTTAACGAACTTGTTTACATATTTTTTTAACTTTTATTGGGTGACGATGCGGTCTAAGACGTAAGATGTTTACCTAAGAGAAACCAATTCAGACTCGATTTGAAGACACGAAGATTGAAGATTCGTGGTAAAAATTCACTAAGGGATGGCATACACGCTACGGTCTGCCGGAGAGGTCTACCTGTGCAGTTATGCCTGCGCAATCCAACCGAACAGAATTGATTTTCGATCTTGCTCCGGTCGCCTGTGCAGGCGTCCCACACACACTCCGGTCTACTTGCGCAGGCATAAATGCACAGGTAGACCTCTCCGGCAGACCGTAGCGTGTATGGCGGGGTTAAAAAAACGCATTTCAAACCCTAGACGTTCTTATGACAAAAGTTAAGTCAAACTATAAGAGTCTTTGAAACGTCAACCATGAAACGATGTCGTGTTATCAATTGAATAAAAGTAAACCAATTAAAAAAAAATACGAATTTATATTGACAACTGTTCGATCTTTTTCATATAAAATTTCAAAAAGGAATGCCGTCAACGGCTTAGCTCCATCTACTTATAGCCCCAACCCCTCCAAAACTCTTTTGAGATGGCGGGTAGAAGTCGATGGTTTCATGCCGGCGCCCTCCATACTAAATTTTATCAGTCATACCCATTTCTTTAAATAATCAGATATTTGTTATTTTATATGACACATATTTAGATTCAAACCCCAGTATTCAATAAAATACTATAAGTGAAATATCATCATCACCCTCATCATTAACAGCCCACTAAACGTTCTTACTGCTGGGACTCGGGGCTTTCTCTCGCAAGGAGAGAGTTAAAGCAAGTGAAATATACTACAATCAAATACAAGTGACAACAGTCGCTTTTTTGAGCTACGAGAGTAGACTGATAGAAAAAAAGCAAGGTGATTTTAGATCATGCAGATACAGATTTTTTTATAAAAGTAGGTAATAGGTAAGTAAATGTATAAACGGAATAAGGTTGTATAATAGAGAGATAGATTAACTCTTAATACACTTATTTTGAAAATAAAACAACAAAATTTACAAAACCGACAAAATTATACATAAATGCCAACTTTCGTAAATCGGTTGACTTGGTGAAGAGTTCACTGTAAACATACAACAAACTAGATTTTTAATTTTTCTTGTTAAGAATTATGCTGGGCTGGAAGGGCTAGACATAATATCTATCGAATGTCAGACAGTCGCTGGGCTAAGATCTCCACCCAGTGACAGCTAAATGGAAAACAACGATGCGGCAGACACACAAGTTGACGACGGGACGACCTCGACAAACACCTTATAGACTGGACTACTGAGAGCGAGAGGCAGCCAAAAATTGAGGGAGGGTAGGGAAGCCTTTGCTCAATGTTGGGACACAATGGGCTCTTAATAATAAGATTTTTGTACTAATGGGCAGGCATTTCGATTACCACTAGTACACATGTTCATATACTCTATATTATAAAACAAAATAGAACAGTGAAGCATTCTGATCAAGAAACAGGAAATCAATTCAGTCGTTTGATGAAGACCTCTTTGAAGTCCGTTCTTGGAATTACGACGCGCGTGTATTCTATACTTTTATTATTCAAAACTATTTTACTTCCGGCTTCGTGATCAAAAGGTTCAGAAACAAGTATTTTTATTTGTTAGGCTTGTGGTAGAACCAAGCTTAGAATTTTAGGAGTTAACGTAATATTTTAATGTTGTAAGACATTCCTCAAACAACACTTACCCCCAAACTGTCAATCAAATAAAATAAACTAAAATGACAGTTAAATAAAAAAAAAAGAAATGAGACACAAAATATTCCACCATTTTTCACGCTATTGAAAAATATGTTGACGCATTGATTATAAAGTTTTCTGCCAAGACTTCAACTTTTTAATTTAATGGCGCGCGCTCTGACATATTATGGTTGTCACATATCTGGCAATGTCCTTTTCGTGGCATCCCCAAAAAGATTTCAAAGTTTTGTCAATGTTGACATTTTGACCCGTGACAGTTTATGAAAATAAACTGGCCAAGTGCGAGTTGGCCTCGCCCATGAAGGGTTCCGTTGCAGCAAGTAACATAATATACATAGTACACTTAGTTCGTTGTAACTTTGATCGAAGTTTTAATAATAGTGTTTTTATGACGTACTAAAAAAAACTACACATTTTACCACTTTGGAAGTGTCTCTCGCGTAAATTATTCATTGTAGACAAAAATTATATTAGAAACCTCAAAATCATTTTTGAAGACCTATCGATAAACACCCCACACGTATAGGTATGATGAAAAAAAAATTGAGTTTCAGTGCTCAGTATGGGGGCAACCCTATTTTTTTTTTTTGTACAAATCTTAATGCGGCTCACAGAATACATCTACTTACCAAGTTTCAACATTGTAGTTCTCATAGTTTCGGCAAAAAGTAGCTGTGACATACGGACGGATAGACAGACAGACAGACAGACAGACAAACAGACATGACGAATCTATAAGGGTTCCGTTTTTACGTTTTACGGAACCCTAAAAACATGTTTGTTATAATGTAGACGGTAGGAATGAGCAAGACGTAAACAAGATAAACGTAAATAAAATGCGTCTTTAAACAATACTCTAGCCCATAACAGCACAGTGCCACGCACTTATTTGAACAAGAAGAGTCTAAATCACTGCCTGTACTGTGCTTGTCTTGTAGAAATAAGAGACCATTTATCTTTTTGTCTTGTAAATTCTTCATTATATTCTTTAGAATCGATGCCATTAAAATTTTAAACTTTCAAAATATTTGTTCATCACACCTACTATAACAGATAATTTATTTTGGGATATTTATTTTATAAACATAATTTTATTGGAAAACAAATGTTTTGTTGATACATACGTCTAGGCTGTGAAATGCGTTGCCCGAGTGGGTTTTTCCCGATGGTTATGTCTTCTAATCGAGAGTGAATCGGATTCTAGGTAAGCACGCTTCGTCGTAGACTGAAACAGGCAAAATGGTGGTCAAGTGTAAGACCAAAATCGTAAAATAACTGATAGTGACTCCCTCGGTCAACTGAAGAGCTTAGCTTAGCACAACTGCGAGATGGGTGAATTCTTCAGGGAACAATCGCATGTAACGCTGTTATCGCCGAGAGACCAGATAAACACCCGTTTTAAACTTTTATGATCACTATGCAGAATAGGTTTATGTGTGCAAATAACAACAGACCTTATTTCTAAGGCACAGTTTGTAATATTTGAGCGGGGAGCAAACGAATTCAAAACCCCAAATTAAATTTTTAGAATGTCTCCTGTTTTGTTAATCGAAATATATGTAGTTTTAGCATAAGCATACACAACTCACTATATTATATATTGGATTTGAAAAGAGAGGTTCTCTCGCAAGGATAAAAAAAAAAAAAAAACTAGATGAAAAGATGACCTCACAAAGGTCGCTGGAAACCGCTGGTTGCATGTTGCGCAGGACCGTTCGTTGTGGAAATCTAGGGGGGAGGCTTATGTTCAGCAGTTGGACGTTGACGTTGGACGTTGTGTAAGCAATCTACATCAGAAGATTGGGAGAGTGATGCAAACAATATTTAGACATAAGTAGAACATTTAATGGAACCTTAAGGATAACTGCAATAATTATAATAAATTAGTAAATCACTTGTAACGAACACACGAAAACAACACAGTATGTCTGGCGTGGCTGCAAGCTGGAGCGAAAGTGACGTCCGCGCCGCTAGGCCCCACCACCTCAACTTCGTTTCCGGCGCATGGTGTTGCCAGTCTATGCGCCTTTTCCACCTCGATCAAGGGGTTGCCAACACGGCCCTCCTGCACGTGCATGCCCTCGGGCACGACAAAGCTGTAAGGTTTAAAATTCAGCATTACAAACTATGCGGATCGACAACTAAGCTCGACCTGTCATGTCATATTTAATTCCTTGATACGACAATGATAGCTACTAATCACTTCAAGTATACCTTTAGTCTTAGGCATCCTTGAAAGTGTTATTGTTGAACAACCAGAGCGAGGGATGTTGACTTTAGACTTAGACAACCCCTACTATTAGTCAGTCATTACCCAGGCCAATCAGTGCCTATTACAGTTTCTCTTTCCTTTAGGCTTAGGAAATGCCTGTGTTAGCTCACTGTTGGCCTCTAGCAATCTGTCAATTCTAATCATCCCAGGTTGTTCAACATCTAAGTTTTAACAAAAGAAAATCATTAGTCATACAAGACGGATAAAAGAAAACAGATTTGTTCAAAATAATATGATAAGGTGATATTAAATTCAAAGTATCTCTATGGGTATTACATGTACCACAAAATGGGTAACCATAACTTAAATCTGTATAAATACTGTCAAATGATTACCTTGCCAACACGTCAGATATTTATTAGCTTTATTCAATCCACCCGCCAATTATCAATTCTTATCCACGGTTTCATATTCTCTGCGGCAGCTACCCCGTTATAGGCCTTCGTACTTCTCTCACTACCTCTCATATCCTGAACATTGTATCTATCTTTTCCCAGACATTCTGTTATTTGAAATGGACTCTTATATACCGGTAGAAGTTTCCTGCTTCGGCCATCATTCGCGTTGGTATGTATCTTTAGAAGGACGAGTTCTCCTTCGTGGTATTTGTTTGGTTTTTTATGCTTTTTATCAAATACTTGTTTCTGGTACTCAGCGCTGTCGCTTATGTTTTTAGCGACACTTTTGCGTAAAACTGTCATGTCCGTGGTATGTTCGTCATCATTTTCAAGTTCAGGCCCCATACTGTCACTATTGGCACGTAACCGATACCCGAACAATACTTGACTAGGAATAGCCTTGATAGTTTTGTGGTACGTACTGTTCATTGCTTGTTGCAATTGCATGATGCATTTATCCCAACTATCTTCTTCTAGGTCTGCCCCCATAGTTTGCATCGCATCTAAAATAGTTTTATTAAATCTCTCAACCTGTCCGTTTGCACGGGGCATTCCCGTGGCTATTGTATGTAGTCTAATATTTCTATCAACACAATATTCCTTGAATAATTTGGATGTAAAAGCAGATCCGGCGTCTGAGATTAATCTTTTAGGATTACCGAATATTTTAGCCAAATGATCTAGTTCCAAGATCACGTTTTCACTGTTAGTGTTACGTACAGCCGATATGAAAACAAATTTTGTAAAAGCATCTACCGCTACCAATAGATACTTATTTTGATTACTGGTTTCCACAAAAGGGCCTAAGTGATCCAAATCTAAAGTATGGAACGGTTGAGCATATTTTATCAATGGAAATAGTTCACTTTCTTTTGGACCACCTTTGCTCTTGTAAAAAAACACAATTGATACAGTTTTTTATGTACTTTTTGATAACAAGGCGCATGCGAGGGAACCAGTATCGCGATGCAATTCGTTCTACCGTTTTATCGACTGAGAAATGTCCGAGGTCGTCGTGGTTACATTTTATCACTTGCCTTGACTAGTACTGCGATACACTTTGTTACCCAATAGTTGATACGTACTAAATATGTGCTTATGTTCGTCGGCTTCACCGGATTGTAATATTTCTCTGATTTTGGTTAAACTGGAGTCTTGAAGTTGTACTGAGAGTAACCAATCTGCCTCAGTGATAGCCATAACTATTTCGGCTTCCGATTTTTCTCCTATATTAGGGGGATTTCTACTAAGGGCGTCTACATGTTGCATGCGGGTACCCTCCCTATGAATGATTTCGTACGAAAATTCTTGAGTGGATAGCACCCATCGGGCAATTCTAGGAATTATGTCTTTCTTTGTTAACGTATAACGTACGGCGTTACAGTCTGTTACTATTCGAAAACGAGACCCTAGTAAGTAGTGTCGAAATTTTGCCAGTGATTGTACTATTGCTAGTAATTCAAGCTCGAAAGAATGGTATTTTTTTTCATCTTCTGTTGTTTGGCGGCTATAATAGTGGATTGGTTTTTCACCTTGCTCTGTAACCTGCATTAGAATGCCTGCTATCTCCTCTCTACTAGCATCAGTATAAAGGACCGATTCTTTAGCCGGGTCGAACAACGTGAGAATGTTATCAGAGGTCAGTGCTTCCTTAAGTGTTAGGATAGCGTTCTCTTGCTGAGATTTCCAGGTCCAGGGACTATCTTTTTTCAACAATTTGGTTAAAGGACTCGAAAGTAGCGCACAATTTTTAATGAATTTGCGAAAATAATTGATGAGCCCTAAAAATTGACGTAGTTGATGTACAGTTCTTGGAACTGAAAACTCTTTGACCGCTTTTACTTTGTTTTCGCTTGGTCTTAACCCTTCTGAACTTACCCTGTAACCCAAAAACTCTATATCAGTTCTTCAAGAAATGGCACTTTTTTACATTTATTGTGAGGCCATTTTCCTTGAAAATACGCATTATGGTTTCGAGTAGTTCTAAATTCTCTTCCGCCGTTTCGCTAATCAATAATATATCATCGAGATAGAGTATAACCTTGCCGAATCTCAGATTACCTATAACTTTATTCATCATCTGTTGAAAACATGACGGGGCGTTAACGAGACCAAACGATAGTCTTAGAAATTCATAGTGCCCGTCTTCTGTTATAAATGCAGTTTTGTGAATCGAATCCGTTGACATTGATATTTGATAGTACCCACTTTTAAGGTCTAAGCTTGTGAAGAATTTACAACCCTGAAGTCTATCTATCAAGTCCTCGATACGCGGCATCGGATACTTGTCTAAGACGGTAACTTTGTTCAGGGCGCGATAGTCAATACATAACCTCTTTTCACCTTTATTTTTATTAACGAGTAGCGCTGGACTAGCATACGCAGAGTGACTTTCTTGAATGATTCCATTCTCTAGGAGCTCATTGACAATACCCCTAACTGTTTGTCTATCCGAATTTGAAGTTCTATACGGCTTAAATTGCACCGGCTTGTCGCTCTGTAAGTTAATCGTCATTTCATGACCGCTAACTTTTCCAAGCTGCCCCATGTCCATAGCTATACACATCTCATATTTAGCAAAAAGGGTGAGTAGTGCGTCGTGGTGAGAGTTTGCATCGAACACGAGATTTGAATTAAAAACTACATTGCAAATCTCACCTATTTCTTCGATACGTCGAAATGTTAATGTATCGCCTATTCGAGCGTAAATCAAAAAGGGTAACTCAGTTACATCATTTACAGAACATCATTTACAGAAACCGAATCTAATTTAACATTCACTCGTACAATCTCTGTAACTACCCTAACACTATCTTTGGAAAAAACCCTGTAGGGTTACAGGGATTTCCAAGGAATGTTTTTGAAGGTTCATCATACTCGCGACCTGTGAAGATATTATTGAACAACTGCTTCCCGTATCTATGAACGCGTCTGTAACTACATCGTTTACGTGCACCTTTTTACAATATTTGGCTTTTGTATCGGTCGTCTGTACGTACTTTATATCTTGTTTTTCTGGTTTAAGGTTCTTTTTCTGGAAACAAGCGGCTTCAGTGTGCCCTCTTCTACCACAAAACTCACATTTTACGGCACACTGAAATCTTTTGTGGTTCCCGCCACAATTAAAACATTCTAAAGGTTTTCGTGAATTTGGGGTCGTAATTGTTGAAAAATTGGCTGTTTCAGATCTACCGACCAAATTTGGGGTTCGAGTGACCGAGTTTGGTATTTGTAGGGCAATTTTAGAGATGTTACCTTCTTTAGGGGTATTGTTTGCAACAGTTTGTTTGTTTTTTAGTTTATGTACCCTACTATGTAGAAACCCAGCCAAACTATCGCAAGACCCGAAATCGCTAGCTTCGATAGACGCAGTGATGTTACTATCACCTATGTTGCCCAATATAATTGATATGTCAGACTCCATAAAATTCAAGCACAAACTGTCGATTTTTGCTTTCTGTTCAAAGAAGAAATCATATAGGGACTGATTTTCGACGGGTTTTTTGTCCACGATTTCTTTTAATAATTCAAACATATTTCTTTTTACTTTAAACGTATTACAAATCCTATCTCTCCAATCTTTCCACACCCAGGTTGTCCACAAATGATCATTGCGCAATAATGAATCGTACCAAACTTTTGCCGAACCTTTGAGTTTATTTAAAGCTTGATGACGAATCATACCATCGGTCCACGAGAATGTCGAAGCATAAGAATCAATCACGTTCAACCACGAAACAACATTATCATGTAATGGGTCAAAATCTGGTATCATATTATAGAGGGTAGGATTATTGGCACTTGTACTCACAGTTGTGGCATCGTTCGTACGAGATACCTTCTTTCGTTTCTGGGCCGGGGGTGCTAGCGGTGGCGTCCCAGGCCGACTGCAATCACTGTTTGTGCTCGAGCTGCTGCTTGATGATGACGAACGAGCACGCTTTTTTATGCTATGTTCACACGCACGCCGTGCAGCCCGGCGGGCTGCCTGGCGGGCTGCGCGGCATGCAGCCCGTCCCAGGCCGGCGAAAATTCAAGTTGTTCACACGCACGCTGTCGTGCCAGTCAGTGCCGGCATGGCGGGCAGCGAGGATATCGGTGTTGTTGCTGCCATATGCTTCAGATGGCGCCTAAATGTTCCCATTAGGGTCTCCTTTTTTGTTTACAAATCCTTATTTGATATATTAAATTTAGTATTCTACCAATTTTCGTCCAAGCATCGTGATTTTTTTTCTTGTCCTCATGGAATTTATTGTAGATGTAGATGGTATAGATGATTATGTAGATGGTAGGGCTTGTTGTAGGCTACTACCAGGGTCCATAGGTGGCGGATAATGGAACGGTACTGAGAAATTAGTACCCGCTGCTTCGGCAGCCCCCGACCATACAACAACTTCTAAGCTGTTTTGAGCTCATAGATATCAAGGTCTTACGAGGTCAAAGCAGAACAATCGTGATCAGCGCAGGATGATGATTCAGGGCGGCGGCGGATGAGTACCTCGCGTACCAACGGTGCGGCCCACCAGCCTAGTTAGATGGCTACTGTGCACCCAACAACCCGCAATGGACAAGCGTGTTGGGTTAATTGCCAAACCCCCTACCCAAAAAAATGATGAATACAACAATAAGCAGGCCCCAAGTACCCGGCGACTCCAGAGGACATGTTGCCGGTGGCAGTACGGTAGCACTACCTGGCGTCACGGGGCCAGATAATCTCCGGGTGGCAGATGCGAACTGTCGAACGACCATGGCACGTCTAAAGGATACTGATAAATTTAATATATTCACGTATAATGTTCAAACTCTAAGAACCGAAAGTCGATTAGTAGAGTTGGAAAACGCTTTAAAAACCATTAAATGGGATATAATAGGGTTAGCAGAGGTAAGAAGAGAAGGCGAAGAAATTTTAGAACGAAAAGATAACATTTTTTACTACACAGGAACCGGTAGTATGTTTGGAGTAGGATTTTTAGTTCGAAAAAAATGGAAAAACAATATTTTACAGTTCATATCTTATTCTGAAAGAGTCGCAGTACTGAAATTCCGCATAACCAAAGATAAAAATCTTGCAATTGTACAGGTGCATGCTCCGACTACTTCTCACTCGAACCACGAAGTTGAAGAATTTTATAAACTCGTCACTAAGGCTTATAACGAACACCAAAGTGCATGGACACTTGTAGTAGGCGATTTTAATGCCAAAATTGGACAGTATCCCAATCCCAATAGTAACATTGTACTTGGCCCTCATGGTTTGGGAAACCGGAATCAACGCGGAACCCGACTGATAAATTTCGCTGTAGACTTAAACCTTTGCATTACCTATAGTTTCTTCTTTAAAAAACCGCAACGGCGATGGACATGGAGGTCCCCAAATAGCATAACAAAAAATGAAATAGATTATTGCTTGTCATCTAATAGAAAAATTGTATCAAATGTAGAAACCCTCAACAGAATTAAGTTCACGTCAGACCATCGACCGTTAAGGATTCAAATAAGGTTTAATTTCAAAATTCTGCGTAACCAAATGATTAGATCCGCCAAAAAACTAGATAAAGTAACACTTCAAACCCAACATGAACAATTTAATTTAGAATTACAGAATAGTTTTCGTTATTTAAATATAAATGATACAGATGACGTAGAAGTTCAATTTAACAATATTAAAGACTCCATACATAGAGCTAGCAATAAAATAAAGAACACAAATGCAAAAGAACAGAGACTGAGACCAGTAACTAAACAACTCATCGAAAAAAGACAACAACTTAAATTTCATACTCAAGAATTCAAAGAAATAGACAAAGCAGTAAAGCGAAGTATTCGCAAAGATTTGAGACAGTACAATATTAATCTCATTGAGACTGCCATTGCAAATAGAACATCTCTAAAAATTGCTAAACAAGGAATACAACAAGGCAAATCATCTATTATAAGCCTCAAAGACAGTATGGGGGTGAAACAAGGAGACCGAGACAAGATTTTACAAACCAGCACAGAATTTTATAAGAAACTTTATTCCGAAACCACAGTTTCAAGAAGCATTACATCTGAGTATTCATGTTCTTCAGATATTGTTCCTATAACTGGTTACGAAGTACACATAGCGCTTCGCAACATGAAATATAACAAAGCTCCAGGTCACGATAACATCACAACTGAAGCATTAAGGGTTGGAGAACCAACATTGCTACTGCACATAACAAATCTTTTCAACTCTATTTTGCAAACAGGCGTATTCCCTGATTCTTTCTGTCATTCCAACATTATTCTCATACACAAGAAAGGGGAAAAATCTAATATCGAGAATTACCGACCAATTAGCCTTGTATCACATTTATATAAAACTTTTATTAAGGTAATTGAAAGTAGAATAGCTGGTACTCTTGACAGACATCAACCTCTAGAACAGGCTGGATTTCGCAAAGGACTCTCTACCACCGACCATTTACATGCAATTAATCAGATTATAGAAAAGCATAACGAATTTAATCTACCCCTTTACTTGGTTTTTGTGGATTACTCAAAAGCATTCGACAGCATCAGCCACAACGCCATTTTTGAAGCATTAAAAAATCAAAACGTAAATGAAACCTACATCCATTTATTAAAGAATATTTACCGCAACAGTACAGCTTCCATCAAATTGAATAATACAGGACCATCCTTTCACATCGATAAAGGAGTCAAGCAGGGTGACCCGCTGTCTCCAAAACTATTTACATCCACTTTAGAAGAGGTTTTCCGCAAATTGGCGCCAGGCTGGGAAGAAAGAGGCATTCAAATCGAAACCAAGAGGCTAACAAACCTGCGGTTTGCTGATGACATCGTCCTTTTTTCTTCCTCAGCAACTAATTTGAGTCACATGCTACAAGACCTCAGTAGAGCGAGCTCTAACGTCGGACTGAAGATGAATATGTCGAAGACCAAGGTTATGACCAACAGTGTAAAACGTAAGATCCTAGTCGATAGCGTTGAGATTGAGTATGTCCATGAGTATGTGTACTTGGGCCAATTAGTCTCTTTCCAGGCGCGACAAGAAGCAGAAGTTTCACGTCGCATCGAAAACGCCTGGAAGAGCTATTGGTCCATGAAAGAACTCATGAAGGGAAATATGTCTCTATCCCTAAAACGCAGACTCGTGGACATGTGCATCCTCCCTATCTTAACATATGGAGCACAAACATGGTCTTTGACTAAAAGTCAAAAGTCTGACCTTTCTGTTTGCCAACGGGCTATGGAGCGCAGTATTCTCGGAGTAAAACTAACGGATAGAATACAAAACACCATACTGCGTTCTAAAACCGGAATAGCCGATGTGACTCAAAAAGCAGCCAATTTGAAGTGGGATTGGGCTGGACATGTTTGCCGCATGTCGGATGATCATTGGGCCAAAACTACCACGCAGTGGAAGCCAGATCGCAAACGACGACGCGGCAGACCAAAGAAACGATGGCAAGACGACCTCGACGAATATCGGCAAGATTGGACTGTGTTAGCCGTTGATAGGGAAAAGTGGAAGGAGGGTAGGGAGGCCTTTGCCCAACATTGGGACAAGACAGGCACATAATAAAATAATAATGGAATTTATGTTCGGGGTTCCATAATACCTATATCTTATTCCTGGTAATATTCCAGGAACGTCAAAATTGTCTCTTTTTTTCTATAGCATAGAGTGACGAGACGAGCAGGTCATGTGCCTGATGGTAAGCAACATGCCTGCCACATAACAGCACAGTAACACGCAGCTATTGGAACATGATAGTCCAAATCATTACCTAGCACTGCACTACGCTCGTCACCCAGAGATCTAAGATATTATGTCTCTAAGCCCTGTAATTTCTCTGGAATCATTGCCCTTCAAACCGGAACACAGTAATATTTGCACATTACTGCTTGGTGGTAGAATATTTGGCAAAGGTGTGGTACTTCCCCAGGCGGACTCTGCTAAGAGTCCTACCACTACTAAACCATAACAACGTTTGACCATTCCACCATGTTGTAATCTCCGATCGTAGCGACTTTTTTAGCAACGTTGAAGATCCTCTCGTCACGAAAGCGCGAGAGAGACTGACTGCCCGCGCGCGTGTAAACAGTCACCGGGCGCCCGCACATTCATCCTTTGAACTTTGCCAAAAAACCGACACTTGCCCGGTTCGCGGCATTCACGTTCACAGGCGCGTTCACGGGCTCGGGCGTACCGTTTACACGCTCGTGAATGTGAATGTGCACGTTGAATGTCGAGTTGAACGCGCGCGTGTGAACGTAGCATTACATATCTGCGCTTGCTTTTACGTTTTCGTTTGGAACCCATTATAATGTGGGTGGAGTTTAAGTTATCTTCGAAGTACTCTAATGGCAGTAAAACTCAAGATTAGATGGCGAGCTAGGCATCGTGGCATCCCACTTCTGATGTAAGCAATCTACATCAGAAGATTGGGAGAGTGATGCAAACAATATTTAGACATAAGTAGAACATTTAATGGAACCTTAAGGATAACTGCAATAATTATAATAAATTAGTAAATCACTTGTAACGAACACACGAAAGCAAACACAGTATGTCTGGCGTGGCTGCAAGCTGGAGCGAAAGTGATGTCCGCGCCGCTAGGCCCCACCACCTCAACTTCGTTTCCGGCGCACGGTGTTGCCAGTCTATGCGCCTTTTCCACCTCGATCACGGGGTTGCCAACAGTTGGTCGTCTTGCGGCTGATGACAATGAATAATCAATCATGCTAAGTTTGGATTGGCAGAGGACACACATGTTCTCGAAAGTTGACACGATATTTTCCTTCACCGTTGAAGCTCGCGGTGATTAATGATTACAGACTTGTGAAATGACCTTATGTTTGTGAAATTTGACATTCTTCTTTATAATTTACCCTCTTCACACTCAGATGGTTAAATACTCAAAGAAATAAAATCACACTGCACACAGGCAGACCGTCAAATTTACAAGACATTGAGTGACGTGATAGTTTTATAGGATAAAAAATACGCGTCCACGATGTGACAAAAGTTCTAAGAAAGCCGTCTAAAGTGTAATCTTAAAGTCAAAGTCAAAATTTTTTATTGATAAACATACATTTACAAGTCAGGCATAGTAAATTGTTTAACAATAATTATACGAATTAGGATAAATATTGTAAAAATGGAATAAGACAAAAAAATAAATAATAATAATTAGACAGTGTCATAAAAAAAAATATAATCAAATTTAAAATTAAGCAGACAATGTCATAATATAAAATAATAATATTACAATAATGTCAAATGGGATCTAAAAATAGTACCAATTTATTTACATTCAATAATTATTTTACCATCTTGTTTAAAAAATCTTTCGTCATATTTTATGTTATTTTGTCGTACGTAAGGGGATATGTGCTGCTGGAGTGGTTTTTCTCAATGTTTACAATTGTAATCGATAGTGAAGCAGTTTCTTCTAGGTAAGCGATTTTGGACAGCAGCGTTGCTTTACATTAATAGGTCATATTTATGGCGGTCAATCACAAATTTTCAAGCTTTTTTAGCAATTACGAAAACAAACAATTTTACCACGAAAATACTAACAGGGTTTGGTACATTTTTTTTAATTAATCAAGTTACACCCGGAACCAGTTAATTAATTAAAAATAAAAACAAACAAAACTATTAGGTACAAACAAAGGTGCGTATTAATTAACAAAATGTTTGTAGAAATAACTAGAAACCCTTTACATTTACATGCACATACGTTACATTTACTTTACATTTTATGTGTATAAAACGGTTTCAGCATAAGCAGTCCACTAAATGTTCCCACAGCTGGGACTCGGGGCCTTCTCTGGCCAGGAGAGGATCAAGGTCATAATCCACCACGCTAGCCCAGTGCAGGTTGATGAATGACACATGACCTCGAAAGATTATAGGTTCATGTCAGTTGTCGATGTTTTTTTTTACCGTTTTTTTAAACTACCCGCATTACACACATGCTTTTCTCTAAAAAGACAATGATGCGCGTGGGTTTCAAACCAAGTGCATCCGATCGTTAGATGCCGTTCTCCCGACTACCCCAGTCGTGATTTACTATACGCCGCCCCCATTACTAGAAAGGTTTGCAGGCCGCCAATTACTTTGCAATCTTTTTTGCCCTCTTAACGTCATTTGTAATGTTATGATCTATAACATTTTTAGTTGCAAAAAAGCGTTATATATTATCATTATTCCTTAATCTTCCATTTAGTATACAAAAAGGTCACCGTAAAAACCGTCAGATTATCGAACGCCGTCAGATTACAAACTAACTAACCTATCCGACGGTGTGTACGTGGGATTGTAATCTCACGCGTTAGATTATAATCTGACATTCTCTCTTACATAATTAACATCATTGGTCTGTTGCTTGGTAACTGCCTTGGACTAACGAAGGTAGCGTCAACCCTATCAGAGATGACAGTTGGCTCCTGATGGACCCTCGACATAAGTAACCCCACAGTAACCCATTTTAAGTTTCCACTGATGGAACTTGGGGTCACAAGGAGAGAGTGAAGGTTATAATCCACCACCACGCTGGTCAAGTGCGAGTTGGTGCATGACACAACATGTCTTCGAAAAATGCCTTTCTTGGAACTTACCGTATTCCTTCACCATTAAAGTCAATAACAAGCACATACTTCTAACGATCCGTATAAAGCTGAAGAGGTTTTATGTTTGAACGTGCTAATCTCAGGAACTAAAAATTCTTTCACCTTTGGATATGGTGAAAATATTTATGAATTTATTTTTCAGGGTTATGTACGTGACCCCTGAGTGATATAGGCTGTATAAATAATATTATGTACCACCGGCAAAGCCGAGCCCGACCGCTAGTTGAGGTGAAGGCAGGATTCGAGCCTGTGACCTCAGGACTGTGAGTCGGGCGTTCTCACCGCTACACCACTACGGCGTTTACACATTTTTATGGTCTACTAGCAGCGTCCTGCGATTTCACACGCGCAATTCCCGTTACTGTAATTTTCCCGTGATAAAAATGGCCTATCATACTTCTGATACTCTGCAAATATGTGGACAAAGTTTCATGGTGATCGGTTCAGACGTTTTCGCTTGAAAGCATAACAAACAAACATTCAAATTAATAATATTAGGGACTAGCTGTGTGTTCACGCGGTTTCACACGCATATCAAAGGTTTTTGTTTATTTCGCGGAACCCGATTTATTTCCCTCGAGTAAGAGTAGTCTAAGTTATGCATTAAAACATCAGCAAACTAGTAGTAAAAGCTACGTCATAATCGGTCCAGTCGTTTCGAAGATTAGCCGAAACTAACAAACTGACAGATAGGCGGGCGGACAGACAGACAGATAAATGTTATAAATATTACCAACAGACACTTTAATTATATTTATTTGTATACTACATATAAGTAAATAATAAGAAGAAGTAGTCACGTCTAAAAATAATGGAAGCACACTCAGGCAAGCTTTGTCAACCGAAGTGCAAGACATGTCTTTTTAGCTCAAGTATTTTTGGCATGTTACCTAAAATATACAATAAAATACCAACAACATTAAGGGTTGAGAACGACATTAATTGTTTTAAAGCGGCTCTAACCAAATTGTTGTTATACTACGTGAGCCAAGCATGATTCCCGAGACAGACGTGACAGTGTAACACAGATTAAGTAATAATATGTGTAAGTATGACGTGAAACTGTCAGTATCACGTAGAGGCGTATAACAATCTAATGGCTCCTGGCCAAAATGAGAACTAAGGTCGCCCGATTTTCCCAAAATTTTCAAAATTTAGGGAGTAATTCATTCCAGCTGAAGCGTGTCGTTATACTACAGGATTAAAAAACATTTTACTTATTAAGGCCTACTACGTCAAAGATTTCTAAGAAGAATCTCAATATGTCTCAAACACTCGTCATTAACGCTACAGGACAAAAACATGATTATGCTATTTCAGTTAAATAATTAGTTGTCTATCGTATCTATTATTTTATTGTAATTAATTGTGTTGCTACGCTCTAACAGGGTCATGTACCTACTAGATTTAAGTTTTAAGTCTAGTAGGTACATGACGTATTTTTTTCATGTACGTGTTGCAATTGAATAAATGATTATGATTATATGATAGGTACCATATCCAGTAAGTGTAGCCAACGTTTGAATGTAGCTCTGAAACATTTTTTTCGCGCAATTGGCTAATAAAACACCCTCTATCTAAAAGTATAATAAACATTTTTTAAACCAAATAATTTTCAAACGTTTATTTCAAATGTTCAATTTTGAATTTCGAGGAAAAAGACCGGCGAATACATCGCTATGTTTGTGACGCAGTGGTTTAAACAATAATACGCTTCTCAAAAGGAATAAATATATTTTCATAAATTAATAATGAGTTAGTTACAGTTCATATCATTGGCTTTGTGATGGACTATAAGAATACAAGTGTTAAAACCCCGCGAACATTATGGCTTCAAGTGCCAACTAGTATAAAAATGAGAATTTCATGGTTGAAATTATCAAAACGAGATTATAAATGATTGTCTACTATGTCTGTATGTTGTGTGTGTGTATGAATTTGAATAAACGAATGCAAATTTAAAACACACAAAGTTGATCTTACCAAAAGTCGGAACATCTAATATGTAGCAGCAATTAACAATATACCTACCTACTTTATGCATGGAGTATTTAGGTTACTTTACTTAAACGTCCTGTTTACATGTTCAAAAACATCTACCGCGGTGAAGGCGCCAGAAAGAAAAGGAAAAACTGGACCAATGTAGCGGCGATATCACCTAACAACTTATTTAGATACGCGTAATTGTAACAAGGTCAATTTCACTTTTTTATTAGTCCATTTTACAAATATACTGACACGCTAAAAAATAAATTTGTAGGCGCAAATCCAGGAATTGGATAGCAAAATCCGCGAATAGTGAAAACTTCAATGAAGGAAGCTCCAATAAGCAGTTTTTACTGTAGGACTGAAGGTATACGAACCCAGAGCAGGAAACATTGGGTAAATAGGTGTGTAACATAATTCCTAAAATTTCATTGATATAATTTTTTATTTCTCAATAGACAAATTAATGTGATAAATATATTTATATATATAGTCGTTTAATATTTTTTAAACTTTATTTCAGTATATAGCCCTATTAAAAACAGATGTTATCTTTTATGTATTCATTTAATTTTATCATAGAATATAAGTCTTTGAATTTGGCAAATATGGCGGAAAAAAATTTGTTGGGTCAGCTAGCTATTTTATATTTTAGCCGTCTTCCATAAAGAAACTTTATTCTCTATTGCTGTTACAGAATATCGAAAATTGTGTAATAATAATAACCGAAAAAATTAAAAATATCAAAATAAAGCATAACCAAGTGTTTCGTTTACATGAGCCACTGACGTCGTAAAGCGTTTTAGACATTCGAAGAATAAATTAAAAACACGAATTTTGAGATTGAGATATATATTTTATTGCTTTTTTAAAAATGACTTACATTGTTTTGTGTAAATCTTTCAAAGATACATACATCATTTTAGACTTTTATTAGCATTGTGTGTTAAATCATATTAATGGAAATATAAATATGTTTGCGGTGATAATTTATTTAAATTCCCCCAAAATTAAGGAGATTTTGTATCTGGGTAGCCTTTTTACAATGTCATCCAACTTCCATTAGATTCATGTACGCCTGTAACTGTGACGTGTGAGGGTTGTGACTTTAAGCAGCCCCGATCTTCAATATTAGGCAGGCAAAAACTTAAAAATGCCGCCCCTGCAACTTAGATAACATATTAAAGAAGATAACATATTATGTTGTAAAGGAGATTATTTTGAAAAGCAATACATATAATATTTTGGTTGTAACATGTTGTATTTATTTAAGTTACGCAAAAATGCGGCCCTAGTGGAGACTCTGGGCCGGGAGGAGGCGGCTTAGGCAAAAGACGATGTCGAGTCTATTTATTTATTATATTACTATCGGAACCCCAACCGGTACTGATCGGCTCAACAGACGAAATCGGACTGACTAGTAGTAGTAAGGTGCAAAGACGAATAATAGGGCAGACATAGTAGAGCTGTGTAAGTCAAATCCTTCAGAAACACGGAATCTAAATGCCTTAACATGCCTTAAACATAGAAAAATAACAACAAAAAGTATGGGATAAATCTGTTAAACGCAAACACACTGTGTTCCCGACCATAGAAAGAAAGTTAACTAATCATCAACAACAATACCTACAATGTAATAAATAACTGTATTTGACAAGATCTCATCTTTGTCCGATGATGATAGGGTTGATCACAGGCCACTTAGCACACTTATCACATTAGCTGCGTGTCGCTATACTCTTATGGGCAACCAAGCATGTTGTTTCTCATCAGATACGTGTCTTGCTTATCTCGTTACTCAATACTTGGCACATTATATGGCGAATTTACACATTGGCTGTCCCTAGGCTATTCAACTTCTGTCACCTAATTTTCCTTTTCTTAGTTTCACTTTTTGATGTGCTGCCACTTTTTGTTGCCAGTGTTAAGCTCTTATAAAAATCTCTTATAAAAAAAAAAGTTAAAAATGATTGTTATTCTTTAACATCTTAAAAAAATAACTTAAATGCTTTGGCAGGAATACCTGGCTTTAACTTTTATTGACCGCCATCTCGCCAGAAAGATGTTAAGCGACAATGCGATCTACAATGGCAATCCAATCGCATTTTAAATCAGGGGGCTTATCTCATCTCCAAACTGTTTTTTGACTTAATAAGTTTACCAAACGAGAAAACACATCGTAAATGATATTTGAAAAGTAACTTATCAAGGATTCTGATCCAAGTCCAAATCTTTAATTCCTAAATCGATTAATGACATAATTACCTATTAAAAAAGTAATAAAATCATACAATTTTTTACTAGATTTGCCGCCCTCTAAAAACTGCCGCCCTAGGTTTCAGTCTATTTTGACTATGCATTTTTGCAGTCCCATCCACCCCATCACTATATACGTTTTTGTGTTACGCTGTACGCATAAAATTTCGTTTATTTAATTTCAATTTTATTTTATTTGTGGGCTAGAACATTCTAGTTGGGTCTCATTTAATTTATTGATGATAGCTATTAATGATTCAAAATATTACAAATGTGGAGCAGCTGTAATACTAAGTAATAATATTGTAAATCACGGCAATTTTCATAACACGTTTCGTGTTACGAAACTAGTTGGAACTGTTATAGGACTCATGCTACAGCGCTCAGAGTATAAGTACACAAGGCTTACTACACGATTGAAGAATTTAAATGATACGGACATTAGTTTAAATTTAATGTTAATTGACATCTATGTTAATGATTTATTGAAATGTTGGTTACTGACATTTGATAATCACCTTAATTGTTGTATTTTAATATGTTTAGTTTGGTTTAATATGTTTCGGTAGGACTCTTGGCAGAGTCCGCCTGGGGATGGACCACACATTTGCCAGTTATTCTACCGCCAAGCAGTAATGTGCAAGCATTACTGTGTTCCAGTTTGAAGGGCAATGTTTCCAGAGAAATTACAGGGCTTAGAGATATAACAGCTTAGATCTCTGGGTGGCGAGCGCAGTGCAGTGCTAGGTAATGATTTGGACTCTGCATGTTCCAATAGCTGCGTGTCACTATGCTGTTATGTGGCAGGCATGTTGCTTACCATCAGGCGCATGACCTGCTCGTCTCGTTACTCTTTATTTAAAAAAAATGTTTTTTTAATAAGATTACTTACTTATTTAGATTACCCTTTAAAACATAATCACTTTGTTAGAAAAGTAATGACTTTTATGACAAGAATGTACTATAACACTTGCATGATAAATCATTGGCCGAGATAGAGCCTTTGACAACGACCTGAAGAACACAATGTAAAATTGTTATACCTATTCTCGCAACGATTAAATGAATTGAATTGAATTGAGCTTTTTACTTATTTACTAATATCTAACACAGTTAGTGCCATGAAAATCCTTGAAGCACCCCGTAATGGCTGAGAACTACTACAGTAATCAAGGTCTCGGACTAATGTCCTACTGATAGAGGGTGATTTCAAATCATTTATTGTAAAGCTGCCTATACACACTGGGCCAGTGCAGGCCAGCGCCAGTGTGTGGAGGGTCGTTTTGTGATGACTCGCGTCGCTCGCCTCGCTGGCCGAGTGACGGCAAGTGGCCAGTGTGTACAGGGCTGTTTTGTCTCGACTCGTCTCTCGTGACCAGTGTCGATTTTTGTGCACAAAACAAAGGCGCTCGGCGAGTAGCGTCCTGTTCTCCTATTGGCCTACCGAGCTTTTGCCAGCGCTGGGCCAGTGCGTGGATGCTACGTTTTGTTTCGTGCCGTTTTGTCGGCGCTCGCGTTGGCCTGCGCCGGGCCAGTGTGTGGATGCTACGTTTTGTCTCGTGCCGTTTTGTCGACACTCGCGTTGGCCTCCACTGGCCCAGTGTGTATAGGCAGCTTAATACTAGCAGCGTCACGTTTTACCCGCGTAGTTTGAGTTCTCGTTACTTTCCTGAGATAAAAAGCAATATTTGAGTTATTCCATACTAATTGTAGTGGTAGGACTCTTAGCTAAGTCCGCCTAGGGAAGTACCACACCTTTGCCAGTTATTCTACCGCCAAGCCGTAATGTGCAAACAGTACTGTGTTCCGGTTTGAAGGGCAATTGCGTAATTTGTTTGAATGCGTAATATACCCAACAGCCGGTTTTCGCAAAGAGCTCTATCAATTTTCAAAGTTCATTTTTATAAGCTTTAATTATTTATGAAGATTTAGTGAAAAATATCCAAGTAACATTCTAGAAACTTATTAATCTCCCGCGGTTGAAGCTAATTACGTCTAATTACTATAAAGAAGTAATTATTTGCGGTCACGCTGAGACCATAATGACATTTTATTTATAGAAAATGGAAATCGAGCACGCAACATGTTGTCCAAATAGTTTTTATTTTCTTTGTCTTTCATTTCTATTTTCATTTTCAGCACCTCTAGGTAGTATTTTTAACTGACTATAATACATTTACATATGTACTAAGGGTTCCGCACCATTAGCAAATAAACAGCGAAAACCTCTTTGGCCTTATCCAGGATTCCTTATACATCGCAATTTCCGCAGCACGCAAAATGTCTCTTAAAGTTTTGATTTTTCCCTCATAATTCTGACGATGAATTCGATATCGCGTTTTATCTTTACTAGTGGCACCATCTAGTTTTCTTGAGACTGACTAATAAATAAATAAATAAATATTGGTGGACAATTCACACACAACACCATCTGACCCCAAACTAAGCAAAGCTTGTGTGATGGCGGCCAGATAGCTGATATAATACTTATATAGTTTTAAATACATACTTATTTTACATAATAACACCCAGACACAGTGCAAACATTTGAATTCATCACACAAATATTTGCACTGGGTGGGAATCGAACCCACGACCCTCGGCTTCGCAGGCAGAGCTACTACCAACTAAGCCACGAGGCCAGTCAAATCGAGCAAGAAACGGTAAAAATCAAGTTTGTTGATAGCTAGACAGTTGAAATTTTCACAGATGATGTATTTTTATTGCCGCTATAACAACAAATACAAAAAATAAAATAAAAATAATATTTAAGGGGGGCTCCCATACAACAAACTTAATTTTTGCTCGATTATTCCGTCCCAAATGAACTAGATGGCGCCACTAGTAAAAATAGAATGCGATATAGAATTTATCGTCAAAATCATCAGCCAAAAATCAATATTTTAATAAAACTTTATGCCTGCCTGCTGTCTGTCCGTAGAAATTGCGATGTATAAGAAATTTCGAATAAAGCCAAAGATGTTTTCGCCGTTTATTTGCTAATGGTACGGAACCCTTCGTGCCACTCGTAGTCCCACTCGCACTTGGCCGATTTTTTTTACAATAATTTGTTTAAGCTATCTATCTAATAGACATTTAATTTAGTATAAAGTATTAATAGTTATTCCATCCTGTATTCGCCGGTGAGTCATCAGAGACATCGTTATGGGGCGCACCCATTTGTTTTATAACTATTTTTAATTAAAATTACGTCTTTTTACCAGAACTCTATATAACTTGTACTGTATGAATGACAACATTGTAGACACAAACTATAATACAATCAATTTGATCGGAACTCACTACTATCGTCTTCACAAACGCCGTATACTTGAAAATAATTAATGTGATCGGCTGACTGTGGACTCCGGAACTAATTGATTTGTCACAGGCGGAAGTAAATTAGATATTTTTAAGTATTGAGTGACGAGATGAAAAGGACAAGTGCTTGATGGTAAGCAACATGCCTGCCCATAACAACCTAGTTTTACACAGCTATTGGAATATTAAATGTCAAAGTCATTACCTGGCACAGCACTGCGCTCGTCACCCAGTGATTGTGTGAGTGAATGTTTCATCTAAAAGCCTCCAAAAAAATTGCCCTGGAAACATTTCCCTTCAAACCAGAACACAGGAATGTTTTAAAATTTCTACTTGGCTTGGTTTGGCGGTAGAATAACTGGCAAATACGTGTAGTGCTTCCCCAGACGGACTCTGCAAAGAGTCCTATGACTACATACTCGTATTCGGTTGAGATTGGACATGAAATCATCATCAAATAATATCTTGATATGAAAAATTGCCAATGATTAAACCATGTTTACAATTAAAAGTAATGTGGGTGTTACATACTATTAATTAATTTAACAGGTGTTGTGATATGGTCGGTACAGTAATACTTACATAGTATTTACGCAGGATTATACTAGTATTTGCGTAGTTAATTCGCAGTACTTACATCGTACTTATGTAGCACTTTCGTAGTTCGTTCATAGTACTTATGTCATACTTACGTAGCACTTATGCAGTAGTCACGTAGCACTTACGCAGTACTTGCAATTTTCGTTTGTAATACTTAATAATAAATATGTATATCGAACTTACGTAGCACTTCCGCAGTACTTGTGTAGTTCGTTCGTAGTACTTATGTCATAGAATAGATAATATAGATAGAACGGACACTCCCCACCCCCCGCCAATTTCAAGCTTCCTCCCCCTCGCGGGCGCGAGGCGGACTCAACGAAGGGTTATTATATCGGACGATAATTTTCTATGAGAATACGACCATGATGCTGTATTATCAAAATGGTACCAAATTTTTCGTCTATTATACGAAACAAGAATAAGAGATTTTTAATTTCATAAGAATTTCTACAAAGATTGAATCATTTTTATAAACTGTGTTAAGCTATTCTGGTTAGAAGTACGCGCCAACACTGAAGTCCTGTGACGAAATTATTAAACTCGTTGTTTTTAAACTGCGGCTTTCGTTGTCAGAATTGAATTGTCAGAATACACTTACCCAAAGAGAAATCTTTGGGTAAGTGTACTTAACTAAAAATCAATTCGTACATGGTACCTTTATTATCTCCTATTTTGTTTTAAATCTTCTCCCTTCTGATTGTTGATGAAAGTTATATTTACCTACATTAAAGATCGAACACTAACTAGGTAAGATTGTAAGCCACAGGCAGGTGAACTCACGGGTCACAGCTATTCCATAAAATAATTTAGTAACCCTAGATGACACGCACACATGCGTAAATGTGTTCGAACGACATATGCGTAGTTGTGTGAGTGTAGGTATGTCGACTTCACCGTTTGTTTGGAGTTTAGGCCGAGTGTCCGGGGTGTGCTTATGTAGTATTTACGGTACCTTTGTAGTAAGAACATCAAATTTTCTAGATGCCTTAAGTGAATCAGTCTTCTGTTTAAGCGCCCTCGTTTGATTTGATATCACGATGGACCAGTATTAAATATCGGCGACTATTCCACAATATAACTTTCACAATTTTACTTGGCCGATATATCAGACGAGTAACCTTCCCATGTCTTCCAGTCCCTCTCCCCAATTTCTACACGCACTGCTCAAGGGGGAGAAGAGTGTGTGTAGAAGTTCCCAGCCCCGCTCGGGATTGGCCATCACACAGCAAGATGCCACCGAGGCAAGTTGTTATATGATTCCCAGGGTGCACCTCGTGGAGGTTCCCAAGCTACGCATCCCCTCTGAACCGTACCTTATAAAACACAATACAAGTCGAGCAACTTTCAATCGATTGAGATCTACTATACCATATTATTGAATGTGTGACATTAACTTTGTGAAAATATTTTGAAGAACAAATGCTTCACTCTGTCGTTTGATTGGGAAAATAGCCTCAAAATATGGCAAAAATCAAATATTAAGAACAATATAATAAAAGTAAAAATGAAGGTTACAAAAACATGACAAATAAAAGGTATATACATAAAACATTTCTAGATTCATACTTTTTACCCTGATTATTATAAACCTACTTAACTATAATTATATGATAACTATACTAGTTATAGCTATATTACTTACTAGCAGCGCCCCGCGGTGTTACCCGCGAAGTTCCCGTTCCCGTTGTTCCCGTTGTTTTTCCGGGATAAAGTCTATGTGTTCTTCCAGACTATAATCTATCTGTGTTCCAAATTTCAGCCCGATCCGTTCATACGTTAGGACGTGATTGAGCAACAAACATCCAAATATCCAAACATCCATACATTCACATTTAAAATATTAGTAGGATAGCTGTTATAAACCTACTATTTATTATGTACAAAATTATTTACAATATTTACAAATATATAAAAATCTAAATAAAATTATTATACAATACCATAAAAATAAACAAATTTACAAATTGAACACGCCGTCGAGATCACTACAGCGCGGCAGGGTACCGAGAATGCTGGCAGCGTTCCCTCTTTGTATAGCTAAACTGAGCCTTTGGGCAAAGTAGGCGCCAGCTCTGGGATTCCCTGAAGCGAGCACCAAACGTTTCGAAAGATCTTCAATAAAAATTTTGGTATGGGACGACCACGGGCCTTAGTCTCCACTGCCAGCGCCAAGAATGTATAATGTGCGCTGAGCTGGGAGTATTTATTACGTTTATTTTGTTTTATTTATAACCTACTATTATTAGATATAAAGTTTCTATATTCATTTATGTGTTATAAAACTCTAATATTTAATTCAAAACAGAAAAGTACTCGGTAAGTAGTAACCAACCCCGAACAATTTCTAGGTTATACAAAACATAGCATTAAGAAACAAAAATTTAATTAATATTAAAATGGAAAAACAGAAAACGAAACCCCTGTTTTTGTTAGAGATAAGCTTGGCGGGACAGGAGTTAAAAAATAATAACAAGCTTACTGTACAAGGCTGAAGCCAAACGAGCGTAATTTTAGACACGTTTTTTGAAGTGAAAACTTCTTTAGGCGCGCCTAGACAAATTTTTCGTGGGGGGTAAATTGAATTCTACCGTCACGCTCGGGTATGATAAGAAATCTTCGGGTAAACTCGGGACCTTGGCGATTGGGCATCTAGAAATGCGTCAGCCAATGGGAAATGCTGAAAGGGCGTATTACATGTATTTCCTTTACATTAAGTCATTTTATCATGGTCACCATCATACAAGCTTTGCTTAGTTTGGGGTCAGATGGTGTTGTGTGTGAATTGTCCATCACTATTTATTTTGCGACGCAGTGTAGCTTAAACAGAACTTTTATTAGAATCCGAACTGCATTATGCGACTTATTTTACGTAGTAACTCAAGAAATTACGATAATTGCCCCTAGCTTTGGGCCTTTTCTAACTTTTATTGGTTTACACTTAACTCACAAGAAAGAGATGCACGATGTCTTAAATTCGGTCTTCGGGGGCTCTACCGCCTAACGAAAAACGCTTTGATGCTTTGACGCTTTGGCATTGCCGTCTCTTTCATTTCAAGCGAGAAGAAAAGAGACAGCAATGTCAAAGCATCAAAGCGTCAAAGCGTTTTTCGTTAGGCGGTAGAAGCGCGGGCCCGCGATAAAAGCTATGCAATAGCTTAAAAAGAAAACTACCATTTTGAAGACAAGAAATTGTAGAAATTCAATGTATTTTTTACCAGTTGATATTTGTTTTGGCTAATGAGTAGATAGCTCTGAAAACTGAACAAAAACTCGTTTTGCTGGAGGACGCGCCTTAATTCTACGACGATAACAAACGTCTAAACTGTCAAATTTATACATATATTAGTAGAATAGTTTCTTACCAAGAATAAAAATAACTTAATTTCCATTGCGAAAAGATTAACGCCAAGTATCGTACTTTCGAGACGACGCGAATATATTTCACACTTGACCAGCTACCGCTCTATTGCCCCTATTACCCTAGATGTTTCTGTAGGACGACATAATACGTTTGTGTTTTCATTTTATCTCTTCCTTCCCATATTAAGCTGTAAAGGGCAGGATATTGCTCCGAGGAAATCCGGAGGGTCAAGGGCAGATAAGATTTTGTACAAGTACGTCTCGAAAGGGTTAAAATAAACATATTTATTTGTACTCCTTTTCCTCCTTTTTTATTTGTCTACTACTTTATTACAGGATACTATAACTTGCAAAAAATTCTTGATTTCTAATAGTCAAATAAATATTGCTGGACAGTTTGCTGGCAGTTAGCTGAATAATTCGCTTGGGGATAGTCTAAGACTAATACAAAATTTGCTTAGTCTAGCTAGACCAAGCAAATCTTGTATTATGGGAGCCAGACAGCTTATAATATTTATAATAATTGTAAATACGTATTTACGATACTAGACATAGAACATATATTTGCATCCATTACACAAATATTTTTTTGCGTAGGATTCGACTCCACCTTTGGCTTCGCGTTCGCACTTAACTTAACCACGAGGCCAGTCAAATAAACATTTAAAATAATTAACAAATTTTATTTTTTTATGATACAGAAAGCTGTGTTTCTTAAAACGACTTTACGGGAACGAGGAATTTGTTTCTTTTAGTAAAAAGTCATATAAAACCGTCGTGGTGATTAGAACATCTGACTTCTCAAGATCCTGAGTCCCTATTGTTATAATCTTGCCTGCATCTTTGAGTATTTTTCAAATGCAGATGTGCGAAATTGTCATCACCAATTGGTGATGACAATTAATACACAAAGTAATTACTTCAATTGTGAAGGAGAAAATCGTGAAGAAACTAACATGTCCTAAGAAAAACATGTTTCGAGAACTTGTCTCATCCGCCAATCCACCTCCATTTGGCTAGCTTGGTGGATTATAGTCTACAATACCTCGGCCTTAGGAGTCCTTGTAAATGTAACCAATACAAACACTGCATTGGTTATTGAACAAATAGATACACCCACTTAGACCTAACTAAATAAATGTGTGGGGATTTACTGGATAGCTTTCGGTGCAAAGATTAGATAATGGCGAGACGTGCTCGGGTTGACGACGAGCCTACGGACATTACGGTAAATTAATTTGGGTTTGCTGTCTAAAATACTCAGTTTGCTATTTGTTTTGGCCTAAACTCAGGATTTAGGTACAACTACAGGATTAATCAGAACGGTTGTATTGCAAGGGCTTATAGGACAAATTGAAGTAACCTAAAATTCGTTTTTGTTGGAAAATGTCCTTTTTAGCGGAACCCCCGTAAACCCTCGCGTGACCCCCGATGTAAAAACGACAGGATGGTTTAAGCTTGATTTGTGTGTGTGTCTCTATGTGTGGCATATTAGCTTCCAAACAGATGAACCGATGTTCATGTAAAGCGGCCGCTACAAAATGGCAAATTACATAATATTTTATTTTTTTACAATAATCTACAAACTAAGTATGAAATGAGACAGCTTGACCAGTAGAATACTACACACCATTACAAATAAAATGAATGAATTTGATCCAAGAAGGCTACCATCGCATAGTAACGTTTTTTTATTTATTTAATTAGTTTGAACCGAATAGTTTACATATTTATACCACGTATAGAGTTAGAACAAATGCTTTACACCGACAGCACGGGTCTGATCGCCCTTGTCTTGTCGCTCTTGTGGTAGTGTCATACTTTTGTCGCGGCACATCACTATGTTGCCATAGCTAACATACACCTCATCTGCTTACGATTGGTACAAAGGAACCATGCGGAAAACCCTGCTGACCTATTTACATTTTCCTTATCTAAGGTTTGCTGATCTATTTACTTTTTATTTTTCTAAGGTTTGAACTATGTTCTTAGACATTAAAGTTTGCACTTTAGCACCATTTCCCTTGTTGTTGAACGCGATGCGGTCTACGAGTACATCGGAGTGTACTTACAAGTTACGAGTTAAAGTGGACTGAGCCAATATGGCTCACGATGATTTGCCTCACTTTGCGCGGACACGGTTTCTAGGCGTTGTTACTCTATGGCTGAAACCTAATCGCACCGAACCGGCAGCCGGTTTTTAAATGAAGTGCAATAAAGAGTTAATCTATCTAACCACCCATATCATTCGTGAGTAACCCGCAAATTAATTAAACACTGGCTACAACCACGTTAACTTTCATACTAAGAAGGTTTTCCTACAAAACTTTAGGGTTTTCGGTTCCATTTCATTTCGGTTTCCACACGCACCACTGTCTTTTCGAAGTTATGTGCGTAATGCCGCTAACTTAAAACGGTGAAGGAAAACATCGTGAGGAAACCGACATGTACCTAGAATCTTTCGAAGTCATGTGTCATCCGCCAACCCGCACTGGGCCAGCGTGGTGGATTATGGTCTTAACTCTCTCCTTGCGAGAGAAGGCCCGGAGTCCCAGCAGTGGGAACGTTTAGTGGGCTGTTGATGATGATGAGTACTCTTTGCAGAGTCCGCCTAGAAAAGTACAACACCTAAGTACCAGTGAATCAGTTATGGGAATCATCACTGTGTTCCAGTTAGAGTTGACTGAGTCAATATGGCTCACGATGATTTGCCTCACTTTGCGCGGACACGGTTTCTAGGCGTTGTTACTCTATGGCTGAAACCTAATCGCACCGAACCGGCAGCCGGTTTTAGAATGAAGTGCAATAAAGAGTTAATCTATCTAACCGCCCATATCATTCGTGAGTAACCCGCAAATTAATAAATTATAAATAAATAAATATTGGTGGACAATTCACACACAACACCATCTGATCCCAAACTAAGCAAAGCTTGTGTGATGGTGGCCAGATAGCTGATATAATACTTATATAGTTTTTAAATTAATTAAACACTGGCTATAACCACGTTAATTTTCATACTAAGAAGGTTTTCCTACAAAACTTTAGGGTTTTCGGTTATTTCAGTTTGACCTATAAACTCTTCAGCCGAGACACCCGTTCTGCATAGTTCTGTGCGTGTTCTTAGATTATGTACTGAAACAGGCTGGATCGACTATATCACACGTGAATAACTACAAAAGTACATAAAATAAGTAAATAAACTACAAAATTAAATAAACTTCGCCGCCACCGTCGCCATGACTCGCTATTAACATGTTGGTAATGCGAACCTATAAGTATTTGCAATCATATCCTCGAAAGACGTTTTTCTTGAATTATTACAAGGCATAAACAGAATACACAACGAAAACCATCTTATATCTCTAAGTGTCGACGGCATTGCAGTGTTATATAAAGATTTGTCCAATGTCTTGGTTCCAATAACGGCATGATAGTACGCTGTTATGGGCAGGAGTCTTGTTTGCTATCAGGCACATATCTGTTCGCCCCGTCAATACATAAAAAAGAACGTTTTCGTACAATATTATTTTTTACCGTTGAAGCGTGGTTGAAGCGTGGCCAACAATGAAAAACGTAAAGGTCTGATCCTGGAAAAATAATCAAAGGTAGGTACTGACGGGATTTGAATCAGCCACCTCACGATTATCCCATTGGACGTTCTGGTCACTACTCTTTCAGCAAATGTTTAAGATACAACATCTTTTAGCTTCCACGACATAAAACATCAAAGAAATCGTTGACATTATAACCGATGTGGAATGTCTTGGTATAAAAACTGCGTTTAACCTCGTCTTATACTCTGTAGTACGTATAGTACGGCGATTGACGTCACTAGCTCAAGAGCCCACCGGTGGGGACCGAAGGAATTCACTTTCGTACCGTCGGAACGTTAACGGCTCCGTGACCGGGGTGCCGACGCGACCCGCCCCGTCTCGGGCTACGCAGATCACCTGCACAAGTCGATAGCGTCGCATGCTACACCAAAATACACGAGTCTTATATTTCAACTCTAAAATCGCGTAAAACAATTGGAACCAAGAAACGAACTTCAATTACAAATTAAAGTAGTGAACTTGTATTATAATTTTGTAGGAGAAATTTTAACATAAAAATTTAAGGCGTAAGGGCACAAAATAAATGCGATTCTTAAGTGTCTGACACAGTAAAATATGTATTACGAATGCCAACGTAAGACTGTAAACACCCTTGAGAATACAATCTATCTAGCGACATTATAATCTGTCGAAAGTCTTTCTCGCTAGTTTCACAGATGTATAAATGTACATCATCATCAACAGCTCACTAAACTGCTGGGACTCGGGGCCTTCTCTCGCAAGGAGAGAGTTAAGGCCATAATCCACCACGCTGGCCCAGTGCGGGTTGGTGGATGACACATGACTTCGAAAGATTCTAGGTACATGTCGGTTTCCTCACGATGTTTTCCTTCACCGTTTTAAGTTAGCGGCATTGCGCACATGACTTCGAAAAGACAGTGGTGCGTGTGGGGTTTGAACCTGGGGTCTCCGGATCGGCAGGCGCCGTTCGACTACACTAGCCGTAACTTCACTACATTAGCCGTAACTTCACATTTATAACTATATTATATATATATTTATAACTATGAATGTACAAGTACAATTAAAACCTCTCGATGTGTTGCCTGGATTCAAGTTGACCATCATAATAATATTAGTTTGTTTTGGTGAAGCATAACGCACCTCTGTGTAGGATGTTATTTCGTTGTAACCCCATATTTACCTACTGACTGTGCCCGTGGTGTAACTTTTTTCCTTAAGTAAGAGCAGAACGAGTTATGCCTTAGAACATTAGCTATTTGGCAGTGAATGCCCTGTCATAATCTGGCCAGCTGTTTCGAAGATTAGCAGAACAAACAGAAACAATTTAAGAAAAATCTACCGTATATACTTTCATATAAAAGGAGTAAAAGACTGATTAGATATTATGTACGGAGTCTACAGTTTTATTTATTTGCATAGATATAGCTTGGATGTAACTTACAAACTAAGTAAACGTCTAACTACGGTAACGAAGTATTGACAATAGATACCTATATTATAATATTAATAAACTTCATAATAATATTAATAAACTTTATAACAATTATTATTTAATAGTTTAATACCCGAGTCAAGGTAAAATGTATCCCAATATTTTTTTTTTAATTTTCATAAAATGTTTTCATGTGTCTTATAAGACAGGGGAATGAGGAGGAGTAAGGTAACTAACATTGTGACACGAGAATTTTAAAAGTATATAAGATTAAGTTGAAAAGTACCTTATTTTACCCCGTTAAAAATAAATAAATTATAATACTCTTTATCAAAAGTTTCAATTGAATGAACTCTTATCCGGTTAGTAGTTTGAGAATGTCCCGAGTATAGCAAGCAGTAGTAGCAGAACGAATATTAATTATAGAAGAAGTATTTTAGTGGTTGTAGTACTCTTTGCAGAGTCCGACTAGAAAAATACAACACCTAAGTGCCAGTGAAGCGGTTATGGGAATCATCACTGTGTTCCAGTTTGAAGGGCAATGTTTCCAGTTAAATTACAGGTCATAGAGATAGAACATCTTACATACCTGGATGACGAGCGCAGCGCAGAGCTAGGTAATGATTTGAACTCTTCGTGTTCCAATAGCTGCGTGCCACTGTACTGTTATGGGCTGACTTGTTGCTTACCATGAGGCAAATGTCCTGCTCGTCTTGTCACTTTACACAATGAAATATATGCTAATATTTTATTTACGTATTATTTACTTGGCGTAAAACATTAATGTAAAATAGGTAGAGACTCGCAAACTTACTTTTTAAAGTTAACAGATCTCCTAGAGAGCCAAATCCCTAACTCTATTAGACCTAAGTCCACAGGCCCTAACTCTACAAGCCCTACATTATCCTAAATGTGTTTGGTTGGGCCTCATTTCGTTGCGTAAGACTAGTATCTATAAGTTCTATTCGTTTTATATGCAGGAAGGTTCTTAATTCGATTGTATGTTGTTTGAGTGTGTTTTTTGTATGGATCATACGCGTGAACTCTCCCAATTGTGAATCGATTTCGATGTTTTTTTTTGTATAGTAGATAAATAATTCGTCAGAGGTGGCCTCTTATACTTTTTATCTAAATTGGTGCGGGAAGGTTTTGAAATATAGACCAAAAACTTAAATTTGATCACCTTTATCCCTGGACAATGGAATTATAGATTTTCCAAAAAAATATGAAATTTAATAGCCTGTTTTTGATCGTATATTTTTTTGGAGAAAATTAAATTTTAAAACATAAGGTTGTTGATTCAAAATAAGTATAAGCACTCCACGTATGTTCCCACTGCCAGTGCAGACCGTAATCCACCACGTTAGCCAAGTGCGAGTTGGTGAATGGCACGTCTTCGAATATTTATGTCGTTCTTGTAACAAGCCGCTTTTCTTACAATGTTTTCTTGCACTAGTGAGGGTGATGGAATACCTACACCCAATCCCATCACCCAATGTTTTTTTTTTTAGTAAAGAGTGACGAGACGAGCGGGTCATGTGCCTGATGGTAAGTAACATGCCTGCCACATAACAGCACAGTGACACGCAGCTATTGGAACATGAGGGTCCAGATCATTACTTAGCACTGCACTGTGCTCGTCACCCAGAGATCTAAGTTGTTATATCTCTAAGCCCTGTAATTTCTCTGGAAACATTGCCCTTCAGACCGGAATATAGTAATGTTTGCACATTATTGCTTGGCGGTAGAATAACTGGCAAAGGTGATGAAAATGGTGATGAAATACTCGTACCTACGTCTTAAAAATAATAAAGCATGCGGACGGGATTTCAACCTACGATTTCACTATTGTGAACTACGATTCACAATATCACCACGGCTTTTCAATTCAAAAATAGAACGGCCTCGTAAAAATACGCCCACAAAACATGACTGCAGTCAGTACTCCGTAAATGAGATTAATCTAAAACGCAATTTGAAGGCCTGAAATTGACAGTTATGAATTAATTTTAAATATCCAATAAATGTGGCCCCAGGGAAAATCCTGAGCCAATCCAACTTTTATTACAATTCTGCGTTCGGATTTGAGATCAAAGTTAAATATTATCAAAGCAAAGTTTTAGAGTCCACTTAGGAAAGTCTGTGTTTTTAAGAACTTAGAAATCAAATATGCTAAAGGTTAAGAGTTAATTTTATAAATCAAAGGAGTAAAGTTAGTACGTTAGGTCACATTTATCTATTTACGTTCTACTGTGGCAAGTCTTTTATTAACAGACTATACCATAGAGGCACAGTTGAGTTTAGGGGATGATTGGCCCCTTAGATTGGCCTGTCTTGTTGGAAAAAGCTTTAAAATAATTGTCTGACGAACATATATTATTTACAAATAGATGTATGTATGAGAATTTAAGTAAAGTTAAGTTATTATTTTGGAGTTGTTAAGCAAAACGGCCGACGGAAAGTGTCTGGGAGTATTGGGACCTTGTTTTTAAGGAATACGTGAAAATCACTTATTTGAAAATACGTGAAGTAATGTTTGTACGTACCTTCATTATCCCATATCTAAAAATTGGCCGTCTAAGCAAGTTAGTGAGTAAGCAGGTGTTATTAGTACTTAATAACTCTACTCAATCGTCTACATTTCATTCATCAGAAAATAGGTGACGACGGTGACGTCTGGCAGCTCTGGGATCTTACTCTATAATAATAGTGTCAAAAGGGTATTGAACTGATGTTTTGTCTCGTTTGAAAACATCTCTTTATTTCAAATTACAACACAACAACTTATTCCTTTCAACCATAAATTGGGACGTTGTTTAAATGGAACTTTGTATAAAATGATAACGTTTGTTAATTTATTTACAAATGCTACCAGCGAACCGTGAACTGATGTAACCAATACCAATTTTAAGCATCCCCGAGCGTAAATGTGAATTCGAGTATCTGGCCCCGACACTCGGATATGCGTAAACAAACATTGAGCTCTTTCCGGTGCTATTTGAGTATTAATTTTACAATTACCGGTGCTATTTGAGTATTAATTATAATTATAATTTTTTGTTGTGATTTATAATTAAAACTATTATGTTATGTAGAGGTACTCAAAACTATTTTTTAGTGATTATAGGTTTATATTTTACCGCCGTGTCTCTTGATGTTAAGTACCTAATAATTCTTCCTGTGATGAAACGCGTAAACTTAGAAGAAATCAATTTACTCTAGATATTAAAACCTACAAATTATATTGATATCAAGAAAAAAAAAACAAAGTTTAGATGTGCTTACCATGAAACTACAGTCATAATATTATGTCTTAGTTTGAGTATTTGTAACATCAATCATGAAACGATGTCACTTTTTAGAGCTATCAGGAATCCTTATTTGGAATTTGAAGAAAGACTTCTATAATTTGGAATTGAAGAAAGGGCAATTTGGTATTAGATCATGTAGATTGATGAGTGTGCAGCTGGCACACTCGCCGAAATGCATCCGTAAGGTTTTTAAATAAAAGTAACGAGTGAGTATACATTCATAATATATGCGTTTAATGAAAAGCTGAATTTTGTTAATTTGGAATTACAAACAGCCATATCAACTTTATTTATGTGTACTTTTGGTAGATAGACCCACCCCCCCCATGTGTACCTACATATATTTAACCCGACTGAAAAAAAAGAAGGGTTATGTTTAAAAGTTTCGCGCGTATCTTGTATGTTTGTAAATTTCTTTATAAGATACGTATCTTCCAAACGGCTGGATGGGTTTTGACAATTCAGATATCGTTAGATTCGTCTCAATCACTCAAGTGGCCTTAGATAGTATATTGTATTACATAATGTTTTTGCATCCGTTGATTTTTTGCAGTCGGGTTATTACTATACTTAAGTACCTACTGTATATTATACTTTCAGATGTATTTATAATTTTATGCTGACATAATATGATAAATATTAAATATTGTGGCAGCTTTAAATAATTTGTAACTGTTATTCTACGATATAAAATTGAAAATTCTTTATAAATTCACCTTCCGAAGTAAAGAATAGATTGTGCCCTTGCCCTCAGGGAGTGAGGGTTGACTTTGATTAATGATTGGATAATGAAGCTAAATAAAGCGAATTCGGACCTCAGAAGCGTTTTCCATAAATTAATATCTGAGAGATAATGATTTTCGTTTAACATTTTTCGGGTTCTGTACAAAAATCGGGGCAATTACTTACCTACCACTGTGTTACTCATCAAACAACAACGGAATTTTTGATTTACCCCGACTACCTTGCATTTGACATTTGTAACAGTATTCTACTAGTCAAGTTCTTTCATTTGCTACCAATATTGAGGTAGGTTGTGTTACAATATTTTGTCCCCGGTCTTGTAAAAGCGCCCATTTTGATTTCAAACACAGCCAACGACTTTCCCAAGGAAAATGGACGTCTACTCTCTTTCTACGAAAAACGTAACTTCACTGTAAACTCGCGATTTTCCTACTCTGGTTCTACTTCGTTTCGTCCGATCGAACATTGTTTGACGTTTAAATGACCTAAGCCTACTCTAATATTAGAGTAATAATAAACATTTAAACGGACTAAACGATGGATCGAGATAGAACCGGAGTAGGAAAGTCGCGAGTTTATTTCGAATTTACGTTTTTCGAGAAAGAGAGTAGACGGCAAAAGAGAAAAAACCACATCAAAATCGGCCCATCCGATTGAGAGCTCCGATACCACAGTCAATTAAATCATACAGTCGTTCGACGAAGCCGTCTAGACTACATTGCCTACATTACAAAGGAGCGCGGCTCAGGGCTGACGTCTTCTGTTTGTTTTTATTTTGGTGCCACGTTTTCAAAATTGCGACAACCCTACCCGTGTTTAGACATAATCGGCGTTTCTCCTAAGATCAAAGGCGATTAACTATTTGTAGTATTTCTTTATACCGTGATAATACAGAGCGAGACAGACGTCGACGTCAAACTTATAACACCCCTCTTTTTGGTCGTGGATTAAAAATTGAAAATATTTGTGAAATACTCACAATATATTTTTTATGTTCAGTAAGGTATACACGACACACGTCACACGACACACGTCGAAAACACTCTCGAGTTTAAATTTTACGAAAAAATATAAAGATGTCAACAAACGCGCCGGAACCGACGTTACGCGATTTAATGATTATTATCAGCGAATTAGTAACAAAAGTTGGTGCACTGGAAGCATTAATCATCAACAATCACGGAATCACAACAGCTGATCAAGAAACAATTAAGGACACGGCCGGGGGTAAGCCTTCTAAGTTTTCTATGCAGGATGTGGGTACCACTCCGCCGACTATGACTCCATCGCAACCGTCAACACACGCACAAAAACCAAAGCGTCAAGCACGAATAGTGGCCGCCTCTGCGATAGTCGGTACGTCAACCAAACAAAACATCAATACGGGGACAATGAAGGTAGCTGCAAAACGGCAACCGTTATTAAGCGACCAGGATAAAATGTCTTATGCAACTCGGCAAGATAAAGATAAACATAACGATCTAGCGACGGCTACTGAGTCAATACAAATGACAACATTGAAAAAATGTGCGGCCGTAAAACAAACGGCAACACGACTAGATGTTAAAAACGCGGAATCACTGGAAACTCAAGATGACGGCTGGAAAAAAATTACAAAAAAATCTTCACGAAAGCGTGAGATTATATCTGGAACGGCAAAAAAGGACGACGTTCTTCAGACAGTTGAACGCCTCAAATTCATTCAAGCTTGGCAATTTGACCCAGAGACAACGACGCAAAATATAACTGACTATTTGAACAGGCTTCATAAATGCAAAAAATATTATGTTGAGAAAAGGCAAACAAAATCTATTTGGCATGCTGTTTTCATAATAGGCATTCCAGAAAGTTTATACGAGCGTGTGAGCGCGCCGACTTCATGGCCTGCCGGCGTCCGCGTCAGTACTTGGGTTTTTCGAGCGCGAGCCTCGACCTGCACAGGCTCCCAGTAGCGCGAGGGCCGCCCGCTGCGGGGGCCGCGCTCGGCGCACGGGATGACTTGCAGGAGCCGGCGCAGCGACGTTGGTGCGACTACCAGGACGCCGGATCGAGCGGCACCGCCCAGAGTAAAATAACTAGTCCCGTGACAGCGGGCCGGGGTGCGAATGTGCCACTCCTTTGTGCCTCAAAAAAAACTATTGTTGTTTGTTATCAGAACATTAGATCGTTATCGTCTGATGGCAAAACAAGTAAGTTAGAAGTATTATTGCAGACCGATATCAAGTGTGATGTATTGGTTTTTGCTGAGCATTGGCTAACATCCGAAAAGTTAAATTGTATACAAATAAACGGATATACATTAGCGTCAAGTTACTGTAGGAAAGTAAGGCAACATGGTGGATCGTGCATCTACATAGCCAACGGTTTAAAATGTGTGGAAAATCAGGCTTTAACGGCATTATCAATCGAACAATATTGTGAGATTTCGGCGATTGATTTAATTGACTACAATTTTACAATTGTAGGTGTATATAGGACCAACTTAGTCGGCACTGGCGCATTTCTTGACAGTTTAGAACGACTGCTCGATAGGATCAGTGACCTGGGTATAGATTGTATGGTTGTGGGCGACGTGAACATCAACACTTTAGGCCACCCGAATAGTGAACTGAAACGGCTAAAAAAAATACTAGTAGATTTTAGGATGACGAACGAAGTGAACTATCCCACACGTTCGACAGACGTGTGCAGTAGCAGTTTGGATCATGTGTACACAAACATGCTCGGGTTGGTGACCACTAAACCCGTTGACACTTATCTGAGTGACCATGTGGCTCTAAGGTGTGAGGTTGTGTGTAATAATCCGAGCCTGGTACAAAGTCCGCGCTACACGAGATGCTACTCGAGGGGGAACCTTGCCAACTTTGTGTTAGCATTGGAAAGTGTCGACTGGAATAAAAATCGGGTAGATAGCGATAACTTCGCAGTTGATCGCATGACGTCGATAATAAATATTTTAAAAAATAAACACGACATATGCTTTCCTGTGGTAAAAATGTGCAATTATAATAAATATGACTCATCGTGGATAACTCCCGAGGTGAAAAATTACAAATTATTATTATTTGATTTTATTAAATTTGCGAAATTGAGTCCTGTTAATAATTCCCTCTCTAACTTAATAGCTGACATGAGCGAAAGGTATGAGAATTTAGTTAAGACTACAAAATCTAATCATTACATGGGCGAAATAAACAATGGGCATAATGCATCTAAAGTAATGTGGACGATCGTGAATAAAGAACGAGGCAAATGTAACACCCCTTCCATTGATGTCACCGACGTCGTCACCTCAGCGGACGGAAATCGGTTCCGTACAAAACAAGATGCGTTACATGCTATCAACTCCCGTTTCTTAGCAGCAGCAACGGCTTGTAATGCCCCACAAGCCAACGTGAGTCGCATGACAATCTACCTACGAGCGGCGCGCCCTCCTACTGACCGCTCGATGAGAATGCTTCGGTTCAGCGCTGAGGAGGTGTTCCGCATTGTAACCATGCGCATTCCTGCGAAACCTTCGAAGGACGTTTATGGTATCTCTATGAGATTAATCAGAAACGCGATACACACACTAGCCCCGGTACTCGCGGAGAGCTTCAACGCTTGTATTAAGGAAGGTAAATACCCTGCCGTAATGAAAGTGAGTAAAGTGTCCCCTTTATACAAAGGAAAGGGAAAACGCGAGGACATAGACAGTTACAGGCCAGTCTCGATAATTCCGTCTGTAGCTAAGATTTTTGAGAACGGATTGAGCACTCGTCTTACTGATTTCTTGACCTCAACTGATGCCCTTTCGAGTCGGCAGTATGCTTACCGTGAGGGTCGCTCCACTACGGGGCTGACGCGTGAAGTTGTAAGTCGGGTCCTCAAGGCGCGGGAAAGGAAGGAGCACGTGGCCATTCTTTGCTGTGATCTGTCGAAGGCATTCGATGTAGCCGATCGCGCCGTACTTTCAAGGAAACTGGAGCACTACGGCGTGAGAGGAGCGGCGGGTGCTCTGTTGACGGATCTCATGCATAATAGAGCTCAGAGTGTGCACGCATGTGGAGGCGCAGAACGGTCTGAACCACTGCACTCTGAAATGGGGGTGGCTCAAGGCTCTTCCGTGTCAAATATATTATTCTCTGTGCTCCTTAATGATCTGCCCGATGCTGTGAGTGAAGCCGAGACATTTATGTACGCCGACGACACTGTCCTGGTGGTTGCTGCGGTGGACGTGGATCGGCTGGAACAGTTGCTGAACATTGTGAGCTCCGAACTGGCGAGATGGTTCAGGGCCAACGGATTGGCTCTAAACCTGACTAAAACCCATTTCGTACATTTTTGTCTCTCTGGCCATAGGCCCAGAGAGCTCATAGTTCAAATAGAAGGAAGAAAAATAGAACAAGTAGATTCCACAACCTTTTTAGGATTTGAAATTGATAGGAGTCTTACGTGGGAAAAGCATATCGACAAACTTTGCAGTAAACTGGGGAGTGCATGCTTCGCGTTGAATCGGGTTGCCAGGGTCGTGCCCGCTGCCGCAGTGAGGTCATGTTACTTTGCAACGATCCACTCCCTCCTCCAATATGGCACAGATTTATTCGGCAGAGCAGCGGACTGGAAGCGAGTTTTCATACTACAGAAGCGCGCCGTGCGGGCTATTGTAAGAATACCGTCGGACGTCTCGGTGAGGCCGCATTTTGTAAGATTGGGTATCCTGACGGTTCCTGGATTATTAATTTTTCAGGTGGCGGTATACGTCAGAGTAAACCTTGCCTCCTATGAGACGCTTAAAGGCGCCCGGTTCAAGGACAGACTCGCAGAGATACCACGCACTCTGGAAAGATCTGCTAAGTCTACACACGTCATGGGTCCCACTATTTATAATAAGTTGCCAGGTGAGATCGTTTCGGCTCCCACAATCTGTAGCTTTAAATCGAGATTAAAGCGTTGGCTTATCGAGCAGTCGTTTTATAGTTATGACGAATTCGTGAAAAATTTAATTTGAATGTACCTAAATGAATATTATTTTAACAGGACAGGACTTTTGTATGTTAAATACACAATTTACAATATTATACAGACATATCAATATAATTTAATCAAATACCTATTTAATAATTTTAGTACCTAATGTAAGTTGGAAAATAAAATAAGTTACACATTGTAAACAATAAATATTATGACTTGTAACAATTGTTATCAATAAAGGATTATGATTATGATTATGATTATAATATTCTATTACTATGGGCCCGTCCCGACTTTGTTTGAGTTGAACAATAAAATTAATCTATGTAGCCTATTGAGGCACCATCTGACTTATGAAACTTACTATCTATAACATTTTCTGGCAAAAATCTAATTTAAGAGGTCATCCGTTCATGGGTTATGAAACTTGCGATTGATTACAACAATCAGCATTAGTGCCTAATTTGTTAATTACAAATTATTGAGACCATTAACCGAATTAAAAACTATTATATCTATCAAGTTGGACCGAGTTAGATATAAATTGAAACTAAAGACATCGTAAAATAATCGAAATCTATGATTTAAACTTTCGTGAATGTAAGTATATATAAGACTTGTTGTTTTTTTTTTAAATAACGAGCGACTCTTTATAAACAAAACTATTTTTCAATGAAAACCACGCTACATTCCTGACTACTGACATTAATCACATCTAAATTAGATGATTTATGTGCTGAAAAAGTATGTATTAGATTATGATTATGTATAAATATATGTATTTGAGTCAAATTGCACGATCTCGGTGGTCAATTTACATCACTTCCACGTAAGAATTATTGATATAAAATTCCAAAATCGTTTAAATGTTTTAAATTATTGACAAAAGATATGGTTGTTTAGTATTTCAGAATAAAACCTAATTTTATCTTATCTGCCGGCAATAAATAGCACCACGAATACAACACCGCAACAGAGCCTACGTTAGAATAAGCCATTAAGTGCACAATTTACGAAGTACGTGCCGGATGAAGGAGAAGGGAGAAAGGGACATAAATCTTCAATTTGCGAGTTCGGTGCAGAAAGGGTGTTACGGGAAGGTCCTACCAAAACTGTTAAAACTATAAAGCTTTTTAACAGGTGCTTGGCTTAGGTATCGTGAATGCATAAGCATATCAAGCAACTCCCTAGATACCAAGACTCGGGGCCTCCTTTCGCAAGGAGAGAGTCTATGCCATAAATTATGACGAATTCGTGAACAATGCAATTTGAAATAGAACTATTACTATTTTTTTAAACACGTGGACATGTTGTTTGTATTTTAATTACTTCATATATTTTTGTATAGACATTATTTATATTGGATTAAATCAAATATTTAAATTATGTATTAGATAAAAAAAAACATTTTACACAATAAGTAATAAAAGTTATTACAATTGTTATCAATAAATTGATAGGTAATTACTATTATTAACTCAGGTTATGATGTTTTAAATGATGTTTATAATTAATTGATCGTGCGTCATCTAGCAATACGCCCAGCGTGGGTTGGTGATGACGAAGCATAACCTTGAAACATTTTAGGAACATGCCGGTTTCATGGCAGGTTCAGATGCAAGTGGTAAAAAAAATTAGCAGTCATACGAACTGCCGATAGAAGTGAAAACTTATGACTCAGAATTTGATAGCTTACCTTGGATACTACACGGGTGTAACCGGAGGGCGTGGCCTCGCTATCATGGCATGCAACATCATCAACAGCCCACTAAACGATCCCACTGCTGGGACTCGGGGCCTTCTCTCGCAAGGAGAGAGTTAAGGCCATAATCCACCACGCTGGCCCAGTGCGGGTTGGCGGATGACACATGACTTCGAAAGATTCTATCATCATGGCATGGCGATCTAGAAATGCGTCAGCATTTCCCATTGGCTCACGCATTTCTAGATGGCCATGCCATGATGGCGAGGCCACGCCCTTTCAGCGTTTCCCATTGGCTGACGCATTTCTAGATGCCCAATCGCCAAGGTCCCGAGTTTACCCGAAAATTTCTTATCATACCCGAGCGTGACGGTAGAATCCAATTTACCCCCCACGAAAAATTTGTCTAGGTGCGCCTAACTAAGTTTTCACTTCAAAAAATCAGAAGACATAACTAGGATTCTGGCCTCGTAGCTTAGGTTGTGCCTATTTTACTTTGACGTAATCCAAAGTAGTCTATTCCAGTCTACATTCTGTGTTCTAAATTTCGACCTGATCTGCTCAACCGTTCCAACGGGATTGAGCGACAAATGACCGAACATACAAACTTTAGCATTTAAGATACTAGCATGGCCCCGCGGTTTTTTCCGCGTAGTTCCCGTACCCGTCACTTTCTCGGGATAAAAAGCCTATGTGTTCATCCAAGTTATAATCTGCGTTCCGAATTTCAACCCGATCCGATCATACGTTACGACGTGATTGGGCAACAAACAACCAAACATTAACATTTATAATATTAGTAGGACAATTTCAGCTAGCTGGCTCTCCGCATTGCAAGCTTTATTTAGTTATAATCCGGGGCAGTAATGTACCTAATATTCATTAGTTCATATCAAATTCAATAGGATGATCCATTAGATTGAAGTATGTAGTGTGTGAATAATGAGCTGGAATATTCATCGTTTGTAAATTATTACGTCGTGAGTGATTGCGTATGTCATGAGGCACGTATAAATTGGTTTAATTTTGTGGTTTATTGATGATAATTTTATTATTAATAGTTACTGGTACCACCCCGGCATTTTACCTGATTAGTGGTGTGTTTAAGTGTAAAACTTGTTTTTGGAACGAAAATCCTTATGGTGAGATAGGTACCTATTTTGCTGCGCAACCGAACTGAAAAAGATTTAAGACTAAGACCGTAGCTAATAATATTTTTTTGTGAAATTTACAACTACGTTATCCAAACACTATAGATATGTTAGCAAATTTTAGTTTTTTGATTTTATTTAAAAAACCGCCTAACTGATGTCGGTAAAATTTATATGACTATTCGGGAAACATACTCGTATCCTTTCGAACGAAAAAAGAAATATATTAAAATCGGTTCGGGAGTTCTCGAGAAATAAAAATGGTTGTGGAATTGATAAACTCCTCCTTTTTGGAAGTCGGTTAAAAATATACAAATATGCATGACTAATTGACTATATTTGATCGAAAAATAAATATCTTCGATGCAATTAAATGGTTATGGTGTTCTATGATGAATGTATCAACATTTATTTTTATATGTATTTTAAAACTTTTTTGTTATACCTAGTGTCTAGCACATCTGTTATCACAGTCATGAGGTCGTGGTTTTGAATCCCACCTGCACATCTGAGTCTGAGTATATTTCTGAATGCAAATGAACAAGTTTGTCTTCAGAACTGGCTGTAACGGTGAAGAGAAATCGATACTCTTTAAACACTACAACTTGATACACTAAAAACAAAAACACACAGAAGAATAAAACCTAAAGTTACAATCGGTCGCCTTATTGCTAAGAGTGATCTTTTTCTGGCAACATCAAATATCATGAGGAAATGAGCGTATTCACAGAAAGAGACTTCTTTTGTCAACATTTTTGTGTCATCCACTAAAATGCACTTATCCAGCGTTGTGGATAGGACTCTTTATGAAAGAAGGCCCGGAGTCCCAGCAATGAAATGTTTTAAGGTTAAAAGTAAAGCAATTCTCAAGAAATTAAAAGCTACAAAGACTACGTTTTTGTGAACCAGTTTCACGTAATGTTTTGGTTTGGCAAGTCGAGGTCGTTAGGGTGGAAGTTTATCGAGTAAATAGAGTTTATGTCATCACTTTCGTGCCTCATATCGTTAAGCTTGCGGCCGCTGTATTGCGAGTGCCTCACTGTTTCACCCGCCTATGTAATGTTACCCTTCCTTGAGCTTTTCATGTCATGAAAAAATAACATTTAGCGTCAGAATGATACTTGTATAGAATAGATCTTTGCAGAGTCCACTATCTTTTAAAATAAATAGAGATGACTTATGCAAGACAGGAGCTTGATCGTTAGTAACACTTCTGCTCATATCATCATCATGCTGGTCGGCTGGTTGGATGAATAATGTAAATGAACACAAGAAAAATGAAAACCGGACATCTTTTTAACAAAATACCGATTACGCTCGCGATGTTTTCTTCACCGTTAAAGGCATTGGAGATGACATATTCCTACATCTGTATTTGGCAAAATACTTAGAGGTGCAGACGCGATATGAACCCACGACTTTAGTGAAACATTGTGAAAGCAGACGTTCTAGTCATTATGCCGCCTTGGAGAGTCTACCGCCTAACTACGACTAAATCTGCCTCAGCTTTGAGATTGCTTTCTCTTGTCCTTTCTTTTGATTTAATCGAGACGGCAAGAGCAAAACCAAAGCCAATGTATTTAAGAGGTAGAGGGTACAAGTTTTGCTATTTCGTTAACGGGACTTTAACGTTAGTATTTAAAATGCTTGTCATTTCAGTCATAGCTCTCATGTTTCTTATTGCTCTTGTAAAAGTGTATATCTCACCAAAATTCACTCATTAAATACTTTTTGAGTCTAATTTGAAGTTACAGCTGATCTAGTTAAGAACGGCAACTGCCGAATCAAATCCCATACGCATCATTGTTTTTCGAAGACATATAGGTTTGTTGGCACCTGCATAATGACGTTAATTTAAAAATGGTGAAGGAAATACATCTTGTTGTAAGTAGTTTTTGAAGAGTACATCTAGATGTACTCTTCAAAAACAAGTGCAAAATGCCTTGAACCTTCTTAATTGGTCAGGAGGAGACCTGCACCCTACAAGTTGGGACGTAACTCTCGACGACGATAGAGTTAAGAGGCCTGTTTTCATTTTGATTAGCACGAGTGCGAGTGAGTAGTGTTGAGTGATTAGTAGCAAACACGTGTGGACACCGATTGATTATTGCGAGTGCATAGTAATCAGTCACGATTACTCACTCGCACTCGCAATCGCACTCGCATTCACACTCGCACTAATCAAAATGCAAACCGGCCTTTACGGTTGTACTAATTTGTCAAAAAAGGAGTGAATAACGCACTCCAACTTTCACATTTTACTAGTATGGAGTTATGAGTCACACACTGAGCAAACAGCAGTTAACAGCTTGGTCCTTGAGTTTAACGAGGAGACTGCTATAATTAAACCTCGATAGCATAACACTTTAGTAAAAAAATTGAGTATTTTCTTATTCGTTTCTCTATTAAACGAGTTCAAATATAAGGGATTACATTTGTAAATGCGTATTCTTGTGATAATTATTCTTTTCAGTCAGTTAATTCCCACTAGTGATACGCTTCTTTGCGTGTGAAACTAGCTACTGCTACTGGTTACTGATACTGGCAACATTTATCCAACATATCACATATGGGATAGATACTGTAAATAACTCGAAAATATCTTTAAAGTTAGGCGTTTTCAAGATGTCAAATAAATGGAATGAACTGAAATATTATAGAGAAATTTGAAAAGCTGCTCGAATTCAATACTAATTATAAATACTTAGGCGAATTTTATAACAATAGTTATTGTTAACATCGATATATTCCGCCATAATTAGACGTATTATATATCCGGCACCTTTTTACTAAACGCAAATGAAAATCTCGTAGATCCACTATTTATTCAATAGCAAAAGTTCTTATTCTTTGATGAATACAAACATTCCTTTTGCGCAGAGTAGTTTTTATAGTATTCTGAAGAAAATGTGTAACACGACACTATTGTACGTACACTCATAAGTATTTCTTGACCTTTCCGTTGAATACCAACCCCACACTCCTCCAGGCCAAGGCCGAGGACCGAGGACTACATCTGTATTCTGCAGCCTCGTGTCTACTATGTACCTACTTGTAATTCACTTACGAAAGTTACGCGAACGTAGGACACTTTTGAGGTACAAAATGGATTAAAGGAGCATTCGTAAAATTAGCATAACCCTGTTAATCTCAAAAGTTTTTGTTTTATTTTGTTATCCACTAGAAAGCGTCTATTTTGGTTTATTATTAATTTCATAAAGCCGTGGTAGTCAAAACGTCGAATTTACAAGCGTGAGGTCTTAGGTTTGAATCTCGCCTGCGCCTTGGAGTATTTTTTCAAGTACAAATATACAAGTTAGTCGCCGCCACTTTTCTAAATCCATCTTTTTAATTAGGAAAGTTGTATTTGACTAGCTATTTTTCACGGGAAGGAAATGCATTTACGCATGATGTGTTGTGCCCAAAGTGACGGTCAGGTTGAACTTGACACGAGCGGTAACCCTGCCAACTAAAACCTCCACGGTTCCACCTTTGCCACATATGGCTAGAAAACGAACACACTTGTAGCTTCTGCGAGCCTGCCGCGGCCTGTCCGTCTCCGAGCTACAACAAAATCAGTCATCGACACATCAGAACACCTATGGTATGTTGGGATCACGTCGTACCCCACTTACACTAATCTTCCCCTGCAGCTTCACCGTATTCGCGTCGATGTATTGGCGAGCACGCAAAACCGCAGTAAGCATGGAGAATGGCGCACCGTAATACTTTCCCTCAGCGATCTCTCCTCCGCGACGGCGATGTCCACCACCAACAACATCGCAGGCCACACGTTCACGTGGATGCCGCATGCTTCGCACAACCCACTGTGGGCCACATCGCCATCAGCTTGGGGACAAAGCCTAGACGAGCAGCCCCAACTCGTATCTGAAGACGCGACATTTTCTATTACAGCTTGTTCTTCGTTTTGAATTTGCCTCTTACGCAATACTCCCCTTATGTGTTCTCAACAAATCAGTTTACAGGGAGCGCAACTTACTGAGGTTGATTAAATTCCGTTTACACACCTTGACATTTAATATTATCCTTAATGTCTACATCAGCTTAAGCAGAAAAAGTGCACTAAGGCAAAAGGGACGATGGATAGTCGCGATCCTGCTTTCCTTTCGGCTAAGTCATTATTTTTTTGTGAAACTCTGGCATTGAATTTAAGTAAATAGAAATAGGCCGATTAGATTCAAATCGGCCTACAATGTTTTAATATTAGATACAGAATAAGTTTCAGTTCAAGTTTCAGGCGTATGTTAGCTATGGAAACAAAGTGATGTGCCGCGACCATGCGTAGTATATGTAAATTCTAAAAAAAATGGTTTTAATAGTGTCACTATTTTTCTATGTTGTGCTTATTTTTTGGTATAAACAATAAATAACTTTGATTCATTCATACATTGTTTAAATTACAGTGACATTCTAGTAGTAGTCCCTTTCGGAAAAGTATTTTAGTACGTGGAACCCTGTGTCAAGATTCCTATAAATTTAATTTCGAACTATGTAAATTGAATGTAATCTAATCGACCTATATTGTTGATATTGTAGTGGGAGGGTATGTAAGTATATATAGTCAGCTTGGATCTTGGATATGTGTCACGGTCACACATATGTATGTCAAGTATTCTACCACTATATTGAAGACAGTTATATGTCCTAGTTGTACCTAATGGCAGTATTTATCAATAAAAAATAAAAGACAAAATGCATTCTATCTAGTCGTGTGACAAACATAGTACGCGTAAATATTCTGGGCAGTAATTTGGGCTCTACATGTTCAATACTACGTGATGCAAAGTTAGATGCGACTGTTACTTACCATCAGATATGTTGAATGTGCTAGTCTCATTATGTAAAGAGATTAATGATAAAAATAATAATTCAATCAATTCTTTATTCTTTTACTTAACCTTCATAACTTCAAAACTTTATGTTGGAATGGAATTAAAGTTCAAATTGACTTTTAAGTACTATTACGAATCGTTTGTATAGTATAGAAAAGTGTTGTTTTAATACTTTTTCCGGAAATTATTAATGTTTTTCTCTGGGTATGAACCATTCTTATACTTCAAGGAATATTCTAAAAAATGAATCAGTTCAGCTGTTCTCGAGATTTGCGCTTAGATTTAACACATGCAGAAATTCTATTTTATATTATAGGTAATATGTTTACACTCGACTACCTTGTCTGAAGTTAAGCGCCAATCGCTTAACTTCGTTCGATGATACGTTATATCGTAACTATTTCAGGTCAAGTCGGACCAGACACTGAACTGAGGCAGATGGCTAAGAAATGTTTGAAGGATGACTGCAGGAACCAGAAACCTGATTTATTTACTGAACTTTAGGCTAGCGTTGAAGGTGTGGAGCCCTATTAATTTTGCCTATACCGGCAAATTATGCCGACATACCCACGACGGTTTTTTTTTTAAAAAGTACCTATAGAGTGACAAAACGAGCCGGGCATGTTTTTTTTTAAATAAAGAGTGACTGATATCTGAAAGTATTCGAAATACTTTTGTCACTTATACTTTACTTACCTATTCTATATTCAGATGAAATTAACTCTTAAAAAAACTACCAAGGAACGTTCTATATTACGTTATAGAAGTCCCTTGTTTTACACCGGACATATTTATTTACTTTCGTCTGGCGAGTCTGCATGTTTAAGATTAACCCTCGATTAAAATGACAGTAATAGTCTCGGGAATGGCCAGACGAACCCTTTATGTCGCTCGTCGAGACGGCGACGAGGAAAATCGTGAAAGTAGTTAGAGCACTCTCGAGACCTCTTCACCGTCTGTGGAGGTGGTGCAGCTGTTAACTTGAAATCGACATTTGATATTAACTCAGTTTTATTAGGATTTAACTCAGTGTTCTTTTGTTTTAATATGACGATAATAATGATGATCCAGGCCGATTTGAGCCTCGGCGACTGCTTTGCGAAAATTATGTGATTTGTGCTACGCGCGAGGACGAGGATGCCATTCTCATAGTTGTATATCTATACTAATATTAGCTATATATTATATAGCTGAAGAGTGTGTGTGTTTGAATGCGCTAATCTCAAGAACTGCTGAACCGATTTCAAAAATTCTAGTGAAACACATGATAGTATGAGTAATAGTTTTAATTGATTTAATGTATTTTTCATGCATAATTTAGAAAAAAATAGCATTGTGCGCTTTTTCTCTGTTTATAGTAATTTTATAAAGCTGAAGAGGTTTTTTTATTTAGATTTTTTTATTAATAGTAGACCAATTTAAAAAACCATTTTAGCGTTCAATATATTCCGTTGGAAGTATCTACGTGATCCTTGAGTGCTACAAAATTTATAATTGTTGCTATAATTATTACAAGTATGGTAAATTGGTCATGTTTGTAAACATAAACATGACGACGTCATTAATAATGAATCAATAACTAACGGTACCTACGACGGCCAGGGACCGGGCGCAGCCGCCTTGCAAAACTACCTACTTTTTTAATTGAAATACCCACTACAAAATTCGTCCATATTTATCAAGCTTGATAGAAATACCTACGTTAATTTTAAAGTTAATATTGCTAACTTTTGCTTCATACTCGACTCGACTAGCCTCGTGGCTTAGTTGGTAGTAACTCTGCCTGTAAAGCCGAGGGTCGTGGGTTCGATTCCCACCCAGTGCAAATATTTGTGTGATGAATTAAAATGTTTGCACTGTGTCTGGGTGTTTCTATGTATAATAAGTATGTATTTAAAACTATATAAGTATTATATCAGCTATTTGGCCGCCATCACCACAAGCTTTTCTTAGTTTGGGGTCAGATGGTATTGAGTGTGAATTGTCCACCAACATTTATTGTATTTATACTTTCTTGAGCTGAGGACCGGAAAATTTACACCCAATTTAATTGTAGGCTAGAATCTTAAAAAATATTGTATGTTTGCAAGTTTGCATATTGTGAATATGTTGGAATTTTGTATTTTACAACGATCACTATTTTTAAAAAATATAATCAGCTCTACAATAATATAAATATAATCAGCTCTGTCATACTAAATTAAGGCTTGTTGATTTTCCTAATGAGCTCTCTCAGTGTTGTGATGGAATATGTTCGAATATCAGTCATAGAGGTATTTTAGATGAAATGTACTCGAGGATAGTCACCATTCTGTCAGAGGCCGCATCTGAGTCTTGTGAACGTCCTGCGGTACGTAAGAGGGGAGGTTATGTTGCCGGGTGGAACAAGCATGTAGCTCCACTTCACAGGGAAGCCAGACGAAAGTTTTTGTCTTGAGTTGCAGCTGGTAAACCAGATACTGGCCAAATTTATATTGACATGTGTGAGAGCAGGAAATTGTTCAAAAATAAACTGAAGTGGTGTAAAGATAATCAACAACAAATCAGGATGGACATTCTTGCCTCACAACACACAGCCAAAGACTTTAAAAGCTTTTGGAAGAGCACGAATAAAATAAATGCAACGCCTGGCCTTCCTGTGGGTATAGGTGAAGTAAGGGACCATAAGCATATCGCAGACCTTTTTAAAGACCACTTTAAGGTTGTGTTAAGCTCTAGTTCAGATGTCTGTGAGATGTTGGATGCTGGAACTGTTGAGACAGAGAGAACTGTAACATTTAGTGCGAAACGGGTAGAGAGAGTTGTTAGTACGGTGCAGAGAGGGAAATCACCTGGACACGACGGTTTCAGCATCGAACACCTCAAACATGCTGGAGTACACCTGCCGCGCCTGCTCTCCATGTTTTATAATTTGTCATGGGTACCTACCTGGAGACTTGACGAGGACGGTTGTAGTGCCAATTATAAAGGGTAAAACTGGAGACACATCTGATAAAAATAACTATCGGCCTATATCTCTGGCAACCATACTGGCAAAGGACCTTGACGGCTTGCTAAATGATGCGATGCTGCAGTACGTCCAGTTGCATGATGCACAGTTCGGTTTTCGAGCAGGACTATCGACGGAAAGTGCCATACTGAGTCTGAAGTAAGCTGTCAGGTACTATACGAATAGGAAGACGCCTGCTTTCTCGATATATCCAAGGCATTCGATACCGTGCTGTATCGGAGGCTTTGGAGCAAGTTGCAGATTGCGGGTGTACCAGCGGAGGTTGTCTCTATACTGAGGTGGTGGTCTGGTTGTCAGCAAAACAGAGTAAGGTGGGCTGGGACGTTGTCAGATGCCTATGGCATGGAGTGTGGCGTCCGGCAGGGCGGAATAACCTCTCCTCTACTGTTCAATATTTATGTTAATGACATGAAAATGGTATACTATAGACTGGATTGTCCCATTCAAAACAAATGGATGAATGCTGTTTTAGGACATAAGTTGTGATGTTGATATCTGTTGTTGTTGTCCTGAATGTTTTCAATAATACATTTCTATAAAATAATTAATTTGTGTGACATTTTATTCTATTGTAATTTTATTGTATATGGTGTTTACCGAAATAAATGATTTAATAATAATTCACGAAACAGTTTTTACTTATGTACAAGTGTTTATGTGTGTTTCGAACAATAATGTTCGAAACAAAAAAAAAGATCACTACACTTGTAAAGTTTCACTAGTATTTTTACCGCACACACTAGCGTTACACTGACTTTGACTGCGATCTAGATGTAAATGCAGAAATGCGAGTGATTATTATATTTGTGTTTTAAGTAACTTGAGGGGAGTCACGGTTGAGTGAATAACATCTACTTAAATAGTACTGATATGAACACTACAAAACTCATGCGTGTCAGTGACCATAAATCGCATAATTTCCATGAAATTTTTTTTCTGTAGATTTTCGGTTGTTTTTTCAGCTTGTTGTGTTCAGAAATGGCAGAAGATAACGCTGTTAAATTTTGGCTTATGAAAATAAGAATAGAGAAAAAGAAGAATGCTATTTTTTTCTAAATTATACAAGAAAACACATTATATCAATTAAAACTATTACTCACACATGAGTTTGACACACATGCTTAAATACTGTTTTGTTATTTATAAGTCAAATTGATTGATTGACAGATTATTTCCAAATCGATTTTCAATCGAAAAAATGAAATTATTCTTTTTTATCCTTTATTTTCACATAAACAAAACGTGTGGTTTAAGGTACCTAATGTCAGAAGGTCAGAACGTAGTCTTGAATTGTACGAGTTGATACCTAGCAGCACGCCGCAGTGAAGCGCACCGAAGTTGAATGCTGATCCGAGCGCTCATTTCCCGCACCGTAATCTTATGCTCTGATCGTCTGATCCCCGCCTAATCCTGTATTTGCTTTAACGTCTTCAATCTGAAGAAGATGGCGACGGAGAATCAGTAAGGACACACACGATACTAGAATTAGTTAGAATCGAGTTTTGAATAAGTTCAAAAAAAAACAATCTTAATATGTTACCTTACCAATTATCCTACTTCATATAGGAGGTTCTCAATTCGGTAGTGTGTTGTTGTTGTATGTATGTTACGCGATAGCTCCGAACTTTGTTAATCGATTTTAATGATTTTTGGAACGAAATTCCTTACGGCAGGCTTGGAGGAGATAGGGAGTTTGCACCGCGACCAAATTAAAAAATGTGATACTTTAGTCTCCCGTACTAAAACAGACCGTAAGAAAAATATGTAGCGAAAGTGACGCGTATAGACTGCCACAAGACCAATGTAACCGACTTTATTTTCCAGATGATTGTACCATAATTAATAAAATTAAGCACGATATTTTTTGTTTGCACATTGTGGTTGCTTCCAAGTACGAGTACATAAATATTATCCGAGTGAACTTTGGTTCTACCTGGCACCAAATCTTTTTTTTTCGTACTTCTTACCTAGACGATATATTCATACTACTTTGCTGTTTTATTGAAATTGTAAGTTTAGTTGATTTTTACCAACCTTTATCTTAGAATATTTAGCAACAAATATCCAAACTTTTACAAGTGGAAACTTAGCAGGAATGTTTATTCAAACTCAATTGATTAGAGGTATATCGCTAAAACGATGTGAGTCCCCGACATGTCCCCGAACTAGTTATAAACTGTATTTTCAAGTCCATTTGGTCCAGTTCAAGATATAAACATGCATTGCTGTTGTATTCAACATGAAGCTTAAAAATCGATTAGATTTTTTTACATACACATTCGTACTTAAATTACAATTTACATCAACAAACATTGGACACATAAAAATAATAGGCTAACTCAGCCAAGCTATCACATGACATACAATGGTAGCCATTACAATGCGGAGTTTATAGGTAGGTACTGTTCAGTACAAAACATAATATTTTCTACAGTCCACAAGATAATTGATCGTTTTTACTCTTATTCACATTAAATCTATATTTAATTAAGTTTGCACTAGCAACACTACGTGTGAATAGGTTAAAATTAACATTTCCGGTTGTCACTTGACTCCTGGCTTCCATTTTTAGGGTTCCGTAAAACGTAAAAACGGAACCCTTATAGATTCGTCATGTCTGTCTGTCTGTCTGTCTGTCCGTCCGTATGTCACAGCCACTTTTTGCCGAAACTATGAGAACTACACTGTTGAAACTTGGTAAGTAGATGTATTCTGTGGACCGCATTAAGATTTTTAAAAAAGTTAAAAAAAAAAAAAAATAGGGGTGCCCCCCATACTGAGAACTGAAGCTCAAAAATTTTTTTTCATCAAACCTACACGTGTGGGGTGTCTATCGATAGGTCTTAAAAAATTATGTTGAGGTTATAATATAATTTTTGTCTACACTGAATAACTTGCGCGAGAAACACTTCCAAAGTGGTAAAATGTGTGTCCCCCCCCCTCTAACTTCTAAAGTAAGAGAATGAAAAAACTAAAAAAAATATGTGATGTACATTACCATGAAAACTACCCACGAAAATTAGTTTGAACTCGATCTGATGAGTAGTTTTTTTTTAGTACGTCATAAATACACTATTATTAAAACTTCGATCAAAGTTACAACGAACTACAAGAACTAAGTGTACTATGTATATTATGTTACTTGCTGGAACGGAACCCTTCATGGGCGAGTCCAACTCGCACTTGGCTACTTTATTTTCTACTGTGCTATGAACAGTGTCTTAGATTGCAATAAATCTAATTTAATATTTCAAAACCACTAAGCCTTTTATTCAACAGGTACATGGGTTTATAGGAACACATTCGTTTTACTGTTATTTACTGCTTAAATAATCTTAATACCTTGGGATTTGAATTAATTATGAACTCGGAAACATTAATCTCATATCCCATACTTACTATAGGTTGTTTGTGAATGAATGCCTACTCCTCGAGACTAAAGGCCCTGTGATTTTGTAACAGCTCAGCACACGAGCCGATCGTATAAATAGCGTTGTTATGAGAAAATGGATTATACTTTGCTAACTTTAGAGCTCAATTTTTATGTGTTAGATACTTTGTAGTGGTAAGACTCTTTGCAGAGTCAGCCAGGGGAAGTACCACACTTTTGTCCAGCTATTTTACTTCCAAGCGGTACAATTAACAGTTAGCGGTTACAATATTAACATTTATATAACTAAAATAGCGGCCGGCAGCGGCGCAGGGCCCAAGCTACCGATGGTTAGGGCTGTAGAGTGAGGAACCTACTGACGATGCACTATGTCAAAGATAACTCTGAATGGTATTATTCTTAAATCAGCTTACGTACTATCCCATTATAAAGCTAAAGCTAAACTTCATCCACTTTTCAATCTCTGATAATGCTAACATACCTACTTGATCTTGAACTCATTCCGACTCTATAGTCATCGGAAGTCAATTGAATTTGGGCATTTCTTGATGCTTACAAGTCTATAGGTATGTGAATGTATCCGTGAAGCAGAATCTTTGTGCTCTTTTTTAGGAAAATTTCGCACACTTACATTAATTAAACTATTTTTTTGTTATAAATTGCTTAATAAATAGATTAAATCAATGAAAAAACATTGCACACACTACCATGTATACACACACGCATAAATAGGTAGGTTAACTCTTTTGTTTATTATTTGTAAGTCTGTGGTCAAATTGAAATGGATGAATATTTTTTTATGGTTGAGTTTCGGTCACTTGGTGACACCAGTGTTAAGAGATCCGCGAATGCGAAGTGTCGTAACGTGTTCTGGAGTCATATTAAGGCCGATTTACATCAGACGAGCGAATGCTCATTCTATCCCCACTGTATCAAATTCATTTGGTGTAAACAAACGTAGAACATTCTTTCGTTGTTTTGTTTGCGTTCGCAAAGATTCTATGGAATATTTAATATGGAAAACGCTAAGAACGATCTCTCGTTTACACTAAAAGATCGAGAAAGAATGCTCTTGTTCCAGCTCTAGCTCTATGTTCGTTTAGTTTAAATCGGCCTTTACAGAGGTGAACGTAACAGAACAGGTTATCGAGGTTACTCCAACAGAATCGCAGGCACGATCCTATCACATAAATTTCTTCAATTTCAGTGATTCGAACCTAAATCTAATTTATTTTCCGAATTCGCAGTGAACTCATTAATTCTTGTCCCAAAGTCGGAAAGGACAGGCGTCGAAAATTAAAAGCAAACTGGTCGGAAAAGTGAAAATATCCGGAAAAGCCCGGAAAAGCTGGCCGTAGTAAGAAAATTAAGGAAAACTTAGTAAGGTCCCGTTCACATTACACTAAAGCTTTAATTACAAGATATCTGCCTTACTTATTGATTACAGTAAATATCCTCATAAATGTAGTTAACAACTTTCATAACTCTTCGACATCCTACCTTTTTATGTATGTTACAAAGTGACGAGACGAGCAGGACATGTGCCGGATGGCACAGTGACACACATCTAATGGAACCTGAAGAGTCCAAATCATTACCTAGCACTGCACTGCGCTCGTCACCCAGAGATCGAAGATATTATATCTCTAAGCTCAGTAATTTCTCTGGAAACATTACCCTTCAAACTGGAACACAGTAACGCTTACACATTACTGCTTGGCGGTAGAATAACTGGCAAAGATGTGGAACTTCCCCAGGCGGACTCTGCTAAGAGTCCTATCAATACTAAAAGTTACTAAAAAGTTTTGTATTAGAAGTGCGAAAGTTTAGATGTTCGTTTCTCAATTACGTCCGAAATGGGTAAACTGTTGTTACTTTAATATGTTTAGTACCATTATAAGTACATAGTTAAGCATTAGACGATTTTGGTTCTGATTCCGAACTCTACCAGCAACTAAAACTGGGCTATACACTACCTGTTTACATTTCGCTTTGGAATAGCATCGCTCTTTATGCTGGTTCAAAGAGTAAGCAAGCTGAAGTGGCAGGCTACATTGCTCCCAGAACTGACAACCTATGGGGAAGAAAGGTTCTCTAGTGGCGACCACAAACCGGAAGACGCAGTGTTGGATGACCTCCCACTAGATGGACAGAAGACCTCACAAAAGTCGATGGAAACTGCTGGTTGCGCAGGATCATTCGTTGTGGAAATCAAGGGGGGAGCCATATGTTCAGCAGTGGACGTCTTGAGGCTGATGATGAATTAATGATGCATGAACATGAACGGCAATGAGTCGGTAGGTACCAGAAGTTTTCTCGTCAAGGTCATCCCTTTCAGGGCTGACAGGTTGAACCCTGATTTTCCCTACCGGCGGCAACACAAGGTAAACGAGCCATTGCACTGGTCTTTCTACGTGATGATGAGACGTAGAACTCATTAAGTAGAAGTTAATATGATAAATAGATAAGTGAAACGCTTGCATATATGCCTCGAGTATGCTTCATGGATATTTTTAGGTGTTAGCTTGGTATATGTGCGTTATTATGATTAGTTAGTAACCTTAGGTTAGTAGGACCTTGTCCTTCGACGCTGGTCTAAAGCTCGGTAAAATGTACCTAGCCGTGGTTTCCTTTTTTTTTTTTTAACTTTTATAGGTTTACACTTGACCGCCATCTCGCCTGATGTTAAGCGACGATGCGGTCTACGATGGATCGTGTTTACCTAGAAGAAACCGATTCACTCTCGATTTGAAGACACAAAGATTGTAACCAACAGGGAAAACCCACTCAGGCAACGCATTCCAAAGCCTAGACGTTCTTATCACAAAGGTCTTTGGAACATCAACCATGAAATGATGTCGCTTTTTCGAGCTACGAGCATTCCGATAGAAAAAAGGGCAAGGTGGTATTAGATCATGTAAATCAGTTGCACACTCTCCGAAGTGTATCCGATAAAAACCCGAACGGATAGCAACTTTTCGGCAATGTTCAAGACTTTGAAGTCTTTTTCGTACAATTGTGTCGTTGCCTATGAGCCTTTTGGCACGTCTCTCGATCGATTCCAAGGCTTCCAGCTGATACTTAGCTGAACCATCCCAAAGATGCGAACAGTACTCCATACAAGAACGAATTTGTGATTTATATATCGTGAGCAACTGCTCAGACTTGAAGTAGGTACTTTCGCACCTTTGAGAGGACACCTAATTGGCAGCTAATTTGACCTTATTTCCACTCAAGAACTTGTATATTTGTCTATCCCGGTGGTTATTAAGTATCGTTTCTATGACAGATAATTATGATCGACCTACTGCCACTTAAATTTGCTAATGGTTTGAGCTATGTCGGTAACCTTGGTTCTCTAACCTACTAACCATTAGGTAATAGTACATTATGATATAAGTGCGCTAAGTTGATAATTACAGCCGAGGCGTTATTGCTAGCTAGAGCCGAAGGCGAGAGCTATAATTATCAGAAGCTGTAATTATCAAAGCGCACGTATGTCATACGACGTTTTATAACATATTTGCGAGGAAGTAAATAAAACTCTGACGACATTTTCAAATAAAAACAATACAGCGAAAAAAAAGGGCGCGGAATAATGTACCTATACCTATACTATACTTGTTCATTAGAAATGCGCGCGCATCGGCGCTTTTTTTTTAAGGAACGGCATAGAACCAGCCAGTACGCCATTAGTAATAAAGTAAATTAATATTTTTGTGTTTTGTTACAGATAAATTGTTGTAATTATTTATGGTCCAAATTAATTAAATTAACGAATTAAGTACTTCTTTTTTATATTTTATCTCTCAAAGTAAATTTTATCCATAAAATGTTGACCACTTTTCTGACATAAAAAATCTTTACTAAGATTTAAAAAGGTAACGTTCGTTTTAGACGGAGCATTTTGAAACCGTGCGTTTTACATTATACATTACCGCACAAGTACGTAATGAGATACATTACGATACAGAAATTGGTGCAATAGGAGACCCTTTACGAGCAAATATGTTATAAAAGTAATTACGATCGTAACCGCATGTAAGCCAATCCAGCAATGTGAACGAGAGGAAAAAGGCCAAAGACAATTACACCGTTTTCCCTTAAATATTTAAGTACTAATTTAGGTATTTGCTTGGAAATGCGGACATGTCCTTAGAAGACAGTAAGAAGCAAGAAAGAGGCTAGATAATTAAGTATTTTGTCCGAGCCGTGGTGCATTTTAATGATCTTATTTCCACGAACTTTGTTTGAAGGCTTAGAAGTGTTGCAAACCCCTTAATTAATAATCACAAATATACCTTTATATTACCTAGGTATGGGTAGATATGCCCATATGCCTTACTGTATTGTAACGATTTGTTATTTTAGTTTTAAGTTTTATCTTCACAAAATATTTCTTATTATTACTCTTATTGCGTACCTACCTAAATATAAATGACTTGAAAAGCTTAAGAAGTAAAAATGTATGTGTGAGTGAGGTTGGCCGTTTAGTGTTTAGTGGTAGTGTCAGGCGTTGGATGTCGGACGTTAGGTGAAAAAGGATTTTCTTGAAAAAAATAGGGACTGCCGATAGAAGTGAAAACTAATGGGAAACTCATAGTTTGATAGGTCCCTTTGGAAACTACGTGAGCGAAACCGGAGGGCGTAGCCGTGACCACGGCCATCTAGACCACTAGAGTTTTCACGAAGATTTCTTTCATTTAGGAACGCTTGAGTACAATTAACAGCCCACGGAAAATCTGTACCCATGTGGTGCGCCAAAACAAGTTTTCACTTCAATAATGTTTTCCTCTGTTTTTAAAGCCAGTGTAATTAATAATTCTGTCCATTTGCACTTGGAAAACACTCAGAAGTGTAAGTGACGAAAATACGATCGCGACTGTGAAATTGGATATTCTAGTCACTGAGCCACCACAGTTGTTTTGTCGGTAAGTTAATTCGTCACTATTTGTATTCTCCATACATTCAAAGTAAACTCGTCACATGTTATAAAAAAACAAATGAAAAACGTCAGAGGTGAATAAAGTTGTTGTAAATTCGTCACAGATTCTTGTTTTATGTCATTTTTGCATAAAGTAGAGTTAGCAAGTAATGTTTATTGTGTTAGGTAAGTACTTCGAGTACTTACCTATGAAATATTTTTTTTAAATCATGACAAGAAATATTCATATTCATATTTATGGGTTATAGGCGATTTACACGTCAAATTGATTATTAATTATATCTCTCTCTCTCTCTCTCTCTCTCTCTCTCTCTCTCTCTCTCTCTCTCTCTCTCTCTCTCTCTCTCTCTCTCTCTCCCAACTTGAAGGAAACAGTAGGTAGTGACTTGCCACATACATAATAATATACCATATCGGGAAAATATAAATCAAGCAAGACATTTGTGTCCAGCTGTTCGTATAATGAAAGTGATATCTATCAAACTACTTCGTTAGTCTTAGGTACACCAACAATAAAACGGAGTCGCCTTTTCAAGCTTCGACCAGTCAAATAGAAAAATAGCTTAGTGTTTTAGTAGTTGCAAATAAGTGGCATATTCACTGTATTGTTTTTTTTTAATTATTAAATAAAGAGTGACGAGACGAGTAGGACATGTGCCTGATGGGAAGCAACATGCCTGTCACATAACAGCACAGTGACACGCAGCTATAGGAACATGAAGAGTCCAAATCATCACCTAGCACTGCACTGCGCTCGTCACTCAGTGATCTAAGATGTTATATCTCTAAGCCCTGTAATTTCTCTGGAAACATTGCCCTTCAAACCGGAACACAGTATGCACATTACTGCTTGGCGGTAGAATAAATGGCAAAGGTGTGGTACTTCCCCAGGCGGACTCTGCTAAGAGTCCTACCACTACAATGTATCTGAAATAACCAACGAACATGTATCTTTGTAGCGAAATCCCTAATCAGTGCTATGGACGTTACCTAATTACCATCAGGCTTATTATCAGGCATAGGTTTCTACTGTTCATACCTTAACTGTATACCTTTTACAAAAGAAATACTAATAAACCGTTTATTTCTAGGTAACGAGTTATTATACATAATTATTATCTAACATAAAAATAATGATTATTAGCATATTATAATAATAACAGAGCGTAGTGTAGTGATGTGCTAACCAGTCATGATAAATCGTCATGGTTTGTATATTACGTAACTCGGCATGCTTTTCGGCGGGTATGTAGCTTACCATAAGGCACGTGAATTGGTGATATCCTCATTCGCAAAACAATTTAGTGAAGAAAAGAAAACAGTCGTAGAAGACAATTCTTATGACGTTATGACCAGTGCCTGATTAAGAGTTCTGACCGCCCTAGGCTAATTATGAGGACGCGCCCCCACCAGAGGGTCTACCGCCAAATGGAAAGTGCTTAGCTTAGAAGTCTTAGCATTGGTATTGCTATCTCTTTTCTTTTCGTTTGATATTATAGAGATAGCAATGGCCAAAACCGATTTAGTTTAGCAGTAGAAGGGCAGGTATCTTACGGTCGGCCTAAAAAGTACCCAGTATAATAGTTTTGACTTTGTTTCCTAGTGTACAAATTTAAACCTGATTTATACCAGGGCTTTTTTGAGGAGGCACGCAAGAGCCTACAGTACCCTCAAAGGATTCGAAAGTATACCCCGGGTTTCTCCGGCAGTGATTTGGTGACTGATTCGCGAGAGCGCTCTCACACTCGACAGCGATCTTATCGCTGACTCTATCGTAGAGCTGTCACTGACCCTGTCGCGGGGGACAGAACCCTTGCACACCAACCATGCAACGGAAACCAGCAGTACTTTAGCGTCGCCTTTTCGGGAGGGCCACCACCTCACCTTCTGAAATAGGGTGCTGGATGGCATTGAACGTCCGACACCTCAGGTTCTCTGAGTGGAGATGGTGTAGGTACGAGCCAGAGTGGCTCGCTCTCGTCACCACTTCCTCCTTTGCGGACAAGCGAGAGTCCACCTCCTTCTTGCTCCTCAGCTATCTTCATCTGCGACTTTTGCGAGATAATGATTCCTCAAAAAGAGACCACCGCCTCCCATGACCTCTCACTGCTAAACATCTTGGCTAAGGTAGTAGGCAGTAAGAGGTCCGCCACTTCTCCCGGGTACATCTTCAATGCGTGTTGATCGGTGTGATCTGCGCAATTGCACTGGTGACACACCAGCCTTTCTACCGCCTAACTACATCGACTTTGGTTTTGCTATTGCTGTCTCTATAATTTCAAGCTAAAAGAAATAAGGTACCATCTGATGCACCCGTGCTCTATAGTACCTATATCGCTCTCACTGAACCCACTCAGCGTTGGCCCTGAGACAGTTCGCTCTTCAAGTTGACGCAAATACGCCCCAAACTTTCATCTGATCAGCTGACCTGCTGTCAAATACCGAAATATTATAGTGACAGCTTGCCAGCGACAGACACGCCACACACCACAATATTAGAGGCTAGAGCTTGCAGGTGCAGGTGAAGGTGTCCGTCAGAAATCACGGAAACAGATGGCCTCCAACTTGTGAAAAACCACCTCTAGGCCGATGCTCCTAATCCTGGCTACCACTGTCGCCAGCACCGCCACCTCGTGAAACCTCCACCCCTCACAATAACCAGCGTGCCGTTGGTATAATAAGCGACACCGATGCAACGCAGTTTGCAAGTCGTAAGTCGGCCCACTACCACCCATACACCGTGGATATTCCCAAAATCCGTACAAAACGGTTTGAATCCACTTTTCTCGTACGTACAGCTTTAGAATGGTATAAGTTGCCGGCCTCCTTGTTCCCTGAGAGATACAATCTAGAACTTTTCAAGGTCAGAGTGAATAGGTACTTTCTAGGTCAACGTGCGTCATCTTCGACCACACCGTCGCTTACTATCAGGCGAGTTGGTGGTCAAAAGCGGACCTACACGCGATAGGAAAAAAAAAATTAGCGCTGCTTATTTGTAACCGAACAACCGAAGTGCCACAGGGGTAGCGTAAGAGCAAACTCCTGTCGAACCCCACGTGACATGAGGATAAGCTCCCTCCCTTTCTAATGTTGGGTACATCACCTCTCTGTGAAAGAGGTAGTCTCTTACGATGCACCATAGATATTGGGCTACTCCAGCACTTCTGTTGTGGTTGTGGTGTGGTGGATTAGGGTGTAGAACGCGTTTATTATGTTAGGAGACACCGTAAACAATACGCCGCCACTGGAGCACACCTTCCTTCGGACCTTCGGACGAACGGCGTCGGTCGTGGAGAGGTCTTTCTGAAACCTGAACTGTCCCTGCGACAAACCCAGATGATTTCAGCGCGCCCCTCCAGATCCTCGCGCCCTAGGCTGCAGCCTAATTAGCCTAAGGGTTAATCAGGCCCTGGTTATGACTGCAATATTGTTTTATACCTTTTGAACATTTTAGTAGGAGAAAATGTTATGGCGTCATACGTGCTCATTAGACGCTTTTTAGATGGGTGATGAAATCAAACTAGTCCGCGTCACAGACATGCGAAATAGCAGCATATTTCCCATTCGAATGATGTATTGTGTGCAACATTACCTATAAAAGTTAAGTAGTAGGTACTTAGTGTAAGTTTTCACTTCTATCGCCAGTCCCTATGACTGAAGAATTTAAAGAAAAAATTAAAAACTTTTGTTAAGAAAATACAATAATTATGAAAATAATAGTTATAGTATATGATGTGTAGCCTTGATTAGTCCAGGTCCAGGTCCCACTAACAGGACCCGTTCACGAGTACGACGCATGTGCCAGCCATCATTTCCATCGATATCGATAATATTTAAGGGAGATTCGATCCGACACACGTCGCCCCCTTAAGAAGGAACATTTTAGCGATGACGAATGCTCAAGGCCTACATGCAAATCCTACAGAATATTAGAATTAGCGTCGCCGCACACAGACCATAGTTTATTTTAGTAGTTTAGTTTGGCGGGCCATTTCCGTACCTAGCCTCTCTATTGTCCCATTGTGCGTGACTCATACTTCCCTTTTCTACTAAAACCAGCACAGGCTGTCCCAGAAGGCAAGCATCCTATTAAGGTTGCGATAGGCATCCGGAACAGACGACGGATATTGGGGGAGTTCTGCCCGTGCACACGGACCATAAGTTACGGCTGGTCTAGTCGGGAGAACGGCGCTTGCCGATCCGGAGACCCCGGGTTCAAATCCCATGTGCGTAATGTCGCTAACTTAAAACGGTGAAGGAAAACATCGTGAGGAAACCGACATTGTACCTAGAATCTTTCGAAGTAATGTGTCATCCACTAACCCGCACTGCGCCAGCGTGGTGGATTATGGCCTTAACTCCCTCCTTGCGAGAGAAGGTCCCAGCAGTGGGAACGATTAGTGGGCTGCTGATGATGATGATGACACGGACTATACGCGTCAGCCACAAAACGCCGCCACAAAACACCGCCACAAAACGCCGCCACAAAACGCCGCCACAAGTAGCAGAAGCGGGGGAAAACCGCTTTTGGCCGACAAGCCAATTCCGGCCACAAGAATCGAGCAGCTGCGTTTCGCCGCAAATGGCGAGCTCTAGGGTCACCGTGTGCGGCGAGTTCATATAAAATGTATGAAAACTGTAGGAAACATGTCGGTGGCGGCGTTTTGTGGCTGTGGTCGGTGGCCCGTGTGCGGCGGAGCTTAGCGTAGTTTAGATTTTACATTACTCTGATATCATCAATGCCTTCTTCCACTGCCTCATTTCTGTCTTTAATTGCTTTTTTGGAAGTAATAATGTACAAAAAAAAATAGAAATAAAGATTTCGTAGTGTTGTTGTAGGAAAAATCAATATAAAATACACGAAATAACAATAATAATTCATTTATTCCAAAAAATAAACATTTTTCTTATCTTACAGAGTAAATAGTCATACAAAATTGTATGTATTTATCACAACATTGTTTGGTTTACGACAGATACAGGTATATAGCTGAGGTAATAATAATAAAGTCTTTAATGATTTGAACTCATATTGATAAAATACAAGGCATTTTTACAAGGGATAATATTATAGTGGTAGGACTCTTTGTGTGCAGTACGCCTGAGGAAGAATCAAACCTTGTTTTTTTTTATATTATAGGTTTACACTTGACCGCTATCTCGCCTGATTTTACGACCACAGACTAGGTAGAGAGTTGCGGTCAATAATGGAACGTGGTTACCTAGAAGAAACAGATTCACTCTCGATTTCTTGCAACTTTCGGGAAAACCCCACACAGGCAACACATTCCACAGCCTTTCATTTCGCAAAAGTAGAGTCAAACCTTTTCGTTCGAGTGTTTGGAATGTCAATCACGAAACAATGTCGCTTTTTCGAGCTACAAGCAGGTCGATAGAAAAATGGACAAAGTGGTATTAAATCATGCAGATCTGTTGCACACTCTCCGAAATGTATCCGATAAAAAAACGAATAAGCTAGCAATTTTCGGCGATCTTCAAGACTTCGAAGTTTTTTTTTTAGAACATGAGTGTCATTGCCTTTGAGCCTTTTGGCTAGCCGACCCAACTCAAAGATGTGAAAGGTGCGTTGTCAATTATTCTACCGCCACGTAGGAATGTGCAAACATTACTGTGTAACTGTGTTTGAAAAGCAATGCTTCAAATTTGTACATCACCGCTTGGCGGTAAAATAACTGGCTAAGGTGTGGTACTTCCGCAAGCGGACTTTATTAAGAGTCCTACCAACACAATTTTAATTTTCTTCGTAGTAAAACACTACTCACACTTAAGGCCTGTTTGCATTTTGATTAGTGAGAGTGCGAGTGCGATTGCGAGTGAGTAATCGCGACTGATTACTATGCACTCGCAATAATCTATCGGTGTCCACACGTGTTTGCTACTAATTACTAAACACCTGCACTAATCACTCGCAATCGCACTAAACAAAATTAAAACAGGCCTTTACATTTTCACATCAAGAGTTGAAGGACAAAGATTACAAACGTAACAATTAATTATGATCACATCTTCAAATGTATTTTTATTAGATTTATACAAAACATAAAAATACTCGTGTACGACAAAAACAAAACAGTTTAATGGAGTTTTGTATTTACATATAGGAATGTCTATGAATGTTACATCTTAGCATACTCCATGACCAAAAGAACTGTTGTAGAACTTCTTCCACCATTTTCTAATTAATCTAGCATGAGAATAGTTTCGATTCCAAGGCAAAACTGAACATAGTTGGCAAAGTAGACTGTGTATACTTATGTACTGACGCAAGAACTTAATCTTACATTTCTTTAATTATACATAATTCGTTGTGTTTAATGTATAACTTTAGCGCAACAACTATTACTGTAAAATTAGGGCGACGCCACAATACTGCGTTCAATACGCAAAAATCGACGACGCCGCAAAACGCATCCGTAACGTACAAATCTGCGACGCGACAACGCAGTTGTGGCCTCGCCCTTGGTTGCGCGTTAGTTGCTCGTATTGGCATGATAGGTCTATGCTGCACCGTCATTGCACTTGATGTTAAGCAATATAGAGGTATATACAATTTTTTTATGGTATATAATGACGAGACAAGCAGGACATGATCCTGATAGTAACCAACATGCCTACCTATAACACCACAGTAACATGAAGCTTAATAAAATATGATGGAAGTAAAATAATAAGATGCCGCGCGCACACTGTCACGAAAAACCGAAGTTAAAGTTAGAGCTAGTCAACATTTTAGTAAACATTGTAAATTGTTACTAACTTCAAGTAAATACTTCTTGCGCTGAAGATATTTTCCATTCTATGGTTGAAGTCTTCTTAGCACGAGCAAGTCGAAGCCTTCTTTAGCACGATGAATTAAGGTGCGTCCCCCAGCAAAACGAGTTGTTTGTCCTTTTTTCAGAGCTATCTACTCATTAGCCAAAACATATATCAACTGGTAAAAAATACATTAAATTTATGCAACTTTTTGGCTTCAAAATGGTAGTTTTATTTTTTTGTTAATGGACTTATTGTTTAAATAATCGCCTCACAACGAAACCATGAAAAAATTAAATAATTGTAGTTATCATGCATCTCCTCATTTGCTCGGGGTACGCCCTTAATAGAAGTATTAACTACTTGCGTACATACATAAGTACACATGACCATTTTTTTCGAAGTTACCGTCTTTTGTTCTATCACTTCTTTCTTTTGCCTTTTTCCTTAGCCAGATTGCAATGTAAAATTGTTCTATAAAGCGCAGGGAGAGGATCAGGATCCCTGTAGCAGCGAGGAAGCGAAGATCTGCTGCATGATGTGCGGTAAAGACGCCACATCCATGCATACATGGGCGTGCCCAGCCGGCAGCTTGCGGAGTAGGCTGGAATGGAATATATATAAGATCAGATAAAGGAGTCATCCATTTACAAAAAAAAACATTTATTTACATAAACATACAAAGATTTTCCAGTAAATCAAGTTTTATAAAAGTATATATAGCCTATGTTTATGCGTGGCACAACATCATGGAATATAGTGCAGCTCCCGCAGTAGGTAACGCCTGTGACGCGGGAACCAAATACGAATTTTCAAGTACGTTGGAACACCTCTAATTGTACATAACATAAAATAAATTTAAAAAGAAGTTCAGGAACAGTAAAAAATTGCAACCAATTTCGCTGGCAAAACTATAATTGCACAATACATCTCTAATAATCTATCTAAGAGCTAAGCATAAGTGGCCCATTAAATGTCGCTACTGCTGGGACACCGGTCCTTCTCTCACGAGGAGAGAGTAAAAGCCATAGTTGCACTACCCTGACCCAACGCGGATTGATGGCATAAATCACCAAAATGACTTGTTTCGCTCTCATTTTTTTCTTCAATCCTCTAATTAGTAGATTTGAATGTAACGTTTACGTAACGTCATATAAGGAGAGGACGCGCCTCACAAATTTGACCAATTTTGACAATGACAGAAGGATAAAAATCACGAAATTAGTGTGATGTACTTTGTGGACGAAAAATGACATTATGGGCCAGTGGCCAGAACGTGCGATTCACAATTGTGAAGCCGTAGGTTCCAATCCCGCTTGTACCTGTGAGTATTACTTCAACTGCACACATACACGTTCCCGTCGCTCTTGGCTTTAACAGTGCAGGAAAACATCATGAAAAAACCGACATTTTTCAAAAATAACTCCCAGAGTCCTAGGTGTCAGAAGATAAAGTGGGCTGCTTATGCTTCTGTACCCACCTTGAACTGTCGCACAAATGATGATAAATACGTAGGATATAGATAGATACAATTTATTGAACACACCAATATATTTATAGGTGCTAAGAGCACGTATTTATGTGGTAAGATTTAGTATATAAGCAGATGACAGCGGTAGAGCGATTAGTCTCTCGCCCCGCGTCACTTGTGTATTAAGAACAATATAGTCAGCAGTTTATACAGTGACGTGGTTTCATTTCCTCTCCAGTACCAGTAACACTTACAGTGGTGACCCCGACGATTGAACAGTTCAATTCAATTCAATTCAATTCAATTCATTTATTCGAACCATTGGAAATTAACATCACTTGGTAACGTCACATACAGTTTTAAGGAATAATTAATTTAATATCTAAGCGGCTGTAAAAAGGCCTTGTCATGTAAAAAAATAAATAAAAAATGCAGCTGTAAAGAGGCTTTGTCAGAGAACATATTTGTGATAACTAAAAAGATAAAAATGACAATAGAGATTATTAGTTATACTAAGATGTGATATAATACAAAATGTAATAGATTCTTGATGTCTTTTTTATGCCAGTGTCTAGTTGGAATCAGAATTTAACATTGCTTTCGACCATTCTTTTCTGCCTTGAATAAATTCTTTAGTTGAGTAGAAGGCTTTTCTCATTAAATAAGTTTTTATAGCAGTCTTAAACTTTTGTTCTTTGAGACCTACCAACTGATTAGGAATAATATTATAAAAACTCACACAATTTCCGACAAAAGAAGCGCTTGTCCTCTGAAGTCTACATCTCGGAAAAACAAACTTATAGATATGCCGTGTCCTAGGGTTATCATCCGACATTTTTCTGAAACTGGATTGGTGTTTTCTCGCATACATAATGCATTCGTATATGTACAGTGACGGTAAGGTAAGAATATTTATAGTTTTAAATATTTCCCGGAGTGAACCCCTTGCAGGTACATTATATAAATTTCGAATTGCTCTTTTTTGCAAAATAAAGACCGAATCTATATCAGCGGCTGAGCCCCATAGCAGCACACCATACGCCATCACACTATGAAAATACCCAAAATAAACCATTCTAGCTGCAGAGACATCAGCTATTTTTCTTATTTGACGGACAGCGTGAGCCGCCGAACTTAGTCTGTCAGTTAATTTATTAATGTGGGTACCCCACTGTAACTTTGAGTCCACCGTGAAGCCTAAAAAGACTGCTGTATCGATCGGTTGTATGAATTGATTTTTCAGTTCAATTCTAAATTCTACAGTTCGCACATTTGGTAGAGTAAATCTAATACATTTTGTTTTTACAGGATTCAAAACTAAACAGTTTGCATCAAACCAGTCGCATACTCTAGCCAGAATATCATTAACTGCTGAAAAATCTGAGCTACCTCTTCTGATTTTAATTAATAGTGATGTGTCATCAGCAAACATAATAATCTCAGAATTAATAATTTTTTGGGTCATGAAGGGAAGATCGTTTATGTAAACTAAAAACAGAAAGGGCCCCAGTATTGATCCCTGCGGAACTCCCATTCTAAGAGACGACCCTTGTGATCTTACCCCATCTATATCGACAAGTTGAATGCGATCTTTTAAGTATGATGCAATGAGGGTTAAAGCTGTTTCGGAAATACCATAAAAAGCCTAACTTGTGTAGCAAAATCTTGTGATTGACACAGTCGAAAGCTTTAGAAAGATCACAAAAAACACCAACTACATAGTAACACTCTTCCCACGCATTTAGTATAAACCTTGTAAGACCTATGCCTGCGTCAGTCGTTGATCTTCCCTTTGTAAAGCCGAATTGCTGTTTATGTAGTAGGTCATTTGTATTAAAATAAGATAACAGCTGATTTAAAATAAGCCTCTCAAAAATCTTACTGACGCAAGGTAGAATGGAAACTGGTCTGTAGTGACCAGGATCCTCTTTTGTACCTGATTTAAATAGTGGTAGCACTTTACTATGCTTCATGAGATCCGGGAATGTCCCATTTCTGATGCATGAATTGAATAAGGCTGCTAGGTAAGGCGCGATGCTTCTCAAAATGCCTTCCATAACCTTAACTGAAATTCCCCATAAATCTTCAGTTGTCTTTACCTTAATCTCTTTGAAAGTTTTGACAATTGTTACTGCAGACACCTCACGAAATGTGAAGGAAGATATCGGTTTATTTACATTTTCGCTTAGTAATTTTTCAGCGCGTGAATCCGCAGATGCCAAGTGTTTGGTTATTTCGATAGGTATGTTTTTAAAATATTCTTCAAATGCATTGGCTATATCAGATCTATTTGTCACTGTTTTACTATTAATTGTCAGTTTATTACATTTTTCACGAGTTTTAGATTTTCCTGTTTCTTTGTTAATTATATTCCATGCTGTTTTTATCATGTTATCTGATTGTTTAATTTGGTTGCTTATAAACATTGATTTTGCTCGTTGACACGCCCTTTTGAAAATTTTAGAGTAAATTTTTACGTAATTTTTGTGAGTTAAAGAGAAGATTCAGAAGATTTTTTTTGGTGTTACTGCGTTAGTAAATTGTTTTGTAACAATGTTTCCGCACGCTGCACCAGTAAGTAGGCAAGTGGGTCAGCAGGGCATGAAAGACGAGCGAACGAAAAGTCTTGGAAGCTTGCCAATGTGCAACCAGTGCCCAAAAAAGGTAGTCGTGCTGACCCTGCCAACTACAGGCCCATCTCAGTCACGTCCATACTCTGCAAGACTATGGAACGTGTCTTAAACCACAGGCTCCTGACGTACCTAGAATCAAACGACCTCCTCAGTGACCGGCAATACGGGTTTCGCCGAAACCGGTCCACCGGGGATATTCTAGCGTACGTCACTCACATCTGGAGTGAAGCTATCGAGAAACACGGGGAAGCACTTGCAGTCTCCCTGGATATTTCGAAGGCTTTTGACAGGGTTTGGCATGATGGCCTTATAAGCAAGCTTTCTGGTTATGGTTTGCGTCCTGGGTTTATTGCGTGGATATCGGACTTTTTGAGGGATCGATCCATACGAGTCGTCATTGATGGCTGCTCGTCGGATCAAATGGCTATCAATGCCGGAGTCCCTCAAGGGTCGGTACTCTCTGCGACGCTTTTCCTGCTACATATCAACGATCTGTTGAAGCCCGGTATCTTTGGGTACGCAGATGATAGCACCGTTGTAGAGAGTTACATATCTAGTGCGAGAGCCAGTGGGCAGCAAACTCAGGTACTAAGAGAGAGTCTGATCGAGCGTTTGAGCTTGACCCTTGAGGCGGTGTCTACATGGGGCGATGCCAATCTGGTCAAGTTCAACGAGAGTAAGACGCAGGCGTGTCTGTTCTCCGCAAAAAGGAGTCTTTTTCAACTGACTCCAACCTTTAGAGGTGTATCCGTTCCGATTTCTGACCGTCTTGAGCTTTTGGGCGTTACATTGACATCTACGCTGAACTTTGGTTCGTATATCGAGTCCAAGGCCAAATTAGCAGCCAAAAAGCTAGGTGTCCTCTCAAAGGTGCGAAGGTACTTCAAGTCTGAGCAGTTGCTCACGTTATATAAGGCTCAAATTCGTTCTTGTATGGAGTACTGTTCGCATCTTTGGGATGGTTCGGCTAAGTATCAGCTGGAGGCCTTGGAATCGATCGAGAGACGTGCCAAAAGGCTCATAGGCAACGACACTCTTGTGCGAAAAAGACTACAAAGTCTTGAACATCGCCGAAAAGTCGCTAGCCTTTCGGTTTTTTATCGAATACACTTCGGAGAGTGTGCGACTGATTTACATGATCTAATACCACCTTGCCCTTTTTTCTATCGGAATGCTCGTAGCTCGAAAAAACGACATCGTTTCATGGACGAAGAGATTTGACTCTACTTTTGTGATAAGAACGTCTAGGCTGTGGAATGCGTTGCCTGAGTGGGTTTTCCCTGTTGACTATAATCTTTGTGTCTTCAAATCGAGAGTGAATCGGTTTCTTCTAGGTAAACACGCTCCATCGTAGACCGCATCGTCGCTTCACATCAGGTGAGATGGCGGTCAAGTGTAAGCCTATAAAAGTTAAAAAAAAAAAAAAAAAAAAAAAAAACGAATTCCGCTGATTGTGCCCTGGCCGCTATAGGTGTGTCAACGAGACTTCCAGATTTTTGGGTTGACATGCCGCGGTTATGGTTGGCCCAGTTTGAAGCAGTGATGGCATCGCAGAAACAAGGGGATGGAGGAAAGTTCAACATGGTTATATCAAAATTGGGGAGAGACTCATTCCAGACACCGGTGAACAACAAGTATACGGTGCTGAAGGACCGACTGCTGCAGGTCTATGAGGATAGTGCTGAGCGACAAGAACTTAGCAACAAGAACAAAATTATAGGGAACACCACGTGCTACGACATCGCTGCTGTGTCCGGGAGTAACGAACAGGTACCCCATTTACCTCTCACGGAGCTAGTCAAGCAGATGAGGCAGCTGGAGTTAGAAGTAGCTTCACTACGCAGTAAGGTTCAAGGCCAAGAACGCGGAAGAAGCAGAAGACGCCAAAAATGGAGCGAAAATAGGACTGGTTCGCGGAAGAAAAGGGCACCAGGTGATCCAGAGTGGCTGTGCAGATTCCATTTCCGGTTCAAGAAAATTGCTATGCAATGTTAAACAGCCGATAATTGGAGCCGATTGTTCAAGGAACTTTAAGCTGGCAGTAGAAAATTAGGACAGAGGATATAGAAAAACAGCAATTATTACGCGTTTGCTATTTGAGAAATTACGAGATTGACCTTTGGGTTACGAAATGCAGCGCAGACGTTTCAAAGATTTATAAACACGAACGTTTTAGCTGGCATAGAACAAATACATAATGGGGTCAATGGCAGCGGTAATAATGCTGAGCAATCAGTTTTGCTTGGATATTTAGATGACATAATAAATTGGCTCGAAAAATGCAACCTGGCATAAAGAGTATTTGCGTAGGTTATTTGAACGTTTACAGATATATTCAATGAAAGTTGAAATAGGTAAATGTATGTTGAGAAAAGTAAAATAGATTTTTTATGTTACGAAGTCTCGGAAAATGGAACAAGTCCTTTGCCTGACAAAGTCAAGGTTATGCAGGACTATCTCAAACCGGAGACAGTAGAGTAGTTACGCAGGTTTTTGGGTATGTTTAACTTTTATAGAGCATGCATACCAAACGCTGCAAGAGTATAGAGAATTTTTGATAGATATTGACAGACAATGTGCAAAGAAAAGGGACAATATGGGCTAAAGAGGCAATTAGAGCGTTGGAAAAATGCTGCCAAGTTATCGGACCCCGAGTCCAGGGGCAAGGTTAACCCTTATGACAGACGCGTCAGACATTAGTATAGGCGCGGTATTGCACAGAAGGAAAAGGGTCTTTGGAGAACCCTCGATTATTTTTGCAAAGAAGCCCACGGAATCCCAGAAAAAGTACTGTGTATACGACAAGGAACTTCTGGCGATTTATTCGGGTATTGTGTATTTTACAGATTGGATTGCAAGTGATATGCGTCATGTAATAGGAAATATAAGTCAATAGTCAATAGTGCAAACTAGAACGCTGAGTGAGCAAAGCGGTTCGATGTCAATAGGCCAAGGTTAGCACGGAAGGAAAAATGTGCTAGCTAAACAAGTGGAAGAAACATGTGACGAGTTGATCGTAATTTTATAATGTAAACAATTTGTGATATAAGTAATTTTTTTTGGGTTGTTATCTTATGTTATTAGCTTATGTTTTTCTCCTTTTTTAAGAAAGGGGTGTATATAGGGGCTAAGAGCACGTACTTATGTGGTAAGATTTAGTATATAAGCAGATGACAGCGGTAGAGCGATTAGTCTCTCGCCCCGCGTCACTTGTGTATTAAGAACAATATAGTCAGCAGTTTATACAGTGACGTGGTTTCATTTCCTCTCCAGTACCAGTAACACCTACATATTTAAATATATATACGAGACGATCCCAGCAGTGAGAAAATAGTAAGCTTTATGGTAATGATTCGACTCACAAGTTGGCTTCGTCGCCGAGGCTGCCGATGAAGATGACATGCGCTTGCACCTTCGGCTCCGAAGTTAGGATCACGCCGAGCCGCTCCGGGGATATGTTGTATCTGAGGAACACATTCGATGAATTCTACCTCTAAAAAGAACGCATAGTAACGACGCTAGCTACTATTAAAACATCAAACGGGCCCCCGTTGACTGCACCCAACCCAGTCCTGCGACGATGCCAGTCATTGTAGTGTGGAATAAAACGAAATTCCTACTAAATAAACTTTTCAAATAAGTTTTTTTTTTAAGTAAAGAGTGACGAGACGAGCATAGACTATACGGCATAACTGAAACTCTGAACTGTCTTAGCTTTGATGTTGCTCTCTCTTTTCTTTTAAAATGATAAAGACAAAAATAGCAAATTTAGTTAGGTGGTAGGTCATGTGCCTGATGGTAAGCAACATACCTGTCACGTAACAGCACAATGCCACGCAGCTATTGGACCATAAAGAGTCCAAATCATTACCTAGCACTGCACTGCGCTCATCACCCAGATACCTAAGATATTATATCTCTAAGCCCTGGAATTTCTCTGAAATCATTGCACTTCAAACCGGAACACAGTAATGTTTGCCCATTACTGATTGTCGGTAGAATAACTGACATAGGTGTGCTATTCCCCAGGCGGACTCTGCAAAGAGTCCTACCAATACAATGCCAATCATTGTACCTTGTTGCGTCATGGTACCTCGTAGGACAGTTTCTTAAAACTAGTATAGGTTCTAATTACTTAACTCTACTACTAACTAACTCTAAGCCCTGTAATTTCTGTGGCAACATTGGCCTTCAAACCGGAATACAGTAATGTTTGCACATTACTGCTTGGCGGTTGATAAATAATGAAATGTTACCGTCTCAGGTTCGCGTCGGACAGTATGAGCACGATGCTCTCGTCCGCGTCCTCGCCCGCCAGCGAGGAGATGGCGTGCTTGGCCGCCGGCAGCGTGTTGTCGCCCGACCAGCAGAACTGCGCGTGCGCATGCATCGTGCGGATTATCTGCAACACACCGTTCAAATTATTGAAGAGAAAATTTCTTTCGTACGTACAGATTTTCCGTAGGCTGCGAATTCAGTTTAAGCGTTACGTTTACCGAAAAAACGGGTAAACTCGGATAATAATAAAAAATTGGCAGTCATAGGAACTGCCGATAGAAGTGAAAACTTATAACTCAGAATTTGATAGCTTACTTTGGAAACTGCACGGGTGTAACCGGAGGGTGTAGCCTGGTCATCATGGCATGACCATCTAGAAATGCGTCAGCATTTCCCATTGGCTGACGTATTTCTAGATGGCTATGCCATGATGGGCAGGCCACGCCCTTTTAGCATTTCCCATTGGCTGACGCACTTCTAGATGGCCAATGGCTATTATCCCGAGTCTACCCGAAGATTTCTTATCATACCCGAGCGTGACGCTAGAATTCAATTAACAGCCAAATCTGTCTAGGCGCGCCAAAAGAAGTTTTCACTTCAAAAATATTGAATCGGATAAATATTTTTGATGTTTTATTTATGACAACATATTTGTGACAATATTCTGACAGATAAACTAATTTAGATTTTATTTTAATTTATTACGCTCTCATCTGTAATATCTATTTCTTGCTAACACCTAGTTGCATTCCTCTTTCGCTTACACTCATTACATCCGCTATATCGCTATCCCGCTCTCACTTGTAGCCTTTGACGTGTAAATTATACATTTATGAATAAAGAACTTTGACTTTGCCTCTATATCATGCTTATACCTAAATGTATTCCCCTTTCGCTAACACTCCTTACAGCCGCTAGGTATATCTCTATCCTACTCTCACTTGTAGCCTCTATATCTCTACAATACCCAGTTGCATTCCTTTTACTCACACTTAATGAGTGTTGAGAATGAGCTGCAGGTCTGAGCGAGATGAGATAGAGATATATCGTATGTAATGCATCCAATATATCTCTATCTCGCTCACACCTGCAGCCTCTATATCACGATTACACCTAACTGTATTCCCCTTTCGCTCACACTCATTACAGCTATTATCCTGCTCTCACCTGTAGCCTCTATATCTCATTATCACATATTTGCATTCCCCTTTCGCTCACACTCATTACATCCGCTATATCACTATCCCGGTCTCACCTGTAGCCTCTGTGCCTCAATGACACCTATTTTCATTGCTTGTAGTCTCTATATCTTGCTAACACCTAGTGGCATTCCCCTTTCACTCCCACTCCTTACACCCGCTATATCACTATCATGCTCTCACTTGTAGCATCTGTTTCTAAATAACACCCAGTTACAGTCCTCTTTCGCTCACACTCATTACAAGCGCTATATCACCATCCTGCTCTCACCTGCAGCCTCTGTTTCTCGTTCTCAGGCGGCGAGTCTGCCCTGACCAGTTCCAACGCGTGGTCCTCCCCGGAATGCCCGAACATATCGTACCGGATCCGAGCCTCGTAGCCGCTCATCGCTTCTGTTAGCAACACGACCGCCTCCATCGAACGTTCTAGACGACCGTCGTACGAGTTAAATCTGTAAGGTAGTGTTTTTAAAGTTGTATTTCGTTTGGCGCGTTAAAGAAAAATGATGAGGGTACACTTTTACCACGCGCACGAGAAACCGACACCCTAGACAACAATTTGGTAAACGTTGTAACTAACTTCAAGTTAATGCTTCTTGTGTTGAAGATATTATCTATTCTATGGTTAAAGTTAGACTTCTTAGCACGAGGAATAAAGGGAAGATGTATTATTAACTACTTGCGTGCGTACACAAGCACACACTGACACACACTATGAGGGTGTGTGTGTGTGTTAATGATCGATCCAAGATAGCCGCTGCCACAAAATGACTGATGTATTGCATATTTTTACATAACTCCCTAAATGTGGATATCTCAAAATGAAATGACTTGGCGGTAGAACACAATTCACTATGACAGAATAGAAATCCAAGATGACCGCCTCCACAAAATGTCGGATATTTTTAAATTTTTAACTTAAAAAGTAAAAGTAAAGTAATATTTTCTTTGCCACAACCGAATTAAAATAAAAAAATAATTAAAGATAAGTTAACAAGAAAAGTGATCCAATGCTATATCGCTTTTACAATAAACCCCAAACTAGGCAAAGCCTGTTTTAGGCATCCTACATCCGGTTAGCAAAATAGTTTGCGCTTGGCATGCGATCTCTTAAATGCATAGCATTTTGTGACAAAGTTAACATAATTTTAATTGGTTATTTCACGTGTTACAGTGCTGCCTACCTGTACATGCTCCCAGAGACGTCTACAACTAGTCGCAGTCGCTTGGGTTTGTCCGGCGGCGCGCCCGGCGGCGGTTCCTGTTCCGTCCGACGCCGGTAGATGGCGCGCTCGCCCGTCAGACCTGCCAACAAAATAAAGATAATTTTATTGAACAGATATTGAGCTACAAAAAATTGTTCGGCTCTGCCTTTTGTATTAGTGTAAATACTCTGGTGCAAATGACAATACTGTGGTTCAAAAGTCAATACTGTGGTTCAAAAAGCAATACTGTGGTGCAAAAGACAACACTGTGGTGCAAAAAGTAATACTGTGGTGCAAAAGGCAATACTTTGGTTCAAAAGACAATACTGTGGTGCAAAAGGCAATACTGTGGTGCAAAAGGCAATACTGTGGTGCAAAAGACAGTACTGTGGTTCAAAAGGCAATACTGTGGTTCAAAAGCCAATACTGTGGTGCAAAAGACAATATTGTGGTGAAAAAGGCAATACTGTGGTGCAAAAGGCAATACTGTGGTGCAAAAAGCAATACTGTGGTGCAAAAGACAATACTGTAGTGCAAAAGACAATACTGTGGTGCAAAAGACAATACTGTGGTGCAAAAGACAATACTGTGGTGCAAAAGGCAATACTGTGGTGCAAAAGGCAACATCTATAGTACTTTTATCTCACTAAGCGACACAAGTTTCACTTGTGGTAACGATGTTCACAAACACGCTGCGAATGTATGCGTGCCCGCGGATAGTCCCGCCCGAGACGTATGTGAGACGTGATTGATATACGTGCTGACGGTTTTCACGCACACATACTTAACATGTTTTGATTTTTGTCACCAGCAGTAAGACGTGTAATTCGATAAACGCCTTTTAATGACTTGCCTTCGATGATCTTCCCGTCGTCGAGTTCTCCGCTGGTCTGGTGGCGGCTCCACTGTCGCTCCTTCTGCTTGGCTTGCAACTCTGCTAGTACACCGCGGAGGGCACCGACCTGACGGCACATACGACACAAACATTACACAGAATAATATATTGTTATGAAGTGACGTTACATTATTATTACTTTTGCACTCTATCTTCACTGTACTTTTAGGGGCTGTCCAGTAATCACGTGAGGTTCAAGAGGGGTTCGGCAAAAATCACGAAATATCACAAGCCCCCTCCCCCTTGGTATAGTAAATCCTAGCGCACCTAGAATAGGATTAGATTAAACTTTTTACAGTATTTCAAAATAATACTAAAAACAATAAGATTATTTGTAGATACTAAAAAATACACGTGATTTTTGGTGGCGGGAGGGAGGGGAGGGAGGGGTTAAAAAATGTTAAAAATCGTCACGTGATTAATGGATAGCCCCTTATTGGCCTATTTTTCCTGCTGTTAATGGTTGCTTGGAGATCGCTTTTAGCGATAAAGCCGCCATTTATGACACTAAATATTAAGTTATTGTCTTTATTGTTTAAGTGTTTGTAATATACTAGTGTGCATAATTAAGAGTTTATGTCTGTCTGTCTGTCTGTATTAATACAACGTAGTTACTTACTCGTAACTTGAAAAAGCGACATCGTTTCATGATTGATGTTCCAAAGATACGTACGAAGAGGTTTGACTCTACTTTTGTGATTGGAAAGTCTAGGCTGTGGGATATGTTGCCAGATGGATTTTTCCCGAGGGTTGTAATCTTTGTGTCTTCAAATCAAGACTTAATCGTTTTTTTTCTATGTAACCACGCTCCATCGTAGACCGCGTCGTCGCTTAACATCAGGCGAGATAGCGGTCAAATTTAAACCTACAAAAGTTTAAAAAAACGTTAGCATAAATTCACGATTGCACTTAGTCGGCAACTCGCCTGATATTAAGCGACGATCCGGTCTACTACGGAGCATGCTTTTGGAAGAAACTGATTTGATTTGAAGACACCGAGATTTATTATTACTCTAAACTTAGATTAATGTAGTACACAAAAAAGTATGCGTCTACTTATGTATGCACGCAAGCAGTTAAAGGCCGGGTCACACAGAGGCGATCCGGTAGCGATAGCGATCCGATAGCGATAGCGATCCGATACCGAGTATGGGATCGCGCCCGCTTGCTGTGTGTCAGGTTGCATACAAATTCGAACATTACAAAAAATATCGTCTCGCTATGGGATCGCTATCGCTATCGGATCGCCTCTGTGTGACCCGGCTTTAATACTTCTCTTTATTCCTCGTGCTAAGAAATCTAACTTCAACGCAAGAAGTTTTAACCTTAAGTTAACAACAAGTACAATGTTAAAAAAATGTTCTAAAATGTTGATTAGCTAACTTCGGGGTGTCAATGTTTCGTGACGTGACGCGCGCATCGTAAACATTGACTGTCACAATTTTTAACGCGCCAAAAGTAGTATAGCTTCAAATAGTTTTTAACCCAGTTACCGGCGTGGACCCGCCTATGGGCCCTCCTCTTCCAGTTGATTTTAAACCGAAATTCCAATATATTTAGTCTATATTTTGTTTAACTTTTTGCATGTTTAGTTAACGAGTCGAGGTACATACCTGAGGTTGCACCGCCCGGTGGAATTGCTCGTACAGTTTGGCGTCGTATTCGCTCATGCGGATCTCCTTGAGACGCTCCTCAAACGCTTTCCTATTCATCTCTCGCGCTGCCTTCTTCACGTGCTCGGGAATATCATCCTTCTCCGCGTCAGACAACTGGAAATGTACATAAGATAGATTGATATCTATTTGACTAGCCTCGTGGCTTAGTGGGTAGTAACTCTGCCTGCAAAGACGAGGGTCGTAGGTTCGATTCCCACCCAGTGCAAATATTTGTGTGATGAATTCAAATCTTTGTACTGTGTTTGGGTGTTACAATGTATAAGTATATATTTAAACCATATGAGTATTATATCAACTATCTGGCCGCCATAGCCCAAGCTTTGCTTGCTTTGGGGTCACATTGTGTCATGTGTGAATTTTCCGCCAAATATTTATTTATTTATTGTGACACAAAAACAGAAATATTACAGTAGAGATAAAACAGTTATGAACTAATACTACACTACATTATAATATGTAGTATGTTATGCACTACACTGTAATATTTCTGTTTTTGTGTCACAATAAATAAATAAATATTTGGCGGAAAATTCAGACATGACACCATGTGACCCCAAAGCAAGCAAAGCTTGGGCTATGGCGGCCAGATAGTTGATATAATACTCATATGGTTTAAATATATACTTATACATTGTAACACCCAAACACAGTACAAAGATTTGAATTCATCACACAAATATTTGCACTGGGTGGGAATCGAACCTACGACCCTCGTCTTTGCAGGCAGAGTTACTACCCACTAAGCCACGAGGCTAGTCAAATAGATATCAATCTATCTTATGCAAAATATGTGACGTCATAATAGGCAGAGATGAGGTCTCCCAAATGTGACCTGTGATGTGAGCTGTGAAAAGGACGGGGTAGGTAGGTAAAAAAATCATGAAAATAGTGAAGTAATTTATCGATGGGCCTTTATTAAAAAAAATGCGATGATTACAAAATATGTTTGAATCGTGTAATTTTAAGCACTATTATAATATACCGCTATACCTGGTGGACGTCGTGTCCCTTGTCGAGGCGGTAGGGCCCGCCCTTCCCGCCCAGGCCGGCGGTGTCGCGGCCGCCGGTGCCGCCCGCCCACGTGTTCCCGCCCACGTGCGGCTTGTTGTCCGGGTCGTCTTTGCCGTACTTCGGAGACGATACGTCTTTCCTGTGACGAATATCTTAATCTTAATATATATAAATCTCCTGTCACGATGTTTGTCCGGGATGGATTCCTAAACTACTTAACCGATTTTAAATTAAATTAGCACACCGTGAGCAGCCAGGTCCAACTTGAGAGATAGGATAGTTGTTGTTTCGATTAATAGTCTTTAAATGACAATATCCGAGCGCAGCCGGAATGGGCCGCTAGTATGTGTTATATGTTTAAAAAGTTTGTTATGAGAAATTTTGATTTTTGAGAAAGGCAAATATAAATAATTTATTTTCTACGAAAAAACAAAAACCATCTTCATTTTAGAATTAAATTCAGACACTCGACTAAAGGAGACGGCTCATTTCTGCCCCAAGTCGTTTCAAGTTTATGTACCTAATTAGCCCCGGAGACCTAAAAAAGTTATTTAATTAAAATAACATCTTATAATAATATATATAAATCTCCTGTCACGATGTTTGTCCGCGATGGATTCCTAAACTACTTAACCGATTTTAAATTAAATTGGCACACCGTGAGCAGTCTGGTCCAACTTGAGAGATAGGATAGATTTTTTTCGATTCGTCCTTATATGACGAAATCCGAGCGAAGCCGGAACGGGCCGCTAGTATAATTATATAATGCAAACTGTACATTCAATACTAACGTGCCAAGCGGGGATTGCAAATTGGTGTGATTAAAAAGTAATTTAATGACTGTTCTCAGCTTAAAAAAAAGTGAATAAAATTGACACAACGTTCGAAACTAGATTCGTTCGGAAATCGATTCGTTCGAAACTCGCACAACACAAGGAATTTCGTTATTTTTCCAAAGGTTTCGTAATGTTCTTGTGGTTTTGCCGAATCTCCGGTCCTTCTGCGTTGAGTCGACATTATTTTGAGTATGTATATTTACATTATTATGAGTATACAGTAAAGCGCCAAGTAATGAATTTACTAACTTCTTTTAGTAGTAAGTAAATAACCACGTTCTTGATTACCTACTTGGGGCGTTATTTTTTTCAACGTTTTAGTTGATATCTTTTAAACCCCACTATGCAGAATAAAAAATATTAACGGCTCCTCAATATGTATTAAAAATACTATACAATGATCCAATTTTGGTCAAGTCTCCTGCACTTTTGCTGTGGGGCAAATGTCCATGGAAAATGGGCCGTCTCCTTTCATAAGAAGCTATCACTAAGTCAACGAGGTACCTACATAAATGAAAGTAAATTTTAGTTTTTTGTTCATATTTTGTTTATTTCCACTTGACCGCCGTCGCGCCTAGTGTTAAGCGACTATATGCTCTATGATGGTACGCACTACGCACTAACCTAGAAGAAATCGATTCAGTCGAGACTTGAAGACCCACAGATTACACAAACATGTCCCCGTAACATTGCAATCACCGAGAGATTACAATATAACGCGTGTGATTATAATTTCACGGTAGCTTAGTTTACAAAATAACTTTGTTAGATAATAATTTGACAGTTTTACAATTTTTAAATGACATATCCATAAGGAAATACTTCATCATCATCAACAGCCCACTAAACGTTCCCACTGCTGGGACTCGGGGCCTTCTCTCGCAAGGAGAGAGTTAAGACCATAATCCACCACGCTGGCCCAGTGCGGGTTGGCGGATGACACATGACTTCGAAAGATTCTAGGTACATGTCGGTTTCCTCGCGATGTTTTCCTTCACCGTTTTAAGTTAGCGGCATTACGGACATGGCTTCGAAAAGACAGTGGTGCGTGTGGGGTTTGAACCCGGGGTCTCCGGATCGGCAGCCGCCGTTCTCCCGACTAGACCAGCCGTAACTTAATAAAGTAAATACTTACTCACGCAACATTCCAAACTTTAAATATACGAATGCGATTCCGTAATAATAATACCCAAACTTAATTTAGAAGATGAGATATTACTCCACAGTCAGACCGCTTCGTTCGAGTCTTTGAAACATCAACCATCAAACAATGTCATTTTCATCCCACCAGCTCGGAAAGAGTACTTTTGCTCCTCGATATCAGGGCGCAAAAGTCGTTTTTACCCTCTAGAGGTTAAAGTAAATTTGAATTTAGAACATCGTGTGTACTGAGGTTTTGAATTCAAAACATAATTTAACCTATTAATTTCTACCTCCTTGGTGCCGAATTCATCATACATTTATTTTTAATTTGTTAAAAACTCATACTCGGAACCTCTATGGTGTACTTTTTTTTAAATGGTTTGCGCGCAATTTTCTTTTCACGCATGGAGGATAGAGGTAAAGAATGTTATTTCAAATGGCAAAACATTTTGAAATGCTATGAATGAATCAATTGTAATCGAATTGAAGTATGCCGAGTTGCCGAGTTAAATAATTAAATATTATTGACTACTAAAATAGTAACTAATAGATAATTTCAACTACTTGTACAGTACAAAATAATGTAGTAAATTTAACATCAAATAAATAATTACTATTTTGAGAAAACATGTAGGTACAATATATTTTGAAGTCAAAACTTTTTTTGGCGCGCCAAAGACAGATTTTTCGTGGGCTGTCAATTTAATTCTAGCGTCACGCTCGGGAATGATAAGAAATCTTCGGGTAAACTCGTGACCATAGCCAATGGCCATCTAGAAATGCCTCAGCCTTTCCCATTGGCCATTTAAAAATGTGTCAGCATTTCTAGATGGTCATGCTCATAGCCACGCCCTCTGGTTTCACACGCATAGTTTCCAAAGTAAAAATCAAATTCTGAGTTATAAGTTACCACTTCTATCGGCAGTGCCTATGACTGCCAATATTTTTCTTTCATGAATTCTGATTAGTACGTTTATTAATTTCCTTTAAAATGTACCTTGATGCAAATTTAGCGCTACTATAATTTAATGCATTTGGGCGGACACTTTTTCATGTACACATGAAACTCCTAACCTCAATCGGTCAACTCTCCATATTTTCACGTCATATTGTTATTGTTAAAACCATGGCTAAATAAACTTAAGTTTAAAACTTATAAAATTGAATACAAGTGAAAAACCGAAATACCATAATAATAAGTGATTCTAGCGACCATGAAGTTTATTTAACGCCAACAGAATCGACTGAAACTGAAAATGCGCAAAGCGTTTAGTAATTTCCTCGCTAGGGGGGGATGAAAAATTACGTGTTACACTCGAGTGCAAAGATTTTTCACCTTGTTCCCTTTTGATTCCCTTGCTACGCTCAGGATTCTAATTTTTGAATCCCTCGCTACGCTCGTGATTCAACTTTAGAATCCTTCGCTTGCTCGGTCATCAAAATTGAGCACGCGGTTAAAAAGCCACTTTGCACTCTTGTATAACAAATAACTATTTTTACAACTTACCCACTATGTCTGTCGATAGTCATCTGTATCTTCTTGAGAGCGTCCTTAGAGCGTCCTTCCAAGACCCCCTCAGTAGGTAGCCCACTGGCGTGAAGCACCTCTAACAGCATGTCTGCCATGTCTTTGCTATAGCGGTCAAAGTCGAATACGTTGCCTATCGCTGTTGCCAAGTCCTCGTTTGGATATTTCTGGAAAAACGGAATTACTCATTGTAACTCGATTGTAAAAATAAACAACGCCAAATGTATTGAAACACATAAACTATATTACTAGGATTGTTAATTACGGACTTCAAGTCTTTTCTTTTATAGGTTTACACTTGAGCGCCATCTCGCCTGACGTTAAGCGACGATGCGGTCTATGATGGAGCGTGTTTAACTAGAAGAAACCGATTCACTCTTGATTTGAAGACACCAAGGTTATTACTAAAGTCAAAGTCAAAGCTTCTTCGAGCTACGAGAAGCCCGATAGAAAAAAGGGCAACGTGGTACCAGATCATGCAGATCAGTTGCACACTCTCCGAAGTGTATACGAAAAAAAACCCTACATCCCTTGCGCTAGTCGTCGAACTATATATAATACTCGTTGAGTATGGTAAGATTACTTTAGTAGGCCTCCTGTAGGATCCTGCGCCTTCTGTGATGGATAGAACTATTTAGGTAATATTGAAATCGATTAACTTGAGAAAAACTTAGGTATTTTTATAAGAAACCCATCAAACGGCGTGGATATGGGTTCAGCGCCGGATATGACTCATTATGTGAAAAAAAATCTGAATTTGAAAAATTGAATCTGCCCTCAAACATTTTGAAGTTAGTTTTGACAAAACAAATCCATAAGTGAAAGTATATCAACAAAAAAAATGTTTTTTATTGAATTAAAAAATACTATAAAGAAGTGTAATAAATGAACAGAATTCGTCTTAAAATGAGTCTCAAGTCACGAGACAAGAAGGTGACGACATGCACACGAAAGGGGAAAGCGTCTGTCAGAAATACGGCTAGCACTGTGGGTCAGAGTGAGAGGGTAGGAACCTACCTACCGCTGCTTTATGCGTGAGAGAAAGGGAAGGCAGACAGACTGGAACCGTAACGCGTTAAATAACTAAGTTTACCCTCCCAATAAGAAGATGTGATATCTTCTTATTGGGAGGGTAAATTCGAAATCGGGTAAAACATCAACTAACCTGCAAATGCTTGACAATATGTACAAGCTCTCTGGTGGAATACGGATACGTGAGCTGTCCCTGGTCTGCTTTCTCTCGTAACACCGCGAACGCTTGCACCAACTTCTGTGTGACGTCACGGGGTACGTCAGGACCGTACGAGCGAAGCAACTCCATTTCCGAGTCTATCGAGGGGTTGTCTACCGCGTGACACGAGAATAGGTCACCTGGGAAACATAATAATAAATAAGTAAATAAATATTGGTGGACAATTCACACACAACACCAGCTGACCCCAAACTAAGCAAAACTTGTACTATGGCGGCCAGAGAGCTGATATAATACTTATATAGTTGTATATACATACTTATTATACGTAGAAACACCCAGACACAGTACAAATATTTGAATTCATCACACAAATATTTGCACTGGGTGGAATCGAACCCTCGCCTTCGCAGGCAGAGTTACTACCCACTAAGCCACGAAGCTAGTCAATGCCCCATGAAGGCATGAATAGAAAAGGTTCAAGAGGCATCAAAAGCCGTGGTGGTCTATTGACGAGAACGTTCGACTTCTCAATCGTGACGTATATTTGAGTCCTGTAATCCTGAAAAATACAAGAGATGATGACTTGAATTACAACTCCTGGGAGTTGTAATTCAAGTCATGTCAAGTTACGGCTGGTCTAGTCGGGAGAAAGGCGACTGCCAATCCGGTGCCCCGGGTTCAAATCCCACGCGCACTACTGTCTTTTGGAAGTCATGTGCGTAGTGCCGCTAACTTAAAAACGGTGAAGGAAATCATCGTGAAGAAACCGACATGTGCCTAGAATCTTTCGAGGTGATATGTTATTTGCCAACTCGCACTGGTCCAGTGGGGTGGATTATGGCCTCTTATAACTCTCCCTTATTATGACTCCCCTCGCGAGAGTAGGCCCCGAGTCCCAGCAGTGGGAAAACTTAGTGGGCTACTTATATGGTAGCCTGAACGGATTAGCTTGAAATACAGAACACAGGAAATTACTGCGAATATCACATACCCTGAAAGTAACAAGAACTACGCAGGTAAAACCGCGAGGTACTGCTGTATAGCCCGTAAAACACCAAGCGTCGCTTGCGCCGCATCCGGGTCCCGCGTTGACTTTCCACCTTATTTTTAGACATTTAAGGTGTAAAATCAAACGGAACAGCGCGGCATCCGTGCATCGTTTACGCGGCACCCGGGCACCGCTTAGTGTTTTACAAATATTCACCTAAAGAAGCAAAGAAATCATTCCCCTGGTACGGAAAGCCAGGTCTGTTCGCTAGCACGATCATCCTCAAGTCAGTCTGGACCGGTATGAAGCTCGTTAACTCTCCCCCTATACTCTTCAGGATGTGTTGGAGAACTATTCTTTACCCATGGCCAAGGATCATCTCTCATCTACATCATCTACTCTGTGTTCTTGATAATAATGAACGGGAACTACGCAGGCCAAACCACGAAGCACTGGTAGTATAAGAATAAATATTTACCTAAAGAAGCAAAAAAATCATTCCCCAAGAACGGAAAGCCAGGTCTGTTCGCTAGCACGATCATCCTGAAGTCAGCGTGGACCGGTATGAAGCTCGCCAACTCTCCTCCAGAACTCTCCAGCATGTGTTGGGGAACTATTCTTCGTCCGTCGCTGAGTATCATCTCCCCGTTCTCGACTAGCGTCTTGAGAATGCAGGTCACATGCGTCGGCGCTTTGTCTAAAACATAGATCAAGTATAAAAATACATTTAACAAAAAATATTACGATTTTGAAAATTTTAACTTCGAAAACTTCTTTTTGCACTTTATTGGTCGGAGGAAATCTTATGGGTACGCATCGCCGACATGCTAATGGTGATGTTTAGGCGTAGTTCAGTAAGAAAAATTGTGATACAATAATTGTATACGTGAGATAGGGAATTCTCAACATAGGCATACTTTTTTAATTTGACATGACAAATTGTGAAAATGTTTTAGTTAAAATGTGCTCTTCTATTTTAACTGACTAAAGTGTGGTTAAGGTGTGTAAACCTGGATGAACCTGACAGAGAGAAAATGATGAAATTATGTAGCTTAACACAAGACAGCGGTCAAGTACAAACCAAACATTTAAAAAAATGACGTACGAAAAAAATTGGAATAACTATACTTGACGTATCGACATGATAAGCTTCTTCTTTTTCATGTCGATAAGTAAGAGAATGTGAAAGACAGTTCCTTGTTATCTAGGAAACTATGTTATCATTTAACAGTAGCACAAGAATGTTCTGATTGTATAGTAATGCATTTGGTTACAAACCTGCTTCATCCACCACCAAAACATGTCCAAACTTCACAGCTTTCACTAAAGGCGAGTCTTCATAAACCACGACCCCGTCCCGAACCGTCGGCTGTACAGTCAAAGACTGCACTGTGGTGTCTCTGTGAAGCTGTATATATTCCCTGGGTCTGTTCAGTAGCTGCAGCAGTCTATCAGCTATCTTATTCTTCCCCACGCCCTGATTACCGACGAGAAGCAAATGATTTCCAAGCAAAAAGTCTTGCAACAACCATTCTAGAAGCCGCATATGTTGTGGAACGTCGTAGAATAATATGTCAGGAACTTTTGTTAAGGCATCAGTCTTGAAGATTTCCGTACTTGTATCGCCGATAGTTAAGATATTATTTGATATCGAGCATTGCACTTTTGCTTCGCTTTTTCCTCCGTATATGCCGAAGCGTGGTGGAGGTTCGATTCCAAGTTTTGTCGAGGCGCCATCTAGAGCGCGACGCGCTAAGTTCGGTAGGAACTTGGCTAAGAAGGTTCGTTGCACGGTTTCGTAAGCGGAATCTGCGGGGTATTTGGACATTCTGCTGGCGATACGTAGAAGTTGGCGCGTTGAAAGAGACGATGAAAGGTTTTTCAGGGTGCTGTCTTGCGAGCTTCGTAGTTCGCCCGCTAGGTTTATGATCGAGTGGAGTGGTTGTGAAATGTCACCGTACTGGAAAAGATGAATACATTTCTACATTAACTTGATATCTTTTTTTAAGTAAAATAAGCATTCGTTTTTTCTAGCAGTTAAAATTACACTTCAATTGAAAATAACGAAAAAAAAATTTTTTTTTATTCATACAAATATTAATCAAACTAAATTATTTCCAACATATGTCTATGCTCAGCACAACACATTTTCACACAGTATTTTTAAGGTCTGAGAAAGAGTTCAAAAATTGTCTTTCTTAATCCTCTCCTCCGACTCCGAGTCCATGCTTTTCTTATCTGTTATGATTTCTTACTGTTTCTCAAAGTTAGACTCCGCCACAAAAAGTCAAATTTTGTGAAATTTGGTAGGGATGATCACGACCCATCACATTAACACATTTCACTAAAGGAAGTCTGTAAAATGGTCGAATAACTGCAGTAAACTATAAATCAGGATAGTACTGACCAGCGAGTTGATGATGAATATCTCCTCGTTCTTGGAGAGGTTCCTCATTTCGTGAAACACGAAGAGACTGAGGATTTCGGGAGACAGCCACTGCGTGCCGCGTCCTAGGACGGGTGGCTCAGCCAGCGCCACTATCCTGAACAACGGTAAATAACATCTCATTATTATCATATTTTTACGGAAATTCAGATAGTATTGTGTGTGAATTATCCACCAATATTTATTTTTTGTTTAAAAAAAAAATATCTGTTTGTGGCTCAGTAATGAATGAAAGCTCTTTTAACACGCCCTTTTAAGTTAAATCTTCTTAAGCCGCCTTTATTACTTTTTAGTAAGAATCAATTTTATCGGTTCGCATCATCTACATGCTCATGTCGATAGGCGGTGGCGGTGTAGCGGCGTACCGTCGAAACGGTGATGGGGCAGTGGAACGAAGTGCGCGTTAGACGCTTTTTGTAAAATCTTGTGAGTTCACGTTAACAATATGATTAATAGCAGTATATCTGCAGCTATACGTACCGTGCAACATTGGTGCTGTTTTGTACTAAAATTCTAAGTTACCTATTAATTTAGCATTACCGTGTTTTGGTTTGAAAGGCAATGTTTCCAGTGAAATGACAGGGCATAGAGATAAAACATCTGATATCTCTGGGTGACGATCGCAGTGCAGTGCTAGGTAATGATATGGACTCTTCATGTTACAATATCTGCGTGTCACTGGGCTGTTATGTGGCAGGGATGTTGCTTACCATCAGGCACATCCCCTGTTCGTCTCGTCACTTTACTACAAAAAAAGTTTTGCCTTGTATCGGCAGTGTCTATGACTGTCATTTTTTAGTACTCGAGTACGTCCCATACACTAACCAGGACGTCTACTCTGTTTCTACGAAAACGAAATTTCGAAAAAAAAAACCTCGCGACTTTTCTGCTCTCGTTCTACTTCATTTCGTCCGATACAACATTGTTTGACGTTTAAATGTTCTAAGCCTACTATAATTAGAGTAGGCTTAGAACATTTAAACGGACAAAACGACGGATCGAAGTAGAATCGGAGTTGGCAAATCGCGAGTTTATTTCGAAATTACGTTTTCGTTGAATTAGAGTAGACGTCCTGAAAGCAGGATGGATCCACTTGGCTCCAGTCTCGTCCAGCTGTTGCCTGGTGCAGTCCGACGCAACTAGCTTGTCGTATCCATGGTAACATTACATAAACATAACAAAATACCCTTGCCCATTTCTCTATCGGACTGCTCGTAACTCAAAAAGCGACATCATTCCATGGTTAGCGTCCCAAAGACTTGAAAAGAAAAAGAAAAGAAAAAAAAAGACTTTTTTTTTAACTTCTATTTATAGGTTTACACTTGACCGCCATCTCGCCTGATGTTAAGCGACGATGCGGTCTACGATGGAGCGTGTTTACCTAGAAAAAACCGATTCACTCTCGATTTGAAGACACAAAGATTGTAACCATTGGGGAAAACCCACTCAGGCAACGTATTCCACAACTTAGACGTTTTTATCACAAAAGTAGAGTCGAATCTCTTCGTTCGCGTCTTTGGAACATCAACCATGAAACGATGTCGCTTTTTCGAGCTACGAGCATTCAGATAGAAAAAATGACAAGGTGGTATCAGATCATGCAGATCAGTCGCACACTCTCCTGTCATTTAAAATCTTGATGTCTTCAAATCGCCAGTGAATCGCTTTTTACTGTAGGCCGCATAGTCGCATAACATCAGGCGAGATGACGGACACTAACCTGAAGGCAGGATGGATCCGCTTGACTCCACTCTCGTCCAGCTGTTGTTTGGTGGAGCCCGACGCCACCAGCTCGTCGTATCTGTCGTGACGTAGCAGACGAGTGCCGTCATGCAGTTGGAGCTCTCTGTCGTGCACTAGCCTGGAAGCGTAAGGGTGAGGGAGATGGAAGATATCAATATATATCAATCGTTTTGGAAGTGACAGAGAACAACAATGCTTTACGTTCAGCTTCGTAAACTAGTAATCATTAATTAACGTATTAAAGAAAAACGATCATGAAAAATTGTTAGAGCTATATCATATGGTAGAAAAGGGTAAATCATAACGATAGGAGTTGTTTGTTAAATAAATAATCAGATTTTATATGCTCCCGCAATAGCATGCAATTTCAATACAATAGTGTGCGCTTTGTGAACATATCATTGATGATCGTAAAATAAAGTATCCATGGATCCACTGGTGGATTTAAGAGGAAACAGAAGTATCCATGGATCCACCGGTGGATTTAAGAGGAGATAAAGGTATCCGCTGATCGACATCTGGAGCCTAGCTGCTCTGGCTGGTGTAGATGGTGATATCTGGTGGATCTAAGTGGAGGGAGTCAATCAATCAATTCATCCAAGAACACCAGATCAATCTGTAATGCCGCGTCAATTAACAGATATGTTCCATATGGTATCATGTTTTTCTAGAGGGATATGAACTCTATTATTTGGTCAAGAACAAACTTAAGCAAACTCACCGATGCAAGACAGCCAAAGTGCTGGCATGTATCCTACGCAGTCCATCCAAGACAGCCATGTGGCCTTGTAACGCCGCGTCTACCAGAGCCGAGTTCCTCCACACCGTGTCTCCGTTATCCAAGGTAGTTCTCTGCTGAACCAGGTCTCGAGACGTCATGTCTTGGTAGAGGACTATGGGCTCTATTGTGTAGCCCAGAAGGGAGGCCAGTTGGGAAACCAGGAGACTCTTGCCGCAGCCTTTAGGACCTGCATTGAGATTGAAGATCAACCCACATTTGTGTTAAGGTTTTTGTCGTCTTTTTGGTTCTAGCGTGGTTAGACCGAGAGAAGAAACACTTTGAAGTGCACACCAGAAAAAATTACACACAATTAAATACTACAAATAATATACAAATAATAATATATACTTATATTTTAGATCATAAATGGCGGCCTTATCGCAGATAGGGATTTTTTTTCAAGCAACCATAAATAGCAAGAAACCCCTATCAATAACACGGTATGGGTCAAATTTATAAAAAAAAATTGACTTAATTTTCTTCATAACTTCAATTATTGTCTAGAATCATCATAATATTTTTTTTTCAACCATACAATGAAACCGCTTCAATTTTTTGAGAGAAGTGAGAATAAATTATGATATCACTTACCGACAATACAAAAGTCCCCAACACTATGACTCAGTAGCAGCTCATTCAACAGTTCACTCTGGTACGCCGTCTTAACCACACCTTTTTCTTCCCTACCCTTTCGAGTCCCCCCAAACGGCACACCAAACTGGCTCTTAGTTCCATTGATCTCCATAGCCACTACAGCCTGGTTTCCCTTGAACTCCACGCCTTCGAGAGCTATGTCCCATTTAGGGTTCGTGTTCACATGAAGATTGTGTAAGACTGCTTCTACGTTCTTGACGTGATCTCGGCTCAGGAAAGCGTTGTATGGATATAGGAGGTACATTAGTTTGTGGACCGGAATACTGGGATTATTTTCCTGGTAGAAAAGAGAGACAATTTAATTATATTGAAAAAACATTTTCAATTATTTGCGTAATCCTCACATTACATGTCATCCATTTAAAAAAAATGTTTTGAAAGCGATACATAGGTCAGATATTAATATAGATCTCATCCGTTTCTTATGTAACTCTTGCTCTTGTATGTCTAACTATTTTTGTGAAAACTTCGACTTACTGTAACTATGCTATTGACGGTAGGACATTCCTTCACATTTCCTTTATCCCTACTATAAGAACTATGAAGTTGACAATGATGAAGTCAGATGTGTCTTGTGCAATCACATAAACTGAATAGTTAATTGTATCCAGTAAAAATCTAACACAACGTAACAGAATAACTAATGTTTAGCCATACCATCAGAAATTGCAGGGCATTCAAGTTGTCTAGATACACAGACAACGTAATAAGTCAACTTAAGGTATAATTCTAGTACGATATTAGTATGGAAATAGGTACAATCACACAATAAAATAAAAGACATTAAAATCTACTAACTTCTAGATTAACAATAATAGTGACTAGCGACCCACCCCGGCTTCGCCCGTGTTACTTATGCACCCTCACTCGCTCAAGGTCGCGCGGTTTTAGCCTACCGCTAGACCGTTCTTTCCAGGAAACAAGTGACAGTCGGTTGTCGGACGCACGGCTGAGCGCTCGCGCAAAACGTTTCCCGTGCATATTGTTATTAGATATGTCGTAAACCCTCCGCGCTAGACAGGGACAGAGTTACGCGTTAGAAGAGAAAGTTGAAAATCGCGACAGATATTGAGCGCTAATGCGAGCTGAATTGAACTTTGTTGTGTCCCAGTAAGAGTCGCTATTTATATAATTGTTTTTGGTAAGTGTGGCTTCTGTACTAATATTTATTCTGTGCTATAGCACTCGCGGATCACATTTATATATCCAACGGTGAAATATTTTTTTGAAATCGGTCCTGTAGTTCCCGAGATTAGCGCGTTGAAACTAGCAAGCTCTTCAGCTTTATAATATTAAAATACATTCTAATAATGCATGTCTACAATGAGATATTGTAGCATCAGCAGGATAACCCAATAAAAAGTTTTAAAATGTGTTCGTCCTATATTTTCGAAAACGGGAGTAAGATAATGATATGCACCCTGATTTCCATACATTATATCGGGAGTAGACAGGAGCAATAATGTCCCTGTGGCGTCACAGGAATCGAACGTTGAACATGAGTAATAAAACCTAGATCCTGTTAACATTGTTAATATCACTAATAAATTAATAATATTTATTTGGCAAATATCGTACAGTCGTATTTTAGGATAGGTTAATGATGACCATATTTTCGTATAATCAACGTATTTTATTCTTATACCTTGCATTAAATCTGTGGTAATATAATGGAAGCTACGTTTTTTTTTATTAAAGAAAAAGTATAAAATGCCCGTTGGCTTGGCAACATTGTTTGACGATAACTAAATTACTAGCAGCGCCCCGTGGTTTCCCGCGTAGTTCTAGTTTCCATTATTTTTCCGTAATATAAATGGCGCCTACCTATGTGCCAATCTAGACTATAATATAAAGGTGCAAGTTCGCACCGCTACCACGGAATAAATATTAGTACAGAAGCCAAACTAACCAAAAACAATTATATAAATAGCGACTCTTGCTGGGACACAACAAAGTTCAATTCAGCTCGCATTAGCGCTCAATATCTGTCGCGATTTTCAACTCTCTCTTCTAACGCGTAACTCTGTCCCTGTCTAGCGCGGAGGGTTTGTCTAATAACAATATGCGCGGGAAACGTTTTGCGCGAGCGCTCAGCCGTGCCGACCGGAGACCGCGACCGGAGACCGCGACAGGCACCTCACATTATAGAATTGTATGGGCCAAAGTTCGTGCCGCGATCTCGAGGTCTCGACGCGAACTGGCGCCCATACAAAGCTATAATGTCAAGTTCCTGTCGCGATCTCCTGTCGCGGTCTCGTGTCGTGGTCGCGGCTTGAACCTGTACCTTTAGACTATAGTTCGGATTAGGACATAGGCATAGCTGGGCATTAACTCGTTAATCCGTTAATCGTTAATTAACGAAGTTAAAATTTTGATTAACGGATTAACTTTTAAGTTAACTTTTAAAAATGTTAACGGACATGTTAACTTCCGTTAATTATGCAGAAGTCCGTTAATCGTTAATCCAATGCATACTATTTACCGCACGGCACCTCGGCGCGGCGCATAAAACAAGTTCAGACAAGTATGAAACGAAAAGTGCTGGGCGCAGTGTGACCATATGTGGCGGGATCCTGCAATTTTGGCAGGATTGAGGCGTCATTTTAGCCTGTGGCATGATCGTTTGACGTTATATGAAAATAAATATAATTTTGTTATCATAAGTCATATTTCCGATAATCTCGAGTTCTTTTTGGCTGAAAATTTGAGCATAGACATACTCGAATTTGACTGACATTTACAATTTAGTTGAATATTTCACACACCCCTAGTAAACCAAGTAGATTATAGTAATCCATAGCTAGTGGGGAACTCCCCGATAAATTCAATCATACTTTTTCGATCGTTTATCTGTATTGTAATTTTCTTTTAATAAAATCGGTGGTAGTTCATTTCAACTTAATATAAATCATATTTAAACACGTATTTGGTGTAAAATATAAGCAGAATTTATTAAGCACAAGACATGACATAAAAAACATTTTTATATATCAAACAACAGAACACAATGTCAGTCATTTCAATAAATTGGAGTCGGCCAGGATTAGCAATAAGGTTTTAACCCTCCAACACGCCCTCTTAATCCTGGAGGACTTCAAGCATATCTCGTACAAACGACAAGTGCTTACAGCTAGGCAGTGCCTTCGTGAGCACATCAGCAGTCATCTGCTCTGTTGGCATGTACATCAGTTCTAGCACCCTATTCTCAACAGCTTCACGAATATAGTGATATCTAATGTCCACATGTTTTGTTCGCTTATGGAACACTGGGTTACTAGCCAGCTTCGCCGCAGACTGATTATCACTATACAGGGTTACAGTGTGACATTGACCTATCAACTCAGCAAGAACCGCACGGACGTATACCGCCTCTTTGGCAGCTTCAGACAAAGCTATATACTCCGCCTCGGTAGACGAAAGTGCGATACACGATTGCTTATAACAACCCCAGGAAATAACATTCCTACCTAGCTTATAAATATACCCCGTGTAAGATTTACGATCCGCCCCGTTAGCCCAATCAGCGTCAGTAAATCCATAAACATGAAATTTATCATGTTCATCACTTTTTCTGTACACAAGACCTAAATTCATTGTGCCTTTTAAATATCGCAATACACGTTTGGCCGCTGCAAAGTGTTCCGCTGTGTAGCAAGTATTAAACTGACTTAAGAAACATGCAGCAAATGAAATGTCAGGTCTTGAGGTCACAGCTATATACAATAAACATCCTATCAGCTCCTGATACGGTAGTCTACTCTCGTGGGTGGCGCTATCAGAAAACTTCAGACCTACATCTAAGGGCGTCTTAGCAACTTTACAGTCACTCATACCGAAACGTTCAAGAAGCTTTTCAATATAGGTTTTCTGACTCAGCTTCAACTCACGACTAGTGCGCTGTACTTTGATGCCTAGTATATGTTTAACCTCACCTAAATCTTTAATTGTGAAGTGAGACTTCAGTGACGTTTTTAGCTTATCAGCAAGCTCGTCACAGTCGTAAAAAACGAAAAAATCGTCTACATAGAGAGCAATAATAATAGTGCGCTTACCCACTCGGCGACTGAAGATACAGCTCTCATACTTGCTCTGCGTGAAATTCTCTGCGAGTAAAACTTCCTTTACCTTATCGTACCAGGCACGTGACGCCTGCTTTAACCCGTACACGGCTTTCTTGAGTCTGTAGACCATATGCTCATTGCCTTGCTTGACGAAACCTTCAGGCTGTGACATATAAATTTCTTCACTCAAATTGCCATTCAGAAAAGCAGTCTTGACGTCAAGGTGATCAATCTTCAGATCTAATTCAACCGCAAGAGACAACAGCATTCTCAACGAACTATGTCGCACAACCGGAGAAAAAGTATCCATGTAGTCAATTCCGAACTTTTGGGTAAAACCCTTTGCAACCAATCGCGCTCTATAACACGCCACTTTGCCATTGGCGTCACGTTTGATTTTAAACAACCATCGATTCTTGACAATATTCTTGTCTGCCGGTCTGTCAACTAGCTCCCAAGCCTCATGCTTATTGAACGAATCAATCTCATCTTGCATAGCTTGCCGCCAAAGCTTACTATCACTCGATTGCAAAGCTTCCTTGACATTCGTCGGCTCACTCAACTCTGTCTCGAGCGCAGACATCGTCCTCGGTACTCTCGGCCGTAAATTATAGGCTGGTCCGTCAGATGGTGGCTTCCGTGGCATTCTGGTTGTATCAGTAGATGAACTCGGCACCTGCTCGACAGCCTCAAACCACACTTCAGGCGCTACCGGTCTCTCCGCCTCAACCTCAGCCTCTACAGTTGGTAGTGATGGCATCTCCACCTCAAGCTCAGTCCCAGACTGATCACGAACATCCGCATCTTCAACGGTATCTCCGTCATCACTAGTCGGAAAGAAGATCTCCACGGGCCGTTTACTCTTGACACCTGGAAATATTGTTTCGTTAAAAACAACATCACGACTACGAAAAACTATATTTTTCGCCGAATCGTAGAGCCTATATCCATTACCGTCATAGCCAAGAAATATACAACGCTTGCTTTTTGGTTCAAGCTTATTCCGCTTCACTTTATCAACGTGAGCATAAGCTTCGCAGCCAAATACACGTAAGTGTTTCAAGCTAACCTTCTTACCTGTCCAGGCTTCCTCAGGAGTTTGCCCTGAGAGCCTTTTTGAAGGTGACACATTTATTAAATGTGCAGCAGTACAGGCAGCTTCTGCCCAAAACTTGTGGTCTAGGTTCGAAGTATACAAGAGGCACCTTACTTTTTCTAGGAGGGTCCTGTTTAGCCTTTCCGCACAACCGTTCTGTTGAGGGCTGTAAGGCACAGTTACCTGATGGACTATCCCCTTACCTTTCAAAAAACCTTCAAGGTCTCTGTTCACATACTCGGTCCCATTGTCCGACCTCAAAACTTTAACTTTGTCACCAGTCTGAGTTTCGACTAGCTTAATAAAGTTTTTCGTGTATTCACTCACCTCGCTCTTACGCTTCAGAAAATACACGAACACCTTCCTCGAATGATCATCCAAGAATGCCAGGATATACCTCTCGCCTCCAAGCGAATTCACCGGCAACGGACCACACAAATCGGTATGGATTAAATCCAACCGCTTTACAGCTACAGACTTCTCAGGATTGCTGGGAAAAGGAAACCGAGCTTGCTTTCCCTTTAAACAAACTTCACAGGCAACGTCTTTACAAGGGTCGTCCTGAAAACTAATATCATTAGCAAGTCCCTGCCTCAAAAGCTTCATATTGTTGGCGCTAAAATGGCCAAGTCTTTGATGCCAAGTTGCAGTGCTAATAGTAAGATTCGCCCGTAGACTGCAGGTCTGAAGTCTGTAAGCCCCTCCAACGTCATTTGCCTTAATCAAAACATCGCCCAGCTTAGAAATTGTACAACCAGTAGTATCAAAATTAACAATACAACTATTCTTAATCAATTGCGAAACAGATATGAGATTTACACACAGCTTAGGTATATACAACACATCAGTTAACGTCGCGCTATCCGACAACTTAACAGTACCTATACCTGTACACCGCAGTTTATCTCCACTAGCAATGGTGACGTGACCATCTCGCGATTTGAAGTCTGTCATCAAATCACGCCTGCCAGTCATGTTATTTGTAGCCCCCGAGTCTATGTACCACGAAGATTCCGAGTCAGTTCCAGTACTATATGCTGATAAGACACAGTTTCCTGAAGAATTCTTCGCGTTCCGGCAGTCTTTCTTCAGATGTCCTTTCTGTCTGCACTTCCAGCACCACGGTTCTCTCTTTCTAGCGGAATCATCCTTCGCTTTTGACTCATCCTTGTGCTGCTGCGCTTTTCTCGTCCAGGAGTCACTCGTACTAGCGCCTTTTCTTGTAGAATACAAGCACTCACTCGAATCTCCACGAGTAGTCCAACGTTGATCCTGTAGCAGTTTCGATTTGACTAGATCAGCAGTAATGACAGTTCCCGAATGCTCTAGTGCCATGATCATGGGCTCGTACTCTGTCGGTAAACCTTTGAGCATCAACGCACCAAGAAACTCGTCATCAACAGGTTTGTTCATATTCGCCAATTGCTGCGCTAATGACAATACTTCATTGACGTAAGCTTCCATGCTAGAATAGTTCTCCAGTTTGACAGCGCACAAGTTCTGAAGAGTTCTCACTCTTGAACCGAGTCCTTTATCATCATATGCACGTTCCAGTGCATTCCAGGCGTCTTTCGCCGTATCCGCTGACATCAAATGTGAAAAACATGACTTTTCAACGCTCAAGCAAATTTTAGATTTTGCAATTTCGTCACGTCGATTTTTCACTTCGGACGTTGTTTTGTCATCCTTACCGTAACCGCTTATACAGATCCATAAATTGTCGTGAATCAATGCATTTTTCATAACAAATTTCCACTCGACGTAATTTTCACGTCCGCGTAATTTTTCATGTGAAAAACTATGATTTTTCGTTTCCGACATATTTACAATAACGTTGCACTATTTTTGCTGAACCATAACCTAATATAAATCATATTTAAACACGTATTTGGTGTAAAATATAAGCAGAATTTATTAAGCACAAGACATGACATAAAAAACATTTTTATATATCAAACAACAGAACACAATGTCAGTCATTTCAATAAATTGGAGTCGGCCAGGATTAGCAATAAGGTTTTAACCCTCCAACACAACTAACCAAAGAAAAGTTAAATAAAATGAACAAATCAATGTATAAGAATGAAGAAATGGAGGTATACAATAAAAATTCCAGTGTTTAACATCTTACTAATATTATAAATGGCAATTGTTGGATGTTGTAATATTTGTTGTTTCATCACGTCAGAACGTCTGGGAACGAGAAAGGATTGAGTTGAAATTTGGAAAACAGCCCTCAAACGCTGCAGTTGAACGTCTGCTATCCACGGGTAAAGACATTTTAACACCAAAGCGAGCCTCGCTTTCAGACGAGAACTTCGACATGTTAATGTTCATGAGGGGAAATAGATACCTATGCGCATTATGACCGACGATTAAATTACACACTAAATTAAATTAAATAAAAAAAATGGCAGTCATCGAAACTGCCGATAGAAGTGAAAACTTATAACTCAGAATTTGATAGCTTACCTTGGAAACTACACGGGTGTAACCGGAGGGCGTGGCATGGCCATCTAGAAAAGCAGCAGCGTTTCCTATTGGCTGATGCATTTCTAGATGGCCATGCCATGATGGCCAGGCCACGCCTTTTCAGTATTTCCCATTGCCTGACGCATATCTAGATGGCCAATAGCCATGGTCCCGAGTTTACCCGAAGATTTCTTATCATACCCGAGCGTGACGCTTGAACTCAATTCACAGCCCACGAAAAATCTGTCTCGGCGCGCCTAATGAAGTTTTCTCTTCAATAATAAATTAAACTCTACAAGTATTTGTTTTTTTTCTAACCTGTTAACTTCCAGAACCTAAACCAACAGGTTTTATAAGTTCACTAACGCAACGATATAAAAATCCAATACGCATATTAACGGATTAACGATTAACGTTAACTTCCGTTAATTCTTACGAAATGTAACGCTTTAACGTTTAACGAAGTTAACTTTTTTTGTAACGGATTAACGATTAACGAAGTTAACTATTTGATTAACGGTGCCCAGCTATGGACATAGGTAGGCCGCCTTTACTGTGTTCCAAATGTCAACCAGATCCATTCTGGCGAGATTGAGCAACAAACATCTAAACTTTGATATTTATACTATTAATAGGATTATCAATTGGCGTGAAGTCATTTAAATTATCTTCGTGTCAGTTTGACTTTTGGGTTTGTTATAAATATATGTTATTTTCGTATATCACAACTAAGACACATTATGATGTTTAGGTCAAAATGAAAAATATTGCGGTTCTTTCAAACCTACCAAATTTACAGCATAATATGTAGTTCTATACTGTTTGTAGCGCGCATCGTCGCTTAAAAAGAGGCAAGATAATGCAATGTCCAGCGCAAACTTATTATTGACAAAAGTAGCTTTAATTACAGACAACTCAAACCCCAGTGTAGTTTCACCCTTATTACGGATTTATACAGACGATTAATTTAACATCCTAATGATTTACTAAAGCCGCTCGAGTTAGCGTGCTGAAACTTTGATTTAATTTGAATAAACATCAAAACTTGGTTTTAAACCCACAGTTATCCCTCATCAGCATCAATCACGGAGACAGCACAAAAGCTAACTTTAGTCGAATAGATTTAATCTTGACCTTGTAGCGGTGATGTGGGGTTCGCGTGAAGCCAACTATCACTCGGGACGAAGCCCGGGGTGTCTCAAGGACGTGCGTGTCGCACTTTTCCCAGCTTTTTTGTGCCAAAAGAGAAACAATAAAAGACAGAGTTAGGCCACAAATAGTCTAGAATTATAGTGAATCGATCGACAGGAGATAGAGCATTTATGGAATACCGAACTGCGAAACTTATGTTTTAGCTGTTCTATAAAGACCACCCACCCTAGTTAAGGTTTCGACTAAAATAAAAACACGGAAATTTATCGCGACCGGAATATATAGCGGGATCCATTACATATTCCGAGAGCTAGCACCAAGTTTTGGGTAGATATTTGAAGCAAGCTGAAAACTTGTCACACATGGGTGTTTCTATGTATAATAAGTATGTTCTAGAAATGCGTCAGCCAATGGGAAATACTGAAAGGGTGTGGCTTGGCCATCATGGCATGGCCATCTAGAAATGCATCAGCCAATATAGAATGCTGACGCATTTTTAGATGGCCATGCCATGATGCCCAGGCCACGCCCTCCGGGTACACCCGTGTAGTTTCCAAGGTAAACTTTCAAATTCTGAATTATAAGTTTTCACTTCTATCGGCAGTTCCTATAACTAGTATTGTAGTGGTAAGACTCTTGGCAGAGTCCGCCTGGGGAAGTACCACACCTTTGCCAGTTGTTCTACCGCCAAGCAGTAATGTGCAAACATTACTGAAGTTTGAAGGGCAATGTTTCCAGAGAAATTACAGGGCTTAGAGATATAACATCTTACATCTCTGGGTGAAGAGCGCAATACAGCGCTAGGTAATGATTTAATACCTACCAATAGCAGCGTGTCACTGTGCTGTTATGTGGCAGGCATGTTGCTTACCATACGGCACATGGCCAGCTCGTCTCGTCATTCTTTAATTTTAAAAAAATAACTGTCAATTTTGTTTGTTACCAGTATCTTAGCGGCGGCGTGCAGGCTGTCGACGGGGAAGTCCGGCAGCGACACCATCTGCAGCTCCGGGCTGATGAGCGCGTACGCTGCCGACAACAGCTCCTCAAGCTTCACCTCATCCACGCGGGGAGCTTCCTCTTTCAGCGCGGACAGATGCTCCTGGAAGATCAAATAATACATTAGTTTTAGAATCATATTTGCTGGCCCGGTGGCTTAGTTGGTAGTATGTTTGCTGCGAAACCGAGGGTCGTGGGTTCGATCCCCAGTTAGCGCAAATATTTGTGTGGTGAACACAAATATTTGTACGGTGCCTGGGTGTTTTTATGTACATATAATAAGTATGTATTAAAAAAAAAATATTTAAGTATTATATCAGCTGTCCGGCTCCCACAAGCTTTGCTTAGTTTGGGGTCAGATGGCGTTGTGTGAAATGTCCACCAATAATAATTATTATTGTCAATTAAATGGACTCTTTTCTAGTCCAAATGACTCTTTTTTTAATCCCCGACGCATAAACGGCGGGGTGTTATAAGTGTGACGTGTTTTTATGTCTGTTTGTGGCATCGTAGCTCCCGTACAGGTGAACTGATTCGAGAGTATGTGACTACGTATGATGAAAATCAACTCAGATGTCTGCGGTAACAAAATGTCGGGGGTTTTAATTGTTTTATTTAATTAGCTTGTTTCATAGTAATGAAGTGACATGTGCCTGATGGTAAATATTGAGTTTATTCATTACAAACAAAAAATAAAAATATCTATTTTATAACATTGTAGATAAACAACAGTTATTTATGAAAACATCCACAGAACAAAGTAATTGAGACAGTTTAATCACTTTACAGTCATAATGGGAAATTCGCGAAACAAAGGCTATTAACTTTATTTAGATTCAACCTCAGGGTTGCCATTTCATTATCCTTGCGAATTAATTTTGCGACGATTATAACCCGCCGTTGTCATGCCACCGTGAATACTGATGGTATAATTACCGAGGTAAATTATACCCCGGAAATAAGGGTTGTAATATTACCCTTGTTTATTAATTAAAATAAATAATTGCACCAAATTTTACGCAAAACGAAGCGGTGATGGTCGAATGACGTAAACATTTTTCCAATGATATCAAATAAAAAGACAACGATTCTGTTTTGTTTTCATTCTAATTTTAAAATGTAACTTCAGAATTACTTTAGATTAGGTTAGGTTAGAATTTACCACACCACCACCAGTGTGGATTGGCGGATGACGGATGACCTCAAAAGATTCTAGGAACATGCCATTTTCCTCACAATGTTTTTTTTCACTGTTAAAGACAGTAGTGGTGACAAACTTGTACATCTGTACTTGAAATAATACTCAGAAGTACAGCCAGCGGTCGAATCTACGACCTCGTGGTTTTGAAGCGGACGTTGTAGGCACTAACTAGGCCACAAGGATTCTCAGTAGGAGATCACAACACACACACACACCCTCACACACATACACACACCCTCTCACACACCCTCTCACCCTCGAACACACACACACACACAAACGACAATTTAATTTTCCAATACAAACTGTTCTTAGTTATGTTCACTGAGTTGTCGAATATTTATGGGTACGTTAATCTCAGAACGCTCTATTTTATAGCTATAGTATGAGGTTTGTTTTATTTTTGTTAAATTTTATAAACATTTGTGTTATGTGTGGTTTGAGCAGGTAATGTATCATAATATGTTCTTTAAGTGATACGAAGTTTACCGGGTCACCTAGTAATAGTTAAAGAAACACTCCACAGGATTATAAGCAAATACTAAATCCACCAGAATTCCTTTCACATAAAGTCCATAATTCAGTGAAGGGTATTTGTAGGTTTTAAAAGAGTAGGTATGTGTAGAGATACCATCGTAAAGAGAATTTAGTGCCGCCTAGTAGGAGTTATGGAACGTTTCGTATCGGAAAAGCTATAAATATTTATTTATCAATGGGTTTAGAGTTGTTTATGAGCTTCTGGTGAAATATGGTAAATTATTTATGCATTTGGGCGGGTTTGTGTTTATTACGGTAGATTACTATTTATTTCGCATTTATACATTTTCTTACACAGTTTTATTTAGCTAAATTTGTCTTAGAGGTATTTAGTATACTTATATAAAGAAATAATCTGTTATGTACTAACAAATAACCGTTGATTATTAAATTATTTTCTATTGTTTTTCACTGACTTAAAAAAAGAAGATATTTCTCAATCCGACCGTATTAATTTTTTCAACTTAAATTTATCCGAAAACTCAAACAACTCAATTACCTCTAGAAAGATATACTTTCATTTAACAAACAGAAATTAACAAAAAGAAACTAATGAAGTGTAGCAGAAATGCACCGATTGAGGAATCTCATTTATAAATAAATCATAGATTCCCTTAATTTTATTTTTTTGTTGTTGGGAGGTAGGTAATATATAGGGCAAACAGACAAATAATTTTCCATATCCTTATCCTTAATACCCTGACGGGGTTGCCAGGTTTTTTCCTCAAAGCTAGCATCGTTTATTTTCCCTACCCTTACGTCACGAGATGTAGTACGTGTTAAGTACGGTAATTGAATAGAATGATTTCAGGTACGCTCTACGTAAATGCATATGTATAGTTAGCAAGTTTAGGTTAGTACGGCCGTGCGCCTTCTGCTCTAGTCCAAAGTTTTATTCTAAACTTTGTTTTACATGAGGCCAACTGTCATAGGTCCTATAAAAAACATCGTTCGCGAAATCGTTCCTTGGTTGATTTTCCAAAACTCGGAACGAAGAGGTTTGGCTCTACTTTTGTGACGAGAACGTACAAGTTATGGAATGCGTTGCCTGAGTGCATTATCCCCGATGGTTATAATCTTGGTGTCTTCAAATCGAGAGTGAATCGATTTCTTCTAGGTCACCACGCGCCATCCTATACCGCATCATCCCAAAACATCAGGCGAGATAGCGGTAAAGCGTAAACCTATACATAGCAGTTAAAACAGTGGCGGGAATCAGCCCTAGCCAAAAATTTCCTTCCCTATAGTTACGCAGCAGTTAAACACGAACTAACACGTTAATTCCATCATTTTCTGAAACTATTAGTTCTCACTAATGAGTCGTCGGAATTAATAGACCCGTAACTACCCGCAAATTGTTTCTTTGCTAACAGCGGTAGTCGGACGGGGTAATGTACTGCTGACATGCTAGCTCAGTTCTGAGTGGTAGAGTAGGCAAAACATATTACTAGTATTCTTATCTATACTTATATCACAAATGGGAAAGATTTGTGTACCTACATGTATTTTTATGTTTGTAATTATGCTAATTAATGAACTCGTGAACCAATGTAAATTGCAATTCACTACTACATTTTCCGTCAAGAACATAGCCTATCTTAATCTTAATATATGTAAATCTCCTGCCACGATGTTTGTCCGCGATGGATTCCTAAACTAATTAACCGATTTTAAATTAAATTGGCACACCGTGAGCAGTCTGGTCGAACTCGAGAGATAGGATAGTTTTTATTTCGATTAATAGTCTTTAAATGACAATATCCGAGCGCAGCCGGAATGGGCCGCTAGTACAACTATTTAAAAACTGAAAAAAGTCGCTAACTTAAAAATCGTGAGGAAAACGCGGTATGTTCCAAAAATTTTTTCGAGGGCATCCGTCGTTTGCCAACGTCGTTTCTGTGGTGGATTATGACCTTGGCTCTCTCTTTGCGAGAGGAGGCCCCTAGTCCCAGCAGTGGGAACATTTAGTGTTTATGCAATAAAATTAGGACTTGGAAGGCCGACCCCAAGTAAATAGGACAAGGTCTAGTACTCTAGTAAGTAGAAGTTGTAAGTTTTGAGCAAAACTTTATAGTAAACACTAAACATGCACGATAAGATTTGGTGCCATTCCAGTAATTCTACTTACAGATAGTTGTGAACTTTTGCGAGGTGCTTTATACAACTATAAGGTAAATTTATACAAATGAGATCGTGTTACCTGATATACCACTCCGCATTCGACGACCCAACACCAACTTTTCCTTGAATGTGGCCAAATAGGCAGACAAAATTGTATTAATATTTTGCTACTAAACTACGATCCTAGTGTCCTCAGTGGAGTGACGTCTACGGCATATTTATCGCAGTAAGTCGTACAGTGGCGATACAATAAAGTATTCTACGATATTCGAAGCAGCTGTAGGATAAAGTTACAAGTAATGTAGTTCCAGTTTTTTGCCATGAGTAATGGTAGAGACTTTAAGCAAGTTCGTGGTAGTGGAACTAAAATATCGTGATACGTGTTTTATTTGTTTCAGACTGTTTTATGAAAAGTTACAAGTTAAATCCTACTAATATTATTTCCAAAAAGTTGGATGTTTATTGCTCAATCACATCGGAATGCATGAACGGATCAGGTTGATACATATTTGTGAAAAACAGTTATACTCGTATTATAGTGTAGAATAGCACATTTTGCTACTTTTAATCGCGTGAAACTTGCTGTGACCAGAACTACATAGCTAAAACAGGGGATGCTAGGCCCCTTAGATTCGTCTTTTTGGAAAAGACTTTAAAATAGTTGTCTGATGAACATAATTATATACAAATGGCGTGTGAGAAAATAAGTAAAGTTAAGTAATTCTTTCGGGAGTTTTAAAGCGTCTGTAAAGCAAAACGGCGTACGGAAAGTATCTGATAGTATTGGGGCCTTATTTTTAAGGATATGGCCTATAACATACGTGAAAATCAGTCATTAGAAAATACGCAAAGTAAGTAATATTTATATTATTTACCTTCATTTCACCATATCTCAAAAATGGCCGCCTAAGCAAGTTAAGCATGTGTTCTTAGTACGTACTAACTCTACTCAATCGTCCACATTTCGTCCATCAGAAAATACGTGACGTCTGGCGGCCCTGGGATCTTACTCTATAAATATTATGTATATAACTCAGCTATAACACTTCCGTAGTAGAAGTTTTGCTTAGTTTACGGCCAGATGGTGTTGTATGAAGAGTATCGACCAATATTTATTTTATTTTTTAATCTAAACACCGACCTATTTCGCATTAAAATGCGAAAAAACACTGAAGAACATAAACTTCTTTAACCAACCATTTCAAATGAATGAAAAGTATAATATTAAAGTCTTTAGTTTAAATTTGGTCTGAAACTAAGAACTACGTAAGCTAGATTCACGAAATGGGCTAAAATTAGCATACCGCCAAGCCAAACTCAAACAGATAAAATCAAACCGAACCACGAATACTGGCACTAATGTCCTTAATAACTTCCAAAGATGGTATCGCTACCTTTTAACTGTCTATTGAAGGAATTCGCACAAACTTTACCCATCATCGAGTTAAACTACTTATTTGAGGCATAAAACTTAGAGGGTCTTATTCATAGACCCGCCCTTCTACCGCGTAACTAAATTGACTTCGGCTTTGCTATTGCTGTCTCTATAATTTCAAGCGAAAAGAAAGTAGAGAAATAGAGAGCTTTTTCAAACCTATGAAGATTTTAGTTAGGCGGTAGATCCCCTGTTACATTATATGGTGATATTTTAAGAAATATAAGATCATGACATTTTGAATGTGACATTTTGACCGGAACTTGTTTAATTTCAAGTCACTTTATATTATTAAACCAAGCCTCTTACAAAATAATGTGGACAAGTGCAAGTTGGACTGGCTCATGAAGGGTTCCGTTGCAGCAAGTAACATAATATACATAGTACACATAGTTTTTTTAGTTCGTTGTAACTTTGATCGAAGTTTTAAAACTAATGTATTTATGACGTACTAAAAAAAACTACTCATCAGATCGAGTTCAAACCAATTTTCGTTGGTAGTTTTCATGGTAATGTACATCATATATTTTTATTAGTTTTTCATTCTCTTATTTTAGAATTTAGAGGGGGGGGGGGACACATTTTACCACTTTGGAAGTGTCTCTCGCGCAAATTATTCAGTGTAGACAAAAACTATTTTAGAAACTTCAACATCCTTTTTGAAGACCTATCGATAGACATCCTACACGTGTAGGTTTGATGAAAAAAAAATTAAAAAAATTTAAAATTTCTAATATGGGGGCAACCCTAATTTTTCTTTTTTTTGTAAAAAATCTTAATGCGGTTCACTGAATACATCTACTTACCAAGTTTCAATAGTGTAGTTCTCATAGTTTCGGCAAAAAGTGTCTGTGACATACGGACGGACAGACAGACAGATAGACAGACACACATGACGAATCTATACCTAAGGGTTCCGTTTTTACGTTTTACGGAACCCTAAAAACGCAACGTTATACTATATTTGTTTCTACTGAAAAACACTTAGTGATTTATAAAATAGAAAACATTTCGAACCGATCTTTAGTCCAAGGCTAACTCTATCGCCATTTCTACATTCCATTAATATTATATATTTCTAACATAAACATGCACGTTTATGTTAGAAACACCCAGACGACATATTATGAAATCGCCGGTACGACAAGAAAGAAGAACGCCCTGGATTGAGAACTATGAATAAAGGCCCTATGTTTCGTGCAAGTCGACACTTAAGCGTCAGCTCCAAAATTATGCAAAACTGTAAAATTTGCATCACTAAACATTTTAATGATTTTACAGTAGACATGGTGAATTGATGATTTACTGTTTACGTTCAAATTTGAATTTATAATCCTGTATATTATTCATTTCAGCAGAAGTGCATAATATTTAAGTCTATCCTCATTTAATTTCATGTTACTGTTTTTTTAGATACATACCTATATCTTCTTATATATAAAATTCTCGTGTCACAGTGTTTGTTTCCTTACTCCTCCGAAACGGCTTTACTGATTTTAACCAAATTTTATATGCATATTCTGTAGCTATGAGAATCGGCTACTAGCTATTTTTCATACCCATAAGTGACAAGGGTTGTTCACTAAGGCAAAACAACGCTTGCGGGGTCAGCTAGTATTTTATACATTACTTGAACATGACGAATTGAAAATATTTCCTTGCACTGCACTCCGCTCACCCGGAGGTCTACTGCCTAATTAAAACTGTCTTAGCTTTAACATTGCTCTCTTTTCTTTTCGCTTGAAATGATAGAGACAGCAATATCAAAGCCATAGCCGATTTAGTTAGGCGGTAGAAGGATCGAAGATGTCATAGTACTGGATTCTGAACGCAATCCGCACGACTCAAATTCTGAATGACACTCCTTGTCTCTGTCTTTCTAAACGGATATGACAAAGACCGAAAAGTTTAATTCCGTAAGATTTAAAGGCCTCATTGTATTTAGCAAAATTTTATAGCTACTGAATTCAGTGAAGTGTCATAGCGTTCAAGAAGCTAGCATACTACATTCAGAAACGAGAATTGCTTGCTTCTAAACTACATTTTACTTTTTAGTATCTGTAATAACTAAACTAGAACGGGGGTGCTGACACTGTTGTACAGGAAATCAGACTGTCGCGCCCTCATTAAATCTTAGCCGTAAGTTTGTACAGTACCGTGTTCAATTGAGTTTTGGGATGAATACTTTTCAAATAGTTTTTAAAGTTTCGCAATTTGAAGTCGTATTGTAAACAAAACACAGGGCATAATCACGATCTAAACACAATTTAGCGCGGAGGCGCTCGCTAAGACGGGGTTTTGCGAAATTCAACCCCTAAGGGGGTAAAATAGGGGTTGAAAGTTTTGCATCCCCTTAGGCTTTCACAGAGCAAACCCTTAGGGCTAGAAACTTAAAATTTCGCACACGTAATCCTACTTAATTTAACATAATTTTACGCCCAAGGAGAATAAAATTTTGTTTAAAACTTTTTTTCGTTATACATATTGGGGATGAGAATTTCATATAAACGATTAGGGCTTTACGCCAACAACTTACAAAACGCGAGCGAAGCCGCGGTCAATAGTTAGTTAAATAATAATTTAGATAGTGACCAAGTATTGTGTTATGTTTTGAATACTTTTCAGATGTTGACAGATAGAGAAGAAAGACTACAGATAATGTGATCGAGAGACTAAATTAAACTATCAGTTTGTTAAGAAAATGTGATGGTGTGATGGAAACACACTCTCAAAAGTTGTTCGTAAGTTTTTACATTTTAGATTGCTGAGGTTTAATCATTTTGAAATAAATATTCTTTGTATCGGTTCAGTGAAATTATGAGAAAAAAATATACTTAAACAATCTACGCAATGTTATACAAAAATAACATTATGTGACGTTATGTATAGTTAGTTGATGTTTTTTTTTTTTTTATGATTATCAGAATTGGTTCTACAGAAAAAAAACACATAATGTAACGTAACTTATGTTCGTTTCGGTTTACAATTTTTTTGTGGGATCAGATTCTAATTTGGCTTTTTAGTCCATTGAAAAGTAACATTTAGGATTGCGTTTTTAAGAAGATTCACGCTGCGGCCTACAAAATGTAGCATTTCATTGGATTATTTGCTGTTTGTACACTTGGTGATTGTTTCTTAATAAGAAGTTGTTATTTGTTTAGTTTAATGTTGCGGAAAAAAATATGTGATTGATATATTTATATATCGATTTACAAACACATTGACAGACACGGCTCACAGAGAACATTTATTCACTCTGTGCCCCCAATAAAATCTTTTGGCGAAAATTTTGAATTGCATATTTACAAACAAGAACTTTCAAACACTAGTCAGTAATACGAAAGTGACGGCACGCCGAAACAGCCAAAGCTTATGGCGAAGACTAACCGATCTATAAATTATTAACTATATTATTGATACTAGCTTTTACCCGCGACTTCGTCTGCGCAAAATAAATATTAAGGTAACTGAGGTAGTACTTGTACACCCATACAAATTTACGTGTATTAAAAACATCTTATGTTAAACATTTTTAAACCTACAATTTCATCAAAATCAGTTCAGCGTTAAAGCGTAACAGACAGGCGGAGTCACTTTTACATTTATAAATAAAATAGAATTGATTTCAAGTGTAGTCTAGTTTCAACGGTTCCAACGGAACTTCCATGTAAACTTTTATACTTCATTTCCACCCTTCAACTCTTTTTAACAGACTTCCAAAAAGGAGGAGGTTATCAATTCGACTCCCATGTTTTTTTTTATGTATACCGATTTAAATTTTCTTTTTGTGTTCGGACGGGTATGCTACCCAAATGGTCCCATATAAATTGTATCGAAATCGGTGTCGTGGTTTTTGAAATATTAAGAAAAAAACTAAAATTTGCCTACAATTTTGTCTGGATGACATGGTTGTAGATTTCACAAAAGTTATGACATTCGAAGTTACGGCTGGTCTAGTTGGGAGAACGGCGACTGCCGATCCGGAGACCCCGGGTTCAAACCCCACACGCACCACTGTCTTTTCGAAGTCATGTGCGTAATGCCGCTAACTTAAAACGGTGAAGGAAAACATCGTGAGGAAACCGACATGTACCTAGAATCTTTCGAAGTCATATGTCATCCGCCAACCCGCACTAGGCCAGCGTGGTGGATTATGGCCTTAACTCTCTCCTTGCGAAAGAAGGCCCCGAGTCCCAGCAGTGGGAACGTTTAGTGGGCTGTTGGTGGTTGGTGATGGTGATCTGTAATAAATTGTTCTATAATCATCACCAGGATGCATGATGTTTTATTGCAGATAATAGATTACATACGGGCTACTTTTATCATAGGAAAAGAAAAGGAACTGCACGGGTAAAACCGTGGACGCTGCTAGTAATAGTAGGTATGTCTCTAACCAGCCTAAATGAAAATTTCTAAATATCCGCACACAAACTATAGTTAGGTGCATATGTAGGTACATCGTCATAAGAAAACCGGCCAAGTGCGAGTTGGACTCCCGCACGAAGGGTTCCGTACCATTAGCAAATAAACTGCGAAAACCTCTTTGGCTTTATCCGGAATTCCTTGTACATCGCAATTTCCGCAGACAGGCAAAAAAATCTTTAAAATTTTGATTTTTGCCTCATGATTCTGACGATGAATTCGATTTCGTGTTTTATTTTTACTAGTGGCGCAATCTAGTTTTCTTGAGACGGACTAATCGACCAAGAAACGGTAAAAAATCAAGTTTGTCTTATGGGAGCCCCCCTTAAATATATTTTTATTTCATTTTTAGTATGGTCGTTATGGCGGGAAAATAAATACATCATCTGTGAAATTTTCAACCGTCTAGCTATCACCGTTCTTGAGACAGATCAGCCTGGTGACATACAGACGGACGGACGGACGGACAGCCAAGTCTCAGTAATAGGGTTCCGTTTTTACCCTTTGGGTACGGAACCCTAAAAATGAAAACTACTAAGCCAAACTGTACAAAATTTCTATGGGACCAAATGTCAGCTATTCTACATCAAACTAAAAAATAATGAAATAAATACATGTTTGAACTCAGTTAAAAATACGCCCACTGCAATAGTTGCCGCTATCGCGTAGTACAAACAGTAAGTACATATGTCAAAACAACGTATAGGTACGTTATCAGGTATTAGTAATAAGTACTAGCAGCGCCCCACGGTTTTACCGGCATAGTTCCCATTCCCGTTGTTCCTCTTATTTTATATTATTTTCGTGATAAAAAGTAACCTAAGTGTTCTTCCAGACTATTTTCTAAGATCCAAATTCCAACCCGATCCGTTCGGACGTAACGACGTGATTGAGTAACAAACATCTAAGCATTGATAATTATAATATCAGTAGGATTTAGAGCTAGCCTAATAGTTTTTTGGATAATTCAGGAAGTATTCAGAAAACTTCAGCAATTCTCATACACGCAATATCAATATCTACGATCTCGCTGAAACAAATCTAAATAGGGAATCTCGCATGGCTTTTAGATGTTATCTTAGGTTTGTTTTGTAAGTGCAATAAACAGCTTATCTATCTATCAGGCAGTCAAAATAAAAATAACCCTTGCATGAGATTATGTGAAGGCTCACTATTAAAGCATCGCAAAATATATCTCAGGTTATACAGAACGCGTTTACTTTTCCAAAAGAGATGGCATAACACCCATCATTATACACACCCATAAACAATGAATTAAAACTATTGGATGTGCCCTGAGCTCCTCGAAATTGGTAATAAACTGCGTCTGTGTGTAGCGTGGTTTAGACACCACCAATCTACTTCCTAGAATCGCTAGCAGCGAGGTATGCTGTGGTTCTACTTATTTTGGTTATTGACAATGAATAGTGATAAGTAAAAACGTCTGGCGTTCGCCGCTTTCTGCAACCGACTCGAATGGAAAAAGTGAGCTCACTCTTCTCATCGATGGCATAATTCCGTGCATCTGAAGTTTGGGAGGGCACATCTATATATTATATCGATACCCTTAACCACAATAACTAATTACAAAATCGCGAAATAAAAATTAAATCTGCTTTCTGCTACACAAATTATCAGACCGCTCGCTGACAGCCCGGCTGCGAATTTATGTTGCCAATGTAATCTTTATCTTAAAACGCATAACATAGAGCCCATATTCGTGTATAAGTGGGCGCAGACCTTTATACGTCTTTCGGCACGTTCGGGAAAAAAGATGAGAGCAAATTTTACTACATGCGCACACGCCGTCACGACAAACCAACAACCTGTAGCTAGCTAGTCATCATCCTGACATTGTGACTAACTTCAAGTTAACACTCGCTTTAAAGATATTATTTATTATATGGTTGCAGTAACATAGTTCAAAGTCGCACAGCGAGCTATGGAGAGAGCTGTGCTCGGAGTCTCTTTGCGCGACAGAATCCGTAATGAGGATATTCTTAACAGAACGAAAGTGGCTGACATAGCTCAAAGAGTAAGCCAGCTGAAGTGGCAATGGGCAGGCCACATCGCTTGCAGAACTGACAACCGATGGGGAAGAAAGGTTCTCGAGCGGCGACCACGAACCGGAAGACGCAGTGTTGGACGGCCTCCCACTAGATGGACAGATGACCTCACAGAGGTCGCTGGAAACCGCTGGTTGCAGGTAGTGCAGGACCGTTCGTTGTGGAAATCTAGGGGGGAGGCCTATGTTCAGCAGTGGACGTCTTGCGGCAGATGATGATGATAATGATTTTATGGTTGACGGTTTCTTAGCGCGTGGAATAAAGATAAGTATTAACTTCTTGCATGCGTACTTATGTACACAGACACTTTCGTACTATGACATTTTAAAAGGCAATCTATGACATTTTAGGCAATATCATATTCAACTAATATTATAAATGTTTGGATGTTTCTTGCTCAATCAAGTCGTAGCGTATGATCGGGTCGTGTTGAAATTTGGAAATGGATGTTACAGTCTAGCTACTTTTTATCCCGGGAAAATAACGAGAACGTGAACCACAGCGGGGCGCTGCTAGTAATCAATAAATTTTAACCGACTTCCAAGCGTCGCCAATTGTAAATCGATTTTGATGAATCTTTTTTCGTCTGGTAGATCATAGTTCGGAGGTGGTCCCATATAAATTTTATAGAAATCGGTGAAGGGGTTTTAGAAATATGAACAAAAAACAAAAAAATTAGACGATATAGTGAAAGATTCTTATGAAATTTGGTTAAGTGTCTGAATTTAACATTAAATTGAAGTCGCTTTTTGTCTTTTTTTTAAAGAAAATAGATTATTAATACAGTTTTTTTTGTTTGTCCTCTATCTCGTCTGTTTTTAAGCGACGATGCGGTCTACGAAGGAGCGTGTTGACCTAGATGAAACTGATTTACTCTCGGCTTCAAGACATCAAGGTTGTAACTATATGTTACTCAAGAAACTCAATCCTAATTATTCTAATAACGAAAGCGTAAACAAACATTTTAGTATATATTTCGAGTAGTCTGACTAAAAACGAACAAGACGAGATATTATTACATCACGCGGTTCAAGTGTGAACTCTCCGAGAAGTATCCAACAAAAACTTGCAATTTTGAGACGAAGTTTAAGAATTTTGAAGTCTTTTTCGAGTCAGGTTAACCAAGCAAAACATAAAACACACACTTGCATTTATTAAATATGACTCACACTCCTGTAGAACGTGACCTTTTCGTTTACCCTGTTTAACCCTATTTACCTTTACCAAATCTCAAAACTGTATCTTATCTGTGACAACAAAAAAAATAAGCATGTAATGAATTATTACTTACCGGATCTCACGGCATAATGACAATCAAATCATAACTTATCGCTAAATAATAGTCATTGCGCAGAATATTATGACCGTTGCAAAGAGAATAATAACCCTAGCATCGAATTAATGTGAGGTTAGTATTGGACACATGTAAAAACAATGAATAAGATAGGTATCGCGATACGGAGCTGGTAATACTTCACGTTGTCATCGCGTGTGAAACCACCCTCGCTTGCCGCAGTTTGTGTAGTGGTTGGAAGTAAAGGTGGGGGCGTGTAGCAAGCGGTGAGGAGACTTTAGCGGTGTTGAAAGCGGTGGGTTAAGTTACGGCTGGTGTAGTCGGGAGAACGGCGCCTGCCGATCCGGAAACCCCAGGTTCAAACCCCTCACGCATAACTGTCTTTTCGAAGTCTTGTGCGTAATGCCGCTAACTTAAAACGGCGAAGGAAAACATCGTGAGGAAACCGACATATACCTAGAATCTTTCGAAGTCACGTCATCCACCAACCCGCACTGGGCCAGCGTGGTGGATTATGGCCTTAACTCTCCCCTTGCGAGAGAAGACCCCGAGTCCCAGCAATGGGAACATTTAGTGGGCTGTAGATGTTAAGTAGCGGTATTAGGGCGGTGAGGAGATTGTGGCATGTAGGAAGCGGTGAGGAGATTACGGCATCTAGGAAGCGGTTAGGAAATTTTGGCATGCAAGAAACGGTGAGCAAATTTTCATCGATATAAATAAAATTAAGTAGCCAAGTGCGAGTTGGACTCGCCCATGAAGGGTTCCGTCCCAGCAAGTAACATAATATACATAGTACACATAGTTCTTGTAGTTCGTTGTAACTTTGATCGAAGTTTTAATAATAGTGTATTTATGACGTACTAAAAAAAACTACTCATCAGATCGAGTTCAAACTAATTTTCGTTGGTAGTTTTCATGGTAATGTACATCATATATTTTTTTTAGTTTTTTCATTCTCTTACTTTAGAAGTTAGAGGGGGGGGGACACACATTTTACCACTTTGGAAGCGTCTCTCGCGCAAGTTATTCAGTGTAGACAAAAATTATATTAGAAACCTCAACATAATTTTTTAAGACCTATCGATAGACACCCCACACGTGTAGGTTTGATGAAAAAAAAAATTTTGAGCTTCAGTTCTCAGTATGGGGGGCACCCCTAATTTTTGTTTTTTTTTAAAAACTTTTGTAAAAATCGTAATGCGGTTCACAGAATACATCTACTTACCAAGTTTCAACAGTGTAGTTCTCATAGTTTCGGCAAAAAGTGGCTGTGACATACGGACGGACAGACAGACAGACAGACAGACATGACGAATCTATAAGGGTTCCGTTTTTACGTTTTACGGAACCCTAAAAATGTGCGCTGAGCACCTTGAAATTGTTAACAAACTGCGTCTTTGCGTGCGTCGTGAGTGGTTTACAACTACCAATCTACTTGACCCCTGGAATCGCTACGGCGAGGTATGTTACGGTTCTACTTATTTTGGTAGTTGGCAACGAATAGCGATAGGTATAAACGTCCGGCGTTCACCGCTTCCTACAATCGACCAAAACGGAAAGACTAAGCGCACTGTTCCTAACAATAACATTATTCCGTGCGCCTTAAGTTTGGGAGCACATCCATTTATTTATATCGATGGAGATTTTGGCATGTACGAAGCGGTGAGGAGATTTTGGCATTTAGGAAATGGTGAGATGTTTAGCTGTGTAGGAAGCAGTGTGGAGATTTTGGTATATAGGAAACGGTGTAGAGATTTTGGGATGTAGGAAGCGGTGAAGAGATTTTGGCATGTAGGGAAACAGTGAGGAGATTTTGACTGTGTAGCGAGCGGTGAGGAGATTTTTTTGACTAGTAGTAGAATGAGTAGACTGCACGACAGTAAGCCCCGTTATATCGCACAGCGAAAGCATTAGCAGTTCACTAACTGTTCCGACAGATAGGACTAGGGACTAGAGGCCTTCTCTAACAAGGACAGAGTAAAAGCTATAATCCACCACGCTGACGCAGCCAAGGGTAGCAAGGGTAGCCAAGGGAAGATGACGGCAGATTTTTGGAATATATACATACCAGTCTCATTACGATATTTTCCTTGTCTATTAAGGCTACTGACGATGACAAACTTGTTCATAGCAGACATAAACTCAGAGTTGTATGCATGATTCGAACCTCTAGCCTTACAACTGTGAATCTTACGTTCTAGCTACTCCACCACACTAGATCACCACAGCTTTACATTCGTTTATGACATAAAGCAATATTTTGATAAATATCTCACAATGCTAATAAATTAACGAGACGACGGCGGCTGACAGCAATCGGTGAATTACATCGTGTCTTCTCGTTACCTACCCCCAAATCCCTACAATGTGTAAAGGCTTCATGCAATGTGTTCAACCTATCATCACTTAAGGAGCCGAGACATATACGCTTAAATCTAAGGTCCACAAGTTCAAACTCGTACGAGCGATTTAAAAAGCTGTGCTTGGAGTTTGACCCTGAGTCGTATTCGCAACTAGGTGATCTGTAAGACAACTAATGATACTAACATAGCTCAACGCAAACTTAGCAAACTGAAGTGGACGCAGAACCGATAAATAATCGTTGGGATAGAGGCGTGTTCTTGTGTAGACACTGTAAATAGGCAAACGCATTGTAAGATATAGTGACGATATAATCAACGCAGTAGTCAATGGACGAAAGCGTAAAACTGAGGATCAGACTGAGTTGTAAGCCGTGAGACAGGCCTATGTCCAGCTGTGGGATAGGCTAATGATACTGATTGCTGGCAATATTAAGGAGCGCGTGCAAAAAGCCACACTGACGAGCAAGTGACGTCACTTTCCACCACAATTAATGATTTAAAAATAATAATACACATATTATAATATGTACTCTGCCGCCTTCCGCGTATTACCCGCCCGTACCTCATTCACACAGATTACTCGCCAGTTACTATCAGTCACCAATACCACAGCTTTGGAGACAGTTGCCGGGAGGACAAAACGAATCGCTGCAAAGGAGCACCGACCAGTCATTCGGAACAAGCCAATCGGAAACCACGTTCCATCGAACAGAACATTCCAGTTTGTTGATGTTATTTCGTTGACCTCACAGTCTGTTATTTTACATTTTTAATTCATTCAATTTAAAAACGTGTGATTGACAATTTTGAGTTAATGTCGTTGTCAGTAAAATAACGTAGAGCTTGCTACGGAAATGCAACGGCGTAGCGGAATTCAACCGGATTTAGCAGACAGTGAATTTATGTATTGAGGTTGGTGGAATACATGTTTTGTGAGTTATTTCATTTTAGACTAGCTGCAAGTGCCGGGAATTGCTCGGCTGATATTTGTTTCATATCATCTTTGTCATGGTATTTACAAAACACTACATCATTCCCGATGGTTACAATCTTTGGTGTCTTCAAGTCGAGAATGAATTTGACTTCTTCTATGTAAACACGCTTTAACGTAGACCCCATCGTAACTTAACATCAGGCGATATAGCAGTCAAGTAAAAACCTGGCATTGTTAAAAAAACGTAAAATGATTAAATATATAAAATACAATACAATAATTCATTGTTAAAAAGCCACAAGCCAAAGCAAAACAAAACATAAAACCATAAATACAATTTAAATCATATATAATATCTGGGTAACGAGCGCAGTGCAGTGCTAGGTAATGATATACATATGATCTTCATGTTTTAATAGCTGCGTAACGGTGTGTTATTTTGGGTCGGCGTAGTGCTTGACATTTTTTAAAATAATAAATACACAATCTGATTCGGAGCCCCGCGCACACCGCTGTCTTTTCGAAGTCATGTACGTAATGCCGCTAACATAAAAACGTTGAAGGGAAACATCGTGAGAAAACCGACATGTACCTAGAATCTTTCGAGGTCATGTGTCATGCACCAACCCGCACTGGGACCGCGTGGTGGATTATGGTTTGACACTCTCCTTGGGAGAGAAGGCTCCGAGCCCCAGCAGTGGGACCATTTAGTGGGCTGATTATGCATCGTACATCACTAATTTGAGTGGCCACTGCTAAGTCCTTTACTACTTTGTTCTCCAATATGCCAATAGAGTTATAATTCATTTGTTTTTTTTTCATTCCTGTAATTTTACATTTATTCAAGTGTTAGAAGAGAACATATAGATGAAATTTCCATTTAAAATCTAAATAATTTTGAGTTTTTGAGTGTTCTCAACAACGTAAAACACATGACACTACATTGAGACACATTCGACACTACTCAAATAATACATTTCAACATACGACTACTCCACCAAACATGTGGCTATGATATCGTACAAACTCTACGAGACACTACAGTATTTATTAACCCCAACATAACTTTTACTTTTTTCTCCGTTGTAAAATTTACAATTTAGATTACATACTTCACATTTAAAACTGCAATTTTGTCTTTGTTCAGCCTGTACAAAAAGTTATTTGAAGGTATGGTACTGAAGCCTACAAGACAAGCTTTGCCTTTTAAATGTACAAGTCGAGTTTTCTTTAGAAATACAAAAAGATGAGTTACCATTTCTACGTCTCTGTGCTTCTACCTATTCCGTTATCATCAATCATCATCAACAGCCCACTAAACGTTCCCACTGCTGGGACTCGGGGCCTTCTCTCGCAAGGAGAGAGTTAAGGCCATAATCCACCACGCTGGCCCAGTGCGGGTTGACGGATGACACATGACTTCGAAAGATTCTAGGTACATGTCGGTTTCCTCACGATGTTTTCCTTCACCGTTTTAAGTTAGCGGCATTTACGCACATGACTTTGAAAAGACAGTGGTGCGTGTGGGGTTTGAACCCGGGGTCTCCGGATCGGCAGCTGCCGTTCTCCCGACTAGACCACCGTAACTTATAACGTAACTATTCCGTTATAACTCTACCGAATAAACCTATATTGATGCTGTTTTTTATGTTTTGAAACTGACGTGATTGGTTCTTAGCTAAGTACGAGTAAATTTGTGCCGGTAGTGAGCTAAATTAATAGGTATTAAGTGAAATCTAAATATTTTCAATAACAAATAGACCATTATGTTGAAACAAATGTCCATTAAATTATTGTTCTTGTAAATGAGATTGGTGGATGCCACATGTTCTTGAAAGATATATTTCTTGACACATCTCGCCGGTTTACTCACGATGTTTTCGACGTCGTACATATTTTAATTCGGTTCCAAAGTAACCTTTGGAACGGAAGAGCTAGTTTTTAGAGAGTGATGGTTAACTTAACGATAAAATTGCAAAACATTGACATCGTTCATTACAGTTGTAATCTTATATATAAAATTCTCGTGTCACAGTGTTTGTTTCCTTACTCCTCCGAAACGGCTTTACTGATTTTAACCAAATTTTATATGCATATTCTGTAGGTATGAGAATCGGCTACTAGCTATTTTTCATACCCCTAAGTGACAAGGGTTGTTCACTAAGGCAAAACAACGTTTGCGGGGTCAGCTAGTATGTATATACAACGTGGTGGATTTACCCCCAACAATATTTTAACAGTCCATTCTAACACTGATGTAGACTTCATCACCCAAGGTCTCTTTCCCTTCAGCACGGTAGATCACGAGATAATTCGAGTCAAAGTTTGACGTAAAATTCCCACCAAATCACCAGCTTCAACCCTAAAGCATGTACAGCAGACAAAGGACCTTGCCACCGACGCCGCGACGTCATACAAAAATCCGTTCGGAGATGTGGCCATTAGGGGTATGTCAAATGAAATAACAACCAAAAAATTTAATTTTTTTTTGGAATTTTTTTTTGAGCTTTCATGCCTAATTTTCACATACATGATTCAAAACTTAATGTAGATGAACTACCATAAATATTGTTGCACCTTTCTGCAACACCTTGTATATGTACATAAAATATTTTGAATATAATTATATTATCGAACAGTGAAATTATGTTCTAAACTTTGAAAATGTATACTTTTTGTCCACTTTTTTTTTAATGACGTGTAAATTAAACATTTATGAATAAATAACTTTGACTTCGAAACTTTAAAATGTAACTTGGGAATAACAGAGCTTCCAAAAGTAATCCGCAGTCACTCTCAGCTTATGTAAATACAATTGCTACAGTCGGATATGATGAAATTCGGTCAGGGGTTATGGGGATATTGAGGTTAAGTTCAGGGGCTCTTTGGCCCGGAACGGTGATACATTTCGAACAAAGATTCCAATATGCCGAGTTTAAGAAATATTGGCCGCCAAATAAACATTTGTGCCCATTTCTCTCACGACACTATCTAGACCCAAACTAAGCAAAGCTGTAGAATGGGAGCCAGATAGATGAAACATCTTATATCTCCAGCTAACGAGAGCTGTGCGGTGCTATTTCTGAGTGGATTTTCTCCGACAATCTTTGTGTCTTCAAATAGATAGATAGATAGATAGATTAACTCTTTATTGCACTTAATTTAAAAATAAAACAAATGTTACTTATAATAGAACCAAAAAAGTAGCAATTGGCGAACTAGAGAATGATCGGTTTCTTCTAGGTGAAAACGCTCCATGATAGACCGCATCGTCGCTTAACATCAGGCGAGATGACGGTCAAGTGTAAGCCAATACATTTTTTTATAAAAAGGAGACAGATGCGTTTTCTCTGCCACGGCTTCACGGAGAGTTGCAGGCACGTTATTTATAGATTACTACTATAGACCCGCCCCGGCTCCGCACGGGTGCAATGCTGATACTAAATATTAGAGATGGGCCGAGTACTCGGTTGATACTCGGTACTCGGCATACTCGGCGGGTTTTTCGATACTCGTACTCGGCCTCGGTACTCGGTTTGAATGCCGAGTATACTCGGTTTAAGAAAAGCAATATATTTAGGTAGGGTTCTCTGCCTTTTCGCCGAAATTTATTTACAGGGATGCCATTTTCATTTGGAACTAACATTATACAGGTTGTTTTTTTATTATTGGAGTATTTTTTTCATAATTATTTTTCTCATGTTTGTGCTCTATGTACTGAAACAAAAGCGATTTGATTCTGGCACTTCGCCGGCCGCTGCCGCGGAATGCTCGCTTCGCTCGCTTGGCTTGTGCCTTGTTGGTCAGAGTTCTAACTTCTAACCTAACCAAACCGATTCCTTTCTATTTCACCTTAACTTCATTCCGAACTTTGAAATTTTGCAAATGTGTAGATTTGTGGAGTTGGAGATTTTTGTGGTTATAATATTACATGTAAAAATAAATTATTTTCTAATATAATATAAATGTACAAAAGAGAACTGATACACAGACGAAACGTTATTTGTCTAAAAGCTGTTTGGAAGCTGGTAGTGAAAGATTTGACAAATGATAAGTGCCTTGAACGTATTGAGTCGTTATAAAAATCTGTTTAACAAAAATTCTGCCAAATGAAACGTTGCCATACAAAAAGTTGACAATCGGTAGTTGTCAAAGTGAAACATAGACGAACTGTTTGTTGGCCAGTGATAATCGGCCAATCACTTTTCGGCGAAAAGGCAGTATCCCATTTAGGTAGATATAATTAAGCCAACAGTTAATCAAAAAGTATTTTTTACTAATTTAGGAAAGCTTTGACAATCTCAATCAATAAAATCAAAATTATGCTAATGAATTAGTAGTAATAGTAACCTGTTTGTACTTGTTCACCCGCGCGAAATGGGAATTTTATTGAACCGAGTTACTCGGCCGAGTACTCGGTTGAAAAAAAATGGAACCGAGTAATACTCGTTACTCGGCAAAAGTGTTACTCGGCGCATCTCTACGTAAATATAATAATAATAAAGTGGCCAAGTGCGAGTTGGACTCGCCCATGAAGGGTTACGTTGCAGCAAGTAACATAATATACATAGTGCACATAGTTCTTGTAGTTCCTTGTAACTTTGATCGAAGTTTCAATAATAGTGTATTTATGACGTACTAAAAAAAACTACTCATCAAATCGAGTTCAAACCAATTTTCGTTGGTAGTTTAGTTTTAGTTTGTTACGACTTAATCTGATATGTATCTGTTCATGTAATCCTGACTATCTGTAACATAATGAAGCAATAAATGTTTGAGTATTGAGTATAGTACATCATACATTTTTTTAGATTTTTCATTCTCTTACTTTAGAAATTAGAGGGGGGGGGGACATATTACCACTTTGGAAATGTCTCTCGCGCAAATTATTCAGTGTAGACGAAAATGATTTTAGAAACCTCAACATCATTTTTAAAACCTATCGACACCCCACACGTGTAGGTTTGATGAAAAAAATTTTTTTGAGTTTCAGTTCTCAATATGGGGGGGCAACCCTAATTTTTATTTTTTTGTTCAAATCTTAATGCGGTTCACAGAATACATCTACTTACCAAGTTCCAATAGTGTAGTTCATAGTTTCGGCAAAAAGTGGCTGTGACATACGGACGGACAGACAGACAGACAAATAGATAGACAGACAGACAGACAGGACGAATCTATAAGGGTTCCGTTTTTACGTTTTACGGAACCCTAAAAATGGTTATTGTGGGTTATTCCTAAGAGACATATATGTACTAAGGCAGACTTTTGGTACACCTTTATGAAGGGGTATGTACTGCATTATTTTAATCTAGCTCGTAGGGTTCAGCCAGCGATTGCAGTGTAAGCGGAAAAAATGAGTTTATTTGTAACATTACATTAGAAACCTTTAAAATGATCAGTGTTCCTCTCCTATTTTCTACACGTATTATACATATAAACCTTCCTCTTGAATCACTCTATCTATTTTAAAAAACCCGCATCAAAATCTGTTTGGTCTGTTTGTGGTTGAAAGATCTAAGCATATACAGGGTTATTGGTAATCAGCCTGCATCCTTTTAAGGGGATGTTAGGTAAATTCAATACGTCAACTTTTGTTCTACAGTTTTAAAAAAAAAAGGTTTTTTTTTGTTTTACAAAATAAATTAAAAGTGCATTTGCACGGTCTAAAAGTATCGAACTCTTCGTAACAATTAGTAACGAGAGCGCGTACGCTCTTTAACGCGCAAAAAATGATGTACCGAAGTGAATAAACACTAAAAAGTAGCTAAACAGTACAAAAAAGGGCAACAAATACAAAAAAAATTTTTGGGTTATCTATTAAGTTTTAACGAAAGTTGTAGAACAAAAGTTGTTTATTTAAATATACAGAACATGCCCTTAAAAGGATGCAGGCTGATTACCAATAACCCTGTATAGGGACGGAAGCGACTTGTTTTATACTATGTAGTGACTAGCAGCCCCCCGCCGTTTTACCTGCACAGTTCCCGTTCTCGTTATTTTCCCGTGACAAAAAGTACCCTAAGTGCTATTCCAGACTATAATCTAACTGTATTCTTGCAAAATTCAATTCGATTTGTTCAGACGTTTCAACGTAATTGTGCAACAAACATATAAACATCCAAACTTTTGCATATTATTACATAATAAGTATAATATTATATTTATAGTATAATGAATAAATTTGACAATTTTAACTACCTATTTTGACTTTGCATTATTACATTCACATAAGTTCACATAACATTATTAGAGCCATATACACACACACAAACAGAAAATTAATGCGTACCTTCATCACACCTGGCTTTTTACGTCGGAATCAAAACACTTATTGAAAAGCCTCCGGCAATAATTACCCTGACAGCGATAACCGCGTGTTACCCGGGTCGTTTCCCCCTTACCCCAAGTTAAATACTTGTCTCACCAGCGATGAGGAAGCTACAAACTATCGGTTATAATCTGGTTTAAAAAATGTACAAGCTACGATGCCTTAGATGAATAAACCATTTTTTTTTTTGTTTTAAACTAGCTGACCCTTTTTTATCGTTAGTATTTTCTAAATTTTCGTGTATACAAACATTGTGCTGATGATTACGAACACATAAAATAAAGAATCATCAAATTCGGTGCAGTCATTCAAAACTTATCAGCGTACATACATTTATGTATAAGATGGACCTTTGGTAGCTGACCAAATAGACCAGAGAGGCAAACGTCAGTCATGGGTCGACGATATCGTCTTTATCGCGGGTCGAGCGTGGACTCTGTTGTATAAAAAAAAAATTGGCAGTCATAGGAACTGGAGATAGAAGTGAAAACTTATAACTCAGAATTTGCTATCTTACTTTGGAAACTGTTACACTAACCGGAGGGTGTGGCCAAGCCATCATGGCATGGCCATCTAGAAATGCGTCAGCATTTCGCATTGGCTGACGCATTTTTAGATGGCCAATGGTCATAGTCCCGAGTTAATCCGAAGATTTCTTGTCATATCCGAGCGTGACGCTAGAATTCAATTCACACCCCACGAATATAAACGCGCCAAAAGAAGTTTTCATCTCAAAAATCTCTTCTCGATCAGCGCTTTACTCGCTTCTAGCACATCGACAGTGGGACGAGTGCCTTTTTTCCTGTTATTCGCGGCTAATAAAACCCTCAATTAATCACCTCTAGCCCCGGAAACGCAACAGGCTGACTTATTACCAGTTTTCACTTAACCCGCGTAACTAGTAACACTGGCGTGCATGAATGTGGAACTTTTTGATATACGTTCCTTTTATAGCGTGTATTGGTATGAATCTTTAAGTTAGGACTTCCGTTTTTTGAAATGAAAACTTCTTTAGGCGCGCCTAGACAGATTTTTCGTGGGGTGTGAATTGAATTCTATCGTCACGCTCGGGTATGATAAGAAATCTTCGGGTAAACTCGGGACCATGGCCATAGGCCATCTAGAAATGCATCAGCCAATGGAAAATGCTCAAAGGGCGTGGCCTGGGCATCATTGCATGGCCATCTAGAAATGCGTGAGCCAATGGGAAATGTTGACGCATTTCTAGATGGCTATGCCATGATGCCCAGGCCTCGCCCTCCGGTTACACCCGTGTAGTTTCCAAAGTAAGCTATCAAATTATGAGTTATAAGTTTTCACTTCTATCGGCAGTTCCCATGACTGCGATTTTTGTTTTCTTATTTTTTGGTATTGGCATTATACTAAAGGAGTAATTAAAAAAGTGATCCAACTTTGGCCATACCGTCGCTTTCCACCTGGCCAGTTGGAGTCCAATCATCCCTCAAAAATCAGATATCGTAGTGTAGGTACCTTACAGCTTCGTACCAAAAAGGTGCTTAAGAGTCTACCGTGTTATTCAAAATTAAGTGACGCGAGATTTTATAAAAAAATGTTATGGTAAATTAGCACGAATTAATTTATATCTAATTGTGCCCGTGGTTTCACGCGCGTTTTAAAGGAGAGAGAGACAAGTCAAACTTTTAACGAGACGTACCAAAAGGGTCATAGGCTTGGACACCCTTGTGCGATAAAGATTTCAAAGTCTTGAACATCGCCGTAAACTTGCTAGCTTGTCGGTTTTTCATTTCGGAGAGTGTGCGACTGATCTGCATGATCTAATTACACATTGCCGTTTTTATTATCGGACTGGTTGTAGCTGGAAATAGCATGGAAGCAATCGTTTCATGGTTAACGTTCTAAAATTAAATCCAGATTGAGAACGAAGAGATTTGACTCTACATTTGTAATAAGACCGTCTAGGCTGTGGAATGAGTTGCCTGAGTGGGGTTTACCCGATGGTTACAATCTTGGTGTCTTCAAATCGAGAGTTAATCGGTATTTTCTAAGTAAGCACGCTCCATCGTAGACCGCATCGTCGCTAAACATTAGACGGGATGGCGGTCAAGTGTAAACTTAAAATGATTATAAAAATGAGTAAAAAATAATTACCGTGAAAAAGTGTTAAACCGCACGTTTCATTGCGTGGCTAAATAGATAGCTACTTTGATAGATCCTCTGTTTTCTAAAATCCAAAATATCACATCAGTTATGCTGACAGAATTACCATTCATTCGCTAAGCGTGTAGTAAACTAGTAAACGCACTACGATCGCGAATACTATCGGAATATCATTAAATAAGACCAGGAACTGGCTTAGCTTTGATCTTGCTCTCTCTCTCTTTTCTTTTCGCTTGAAATGATAGAGACAGCTATAGCAACGCCAAAGCAGATTTAGTTAGGCGGTAGAATGGCTGGTTTGATAGACGAGGGCAACTGGATAGGTCAAGGATGGTGGCTTCGCGAAGGTTGACGTAGTGTCACGGAAATGACGGAAGCTTTGTATACTTACACGAAACTGTCAGAAAGCAGAACAAACTGATCATAAAATCCTAGTTCCTATTTAATTAATCCTACTGATATTATAAATGTGAAAGTTTTTTAAATTTGTAAATACAGGGTGTGTCAGTAAGAGTGCCCTTTTTCATTTTAAAATAAAAACAAGTATTTTATGACAGAGTTGTGATATTTTTATTGTATTGTAAAGAAGACATGTTCCGATTAAGTATGGAATAAAATATCCGGCAAATGACCCCCACGGCTTCGATTACAGGCCATTACTCTTTTCATGAAATGTTCCATGACTTTTGCACAGAGATGTGGCTGTATCTCACCGATACACATACAGGGTTTATTCGCATAAGCCCGAGATTTCACAAAACCCCAAAGAAAGAAATCGCACGGCGTTAAATCGCACGATCTTAACACTTTATATTGGTAAATATATACATACATATGTTGATACCTAAGTAATTTTTTGCGGTGCTTTAGTGGTTTTTCTCCGATAGTTACAATCTTGGTGGCTTCAAATCGAGAGTGAATCGGTTTCTTCAAGTTAAGCACGCTCCATCGTAGACCGCGTCGTCGCTTAACTTCAGCGAGATGACGGTCAAATACAAAACTATAACAGTTAAAAAAAAAAAAAAAAAGTAGTATGCGAAAGTTTGGGTGTTTGTTTCTCAGTCAAGTCGGAACGTCTGATCGGATTGGGTCAAAATTTTGCACATAAAATAGAATCTGGAATAACACGTAGGCTACTTTTTATCCCGGGAAAATAACGGAACTAGAAATACGCGGGAAAACCACCCGGCGCTTAAGTTAAGAATTTTTTTTTTATCGTGCGGTCATTCATAGGTACTGTTTTATTTTCATTATAAAACTTGTTTACTATCTACGTTAAATTACAACAATACCAGTTCAGCCACGCATACTACACTCATCGTAAATTTGCATGTCACGGCGCGGCGGCCGTTAGTACGTCGATTCTCATTCAGTAGTATTTTTCATTTGTCGTCAATTTGCTGCTTTTATTTTTAGTCTACCATAGAATGTTAACTTAATTGTTCGGAGCGGTTGAAATCATGCTATAAATAGAAGTTGGGGAGTTCATTTCGGTTATTTCACGATGTCATGTCATGTTTGAGTTCTAAGCCATAAGGCCGCGAATTAAAATGCTTAAATAAATAATAGTATTCTTGTTTTTGTAATTTGTACCCTGTGTTTTGCAATCTATTAATACATAGTTGTTTTATTGTATTGTATTGCTATTTGGTTGGTGGAAAGTCGACATTAAAAAGTTAACGAACAGAGTTCATAGTTTAACGTCACTAAAATGGTACATTTGCGACCGAACCGACAGTAAATCGACAGGATATAAATCAATGAGAAACTTCGTTCAATTTCATGTATAACCATTTGGCGAAACTTAAATTTCTAAACGACTCCTAATGTTTGGTTACAGGAGCGAGGTGGATGTCCCGGAACACGAATCAATTATGAGGGGAGTCCCCGTATGTCGCGTGACGCAGCGCGTTAGCCGACGCTGAAGTGGAGTAATATGGTGCTTTGGCAGTCCTCCGCCAAGCCTATGTACGTGAGGACTGTGTGGGTCGACGGCTTCAGACACGCTATCCTCACGCAAGACGACCCCTACCTACAAAATCTCAAACGCCGCAGACCATACTCTTCAACGTCTACCTGCTCCACAAAAAACACAACATCCAGACTCAGTCATCACAAAAACGAAGTCGAGGACTGCCTGAGAAAATTAAACCTAGTCGTTAAGAGCAGAAAGTCGCATATCACGAAACGACCGAAAAGCTCCAACGAACCTGATATAGAGAAACTTAACCTAACTGACGTCGACGACGATTCTGAACACGAGCTGATATTGAAAGCGAGCCCTCAGCCGCTGAATGAGAGCGGGAGATACGACTTCTACACGATGAAAAACATGAGAGCAAACAAGACGGCGCGGACGGACGTGCAAGAGAACTCGGAACTCTCAGAGCGTGTGCTTCAATGGCTCGATCTGGCGGGAAAGGTTGATCTACTCGCGCCGCAAAACGCCGAGCGGATGTCACAGCCCAGACACAGCTGGCCCGAATTGCAACGAAGACACAACCTGTTAAAATCGAAAACTGCAATCGACATACGCAAAGACGGCCCGAAGTTACAGTCGCCCAAGGCATGCGATAGCCCAAAAGCGCAACACGGTATCGACCGGCACGAGTTTTATGTCCCGACGTCCGCGACTACGATTGAGAACTACGCGAGACAGTCACGGAACGCCAAAATCACGCCACGGGGCGAGACGCCGGTGAAAACGAGAGACAACACCGGCAAAACAAAACCGACGACATTGAAATCTGTACAAGAGGCGCGACAGAAGGTCGCCAGCGAACGCAACGCAGTTGAGAAGCAATACGCAGACATGGTGAATAAGAAACTGATACCAGATTTGAGCAAAACTGCCAAGAAGCAAGTGCATATATTCATGCCAGAAATGCCGAAGAAATCGTCGGCCTCCAATGTGTCCACAACGAGTCGAACGGAGAGTATTATGTCCATGCAACCGCAAAAGATTTTGACCAAATAAAGCCATACATTTTTAATTGTTTTTTTTAATATAAGTCCTTTATTTGGAAACAAATATCTGGAATCCTCATAAAAGAACTAGGATCAGCCTACGACTCCAGCTACGTGGACCTTGTAAATGGCTATTCCCTAAGTAATTGTACATTTTTCGCTGTGTTACGAGTATTTCAGATGACAATGTATTTGAGTTTCAAATTTAAGCTTGATCGCTTCAGTTCTTATACGACGTAATTTGAGCAACAAAGATTCAAACTTTCCCATTTCTAAACAGCTTTATTACTCGATAGTTATCTATCCTAGTGTGTTGAGCAGCAGCGTCGCTGGTAGGTACAAAAAGTTTCGCCACTGTGGTCGGCAAACCGCACACCCAAAGACTCGAACGAAGAGATTTAACGCTACTGTTATGATAGGAACGTCTAGGCTGTAGAATGCGTTACCTGAGAGGTTTTCCCGATGTTTACAATGTTGGCGTCTTCGAATCGAGAGTGAATCGGTTTCTTTTAGGTAAGCACGCTCCATCGTAGACCGCATCGTCGCTCACATCAAGAGTTCAAGTGACTCAAGTGTAAACCTACATAAAATAGTTTTAAAATGGCCAGTGAAGCGACTATGGGCAAAACTCTCTTATTACGTCACGACCTCGCGAAGAGATCGTATGTTTTCACGGCTAAATAGTATTAGTAAATATCGATAATTTGTATTTTAATTTCTTTGAATCGGTAGTATTAGTAGTACCTTTATGTTATAGTGTCAAACAAAGTGTACCTAACTAATATCCAAACGATCCTCGTAATGGTACGTCGACAATGGACATCTGGAACCTCACGTCGACGATGATTTAATAATATTTGAATATTTTTATAATAAAATGTATATTAGCTTTCACTAAATTCTAATAAAATAGGTGTTAGGTCAGAGCTCACGGTAGTAACGCCACTATATCTTCTATAATAAGGTCTAAATTAGTGAAGCAATTTCTATGAACAATAATTTATTAGAAAATAGGGGACTCAGAAAAAAGCTCTCTAATCTCTAGGAACATCGAACCCTCGCACGCCCCGCAGTTCATTCCGCGGGGTTACATATTGAAAAGCTAAATATGTTTGTCAAGTGGTGGGTATCGAATCCTCGATCTACACCTCATTGGGCAGACTAGACTTAGAATGGCAGTAGCAATGGTAGTAATGGAACTCTTTGCAGTCCGTCTCAGGTACTTCCTGAGGCGGACTGCAAAGAACCACTCACCACATATTTGCCAGTTATTCTACTGCCAAGCTGTAATGTCCAAACATCACTATGTTCCGATTTGTAGGGTTATGTTTCCAGAATAATTACAGGACATAGATATAACTTGATGTTTGAGTGAGGAGTGCAGTGCTAGGTAATGATTTGGACTTTTTCATGTTCCAATAGCAGCTGTGTGACACTGTATTATTATGGGCGGCGTGTTCCTTACTATCAGATATATGGAACATGACTTACTTGTCCCGTCACTGTATACTGTAAAAAAAAAAAGCAAAGGATAAGTAGAAAAGATATAAGTACTTAATATCCTTCAACACGAAGAAGAATGAACTGAAAAACAATCCTCACGTATTCAACCAGGGAGTCCTTAATAAATCGCCTTCGGCATTGCTATAGCCGTCTTTAAAATTATCGAAAATAGCCGACTTTAAAAGAATCTAAGTTTGGCAAATTTGCCGAACTTAGATTATCATCGTTTACAACTCGTGTAAAACTTACCCCAAACCCGATAGTGGCGACGTCCCTGGCCTGGAACCGCGACCGCAGCGGCGGGTCGAGCGGCTGCCCCGTATAGCGCGGCACGGGCAGCCCCAGTGCGATGACTCGGAAGTTGTCATCGACTCGGACTAGACGCCATTTTGCCACTTCCTCGGGACCATGTTCCTGGAAACACGTACTTTGTTAAAGGTAGCCATGTATAACTTTTTTTTTTTAAGTGAATACTTCTTTTGGCGCGCCTAGATAGATTTTTCGTGGGGTGTGAATTGAATTCTAGCGTCACGCTCGGGTATGATAAGAAATCTTCGGATAAACTCGGGACCATGGCCCTTGGCCATCTAGAAATGCGTAAGCCAACGGGAAATGCTGACGCATTTCTAGATGGCCATGCCATGATGGGCAGGCCACGCCCTCCGGTTACAACCATGTAGTTTCCAAGGTAAGCTATCAAATGCTGAGTTATAAGTTTTCACTTCTAATATCGGCAGTTCCTATAACTGCCAATTTTTTATAGTATAGAGTGACGAGACGAGCAGGACATGTGCCTGATGGTAAGCAACATGCCTGCCACATAACAGCACAGTGACACGCAGCTATTGGAACACGAAGAGTCCAAATCATTACCTAGCACTGCACTGCGATCGTCACCCAGAGATCTAAGATATTATATCCCTAAGCCCTGTAATTTATCTGGAAACATTGCCCTTCAAACCGGAACACAGTAATGTTTGCACATTATTGCTTGGCGGTAGAATAACTGGCAAAGGTGTGGTACTCCCCCAGGCGAACTCTGCGAAGAGTCCTACCACTACTAAGCCCGCTAGAAAAAAAATTGGCAGTCATAGGAACTGCCGATAGAAGTGAAAACTTATAACCGGAACCGGGGTGAAACCGGAGGGCGTGGCCTCGTGACCATGGCCATCTAGAAATGCTGACACATATCTAGATAGGCAATGGGAAATGCTAACGCATTTCTAGATGGCAAATGGCCATGGTATCGTGTTCACCTGAAAATGTGTTATGGTTCCCGAGCGTGACACTAGAATTCAATTCACAGCCCACGAAATATCTGTCTGTGGCGCGTCAAAAGAAGTTTTAATTTCAACTAGAGCTGCGCTTCAGCTCACGGCTGAAGCGTTTGAGCGGCATCCGTGAACCGGCTCACAGATCAGATCAAAAGTATACAAAGATACTCTGACTCAAGGGCGGATCCGCTTTGACTCCACGGGGGTCACATGACTCCATGGCTCCAGGGAGGGCGGCGGTCACGGGAGTCACATAGTCATGGTCACAAAATTGTGCGATAAGTACATGCGTGCTTTTAATCAGTGGTCCATCTAGGTACTGGACCCAGCCCAGGGGGCATGACCCCCACGACCATGACCCCCACTGGATCCGCACCTGCTCTGACTACTCTCAATAGTAGAAAACGTTTTGTGGGTAGAGAGTACTGATACTACTACAGTCACAGTATCAGATATTAATTAACCATAATCTGACTCTGAGTGAGAACTTTTTGATTCGTTGATTGACCTGTTGAGTAGCCTGTGGTTAAATATTATTGTTGTATAAAAAGCTGCAGATCGTTCTTGAGCAGCACCTGAGGAGTCATTTTGCCATTTTTAGGTCTGCTACGTCATCTTTTGCGATCTGGCTTCCACTGCGTGGTAATTTTGGCCCAATGATCATCCGACATGCGGCAAAGCTAGTAAGAATAAGACAAATGTATTGTTCGACGCTCACTTGTTTTTCAACAACTTATCAGGGATTGGCGTTTCAAATAATTCGCCCAAGTCGCTGGTAGTGCTAAAACCTTGCCGTGTCTCGATAGTGGGAGCTTAGACTCTGCAGTGACGGGTACCTGGGTTGAGTATCTGGGAATTATGAACATTACTTCATGTACTTATACCCTACATATTTACTCACCTCCAACAGTTTGTCGTACCTAGAAGCGGGGATCAAGAACCTCCCATCTTCAAGGTGCATCTCCCTGTTTTCCAGCAAATTGTTTAACACTGGCAACACATTACGTTCCGCCTTCTCTATTCCTTCTAGAACGAGCACTCGTCCTTCTACAGCCGCCCGAACTGCGCTCTGTGGGTTAAAATCAAAGTTAATACAAAAAATATGGAAATGTTCAACGATCTCAATACAAAGATGTGGCCTCCCAAACTTCTGGGCATACGGAATCATGATATCGTTGGGAGTGAGCTCACTCTTTCCGTTCTAGTCGGTTGCAGAGAGCGGTGGACGCCGGACGTTTTTACCCATCACTATTCGTTGTCAACAACTAAAATAAGTAGAACCACAGCAAATCTCGCCGTCAAGGGTCAAGTAGATTGGTTGTTTGTAAATCACTTACAATACACACAGAGACGGAGGCAAACAAGTTGACCCAAATTTGACGTGGAAGGGGAAAGTTCGCTCACGTTCTCTTCATCTCATGACACTTCCACCAAAGAGACCTTAAAAATTTAACTGCGCAGATAACTTCATTGGTTCAACTGATTTGCCGGCACCTATACGCTACAAGCACCCAACGAACGGCCGGTACCGAAAATCTAATTCATAACAAACTACTATCATGGTGGGTTGATGTGCTGTGTTTATGGCTGACCATCAACTAAATTGATTTGTTTCTGTATTAAAAAACATTTTTAAATGATGTAAATCTTCTTTTTTCATACTTCACCTGATCAAAATATTTAGCAGTAGAGCTCTGAATCTCCCGTCTCTGCTTGAGGTCCGCCTCGGTGGTGTCCCGAGAGAGAGCCACGTATTCCAGTTCCCTCTGCGTCATCTCCAGGTATTGCAGAGCTACTTTACGTCTGAAAACATATAGAGAACTAAATACCTGCCCTGAGGATATGGGTCGATGTGACATCAGCCTAGCGATTCTGAATCCAGTCGGATCGATCCGACGCGGAGTCTCATCTCTCGGTTTTTGTCTTATCTGTGTGGTGGATGACATTTGCAATCGAAAGATTCTAGGTACATGTCGGTTTCTTTATGATGTTTTCCTTCACCGTTTTAAGTTAGCGGCATTACGCACATGACTTCGAAAATACAGTGGTGCGAGTGAAATTTGAACTCGGATCGGATCGGTAGGTCTACCGCCTAACTCTAAAGCATTCGGAAAGCATGAGATGTCTTCATTGCATTTGTAATGTAATGCTTTCATTTTGGAGCGATCGCCTAACTACTAATGCTTTAAAAACTTGCTCAAGTAATCACAGATTAAAAACAATTGAAGTAAAGCATTCGTTATTACGTTTCGACACACGTAATCGGTTTCGTCAAACTAGTCAATGCGAAAATATTTTATGAGTTTGTTCAACAGTTAAAACGTCAAAAAGCATCAGTTCATATTTCAAATTACTAGATTTGCTATAAATATTTTTTATTTTATTTATTTAGGTCAATATGGAAGAGCATTATTAGCACTACGATTAACCGAAGATAGGAAAAACACAAAAAACGGAACGCAATATTTGACAATTACGCTAAGTGTTCCCACTGTATTTTTTAATTTCTTTCTAGGTTTTATTTCTAATAATCTACATAAATCTCAAATATCCATAATTGATAGAATATCGTCGTTTTTCTTTTCAAATTCAGTGAAAACATTATTTAAAAAGAAGTTTTCATCGAAAGAAATTATCACAAGTTACTTATTCTTCGCCAAAGTTAATTGTAGTAAAAAAATACCTATGTGAGCCTAGCTTGCTGTGGATATATTTGGCTGGCAACATTGTTATTGTTTATTTTTACTTTGCATATATAACCTCCATCTGAGGTAAACATTTACGATTTAATTTATGATAAACAATTGAAACATAACATAAATATCTAACATATTATTTGTTATTGTGATATTTAGTTTTTAAAGTCATGCAGTTCGCTCACTGTTGCTTTAGGAATCTAGCTAGCGATTCCCTATAAAAACTAGACTTCGGCGATGACGAAAACAAGTCTTTGTACTCTATTTTATGAGGTATGTAATGATAACAGGTAAATTTTAATAGTGTCCATCGCTGTTAGTCTTGTTTTCACATTTCGTGAGGGTGTGAGTTCGAATCCCGCTTCCATCTCTTTGAGTATTATTCTTAGTGCTGATGTATACATAAATTAAGTTTCATCATTTGTCCAGAGTCCTAGCAGTAGCATAAATTGGGCTGCCCATGTTTTATAATATTAGTATAGATAGAATGTTTGTCGAGGCGGCGGCTCAAGTGTACTGGCATGTCTTTAGAAGTGATAGGTAGATGTTCCTCTTGCAACACACCTGCCCATAACAGCACAGTGTCACAAACCTAATGAAATTAAAGCCCAAAACATTACCTAACACTGCACTGCACTTGTCACCTAGTGATATTAGGTGATTATCTCTAGGCCATGTGATTTCTGTGTAAAATTCATCCTCCAAAGTGATACTTATTAAACTTTTATGTAATGAAGGATCCTGATTCTGTTTGCACATTACTGCTTGGCGGTAGAATCACAGCCAAAATTGAATGATTTTCCCAGGCAGACTTTTATGTGCCTGATGGTAAGTGGCACAGTTCAAACGAACATGAAGAGTCCAAATCATTACCTAGCACTGCACTGCGGTCATCACCCAGATATCTAAGTTGTTATAAGCCCTGAATATCTCTAAGCCCTGTAATTTGTCTGGAAACATTGACCTTCAAACCGGAACACAGACTTTGAAAAGTGTTACCACTAGATCAATAAGTTACATGTTAAAAATAAAAGTTCTTTGTTTCAGATATATCTATTGTTATGCGTTATGGTTTGCGGTGGCCGATATATCAAGCTTCTCTGAAACCATCTCGACTCCCAGAACACCTTCGACGTCGCTGATTATTAAAACAAAGTTTTAAGTGTGATTGTCAAAGCACCTGTTATTTATAAGAGTGTGAGGAGTGTAAAAATATACTGAAAGTAAATTTATCTGTTGCATCGACAACAATAACAATCAATATTGTGTTTTTGTTAATTTTTTGTATCCTTAATGAGAGTTTTACTGTAGAATACCAGTAATGATTTCTTAATGATACATGAATCTACACAGATTGATTTATCTGTGTAGATTCATGGAGAAGAGTGAGATGAGATAATGCCTGGTGGTAAGCAATCATATAACTATTGAACAGGAAGTCTAAATAGCTACCTAGCACTGTACTTCACTCAAAAGTGGTTATGCCCCAGCCGTCTCTCCCAAAGAGTCCTAACCATACATAACTGAGTACACCTTGAGGTTGAGATATAAAAAGGTTTTCTATTACAGTTAATAATATTGGTGGTGGACATTTCACACACAACACCGTCTAGCCCCAAACTAATCAAAGCTTGTACCATACTACGGGAGCCAGATAGCTGATATAATACATATAGTAAATTCTTAAATACATAGGTACTTATTTTAAATAGCAAACACCCAGCCAAAGTACAAACATTTGTTTTCGTCACACAAATATTGTCACTGGATGGGGATCGAACCCATGGTATATCATAGCAGACTTACTACCAACTAGGCCAGACAGACCATTCTACTAGCTTTTTAAACTGAATGTCATGTTTGCTCTTTGGTCATAGGATGATTTAGGCAAAGGTTTTCATGTCCCCATGCAGATTATAGAATAAGAAATCAGAAACTAAAGAAATGTGGGTGTATTTATTCTCAATCATTTTTTAACAGTTCAATGCTGTTTGTTACATTGGGTATCCTTGTAAGACAACTCATTGTTTTCTTGTAAGCTATGGGAGCAGCCAGTAGTCAATATTTTATCTTCTTGTGACTCCTGAAACAATAACAAAATTTAATTATATTGCTATGAAATATTAACATTAAATCATTACATGACTAACAGCACCCCGTGGCTTTACCCGTGCATTACTACAATTCTTTTCCCGTTATAAAAAGTATAATACATAATAAATACACTATTTCAATCTGATCCCTTCTGACATTCCAAAGAGCCAAAACAATCTTTCACATACTAGGTATATAATATTTGTAAGAGGTGGCTGGTTCATAAATTAACTAAATAGACTGGCCTCGTGGCTTAGGTGGTAGTAGCTCTGCCTGTGAAGCCGAGGGTTGTGGGTTCGATCCCCACCCAGTGCAAATATTTGTGTGATGAATTCAAATGTTTGCACTGTGTCTGGGTGTTTGTATGTATAATAAGTATGTATTTAAAAACTATATAAGCATTATATCAGCTATCTGGCCGCCATCACACAAGCTTTGCTTAGTTTGGGGTCAGATGGTGTTGTGTGTGAATTGTCCACCAATATTTATTATAGGTTTGTAGTTTGTAATATGGAATTGTATACTTATTACTATAATTTTGAACCACATTCTGCTGTTCAATTCTGTATTTATGTCTAATGGTGTTTTATATTCAATACCTACAATCAAAAAAATATTAATGTACCTACCTACCTCCTGCTGTTTGCTGATAACAAGTCTCTCTCAATAATATTGATCTCAAGCAATTCAGAATGTTTAAAATAATAACTTAGTGGTAGTAACTTAGCCAGCCTCTTTAACAATTTGTGAACGTAAGTATTAAATCACAAATGATAATAACTAAAGCTAGGTATTATTATCCAAACAAAAAGGGTTTCTAGTTCATCATAAGTTCTTTCTTACCTTTATCTCAGGTTTGATGTCTCGTCCTTCAAAGATGCAAGAGGGAATTAATTATACCCTCTCAAAGTGTAAAATTCTGAGATTTACTTATTTTTAGTAAAATCACTATTTCTAACACGAAACTTGGCAAGTTATTGGTTTTTCTGCAGTAGTACATGTTCACCGTGCTATTTTTGATCTTTACAAACCAGTATCTAACGAAAATATTTGAGAATTACACTACTTGAATTCCAAAACAACACCTAAATTGGCGATGCTTTCATGACATGACTTGAGAGCCGATAATGCTTTGCTTGAAAGCAGCTACAACATTAGGCGGTCGCTATTTTAGTGCAAATGTATGGAGTTTCGTTCATTCTTTTGACTACTAATGCTTTCCTTAGAACGGAAAGCATTTGTAGTGTTCGGCTTTCATCGGCGGTACCAAATTGGCCGATGACGTCACAAATCAAAGCATTGCCGAAAGCAAGAGCGTTAGGCGGTAGACCTACGGATCGGCAGGCGCCGTTCCCGCGACTAGACTAGCCGTAACTTTCACAGACATAGATGGACTGTCTGCACATATGCTATTTTTCTTTGCGGAAAAAATAACGGTATCGGGAACTACACGGGTGAAACCGCAGGTAAATAATAAGTATTATAAGTCTGTTACACAATTTACATACAATTATGAGAGCCATTGTTCAAAGTACAAAGTATAGAGATAAGATTCAAGATAACACAGAAGCCAAAATAAATAATTCTGACTGGCCATTATTTTTTATCACAGATTTGGATCAAATTGTTATTGCCTTTGCAAATAGTAAGTGTTTCAATGTTACTGTGATATTTACGATACATTTCAGTAGCAGCATACCACTAAATGTTTCCACTGCTGAAACTCGGAACCTTCTCTCACATGAATAGAGTTAAGGCCATAATCCACCATGCTGGCCCAGTGTGGGGCGATGACGCATGACCTCAAAAGATTCTAGGAGCATGTCGATTTCCTCACGATGTTTTCCTTAGTAAGGGCTCCCACACAAAACTGCGATACGATGCGATGCGATGCGACGCCGCATCGGAGGAACTTGCGATGCGAAATGCTGCGATGGGAATATGTGCGGTAAACCGTTGGTTAGGGTAACTATACCTTTAACAGTAGTCAGCCGTGTTGGACGTGTTTTTCGGAAGCGTATTAATATGAATTTATTCCTACTTCAAACCCTCATTAATGCTTCCTCAAGAATTAGGTTAAAAAGTTTAGGTGTGAGAGTGTTTTCCCCAGGATAAAAAGGAGCCTGTGTTATTCCAGATTATTTAATCATAATCATAATAATTTATTGCATAATATGGGTGAATAGGTACATATTAAGATGTTAGTACAGTTATTTTGGGTCGCCATATTTAGCCTTACGGCATGCTAATGTTAATTTACCAAACCTTTGTACAAATTTCATCCAAATCCCTTAAGTAGTTTTTGCTTGATTTTTTTTATTGTATAGTGGGACAAAACAAGCAAAACATGCGCATGCATGGTCATTACATCACAGTGACACGCATTTATTGGAACATGAAGAGTCCGAATCATTACCTAGCACTGCACCGGGGTCATCACCCTGACATATAAATGTTTTATCTCTATGCCTTGTAAGTTCACTGGAAACATTACCCTTGAACAACTGGAACACGTTGATGTTTTCGCATTACTATTTTGACGGCAAAGTCTTGACTATAAAGACATCCCTAGGTGGACTCTGCAAAGTGTCCTACCACAACAGATTAATAAAGGTTAGTTAGTTTAGTTTAGCGGGGCCTTTTCCGCACCTAGCCTCTTTATTGGGCCATTGTGCGATCAATAAAGGTTATAGAATACCTGCTGGGTCCAGGCCGGCCAAGTAAGAACATGTCTTGACCCAGTGTATCCTTCTGCATCATCCATCTTAGGTTCCTGAGAGTGCTTTGAGATAGTGATCTCACTTCAGAGTTCTCGAGCATTACTAAAAGTTAGAATTGGTAAAGTTTAAATATATTGCAATCAATTAATTTTGCTATGGGATCAAAGACACTAAAAAGAAATGTATTGTTTAAAAACGATAAAAAAATTTTGATTCACAAGCCCTTTTAACACATCTATAAAAATATTTAAAAGCCTACCAACATCATATATTAATTCTATAACCTCTAACAGTATTTTCAAAAAAACACTGAAAAATTGGCTCAATAAAACTTTTTACAACTTGGAAGAATATTATACATTTACTGCAGCTAATCATATTAAAAGGACTAATATAACTGTAATTGATTGTTGTATGTACTTTGTAAAATGTTACTAACCTGAATTTAATCATTTGTTTTGTGAAGTTGTGTTGAATAAAATTTATTTTTATTTCTATTACCTACTTATAGTCAGAAAATTAAGACATTTAATAATAGAAATGACTTTCTAGATGACAATACAATATTTAAAGAGTTTTGCAACAGAAAATAAGACAGCCTTTAAAAGTTATAATACAGTAAACATATGTCAAGTGTTTTGTGAGTTTTTTAATAAAATGTAAATAATTGATACGATCTATTAAATAGTACCTTCTTGCTCCAATTTCTAATTTGAATTTGAACGAAATTGGTTAAGAGTTTGTGAGTGTAGTGATTGAACAATCTTAATTTTTAAACGGCCTCTTTATGGGAATAACGACGATAAATTAGAAATCCAGAGCCACTACTAGTTAACTGGTAATCAGACATAGGTCTATTTATGTTGTTTCACTGCAAAAAGCTAGGTTTTTATCCAAGATAGGGTAATTTAAGGTTATAAGTAGAGTTGTAGAGCAAGAACTTACAATACTTCCTGGGCACATATTCTGCTTTTTTAGGGCTTGATAATTCTTTAGTAACATCTCCGATTGTTACTTTATCTTCTGAAGAGTAGGCACGAACGTGGTTAGCGGATAAAATACCTTTTCGGCCGTTTATTATGCGTATCAAAACATCGATCCTACGGACCGTAACTGCTGGATTAAACACCATGATTATAACTTAAGTGTAACTACACATAATAGTTTAACAAAATGTCTATATTAATTGATTAATTTCATAGTTCAAAACCTTTAAATTATCGTGTAAATGATAAAGTTTACAAGGTTCAAAGGTTAGGAAGTAATTTTGTGCCAAAAATGACACTGACATAAGTGAAAATGTCTTATCATTTTACCGTTCCGAATCATAAGAACCGAGTTAACCCGATGGAGGATATCGATGGATGGATGACATTACTCCTGCACCTCCTGCTTGCATTTTTTGTTTTCTGTAGGCTTGCTGAAGAACATGATGTTTCAAAATAGTGACCATAAAAGAGAAACCCAGAGAACGGACCACTGCAATCGGTTGAGCTCTTTTCCAACTTTCCTATCCTTTTCTTATACTCTACAGCAGTACTATCAGCTGTCTAAGAATAGGTACTTCTGTTCTGTTATCTGGACTTGGATGCTGGTACATACTTACATCGTGCATGACTGTATCGTGACATTAATTGGATGCAACCGAAAGCACGGTAACCACCCTATTTACAATTTTTCTAAAGAATTCGCCCTATTTACAGTTGCAGATCCTTCTACCGGTTCTTCTGGGTATGGCTCTATGGCCAGCACATTGCCACTTCAGCTTGCTGATTCACTAAGCTATATCACGACAGTAGATCATACTGATTAAAGACTTGACTTTGGATTAAAGGACACCATAAACGACGGAAATATTTCTTTTATTTCACAGCTACTTCTCATACTATATAACCTTTTACAAATAAATGGCTTGAAATCCAAATAAGTAATATAAATTTGGATTTCAAGTCATGTGATTGGTGAATCGCGGCACAGGTCGTTTCCGCTCTGTTCCGCCACTGTTCCGCTTCGCCTCAGTGGAACCGCAGCCTTAGCAGACTGCTTTTTTTTTTACTTTTATAGGTTTACACTTGTCCGCCATCTCGCCTGATGTTGAGCGGCGATGCGGTCTACGATGGAGCGTGTTTACCTAGAAAAAAACCAATTCACTCTCGATTTGAAGACACAAAGATTGTATTAACCATCGGGGAAAATCGACTCAGGCAAACGTATTCCACAGCCTAGACGTTCTTAGCACAAAAGTAGAGTCAAATCTCTTCGTTCGTGTCTTTGGAACATCAACCATGAAACGATGTCGCTTTATCGAGCTACGAGCATTGCGATAGAAAAAAGGACAGGGTGGTATTAGATCATGCAAATCAGTCGCAGCTAGCAATTTTTCGGCGATGTTCAAGACTTTGAAGTCTTTTTCGCACAATAGTGTCGTTGCCTATGAGCCTTTTGGCACGTCTCTCTGTTTTATGCCAAATCAAGCCAAACTTTTTTTATACATAATTATTTTACATTTACTAAAATTTTACATTTATTTAAATAAAAAGAAATAGGTAAATGTCAAGAGAAAAAAATGTATGTCCAAATTCAATATTGTCATGTCACATTCTTAACCTTCCTAACTTACATCGTAAACTTCCAAATAGCTAACCCAGGTGAATCCTGAACCCAGCGGAATCCTTCTGTTGATTTCTTTCTCAAAGTTTTTATGTGCTTCGCAATGGACATTTGATGAAAGCTACTAGTTATGTACTTTTGTTTTGAGGCATAAAGTTTATACTTATTAGTTTTATAAGTATTTATAAGCGTTTTGTTATATATATGAACATCTATCGATTTTATTAATATGGTCATTAGGTAACAAAAAATGCAGACGAGTATAGCAAATAACTTTATTTCATCCTTAATCTACAAATCCGAATGTTAACTACAGTTAACTTAAGAATTGCACAGATCAGTGACGACAACAAAGTTTACAGTAAAGTATAATTTAATTAATTTATAAGTGGAATGAGATCGCCACTGTGTTTAAAGTTACTAATAAATTTTCTTTAAAAAAAAAAGGTTAGCTATAATTAACTAAGTATTTTATATAAAAAAGTAAAAAACATGTTTATATAAGTATTTATATATAAAATGCAGACGCATGCATCGACAGACGCCCGTATATGGTGCGCACCGCACCGCTCACAGATTGGTGCTCTCAGTGCGTCAAGACGTCTAGCGTCATGCTGACTATTTCATCGAAACTCAACAATATCGCTTTAGTTTTATTAAATATCCTTGCCACATTTTTATCCTATCAACTGAATATCTTTCTCCTTATGAAGATTTTTTTAAATTGATCTTCCTTTTTTATAGCTTTGATCTCACAATCAATCAATAGAGATCGAAAATAATAACGTTCAAAGCACCAACACACGGCACACTGGAATGAGGTTGATGACGAACCATATTCATTGTGCGATCGAAACATGTCCGTGGTGGTATCGAACCATATCCGTAGTGCGATCGAACAATATCCGTAGTTGATCGAACCATATACCGTGATACGATCGAACCATATTCAAGTGTCTGTTAGTACATAGTATTATTGCTAAATAATGTTCCTAGACATTTCAATATTCCCCATCAGACCTCGGATCTTCATCCATTTTTTCAATCTTCACATTCACAAAGTTAATCGGAGGTATCTCTTCATCTTCCTCCTCATCATCCCCAGGCTCCAGTTTGATCTCAACGATTTCCGTTCGAAGCACTTGTCCGGATTCCGAATTATCGTCACTCTCGTTCCTAAGCCGCGGACGTTTGTTGAATGACACAAAGTCGCCAAAGAGAAGATCCGTGTTCCTCGCCTTCTTTGCTTTACCGAAGATTTTGTCGATGACGTCATCGTCTAGGCCCAACCCGCACTCCTTGGGATCGAGGCGGGTGTATAGGTTGGGGTTGATCGGGGGCTTCGTGTTGTGTCGCTTCTCTATGTGCCTGAGTATCGACTTCTTCGATTGGTAGGTCTTCGGGCAGAATGTGCACTGAAACAGAGAAATATTATTCAATATAATAAATATTAAATAAAGCATGTTATATGTAGTTGAATCACCGTTGCTAGACAACTATTGCCCATTACGACAATAATAGGCGAAACAGCTAAAAAAAACAAATTAGTCAGTTAGATTATTGAAAATTATTGTACACGTATTTTTTCTTAGGTTTCAAAAAACAAAAAATTACGAAGATACAGTATACAGTGCTTAGAAGTTTCGAGAGACGTCACGTTATGGAACGATTTTTACTATAGAGTAACGTCACAACCCCCTACTCCGGAAGTTTGATGATTTATAATTTATATCTTTTTATTTTTTTTATATTAATTTGATAAAACAAAAAAAAACGTGTCCCATATTTTTCCATAATCTACTTGACGAACTAATTAGAATGTTATATTTTTGACCCTGTCGTCATCCCAATTGCCGATACAGTTGATTTTTAAAAGAGACTTTTCGTGAATTTGGGAGAGGGGTATTCTACAAAGTCACCACGTATCACTATTGGTTAAAATGTTGATCGAAAATATCACGTGACTATGTAAAAAAGGGTGTGTGTATGTATGCACACAAGAAGACAATGCATCATCACTGTATTCCTCGTATTAATAAATCAAAGCCCATTTTCCATGGGCAATTGCCCCACGCCCCACAGCAAAAGAGCAGGAGACTCGACCAAAATTGGACCATTGTATAGGAGGATTTTTAATATTTATTGAGGAACTGTTAATGTTTTTATTCTGCATAGCGGGGTTTAAAAGATATCAACTAAAACGTTGAAAAAAATAACATCCTAAGTAGTCTGTGCTCAAAATAATGTCGACTCAACGCAGAAGGACCGGAGATTCGGTAAAACCACAAAAAAATTACGAAACCTTTGGAAAAATAACCTTGTGTTGTGTGAGTTTCGAACGAATCGAGTTTCGAACGAATCGATTTCCGAACGAATCGGATGCACCCTACGTTAATAACAACAGAAAAAAAGAGAAAAAACATGGCTGACTTTGAGTATAGTCATTAAGGTACTTTTTAATCACACCAATTTGCAATCCCCGCTTAGCACGTTAGTATTGAATTTACAGTTTGCATTATTTAATTATATGTTATTTTAATTAAACAACTTTTTTAGGTATCCGGGGCTAATTAAGTACATAAACTTGAAACGACTTGGGGCAGAAATGAGCCGTCTCCTTTCAACCATAGAATAAACAATATTTTAATTGCAAGACGTATTAACCTGAAGTTAGTTACAATGTTCACTAAAATGTCGACTAGGTAGCTTCAGGGTGCCGGTTTTTAATGACAGTGTGTCCTAAAAACCTAACACCAGGGCATCACCACTCTCTCAAGGCCGCGCGTTATTAGCCTAACCGTTACTCCCACGGAACAAGTGACAGTCGGTTGTCGGACGCACGGCTGAGCGCTCGCGCAACACGTTTCCCGTGCATATTTTTTATTAGATATGTCGACAACCCTTGCGCATCATTCCGCGTCAGACAGCGACAGAGTTACGCGTTAGAAGAGAGCGCAAATGTTTAGGTGAATATCGCGATAGGCATTGAGCGCTAATGCGAGCTAAATTGCACTTTGTTGTGTCCCAGCAAGAGTCGCTATTTATATAAATGTTTTCGCTAAGTGAGTCTTCTGTACTTGAACTAATATTTATTCTGTGCTAACACGCTAAAAGTAGTAACAAAACGTTAAAACAGATGATTGAATGCGTTAAATCGGTACAGCTGTTATCTAGAGATTTATGTGAATAGTCATCCGGTGGCAGTCGACGCCGCTGTGTGACCACGTGACGTAGCATGTCCCGTTCATGTTATCTGTGTGAGTGCTTAGTTTTTTTTATTTTGCAACTCCGCATGTTAAGATCCTACTTTTCTTTTTCCACCCCAAGGTCCTTTCCACCTGGAAGAGATCGCTATTAGCGATAAGGCCGCCATCTGTCGCTCTAACTTTGTGTTTAACTTGTTTTAATTTGTAAATTATTGTTATTTTGGTGTGTTCAATAAAGTGTATCTATCTATCTAACTCCACAGACTCCGGGGTCCGTGACCTTTCTCATTTGTTTTCTTTTTTTACATGAATCTTGGATTAGAGAAGAAAAGGAAATAGTGGGGGGGGGGGGGGGGGGGGAGTAGGAAACATTTTAATTCTAATTCTAGGACTATTTTATGTTCTATAGTGTTGTATAGTTACCCGATAGCTGTCGACGCCGCTGTGTGTGAGCACGTGTTCCCGCAGCGATGCCGGGGAACACAGACACCGGCTGCACAGCGGACACTTGAAGTCGGTGCCCGTGTGTGTCGTGCGCATGTGACGTAGCATGTCCCGTTCCGTCGTGTACATGTTCTCTGCGAAATAACGAACGAGTGTGAGTAGATTTCTACGTTAATACTAGCAGCGCGATTTTACCCGTTTCCGTTGTATGTCCGAGTCAAATAGTAGCCTATGTGTTCTTCCAGACTTTAATCTATCTATGTTCCAAATTTCAATTCTTGTGTTACGAAGTGATTGAGCGACAAATTTCCAAACATTAACATTAATTATTTTAACAGGGTAGCGGTTCCTCCGGTTTCCGTAGTTCCCGTTCTCTTTGTTTTAGAAACTAGAAATCTTAAATTAAAAGTATTGAATAATTGACAATAAAAACGATTATTAAACAAATTGAATACAGTAAACATCCATGAAAAAGAATAATGTTTTAAAAAAATGGCAGTCTGTCGATAGATAGAAAACTAAATAACTCAGAATTTGATAGTTCTCTTTGGAAACTACGCGCGTGAAACCGGAGAGCGTAGCCATGAGCATGGACATGGTCTCGAGTTTACCCGAAGATTTCTTATCATTCCCGAGCGCTTGACGCTAGAATTCAATTCACATGAAAAAATCCATGAAAAATCCGTCTGACGCACCAAATGAAATTTTCACTTCAAAAAAGACAGAGTAGATACGTAGATAGCCAGCAGTAGCTGACTATCTGTCTCACTCTGGCACACTCCGCGGTCCCAATTTCACCCGAACACTTATTTCACTTAAGAACGCTAAGCTTCATGCACAGCCCAACGAAAAGTCGGCCTGTGGTGTGTAAAAAGACGTTTTCACATCAATAAAGTGGAACTTACTGCAGAGCGGACATTTGATCGTCTTCTTCATTTTGCTCCGTTGGTGCGTCTTCATGTGCTCCCGCAGCGAGCACGCGCTCGTGAATATCTTCGAGCAAATTGAACAGGTCTCCAGATCTGAAAGAAAATCAGACCTTACTAACTTACAAATAATTACAGCGCAGAAAGATGAAACTTAATATACTACCTATGCATCAAAATGACAGTCCTATCACAATTTTTCTAAACTCCAACTCAAACAGGTCTACAAACACTACCTAGTCCCTAGTCTATTAGAAAGAATACAAATATATGTACCTTGTCTAGATAATATTATTATATAGTACATTTCTTGAAATTTAATGTAAAACTTTAAGATTTATCTACAATCAATAATAATATTTAAAAATTACGTTGTTTGTCCATCGCGGACAAACAACGTGACGTTTGTCCCTAAACTACTTAAACGATTTTCATCAAATTTTCACACCATGTGCAGTTTTGATCCAACTTGAAAGATAAGATAGTTTTTATTACGATTAATGGTTTTTGTATGACAATATTCGAGTGAAGCTGAAACGGGCCGCTAGGTGACGAGCGCTGTGCTAGGCTAGATGTATGAATTTTACAACATTACTGGTTTTAAAAGTGTAATAATACATCTTGAGTAAACCGGTAAGTTCCAAGAAAGACATCTTTCGAAGCGTGATCATCCGACACTTGACCAACGTGGTGGATTACGGCCTTGACTCTCTCCTAATGAGAAACTCTCCCGAGACCCAGCTATGGGAACATGAAGTGCGCTGCTTATGTGGAAGTGTAATAAATATTGGCTACTATTGGCTTGAAACCGGACACTAGTCCGGTTTCACACGTGTAGTTCCCGATCACGTTTTTTTTTAAATAAAGAGTGACGAGACGAGCAGGTCATGTGCCTGATGGTAAGCAAGATGCCTGCCACATAACAGCACAGTAACACGCATCTATTGGAGCATGAAGAGTCCAAATCATTACCTAGCACTGCACTGCGCTCGTCACCCAGAGATCTAAGATGTTATATCTCTAAGCCCTGTAATTTCTCTGGAAACATTGCCCTTCAAACCGGAACACAGTAATGTTTGCACATTACTGCTTGGCGGTAGAATTATTGGCAAAGGTGACGTGAAAGGTGTGGTGAAGGTGAGGTTGAAAGTTGACGTTATGTATCGGGATGAAAAGTAGCCTACGTTAAAAGTAGTTTACACATGTTATGTTAAAAGTAAGTTATTGCCTATGATAAAATTGTTAAATTTTGTATTCATTAAATTAAAATGATTAATTATAGTATTCTTCCAGGCTATAAGCTAACCATGTTCCAAATTTCAGGCCAATCCATTCAGACGTTACAATGTGATTGAGAAAGAAAAATCCAAACATTGACATTTATAATATTAGTAGAATTAGGATGGTAGGATGTCCCTTACTTTCTCCAGTATGTTTCCGGATGTGATAGGTGAGCTTTGATTTCTGCACAAACGTCTGACCGCAGTAGACGCATGCAAACGACGTAGTCTTCACGTGTACCCTGAAAACAAATTCAATATTAGCTATTGTATCAGGACTAGGTCTACGTTTGATAACCATCTTGCCTGTGTTGGTCGGTGACTGTTGAAGAAGCACATGGAGTTAGAAGTTAACTAAAAAAACTAATCAGTCAGTCAGTCAGATTATTAAACAATATTGAACACAATACGTATTTTTTCCTTTCTTTTCACAAACGAAAAATGACGAAGATAATAGTGCGTAGAAGTGTCGAGTTTGAACAGAATTATGATTTTTTTTCACTATTACAGGTTCGCACTTGACCACCATTTCGCCCTATGTTAAGCGACGATGCGACGATTTATTTTTTATAGATTAGAGCGACGAGACTAGCAGGACATGTGCCTGATGGTAACCAACATGCCTGACACATAACAGCACAGTGACATGCAGCTATTGGAACACGAACAGTCCAAATAATTACCAAGCACTGCACTGCACTCGTCACCCAGAGATATAACATGTTTTATCTCTATGCCCTGTAATTTCACTGGACCCTTCAAACCGGAACACAGTAATGTTTGCACATTACCGCTTGTCGGTAGAATAACTGGCAAAGGTGTGGTACTACCCCAGACGGACTCTGCAAATAGTCCTACCGCTACCTATGGATGTTTGCACATTCCTGCTCACCGGTAGGATAACTTCCCTATGCGGACTCTGCAAAGACTTAACAATCCACCATATCACAAGCTTTGCTTAGTTTGGGGTCAGATGGTGTTCTGTGTGAATTGTCCACCAAACCACTACCTATGGATATTTGCACATTACAGCTTGGCGGTGGAATAACTTCCAGCAGACTCTGCAAAAAAACTACAAAATGACAAACCTTGAATGTGAATTACAGGCCCCCTTGTCAGCGAACGTTCGCGGGCAGTACTGGCACGCGTATGGTCTCTCGCCGGTGTGTCTCCGCTCGTGTCGCAGCATGTTGGAGCGCTGGACGAACCGCATCGGGCAGTAGGAGCACGCGTGCCGCGGCGCCTCGTGGATCATTATGTGCTCTTTGAACGAGTCTTTTTTCTGGAACAAAATTAGGGTAGGCATTGAAAAATAGTGTGTGGGTAACGAGTCTGTTTCAGCAAAAAAAAAATGAGGGTAGATAATGAAAAAACGTGTGTGGGTATAGAGTCTTTTTCACCAAAAAAATGAGTGTAGATATTGAAAAAATGTGTATGGGTAACGAGTCTTTTTTTCTGCAAAAAATGAGGGTAGACACTGAAAACCAAATTTGTGGGGGGGGGACCAAATTTGTGGGGGGGTACCAACTTATTTACGCACACAAGAACTTACAAAATAGAATGATGGTAGACATTGAAAGGAAAGTGTGTGGGTCCTTATATGTATACCAACGCAAGAATTAGTAAATGGTTAATCTCATAAATTTTCCCTAACGCGTTAACAGAAATTAATTTCATAATTACGTCCGTTTGTGATGAACAATTGGCAATCGTGTTTAGAAATTGTAGCACTATAAAATTTTAAAAATAAGGAGGTATTGCTTGCTGGAATCATAACTAAAGACTTAAATAGAAGAATAGAAACAATATTTCGCAGCGTACCTACGGATCAGTTTGGTAAGGGTAGGACTCTTAGCAGAGTCTGCCTGGGGAAGGACCACATCTTTGCCAGTTATTTTATCGCCAAGCAGTAATGTGCAAACATTACTGTGTTCCGGTTTGAAGGGAAATGCTTACAGAGAAATTACAGGGCCTAAAGATATAACAACTTAGATCTCTGGGTGACGAGCGCAGTGCTGTGCTAGGTAATGATTTGCACTCTTCGTGTTTCAATAGCTGCGTGTCACTGTGCTGTTATGTGGCAGGCATGTTGCTTACCATCAGGCACATGTCCTGATCGTCTCGTCACGCTTTATTAAAAAAAAAAACAAAAATGGTTGTCTGTAAAGTCGGTTTACTGACGATAGTTGAACGTGACAACGTCTAGTATTTGTGTTAAGCGCCATCTAGGTAAAACATTCTGAAGCTTTTTGAAAAGCTGTTCAAAGCGCCATCTCTGGGTACATCATTGTACTAGCACAAGTTCAACTTGATATCGTCGTTTTTCTAAAACATGGACAGACTCCTTGAACGTAATACACATTTCACTCACTAGATGGTGCGAAAAGTAATAAGGCGAGGTAACGGCGGTAAATATTATCTAATCTATGGCGGTAACGTTACATGACGTCATGTTTTGCGGGCGTGCAGCCGGCTTCATCGAATTATAAGACGTTATCACGTCAAAAAAAAAGATCAACAAACACACTACCCAACTATAATTTAATAAGAGTTTATGTTTTTGAATGAGACAGTTACTACCGAGGTGTGTGAGCCTAGGTGACTCCATTGCTCCAATATTATTCATTGCTGTATTTGAGGAAACATTCCACTTTTCTTTTTTTGAGGAAACATTAAGTTAAGTTACATTAATTAATAGTTCTAACATCTAAGGCCTCAACCAGAGTACGGGCCTATGGCGGAGGCGTCGGCGGGCGCGGAAATTCCAAACATACGAAACGCGCCTGTACGTCCACAGTGCAGCGGGCCTAGCGCGGCGGGCTGGAGCGACTAAGCGCGCGGAGTTGTCAAACGTTCATTTGTTCACGCTAGACGTGGGTAAAAATGTTTTTTGGCGAGATTGAAACATTTTAATCTGGATCAGTCGATCAGTTGTAAAATTTGGAATAGTGACATGTTTCATTTAGGATATTTGGAACACTGAGTCAAAGTAATGATTTAGATAGTAAAGAGTTATTTTCAGAGAGCATCACATTTACAGATTTTATTACCGCCTTTCAAAAAAAGGGGTATCGTAAGGTAGACGCTGATGTCCGTCTGTCTGTCTGGTGTGTCTGTCACCGTAGCTCTCAAAAGGATGGTTCAATTTTGATGCGGTTTTTTATTTGAAATTCAGTGTCTTTGTGGTGGTTCTTAGCAATGTTTGATTAAAATGAGTTTAAAACGTCCGCCTGCACAAAATATAGTGGATCAAAGATTTTTTCACAACCTTCTTCAATATGGGTATCAAATAAAAGGGCTTGAGTAGTAGAGTTATATAACAAATTTAAACAAATCCACGTTATCGGACACCGAAATGTTTAATTATGTTCTTGTTATATTTTAACATTACAGTAGATACATACTATCATATTTTTCCCATTCATAGAAGTTTAATTGATTACGTAAATAAGAACAAACGATTTAGGCAATCGATTCAAACTTCGAAAACTTGGTTCCGAAGCAATGAAAAACTTATTTGTCTTGGTTTGCAAGTTGCAACCTATGCGCTACGCACGACGTTTATTCCGTTTTGCTTCTCACTCTTATTATTATGCAACACAGTTTTTATCTCTTTTACGCTATACCGCGACTTGTTACTTCATTCGTAAATTATCGATTAGTGTTGGCAATCATACAATTCATTCATACAGTAACTGCTGACTCTTAATTGTGAAGTGATTTCGTTCCAAAGGAAACACTTTTACCAGCCAACTGTTCCCAATCATTCGGATCACAGTGATGTTTCGGTTCACTGAGTCGTTTCAGTAAAGAGCTACACATGTCTAGTTCAAGCGTTTCGTCCTCACTAAGAGACTAGTTGGCGAGCGACCTAATGCGCATGTGGCGGGAGTATCAAACCTTTTCAGTCTCGTCGCTTGGCGACCAGATTGATGTTTACGCGGCTGGATATAATTTTTTGTACAATTATGGTAAATACTGAACCGAACTGTTTAAAATCTGTTTTATTTTTCCTCAAAGTTATAAACAATTTATTCTTAGAACCAACACTATGCAAATGTTTGCATTTTCCTTGGCGATTTAAGCTATATCTTTTTCAAGGGATCTGTTAAAATGTTGTAATGGACATTCGAGCGTAGTAAAAAAGCTTTTTGGGTGTTTTTCTGGAAATGAAACAATTTACCACATTTTTCTCTGTTATTAATTACTAGCTGATCCGTGCGCGCGTTGCTACGCCATCTATCAAAAATCGGTCGTACCAATTCAAATTTTGAACAAATTCGGTTACCTTAGGTTCTAATGACGCAAACTTTAAGTTAGACACAAGCTGTCACGCAACGAAAGCTCTCAAAAAGTAATACAGTAGAACTCCAATTATCCGAACTCCCACTATCCGAATCGCCGATTATCCGAATCACAAGCGAAGCCAGTGTTTGCGCGTCAAGTCTTGACTTGACTTGTCTTAACTTGCCGTTGTGCCTACACTGACTTCCCCCCGCGTGTGTAGGCACAACGGCCTCGAGACTGCTTTGAAGTGGATGGAGCGTCAGCCCGAGTGTGACCACTTGCAACTGCTCAACGTCAAGCGAATGCGTGACCTGGCTGCCCGAAAACGGTTGAAGACCGCAAAACAGCTTACATTGACGGAGATGTTTAAAAAACAATGATTTTTATTTCTAAGCTTGTACATAAGTACATTTCATTTATATTTAAAACATGTGAAAATTTCATGTTTCTTTCATTTAATTCAATAAAAAAATAGTGCAATATCAAAACGTAGCTTTTATTCTCTCCAATGGCAATTTTTTTTTTTTAAATCCGATTATCCGAATATTTGATTATCCGAATGGGTCCCGGTCCCCATTAATTCGGATAATTGGAGTTTTACTGTATTTTCCCCCGTTTTTGTTACATTTTTCGTTCATGCTCCGCTCCTGTTGCTAGTAGCGTAATGTTAAATAGCCTATAGCCTTCCTCGATAAATAGACTATCTAACAGAGAAATAATCTTTCAATTCGGACCAGTAGTTCCCGAGATCCTAGCGTTCAAACAAACAGACAAACAAACAAACTCTTTAGCTTTATAATATTAGTATAGATATAGATTTCATGTACGTTATGCAAATCGTCGCCTGTAGTTTGCGACACCTGACGTACGTCGCGCGCCCGCGGCTCACTGTGGCCACCGCCCGCCTCCGCACCCGCACTCGGCGCCCGCCCCCCGCTCAAGCACTGTGGACGCGCACTAAGATACACAATTGTGTTAAGACATTATTAGACTGGACTCACCATGAAAGTCTTCCCGCAGTACGGACAGGTGTGGTCTTGCTTATTAGGTGCATGCTCCTGTTTGTGCATATACAGCGACGATTTATACTGGAAGGACTTCTGGCACACGTTGCACTCGTACTGCGAGCGACCCGGGTGGCGAATCAGGTAGTGGATTTTTCTGGAATACAAAGATAAAATATTAAACACTCTAACTGTAAGAATATACATTTTTGGTACATTTACAATAGGCATGATGATTAAAAAAAAATGGTTGTCTGTAAAGTCGGTTTACTGACGATAGTTGAACGTGACAACGTCTTAAGAAAATACTGATGGAATTTGTGTTAAGCACCATCTAGGTAAAACAATCTGAAGCTTTTTGAAAAGCTGTTCAAAGCGCCATCTCTGGGCACATCATTGTACTAGCACAAGTTCTTAACTTCATATCGTTGCTTTTCTAAAACATGGACAGACTCCTTGAACGTAATACACATTTCACTCACTAGATGGTGCGAAAAGTAATAAGGCGAGGTAACACGGTAACGTTACATGACGTCATGTTTTGCGGGCGTGCAGCCGGCTTCATCGAATTATAAGACGTTATCACGTCAAAAATTAATTAGTCCGTCAGTTAGTTTATTAAAAAATATTGTACACGTATTTTTCTTTTGTTTCACAAACAAATAATAGGTTTTAGGAAACCACTGTAAAAGTGAAACTTTTTTCGCTTTGTCGTTCGTTGACAATGAACTAAAATTTTTTGGAAAAATATTCGATTTTTAAGTAACTTAACGAGTAACGCCGACATGTTGGCCTTTACCCTTTTTCTTATCTTTCTTGCTCGGGCACACTCGGCGATCCCGAGTTCACCCGAACTTTAACTTCCGAACATAACGATCTGCGTCATCCACAGTCTACGAAAAAGTCTTTGTTTGGTGCGCTAAATTAAGTTTTCACTTCAAAAAACATATTTCTCACCTTTCATCAGCAGTGTGGAGCACTTCAGAACACAATGTACACTTGAACCTGCCTGGCCCGTGAGCCTTTAAAGCATGCAAGGTACATGACTTGGGACTGTTGAACTCCATACCACATGTCTCGCAAGTCACCGAGCGAGGGTTCCGAGATATTGGATCGTGGAACGACTGGAAAACAAAGGACATTGTCCATTTATAAGGGACTTTAGGGTAAATGTGAACATTGATCTTCAAAGATATTATAAATTTTATGCTTGCTAGCTTCTAGGAGTAGGTGTCAGAATATAATCATTTGGTAGTTGCAGAAAGACTACATACCCATATTTTCCTTATGTTAAGTGTATGTTGATTTTAAATAAATCTACAACATATTTTACAATTGGAGCGCCAGCATCTATACGTTTGGGAGAGTCGGGGTCAAACTAGGGTCCTTAAAGTGCATTTTGCAATCAAACAGATTTGCCAAAGGTTCGGCGGCGAAAGCTGAGCTGCTGAAGTTTTGGTCGTAATATTCCATTGGTATGACAAACCAAACAATCACAATGTGGTGCCTTGTTCAGCATATTATGTAGCAAAGAAATGAAATGTAAGGCACGTGTCTTGCTTGTACTATCACTCTTAAATGAAAAAAATGGTTTACTAACCTTCAAATGTATTAGAAAAGATTTCCTCTGACTGAAAGGTCTAAACTTACAGTCTTCCAAGCAACAGAATATTTTCACAGCATTTGGATGATGCTCGTTGAAATGGCTTCTCATTTCCTGACTGTTTTCAAGTACTATAGAACATACACAGCATTTCATGAGGTACAAAGTCTCCCTACTGTGTTTCTCCAAATGATGTTGGACAAAAAAGACCTGTAAGACAATATTAGTGAATTAACAACTTAAATATTTACTGCCTAATGAAAGTAGTTTATTTATGGTAAACTTGTATTTTTTTTTTTTTTTTTTTTAAATATAGAGTGACGAGACGAGCAGGTCATGTGCCTGATGGTAAGCAACATGCCTGCCACATAACAACACAGTGACATGCAGCTATTGGAACACGAAGATTCCAAATCATTACCTAGCACTGCACTGCGCTCGTCACCCAGAGATCTAAGTTGTTATATCTCTAAGCCCTGTAATTTCACTGGAAACATTGCCCTTCAGACCGGAACACAGTAATGTTTGCACATTACTGCTTGGCGGTAGAATATTTGGCAAAGGTGTGGTCCTTCCCCAGGCGGACTCTGCCAAGAGTCCTACCACTACTAAAGAAGCCAAAACCAAACAGTAGCATAATATGAATATTGCTGTTATCGATATATGTATACACAATTGAATGTTTGTCTGCATGTCCTATTTAGAACTGTAAACTATGCATTTAGTCAATTGTTCTTTAGCAAACTTGTTGTGTATGAGCCAAAGGTTTCCAAGTTGGTACAACCAATTTTCATCAGATGGCCCCACTGTCATTGGTGGTGTAGCCATGTATATAGGGGTACAAATAGTATTTTAACAAATTAATATTGTCCATCTTCACACTCCATCACATCACTATCCTCACACCCCAAACTAAGCAAAGCTTGTACTATTGAAGCTAATTAGCTGATTGAATACTCAAATAATTGTAAATTATACATACTTATGATACATGAGAACAGCTATACATAGATAGATAAATAATACTCTTTATTGACACACCAAATAAAAATTGGACAGCAAAAATTAACAATTAAAGTAGTGCGGCAATGAGTGACTTAATCACTGAAAGCGACCTATTCCAGACAATCTAAAGGTACAAGTTCGCGCCGCGACCGCGACGCGAGACCGCGACCGGAGACCGAGACCGAAGACCGCGACAGGCACTTGACACTATAGAATTGTATGGGCGCCAGTACGCGCCGCGACCGCGACCGCGACCTGTCTCGGTCTCCTGTCGCAGTCGCGGCGCGAACTGGCGCCCATACAATTCTATAGGGTCAAGTGCCTGTCGCGGTCTCCGGTCTCGGTTTCCTGTCGCGGTCTCGTGTCGCGGTCTCCGCGCGAATTTGTACCTTTAGGATGGAAAATAATATGTGGACAAGTCAGAAGATACAGTGTGCAAACATAGGCTCGGTTGTTATCAATAGTATTTATTATAAAATTACCTTGTCTCCAAAATCTTGACCACAAAGGGTACAATGATAAAAATCACTTTTATGATTGTGTACATGCACTTTAACATGATGAGACTCTCTATCAGTCTCATTCCAAAATAGAGTCGGGCAGAACTTGCATTTGAACCCCAAGTGTGGGCTGAAGCAATTGTCATACTCTATTTCATTCCAGTGTTCTGTCAAATGTTTCCTTGTGTCCTCTCGACCGTCAAACTCTTTGTCACAAAACTGACAAATCCATAAATCTTCAAACTCGCCCATCTCTTGTGTACAATGAGATTCCAGTTCTGAGAATGTGTCAAACACTGCAGCACATACCCTACACCAAAACATTGGTAAAGATCTTATACAGTGTGCTCTCATCATATGAGTCTCAAATGTATTCTTCTTCATGAAAACTTCCGAACATACACAACATTTGATCGGTTTTGTTTCAACAATAGCATTGGCATTGGGATACGTAATATGTGAAAACATGGGCATTATTTGGCTATTAATATCTTTTATAGTGGCATTTATGTAGTCAAAATAAGAAGTCTGCAATGTTATAACTTCTATGAGTGTGACATCAAAATCGGTTATTCCTTTGTAACCTCTTATTTCTTCGCTAAGCTTCAACTCTTCACTATCTTCATAGTTTTCATTGAGTTCTTTCAACTCTGGTTCACAATCAACAGTAATTGGGGCTTCTTCTACAACTGTCACAGACTCTTCTTTAAATCTAAGACTTTTTATAAAATCAACATAACCAAATGTACTGTATGCTCTAAGTTGTGTTTCAACAAATTCTGGAGATATATCCACACCTTTAACTTTAAATGGTAAGTCAATTCCAGCTATAAAGAACATGAAGCATTTGAGGGTAAAATGATGGTACGACATAAAGTGGTCTGTGAATTGTCGTCCAACATTGATTGATTTCGAGCAGAGTAGACACAGAAACTTTTGATCGCCCTTGCATTCAAAATCCCATAGACACTCTTCCTGTATGTGTGACGTGTTTGTGACGCAATGTTTTTGGAATAAATGCTTGTGGTATTGTTCGTCATCAGACACACGTAAATGGCAGAAGCGACAGTGAACAAGTTTATGTGCGTTGCTGAAATGAATTCGTAGTTCCGACTGATTAGGAAACTTCTCATTACACTGAGAACATTTCCATGGAGTGTGGAACTTCTGGTGTTCCAACCAAGCTTCTCGGTTAGGTACTAGATATCTGTAAATATTGAATTGCTTTAGTTCACTTCTCACAAGTTTATATTTATTCAAATTTGGATGGAGTATTAATAGATTACAGTTCAAAATAAATCAATAGTTTACTACATTTGACCATAAAAAAGTACCTATATAATATATTTGAGTGACACCAGAATAAGAAGTAGTTTTACTTAATAAATCTACCTGCAGTTCCATAAATTAAGAGCTTAAGTAGGTACCTGCATATTCCACAATAATCCTTCTTATGATCGATAACATAGTGAACCACTATCCTATTCCTGTTTATGAACCATTCCGGACACAGGAGGCAAGTGTATGGCCCAGTTACATTAAAATCTGTCAAATACAACCACACATCTGTCGGCCTCTCGACGACCGGTGATAATTCATTTTGAATCTGTTGAATGGATATTGATAAATCACAGTCTTTTTTTACATCTTGACTAGCCGAATTGTCCCCTTTTTTGAAGATTGGGACAATTTCGAGACCTCTTTCATCTCGGTTTTTCAAAGCTGCTATAACCGACAAAGGCTCGTCATCGGAATCGTCAGAAGACATCCTCGGATCGGAGGCGTTGGCAAAGTATTTGGGATTTGATTAACCCTTGATTAATCGGCCTTTAACAGATTTTGCTGGCTACAGATGCAACTTTAAAATATTGTTACTCCCACCCACGGCCTACTAAAAGAATGCTTATTTCTTGTTTGCACAGAAAGAATTTCAATCGATTTCTGATTCCGTATTTGTATAGTGATCTGTAATTTGTGATTTGTGTTGTGACTTGACAATCTTGACATCACAATTTTTTTTTTTCATTTTACATGTTAGTATTAAATCACTGTCAATAGTAATCTGGATGTCAGTGTAATTGTAATAGCAATAAAAAGGTTCCCATTAGTAATTATCAAAAACGTACCAGTAAGTTTACAAGCAACACTATAAATATATACATAGTGTATATTAAGAAGCATTTAAGATATATATTATTATTGTATATATTTTTTTTAATTGTTTGTTTTAACCAGGTGAGTTCGATATTTTATCGTAGTAAGTAGTAGTCAGGGGAAATGGATCCATGAATCCATTCCGCCCGATCCTGTTCCTCCCGATCCGCCTGATCCGCATATTAACATGGATACAAATGAACAATCCTCCACCCGCATTGCCACGAAAAAGCACAGAGACGACGGACATTCCAGCATCTGCTAAAAAATTAATAACCGAGCAAGAGTCGGCATCGGTTTCCATTCAGTAATTTACCAACACCCGTCTTTAACTATATTGGGTATTAGACAGCACGAGGACACGGACACCAGTCCATACCTCGTTCATGTGTCACGAGTGGAATCAGAGGCAACCACAGGCACAGTTATGCGCCCCATTAAATTTGGTCAATTTGTAGCTACTAACAATGTTCAAAACGTCTGGCGAGACGGAATAAATTTTTTTTACCAAAATAACGTTTCGATCCAGTTCAAAATTGCCACCGCCGCTAACATTGTCGTCGAAACCAGATCTTAAAACAAATAATTTTATGATGCAGTAATTCCAACTTTCAATGTAACACGCATGGGAATTGTCAGGGTAGTGCCTGTAGATTGGTTGATAGACGAATTCGTAGCCTCTATCAATATACCTGGAAACTCGTACGTCTTAAAAGCAAGGAGATTGAATTGAATTGATAGAAAAAACAAGACGATGTTACAGCTGAGTATATCGACGAAGATGGTGCAATTCATCAGCTGCTTTTTGGTGGAGAGATAAATATTAATTAAAGACCAGAATGCAACTGTAACATTTAGAATGCTATGGAAAGGATTGCCACAAGGCTCAGTCCTCAGCCCTCCCCTCTACAGCCTGTATACATATGATTTGGAACATGTAGTCTCACCTTTCTGTCAAGTTTTGCAATAGGCTGAGGATTTGGCTCTCTATGTCACCAGTGAAACCATTGAAGAAGCTGAAATGCAATTAAACTCTGCACTAACATACCTAGAAGACTATCTTAATGACAATGGATCTTCCATCTCTGCTTCCAAAAGCAGTTTCATTATCTATTATGATACCCCGTTTACATGATTCCAGTCCAGCGATCGAATCCAGCGCTGGATTGCTTACTGGAATAATGTAAAGCGGGACTGGAATGCATTGGCACTGGATTGATGCTTTCCAGTGCCGGTTTCCATTATTCCAGTAAGCAATCCATCCCTGGATTCGGTCGCTGGACTGCAATAATGTAAACGGGGTATAAGAAGAAGCGTTCCCAACATCCATTTAAGATGTGACGACCAACTCATCCCCCAGAAGACATCAACTAAATTTCTAGGTCTGTGGTTAGACACAAAGCTAACTGGTGTCCTCCATTCTGAACAAGTGGCTATTAAATTTGGAAAGAACATAAACATCCTCCGCTCTCTTTCTGGTGTATGGTGGGCTCTCATCCCTTTTCACAAAAGTTATTATACAACTACATTATTCACAGTCACTTGGACTATGGAGCTTTCCTACTTGAACCTGGTAATAAATCAGCCCTATGCAAAATGTCCAGAATCCAAGCCAAGTGTCTGCGTACTATTTTAGGTAAAATTAAGTGTTCTGCCACCAATGCCACTCAAGTGGAATGTGGAGACCCTCCTCTTCCATTACGTAGGTACACAATTCTTGGCAGACAGGTTTTACACCAAACTATGTACTTCAAAACTCAGATCACCCATTATGGCCCGCCAAAGTTGCAAGAACTACAGAGACGAACCAATAATTGGACTGATTGGCTAACAGTCTTTACAGATGCCTCTAAGCTAACTCAAGATGGTGATGTAGGTTCAGCTGTTTGGATCCCCAAATTCAGAATTGTCCTTAGAATAAGTGCCCTCCACTAAGTTCACTTTATACTGGCCACGGCCATCTTTGAAGCTATTCGTTATGTTACCTCTCACTCCCTCAGCAATACTCTCATCTTGACCACGTCTAAAAGTTGCTTACAGGCTGAAAGAAAAACTCTTGAAGGCCCACGAAGTAGGTCTGCAAATAGCCTTAGCTTGGGTCCCAGGTCATACAGGTATATTATAAAATGAGCATGCTGATTTTCATGCTAAGCAGGCCACTATTTTTGGTAATGAAGACCACTACCATGTCTATTCCAATGATTTTTCTGCATCATGCCAGCCTAAGTTAGTTGAAAGTTGGAATTCACTCTGGATTCGAACTAAGTCTATAACGGGCAAATTTTATGATCACGTTCCGCTCTTTATTCCTTCTAAGCCCTGTTTTTTTTAATACAAAAATCCCCAAACAAATTACATCCACTATCTGCCGCCTGCGGTTGGGTTTTGCCTGCACTCCGGCGTTCCTCTCAAAATTGAGAATTCGAGATAACTCTCTGTGTGAATGTAGGTTAGCTGATGGTACCACTGACCATATTTTTTTTAATGCAGTAGAAATCAATTTTCCCTCTATGACATGATCCATCCTGACTTTCCCCGTCATACTTATTTTTCCAATTTACTCCCCTTTGTATTTTCCCCATTTGTGTATGTCCTTGGTAAGTATATTCAGAAAAGTAATATTAAACTGTGATGTCTTTTGTGTAAATTAGATATACATATATTTGTTTCTGAATTATATTATAGTGATAATAAAATTTTGTTATATCTATGTTGTGCTGTCATGTTTGTGTTTGTCCCATACAGTTATTTATTATAATATAAGAAGTATTCACTAACAAAAATATCCAATTTCGATCAACCGATCATCAGAGCCAAGAAACCTGCCTGTTCACCGAATATCAGACGTTTCGCCCGATCATCAAACTCAAGACTACCTGAAGCCAACCGATCACCTGTAGCAAGACTCTACAAGATAAACTTCAAAGGATTATATCACAGATCAAACGCTAGACACTGGGGAAATTACGGTTACATTAACGAATGGAAGCCATAATATAAAAATTGGCAGTCATAGGAACTGCCGATAGAAGTGAAAACTTACTACTCAGAATTTGATAGCTTACCTTGGAAACTACACGGGTTTAACCGGAGGGCGTGGCCTCGCCACCTTGGCATGGCCATCTAGAAATGTGTCAGCATTTTCCATTGGCTGATGCGTTTCTAGATGGGCATGCCATGATGGCCTGTCCACACCCTTTCAGCATTTCCCTTTGGCTGACGTATTTCTAGATGGCCAATAGCCATAGTCCCAAGTTTACCCGAAGCTTTCTTATCATACCCGAGCGTGACGAATTAATTCAATTCACAGCCCACGAAAAATCTGTCTAGGCGCGGCTAAAGAAGTTTTCACTTCAAAAGTTGAAGTTGAACTCGGAATTTGATGGCTCATTTTGGAAACTACGCGGGTGAAACCGGAGGGCGCTGCTAGTCTGCAATATATTAGCTTCACAGCATTATCTACTACATAAGTCTTCTTAGCATGGCCAGGTAGATGGCCTTGCTGACACGTTGCACGTGCACATGAACGTGACGCTTGAGCCCACGAAAAATCTGATGTGTTAGGTGTGTCAAAAAAAGTTTTCATTTCAAAAAAGCATTAAGACTTAAGACATTTTCAGATTAACAGGTCAGTGAACAAATTTAATATGTCAATTGACCAACAACTAGCAGCGGCCCGCGTCTTTTCTCGCTTAGTTACCATTCCTATATTTTTTTAAAGCGATAACTTCTTTTGGCTCACTACACACAAAAGTTTTCGTAGGCTGTGAATGAAGCTCATCGTTTTACTCCTAAATAAAAGAAATGTTCTGGTGAACTCGAGACCACCGATTGCGCTAGAGCGAGAAAGATAGTCTGCTGCTGTTGGCAGTCAGCTGTCGCTCTGTTTATATTACATATATTCAATTTATATGTCATCATTTTTAATTGATTAATAGTAAGTAGTTAATAGTTATTTCTTTTTCTAAGTTTTCACTTTTTAAGCACACATTACCATTTTTTCCTCAATTATAAGTTGTATGGAATCTCAGGACTGGATTAAGAGGAGGGAATTGAGATAGTACTTTGCTCAGCTGTGGGACAACTTTACTAAGGCTAACGAACATTTTGAATCATTACCCAGAGTCCTAAATCTGCTACAATCGGAGAAAAGATACAGTACTGGCAATACAATAAAAAATAAAATTTTAATTGCATAGACAACGAATAATCAACACATTACTTCTAAACCATTCCATTTCACGGCTTATTTATATTGTAAAATAAATAAATCAAATCGTGTAAGGTGTATTGTAGGCACCATCTATAATAATATTAAAATATTGTCAAATATTTTTTTGTCATGTGTCATGTGTGAAAACGGCTAATTATTTCACTTATTGGTATTTTGATTTACTACTTCTACCCAAAAAGTTATTTGAACCAAATCCACTATGAAAACTGTATATGTCACCGGAAAATAACAAGAACCGTTAGTTGATCAATTCACTAGGTAGCTTATCAACTTTCGGAAAATAACAAACGGCAGTTGAAATGTATTATTTAACGTGCATATTTTAGTAAATTGATCAATTTACAGAGTCTCGCCGTTAAATAACCCCACGAAGGCGAGGTGTGCTCTGATTGATCAGATTGAAATCGGACCGTTAAGGTTACATAGGACCCAGGACCCAGGGTAGCGATTCTAAGTCCATTCGGTTCCATCCGACACGGAATCTCATCTCTCGGTCTTTGTCTTATCTGTTTAGCATGATCGAGACAGGGATTGTCATTCCGATTCCAAACCATTCGGAATCGCATTTAGAATCGCACCCAGATGTGACTTGGAGCACCCCGACTCCACCTAGTCTGGTGGGTACTACTTTACTTACTACTACTACTGTACTTTCAAGTTTAATCTGATAGGTGAGCAGTTGTAAAAAAAACTTCTCACTGTTTACCCAGGTGATCTCAGGAGGCAGATAGTAGGTAAAAACTCTGAATAAACACTTGCCAAATGCTTATACTTAATGCCATCGACCCATCAGAGAACAATGTATTAATTGACGGGCAATAGTGTACCGATAGTACGCTAATCGCTAAGCAACGATTGGCCCATTTGTGGATGATTTTACTTGCGGCAAAATTGTAATTTATGAAATGACGGCCAGGCACCGTTAGTTGATCAATTAACGTAAATTCATTGCCTTAACATTTCAACTGCCGTTTGTTATTTTCCTAGTGAATTGATCAACTAACGATTCTAGTTATTTTCCGGTGACATAATATGATCCATCCACTTTCTTTCGTGTTTCTGCGTGTATTTTAACAAATTTAAAAATATTAATTCGTGGCTGCCATTTTGTAGAGACAAAATTTGTCTATGAAAGTTCTAAAGAAAGGTGAAGCTAAACAAAAGGGAGCATGTAGATAGCATTTTACTAAAATATCAGTAGAAATTGCTTATTTATTGACATAAAAGACTCATATTCACTGTGAATGTTAGTGATATATTACATTACAAGCAGCATGTGCAGTACAAATCCTGAAAATGAAGTACAATGCATCGTGTAATGGTAGCCATTAGAAGTAATAATTATGTATATTGGCATACTTACAGCTTTACGGACCATCAATTATACATCTAAAATGGGATTCTGATGTGTTTACATTAAGTAATAGCCGAACAATAATGTGAAAATATTATAGTGAATGATATGTGAAGGACGTAAAAGTGTCCAGTGTAAACAGTCCATTGGACGCGAACCATGGCCCAGAATCAAGGGGAGGTTCAAGTGGGCACCCCAAATCAACCGGTGAAGGATAAAGATATCTATGCATGTCTGCCTGATATGCGATTGAACGGGCCCCTCGGCGCTGACGAGTCGTGTCCTGGGGGCGAGGAGCTACGGTGGCTGCCGGCGCAAGCCACAGACCGAGATCTGGTGATGTACCTGCGGGCGGCGCGTTCCATGGCAGCGTTCGCCGGCATGTGTGATGGAGGTTCCCCGGACGACGGCTGCGTCGCCGCCAGTCGTGATGACACCACTATCAATGCCCTCGACGTCCTCCATGACTCGGGCTATGACCCCGGCCGAGCCCTACAAGCCCTTGTCAAGTGCCCTGTTCCAAAAGGAATTGAGAAAAAATGGTCTGAAGAAGAAACAAAAAGATTTGTGAAAGGAATCCGACAGTTTGGTAAGAATTTTTTCAAAATACGAAAAGACTTGTTACCCCATAAAGACACGGCAGAACTAGTGGAGTTTTACTACCTGTGGAAAAAGACACCAGGTGCTAGTAGCAATAGACCTCACAGAAGGAGACGTCAGGCTTCATTGAGACGTGTTAGAAATACAAGGAATTCTCGTGCTGGTACACCCAAAGAACAAACCCCTGAGGCTACTCCGGCTGTACCGGACACCAATGGTTCAAGACCATCGCCAAATCCCAAAGAAGCTGGAGAGATGAGTTCTGTAACCGAGGATGAAAATTCTGAAGAGGACAGTGATTCTAGAGATGCAGGTGATATGGCTAAAGTGGATCTTCCTAGAACACCAGATAATCCCGAAGATTCACCCAGCAGAATGAGAACTAGGAATAAATCAAAGGAACAAACTACACCTATCAAAAAGACACAAGATGAAAGTGATAATGACTCAAAACCAAAACCTACTAAGCCACCAAAACCTGTTGTACAAAGTACCAATAATAATGTAGTGACTGAAAAGGTTTTGTCCTCTCCAGTAAGCAAAGAAGCCAAAAAGAAAGTAGTACCTAGTAGTACCAATGGTACAAAGGTTGATGCGTCCAAAGTTAAGAAGCGTCTCCCAGATGATTCCAAAGTTGAGGGAATTATGGATGGTGATGTGCAAATGAAGAAGAAAAGAGAGGACCTACCAGAGAGTCCCTCCGAGAGTCTAACAAATGATAGTTTTCCTGCTATGGATGAAACAGAGACTCCTGATCCAGAACCGGAAGTTTGTGACTTTAGTTTCAATAAAGGTGAAAAAGAGAACACAGAGCAAGCTAAAGAGCCTGAACCCGCGGAACCCCCTGTTAAACCAATGGAGATCACGCCTAAAGTGGAAGTGCCCGAAAATGTGATAAAGTCAGAAAAAGATCCATTGCCTCTAGTATATAAGGCAGCTGTAGAAAAAGATGACAGAACTGCTTTAGATTTAAAAACTGATTCTAATGCTGCTAAAAATCCTGACAATCATGAACCAAGACCACTTACTGTACAAAACCCAATATATCCCAAAACTGAGCTTATCATACCTAAAGTAACTCCAATGTCTACAGAAACAATTGAAAAGATTAAAATAAAAGAAGAAATTGATGTAGATGACCAGCCGCATAACTTGCAGAAAGATGATTATCCAAGAGATCCACTATCCCACAATATGCCTGGTCACTCTTTGAACCAACCAAATAAGCCTCTCAATTTAGAGACACCAAACTTCTTCATTAAAGACAGTCATATTTATAATCCAAAACTAAGTCATAACATAAAGATTGAGGGAGTTCCTAATAACATCTTTAGCCCCTTGAATATCTCAAAAGACAGTCCATATATAAGAAGTGCAAAAGACTTTACGGGTGGTATGCCTCCATTTGGATATTCACCAAATTTGAACTTTAACAATGACCCCAATAAGCACAACCCACACATAAATCCATTAAAAACTGTGATAAAACTAGAGCCCAGAGATGAGGCTACAGAAATGAAGAATCAAAATACACAAGAGATCTTTACAGCAACTATTACAACAGGAAGTAAAGTAGACTCTCCAAATGCAACTCGCCTTGATTCGATGCAGAGAATAAGCCCTTCACCGAACAACACCCGAGGGTCATCACCGCCTCCTATGGAACACCCGACAACTGCAAATACAGAACCTATTTCACCAGCTCATGCTCAAGATAAAGAGCCTGATGGGGAAGATAAGCAGCCAACAGATTTGAAAACTCCGCCTGTACCAAAACTAGATTCTTCCAGTGGAGGTATAAGGCCACCAGTGTTTCCTCATCCAGTGCGTCCAGATACCTTGGGTCTGAGGCCCACAGAACCTCCCGTATCTATCTCGGGACACAGCATGCCTCCACCTCCACTGAGTCAACCATCTATTGGAGGTTTATTACCCACTGGACCTCTGATATCCGTAGGCGGCGGACCAAACATGGGCCCCTATGGCTTTATGCCAACAGCATTATATGGTCATCAAGGACACCCTGGTCATCCTGGCCATCCTGGCCATCCTGGTCATCCCGGTCATCCTGGACATCCTGGTCATCCCGGTCATCCTGGTCATCCTAGTCACCCGGGACTTGATAAACCTGGGTCTATGCCTCCATTGATGCAACAAGTACCTCCAACTCATAATTTGGCGGGCACCAACATACCTCCTCCAACAAGTCAGAGTGATCCATCAATGCCACAAGATTTAAAAATCAAACAAGAAATACCTGACAATATGCCTGCTAATCTGTCCACTCAGGCCGACCCCCTGCAATCATTGAAAGAAGTGAAAGTTCCAGGATATCCCATAGGAAGTGCGATAGCACAGCATTTAACTACTGAAAGAGACAGAGAATCTATATCAAGCGTAGAGAACAGCAGTAGGCCCCCCAGTCAACCTACAAATGAAAACAATGCACCTAGTGCATTTTTGGGTCCAAGAATCGAAAGTATAAAGAAGGAACCAGATTTCTTACACCAGCCTCACATAACACCAGCCACAACGAATCAAGGAAGTGGACAAGATTCGATTGCTGCACCGCCGGTTAAAAGCCCTCACACTCCTACGCCGATCAAGAGCCAGCCGGGTCTCAACGGAACCCTGGGCCACGGCCCGCATCCGTCATCTACGACGTCACCATTCCAAAGGCATTTAACGAGTCCATCTCAATCTAGACACATATCGGCTTCGCCGGTACAGCCTAATACCCCAGTGTCACATTCGGCTCTAAACCTCATGAATCCAACTCCTCTGTCGATACCGGCGACTATGCCAGGGCCTATAATGCACTCCGGACAGCAAGGTCCGCCGCATCCTCATCCCTTTGCCTCTCCTTTGCACCATCCCCACCACCCTCTGCTACACCATCCGTCGATCTTCCAACTGTCTGCGGCGGCGCATGCTATGCACCCCTATTACCCCCATCCACACCCAGGATACACGATGCCCTATCCGTACGGCCCATACGGGCTCCCTCCGCAGCCGCACCCGATTCCGCCCATGCATCCGTCGGTGAGTACGCCCGGAAGGCACGAGCCAGTCAAACCGGCAACTATAGAATCGACGACCATGCTCAGCGCGCATCACAGCCACAGCACGAGTTCTTCCGTCACCACGAGATCCTTGAGAGAAATATCCGAGAGCTCCGACGATCCGCGAAGCTCGAACGCTACGACCGAGAGACACCAACTGCACGAAACCACCATGACTCAACACCACTCGACGAGTCATCACAGTTCGATTCACACGAGCACGGAGAAGCAACCGAGCCACGTCGGCGGAGGGACCAACCACACGCTATCGATATCGCACTCGACGTCGAGTAGTTCGTCACAATCGATTCAGCACAAAATCAACACTCAACAGAAAAACAACCCTCACTCGAACTCCCCGCATCATCTCTCGGCGAGCGTGTCGCAAACCTCGAGCTCGTCTTCGAATCTGAACCTCATGAACAACCACAACCACACGCACCACCACACGCACCACCTCGCTCACCACCCGGAGCGGTTGTCGCCGGCCGATTCCATGTTGCTGCGACATCACCAAAAAATGCTACCTGGGAATCTGATGATACAGCCGCCGTCCATGGGCCATCCTATGGGTATCGGTCTGCCCCCTCCCGGGCCGAGTTCCATCGAGAGCCTGCGACTGCACGCGCAAGCGGCCGCCGGCTTGCAGCACCCGCGGCCGGGGTCGCCGCACCACCTGTCGCAGCACCCGCACCTGCGCGGCCCGCCCCGCCCGATCCCCGACGAGAACCCGGAGCTCAAACTCGAGACGCAGTCGCAGCCCGAGGAAGAGGAGATCCCGAGCCCGGCGCACGTGCCGCACGGCCCGAGCCCCGAGCCCAAGATCGAGGACACGGAGTGCCACCGCTCGCAGTCGGCCATCTTCCTGCGGCACTGGAACCGCGGCGACTACAACTCGTGCACGCGCACCGACCTGGTCTTCAAGCCGGTGCCGGAGTCGAAGCTGGCGCGCAAGCGGGAGGAGCGGTTGCGCAAGCAGGCCGAGCGGGACCGCGAGGAGCGCGAGAAGATCGCGCAGCAAGCGCACCGGAAGATCGCCACGCCGGAGAAGCCGGACGTGAAGCCGCCGTCGCGCGGCGCCATCGAGACCGTGACGTCGCCGTACGAGCGCTTCCAGCGGCCGGCCGGCTACCCGGACACGCCGGCGCTGCGCACGCTGACCGAGTACGCGCGCCCGCACGCCGGCTTCAGCCCCGGCAACCTGCCGCGCCACTGCATGGACCCCATGCTGCAGTACCAGCTGAGCTCCATGTACGGCGCGGCCGGCGCGCGCGAGCGGCTCGAGCTCGAGCACCTGGAGCGCGAGAAGCGCGACCGCGAGATCCGGGAGCTGCGCGAGCGCGAGCTCAACGACCGGCTCAAGGAGGAGCTGCTGAAGAACAACGTGGGCCCGCGCGCGCTGGACCCGCACTGGCTGGAGATGCACCGGCGGTACGGGATGCCGCCGCCGCCGCCGCAGGGCGCGATCCCGGTGCAGTTCGGGCTGTACCCGCCGGGGCACGGGCCGGCGCTGTCGCAGCTGGAGCGCGAGCGGCTGGAGCGGCTGGGGATCCCGGCGGCGGGCGGCGCGGGCGGCGGGGCGGGCGGCCCGCACGCGCACCACGCGGCGGCCGCGGCGCAGCTGGAGGCGGCGGAGCGGCTGGCGCTGGCGGCGGACCCGATGGTGCGGCTGCAGATGGCCGGCATCAGCCCCGAGTACCACGCGCACACGCACGCGCACACGCACGCGCACTCGCACACGCACCTGCACCTGCACCCGGGCCAGCAGGCGGCGGCGGCCCAGCAGGAGGCGCTGGCGCTGGGCGGGTACCGGCCGCTGCACCCGGAGCTGCTGGGCCGGCCGTACGCGGAGCAGCTGGCGCAGCAGGCGGCCGCCTCGGAGCAGCTGCACCGCCACCTGCTGGAGCGCGAGCGCGGGTTCCTGCACCCCGCGCACCACGAGGAGCTCATGCGCCAGCAGCGCGACCGCGACCTCAAGGTGCGCGCGCTCGAGGAGGCCGCGCGCGCCGCCAGACCATAAACCCAACCAAACTAAACAGTGTAGTGCAGTGCAGTGCTCGGCTCGGCTCGAAGGACCACATAGTGCAGTGCTCGGCTCGAAGGACCACATCCGCATACATTTAAAAGTGACCGTATCGTGTATGGTATAGTGAATATACGTTTTAAAATATTTTTATAGTCGCATGGTCTCGTAGGACGCTTATTATCCATGCTCAAATCTAATGTTTAACTCCTAGTCATAATTATTCTTTGTGGTCGGCGAATAAGATGTGTTTTTTTTACGTCGCGTTTAGATTAAATTATTATCGTTGTGACCGTCGCGGTCGGCCGGGTCCCGCCGACCGCAGTGCTCGTAAAACCGACGGACACGGCTCACACTAAACGACTCATTTTTGTAATAGTTCCTCGGAAGTGTTTTGCGGTCCGCAGGTAGGCCGCGGTGTTCGTACACGAGGGAGGTAATAGGCATGATGAGAAAAGTGAAAAAGTGAATTAGTCAGTCAGTTTGATTATAAAAAAATATTGGATACATATTTTTTCTTTTGTTTCACAAGTTCGATGAGCTTAGCAGTTTCGAGCGACGTCACTTTATAGTACGATGTTTACGAACAAGTGACATCACAACCCTTCGTTCCAGAAGTTTGTTGATCTATTCTTTGTCGATTACTAATAATTTGATTAGAACAAAAATACGTGTTCCATATTTTTTTTATAATCCACCTGATGGACTATTTAGGAATATTTTTGACGCAGTCATCATCCCAATTGCAAGGGTGCTAGTTACGCGGTCCTCGAACGGACCTCACGACTACCGTAATTATGTTAAATGTAAATTACACACATTACTATTTTATGTTCATGACATAATAATTTATATGAATATGACTAATGATAGTATTTAAGTATAGAACAGAGTAGAACTTGCCTTTCTAATCGACTTGCCTTTAAACTGTCCCGTAGTATTGCTCTATTCTTGCTCGGAAGGGATCTTTGTAAGATATTTTTGTAAAGGTCTAGGTTGCGTCGGCCGGCATTCACTTCGACGCCGTTCATTTGTGAAGCTAATTATCATTCACATATCAATTACGTGGCTTCGCCGTGAGAGAAAAAGTTTCTAATTGATATGTTGCCTTTATTGATATTGAATGCAATAATTTACTGATAATTACTTTAATGGAAGGTTTACGATACAATACGAGATAATGCGGAGAGCTATATATGTTATTGAATGCAATTTTGTACAGTTGTGTACGTCGTTTTATGTGATTCGTTCTCTGTTATGGTTGCTAATAATACGCTTGGCGGCTGTAACGCGTTTTATGTGATGAGCGAAAATACTTCATGCACTGACGATACGCGATTCGCGAACGCCGATAATGTGACAGGGAAGTTTTATGCGAGCTGTTAAATCGGTAATAAACAAGTTTATTTATGAAACTTTTACTAAGATTCACAAAATGCATAAGACTACTTTCTCGCTCTTGCATTTTGACATTTTTATTTCGAGATGTAAAAAATGAGTATAGTGATAGATTTGATAGTTTCGTATTTCGTAGTTTATTTAAATAGCGTCTTCAATCAAATATTGCATTTTTTGTGAATAATAAGTTTGCGTTTGACCACTAACTTGCCCGATGGTAACCAATGGTGTGGTCAAAAATGATATACACTGCCTTACAAGATACAGCCATCAGCGAAAGTGTTCCTCGTGTTATAAAGCATCTGTTAAGGTAAAACTATAATGATGAAACAATGAAAGAATAAATAATTTCACCAAAGTGAGGATTAAAAATAATGATTTTTACACATTTTAAACATAGTTTTTTGTGTAATCAACAATATTGATGGAACAGCAAAAAAAATTGTTTTATATAAACTATGACTACGTTTTTTAATGTGTTAATCTATATGTATTTTGAATCTGTTACAATTATATTTTTTATACAATGACGGTCAATTCTGGTCCAAAACATTTCCCTGTCGAGATAAATGTTAGGAACTCTGCAAACTTGATTGCTTTTTAATATGGTTATGACGATCGCGGATAGAACGCGGGACATTTTTGACAACATTACTCTTTTGTGTCTATCTGTTACATTGTATATAAACGTATTTATTTTAGTATTCTTGGTCAGTGATTTAATCATGTTTAGGAAAGTCAAAATGTGCGAGCCAGACTTACGCAACCAGCATCATTTTAAGGTAATTGCAACACATTATTTTCCTGTTTTGTTTCTCTCAATACAGGAAGATGAGCTATGTTTGTGTCTTGTTACATTGTTATATATACTTCGTCTACTTTCCCTCTATACCAGTGCTATAAGTACTAGTCCTTCTTAAATACAGCTGTTGAATTGAGAACAACCATAACGGAGAATTTTTATACAAATGTACCTATTTATTTTTGAGATTTAAGAGATTCTAACTGTAAAATATCTAAACAAATGTTTACATAATAATATTGATAAATGTGTGTAAATCTTATAATAATGAAGGTTAGTCAACGCACACAATAAAGATAAGATAAAAATTACAATCAAACAAATGGTCTGTTTGTTATATATTATTTACAGTTGCATTCAGGAGAAACAGTGTTTTTTTATACAGTATAAAATGTTTTGACAAAAAACTTGATCTTGACTGATAAAAATTGATAAAAACAACGCTAAGTATGTCATACATTCTGATAAAAGTTTTGTAAGTAGAGGCCACAACTGCTAATGGTGCCACATAAAAAAGTTGTAAACGTTTTGAAATGTATGTCACCATAATATTGTAAATACTATCAGTTTACAATCTGACTAGGTTAGATAATAAACTAATCTACTGTAGGTTTACAATCTTAACACTTTTTATTATAAACTGACTGTATCTACCATTTTGATGACATATAGATGTTTTGGAACAAAGTTTTTTTATAATTGTGTTATGAAATTACAATACAAAAACAATGATAAAACTTCAAATTATTTTGTGCACGAAAAGTGATCTTATCGCTATGAAAATAAAGAAAAATTGGAACCGGATATTAAACAGTATGGCATCGCATTCTAAATGTAACTAGAAAAATGCATCAGGAGAAAATAAAAAAAACATTGAAATCGCCAAAAAGAATAATATTTTCACAAAACGTTAAAATTGCTTAGATTTAAAAATAAATATAAACAATAAGTTTTAGTAATTTATACCAAACAGACTGTTCAATTAGAAACGGTATAGTTAACAAATGTTTGAGGACAGTTAATATAAAAGAAGATAATTTTAACTAAAATTATGAAGGTTTTCTGAACCATGCAAACAGCTGTTCATAATTAAATGGATCGATACTTATTTATAAGTACGTAAGTCTGTAATGATAAAGAGTAATTTATTGTAAGTATAAGTATTACCTGTAATGTAATCGCCCAATGTACACATTCAGTAACTAATGCACCACTTCTGTAATATATTTCTAAAAGAATATTAAGGATCCTGTTAGTATTGTTTATAGATTTATTCTAATAGAGTATCAGTTTCAGAATATCGCTTCATAAGATATATGGAGATGAGAAATTTTACCGGCAATTTGGTAATTTATTCTATGAAATTAAAAACTCCTACGACTCCAAATAGTTTTTATTTATGTTCACTTTAATAAGTATTGCATGTCTGAAGCTCATTTTACTTACTATTATCACATTACCGGCAAAATTACTCAGTCCTGTCTAAGTTTCTGTCGGTCAAAGTATTTTCTTAAAATCCGAAAAGGCGTATTATTTTTAGAAACAAATTATATATTGATTAAGTGGTTGAGTGTCGGTTTAGTAACTTCATTTATTTAGACAATAAGGTTAAATGGATGTCTTAGTGCTTTTGTGTAAATTTTTTTGAATAATATATGTGGAAAATTCAAGTTTCATCTTTTATTAAAGTATGTAATATACATTTTTAAACAATATTTTTTATCTATTCATCTGTTTCAAGAATATAATTTGGCAATGGATAAGTGAATCGGCTCGATTTTAATTGATGAAATCTCGATGTGAGCAAAAAATGTTCAAGTCATGCTTGCATCACACACATATTATCATGAATAACTATCATGATATGTGATGCAATCTAACTATCATAATTATTTTTCAAATGCCTTAAGCCTAGTTCTCTTTTTGTTTATTTGTTTGAACAGTATACATATATATTAGACCTTAACATTTTGGCTAAAATCAATAACACTGGGGTCATCAATAAGGTTTAGGTTTGCTACACTTTAAGGAGAGTATGAGGGGAGAGTCGATGAAGTGTGACAAGGAGTAGGTAGGAGTCTTAGGTTTCGTGACGTCACATTTCAAAATTTTATACATCTAAACTTTGTTGAAAAATCTATTTTTTTTTATTTCAAATCATGTAAAACGAAATAAAACTAATTTCGGAATTTCTGTTCTAATTAACAATTTTCTTGATGCAAATATCTTAATGTGTGACGTCACACTGGGAATGCCCCTCCCTAGTCTCACAAATGTGACCAACTGGGACAAAGAAGGTGAAGATTAAAAAAATCACGATATGAGAGATGTATTTCGTAAATAACCCCGTAGAGTGTTTTACAAAATAGGACAGGTTTATATGTATAGGTTTCGTTCTGAGAGATATATTTATATTTTATATATAGTATTTAAAGATTGTTATTCAATGATATTGTATAAATACTCCTTCGGCACAGTAGGGCACGTTTTCTGCGTAGGTATACCTAAACAAATCCAAATAATGTCCGTCCAACAGGTACGTATAGTGGAGGAGAAACAATCGACAGTTAAAATTTTACTGGCATGTTGTAATCCACAACATACCATTTGACCTAGGGCCTAGGAGCTAAAACTCATTTTGACCTTCGGCATAGAGAGACGGGCAAGCGTTGATACAGGGGGGGGGGGGGGCTGAGTCCAGTACCTAGGTGGACCACTGATTAATAAAACCGGCCAAGTGCGAGTGGGACTAGCGCACAAAGGGTTCCGTACCCATTATCTGTAACCTAGTCTTGCAATTTACACACACTTATTTACCTACATTTTATTTTTAGTATTTGTTGTTATAGCGGCAATAGAAATACATCGTCTGTGAAAATTTCAACTGTCTAGCTATCACCGTTCTTGAGATACAACCTGGTGTCGGACGGACGGACAGCGAAGTCTCAGTAATAGGGCCCCGTTTTTACCCTTTGGATACGGAACCCTAAAAAGTATGCATGTAGGCACTCATCACACAGTTTTGTGACTTGACTACGACTATGTGAGAGCCCCTGGAGCCAAAGCTGACGGGACGAGCAGGTTATGTGCCTGATGGTAAGCAACACGCCTGCCTATAACAGCACAGTGTCACGCAATTATTGGAGCATGAAGAGTCCAAATCATTACCTAGCACTGCACTGAGCTCGTCACCCAGATAATAAGATGTTTTATTTCTTTGCTCTTTTCGCTGGAAATATTTTTAGAGGCCTAACTGCATTCGTTTGCCTGCCTCTTTATTCTGTAGTGGCGGGGAAGTGCAAACTTAGTTTCGATAAACGACTCCAAATAAATTACATCACTTTCATATCTGCATGACGAGCGCAGTGCAGTGCTACGCAGTGATTGATTAATTTATTTTTAACGGCTTCGTGTCTCTGTTCTGTTATGGGCAGTCGTGTGTTTACCATCAAGCGCTGTCCTGATTTTTCGCGTTTTTATGTCATAAAAATAAATTTCATTATTAAAAAAACAATAAATTTAAAGATTAAAATGAAAAATTAATGACATGACACCAAGAATGATTAATATGGACGTAAACCTGCAAAAAGCGAGTTTTTATGCAAATTAAAGTTCATTATGTAGGACAAGAAGCGGCGCCCGCGCACTTTCTACATCGTTGTGGATTGAACGTGACTGCTGGGAAAAATAACCATACCTAGTGGCCCAGTGGTTAAAACAAACCAAACAACGTCAAATTGTAAACATAAGAATTAGGAGTAGTATCTACTTTTGTGACAAGAACACATAGACCTCTAGACAGTAGAGCGCGTTGCCTGAGTGGGGTTTCCCCAATAGTTACAATCTTGGTGTCGTCAAACCGAGAGTGAATCGGTTTTTTCTTGCTCTATCGTCGCTTTACATCAGACGAAATAGCGGTCAAGTCTAAACCTATAAAAACGGAACGCTAAACCGCTGCCGTCGACATTAGAATGTCGGTGTCGCGAAACCATAACATTTTGCCCTATCAAAGAGTGTTCAACAAAAGAAGAGAACATCTGAATTATCCATAGACCTAGAATCAAAATATTCAAAACCATCGTACCCTGGTTTATGGTTCTGTATTGTTTGGTAACATCGCGAATGTTTGATCAATACTTGCCGTGTAGTAAGTCTAAGGAATTAATAGCTACCTATATTACTTAGTTACATTAAGGAACTTATTTTGTTTTTATTCAGTAAAAAGGGCGCATAAGGTATACCCAATCCAATAATCAATTCTTGCCGTGTAGAAGAGAATAGGGAATTAATATCCATAGTACTTAGTTACAGTAAGGATGTTATTTTGTTTTTAATCAGTGGAGAGTGTATAGTTTATAATGGGTCTAACAAGCAATACGGGTCTCTTAGCCAGCGTTACTCAGAAGCCTTCTATTAGATTACAACACGTCGAGGTAAGTCCATTGCTATAAGGTATTAAAGTTTGCATAAAAGTTCAGTCCATCCTAATTCCAATAACTCACTCATAGTCATGTATAACTAGCATCACCCCCAAGGGTGGATCAAGGTAGGACACGGGGGGGGGGGTTGGTCACATAGTCGTGGGCATGTCACAAAACTGTGCGAAAAGTACATGGATGTTTTTTAATCACTGGTCCACATAGGTACCTACTAGACCCAGTCCAAGGGGGGTCAACACCCCCATGACCCCCTCCCCCTGAATCCGCGCCCGAGCACCCTGAGTTTTTACCTGCATAGTTCCCGTGATATAAAGCCTATGTGCTATTCCAGGCTGTAATACCTAATCTGTGCTAATTACAACCCAATCCATTCAGACGTTCCGATGTGATTCCACAACAAACAACCAAACTTTGGCATTTGTAATATTAGTAGACTTACCCACCGTACTTAACGAGTACCTATACCTACCTACTACCTCATACGGATCGCCAATTAACTTGCAGTTAAGAGCCCATGGTACGGAAAGTCTTTGTCGTATCTTGAGCAGCCGCCGATTAGTAGAGCTGATTAAATTTCAACCAATAAGACTAGTTTTAAAATTATGTATTGACGGAATTAAAATGCTATGCAACGCTTAGGCGTCATTTCCATCGTCAGCAGATAACTAGTAACCTGGTTCACAACACAATCGGATTGATCTAGACACGGAATCAAACCTCACGGTCTTTGTCTTATCCGTTGCTGGCAGAGACTAGGATTGTCATTCCGTGCTGGAATCGTTCCGACTGCCTGCGTCACAAATCGTATCCTTACCTTTGTCCCATCTGTCTCCTTTCCAGAACACTATCGAGCTGCGATGCGAAGTAACCCCCGCTCCGTTTATGCTGCGTCCCTACGCGGGGCTGTACAATCCCTTCGCCCACGCTTGCTCCGTCCTCTGCAACCATCCGGCAGACAATGAGGCCAAGGAGTTCGTCAAACGGGCCAAGGATAACTGGGTAAGAAATTAAGCAGTTCAATGATTTGGACTTTTGTTCCAATAGCTGCGTGTCACTGTGCTGTTATGTGGCAGGCATGTTGCTTATCATCAGGCACATGTCCTGTTCGTCTCGTCACTCCAAAACACCAAGATTGCAGATTGCAGCCATCTAGAAAGGCACACTCAGGCAAAGTATTCCACGAACCACGATGTAGATTCATCATAAGTAGGTATCTGGGGCCTAGCTACCACCGTTCCAGCCGTATCAACGAACAAGGCCCCCCGCGCTTCAGAGACCCCTAACGGGTGTAAGCAAAAATTAGTAAATGTTATCCTCGGTTTTTACCCTTCATTTGAGCTCGCCAACTAAATTTGATACAGGGCACGCAACGCCACTGATACGTATCGCCAAATCTTGTCGTTCAGTTTTGGGCACATCAACCTTTTATGATAGCGTCCATAATTCGATGATGGCGTCCATGAATGAATCAACATTTTGCCGGGATCTACTCCAATGTACCTACTTAATTCTAATGTTCCATACGTTTTGGGTCATTTTCAGGCTAACAGTTCTGTAGGTACTATAGGTACCTACGTATTATACGTTCTGCTCACTTTCAGTTGCTGGACGGAAAAGGCCACTACTTAGAAGATCTCTCGAAGATCCAAGATGGAGGTGACAAGGAGAAAATTCGAACACCACATGATATTGTAACAGAAGATATGTTTAGAAGGTGACCAAAATTTCAGGTGCATGAGTCTAAAGAGGTTATTTTGGTGGGATGTACCATGGATCATCTTTCCAATCGAGGCCAATTACGATTTGCTGAATTATAAGTAAAATTGCTTAGATTCATTGTCACTAAATATGTAAGTTTCATATTTACGGGCATTTTGTGGGTTGATATCAATTGATGATCTAATAAGCCAGTCATGATGACTGCCTTATTAGATCGCTAGATAAACTGTCGTTTGTGTACCTATCTATATTTCTAGTCGTTTTATATTGAATAAAATTAATTTTCAACTAAGTATACGGAAACTTTGGAGGAACTAAGTTTATACTAAACACTACAGGTATGCAGAGACGGACTCGCGGCCGCTGACGCCAGCACCGACGCTCGCGAGCGGAAAGTCGAGAGGTTCCCGCCGTTGTCTGACGCCCGACCAGCCACGACATAAAACCACCATCGTGCTTGACTTGCGGCGGAGTCACAGCCAGGTTAGTACACTCTTAACCACAGAATCAAATGATATCACTTTCAGACGTGGTCGGGGTATAAAATCACTATCATGTTTGACATGCGCCGGGGACATGCTAGGTTCGTAGAGTCTTAGCCACTGGATCAGCTGTGGAATAAAATCACTATCATGTTTGACTTGCGACGGTGCCACAGCTCATCTGTAGACTCATAAATACTGAACCATAAGCGGCAACGGACATGGTTCGTGGCACTTTCTGACGCCCGACAATCCACGGCACTAGATCAATAAAGAGCCACAATCAGGGGAACACCTTAGAGCCACCCTTAGACCAGACAGAAGGTAGTAGGTAACAGAGATATAGTTACCAATTTGTTTGCAAACGTATTGTACCTATCTTTCGTAAATCCTACTAATATTATAAACGCGAAAGTTTGTAAGTAGGTATGGATGGATGGATGTTTGTTACTCTTCCACGTCGTAGCATACGAACGGATCGGGCTGAAATTTGGAGATAGATTATTATAGTCTGGAAGAAGACATAAGCTACTTTTTAGACCGAAAAAAAGGGTACGACGGGAACGGAACTACGAGGGTAAAACCGCGGGTACTGCTTGTACAATATATTTCAACGCATCGCGATGAACGAAACTTTTAACTTTTGATAAGTGAAGATAAAATATGGCTTCAGTATGGCGTATACAAATTGTGACGAATTTACTTTGTGGCGAATCTACAATAACCCTTTCAAAATATTCTGCAAACAGTATCGCTAAATGCAGCCTTGTTAATGAAATTCTGCATCGGTTATACAAGGTAGGTACCTACTTAGCACACTATCAGCTATCTAATAACATAATTACGTTCTAGGAAACGCTCTACTACCACGGCTACACGACGTCTGACATGACAGCGGGGCCCAACACAAGCCCGACCAACGACCGCTCCACACTGCCCTCGCTCAATCTGTCGGAGGCGGCTCATGCGCGGTTGCTGCGTGGCCAGTGTGAACAGTTGCCTCCGCTGGCATCGCCGCTGGTCTTGGCTCCTAGGACGCCCAGGGAGCCGCCTAGTGTACGGACCAAAAAGGTAACAATTCTACTATTCTCTAATACATATGTATTACTGCAGCGGTGATAGAAGTTGCTGGATATACCTACTCGTATCTTCCCTAACACGACCTATAGCTTCTTAACTACTAGCCTCTTTAGTATCTCACACTAGCTCCTAAAACTTGTAGGCATTAAGGTAGCGTACTTACTAGTCTATAGTGCCCAAATGTTTACATATTTCCAATGAATTTTATCTAAAAATAGAAAGTACTTAGATAACATTGTTTGTAATTCATTAACAAGTTATTTTTAGTACCCTCGACGTATATGAATAACTAGACGTGGTTCGTTATCAAAAGCGTACTTTTAGTAATTTTCCGAGCCCTCCAACCTTTACTAGACCATGACAATCTCAATATTTTCTACCTGATACTAAAATAATCGATACACCTTGACGTAGATATCAGATATCAGAGAATCACTGTACCCTCTAAACGTGGTGTGAAAATGTTACCTTTCCTCATATCAAAAACTAAACTTTTGCCAAGCAGAAAAGACGCTAAAGAGAAGAAGGGAAAAGAGAAGAGTTTCTTTGTTACTGGAGACAATCTTACCACAATAAAGCCCCGTAGAATAAAGCGAAGACCTTTGAAATTACCTCCAGTTATACCGCCTTCTCCTTGTGATTGCAACTCTATGCATTTGACGAAGATTGTCATAAGTTACGCTCCAAAGACGAGAAAACGAGGAGCATCGAACATTGTCCTCTCGATGACTGCTTGGGGTACGACAGGGCAGAGGAAGAGAATGAAGCTGCCTAGTGTTAAGCTTTCTAGAAAGCTTAAGAAAGATCGACCCTTGATCTATGATAGTGAAGCGTTTTTTAAGAAGCTTGAGGTAACGTATTGTTTGAGAGCTGCTAAGATAAATAGGGACACCGTAATGTAAAAGGTTGAAAAGGTTTTTAAGATGTTAAAGTTTTAATTTATCATTGTTTGAGAGTTGACATGGCAAATTAATTGAATTCTGGGTACATTACATACGGAAATAGCATCTCAAATTAACATTTATGGAAGGTCCTTCGCATGGAAAATTGTATCCAGGCTGCTTATCTTAGGTTCCGACGGAAAAAAATCAGAATTACGATAAACACCTTCTTTTTTTCAGAATCAGCTTAAAGCCCTTAGCATAGGCAAGGCACCACCCAGAGGTAAAACAAAAGGCGAAACTCCTGCTTCTCAGCGATCGAAAGCCGAGAAAGAAGGCAACGACGAAAATGACACTCTACAAGATTTAGGCGAAGAAGGTACTTTGCAGCTTTCTATCTTATTGTCTACCAAATCTTATCTACCTACACATACCTACCCCTGTCTTGTTCCTAAATCATGGCTGCCAACAATAGCACAACGCCGCAAACACAGTTATTTGACGAGTTTAAAACACTGCTTAGCAACTTACTGCGTTTGTCGCCAGGACGTCTACTCTCTTTCGACAAAAACGTAATTTCGAAATAAACTCGCGACTTTCTTACTCGGAGTCTACTTCGATCCGTTGTTTCATCCACTACTCTTTAGATTAGAACATTTAAACGTCAAACAATGTTCGATCGGACGAAATGTAGTAGAACCGGAGTAGGAAAGCCGTGCGTTTTTTTCTAAATTACGTTTTTCATTGAAAGAGAGTAGACGTCCTGGACGTCCAGGACTTTTCTACTCCGCTTCTACTTCGATCCGTCGTTTCGTTCGTTTAAATGTTCTAAGCCTATTCCAATTAGAGTAGGTAGACTTAGAACATTTAAACGTCAAATAATGTTCGATCGGACGAAACGAATTAGAAGCGGAGTGGAAAGTCGCAAGTTTATTTCGAAATTAAGTTTTTCGTAGAAAGAGAGTAGACGTCAGACGGAGATTTGTCAGAGGGTGTAAGTTATCTAAAAAGTAGATCTAATTTCAGGCGACGGCGATACAAAACGTCGCGGCAAGCGGCGTAGGAAAGGCCGGGGAGGGAGCGACCGCCTCACTTCTGCGGGTTTGGCTGCACAAGCGCAACAAGATCCGGAAACACAAGTTAATACGATTATTATTTGATGAATAATGGCATCTTCATTAAAAAATAACGGATACTAAATCTCATTTAGGTACCTACTAGTGAGCAGGTTTTGGTATGTGCCTTTTCGCGTTTGTATTCTCAAGGTGTGTAAGTTTATGTCGACTCCGGAGTGTCCAATTGCTAATTCCTAAGTGAATACGGAAAAACAGAGATACATTTATCACTAGCAGGGCCCCGCGGGTTTACCCGCGTAGTTCTCGTTCCCGTAGTTTTATCGGGATAAAAAGTATGCCTATGTGTTCTTCCAGCCTATAATCTAACTGTGTTCCAAATTACAGCCCAATCCGTTCATACGTTAGGACGTGATTGAGTAACAAACAACCAAACATTGACAAAATTACATTTATAATATTAGTAGGATACATTTGTACCTATTTGAATTTTTCATTTTTTACAGTAGGTAATAATCCATAAACACTATTATCATCAGCTTATATTAATCCACTGGACGCTACCTCGAAGCAACGCAATTAAAATTACTTACGTAAAAATAAACCACAATTTTACCATCGTTATAGATTGCTGGCATCGGCGGTGACTCCCAGAACCCCTCTTCTCGCGGCTCCATAGCGCCCTCTATTGATGACGACATCATCCTACCTGTCATCAAGCCAGTCAGCGTCGCTAAGAAGACGGACTCGTTCCTTGACGACGATATACTGAAGTACCTCCACCGGGAGGTCGACGAGGAGGCCATTGAAACAGAGTTTGATACTAAGGTTGGCAAATTGATTGACTCTTAGTTATTGTGACCTTTGAAACATACTATCTTTGTTTTATGGCAATAGAGAGGTAAACAAGCGATGAGCTATTTTTGTTATAGAAAGAGTGACGAAAGAGCAGACAGCACTCCTGTTCCTGCTGGTAAGTGGTAATGGTAACTGTTGCTTATGGACATGTGCAACATCAAAGGCTTTGACGATACTTAGCCAACACGGAGACTTATTTAGGATTTTTTGTAATGTCCCTTTTTGTACTACGTATTTGAAAAGTCTTTCGCAGGGAGAGTATAGGTATCCTACAAATCGACCGAAGAACTGGTCCCGAAGCCGTCGCCTATAGCTCAAAGCAATGCCAAAATTCTGAAATACCACAAACCACAAGCATCCGTATTGTGTTGGTTACCAAGAAGGAATCTAAACACCCTACGTTTGATCCATACATTTGTTACGTTTACTTTTTTTTTTAATTATAGAGTGTCGAGACTTTACTTAGCAGAGTACTAAGTGGACTATTCGGGGTAATTCGGACCGGTTCTGGAGTGCAGACCGCGAAACCGTAAACGCATAGTAAGACGACCTGGGTAGCGATTCTAAATACTATTCCGAATGGTTCGGAATCGGAATGACAATCCCTGTCATGCTAAACAGATAAGACAAAGACCGAGAGATAAGATTCCGTGTCGGATGCAACTGAATGGATTTAGAATCGCTACCCTGAGACTAGTTTAGTTGGAGCCACGATATATGTAGGTACTTAAGGCAGCTTAGTGGAGGTAAGAAAGATAATCATCTGGCTGAAAGGTCTATGTCCAGCACTCTCGTCCACTGCTAAAGGCTGATGTTTATGATTAGTATACTTCAATTACAGGTGTCTTTAATATGTGTTGTAGAGACGATACGTGCTAGTAGAGGCGCTACGCACACGACCAGAGCGGCCTTTTGGTCAGGAGATGCAGATGCTGCTACGCTCTGTGCAAGTGGCAGCCGTGTCTCTCGGCGACTGGCTCCATATTCCACGGGTCTTCTGTCGGAGCAACGCACATGCAGCGTTGCCTCTCGACTCCACTGCGTTGCAGAGTGAGTTATTTACCACGGATGTTGGCGCGGAGCCCATAACGGGTTCGGGCGACGATATGACTCATCATTAGAAAATAAAACTCAATCTACCCTCAAAAAAAGTTGAGGGTAGTTTTGACAAAACATTTGTGTGAACATTTGTTTGTTGTGAAACACAACAAGTGAACATTTGTTTAACTTTTAACTAGTGTAATGAATGAATAGTTGTCTTAAAAAAACGCTAAACAAGAAGTTAATAGTCCTGTGTGAAAAATGCGAGATTTGTCGATAGATCAAAACGCATTCTACCGTGAGCGCGTAAACATTATATTTGTATCATTGAATTTAATAAACTATTTTTACACAAAAAAAAATGGTCTACCTATCTGTAGCGATAGTAAGTGACATTGTACATCATTAGTGATGTTTCATTAAGATAAGTTTTCACTTCTGTCATGAGTTCCACAGATTAATTAATCTATGACTGCATTTTTTATTATTGTACGTTGTGTTACCAGCTCTTACCCCCATGCAGTACGCAGCCAGGTTCATGTCGATCAAGAAATCCAAACAGCTGCTCTACCTCACTGTACTACGGAAATTCCGGGAAAATGGCTACAGGATGCCGATAAAAGTAAGCACTTTTAAATCACATCTCAATCTGTTTTTAATTACTACATATATTATGTAGGCGCCATTAACTAGCTGTGCCCCAAATTATACTGATTAATAAAGGTATTTACGAAAATTACATCAACAGAAATTGTATTTTTACTTTAATTAGACACACTTTTGAATGTAAGAAGCAATAGTAATTAAATCGGGAGGATGGTTTTCAGTTATAGGCGTCGTGGAATCCTACCAACTACCAAATCTACAAATATATCACAGAGTGAGATTGGAGAACTGCCCATTCGTTTGCCCTCATTTGACAAATGTCTCTTTCAACGACAAAGCTAGTGGTAATGGGGTAATGGCAGATACAAGTTACAGCAGACCTCAAGATCAGGAGAACGGCAGTTCTCCTGACTAGATCTAGCTGGCGATACGAGGCCTCAGTTTCGAATCCCGGGCACAACACTGTCTTTTCGAAGTCATGCGGGAAATGCCGCTAACCTAAAAACGGCGAAGGAAAACATTGTGAGGAAGCCCACATGTTCCTTGAATTTTTCGACGTCAAGTGTCATCCACCAACCCACTCTGGGCCAGCGTGGTGGATTATGACCTTGACCCTTCACGCTTTCCTTGCGAGATAAGGCCCCGAGTACCATTAGTGGAAACTTGAATAGGTTGCTTACGCAAATGACAAATACAATCAGTGAGTGCAAGTGATATCGTATATAAGTAATCTTTAGAAACAACTGGAAAAACTCCAAACTTCCAAACCTACTTCAGAGACTTTCTCGCATAACGGCCAAATCTGTAACAACACACTCGCAATGATTTCAGAACTTAGAAGAAGGCCTAATCCTGATGATGGGTGGAATCCTGACGCCGGCGCATGCTGCCCAGTTCCGCGACATCATGGAGTGGGACAGCTATGAAGAGCAGGACTGCATCCCTGACGAGATCAGGTTGAGGACCCTCGACGCGGGGGTGGTCGTGAAGAAAACTGGGGACGAGAATGGAGATAGCGAAGAGGTGCTTCGTACTGTTTTTAATGGTGTCGGAAATAATCGCTTGATTCTAAACTGCTTAACTTTTAGTACTTATGGACAGTCCCACGGCTGTCCCTATGACTACCAATATTTTTTTTGGGTTCCGTACCCAAAGGGTAAAAACGGGACCCTATTACTGACACTTAGCTGTCCGTCTGTCCGTCCGGCCCTCTGTCACCAGGCTGTATCTCAAGCAGGCGCGGTCCCAGCCTCGAATTTTGGGGGGGGTCACCAGTACGCAGCCTCGGATTTGGGGGGGGGGGGGGGGGGGTCACGAGTAGAAATACAATCAATCGAGTAAAAAAGACTTTACTAGTAGCGCCCCACGATTTTACCCGCATAGTTGACGCTCCAGTTGTTTTCCCGCGTTTAAAAATAGTTTATGTACTACTAGACATTTTGTTTTTTTTTAGATTTTTAATCTAATGTACATGGGACACTCAGAAAGTTTTGAAAAACTAAAAAACTAACTTGTATGAAAAATAAATATTTACTAAATCTTTTCAAAGAACTCTCCACCAACCTCTATACAAAGTTTCATGCGTCTGAACCAATTTTCAAAACATTTTTTCCAGTACTCCGCAGACACCTCTTCCACGGCCTTCTCAAACGCTGTTAGCGCGTCTACCGGCGATGAAAACTGTATCCCTTTGAGCTGATTTTTAATTTTAGGGAATAAAAAAAAAATCACACGGAACCAAATCAGGACTGTAAGGAGGGTACCCCAAGACTCTGACCGGTGTGGAGTCCAGGAAGTCCCTCGTTTTGATCGCAGAGTGCGCGGTTGTCGTGGTGAAGAAGGACCCCGCGGAGCCCGGTCTTCGGTCGCTTGTTTCTGATTGCAGAAAAACTTCTGGCAAGTATTTTATGCTGGACCATTCGGCGTTGATACTGCTTTGGTCTCGAAGTGGAATTGACATTAGGTACCCCGTCAAAGTGAAGAAACTAGCGATCAAAATTTTCCTTGCGCTCCTCGATCGCTTCACTTTCGTATGTGTTGGTTCATTTTAAAAACAGCCAAACTGTCGACTGCTTTGTTTCTGGATTGTATTGATAAATCCAGGATTCGTCACCTGTCACAATGTCGTAAACGCGCCGTGATGAGCCTGCATCAAATTTTTGTATCATATTACGGCACCAATCCACACGGGCCTGCTTCTGAGCTTAGGTGAGGTTGTGCGGCACCCAGCGCGAAACTATCCTCCTTACGCGAAGGTGCTCGTGCAAAATCTTGTGAACACTTCCTGAACCAATCTGCAGAGTATGCTGAATCTCTTCGTACGTAATGCGTCTGTTTTCTTGAATTAATTTTTTTACTGCCAGCACACTTTCTTCGGTGACAGCCGTCGTAGGACGACCACTCTTTTGTTCATCCCCCAAAGTAAAACGACCGCGGTTGAACTCGCTATACCAGCGGTAGGTGGTTGTTTTTGAAGGTCCTTCATCCATAAAACCAATTCTTTTTTTTTTTACTTTTATAGGTTTACACGACCGCCATCTCACCTGATGTTAAGCGACGATGCGGTCTACGATGGAGCGTGTTTACCTAGAAGAAACCGATTCACTCTCGATTTGAAGACACCAAGGTTATAACTATCAGGAAAAACCCACTCTGGCAACTCATTCCACAGCCTAGACGTTCTTATCACAAAAGTAGAGTCAAACCTCTTCGTCCGTGTCTTTGGAACATCAACCATGAAACGGTGCCGCTTCTTCAAGTTACGAGAAGTCCGATAGAAAAAAGGGCAAGGTGGTATTAGATCATGCAGATCAGTCGCACACTCTCCGAAGTGTATCCGATAAAAAACCGACAAGCTTGCAATCTTGCGGCGATGTTCAAGACTTTGAAGTCTTTTTCGCACTAGAGTGTCTTTGCCTATGAGCCTTTTGGCTCGCCTCTCGATCGATTCCAGAGCCTCAAGCTGATACTTAGCCGATCCATCCCAAAGATGCGAACAGTACTCCAAACAAGACCGAATCTGTGCTTTGTATATAAGAGAAGAAAGAGAAGGATTCGAAGTCGATCAAATGACTCGTCAGGTTTTGAGCCACATTTGAAATCGTAAAAAATCATAGCACGAAAATGTTCTCGACGCAGATCCATTTTTTAATACAACAAAAAAAATATTGGCTTTCAAAAAAATGCGGAGGGAAATTTGAAAATCGAACAGTTGTATTTATACTTTTAAATAATCGAAGTTTTCAAAATAATTACAAGTGTCTTATACATAAAAACTTTTTTTTTGCAAAACTTTCTGAGTTGCCAGGTATATGATTTTGGGGGGGGTCATGTCCCCCGTGACCCCCCCCCTGGAGCCGCGCATGATCTCAAGCTAGACAGTTGAAATTTCCACAGATGATGTATTTCTTCCCATACAACAAACTTGATGTTTTACCGTTTCTTGCTCGATTAGTCCGTCCCAAGCAAACTAGATGGCGCCACTAGTAAAAATAAGAAGCGCTATCGACGTCGTCGTTAAAATCAAGTTAATTCATCTCAAGCAAATAATGTTATACACTTTAAAACTAACTAGTTACTAGCAGTTCCCCGCAGTGTTACCCGCGTAGCTCCAGTTCCTAAAGTATGCCTATGGCCTATGTGTATTTTTCAGACTATAATCTACCTGTATTGCAAATTTCAGCACGATCCGATCATACGTTACGCCGTGATTGAGCCACAAACATCCAAACATTGACATTTATAATATTAGTCGGAAGTAGCATAACATAACTTTAGATGTAGAAATGGGGATTTGTATAAAAGTATAGGTTTGAGTTTGACCGCCATCTCGCCTATAATTCCACCACTGGCATAGAATAAACAATTTTAGTACTGGATAGATAATATTCCCACTGGTATAGTTCTATAGTTGATATAGATATAGATGATGATAGGTTTAGACTTATAGCACAGTATAATGAAGTACATGTAGGACGACACTTTTGAATGCCGACTTTATAAGAATACTTATTAAATAGTACTTATTTTTGAAGTGAAAACTTCTTTAGGCGCGCCTAGACAGATATTTTGTGGGCTGTGAATTGGATTCTAGCGTCACGCTCGGATATGATAAGAAATCTTCGGGTAAACTCGGGACAATGGCTATTGGCCATTTAGATATGCGTCAGCCAATGGGAAATGCTGAAAGGCGTGGCCTCGGCATCATGTCATGGCCATCTAGAAATGCATCAGCTAATAGGAAATGCTGACGCATTTCGAGATGACCATGCCATGATACCCAGGCCACGCCCTCCGGTTACACCCGTGTAGTTTCCAGGGTACGCTATCAAATCCTGAGTTATACCTAAGTTTTCACTTCTATCGGCAGTTCCTATGACTGCCAATATTTTTTTAAATTTATTGTCTACTCTGTTAAGTATCAGCAATATTATCGGAAACATTTTTTGCTATCACCGAGACTTAATTATGAACAAAATGAAATGAAAATATGCGTCAAAGGGCAGCCCCGAACCACGCTCCCAAAGTGGTAGTGAAAAGGTGAAACCTAATTGTTTCGATTTTGTTTTCAGTCAGACGAAAATACGCTGAAATTCCGTACGTGGTGCGGTCTCTGCGCCATTTGCGAGCGGATGTACGGTCGATTTCAGCCCAGGGACAAAGATCCGCCTGATGGGGTACGGCGCTTGATATTATGATTCGGAACACTCATTCAAATACGGACCACTTGAACTTGGAGCGTATTTTTTTTAACTCCCATCTCCCATGCGATTACATTATTGTGAATATTCACAATTCACATATTTCACAAGTTTATTCGTTTATTTAAACGCCTTAACATCAGGAATTACGTAGTCCGATTTGAAATAATCTTTCCCCATGTTTTGATAGCTCAAGTCATAATTATTTAAAAAAATATTATTAATCCTTTTTTTTATGTCACTGAAAGCTTTTAAACGAGACAAAAAATTGATACAAATAAAAATATTACTATTATAGATGGCGCGTGCCTGCCATAGAACATATTTTCATCCAAACCTAAGGATAAATCCTTAGATCTCAATGAATATTGGGCTGATTGACTAGGTACCTACTTACCTATATGTTTTGACAAACTATATTATTCCTTTTCAAAGCAAATTATATTCCTAAAATTGTCAAGTTTGTTTTGTTATGGCTATTATAGCTACCATAGCTATGTTTTTGAAGTGAAAACTTCTTTTGGCGTGCCACAGACAGATTTTTCGTGGGCTGTGAATTGACTTCTAGCATAGAATAGATAATCTTCTAGTGTCACGCTCGGGAATGATAACAAATCTTCGGGTAAACACAGGGCCATGGTAATTGGTCATCTAGAAATGTGTCGGCATTTCTAGATGGCCATGCTCGTGGCCATGCCCTCCGGTTTCACCTGCGTAGTTTCCAAAGTGGGCTATCAAATTCTGAGTTATAAGTTGTCATTTTTGATTGGCAGGTCCTATGACTGTGTCTTTTTAATTCTCTGACTTTACTGCCGCTTCTACGCATTACCACACGTAACACATTATAGACATGGTACAAACTGTTGTGCACGTGAAAAATAACAAATGGTTAATGGTAACATGGTAAACAACATGATTACCTAGTTAACGTGGATGGTGGGATTGTAATACTTAAAACCCATTATCACCATCTAATATGTTTATGCAATAAATTTGAAATCATTTTTTTACTTCTGCGAAAAGTGGCAGATTACAATCTCACATAAAAAAAATGTCCCATTGAAACATTTTTTATATGTGCTGGCCTTTATACGCTTTGACGATTTTTTATACATCACATCGACATTGGTTGTGTAGCACAAGAGTTGCACAAAATATAGTCAACGTTAGAGTATCCACATAATATTTAAATCTGGTAGGTCTGGAAGCAAGTAGGAATCTATTAATTGCTTTTTTAAATATTTCAGATGGAGGTTAGCGACTTCTCAACAATTGAAACAAAATTAGCATCCCTGAACGTCCATAAGGGTTTAGCAGAAGTGTTAAATGTAATACGAGAGCGATGATTCTATTAATAGAATTAAATTAATGTTTTTCTAAATGAAATCTTTTATAAAAATTGAATACCTATTTAGTGTAAAATAAGTAATAAGTAAAAGCAATAATAGTACATTATGATATAAGTGCGGTAAGTTGATAATTACAGCCGAGGCTTTATTGCTAGCTCGAGCCGAAGGCGAGAGCTATAATTAGCAGAGGCTGTAATTATCAAAGCGCACGTATGTCATACGACGTTTTATAACATATTTGCGAGGAAATAAACAAAACTCTGACGACATTTTCAAATAAAAACAATACAGCGAAAACAAACGCGCGGAATAATATTTACTTGATCACAGATCACAGCACAGAGTAAGTAATCTGAAGTAATCACTATGGATCACAGATTAGCAATGCGCGCGCATCGGCGCCTTTTTTTTTAAAGCAACGGCACAGAACCAGCCGGTATGCCATTAATAATAAAGTAAATTCATATTTTTGTGTTTTGTTACAGAAAAATTAAAGTAATATATGGTCTAAATTAATTAAATTAACGAATTTAATAATTCTTTATTATATTTTACCTCTCAAAGTTAATTTTATTCATAAAATGTTGACGACACTTTTCTGACATATTAATAGTACATTATGATATAAGTGCGGTAAGTTGATAATTACAGCCGAGGCTTTATTGCTAGCTCGAGCCGAAGGCGAGAGCTATAATTAGCAGAGGCTGTAATTATCAAAGCGCACGTATGTCATACGACGTTTTATAACATATTTGCGAGGAAATAAACAAAACTCTGACGACATTTTCAAATAAAAACAATACAGCGAAAAAAAAACGCGCGGAATAATATTTACTTGATCACAGCACAGAGTAAGTAATCACTATAGATCACAGATTAGCAATGCGCGCGCATCGGCGCCTTTTTTTTTTAAGCAACGGCACATAACCAACCGGTGTGCCATTAATAATAAAGTAAATTAATATTTTTGTGGTTTGTTACAGAAAAATTAAAGTAATTTATGGTCTAAATTAATTAAATTAACGAATTTAATAATTCTTTATTCTATTTTACCTCTCAAAGTTAATTTTATTCATAAAATGTTGACCACACTTTTCTGACATAAAAACTCGTTACTAAGATTTAAAAAGGTACCGTTCGTTTTAGACGGAGCATATCTCTCTACCTAGTCTGTGGACGGAGCATTTTGAAACCGTGCGTTTTACATTACACATTACAGCACTAGTGCGTAATAAGATACATTACGATACAGAAATTGGTCCAATAAGAGACCCTTTACGAGCAAATATGTTATAAAAACTCTTTACTAAGATTTAAAAAGGCACCGTTCGTTTTAGACGGAGCATTACTCTCTACCTAGTCTGTGGACGGAGCATTTTGAAACCGTGCGTTTTACATTACACATTACAGCACTAGTGCGTAATAAGATTCATTACGATACAGAAATTGGTCCAATAAGAGACCCTTTACGAGCAAATATGTTATAAAAATATTTTACAGCTGGTTAAGTTAGTTTTAATACATTAAGTACTTCTTCTCATTATAATGTTCTCAGATCACAGGAGAAAAAATAATACACGTTACGTTACCCACTAGGTGGCAGTAGAGAGCATTAGGTTGCTTTTTTTTCAAGTAAAAACTTCTTTTGGCGCCCCATAGACAGACTTTTCGTGGGCTGTGCTAGCGTCACGCTCGGGAATTATAAGAAATTTTCAGGTGAATTCGAGACCATGGTCATTGGCCATCTAAAAATGCGTCAGCGTTTCCCATTGGCTAGAAAAGTTTGTTAGCATTTCTAGTCCATGGCCACGCCCTCTGGTTTCACCCACGTAGTTTGAATGAATGAATTCATCAAATCATCATCAAATCACGTGTGAATTGAATTCTAGCGTCACGCTCGGGTATGATAAGAAATCTTCGGGTAAACTCGGGACCTTGGCGATTGGTATCTAGAAATGCGCCAGCCAATGGGAAATGCCGAAAGGGCGTGGCCTCGCCATCATGGCATGGCCATCTTGAAATGCGTGAGCCAATGGGAAATGCTGACGCATTTCTAGATGGCCATGCCATGATGGCGAGTACACGCCCCCCGGTTACACCCGTGTAGTTTCCAAGGTAAGCTATCAAATTCTGAGTTATAAGTTTTTACTTCTATCGGCAGTTCCTATGACTGCCAATTTTTTTTTTTTTACGTGTTCGTCATTTGGCGCGGTGAGAAAAAGCAAGACAGAGAGGAAAAATAATGAGAGTGAATTTTCAAGGTGCGCGCGAATGCCGTCACGAGAAAACCTATCTTTAAGTTATCTAGTCGATATTTAACTTCTTGCGTTGATGAAATTATCCATATTATGGTTAAAATTATAATTTACTTGGCACGAGGAATAAAGAGCAGAAGTAAAAACTTCTTGGGTGCGTACATAATATAAAACACACTTTTTCACGTGGAGGAAATGGATACATGTTTCGGAACACTTAATGTCATTGACCTTTTGACGTTTGTCTGTCATATGATAGTGGTGTGAAACTGTAACGATGTACTTACATAATAATATTATGTTAGAAGTCGGATTTCAAATGATATTACCATGATTGTCACCGATTGTTGATCTTGCTCTTCTTATCAGTATTCAAAACAGACGTTAGTTAATGCACATATTTTACCACTTTGGGAGTGTCTCTCGCACAAAATATTCAGTGTAGTAAAAAAACATATTAGAAAGCTCAACTTTACCTTTGAAGACCTAGCAATAGGCATCCCATACTTTTAGGCATAGGCATCCCAGGTTTAATGAAAAAAATAAATTTATAGGGCACCCCCAAAATGTGTTTTTTTATTGTTAAAAATCTTAATGCTGTTCACAGAATACATCTCCTTATTAAGTGTCAACAGTACAGTTCTCATAGTTTCGGCAAAAAGTCGCTGTGACATACAGACGGAGAGACAGACAGACAGACATGACGAATCTGTAAGGATCCTTTTTTTACGTTTTACGGAACCCTAAAAAGTGTATTTGCCCGATCTAACAGCATCGAACTCTTCGTAACAACTTGTAATAAAAGCGCGCGCGCTATTGAATGCTCGATCAATGATCTGCCGAAGTGAATAAATACTAAACAGCCTAAACAAAGCAAGAGAAGACAACAAACACTACATTTTTTTGGAATATGTATTGAGTTTTAACAAAAGTTGTTTGTTTAAATACACAGAAGATGCACTTAAAAGGATGCAGGCTGATTTTCAGTAACCCTATATGTTTATTATTGACGTGATAACGTCTTATAATTCGATGAAGCCGGCTGCACGCCCAGAAAACATGACGTCATGTACCGTTACCGTCGGTCGTTACCTCGCCGCATGTTTGTTACAGTTGTATGAATTATTTCGACCAGTAGTTCAAGCGGTGATGTAACTCAGTGGTAGAGCGTTCGCTTTGCTTGTGAAGTGCCCCGGGTTCGATCCCCGGCATCTAAAAGCTTTTTTGCATTGTTTTGATTGAAAATGACTAAATTCTACTGTTTACTTTTTACATACAAATCTATTAAACAAATGAAATTAAAATTTTCTTTTGAAAAATGCTACCATTCCATCAGTATTTTCTTAAGACGTTGTCACGTTCTATCGTCAGTAAACCGACTTTACAGACAAACATTTGTTTTTTAAGTAGATAATGATGAAATGAGCAGGACATTTGCCTGATGGTAAGCAACATGCTTGTCCATTTTATCACAGTGGCACACAGCTATTGGAACATGAAGAGTCCTAAGAATTACCTAGCACTGTACCGCGCTAGTCACTCAGAGATATAAGATCTTTTATCTCTATGCCCTGTAATTTCACTGAAAACTTTATCTGCTCTTCAAGCCGGAACACAGTGATTTTCGCATTACTGCTTGGTGGTAGGATAACTGGCAAAGATGTGGTACTTCTCCAAAAAGACCACTACAAAAATGAAAATGGCCTGTAGCTTTCAAAAGTCATATCGGCCACATCTTGTGTTACATATAATTATAATTACATGTCACATTGATAGAGACTGTGTGATTTTAAATTATTATGTTGATAATAAAGTTTTATTGAGTGCGACAGAAACTGAAACGCTTAATAGAACTTTATTGTCAACTGCAAATTTGTGTGAATTTACAAGATCAGAATTTGATCTATTTATGGTGGTAGATTACACCAAAAAAAAAAAAATGGCAGTCATAGGAACAGCCGATAGAAGTGAAAACTTATAACTCAGAATTTGATAGCTTATCTTGGAAACTACACGGGTGTAACCAGAGGGCGCGGCCTCACCATCATGGCATGGCCATCTAGAAATGCGTCAGCATTTCCTATTGGCTGATGCGTTTCTAGATGGCTATGCCATGATGGCCTGTCCACGCCCTTTCAGCATTTCCCATTGGCTGACGTATTTCTAGATGGCCAATAGCCATGGTCCCGAGTTTACCCGAAACTTTCTTATCATACCCGAACGTGACGAATGAAATCAATTCACAGCCCACGAAAAATCTGTCTAGGCGCGCCAAAAGAAGTTTTTACTTCAAAAGAGCCAATTGATCGTTTTCGAGGTAATTCCCTGAGAATATAAAATATCCTTATAATATATCCTGTTTCATTGAACTATGTTCCTTAAGAGCGTGTCGTTCAATGCAAGAGTAACTGATGATATATTATGTACTGACATCTTATTTTGTAGTACTTAAAATTATTAGTTATATTATATTATATAAAATATAACAGACATTAATTTCTTTTAAAATTTCGGGCAGTTTTTTTTACTTCGTTTTTATTTATGACTGTAATTGAAATTGAACTGTTTAAAATGACAATGAAAATGTAGTTTTTTGCTATTGTTTTTTGCTGCAATTGAGTTCGAGTTACATCACTTAAATATATATATGATATATATATGATTTAAATCCATTTGAATAAAATTGTATTATCTTGAAAGCCCATTTTATTTTTTAAAATCAAACACGTGGCAATGAAAACGATATCTTCTTGAGAATGCCAAAATATTTTTTGATGTTTTCGAATGTATTTTTTAGAGTAATAGATTTTGAATGTTCATCTATGTCACATCACTAACGGTCCGGTGACGGTTGGTCCATGTTCGGTGTTAATTTTTAATTTCTGGTCAGAGTATCGCTCTAATCTAACTACTCTGTGTTCTGGACTATTTATAAACTTCGAAGCAGTGTAACGAATTTCGGCTGTTATAAAATAAACAATAGTTGTACCAAACCAAAGTTCAGTTGTTATTAATGATTAGAAGCTTTTTGCTGTAATTTGCAGTGTTCGTATTTGCATTGCCGAGACAAGACAATGAATTTCGACAGTGATCTATCGAATACTGAGGGTAAATAATTCAAGTTATTACTCTTGGCTATGCGTTGGTGCTCTAGTTATTGCAGTAATTACTAATAATAGAATGTTTCCAGAATATTTGGTGACGGCAGGCCAGATATTTGAATGTTGTGGAGTGGAGAGTACCGGCTCTCTTTGCGTGGACGCACTCATGGATAAATTCACGCCTTTGATGAAAACAAATAAGTAAGTTTGTAGTTTGGTTTTAATTTATACAGTACCTATACAAAAATTTAAAGCGACCAAGTTTTTAAAAAGATGTCAGTATATTTAGAAGTAAGGTTCGGCGGAGTGCAGGAAGGACAATAGAAATATAAAATCCTTGTCCAGGCCAATAATCAAAGTAAGTTTTCAAGACCCGTTTTACATATATATACTTATACTGTGTTATGATAATTTCTTTATTAGTCTAGTCAAAATTTGCTAGGTACCTATAGTTATCTTTCAGAAATTATCAACAAATTGGTATCTATGATGCAACCTTTAAAACAACAAATCCTTAATTCTCAGGTGTCTGTAAAGACGTGACTCTGCCCACATTTAGAGCCCTGCTCGTTACACTTTGAACGATTTGAAACTTTTATAGGTAGCTAGAAGAAACATTAGCATTGATGCAGGGCCGAGCCGACCCCCACCAGCGCCTGTGTGCCAAACCTTTATGGCGCCCCTTTTTAACTTCCAACGCAAAAAGAGGGGTGTTAGAAGTTTGACGTCAATGTCTGTCTGCCTGTATGTCGTGTCGGTGTGTGTGTGTGTGTGTTTGTTTGTGGCATCGTAGCTCTCAAACGGATAGGCCCATATCGATGAAGTTTTTGAAGTGAAAACTTCTTTAGGCGCGCCTAGACAGATTTTTCGTGGGCTGTGAATTGGATTTATTCGTCACGCTCGGGGATGATAAGAAAGCTTCGGGTAAACTCGGGACCATGGCTATTGGCCATCTAGAAATACGTCAGCCAATTGGAAATGCTGAAACGGGGGGAGAGCAGGCCATCATGGCATTACCATCTAGAAACGCATCAGCCAATGGGAAATGCTGACGCATTTCTAGATGACCATGCCAAGATGGCGAGGCCACGCCCTCCAGTTACACCCGTGTAGTTTCCAAGGTAAACTATAAAATTCTGCGTTATAAGTTTTCACTTCTATCGGCAGTTGCATTGCCATTTTTATTCATTTAAAATCCAGTTTGTGGCATCGAAGCTCTCAAACGGATAAGCCCATATCGATGCAGTTTTTTCATTTAAAATCCAGTTTCTTTGCGGGGTAGTTCTTAGCTATGTTTGGTTAATATCGATTCATGAAGGCCGCCTCCATAAAATGGCGGATAAAATATTCCTTCACAACTTCCCTCAATATGGGTATTAAAAGAAAGGGCTTGACTAGTTAGAATCCTATACACCGTAATGAATTTAAATTCTAAGATAGCCGCCACCACAAAATGGTGGAACAACCTTTTTTCTCATAACTCTCTCAATATCAAAGGTATCAAATGAAAGGACTTGACTAGTACTATAAAATACTATAAAAATTCAAATCCAAGATAATCGGGGGTAAAGCAGTGCTCCATGGGTTTACCCGCGCAGTCCCCACATCCCCGATATTTGACCGTGTTACCCTAAGTATGTGCTATTCCAGACTATATTATAACTGTGTTCCAAATTTCAACCCAATCCATTCGGACGTTCCGACGTGATTGAGCAACAAACATCCCATACTCACGTACCTAGTTCCTGTTCGCGTTATTTTGCCGGCCATTTAGTCTATGTGTTCTTCCAGACTATAATTTACTTGTACTCCAAATTTCAGCCCGATCTGTTCATACATTACGACGTGATTGAGCAACAAACATCTATTCATTGATATTTATGATATTAGCAGGATGTCAATACTTGAATGTTTGTTGCTCATAAGCGTCGGAACGACTGAATGGATCGATTTGAAATTTGAAACACAGATAGTTTATAGTCTGGAGTAGCATATAAGCTACTTACTAAAAACTAAAAAAATGCATAGTTCCTCTGGCAATAATAATAAACAAGCTGTTACCCGCGAATTTGTCCGCATAGAATCTGAGATGTGGTATGTGTAGAAATTGACTGTTTTATTCAAATTTCAAATTTAAACAAGCAACAGCTGCTCTTGACGGGAGGACGGCGACTTCCCGGACCCTTGGGTTCAAATACCACGCGCACCACTGTATATATAAGACATATGCGTAATGCCGCTAAATTAAAAACCGTGAAGAAAAACATCGCAAGGAAACCGACATGTACCTGGAATCTTTCAGTCATGTGTCATCCACCAACCCGCACTGAACCAAGGTGGTGGATTATGACCTTGACTCTCTCCTTGCGAGAGAAGGCCCCGAGTCCCAGTAGTGGGAACATTTAGCGGGCTGCTAATCCTGCTAAATTTTAACTTAATCCGTTGACGTGGAACGGTTGATTAATAATATTAGAAACTATATTTTTTCCGAATTAATAAGGACCTAAGGATTCTATGTAATATTTTACACTATAAAACACCTGTGTTTCAAATATCAAACCAATTTGTTGTGTTAATCTGACGTGTTAGTAGTATAGAATAACATATTGCTTTACTACTTTTTATCACAGAAAAGTGCAAAGTTTAATTAACTATAACATCGGAATGGCTTATTTACAGATTTGGTTGAAATTTGTAACACAGATACTTTTAAGTCTGGCATTGAATGGAACTAACGCGAAAAAAAAAGAAAAAAAATTCGCAGTAGTTCCATCATGGAACAAAGCAATGGAACTAGTGCGAATGAACCAACATTACCTAACTACTTTTCAACCCAAAAAAGTGCAAAATTTTTTAGGGAACAAATATTTACCGTAACATCGGAACTAAACATAAACAAACTCACGACGCGGTGGTTCTTTTGATTTTAAAGGCGAGACCGTAATGAATGTAAACCAAAACCCAAAACGTAAACATTATCTTGGGAGACACAATAAACTATAGCAACTTAGCAATTCATGATTTTTTATTTAACTACATAGGCAAATGTTGCGCCTATCCTACCTACTTACTAACTAATCGACGATACTCTACTACAAAGAACATGTTCTTTGTAGTAGAGTATCGAGTAAGTGTAAAAAAAATTCGGTGGCGGCGCTGGCGCCCCTATTGTCTTGGCGCCTGTGTGCCCCGCACACTTCGCACACAGGGGCGGCTCGGCCCTGCATTGATGCATTATGTCCTTCAAGTTTGGTCATCATTGCAGCCCTCTGGTCTCTATAAATTAATTCAATTATATATATTTAATTATCATGATGACTGTGGTAGTACTTAGTCGTAAAAAATACAAAAGAGAGACGTACTTCTTAGCATTCCATGGATGCACCGTGCGGGTGCCGGGTCCATCGTGTGGCAGAGAGAGAAAAATTTAATCTCCGAAATCTAATCTAAAATAACTTACCCCTAACTATTCCCGGCCATTCAATTTGGCCATCAATTGTGCTAAGCTTACTTCTCTAAAGGCATTGAGTTGTGCTTTCGGCCATCTTCAATGCACAAATTCAAAGCTTCAAATGCATAATATATAGTAAGTAATAATGTTTCAAGATGACACATATTTTTGTACCTAAATTTATCTACATCTAGTTTACCTTCTGGTTTACCTTATGGTTATTGCATTGATATCTGATTTTTGAGGTATTGATTGTCTCGTCTGAACTGTCATTGAGAAAAATAGGTTGGGTGAAATAGCTGTCAAAAACTCTTTATTGCACTTAAATTACCAAGCAAAATCTTATCTTATCTTATACCTTTAAACGAGCAATTCTTGTACCTATATAAATATGGATATATATATAGAATCTGAATCTCGGAAACGGCTCGACGGATTTTCATAAAATTATGTATGCAGGGGATTTCGGGGACGATAAATCGATCTAACTAGGTCTTATTTAAAAAAAAACGCATATTATGCGCGTTTTTAGACAATGAAAAACTGTCACATTAGACATTAGAATGTGAAGGTAAATTTCGCCGCGTGACGCGACAGCATAATTAGCTCAGACGGGAAGTCGGGCGCTCATAGCGGTCACGAATTAGTAGCTCCGGGTTCAAATCCAGACGGGTTCTCTTTTTTTTTCAATTCGTTTTTTTTTTAAGAAAATCTATTTCTTGGTGTCTTTTATCTGTAGGTATCTAAGTATATTTAGTATTTAAACCGAGCAAAGCTCGGTCACCTAGGTACTAACAATAATATAAAAAAACCTTAGAATAACAATTGGAGACCTTATCGCTAAGATCAATTTCTTTCTAAAGCTATCTTTACTACAATCTATTGAAACCTGCTGTCATTTGGTACGCAGTCGATACGTGATAGTATTGTTGCGGGGAGGTACAAACTCAGAGCATGTGCCAGTAGACAGCAAACCCAGTCAATAGAGAAAATATGATTGAGCATCTGAACTTGCCCTTCCAGCAGCAAAAAGGACAGTGCCAATCTGGCCAAGTTTAACATGGAAAAGGTGCAGTATCACTCTGCAAAAAATAGTAAATTCCAACTGATACCTACTTTTCCACTAGTAATATCACCTTCCAATAATTCCATGGTACTACTTGTAGCCAAAGTCAAAGTCAGAGTCAAAGTTCTTTATTCATAACTGTACAATTAACATGTCAATTTTAAAAACTAAAAAAGAGCATACAAAGAGTATAAATTTTTAAAGTTTAAATTTAACATTTTAATGTACGATAATGAGTATCGTACATACAAGTGTCAACCATTAAAATATAATATGTATTTATTACAATTGTAATGAACAATGTCATTTTTTTACAATTTTATTGTGAGTTTACCATTACTCTTTAAAAAATTGCTGTAGAGGTAACTATAAAAAGTTTGACCGTAGCTCCAATGAGTTTCATTGTTTTGACAACCCAGCTGTCATTATAAGAACATTTGCCTGATTCCCTCATGGGTGAAGCGGGTTTCTTCCATCACTGCGTTCATTCAAGTGTGCTCCATCCCAGACTGCATCATCACTAAAAATATTGTACACGGCCAAAATTTTCACAACTAATTATAGTTTTTGTTTTATATAATAGTTTTTGAGCAAATAAGGAAAATTAGATTTTCTAAATAACTACCTCATTATGAGCATTTTTGAGTTTTGATTATTTATTTATGTAAATAGATACTATACTGATATTAATTTAGTAACATCTGCAAATTAAGGTTGAAAAGGTGAATGTATTGTACCAGGGGTGTACTATGAAATAAGCCATTCTGGTCATTTGATTCCACAATTGAAAGCACGTAGGTCTGGCTTGCATGTCTGAATGTTTGTCCAAGAGCACATGTATGAAATTGTCATTGTGTCACTGATAATTCTACCCGAGATAATTCTACTAATAATCCTACTTCCTGCTAAAGTTTGAAAAGTGTATGGAAGTTTGTTACTATTTCATGCAAAATCTAGATGAAATTTGGTATGTGGATAGATAATATTTTGGAATAACATATATTATGATACTTTTTATTCTGGAAAAATACCGGGTTCGGGAACTATGCGGCTGAAACCACAAGGCGCTGCTTTCACATAATTTTACACAATGTGGTATAAGTGTACTTCAGTAAAAAAAAAAATATTTTTTTCAATGTTACTCTAATATTTTAAAGTATGCAACACTATTAACGTTGAATTTAAGCAAAAGCCCATTTTATGTCTAATCCCAGTTGTGGGAAAGCTGAGACTAGACACCTTCAATCACAAGGATAGAATCAAGACTAGCCAAATGCAGGTTGGTAGGTGACAAGTTTTCAATTCAAAATAGATAAGTACAGAACATACCTATATATTTCTTCAAACTTTGAAAATGTATACAATTTGTATGCTCTTTCTTTTGTTTTTATTTTTTATTTATTGACGTGTAAATGTTTATGAATAAAGTACTTTGACTTTGACCCGGTGCGCCGGATCGGCACACGCCGTTCTCCCGACGCGACGCCGACGTCCCAGCATGTCGGTTTTTTTACGTTGTTTTCCTTCTTATAGCAAGTGGCAATGACAAACTAGCACATGGAAAAATATTCAGAGCTGTAAGCGAACCTACGACTTCGAATTCAGACATTTTTTTTTTTGTTTTTACTGTTATAGGTTTATAATAATACGTGACTGCCATATCACCTGATGTTAAGCGACATTGTCGCCACCAGGCTGCTATAGTTTACATACAAATTAGCATAAGCAGACCAATGAATGTGCCCACTGCTGGGACTCGGGACCTTCTCTTGCAAGGAGAGAGTCTAGACCATAGTCCGTCACGCTGACCCAGTGCGGAATGATGGATAACACATGGCCTCGAAAGAATCTAGGAACGTGTTGGTTTCCTCACGATGTTTTCCTTCAGCGTTTTAAGTTAGCGGCGGCACGCACATGACTCCGAAAAGACAGTGGTGCGCGTGGGATTTGAACTTCGGCAATCGCCGTTCTTCTGACTAGACCAGTGGTAACTAAAAAACTAAATAAACAACTGTTTATGACTTTTTTATAGGTCAGTTTTCTAGATTCCGTCAACAAATCTCGTTTGTAACTTCTATTAATACAAATGTTTACTTTTATGTCATATGTATAATGTTGTGTATGATGTCATGCATAGTAGTGAAGGGACGACTATGCGCGTTCGCATATTTATCGACATTCGCATTTTTGTGAATATTTACAAATCTATAGGTACTTAATATTATAAAGCTGAAGAGTTTATTTGTTTCAATGCGCGAGAAAATTAATTTAAAAACATAACCCTTGTTTCAGTCGGGTAAAAAACCCGACTGTATAAAATCAAACATTTTCTGATACAGTATGCTTGGATTATATCTAAGGACACTTGGGTGATTGAAACGAATCGATATTGAAACGATATATTGTCACAATCCATCCAACCGTTTGGAAGATACGTGGGAATAAAGAAATTTACAAACATACAAGATACACGCGATAAAAATTGTGTTCTACTTTTTCGACATTAATCATGCTGCGTATGGGGTGTCCACCACCCCATACGATTTTACGTCACTATGACTCCACGTTTATACAAGTTTGATATTTGTTTAAGACAATAAATTAAAATAAAGTGGCCAAGTGCGAGTTGGACTCGCCCATGAAGGGTTCCGTGTTCCGTTGCAGCAAGTAACATAATATACATAGTACACATAGTTCTTGTAGTTCGTTGTAACTTTGATCGAAGTTTTAATAATAGTGTATTTATGACGTACTAAAAAAAAACTACTCATCAGATCGAGTTCAAACTAATTTTCGTTGGTAGTTTACATGGTAATGTACATCATATATTTTTTTTAGATTTTTCATTTTCTTACTTTAGAAGTTAGAGGGGGGGGGGACACATTTTACCACTTTGGAAGTGTATCTCGCGCAAACTATTCAGTGTATACGAAAATGATTTTAGAAACCTCAACATCATTTTTAAATACCTATCGATAGATACCACACACGTGTAGGTTTGATAAAAAAAAAAATTTTAGTTTCAGTTCTCAGTATGGGGGGCAACCCTAATTTTTCTTTTTTTTAAATTTTTCTGTTGAAATCTTAATGCGGTTCACAGAATACATCTACTTATCAAGTTTCAACAGTGTAGTTCTCATAGTTTCGGCAAAAAGTGGCTGTGACATACGGACGGACAGACAGACAGACAGACATGACGAATCTATAAGGGTTCCGTTTTTACGTTTTACGGAACCCTAAAAATGTGGTCAACTTGTCCGACAAAAATCATGCCGCGTATGAAGTGTCCAGCACCAGAAAAACGTCGATATGACGTCATTATATATCCCTGATACCAGATATTATTGGGATAGTTAATATTAAAATAAATATGCAATGTTATTTAAATGGTAGTTACAAAATAGTGTTATTAAAAGATTGAATATTCGCTAACGCGAATTCTTAAAAATAAATATTTCTCACATCTCTAATGCACACATTAGCCGTTGGTCTCTTAGTCTTGTGTTATCTTGTCGAGAAAATAGTTGAGTTTTGTGTTTAAAAAAATGCTGGAACCATTTCCTTACTACAGAAGGTAATAAATAGTTTTGAAATTTCATAATGAACATAATGCATGGGATTACTAATTCGACAGATGCCTACTTATTCAATGACAATAGCTTACACGTTCCAATAGCTGCGTGTCACTGTGCAGTTAGGGCATGGTAATATATGTATATTACCGTGGTTATGGCCAGAGGCTTGTTGCTTACCGTCAGGCATAATATGTTCTGATCGTCTCGTCACTCTATATTATAAAAAAAAACAGGATAGGGTATTTCATGAGTACAAATACATAAACATTTTGAGGTATTTGAAGTCGGCCTACTGGCTTGAATGTTTGCTTTCACAGCCGTAAGATCGTATATTCGAATCCCACCTTTTTATTATGTTTCTTATTAACTTTTATAAGTTTACACTTGACCGCCATCTCGGCTAATATCAAGCGACGATGTGGTCTACGATGTGTATTTTTTCAAGTGCAAAAATGTACTACGAGTTTGTCTTCACTATTAACCAGGGTTCGAACAGATATATATATCATGATATACATATCGGATATAAATTATAAACATCCGATATTATGATATTAATAATAAATATCAGATGTTTTCGAACCCTGCCTGGCTTTAACGGTGAAGAAAAACATCGTGACGAAAGGTTTACAAAGTCGTAGTGAAGTCACATTTTTTTAATTAGTGGCCCACATAGGTACTGTCCCCAGCGCGAGGGGGAGGAGGGGGGTCATGACCATGACACTGGATCCGCCCTTGTCGTTATCGAATTCGAGTTGATACGAGGGTCAAACTGAAAGTTCTTAGAACTGGCCACTTATAAACAATATAATAAAAAAATAATTCTATAATTTGAAAATAGAACTCTTTGCCAATATTACTGAGTATATACTTCATTCATTTGTCATTTGTTTTACGATTTGGCGGTAGGGATGTCGGAAATGCAATAAAATATCGATATATATTGTATCGATATTTTTTAAATATATCAATATCGATATTGATATTTTTATATAAAAATATCGATATATCGATATATCGGTATGATATGAAAAAAAATATTTGGCCTAATTTACTTCAATCATCTTACATTACTAGATAAATACTAATCTATAGACATAATTTTTAATAAATGAAGAACAACAATAAAAAATTTAATTATTTATTAATCAAGCCAATATTCATCTGATACATACATAAGAAAGACTCTTTGATTTACGTGCTCGGCTGTAAGCCGACTTCTGTTATTGGGTACTGCGAGATTTACAGCAGATGCCACTCTCTCTGAGGAAACCGAGGACGCAGGCGATATCAAATACTTTAGAGCTATGTCGGAAAGGACTGGGGTAAAATGACGACAGTCAAACCAGAATTTTGTAGGATTCTCTTTTCTGGGTATTATAGGCTGATCTAGATATTGCTTTAGTTCGCTAGGTATACCATCACTGGTTGAAAGTAAACTGGAGTTTGCTGAAGCTGCAGCAATATCTATCATAATTTTTTCATGTCCGGACCACAGCGACGGTGAAGAATTTTCTGAATTCGGAATTATGGTAGTGGCAGTGGTTATAGGTTATAATACGGATAACAGACCGGACGGATAGGTGAACGACAGACACTGACACTGAAATTACATTGACTGATTGACAGACAGAGTTGCCAACTTAAGTACCAAATTAAAAAGCTGCAAATCGAGTCGGCCGAAGACAAAAAAAAATGTAATTTGTTAAAAAATGTTAGTATAAAAAGTATTATTTTTTAGGATTTTAAAATCATAAAAAATATCGATTTTTATACCTTTTCATTACTTGTAATTTTATATCGATACCTCGATATACCTATCGAAACATTAAATATCGCTCAAAAATATCGATACATTTAAAAAATAATATCGATATATCGATGTATCGATATTTTTTCGACAAGCCTATTTGGCGGCAAATTGAAAATTGTCTGTGTCACGTCAACATGAATTTAACACGAGAAAATTTTCGTGCAATGATTTTTTATGACTTTCGATGTCATTTAAGTCAACAAAAAAGTTATGATAGACTACGATTGGCCTTTCACGATGAAGCCCCATCTCGTGCGACTGTTTACAACTGGTTTAATGAGTTTAAACGTGGTCGCACTAATCTCACTGATGATTTACGTGAGGGACGGCCTTCTACGGCGACGACTGAAGATAACATCTGTGTTGTGCGGCGTATGATAGAGACTGACAAAAGAGTGACCTATCAGCAGATTCGGACAAGCTTAGGCATCGGTATGAGTCAAGTGCACAAAATCCTACACGAACATTTAGCGGTCAGGAAGCTTTGCGCCCGGTGGATACCTCATAATTTGACTGAGGCTCAAAAACTCCATCGTGTGGATTGGTGCCGTAAAATGATTGAAAGATTTAACGGAGGTGACTCAAATGCTGTGTTCGACATACTAACAGGTGACGAAAGCTGGATTTACTGTTATGATCCTGAAACCAAAAGACAATCTGCTCAGTGGGTGTTTCCTTTCGAGGAGTTGCCAACTAAAGTGAAGAGAGATCGAAGTGCGGGGAAAAAAATGGTAGCCTCGTTCTTTGGAAGGATAGGTCATTTCGCAACAATTGTGTTAGAGGATCAAAAAACAGTTTCTGCAGAATGGTACACTACCAATTGTTTGCCACTTGTCTTGGAAAAAGTTCGAGAGAAACGACCTCGCAGTAGGATCCTCCTTCACCACGACAACGCCTCATCGCACACCGCCAAGCGAACGATCGACTATTTGGCGACATCAAACGTTGAATCACTGGGTCACCCGCCGTATAGCCCCGACCTCGCGCCTTGTGATTTTTATTTATTTTCAAAAATTAAAGAAAAACTTAAAGGAAAGCGGTTTATGAATGCTGAAGAAGCGGTGGCTGCGTATCGCGATGCCATTGAAGAGACCCCTAAGGACGAGTGGGCAAAGTGCTTTTCCCAGTGGTTTCATCGCATGCAGCGGTGTATTGACGTGAATGGACAATATTTTGAAAAGATATAATAAAACTAATAACTGGCTAATGTAATCAGTTTTTGATTTTCTAAGAACTTTCAGTTTGACCCTCGTATTGTTAGTATTGTATGATTTTTTTAGGTTTAAAAACATTCCGATCGATTTGATAACCTCGTGCTGTTTATACTCTGTTAAATAATAAGCAGTGTTGTCCTAGTGGCGAAAACGTACCATTTCGTACCTATGGTTCTAGGTTCGAGTCCCACATGCACCTCTTTAAATGTTTTTTTTTTAGTGACTAGACTATCACGACATTATGCCTGTTGGTAAACAACATGCCTGTCACATAACAGCACAGTGACACGTAGCTATAAGAACATGAAGAGTCCAAATCATTACCTAGCACTGCACTCGTCACCCAGAGATATTTAAGATGTTTTATCTCAATGCCCTGTAATTTCACTGGACACATTACCCTTCAAACCGGAACAGAACAGTAATGTTTGCACATTACTGCTTGGCGGTAGAATAATTACAAAGGTGTGGTACTTTCCCTATTGTGGTATTGTAGTACTTTCCCTAGTTGTGGTAAGTTACGGCTGGTCTAGTCGGGAGAACGGCGCCTGCCGATCCGGAGACCCCGGGTTCAAACCCCACACGCACCACTGTATTTTCGAAGTCATGTGCGTAATGCCGCTAACTTAAAACGGTGAAGGAAAACATCGTGAGGAAACCGACATGTACCTAGATTCTTTCGAAGTCATGTGTCATCCACCAACCCGCACTGGGCCAGCGTGGTGTATTATGGCCTTAACTATCTCCTTGTGAGAGAAGGCCCCGAGTCCCAGCAGTGTGGGAACATTTAGTGGGCTGTTGATGATGATGGTACTTCCCCAGACGGACTCTGCAAAGAGTCCTACTACTACGAGAGGTTACCGTGTTTTTCAAGTGCAAGATGTTCGAGTTTGTGAAACCGGCGAATTCTAATAAAAATAGCTTTCGATGTGTCATCCGTTAAACTAGAACCCGTCAGCGTAGTGGATTATGGCCTTGACTCTCTCCTTATTACAGAATCAAAATTAAGAATTTAAATAGTTATGTTTGTGATGATTACAAATATTTGTGCTGTTTTCTATGTATAATAAGTATGTCGTCATCATCAACAGCCCACTAAATGCTTCCCACTGCTGGGACTCGGGGCCTTCTCTCGCAAGGAGAGAGTTCAGGCCATAAACCACCACGCTGGCCCAGTGCGGGTTGGTGGATGACACATGACTTCGAAAGATTCTAGGTACATGTCGGTTTCCTCACGATGTTTACCTTCGCCGTTTTTAGTTAGCGACATTACGCACATGACTTCGAAAAGACAGTGGTGCGTGTGGGGTTTGAACCCGGGGTCTCCGAATCGTTCTCCCGAGTAGACCAGCCGTAACTTAAATTTAATTAGTATGTACTTAAAGTAGAATATAAGTATTATATATCAGCTATCTGGCTTCCATAGTACAAGTTTTGCTTAGTTTGGGCATTTATTCCGTATTCTTAAGTTTAGATTTTTAGAATATTATATTATATCAATACATAAAATATAAAAACCTAAACCTAGATAGCCGCTAGCAGCGGGGCAGGGCCCAAGCTACCGGTGGTTAGAGCTGCAGAGTGAGGAACCTCCTGGCGATGCATGCTGTGTCGAGAATGACCGCCGCGTGCATCTGACCCGCCATCCAACCGTCTAGGTCTAGCGAAAGTCTCTTGAGATGTTGGCCCAGACTTTATGTTATTACTAGCTGTACCCGCAACTTCGTCTGCGCAAAATAAATATTAAGGTAATAATACAATTTCATCAAAATCGGTTCTGTTGTTTAGGTGTGAAAGCGTAAGATACATTCGTCCCACATTTCAACCCCAAATTCATCCCCATACAGTTCGAAATTACAAAATTGCAAGAACAAACATTCGTTTGCTTCGTGTCAAGTGTCTATATACAGAGTTTCGTGGTTTTATCTTCAACGGTTGGGAATTTCCATATTATTGACATTCATCCCCCATTTCAACCCCAATTTCACCCCCGTACTTATAGTTTGAAATTACAAAATTGCTAGAAAAAACATTCGTTTGCTTCGTGTCAAGTGTTTATATACAGATATTCACGGTTTTATGGTCAAAGGTTGGGAACTTCCATATAGACATTCATCCCTCATTTCAACCCCAATTTCACCCCCGCACAGTTTGAAATTACAAAACTGCTAGAATAAACATTCGTTTGCTTCGTGTCAAGTGTCTAGATACAAAATTTGATAACTTTTAAAATGACGAATTTTCATACAACCGTTCATCCCTGGTTTCACCCTCATTTTTTTAAGTACAAGTTTTGCTTAGTTTGGGCATTTATTCCGTATTCTTAAGTTTAGATTTTTAGAATATTATCAATATATAAAACATAAACCTAGAACCTAGATAGCCGGTAGCAGCGGGGCAGGGCCCAAGCTACCGGTGGTTAGGGCTGCAGAGTGAGGAACCTCCTGACGATGCACGCTGTGTCGAGGATGACCGCCTTCTGTATCTGACCCTTAATCCAACCATTTAGCGAAAGTCTCTTAAGATGTTGGTCGAGACTTTTCGCTACAAGGCCGTTTGCCGACACAACTATTAAATAAATAAATAAATATTGGTGGACAATTCACAATTTCACACACAACACCATCTGACCCCAAACACAGCAAAGCTTGTATGATAGCAGCCAGATAGCTGATATAATACTTGTATAGTTTTAAATACTTATTATACAATAGAAACACCTAGACACAGTGCAAACATTTGAATTTTTCACACAAATATTTGCACTGGGTGGGAATCGAACCCATGACCCTCGGCTTCGCAGGCAGAGCTACTACCAACAAAGCCACGAGGCCAGTCATATTGGGACTATGATCGTCGAATCAACATCCCACATGGCGGTAACCTCATGAGCTAAGTCAAGGTACTTGCTAAGCTTGTCCTTCTCGGCTTTCACGATGTTCTCGTCATGTGGTACAGTGATATCGATGATCACAGCCCGGCGCTGAGACCGGTCTAACAACACGATGTCAGGCTTATTGGCGACAATAGAGACTTTATATTGTTATTATTAAACTGGCTGTGGATACTTGTGGTATGGTTATTTGTTAGCTTATTAAAATCTGAATTTGTATTATGTACCTACTAACTTTGGACAGGAAATTAAATCACGTAAACTGATAACATGACATTAATTTAGAATAATTTAATTTGCAACATGCAGTCTGTAGATAAATCATTAATGATGTCATTATTTTATTTTTAAATAATGATTAGTGGTTAAAACCTCTGTATGGTTGTTTCCTCAGATAAAGTTTTAACATTGTCATTTAAGCTTGTATTTGGTATGATAATTGAATTATTGAAAAACCTCGAACTTCGCCTCAAGGTTGCAAACTTGTAAGGATTTTTTTAAAATAAAGAGTGACGAGATGAACAGGTAAGCCTGATGGTAAGCAACATGCTTGCCACATAACAGCACAGTGACACGCAGCTATTGGAACCTGAAGAGTCCAAATCATTACCTAGCACTGCACTGCGCTCGTCACCCAGAGATCTAAGTTGTTAAATCTGTAATTTCTCTGGAAACATTGCCCTTCAAACCGGAACACTGTAATGTTTGCACATTACTGCTTGGCGGTAGAATAACCGGCAAGGTGTGGTACTTCCCCAGGGCAGACTCTGTAAAGAGTCCTACCACTACAAAAAAGCTAGTTAATTGGTAAGCGCGTTTTATTATAATATCCATACAAAATACCTACACCAGATTTACAACTACTAAAGATTTTCCTTTTTGCCTTTTCTCAATCAAAGTCTTACATCTTAGCTAAAACAGTTATGGCTTTATTATCGTTCTCTCTTTAATTACAAGAGTAAAGAAAGAGAGATCAATATCAAAGCCGTGACCAGCGTAGCGATTCTGAACGCCAGTTCGCGCCAAGACCGTGACATTATGTCTCCCGACAAGTGTCTCGGTCTCTTAATTGTCGAGGTATCGGCGCGAACTGGCGCCCATACAATTCTATAATGTATAGTGCCTGTCGCGGTCGTGGCGAGCAGCGCCACCTTTAAGGTACAAGTTCGCGCTGAGACCGCGACACGAGACCGCGACCGGAGACCGAGACCGGAGACCGCGACAGGCACTTGCCACTATGGAATTGTATGGACCCCAGTTCGCGCTGAGACCGCGACAGGAGACCGAGACAGGTTGCGGTCGCGGTCTCGGCGTGAACTGGCGCCCATACAATGCCATAGTGTCAAGTACCTGTCGCGGTCTCGTGTCGCGGTCTCGCGTCGCAACAGGCACTTGACACTATAAAATTGTATGGGCACCAGTTCGCGCCGCGGCCGCGACAGGAGACCGACACACGCACGTGTCGCGGTCTTGGCGCGAACTGGCGCCATACAATTCTATACAGTCGAAGTGCCTGTCGCAGTCTCCTGTCGCGATCTTGGCGAGAACTTGTACCTTTAGACGGCGCATTTTCTCGTCCTTAGACGTGGCTACACAAATTTTCATTTCAAAAATTCTTGGCAGTCGAAAGTATAAAAAAATGTGTTTGCTTAGTGCTTAAGATCGCTCGATAGAAGCGAAGACTTAATTATCTGAATTTTGTATTATGTAGTATTAACTCTTCAATTCCCAGTGTCACCTGTAGGTGACATATGTTTCGTTATGATTTTATACTATTTCAAATATATTTTTTTGATTTTGTCTTATAATTAGTAATGGCATTGAATACAACTTTATACTTGTACTATGTGGCAACACACATCACTTATCAGTTATCAATATCACTTGGTTATTTAGCGGCAATTGGTAAGAAACTTTGTTTGTGCTATCTACTGTGATAAAAAGTGATATAAAAATGTCTGGACCGTAAGTATTGGTATTTTTGTTATTATATGTCATAGTTATATTATATGTAACCTATGCTTGACACATATTTACTCATAAAAATAACTGATAGTTTTATAACTGTAGCGCCTGCAATGCCCAGTGTCACCCACGGGTGACACTGGGCATTATACTATGAATTCCAATTCATTTGTTATTTACGGACTGTTTTATTGTTTACTAGCTGTTACCCGCGACTTCGTCCGCGCGAAATAAATACTAAGGTAACTTAGGCAGTAGGTACTTATTTGTACACCCAGATACATTTACGGTTACTAAGAACAGCTTATAATAAAACAATTTTATACAATTTCATCAAAATCGGTTCAGTTGAATAGGATTGAAGGCCTAAGAGATATTCGTCCCCCATTTCAACTACAATTTCATCCCCATACAGTTCGAAATTACAAAATTGATGGAACAAACATGTAATTGCTTTGTGTCAAGTGTCTAGATAATGCAAAATGTCAGATTCCTAGCATTTGTAGTTTCTGAGATTCCTTGATGAGTGACCTTTCGCTTTTATATATACAGGGTGACTGGTGCAGGACCGGCCATAGCAAAATCACGCATGGAGGAGGTTATATGCTACCTATTAAAGCTTACTTTCCCTAACTAAAGTTTTATAGTTTAGGAGATAGGTTAATTTTTAAACCTTTTTAAAATTTTCCCGAAATTTGACCTTAAAGCTGCTATAACTTTTTTTATTTAAAGTTCTAGTGAATTATTCTTTTTTTTTGTTAGCACAGATAAATGTTTGATCAAACCTACGTCGGAACTCCGCTTAAACAAGGATAAAAAAAAAGATATTACGCTTGAAAAAGGAAAAATTACCGAAAATAAAAACATTAAGATCATTTTATTTTTTAATAATTAAAAAACCACTAAGTTTCAATAATTTATTTTACTATAAATAACTTCTCTAGTTCATCACCTATCCAACGCTACCAAATTTGTATCCAAAAAGTTATTAAATTATAAAACATCGTGATTTCTATTGTAAATGCCAGTCTACTCAGGTAAAGGTTTATTGTTACTATTGTTAAACAAACAGCGGCAACGGTCCCTTAGCATGACGTCAGAGCTTAGGAATGCGATGTCATGTTTTGTCTCTTTCTTACGAAAAAGGAAGGGCCACGCCAATCTGATTTTGGAGAGAATTCACTGCATTGAATATCATGTTCAGTCGTGTCTTACCGCTCCTACGTACTACCGACCGTGCTCTGTTCTGTTTCACCATTCCTTGTTATTAGTGAACTGTTATCTTGTTGATTGTTTTGTTATTGACTGTTTTCGTTAAGTTTCGTCATTGTTTGTTTTCGTATTCAAATGCCTGAATACACAAACGAAGAATACGCCGATATGCTGTTGGCGTACGGCGCTGCTGACTGTAATGCCTGTGAAGCGCGGCGTATTTACCAGGAGCGATTTCCAAATAGAAGTTTACCTGACCGAAACACATTTTCTACAACATATCGTCGGTTAAGGGAAACGGGTAACTTAAACGCCAGAGAACCCCGAAACAGTGCACGTCAATTACCTGTCGAAATTGACGAGCAGATTTTGGCAGCATTTGAGGAGGACCCCACTACTAGTACCAGAGTGGTAGCTGAAGCTTTGGGCGTCAGCCAATGGAAGGTCTGGACAGTAATGCATCGTGACAATCAATACTCATATCATTACACACCAGTTCAAGGTAATTTTTAATTAATTTATTTAGATTAATTAGCTTAGATGTTACAATGTATTTAACAATCTTTGTTTTTTAGTCGCTACAACTATGTCAAAAGTACATTCACGAATCAAATTTAATAACCATTAAGAGTTGGTTTTGGCTTGTTGACAGGGCTTGAAACTGGTGACTATGCAAGGAGGACGAATTTTTGTCGCTTGATTCTGCACAGAGATGTCGACGACCCAACATTCCTCAAACGCATATTGTGGACCGATGAGTCACATTTCAACCGAGAAGGAATTCACAACTTCCACAATTTACACCATTGGTCCCCTAATAACCCACACAATAAGAGGGTAACATCATTCCAGCGGAATTTTTCTGTGAATGTATGGGCCGGTGTGATTGGTCGGACTATCATTGGGCCCCATTTCCTACCTGACATCTTAAATGGGGAAAATTATCTAGAATTTTTTATGGACGTCTTGCCTGATCTGCTGTCGGAAGTTTTAAACGACGAAATGCCCATTGTGTTTCAACACGATGGGTGCCCGGCGCATTTCAAGCTGGAAGTCCGAGAACTACTCAACAACACATTTCCTGAGTCATGGATAGGGAGAGGTGGACCAACTGAATGGCCGGCCCGATCCCCAGATTTAACACCTCTGGATTTCTACGTTTGGGGTCGAGCCAAAGAGCTGGTCTACAATAAAGGACAAATTAACACAAAAGAGGAGTTGATACAAAAAATTAATGATGCTTTCGTGATTATGAAAGAAGAGATTAGATTAAATTTAACTACGATAGAAATTAGGAAGAGATATCGGGCATGTATTAGAAATTGCGGACAGCAATTCGAGCAGAACCTAAAATAATAATGTCCTTTCAATGCCCGATATCTTTTCCTATTCACATTTTTTTCTTACTCGTATCATTGTATTCGTCAAAATAAATAATGTACCATTAAGCACTTGTTTTATTTAATTACTAATACCAACACTGACCAAATTTTGTTTACTATTATTGATTAAATTAGCTTTAGAAATCAGAAAATCCTATCAATTACTAGCTAAATATCCACATTTTGTAGTACGTGTGTTTGTACGATGAGGTTTTAGATATGTACATGTAGTTTGTACATTTTTTGTTATAAATTTGGTACCGTTGGATAGGTGATGAACTAGAGAAGTTTATTTAGAGTTTATAAATTATTGAAAGTTAGTGGTTTTTTAATTATTAAAAAATAAAATGATCTTAATGTTTTTATTTTCGGTAATTTTTCCTTTTTCAAGCTTAATATCTTTTTTTTTTGTCCTTGTTTAAGCGGAGTTCCGACGTAGGTTTGATCAAACATTTGTCTGTGCTAACAAAAAAAAAAGAATAATTCACTAGAACTTTAAATAAAAAAAGTTATAGCAGCTTTAAGGTCAAATTTCGGGAAAATTTTAAAAAGGTTTAAAAATTAACCTATCTCCTAAACTATAAAACTTTAGTTAGGGAAAGTAAGCTTTAATAGGTAGCATATAACCTCCTCCATGCGTGATTTTGCTATGGCCGGTCCTGCACCAGTCACCCTGTATGTTACAGCCAAAGTAATAAATCTGGATATTATATATACTGTCTAGCCATTATATATAATATCTACTCAATTTAGATAAAGTGAAGCAACATTCAGGACCTCCCTTGAGCTTCTGGCTCCCGCATTTTTTATAAACACTCTAGGGGTAGTAGCCACAAGACTAGGTGGAGTCGGGATGCTCTGTGTCGGTTTTGTGACTAATTTCAACCTAACCGGTTTGAGTTGGTCTCTGGGTGGGTAATTTGTTAAGTATTGAAGGGAGGAAAACGATTTTCGAAGTCGGCTAGACCGTATTATTACTTTAGCTAACTTTGACACGCTATTATGAATAATGTCCAGATAAAGTGATTAATTAATTACATTGTCTAGTGAATTTGGCTTTTATATATAATGACCAGTCATTATGTATAATAACTATTTAATCACTATGACTGTAACATATATATAGACTAGCTGTTACCCGCGACTTCGTCCGCGCGAAAAAAATACTAAGGTGACTCAGGCAGTACCAATTTGTTTATCCCGATACATTTACGGTTACTAAAAACAGCTTATAATAAAACAATTGTAAACAATTTCATCAAAATCGGTTCATATGTTTAGATCTGAAAGCGTAAGATACATTCCTGCTCCATTTCAACCCCAAATTCATCCCCATACAGTTCGAAATTACAAAATTGCAAGAACAAACATTCGTTTGCTTCGTGTCAAGTGTCTATATAAAGAGTTTCGTGGTTTTATCTTCAACGGTTGGGAATTTCCATATTATTGACATTCATCCCCCATTTCAAACCCCAATTTCACCCCCGTACTTATAGTTTGAAATTACAAAATTGTTAGAAAAAACATTAGTTTGCTTCGTGTCAAGTGTCTAGATACAAAATTTGATAACTTTTAAAATGACGAATTTTCATACAACCGTTCATCCCTGGTTTCACCCTCTTAGGGGTTGAATATCGCAAAACCCCGTCTTAGCGAGCGCCTACGTGCTAAAAGGAACCTCCATGCAAAATTTCAGATTCCTAGCATTTGTAGGGTCTGATATTCCTTGATGAGTGACCTTTCGCTTTTATATTATATTATATAGATAGAAGAAGAAGATGAACATCTTATATATAAAATTCTCGTGTCACAGTGTTAGTTACCTTACTCCTCCGAAACGGCTTTACTGATTTTTACCAAATTTTATATGCATATTCAGTAGGTCTGAGAATCCGCTACTAGTAGTGATATATAAGTAGTTTTTTTACATGTTGGACGTTAGCACACCCCGGACACTCGGCCTAAACTCCAAACAAACGGTGAAGTCGACATACCTACACTCACACAACTACGCATATGTCGTTCGAACACATTTACGCATGTGTGCGTGTCATCTAGGGTTACTAAATTATTTTATGGAATCGCTGTGACCCGTGAGGTCACCTGCCTGTGGCTTACAATCTTTCCTACCTAGTTAGTGTTCGATCTTTAATGTAGGTAAATATAACTTTCACCAACAATCAGAAGGGAGAAGATTTAAAACACAATAGGAGATAATAAAGGTACCATGTACGAATTGATTTTTAGTTAAGTACGCTTACCCAAAGAGAAAACTTTATTCTGATAATATATTAATTAATCACTCCACATATCGCGTATTTCATTATAGGTAGGCTAGTCACAGAACTTATATAGAATAGCTTAACACAGTTTATAAAAATGATTCAATCTTTGTAGAAATTCTTATGAAATTAAAAATCTCTTATTCTTGTTTCGTATAATAGAAGAAAAATTTGGTACCATTTTGTTAAATAATACAGCATCATGCCATCATGGTCGTATTCTCATAGAAAATTATCGTCCGATATAATAACCCTTCGTTGAGTCCGCCTCGCGTCCGCGAGGGGGAGGAAGCTTGAAATTGGCGGGGGGTGGGGAGTGTCCGTTCTATCTATATTATCTATTCTATGACGTTAGATAAAGTTGTTGAGGTGTTACAGTACGGTGAAAACCTAGGTGATTTAATTATATTCCCTCCTGAAGATGTCGAAATTACTGATGAAGACATTGGAGAAGAAAACGACACGAATATTTTTCATCTTCCTAGCCGCATGCTTTGTTCTCAAGTCGAATTACTTGGTCAACCATTAGATTCTAGAGAACAAGACCATTTGCAAGAAGTACCTCAACCTGTCCCAATAAAGAAAAAAATATCACACAGTGAAGATATGGTTCAATAATGTATCTTCATTTACTACTTGGGGCAAAGGTGATTGTGACGAAGAAAATTTCACCCAGGACTGTTAGAAGGTTCTTACTCCTGTTCAATACTTTGAATTGCTTTAAAGTCACACTATAGTATTAGACGTAGTAATTCTGTCGAAATGTTGCCACCACCTATCTAAAAAATACGGAAGACCTCCAAATCGCAATCCTGACGGTGGAGTTCCTATGGAACCTACAGTATCTAAAGAGGTGAGGAATGCAGGATCAGGGGATGATCACGCAAGTCAACTGTTCTCAGCGGCTGTGTGGGAACTGTCACCAACATACTAGAAAAATGTGGGATAAATGCAACATTCGTTTGCACCTCAAGTGTTGGTATACTTATGTTCCACAGTAAACAAAACCTATATCTAGGTTTATTTATTGTGGAACATGTATGTAAATTACTAGTAACAGTACAGTACAGTACTCTGTTCTTTTTTGTTACCATACTTTCATAAATAAATTTGGTACTTGTAAACAAAACCGATGTTTAATTTCTCAAAATGATGCTTCATACCTCATAAATAGTATAGTACAATGCCCAGTGTCACATACAGGGGTCCCCCCTATAAAAAGGGAGGGGGGTGCTTTTTAGTATTTTTTTCCTATTCAATAAACACAGGAAGAATTTAAAAAATAATATTAAAATAACATAGGATTAAGAAGTATCAATTGTATATACAACTACATATAAATATATTTATTTACAAAATGTACACGAACTTTAATCTAAAAGACCAGTGCCAGTGGGAATCGTGCCCAAAATGCTGGCCCCGTTGCCACGTTGAATGGCGATACTTATTCGCTGAGCAAAATAAAGGCCTGCATTTTGGTCACGAGTTGCATCACAAAGACGTTTGGATACGTCTTTATAAATTCTCTTGGCACTCGGTCCCCACGGTCCCAAAGTTTCGACCCCAAAAGGCTCAAACATGTATCCGCTATCAATACAGCTATATTTGCGCCTTTTGAGGTCTTCAGCTTGTTCAGCTGATAAACACATATTTACTTGGTGACTAAACTAAATCTATAAAAACTTCATTAGTTTGGACATGGGAATTGAAGAGTTTAAGGAATGTGTATTAGTAAGATAACGAAGAAAAAAGTCAGTAATTAATTTATTTTTGTAAGCCTTTCACCTCGCAGTGTGACAGACCAGTCTCACGGAATATCACGATATATAAGTATATTATATTACCTGAGATATACAGAAAAATCTGTGTTACACAGTGCGCCAAAAGAAGTTTTCACTTCCACAAGTTCAAGAAATTGAATTGACCTGATGATCAGTGTTTTAACTAAAGGTTTCCTTATTTCAGGAATGAATTCAGCTTCCTCAAGAGACTCCTGGATCCAGATCATAAGAACCCGGACATAAATGTGACTAAGCTGGCCAATGCCCTGCATAAGTGCAGTGAGAATATGAAAATTAGAGTGGATTTGGACGAAAGGTATCCTACCCAATTATTAAGTAACTAGGAGTGCCTCGCGGTTATACCCGCGTAGTACCCATTCCCGTTATTTTGTTGGGATAAAAAGAAGCACACGTGTTCTTCCAGACTATAATCTGTCAGTGTTCCAAATTTCAAGCTGATCCGACCATACTTTACGGCGTGATTGAGAAACATACATCTAAACCGTATTTTAAAATTCCAGTTTTCTTTTTCCACTCTAAGGTTGCCTGGAAGTGATCGCTATTAGCGATAAGGCCGCCATCTGTCGCACTAACTTTAGGTGTTTAACTTGTTTCAATTTGTGAATTATTTTTGTGTTGGTGTGTTCAATAAATTGTATCTATCTTTCAGTTATTGACATTTATCATATTTTAATATTACGTAGGTAATAGGATTGTAGTCTAGAGCCTACTAATATTATAAATGCGATAATTTTGATGTTTGTTGGTTAATCACGTCGCAACGGTTGAACACTGAACGGATCGGGTTGATATTTAAAACATAGTTGAATTATAGTCTTAAATAACGCATAAGTTCCTTTTTAACCCTGGAATTTAACGGGAACTGGAATTACGCAGGTAACACCGCGGGGCGCTGCTAGTTATTAATGTTTTATTTTTGCGGTTTTGTAGCGGAGCGCGTTCTCGATATTTCTAATTTAGTTTCATGCACCATGTTTACGGATAAAACTGATATCGGGAACTCGCTTCACCACACGACCACAGTAAATTAATAATACTATAGTCTGTTTTTTTAACAAACGTGTACTGAGTATGTCTCTCGAACAATTCAGATATTGAGAGAGTGACAAGGATAATTGTCATATCCATTGGACGGGGTGTAGGTGTAGCCAACGCTTTGTTCTTATTTTGAAATTTTTAAAGCCCTTTCTTAGGACGTTTAAAAAAAGTCGGACAGAGTCTCGCTAATACAAAGGCTGTGTATATCGAGTCGGCCAGTGCCCTGTCACATACAGGTTGACACTCTTACATACATAGGTACATCAGTCGGCCATTACGCGCGCAAACATCAGCCAGTCGACACGTTTCGCGGTAAAGGAAAATCTCATCACATATAATGTTTTTCGTAGTGAAATGCTGTAAAAGCCGTAGTGACCGACGCAAAAGATATCCAGGAATCGCGTTTCACAGGTAGGTGCATAATTCAATTACTTATTTCCACGTTTACAATATTAAAACAAATCTTTATTCGCTAAAACAAAATAGCGCATTACAAATACAGTGTTGCCAAAGTTAGCCTGTGATAATTACCCGATTGCTAGATTTTCTAAAGAACATGAAGTTTGGCGAAATGACTGGATCAATATAATTAGAAATTGTAATTGTAAATTGTGAAAGCGATTGGATCCCAAACAAATACAGTGTCATTTGCAGTAAACATTTCGAAGCTGAAAATATATAAATATGTAACAAAATGAGGGCTCCGGCGTATTGCTACATATGCAATACCTCAAAAGGTAAATTAACAATCTAAGTTAAAACTCGTATGATATTTTATAACTCGTAGCTTAGTTGGTAGTAAGTCTGCTTGCGAAGCCGAGAGTCGTGGATTCGATTCCCACCCAGTACAAAAAATTGTGATTAATACAAATATTTGTTCCATGTCTGGGTGTTTCTATGTATAAGAAGTAGGTATGTATTAAATAGCTATATTGATGAGTATTATATCAGAGCTATCTGGCTCCCTACTCAGCATCTGGGATGTTGAGCACTCGGACAAAAAATGTCGATAGAAAGCCTACGAAAAGCACGGAAAACTTCGTTGCAAAATCCTAAAAGTTTGACACGTGAGCATAATTTACTGTTGATTGGATTTCTAAATGTTTTTGGAGCTACATTGTCATAAAGGGAAGACAAAATAGTTTTATCTATTCAATTATTTAAAATAATCTCACTTCACAACAATCACGACAAAACAAACGGCATTCTAAAGATATTTTTAATATATGGCTCTTACAAATTTTACGGCAATTTAGTTTTGTTAATTTTTATTTTACGATTTTTCTATGTTATGTATATCATATTAAAACTAGCGGTCAATGGCGGCCTCGCTCGGATATTGTCAGATAAAGAAATGAAATCGAAATCAAAACTATCTTATCTCTCAAGTTGGATTAAACTGCATACGGTGTGCGAATTTGATTATAATCGGTTAACTAATTTAGGAGGCCATTGCGGACAAACAACGTGATACCATATTATATAAATACTAGCGGCCCTTTCCGGCTTCGCTCGGATTTCGTCATATAAGGACTATTAATCGAAAAAAAAACTATCCTATCTCTCAAGTTGGACCAGACTGCTCACGATGTGCCAATTTAATTTAAAATCGGTTAAGTAGTTTAGGAATCCATCGCTGACAAACATCGTGACAGGAGATTTATATATATTAAGATTAAAATAAGACTAGCTGTGCCCGGAGCTTTACGCACTTTTCAATGTTTTTTTGTTTATTTTGTTTTTTTTATTTGTTTTTTTTCGCGGAACACTGTTTATTTTCTTCATGTCAGAGTAGCCTAAGTCATTCACTACTATATCAACTATCTATTAGAGAACCCCGTCGTAATTGGTCTAGTCGTTTAAAGCGACCCCAGAGTAAAATTTATTCGTTTTTTAATTTTAAGTCCCGAAATGGACCAATGTGCTTTGCCGGTTTTACTTTACTGTCTAAAGGCTTGTTCGCATTAAGCTAGTGTATTAGTCTAGTAGACAGTATTTTAGTAGCTAAAATACTCGCTACTGTTTAAAAATCGTGCGCACCGTGCTTTAGTACAGTTCACAAGTGAGTAGCGTTTTGCAACATGAAGCGTCTACTCCGCAATAAAATAAATAAGCTGATTACGCTAATTATAATGGACATTTTAGAAGAGGTGGAGGAGGAACTTTGTGTAATTAAAAAAAGAAGCTGTGGGTACGAAAATGGATCGACAGAAGAGATAATCTAGGCGCTACTAATTGTCTTCTCAAGGAATTAGCATTGGAAGATCCCAAAGAATACTTTTTAGTTTAATTTCCTTTTCACCAAATCCTTGTATATTCATTGAATTTTCCATATTCAGGTATGCAGATTGTTTTATTTGCTTGTTTTTATAGAGCGGGGACTTAACATTCCACAAACATTCATGTTCCACATATAAAGAAACAAATTTTAATGTAGTATCTTCACTCCAGCGAAACAACATTTTGGCGGCAACCGCAGACTAGTTAGTAAAAAGATGCGGCAACTAATGAACTCGACTAATTTGACAGGTTCGCACTCGTTTAGCCGAAGAACCAGAGAGCACAGACGCGTGGTGGGGATGCTACTCGCCGGTTGAAAATAGAACAAAATGGATTGACTCGACTAAATTATTCACTAGACTACTCGACTAAATTTTTACTGTTCATACACGTTTAGTTGCTAAATTACTCGCTACTAGACTAAATTACTAGCAGGGCCGAGCCGTCCCTGTGTGCGAAGTGTGCGGCGCACACAGGCGCCAAGACAATAGGGGCGCCAGCGTGGTCACCAATTTTTTTTACACTTACGCAACTCCTTGTTCTTTGTAGTGGAATATTGTCGATTAGTAAGTAGGTAGGAATAATTCATAAATTACTAAGTTGCTATAGTTTATTGTAAGGTGTCCCAAGATAATGTTTACGTTTGTGGTTTAGTTTTACGGTTTGGGTTTTGTTACGGTCTCAGCTTTAAAATCAAAAGGACCACCGCGCCGTGAGTTTGTTTATTTAGTTGAGATTATAAACGCAACTCGATACGATGTGTGCGATGCAAGTAAATTGGTGTCACAGGGGTTCCTTATTTTAATTAACGAGTAAGTCAAAAATCAAAATGCTGGAACAATATTTCGAAAGAGTGTATGCAAGGCGAAAGTTCGTTTTAAAAATATTTATCTTTCAAATTTCTACTGAATCCGCTTAGTAGTTCCAATGTTACGGTATATTTTTGTTCCCTAAAAAATTTAGCACTTTTTTTCCTTTTTTGTGATAAAAAGTAGTTTAATGTGTTATTCTATACTATCACGGCAGAACAACACAACGGATTGGTCTGAAATTTAAAACACAGGTGTTTTATAATGTGAAATAGGTACTTATTATCCCGGGAAAGTTTATACTTTCATAAAAAACTCATATTATTCATCATACTGAAGCAGTTCGACGGATTTAGTTGTTTAGCAGGATAAGCGGCCCACTAAATGATCCCACGGCTGGGACTCGGGGCTTTCTCTCGCAAGGGGAGAGTCAAGACTATAATCCACCACACTGGTCCGCCAAACCGGACATAGTGGGATGACACATGACTTCGAAAGATTCCAGGTAGATACATGTCGATTTCTTTGCGATTTTTTCCTTCACCGTTTTTAATTTAGCGGCATTACGCACGTGGCTTCAAAAAGACAGTAGTGAGCGTGGAATTTGAAGTAACTATTTTCTGATCTGTGCCGGGGGTCCGGTAAGGCGCCGTTCTCCCGACTAGAGCAGCCATTACTTATTAGAAGTAGAAATTTTGATAAAACAGTCAATTTCTACACAGGCCACATCTCAAATTCTATGCCGACAAAGTTGCGGGTGACAGCTGGTACCTATAACATTTGTTTCCTTAGAAACTAAGCGTTTTTTCGGAATTATTCGTAGCTATCTGTGTTTCAAATTTCAAATCAATCCGTTCAGTCATTCGACTTCGTAGCATTGACATTTATAATATTAGTTGGATGTTTGGATGCTCGTTGCTCAATCACGCCGGAAAATGCGAACAGATCGGGTTTACATTTTAACACAGAATATAGCCTGCTAAATAGCACATATGCTACTTATCACGGGAAAATATCAGGAATGGGAGCTGCGCGGGTAAAGGGTAATAACCGTGAGGCGCTGCTAGTATAATTTACGTATGCTTATATTATAATAGCAGCGCTGCATGGTGCCATTCTGACTCGATATTAACCAAACTTAGCTAAGAACTACCACAAAAAAACTGGATTTCAAAAGAAAATAAACTACATCGAAATCGGTCCATTTGTTTGAAAGCTACGATGCCATAAACAGGCACACACACCGAAAGACTGACAGACCGACAACGACGTCAAACTTAAACAACCTCATTTTAGCGTCGGGGGTTAACAAATACCTATCAAAATTAAAACTGTCGATTTACCCCGGACTACCTCGAATTTGTAATCTGTACAACATTTTACTAGTCATGCCTTTTCATTTGGTACCCATATTGAAGTAGGTTGTGAATAAATATTTTGTCCGCCATTTTGTGGAAGCGGCCATCTTGAATCGATATTAACTAAACATAGCTAAGAACTACCACACGGAATATAACCATGAAATAAAAAAAAACCGCGTCGAAATCGGTTCATCCGTTTGAGCTCTACGGTGCCCACAGACACACAGACAGACATCAACGTCAAACTTATAACACCCCTTTTTTGGTCGGGGGTTAAAAAAGGGGCGCCATAAAGGGTTTGCACACAGGCGCTGGTGGAGATCGGCTCGGCCCTGATTACTAGCCTAATGCGAACAAGCCTTAAGATCTAAGATAATTAGTTCTTAATTAGTCGTGAGTAAATTAATTGTACATTGATTTATTTGTAAACAGGTTTGTGATAAAGCGTAATAATATTACTATTAATAATAATATTAGGTACCTACTATAATTATCAAAGAGAGATTCTTTTGTGCGGGTTCCAGTTTAAGTTGTGTGATTTATACGTTTCCCCCGTGCCCCGCAAAAATGTGATAAAGTTTTTGGAAGCGAAATTTCTTACTTCCAATTTACCTCCGTCGAATAGCTAAATGTTCTATCTAAGATTCAGGAGTAAGAAAAATAATATATTACTATTGATTACATGTATGTGTTTTTTTGTGGTGTAAATTTTGACATCATGGCAACCCAGAATTCATACACACATAAGTAGCCGCCGCCAATTTCGTGCCTGAGTGTTGTCGTTGGATGGGTTCTTTCCGCGTTATTTTTTCGTCCATGGCCCTTTCATTTCGAATACTTCTAAAATGTACTATAGATAAAATTAAATCATTATTTTATGATTTAAATTTGCATACTTAGTATATTCGTAACCAGGGTTGAAAAAAACAGTTTTTTTTAAATTTTGTAAAACAAACAGCTTTTTGTTTTTTATGTTTTTTTTATTCATTTTGGTTTTGGCCATTAATTTCATTTCAATTTATTCAGTTAAACATAGGTTTATAGGCTAGGTATTTTCAAATTTGCAAAATGGTTATTATTTACACCGTTTGTTTAATTGTGCTCCTTACCATGATTTTTAACGCCATCCTGAGAGTCGGATACTTCCCAGATCTCTGGAAAGTATCACAAGTTATCATGATCCACAAACCTGGTAAAGCGATGCACGAAATCACATCATACAGACCTATAAGCCTTCTGCCGATAATGTCAAAGTTGCTCGAAAAATCTCTATTGCACAGAATGCTGCATGTACTAAATGAAAATTCGGTTATACCGGACCACCAATTCGGATTTCGGAAAGAACATGCCACCATAGAACAAGTTCATAGAGTGTGCAGGACAATAAGGAAATCACTAGAAAAAAAAGAGTACTGCTCGGCTGTATTCCTTGATATACAACAAGCCTTCGACAGAGTTTGGCATAAGGGATTGTTGTATAAAATAAAGTCGAAACTACCCCACACATTCTATAGTGTTTTGAAGTCCTATATCTCTGACAGAGTTTTCCAGGTGAGAGAAGGTGATTGCACATCGGCATTTTATGAAATATCCGCAGGAGTACCACAAGGATCTGTACTTGGACCTATCCTCTACATACTCTTTACATATGACTTGCCTCAGAGCCCAGATGTTACAGTTGCTACCTTCGCAGACGACACAGCCATTCTCGCCTCAGATAAATGTGCAGTGCAAGCCTCCCTGATATTGCAAAAGATCTTGAAAGAAATCGAAGAATGGTTGGTGAAATGGAGAATTGCCGCTAGTGTAACCAAATCAGTGCACGCAACATTCACCCTCCGGAAGGAAGATTGTACTCCAGTAACACTAAATGGCACACAACTACCCCACCAAAACGTAGTGAAGTATTTGGGCATGCACCTAGACCGTCGTTTTACATGGAAAAAACATATAGAATCAAAAAGAGACGAAGTAAATCTAAGATATAGAAATCTCTACTGGCTACTAGGGAAACACTCAAAACTGTCGCTCGAAAGCAAGACACATGTGTACAATACAGTGCTAAAACCAATCTGGACATACGGAATTCAATTGTGGGGATCGGCCAGTAACTCAAACATATTAAAAATCCAACGAGTACAAAACAGCATCTTAAGGCAAATGACAAACGCACCCTGGTTCCTCAGAACAACAGAGGTCCATGAAACTTTAAACGTGCCAATGGTAGAACAGGAGATAGAACGCCATAGTGCTAACTATAAACTGCGACTGCAAAAGCATCCAAATGAACTTGCGGGTCAACTCACTATTCCTGAAACTATACGTCGTCTCAAAAAGCGACGGGACTTGTACGATTGAGACAACAATATTGCAAAATATAAAAAAAGGGCGAACTCCACAGGGAGTGGACCCTCAATGCCACGAAACAGTCACCCCACCTGCTTATAGTCACCATGACTGATTGCATGATTATTGTGAACAAAAAAAAAAAAAAAAAAAATTTACACCGTTATTTTATGTTGCGTCCATACCTATATCTAATCTGTACTAAATGGTTTAGATTCACCTGTGTCTTCTAACTAATATTCCTTTTTCAACAGGGGAAACCCACGTTATAAATACCGTTTTTTAAGAGTTCAATGGGGAAACAATAATATTTCTATTAAAATATGGGAAATACCCTACTAGTCCATTGAGTTACTTTCTTTCGACGTTCGACATAGGGACTTTTCTAGCAGGACCAACGGGGAATTACCTATTAATTCTAGAAGTATAAATGAGGGAGTTTCCGACGAGATAAAAATAGTTCCAACGGACGCACTAGATGGCGATTGTTCGAGATGCAGATAGATCTGTCTCTACCATATACTCTCAACAGTGTAATCCCTTTAGAGACCCTACCCGTTTTCAGGGAAAAAGTATAGTGTAAAAAGTGTATTTTTTAATTTTAAAATATTGGGAATAAAAATAGCTAATTAGGTTGATAATGTAATAAAAAACCCGTTACTGATCACAATCCCTTTTCAGTAAAAATCTTTAGAACTCCCGAGGAAATAGACACCAACTAAGCCAAAGTAGAAGGAAAATTCAAAGATATAAATAGCAACACTGATACGAAAATATTTTATCCACAGACTAAGTAGAGAGATACTCTCTCGGCTGAAGGATTAGTATCCATAGCCAAGAATAAATTTTAAAAATATATATTTTGTCTTTCATCAGGTTTACGAATTTGTTTTGAAATTTTGATGTTTTGATATAGTTTTCATTCGAATAAAATGCGTACATGGATAAAGTAGTTTATTATTTATTACTAGAAGTCGTGCTTTCGCAAATTGAATGAATTGAGTCCCATTATGCCTACCGCTTTTGACAACAAACCAAAAGACCTACAAGCGCCTCCTATTATCGTTTTATTAAACCATATCTTTTTGTCTCGTCGGAAAACGGCTCATTGGAGTGTCTTTCTTAATAATGTTTATTTTCTAAATTTCAGATTTAATTTTGTAAGTACAAAGAAATAAAATAAATACCTAGCATAGGATCAACTGGTTTTATGTCAATTTATTTCGAGTCCTAAATATTAATTTATTTTCATTCATTTGCAACGAAAAGTAGTTTTAAACGTGGTTTTTTTCTTTATGTTTTAAACACTTTAAATTTTAATCTTTATTTTAAAACATGTGATTAAAAACACTGTATAAATTCAAACTGTTTTAAACATGTGTTTTAAACATGCCAACCCTGAAACTTTCTGCACCCATTATATGATATTTTCATGAATATAATAAATTAATAACGATCATTTTAACAACTATTGTATGTCATAATTTCCTACTGGAGAACTAGATAGATATTGCTCTAACGAATTTTCTACATGATTATCGACTCCTACATTTTTGTTTCTATCTTGGCAATGATATTATGAATACCATTTTTGTCTATATGTCACGGTAAAATTGTCGAAACCGTCCGATTATGGTCTAAAGACTTCAGATTACAAACTAACATAGGCTAGGTAGAGATTATAAATATTAATCTGAATGTGATGTAATTTTTTTTGTGACCTATTATGTTTGGAATGGACCTCTATTAGGTACGTGGACCAATAGCAACGCAATCAGCATTTTTGGTATTTGTTTATCAAAAAAGCAGACTAGTGTTCTATAAAACTGTGTTAAAATCTGATTTGTATGTAATGCTAAAAAAAATCTTTATGTTTTCAGTTTTAACTTGAAAAGTGGACACGGGCCATTGGATTCAGACTCAGGAATATCAAATGATGGTAAGTTTAATTTTATTATTATATCATCTGTTGCTCTAAGTTAATTTGAAACATGTTCAAACTGAAAACAACGATATCTGAATAATTTCAAACTTCCTTAGGGTAAAAACGTTCAATAATTACATTCTCATATTGAAAATAACACCGGACTTGATAGCGACCTAAATGATTTTATTTATCTGCTGACGTTTCCCTGACCTACTGCTTAAAATATATAAATAAAGAGGTGGCCTGTCCCGGCTTCACTAGGAAATTGACATTTAAAGAATATTCATTGAATTAAAATCTATCCTATCTTTCAAGTTGGATTAAACTGCTCGCGGTGTGCAAACTTGATAAATAAATAAATCAATAAAATCTCTTTATTTGCGAAAATGGGTAGGTACAATAAGATATTACATTTGTTTTGAGAACTCCATAGTATAGTCAACCTCCCGGCATGCAAATTTTTTATTGTCCATTATGACAAAAGGACAAAAAAAGAAACAAACTAAATTTAAGCCACCTATTCAAGGACTGGTGATTTTGCAATTATAATTTCATGTGGTAAGATAAATAGCATAATGTGTAATTTATGGTAATTTACATTAAAAATATTACTATTACAATATTTAATACATAATAACGTCCCTCTTTAAGTAATGTCAACATTGTTTTATTTTAATTTTTTATTTACCGAACCAAATTTAAATTAAAGCCACCCGTACAAGGATCTCAAATGGCTAATACTTTACAATGTCACTTTACGTACAACGTCAAAATATTTTTTTTTAATCATCATCATCAGCCGCAAGACGTCCACTGCTGAACATAGTTATATAGTTAACTAGCAGTGCCCCGCGGTTTTACCCGCGTTGTTCCCGTTCCCGTCATTTTCTTATTCTTTCGGGATAAAAAGTAGCCTATGTGTTCTTCCAGACTATCATCTAATTGTATTCCAAATTTCAGCATGATCCGTTCATACGTTACGGCGTGATTGAGCAACAAACATCCAAACATCCATACTTTGACATTTATTATATTAGTGGGATACGTAACATAGTTTAATATGCAAACAAAATTAAAAGCCATCTTTTCAAGGACTGGGACTACTTTACATCAATACACTGTGATGCATTGTCAGCGGCAAAGTACAATTCCATGTCGTAAAAGAAATAAAATGTGTCAAATTGATGGTTATTTATGTAAAACAAAATGTCAAATGATTAATACTTAATAATGTCAGTTTACAAATAATGTTAAATACAATCTCAATGTCAAAATGCGTCACAAATATTAAATAATTACTAATGTCAACTCTAAATATTTAAACTATCATCGGTCAGAAACTCATTTATTGTGTAGTACGCCTTCCTTTAAATTATTAAAAAAAAAATTCAAAGTAAAGAACTTTTTTTATCTATTTAGGTGTACACTTGACCACCATCTCGCCTGATGTTAAGCGACGGCGTGGTCTACGATGGAAAGTGCTTACCTACAAGAAATCGAGTCACTCTCGATTTGAAGACACTAAGATAGTAATCATAGGGAAAAATCCATTCGGGCAACGCATTTCACAGCCTATACGTTTTTACTACAGAGTCAAACCTTCGTAATAAGAACGTCTAGCCCGTGGAAAGTGGAAAGTGTTGCTTGATTGGGGTTGTCCCTGTAATTATAAGCCCGGCACATTGACATTGCGGTGGAACCTTGTTACAATAACAGCTCCATGACCTCATCCACCGCAAAAAGTACAGATAACAAAATAACTGAATAAGTTAGGATTGTAGGTATTTTTATATATTTTATTTTTAGAACACGGCTTATAATATATTCTTAATATCATAATTATATTCAGTCAATAAAATTATAAAATGTTTCTACACTAAAATTATAAAGAATTTTGTTTGTTTATGGAATAAGCTCCGAAATTAATGGTCCGATTACAACATTTACCATTGTAATTCTAAATTAGACCTACTATTGCAAACAGGAAGCAACCCTCGTAACGTTATCATGAGCATCGCGCATCACTACATAGTATAAAACAAAGTTACTTTCTATGCTTAGTACTTCAAAACCGCGAAACAAATTTAGATGCAGGTTTTTTTAAATAGATAAAGTGATAAAATACCTACTAATTTGAGTGTCATATGCGTCGTAATCTTATACCTTTAAATGAGCAATTCTTGTACCTATATATGTACCTATATATATATAGAACCTGAATCTCGGAAACGGCTGGAACGATTGTTATGAAATTATGTATGCAGGGGGTTTCGGGGACGATAAATCGATCTAACTAGGTTCCATTTAAAAAAGACGCATATTATGCGCGGTTTTAGGCAATGAAATACTGTCACATTAGACATTAGAATGCGAAGGTAAATTTCGCCGTGTGACGCAACAGCATAATTAGCTCGGACGGGAAGTCGGGCGGTCATAGCGGTCACGAATTATTAGCTCCGGGTTCGAACCCAGACGGCTTCTCTTATTTTTTCTTGGAGTCTTGTAATCTGTAGGTATCTAAGTATATTTAGTATTTAAACCGAGCAAAGCTCGGTCACCCAGGTACTTAAACTTCATATTATACTCTTTTATGCTGTACAGTGTTAGTATAATTGAATATGATGGTGTCCAGGTTTCCAGCTGCTAGACGACCTGCAATGCGAGGTGAAAGAGAAAGAGCATCTAGCGCACAAGTTGCGCACTCAGCTCGAGAACTCGGACCGCGTGCACGAGGAGGCCCTGGCTGAGCTCGCGGCTGAGCGAGACTCGCTGCGCGCGCATCTCAACATGTACGGTATTTTTAAATCATTTTGTGTGACTGGCCTTGTGGCTAAGTGGTTAGTAGCTCTGCCTGCGAAGCCGAAGGTCGTGGGTTCGATTCCCACCCAGTGCAAATGTTTGTGTGATGAATTCAAATGTTTGCACTGTGTCTGGGTGTTTATATGTATAATAAGTATATATTTAAAACTATATAAGTATTATATCAACTATCTGGCCACCATCGTACAAGCTTTGCTTAGTTTGGGGTCAGATGGTGTTTTGTGTGAATTGTCCACCACCAATTTTAAGGATTTTTTTTAATATTTTTTTATTTTTATGATTTTTCTATGTTAATGAACTTTAGTCTAAATATGTTTTGTATCAAAATAAATACTGATTCATGGGGACGCAGTCAAACATACATTTATGAACAGACATGTACATAAAAAAATCCCGCGAAAAACCCGACCGCAAAGATAAGTTTGTTGGCTGAGTGTTAGTAGTCCCCGAAGGGACCAGTAGAACTCGAGCGGTTATAATATTTTATTTATTTGAGGTATACATCGCCACATAATATGTTTATAAGTTAAATACATTTAGTAAAAATGCCAATAATGTTACACATTATATATACCCTGTATTTAGGGTGTTGCGAATAGTATAGTATAGTATATAATATTAAGTGTTTATAGCTACGTACTAATTAAATAAATCTTATAACTATTATTTTCGTGATGTTGAAACGTCTTTATCTTCCAGATATTCTTCTATTGTATAATAACACTTGACAATTAGTATTTCTTTCAGGCTATTTTTGAATTTTTTAATGTTCGTTTCTCAAATATTTTGGTAAATGGTTAAAGATTTTATGTAACATGTACTGAGGTCCTTTTCGTACTATTTCTAGTTTAGGTTCTGGAACTGTGATCTGGTTTAATACTAATCTAGATGACTATGCTTAGGAGACTAATCTAGATGGGCATGCTTGGAAGTGTTATCTAGACGACCTGCAATGCGAGCTGAAAGAGAAGGAGTATTTAGCACAGAAACTGCGCGCGCAACTTGAGTAGGTACTTTGGCCACGCGCATCTCTACATGTGCGATGTTTCAACTTAAATCATTTATTATCTCTTTGCGCGACAGAATCCGTAATGAGGATATTCGCAAAAGAACGAAAGTGGCCGACATAGCTCAAAGAGTAAGCAAGCTGAAGTGGCATGGGCAGGCCACATCGCTCGCAGAACTGACAACCGATGGGGAAGAAAGGTTCTCGAGTGGCGACCACGAACCGGAACACGCAGTGTTGGACGGCCTCCCACTAGATGGACAGATGACCTAACAAAGGTCGCTGGAAACCGCTGGTTGCAGGTTGCGCGGGACCGTTCGTTGTGGAAATCTAGGGGGGAGGCCTATGTTCAGCAGTGGACGTCTTGCGGCTGATGATGATGATGATGGCGTCCCCAACACATATCCTTTAAAACTGTACATTTTGGAAAATGCTGGTTTCCTCACTATGTTTACCTTTACGTTGATGCCAGTGGTGACAATAAATTACTATCACAGTGAAGAAAAACATCGTGACGAACGTTGTATGAGTGAAAAAATACAATAGGCAAGATGATGACTAAAGAACAAATTAGTCCGTCATCGTCAGTTTGATTATTATTAAAAATATTGTTCACGTCTTTTTCTTATAATAAACAAAAAATGACGAAGATACAGTCACAGAATAAATATTAGTACAGAAGCCTCACTTACCAAAAACAGGTCAAAAGGGTACAAAGGTACAATCCTCAAAAAAACTAAGTAGCCCGTTAGTTAGATTGCCAAAAAATATTGTACACGTATTTTTTCTTTTGTTTCACAAACAAACAATGACGAAGATACAGGACTGCGAAGTTTCGTGGGACGTTACTTGTGAGTACGATTTTTACGCACGAGTGACGTCTCGACCCCCCACTCTCGAAGTTTGATGGTCTATATCTTTGACGATTTTTAATATTATGAAAAAACAAAAACTATGTGTCCAATATTTTTCCATGATCTAGCTGACGGACTAATTAGGATGGTGTATTTTTGACCCAGTCCGGTACCCTATTCACAGCCCACGAAAAATCTGTCTGTGGTGCGCCAAAAGAAGTTTTCAGACCAAAAATGTGATATTAAAAATATCATAAAACTACAGATTTAATAATTAGATAATACGGTGTTTGACAATGTTTAAAATATAGCATAATTTATGATCATCCTATCAGATAACACATTAAATAAACATATTTCACTCTATTTTGGAATATATAGTGTGTATCTTTTGGGGGCGTCCATAAATTACGTGAGGTGTTTAAGGGGGGGAGGGGGTCGAGTCAAATCTCATCTAATCTTACGTTGGAGAGAGGGGGGGGGGGTCTCGGCAAATATCACGCAATTTATTTTCCTTGAAACAAAAAAATATATATATTTTGGTCCATTTAATCCAGATTGTGCATGCTTAAGATTTAATCTTAAGGCGGTATGGTAAGTCAGATGGCGTAATGTTAATTTGGGCGACTTACAATATCTACTAAACTACTGAATATTTAATTTTGAAATTCATGCAAAATAAAGTTCAGGATATACATAATCGTAATACGAACGCCCCTCGGGCTGAAGCGTCGCGATGTCGCACAAAAAAAAATCATTACCTACTCAACAACGAAACCATATTTTATGTGTCTGTAAACGACAATGTACTAATTGATATATCTCCTATATCTCAGGCATCAAAATAAACTAATTATTGAGTATTTTTATTTGTTTCATATGTTCAGACTTTGAAAACCATTTTGTGGGTCGAGAAACAAAAAAATAAATAAATACTCAAATATAACACAAAGAATAAAACAATCGTGTACGTGTTTACGTAAGAAACCTACATCTTGAAAAATCTCACGTGAGTTTGGGGGATGGGGGAGGGGGTTGAATAAAATCTCACGACATCTCACCAGAGGGGGAGGGAGGGACAGAAAATGTAAAAAAAGACCTCACGTAATTTATGGACGCCCCCTTTGTATAATACGCCAATGAAAATTTTACAAATACTGAATTATAATCTGCGACGTAAACGCTGTTTCTAGTCACGTGACGCGCGTGACGTCACCTGCCAGTAAATATTCAATCTACAGCAAACGGTTTCTTTGAGAATACTGATTTGTTTACTGGCGCGTGACGTCACGCGCGTCACGTGACCAGAAACAGCGTTTTTGGCGGGGGTTTTGAACTTTTTACTTTAAACATTTATTTTTAATGGTAAAACAGTGAATCTTGCGGAAATATTCATGTAGTATGGTATATTATGTAATCAAAAATCATTTAAACGGTTTTACAAATTTAGTCAAATACCGTATTATTGGAACAGAGTAGCTCAAGAAAGAATGGAATGGAAAAGGTTGGAGGAGGCCTTTGCCAACTGGCAAACAGATCTATCAATGAAAACCAAGGAACAGATTTTAATGTAATTAGTTTATTTAGCCTATAGTTCGGCCGTTCAGAGAATGCGTTCCTGACACCTATCATATTTATAGATTTAGAAAAATATTGTTTACCAAGTTATTTGACACTCGGTTCTGCACAAAATTATAACATTAATTGATTATTGATATAATAATGTTGTTTTAATGCTCATCAATTGTTAAAACGGTAAACAACCAGCAAAAATATTTTTATCGTAACTGCAACGCCATTATAAAGTTACGTCGTCAGTTCAATCGCGACGTGTCAGGGACGCATTCTCTGAACGGCCGTAGTATAAGAGTACAATGTTAGTTTTTTAAGTCTAATTTCATTGTAATTAGTTAAGAGATCTGAATAAAATACTATATTATTATTATTTATCATAAAATTAACACCAAACATTAATTTGTGATTAGTGTTAACATCCCAATTCGCAGGGTGCGCGAGGAAAGTGCAGCGTTACCTCACTTGCGCAGAGACTACGACGAGGCGTGCGAGCGGCTGAGTGCGAGCGAGACGGAGCTAGCGGACGCGAACCGAGAGCGCGACGCGTTGAGGAAGAGGGTGCGCGCCGACGAGGAGAGAATCGCGCTGTTGGAGACCGAGGTGAGTCTCACTTAGGGTACAAGTTCGCGCTGAGACCGCGACAGGCACTTGACACTATGGAATTGTACGGGTGCCAGTTCGCGCCGAGACCGCGACACGAGACCGAGACACACTCGTGTTTCGGTCTCGGCACAAACTGGCGTTCATACAATAGGGTACAATCCTCAAAAAAACTAATTAGTCCCTCAGTTAGATTGCAAAAAAATATTGTACACGTATTTTTTCTTTTGTTTTACAAACAAAAAATTACCAAGATACAGCGCTTAGAAGTTTCGCGTGACGTCACTCGTGCCTACGATTTTTACTTACGAGTGACGTCGCGACCCCCCACTCTCGAATGATGGATGTTCCGCGAATTGTGAATAAATGTTTGAACATTTATTCACAATTCGCGGAACATACGTATATAAATTGAATAAGTATATGTAGCAAACACAGCGACACGACAGTGATAGATGCGGCTGAAGAACTAGTATCCATGACCAAGAATAAATTAGAAAAAAAGACAATGTCAGCAGTCAGACATCCTGCATTAAGATAATCAGGCAGCTGATTATCTTTCTCACTGTGGCACACTCTGCGGTCCCGTGTTGTTCACCCGAACATTTCTTTCATTTCCTACCGCAACGATGAGCTTCATTCACAGCCTACGAAAAATTATGTGTGTGGTGCGCAAAAAGAAGTTTTCATTTAAAAAACAAGAAACATTTAACCGAATTAAGAACCTCGTTCCGTGTCTGAAGTCAGTTAATGATACATTTCAGAAACTGAGTCTTCACGAGCAACTGTCGAAGTCGAAAGACGAGTGCCACCGCATCAACGAGATGTACGCGGCGCGGCAGTCGGCGCTGCTGGAGGCGAGCGAGACGGCGCGCGCGGAGCACGGCGAGCTGGCGGCGCGGCTGCGAGACCAGGAGGACTTCCTGCAACAGATCATAAAGGAGAAGGTGGGCTGTTCTATACGGGTCTTGTACCTATGAGTGTGGTTCCACGATCAGGCGTCATTGTAGCAGATCGTCAAGGAGGTGGGCTGTTCTCTTTAGTAGAGCTATGGACGTGGCTCCACCTTCAATTGGCATTGTAGCAGATCGTCAAGGAGAAGGTGGGCTGTTCTCTCTAGTAGAGCTATGGACGTGGCTCCACCTTCAATTGTCATTGTAGCAGATCGTCAAGGCGAAGGTGGGCTGTTCTCTCTAGTTATGGACGTGGCTCCACCATAAGTTGTCATTGTAGCAGATCGTCAAGGAGAAGGTGGGCTGTTCTCTCTAGCAGAGCTATGAATGTGGCTCCACCTTCAATTGTCATTGTAGGAGATTGTCAAGGAGGTGAGTGTTCTCTCCAGGTCATGCTCCTATTTGCGTAGCTCAACGATCGGTAGTTCATGCAGAAGATCGTCAAGAAGGTGGAATGTTCTCGAAAGACAAGGGCCACCGCATCGGCGCTCCTGGGGGCGAGCGAGACGGCGCGCGCGGAGCACGGCGAGCTGGCGGCGCGGCTGCGAGACCAGGAGGACTTCCTGCAACAGATCATAAAGGAGAGGGTGGGATGTCCTACACGGGTCTTGTACCTATGAGTGTGGTTCCACGATCAGGCGTCATTCCAGGAAAAGGTCGATGGTTTTTGTCTAGGATATGCACTTTTGTACATGGCTTCACAATCTGTAGGTCTTGCAGCAGATCTCTAAGGAGAAGCTAGGCTGTTCTCTCTAGGTCTTGCTATGGACGTGGCTCGACAATCAGTGGTCTTCGCAGCAAAGTAAGAAAAAGGTGCCTTGTGTTGTCTAGGACTTGCACTTTTGTACATGGCTTCACGATCTGTAGATCTTGCAGCAGACCAAAACGGAGAAGGTGGGCTGTTCTCTCCAGGTCTTGATCCGATGTACAGAGAATAAGATGTTCGTTCAATGAAGCAGATCGTCAAGAAGGTGGAATGTTCTCGAAAGACGAGTGCCACCGCATCAACGAGATGTACGGGGTGCGCGGAGCGGGGCGAGCTAGCTGCGCGGCTGCGCGACCAGGAGGACTTCCTGCAACAGATCATAAAGGAGAAGGTGGGCTGCTCTATGGTCTTAAAATGGACGTGGCTCCAAGATCAGGAGTAATTGCAAAGCATCATCAAGGAAAAGGGTGGTTGTTTTATGTTGGTCATGCACCATTTTACACGGCTCTATAATCTTTAATTCTTGCAGCAGATCGTTAGGAAGAAGGTAGGCTGTTAACTCCAGGTCTTGCACCTATGTACGTGGCTCCAAAATCAGCAGTTAAATGTAGCAGATCATCAAGGAGGTGAGCTGTTCTCTGCTAGTCATAGTCTTGAACCTATGTGTCTGGTTCCACGATCAGGAGTCATTCCCAGAAAAGGTGGTCTGTTTTGTCTGGGACATGCACTTTTGTACATGGCTTCACGATCTGTGGGTCTTGGAGCAGATCACCAAGGAGAAGCTAGTCTGTTCTCTCTAGGTCTCGCTATGGACGTAGCGCCACGTTCAGTTGTCATCGCAGCAGAGCAAGAAAAATATGCCTTGCTTTGTCTAGGATGTGCACATTGTATGTGGCTCCACTATCTCTAGTTTCTGCAGCAAGGAGGTAGGTGGGAAGTTCCTCTAGGTCATGCTCCTATTTGGGTAGCTCAACGATCGGTAGTTCATGCAGAAGATCGTCAAGAAGGTGGAACGTTCTCGAAAAACGAGTGTCGCCGCATCAACGAGATGTACGCGGCGCGGCAGTCGGCGCTCCTAGTGGACCAGGAGGACGTCCTGTAGCAGCTCGTCTAGGAGAAGGTGGACTGGTCTATACAGGTCTAGCTATGGACGTGGCTCCACCATCAGTAGCCTTGGCAGATCATCAACGAAAAAGTAGCCTGTTTTGTCTACATAATGCATACCTGGTGCCAAGATCTTTAGTTCTTGCAGCAGATTGTCAAGAAGGTGGTCTGTTCTATGCAGGTTTTGCTCGTATGTGCGTGGTTCTACGATCAGGAGTCATTGCAGCAAAGCAAGAAAAAGGTGGTCTGTTTTGTCTAGGTAATGTCCTGTTATACGCGGCTTCACGGTCTGTAAGTCTAGCAGCACACCAACAAGGAGAAGGTGTGCTATTCTCTCCAAGTCATGTTTTAATGTACAGATTTCAGGTCATGTTCCCCGGAGTATATTGAGTTAATAAGAAAAACGAATAAATTAAGAAATACTACGTTTTCCGATTCGTGGTGTGTAATCTAGCCCGTAAAACACCAAGCGATGCGGCCCCCGGGTGCCACGCTGTTCCGTTTGACTTTAAACCTTATTTTCAAATATTTAAGGTGTAAAGCCAAACGAAACAGCGTGGTGCCCGGACGTCGCTTAGTGTTTTACGGGTTCTAGAACACAACAGAAAACTCAGCCTATGAAGCCCGGAGACGCGATATAGTCACGATACCATTAAGTTCGATCGAAACCCAAAACCGAAGTTTGGGCCAAGGGGCCTCAATCGAGAGATCGATTATAGAGTGAGATGGCAATTACATAACAATTTTGTTAATCAAATCAATTAGTTGACGTAACCAATATTTATTATTGGTAGGATTCTTTGCAGAGTCCGCCTGGGGAAGTACCACACCTTTGCCAGTTATTCTACCTACCACTGCAGTAATGTGAAAACATCACTGTGTTCCGGTTTAAAGGGCAACATTTCCAGTGAAGTTACAGGGCAATAAGATAAAGCGTCTCATCTCTGGATTATGAACGGCTGTTATGGACAGGCATGTTGTTTAGCATCACGGCCATGACGTGCTTGTCTCGTAACTTTTTACCACAAAAAAAAATGTATTTTAGTATGACAATATAGAAAACTCTCTGTACCTTTCAAACAATTAAAGGTTTATTGATTTTAATGGAAAAATGTTTTACCTCATCAGACACTAAACCAAACTTCCCTTTTTATGATAATAAGTAAAGATTGTTGAAATCCTGAACAGGTTCACCTAGAAATGGAGTTGAAAGACGTCCTGAACAAGTCCAACCAGACCAACCTGCGTTTCGATCGTTCCATCGACGTGAGCTACACCGACGACCAGATGCTGACTACCCTCGACACTCTACACGCCGACAGCAAGTTCGCATCAGGTAATACTCGCTTCCGTTGTCTACTCTCACATGTTTATATCCTGCTATAGCTGTAAATCTAGCTATGATGTGCCTCTGTTTGCCTTTGTTTGTAAGAGTTTATTTTGTTTTTACGTTAATACCATTTTTTGTTACCATTATTAATTTTTGTTCAGCCTATTATTTTTTAACTAGATTTGTTATTTCTCTACAATATGTTTCATAAGTTTTTGATGGTATTGTCTTTACGGATTCTTTGTCAGAATCGATGGATAATTTCAACCCACTGACTATGACAACATACTCATCATTCTCCCTCTTTCACCAGTCTCCCCGTTTTTGTTTCTATCTCATCCAGATATTACCACAGATATTCCTGTTATCGCTCCAATACTGTACTGCCAGACTTACCAGCTTACCATCTCCATGATCTATAATTACTATTTATGTGTATATTACTATAATGTGGACTAACTATTTTCACCCTATATCAATGCACATTCAAATCAGCAATTATAAAACTGAATAATATATTATGGTACACATATTAAAAAGCTGTTTCATACTCAGTTTTAAAATCTGAATGAATAAACCACAGATTTTGCTGAAGTAAAAGTCAAACATCTCGCAATGCAATTTAACAGCTACATTTGTTATGCATGTCTTTTCTAATACTCACCCATTTCCTTGTTTGCTAAACATATGTGCTTTATATTTCTGCTCCTAGCTCTCGACTCCCGGCTATTAGACGAAGATTCGTTCCTAAGCGCAATCAAAGACGACCAAGGCCGACCCACTAACATGTCTTTATTCGACGAAATTCGTCTGAGCTCAACTTTCTTTACCAATAAAAGTCGCCTTTCCTTCGCCGGACCAAATACTGACAAATTTGATCTAGAATGTTCGATATCGAAAGAGCTAGTTTCTATTGGGACACAAACTGATGATGCAAACGAAAACAAAATTTCCGAAGACTATGACGTAAATGATACAAGTATTAACAGTATTGTTGAAAATAAACTTGAAACGGAACAAGCAATACACAAAATACTAATTGATGTTGACACACAAACAGACCACAATGATTCCATTGCTATTGAAACACATAATGTTGAAGTTCAAACCGAAAACAATATGGTTACGAAAGGTATTCAAACTTTGGGAATGCTTGTAAAAAATCGTAGACAACAGAGGAATCAAATTCCTAAACCGTTTAAAAAGGCAATTGAAACTCAGACTGAAAATTTAGATCATCCGCAATCGAAATTAGCAAAGGCAGTGGAAACACAAACAGAAATGCAAGATATATTGAACTTAAACAACAATGTACAAGACTCAAAATGTCTCGAATGTGAAAACATGCGCAGGCACAAGAATAAGCTGGAAAGTGATCTGCAATACTCAAATTTAATAATGGCTGAAGTTAAGGACGAAATTTCGAAATATGAGGCGAACTTAGAGTTCTTACAAAAGCTTATAGACGAAGGGAAAGATAAGAATAAAGTTTTGCTGACGGTCGTTCAGAATCTGATGACCAAGATTGAGATATTACAAGCAGTTAGCGAGAGACAGGAAGACATTATAGGAACAGTTCTGGACCCTGAAATGCATTGTGTTGCTTGTCAGACAGAATTTGGTAAAGCTCAGTGTTTTGTATTTGTTGTGTTGTCGTAGAACTGTTGTTTGTGACATTTTCTGTTGGTCATGGGTAGTAGTAGGGTACTGTAGATTTAATAACGTAGAAAGTATTATGGCCATGTTTTTTTCAGGATATGTTTGTAAATTAGAAAACTGTTTACAAATACCCAGACCCTCTGGTTTTTTTACGCTTGATAATATCACTGGTCTATAAAAATATCTCCTCATCATTAATAAATCATAAGAAGTACAATGTATATAACTGTTGGTGTCTTTTCTGACAAAAAGAAAGTCAAGGTCATAAACCACTACTCTTGTCTACTCTTGGATAGTGGGGGTTGACAGAAAAGGAAAATCAGGCTTTATAATTATATATTTTTGCCGCGACACCAATGATCGACAAACATCCCAAATGACAATATTTTAACTAGTTTTCTAATTCAATAATATCTTCAAAATCGGGCCATTTATAAAATATTTAGTATTAGAGTATTTTAGCATAAAATATGTTTATTTAAATAAGTATAGATATTTAGTAGTAGTTGTAATATTTGGGTATGTGTATTGACTAGAAACGTGATCTGTGAAACTCTAGAACCCGCTGTCTTTAATTATAACATTACAAAGGACTTAATCGCAAAATGCGTGTCTACTGTCCGAGTAAATCTGTTTTGGCTTTGCTATTGCTGTCTCTATAATTTCAAGCGTGAAGAAAAGAGAGAGTGATATCAAAGTTAAGACAGTTTTAGTTGGGCGGTTGACTCTCCGATCTGGCAACGAGAAGTGTTTTCTCGTGACCACGGCCTTGTAAAGGTACAAGTTCGCGCGGAGACCGCGACACGAGACCGCGACCGGAGACCGCAACAGGCACTTGACACTATGGAATTGTATGGGCGCCAGTTCGCGCCGAGACCGCGACCGCGACCTGTCTCGGTCTCCTGTCGCGGTCTCGGCGCGAACTGGCGCCCATACAATTCCATAGTGTCAAGTGCCTGTCGCGGTCTCCGGTCGCGGTCTCGCGTCGCGGCCGAATCATCGAAGTTATAAGAATACGATTATAAATAATAATTTTGATTTAGCGATTAAGTCCTGTTTAATGGTTTCAATGTCAGTTCAAATTGCGAAAGTTTAAAAACTACACTGACATTAAGTATGTAGTTTGTGACCGAATGTAAGTAAATAGAATTGAGCTGTAGCAGTCTTTATTTAAAAAATAGAATATTAACGCCACCTATGGCGCAATTGAGAACTACTCTTGGCAGGTTTTGTATAGGTTCTGAAAATGCTTCGTTGTCGTAGTAGTACTTAGATTCATGTAAACGATTTATTTAAGCGAAATATTGGCTTTTTTAAGCTATATACAGCCCTATAGAAATGATACATAAATAATTCTTGCTCTGAGTCTCTTTTCTCTTTGTTCATATATTTATGTCAACAACACAGTTTTCGAAAATATCTGTGAGAAAACTGTAAGTTGCTGTATATTGGTAGTTATCGCAATGTTTATCTTATTTACTGATATTTGTGCAATTTTTTATTTTTTTTTATTTAATAATTATTCACCAACCAACTTGGTGACTAATATATTTATTACAATCTAGCCTAATTCGGAAAGAATAGGCAAATGAGTAATTTTAATATAACGTAGTTTGCTAAATAATATTAAAAAGAGTACTACCACTACAAACCATATTTATATATGAGGTACAGATAGATAGATAAACTCATAATAAAAGACAAAAGCCAGAAATTCGGGCCTCACAAATAATTAAAATTAAGTAGCAATTTACGGCCTTATCGCTAAAAGCGATTTCTTCCAGCCAATTATAATTGTTAAAACTTAAAAACACTTATTAACAGAGTTGTATAATTCCAGATCAAGTGTCGGTGTCGACGCAGGTTGACGGCTCGTGCGCTGAGTGCAAGGCTCGCGGTGCGGACACCCGCGGCCTGAGGAGGTTTTTCTGGTCAGTACTACTTTCAAATATTCTAATTCAGGGTCATGTCAAACCATGACATGTCATTTCAAAGTCATGTGTCATCCACCAACCCGCACTGGGCCAGCGTGGTGGATAATGGCCTTAACTCTCTCCTTGCGAGAGAAGGCCCCGAGTCCCAGCAGTGGGAACATTCAGTGGGCTGTTGATGATGAATTCAGGGTGGGGGTGATTGGCCTGCACTGACGTCCCGCTAGGGGTGTATTGTGCGGGAAGTGCACGCCATGCCCTGCCAGCCTACCCAAACCAGCCGAGCTCCTTAAAATAGCGGAGGACGGCCTTGGGTCGCTGGCATATCAGTTCCAGTCCGATTTCGTAGAGCATGAGATTCTTTCAAACATTTTTATTGTATTTCACTTCCATCTAACACACAGCGAAGATGTGGAATAGTCTGGTAGGGTAGGGTGGTAGGGTAGAAACGGTGGTTCGGCACGCCAACAGTCTTCGAACGTCGCTCGAAAAAGCGACATCGTTTCATGGTTGATGTTCCAAAGACACGAACGAAGAGATTTGACTCTACCTTTGTGATAAGAACGTCTAGGCTTTGGAATGCGTTGCCTGAGTGGTTTTTCCCTGTTGGTTACAATCTTTGTGTCTTCAAATCGAGAGTGAAACGGTTTCTTCTAGGTAAACACGCTCCATCGTAGACCGCATCGTCGGTTAACATCAGGCGAGATGGCGGTCAAGTGTAAACCTATAAAAGTTAAAAAAAAAACCGTGAAACGAAGAGGTACACCCTGAAGGCTGTAACATGCATAGAAGATAATATGTATGCACTAGTTCTAAAGTTCGATAATGTAGTAACTTTCATCACCATCATCGTGTTTCATCACAGCCTTCTCTGTCGCACTGCTGGGTATATGCCTCTCTGATACTTTTCCGTCTATATAATAATAAAGTAAAATACAAGTTTAAATTGAACACTTTGTGAATCTTAAAACTCTAATTACGTTGTACCCTAGAAACTGCACTAGGCTAACGCCTGTGTTGCATAATCTAGTGTATTCCGCCTTGATAGAATAACGACACAATAAAATAAAAACATAATTTTAAAATTGCTATACGGGTACCTCAGTTCTGTGCTAATAGAGTCATATCGTATACTAGTAATATAGTAATAGGTTTGACCCGCGATAGTGCCGTCGACCCATTTTGTGGATGGATCCTGTGGACAGTCGCCCCTTACGTTGCTTCAGCCACCATTCTATCACAATTTTGATCCACCTGAAGAGGTACCTACGCGGACCCAAAAAAGCACAAAAATGCTGGTGATTGGAATAGTTCTGCGTTCGTCATTTAGTTAATCGTTGATTTGCCACACTATTCCATCTCTTCAGTCTCTAGGGCAAAAGCATTTCAGACTGTAGGGCAAGGGTATTTGAGACGGCAGGTTAGTTAGTTAATTTGACGGGCCTTTTCCGCAATTAGAATATTAATTGGGTCATTGTGCGTGGCCTCTCTCATCCTTCCCCTTTTCTACTCTAACCAGCCCAGGCTATACCATAAAGCCAGCGTCCTTGTCAGGTTCTCGAAAGGCCTTTGGGACAGATGCTGGTGATTGGAGTAGTTCACCCCTTTGATCTGCCACACTACTGCATTTCTTTAGACGGTAGGGCAAGATCACCGCAGACGGTGGCTCGAGAGAATACGTTTACTTACATGTTCACAGTGTTTAGGCTGTGGAATACGTTGCCTAAGTGGGTTTTCGTGTTAGTTGGGATGGTTACAATCTTTGTGTCTTCAAATCGAGAGTGAATCAGTTTCTTCTAGGTAAACACGTTCCATCGTAGACCACACATCATTGCTTAACTTCAGGCGAGATGGCGGTCAAGTGTAAAAGTTAAAAAAAGTTGACTGTCATAGGAACTACCGATAGACGTGAATACTCATAACTCAGAATTTGATAGCTCCCTTTGGAAACTACGCGGGTGAAACCGGAGCTCGTGTCCATGAGCATGGTCATCTAGAACTGCTGATGGCCATGGTACCGAGTTTACCCGAAGATTTCTTTCATTTATTAACGTAACGCTTGATCTCAATTCTACGAAAAATCTGTCTATGGTGCGCCAAAACAAATTTTCATTTCGAAAAGGGCACTGCAGGCAGTAACTAAGTGTTTTTTAATCTTTCTCCTATCGAAGGGGTGGTACTAGTAAGTGTATTTGTTTGCAGGGACCCCCTGAAGGCGCTGTTCCAGGTGTTCGTGGTGATATGTTTCATCAGCGCGGCGTGCAGCGTGGTGTCGCGGCCGCTGGCGCGCGCGCACTGCCGCGCGGCGCCGTGGCGCTGGCTGCAGCTGCACGACCTCGTCGACCTGCTGTTCCGCGTCGAGTACCCGGCCGACGTGCCCATGTAGACCGCCACAACGCTACGACACATGCAACCCGGGGCTACGTGCCCATGTAGACCGCCACAACGCTACGATACATGCAACTCGGGGCTACGTGCCCATGTAGACCGCCACAACGCTACGATACATGCAACTCGGGGCTACGTGCTCATGTAGACCACAACATACACATACAACCCGGGGCTACGTGCCCATGTAGACCGCCACAACGCTACGATACATGTAACTCTGGGCTACGGGCCCATGTAGACCGCCACAACGCTACGATACATGCAACCCGGGGCTAAGTGCCCATGTAGACCACAACATACACATACAACCCGGGGCTACGTGCCCATGTAGACCGCCACAACGCTACGATGCATGTAACTCTGGGATACGTGCCCATGTAGACCGCCACAACGCTACGATACATGCAACCCGGGGCTACGTGCCCATGTAGACCACAACATACACATACAACCCGGGGCTACGTGCCCATGTAGACCGCCACAACGCTACGATGCATGTAACTCTGGGCTACGTGCCCATGTAGACCGCCACAACGCTACGATACATGCAACTCGGGGCTACGTTCCCATGTAGATACCGCGACACTACTACACATTCACACATCAACGCCCAAATTGGAAAACGTTATGTGATGATGATGCAAGTTCCAACGCGTTTCCAATAGTGTTCGACGTGCCTAAACTTTTCAGTATAACTATTGAACTAATAACAAAATATCACTTAACAATGACGGTCTATGGAGAACTTTTATGCATTTTCAATCCAGTCTTAGAAAAATTTCATGGATAAAATGAGACTGCGAACTTTTAAGAGTATCGTAAGATTCGACAAAGTGCCTATACAAATATGCAAATAACTTGTAATTGTTAAAACCCTAGCTGTAATTAGACAACCTGGAATAAGAATGTCTAAGGATTAAAAATACACAATAAATAAAAAAATATGCATTAGAAGTTTTCAAAATTATAGTTTTAAGTTACATACAGGATCTGGAAAATTGACAAGCAATATGTCAAATTATGCACACGTCAGTGTTGATAATTTGACATATTGCTATCAAATTTCACGCAATCGAGAATTGTTGGTTTTTTCATTCATCTGTCATCCTGAAAACGCCCTATATATTGTTTTCGCGTTACATTTCCATCAGATTCTAAATGCGAATTAGCATTTAAAGCTTTTCCACAAGTGTTTGTGTTCTACAAATAAATCTTAAGAAAATATGGGCATCATTTTAATTATATCAATGTACATCGAACAAAATACTAACGCTTCAAAATAACTATATTCCCAACTCTACGCGGACGGAGTCGGGTGATACTAGTATTTAATTATATATAGTATTAGGTACCTAATTAACACTTGTTTTCTTAGGATACTTATATAACGTAAAACTGCGCCACATTATTGTCCCCCGTTGGCGTTATATGTATGTACAAAATGCCCGTAGTCTTACCCCTGATATGGGCTATCAGATGTTCAAATAATTATTCAAATCAGACGGATAGTTTAGAGGTTACGGCGTTTCAACAAAAAAATAACAATTAATTTTAAAATTATCCTTTCCATAGAGACAATTCAAAAGAGATAAATAAGTGTGTGTCTGTGTATTTATGTACGCAAGCAAGAAGTTATATTTCTTAAATTTTTGTTCATCGCTCTAAAAACGATAAGTTTAACAACAGCAGTGACTTCAGTCAGAGCGAAGTTAGAAATACTAGAGTGCGCATCGCAAAATTCACTCTGACAATAATTATTCCCTAACGCGCCAACAGAAGTATAACTTCATTAGTTATTCATGTATAGATGTAAGATAAACTCATGTCTCTGTATGACGAGTTCAGTACCAGACCGTGATTTGGTTTTTTCAGTTAGTTGTGTCGTCACACAACCGTCCGTGTCAACTCACACCAACTATTCTTAGGGGACGAGCCTAGTTCTAACATACCCCTCTCGTGCCCATATGAATGTCATCATCATCATCAACAGCCCACTAAATGTTCCCACTGCTGGGACTCGGGGCCTTCTCTCGCAAGGAGAGAGTTAAGGCCATAATCCACCACGCTGGCCCAGTGCGGGTTGGTGGATGACACATGACTTCGAAAGATTCTAGGTACATGTCGGTTTCATCACGATGTTTTCCTTCACCGTTTTAAGTTAGCGGCATTACGCACATGACTTCGAAAATACAGTGGTGCGTGTGGGGTTTGAACCCGGGGTCTCCGGATCGGCAGCCGCCGTTCTCCCGACTAGACCACCGTAACTTATATGAATGTCAAATGAGCTTTATTGTCAAATATGGTCAACTGCGTTTTATAAAGCGTTCCGTAGATGTGTGCATGTTTTATTTAGGTGTGTAGCATTTGTCTTAGTTTGTGTTTATACAAACAGAGATTTGTTGCTCTTGTGTGAGTTCAAGTTTACAAATGTGTGAAATATACGTTACCCCGCGCTCCGCAAAAGAATGTGAAAAAGTTTGTTAGCAAGCCAAATGTCTTGCGTCCTCCCTATGGTAAATTATCACTGTGTCAATGCCGAATCCAGCTTTGGCACTAGGGGTTTACTTCATCATCATCGTCAGCCGCAAGACGTCCACTGTTGAACATAGGCCTCCCCCCTAGATTTCCACAACGAACGGTCCTGCGCAACCTGCAACCAGCGGTTTCCAGCTACCTCATCAGCGAAGTCATCTGTCCATCTAGTGGGAGGCCGTCTAACACTGCGTCTTCCGGTTCTTGGTCGCCACTCGAGAACCTTTCTGCCCCATCGGTTGTCAGTTCTGCGAGCGGTGTGCCACTTCAGCGAGTAGCTAAGCTGAAGTTCGAGCTATGTCGGCTACTTTCGTTCTTTTGCGAATATCCTCATTACGGATTCTGTGAAAGAGACTCCAAGCATAGCTCTCTCCATAGCTCGCTGTGTGACTTTGAGCTTTGTTATGAGGCCCACAGTTAAGGACCATGTCTCAATTCCATAAGCCATCACTGCCAACACGCACTGATTGAAGACTTTCGTCTTCAAGCATTGGGGTATTTTGGACTCCTAGATGTGCCGTAGTTTCCCGAACGCTGCCCATCCGAGTTGGATCCTTCGCTGGACCTCTTTGTCGAAGTTGGATCTACCTAATTGGATCTTTTGATCCAGGTAGACGTATTCGTCAACACGGGGTTTACTTAGTCGTGGTCAATTCATAAAACCGCGCAAAAAGTGCGTGCATGCATTTTTATCAGTGGTTCACCTACGTTCTATACCCAGTCCAGTGGGGGGGTCATAGATACGCCCGTTGCGCTGTGTTGTCATGTATAGGCGTGTTCTTACCATCAGGCGTATGGTTTACTCATCCCATCATTCTACATTACACAAAAAAAAATGTTTTATTGAAAATATTACACGTGATTTAAGTGATATTTTTTTAATTTCGATTGGCCTCGTTACTTAGCTGTTAGTAAGTTTGCCAGCCGAGTTGGATAAAACAGACAGTATATATATGTGAATAAAAAAATACTGCAGTAAGTGTCGTGTAATGTTTTCAAATTTAAGTGCTAATTGAGAAAGTTTTAAAGTTATGTTAGTATAGATTTTAAATATATAGATACAAATTTTGGAGAATAATATTAATTGTATTAATTGGACCATTGATTAGAGTTAAGTTTTTTATACTGCGTGATGTTTATTGTGTGTTAGTGTAGTGCTACCAGTATGAAGATTGAATTTATATCTTAAGATTCTGATTTAAAAAAAAAGAGCCTCGATAATCCGAATGTCGCGTCGCTATAATACGAATATAATATGCTTTATTGTATTTTTTAATTTGTAGTAACAGTGTTTTTCAAATATTGCACGTTTAGAATTGTAATGGCTTATACTATGAGCTCGTTTAGTCCAAAAAAGGAGAAAAAAAAAAACAAATAAATAAACCCTTAAATATTATTAACGAAAAAGAAAGAAATTGCCAATTTTACAACAACATTGTTTGCATATAAAAAGAAAATGTATTTATGCCACTTAAAAAATAATCTAAGCATGCGATATGATTTCGTATTTTTTCTAGCCTACTACAGTAAAACGTTTCGTGAGATCCACTAAAGCGTTGATTCTTTGAAGTTCGGATTACCGAGGTATCTACTGTATTGTCTCCCAATTTTATAATACCGATTAGTGTATGGTACATGCAGTTGTATTTTTTAAAACATTTTGTAAATGTCACCATTGAATTGTAACCACCGTAATATTACAGTCTCACTAGCGAGATTGTTATCTATCGAAATATTGTGAACCGAACGTAAGTACTGTTTACAATTTAACGGATTACTTTTCGGTAGATTACAATAATTAATCTAATGGATTACTTTTCGGTAGATTATAATTAATTACTTAGGCATACTTTTCGGTTATTAAACGGATTACTTTTCGGTAGATTATAATTAATCTAACGCATTACTTTTCGGTAGATTATAATTAATCTAACGCATTACTTTTCGGTTATTAATCTAACGGATTACTTTTCGGTAGATTATAATTAATCTAACGCATTACTTTTCAGTAGATTAATTGTAATCTAAAGTATTCTGTTTAATTGTAAACAATATGTGACGGTTCACAATATTTGAACAGAATACAATCTTACTATACTGAAATTGTATTATAACGGTGTAAACAATTTAATGGTGACATATAATATCCATTTGACATATTTTTTCTGTCTTATTGTCTTTGTAAACACAAGCATCCGTATAATGAAATATATCTGTTGTACTTACTCATTTTCATTGTTAAGTATCCTTGAATTAATTTAATTTTATTATGTGACGTTATTGTGCATTATTCTATATTTTGAATTTATACTGCTAATGAAAATACAATGAATAATAATAGTTTTCGTTTATTCAATATAAGTACAAAGAGAAACGGTACAATTACATTTGTTCTTGTCTATAATAAAGAACAAATTTTACAAAAAAAACAAACTTGTTATCTCTCTTCTGAGTGGCGCTACTGTCTAATTCTAAATAGCTCTTTTAAAAAAATTTGTAGTTTAAACTTTTCACCGAAAGATTTAAATGTTGCTCTCTAATTTTAAAACGTACCTTCTAAATATAGCTAGTTTTATTATACATTTTAATACTGATGATTTTTTGATTTTAATACTCCTGATGCATTTGTTAAATGTTCCTTGTTCAGTGCATTTTGTGATGTAACCAGGTAAATAAATGATTAAATAATGATACTGTCATGTGTTAAATAAAGATAATTATCATATAACGTCGGGTGACGAGCGCAGTACAGTGCAAATTGTAAAAACAGTCGGATTATAATCTAACACGCTAGATGATAATACCGTGACATCCATATGTTGTGTGATTAACTTCATAACTTTCGGTTACGTTTACTTAATAGTCATTTAATATTAATGTTGTTTGTTTTCTTCATAAATAATCGCCTAAAATCAAGTCCTCAATTATAATTAGCGACTCTCCTGCCAGCCAGTAAATACAATATTCCTTTTAATATGGCGAAAATACTTTTACAGGAACATTACTTTAAATGCATGATGCAATAGCCAACGCCCTTATTCTGTGATAGTTCAGTGCCAGTCTCATACTGTAATGATATTTGATAAGTATTCTATACGAAAATTGTGCCAAAACCAATGACTTCAAAGGAAGGATGTGGCTTACTGAACATTTTTTGACATTTTAATGGCCAGCAAAAACTCGTTCACTCCCGCGCACTGACGTCTGTGCACTGAGTCGCATGTCGCATGGCCCTAAAAATGCAATTTTAGGCCCAACGCGGTTGTCCCATTTGTCCAACCTTTGGCCAAGTCCTTATATATAAGTCTATGGTAAAAACAAATTCTAGAACAGTAATGTGTACCGATTCTGAACACAGTCGGATAGAGCTCGACACGGAATAAATACTCTCGGTCTTTGTCTTATCCGTTTAGAATGACAGAGACCCGCCCTTCTACCGTCTAACTAAAGCGGCCGTGGCTTTGCTATTGCCGTCTCAAGCTAAAAGAAAAGATAGAGCAATTTCGAAGCTAAGTCCGTTTTTGTTAGGCGGAAGGTTTTTGTAGAAAGAGAGTACCTAGACCTCAAGACAGTGGTGGCCTTAGGGGGTGGCGAACAGGGCAATCGTCTGGGGCCTCACTCTTGCGGAGGCCTCGAGCAAAACCCCATGCAATTAAAAAAAAAATTGAACTAAGACACCATAACATTTCTACTATTTTTTACTCAAACTTTTGATTTTGATCCTTAATTATTATTTATTCAGGTTATAACATAGTGGTAAATTAAAATACAGTTAGTTAACTAATTCATTCATTCAAAACATAATAGAAAAACTAATTATCTAGTACTTGTTGTTCACGAAATATGTTGTCCAAAGACTTATTGACACTAAACCGCTATAAAAATAGACTACAGGCCCGTGAACATAATGACACATGATCAGTTTTCATGCTTTGCTATTCTTTCGATAGTTCTTAAATTAAAAATGTTAGTCTAAGGAAAAGCCGCAAGCATACATTTTAAAATGTATCACTTTTATGTACTAAGTAGTTTAGCATTTCTCGTCAAATACAACAAATAAGCACCTAAATCAAACAACCAGACCTATTTTCGCAATACATAGGTACTTTTCGCGAAGGTCAAAGGGCCTCGCAAACACCTGCCGCCCGGGGCCTCACAATGAGTAAAGCCGCCACTGCGTCAAGGTTTGTAATTCCGAATTTGAGATGTTCGGATTGCGTGCAGAATCAGTACCCTGAACAGGCACTTGTGATAACCAAACCCATTTTTCTTCTAAATTCTGCACTGTACGAGTACTTTCCCTCTCTTTTTTTTTTCTTCCTTCCTTTATAAATAAAACAAGTAAAATAGCCAATGTTTTGTTTGGAAAGTTGCAAGACGTTTTGACTTGTAATATCTACGTTTCTACTTAGTTTTGTATGCTTTTATTTTTAAAACAAAAGTCAACATTATTACAATTGATTGAATGGCGTTTTTCGAATGACACACATGATAGACGAGTGAAAAATGTATGTTAAATTATTATTGACAACATTTACTAACATTAACGCCCCTGTGGCGAAATGGAGTCATATATGTGACAGGTACTAACAATTTGTGTATTCTAGAAACGCCACATTTTTACAGTGGCAAAACCACACCTGATAAATATATTTTATACTGAATTTACGTTTGTCCTTGCCAACAAATAGAAGCGTAGACAAAGGTTTAAGATGTACCACATTTATCCAATAATACCTCATACACTCTTTGTTCCCAGATACCTATTTAATCGTAAGAAATCGTTAATTCGTAATAGTCTATCGTCGCTTACCTAGTTTTATATTGTTACTTCTTAAGGCGCTGAATAGAGCCAAATGGCACTTTTTAAACACATTTTTAGCAAAATGTATAGGGTTTGAGATATTGAATAAAATATATGTTATTCTTGAACATATTTATAAGGGAACCATTGCTTTCAAAACACGATTTGGAAAAGATATCTTGACAAGAAAAAATCGTAAACTAACCTCTAAAATGAGTTTTAAACGTAAATATCTGTGTTATTAATGAACATACATTATTCAAATTTTAAAGATTAACGTATTATTTCTTAATAAAGGGCAAGGATGTTTTATATTTTAGATTAAGTTGTTTAATTCGCATTAATTAATTGTTTTTTAATACGCTAACTCGACCGAACCGGCCTGAGTCTTGCTTCTCGCTCACTACTATGAAGTCCGGCAGAAAGCGCTGATGCGCCGTGCAGGAAGGACGCTACGTCGCGTCGCTTCGCTGCGCGGCACTCGCTATTAAAAAAAATAAAAATTCTCACAAATGGAATGCAGAAACGTCAAGAGAGGTCATATGATTTGAAAATTTGACGCGTTGGTTATTAGTAGGTTTAGCTCGATGGTTTAGCATGACCGTGGTGGACGTTTATGACCCTGTGTCCAAATGTTTGAACCGTGATTTTCTTTTTGCGTATTTTTTTTCATATTGTTGTTGTATGTTTTCTTTGTAGTTTTCAAGCTTTTATTTTTTAGTTTCACCTGCCCTGAGGCACAGATGAGAATATAGTTATTATGGAACCCATGAATATCCGTGATGTAACCCGAGGCTTATCATGAAATCTTGCAAATTAAATCTACTTCCCGATTTACAGATTGCGTGAAAATTTGCATAATACTTGTGTAAATTGCAAGACAATAAATAAATTGCAATATGATAATTATGATGCTGATCTGATGATGGAGCTGGAAGGTTGCCATGCCATATCATTGATGTTTAATTCAGATCAATCAATTGTTTTTAAAAAGCTAACTCGACTGAACGGCCCTTCTACCAGCTAACTAAATCGGCAAAAAAATTAAAATGATAAATTCTCACAAACGAAATGCGGAAACGTCAAGAGAGGTCATATGATTTGAAAATTTGACACATTGGATATAAGTCGGGTTGGCTCGATGGTTTAGCATGACCGCGGTACGCGTTCATGACCCTGTGTTCAAATCTCAGAACCGTGAACTTCTTTTTGCATGTTTTTTTTCATATTATTGTATGTTTTCTCTGTAGTTTTTCAAGCTTTTATTTTTTAGTTTTACCTGCCCTGAGGCATATATGAGAATATAGTTACTATGGAACAAGACATTTAAACAGACTAAATTTCAAGACAATTATATGATAACTAATTAATTATGGTGCTGATCTGATGATGGAGCTGGAAGGTTGCTGGAAGGTTGTATATTGCTATTGCCATGCAAAATGTTTAATTCACATCAATTAATTGTTTTTTAAAAACCTAGATGGTAACCAAGGTCTGATGATGGAGCTGGAAGGTGGTCATAGGAACTAAACAATTAAACGACATAGACCCAGCGAGTTTGGGTTCCTTTGATTTGTTTTGAGGAGTACTTCGAAGGTGGATGGTAGCCAGGGTCTGATGATGGAGCCGGAAGGTGGTCATAGAAACTCAGTAATTAAACGACATAGCATAACCGAGCTTGGACTCGTTTTCTTTGTCTTAACGAGTACTTTGGTGCTAGATTATTACCAGGGTCTGATGATGGAGCCGGAAGGGGGTCATAGGAACTCAACAATTAAATGACATAACTCCATCGAGTTTGGGCTCATTTGATTTGTCTTGATGAGTACTTTGGTGTTAAATGGTAACAAGGGTCTGATGAAGGTGCTGGAAGATGGTTAAGGGTTGCCAGTAATTAAACGAGTACATTGGTGTTAAAGTCCAAGTCGCTGTTAAAGTCTACTTTATGGCTCATCTATTCGGGAGAACGGTGACTGCCGATTCGGAGCCCCACGCGCACCACTCGATGTTAGCATGTAATGCCGCTAACTTAAAAACGATGAAGGAAAACATCGTGAGGAAACCGAAATGTACCTAGTAAGTACATGTAGGTACCTAGTGTTTTCACCTCATGTGACATTTACCAACCCACACTTGGCCAGCGTGGTGGATTATAACCTAGTCCCAGCCTAGATCTCTCCTTGCGAATGAATGCCTCGAGTCCCAGCAATGAGAACATATAGTGGGTTGTTTACGCAGATTGTAACCGGGTCTGATGATTACGCTGAAAGATGGCCCTACGTAGTTTAATTTCACAAGAGACGTTATTTCTTTAATACTACATTTTTAGATTTGGCGATGAATTGAAAATAAATCGCTGCTTTGAGACTAAAAAGCCACAACTCAACACTCAGTTATTTTACTTTTCTACTTCTGACGATTTTCTATCATTCTCTATGTATTTTAATGGGATATTACTTGATTATTTCTACGTTGTATTAAAATTAATAATCATAAGAATAAAATTAATATATAAATATGTGGAAGTAGGGTTCCTATAAAATAGACCTGATTTTTTGCCGTTTTCATAGATTTTGATATTTTCATGATTAGTGCTGAGGAGTACATACCTGAGTATTGGTACGGAATCCTTCATTCGTTCATTCGACTTGCACTTGGCTTATTTTAAACACATTTGATATTATCTAATGTTTTATGTAAAAATGCCGTATAATTAGTCTCTTATCCCTCGAAAGCCCATTACCGACATTAACTACTAAGCTTCGTCGAATCGACGATGCGAATGTGAAAAAAATGATGTAATTTTTAAGTGCGCTGTTGCACCCATTGCTGCTTCTGATTATATGGATTAGTGGCACCATTTCCTTTTTTTCATATATTTAAATTTACCACTCCACAGACTCCGGGGTCCGTAGCTTTCATCATTTCAAATCTTATTTATTTTCACATATTTTTTGTATAATCTGAAGAGGAAAATATGGGGGGAGCTGGGAACATTTTGAACCTAATACTAGTGCTCGTCTGTTGTGCCGATCACTATTGGTTGGGATTCCGCAAGTAATCGGCTCGACATCGATTTTTTGTCTTATTACCATTTGCCTAAGCCGCCTCCTCCCGGCCTAGAGCCTCCACTACGGCTGCATTTCTGTCCCTGATGGCCATCTGTAGGTTGAACTCTCGGATGGTCTTCGGTAATGCAGCCAACGCTCGCCGCACGAACCGACCAATGGTGTCATCGGTGTCGTTAGCGTAGTACGTGAAGGTCCCCATGTGCCGTGAGATTGCAACAACCACATGGGGCACGCTCTCGTGCAGCTTCATGTTTGCCTTGGTTTTTATTGCGATTACCGATTCATATGTCAGTCCCTGAGCTTCATGAATGGTAAGGATACGTGACCCTGTGCCTGACCCATAACCCTGGTTTGTCAGGGCCTCCTTCTCCTCTTGAGTGTGAACTAAAAAGAGGGTGTTGGGCATTTGCGCTCCCTTGTACCTTTTCTGTTCTAGGGACTTTATACGGGGTGCTGAGGAGTACATACCTGAGTATATTTCCCTCAACGCATATGCTACATCCATCGGATTGCGATGTGTGCAACTTCTGGCTGATTTTTGTTACCAGGTTCGGGCGGTGATACCTCATTTCGAAGAGATTTTCCCTGGCGGAGTTAAGACCAATCAAAGTTATATATTATTTTGGATTTTTGTACGGGCTTAGTGACATCGTGTTTTTTTAACGGCTAAAGATTTATTATCGCTTTTTCGAAATATTACTTTACTTCTAGGGTAATTGTGCTATCAGGTTTGCTGTAAGCTGTAAGTCATATCGAAGCTGAGTTATGGCTATTCAAAGTTTTATTTTTGGGTATTTTTGTATGGATTAGTGGCTTCATTTCCTTTAGCAGCCAAAGATCTGCTGTCACTTATTTGAAAGGGTATTACTCAAGGGTATTTGTGTAATCAGATTTGCTTTAAGTTATGTCGGAGCTGAGTTATTGCCTTTCAAAGTTTTTTTTTGGTATTTACAAAAATTTATCATTAAAATGACAATGGATCTTTGATATATAATGAATGACCGCTATAGATTATGGCGCCACTAGTCCATGTAAAAAACCCCAAAAGAAAACCTTGAAAAGCTCCGACATAACTTACAGCAAATATGATTGCAGAAATACCCGTCAGTAAAGTATGTAAAAAAAAAGTAACAACAGATCTTTGGCCGGTGAAGGAAATGGCGCCACTAATTCATATGAAAATACCCAAAAAAAAACTTTGAAAAGCCATAACTCAGCTCCGATATGACTTACAGCTTACAGCAAACCTAATTGCACAATTACCCTAGAAGTAAAGTAATATTCCAAAAAAGCGATAACAAATCTTTAGCCGCTAAAAAAACACGATGTCACTAAGCCCGTACAAAAATCCAAAAAATAAATAACTTTGGTTGGTCCTAACTCCGCTCCGATATTACTTGGAGCAAATATTCATTGATACAAGAAAGTGATAACAGATTTTTGGCCGCTAAAAAATACGACGCCACTAGTCCATACAAAAGTACCCAAACGCCTTTGTTGTTGTCCAATTTCACTGATTATATTTTAATTTGAAAAAAAATATGAAAGGGCTTTGTTCAAAATAGGCTATCCGTGGCCAAAATGTTCTTGCTAATTAGATTTTGTAAAAAACATATGTATAAATAGGGCATTATTTTAGTACCCAGATAAATAAACTAAAAGTTCATTATACTAGTGCATTATGATATAAGTGCGCTAAGTTGATAATTACAGCCGAAGCAATATTGCTAGCTCGAACCGTAGGCGAGAACTACATATAATTAGCAGAGGATGTAATTATCAAAGCGCACGTATGTCATACGACGTTTTAAAACATATTTGCGACGAAATAAATCAAAATTCAGATGACATTTTCAATTAAAAAAATTGGCAGTCATAGGAACTGCCGATAGAAGGGAAAACTTATTACTCGGAATTTGATCCATCATGGCATGGCCATCTAGAAATGCGTCATCATTTCCCGTTGGCTCACGCATTTCTAGATGGCTATGCCATGACATTCAGGCTACGCCCTTTCGGCATTTCCCATTGGCTGACGTATTTCACAGATTAACAATGCACGCGCATCAGCGCTTTTTTTTAAAGCAAGGACACAACTCCAGCCAGTATGACATTACGACATTAGTAATAAAGTAAATGAATGTTTTTGTGTTTTTAAGTTTTGGTCAAAATTAATTAAATTAACAAATTAAATAATTTTCATTGTATTTTATCTTTCATAGTTAATTTTATTCATAAAATATTTACAACTTTTCTGACATAAAAACTCTTTACTAAGATTTAAAAAGGTAGGTACCGTTCGTTTTAGACGGAGCATTTTGAAAACGTGCGTTTTACGTTACATTACCGCACAAGTACGTAATAATCCACATTACGATACAGAAATTTATATTATATATTATAATATTAATACACTATTATTAAAACTTCGATCAAAGTTACAACGAACTACAAAAACTATGTATACTATGTCTATTATATTACTTGCTGCAACGGAACCCTTCATGGGCGAGTCCAACTTGCACTTGGCCACTTTATTTGTGTAATGGTTTTTCATCGCACCCGCTTTCACTTCACAACGCCACGAAAAACAAAATCATCTACTTGGGCAGTAAAGTTGTCCCACTGCCGGCGAGAAAACGAGTAACTATCACTATTTTCTCAAGATTTGCTCAAGAAACGTACAATAGATATTATACATTCCGTGTACCTAAATAAAAGAGATGCATATATTCAGATACAGACAGTAGTTGATCGCTGACTGTTCATACTCCCGGTGAGTACTCGCTTCACTAGTTTGTCGCTGAGCGACAAGAGCTATGAAAGATAATATTCGCTCAGCGATACTCGCTGAGCGATTAGAACAATCCAAGAGAGCAACCAGCGGCAGCGGTTCATTTCTCTACAGTGCGGATCTGAAAGTACAGGTTTTTTTACGCCGCGAGCGAGTGATGCGAGTATTTATTTTAAACATAATAGAATAGCATCGATTTTATCCAGACGGTCACTATCGATCTTTAGATCGATATTAAAAAAATTACAAAATGTTGTAGTTTTGTTTAAAAGTAACCACGTCAACGTTCGCATTACGAGTAAATAGTCTTTTTGCTACTACCAAAAGATAATATTCTGATATCAAGTGCTAGAAGCCATCATGTTTAATTTATGATATCAGTGACAGTCAACGTCCACGTTTAGCCCCATGTCCCTTATAAATGAACAATGTCCTTTCTCAGTAAAGTGACTTTTAGATGACATTTGGTTACATTGTATGCAATCATTTCATCTATGATTTGTTATGATGGTGTCATATTTAACTATTATCTGTAAACCGACTTAACACAAAATCAACTTTAAAATGTTGCTAAACAGTGTATTTATTATTTTTATGTAGATTATGGTTGTAGCCTTCGTTTCTGGATATTGATTAATTTGGATAGTTTCAAGGATTAGCTATCTTTTTCAACTGCATTAATATTTATATAAACGATTATGCAAAATTGACATTATGGCACTATATATTATGCTACATTCATAATGACAAAGTAAATTACAGAAAAAAATTATGCGTTTTCAAACAAAGTTAATATTAAAATAAAAAATATTAACTTAGGCATTTGTGACTCATATCCAGTTTGTGTTATTTTTTGTACTTGTAGAAACTGTTTTTTGTCGTGTTTCGTTTTGCTGACCGGTATATGATACGAACTTCTCTTTTTTTCTGCGATATAGTGAGCTGCAGCTTTATTCTCTCAATCTCAAGAATTATCTGTTTATTTCTGAGTGGTTGTTTCATTTTTGTATTTTTTATATTTTATTGCATAGGTACTCAACACTAGTAAGTATAGGTGAAATTTATATTTTCAAATCATTTGTCCGCTATAGAATATGGCGCCACTAGTCCATATAAAAACCCAAAAAAAAACTTTATCCATTTCAACATTGTTATTTGACATTTTAAAACCAACTTTTTGCATGATATAAATTCCAAAACTTTTTCCATTGCAATTTATAAATGTTTCATTTTATAAACGTTCCGCATGGTTTAAATAAAAAAAAAATCTTATGAATTTAAAATATTTTTGTAAAATTTTGTTTGTGGACCTTTCGTTACAAAGCAGCGAAATGGGGTTGTTTCAAAAACTTGTTTTTCGTGTTGTAATGAGCAATAGTTGTGGATTATTAACTTGCGAGCTCGTCTATTGATGATAATGATGATAACTATTATGTTTGTATTAATACACGTATTTAATATAATTGACGACGTGCATAGCGCTTGAAAACACTAGTTCTCGTCCGATCACCGAAGTTAAGCAACACCTGGCGTGGTCAGTACTTGGATGGGTGACCGCCTGGGAACACCACGTAATGTTGGCTTTTTGCTGTAGCTACTTTAATGCAATTAATGTTTATGTCGAATGAATCTATTTGACTTCAAATAGATGAGTGAGTAGCGCTTACAATAATTAAATGAACTTTTTTTCGCTTTCGAGTACTTATTTGTGATTTTGAAGTTGGTTTAATTTTCTGTATAAAAAGAGTCTATTGTAATTGTAGACCGTACATTATTATTTATAGGCTTTACGAATAGAATTTCGATAATGTTCTTCACAATCTGCAAAAGTGCAAAAAGATATCGAAGGAAACAAAAAGTTATGTTAAATTAATTACAAAAATGTATTAAAAGCGCCATCTATGAGCTTGGAGCGGTAACTTTTTGTTTCCACGTTTTGTTCAATACTAATAATGTCGCCGGCTGGACGCGGTTTCGTTTGGTGGCGCTGTCTTATCGAAGTAGTAAATAGGCGTGGCTTAATTTCGAATTCGTGAATTTCAGTTAGGTGTTGTCAGCACCTTAACATGCATTTATAATGGCATTTATTTAGTTTACCTATCGTGTGCAATTATTATTTTTGTGTATTTCGTTGTTCGAAGGCAGTCCGTATGGTGTTTACTTAGTAAATGTATTTTTTTTTAACTTTGACGTAATGGTAATGAGTAATTGTATATCTACTACTGTTGTCCTATGTTGTGTCGCTATGTTGTAACAAACATAGCGACGGAACTATCAATAACGATTCGTTCAATCGTCTTCATTTACGTACAGGGCCGGATTTATGGGAGAGCAACTGGAGCTACAGTAGACACTACTAAACAACTTTCATTTTGTTTCTCTAGCTATATTTCTATACTTGTATGTGTTAAATTTTAAAATAATCTACTGGATTTCACATTCACAAATTGTTCAATTGAAATCTCGACTGAAAAAATATGTTAAATTTTGTTCGAAAAATGGTTTGTGGCCAAATGGTCTCCAATCCTTTGTTGCCCAGAGGCCACCATCCGTTTAAATCCGGTCCTGTTTACTTATGACGTTAAGAACCTTGCGTAGTCGTTAATGCCATTGTCGTTTTAAGTCTTTTCCAAGGGGACTGAATATGTTTTACTATCATCTATATTGGTATAGTGAACTATAGAAAACTTCATGTAACGTAAAAATTATCCCACCAAGTATAAACGTGCCAACGTGCCTAATGACAGATAACTGACCAATGAGAATGGTAATTACAAATTCATATTTAAGTTTGTAATTGATTACCGTACGCCATGTTTGTTTACTTTTTATGCAAGAAAATTGAACGGAGTAGGTAGAAGTTACTTTTACTTACATTACTTTTATCGATAATTCACGAACAATTTATCCTTGTCTTTTAGATTATAGATACTTCTATAAGTTTTATCTCTTCTCTAATTCTGTTCTATACCTACAACGTGCATCGTTAATTATAAAGCCAAATCTAATGTGAACTGGTATTCAAAGTCAGCATGTCACACTAGCTTGTTGACGCGGTGGACGAGGTTCGGTTGTGCGAGGGTATTAATCCACAAAAAGGATTCATCGGTGAAATTGGTCATAGTTTCAATTTAACTTGTTTTGGTGGACCTTTGGCGAAAGCTTCAGATGGTGTCTGTTGCCTACCGAACTAGCTACCGGTTAGCGCAGAAGGATCATAACCTTACTAATTGGCTGGCGCTAATGACTCAGTGGGTATTACTTAAGCCTGCCCACTGAGTGAGTCGTGAGTTCGATCCCTATCCAAGAAAAATATTTAATTAACGGGTTACTCACCCTCAACTTAACCCATGTTAGTTTTCATAATGAAAATGACTTATCATAAGGACCGAACCGAATAACTTTAAATTATCAACTGTACCTAATTGGCTTCAATAAACGTTGCGCAATGCTATGTAGGTATCACGCTTTTTAGTTTAAATATATTTTACAGTTATCAAAATCTGTGAATGTTACTATTACTTTTATTTGAGTTTAACATCAATCCTATAAATATAATCTATTATTTTAAAACAATAACTGAACATGACTGCTGTAGAAAACGGTTTTTTGTAAATACTTATGGTAATTAATTTGTGTTAACACTATGTCAATTTTATTTTAGTCATGAGGAATATTTTATCATAAATAAATACCTAATTGATCTTCCAAGTAGTTGTTTTCTTGCATATCCTACCTCTCAGCTGGCGAGATCCCACCGGCGGGCTCGTCTCTTCCACTTGATTTTAAACCGAAATTCTAAAAGTCTATATTTGTTCAGGTTAGTTACTTAATAAACGGGTTAAAAAAAGTTATAATTTTTCTGATAATATAGTAAAACATGCGGTTAGTGGTAAGCAACCGGCCTCCTCATAACATTGAGAAACAGCTATGTTAACATTGAGTCCAAATCACCGGGAAAGCAGTGTACCGCGCTCGTCACCATGGAGATCACAGCCACCACAGGGATGAATATATCTTTTTTAGGGTTCCGTAAAACGTAAAAACGGAACCCTTATAGATTCGTCATGTCTGTCTGTCTGTCTGTCCGTCCGTATGTCACAGCCACTTTTTGCCGAAACTATGAGAACTACACTGTTGAAACTTGGTAAGTAGATGTATTCTGTGAACCGCATTAAGATTTGAACAATAAAATTAAAAAAAAGATAGATTAGGGTTGCCCCCATACTGAGAAATGAAACTCAAAAAAAATTTTTTCATCAAACCTACACGTGTGCGGTGTCTATCGATAGGTCTCCAAAAATGATGTTGAGGTTTCTAAAATAATTTTCGTCTACACTGAATAATTTGCGCGAGAGACACTTCCAAAGTGGTAAAATGTGTGTCCCCCCCCCCCCCCTCTAACTTCTAAAGTAAGAGAATGAAAAATCTAAAAAAAATATATGATGTACATTACCATGTAAACTACCAACGAAAATTAGTTTGAACTCAATCTGATGAGTAGTTTTTTTTTAGTACGTCATAAATACACTATTATTGAAACTTCAATCAAAGTTACAACGAACTACAAGAACTATATGTGTACTATGTATATTATATTACATGCTGCAACGGAACCCTTCATGGGCGAGTCCAACTCGGACTTGGCCACTTTATTTTTATCTCTACAAAACAACTACTAGAATGAGAACCACACGAAACTCTACATGCCTAAATGCTAAGCACGTCCGAATTATGCATAGACCGATGAATGTCTAAAACGCGTAAAGCGTACCCAGCATGTTGGCGGTATTACAACGCTAAATTGCTTTGTGTTACGTTAAGACAAAAAAAAAGTTACAAAACTTCAAAATTACTTTAGAAAATTTATTCAATTCTTTATTTCAGTTATTCAGATGTACCTATAGATAGCATAAAACCAGGGATGTTACGGAGCTTCGACTCCGACTCCGTTAAGTCGGAAGTTCCGAAACTTTTGAATCGGAGGTTTTAATCGGATGTCGAAGCATAACTTAGCGCGACATATACCTACATGTCGCGCAGGGAAACTCCCGTGCACGAGTGTAATGAAAAGTATACTAAATGTGCACAACATAGAAAAACGCAAAATTCCAGCACCTTATATTAAATGTCCGCCAATATTATCGTGTCCAACAAGCTCGGTAGCGAACGATCGAACGAACACCTTTTTGGTGCCGTCGACTTAATCTACGACTGGTTAATATATTTCATATTGGACTGAGACAGCTTCAAAGCTTATGTTCATGAAGTACATACACACTTTTGATGTCAATTTATTTATTTATTTCTTTTGGCTTTTGTTCATTTAACATACTTAATAAAATATGCCACTTTGGGATTCAATTAATTAAATTTTTTGTTTATTTTTGAACGTTCCAATTTTTTTTCATTTTTTGTGATATTTTATGAAACAAAACAATGAAAAGTTTGAATAAATGTTTTATTTGTCCTAAAATAAAAAATCTTTTTCTACCACTACTTCTTACCCTACCTCCGCCTCCGACTCCGGTTCCGATAAGATCACCTCCGTTACATCCCTGCATAAAACATAGCTCCGTTTTCCGCCTTTCAGCATGCAAAAACACACAAAACTTAGAAATGATGAAAAAGATGTTGCATGATTATAAAATTGACACAAATTTATATCAACGTGATAATTAGCCTGTAGGTAGGTACTTTCCCAATCTCTGTACTAAATTTAATTTAAAGCGATTTAAAAGTTTAAGCAAATTTAGATTTTTCTGATTTTTGTTATTTATGATTTCTAAAACCGCTACACCGATTTTGATAAAATTAATTTATATGGGACCAACTCTGAAATATGCCAAACAAAAAATAATAATTAAAAGACCTATCGCGTAACATACATAAATAAATTGAGAACCTCCTCTTTAGTCGATTAAAAACCATTAGACACCGTACTTTTTCTACGTAAGTCAAAGAGTTTCATAATAATAATCTGATTTCGGCAGTCAATGAAACCCTTCGATCCGACACTCCCACAATGGGGATCGGTTTACAAAGAAACCGGTAATCTGGGCACAAAGCACGCAAGGTGCCACAAAGGACGGGCTCAATGAGAAATTGGCAAGAGATCACTTCCCACAAGATTTGCCTTTTTTGCGGACGCGGTCAGCTGAGACTGAGACGCCAAAAGTGAGCTATTCAGAGGCTGTTAACACCAAACTACACATACAAACACTGTAAAACTATCAACAATAGTGACATACAAATTATTATCCGCTCATACTCGTCTACTGTCGGACTACCTAGGTACCCACAATCCCACAAATATGTGATTCGAACTCTTCTTATTCAAATAGCTGGGTGACCTTGTTTTTTTTTAACATAATAGGTTTACACTTGACCGCCATCTCGCCTGATATTAAGCGACGATGCGGTCTAAGATGGAGCGTGCTTACCTAGAAGACACCGATTCACTCTCGATTTGAAAACAACATTATAGCCATTGGGAAAAACTGAGTGGGTTTTTCAACTCATTCCACAGTCTAGACGTTCTTATCACAAAAGTAGTCAAACCTCTTCGTTCGTGTCTTTGGATCATCAATCATGAAACGATGCCGCTTCTTCGAGCTACGAGAAGTCCGATAGAAAAAAGGGCTTGGTGGTATAAGATCATGCAAATCAGTTGCTCACTCTCCGAAGTGTGTCCGATAAAAAACCGATAAGCTAGCAGTTTTCCGGCGATGTTCAAGACTTTGCAGTTTTTTTCGCACAAGAGTGTTATTGCCTATTAGCCTTTTAGTACGCCTCTCGATCGATTCCAGAGCCTCAAGCTGATACTTAGCCGATCCATCCCAAAGGTGCGAACAGTACTCCATACAAGAGCGAATCTGTGCTTTATATAACAAAAGCAATTGTTCAGACTTGAAGTACTTTCGCACCTTTGAGAGGACACCTAGTTTTTTGGCAGCTAATTTAGCCTTGGACTCGATATAAGAGCCAAAGTTGAGCGTAGATGTCAAGGTAACACCCAAAAGCTCAAGATGATCAGTAACCGGCACGGATACACCTCGAAAAGTAGGAGTCTGTAGAAATTGACTTTTTTTTGAAAACAGACACGCCTGCGTCTTTCCCTCATTATACTCGTACTTGGCCAGATTGTTTTGCCCCATTCTGAGACTGCCTCAAGGGCCAAGTTCAAACGCTCGATCATACTCTCTCTCAATACCTTAGTTTGTTGACCACTGGCTCTCGCGCTAGATATGTTACTATCTACAACGTCCTACCTTGTGTCGTTATGGGTTATGCGTCTTCATTACGCACATTTTACACGTCTCTTCATTCTATATTATAAAAAAACAACTACCGCGAAGTGGAAGTATGTAGGTAGGTACCTGGGGAAGTAAAACACCGTTGCCAGTTATTCTGCTGCCAAGCAGTAGTCTGCAAACATTACTTTGTTCCGGTTTGAAGGGCAATGTTTCCAGAGAAATTACTGGGCTAGGAGATAAAACACCTTATATCTCCGGGTGCCGAGCGCAGTGCAGTTCTAGGTAATGATTTCAGTACTAGGTAGGTAGGTAATGATTTGGAATCTTCGTGTTCTAATATGCATGTTGTTTGCCATCAGGTACATGTCCTGCTCGTCTTGTCGCTCTATATTACGAGTATAAACAAAGTTCCGACTACATTAAGTTAAGCAACGACTGCAAAAATATATTCTTGTCATTTAGCATGTTAATTAGTTATTTTAAATAACATCAGGCAGATATGCCTGTGAAATTCCTGTTAAAATCGGTGGGTACCTACTTCAGTTTCAGAGATTTATCGAAACAAACTGACCAATAGACAGACAATTAAAAAAACAATTTTATGTAAATACATAGGTAGGTACTTATGTTCTTTCATACATTTATTCGCCTATGTACTATGTAGTGAAAACTGTTAATTTGGACTTATAAACAAACACTTCAATTTTATTTATATCTTATAACGAAACAACACAAACACTATATTATGAAAGTTTTTGAATAACAAACACATCGACATGGTTCAACATTTCCTATAAAACTAGGCTTGAGGCGCCAAGGCTTTTCAAGGGAAAACTACCCTTATATTCCATTAGCATATGGTATAAAATGTTACGTCCATGCCATCTCCCGCACCACCTGTCGCGGCATCGTGGGAATGTAGGGCTCTGGTGTGACGGAATGAGGAGTCCCCGACCGATGCCGATGTAATTCTACACTTTAGACGAAACTATAGTTTTGTGAATGAATTGATTAGCTACGTCAAATGTTTTACACTTAATAATAAACGATTATTTTTTTACTTGAATAGGTTTACACTTGACCGCCATCTCGACTGATGTGAAGCGACGATGCGGGCTACGATGAAGCGTGCTTACCTAAAGGAAACCGATTCACTCTCGACTTGAAGACAAAAAGATTATAACTATCGGGGGAAATCCACTCAGGTAGCTCATTCCACAGCCTAGACGACGTTCTTAACACAAATGTAGAGTCAAACCTCTTTGTTCGTGTCTTAGGCACATCAACTATGAAACGATGTCGATTTCTCGAGCTACGAGCAGTCCGACAGAAAAAGGGGCAAGGTGGTATTAGGTTATGCAGATCAGTCGCGCACTCTCCGAAATGTATCCGATAATAAACCGATAGGCTACCAATTTTGCGGCGATGTTCAAGACTTTGAAGTCTTTTCGCACAAGAGTATCATTGCCTATGAGCCTTTTGGCACGTTTCTCGATCGATTCCAGAGCCTCGAGCTGATACTTAGCCGAACCATCTCAAAGGTTACAGGGTTACAGGTTAAAGGGTACAGTACTCCATACAAGAGCGAATATGTGCTTGATAATAGAGATCTTACTAAACTATACCTATAAGTACCTAGGTTTTTTTTTTATAGCATAGAGTGACGAGACGATCAGGTCATGTGCCTGATGGTAAGCAACATGCCTGCCACATAACAGCACAGTAACACGCAGCTATTGGAACATGATAGTCCAAATCATTACCTAGCACTGCACTGCGCTCGTCACCCAGAGATCTAAGATATTATGTCTCTAAGCCCTGTAATTTCTCTGGAATCAGTGCCCTTCAAACCGGAACACAGTAATATTTGCACATTACTGCTTGGCGGTAGAATATTTGGCAAAGGTGTGGTACTTCCCCAGGCGGACTCTGCTAAGAGTCCTACCACTACCAAAAACCTAGGTACTTAAATAAAAAAAAGTGTTTGGTTGCCATGCCAATAAATGCACATGAAAGTATTTGCACATTTACGTGGTAGGTAGGTACTAACCAAAAATGTTTTATTTTTATTTTTCCGCATAATCTCTGAAACGGATAGACCAATTTTAACCTGGCAGATAGCTGATGTTGAAGTAATTTAGAATACATTTTTTTGTTTGGCAAAAAAAAAAAATTGTCCGGGATAGCACATCAAGCTACATTTTATCTCGGGAAAAGAACGGGAACGAGAACTATGCGGTGAGCGAGTAAAACCGTGGAGCGCAGCTAGTGTTGAATTACAGGGCATAAATATAAATCATTTTATATCTTTGGGAGATAAACTCAAATAAATGAAACTAAATTAAATCATGTTCTACTATTCGGTGATAAATGTATTTTTTTAACTATACGTAGGTACCTGCCTAAGAACATAACCAAATTTTTTTAGAAATTGTTTTACTTATTTTTTTTTACCTAGTTTCGTGAGTACGATACACATAGGTACATCTTTGAAATAATTCTCACGTTACAAAATGAGCAAAACATATTGATCCATCGATCAAAACACAATAAGTAAGAGTTTTTGTGCCCGCGTCCGCCGTAACCCGGAAACCTTGCCCCGGATATAGACTTTTTTTCCCTATAAAAAGGGAAATAAAAACGAGTTGAGATAGACGAAGGGAGTTTTTGTCCACCTGTTCCTGTGGGAATCTTGTGGGATGTAAAAAATGGTCCAGATCTCAGGATGTGATGGATCGGAATTGTTGTTTGAGGAGATCTTGAGAAAAATAATTGTAGATACAAATACAGCACATGTATAACGTAACAATATACCTAATTAAGTAACAGAGTACAACAACGAAATTATTCTTAAATATTTATTACTCAACTGAGTGCATAGGTACCTAACTATATACGTTCCAAATGATACTACAAGATAATGGGATCCTGTCAGAATATATTTAAGCTATAATAGTGTAGAAATTTATCGAATGCAGATGGCCATTATGAATAAACTGACCCCTTGAGAAATTTCTTGACGTATCACGTTTTAGGGTTCCGTGAGAGAATAAAAATAGCAACGGGAGACGCCGAGTATTAGTTTTAGTCTAAAATTGATCCTACTGAGATAAGAATTGAAGCTAACCTTTTAACAATCTAATTGTTTTTCCTACCAATTTAAGTACGTAGGTTTGTAGGTAGGTAGGTACTTAAGAGTTTTTGAGTGGATGCACATTTTACTATCGTCATTTATTTTTAAAGCTATGCATTTAATTATTAAAATAGGGTAACAGCAGAGGCCCACGGTTTTATCCATGTGTTTCCTGTGTTGATCTAATTTTTTTTGCAAGTGTTTGAATAGAGCTATTTTGACTTAACCTATAGGTGTTTTGCGGTGCCCTTTCTACATAAATATGACACCGTAAAATTGTAAATAAATACTGTCGCGCGTCGTTAGGTGTAATCTAATGTTAGATTATAAACTAACCTACCGTAGGTATGTATAATCCCACGCCCCACGCATTTTGTTATAAAGTGACGATTATTTACACACATTATGACAGTTATGAATATAACTAGTGGCGCTTCGCGGTTTTTCCCGCGTAATACTCGGTTCCCTTATTTTTTCAGGATAAAGTACCACGCTATAATTTAACCGTCTTCAAAATTTCAACCTGATCCATTCCGACCGACGTGATTGAGCAAGAAACGTCCAAACTTTGACATTTGTAATATTAGTAGGATAACTTTGCGATGACATATACAAGGTGAATTGCGTTAGCTGCAGACGGAGGGTTCGAAAAGGAAACTAGAATTGCTTAGAACGAACTTTACTGTACTTAAACTCACATTAAAATATCTTATGCCTATTTAATGTAGACGCGAATGCGTTCGATGTGTGAACGACACTCATATCATAGGATCTTAAGCCTATCTAACTTAAGTGCGAATGCCTTCGACGATCAAGTGACACTGCCTTCTTTATTGAAACTAGCTTTGATGAAGGGTTAGCTGGGTCAAAATTTAATGAGGTAAGTATCAGAGAATTGTAGTTGGCACGAGGCAGGTCACTGCCGAGTTCTGTTGAATTTGCTGACTTGAACCTCATGATGGAATGCAGCTTACGTTGTGCGGACATGTGTAGGTACTGGTACGTAACAGGTGCAATTACAAACGTATTACCTAAACAAAAATTCCTGTACGGAACCCCGTGCTACCGTCACGTGTCCCACTTGACTCAATAAATTACTCCTTGATCCGGGCCCGGGAAGGAAGCTCCCGTTACAATTTGTACAAACCTTAGATTCACACGAGTCTGGAGATTTGTGTGAGAAATGTTTTTGTTTATGTTTTTATTGCACTTGGGTATTTGAGGATGTTGGTTTTTTTTATGTTTCCGTGTTAATTTGAAAAGGACCTTGAGATTTACAAAATATTATGAAAGTTTGGGAATTAAATGTTCAAGATTTATTATAAGTACTTAAATATTATAACTTGAATATAGATAAATAAAATATCTATACATTAATATTAAGCGAACCAAAACTTTGTACTTAATGCTTTTTACAAAAATTGCGCGGACGGAGGACGGAAACTTAGGTACATTTTAACTTTAAAACATGTGATTAAACAGGCATTTTCCTAGACTTTTTCAAGGTTATATGCGTCATCCACCAACCCGCACTGGGCCAGCGTGGTGGTGAGCCTTGACTGACTCTCTGACTCTCTCCTTATGATAGAAGGTTCCGAATCCCAGAAGTGGTAACTTTTAGTGCTCTGCTTATGTTATAATGTTTACTAAACGAGTCTTGTATCTCGTTCCATGAATTTGCCACGAGGCTGTGATGATAGTTACGTCACTTGACTTTGAAGCTTTTAAACTGGCAAAGTCTGGCAGTCTAGTGTTTTAGAAAAAAACACCAAAGGGCAACTATAGGTACTTTCTTGGAGCAGTGCGCTTAGTTGGCCTTTACCTAGTATTGAGTTGAAGCGATTTGTTTGGTTTTGAAAAAATAACTAGGTACTAATTAGAGTTTATTTTTTGAAAAATTATTATTAAAGGTTTAAGTTCCCGATATTTTTTTTATTTTCTATTAACGGGCGCTGTTCCCAAAGGTCATAAATAATTCGATAACATGCAAAACTAATTATCTCCCTCATCTTGCTGCATCCGAATGATCCCGAACTGCCGAGTGGTTCCCACTGCCCACCCCAATTGACACTTCAGCGACATCTGACATTCTCATTATGACCATTCATTAGACTACGAATCACCAATTAAATCCTACGTCAAATAAACATAACTAAACCACTTTTAAACATCAAGCATCAAATTAAGCGATAGTGGTGCTTCGTACCAGCTGACTACATCGTGGTGCAGACTCTGGGTCATCACGCGATCGCGTGGAACACCGTCATACTTGGTTACTTACTGCATAAAACCATTCTGCTTTCACTAAGCGTCCAACGTTGAACAATTTTCAACTCAATGGCCATAAGAATAAAGACGCATATTTCTTCTGAATTGAGGATTCTAATATGATAATTAGAGTCCTGACAAAGTTGTGTAAAAGTAAATTGGTTATTAAAAGCCGGTGATAAGGTCGCATTTAGCTTAATAATAACATTCTAATTGAAAAGTACCGTGGGAGAATGGACTAGTGGTCTAATTAAATACATATTCAATGTATGAAGGCACGTAGAACAGAGGTAAAGGTCATTTGGGACTTGGAACACCTGCCCTTCTATAGGCTATCAAAAACGGCATTTCTAATGATATTGTTCTCTCTTTCTTTTCGCCGTAAATTAAAAGAGAGGTATAGCAACAACGCCATAATTGTTTTAGTTCGGCGGTAGAACCCCTTGGTAAGTATCTTGATAAACGGTCTTTATCGGGTGTGAGGAAAGTTATCGAAACGGAAAAGGGGAAATAAACGATTTGTCGCATATTATTAACACTGTAAAATAAATATTATTAGAGGATTTGCCGGCTTTTTAGACACCGCGTCTATGCCGTAGCGACCTCGGGGAGCTCTACTTTCAGCGATAAAAAAAGTGTACAAATAATAAAAATAGAGTTCTAGGAGTTAAAAGTTGATCCTACGTATATCTACCTATGGATGGATGTAGGGATGTTTGTGTACTCTTTGATGGAAAAACTACTGAATAGATGTGGATAAAATTTGGTGCAGAGGCAGAGGTAGATTATAGTCTGGAATAACATATCCCATATGAACCCACAGTTAAAAAAACTTTCTATGCAGTTGTCATGGACGTATAAAAGATACCGCACGGTCTATCGTTGACCTTACAAGTAGTTCCGCTGTGGATGCAGCTTTAACTTTATTTCGATTGAAAGAAATAAAGTTGCAAATTACCTAATAAAATTATTTCTACATCCAAATCATACAATTTGTTTTCTGAATACAGTGTTACTGACTTAAGTTTGGTACAAAATCTAAAATGTTTTCACAATACGAACAGATAGTTTATTCTAAATGGAAAACCACAGTCTAGGATTTCTTTATACTATGGTACTACACAACAACAAAAAAATGAGATGAGTAGAAACACTAAAGCGAAAAACTGTTTCCACTGATAAAACAAACGAAAAAAAAGTGAACAAAAAGAGAACGAAAGTCGCAACAACTACTACCTACCACACACGGGAGCGAACAAACAAATAAATACTTGCAAGTAGTTAGGTATTTGCAAAAAAGTTAACAAAAATTAATCAAATAATAAAAAAAAATGCAATTTTTACCTAAACATACGAAACATTGCAACACACCTCAGCGACGCAAATCCACCTCAAACGAACCCTTGCACCTTTCCACATTCCCACACACCGTGAGAATCCAACCAACCCCCACCATAAAGCACCATATTCACTTCCATAGAGAACTCGAACAAAAAACACGGGACTACATGAGCGCCTTCATTTTACGGTACGCTAACTTGCCCCATAAAGTTTCAAGTTAAAATGTCACCTTCTCCCTTATGTTATTATCGTACTTTATAGAAAGGTGTGGTTCCATTAAGTATTGGGTTTTGCCGTTGAAAGGTCGGCGGCGGTTAATAGGGTTCTTGATGGACGTGCGTACGGGACGCATTCCCATACTAAACAGGAAAGGGGGCGATGATGTAGCTTCACTTTTATTTTTGTGAGAAATTATAATGTCCGTGGACATTTTAATTTTACAATTCTTAGGTTGATCAATACATATTTGGGTGTACGAGTAGGTATATCCAAAACTTTAATTTCCCTGTAATCATTATGATGTAATTTTATGCCAACCTAAGGTCAGACCTAAGATTTATGTGTGATGTTTGTAATTTTGGTCAATAAAAAAATATTATTTATTTATTTATAATATTAGTATTATAACTGATATAAGTTTGCGTCTAAAAAGGAAACACAGTTTCATTTATTAATTGGTTACCTAAAATGAATCTAATATTATAATATTGAATGTCTATTTTGACTATACTTCCAGGTACTAGTAGGTATATACTGGGAATAAAACGCTGTTAGAATGACCTAGTTTCTCAGACAAATAACATGATCTTTACATAAAAACTTATAATAATTTACAAATATTTTTGCACACAATTATTTACATCTAGATACCAAGAAATGCATTTTCTAACAAAACATAAAAAACAAAACTTTAAACATAGAATAGAACCCACACCTTCCGCGAACCGGTAACCACACAGCCACACGCTCCATTCACAACAGGTTCCCTGGGTAGAGCGAGACGGAGCGAAAACAAAACATTCCCACACAGTTCCCACCGCCCAAAGCCCCTAGAGTAAAAGAGATAGATATATTTCCCCCGTTTCTGTTCGTACACAGGAAGGATCTCGTTCAGAAGTTTGCTCCTGCGCACCGTACGTGGAAACATCATTAAGTGTTCAGTGTTCCTAGAGTTTAGACGTGAAACAAGTGAAGGAACGATGCCTTGCAGCGAAGACGACGACTCTCAAACCGGGTTTTCGGAAACCCAGGGGAGATCCAAAGCGGAATTAAGAAAGGTGCTTATTTAAAAAAAAAGTGTTCGTGATTCTTGTGAACCAGTTACTGAAATCTGGTATTAAAATTTCATGTGTAGAAAATTTAACTTTGTGATCTTAAGTGTAAACAAATAAAAGTGCGGGAGTTTGAGTGAATGTTATGTTTGATTGTTGAACCTTTTTGTTTAACAATCTATTTTTCGTTTTAAAAAAAATACGGCTAATGTTCTATTGTTTTTTTTTAAATCAAAGATAGGCTTCCGTTTGACTCTCACCTAAGCACCTAATTCACCTTGCCTGATATAAAGCAACGATGTGGTTTATGATGGACTTTAGCGCACTTACCAAGAATACACCGGTGTTATCTTCTCGATTTAAAGACGTCAAGATTATACTGTGCACAAATAATAGTCGTATCTAGAGAAAAACTTATTTCAAAAGTGTCGCGTATTTTTGTCGTTGCGCAATTTATGTGATCGTTAACGCAATAAAATTTGCTTTCAGACGAACAAGCCAATAATAGAGAAGAAAAGACGAGCTCGTATCAACCACTGTCTGAATGAACTGAAGGAGATCCTTATCGACGGCACCGACAAAGACGTAAGTGCCTACCTTATACCTATACAAACAGTGGTGGTATGTAATACTAGCAGCGCCCCGCGGTTTTACCCGCGTAGTTCCCGTTCCCGTTATTTTCCTGGGATAAAAAGTGACCCTATGTGTTCTCCCAGACACATAAGTAACAGTATAATCTACCTGTGTTCAAAATTGCAGCCCGATCCGTTCATACGTTGCGACGTGATTGAGCAACAAACATCCAAATACTTATCCAAACATTGACATTTATAATATTAGTAGGATAGTATAACATCGCTTTTTCTAAAAAGATTCCAATAAGCAATTCTGTTATTTCTACCGTATCAGTTCCGGAATTTATTACACCTAAATACGTCATTCTGTTGGTATTTTTACACCTTGTCATCACATTTCTCAATACTGGCTTAATTAGGAGCTTCAATGATGTTACGAGTAGATAGTACTTAGATAGAGCTCGAAAATAGATATTTTGAATAGTTTGAAATTAGTTATAATATCCATGTCAACTTTGTGTTTTTTTTTTGACAGACGTCTCGCCACTCCAAACTCGAGAAAGCTGACATCTTAGAGCTGACGGTGAAGCATCTGCAAAAGTTGCAACGCCAGCAGTTAGCCGCAGCCATCGCGGCAGACCCGGCTGTTCTCCATCGGTTTAAATCCGGCTTCGGAGACTGCGCCGTCGAGGTTAGGAGATATCTGTCGCGACTCGCCAGCGTCCCGACCGGCCTGCGGCACCGGCTAGGAAACCATCTCAACAGCTGCCTGACTGGAATGCATAGATCGCAAACACCAGAGTACCATCAGCTCGTACCAGACCCTTTGAGATTGGACGACGAACGACCGAGCGCGTTCCATTTTGTTCGAGCCACAAAACCCACCAGTCCACCGATCAGCCCCATGTCATGCGATTCCGCTTGTGACTCCTCAACAGAACTCGAAACGCCCCCGCGACCCGTTCAAACTATGCCGTTTCCAACACCACCCAGCAGATCCGCATCAGACCAAGACTCCAGCCCCGAAACCCAAAAGCCAACAGTATCTTCCACGACGATATCGCCAGAAAATTTAAAACTAGGAAACAAAAAAGTAATAGAACCCTTATCAATAATCATAGATGTAGAAAATTATAAAATTGGTATAGACGCTTCTCCAAAACGGGCAGTGGACTACTCTATACGAAAGTTGAAGAGGCCTGTCAGTATCGTAGACATGACGGGTCCAACGCCGAAGGTTGTAAAATTAGAAGAAAGTGTTCCTTATAAAGTCCCAGTTGAAGATAATCCTTCTGCATTTAAAAGGGTGGATAGATCTATCTTCACAGAGAGGAAATTAAGTCTACCTCCGAGTATACCCAGTATTTTACCTATGAACAGGCCGTTGCCTGTGCCGAGGAGTGTTATAAGCCACACAGCAGAGAATCTGGCGCAGTCTTCCAAGAAAGATGGCGGAGAAGTAAAGGCCGAAGCGGATACTAGCTCAAAGTCACCGGAGCAAGGGACATCGAGTAGTACGGAGATGTGGCGTCCTTGGTGATATTCGGAGAGAGTAGAATCAAAATTTTATTAATCTTTGCGTGAGACGCATTTCAAAGCCCAACCTTTCAACATTTTTGTTACGTTTCAATGTAACCACTAAGAACTATCACAGAAAAGAGAGATGGCAGTTTCTGAATATTCTAGGTAGATAGAGCAAGACAACATATAGGTGGTATCTACTAATTCAGAGAATAATTAAATGCTGGTCCGAAGAAAAAACATATTAAGTGATTATATAAAGCTTTTTCGAAATATTTTCAACGAAAAATAATTTTGTTTTTGTTATAGTTTCTATTCAGCTTTGAGCTGTCTTTTACCATGTTGTAAATGTGCCTATATTTAGACTATAAGAGAGTACTCTATGATCTTCATAGCTTTAAGAAGTACCTGCTGGTATAACGTTTTACATTTCTTTTTATTAAAAGATACATTTAGTTTTATTTGTGCTTTATTTACATGCTGCTTTATTTGCCGCTAAGGTAAAAGATAAAATATCATTCATTTGTTTAAATCATGAGTAAATTACAAACACACATAATGCATGATATATAATAGGTCACACAATTTCAAAGTCGTCATGTTTGGCCTGATATGGTAGGTATATTTATATATTTCTAATTCTTGAATGATTGATGACATGGTTTATAAGTCTAGTCACAAAATTTGTTTAACAACTCGCTCCTTACATTAAAATCACCTTTCAACTAATATATATATACAAAAAATAGAAAACTTTACAAATTCATCAAAAAAAAACAAGAAGGAAAACATTGTGAGGAAACCCATATGTACCTGGAATCATTTCGAGGGCATGCCCCATACACCAACCTGCACTGTGACCTTGAAGGCCCCGAGTTCCAACAATGGAGAACATTTAGTGTGCTGTTTATGTGTTTTCTGTATTTAATTTCATATATTCTGTATATTCTTATTCACAACGTTGCCTGGTAGCAGCGATCTTTCCAGTTTAATAGAAGCTTTTTTACAAAATGTTAGAGGATGGGCTATATTAGAGAGAATTGAAAGACAGTTTTTAGAACATTAAATACTTTATTGGCAAGACACAATCACAATATCATTTCCATACACACAGAATTATAACTAACACAAGTGAAGTAGTAAAACATAATTTGTCATAGATACATGTAATAACTACGAATTAAATAAATAAGTACACGTTTGTCATCATTAATCGCCACTGCTTTTAACGGTAGAGTATATATTACGTGAGGAAACAGTCATGTTGCGCCAACCAGCACTTGACCACCGCGGTGGCGAAGACGAGGTGGTAGACTTGTGTCAAGGGCCAGAAAGATAGTCATCCTGAATGTCATTCTGTCAACGGTGTAACATTTTGATATTTCCATGTTACGCCTCAACCACCGAATCTCCCTACACTTAGTGCCACTGAAAAGGTTCAGTGGCACTCAAGTTTACAACATTTTTTGTTTTCTTTGGTAAAAAAAACTTAAAAATAATAAAATACAAAAAAATAAATACGTTTAATTAAATCTATAGAGATCAAACTCCCTAAAGTAATATTAGTAATACGATATGAACACAATTACTTTTTATGTATTACTGAAATTTTATTCGCTCTACCTTCTGCTGGTATTGAATATTATCAGCAAAGTTTTTTTTTGAAAAATACGCCACCAATAATGGATATATTTACCGCGACAGCGACTCATTTTCAGGATGCAAGAAATAAAGTGTAAAAAATAGATTTTAATAAGCTTATGTCAATAATAATGTCCTTTCGTTTGATATCCTCCTATCACAATAATTTGACATATATTCTGCCATAACTTTCATTCATTTTTGTCATCCTGAAAAAGCCGCGTAAAGGTAGCGGTTCGCGCCGCGACCGCGACGCGAGACCGCGACCGGAGACCGCGACCCGAGACCAAGACAGGCACTTGACACTATGGAATTGTATGGGCGCCAGTTCGCGCCGCGACCGCGACACGAGACCGCGACGCGAGACCGAGACGCGAGACCGCGGCAGGCACTTGACATTATGGAATTGTATGGACCCCAGTTCGCGCGCGCGACCGCGACACGAGACCGAGACCGGAGACCGAGACGCGAGACCGCGACAAGCACTTGACATTATGGAATTGTATGGGCGCCAGTTCGCGCCGCGACCGCGACACGAGACCGAGACCGGAGACCACGACAGCACTTGACATTATAGCTTTGTATGGGTGCCAGTTCGCACCGCGACCGCGACACGAGACCGCGACACGAGACCGCGACCGGAGACCGCGACAGGCACTTGACACTATGGAATTGTATGGGCGCCAGTTCGCGCCGCGACCGCGACACGAGACCGAGACCGGAGACCGCGACCGGAGACCACAACAGGCACTTGACATTATGGAATTGTATGGGCGCCAGTTCGCACGCGCGACCGAGACCGGAGACCGAGACGCGAGACCGGAGACATCGAGACGGTCGCCGCCCCGGTCAAGTAGTGTCTCGTGTCGCGCTGGAAACGCATGCGTGTTATATCCAGTCGATACACCGCTGATTACGCTAGGACTTAAAAGCTTATTAAAAATACTTTTTGTCAACGTCGCATCGTCAGAGGCATATTTTTAACCTACTTCCTAAAAGGAGGAGGTTATACATTCGACCACCGTTTTTAGGGTTCCGTACCCAAAGAGTAAAAACGGAACCCTATTACTATGACTTGGCTGTCCGTCCGTCTGTCCGTCCGTCTGTCACCAAGACTGTCTGTTTGTATCTCAAGAACGGTGATAGCTAGACAGTTGAAATTTTCACAGATGATGTATTTCTATTGCCTATATTTAATGTCATTCTATATTTAATGGGGCTCCCATACAACAATTAATTTGTTTTTTTTTTACAGTTTCTTGCTCGATTAGTCCGTTCCAAAATAAACTAGATGGCGCCACTAGTACACCAAAACACGCATTCGACCTCGTCGTTAAAATCGTAAGCTAAAATCAAAATTTTAGAAAAACTTTTGCATGAAAGCCTGTCTGTAGTAACTGCGATGATTTATGTATACGGAATTCAAATAAACGGCGAAAACCTCTGGCTTTTGAAAGTACCTACGTTTCCCGCCAAAACTTAGCTTCCCGCCAAACCGCATAAATAAGTTTGGTGGTTTTAAAATTATGTGCTTGAGTCAAAGTCCAAAGGATCAGTGAGCTTCAAGCTTAGACTTATCGAGCAGTTACTAAAAATGACTAGTTTTTCTAACGAAAATTGTAAAGCGATATACGATTCACAACTAGATTCCCACAGGGACGAAAATCTGAAGGACAACATTTGGAGGAGTATAGGTGAAACCACAGAAATCTAAATACTTATTATTTAGATTTCTGTGGGTGAAACCTTAAATAAAATAGGTGTGTTTTTTTACCCGACTGCGCGACGCAAAGGTGTGGTAATGTGTTTAACAGTCTATGTATGTATGTATGTATGTATGTTTGTATGTTCCTTTGAGGCACTATACAGACCAAACGCCTGGGCCGATTTTTATGATTCACACGTCAATCGATTCCTCTTAATCTGGCGAGTGACACTAAAGACATGACATTAGTGTAAATCCAATATGGCGGATTCAGGACGCCATATTGTCCAAATTAAAAAAATGAAAATCACCAAAATATGTCAAGAGGGGTATCGTTGAATAGGTATTTGAAAATAATGTTTAGCTTTGTCTCAATGTTTTTCGATTTGACTGACCGTTTAGGATGTATATCGATTTAAAGTTGAGTAACAACCATTCTCACATTTATAGGTTTTTAGGTAGCAGAAAACTTCGTATAACTAACTGTACGTGTGAATGTGGATGGACATTATATACTAATGTATCTAGTAGGCATCGATATAAATCAATAGATGTGCCCTGAGAATCTTGAAATTGGTAATAAACTGCGTCTCTGTATGTATCGTAAGTGGTTTACAAACAACCAATCTACTTGACCCCTATAATCGCTAGCGGCGAGATTTGCTGTGGTTCTACTTATTTTGGTTGTTGACACCGAATAATGACAGGTAAAAACGTCCGGTGTCCACCGCTTCCTGCAACCGACTAGAACGGAAAGAGCGAGCTCACTCTTCCCAACGTTGACATGATTGCGTGCGCCGTGAAGTTTGGGATGGGGCCCATCTTGGGTTCTACGATCTATGCTAGTAGGTATATTGGACTACCTTTTTTTCGTACGTGCAGGTACGTAATAGTGGGAACACGGAACCGCTCTCGGATTGCTCCGCCTCGGTCGCCCATCTCCAATTTCAAACGATTTAGTAGGTACTCAACGTCAATCGAAAACCACAAAACTATAAATATGAATTACATGCAATAGAAAATCCTACATATTATATCAGTAGAAACGAAGACATTTGGTCAACAACCAAAAGATGCATATTATTATGTTGAGCATATTAACATTCACAACATTGTTCATAACTAAAAAGTATAAAATAAAAAAATATAATTTAAAAACTCAAAAACCCGACTGCGTAAAAAGTGAACCAAACTACGTACTCGTATACTAAAAAAAACTGAAAAGAATAAAACAAGCATTTAGATTTCTGGTGGTCTAGAATTCTATAATATGTTATTGTATTAATACTATTGAAATAAATACAATATTTTCTAATAAAAGAACATTACAACTGAACAGTCGGGATCCATTGAACAATTACATTGTATGTCGAATAATAATGGATCCCGACTGTTCAGTTGTAATGTTCTTTTATTAGAAAATATTGTATTTATTTCAATAGTATTAATACAATAACATATTATAGAATTCTAGACCACCAGAAATCTAAATGCTTGTTTTATTCTTTTCAGTTTTTTTTAGTATACGAGTACGTAGTTTGGTTCACTTTTTACGCAGTCGGGTTTTTGAGTTTTTAAATTATATTTTTTTTTAATTTATTTATTCTGCATAGACATACGCACATACTACTTAACATAGATGGAATCAACTTAGGCAAGCCGTGTGACACGTTGTATTTGCGATTCTACGGCTCCTTGCTGTGGCGTAAAGAAATCGGTTAATTTTGCTCTAATGTCTAGTCCGTTGCTATTCGAAAACCCTCCGGTTCCACGTAATGAAACTAAATTTGAAGGTTAATTTTCTTCTTGATTCCATCGATGTACGGGCATTTGAGTGTATTCCAAAAATCCGTCTCTTAATAGGTTATGCAAACAACAGGCAACTAAGATCATATCTGTGCATGTTTCTTGTGCTATGCCGATAGGGGTGTAAAATATTCTAAACGCCTGAGACAGCAAACCGAACACGTTTTCCGATACTCGTCAAGCACGACAAAGGCGATAGTTAAATATTTCTTTGCTTAAATCGTTTTGGCGACTTGTCTAGCGTAACTAAATGCTTCATCTCCAACTAAAAAATGTGATAATATTAAGTTCGAATTCGGTAGATTTTTTGATTCTGGAAAATTAAATTATTTTTTCATGATTTTTTTCCCATTTCCGACTTTTTAAATATTCCACTATCTCCTTCTTTGCCGTAAGAGCCAACGTCTACGTCGTCTACTGAACTTGTAATGATGGTCTACAATAGCCAGGAGAACAATCGAGTAAAATTCCTTATAATTAAAATATAACGATCCACTGTTTTCACTGTTATTCTGACGTGTTTTCCGTCAATAGCGCCTGTGCAATAGGGTACAATCCTCAAAAAAAACTAAGTAGCCCGTTAGTTAGATTGCGAAAAAATATTGTACACGTATTTTTTTTGTTTCACAAACAAAAAATTACGAAGATACAGCGCTTCGAAGTTTCGTGTGACGTCACTTGTGAGTACGATTTTTACTCACGAGTGACGTCGCGACCCCCCACTCTCGAAGTTTGATGATCTATATCTTTGACGATTTTTAATATTAGGGTTCCGTAAAACGTAAAAACGGAACCCTTATAGATTCGTCATGTCTGTCTGTCTGTCCGTCCGTATGTCACAGCCACTTTTTGCCGAAACTATGAGAACTACACTGTTGCAACTTGGTAAGTAGGTGTATTCTGTAAACCGCATTAAGATTTGAACAAAAAAATTAAAAAAAAAAGAAAAGCTAGGGTTGTCCCCCATACCGAGAACTCAAAAATTTTTTTTCATCGTACCTACACGTGTGGGGCATCTATCGATAGGTCTTCAAAAATGATATTGAGGTTTCTAAAATCATTTTCGTATACACTGAATAGTTTGCCCGAGACACACTTCCAAAGTGGTAAAATGTGTGTCCCCGCCCCTCTAACTTCTAAAGTAAGATAATGAAAAATCTAAAAAAAATATGTGATGTACATTACCATGTAAACTACCAACGAAAATTAGTTTGAACTCGATCTGATAAGTAGTTTTTTTTTAAATCCGTCATAAATACACTATTATTGAAACTTCGATCAAAGCTATAACGAACTACAAGAACTATGTGTACTATGTATATTATGTTACTTGCTGCAAGGGAACCCTTCATGGGCGAGTCCAACTCGCATTTGGCCACGTTATTTTTTTTCGTTTTTTTATCTACCTATCCCTTTACACCCGAGATTAAACGATCGTGAGTTTTGACTTTAAAAAAATCTACACTGCACACGAAACAACTTTTGCGGAAGCAACCGCCGTCCAACGATCATGAGACTATCTGAGAACCTGCGAAAACACACTTTATTACTATATGTGCAAGGTGGAACGGGTCAGTAGCCCGGAAGTCACGAGAGAGATGGCTGCGTTTTTTGACCACGCGACTCGGACAAGTAAGTATTTGATATTTTCGTAGTATTAATGGTTTACTAACTTTTTTTAATGTAAGTTGCTACTTTATAAGTTGTTAAACAATACTACAAATGTTTTTTGAATATTACTTTATTTATCAGTTGACACTATTCCTCCAAATTTAAACTCGCACGATCGTGGTACCTCGGTTGTACGACGGTAACTTAATAACAAAAAAATGTTAGTCTGTAATTTTAATTATGTATTTTAATGCCTTGAATTGTATGTTTTTTTTTACTTCTAGAGCGTCCACTCACGGAAGAAAATATTTGTAACCTTCTGGCGAACGGCAAGATCTCGGATGAGGATTTGGACGACGATGGCATAGAATTTGATCCAAGCGTCTTGTTCTGGCACACTGGAAACCATGTGTCTGGTCAAGGTGTTGAAGAAATACTATCTTCCTCTTTGGCAATAGTATCACTACCACCGTAACCACTATGAGAATTGCCAGATCCGCCAAATTTAAGAACAACTGCGCGAGAATCTCGGTCTGCTGTACGAGAATCAAGATATTCATCTTCTACAAGTGTCAGATCCAGATGGCCAGTAAGTAGCGGTGGAAGAGGACCTTCAAGGGGGCTAGGAGTAGCGTCAGGACCAGAGTTACTAGTAAGCAAATATGGAAGCCAACTGCTTTTACAGAAAAGACTCACAATTCTTCTGCCTTACCAATAAACCCGGTAAGACGACCAATTTAATATTTTAACCAGATCGACCTCATCTGGATGATAGCGAATATGATTCTCAAGTACCAAGCCAAGATAATAAAATATATAGACCAGCAGTTGCACCATTGGAAGCAAAAGGATATGATGGATATGAACACTATACTGTCAGTGACGATACAAAAGCGCCTAGATCCTGTAGATTAGAAAATTGTCGCAGTCGTTACAAAAATTGGTGTGAGAAACGTGATACATTTATGTTTTTCACGAGATAACATTGCTTTAAGACTTATTATTGTCATAAGACCTCCTCAAAAAGGCTGGTTATTATTGAAATGAGTAAAGTTCCTATAATAACTTACAAAAAACCCGTAATATCTTAAAAATATATGATTTTGTTTAAAGTACGTCTAAAAAACTGATCAATGTTATAAAAACGCGTTGATTTTATGTTATATTATGAAAATAATACAATATTTATAAATTATTAATCGTTATTTTATTATTTTCCTTGTTTTATTTCGATGTAATAACATAGATTCACGATCGTGCGACTTACAATTATTTCCTGAAACTCACGATCGTGAGGGTCTGATTGCTGGAAACCAAGTGCACGAGGATTTTTTTCAATATTTTTCTCATCATTTTTTATAACTATCTATCGCATGGCATAATATCAAAACACAATATAAAAGAACTACATCTCTCGGGTGTAAAGGGCTATGTATCCTTAGATCTTTCAAACTACGTAACGAATTTTAATGCATTTCTTAAATTGTATCTGCCTAAATATAATTTCAAAAAACCGAGCAAAGCTCGGTCAACCAGGTACTTAAACATTACGTAGTGAACATAGCGACACGACAGTGACAGATGCGGCAGAAGGACTAATATCCACGGCCAAGAATAAATTAAAAAAGAAGATAGTGACAGCAGCCAGACAGCAGCAGCAGCTGTTTCTCTCTCGCTCTAGTACATTCGGTGGGTCTATATGGGGTGGCATAACATTTTTGTCCTACTTTAGGTAGGCATAACGTTTTTAGGACTAATGATAATTTACCATATCAACTAAACGCATAACTGTCTTCGCATAATTTTAACTAGCATAACCATATATGACATAACGATAACTTAGCATAATTGTTTAAACGCATAGCCATAAATAGCATACAGATAACTTAGTATAATGTTTCGACGCATAACTATAAATAGCTTAATATTTAAAGGCACACATTGAGAAAAACATAACAATACTTAAACATAATGATCAAAGGCATAAACTTTAAACACCTAACTAAAAAACAAGTGCAAAGAGCGGACTGTAGCAACATTATTTAAATAAAATACGTGGGTGTGTGAAATGCGGGTGGGTACTTTGACAACAATATTTATTATTCGTAATGTAGGTATCTACTAATTTAATGGAATATCTATGCAGGACTATGCAGTAGTATAACAATTTTTGTACTAATGTATGTAGACATAACGTTTTTAAGACTTAAAAACCTACATACACCTAAGACATATGGTGCACTTTTTGACTCCGGGTGGGCTCCCGCCAGAAGCTCTGCAGTCAGCCCTGAGCTTCTGGCTCCCGCGTTTTTAAATACACTCTAGGGGTAGTAGCGACAAGACTAGGTGGAGTCGGGGTGCTCCGAGTCAGATCTGGACCCTATATAACCTGGTTATATATTACGTAGCACAACAAATAATTAAAAAATGCCTAAATGCGTCTGAGCAACAGTCGAATTGAATGTAGTACAATACATTTTTATGATTAAAACACATTACGCCAAAAAACAATTATGCAAAAGTTACATTATGACACTATATTTATGTTATGCTACATTCATTATGACAAAGTAAATTAGGGAAAAAAAATATGCGATTTAAACGGCACCTTAAAAAAAAATTAACAAACAAAAAAATGCCAAAATACTATTATGCATCTCATCAATAGTCGAATTAAATGTAGTACAATAGATTGTTATGCTTACAACACATGACGCCAAAAAATGATTATGCGAAAGTTGCATTATGACACTATACATTATGCTACATTCATTATGACAAAGTAAATTAGGAACAAAAAGTGCGTTTTAATAGGCTCCCCATTCGGCGGTCTCGAGTTCACCCGAACATTTCTTTCACTTCCGAGCGTGACGATGATCTTCATTTAGAAAATTCAGTGTGTGTAAATTGTACTAAAAATGTTTTCACATAAAAAAAGTGTCGAAATTTGCGGCATAGACCGCTGTATCTTTTGATTGCATTGTCTTAAAAGTTTGATTTCATTTCAATTTGTCACGGCTTCAAGGGACAAACAATTTGAGTGCATGATATAAATTGCAACTTGTTACGTTTACGTGTTCCTGAGAAAAAAAATATTGACAGGCAGACGAACGGACGGACAACAAAGTGATCCTGTAAGGGTTCCGTTTTTTCCTTTCGAGATACTGAACCCTTAAAATATTAAAAGTACTACAAACAATTACCTTTATTATTATACATTACAGATTCCGAATGTCGTAAGAAATTTAGTTTTAAATTTTGTGAGAGTTAGTGCTAATTTTTCTTTCATCAATATTTTTCCTTTTTCATGCATTGTTTTTTTCAATAAATTTAATATATAATCAAACTGTGTTTTATTCAGCCGAAAATACTTCCTGAATATAATTATTGTCATCAAACATTAGGTGTTTCTTGACTAATAGCGAAAATGATCCTTATTAGCCTCTACTTATATGTAATTCTCTAATAGGTAATCTTCTTTTAGTTTTATATTTGTAATAATAATATAAGAGCAAATCATCGTCTTCTTCCTCCTCCAATAGAAGTTCTACAACTTGGTTTTCCATTGTGATCCACAAAACACAACTGACTCTATCGACAGACTCCCCATACTGAAGCAGCCGTGACACTTGTCGCGGTCTCCGGTCTCGGTCTCGTGTCGCGGTCGCGGCGCGAACTGGCGCCCATACAATTTCATAATGTCAAGTGCCTGTCTTGGTCTCCGGTCTCGGTCTCGTGTCGCGGTCGCGGCGCGAACCGACACCTCAGAGACCGAGACATGTGTCGCGGTCTCCGGTCTCGGTCTCCGGTCTCGGTCTCGCGTCGCGGTCGCGGCGCGAACCGCTACCTTTAAGGTACAAGTTCGCGCGGAGACCGCGACCGGAGACCGAGACCGGAGACCGCGACAGGCACTTGACACTATGGAATTGTATGGGCGCCAGTTCGCGCCGAGACCGCGACCTGTCTCGGTCTCCTGTCGCGGTCTCAGCGCGAACTGGCGTCCATACAATTCCATAGTGTCAAGTGCCTGTCGCGGTCTGCGGTCTCGGTCTCCGGTCGCGGTCTCGCGTCGCGGTCGTGGCGCGAACTTGTACCTTAAGATGGAATGAGTCGGAGGAGAAACGGTGATAAATACATTATACATACGTTCGGTAACAATACTATTGTGAGATAGGCGCCATCTATCATTATTATCTCCCATTTCATCTGTCTTATTTTCAAATTATGTTTCTTCTAAAAGAATATGGCTTTGGAATGGACTATAAGTCAGTTTCGGACAGAGATGTGTAGGTATCTTCCATACATTAGCGTTTATGGAACGTTACAAAGTCGCTTCTATTTGTGCTTAGGCCATCTTCGGCTACAAAATCAGGGTAAGCCAAAGCGAAACGTGGCCGAGTAATCTAGCTAATTTTACAATAGTTTATCTAACTATAAAGTAACTTATCTAGGTAACTATGAAATTACAATAAATACCAAAAATGTGCTTAAGGATTTAGACGATACGGACGGACTAGAAATCACATTATAATAACAATAATTTAAAGGTAAAGTTATTAATAAGGTTACGTTAAATACTAACCCTAATGGACGGTAAAACATCACAAACATGATTAAGTGATCTTTGTTATATTTCACATTTTATTACTATTCACAAAATAAATTTTATTTAGACTATATATATTAACATAATATTATTGGTGGTGGACATTTGACACACAACACCATCTCGTCCCAAACTAAGCAAAGCTTATACTATGGAAGCCAGATAGCTGATATAAAAAAGTGTATTTGTCCGTTCGAAAACATCAAAGTCTTCGTAACATCGTAACAAACTCTTGATTTCACGACTCTTAACTCTAACGAGAGCTCTACTCTTAAACGCTCGATAAATGAAGTGGCGCCGCGAATAGAGCTAAACAGTGCTAGAGGAGACACCAAAAGTGTCTGGGGATGGAGGCTCACAGAGAACATGACCCCCCCCCCCCTTAATGTCAATCGTATGCGTTAAATAAAAAATGTGTTCAAAATATCGAATAGTACATAAGCTATTTAGCTATTTTAAACGGCGGGAAAACAACTGAAACTACGCGGATACAATCTCAGGGCGCTACTATACCTCATTCCAAATGTCTGTGAATAAAAGGTAAACAAACCAATGTCACTCTCAATATGACAGACCAGCATTTCTCAACCATTGTTTTACAAGATAGTTTGTAGCTCCTTTCATTACTTGCCCTTTTAAATTTTCATCGCAAAACAAGGCTAAATATATATGTATGGATATCATAAAGACCCAAATATATGTTCCCACTGCTGGGACTTGGAACAATTAACACATTGCCGCTGTAAAAAATCGTCAGACACAAGAATCTGCAATTGCTAAACATCTGATTGATGCTAAAATTGGTCATTGGATCGAGATCCACGACCCGAAGGTTCTATCTACCGAATGTCATTACTACGCAAGAATGGTTCGGGAAGCATTGGAAAATAAAAAACATAGGTATATATTTCAACTACGACGCTATGACCACGATGCCAATAACCGAAAACTACCCGGTTTACGGTTATCGGCGTCGCGGAATCCTCTAATAAATAAATGTGTGCATAGCGCACTGAGTTTGGAGAAACCTGATATGGTTAGTGTTGTTTGTAGTGTTGGTCACCCTGCGATTTATGAAGCCCAAATGAGGGTAGATGGAGATCTCTTTAGACGTTTCCTTATATGAAAACGTTCCTTTTATTTTTAACAATAATCAAATCTCGTTCAAATTGTCCTCGTATTACCCAAAACTGATCATAACATTATGATGTAATATTCTGGAAACACATACAAAAGTTTCGATCAAAATAACACAAAATTTATGGCATTTTAGAGTGAAAATTATACAAGCTTTTCATAGTAAACAGCGTAATTTGGAACACGTATTTAGAGGTTTGCGATTTTCTCTCAACTCGTTACGACACAAGAAACCTTTTTCTCGGAGTTCTTTAGTCATACTCTTACTCGTTTATTGATAACGAGTAGTTACATGTCATAATATTCAAGATATTCAAATATTACCAATACAAGTCAATAATTTAAAAAAAAAACAGACGTCAATTTAAGATCCCATTACAATAAAAATCAAATAATACATTACATTCAAATCAAATTACATTACAATTAAAAATTCCAAATTAATGACAAAAATAAATAGAGTAAAATTAATCCGTACTTGAATATAATGGAAATGGGCATTTTTACAATATGGGCAGGAGAAAAATATGGTAGGTATGTTAGAAAAATTGGCGCGTCCTTAATAAGAATAATTTGATGAAAAAAAGTATAAATGTCTTGAATGCAACATTGAGAGTTTGAGAAACACAGATCAAATTGCTAGTACTTAAAATCATATTTCTATCATCCTACCATTACTTTCTATAACTTTTAAAATAAGATAGTATAGAATTATTTGATCAATACAAATCTAAGTATATGGTATTTAAGATCGCAATAAAGTCGAATCCTATTTGTGAAAAATATTTTAAGGCAATTTCATAAAAATACTAAGATTAAACGATGTTTATGTTATGGTATCACCTTTTTTTTTGTTTGTTTTGGTTTTCTACACAGCTTGCTGGAACGCACTATAGGAAAATCTTTTTTTTTCGACATATTGTTGTATTATTGTTGGTGACCCCTCGAAAATTTGAGGCTTCGACCGCTCTTGTGACTGTAATTTTTTCATTCAATCTGAACGCCATCGTTCAGATTGAATGAAAAAATTCATCCTAGCAGGTAATGAAGACAGTAAGACCGTGGAAGGGTCGAACTGGGCCGAAAGGCCCCGGGTGGCTCCATGGGATCACAAAACCATAGAGTCTACCGCCTAACTAGTAGTACCGCCTAACTAGTAGTACCGCCTAACTAGTGTGTTAGTAGTGGTAGGACTCTTTGCAGAGTCCGTCTGGGGAAGTACCACACCTTTGCCAGTTATTGTACCACCAAGCAGTAATGTGCTGACATTACCGTGTTCCGGTTTGAAGGGCAATGTTTCTTAGAGATAAAACATCTTATATCTCTGGGTGACGAGCGCAGTGCAGTGATAGGTAATGATTTGGACTCTTCAAATTCTAATAGCTGCGTGTCACTGTGCTGTTATGTGGCAGGCATGTTGCTTACCATCATTGTCCTGCTCGTCTCGTCGCTCAAGACTTATACTTTTCGCTTAAAATTACAGAGACAGCAATAGGAAAGCCGAAGCAGATTTAGTTAGGCTGTAGACCCGAGATCTTACTCTACGATTGCCGCATACAGGCGCGGTCGAATTTTGAAGGGGGTCACCAGTACACAACCTCAGATTTTGGGGGGGGGTCACGAGTAGAAATACAATAAATCGAGTAAAAAAAGACTACTAGTAGCGCCCCATTTTAATGTAACATACGATTTTGGGGGGGTGGGGTCATGTGTCCCCTGTGACCCCCCCCCCCTTCGGACCGCGCATGGCCGCATGCCCCGCAAGGTAGGACGTTGGGGGGCTCGGCTGGCAAATGCCACCTCGACTATATGGCCAGTGCGACGCTTGAGCGTGAGAAGAGAACTTACAAAGAGTGGAGAACTGACTCGAGTGAGTCTACTTGTGCTTGAGGAAGTCTTTTCTCTGCTGCTGTAGTTTCTGCTCCAGCAATGCGATCTTCTCCTGGTACTTGGCCGCCTCGCGGGTCAACGCCTGGATCGCGGAGTCCTTGCGCGCCACCGCCACTTTCACTCTATGACAACACATTCATTTAACACGATACATAACAATAACAAATATTGGTGACGAAAATAATAAATATTCCTCACAGAATATCATCTAGCCCCAAACTAATAACTAAAGCTTGTCCTAAGGGAGTAAATAACTGATTCAATTCTTATACAATTGTATATACATGGAAAAAACCAGACACAGAACAAATACATAGGTTAATTGCGTCTGGTCGGGTAGAAGGGTTTAAGTGACGGCTGGTTTAGTCGGGAGAACGGCGACTGCCGATCCTGAAACCCCGGGTTTAAAACCACGCGCACCACTGGCTTTTCGAAGTCATGTGCGTAATGGCGCTAACTTAAAACGGCGAAGGAAAAATCGTGAGGAAACTGACATGTGCAACAACTGCATGGATGACACATGACTTCGAAAGATTCTAGAAGTCTTTCGAAGAAGAAGATCTTTCGAAGTCATGTGTCATCCATCAACCCGCACTGGGCCAGCGTGGTGGATTATGGCCTTGACTCTCTCCTTGCGAGAGAGTCCCAGCAGTGGGAATATTTAGTGGGCTGTTTAGTGTTTATGCTGCTATAGGTAAAAGGGTTCTGGAGTGGAGATCGTGAATCGGCAAATATAGTGTAGAACGCCCTGATACTCGATGCAGTGACGATTTACGAAAGGGAGCCGGGGGCAGTTGGAAACGTAAAGCCGAAGCTGAGTGGCGGTTTATTATAGAGGCCTATGTTCACATTGTCCAGCAGTGGACGACTGGGGGCTGTTTATGATGGTGCTGTATCTGGTCACGCACAATGTGGAACTCTCGGGGCAAAGCGGCTCCGAGCGAAATGTTCAGTAGAGATATATGGACAAACTCTTTATTGCATTAAAATTACAAAAAAAAACCTTAGAATAAAGTAGCAATAGGGTTTCGGACTGGGTCAAAATAAACCATTCTAATTTTATTAGTCCGTCAACTAGATCGTGGAAAAGTACGGGACATGGGTTTTATGTTTTAACAAATTATTAAAAATCGACAAAGAAGTAGATCATCAAACTTCAAGAGTGGGGGTCGTGACGTCGTCACTTGTGGGTAAAACTCGTAACCACGAGTGGCGGTTTGAAGGGCAATGTTTCCAGATAAATTACAGGGCTTAGAGATATAATATCTTAGATCTCTGGGTGACGAGCGCAGTGCAGCGCTCGGTAATGACTTGTACTCTTCGTGTTCCAATAGCTGCGTGCCACTGTGCTGTTATGTGGCAGGCATGTTGCTTACCATCAGGCCCATGTCCTGCTCGACTCGACACTCTGTACTATAAAAATAAAATTGGCAGTCACAGGAACTGCCGATAGAAGTGAGAACTTATAACTCAGAATTCAATAGCTTACTTTGTAAACTACCCGGGTGAAACCGGAGGGCGGAGACATGAGTATGGCCATCTAATGGACATGGTCCCGAGTTTACCCGAAGACTTCTTATCATTTCCGAGCGTGACGCTAGAAATCAATTCACAGCCCACGAAAAATCTGTCTGTGGCGCGCCAAAAGAAATTTTCACTATAAAAAAAAAGAAGACATTAATAAAAAATTGGCAGTCATAGGAACTGCCGATAGAAGTGCAAACTTATAACTCAAAATACTTGGGAGGTGTCAAGGGACATTCTGATGGAACGAAGTTGTACAAAATATTGCAACTCTTTACTGTTTCTGTTGCCCTGGTACTGGTACCTAGGGGCAAACGCAACTCTTTTATATTTCTGTTGTCCTGGTATCTGGAGATAAACGCTGGGCTGTTGGAGGTAGGTAATCGAAACTCTTTACTGTTTCTGTTGCCCTGGTACCTACCTGGCCGTTTTTACCGAGTTTACCCGAAGATTTCTTATCATATCCGAGCGTGACGATTGATGAATCCATTTCACAGCCCACAAATATTCTGTCTATAGCGCGCCTAAAGAAGTTTTCACTTCAATAATGGAAGACAGAGAGTATGGTAGTAGGGTGTCGTGTGGTGGTAGTGGCGGCACTCACTTGGCGTAGAGCTGGTGCATCTGTTCGTCGTGCGTCTTCCGGGCGTCCTCAGCGTCGCGGCGCAGCGCAGCCGCCTGCTCGCGCCACGCGGACGCCGCCTCCGCCGCCACCTGCTCCGACCTAGCCTCCAGCAACGTGTTCTTCTGCGATACAAACACGAATCATTTTAGATAAAGAATAAATATAATATAGATAAATAGATCAGGTTTTTCGGCACGGTTCCTTCGTATCAATCGAAAGCACATGCGCGGTCCGAAGGGGGGGGGGTCACAGGGGGACATTACCCCTCCCAAAATTAGTGCAGTAACTTTATACATTACCAGTATGCGTTAAATCCGGTAGATCTGATTTTTTGCAGACTCGCGGTTTTTTCGATTTTTGACAAAGTTGCGTTCGTCGCTCGAGGTCACAAACTTGGGACAGTCATTATAGGCCAACATCATAAACAAGTCTGCAAAAAATCAGATCTACCGGATTTAGCGCATACTACTCCATACTTTCAGGCGACAAAGTTACTGGACTAAATAGTATATAAGTTAAATTAAAAACCAAGAAAAAATCAAAATATCTAATAGTATATAGGCTACTAGCGGCCCATTCCGGCTGCGCTCGGATATTGTCATTTAAAGACTATTAATCGAAATAAAAACTATCCTATCTCTCAAGTTGGAGCAGACTGCTCACGGTGTGCCAATTTAATTTAAAATCAGTTAAGTAGTTTAGGAATCCATCGCGGACAAACATCGTGACAGGAGATTTATATATATTAAGATTTTTTTAACGCGGTAAAACAACTGGAACGGCATCTACGCGGGTATAATCGTGGGGCGCTAATAGCAAAGTCTTTTTTACTAGATTTATCGAATTTCTACTCGTGACCCCCCAAAAATCGGAGGCTGTGTACTGGTGACCCCCTCCAAAATTCGAGGCTAGCACCGCGCCTGCGTAAGCAGATGAGGTGTATGTCAGCTATGGCGACATAGTGATGTGCCGCGACAAAAGTATGACAATTCCACAAGAACGAGACAAGACAAGAGCGATCAGACCCGTGCTTTTGGTGTGAAGCGTTTGTTCTGACTCTATACGTAGTTTATGTAAACTCTTTGCAACTCATTTATTGATAACGGTGGGTTACAAGTTACAAGTCAGAAACGGAGTATAATAATGTCATAACATAGTAGGTATTGTGTATGCGAAAAATAATTGATATAACTGTAGTGTAATCCATACTAATATTATAAAACTGAAGAGTTTGTTTGTTTGAACTACGGGTAAAAACAGGAAAAAATCCTTTTGAGAGATTTCGTTGCACGCGCTGACGTGCACCGAAGTCCGTGATAGCATGTGTCTATCTTTTAAGATTGCGCCATTATAACCTAATCTAACCAAATTTTGTTCTAAATTTGATATTCCGAGAGTTGGTTCCAAAATTTGGGTAGGTGTTTGAGGCAATTTGTCACATAAGTCTCCAATTATATCCCTACACGGAGGTTCCGACCTCACTGGTAAATAGCGGGGCAAAATGAATCCCTTAAGTTTAAGATCACCTGGCAGGTAGATAGTCCCTCCAAAATGAGCGCTCATTTTTAGTATCCCTATTTTAGCTATAAAATAGCACCCAATTTAAATTTCAAATTGCCTCAAAACCATTTTTTGTAATTTTTTCAAAACATATTTGCACGCGCCTGGCATTGTTAAAACCCCGACTAAACCGTCTGGCTTATTATTTTGTTTATTCTTTAAACATTAAACTACAACATATAAAATGGCATAGTGCCTCAAAAATGTTCACTGAATAAAAAAATAAAATAAACATTTAAAATATGTGTGGATCCATTCTGCCCCGCCTCTCACCAGCCAGGTCTGCACTTCCATTTTGGAGAATAATAGGAGAGCTATGTGACAAGTTTTCATCCTGTCTCAAATACTTACCCAAAATTTGCTAGTAGCTCTCGGAATATGAGTTGGTACGACCAATGTTCGATAGGTGGCGTAGCATCGCGCGCACGGTTCAGCTAGCTTAACCTTTTGAACGCCAGAGTCACCTATACTTGACAAGCGCTAGCGAGCCCTGTACGTCAACGACGTCTATAGGTGACAAAAAAACGGACTATACCAAAACATTGTGTGTTAGATAATCAAATGGTGGCAGCACAATTTTTATTTTTACTTATTTCGTACGCTTGGCGTCCAGGGCACGGAAATGCAATTTAGTCCTGGCGGTCAAAAGGTTAAACTAGCTGAACCCTGCGCGCTTTGAACCTACCGAAAATTGGTCGTACCAACTCAGATTTAGAACAAATTCGGTTAGCTTAAGTTTTAATGAAGCAACCCAAGAGACACAAACATGCTGTCACAGACTTCGGCGCACATCAGCGCACGCACCTAAATCTCTCAAAAATGAATATTTTTCCCCATTTTTGTAATTTTTTTTATTCATTCTACGCTCCTATTGATAGTAGAGTAATGTTATATAGCCTTCCTCAGTAAATTGTCTATCGAACAGAAATCAATTCGAACAGAAAACTATTCCCGAGATCCTAGCGTTCAAACAAACAAACTCTTCAGCTTTATAATAAATAAATAAATAAATATTGGTGGACAATTCACACATAACATATTAGTATAGTTAACATCACAGAACAGAAATCAAGTAGAAGGCTCGTAGCTGAATCTCACTAGGAAAACCACCGTATCACGTTTGCACACAAACGTGGTTTTGATATATTTTAAACACATTAAAACAATGCTAGTGATTTGTCCCATAGTGACGAACCTAAAATGATGTATTGCATTTAGTTACGTACCTAAAAATGAACCCTATTGCTAAACGCAATAAATCTGTTATTGTCAACTATTTAAAATGTTGTAACGACTTTCTTGGATAACTCAATTTTATCTAATTACAGGAAAAAGTACCGTATCCTGAAGGTGACTAAGTCGCTTATTATGTACCATTATCAGGACTTTTAGGGCGTATCGCATACATCAGTGCTACGAACTTTCTAAACTCAACCTTAGTAGAATAAAATAAGGTGGTAACTATTATCATCTTTCAAAAATGTAAGTTGTTTTCACTAGTGCGCACTAGATGTCACTAATTGTAAGATTAGTGACATCTAGTGCGCACTAGTTCTGCTACTTCATACTAGATGGCACTTTATGTAATTTATGCAACTATGAACGCTACCTTCTTTAAAATAAGGGATTCGTAAATATAAGCCGGTCGTGCTAATAGTAATAAGACAATGCTTAAGCATTTTCATTAAATTATCGATATTACGTTATTCAGTTTACGTACCTATCGTATAATGTAATCATAATATTATGATTAAATTTGTTCATGTACCATCTTAATTTTATTAACTTTAGAGTGAAGCGTAACAGAGTTTTGTAAAAGAACGTAATTACTAGGAAGAAACTACAAAAATACTCGGAGGAAACTAAATAAATATCTTAAGTAAATAAAGTAATGATGAAATTCTTCTAGTCTTGGCAAGTAGCACTAAAATTTGTATTTTAGTCGAATGATATTTTTCTTGAGTGAGGTAAAGATAAATAAATATAGGTGAAACATTTACACACAACACCATCTGACGCTAAACTAAGCTAAGCTTGTAATATGGCGGCCAGATAGCTGTTATAAATACTTACTTATTACACATAGAAACACTCAGATACAGTCAAAATATTTGAATCCATCACACATATATTTGCACTGGGTGGGAATCGAACTCACAATGTAAGGAAATAGTTATTTTCTTTGAGGGACGACCTTGTTATTTAAGTTGTTGTCAGTAAACATTCAAGATGTTTTTATAACCATGAATAGAAAAACTTGAGGAGACTAAAATAAACAAAAGGGATATAGAAAAGGAACAGGGTTTCAGTAAAAACAATACTCGAACTAATAAAAGTTTATACATAAAAATCAACAACAAAAACAGGGCAACAGGGCAGTACCTATTTCCTTTTTTTTTATTATAAAACCGCTGTCTAAAAAGTGCTCAGAGCAAATCGTGCTTGTTTTGGAAGGAAACCAATTTTGCCTTCCTGTAGCTTCTATCCATTTCTCCTTAACAACGGGACTTTTAGGAAAACTGAAATGATAAAATGTAATTAAATTATTCAAATACCATGTAACAAAAGATAATATATTTATTTCACAAAACTGTACAAGTTAGAAATATCGATATTAGCAATTTCAACAGCTTGTGTACCATCTTTAATTGAGTAGCGCTACTCGCATGCATAGAATGATCGAGAATGTCATATATAGCTTGAATGAAAATTGACCTTATTACAATGACTTTAAAGTTGACTTCCTTTAAATCATTTCTCTCTTTAAGCTAATATTAATTTATTTTCACAATAAAATCAAAAATAAATAAAATAAGACTTACCGATGGTACGATATGCCTCCTTTGGATAAAGTTTTAGCACGGCTATCGTTTTTACACTCAATAACTGCACAATACGGCATGACTGCTTTTATTAAAAAAATCGCGGATTCAGGAGTACTGCAGTAGTGGCAGAGCACGACTAAGTATTCGGAAGTGGGCGTACTCTCTAAGTATGCGGAGATTGCGCTTACTTAGTACTACGATTGCCCCGCCTACTTGCTACTTCTTCTTGATTTCTGTTCTGTGGTTAACATTCTCAGTGTACTCTCACCTCTGTCAAGACCCTGTTCCTTGTTTCAAGCTGATTGACATTCACTTCCAACTCCGCGCCTGAGAAAAGAAATAAATATAAGTTTATTATATATGTATGTTCTTTATACTATAGAGTAACGAGACGAGCAGGACATACCAACATTCCTGACCATCACAGCACAGTGATATACAGCTATTAGAACATAAATAATCCAAATCATTACCTAGCACTGTGCTCTTCACCGAAAATATGAGATGCCCTGTAATTTCTTTGGAAACATTTCCCTTCAAACAGAATCACATTAATGTTTGCACATTGCTGCTTGACGGTAGAATATTTAACTGTCAAAAGTGTGGTAATTCTCCAGGCGTACTCTGCAAAGAGGTACTATAATATTTCGCTATCGCCCCACGCTCGCGGTCAGACTCACACTTGTCTTCTGTCTCCCTCACAAGCGCAAAAAACACAAAAGTTGTATTTAGTAATAGGTGGCAACACTTTCGAACGTAGCGTCATTGCTACATTCTAAAGCCGCGTATCCACTAGGCAACATTTGTCGCGCGACATGTTGCCCAAGAGCGCAGAAGTTTTTGTTCAACAACGTTGTGTATCTACGCATCTACTACTACTAGACTACAGGCCCGTGTATAAAATTGATGGGTCATATGAACCACCAGAAGTGGTTAGAAGAACTATGTAGAAAGAAAAAGGGTATAAAATAATACGATTCAGCACTATGCCGGAATTTGTAAGCTGTCCAACTGAATGCATTATTGTTCCATACAGTTTCAATACCTCGTCTAAGGTACTACCATTATTCCGCAACGCCGTACAAAAATCATGCGACAAGGAGAACAGAACGAGGATTGCAACCCCTATCTTCATCTGCACTCAGTTGAACAGCTTACAAGTGCCGGCATAGTGCTGAATCTTGTTATTTTATATCTTTTACATAGGTCTCCTGAAGGTTCAAATGACCCACCAATTTTGTTCACGGGCCTGTAGTCTATACGTCATGTTGCGTGACAGCTGGCAACGTCGCTCGCTGTTGTGCAGCGTTGCCGTACATGTTGAACGTGACACGTAGCGCGCCAAATGTTGCCGAGTGGATACGTGGCTTACAGGAAAGTTGGTCGTACTGTAGTCAAGAGGGTAAGATACTCCGATAAGGCATCAAGTGTCAAACACTAATCTGCCGGCGGCAGCCTGAGCCGAGTCCGAGCCGTCTAAGGCACCTTCGCGGTAGCCGCCGTAACGCGATTCACGTATCATTGTATGCCAAATAGCATATTGTAGGCTGTAGAAAGGATTATGCTTCTCCTTGGCTTCTTTTCTTTTCGCGTCCTAGCCCAAAAGTCTAATAGGTAGTGGAGGCAACACGCAGCAAGCTACCATAAGTCCCTTTAAAAATTGGCAGTCATAGGAACTGCCGATAGAAGTGAAAACTAATAACTCAGAATTTGATAGCTCACTTTGGAAACTACACGAGAGAAACCGGAGGGCGCTACTAATCTGGAATAAATCTTCAAAGCACGATCGTCTAAATAAGTCTTCTAAGCAAGGCCATCTATATTTCTAGATTAGTTACAAGCATGGCCATCTAGATTAGTCTTCTAACCATGTCCATCTAGAAATGCGTTAGGTCCCGAGTTCACCCGAACATTTCTTTCATTTCCAAGCCTGAGTTTAATTAAAAGCCCATGAAAAATCTGTGTGTGGTGCGCCAAAAGAAGTTTACACTTAAAAGATCCTAGGGTCAGACTCACACTTGTCCTCAGTCTGGCGCACGCGCGCCTGCGCATCCTGGTAGCGGCGCAGCGTCGCCTGCTCCGTCTCCGCCAGTTCCTTAAACTCCAATTCGTACTGATCCTTGTTCCTCCTGACAACGATGGAATCGGTACTTAGCGTCTTTGCACTTTAAACATTAGTCGTCGTGGAGGCACTGAGTCGGGAGGAAGAGACTTATGTGAGATAGTAGTGTAAGATGTAAGTGAAGAAAAAGAACTCAAATGAGAAAGGTCACGGACTCTGCGAGTCTGTGGAGTAGCTAAAAATAAAAACATTTTGGTCGAAGTTTTATTGAAATAAATAAATATTGGTGGACAATTCACACACAACACCATCTGACCCCAAACTAAGCAAAGCTTGTATGATGGCGGCCAGATAGCTGATATAATACTTATATAGTTTTAAATACATACTTATTATACATACAAATAGGATGCACGTTTTTCTTGCTAGACATGATCATATCACAGGATGAAGTTGAATTTCAAAAAAGGCATCGCGCTGTCTCATTTTAATTACCTTACACAATAGCTAAATAACTATTCCTGTATATCTTATATAGCGTCATCATAATTATAGCATCATTCCTCTATGTCTCTGACTCATTTATACAACAATACATATTCAAAAATTACTATACCTGTCACACCCAATAGCTAGCTGACCTCATATAGTTAGACGTGGTCGTCATTGTTATAACTCTCTACCTCTCTCTCATTTATAACTCTTCAATATGTAGATTACTATCACTCTCGCACCTAAAGCAAGCTTACCTCATAGCATATTCTTTATCTCTCTCTCATCTAAACAATACGTGGATTACTATCCCTGTCGCGCCTAAAAGCTAGCTTACCTCACATAGCATAACAACTATTTACATCTCTTTATTATTTGTTGGTTGTATAGTTAATTTGTAATGTAAGTTACAGCTGGTCTAGTAACGGCAACAGCCGATCCGAAGCCCCTGGTACGAATCCCACTTGCACCATTGTCTTAAAAAAGTCATGTGCGTAATGCGGCTAACTTAAACTAACTTAAATATGGTGAAAGAAATACACATTGTGAGGAAACCTGCTTGTCGGAGAAGAATCATCTCTTCAAATACAAGTGAAGTCCGCCAACCCGCTCCTTGGCCAGCGTGGTGGACTATAGCCAAAATCTCCCAACTTCCCAGCAGCGGCAGCGGTTTATTTGATACAAGGTTATTTATTTATTTATCAACTACTTGCACACTTACAGTCAAGTACCAAAACGTGTGTCAAGTTATATATAACATGCTTAATAAATATACAGTTAAAAAGAACGATAAAACACAAAGATAATATGGACATACAAAGATAATATGGACACATACAAGCAAACATATACGAAAAAAAAAAAATACAAAATAATAATTAAACTTACACATATTTGTACATTGGTAAGGAACTTAAACAAACATTAACAAACGCATACAATTTAATTACAAAAATGTCAACTTCTGGCTGCTGAGAGAGCAGAGCGTTGAGTAGGGAGATGGCCTGCGCCGTGGGCGCGTGCTGCGCGGTGCGCGTGCGCGCGGGCGCGGCCGCCAGCAGGCGCCGCGTGTGCGGGCGCCGGGGACGGGTCGGCACCACGAGCGCGAGGCGGGACAGGGTGCTCGGGTTGTCGATCCGGTTGTGCAGCAACAGGTAATAATGTACCATAATTGCACACTTATGCCTAAGCTCCAAGGTGTCAATCCCGACCATTCCCGATACGAATAGGGATGGATACAAATACGGATAGTACCCATACAGCTTACTGTATAGGTACCGAGCGAACCGCCTTTGCACCTTCTCTACCATGAGTTTGTACTTGTCTTCGTGGGGGTCCCAAATTATTGAGTTGTATTCCAGTTTACTCCGCACAAACGCATAGTAGAGAGCGACGATAGTTCTCCTGTCCGCGAAACGGCTGGACTGCCTCATGACAAACCCCAAGGATTTATGAGCGCGGCTACATACCTCGGTAATATGCTCGTTAAATGTCAGCTTAGTGTCAAGAGTCAGACCTAGATCACTGATCCGTTCAACTCGCTCAAGAGGGACGCCGCTAATGCTGTACGGGTGCACAATTGGTGAACAAGTTCGAGTGAAAGTAATAGTTTTACACTTCGATTCGTTGAGTTCCAGCATATTCAACCCACTCCACACCCCAACACTGTCGATGTCCCTCTGTAGCGCTTCGCAGTCGGCCTCAGTTTCAATAGCCAAGAAAAGTTTTAAGTCATCGGCGAACATCAAACACCTAGCTGCCCTGATGACTGTCGGCAAGTCATTCACCATTACGGAAAATTGGGTCGGACCCAATGTACTGCCCTGACTTACGCCGGAGCAGGTTTCGTATGGTTCCGAGCGGTAATGGGAAAGCTGAACATACTGTATCCGATTTGAAAAATAGCAACAAAAAAGTTTGAGCAAATTCGGAGTGAATCCGACCGCCGCACATTTTTCCAGAAGTACATCGTTTTGGACGCGGTCAAATGCCTTTTTAAAATCAAAATAGGCCGCATCTACTTGTTGACCGCAGTCCATTTTACTCACAGTGTAATCTACGAAATTTATGTGATTTGTGGCGGTGGACCTTCCCGCTCGAAACCCATGCTGCGCGTCAGTAAGGCGCGGGCCAATCTGCCTAGTGATATCCCGGTTTAAAATTGACTCGAACACCTTACCGAGCGCCGAAAGCACAGCTATTGGCCTATAGTGTTCAACTTTCGTAACAGAGCCTTGCTTGGGAATCGGCGTAACCCTCGACACTTTCCACAGAGAAGGATAAGTCGCAGTGTTCAAAGATAAATTAAAAATGTACAATAGTGGTAATCTAAATATTTCCAAACAGTCCTTAATAATATATGGTGGTATGCCGTCTGGGCCAACCGAAGAGTGTGACTTTAACCGACGAACCGCATATGATAAATCGCTAGGTCCTACACTATCCACTACGACACGGTTTGCATTCGCATACAGCGCGCCCGCGCCGGCACCGGCGGGCGCGCGCTGCGCCGCCTCGGCGGACAAGTGAGGCGGATCGGCTAAAAACACAGACTTGAAATAAGTGGCAAATGCGTTAGCGGCGTCGAGCCCCGAAACCGTATCCCCATTATACTCGAACTCACAATTCGACCGCCTGGCCGACCGCTGGTCTTTTATAAATTTCCAAAAATGTTTGGGATCGTTTGTAATGTCACCTTCCATTTTATCTAAATATTGTTTAAATGCACGATCAGTTAGAACTTTAACTTTTTCTCGATAATATTTAAACAATTCCCAATTGAACTGTTATAGATTACTATCACTCTCGAACCTAAAGCAAGCTTACCTCATAGCATAATATTATTTATCTCTCTCTCATCTAAACAATACTTAGATTACTCTCCCTGTCGCACCTAAAGCCAGCTTACCTCATAGCGTCTTGTAATTCCTTCCTTCCAGCTTGTGCCTCTGCGTCCATACTCTCAATCGCCTTCTCGATCTCTCTGTCTCGCTCCATCTTGTGCTGGGCGGATATCTCCGCCACTTTCCGTTTGAGTGCAAGCTGCTGTTCCGCCTCGAAGTCTTTCTTGGACTGCTCGAACCGGGCTTCAAGCTCGAGCTGTTTCTGACGAAGTTGCTCCTAAACGGACGGGATTAAACATATATATCAGCACTCACAAAGGCAAAAAAAAAATTGGCAGTCATAGGAACTGCCGATATAAGTGAAAACTAATAACTCAGAATTTGATAGCTTACCTTGGAAACTACACGGGTGGAACCGGAGGGCGTGGCCTCGCCATCGTGGCATGGCCATCTAGAAATGCGTCAGCATTTCCCATTGGCTCACGCATTTCTAGATGGCCATGCTATGATGTCGAGGCCACGCCCTTTCAGCATTTCCCATTGGCTGACGCATTTCTAGATGTCCAATCGCCAAGAACCCGAGTTTACCCGAAGATTTCTTATCATACCCGAGCGTGACGCTAGAAATCAATTTACACCCCACGAAAAATCGGTCTAGGCGCGCCTAAAGAAGTTTTCACTTCAAAAACAGGCTAATACTCGTAATTGCGCTGAACTGAAAAAAATTACTATGGACTGTTTCACTGGTTTTGTCGAGTTTGTAGTTCATTTCTTTTCTCGATATCTATGTAGCCCGTAATGAAAGTTGTTTACAATCAGAAAAGGCTAATCTGCGAATTTCTACTGCTTTTCAAATTTCAAACTTCTCATAAAGTAGGCTAAATCATAAAATAATAAGCCAATGTCATTCATTGTTAGTTGGTTGTATTGCTAGGTAAGTTACAGCTGGTCTAGTCTAGTCGGGAGAACGGCAACAGCCGATCTGAAGCCCCTGAAGCACGAATCCCACTAGCACCATTGTCTTTAAGAAGTCATGTATACTTATACATAAGTCATGTATACTTATACATAAGTCATGTAGCCGCATTACGGCTAACTTAAATATGGTGAAAGAAATACACATTGTGTGGAAACCTGCTTGTCGGAGAAGAATCATCTCTTCAAAGACAAGTGAAGTCCGCCAACCCGCTACTTGGCCAGCGGCAGCGTGGTGGACTATGGCCACAATCTCCCAACTTCCTAGCAGCGGTTTATTGTATACAGGGTTATTGGTAATCAGACAGCATCCTTTTAATGGGATGTTAAGGGAATTAAATACGTCAACTTTTGTTCTACAGTTTACAAAAAATCGTATATTTTATTCCCATATACAAAATAAAAAAGGTGTATTTGCCCGGTCCAAAAATATCGAACTTTTCGTAATAAGAGCGAGTGCACTCTTTATTGGTCGACAAATGAAGTGCCGAAGTGAATACTAGTGAAGTGAATGTTAAACGGCCGCTAAACAGTGAGATTTTTAGATGACAACAAACACTTTTTTTTGGATATGTAATTATACTAGCTGAACGCGCGCGCGTTGCTACGCCATCTATCGAAAATTGGTCGTACCAATTCAAATTTTGAACAAATTCGGTTACTTTAGGTTCTAATGACGCAACCTTTAACATATGACAAATGCTGTCACGCAACGAAAGCTCTCTAAAAGCAATATTTTTCCCCCGTTTTTGTTACATTTTTCATTCATGCTCGGCTCCTGTTTATAGTAGCGTAATGTTAAATACCCTATAGCCTTCCTCGATAAATGGACTATCTTACAAAGAAATAATCTTTCAATTCGGACCAGTAGTTCCAGAGATCCTTGCGTTCAAACAAACAAACAAACTCTTCAGCTTTATAATATTAGTATAGATTGAGTTTTAACAAAAGTTGTAGAACAAAAGTAGTTTGTTTAAATATACAAAACATGTCCTTAAACGGATGCAGGCTGATTACTAGTAACCCTGTACAGTGTTTATAGCAGTATTTATTTGGTCTAGCTCTTACCTCAAGCTCTTCCCGTTGTTTAGCTAATTCCTTGTTCATTTCTGCTTTCTTCTCTATTAACAACTCTTCTTGCTCTTGCCGCCACTTTTCTGAAATTATATTTTCCTTATTAGTTTAACCTTTCATCGCCGCTTTTACACGCCCAACGCTCGCACTTCGGGACAATATTCAGTTTTAATCGCCAAATATCAAGAGATTCTTAGAATATTATCATTACCGCTATTAGAATAACTTTTAATAGTTGGAATGGCAGATATGGTTATATGGAAATTGTGAAAATCCTGCTTCAGATAGGTAGTGCTAGTAAGTACTGTTGTTTTCTAGAGCATCATGGTTCACCTACCCTTACCTCACTTTATGTGGGGTCGGTACGATACGTGTGCTTCTTCCATTTATTTACATCATCCGTCATATCGGAGTCAGGCACGGTCGCGGGCTGCTATTTTGGACTCTTATTATGACTTTATTGGGCAATACATAATTTGTATGCCCAAATTAATGCAACAAATAGAAACAGACTCTTTTATATTTCTGTTGTCCTGGTATCTGGAGATAAACGCTGGGCTGTTGGAGGTAGGTAATCGAAACTCTTTACTGTTTCTGTTACCCTGGTATCTACCTGGCCGTTTTTACCGAGTTTACCCGAAGATTTAATATCCGATCCGATCCATTATCATATCCAAGCGTGACGATTGATGAATCCATTTCACAGCCTACGAAAATTCTGTCTATAGCGCGCCTAAAGAAGTTTTCACTTCCATAAGATTCAGCAGTATGCCGTCACTTGTAAGGTGTCCAACTGAGTCCAGTTGAAGATGGTTGCAACCTTCGGTCATTTCTCCTTGTCGCATAATTTATGTACGGCGTTGCGGAATAATAGATTAGAAGAGGTTTGATTAGAAAATTTGACCCATAAATTTTGTACACGAGCCTGTAGTCTAATACAGGCTGACTGTTTGAACACTTTAGATATTCAAGGATATGATGAATCATAGTCACATTAAAAATATATAATTATAAAAATACAAAGAAAACTTTAATTACATTAATGTGCGAAGACACGGAAATTATGGACAACACAGTGCCTATCGGTCGCCAGCTCAGCTGTACAATTACTATGCAGTATTCTGTAACACGAGTGAATCCCCGGCGCCGCCGCCGGCCGAGCGCTCTAGCACAGAATAAGTAATAGCTAGTATCAGCGAACGGGGTTAACGACCGTAGGTACGTCAAGACAAGACAGTACTTTTGGCGCAGCTGTTTAATTTTAGAGGTATTAAATACGCACGCTGAGCTGGTGACCCTACTTATTTTTATTGACGGATAATTAAAGTTAAATTAGTCAAAGAGAGACGTACTTCTTAGCATTCCATGGATTCACCGTGCGGGTGCCGGGTCCATCGTGTGGCAGAGAGAGAAATCTCGAATAGACCCCTAAAAGGGGCCCCTTATATTGACGTACGTCAACACTCACCTTCACTACTCGTATTTCTCTCCCTGCCCAGCCAAATCCGATATGATCCTACTAGTGCAGCTTTAGATACTCGTTCTAGTATAGAACTTACTGCACTTCTGGACAATCCAAGGTCTTTAAGCAGGTTATAGAGAGATTTTGCTGATATACCTCTCGCTCCTACTTCTACAGCGTATAAATTAACTACATAGCCATTTTTTGTTAAGCACCTATTTTTTTTACGTAAATAGAAAGAGAATCGAGTACTGAACACGCTATATCAATATGTAAAGTGTTCAACCAGTCAGCCTGTATATGCACTGACCGATCTGTTCCCTCTGCACTCGCTCCCGCTCGCTCAGCCCGCTCGCGGCGCGCTCGTTCTCCGCTCGCATCTCGGCCACGAGCCGCGTCCGCTGCTCCTGGTACGTCACTTCCAGCTCTAATATCTGCTTCTCCAACCTACAACACAGCAACACTTTATTAGCACCACAACATTTACAACAAATAACTTAATAAAACATTATTAATTATTATGTTTTGTTTATGGAAGGTTGAGCTAAGGAGCCTCATGTGTGCACATTTACAAGTCTCCGCCCAAATGCATTAAATTAGCGTGGCGTTACATTAGCATCAGGGTCAATTTTAAAGGAAATCAATAAGCGTAGATACTGCTACTAGATCAATTAGAAAATAATAATCATTGGCAGTCGTAGGAACTGCCGATAGAAGTGAAAACTTAAAACTCAGAATTTGATAGCTTACTTTGGAAACTACGCCGGTGAAACCGGAGGGCGTGGCCATGAACATGGCCATGTAGTTCTTATCACTGCCGAGCGTGACGCTAGAATTCAATTCAAAGGCATCGAAAAATCTGTCTGTGGTGCGCCAAAAGAAGGTTTCACTTCAAAAAACAGCGGCAGCAGCCAGACTGTAGTAGCGGCCGACTCGTTCTTTTTCACTCTAGCACACTCGGCGGTCCCGAGTTCACCCAAACATTTCTTTTCCGACCGTGATGATGAGCTTCATTCACAGCCCAAGAAGACTCCTCCTCAGTTCGTCCAGCTCCTGCGCGCGATGTATCTCCAGGTCGGTCACCTCCTTCTGCTGTCTCTTGGAATTTCCCTTCGAGACCTTTCACTGTCAACTCGTGTTACCTGCGATATAGAGTGTTACCTAGAGCTGGCTAGTTGCCGTTCCTTTGCCAACGCCGCCTCCTCCTTCTCCGCGTCCAGAGTCTTCCTCAGTTCGTCCAGCTCCCGCGCATTCTTGGCCTGCCCCCGGCCCAGCACCTCCACGTGGCGCATCGTCAGGTCGGACACCTCCTTCTGCTGTCTCTCGGAGTTTACCTTCGAGACCTTTCACTGTCAACTCCTGTAAAGTTCCATATATAGTGTTACCTAGAGCTGGCTAGTTGCCGTTCCTTCACCAGCGCCGCCTCCTTCTCCGCGTCCAGGGTCCTCCTCAACTCCTCCAGCTCCTGCGCGTGCTTGGACTGCCCCCGGCCTAGGACCTCCGCGTGGCGCATCTTCAGGTCGGACACCTCCTTCTGCTGCCGCTCAGCCATCTCGCGGAGTTCGCCTTCGAGACCTTTCACTGTCAACTCCTGTAACATATTGATATGAATATGTATAATAAGTGTGTATTCAAAACTATATAAGTACTAGCGGCCCATTCCGGCTGCGCTCGGATATTGTCATTTAAAGACTATTAATCGCAATAAAAACTATTCTATCTCTCAAGTTGGACCAGACTGCTCGCGGTGTGCCAATTTAATTTAAAATCGGTTAAGTAGTTTAGGAATCCATCGCGGACAAACATCGTGACAGGAGATTTATATATATTAAGATTATATCAGCTATCTGGCCGCCATCATGCAAGTTTTGCTTAGTTTGGGGTCAGATGGTGTTGTGTGTGAATTGTCCACCAATATTTATTATTATTTATATTGTAATACTTTTTTTATAGTATAGAGTGACAAGACTAGCAGGACATGCACCTGCCTAAGCAAGATGCCTAGCCGTAACAGCACAGTGTCACGCAGCAATTGGAATATGAAGAGTCCAGTCATTACCTAGCACCGCAATGCGCTCGTCACCCAGAGATACAAGGCGTTTTATCTCTTAGCCCATTAATTTCTCTGAAAACGGTGCCTCTCGAACCGTAACACAGTAATGTTTGCAGACTAGAGCGTGCTTACCTAGAAGATACTGATTCACTTTCGATTTAAAAATACCAAGATTGTAACCATCGGGAAAAACACAATCAGGCACCGCATTCCACAGAGTAGACGTTTCTATCACAAGACTTATTACAAATACAAATCTTTTCGTTCTAGTCTTTTTGTAACGTAAACCATGAAACGATGCCGCTCCTTTAACCTATGAGCAGTCTGATAGAAAAATGGGCAAGGTAGTATCACATCATACAGATCAGTTGCACATTCTCCGAAGTGTATTCGATAAAAACCGATAATCTAGCAATTTCGCGGTGATGTTCATGGCTCTGAAGTCCTTTTCGAACAAGGGCGAACTCAGGCTGGTACTTAGCCGTTCCATCCCAAAGGTGCGAAAACTATTCCATACAAGTACGAATCTGTGCTTGACATAACGAGAGCAAATGTTTTTTGGCAGGTAGTTTGGCCTTGGACTCGATGAAAGAGCTAAAGTATAATCAGTCAATTAGAACCTAATATAATTAGTGTGATAATTGTGATATTACGTCATTGATCAAAATATAATGAATGAAGGAAGCTATGCTGTGGGATAAACAATTCTGATATTTTAGGTTCTGTAACCTTATTTTTCTGCTTTGTAGTTATTATGCAGTATCTACGGTTACGCCAATCAATAGCATTAAAATTATAAATAATATTAAAATTAATTAAAAACATCTTTGTATATCCAAAACTGTGTATTTTAAGGGATGTGCAATGGATTAAGTTGCAACAAGTTTTTGCCACGTTAGGTATGTGATCTTTAAACTACGTAACTTATTTAATAACTTAAAACATTCTTCCCTACACAAAAGTGCGTTTTATTATTGCAATAATTTCGATGAAATGAATTAATTAAACCATAAGCAAATGAATGATAGGTACCTTGATCTTCTCAGCTTTCTGTCGCACCCAGCGCTGCCTCGCTACCTGGATTTGCAACACAAAATCACTATAAAGCATGATTTATATGACATGATTGTGAAATGAAATATTTACATCTATTTAATTTTTCTTCTTAAAATTAAATTTGATCTTAACAAAATAAAAAAAAATGTGTGTGTGCAAAAGACCGCACGGCAGAAGTGAAGACTAAAATAAGAAATAACTATTGAAAACTTGAATTATTACAATAGTTAAAAGTAAAAATGATTACATATAAATTGAACATAGTGAACACAGCGACACGACACTGACTGACTGATGCAGCTGAAGAACTAGTATCCAAGAATAAACAATATAAAAAAACAGTGACAGCATCCAGACAGTAGTAGCAGCTGACTCTTTCTTTCTCACTCTAGCACACTCGGTGGTCCCGAGTTCACCCGAACATTTCTTTTCCGACGATGAACTTCATTCACAGCCCAAGAAAAATCTGTGTGGTGCGCCAAAATAATTTTTCACTTTAAAAAAAAAACGAAATACAAAAAAAAAAAAGGGACATTTCACATTTTATCTTCTTTTCACATTTTATCGTCTGATGTAAGCTGGCAACTCCTAGCTGATACCACACTGGTGATAGTGTCGGTATTGCAGTGCACCGCTATCCCTGTCTACTGCACCCGAAAGGCGGTAGGCGGCGGGACCAAAGACCTGACCTGACGTCGTGAGAGACCAATGGACTCGGGGCGTCTGGCACCCACTTCGGTGGGTCCTCGAGGTGGTCACAGCGTATCTTGGGTTCAGGTGCACCGGTGACGGGGGGGACCTAGAGATAGGCAGGCCGCGGCGAGTTCGCGGAAGAATGCGAGAGTGGCTGTTATAAGTTATACCTGTAACGCGGCGGCAATCTTGACTGGGTAGTTAGTTATACCAGTTGCACGGCAACCATCCTGTGGGTTGTTATACCTATAACGCGGCGGCCATCTTGACTGGATTGTCGTACCTGTTGCGCGGCGGCCATCTTGTCGTGTTGGTTCCTGAGTTCGAGCTTGTACCGCTCCTCTAGCGCCTGCGCAGACCGCTTCCAGCGCTCTTCGAGCGAGCGCCTCTCGTCGACCAGCTGCTCGATGCGGTGGTTCAACGTCTTCTTGTCGCTTATCAACTGCAATAATTATTCCTCTTTTTACTACACGGTTTTATTTAACTTGACCAGTTTGTTAAAATTAGTTATTCCAATCATCTAGATAAACCATTGGATGTGCCCTGAGCACCCTGAGCACAGCATGAAATTGGTAATAAACTGCGTCTGTGTGTATAGCGTAGGTAGTTTACACACCACCAATCTACTTGACCCCTAGAATCGCTAGCGACGAGGCCGAGGTATGCTGTGCTTCTACTTCTTTTGGTTGTTGACAACGAATAGGTAACAGGGAATAGTAAATAGTGATAGGTAAAAACGTCCAGCGTTCACCGCTTCTTGCAACCGACTAGAACGGAATGAGTGAACTCACTCTTCCCAACGATGACATAATTCCGTGGCCTGAAGTTTGTGAGGGCACATTTAATAGTTTATACCGATGATTAAAATTGTACCCCTTTCTTGCTGACCGTTGGATCGGAAATTTGCTACACAACAATCAACAGAATCAGAATTAAACTAAATAAATAGACACAACATGTACATACATTTACACATACAGCTTTGTCATACAAATTGACTTCTGATTGCAATACTATTAAATCAAACTGATTATTCAGTAGACAGTTTAGCGCCACTGTCGCCCGTGCTATTCACGGCCGTAATACGTTTCGTAGAATAGCCTTCGTTGTGAGTGCAACCCGTCTCGTTCACACATACGCACCATCAACGCTAGGTATTTCGCTCTAGAATGCACTGTTGCCGCCGCCGGAATGTCAGCGTCTCTGCCGCCTACTTAATATTACTAGTGTTACGGTTATACGCATACCCACTTTTGTTGTTCGTTGTTGGATTTTGATTTGCAAACAGAAATAAACCGTTTTTGTCCTTTGAGACTTTCTCATGTTTAATTATACTAAGACACCTTCTTCATTATTTTAGCTTCTGATATCATCAGTATCTTGGTTTTCAGTGAAACAGTTAAACTTAAAAACAAATGTTTTATACTATCATATCAAATTAATGTCAATAACTTTACCATAATACCTATGTCTTGTTAGATTTTATGGAATTTACAACGCTGCTGCAGAAAACTGCCGTGCCAAAAGCAAAACTGTCACAAAATTTTACACAAGCGAACGATACGAAATTTCGTATGAAGTTTTACTGAGGAAAAATAGTAACATGAATGGGTGCCATCTTAGGTCATGAATATTGCAGTCAAACCGTGTAGAAACCATCCTGCGTAAAAAACGTTAACTTTTACTATTTTTAGGAATCACAAGTCATTTATTTATAAGATACCATGATGTAACATTACCTGGTCAATGAAGCTCTGGTGCCGTTTGATGGTTTCTTCACATTCCTGCTTCACTTTGGTGACGTTGCGTATGGACTGCCTCTCCAAATTGCTCATCTTGTTAAGCATCTGAAAGGTTAAATATATTCATTATTAGCTGACCCGGCGAACTTCGTACAATCATACTTTTTATTTCCTCAACATTTTCTAATTTTTTTTCCATACAAACCTTGTCCCGACAATAACGAATACATAAAACGAAGAATCATTCAATTTGGTGCAGTCAGTCAGTCTTTCGGGTTTATCCTGTTATTATTTAGCAGGATGGAAAGCGTTCAGTGACGATGACGCGAGTTCCATGATTTTTTGTTCACCTAATAAGTGCTTAGCGCGCCTAAAAAGTTTCCACTTCAAAAATAACTCCCACCTGGACTTGGTCATAGCACAGTATAAACAAATACTGCCAGTAGTTCATCGCCTTTGATCTTGGAAGAAACGCCGATAATGTCTAGACACGGGTAGATAAAACAGAAAACTGAACCGGGAACCGGGAACTCACGAAATACTAACATTGTAATGTTTGCAATGGCGGGAGCGCGCCTCCCGCGTCTCACCCCGCCCGATTGCCCCGTCTAGACGGCTTCGTTGAATGACTATATAAATCAATAAATATTGGTAGGCAATTCACTCACAGCACCATCTGGCCTAATACTAAGCAAAGCGCCGGCCAGATAGCTAATATAATACTTATATAGCAGTAAATACATACTTATTATACATAGAAACACCCAAACACAGTACAAATATTATGATTTAATAGACTGTCGTAATAGATCAGACAAATTAAGGTGCAGTTCCTCACCTGTTCCTTGTGGTTGGCCATGCTCTCCTGCAGAAGGGCGATGCAGCATGAGCGCTCCTCCAACTGCAGAGACGCCGTCACCAAACGCTGCGCCAGTTCCGTCTGAGGAAGCTTCAGGAGCGACTCCAAACTGGCGATGGCGGAAAATCAGAAAATGATGTTTACTGATGGATAAAGTTACGACTGGTCTAGTCGGGAGAACGCCAACTGCCGATTCAGAGGTTTCAATCCCACGCCATTCTATATGGTAAAGCATGAGTATGGTGTGACTCCACTTTCGTAATACTGGTCTGACCTGTGGTACTCCACAGGTCACGTTGCCTACGAGTGGGAGGTATACGCACTGATGGATATTATCTGGGTGTCTCAAATTTAGAGTGAATCTCTTTCTTCTAGGCAGGCGTAATCAATCGTAGACCTTACTGTCGTTTAACATATCAAGAGAGATGGTGGTCAAGCAGAAGCCTTTCACCAAGAATATCACTAAGGGTTGTGGAAAAATAATACGTACTTGGGTATGGTTTGCGGTGTAGTGCTTGTAACGATAGACAATGCGTCATTGGCGCTTTGCTCCACTTTTTCTAAGAACTGAAATATTTCCCTGGAAAATAAGGATATCGTAAATTTTAATAAGGATATTTATGAAATATTAACATGACATATTTCATGAATACTTTCTTACATAAAGTTGTCTTTAGGAGTAGTATTTCTATCTTCTTCGGCATTGTTTTCGGCTTTAGTTGTTTCATTATCAGGAGCCTTTGCTACAGGATTGTCACCATAACTTTCAATCTCTTTTAACATCGAGTAAATGTCCAGTACTGTGGAGTTAGGATTTAGTTCCTTAGCTTTTACATCTTTATCAACCGGTGGTCGAGGTGACTGCGAACGTCTTTCCATTTCAACTCTATCGTCTCCTATATTCAGTTCATTTCGGTTTGGCTCCGGCTGATTCGGCTCTTCAGCATTATTGTCGATCTCTAGCACTCGCGGTGATGGAGCTGATAATGACATCCAAGAGTCTATGTCTTTATCAGTGCTCATTCCGTCAAGTCTAGCACTCAGTGGGGGGCGAATTGTGAACATATTCTTCTGGGTTGGGTTTCTTATGTTAACCTGTGTGTTACTTTTCATAATGCTTTTTGGAGCTTTGTTGTTCCAATCTTGTCTGTACCTTGATGGTATGTTTTCGTATTTCGATGACACATTGTTGACTTTCTTCTGATTCGTTTTTGCCATAAAATCTTTCACATCTCCTTCTTTAACTTTCAAGTAATTCTGTATCAATTCTTTGGTGGAAATTTTGGCTATGTCTCTTCTCTGTTTGAGTTCATATGAGGTTTTATTATTGGTAGGTTCTGTGGGTGTCGAACTTTCGGGAGAGTTATGACTACTTTCCTTGTTACTGTCAGTGAAATTAGAATGGTCTTCGAACATTTTGTCAATGTCTAAAGGAGTAGGCGATATGGCATCTGTTTTTATATCTTTGAGTGCTAGTTCATGAAGACTATTTATTGCTTCTAGTTCTTTTTTGTAGTCTTCGATGACTTTAGATGTGTAAGCTTTAGTGGTGCTGTTCACTAAATAAGAAGGATATTCCAAATCTGGTCCATTGACAGGCTTAGTGATATTTGTAGCTTCACTGGTACCAGGATAGGTTTCAATAGCTTTTGTTGGTGAATTATTAGGAGGTAATGCTATGTGGCCTTCTTTTTTCAGGAAAAAATCTTTGTAAAGCAGCCTACTGTGGTTTAGAGGTTCACTCCATTGATCCTTTTTTTCCATTGGATATGTTTTATAAATCTGACCATTGCTACTAGTTGAAGCACTGTCTAAGCTCTTTGGCTGGTCTTCAGAATTACAAGCTGAGTTTTTTATCAAAGAAGTAGTTGGTAGTGAATAATTGTTCTTATATGGTCTTTCGTCATTGGGTCCACTGTCTGGATAGCCGGAGTCTTTGGAGGATGTATCAGTATGAATCCCTGTGCTGGACATTTTAGATTTAAAAGGCTCAATAGAAGTGGAACGGAAATCGTCGTAGAAGCTGGTATAAGTTCGTGGCTCACACACGAAGCTATGAGCTAAAGGTTTCGGGTCTACTATGTAAGATTCATGGGATCTTAGATTGTCAGCAGCATTGGTGTTTTTGGTGCTTTCTAAAGAAATTTCAGGCGTGATGCTGTTTTGAGATGGAGCGCTATCAACATCCTGTGTAGATTCCTCTTCAACTAAAGACAGTTGTTGCTTAGTGACAGTAAGACGACGGGAATAAGTGTCAATTGCTTGTTCGACTTCTTCCTGAATATTGTAGCCGAAAGAGACCCGACCAAGTAATGAATCGTCCTCTTCCCTCCTTTCACTGTCCAGAGGAATAAAGTAAGACTCATATGGTCTCGTCTTCAAAGTTGGCGAAAAGCTCCTTTCATTGAACATGTTTTTATTTCTCTGAGGTGACGGAGATCTCTGTTTCTCCGTTATTTTAACCTCCATATTGTATTCATTATTTGTATCTTCTTTTATGGGAGTGTCCATAGGCTTCCGATTCTTCTTTGCAATATTTCTATACTTTATGAAGTTTTTTGAGTTTGTGTTCTTTGGTTTAGGGCTGACTTGAGCTTTGGCTTTGATTTTAGTGCCTAGACTGATGTAAGTGTCTTCGGAGCCATAGTCTGAGGCGTTGCTGCAGATGTCTTTATCTTTCTTGTGCGAGTTACTTTCGGGAGACGTCCGGTCAGCCAGGAGTTCTACTGTAGGTGGTAATACTTTTACTGTGATAGCTGCTTCAGGTGTATCTGAAATTTGGTTATGTAGAAAGTAATGAATGCTTCTTCCCAACCCTGGCTGTTGGGAAGAAGCATTCATTTTTTTTAAAACAAATTGTAGTAATGATTTGAGATCTATTGGATTGATTGTTAATATTATAAAAGTCAATGTATGGATGTTTGTTGCTCAATCACGGCGTAACGTATGAACGGATCGGGCTGAAATTTGGAATATAGGTAGATTATAGTCTAGAAGACTAGATAGTCAGATATGTTTTTTTATCCCGGCAAAATAACGGGAACGCGAACTATGCAGGTGGCACCACGGGGCGCTGCTAGTATCAAATAATTGTACTTGTGTAGAATTATTAATGAATTAACGAGCTACCAGAGTGGATTTTCCCCGATAGTTAGGTATAATCTTGGTGTCTTCAAGTCGAGAGTGAATCGGTTTTTTCTAGGTAAGCACGCGTCATCGTAGGCCGCATCGTCGCTTAGCATCAGACGAGATGGCGGTCAAGTGTAAACCTATTCAAGTAAAAAAGAAGAATTACAGCATTAACAATAGTATTTATTTGCAATAAATCCAATTAATCTGAAATCATTAATGCTTTAATTCTACATAAGAACAAACAGTTATTCTACCACCAAGCAGTAATGTGAAAACATCACTGTGTTCTGGTTTGAAGGGCAATATTTCCAGAGAAATTACAGGGCTTAGAGATAAAACATCTTAGATCTTTAGGTGATGAGCGCAGCGCTAGATAATGAGTTGGAATCTTTATGTTCCAAGTGCTGTTATGAGCAAGCATGTCGCTTACCATCAGTTTAATGTCCTGCTCGTCCACTCTTAAATGTAAGAAAAACAAGTCTTCTTTTGTGACAACCAGTGACAAAGTTTCACTTGAATACTACTACTTTCTATTGATGACTACTTTTTAACTATACCTATGTATTTGTTTTAGCTTTAAAACTGCCTATATAGCCAATACACCAACTAGGTTACTTGTCTAATACTCACTTATTGTATTAATTCACGGGTAAGTCACATGTGATATGGTGGGTCCAGTCGGACACACAAGTTACCAAAGAATTCATTAAAAATATGTAACAACCACATTAGTTTTTTTACTAAATTAGTCTAATCATCATCAAATGATGTCTGAAATGATGATGACATTAGTCTAATACTTACTATTATATGACTGCAGCAACTCAGCACTAAAAGCCTTTAATAGATTCCTAGTTGTTGGCCCTCGCTCCTTGGTGTCTGCTGAAAATGGCCTCTTAAATTTCTCTTGATTATCCTAAAACGTTTTCAATATTACTTTGAAACACGATAGGTACAATAAACGTTATCAGTGCACTTATAGGTACTATGTCAGCGTAACATAACCCTGAAAATAAAACTCATGAGTTGTAAGTACGTCAATAACATTGCTAAGCAACATAAATCCAGTTTTACATTGAACCGGAAACTAATACCAATTAATTTATGATAATTTGAATCGTATAAATCGTCTACAATACGGTAAGTACGACTTACTTTCCAGTCACTAATTTTGTTTGAATGTTCAATGACGTAAAACACGACAAACTTCGACTAAAATTTTGGTAAATACAAAACTTGGCACCGTAACAAAAACTTAAAGCTTAAACTTAGTTTTGATACAATAATAACTGAACATGAAATAAGTACCGGTGTAATGCAAGAATTTGGTAAAGCAGACCGAGGCCGGTTTCTGACAAGTTTCCTGTCGTCTTTTTTCTTACTACGATAAGACAGATTCACAGGCGAGCCCAGGAGACGTAGATTGTTGTTTTCTTTAGACATTTCACACACATTACAGTCAAATAATAATTTAAATGTATGTCTTCTATAAGAATGAGCTTGAGTTGAGGTACGTTCACTGACAATTGTTTATTTTGTTGTCAAGGTTTTGGTTGCTAGGCAACCGTAAACACAAAACGCGAAATACTTTTAATGTCCTGGAAATATAAAACTTTTATTGTTTTACCTCAATTTTACCTGCTTGATTGCATCAGAAAAAAAAGACAATTATTTTGGAATAATCAATTATAACGTACATTACATAATTAACGTGTTAAAACTAAAAAACATTAAATAGACAAAATGTACTTCCGCTTTTCGAGTTGAGTGTTGCAAGGCTAGTAAAAAGTCTACCATAATAGTGTATTCACAGAGTTAACAATTCAAATACTACTTTCGTTCCTTTCTCTTTTCTTCAAGCAATTTAAAAATAATCCTATGCATTTAAAGTCATTTTCTCAACAAAATTTTTGGTTTAAAATGTGTGTAATAACTACGACATAGCATTATCCAAACGCTAACACAATGACGTCATGGACAAAAATACAGCCGGTTCATGTATCACCGCATGAAAAGTCGCAACGCAAACTGCGCGTGTTCGATGTTCGACGAACTTCCAGTTTAGTCCTTGAAGATATTTCGATCGCTCCGCATTTTGCCTGCAGGGGCGTAGTACAGCTGTAACGCTATAGAAAAATATCTGGTGCAAGTGTTCTGTGTAAATAAGTGATTCTAAAGTAATCAAAATGTTCAGTGGAATCGCAGGTGAGAAAAAAATTACAGAAAAAAACATTTTGTGACCTAGGTACCTGAGATACCATACATATTTATTTATTTAACAACTTACTGATACTTAATATGTAAATTATTTGTTAACTTTATTTGAATACTTACTAATTTAACAATTTCATTAAGCAAGTATTATCTAAGTATATTTTTAAAGCAAATGGAATCTAAGTATAACATTTCAATTTCAAATTAATAGTTTTGAGGAATTCTAATTAAGTCTACAAATAAATGTGACTCAGGAAAAATTTATTGTAACGTATATTTTAAAGGAAGCCTTTAAAAAAGTTTTTATTTATAGTAAGTAGGTAAACAATGCGTCATCATATTTACATATATTTACAATGTAGTTTATAAATGCACAAATATGAGAATGCAGAATGAGTAGAGTAGTTAGAGTGATAAATAATCACTTTGTTTAGTAATGTATTTGACATGCATGACCGTTTTACAGGATTTTAAACAGTCGTATTAGATTTGCACGTGCATTATACACATTGTAGAGTTAGTTTTTCAAAATAATAAAATTCACGTAACATTTCACATCAATTTATGGTATATGCCTATTTCAATTTTACTAGTAGGTAGACATTCTACACATACATTATAGCAATTAGTTAAGTTTTCAGTCCTAAACTACAGATATTTGTTTAAAAACATCAAACAAAAACAAAAACATCAGTCAAATTATAATCATTAATTATTTGACATCCCCTTTTCAAATTCCTATAAAACTTTGAAAGTACGTAGGTGTTCATTTAACCCACTGAATAAATAAATATACTTCATTCAATGATATTATAATCATACTATAACACACCCAAAAAAATAATTTACCCTCAAATTTAACGGTACATTTTGCCGGCTAGTAGGTATGTAAAAAATATCAATATTATTGTGCTTGAACTCTGTAACTACGACCTTTGATCACTTTGTTATAAAGTATCAACCTACGTATCTATATTCACTATATTCCTCGTTAATGATATCGGCAGGTACTTCGGACGGACCTTTGCCCATGTTTGGAATCTTGCTCCAGAATAATCTTAAAAGCGATGTCCACTCATGAATCATAATTTATCATTCGTTTGTCTTTATGACCGTAATTTACAAAGAATAATAAAAAATAATAAAGTATCATTAAGAGACTCTGCAAGGTGAGAACGTTTATGATCAGTGAATTACGTTTTTAGACAACCACGGAAATTTACAAGTAGACAAAGAATGTATGACTACACGGGATGGTATCTTGGCTAATTTTTATTATAACGTTATACTTACCTTGTAGGTACAAACGTTATTAATTTTGTAACTAATCTGAAATAAAACTTTTCTACGTAATATCAGAATTTGGATCAGAAATTTATGATATCGCGCGCGCAACTACGCATTTACGAGCCGTACACCAGAGATCGGCACTCGTCCATTCAACAAAGTTGTTTTACCAATTTAAAGTGTGGTCACGTACACGTTTAGAATAGATCCAAGAACATCAATTGTAGGTTGCGTAATATCTATTTGGAGTATGCGTATTAGGTCAATATACCTGTTACCTAGCGGCAACAATAAAACATATTTGCCATGTTATGTAATTAAGTAATTATTGATATTTTAGATATGAAACTTTTTCTGGGCAAACTTTTTGAATGAAGTATTTGAAAATGCATTCATCAACCAATTAGTATTAAGTGGAGGGTTGAAGTAAAGAGGCACAAAAAGTGGGTCAAACACGGAAGGGTCAAGAAACCGAGAGAAATGGCGTAGTTTTAAACTGTGACAGCATCATTCCCGCATTGCAGATAAATTCATCGGTTACGTACTGGAAACCGTCAACGAAATATACAATGACTATTTACCAATTAGGTATAAATATTGACCAGAAAATATATTTATACCTATGTAAGCAATTTCAACATTTATAATCAAATACAAAAACTGGAATGTCCGTTGACGACCTTTCGACGTTCGAGTTTTTTTTTTTTGTGAAATAGGTAACATAATTATTATGGAGTTTGGCTTGTGTTAGATTTGTCGCATAAAACAGATGACAAAACCACAGGTACCTACCTACCTACTTAACGCACTGTGGTTGTATTAGAGGACATTGACTTATCGCTGTGGTTTCTTGGCTAGCTTAATCTGGAAGTCATCCAAATGGGTCTCTAGATCTGTTGATCTGTATCAAGTCACGAGTGGCGTATATCCGGATGTTTATTTTGTTCTCGTAAAATGATATTTAGTTTCAAAGGACAATAAAATGCAAAGTCAAGTCATGCTGCAATTCTGGAAATTTCTTCAGATTCTTGCCAACAAAAATGCAGTCCTCTTCAATTCCATTGTTTTTTTGTAATTGTGTACTTTAGAAATAATAAAATAATAACACCAAAGACAAATTAGCAGTCAGGGCAGTTTTTGAGTTCAAGTAATCGCATCTAAAGTCTCGACATAAATATTTAAAAATATTAATAATGCATTTAATAGCTCGTGTTAATTCGCGAGTTCGAATTAATGTTTTACATTAATTTATGTATATATTAACCGTTCAATGTCTCACATATTTTTACTACACCTTGTATGCTCAAATTATATCGTTTTTAAAATACATAGGTACAAATCTTCAGGGTATAACTGGACGATCGAAAGATTATTGATTAAAGCTTGAATATTCATATGAATACCTATGGAAGGAGTAGAGTGCGCGTGTACCCGTTCCCAGGCTAAGGTCATGGACAGCTATGACAGAGTAGCGAATACTCCATGAATCATGCCTGTGCTACGTACGTACGAAACGCACTTCGCACTAATAGACGCCCGGCTAAATGCTATGGTCGTTGCCAGATTATTTTGATTGTGTAATAAAAATAGTTCGTTATTGTTCGGAATGTTATTTTATTTGTACAAAAATCAACGGCCAATGTTTGCAAGCTGTAATAGTTTACCACAAACAGTCATTCAAAATACGGTAAATTATTATAATCGTAGAACTATTTATAGCTCAAACTTGTTTAGACCTCGCTTGCTTGATGCTGAATGGTTAGCTACGACGATGGACCATGGTAATAAAACTCGATAAGTATTCTAGATCTATTTGCTATGATTGAGAAACGTGGAATTTTCCACAATAAAAAATTATAGATTCAATACGCCGAACGAAAAGCTTTAAAATTCAGTTGTCTGAATTTATTTATGTTCATTTACATTTGTCATCTCATACAAGGGTATATGTAGTTTGTTATGTGACGAAAAAGATAAGTAATTCAGTATTCTTTAAGCCAAAGAAAAGTAACAATCGTGAGAGCCCTAATTAGAGACTAAACAAAACGTGAATTATTTCTAAAAGGACAATGACTAACTCCCTCGAAACTAAACAATGGCCTGTGAGTGAACAACGTGAGAGACCTCTGTCTGCATACGATGACATCACCAAGGCCGCCGGGTGCCTACTCTATAGCATCATAGCTCTATGTCTTGCGCCGTCTCTTTCTAACATATTCGCATCACGACATTATGAGTGAGATAGAAAAAAGGTTGCGTAAACAAGGTTTTGTTTTTCTTAGGAGATATTTTTATGGTGGTTGGTGAAACACAGGAATGTTGCCGTTTCCGTAACCTTCAGAAGGGCGCTTCAGTAAACTAATCAAATAATGTTCAAAGTGATGTTAAAAATTTTGCTCTTGATAAACTTTGTGGAAATGGAAATTGTTATGTAAAAAAAATGTGGTAAAATATATTCCAACACTTACGCAACATATGCACATTGTTTTGATTACGAGTCTAAAATAAAACTGGAATTGTCCAGGTCTTTGTCTTTATGTCCAGGTTTTCTTTTGTAATGAAAATTATGTTGTAGACAATGACACTAAGTAATTAAATTGACGGTTGTTTTTTTAAATATTTTATTATAGAGGGTTTAGTCTAATTGACAGTTGTGCAATATACTTAATACACAATGTTTTGTAACATTGTGTATTAAATCGATCGGTCAAAATATTGAGAACAATAATAGGTTATTACGCATATAGATGTAGATTAAAGTTTTTTATTTATAGTATAATTACAAAAATTATACAGTTAGTTAATGCTAATAACTAATTATGATATAGCTACATAAACTACATACTGTATTTTTCATTGTTATATTTTTTTAAACCTATAGGTACGTACATGAATAGGGAAACTATATAAGAATTGTCTAGATGTATACCTAAATTAAGCCATATATTATATCCGGTTGTTAAAAAAATAACATGTACCTACAGATCAGTTTAATAAATTTTATTATGCAAAAATTTCAATCATCGATATATCCCAATAACAGCAATGAAATTATTGCGAGAATTTTAAATATTTAATCTTGTCGCTCGAGTCAATAATATTTGATGCTTCAAAGCAAAGTAACCGAATTCCTAAAACTATATTATTTTATTAACGCAAATCTATTTACATCGACGTAATACGGTGTATTTGTTTTTTCGAAGAACTCAAACTCAAATCACATCTCCGCAAAGCGATGACATCACGGGCAGTTGAATGTGATGTCATGCCAATCACACCGTGCCGGATATTTCTCTCAATTGCCTCCACATATAAGAGAAATCTCGTAAATAATGAAGCATGAGGCGGTGCGGCCAGTCTTGGTACCTAATGGATAAAAAACTCCATGGTGTGCTATTTATGAAATTATTATTCAATATCGTTCTGTCAACGCAGTAAAATTTTTCGTTACTTACAGTTATAATTTTGTGTACAGAGAGAGGGGTTAATTGAGTAAGTATTTTACTGTTATAATTTTCGTATTACGCCTCCTGAATGTTTATTTACATAATCAGATAATAAACAGCTAGGTCTTTTGCGTTTTTTTTGAGAAATGTCTTAAGTAAATAAAATTTCTTAATTTTATTGCAACGAATATTGTAAAACCATTCGCTTTATTTATTTTTAACCGACTTCGAAAGTTCTCAATTCTGTTGTATGTTTTATATATTTATATGTTTTTTGTATGTAAGTACGTTATGTGATAGCTCTGCCAACTGTGTTTTATTTTTATGGTTCTTTTTGGTTTAATAGATCATAGTTAAGAGATAGTCCCATATACATTTTATCGAAATCGGTGTAGCGGTTTTTAAAATATGAACATAAAAACTAAAATGTATTTGATATATCTGGACAACGAATTCTTCCTCCTTATGAAATTTTCTCGAGTGACGGAATTTAATTTTAAATTGAAGTCTGTTTTTTTGAGAAAATAAATTAAAGTAAGAGAATAAATAATTTCTATAGCATAAAAATGACCAGCACTATTTATTTATTTCAGTTGATTAAATGATGTTTCTTGCTGAAACTCAACATAATTTTAATTCTTAGGTTTTAGTTAATATTATGTTCATTTTCATTTGCTTTTATCTATCTTTCAAAGATGACACAAATAGAGTCATTATTGAGACGTATATTTAAGTGGAGTTTTAATTAGTAATTAATAATACACGATTTATCTACGTTTATATGTCTAGTGATAAAGATGGCTAAAATTAGACACAGCTTATAATCTGAGCACTTGGATAATTAGAGACATACCAAGCAGATAAAATGCGACCTCGGTATTTAACCCGCCACACGATTACAAGGTGAAAATGTCAATCAATTGTACTCTGTATACTAGGTGGTATGCGTATGACGATTCTCATTTTACACATCGATCGGAAACATTCAGTCTTGGACACACGTTTTATAATGTTACTAGCGATAGCGGTCCGTTCTTGCTGCGCTCGGATATTGTCATACCTATAAATACTATTAATCGAATTAAAAGCTATCCTATGTTTCAAGTTGGATCAAACCGCATACGGTGTGTAAATTTGATTAAATCTGTTAAATAATTTAAGAGTACATCGCAGACAAACTACGTGAAGCGTAAATTATACATAGATATTAATAATTTTGCAATAGCGTTAATCAATAATAAATAATTATACGTTTTTAGAATAAAATAAAATAAACCGGATTATAAACTGTGTAGGTGGAGCTAATAAGTTTTTTGATATTAGGTACGTTGCTACTACCACTTTATGTTTATTTAATTTTATTTAAAATACGTACTTACATTTTATGTGAAAAACAGATTATGACTTGTTTATTTTAGACTAGTGTAATTAAAGAGAAAACCATAAACGTAATTCTAGCCACTGCGAAATTTCAGTTTTATGAAAATAAATTGAGAAAAATAATAGTTATAGCCATTGATAAAACCTTAGGTTTGAATGAATGTTAAAATCATGTTAGGTTTCCAATAAGCACCAACACCATCTATCATAATAAAAAAAAAACACATTTCACTTTTTTTACTGTGTCTCGTCTCAAAATGTTTCCTAGGCGTCAGTTTTTTTGTTTAGAAACCTTAATTTCTATAAGCCTACGTATCAAAAATTGAATAAAACCTACAAATCATTATGATTGTAGAGGAACAATGTGAGCCGGCACGATCTAATTAAAAAATGGTTGACATTTTCACCTGCTCTAGGTCAGTCATGTCGCAGTTCCGTAAAGCTGTCTAGCGCAGACCGATCAATACCTGGACCTAGACTTCTGGGCGGAGGTCGCACCGCAGACCTGCAGGCGCCCCAATATAGGTTTATTGTATTACTGCGAATTGAGTTAGCTTGCGTGCTGAGAATTACTTGAGGGACTACAGTATTCATTAAATTGGGTCACATTACACTGTCGGAAACCCAATACGAGTTGCTTTTATCGGTATCGGTACATATACCAATGCGTATTATTTCAGAAACACTTGACCTCATTTCTATGAGAGTAAATTTAATGGTACTGCAATGGCCATTTCGACTATTATGTATTTTTATTACTACCAAAAATATATTACTTTTATACTGTTTGAAAGCACCAAATTTCAGAATGTTTGTGATGCAGTTTTGTTAAGTATATCTGACATCCTTTTAATGAATAATGACTGAGCGTGCTCTAATATATATATGTAATTGTGTTTTGAATTATATTTAGAGTTCTGCATTCCAAATACTTAGGTACACTAGACGTAAAGTGCTAACCTACTTCCATATTTTATTTATAATCTTGCAAATCTAAATACATAATCAGGGTATCGTTATGTACGCAATTTATATAACACTTGAAACTAACTTTAATTTTGAAACTAACGTAAATGTACGTGTAAGTGCTAAATACAACCCTAGGAAAAATTGAGCTTCTAATGTAATGTCAAAATATTCCATCCACCCACATATCAAACACATGTTTGTCGGCTTTTAACATTAGAATCATCCAGTATCAGTATTATTACAACATCCAAATGCTCACAGCGAACAATGATCCCAAATACTCAAACCCTACTCGTTGACTTACTGTTTAGCGATTCCCATCTCTATTTTCAATCTGCGAGTATTTATTTTCGTTAAATCCCCAAGATGTGAACGAATGTGATTGACGTTTGGCTCAGATCGATTGGCACTTTTCTACCGGAAGTGGTGTCTTAGGTCAGTAGGGCATGGTATCCTCATCCATCCTTATCTTCATCCATGAAAAAAAGTATTTATCCATAAAGTTCAAAAAGATCAACTGATATTATTATTAAGATAAAAATTAACCCTACGTACTTTGATGAAACTAAGTAAACGTGTTTTAGAGTTCAATGCCTACGTAAGATTAGGTGGACAGGGTGGACACTTTTCATTTATTTTTAGAGAATATTATTAATTATCATTTTATGTAGTCACATACTTACTATTTACAAAAACTGTTATAAAACTAGTTAATTATTATTATTATGGAGTATAACCATGGACGGATAAACAAAGTCGGACGAAGTCTCGCTAATACAAAAACTGTGTTACTAGAGTCAGCCACATTTTCACGTGTCAGACTATCAGTGACAACCTGACAACGCACACATATATACACAAGTTTGCGCGTGTATGACCCACTCACTGATGTGTGCATGTGTGCGTGTCAGCCTGTATGTGAGACGTGCATATCAGGGATGTTACGAAGCTTCGACTCCGACTCCGTTATGTCGGAAGTTCCGATTAGTTTTACACCTCCGGTTCCGACTCCGGTTCCGAAACTTTTGAATCGGAGGTTTTAATCGGATGTCGAAGCATGACTTAGCGGCGGCGCCCTGCGCCGACAGTAACAAACAGTTTCGCAGGAACATGTCGCGCAGGGAATCTCCCGCGCACGAGTGTAATGAAAAGTATACTAAATGAGCACAACATAGAAAAACGCAAAATTCCAGCACCTTATATTAAATTTCCGCCAATATTATCGTGTCCACCAGGCTTGGTAGCGAGCGAATACCTTTTTGGTGGCGTCGATTTAATCTACAAAGGGGCATTTTCGACATTTTCGACGCCGCTCACTGATGTTAAGAAACTAAAAACTATAACAAAAAAAATATTGACGTGTGGGTACAATCAAGAAAAAGCACAATAACCGAATAGAATTTTAAAAATAGGTCAGATTTTGTTACAGAAAAAAATTGAAATGGCACCTGAAAAAACTATTTTAATTCATGTACTCGAAATTATCAGCGATGACCCCACATTATTTTTTGATAATAAAATTTCTAATTTTACGTTATATTAAAGTAACCGAACCACAGAATAAATGTTAGACCGAACACTTTTTAAATTTATGTTTAATTATTGAGTAATTAAATAAAACTTGGTCAAAAATTGACTCCTGGTTTAATATTGATTTCCCCTCCAAACTGTGTCATGCTATTCTCGACTTTATGCATATCATATTAAGAAGGGCCTCGCGCGGCTGAAATCAGATTTATTCCTGGCATTAGGCGCACTCTTAAGAAATATCTTAGACTGAGACAGCTTCAAAGCTTATGTTCATGAAGTACATATATACACACTTTTGGTGTCAATGTATTTAATTTAATTTGTTTGAAAGCTTTTGTTCATTTAACATACTTTATATGGCACTTTGGGATTAAATTAATTGAATTTTTTGTTTATTTTTGAATATTCCAGTTTTTTTTTCATTTTTTGTGATATTTCATGAAACAAAATAATGAAAAGTTTGAATGAATGTTTTATTTGTCCTAAAATAAAAATCTCTCTCCTACCACTACTTCTGACCCTACCTCCGACTCCGGTTCCGACTCCGACTCCGACTCCGATAAATCAAATTTAAAAACTCCGACTCCGACTTCGGTTCCGATAAGATTACCTCCGTTACATCCCTGGTGCATATTATGTGGCCGACTATATGGACACAGTTTTTGTTTTAGCGAGACTCCGTCAGACTTTTTTATACGTCCATGGGAGTAACTATGTTTTCCATGTCTGTGAAAAATTGCAGGCAAAATTACGATAGTTATTATTTCTACATCCATCTTAAATCTAAACATACAAGACGAGGACAAAAATGACGCTTTATCAAAGTGATATATTTTTCAAATGCATAAAAAATATTTCAAATTTAATAACATTCATCATACATTACATAAGTACATTTCAAACTTTTCTAAAAAAATGAAACACTAACGCCACCTGTACGTATAATTTATTAGTTCAACAGGTTTTTGCATTCCACTGGCACTCTGCAAACGCCCCATTAGCTAAAAAATATCACTTTTAACATCCCCATGTAGTTATTTTTTAACTAGAGTTTTAAATTGAAGATTTTGCAACTTCAAGACTTTTTGCCAAATATTAGCATAGTTATAGTAGATATAAATATATACTTTAGTTTGGTAGATATTTTATATTCGCGCCCTACGCACCCATGTTATAGACAGAGACAGTTGTATTAATTTACATGTATGTATGTACTTACACTTAGCGCAGGTATGTATGAAAAAATGATAATTAAGTGCATTTTTCAATTTATTTTTCATTCAAATTATAAATGACACTGTAACATCTTTATATAAGTACATGTACCTACACCTACACTAATATCTAATAAGTATACAATATAAATATTAATCATAAAGTAGCACATATAATGTTACGATTCGTAGTAAAAATATATTTCATAAAAACAACATGATCATCAGTAGCGTAGTGTATTGCTAAAAGTGTATTAGTTCGAAATTTTAATATATTTTTTAATTATACCTATCTAAATAGATTTTATATTTTCACGCTTGCCGATAGACAAGAACCTTGGTGAGTTCTACTCGTAAACATCTGAAATGTGAACACTTTTATGATTTGGTAAAATGTGGACGTTTTTAAATAGGGTGAACTGTGATCGTCTGTCGTAAATGCACGTTAAAGGAAAATGAAAACTTTATATCTCACTGTCGAAAAAAAAAAACAGTAGCATAGAAAATGTGTCGAAGGGAGTATGCATGGTTTATGATGCCAATTGGGAGTGGAATTCGTCTGTTTATTACACGTAATGATGCCCATGATTTCAGAACTCCCACACATTACGTAATTGCTCTACCCAGCAAGCTTTTTAAGGTGGGCGCAGCCTACTTGTATCATTTGTGACATGGAAATAAACGACTTATGGGAGGTTTAAAAATAATAGGCACAATAAATTGAATAAAAAAAGTAAAGCAACATAATTGGTTCTAGAAAAAATATACGCCAATAATTCTGCAGCTATTAATCTAAATCGATCAAATACTTAAATACTTCTATGTATAATGGAGTAGTATTATATTTTGAAACTCCAGGACTGGTTGGACGGAATACGGAATCGATTTAGAAGTTCGAAACCAATAATGGTAATAATACTAGATCTAATTTGAAGATCGATCGTGCCCATTAAATATTCCGTCATAGAAGTAGGAAGAAGGAAAATATTGTATATTTAATTAAATTATATGAAGAATTAATGAAACACGTCATATCAATTCACTAAAATGTTTTTTTCTATTTCTGGTCTACTTTCCTTCAGACGACGAATTTTAGAACAAATAAATAGTTATTATTTTAATGCCTATCTACGTTTCGGTATTATTTTTGTGTCTCTTGATGTTTGGAGGTTTTGTATTGGTCTTACTTAGCACACTACGTGTAAGTAATACAGGGTTGCACAAAACGACCATTAAACAAGTATTCTTCACTTATGAGCCGTTTTCAGAACTTAAAAATATTCCATAAAAACGTACTAGATAGTGGCAGTGATTTTTTTCACTACAGTTAGTCTTACCTACTCATTAGTAGAATAATATATAAAGCTAGCAATGCTCTGGTTCCACCCGCGTAGTACCTACTCGATTCCGTTATTTCTTGTTATAAAATTTAGTTTATATTATTTAAGTATAGTAACAGTTCCAAGAATATGTGTTACATGTGATACAAAATTTCATGATGATCGGTTGAGTAGTTTTCGCGTCAAAGCATGCCAAATAAACTTACTTTTACGTTTAAAACATTTAAATTAAATTAGTTTAAGTATTAGTACGTAAATTCCACATGAACAGTAGAATGTTACATGACTTCGGTGTTTTAAATGTGATAATCAAAAACGTCATTAGCTACACAAACAAACGTGTCAGTTTTAGGAATGTATATGTGAAAATATAAATCAATCAATCCAACGTGGCGCCTTCAGGATGCACATAGATATGTCATAGGTATTTCTTATTTTCGGCAATTAAAGCGCTAATGTTTCATTTCTAAATTTCTCTAACACCTGATAAATTGGCTCCACCTATAGCGAAATCGAAAACTAAAAAACTGAAAAACAATGTTCCAAACATGATAAGCGTCAGATAGGCGCCGTCTGTCAATTATTTATTATTTGACATGGTCTGAAAACGGCTCATTATAATGAACAACTATTATGGGATCAATTCCAAGAAAGTTGTTCCTTTCATTTTCTCGGGTTCAAAAGTTATGTATCTTTAGCACAACTGATTTTTTAGCTTATCAAAATTTGGCTTCATAATCAAGGTGGTGAATGAAACTTATTTTGACTTAGTATAGGTGTTCTGAGTAACCCTGTGCATATTTAAATACCCTTGTGTTTATGTCTTTGTTTACACCATTATTCGCAAGATGTCGTCGTTAAGTGTACTAAGCAACTGTCGTTAGAATTTTAATGAAGTAAGTTATTAGATATCCCCAGAATTATGGCAAATAAACACATAAAATGTATTCGCCCACTAGGCCGTCAATTTCATTGACAATATTTACGATTTCAGCGACCACTTACTGAAATATTCCAACATAATATACCTATGTTCGGGTGTTATTTCTTTTATATATGATTTTTGTATTATATATTAGGTGTCTCACTGAAATTACTATTAGGTATATAATTGCTTAAAGTAATAGTTAATTTTGACAGTTTTGTCATGAAATTTATCATTTAAAATATATGTAAGTAATTAATTATACTTCTACTTCAAGATATCTATACTCTGGAATATGTGTAGTTCTACAAATAATGATTAAGTACAGTTCAGCCGTTATGGAATAAACTATTTTCGACATCTATCTGGTTTTAAGCGTAATAAACTCACGGCGTAATGTTTATCTTACAGGCGCTTTCAAAAGCATCGGAGAGAAGACCGCGTCTCTCTTTGAGCGTAAAAAGAAAGATGTGGAACAAGTAGCGGCGGAGAAGGTGCAAGAAGCGGCCCATGTCGTGGAAGACCAGGTCAAGAAGGTCGGAGAGGTAGTAGGAGGGGCTCAGCAGAGCGCATCTGGCGCTGCCAGCTCAGGTTTCTATTAATTTTACGTTATTTAATCGGTGTTTTGTTATTTTTTAACCTTTTTTTAATTGAACTGGACATGTCTGCCGGATGTTGGATCTTTGAATAAAGATCATCACACAGTGGAAGGCAGATCAATCTGCAGACTAACTAACCCATAGCTGGATGACTTAGTTAGACACCTCAATGATTAGTACCTATATACTGTCTCTGGGAAGAGACAAGTGAAAAGAGGGTATATGAGGCTTTTTCCCAGCATAACTCAGGCTCTTAATAAATAATAATTAATCGGTGTTTTAGTGTAGCTTAGACGATGTGCTGCTGATACAGAGGGAATAAGTTGAAACTGGCAGGATAAAAAGTAATGTGGAATGAAGTTCATTTCATTCTGAATTCTGATTCTGACCCGTTTGGGAGCGGCTGATTTGTATTCATGAATAGGTGTGTGTTTTTTGATTTATTCTGGCGTCTGGATGCTGCTGGGCTTTCGATGTAACTTGAAAACAGTCTAAGTACACTCACAACACTGTAACACAAAACGGATTAAGATAGACGAAGAAGTAGTTTTTAGAATAAAAAAGTGTCTTGTGTGCGTACTTATATAAGCAAGTAGTTATTACTCGTAGTTTTTAAAAGGCTTTAGATACTAAATATAACGCGCAAGTAACGGTGCTTATCTGCATTAGCCTAAAGTTAAGGACTTATTACTTTCACTTATTTTAACTGTAGGTACCTATGGGGTCATCCATAAATTACGTCACACAAATTTCATGATTTTTTGACCCCTCTCCCGTCCTTGTCACAGCTGGTCACATTTGTGAGACCTTACCTAGTGTAATGTCACATATTTTTCCGTTTTCATTTGAATTTAGTGTTGTTATATATCTTTGTATAAAATGTGATATTAAAAAAAATGTGACGGCACAAAATTTGAGACCCTTCCCCGCCCCTTGTCACTCAATGTCACACTTCACCGACCCCCTCCCCCCCCGTAATGTGTGACGTAATTTATGGATGACCCCTTATACAAAAAGTGGCATTTATTTTTAATTTCATCATCATCACTCAACATCTATGCTTCCAACTTAGTTATACGTAGAACTAGCAGCACTCCGCGATTGTACCGGCGTACCTAGTTCTTGTTGCTGTTATTTTCCCGATATAAAAAGTAGCCTATGTGTTATTCCAGACTATATCTGTTCTGAATTTCAAGTTCCGCTAGTTTTTGCGTGAAAGAATAGCGAACATTCATTAATGCACACAAACTTTCGCATTTATAATGCTTATTAGTAGGAAATATAAACTAAACCTGTATTAGGTCAGTCGATAATTGCGTAGGAAATAAAATTTAATAGCTTATGTATTATAATTTAACGATGTGTAGTTGTTATACTGGTATATTTGGTTGCTGTCAGACGTATTGTCTAATTAGACTGTAGGTACCTATAAATGGGCTTCTACGCAGCAGTTTTGTTTTGAATCACTACAATGCTTCTGACAAACATCAATGAATTAGGTTTTTTCGGTAGTGTCGCTTATTCCTCATGAAAACTACCGTTCGTTAACTAGAATACAGGACTACCGTATGAATTATTTCCAATTGTACTAATATTATAGATGTGAAAATCTGGATATTCGTAGGTTTTGGTGGAAAAAATTTAGACACCGACTTTTTATCTAAAAAAAATTAACAGAAATACAATGATTTTTCCTTAACTCAGACGAAATTGCAAACATAAATATATTAGTACCTAATACTGTGATCCTTGAAACTTTACCAAAGAATAAAATGTGAAGTGTAATCAATTTTTTTTTAATAAATATTAGCCTCTTACTGCCTGTAACTTCGTCCCCGTACAATTTTAAAATGACTATTCCCTGAGGGGTTTTGGATTTTTTTAGGATTTTTATCCTGTATATTTTGTCTGTATATTTTTCCAGACTAGGTAGGTATTTGTATACCAATTCAGTTCTTACGAAGTAATTGAGCAACAAACATTGATATATGAAAACTTTCGCACTTATACTAACATACATTATTTGAATTAATTAAGTAAGTATTAAAATCCAAATTACATAAATAATAGAAAACTGATTCCTACTATTTCCAGCTGAAGCCGCCAAGCACTCCGCCATTGACGCTCTTGACAAGGAGTTGTCGAAGGTCTCCCTGGCCGCCGGCGAGGCCGCTGATGCCGCCAACAAGGCTGTGGCTGACGGGAAGAAAGTCATCGATACCACCAAAGGTAGGTCGTGGAACTTAGTTAGGGGGCGTTCATAAATTACGTGAGGTGTTTAAGGGGGGGAGGGTCGAGTCAAATCTCATCTAATCTTACGTTGGAGAGAGGGGGGTCTCGGCAAATATCACGCAATTTATTTTCCTTGAAACAAAAAAATATACTATTTTGGTCCATTTAATCCAGATTGTACCTACATGCTTAGGTAAACGTAATCTTAATACGAACGCCCCTCGGGCTGGATATACGCCGTCGGCGTCGCGACGTCACACAAAAAAAAACACTACAACAACGAAACCATATTTTATGTAAACGACAATGACAATTGATATCTCTCATATCTTGAGAGATATGAGGCATCAAAATAAACTAATTATGGAGTATTTTTATTTGTTTCATATTATGTTCAAACTTTGAAAACAATTTTGTGGGTCGAGAAACAAAAAAATAAATGAATAAGTACTCAAATAGAACACAAAGAATAAAACAATATAGCGTGTTTACGTAAGAAACCCACATCTTAAAAAATCTCACGTGAGATTGGGGGATGGGGGAGGGGGTTGAATAAAATCTCACGACATCTCATCAGAGGGGGAGGGAGGGACAGAACATTAAAAAAAAGACCTCACGTAATTTATAGACGCCCGCCCCCTTAAGAGTCAGGGGTTATGGAACGTCAGTAGTCAGTCGATGGGTCCAAAGGTACTATTTGTTAACTTCTACACTAATCATGAAACTACTTATGTTTTTGTGCCTAATTTTGAGTAATGTTAAGTTCGGTGCACATTTTTTATGTATTATTCAATATTTACTAGAAAACAACAGAGTAGACTAGCGTAAGCGTAGCAACAGACTAGCGTAGTTGTACTCTTAGTTTTTTAATTTGCAGCACCTAGTTAGAATAACTTTATTTCAATTGTAAAAAGTTAAATGTAATTATAGTTTTTTTGTTGGACAGTATCTCATTTTCGTTTGTAGAGCACTTTTTTATTTGGCTTCTTTTGCTTTTTCCATAATAGATACCGTGGCGACTACAGCAGACAACGCTAAGAAAACAGCAGAATCAGCGTACAACACAACCAAAAGTAAGATATGAACAAATACTCGTATTTTTCTGCATTTTTCGTTGTTAGTTTTGAAATGGAGTAACTTCAGGAGTTTTATATTACCAAGCATCACATCTGTAATCAAAATCTTAAAATTCAACAGCGCATGTCTGGCTTATGGATAAAACTAAATTTATTTTATGGAAGAACGATGACTTACAATACCGCCATATTTAAATACTTACTATTAGCTCAATTTTATTTTTTTGGGTTCATTTGAAGTCACAAACATCAAAATTTTCTACAACGAAGTAACTTTGCTAAAACAAATATCATATGTTTTAAATACGGCGGTATGATGTGATGTCTAAAAAGGTGATGGGAAAAGTTGGAATCGGATGTGAAATAATGGTGAAGTTAGTATAATAAAGGACGGGTGATGAGAATCAACTACCGAAGAAAAATTGTAGCGGTAGGGATATTTTTTGCACATACAGGAATGAAATTGTTTATAAAAATGGTTTTGCACAAATTGTAGATACAGTCAGTAGCACAATTGATAGCACAAAGACTGCAGCCCAATCAGCTGTCGATACCGGAAAGACTTACGCCACTTCAGCTAAAGGTGATATATTTTTATTAATTTACCTCTTTGCTTATATTATAACTTAAATGCATTCACCTATCCCTTTCCCAAAGTTTAGTTTGTACGTTATATTTTATTTTATCTTTTAGATACAGTAGCTAGTGGAATTAAAAGCACAGTAGACAATACACAAAAAGCCACACAATCTGCTTTGGCTACTGGACAGTCTTACGCTACGAGTGCCAAAGGTAAAGCAACCTAATGACGATACGCTAAAATTACATGTTCTTTTTTTTATCCGTATTTTTTTATATACTCCAATTTTAGACTCCGTAGCCAGCACCTTCCAAAGTACAGTAGACTCTACGCAAAAAACAGCTCAGTGTGCTCTTGATACTGGTAAGACCTACGTTGATACCGGGAAATCTTATGCCACGACGGCCAAAGGTACGCAAAAACGATTCAAATATTTTTATTTTTGAGTGTTAAAATTCTGTTATTTTCTGATACATGCATATACAAGATTAAAATCAAATTAAAACAAATCTTAAAAGTATCAAACCAATGACCGGGCTAAGTGGCGTATCAGCACATTAGCAGTGGACTATAGTAGGCTGATAATGATGACGATGCGATTTTATAAATAAATCTTTCTTATATTTGGTTCAATACAAAGGTAGTTAGTGGGTTGGCTTTACATTTTCTTAATTTATTTTATTTATCACACGCTAATTCTTATTTTGTAGATGCATTAGCAACAACTGTTTCTAGTACTGTAGACAGCACTAAAAATGTAGCACAAGGAGCTGTAGATACCACACAAAAAGCGGCACAGTCTGCATTAAATACTGGCAAAACCTATGTCGATGCTGGCAAGTCTTATGCCACGTCTGCTAAAGGTATCTATATACTAAACAGTGATTCCAAATAATTTAAATATGTATCTAATTAATTAACTTTAATTTACTTGACGGTTTGTTTCTGTAGATACAGTAGCAAGCACACTTACAAGTACTGTAGAAGGCACAAAAAATTTGGCACAATCCGCTGTTGACACTACGCAAAGAACAACTCAATCTGCCTTAGACACTGGCAAGTCCTATGCTTCTTCTGCTAAGGGTACGATACTATGTAATGATTTATTATAAAATACACAATGACACAAGTGCAATGCTTCAATTTTTATAATTGTTATTGTTCTGTAGACACTGTAGCAAGCACTATTACAAGTGCTGTTGATGGCACGAAAAATGTAGCGCAATCCGCTGTCGAAGCTACACAAAAAACTAGTCAAGCTGCTTTCGATGCAGGCAAAAGCTATGCTGATGCTGGCAAATCTTATGCCATATCTGCCAAAGGTACGGAATCCTGTTGATATTTATATTTTTTTGGGTTTGATGAAAATTGTATAGTTTTGAACAAATCTGTTCCTTTTTGTTTTAGACACAGTAGCAAATACCGTTTCCAATACTGTAGAAGGTACTAAAACCGCGGCACAATCCGCTGTAGATACCACCAAAACTTACGTAGGTAGTGCTAAAGGTAAAAATTTTTGTCACATACATTATTGAATATTTTTTCATTTTTGTTGTTTCGATGTTGTGCATAAATTTATGTTGTTTCGTGTACCTAACATTTTTGTTTTGTTTTTGCTACTTAATGCTAGATAATGCACAAAACACCCTACAATCCGCGTTGAACGCTGCATATTCCGCTTTTGACGTTGGCAAGTTGTATTTAGACACAGCTAAAGGTTCGTTGCGTTTTATAGCTTTTTTTAAACATTAGTTTTCTTTCATACATTTTGTTTTATTTTTTTTTATTTCGTAGATAACGTAGCGAGCACAATAGATAATACAAAGAAAACAGCACAAAGTTCAATTGAAACTGGAAAGTCGTACATTGGCTCAGCAAAAGGTAAATGATAAAAAATAAAAAAACAATGGTAGGTACTCTGGGAAAATCGATAAAATTAATAGAAGTGAAATCTTGACCAATTATTCCGTACATACCTACACAATAAATAAATGTACATTCTTAGTATCGTGGTATCGGTAACCGCTAAAGCGTAGTGAGTTCAATTATTCTTGCCTTCTGAAAAAATAACCAATGCGCCTAAAAAGATTCTACTTAAAAAAGTTTTTCGAAGCAAAAAGTGTTTTTGAGAAAGATTAACTAGGTACTACATTTCTGAATTGATTTTTAGATTCTGTGCAAAGCACAATACAGAGTACTGTAGACACTACTAAAACCACCGCTCAGTCTGCTGTAGACACTGGTTTATCTTACGCTGCTACTGCTAAAGGTATGATAATTTAAATCAATTTAAACAATTTTATATCTATCTGGTACAATAATACTCAACGCGAAAAATTACCAAAATTGTTGATGTACCCCAAAGTGACATCATTTGCACTTGTACGTTAAATGATGTTTCCTTCAGTTAGCTCTTCTATATAAAATACTGAAATGTTTGAAGAAGCTTCATAATTGAGATCACTTAGATCAAGAACCATGTCGGGTAAAGTTAATCATATGAGACATTTATTTTCTCTTATTCACAAACGTCTGAAACCGTTTAAATTAAGTACAAGTTATAAAAGTGTTTCGATTTATTTCCACGCAAAAACAGTAAAAAACAGCGAAAATCGAAAAAAAAAAACTTCACGATTATGTAATTAAATGTTGACCACAACAAACGTTTGTGAATAAGGGGACGAGTTGAATAAAATTAAAAAAGTCTTTTTTTTATTTTATTTTTGTTATTCGTCTAGATTCAGTGACAAGTGCTACACAAGCTACATTAGATGCTACTAAAAATGCTGCTGCCTGTGCAGCTGATAAGAGCAGTTCAATAATTGGCAGTGCTAAAGGTAACTTCCTCATATACTTGAACATGTCTGAACTCGCCGCTCTTTGGGATTTTACGAAATGCTGAATGAATATTAGCAACACAGTATTATATTTTTTACAAAAAAATAAAAATTATAATTAAGGTATATGTAAAAAGCTCCGATTTAAAAGATAATTATTACGAAAGACATCTGAATCATGTCAATTACCTGTCTTTACCTAATACCTTTGTGATAATTCAGTATGGAAACTATTTCTTTTCAATCCATGTCTAACCGATGAATTATTACTACGAGTACTTAACAAATACTTAGTAAAAATAATAATAATACATACATGTTTTGAACACAGTAAAATGTTAAAATCTCTTAAACCGTGTGTTAATATTTTTCCTTGTAGGTATTTTTATTGAAATACATAACCATAGCTAGTCAAGAATCGGTTACATAAAAAAGTTTTATTTTATATTTTTTTCATTATCTACTTCATTCTTATTTTTAGAACATATTTTTTTAGGTTATTTTGCACTTTATATTTGTAGATACGGTAGCTAGCACAGTTCATGCCACAGTAGACACGACAAAAAATGTGGCCGCTTCTGCTGTTGAAAAAGGCACAGCTCTTATTGGTGGCGCTAAAGGTACCTCTAATATATTACACGTGCATTTGCTAATTTGTGTTAACATTTTGGTTTCACATCATTTGTTTTATTTGTGTTAATACAGACACTGTCGCAAATACCGTTCACACGACTGTAGATACTACCAAAACCGTAGCGGCATCAGCACTTGAAAAAGGCACACATTTTGTTGGAAGTGCTAAAGGTAGCCATCTTCATCATACCAATTATATTACACAATTCAACAAATTTATCTACTAAAACTTTTGTTTTTTTATTCAGACACTGTAGCAAATACAGTTCATGCCACTGTAGATACAACTAAAAATGCTGCCGCATCAGCTGTTGAAAAGGGCACAAATATCATTGGTAGCGCAAAAGGTATTCAGTTTGACACTCGAAATAATTTTAATGAATTTAAATTATCAACAAACATGTTTTATTAAAAAAAATACATTTTTTATTTAGACACTGTAGCCAACACAGTACACGCTACTGTAGATACCACAAAAACTGTTGCATCATCTGCTATAGAAAAAGGCACAACATTTGTCGGCACCGCCAAAGGTAGTTAATGTTTTGTTCACCACATTTTTTTCCTACGTTTATCATTTGTTTTGATTAATTTCATGTTTTTGTAGATACTGTCGCAAACACAATCCATACTACTGTAGATACAACAAAAAATCTAGCTGCATCCGCGGCTGAAAAAGGCTCACATATCATTGGTAGTGCTAAAGGTAGTCACGCGTTTTGTACATTAAACAATTTGTTAAATTTTCATAATGAATTACAATCTGTTAATTACTCCATTCATTTTTAGACACCGTTGCAAACACAGTTACTGCTACTGTTGATACTACTAAAAATGTAGCTGCTGCAGCAGTTGATAAAAGCACCTCATTTATTGGTAGTGCTAAAGGTACCTATAATATCTTGACTTGCTGTTAGTGATGCATCTTAAGTCAAATAACAAACAGTCTGTCTCATTTCGTGATACATTATTTTAGATACTGTAACTAGTGCTGCACAAACTACAGTAGACACAACCAAAAACGTTGCTTCATCAGCTTTCGATAAAGGCACATCCATAATGGGCAGTACGAAAGGTAAATAAAAACCTAAACTAAATTTATTATATTTTAAAAAACACACAATCCATTATTTAATTTGCTTAATTCAAATAAAAACATTCCCGAACCACAAGCGAACATGGTACATACAATTAGAAATTAAAAAGTATTTATTTATTTTAGATACAGTAGCAAATACTGTATGTGGAACTGTAGATGCGACCAAAAACGTAGCCGCTTCTGCCGTAGAAAAAACTAGCTCACTTGTAGGAGCTGCTAAAGGTATTTTGTTAATTTCGTTGCTATTATTTCTGATATTTTATTTTTGCTTTTATATCCACAATTCTCTCCACTTCAGATACATTAGCAAGCACAGTAGACACAACAAAAAATGTTGCAGCCAGTGCTGTAGATAAAAGCGTATCATTCTTAGGAAATGCCAAAGGTAGGTATTGCTGAATATTTCACTAGCATTTTTAATGAAATATTTAGCAAAATATACTAAGCTATTTTATTTATTGTAGATAGTGTTGCAAGTACTGTTAGTAGCACAGTAGATACAACAAAGAACGTCGCGGGGTCTGTTTTTGACAAAGGCACTACGCTTATTGGCGGTGCAAAAGGTATTTAGTTTTTGTCCTTGCTTTTTTAATGATTGTGTTTATTTATAGAATATTAAATATTACTTAGATATTTTAAAAATATCCTAAAAGTTTTAAACCACATTTATATTGTACCATACACACAATAAGTTTACTCAGGCCTTTTTGTTTTTGGGTTGGGTTGCATGCAAGAGAAATTAACTGATCCGTGGGTTGCATGAGGTTCTTCTACTTCCAGCTTTCTTTTCTTACTTTACTTTTGCTTTTTCTATAGATTCAGTAGCAAATGTACTCTTAAATACATCAGAAACAACTGAAGCTGCATCCGAAAGTGCCAACAAAGCTGCCACAGATGCTAAAGGTAAACATTGTGATGCGGATTAACCCGTCAGCTTTCTGCTTAATTTCTTGGAGTTTTTCTTTATGACAGTCTCTCAAAATGGTGGCAGACGACCTAAAGATGACGCTTCTATTCTTAATATCAATGGTAACGCCAACAGATATGTCAAAGGTAATAAACTTGCTCATAGCTAGCTTTACGTGTTGTCCTATTATACGTAACTACTCCATTTATGTGCTTATTGGTGAACTTGGTCTTTTATAGATGTAGTTGTGAGTGTATTCGAATCTGTAAAGTATTCTACAGAACCCATTACGGAACACGGGCAAGAAATTACTGAACAGTCCTCTGGTATAAAATCAATTTTATAATTTTATTGCATCCAGCAATAACGTCAGCTGATATTTCAGAGTGTTCTAACGTGTGAAGAGTGGCAAGTGTTAACAAAACGTGAATAAAAAACTAAAGTTTTTAAATGATGTAATAAAATAATAACAAATCATTGGGTGTGAATTTGCGTCAAACTTTCCAGCTTGTCAAACGTATAATTCTGGGTTTCAACAATTTGTATGAAAATTAACTCTTTTTCCAGATACAATCAACACAACTGTAGACACAACGAAGAAAGCAGCAGAAGATGTTAAGACGCAGGCAGTAAAGGCAGCTGAAGAGGCCAAAGAAAAGGCGAGGGTGGCCGCTGAGGCTGCTAAAGAAGAAGCAAAGCGAGCAGCCAGTAATTATCTTGGAAAATCTTATAAATTACCAATAATTTACTTAGGATCTAATGTGTGGAATTAAAACCTAACTACTTAACATATTTTTTGTTTTTATAGATGCAGCCATGGAAGAATCCAAGAAAGCAGCTGAGAAAGCGGCGGCTGACGCAAGCAATGCCGTTCATTCCACCGTGGACAGCACACTGAAAAGAGTGGAGGATGCTGCTGATCAGGGCATCAAGAACGCAGGACAGGTCGTCGACAGCAAACTTAAGGACGCTGATAAATTCCTCAACGAAAAGAGAGAAAATGTGAGCACATTATTAGCATTTTTTGTTACTACAATAATTGCCTATAACACAAATATCGTTGAGCTGATTTGCTCAAAAATACAAATTGAGCGGAGCAATATTATTGCTGTCTCAATTTTTTTCTTATTTGATTCGATTTTGTTTAAATTGATTGTTTCTACATGTTAGACCCATGGAGAAGTTATTTTTGTTTCTGTAATACCCACCCTAATAAAGGTACGGGTATAATTCTAAATCTTTACTAAAAATTTCAGTTGGTATCCGGGTTGAACACAGCAGCACATGACGCGTCCACGGGCGCCGCTGGCTTGCTGAGCAAAGGCCTGACTGGCTTCGGCAAGTAAGCCCCACCATCGCCACCCCACCAGGAAATATTCGTATCATCGCTTTCGGAAGACCGCTCTATCTCTTATTTTACACTTTTAAATAGGGTTGATTAAAGTGATCCTTTGAAATTTAATTGCAATTTTTTTAATTACAGTACAAACATATGTATGTAATTTGAATTATTATTTGTTTAAAAATGAGTACCTACATGATTGTTCGTGAACTAACAAGCAATTACATATAAATGATAACAATGGAATAGATTTTGTAGTACATCTTTTGCTTTTAGAATCTATTATATACCAAATTTAATTAATTTAAATTGATAAAATCGCAGAAAGATGCAAAAACAGACAAGCATCGCAAAATAAATTCGGATGGACGCCGTTTCCTTATAGATATTGTATTTCCTGGTCAAAATGAATAAACAAAAAAGTTTTGAAAATAATTTTAATATAATATAGTATACGTACAAAATATTTTGTAAATAAACTGAACAAGCATTATATCCAAGATAAACGAGTTAAGGGCCATGATTATTTAAGTTTTAAGTTAATGTTATTTACATTGTAAACATGTTTATCGTACAAGCGATTTGTTGATGTATTTTTTATTTTATGACTATTCAGACTAAACTCGAACATTATTTTAAAATTTTCTTCACAATTTATACCATTCGTTACATTTGTTAAAATTATTCTTTTAATTCACTAACAATGTTTTGACAATCACTATTGTTCCTCAGACTATTGCAATCTCATATTATATATTTTATTTAAGTGTTTAGATATAATTATGTTAAGGTTTCAGATATTTATGCATTTTAAATGCATTTTGCTTACTGATGTCTCGGATTACATAACCTGAGTACAGCTTTGGCTTATACCGTCCATGTTAGCTTATGCAAACTATAGACATGAAATTGTGTTCAAACATAGCTAGTTTTAGAGCTCACGAAGGCCTGAAAAACTTATAACTACATACCTACATTTATAAGGAACATAGCTTACTGCTTGGCAGTCTATTTTCAGATGAAAAATTTAAAAACTACTTATCTTAGAGAGCTTTGATAGCCGTAACAACACAACTAAATATACAAATAGCTACAGTTATTGTAACATACATAGTTTTTATTCGCAAACATGGTCAAGTCAATATAATATCGTTAAATATACAGTTGATCTTTTTTGCTAATTAAGTGAGATTATTCTGTGTTTTCTAAGTGTTGTAATAAATATACATACCATCCATTGATGTTAGTTTTAATTAATAAAAAATAATCCTTTTATTTTTAATAAGTAGCGCTCCCATTGCTTTATTTTCCCGCAATAAAAGGCCTATGTGCCATTCCAGATTATGATCTGTGCTCCTAATTTCCGATCCATTCAGGCATTTCCGATGTGATTGAGCAGCAGACATACAAACTTTCACATTTATAATTTCATTTTTTTTAACCTACTTCAAAAACTATGCGAACTACACTGTTGAAACTTGGTAAGTAGATGTATTCTGTGAACCGCATTAAGATTTGAACAAAAAACAATAAAAATTAGGGTTGCCCCGTTTCATGGGCGAGTCCAACTCGCACTTGGCAACTTTATTTTGTCACCTATTGACGTCGTTGGCTTACAGGGTTCGCTAGCGCTTGTCAAGTATAGGTGACTCTGGCGTTCAAAAGGTTAACCCTTTCCAAAACAAATCCAATAGACTTTGATCTTAAAAACTGTTTAACTTTTACTTCATGTTTTTATCAATTCCAAATTAAGTTTACTATGAATAGTATGTAGATTAAGTTTTTCTTGTTTGTGTTTACAACTCTACTGTTTTTTTAGTTTTTTGTCCATTCTAGCACTGTTTAGCTTTATTCGCGTCGACACTTCTTTTGGCGAACATAAAGAGTCCGCGCGCTCTTACTACGAAGAGCTCGTAGACCGAGCAAATACGTTTTTGAAGTGAAAACTTTGGCGCACCTAGACAGATTTTTCGTGCGCTGTGAATTGATTTCTAGCGTCACGCTCGAGTATGATAAGAAATCGTCGGGTAAACTCGGGACCATAGCCATTGGCCATCTAGAAGTGGGTCAGCCAATGGGAAATGCTAAAAGGGCATGGCCTGCCCATAATGGCATGGCCATCTAGAAATGCGTCAGCCAATAGGAAATGCTGACGCATTTCTAGATGGTCATGCCATGATGACCAGGCCACATCCTCTGGTTACACCCGTGTAGTTTCCAAAGTAAGCCATCAAATTCTGAGTTACAAGTTTTCACTTCTATCGGCAGTCCCTATGACTACCATTTTTTTTATATTTTATATGGAAAAAATTGGAATTTTTAAGAACTGGAGAGCAAAAGTTGGCATATTTAATGTACCTACTTCAACATGTCTTCAAAGGGATGCAGGTTGACTGGCTGATTACCAATAACCCTGTATTATAATGAAAAATTCAGAGGTAACAGAACAAATTTGTATAGCATGGAATTGATACGTACGAGTACAGCAGACAGTTTTTGAAGTAGGTATGCACCTAAACACATTAGGTAGTTAAACCTATAAAATACTCTTTGCATTAAGGCTTACAATAACATTTAAATTAACAATTATGACAATTTCTATCGGCTAGAAGTGGTCAGGGAACATTACCAAACCTAAAAAACTTATAGACTCGTCCTGTCTGTCTGTCGGTCCGTATGTCACAGCCACTTTTTGCTGAAAATATGAGAACTATGCTGTTAAAACTTGGTAAGTAGATGTATTCTGTGAACCGCATTAAGATTTTTACAAAAAGTATTAATAAAACAAAAAATTTTGGGGATTGCTTAGAATTAAAACTCAAAATTTTTTTTCATCAAACCTATACGTGTGAAGTGTCTACGGATAGGTCTTCTAAATAATCCAGTGTAGTATAGTCGCCTGATAGTATGGAGTAGGATGCGTTAAATCCGGTAGATCTGATTTTTTGCAGACTTGTTTATGATGTTGGCCTAATGATTATCCCAAGTTTGTGACCTCGAGCGACGAACGCAACTTTGTCAAAAATCGAAAAACCGCGAAAAATCGTTTATTTTTCAAATTTTGGCAATTATAACCCTAAACGAATAGGTAGTTTTTGTAGAAACTTGCAAAAAATTGCGAAGTTCGAAAATAATTATAAACTGTGAAAGACTTATTCTCAGAAACTATTGGGTGTACAGAGACAATTCTAGTGTCATATTGTAGCAAATTTAGTCTACTTTATAAACGCCATAAAAAAGTTTTTACAAAAACTATTCGTTTAGAGTTATAATCGCCAAAATTTAAAAAATAAACGATTTTTTTCGCGGTTTTTCGATTTTTGACAAAGTTGCGTTCGTCGCTCGAGGTCACAAACTTGGGACAATCATTGGGCCAACATCATTAACAAGTCTGCAAGAAATCAGATCTACCGGATTTAACGCATACTGTAATCTATAAAGTTACTGGAGTAAAAATGATGTTGAGGCTTCTAATATAATTTTTTTCTACACTGAGTAATTTGCGCGAGAGGCACTTCCAAAGTGGTAAAATGTGTGTGTGTTAGCGGTAAAATAGCTGGCAAATACTTCCCCAGGTGTACTCTTGAAACAGTCCTACCAATACAAAACAGCTAATTTCGATTTTGAATGCGGACATTAGCTAACAGTGTTTTTATTAATTACTAATGGCGTCCCGTGATTATAGCCTCGTAGTCTCCCTTTCCTTAATTTTCCCGTGATTTAAAGTAGTGTAGATATGTATCATTCTAAACTACGAGTATATATAACCTAAGTGCAATCCAAATTTCCACCCGATCCATTGCGATGTAATTGGACAACAAACATTGTAACTTTCACATTCATTATATTAGTTGTATAATCAAAAGCCTAAAAAGTATGTTTCAAGGTTCTAGCTTCAAAACTGACGAATGTAATGTTTATAAGTTTCAAACTTTTATTTTTTTGTTCAATACATTACAATGGTTTTTTCGCATTACAAAGTATCCTATGTCCTTTCTCAGGCCATACTTTCGCTACTTAGCTATATAGGTACCTACTACTACTATTAGACTATCCCAGTTCCAAATTTCATTGATTTTTTTCCGAGGTTAGGCGTGAAAGCAGTTTTACAGACTGTCAGAGTAGGGTACCGGACTGGGTCAACAATACATCATCCTAATGGGGCGTTTTCCAGATGCAGATAGATTTGTCAAAGACAATTCCCAATTTCACCATAAGTGGCGCCAATGTTTCATTTTGTTAGATAAATTTCACAAAAACAAACAGACAAACACTTGGCAAAATTTAGAACTATTTTTGACAAGTCTATCTTCATCTGGAAAACGCCCCATTAGTCCGTCAGCTAGATCATGGAAAAATATTGGGCACGTATTTTTTGTTTTTTCATAATATTATATGAATCGTCAAAGATATAGACCATCAAACTTCGGGAGTGGGGGGTCGCGACGTCACTCGTGTGTAAAAATCGTACTCACAAGTGACGTCACACGAAACTTCGAAGCGATGTATCTTCGTCATTTTTTGTTTGTGAAACATAAGAAAAAATACGTGTACAATATTTTTTGGCAATCTAACTAACGGGCTACTTAGTTTTTTTGAGGATTGTACCCTGTTGTAGGTACTTTCAATATTAGTATACCTACACTTATAATATTAGAAGGGAAGTAGGAATTTCTGCTCAAAATTAACAGTTTTATTTTTGTCTTGGGATTGACTGAGACAGAACAATCCATGACTAAGCTAGCTAGTTTACTTGTATGATTCAAACACACATTTACATTCTTACAAGTTTAAATTGATTCACATCGTAAATAGCTGTTCACAATAGTATAGTAATAAGTACTCCTATACTATACCTGAAAATTATTAAAAACAAGAGTTTCAGGAAACAACATTATGTCATAATTTGCACATTAGGTCACCTGACGCGTCCTTCAGTAGCATCTGCTATAAAATGAGCTGAAACAAGGAGGCTGTTTCATAACGAGATTGATTACGGCCGCAACCATGTCAGGTAGGAAAATTTTGAGCTGATTATAATCATTAGTGATATATTTAGCTAATTTATTGCCATAATACAGAATTTTACTTAAGCTCAATTTTGTGAATTGGATACCTATGGTTTAACTAAATTGACTATAGTAGATATACCTAGATACCAATTTGTCAATTTTCTTGACTATTTAAACTTCAGCCATCTTCAGCTCGCATAAGTCTGTTTTCGAATACGACGTAATAACGTAACATTTTTCTATTTTGTATGATATGATAAAAATTTATGAGCGATTTTTTGAGTCGTTTTCACCTAACTATCAAAACAAATTGATAATAATAGAATAGGTAATGTATAATAGATAAAATTATATTTCAGCTCTTTTCAACGTACCTAAGTGTTTATTTGTATGCAGGGTTTATTTCATAGCCTCTATAGCCACAGCATTGAAATTAATTGTTTTTTTTCTTTTAGATTCCATTTCAAGTTCCATTCAAGCCACCGTAGACGCTACAAAGGATGCTGCGTCTTCAGTTGTTGAAAAGGGCAGTTCTCTGATTGGAAGCGCTAAAGGTACGATCTACCTAAGATAATAACAAAACCTTCCAACAAAAACAAATGTAGGTAAGTATAGGTACGTAATATGGAATTTACCAGTCTTTAAGTATGTTATGACAGAAATTAGCACTTCATACCCACTTGATGCACCGAGGTTTGATTTTGTGTACCTACCATATTATTATTACACGAAGTGACGATAACCAACAAACTTAACTTTACGGTCGGGTTTTTAGCGGGTAATTTTTTTTTTTCGTATTTTTTTGGGAATGTATACCCATAGATTTGTGTTTAAATGTCGTCTTTACTTTAACCGAATTTTATTTTGACTTAAACCACTTTTAAATTATAGCTCATTTAAAAAGAAAAATCGTAAAATTGAAAAAAAAGGTTTGTGGGAAAATAAATAAATATTGGTGGACAATTCACATACAACACCATCTGACCCCAAACTAAGCAAAGCTTGTAAATGGTTCTAAGGCAGTTATAGCACGGGCAACAAGTAAAGAGTAGCGAGTATCACTGAGCGAGTGTAATCTTTCATAGCTCTTGTCGCTCGGCGACAAACTAGTAAAGCGAGTGCTCGCCGGCAGTGTGCGAGTGAGGCGAGCGATTACTCGCATCACTCGCATCTTTCAGATCCGCACTGTAGAGAAGAAATCACCGCTGGTTACTCTCTCGGCGAGTAATCTCTAATCGCTTACCGAGTATCGCTGAGCGAGTGTTATCTTTCATAGCTCTTATCGCTCAGTGACAAACTAGTGAAGCGAGTGCTCGCCAGCAGTGTGAACAATCACCGATGAACTATTGTTATATCCATCTCTTTTATTTACATGGAATTTTGTATCTTTTGTACGTTTCTTGAGCGAGGAAATAGTCGATAGTTACTCGTTTTCTCGCCGGAGGTGGGACAACTGCCTAAGTATTGAAAAAAAATTAAAATAAGTAATTTATGATATCGAATGCATTTTTTGTTTAGTGTTTCGTGTTTGTTATGTCATTATGTCGTCGACCCCCTCTATCCTACCTACCCTACCTACGTATCCCCTAAAATCACTATGTCTTCCGTACAATTTTTATGTTAATAGCTCCTAGAAAAAAAATCCGACTACTATGTACTTGTATGTACTTGAAATGTTGAAATAATAATACTATACAATGTTAGTTATAAATAAACGATACCGCTAGAAGCGTCTCGAGAATAATGGGTTCAAACGGGTACAAGTAAAGCAGCAATTCATATTATGCCGAAGCGTAAACAACGCACTTACGTAACTTGTCACCCGTTTTACCGTCAAAATTGTAAACGCCAGTAGCGAGTGGATACTTTCATACGTAGGCACTTTTATTTTTATTTATATAATCTGTGTACGTAGGTACCAAATTTTACACTCGCTCTACACCCTCTACAATTTCATTATTAAAATATAAATAGCAAAAAACCCATAGGAAACGTATTCGCAATAAATGTGTAAAAAATCATTTTTGGACCTTGGGATATCTGCGGACACCCTACGATAGGTAGGTTGTAAGACAAATTTAAGAGTACCAAAATAAAGATTTATACAAGTTTGTAGAGACGTAGTTGTAGTGTAGAGACTAGATGGAGTGACGATATACGAAAGATGGCTGGAAACGTAAAACCGAAAATCGGGCTGAATGGCGTATTATAGGAGAGGCCTATGTCCAGCAGTGGACGAACACAGGCTGATGATGACGATAAATATTGGTGGACAATTCACACACAACACCATTTGACCCCAATCTTAGCAAAGCTTGTAATATGGCGGCCAAATAGCTGATAATATAAAACTTTAATATTTGTAAATACATACTTACTTATTATACATAGAAATACCCAGGAACAGTGCAAACATTTGAATTCATCAACCAAAAATTTGCACTGGGTGGGAATCGAACCCACGACCCTCGGCTTCGCAGGCAGAGTTACTACCCACTAAGCCACGAGGCCAGTCCATGACAAGTTTATAGCCAACTATCTCTCATTCCGAATCCTAATTTGCTTGGACACTTGGGCTATGTGGCTTTTCTTTAAAAGCCGTGATCTGAGTATAATCAAATATAATAATTATTTTAATTTCAGATACTGTACTTGGCACTGCAAGTGATGCTCAGAAAGAGGCTGAGGCTGCACAAGAAAAGTCTGGTTCGCTTCTAGATGCTGCTAAAGGTACCTACTTACTAACTAATACAGTTGTGGAGGCTACTGAACTATATTTTGGATTGACTATCTCTGAATCTTCCTACATAAGTGAAAACATAGAATTTTAGTATGTATTATACCCGGTTTACATTATTCCAGTCCAGCGATCGAGTCTGGACTCGCTGGATTGCTTACTGGAATAATGTAAACCGGCAATGGCCGGTTTCTATTATTCCAGAAGCAGGGCCGGCCTTAGCCATCTATGTGCCCCGGGCGTGCCATCCATCATGCCTCATGCCTCAGGCGCCCTAAAGGACAACACTACACTTTGGGGACGTTAAAATACACCCCCCCCCCCTAGGTTAAGATTTCCCAGCGCCCCCTAAAGCCGGCTCTGCCAGTAAGCAATACAGCGCTGGATTCGGTCGCTGGACTGGAATAATGTAAACGGGGTATTAAGACCACTAATATGTGGCAATACGGCAAATAAGACACCTGCATAGCTACAGAGTACAGATAAATACTCTTACCCAGGTCGGTGACGGGCACTCGCAAGATTTCACCCATCGATCATCGATATCAATAAAGTTGTAATTTTAAATAGATGCACGGGTAACTCACGTTTGATATACTTAGTCAGTCTAGTCCAACTCTAGTTTCGATCGCGTCCGCCGATCTTTTTTATCTCCATGCCCTGTCATTTCTATAGAAACATTGCCCCACAAACCGGAATATAGTGATGAGTGATGTTTGCATATTATTGTTTGGCAGTAGGAATAACATTGTATCTTAATTGTAACAACTATTAAGTAGTATTAGTATTTTGTACGTGAACCTTGAAGAAGCATGACATTTATATTATATCCTACTTATTTCAGATGGCATAGCTAGTGCAGTAGACACCACAAAGAGTGTAGCCGAGTCAATTTATGAGAAGGGTGCAGCGTTGGTCGGTGGTGGAAAAGGTAATATATTAAGGCAAATACGTATTTGCTTGATCATCTCTTTTATGTATTTAAATAAATGTTAGTTTGTGTACGCTGCCAAAAATCAAAAATTCAACATCGATTTTCCTCAAATTTTGCCACGATAGAGAACTCGCTTCAAAGGTTTTTTTTTCTGTTTTTATTATCATCTATTTCTTGCATCAGTAACTCAGACAACTTGAAAAAGGTCAGTAACATACCTGCGATGTTAAGAAAACAACATTTCAAACACATGCTTTGTTTTGTGCATCATTTTTATTCTCTTTTCCATGGAATAGCTATAGGATAGGTACTATGTAGAACCATATTGTACCGCAGCGAAACGAAGCACTAGCTAAAGTAGTAAGACAATAAAATAACTTGTTGCTAATCAGTGGCGTAGCGTGCCTTAGGGCACTGTATTACAATTAGTTAGGGGCCCAAATGAAGGGTAAAGATTGTGGATAACATTTACTACTGTTTGTGATACGCAAGCCAAATGTTTTACGGACGATTACGGTTTATTTATTATTCATCAAACGAATTAAATAAATGAATAAATATATTACGTAAATACCTAATTGTTTTTTAAATAATTTCAGACTCCACCGACAAGAAATGAGCAACAGAAAATAACTAGTCACATATACTACGAAGCCTATGGTGATTCAAGAAATTGTATCAATGAAACTTTGGAAGAAACAAAATCTTTTCAATTATAGGTAGCCGATTCGTAGTTTTATTCGTAGTTATGACTAATCTGCACAATGCTAGTAAATATATTAAAAATTAAACACCACCGCTGACGGTCGTGGAACCGAATATTCCACTTTATATGTGTATATTAATGCATAGGTGTTTAATTAAAAAATGTAGACGTTGTATTATAACCAAACATTCAAGGCTTAGTAAAAAAAAAATCACGTTTTTCGTCTCTATAGTTGAATTTCGCTTTTATTAGTATCACTTCATTTATAGATGTAAAATAATATAAGTAACATATGTAGTAATTTTAAGAAATACTTACTTACTGTAAATAAAAACGATGTCAGGATTTTTTTTTTAATCCATCTTTTTTTCTATTGTGTCATTTAGCCCCAAAATAAGCAAAGCTTGTATCTACTATGGCAGTTATGGCACTATGGTAGTCACTAGTCAGGATATCACTGGATAATACTTTCTATATTCTATAGTTAACACATACCTACCTACTTATTGTACACAGAAACACTCAGAAATAGAACAATCATCTTTATTCACAGACTAGGTAGAGAGTAGAGAGCATTGAACTCTACAAAACTAAATTGAAAACACTTGGTTATATCAATGGTAGAGAGATATCTTTATTCATCACTCACATAGGTATATGTTATGGGTGGAGACGACGTAAACGTCGTTGGGTGGAGAGAACAGATAATAATCAAACCCACGACCATCAGCGTAAGTAGTTTTTATTTAGGAAATCTAGGATAGACTGACAAGGCAAAATGAATGGGGCGTTTTCCAGATGAAGATAGACTTGTCAAAGACAGTTCCCAATTTCACCATAAGTGGCGCCAATGTTTCATTTTGTTAGAGAAATTTCACAAAAACAAACAGTGGTGCCACACTTGGCAAAATTTAGAACTATTTTTGACAAGTCTATCTTCATCTGGAAAGCGCCCCATTGCGCCTGATAGTAGGTAATACACGCATTCCCGTAACAGCACAATGCCGCGGCGCAGAAATTTAAACCTGATGAATTTAGGTAAATCACTACATAGCAATGTATTGCGCTCTTTAATTCAAACCGAAACACAACAAAATTAATAGATTACTGCTTGGCGGTAGTGTATCATCAGCTACCACTTCTATACTTCGTGGCTCACTACTAGTAATGAGTCATAGGTAGTCTTATAATTTTCAAAATCATACTAGGCTAGGCATAAGTTCTCGAGTTCTCCAAACGTACCTACCTATCAACATTTGATGGACATCCAATAGATACACATATTACATACTATAAATGGGTCGGTGCTCGTTTAGATCTGTGAGGGTGTGAGGTTTCGCTACAAAATAACGAAATTAAATTATGATTTGGCTGATTTCATCGGATTATTTGAATTCCCGCTGAAATGTTTTAGAACTTGCCAACTTGAAAGCAAAAAAAATCTACCATCACCAAAACGTGCTTTTCATGCAAAAACAAAACGCAATTTATCTGAATTGACGTTTGACGTTGACAATTTACTTGTTACTTGTATGATAAAAATGGCTGCTATTGTGCGAGCGGGGTCGTCGTTTGCGAAAAATGCGGTGTTTTCTACAGCTATTCGATCAATTTCCACTACAAACCCATTAAAAATTAAAGAAAGTAAGTTTTCACCTACCTTTACTAAATTTCTGATTACTTTCTTTTTTTCTATTTACAACATAACCTAACTAAATGCAAGATAATTATGTACGTAATTATGTCTTACAGTTCGAGAGCAAACAGAAGGGACTACTCTAATAGTAGAAGGTGTCAATGTCCCTTCTCCTAGATCAGGAGTGCTCGTGAAACCTGAAAAAATTAAGTCTTTAGTAGAAGCGAACGAGTCTATCCTACAGTCTTATGAACAGCCTCCCAGTGCAGAAAAGAAACAATGTTACATGTGCGCTTTGGGTCTTGATGTGAAACACACTGATGTCCTTATTCTAAGCCAATTTGTCCGTTCTGATGGTTGTATGTTACCGAAGAGAATCACAGGACTTTGTAGTAGACAGCAGAAAAAAATTGGTACAATGGTATCTATGGCACAGAAAGCTGGTAAGTATTGAGAATTATTTAACTGTAGTTGCCCTATATTTTAAAGCCAGAAGTTAATACATCTTAGAAAGTCATTCAGGACCATTCAGATGTTACAATGAAATTACCAGTTACATCGCTATTTTGCAAGAGCAACAAGCCTAATGAATAGTAATTGGTAGATATAAGATGATAAACTGGTGTACTGCCATGTTGGTCTAGTGTAAGAACATCAAATTTCCCAAGTGTGGGGGTTGTAGGTACCATTCTGCCTTCCCGCCTGCACTGAAGATTATTTTTTTAACTGTAGGTGTACAAGTGTTTTGTTGCCTTTTACTTTAAAAGTGGGGGGGGTGCAATACATTGTGAGGCTTGTCTAAGAATAGGGTACTGGACTGGGTCAAAAATACACCATCCTAATTAGTCCGTCAGCTAGATCATGGAAAAAAATTGGACACATATTTTTTGTTTTTTCATAATATTAAAAATTGTCAAAGATATAGACCATCAAACTTCGAGAGTGGGGGGTCGCGACGTCACTTGTGAGTAAAAATCGTACTCACCAAGTGACGTCACACGAAACTTCGAAACGCTGTCTCTTCGTCATTTTTTGTTTGTGAAACAAAAGAAAAAATATGTTTACAATATTTTTTGGCAATCTAACTAACGGGCTACTTAGTTTTTTTGAGGATTGTACCCTATTATATTTTACAAGAATGTACTACAAATGCAAATACAAAATCTATTAGTTCATTCATACATCTAGTAGTTCCGATAGATGCAAATAACATAATGCAAATGCAGAACATAATGCAAGAACATAATGCAAATGCAGAACAAAAGCACTAACACGCACACTGTTCAGTAATGAATTTATTTGCTAAATTTAAATTATCATTATTACAGGTTTAATGATGAGCTTAACACCTTCGAATTCTCACAAAGATCCCAGAAGAAGGAAGAATTGGAAAAAATTCAATACATACTTTGATGAAAAAACAATTTTCATGAAGAGGATTCCTAAACAAGAAGACATTTTCAAACGATAAACTCATTAGGTAGTTGTAAATAATAATATGGTAATTTCAATAAAGTATACATAGTTCCAGCAGTGTTTGTGTTTAAAATGTAGGAAGTTCTGCCAATCAAGCTACACATACAATGCCAATTTTTGTTAAGTGCAATGGTGTATTGCACTTAACAAAAATTAGAAAATGTACACTTTGTATTTTTTTATACATATTGGTGGACATACCTCATACAACAAACTAAGCAGTTTGTACTATATGTTTGTTTGGAGCCAGACACCTGATAATATTATATAATTAATTATCTAAATTTAATTTCAATGTTCTCATAAAGCACTACTTAGTACTTCAGATTAAAATAATGAATATTACAGAGACTCACACATAAACAGCTAAATGTTCCAACTGTTGGACCTCGGTGCCTTTTCTCGCAAGGAGAGAGTCAAGGACCATAATCCACCACACTGGCCCATTGTGGGTTGGTTCAGATTAAAATAATTAATATTACAGAGACTCACACATAAACAGCTAAATGTTCCAACAGTTGGAACTTGGTGCCTTTTCTCGCAAGGAGAGAGTCAAGGACCATAATCCACCACACTGGCCCATTGTGGGTTGGTTCAGATTAAAATAATTAATATTACAGAGACTCACACAAAAACAGCTAAATGTTCCAACGGTTGGAACTTGGTGCCTTTTCTCGCAAGGAGAGAGTTAAGGACCATAATCCACCACATTGGCGCATTGTGGGTTGGTTCAGATTAAAATAATTTATATTACAGAGATTCACACATAAACAGCTAAATGTTCCAACGGTTGGAACTCGGTGCCTTTTCTAGCAAGGAGAGAGTCAAGGACCATAATCCAGCACATTGGCCCATTGTGGGTTGGTTCAGATTAAAATAATTAATATTACAGAGACTCACACAAAAACAGCTAAATGTTCCAACGGTTGGAACTTGGTGCCTTTTCTCGCAAGGAGAGAGTCAAGGACCATAATCCACCACATTGGCGCATTGTGGGTTGGTTCAGATTAAAATAATTAATATTACAGAGACTCACACAAAAACAGCTAAATGTTCCAACGGTTGGAACTTGGTGCCTTTTCTCGCAAGGAGAGAGTTAAGGACCATAATCCACCACATTGGCGCATTGTGGGTTGGTTCAGATTAAAATAATTTATATTACAGAGACTCACACATAAACAGCTAAATGTTCCAACGGTTGGAACTCGATGCCTTTTCTAGCAAGGAGAGAGTCAAGGACCATAATCCACCACATTGGCGCATTGTGGGTTGGTGGATGACACGTGACTTCGAGGTATATTTCGGTTTCCTCACGATGCTTTCCTTCACCGTTTTTAAGTGAGCGGCATCACGCGCGTGATCTCTAAGAGACAGTGGTACGCGTGGGATTTGATGAACCGGATCGGCAGTCGTCGTTCTCCCGTCTAGACCAGCCGTAACTTTTAAAACGTAACGTAACGTTCGTAAACAGTAACAGACTCGCATAGTGTTCTAATTACACAGAATTTTTAAGATGTGAAGATATAGTACAGTTTTTAAACTCTAAAGTGACGGTCCCTTTAATTAGATTGCTGAACCGTGCGCGCGTTGCTACGCTATCTATCGAAAATTGCTCGTTCAACTAATTCAAATTTTGAACAAATTCGGTTAACTTAAGCCATGGACGTATAAAAAAAGTCGGACGTAGTCTCGCTAAAACAAAAACTGTGTCCATCGAGTCGGCCACATAATATGCACGTGTGCGCTGTCACATACCTACAGGCTGACAGTCATTACATGCGCAACTTGTGTATATGTGTGCGTGTCAGCCTATCAGTGATAACCTGACAACGCTCACGTGCAAATGCGGCCGACTCTAGTGACACAGTTTTTGTTCTAGCGAGACTCCGTCCGACCGTTTTTATACATCCATGCCTTAAGCTCTGGTTTTCTAGGATAGCGGTGCCGCTTTATAGCGGCCGCAATACAGCGGTGAATGACGTCACGAGAACGTTGTCTATGTAAAGAAAATGTCGCACAGTTTGTGAACGTTTATTTTGAACGAAAGTGTAGCGGCGAAGCCATATCGGATCGGATATATATATACAAGACCGGCCTTAGCCATCTAGGCGCCCTAAAGGACAACAATACACTATGTTGAAATAACCCCCCCCCCCCCTAGGTTATTAAGATTTTCCAGCGCCCTTGTAGTATCATCTAGGCGCCCCGGGCGAGCCGTGCCTCAGGCGCCCTAAAGGACGCAACAATGCACTTTGGGAACGTTGAAATACACCCCCCTAGGTTAAGATTTCCCAGCGCCCTTGTAGTATCCGGCGCCCCACCCTAAAGCCGGCACTGTCGATATATATTTTGAGTTTTTTTGATTAGACCGACGTCCGTACGACATACAAAATGAGAGCAACGACGACGACGACCTAATCAAATGCGCTTTCTGTACCACGCGATTTGAATAAATTATCTTCTACCCTACGATTATTTTCCTCTTCTAATAGTTGATCTTCATCCAAATAAATGACTAAAGCTATATTATACTATACTTGACTAAATCAAGGTCGTCAATTTTTCTCTCCTGCTTGTTAACGTTAACGTTGGTGGCCGACGGCGTACCTACTATAACGGCAGTTTAACTTTCCACATGTTGTCACCGTAAAGATGGCCGTCTTTTTGCGTCCGTATATTACAGCCGCTATATGACGGCACCGCTACTCTAGGAAACCAGAGCTTTAGGTTCTAATGACGCAACCTTTAAAAGATAGACACATGCTGTCACGCAACGGAAGCAAACGGAAGCTCTCAAAAAGCAATATTTTTTCCCGTTTTTGTTAAATTTTTCATTCATGCTCTGCTTCTGTTGATAGTAGCATAATGTCATAGAATAGTGATAATGTTAAATAGCCTATAGCCTTCCTCGATAAATGGAATCCAACAGAGAAACAATCTTTACATATATCAAAAAAATGACCAAATATAATCAGCATCATAATTTATTTTCGTTGTCAGTTAAGTTATTAAACAACATACAAAGCATAACACCGAGCTGCAATAATAACTGTGATATAAGAAATAGTATCAAAACGAATAGACGGAAACAAAATTCATGTGGCAGTAATTCTTAACCTGTTACATTTGTTAATAGGCAGAAATAAAACACGCTAGAACCAGATCAATAAACGAAAACGCATTCATTGCAAATAACTAGTAATAATTATTATAATTTATTACCCTAATTGAAATTTCTTAGCTTTTTTTTCTTTAATAAATATTGCCTAAAAGTTGACAAATCTCTTATGTGTATACACACATACCTCCACATTTAAGAGTTATTATTAACACTATCCCATCTTTACACGACTATGCCCTGTAAAATAAACATATTATACTAATATTATGCCGTGCCATGGTTTTTTGTGAGAATAAATGTTCGTTACAGTGTTATACCAAAAGTATGGAACAGATTTAGACAAAATACAGTGACAAAACTTTTACAGCCATTTATTAAAAGTAAAAATGAAATTAACAATCCTATGGTGTAAACGGTGCACTATGGTGTGTAAATAATTTATCCTACTAATATTATAAATGCAAAAGTTTGGATATTTGTTGCTCAATCACGTCTAAACAGATCGGGTTGAAATTTGAAACACAGATTATAGTCTGGATTAGTCCATAGGACCATAGGCAAGGGACTTGTCTCCACCAGAACCGACGTCTATAATTCATAGAAATACATACATATCACCTGCCCTAGCAGAGGCCTCTCTGACCAGGGGTCTCCAGTAGATTTGCCCTTGTAATTGTCTAAATATTGTCTAAGGCAAAATCTCTTGCCCCTTATGTCAGTCGTCTTTAAGACCCCGCTTCTAACTAGGTAACATTTTTGATTTGGCTAAAAGTGAGGAAAATAGTAACCTAATTCAAATCAGTTACCAATAGATTACGAAAATAAATGTAATTTCGAGCAAAAAGAGCGAGATCAAGAACATAGGAACGATTACTTGATAAGGAGATACTGGAACCTTTAAACTAATAATGAATAGGTATCTTATAGACCGAGTGTGTTTCACCTTAGACCCTGACCCTGTATTACTTAATAAGACTAGGTCAACGTAAGCTTTTATTACATAAACTATCTTTATTACATATACTCCCTCCCTCGCCTCTGAAGTGGTCGGATGTGTTTGTTTTGCTCCGCGTAGTTTTCGCTATTTTTAATTAGAAATGTCAGAGAAACCTGAAGATAGTGCCATCCGTGAACTCACTAAAACTGTGCTTTCTATGCAAAAACGTATTATATCACTAGAGAAGCTCGTTTTAGAACAAAATGCGTGCATTAAAAAGTGGATTGCTGACCAAGAATTTGCAATTACAACGGTGAGACCGAACGAAAAACTAGCAGAAGAGGGTGGACCGATTGATGAAACCACCGCACATGCCAAACGACCACACCGGGATGCCAAAAGTCGGGCGACCTCGACGCTCGTCGTGGATGTTCGGAGGAACAAGGGTGCGAGCGCGCGTAATGTATCGCCCGCTCTTTCCATCGCTAGCGCAGGCGCCCGCGCCGCAGTGGGTCGTAATGCGTCATCGAGTCGCAGTGCCCCCCCCACCCCGACGACACCTGTGCCGCCCGTGCTTGCCCCTCCGCAAGCCGTAGCTGTGGCCGAGCACCGTATGACTCAGGCGCGCGACGCGCATGATGTAAACAATGATCCCAGCTTTGCCGAGGTAGTTAATCGCCGCCATCGCCGTCCGCCGAGTAATGTAACGCGAGGTACGGCCGCCCCAGGCTCGGCAGTATGTACTATAGCAGCTGCGGATCGTAAGTCTTATTTACACCTGTACTTCGTCCAACTCGGAACTACAGTTGCCCAAGTTACTGCTCATTTGCGTACCATCTGTCCTGACGATAATTGCTCCGTCGAAGCGTTAAAGTCGCGCGGAGATTATACTTCATTTAAATTAAGCGTTCCTGCTAACCATAAGGACGAGTACATGAAGCCCGAACATTGGGCTGAGGGCGTCCATATAAAACCTTGGCGGAGTGGATTTCGAAATCAAGCGGCGCAATAAAGACAATTCGCATTATAAGACGTACTTATACGATATTTTACCAAAATGTTAGAGGTCTACGATCGAAATTAGACGAATGTAAAAAATATATCCTCCTTTCGTCTGCGGATATATTTGTGTTCACCGAAACATTTTTGGTGAGCGGTGTTAGCGACGCAGAGATATTCCCGGCCGGGTTTACCGTGCTGCGCCGGGACCGCACCGTGCGGCGCGACGGCGGCGTCGTCGACGCCGGCTGGGGCGGCGTGCTGCTCGCCGTGCGCAGCCGACACGACGTCAAGCCAGTGGTGGACGTAGACGGCTACGACGGGGATGTCGAGGTTGTGATAGCTGTCGTGTCTTTTAAATATATGAAAGTAATTTGTTGCGCGGTCTACATCCCGCCTAATTCACATGATTCCAAATATTTAAATACGTTTGTTGTTATCGAAAATTTAATTACAAAATATCGAAATTTGAATTTATTAATATTAGGCGATTTTAATTTAAATTCTTGTAGTCAGAATGTATTAATGCACTATAAATATATGTTAGAATTCTGTAAGCTAACTCAACATAATAGCATTCATAATCTGTATGGAAATTTATTAGATTTGGTCTTAAGCGATTTGGGCGAAGCATCAATTATAGTCAGTGAGGATACGGAGCCTGCGGTAAAAATGGACCCGCACCACCCGCCGCTGGCGGTGAGCGTGCGGTGCGCGCGTGCCAGGCGCGGGCGGGGGGCACCGGCGCGGCCTGTCCGCGGTGACGATGACTCGCAGCGCAGTTGGACTTTCCGTAAGGCGGATTTTGGTAGCTTATATGCTGATTTGTGTGCCGTTTGTTGGGACGACATATATCTAGCGGTCGATGTAAACCAAGCTGTTTCATTATTTTATGATAAGATTTATTCGTGTTTTGACCGTAACGTTCCTAAAAAATCTGCTATAATTTTTAATAAATATTACTATCCGACTTGGTATACATCGGATATAATAAAAACTTTAAAAAATAAGTATTTCCATCTGAAAAAGTACAAACAGTTCAAATTGGAATTTAATAGTGAGTTATTTAAATATTACAGAGAGCGAGCTAAGGTGCTCATCGATCGGACGTATTGTGCATATATTCGGCGAGTAGAGGCGAATATAAAAGTGGATTCAAAAAGTTTCTGGTCATTCGTAAAGGAACAGCAAGGTTCCAGACAATCTTGTAACGAATTCGAGTACAATGGACAGACCGTCACAGGACGGGATGCTGCTAATGCGTTCGCTGATTATTTTAGCTCAGTATTTTTGCCTCAAAGTCCAAAGTTATCCGCCGCAGTTGCTGAGCAGGAAGCGGCGACACCGCTTTGTTCTGCGCGTATTAGTCTTGAAGCTATTTCTTACGCAGATATCGCTCTAGCAATCCGTCGCTTGAAACCTTATTCGTCTGCTGGCCCGGATGGCGTTCCATCCTTTATTTTAAAAGATTCTTTAGAAGTCATCATAGCACCTTTAATGTTTATTTATAATCTGGCATTATCGACATCTAAGTATCCCGATGTATGGAAAATGTCACGAGTCGCGCCAATACCCAAGGGTGGAATTGGAACTAAAGTCGAGAATTTCAGGCCTATCGCCATCCTCTCAGCCCCGGGCAAAATATTTGAATCGGTTCTAAATCGTCATATTACCAGACAGATCGAGCCTAGTCTGACGGAAAGTCAGCATGGTTTTAGAGCAGGTAGATCTACGGTAACTAACCAAATTAACTTCGTTGATTACGCAGTCGCAAAAATGGATCAAATTAAACAAGTAGACGCCACATACTTCGATTTTAAAAAAGCTTTCGACCGTGTCCAGAATGATGTTCTTCTAAAAAGATTCGCAGCTATTGGCTTCACTCCGAAACTACTTGACTTATTTGCTAGCTACTTCACTGGTCGTCACCAGTATGTACAGTTGTCAGGGTTTCAATCTGACCCCTACGTGACCAATTCTGGCGTAAGTCAAGGTAGCACATTAGGACCGACCCAGTTTCTTGTCTTAATCAATGATTTGCCTGGGGTTGTTAGGGCGGCGAAATGTCAAATGTTTGCTGATGATTTGAAATTGTACTTGGCTATTGGTAGTGCTGATGACTGTGAGGCGCTTCAGCGGGACATTGACAGTGTTGTGTCTTGGGCAGAAGGTAGTGAAATGGAATTTAATGAAACTAAGTGCAAATCCATTACATTCAGTCGTTCTCGTAATCCCATTCACTATAGCTACCGGGTCGCTGGTGTCCCTCTGGAGCGCGTCACGGAAATTAATGACTTGGGAGTGACCTTAGATGTCGAGCTAAGATTCAATAAGCATATAGAAAATATTTGCAAAGGAGCTTTTAAGTCGCTCGGATTTGTCATGCGGCAGACGGCTAGGTTCCGCGACAGAAGTGCTATTGTGATCTTGTACTATGCATTTGTTCGTAGCAAATTGGAGTACAATTCGATTGTCTGGGACCCACACGAAGACAAATACAAGTTGATGTTAGAAAAAGTACAGAAGAAATTCTGTCGATATCTGTACAAAAAACTGTATGGATACTATCCATTTTTGTATCCGTCTCTGTTCGTTGCCGGTATGGTTGGTATAAACACTCTGAACACTAGGAGGAAGTGTGCGTTGCTGGTGCATTATTACCGGCTTCTGAATGGTGACATCGATAACCCTGAGGCCTTGGCTCGTTGCTCGTTCGCTGTCCCTGACCGGCTGCGCAGCTCGCGCGCGTGCGCCGTGCGGAGACTCTTCCAGGAGCCGCGCGCGCGCACCGACACGGCTAAGTTCGCGCCCACCGCACAGGCCCTTGCTCTACTCAATGACTTACTCGCTCATTCGCCAGACGTTGATATATTTTGTAATAAGCAAGGAGAGTTTATCTCTGTAGTTATTAGTTTCTTAAGTAAGTAGTAGCTGTATGATTACATGCTGTATGTTTGGGTTGACTTACATCTAAATAGTATGTTGTGAATTTTTAAATTGTATTTGTGATCATTATAAATTTTAATGAAATACTGGTTCCTATGCGTGTTGGCATAAGCTGTTAGCATAGTATACAATTGTTCTAAATAAATAAATAAATAAATAAATAAACTAAATAAGTCAATAGGAAAGATAAGATACATGTGGATAATAACTCGTAACGTGGACGATAAAATGCAGTCTATAAGTAAACTCATACGCGCCATATTTGGTTTATTTCAGAGATCACAGCCTTTCATAGAGATACAAGTAGCCGAGGTCCTTGGGAGGGTTTTCTGAGAGAGCAACCTGTAACAGCAGAATTAAAAAAATTATATAATTTCTAACAAGTTATAAGCTAAGCACCATCTTGCAATCATACCAGTTATTAACGATGAAAGATCGTTTTTTACTTGCTTGATGAAAAGTTTAAGAAAAAAACCCAAACAGATTTACATATAACATATACCTTCTCACAGTAAAATTGTATTTTTTTTAACCATTTATAGGTTTACACTTGACCACTATCTCGCCTGATCTTAAACGACGATGCGGTCTAAGATGGAGTGTGCTTACCTAGAAGAAACCGATTCACTCTCGATTTGAAGACACCAAGATTATAACCACCGGGAAAAACCCACTCAGGCAACTCATTCCACAGTCTAGACGTTCTTATCACGAAAGTAGAGTCAAACCTCTTCGTTCGTGTCTTTGGAACATCAACCATGAAACGATGCCGCTTCTTCGAGCTACGAGAAGTCCGATAGAAAAAAGGGCTAGGTGGTATTAGATCATGCAGATCAGATGCACACTCTCCGAAGTGTATCCGATAATAGACCGATAAGCTAGCAATTTTTCGGCGATGTTCAAGACTTTGCAGTCTTTTTCGCACAAGAGTGTTATTGCCTATGAGCCTCTTAGCACGCCTCTCGATCGATTCCAGAGCCTCAAGCTGATACTATACGTATGTGTGATACTAAGTATATGTAATGATACTAATGATCTGACGTAACCTAAGCATTGCTAACTTATCGGTTTTTATTGGATACACTTCGGTACTGTGTGCAACTGATCTACACCATCTAATACCATCTTGCAATTTTTTCTACCGAACTGCTTGTAGGTCGAAAAATCAATATTGTTGCGTGGTTGACGTTAAACCTCGAACGAATCGGTTTGGCTTTACTTTTTCCATAAGAACGTCTAGGTTGTGAAATGCGTTTTCAGAGTGGGTTTTTGTGGTGTCTTCAAGTCGAGAGTGAACCAATCTTATCTTGGTAAGCGTGCTCTATCGCCAACAGCATCGTCGCTTAACATCAGATGAAATGGCGGTCAAGTGTAAACCTATAATAGTGAAAAAAAAAATTTTTCTCCAAATTAAAAATTGCACAATTCTCTTGGTATTTTTTGTACTACTTTGTTTAATGTAAGAAACTAGCGATCCGTTCCGGTTTCGCTCGGTTATTGTCATATAAAGACATTTTCTAAATAAAAACTATTCCATCTCTATATTTGGCCCCATTTACACATAAATGCAAACTTTCGTGAAATATCAGTTGATTTCATGAAGAGTTCACTGGGAACAAACATCACGACACTGCGATTTTTATTTATTAAGATAAACTACAAGTGCATGCAAACAAATGTATACCTTATTGTCATTGAATATGACCCATCGTCCGTCGTGCAGCACGTGGCACACGTAATGTCCCACCATCGTGGACGTTCCCATGTGCGATATGAACGCGATCAGACGGTACTCTGAAATCGAAGAACAAATACAATATTATTCACATATATTTTAAGGGACCGCTGTTGGTATTTGGTGACACAAATTTATTAATTTATTATTTATTTATACTAACGCCCCTCGCGAGGCTGGTCCGCAAGGACAGTGGCAGGTAGGTCGGGGTCGTCGTAGGAATGCGAAAAGTGACCCCGCGGCCCTGACCCCTGGCCATGAAGGAGAAATCTGTGGGGGTTTTAGTCGGTAGGGGCACCATGACGTATTCCATGGTGTCGAGCCCGACATACCTATACATAACATACCTATATATACCATGTAGGGACATGGTGGGCACACCTAAATGTATTTCCCCCACAAAAAAAAAGAAAAAAAAATGGTATTTGAAGAAATAAAATAGCAACATTCTCAGAAGAGTGGTATCACATGGTACCTACACACGTGGACTCCACAGTCGAGGGTAGCGCTCTCACGAAGCAACGCGCGTCTTACTCATGGTGTCCATGAGTAAAAACAATCAATTTGAATCATGTTTGAAGTGAAAGCTTATTTTGGCGCGCCACACACAGATTTTTCGTGGGCTGTGAATTGAATTCTAGAGTGACGCTCGCGAATGATCAGAAATCTTCGGGTAAATTCGGCCATGCTCATGGCCACCCCCTTAGGTTTCACCCGTTTCCAAAGTGAGCTATCAAATTCTGATTATACGTTTTCACTTCTATCGGCAGTTCCTATGACTGCCAATTTTTTTGTATTGTGTGGCCCTTGATGATTTCCATTCACAAATCAGCCCGGCAGATGGCGCTGCAAGGTCCGTTAGTAGATTGTAGATTTTTTTTTTTAATATTGGACAATTCACCCACAACACCATCTGACCCCAAACTAAGCAAAGCTTGTACGATGGTGGCCAGATAGCTGATATAATAGTTATATAGTTTTTAAATACATACTTATTATACATAGAAACAGCCAGACACAGTGCACACATTTGAATTCATCACACAAATATTTGCACTGGGTGGGAATCGAACCCACGACCCTCGGCTTCGCAGGCAGAGCTGCTAACCACTAAGCCACAAGGCCAGCCGATGTATAGATATCGCATGGTACTGACTCTCGGTCCCGTCCGCGCAGCCGAGCGCGGCGGTCGCGTGCGGCGCCGGCGCGGCGGCGGGCGCGTCCAGCTCGTCGGCGTGGCTGAAGATCCAGTCGACGGCGCGGCCCACGTCCCCGGCGGTGGCGCCGAGCGCGCGCCCCGCCTGCGCGCGCGTGAACCCCATGCCCATTATCTGCGACACGCTCGCCTCGTCCAGCGCGCACGCGCCCTCTGGAAAAATAAAACTTACTATAAATATCGGTGGACATTCCCAGAGGTGGCTTTCATCATCATCAACAACCCACTAAACGTTCCCACTGCTGGGACTCGGGGCCTTCTCTCGCAAGGAGAGAGTTAAGGCCATAATCCACCACGCTGGCCCAGTGCGGGTTGGCGGATGACACATGACTTCAAAAGATTCTAGGTACATGTCGGTTTCCTCACGATGTTTTCCTTCACCGTTTTAAGTTAGCGGCATTACGCTAGAGGTGGCTTTACTTATGATCAATTATGGTTGTCTAGGTTAGTTCTGAAAATGTAACTATTTGGCGCTGTGAGCGCGGCGACGTGACGTTATCTTAAACCGTGCAAGCGTTTGGTTTGTGATGTTTACTAACACCTACCTATAGCTATTAGTTACAATAGGGTACAATCATAAAAAAAAACTAAGTAGCCCTTTAGTTAGATTGGCAAAAAATATTGTACACGTATTTTTTCTTTTGTTTCACAAACAAAAAATGACGAAGATCGAAAACGCTTCGAAGTTTCGTGTGACGTCACTTGTGAGTACGATTTTTACTCACGAGTGACGTCGCGACGTACTCTCGACGTACTCTCGAAGTTACAAAAAAACAAAAAATACGTGTCGAATATTTTTCCATGATCTAGCTGACGGACTAATTAGGATGGTGTATTTTTGACCCAGTCCGGTACCCTATTAAAACTTTTTTTACAATCACACAAACTGCAGTTTCATGTTATGGTGCGGGTTCGCGCTGAGACTGCGACACGTGTCTCGGTCTCCTGTCGCGAACTGGCGCCCATACAATATAATATCAAGTGCCTGTCGCGGTCTCCGCGTGAACCGCTACCTTTAGTGTTTAAAATACGTCTTCACCAAAAAAAAATCAAAACGGCAAGTGTAGCTCTCTTTTACGATAGTTGTTGTTTGACCTCGCTCTGCACTGGACACATTGCGTAGTCCTTAAAATGGTGTATTGTGGAAGAATTACTCAAGAAAGACGATAGTGATGGTGTATCATATTTTCAGTTTATTATTATTTTAATACTCTAAAAAAAGCAATCTTGTTGCAAATCTCTTCTCTTCAAAAACACAAAATAAACCCGACTAATTCAAAAAGTATTTAGTTGTTAAGACATTTAAGCAAGCAGTTTAATGCGGAATGCGGGGAATGCGGCCAGTATTATGGGGACCTTTGAGCGACACTCGGCGCGTGGTGGAGTTTTTATTTGACAGTAACATGGTTTATCTTGTTACGTGTTTTTGTATTAATATTAAGACTTTGTATTATTATTAATAATTTGACTATTAAATATAATAAAGAAGATTATAAAGCTGAAAAAAAAAGCAGTTTAGTAATGTGGGTACGTGTAATTTTTTATGAAATGTGGGTACCTTGCGCGGCGGCGCCGGGCGGCTCGAACTTGTTCGCGAAATCCCAGTCGTTGATGTGCTCCATCAGCCAGTTGGACGCCGCCTCCATGCCGCCGTTGCTGGTGTAGTACAGCGCCTTCTTGCACGCCTCCACAGGGAATCCCATGTCCAGCTTTAAACGGAAAATTGGAGAGTGAATAACTAATTCACGCATCCTTACTACATACATGAAGCTCAGGGACTAACATACGAGTCAGTAATCGCAATCAAAACGAAGCCAAACATGAAGCTGCACGAGAGCGTGCCTCATGCGATTGTTGCAATCTCGCGGCGCACGGGGACCTTCACATACTACGCTGACGACACCGACTACGCCATCGGTCGGCGAGCGTTGGCTGCATCACCGAAGACCATCCGAGAGTTCAACCTACAGATGGCCATCAGGGACAGAAATGCAGCCGTAGTGGAGGCCGGGAGGAGGCGGCTTAGGCAAAAACTCGATGTTGAGTCTATTACTATCGGAATCCCAACCGGTAGTGATCGGCTCTACTCCCCTCTTCTCCTGATCCAAGAAATGGGTAAAAAAAATTTTTCAATTGTAATGACAAAGATCACGGACCCCGGAGTCTGTCGAGTAAAAAAAAGATTTTTTTTTAAATTAAGAAGTGGCGAGAAGAACAGGACATTTGCCTGATGGTAAGCAGCATGCCTGAAACATAACAGCACAGTGACAAGCAGCTATTGGAACATGAAGAGTCCAAATCATTACCTAGCACTGCACTGCGCTCGTCACCCAGAGATCTAAGATGTTACATCTCTAAGCCCCGTAATTTCTCTGGAAACATTACCCTTCAAACCAGAACACAGTAATGTTTATAATTTTATAATTCAGGCAGGTTCTAAACAAATTCAGCTAGTCTGTGCTTCATACACAAACAGATAAAAAAAAAATGTGTGCGCTTAAAACCGCACGGCAGAAGTGAAAACTAAAATAAGAAATACTTAACTATGTAATGACTACTAAATAATTTTAATTTAAAACTTTTACGGCTGAATGATTAGTATCCATGGCCAAGAATAAATTAAAAAAAAAAAAATACGCGGGTCGAAAATGCCGTTTAAAACTCGCAAGTTTTTAGTGTTTGCTATTTAGTTATGTCATATTTATGTATTTCGCTAAAAATGCATAAATATGTTGTGTTATAGTGTATTTGTGTAAGCACCTTCTTATGAAAATGGGTATCATTTTGTGTGTTTACGTAGTGTAAGTGCTGTGATAAAATATTACAACCATAACTTTTTTGCAATGGACGTGAAATGCAAATTTAACATTTCGTAACAGGTTCAATTGATGTGGTAAGTACCTAGAAGTTAATGTCGTGATAAAAAGTTTAAAAATTCGCCAGTTTCAGCGAGAAAGTCGCTAAAGTGTCAACTCTGGTAGTGAGCAGCGAGAGAGAGTAAGAGTATGTATTGTCCCATGTCCTCCTCTAACAATTATCTTTCTCGGTCTGGCACGTTTGTTGACCACATTATCTTTCTCGCTCTAGCATCCCGAGTTTACCCGAAATTTCTTATCATATCCGAGCGTGATGATCACGTGATCATGAGTCCATTTCACAGCCCACGAAAATTATGTCTATAGCGCGCCTAAAGAAGTTTTCACTTCAAAAATTGGCAGTCATAGGAACTGCCGATAGAAGTGAAAACTTATAACTCAGAATTTGATACCTTACTTTGGAAACTACACGTGTGTAACCGGAGGGCGTGGCCTGGGCATCATGGCATGGCCATCTCGAAATGCGCTAGCATTTCCTATTGGCTGATGCATTTCTAGATGGCCATGGCATGATGCCGAGGCCACGCCCTTTCAGCATTTCCAGGTGGGATACGTCAGTAGGTAGGTATGTAGCTATGTAGGCCGTGTAGGCGGGCAAGTAGATAAGCATATGCATGTAGCCAGACATGCAGACAGATGTAAATAGGTAGACAGGTAGGTAAGTAAGAAGATAGGTTCGTAATTAGGTAGACAGGTAGGTAAGTAAGAAGATAGGTTCGTAATTAGGTAGACAGGTAGGTAAGTAAGTAAGAAGATAGGTTGGTAAATAGGTAGACCGGTAGGTAAGTAGGAAGACAGGTAGATAAGTAGGAAGACAGGTAGGTAAGTAGGAAGACAGGTATGTATGTAGGTATACAGTTAGGTAAATAGGTAGACATAGACAGGTAGGTTAGTAAGTAGTGGGTGGGTAGTGTACCAATTGCCCAAGCAGCGCCTCGTCGTAGACGGGAGCGGGCGTCGCCAAACACCAATCCGACACACTCGCCATGCACGGTGGACGGTATGGAAAAGTATTTCCCACACACAAAAAATTGGCAGTCATAGGAACTGCCGATAGAAGTGAAAACTTGTGACTCAAATATTTTCACTTTTAATTTAATTGTCTAATTTACTTATCACTTATCACCTTGTCAGAAGACAAATTATTTGTTAAACCATCGTAGATCTATGTACATTCGCATAATTTCAACACCGCCAGCTAAATCGATGGTTGCGCCATCTAGTTTTATATCAACGTAATTATACAGAATATTGCAACTCTTTACTGTTTCTGTTGCCCTGGTACTGGTACCTAGGGGCAAACGCAACTCTTTTATATTTCTGTTGTCCTGGTACCTGGAGATAAACGCTGGGCTGTTGGAGGTAGGTAATCGAAACTCTTTACTGTTTATGTTACCCTGGTACCTACCTGGCCGTTTTTACCGAGTTTACCCGAAGATTTCATATCCGATCCGATCCGATCCATTATCATATCCAAGCGTGACGATTGATGAATCCATTTCACAGCCCACGAAAATTCTGTCTATAGCGCGCCTAAAGAAGTTTTCACTTCAAAAAAGGCATGCAGATAGATAGGCTGGTAGGAGGGGAGTCTAGCAGGCAGGAGGGTTGGTAGACGGGTAGGAGGGTAGGTAACGTACCAGTTGTCCGAGCAGCGCCTCGTCGTAGACCGGCGCGGGCGTCTCGGGCGCCGCCTCGGGCAGCGGCTCCTCGCCGGGCTGCAGCCCGCGCCCGCGCAGCGCAGACAGGTCCACCTGACAACACACACACTTTCATACAACAACTGCCAAAAAAATTCGATTGCCAGTATCAAGTCATTTGGCCAGTATAATAGTCGATTATTAAGGCACAAGTATGTAATATTAGTGATTACCGCTGAAGCGCTTATGAGGCCCGAGCCGAAGGCGAGGGTCGTAATATAGCCGAAGACGACGGAAGAAAATAAAAGTTAATATTTGAGTGAAGGTTTTATTTTCAAACTTTTTATATTTAAATACGAAGTTGTACGAAATGACAAGGCAATAGACTACATTGATTCATTTTCAACACACTTGCTCATAAAGTGGCTATAACTTCACCGCAAGCAGGCATATAATGACACCCATAATCAAACTGTGACTGTTCTTTACTATTACTAACAAGTGAGTTATAGAGTTTTTTTAATTGTCTAGTTGCTTTATTCTTAAAAAAGTTTAAATACAAAAAAGATCGTCTTGAATAGAACAAATGAATTAATGTAGCAAATGCTTGCTTACTTCATACAACTTCGTATTTATATAAATAACTAGCTGACCCCGCAAACGTTGTATTGCCTTAGTGAACAACCCTTGTCACTTAGGGGTATGAAAAATAGCTAGTAGCCGATTCTCATACCTACAGAATATGCATATAAAATTTGGTTAAAATCAGTAAAGCCGTTTCGGAGGAGTAAGGAAACAAACACTGTGACACGAGAATTTTATATATAAGATTATCATAAAATAAAACATTCACTCAAATAAAACGTTAGATTTTTTGTAATAACGAAAAAACTTAATTTCACATTTTGTAAGAGGCGATAATAACAAAATTCATAGAAAGCAAAAGAAAACTTATTAGTTTAAGTCTGTGGCTTAGTTGCGCGCGCATAAACAAATGATTATTTTTTTCCGCCAAAACGAATCATTTTTTGGTAGCTCTGTTGAAATATTTTTTGTTGTTATTTTATTCACAAGTAACCACCAACTTTACACGCTCGTAGCATAAACTACTATTATTCTATTGAACACGATATAATCTGTATCGAAACTTTTTAAAGAACAAAGCAGCTCAACCAATAAAAAAACTCTATAACTCGTTTGTGGCCATTAGTAATGGTAAAGTCAGTTTGATTATTATAGGGTGTCATTAATATACCTGACTAGGTGAACCCGTGCGCGCGTTACTACGGCATCTATCGAATATTGCCTTGTGCCATCAACAATTCGCTAATTGGTAACCTCATTAAACTGTGACCCTTCATCAAGCATAGTTTTAAAAGAAGCCAGTGTCGTTCTCACGTAGAAAGCATTCACACCAAGGCAATATATGTAGGTATAAGACTTTATGTGAGTGTCGTTCTCACATCTAGTGCACTCGTGTCTAGGTTAAATAAAATAGGTTTAAGATGTTTAATGTGAGTTTAAACATAGTAAAGTTCGTTCTAAGCTATTTTAGTTTTCTCTTTGAACCTTCCGTCTGCCAGTTTACGTAATAATGTCCACCAATTTTAAAACAAATACACGGGTAACTCATGTATAATATAGTCAGAACAGTCCGACTCGAGTTTGTTATGACTATATCATAAGTGAGTTACCCGTGTATTTGTTTTAAAATGTGTAATAACCACGTTAGTTTTCATACTAAAAATGTCCACCAATATGCATGATATGTATGCTAATATGTATTTGTTTATTGAACTGACCTCCCAGGGCATCTCGACCGCTACGTCGAGCTTCGCGGGCGTCCAGTCCTCCTTGATCGTAAACTTCTTCAACTGGATCAGAAGGTAGTCGGGGAACGTCGCGAGCCGAGTGATTCTACAACAGTAAAAAAAAACAGAATTTAATCTTCGAAAATATGCGTACAAAATTTAAATGTATGATCTTTTTTAACTAGGTTTACACTTCATCGCCATCTCGCCTGATATTGAGCGACGATGTGGTCTACGATGGAGCGTCTATACCTAGAAGAAACCGATTCACTCTCGTTTTGAAGACACCAAGGTTATAATCATCGGGAAAATCTCACTCAGGCAACGCATTCCACCGCCTAGACCTTCTTATCACAAAACTAGAGTCAAATCTCTTCGTTCGTCTTTGGAACATCAACCATGAAACGATGTCGCTTTCTTCGATCTACGAGCAGTGTTGTATAAAAAAGGGCAAGGTGGTATTTAGATCATGCAGATTACTTTTCGAAATGTTAATGTTGATGGATGTTGGTGGACAATTCACACACAACACCATCTGACCCCAAACTAAGGAAAGCTTGTATGATGGCGGCCAGAGGGCTGATATAATACTTATAAAGTTTTAAATACATACTTATTTTACATAGAAACACCCAGACACAGTGCAAACATTTGAATTCATCACACAAATATTTGCACTGGGTGTGTCCGATAAATAGCCGATAAGCTGGCGATCTTGTGGCGGTGTTTAAGAATGAAGTTTTTTATGCACAAGCGTGTCGTTGCCTATCAGCCTAAGTTGTCTAATTGGTCATACTATATCTATCTCTAAATCATTGGCAACAATAAAATCATCACTTAAACATAAATACGTGTCTTAAAATCAGTTTTTAACGTACTTGTGAGCGGTGACCTTCTTGTCGACTGCGCTGCTGTAGAACTGTTCGATCGTCTCTTCCCTCATGAAGCTGTCGAGACACGCCTCGAACGGGATGTGCGGCCGGACGATCTGCGACGGGTCTCTGCAAAAAAAACATCATATTCATTGATTCAATTCAACTTATTAATTCATTACGAACCATTATTTCAAAAGAACACTTGGTAACGTCACTTACAAATTATAAATTATAGATAATTATTCTGTGTACAATATACAATAATATACATACATAATAAAATAATACCAAAAAATAATGTCAAATAAAAACTAATCAGCTAAAAAGAGGCCTTGTCAATTAGATGCAGCTGTAATTGAATCGCCTACAAGTTACGACTGATCTAGTAAGTTACAACTGGTCTTGTCGGGAGGACGGCGACTGCCGCTCTAGAGCACCTCGTTAAAATCGCACACACCATCGACTCACAGCCTTTGCGCACTGACCTTGGTTCGCGTAGCGTTGTCTATGTCGTGGACCTTGGCTCGCGTTGCGCTGTATATGCGACTGACCTCCGTTCACGTAGCACTGTCTATACCGCCTTGGGTCGCGTAGCGCTGCCTAAGCCGCTGACCTCGGTTCGCGTAGCACTTGTCTATACCGCTGACCTCGGTTCGCGTAGCGCTGTCTAGCCCGCTGACCTCGGTTCGCGTAGCGCTGCCTACACCACTGACCTTGATTCGCGTAGCTGTCTCTGCCGCTGACCTTGGTTCGCGTAACTATCTACGTCGCTGACCTCGGTCCACGCTGCGTACTCTAGATCATGTATGTTAACTCACAGCCTCTGGCCGCTAGCCTCGGCTTGCGCGCGCCGCCGCTCGCAGTCGGCCAGCTCCGGCGCGTTGGTGGCGGCGGCCAGCGGCACCGGCAGCGGCAGGTGCTGCTCGGCGCGGCGCGTGTACCGCACGCGGCCGGACGCGCCGCACCGCACGCGCTCCTCCACGCACAGCTTCAGACAGTCCGCGGGGTTCGTGCGGTGACGGCTGCTCCGCTGTACAACAACAACATCTACGTTTTAATCTCTACTAATATTATAAATCTGAAGAGGTTCTCACTTACATAGCACAACCGAATAGAGGCCAGATATCAATAGAATATAAAGAATCAGATGACATATCATATGATACAACCGATTAAAAGCTAAAAATGAAAAGAAAACTTTTATCAGCTGACTATTATTTTTATCATTGTATAATCATGAATTAATTATAATATATTCAGACCAATAGAAACTGTTTTGCCAGACAAATTACAAATTGCATGCCTATCCAAGAGGCTAGTTTTTGTATGGGCCAACTTTTAAAATGTTTCGTAATATCTTATCTTACCTGCAAACAGCATAAATGAAGCTATTTGTATTTCAAGTGAAACCTTATTTTGACACCACACACAGATTTTTCATGGCTGTGAATGAAACTCGAAAATGAAAGAAATGTTCGGCCCCTCTATCGGCTATGGGTTTGCTATTGCTGTCTCTATCATTTCAAGCGATAAGAAAAGCGAGAGCAATATCAAAGCTAAGACAGTTTTAGTTAGTCGGTAGACCCTCGGGTGTACTCGGGACCGTCGAGTGTGCCAGAGCGAGGAAGATAGTCAGCTGCTGCTGTCTGGCTACTGTCATTGTATTTTTTTTCAATGTATTCTTGGGCATGGATACTAGGCATGGACAGATGACCTCACAAAGGTCGCTGGAAACCGCTGGTTGTAGGTTGCGGAGGACCGTTCGTTGTGGAAATCGAGGGGGGAGGACTATGTTCAACAGTGGACGTCTTGCGGCTGATGATGATGATGATGATACTAGACCTTCAGCCGCAGCTATCATTACCGTACCGCTGTGTCTACAATATTCAATTTTTATATCATCGTTTTTATTTTTGCATAAACAGCCCACTAAATGTTCTCACTGCTGGGACTCGGGGCCTTCTCTCCCAAGACTCCCAAGGCTTCTGGGCTCTCCCGAGAGAGCCAAGGCCATAATCCACCACGCTGGCCCAGTGCGGGTTGCCGGATCACGCATGACTTCGAAAGTTTCTAGGTACATGTCGGTTTTCGAAAAGACAGTGGTGCGCGTGGTTTCGAACTCGGGGTCTCCGGATCGGCAGTCGCCGTTCTCCCGACTAGACCAGCAATTACTTTACGATACACCGATAGTAACTTGAGAAATATTTCTGTACTTGTTCTGTAGGAAAGCAAAATTCAATTCGGTCGATGGTTTAGCTAGCTTGTATTTACAAAGAAACTTAAACTAAGAGTACAAGTGCGGACTGTCTTGGGCCTATTAACCTATATAAATTGCATAAATAACGATTTAGTAATGCATATGAGTGTGTACATTTTAACAGTTTACAAAGTTTTGTATCGTTAGATGTCATGGGAGATGGGATATACGTTAGGTCTGTAAAATAAAATAGCAGTAGGTACTGTTGTCTAAACAACGTGACGAAACGAAATTTGAAATTGTTAACTATTAAAATCAGTAGGTACCTTATCTATACTAATATTATAAAGCTGAAGAGTTTGTTTGTTTGTTTGAACGCTAGGATCTCGGAAACTACTGGACCGATAGGAAAGATTCTTTTTTTGTTGGATACTCCATTTATCGAGGAAGGCTATAGGGTATATAACATTACGCTACTATCAATAGGTACGGAGTATGAGTGAAGAATGTAAAGAAAACGGGGAAAAATATTTCTCTTCGAGAGCTTTAGTTCCGTGAATTTAAATTCTCTTTGGTCGTTGAAGTCTGTGACGGCGCGTGTCTACATTTGAAGTTTGTGTCATTTGAAGTAATCAAATTTTTTCTACAATAATGCATTGTTGCCAGGGGGGCACAATAAGTGACGTCACAACTTGCGGGAACGAGACACTCTAATTACCTATTACTTGTGAAAAAGAGAGAAAGAGATACTGATTTTACGTCCTTATCACTGTGGCCGGGTTTTTCTCTGGCTAAGCTTTCAAATCTGACACCCGGTTCCCAAACAAAAGTCTGTTTTTTTTTTTTTTTTTTTTTTTTTTTTTTAATTTAAATTTTACAGCTCCACAGACTCCGGGGTCCGTGACCTTTGTCAATGGTTTTCTTTTTTTTGTTACATGAATCTTGGATTGGAGAAGAAAAGGAAATAGGGGAGAGTAGGGAACATTTTCTTGCTAATATAGGACTATTTTATTTTCTAAGTCGCCTCCTCCCGGCTCAGCGCCTCCACCACGACTGCATTTCTATCCTTGATGGCCATCTGCAAATTGAACTCTCGGATGGTCTTCGGTGTTGCAGACAACGCTCGCCGCACGAACCGACCGATGGCGTCGTCGGTGTCGTCAGCGTAATATGTGAAGGTCCCCGTGTGCCGTGAGATTGCGACGACCGCATGAGGCACGCTCTCGTGCAGCTTCGTGTTTGCCTTAGTTTTTATTGCGATTACCGACTCGTATGTTAGTCCCTGAGCTTCATGGATGGTAAGGATACGTGACCCGGTGCCTGAACCATAACCCTGGTTTGTCAGGGTCTCCTTCTCCTCTTGAGTGTGAACTAAAAAGAGGGTGTTTGGTTGGGTGTTGGGTATTTGCGCTCCCTTATACCTTCTCTGCTCTAGGGACTTTATGCGAGGCGCCGAGGAATACATACCCGAGTATATTTCCCTCAGCGCATATGCGACGTCCATTGGGTTTCGATGTGTGCAGAGCAACTCCTGGCTGATCTTTGTTACCAGGTTCGGGCGGTGATACCTCATTTCGAAGAGATTTTCCCTATCGATATAAGGCAGTTGATTGACATCTCCGATGAGGACAATTTCGCCAGCACCAGACAGGCGTGAGACCATTACAATGGCTCCGAAATGGTTCATGAGGGCTTCGTCCACCATGAGGCGACTGAAACTCTCTTTTCCGAATCCATTTACGAGAGTAGAAGCCATAGTTCGCACCCTGGTTTTGACCAGGTTTCCAATGCGGTGCGATAGCTTTTCTCTTAGATCTTTTGCTGCCTCAGTTGTTGTGGTGATGATAGCGTCCTTGTCCACGTCGAAGTGTCTAATAACCCATGTTGTCTTTCCACATCCCGGAACACCATTGACCCATTGTATTCTTGGTACCTCCCAATTTGCCCAAGCCGCTGTGACACTTGAGTTCCCTTCGATAATTTTGGCCATCTCTAGGATCTTGTCGTCCAACATAATTTTGGTGCATCGGGCGGTAACTACAATAGGGTCGTTTGGTGGTGTCGCATATACAGGCATTCCCGCGCGCTCTGTCTCTTTCTCGTTCAGTGTCACGAAGCCATTTTCTGCACTGTAGGCTGCCATATACTGTCCTGTCATGGTTCCCTTGATGACCCGGGAAGTAACATTGTTGTAAATGGCTGCTTCGGCCTCCTCGAGTTTCGCCTTTAATAGGCTTTCACTTCCCAGCCTATAGAACTGCATGATGTTTTCGCAGGTCTTGAGGTTGACTTGTCTTGTCGCTCTCAGTGTGGCTGTGAATTCGATAAAGGCGTTACGTGCATGACTCCGCGGCTCCGAGGCCGTGACATAACGGGGCGGTTCCACCAGTCCCATGTCGGCTCTGGTTCGGCTAATTAGTTGCTGTGAAGCTGCTTTGAGGGTCTTTGACGTCAAGGGGTTTGATGATGATGAAGGGGATAAGATTCGGAGTACGCTCCTTGCTGCTGCGTTAAAGGCCGCCACGAAAGTCGTGTTGGTTCCTCGGCTGCTGCTTTGATTGGCTGCGGCTTTTTCCGCCGCCGCCCTCTGCTGTGCTCTTTCGGAGCCGGTTTGGGCGGTCGAACTTGGAACAGGATGTCCCCAGCTGTCAGTTGCATTAGTTAGGTCGTGCGAAGGGACTCTGAGGAAGCTCAGATTTTCTCCTCTATCTTCGTATACGACAACCTCGTGATGTTTAGAGGCCTCAATGCAACCCAGCCGGTCTGCGACCCTCGCTCTTGAGTATTCAATCGCCATCGCATCCACGCTTATCACCCGGGGTGTGTCACCCGCATTTCTGCTCAGATGTGCGAGCAGCGCACTTGCCTGTGTGAAAGGCGTCCGACCTTCCGAGTACTCTATTAGTGCAATCGTTTTGTTTTTCGATCGCACCAACCGAAATCGGTGGCCGTCTACCTCGCACACTGGCATAGCATCGTAGGTTTTCCGCTTCATTGTGACTTTAGCGGTACTCCCATTGAGCAGGCACGACAATCCAGGTGACAAACGGGCGCGTTTCCGTTCCCAGGCGAAGCAAAAGCTCACTCCGAATCTTTCTTTGTTGCTGTCCATGAAGAGAGCCACTCCGCGGATACGAATCCCTGCCTCTCCTCGGTCTGCATTCTCCAGTAGCTGTTGGACGGAGATGCTTTTTGAGGGGTTATCTTGGGCGGGGACTGCATTCCGCGCGGCTTCCACGGACAGCGCGGTAGAATGTGGTGGCGAAGGGGGGCGTGTAGAATGTGGTGGCGAAGGGGGGCGTGTAGAATGTGGTGGTGAAGGGGGGCGTGTATTTGAGAGTGTGGAATTCCTATTGGTCGCTATGCGGAATGAGCTTTCCATGAAGGACAGGAGCCGTGGTCTGTTATCTGGATCTGCTAAGATATTTTGGAGATCCGAAACAACCAGCCTCCCGTCGATCATAGATTCGAGCTCATGTCTTGCGGCCATGAATCTGGGACAATCGACCAGCACATGCCAGACCGTTTCGGGTTGGTCAGGGTCACACTCGCATGCAGGACTGCTCTTGAGCTTAAATCTGTACAGATATTCAGCTATTCCTCCATGTCCCGTCAACGCTTGTACCTGGAAAGGAGTGAGTTTCGTGGTTCTCGTCAACCGATATGCGCTTGCTACATCGGGCAAGAACATCTGAGTGACTTTTCCGGTTTCCGAGGTCTCATATCGGTCCTGCCATTTCTTGACCGATTCTTCGCGTATTTTTCGTTTGACGTAGGACAAGGGGATCCCCTCGTAGTCTCTGGGTGATTTCATGACCGCCGCCGACTTCGCTAGTTCATCTGCTCTTTCGTTGCCGACGGTACCCACATGCGCTCTTATCCAGAAAAAACGAAGAGATCTCCCTTCTGCACGTATCTGTCCAATGTTTTCCTTTATACACTTTGCCAAGGGGTGACTCGTTTTCGGGTTACTTAGCAGTTCGAGTGAAGATCGGGAGTCACTCAGGACATTGACTTCTGGGTCCTTGCTTGTTAACACCATTTGAGTTGCCCGACAAAGAGCATAAAGTTCCGATTGAAAGACTGTGCATTCGGAGTGAAGCTTGAAGGTCGAGTTCTTGATTTCTCTTCCTTTTTCCCACCATGTGAGAGCAGCTCCAACTTTACCCTCAATCTTACTGCCATCAGTATAAATCTGAGGCCCTTCTGGTAGATTGGTCTTGGATTGGTAACAAAAGTCTGTTCAAAGCTTGAACTCTGATTTTTATTGATTTAATTCATCTATGTTTATTATAATAATATTTGAAACGTGTTTGTGAAAGACTTGTAAGTCATTTGTGTTTTTGTATATTAACAATGTGTGTTTGCTGTGTTTTGAGCTAAAATATCCGCAGTGAAATGTGTAAGTGAAGAAAAATCAATGGAATCTCATTTTACTCGTAAGTAGACAATATTTTCAAATGCCCACTTGATAAAAATTGATAAAGATGCATTCTAGATATCAACATGACTTAAATTTATACCATAACGGCTACATCTAGTCCAAAATTTGCAAAATATGTAAAATGTAAACATAACCTATATAACAAAACAAACAAAAAAAGTGTGACCAGTTATTTCTTACAAATTTACCCATGAAATATACAAGTCGGTACATAATTGACAGTTTATTTACTGGCCGTTTACTAATAATAAGTACTAGATTTTGCCTGCGGATTCGCATTCGTTAGTTTTTGAAGTGGAAACTTCCTTTGGCGCATTACATACAGATTTTTCGTGGGCCGTGAATTGAGGTCAAACATCATGCTTGGGAATGAAATAAATCTTCGGGTGAACTCGGAGCTATGGCCACAAATGCGTAAACATTTTTAGATGGTCATGGCGTGTTACCATGGTTACCATTACACATCTTTAGTCTAGATAGCCAATGGCCTTGACTTTAGAGCAGGCTTATTTAGATGACAATGCTTTAAAGATTTATTCCAAACTAGAAGCGCCCTCCGGTTTCACCTGCGTAGTTTCCAAAGTGTGCTGTCAAGTACTGAGTTATACATTTTCAGTTCTATCGTCAGTCTCAATGACTGCCAGTTTTTTTTCCGTTACCAATCCCTACGCTTCAATTTCTGTTTCTTCTCCTACTGACATTGCAACTCTTGTTTTCTGGAGTGGCAATTGCATCAAACTCCAATTAACTTACACTATCCTATACAGACCCTGTCCCATTCTAATGAGAACGAATGATAATTTTAGTGAAAAGTAGGTCCATTGTGTGAGTAGATTATGAAGTACTAAGCTCTAAAAGTTACGGCTGGTCTAGTCCGGAGAACAGCGCCTGCCGATCCGGATACCCCAGGTTCAAACCCGACATGCACTACTCTTTTCAAAGTAATGTGCATAATGCGGCTTAATGCCGCTAACCTAAAACGGTGAAGGAAAACATCGTGAGGACACCGACATGTACCTAGAATCTTTCAAAGTCGTGTGTCATTCACCAACCCGCACTGGGCCAGCGTGGTGGATTATGGCCTTAACTCTCTCCTTGCGAGAGAAGGCCCCGAGACCCAGCAGTGGGAACATTTAGTGGGCTGTTGATGATGAAGCTCTAAAAAAAGATTATTCATACAAATTTTCACCTCTGATTTAACCCTTTTGCAATTCCAATTACACAACTTGAATTTATCACATTTCTAGTAATAATTTTGATTGTTTTATTCATCCAAATTAATTATCATTTTTCAGATGTGACACTCTGAAGAATAGGATAAACATTGTGTGAATAATAACGCAATATTTTACATGAAGTACAAAATAAATCAATTATCCTGAATTACCACAACATCTAATAGTAGTATCTCTACTAAAACAAGGGCTTCGCATATTGAAAAAGTAAAATGTTTGTTCTATAAGTAAATTCCGAGTTACCTGTGTCAAGTCTGGGCTAGCTGCTACTAAATGGCCAATCAAACTATATTATTATAATATTGAATGTAAAGTACAATTTGAATTAAATGTTTTATTGTCCAGGTTTTGATTATTCCCCTCCTATTTTATTTATATTACATGAAACCTGTTTTTGAAATGTAATTTTAGAATGGATAGAACACGAGCTGAATTCGTACAACTATCGTAGCACTACCCTTATCCAGTGGAATATTTTCTTTATGGCAATACCTTTTGAGTATTGAATTGAAAATTGAATTGAAATTTAAAGAACGAGAAGCACTATAGTAGTCAGGAACTTTGTAACTCTATATTGTATTCCTTACTCTAAGATTGTTGCTTATTTACGTATTTTTAGGGTTCCGTAAAACGTAATAAAGTGGCCAGCAATGGATATTTTAGTATGGATTTACCTCAAATAGACGCGGGTGAAACCGCGGGGCACAGCTAGTTATTAATATATTCTATGCCTAAGGGTAAGGTTACCCTTACCCTCAATCTACTCTCAATCTATATATACGTCGATCCTATTGTCGGAGAGTTCGGATTAGTAGGGAATTAAATAACTGTTTGTAATATAGTAAAGTCTATTACAGTTTTACAATTCGCTCTTAAAAATATTCTATATACCTAATAACAATTAACACGAGCGCCCACTGGTTGTATGCGAGGCAGTTGCGTAGTTTGCCAGGAAATGTCGAGAAATAACTAAACCACAACTAGGAAAATAAACTAGGTATTACCTACCTACTGGTATTGTTTGGTAAAGGTGGTTAAATTTATTTTTATAACATAAAAACGTGACAAGCAACACATGCGCCCCATCGGGCGGTGATAGAAGAGGTGATGCGTACCATCATACGCATCACCTCTTCCTATAACAACAGGGCCACGCAGTTATTTCAGCATGTCCAAATCACTACTATCTGGGGATTTTCACATAAATAATTTCATAACAAATGTTACTATACTGTAAAACAAATTTGGTATACAATCCAGACACAGAATGTTTTGAAATTATCAATGTGAGAAGAAGGGTGTAGGTAAATTTTTGTGAAGACGCCCATCTACCACTGATATGCGCTTATCATCCAGAGGGATATTTATAATAAGATGATCAGACCGGGGATAACCCTTCAAACCAGAACAGAATAAAGTTTGGACATTACTGCTTGACGGTAGAATAACTGGCAAAGGTGTGGTAATTCCACAGGCCTACTCTGCAAAGAATCGAATGATCGAGAATGTAAACGCAACTCTGGAATTTTTGCTTGAAATTATAAGAGAGCAAGGCCCTAACCAAACAGTTAAGTACCTAGTTATGCGGTCGTACGTCGACAAGTACAGCGATGTCTAGACGATATCAGTACAATCTGCAACAATTTCCCGTCCATACAAGAGGACTAACGAATCCGGACGAAGGCTAATTAATTGCTTACCGTCGACCGAGTAAGCTGCTTACGTACCTACGCTGTTAATTTATAAAGTTGATGTCTGAGATACGAACTCTTCGTATCCAATTGACAAAGGATCGAGGAAAATAATATGACATGACGTCCAGTGAGAAATATAATTTCGTAAAGTTGTGGATGACAATGATGGTGAATAACACAAAACAAATTAGGCACTTGAAGTCGCATACTACAGATAAAAATCTAAGAAAATGACGTGTACACGTTTCTCAACAGAAAGGCGCTATGCGAAAATGTATCTGTTACAAAAATGCATTTTGTGTCATAAACAAAATGCACTCTGTATTCAATAAAAAATATTAAAGTATTCTTTTGCGATTTCTGTGATGTGTCCATAGTAAGTTATTTTTATTGGTGAATAGAACAACTACCTTTTCGTCTTTTTTAAACAAGAGTAACAGGATAAAAAAGACGTGCCCTGGTGGTAAACAATACCATTTTTAAAATCACAAAATATTACTTTATTCTTCATAAAGGAATACTTTTCAACGTGAATCTGCATATTGGCAGTTTTGTTTTGCTAACCAGTTTTTGTACGACATTTATCTACTTTGATTTTGCTTTCAAGTATTTTTCAATTTTATCCTATTAATATTATAAATGTCAATGTTTGGATATTTGTTGCACAATCAAGTCGTAACATACTCGTATGAACGGATCGGGCTGAATTTTGGAACACAGATAGATTATAGTCTTGGAAGAACACATATGCAAAAACTAGGCTTACATTTTATCCCGGGAAAATAACGGGAACAGGAACTACGCGGGTAAAACCGCGGGGCGCTGCTAGTATATAATAATAATTAGAGATATAAAGTAGTAGTGCCTGTGAGTATAGTATAATTGCCAAACCTCTCACCATTACACTAGAGTTGAATACATGCATACCTACATTATACCTACTAGACTCGACCTGAATGCCCCCATGCATACCTACATTATACCTACTACGAGGGTCAAACTGAAAGTTCTTAGAACTGGCCACTTATAAACAATATAATAAAAAAATAATTCTATAATTTGAAAATAGAACTCTTTGCCAATATTACTGAGTATATACTTCATTCATTTGTCATTTGTTTTACGATTTGGCGGCAAATTGAAAATTGTCTGTGTCACGTCAACATGAATTTAACACGAGAAAATTTTCGTGCAATGATTTTTTATGACTTTCGATGTCATTTAAGTCAACAAGAAAGTTATGATAGACTACGATTGGCCTTTCACGATGAAGCCCCATCTCGTGCGACTGTTTACAACTGGTTTAATGAGTTTAAACGTGGTCGCACTAATCTCACTGATGATTTACGTGAGGGACGGCCTTCTACGGCGACGACTGAAGATAACATCTGTGTTGTGCGGCGTATGATAGAGACTGACAAAAGAGTGACCTATCAGCAGATTCGGACAAGCTTAGGCATCGGTATGAGTCAAGTGCACAAAATCCTACACGAACATTTAGCGGTCAGGAAGCTTTGCGCCCGGTGGATACCTCATAATTTGACTGAGGCTCAAAACTCCATCGTGTGGATTGGTGCCGTAAAATGATTGAAAGATTTAACGGAGGTGACTCAAATGCTGTGTTCGACATACTAACAGGTGACGAAAGCTGGATTTACTGTTATGATCCTGAAACCAAAAGACAATCTGCTCAGTGGGTGTTTCCTTTCGAGGAGTTGCCAACTAAAGTGAAGAGAGATCGAAGTCCGGGGAAAAAAATGGTGGCCTCGTTCTTTGGAAGGATAGGTCATTTCGCAACAATTGTGTTAGAGGATCAAAAAACAGTTTCTGCAGAATGGTACACTACCAATTGTTTGCCACTTGTCTTGGAAAAAGTTCGAGAGAAACGACCTCGCAGTAGGATCCTCCTTCACCACGACAACGCCTCATCGCACACCGCCAAGCGAACGATCGACTATTTGGCGACATCAAACGTTGAATTACTGGGTCACCCGCCGTATAGCCCCGACCTCGCGCCTTGTGATTTTTATTTATTTTCAAAAATTAAAGAAAAACTTAAAGGAAAGCGGTTTATGAATGCTGAAGAAGCGGTGGCTGCGTATCGCGATGCCATTGAAGAGACCCCTAAGGACGAGTGGGCAAAGTGCTTTTCCCAGTGGTTCCATCGCATGCAGCGGTGTATTGACGTGAATGGACAATATTTTGAAAAGATATAATTAAACTAATAACTGGCTAATGTAATCAGTTTTTGATTTTCTAAGAACTTTCAGTTTGACCCTCGTAGACTCGACCTGAATGTTCCACACCCAATGCCTCTCTATCACCCACAGAAATCTAAATAATAAGGTAATAGAAATGCCATAGATTTCAAATTACTTGCAAAACGTATGTCGCCACATTTCCCCTACCCCCGTGGTCACAAATACATGCACGTACTATTCGAATACATATCCACTCACACACGAACAGTTGCACATTAAGAACCACGGTCTGTGATTGCACCACACACATCCATAAACGCTTATCAGTGAACCTACTAATACATTGAAAAATAAACAATTTTTCACATATATACTAGTGCTTGACAAATTTTAAAATATATCGATATATCAAAAAACAGTCTAATTTTAATTTTCGATATTGCACCAAAATTAACACTTTATACACATAATATACCAGTATTCATTGTTGACAACATAAGTATCCACAAGGTTAGACCTTAGTCTATATTATATTATCTTATTTTATGCACGTATTATACATGTAAGAGGAAGGTTTCCTCTTGAAATATTTTATCTATTAAAAAACCCGCTTCAAAATCGGTTTGGTGGTTTTAAAGATCTAAGCATATATATGGACGGACAGACGCGAGAAGTAACTTTGTTTTATACTATGTAGTGATATTAGGATCTTGAGGCCAAATAAAATGATAAATTTGAACATTACATATTTTATTAATAATTGATGAATAAGAAAGTAATACTTACCGCATTTTTTGTTTTTTTATCGATATATTAACAATTTCATCGACATATTAGGCTAAGGACATTGCGCCGTCACAGCGCTAACTCACGACTGCAACCTGCGGCCATACCACGGAAAATTTGAGGATGTGACAATATCGTCAATTTTACATTACATTGCTGTTTATAGTTGTACCACTCTAGATGTTTGTTAACTTATGCAGCCATGGTGTGCAAAATGGCAATAAAACCCATAATGTATAATTTATCATAGTGGATCATTGGACTCCGTTTATTTGATCAAAAAAACACAATTAGGATAAAAAAAATACTTATTGGTGAAATTTAATCCCCTTAATGGTATAATTGCAAGTTATGGAAGAAACTTCCACAAATAGTTATGCTGCAAAACACCATTTTTAAAGCTGATTCACGTCTGCCGGTTCGAAGAAGACTAAACTACAACTCGGGCACTGGTGGCCTAAAAGTCACCTGTGCGGCGACAAAGTCAAGCGGTTATGCGACTTCTATTACCTTATTATTTAGATTTCTGTGCTATCACCTCAACTCTATACGCTCTTAAACGAACAGATAAACAAGACATACCTAATTTAACAGTTACTTATCTATTCTTAAGTATTCTGAGTAAACGATTATTAATGACAAATGACTAAGTAACCACTCAATAACGAAATAGATACTTAACAAAACAATTGATTGATGAACTCAATATTGATTTAGCTAGACCCAGATTAACTGCGCTAACAATTCATCAGTTCTCGGAACTTAACTTTAAAATATCTTAAGTCTTTGGAAAATCCAATAAAACATTTTCATCAGTACAAAAAATGTAATTAAAATGTAATGTAAATGAGTATGCTTTCTTTTTTAATATCACAGTACAAAAGTATAATAACTTAGCACTACGTAAAACTAAACGTTAAATTATTATCCTTTTTGCACAACGTCCCAATCGTCGGAGCGGTCGTCATCTGTTTTCTCTTGGCAGACAGCTTCGAAGTAAGTCGGTGGCCGAGCTTCGGAATAATCGAGAGCTTCTGTGCAAGGGTCTAAGCTCCGTCGCTCCCCGATAGCCACGGGTATATCTACCTGAGCATTCACATGCGGTATCGGCAGCCTCAAAGTCACACGGACTCTGTATTCCCTGGAAATAATTCTAGAATACTGTATGGAGTAGCATTCAGGGAGAGTCGGCAGCGTACAAGATAATGTCCGTTCCTGTCTTGATTGAACACCTGGCATTGACGCCTCACATTTCTTCACTTTCTTCGTGCTTCTATTTGTCCTTCCACAGTCTGCAGTGTAAACAGTGTGGTCGTACAGCTCTGCTTTGATGCCAAAAACATCAATATTCGATTGGTTCATCACATTGCAAACTAGCTTGATATTTTCTCCGGGAGTCAATCTAGTCTTGGCTATTTCAGCTCGTAATTTAATCACGGGTTTCTTCGTTGAAAACAGTGCAAATACAGACTTTTCTAGTCCGAATATCACTGGTCCTTCAGGTAACGGTTGTCCGTTACTATCGAGCACATCAACAATACCATAAACCGGTATTTCGGCCGTAAATTCCTTGTTGAAACTGAATAGATTTGATTTTACAAACTTTAGTTGTACTTTGTAGACGATCGAGCCCGTGCGGTCTTTGAATGTTGTTGGGATACCGTCTGAGGGTAGGAAGAACTCGAAGGGGTGTTCGTAGACTCCGTGTAAGGTGACCGTCGTTTGTGGTCGTTTGTTGGTTATGTTCAGGTGGGTCTGTATATAATTTTCGTTTCCGGTATAAGTAGTAGAGGATTTGTTCGAGTCTTCCTCTGACCAGCTGCACTTGCCTTTGCCGAGGAATGATAACGTCACGTCTTTAAACTCCGTTCGTTCGTCGATAGCGTACTTTACTACACCTCTGACCACATCGCCGGGCTTGTAGACACCTTCGCTAAGTTTGTTTATCAATATTTGACATGTTATTCCCATTTTGAAAACACGCACAAACTTTTATAAATGTCTTTCAATGGAAATAGTACCGTAAATAAACGACACACTCGTCCCACTAAACACCGCGTACAATAATAAACAACATGTATAATGTATTGTGTTTAATCCCTTCGACAAAGCGAGTTTTGATAAGTGATGACTCAACACGCAACGCAACAATACTAAGCCTTTCACGCACGCCGCTACTAGCGCTTATTATACGATATTAGAAAACTATTCTATACAAGTACAGTAGTTTCAGTTATTCGCCAGTTACGAGTCACGAGGACAGTAGAACGCGACCTCGGTTGTGGTGACGTCACCGATTATCGACCAATGCCAGCAGCTCACATTTGCCGCGTAAATTCAAACATGTTTCGTTTTAACTAGTTTTTTTTGTATTCAAGAATCTTGATAGGATATACATTTAATTTATCATGAGTATCGGATCGGCTCATTTCATAATTGATTTATCGTCAAGGTACAAGTGCTTATCTATTGCGTCGTTAGCTTTTACAATATACATAAATAATGATGCAATGTAATTTTTTCAAATTATTTGACCAAATTTTCTTCTTCTTTCTTTGGTTCTTTCGGTTCGTTGGGCAATTTGTTATTGTAGGTATACTTTAAATGACATAGAATTTAGACCCTAGGTAAGCAATCTTAATTTTGAATGCGCACGGTTTTACTACACTTTTAAATTTTATTATATTCTAGCTGAACCTTGCTCGCGTTGCTACGCCATCTATCGAAAATGGGTCGTACCAATTTTGAACAAATTCGGTTACCTTAGGTTCTAATGAGACAACTTTTCAAAGATAGAAATGGGTCGTACCAATTTTGAACAAATTCGGTTACCTTAGGTTCTAATGAGACAACCTTTGAAATGGGTCGTACCAATTTTGAACAAATTCGGTTACCTTAGGTTCTAATGAGACAACCTTTGAAATGGGTCGTACCAATTTTGAACAAATTCGGTTACCTTAGGTTCTAATGAGACAACCTTTGAAATGGGTCGTACCAATTTTGAACAAATTCGGTTACCTTAGGTTCTAATGAGACAACCTTTAAAAGATAGACACATGCTGTTACGCAACGAACGCTCTCAAAATAAAGTGGCCAAGTGCGAGTTGGACTCGCCCATGAAGGGTTTCGTTGCAGCAAGTAACATAATATACATAGTACACATAGTTCTTGTAGTTCGTTGTAACTTTGATCGAAGTTTTAATAATAGTGTATTTATGACGTACTAAAAAAAACTACTCATCAGATCGAGTTCAAACTAATTTTCGTTGGTAGTTTACATGGTAATGTACATCATATATTTTTTTTAGATTTTTCATTCTCTTACTTTAGAAGTTAGAGGGGGGGGACACACATTTTACCACTTTGGAAGTGTCTCTCGCGCAAATTATTCAGTGTAGACAAAAACTATATTAGAAACCTTAACATCATTTTTAAAGAGCTATCGATAGACACCCCACACGTGTAGGTTTGATGAAAAAAAATTTTTTGAGTTTCAGTTCTTAGTATGAGGGGCAACCCTAATTTTTCTTTTTTTTAATTTTTATTGTAAAAATCTTAATGCGGTTCACAGAATACATCTACATACCAAGTTTCAACAGTGTAGCCCTCATAGTTTCGGCAAAAAGTGGCTGTGACATACGGACGGACAGACAGACAGACAGACAGACAGACATGACGAATCTATAAGGGTTCCGTTTTTACGTTTTACGGAACCCTAAAAAGCAATATTTTTTCCCGTTTGTGTCACAGTTTTCATTCATGCTTCGTTCTTGTTGATAGTAGCGTAATGTTATAAATAGCCTATAGCCTTCCTCGATAAATGGACTATCCAACGGAGAAATAATCTTTCAATTCGAACCAGTAGTTCCCGAGATCCTTACGTTCAAACAAACAAACAAACTCTATTATTATAGACTAGCAACTCACCTTCGTACCACCATGCTTTATTTTCGTCAATATTTTCTCAATTTTCTGCTATACAAACCTTGTTGTGACATTGAGAACAATAACGAATACGTAGATTAAAGAATCATGCAATTTAGTGTAGTCATTCAAACGTTATGAGCTACATACATTTCAAAGATCCATTTTTATTTTTATACAGATTAAACAAGCTGTTTAAAAAAAATGTGGATTCACACAAATCGTCACATGCTTTCGTCCAGAGCACGTCTACACACAATCACACACCCCTGTCATATCATCACTCCGCTCCATTCGAAGCGATAGGCGACGTGGGCGAAGGATTCCGACCTACAAAATCCTCTACTTTGGTTTACCTAGCGAAGGTGAACCACTTTTTATTATTTAGTTATTCCCATTAATTAAACAGATTTGGAGAAAAATTAATGACGTGAATGATGTTTTCATTGTAAACCCATATTTATCATTTTATATTACACTTCGGAGAGTGTGTAACTGCATGATCTAATACCACCTTGCCCTTTCTTCTATCGGACTTCTCGTATCTCGAAAAAGCGACACAGTTTCATGGTTGACGTTCCAAAGACACGTTTGTGATAAGGTCTAGGTTGTGAAATGAGTTCACTGGAAATGAAATGAGTTTACAATCTTGGTGTCTTCAAATCGCGAGTGAATCAGTTTTTTCTAGGTAAGCACTTTTTTATATTAATTTCTAGGTAAGCAATTTTAATATTATTACTAGTTTTAAAATGCCTTATTCAAATTCAATCCAAAGATGACACAAGCAATAACTAAATTTCAACAGTTGTTTTCACAATATAAAATATGACATGTTTGTAGTGCGAGCGGGACAGACCAGCGAGCGGTACGTGAGCGGACACGCCGGCTTGGAAGTGAGACAGCGCTATACTCCGCGTACCTGTGCGAGCGAGAGGGCGCCACACCCCACGTACCTGTGTGAGCGAGAGGAGATGCAGATAGAACTCGTGCGCGTCTTGCTGCCGCTTGCTCCTGAACTCGGGGTGGTCGCGGCCGACCAGCGAGCGGTACATGTGAGCGGACACGCCGGCTTGGAAGCCGTCCGCCTCCGGAACTGAATACCGACCGGAAAGGAGACCGACACCCAGTTTTGCACTACAAAGAAAAATAAATTATTACTTTACGTTTTTTTAATGTAAAACATTTATGGGTAAAGCAAAATCATCATTTCACGACATCGTTACTTAACGCATTTCTAGATGGCCGTGCTTAAAATACTAATCTAGATGGCCATGCTTAGAAAACTTATCTACTTGACTATGCTAAATAGTTACGGCTGGTCTAGTCGGGAGAACGGCGGCTGCCGATCCGGAGACCCCGGGTTCAAACCCCACACGCACCACTGTCTTTTCGAAGTCATGTGCGTAATGCCGCTAACTTAAAACGGTGAAGGAAAACATCGTGAGGAAACCGACATGTACCTAGAATCTTTCGAAGTCATGTGTCATCCGCCAACCCGCACTGGGCCAGCCTGGTGGATTATGGCCTCTTTCCTCTCTCCTTGCGAGAGAAGGCCCCGAGTCCCAGCAGTGGGAACGTTTAGTGGGCTGTTGATGATGATGATGCTAAATAGATACATTCCAGACTAGCAGCGTCCCGCGGTTTCACCCGCGTAGTTTCCAATGTGAGCTATCAAATTCAAAGTTATAAGTTTTCACTTCTATTGGCAGTTTACATTATGTTTCCCGATATCTCGAGAACGCTCGAAGTGATTTTTACAATTATTTTTTTGTTCGAAAGGGTATAATATGTACTCCCAAAATAGTCCTATACAGGGTTATTGGTAATCAGCCTGGATCCTTTTAAGGGGATGTTAGGTACATTCAATACGTCAACTTTTGTTCTACAGTTTTAAAAAAAAAGTGTTTTTTTTCTTTTACAAAAAAATATAAAAAAATATTTGCACGGTCTAAAAGCATCGAACTCTCCGTAATAATTCGTAAAAAGAGCGCGTACGTTATTTAACGCGCAAAAAATGATGTGCCGAAGTGAATAAACATTAAAAAGTCGCTAAACAGTACAAAAAAGGACAACAAACACTAATTTCTTTTGGGTTATCTATTGAGTTTTAACGAAAGTTGTAGAACAAAAGTTGTTTGTTTAAATATACAGAACATGCCCTTAAACGGATGCAGGCTGATTACCAATAACCCTGTATATTGCTTTGCTTAGTTTGGGGTCAGATGGTGTTGTTTGTGATGCCCACCAATATTTATTTATGTATTTATATTTTTTTCGTAATCTGTGGAGCAGTTTTAAGTAGAATTCAGTTGTTTCATTTTTCAGTATAAATAAATTATTTTCACTCCACTAGTATTATAATATCATTATCTACACATCTATCTACACATTACTGCTTGGCGGTAGAATAACTGGCAAAGGTGTGATACCTCCCCAGGCGGACTCTGCTACCACAACAAAAGCAGCAGATATAATGAACGTTAAGAGTTTTAATAATTACGTTTGAACGTCGAAATCGTTGACAGGGTCTTCGGGGAACTTCGAGAAAATCTCGGGAGCGCCCTCCACGTAGCGCCGGACGAAGTCTGGTATCCGGAATATCACCTACAACAACACATCAATATGTTTGCATTACAAGGAAGCATAAGATAATTAAATTTTGTATCACTTTTTGACACGTTTGGGCTGGTCATGTCTGCCGCATGTCGGATGGTCTTTGGGCCATGATCACCACACAATGGAAGCCAGGGGGTCTACCGCCGAACGAAAAATGTCATAGCCTTGATGTTTCTCTCTCTTTTCTTTTCGCTTGAAATGATAGAGACAGCATTAGCAAAGCGATAGCCGATTTAGTTAGGCGGTAGAAGCGCAGATCGCAAACGATGTCGCAATAGAACAAATAAGCGATGGCGGAATGCCCTCAATAAACATCTCAATTATTGGTACACACTGGCTCAGGACAGAGACAAGCGGATGGAGGGTAGGAGATTCAGGTTAATAAGGAAATAATAATACCACTAAGCCGAGAAAGACAAGCTTGGCAAGTACCTTGACTTGGCTCATGAAGTTACCGCGATGTGGGATGCTGATTCCACGATCATAGTTCCGATAATACAGCGAAAAGTCTAGTCAGTCGAGTTACTAATATCTTAAGAAACTTTCGCGACGATTGGATGGCGGGTCAGATGCACGCGGCGGTCATCCTCGACACAGCGCGCACCGTCAGGAGGTTCCTTACTCTGCAGCCCTAACCGTCGGTAGCTTGGGCTCTGCCCCGCTGCTAGCGGGTATCTAACTAGTTTTATAACGTGTTTATGTTTTTTCTTATACATTGATTTTGTAAAAACTTTCAACGTAAGGAAATGAATAAATGAGTGATAAACATGATCTGGTGTCATGGGACACCAGGTAGGAACGAAGGTCCTTCGGATGAATAGAGAAGCAAAACAATTTGCAAAAAAAAATGTTTGTCTGTAAAGTCGGTTTACTGACGATAGAACGTGACAACGTCTTAAGAAAATACTGATGGAATGGTAGCATTTTTCAAAAGAAAATTTTAATTTCATTTGTTTAATAGATTTGTATGTAAAAAGTAATCAGTAGAATTTAGTCATTTTCAATCAAAACAATGCAAAAAACAATGCAAAAAAGCTTTTAGATGCCGGGGATCGAACCCGGGGCATTTCACATCCAAAGCGAACGCTCTACCACTGAGCTACATCCCCGCTTGAACTACTGGTCGAAATAATTAATACAACTGTAACAAACATGCGGCGAGGTAACGACCGACGGTAACGGTACATGACGTCATGTTTTGTGGGCGTGCAGCCGGCTTCATCGAATTATAAGACGTTATCACGTCAAAAACGTTTTTTTTAATGGTTATTTATGGTACGATCATCTGAAAAATAAAGTTGGCAACACTGGTCCTGGGCAGTTTTACGCATCACTTCCATTATACATCTTTCTTGCGGTTTTAGCGTAAGCGTAGGTAGCGCAGCAAAATCCCTATCTTCTCCAAGCCTCCCGTAAGGAACTTCGTTCCAAAAACGTAACGTGGTTTAAAATGTATTCACAGGTAACTCAAGTGTTCTCGAGTCAGTCCAATCCTAATTAAGTTTCATCTATATACCTTTCTTCAAGTTGAGCGTGCACTTTCCTTGAAAAAGATCGCCGGATGCGGTTGAAACTTAAGTCGGATTGGACTAATTCTAGCACACGTGAGTGAAGACAGCAATAAGAAACAGATGAGTTTAGGGCACACCTAGCACAAAACTTATTTTAAAAGCGCAGACGACGCGTATTCTGGGCCGTAGATACCGATTTCGTATAGATTCAAAAGCGCGTAAAATTAGACGTGGGCGTTGAATCAACGAATGGTTCATTTCAACTGTTTACTAAGCATGAACGGATAGACTAGTTCACAGTTCTCCGGTAAACTAGTCGAAGAATGAACTATACGACTATACGCGTAATCAAGCAAGGAGACTGTTGTCGACTTGTCGATGCTTTTTAACAAAGGGCGATGTAACGTGTGCGAGAGAGACAAAAATAATGACGAGAGACGAGAGTCACTATAGCGCACTGGGATGAATTTTGCTGTACATTGCGCGCATACACATAAAAGAGTAAAATACATTCATACTAAACGTTCGATGAATTGCAAAACTGAATATCCTACCGGAACAAGTATAAACTTGTTTATTTTACAGAGTAAACGTAAAATCAAAATAGTTTCTAATGCCATATAAAAAGGGGCATATTTCTTTGAAACTTCTTGTGGTTTTGAATTGTTTTTATTTTTGTTTACATATTTTTTAGTTTCGAGTGAAATAAGTACGTTACACGTTGAAATTCGTCTAGAAAATTTACGTATCATACTTGTACAATTGTAATTTGTAAATAAAACCGTAAAATAAGTGTAAATTAGGGAACCGTAAAAAAAAGGGTAAATTAGTAAACTGTAAAACAGTGTAAATAATAAATAATTAAGGTTAATATTTTGAACAGTTTGTTTCTTTGTTTATCTCTTGTGTACCTATATAGGCACCTCGAAGAAATACTATTTTTTTTTAATTTAAAATCGGTACGTAAATTTAATCAGTTGATTTTGACCCTAGTCTATTCTAAGCGTTTATTACGTTTACCAATAAACATAAACGATTACACGTAATCATCTATTCCGTTCATGGAGTAAACTAGTCGAACATTAAACGGTTTCTTAGACTAGTTCACTGTCGACGGTAAACGGTCTCGTGTACGTCGACGCCAAAACCGTCAACGACCCACCTCTAGCGTAAAACGGGATAAAAACGCGCGCGTGAAGCGCGTTCGTAACTCATTTGAAGAGTGTACAAAGGGGCAGAGGAGGGGCGTCGATAAACAACTGATGAGGAGTATTTGATCAAAAAGCGGAAGCTACGAGCGACTACAGCGCGTCCGTATCGCTGTATTTGTGCGCGTATACGCACGGTTCACGATCGCTCCATGTGCTTAGGTTACAAGATTGCGTCCGAATCTCGTTTGACGCGCGTATACGTGCGTCATCTGCGCGTCGTCTGCCGCGTTTAAAATACGCCGTTAGCTGAGGGCCTTAAGAGTTAGATATTAATCGATTGGCGTCGTGGCTTAGTGGGTAGTAACTCTGCCTGCGAAGCCGAGGCTCGATTCCCACCCAGTGCAAATATTTGTGTGATGAATTCAAATATTAATACTGTGTCTGGGTGTGTTATAAGTATGTATTTAAAAGTATATCAGTATTATTTATCAGGTATCTGGCTTCCATAATACATGTTTGTAGTCGGATGGTGTTGTGTGTGAAAATTGTTCACCAATATTTATTTATTTATTTATAATGTTTGTTACCTGCATGACGCTGTTGATGTAGCACGAGTTGCCGAGGTTGTTGAGGCCGGTGAGCGCGGGTCCGGTCAGCGGTCGCAGTTCGCTGCTCGACTCCTGAAGCGTGTTCCACTCGCCGGTGCGCTGGTTCATCTCCAGTTCTAGTTCCACCATCGATTTCTCAGTCTGCATAAGTAACAATCATGTTAAAACTAAGCATGTCATGTTAGCATGTTTATTGGTTTGGGAAGAAATGGGAAATTTTTATTACCGGTTTGTCGCTTTGTTTTTTGGGAGATTTTACCGAACACGGGACATAGAACAGTGACCTTGACCGTTGCTACACGACGGACAATGTATAAATGCATTTCCCCTACGAAAATAGAAAGAGGTGTTGGGATAGAAGCCTAAATAAAACATTAATTAAAAAATTTAAAATCAAGCTTTTATTCAAATGCTCTAAAACGAAGAAAAGTACCATATTATTGCATTGTCACCGAAGTTACGTATATATACCAAATTTCAAACTTATCTAACGTTAGGAATTGGTTCTAATTTAACTTACAAGATTTGTCCCATACTAACCATCGATACAAACCATGGTTTATATCGATGATACAAACATACTAACAAGGCAAGTAGAATAAAAGCTATTATAAAAAAGGGATAGTTTACCTTCTGCAGATGCTGTACATTGATGCCGAAGTGTTGGAGATGGTCGGCCAGTAGGGGATCTTCTACCATATCGTCCTCGGCGTAAGAGAATACGTCTCCTTTACCGTCGGCGGTGATCGTGCCCAGCTTCACGGCGAGAGGGTAGCCGGTCTCGCGGTAATGCTCTACCTGCGAACAATTATTTATTAATAATTAGCTGACACGGCGAACTTTGTACGTCCATACTTTTTTCCTAATTTCCCAAATTGTCTGCTATACAAACCTTGTCCCAACAATAACGAATGTATTAAACAAATAATCATCCAATTTGGTGGCATCATTCAAAATTTATGAGCGTACATACATTTTGAAGATCTATTTTTATGTATAAGATTCTAGTCTAGTCGGGAAGTCGTTCCTTGATATTTTTTCATGTATTTACTATCCATAATGCGGCGCCGTGCCGCCGTACGGTTATGACTCATCAAATGAAAAAAAATGGAATCTACCCTCAAAATGTTGAGGGTAGTTTTGATTAAAAAAAGTCGAAGTGAACATTTAACAACTAAAAATTATGCGGCAACTGCAATAATAAAAAAAACTATAAACTAGTGACATGAATGAATAGGAATTTGTCTTAAAATGTTCACAAACAAGAAATTAAAGCGGTAATATGGTTCGCAAACTCACAGCGTGATCGTTCCCGCCGGAGCCGTCGAAGAACCGGCGGCCGCAGAGCACGGTCCCGTCGGTGAGGTTCAGCCACAGGTTGGCCGTCAACTCGCACTTGGCGCACGTCCACCCCGACGGGGGGATCTTCACGCCGTTGTCTAGCTGCTTCAGGCTTAGTGCGTGTCTGTGAATTAACAGTGATACAACTATAATAATAGATTTTATGATAATTCATTGACTATGAGATATAGATTACAAAAACTTAGTAAAATCTATACTAATATTATAAAGCTGAAGAGTTTGTTTGTTTGTTTGAACGCTAGGATCTCGGAAACTACTGGACCGATACGAAAGATTCTTTTTTTATTGGATACTCCATTTATCGAGGAAGGCTATAGGGTATATAACATTACGCTACTATCAATAGGTACGGAGTATGAGTGAAGAATGTAAAGAAAACGGGGAAAAATATTTCTCTTCGAGAGCTTTAGTTCCGTGAATTTAAATTCTCTTTGGTTGCTGAAGTCTGTGACGGCGCGTGTCTACATTTGAAGTTTGTGTCATTAAAAGTAATCAAATTTGTTCTACAACAATGCATTGTTGCTTATTTACGTATTTTTAGGGTTCCGTAAAACGTAATAAAGTGGCCAGCAATGGATATTTTAGTATGGATTTTCCTCAAATAGACGCGGGTGAAACCGCGGGGCACAGCTAGTAAAGATATATAATATAATAGCACAGTTGTTTTTGAAGTGAAAACTTCTTTTGGCGCAACCCCAGACTGATTTTTCGTGGGCTGTGAATTGAATTCTAGCGTCATGATCGGGAGTGATAAGACATTTTTGGGTGAACTCGGGACCACGGCCATTGGCCGCCTAGAAATGCGTCAGCATTTCCCATTGGCAATCTAGAAATGCGTTAGCATAAGGCCATGCTCATGGCCACGCCGCAGGTTTCACCCGCGTAGTTTCCATAGTGTGCTATCAAATTCTGAATTATAAGTTTTCACTTCTATCGGCAGTTACCATGATAGGCATATTTTTTTCTATTTTTTACTTTCTGTTTTATTGTATACTAGCAGGGTCCCACGGTTTTACCCGCGTAACCGCGCGATTTCTAAATTTCATCCCTGATCCGTTACGTTACGACGTGATTGAACAACGAACATCAAAATATCCATACATTGACCTTTATGATATTAGTAGGTTTTCGCAATTGCACAGTTTTGAAAAGGTATTGGCACCCGATGCAGTCTATGACTAATTCTTGAGCCAATGAGTCACACTTTCTAAACCAAATTGTATGGTGTCTGAATAAATTTATTTTATTTACAGTTTAAAATAAAAGCGGCCAAGTGCGAGTCGGACTCGCCCATGAAAAGCAGCAAGTAGCATAATAAATAAGTTATTGTAGTTTGGTGTAACTTTGATCGATGTTTTAATAATAGTGTAGGTATTTATGACGTAGTAAAAAAAAACTAGGTACCAGTAGGACGACGCGAACTAGCGATAAATGTTAACATGGGGCATGGGTGACTGTGTGTGGCCGTGACAAATAAAAAATTCTTATTGTTGTAACTACTTTTGAAGTAAAAACTTCTTTCGGCGCACTTACACACAGATTTTTTTCGTAGGCTTTGATTTAGGCTGATCGTCACGTTTCGCCCCTCAATACTGTCCTGTCTTCGTCAAACGACTATAGGACTTATTACACTGTAATAGGCACCAGAGGACATTTGAAATGAAATGCCACAGGATTCTTGATAAAAAAAAAAGTAACTGTCGAAAGCTTGGTTGCTATTGTTCGCAAAAAGACTAAAGACGGAGAAAAAAGAAAGTCAGATTAATTTCGGAAAGTTTGCAGCTGATCTGCAATTTAAAACCGCCAGGAAAAGGAGGCTTTTTTATGTCGGTTAAAAATACACTTTATACTTACACTGAAATTTCTCGCTGTTCACCGTCCCATGTACCAGACATGGCTGCTATCTCAGCTATCTTGAACGGAGACTCTGCATCAACAACGGCTTGCACTGATTTGTTGACCTGTAAATGTGTAAATATTCACCAGTAAAATATCTACTAATATTATAAAGCCGTTGAGGTTTATTGTTGACCACTCTAATCCCACTATTACTATAAATGTCATTGTATGGATGTTTGTTGCTCAATCACGTCCTAACGTCTGAACGGATCGGGCTGAAATTTGGAATACAGATAGATAATTATCTGGAAGAAAACATAGGCTACGTTTTATCCCGAAAAAAATACCGGGAACAACGTGGGTAACACCGCGGGGTACTGCTAGTATTAGATATCTAACGTTAGATATTCATGGGATCCCTGAGTGCTATAGGCTATGTATTATGTACCACAGGCGAAGCCGGGCGGACCACTACTGCTCACTAAAAAAGACAAGATGAGCTAATGGCTACAACGTGCAATTCAGTCTAAAGGGGCGTCCATTAATTATGTAAGGTCAGTGCATCCTCACTCGCTCAAGGTCGCGCGGTTTTAGCCTACAGCTAGACCGTCCCTCCCAGGGAACAAGTGCCAGTCGGTTGTCGGACGCACGGCTGAGCGCTCGCGCAACACGTTTCCCGCGCATATTGTTATTAGATATGTCGACAACCCTCCGCGCTAGACAGGGACAGAGTTACGCGTTAGAAAGAGCGCAAAAGTTTATTTGAAAATCGCGACAGGTGTTGCGAGCTGAATTGAACTTTGTTGTGTCCCAGCAAGAGTCGCTATTTATATAATTGTTTTCGGTAAGTGAGGCTTCTGTACTAATATTTTTTATTCTGTGGTAACGTGTTTAAGGTTTTAGGGGGGGAGGGGGTCGAGTCTAATCTCACCCAATCTCACGTGGAAGGAGGCGGTGGGTGATCTCGGCAAATCTCACGTCAATTCTGCGAGAAAACTGGGCTAAAAAATGTGTTTCCAAAACTCAGCACAAAACGGGTCGAACAAAGTGTCACGAAATTTTAACAAAACCCCTCTTGGTGAGGTTTTTGTTTTGTTTGTGAGATTTCAGAGAGATTTTGAGAGAAGAAATAGTGTTTTTTTTTTGGTGTAGAATGAAGGGACGAGCAGGACATGTAATCCTGATGGTAAGCAACACGCCTGCCCATAACAGCAGTGTCACACAGCTATTGGAACACAAAGATCCTACATCATCACCTAGCACTGCAATGCACTTCATCATCCAGAGATCTAAAACGATTTATCTCTGTGCCCTTTAATGTTTCAGGTCAATAGATAAACAATAGTCCAATTAAGGTCTGAGCCGACTTGTACAACTCGGCTACCAACCAAGAAATAAAATACACTCAAATATGAGCTTTATGTCATTATTGTCAAGATATAGATTACATTGGCAACACAAATTAGCAGAGTACTCGCTGAGAGCCGTCTGCTATTTTTTTTTTATATTAAAGAGTGAGGAGACGTGCAGGACATGTGACTGATGGTAAGCAACATATTGCTAATGTAATCTATATCTTAACAGGCATGACAAAGCCCATATTTGAGTGTATTAAACCTACACTTTGAGTGACCTTTAAACTAAAGGGTCAATTAACCAACTTACCACTTCAGGTAGGCTAGGGTTAGGCCACGGGTAGGTGTGGAATCCGGGTAACACCACTACGCTATAGTGATCGGTGTACGTGAATTTAGGCTTGCCGGCCGCCGGGTCGAAGCCGCCCTCGACGCCGATGGCTAAGCGAGTGATTTTCTTCTCGGGTCCGTCGCCCGTTTGTTCAGGTTCAGGGATCTGAAATAACAAAAATAGGATGTAAGATATCTTCTTTGTGTCGATGCTTTTTGTTTTTTGTAGCGAAAACTTATTTTGGCGCGCCACACATAGATTTTTCGTGAGCTGTGAATTGAATTCTAGCGTCACGCTTGGGAATGATAAGAAATCTTCAGGTAAACTCAGGGCCATGGCCATCTAGAAATGCGTCACGACCTCCAGTTTCACCCGCGTAGTTTCCAAAGTAAGCTTTCAAATTCTGAGTTATAAGTTTTCACTTCTATCAGCAGTTCCTATGACCGGCAATTTTAGAAGTGAAAACTTCTTTATGCGCGCCTAGACAAATTTTTCGTGGGGTGTAAATTGGATTCTACCGTCACGCTCGGGTATGATAAGAAATCTTCGGGTAAACTCGGGACCTTGGCGATTGGGCATCTAGAAATGGTGTAACCGGAGGGCGTGGCCTCGCCATCATGGCATGGCCATCTAGAAATGCGTGAGCCAATGGGAAATGCTGACGCATTTCTAGATGGCCATGCCATGATGACGTCCTCCGGTTACACCCGTGTAGTTTCTAAAGTAAGCTATCAAATTCTGAGTTATAAGTTCTCACTTCTATCAGCAGTTCCTATGACTGCCGATTTTTTATTACTATTTGTAGTTGTTTTAGCTTGGTGTCAGTGGTGGCGTGAGGAAACTCAGATTGAGAGAATGGTGGGAGGGTGAGGCGTGTTTGTTGCACAAGTTTGTTACAATTATGTTTTCTCTACACAAAAAGTATTTGCTACCGAAAACGCAGAAGCCACTTTTATTATACCAATGTGTATATTTGAAGATCTCCCTTGCTCCAATTTTCAGTCATCTCCTGACAAAATAACGTCCCCACTTTTTTTTATCGATAATAAGCTCGCGCTTGACCGCCATCTCGCCAGGACGTCTACTCTGTTTCTACGAAAACGTAATTTCGAAATAAACTCGCGACTTTCCAACTCCGATTCTACTTCGATCCGACGTTTTATCCGTTTAAATGTTCTAAGCTTATTCTAATTAGAGTAGGCTTAGAACATTTAAACGTCAAACAATGTTCTATCGGACGAAACGAAGTAGAACGAGAGAAGGAAAGTCGCGAGTTTTTTTCGAAATAACGTTTTCGTAGAAAGAGAGTAGACGATGACTGATAGATAGACTGATGTTAAGCGACGATGTGGTCGACGATGGGGCGTCCATGCCTAGGATAAACTGATTCACTCGCTCTTCGATCTGGATTTGAATAATAGAAAACTTTTTCTTGCATTTAGCTGTCTGATAAATTAAATCAATTAAATATTGGTCAACCATTTATAAACATGAGAAAATAAATTTACCGGTATCTTCTCCCTTTGTATGTGCAAAAAGACTGCATTTCCTGTCTTCTGGAAGTACTGTTCCACATAATTGCGACCAAATCCGAGGAATGACACTAGTGACACGTATAAGCCGGTTTCAGACTCCTGAAAATGAATTAAAGTTCATGAATTTCAGTTTACTTAATTTAATTGTTAAAAAAATAGTTTTTTTTTAATAACGAGTGACGAGACGAGCAGGACATGTGCCTGATGGTAAGCAACAGCACAGCATGCCACATAACAGCACAGTGACACGCAGCTATTGGAACATGAAGAGTCCAAATCATTACCTAGTACCTAGCACTGCGCTCGTCACCCAGAGATCTTAGATATTTATATCTCTAAGCCTTGTAATTTCACTGGAAACATTGCCCAAGTATAGTATTTACATCAATATAAGTATGTATTATATAAGCTTTCTGGTTCTCATAGTACAAGATTTGCTTAGTTTGGGGTCAGATAATGTCGTGTGTGAAATATCCACCAATATTTATTTAAATGAAGTTCTATGTTTCCAGATAAATGTCTCTGGTAACATTGCCCTTCAAACCGGAACACGGCAATGTTTGCACATTACTGCTTGGCGGTAGAATAGTTGTCTGTTTGTACGTAAAATCATTATTTTGTGTAAAGCTGCGGCTGTCTTTATTCTACTTGGACGCATTGGCCGATGAAGAGAAAGAGAGATAGATGCGTCAGCCGTCCGAGACAAGCTGAACGCCTAAACAGAGACCTCGACAGGCACTTGACATTATAGCTTTGTATGGCCTGTTCGCGCCGCGACCGCGACACGTGTTTCGGTCTCGGCGCGAACTGGGAACTGGCGACTGGCGCCCACACAATAGACGAGACGACTAAAAAACGTAATTAGTCCGTCAGTTTTGTTATTAAAAAATAATGTATACGTATTTTTTCTCATGTTTCACAAACAAAAAACAACGAAGATATACACTGCTTAGAAGTTTCGAGTCACGTCACGATGTGGTACGATTTTTCCAATAGTGTAACGTCACAGCCTCTCACTCCGGAAGTTTGATGATCTATATCTTTGTCAATGTTTAATAATTTGATAAAACAAAAAATACGTGTCCCATATATTTCTATAATCTACCTGACGGATGAATTAGATTGGTAAATTTTTTAACCTATCGTCATCCCAATATGTCAAGTGCCTGTCGCGGTCTCCGGGCGAACTGGCGCCCATACAATTCTATAGTGTCAAGTGCAGGTCGCGGTCTCCTGTCGCGGTCTCAGCGCGAACTTGCACCTTTAGGGGCTGTCCGTTAATCACGTGAGGTTCAAAATGGGTTCGGCAAAAGTCACGAAATATCACAAGGGGGAGGGGGGGTATATTAAGATATCACGTGTATTTATTTTTTCGTCAAACGCGTGAATTTAAAATCGAAAACGACATCGGAAACGAAAATCGACGTGTAGTGTAACCTTGACTCCCCGTTAAGGTAACGAACGAAGTCCTCGCGCGCCTAGAATAGGATTAGATTATACTATAAACGAGTATTAAAAAAAAATAAGATTCTTTGTAAGTACTAAAATACATGTGATTTTGGTGGGGCGAGAGTGGGTTAGTTTTAAACCTCACCACGTATCACCAAGGGGAGGGAGGGATTAAAAAATGTAAAAAAACATCACGTGATTAATGGACAGCCCCTTAGGTCGATCGTATGTCTCAATCGTATGTTCCGCGCTTTGGCTTGCACGCTCGGCTCAAGCGGAACGTGGCACCTTTTCGTGCATGCAGCCAGCGTTCATCGATTTATAAGACGTTATCACGTCAAAAAAATAAATCAAAATGTTGCTTTGCATGCAGGTGCGGTATACATTTAATATCTCCCCACAACAGCCAATAATATTATTATCAAGTACTTGTACACAAATAAACAATTCTGCTAACTGATAAGCATACTGTTTTTATAAATAAATACATTTAATTACCTGGTGAAACTTAAAATAAAAGTGCCCCTATAATATTAGCATACTGATATCGCCTATCACCAGACACAGCAAAACCCATAGGGGCCTATTCCTGTTTTATTTAACTTGCAAACGCTTAGAGTAACGGACGACAAAGCACAATGCTAAACTCAACTGATTTATACTTGGGAGCTTTTTTAATCCTATGTGGATTTGCCTTGAGTTTATTGAACTTAAGAAGGCTCGTCAAGGAGGTGAACACTTCTTTTCCTGCCGTGTTAATATCAGAAAATGTGCTTTTGATGTGCATAGGAATAGCTTTCATTAGTAGAGCAACACAAGAAATTACTCCATTAAACTCAGATATGCAAGAATTTGAGAAAAGAATCTCCAATATGGAATTTGTGGAAAATGTGAGTTGCAATTTCATATCTGTGCTTAGGAGTTTTGGACCACTAATTGTGTCACTTGTAAATAGTTTCCTAACCCTTGTAATAGACAATTACATGCACTATAAAATGTTGAATGATGTCAAAAATGAAGATGAAGAAAACACGGTACAAGAAATGCATTATTCACGGAGCACAGTTTCAGTTTCAAAACTGTTTTTATTCGCTAAGAAATATTTCTCATTTTTGGCTATTGCTGCACAGTGGATCATGCCAATTTTAATTGCGTTATTTATGTATCCGATGGAAGTTCAACAAAAACAGTTTTTGATCGATGAAGTTCGAACCTCTGGAGATCATTGTATGGCAGTAGTTGATGTTTCAAATGAGACTTGTTATGAAACAGCAAATACTGAAGTTGATTTCAATTTGGAGCTACGGAAATTGTTACCACCATCGTACATTGAAGCACAAGACATTGTTAATCAAAATAAAACTACTGAAAATGAAATAGATGCAGTGATTAAAAATATATATCAGATTATTGCTGAAACGAAAAATGATACTTTTGGGACCATGAATGTTACCAGTAAGCCTCTCCGAAGGAAAGCTAAGTCTAATCAAAAATGTGTAAATATCTGCTACTTAAACAACAAGAGCTTAACGTTGTACTTGTTTACTGTAGCCGTAGTTAGTTATTTCATACCAATTACTATGTCTACAATAATTTTAACTAAAATTCATGCTATGGATGTAAAACGTCCAGGTATAAAAACTTATGTGAGCCGAGAACTACTTTATAACATCTTATTTTGGACACCAGTGATGTTCGATACTTTTCTATCACTATTAGTTTGTTCATATTCAATGGAGGGGATGAGAACATCGATTTTTAATGTTATTGCCAATGTATACCAAGCTGTTAAGAACTTTATGAATACTAAGTATTTCCAGGATAACTCTATAAAACCTGTCTGATGTGTTAAATGATAGACTGCATCTAGATGAAGTGCATTTTAGGTTGTTTTAAGCTACCATAATAAAATAAAAGAACTATTTAGGAATGAATATGTAATTAAAATCCTACTTAATTATAATTATCAATATTTAAAGTTATATTGCAGCCAATTTAAGCCTAAAGATCAAATTTAGAGAAAAAGGAATTTACAGGACTTAATCTAGATTTTTTTTATTTAGTGCCTGAATCATAGTTGTGAGAAAAGAACATAGTGATGGAGCATTATAATTCCTATATACAAACATAGTGTACACATATTTGACATTATTTTGTACTGATATAGGTTATCAAAGACAACATAGAGAGATGTAATAATATGATATACAAATTCTTATAAGATTTTTAGGACTGTTGAAATAAACCACAACTTATGCATTTCTTTTATTGTCCATCAATTAATAACATACTAACACCATAAACTTAAATAAGTACTATGTTATACCCAAAGAAGTGATTTAAAGATTTACAAGTTTAGATGACTATTAGTGTAAGTTTCCAGTAGCGACTCAACTAAATTTGAGGATATTTAGTATTGACGTTTGTGGAGATATTCAAGACCTCAGAGTTATTGCAAACGCTACTTTCTGTCAAGTACCTAATAAATTACGGAAGCTATGGGATAGTCGGAGAAACAGAGATGTGCCTCAGCATAACTGAAAAAGAATCTGTAATTCGGCGTTTAGGCAATAAATAGGTTAGGAAAAAAATGCAACTCACCGGATTGTCAAACGAGTAAACACATTCGTCTTTGTATACCAATTGTTGTGGGCCAGGTAATTTAACCTTTGGCAAATGTGGCGTTAGAAGATCTAACGACGCCATGGTTCGATTGTTTGATACAATAATACCTATTGCTGAGAGTTTTGATTGATTTTCAATATAGAAAAATGAACGAAACGAAACACTTATGCAGATTGTAGGCAATATAGCGGCGTTCTTAAAAATACGTTTAGTGATGTGAAAAAATGTTTTCAAAATTAGCCACAACAAAAATCGAACAAACTAATGATCGTTTTTTAAGTGAAAACTTCTTTAGGCGCACCTAAACAGATTTTTCGTGGGCTGTGAATTGAATACATTCGTCAAGCTCGGGTATGATCAGAAAGTTTCGGGTAAACTCGGGACTCGAGCATGCTATTGCGTATCTAGAAATACGTCAGCCAATGGGAAATGCTGAAAGGGCGTGGACAGGCCCTCATGGCATGGCCATCTAGAAACGCATAAGCCATTTTTTTGTAAAAATATCTCATGACATCACTTTTGACGGTAACATTAATTAAATCAGTGACATTGCAATATTATAAGCATTATTAGTTTTCTCAGGTAGGTCTCCTACTTGCCTAAATTAACTTCAGAAACTCTCATTAACTTTAAAAATAACGTATATAAATAGGTACTTCGAGAATCTTTAAGAACAAGGCTTAGAATAAGAACTAAAATGTTAAATAAAAACCTTGGATTAAAGCATTGTCTCCAGAACTATGATAATTAAAAAATACAACGGAAACTATCTTTGGCTAACAGATCAGTGTTGTCGCTTGGGAAAATGGGAAATGCTGAAAGGGCGTGGCCTAACCATCACGGCATGACCATCTAGAAATGCGTGAGCCAATGGAAAATGCTAACGCATTTCTAGATGGCCATGCCATGATGGTCAGGCCACGCCTTCCGGTACACCCGTGTAGTTTCGAAAGTAAGCTATCAAATTCTGAGTTATTAGTTTTCACTTCTATCGGCAGTTCCTATGACTGCCAATTTTTTTTGTCTTACTCACTACTCAATATAAACTTTGACGACACTTCCATGATAAGAAAAAATATGAAAACGATAGAATTCGTTGTCTGATTGGTATTAGCTATGGTCGTTATATCTATACTAATATTATAAAGCTGAAGAGTTTGTTTGTTTGTTTGAACGCAAGGATCTCTGGAACTACTGGTCCGAATTGAAAGATTCTTTCTTTGTAGGATATTCCATTTATCGAGGAAGGCTATAGGGTATTTAACATAACGCTACTATCAACAGGAGCCGAGCATGAATGAAAAATGTAACAAAAATGGGGGAAAAATATTGCTTTTAGAGAGCTTTCGTTGCGTGACAGCATTTGTCATATGTTAAAGGTTGCGTCATTAGAACCTAAAGTAACCGAATCTGAACAAAATTTTAATTGGTACGACCAATTTTCGATAGATGGCGTAGCAACGCGCGCGCGTTCAGCTAGTTATATGATAAAGAGTTGTAAAACTATTTTTTAAAATTTAGAATAGAGTGACGAGGCGAGCAGGACCTGTGCCTGATGGTAAGCAACATGCCTGCCACATAACAGCACAGTGACACGCAGCTATTGGAGCACGAAGAGTCCAAATAAATACCTAGCCCTGCACTGCGCTCGTGATCCAGAGATATAAGATGGGGGATTGGGGTCCTCAGATTGCTGAAACTAGCCGTAGAATATTTGCATCCGGAGGATCCTTACGTAGGTTGCGTAATTTCCTACCAACCACTACTAAGACTGCGCTTGCTCAATCACTCTTGCTCCCTATTCTCGATTATGCTGATGTCTGCTACCTTGATCTCACAGAAGAGCAGCTATCTAAGCTTGAGCGCCTTCAAAATTACTGTATCAGGTTCATATTTGACTTGCGCAAGTATGACCATGCTTGATATCCCTCGACACACTACAACTTTCTACTCGTCCTCATTCACTGTGAGGGCTGTTAAGTTGTGGAACGCGCTACCATTAGAAATAAGGCGTGCCCAGTCCCTAGCTGTTTTTGAATGTCGGGTTAAAGACTTTTATCTAGAGTCTTAGTTGTGATCTGTTAGTCACCTGGTACGCATTAATTTAGTACATAATTATATTACATTTAGTTTATGTATGTATTTGTAGTATATATAACATAGTAGATTCATATGTACTTTTATTGTATTATAATTATTAAGTATGTGTAAGTATATTTATGTTGTAAATAGTATGTTATTATTTATCTATTCTCTGTTATGATTAGTATTCGTAATGTTGTTGATAAATTAAATCAAATGTATATTATGCTAAGGGCCATGTTACTATCTTTATTATCTAATCCGTGCACGGTTGCCTGGAAGAGATCGCTATAAGCGATAAGGCCGGCAATTTAAATGTCATGCTTAGTATATTTAATTAAGTTGTTTTTCTTTTGCATTGTGGCGTTTAATAAAGAGTTTTCTTATCTCATCTTATCTCTTAAGATGTTTTATCTCTATGCCCTGTAATTTTACAAGAAACATTACCCTTGTAGTGACAGCTCTAGCATAGAATAAGTAATAGCTAGTATCAGCGAACGGGGTTAACAACCGTAGGTACGTCAAGACAAGACGGTACTTTTGGCGCAGCTGTTTAATTTTAGAGGTATTAACACGCACGCTGAGCTGGTGACCCCCTACTTATTTTTATTGACGGATAATTAAAGTTAAATTAGTCAAATATAAATCGAGTACTGAACAATATTTACGCTTTAACAATATCTAAAGTTACGTATCTTTAAACTATTAATAATCATAGTTCTATATTTTGGTTTTATTAGCACTAGGTTAAAGAAATTTAACAAAATAAAACATTGTCGTCACCTATGGCAAAATAAGCAATATCTTTCACAGGTACATCTGCATACTACCTCTTTGATTATTATTTTATACATGCATTTTTTGCATTTTGAGGACGCCTCCTTTTAGTTAAGTACTGATGTGTTTATTTCCCGGTGAACACATCGAAATCAATCATTAATTGCACTACTACTTTTAAATATTTTAGTACAAAATCGAAACAATGAAACATCGAACTTTACGACATATTTACGAATATTTTGTAAAAATATCTCATGACATCACTATTGACGGTAGGTAATATTTATTAAATCAGTGACATTGCAATATAATAAGCATTATTAGTTTTCTCAGGTAGGTCTCCTACTTGCCTAAATTAACTTCAGAAACTATCATTAACTTTAAAAATAACGTATTTAAATAATGGTACTTCGAGAATCTTTAAAACAAGGCTTAGAACAATAACTAAAATGTTAAATAAAATCCCTGGATTAAAGCATTGTCTCCAGAAGTATGATAATTAAAAAAAATAACGGAAACTGTCTTTGCCTAACAGGGTAGCGATTCTGAAACCATTCGGTTGCATCCGACACGGAATCTCATCTCTCGGTCTTTGTCATGCTAAACAGATAAGACAATGACCGAGAGATGAGATTCCGTGTCGGATGCAACCGAATGGTTTCAGAATCGCTACCCTGGGTATCTCTCTTCGTCTCTTCTGTCTTCGTGTCTTCTCTCTAGGTCTCTAGGTATAGTTAGTAGGTACTTCAGTATTCAGTATTTGTTCTGTGGGTTGGAGTGTTGGAGCTTGTGTTACGTAGTTACGTATGGAAGTAGAATTTGTAAATTAATAATATCGAGTTAATATATAGTGTAATCGTCATAATAAACGCACAAAATGGCTTTAAAATTGTATTACGACTTGATGTCACAGCCCTCCAGAGCCTTGTACATATTATTGAAAACAGCAAAATACAACTTTGAACCGAAGTTGGTCGACTTACGCAAAGGTAAAAAAGTTATTTTATAGTGATAACAAACAAAGGAATAATCCAAAATATGTAGGCACATAGATAAAGTATACCTAATCTATAAATCTAGAAATAGTTGAAAGGTTTATTACAATCATAGTAGGAATAGCAACAAAATTAGTACAAAAATATTATGAAATGTAATTTCGATGTATTACATCGACAAACAAGGATCTAAGTTCATAACTTCCGTACTGGACTATTAGCCGCTTTGCCGCTAATGCGCTTGCTAAAATTTCTATGGAAACTTTCGCGAAGTACTAAAAAAAAAAAAATTGGTTCACAGTCTAAACGAGTTATATGAGGTTATAAACAAAAAAAAAATGCAGTCAAATTGAGAACCTCCTTTTTTTAAACTATAATATTTTTTTATATGTATTGATTTTAATTATAGGTAATTGCGTTTTAAAAATAATTCGTTTTCTTTTTCAGTGGAACATTACTCTGAAGAATTCACAAATATTAACCGAATGCAGAGAGTTCCTGTCATTGACCATGATGGATTTATACTTACTGAAAGGTAACAAAAAAATATGTGGGGCATACTCTTACTCAAATAAAGTGAAATCAAATGTTTTTTTAAATGTATGCATTAATTGGTTTCACCTGCACAATTCCTGTTCCCATTATTTTCCAGGAATACGAAAGTAGCCTATGTTACTTCTACCGTTACCAATGTTACTGCTAAGAATATGCATACAATGTTTTATGATGATCGGTTTAGTAGTTTTTGTGTGAAAGTTTAACAAACTTATTTTCATTTTTATAATAATAGGGAATAACCATTCATAACATCTAAATGAAAAAAATCAAATGACATTTGTCAGTACAATTGATATTAAAAGATATACTCGTATAATGTTTGACAGTTTTCAGTATGATTAATAATTATTATAATACAGTGATTTGGTAATTACAAACTTTGAAAATCTTTGCTCTTTCTTTTGTTTTTATTTTCTATTAATTGATGTGTAAATTGTACATTTATGAATAAAGTACATTGTATTTGACATCTATCATATAAAGGGGCTACTAGAACAGTAGAGGAATCCATGAAACCCTTTGAGGATTTACTATAATTATAAAACCTGGTTTGAAGTGATGGGTAGGGTGGAGCAAAAATATGAGAGTTTTTTTAGTTTCGAAGTTCCAATGGCCAAATGGAAGTTCGAAGGTCATTTACGCCTCATAATGATATAAAAAGAAGTGTAATTTTTCATTCCATTTAATGAGTATCTTCTGCTTCTGCAGTGACTTCGAAGCCCTGGTTTAGACATTTATTAAAGTAATACTGTGACAAAGAACATGAAAATACTTAGAAGGATTTAAAAAATAACATCAGTTATTATCAAGGGTGTACCAAGTTGTTCTTTTTGAATAAATGGGATGAAAAATAGTTTACAATGTATTCTCAGATCTCAGACCTACAAAATATACACAAAAAAAAACAAATTAAATTCGCTCTAGCTGTTTCAGAGGATTTTGTTACAAACATTGTAACAAGAAAATTTTATAAATGCGTTTTACATTTTAATTTCAGTGTGGCTATTATAAAGTACCTGGGTAGAGAAAATATAATACCAGCTACCCTGTACCCCAAGGAGTCTAAAGAGATGGCCCGAGTTGATGAATTCCTGGAATGGCATCACATTGGCTTGAGACTGCACTGTTCCATGTATTTTAGAGTAATTGTGAGTATACATTTTACTATATTTTAAACTAATTAATGGGTAACTCACATGTTATATGGTCTGTCCAGTTTGACTCAAGGAATGGCTCTCTCCACTTTGATCCACAGCTAGGCTCCACATGTGGATCCATTGATACTTTTTTTCCTTTTGAGTGGATACTTCTGTTTCTTCTTGAATCCACCGGTGGATCCATGAATACTTCTGTTTCCTCTTCAATCCACCAGTGGATCCATGAATACTTCTGTTTCCTCTTCAATCCACCAGTGGATCCATGAATACTTCTGTTTCCTCTTCAATCCACTGGTGGATCCATGAATACTTCTGTTTCCTCTTGAATCCACCAGGGGATCCACGGATACTTATTTTTCTACCTAAATCCACAGGTGTTCAGCCGCCTCCTGTGGTCCTTTTTCAAGGAGAGTGCACACGCGTGTCCAATTCTCGTCTGGCACAGATTTGTTTGCTATACATTTGTAAAATATTTTTCATATTGTTTAAACTTAAAACAAACCAGTATAAAAGTAACTGACATTTTGTAAAATTGATTAGCGCTTAGAATAGGAAGAATATGAACCATGGCAGATAAAAAATTGTGGAAAATCCCGAGAAGAGAGGAAAAACATATGCAGCTAAACTTACAAGTTAGATACTAAAAAGGGTTGTGGGTTAAATTCCCACCCAGGGCAAATATATAGGTAACTGTGTGATGAATACAAATATTTATTCTGTGTCTGGATATTTACAAAACTATGTGAGTATATATCAGCTATCTGGCTCCCATTTTATAAGGTTTGCTTGGTTTGGGGTCAGATGGTGTTGTGTGTGAAATGTCTACTAATATACATATACATACATTTATTTAAATCCCACTTGCACTTCAAAGTATTTTTCAAGTGCAGATGTACTAGTTTGTCATCTTAACTGCATTTATTGGTGAAAGAAAATATCGGGTTGAAACCTTCTTTTTTTAACTTTTATAGGTTTACACTTGACCGCCATCTCGCCTGATGTTAAGCGACGATGCGGTCTACGATGGAGCGTGCTTACCTAGAAGAAACCGATTCACTCTCGATTTGAAGACACTAAGATTATAACCATCCATTATAAACCAGCAGGATCCAAAAAAGTCATTTTTCCAGGACATGTGTCATTCGCTAACCTGTTGGCTACCTTGGTGGATTATAGCTATGAGTCTCTCCTTGTGAGAGAAGGCCTAGTTTAGTAGCTGGAACACAAAGTGGGTTGTTTAAGCGTTGAGATAAATTGCTCGATAGTCGATAGTGATATCGACGGAGCAAAGTCCAGTGACTTTGGACTTTGAACATTGCGTAATTACATTAGATTACGAATATAAATATTTATTCCTTACAAAAACTAAAACAACCTAATGAAACTTGTCGCTGGCGCATAGTTACATCAGGCGTGATGGTGGCCTAACGTAAACCGATCAAAGGTTATACTTAAAAATTAGATTATGAGCTGTTGGTTGTTTACTGATAAAAACAGCTGGGATGTAAAGTCTCGAAATATATCTTTGTGATCTACCTAATTTATCTGTCAAATTTTAGTACTGATACCTATCTATACTAAAACTAGTTGACACGGCGAACTTCGTACCGCTATCCTTTTTTTATTTTCGTTGATATTTTCTTGTATACTAACCTTAAGCGCAATACACACTGAGCTTGCCGGGCCGCCGACAAAGCCCGGCGACACAACCCGGCGGCCTGTATGAAAATAATTATGTCAGCAACATGTGCCTGCGCGTGTTACCCGCCGACATGTTGGCGGCTTGGGTACGTCTGCGCTCAGTTGCCCGGCGACGCTCGAAATTTTCCGACATGTAATAAGTGAAGCCGCCAACTAGACCGCCGACAAAACATGCCGACATATGTCGGCGGCCCGGCGGGTAGTGTGTAGTGCGCTTTATCCTGACAATTACGAACACATACAACAACGAATCATTCAATTTGGTGCTGCCATTCAAAAGTTGGAAAAAAGTGGGGTGTAAGGGGGAAGCGGTTATCATCTAGCTTTCCCAAATGTCAACCTCCCCTGCACGTGGTGCACCCTGTTGCCAACTAACGAGGCTCTGACGACCGAACCAATGGCGGTATATCCATTTAAAAACCAGTCCTAAATTGACCAGGCCAGTGATGGGCAGCGGCGTCACTGGTGCAAAGGGCTGGCCCCGCGGTCACCAACCCGCCTGCCAAGCGTGGTGACTATGGCAAACACCCCCCCTTATGAAAGACACAAATAAGAAACGGCCCCTAGTCCCCGGCGGCTCCGCTATTCCAGGCGCTGGTGGCAGCCTTGGTTCCGGCAGAGCATGGGGTGCCAAGAATCTGACGAAAAGATTGTGGAGTTGGAAGAAGAGGTGGACAAGTTGCGCTGGGATATTATAGGGTTATCCGAAGTCCGAAGACAGGGCGAGGGCAGGATAACCCTCGATTCCGTCAACTTGTTCTACTACCGGGAGGGAGATCAACAATCCCAAGGCGGTGTCGGGTTTATCGTCCGCAAGTCTCTCGTCAACAACGTGATAATGATCGAGAGTGTGTCGAGCAGGGTTGTAAACCTTGTACTTAAAATTACCGACCGATACTCATTGAAGGTCATACCGGTATACGCACCGACCTCGACACACCCCAACGAAGAGGTTGAGACCATGTATGAGGACATCTCCAAAGCCATACATGCCTCGCCAACACATTTCACAGTTGTGATGGGAGACTTCAACGCGAAACTGGGGAAACGTAGCAGTGATGAGTTGAGAGTAGGGCAATTCGGATATGGGCAGCGGAACCCAAGAGGGCAACGTCTAGCTGATTTTTTGGAGCCTCTTAGTGAAAGTGTTCGCAAGAAATCTGTCTCTTGGGCAAAGACAATTGACCAATTGTCTGATGAATTGAATTGAAAACCGATGATGGCAACGTCACTTCGTCGAAGCCCGAGATTTTGGAGGAGATTGAGAGGTTCTATGAACAGTTGTACACATCTGCACAAGCACAACCTGTCATCAACATGGCTAAAGACCCCAGAGCCAAGCTGACCCGACACTTTACCGAAGATATCCCGGAAGTCAGCCTGTACGAGATTAGGATGGCCCTCAAGCTACTTAAAAACAACAAGGCACCTGGCGACGACGGAATTACGACTGATCTTCTGAGAGCGGGTGGGAAACCGGTACTTAAAGTCCACCAGAAGCTGTTCGACTCCGTCATACTTGACGGTAATACGCCAGAAGCGTGGAGCAGAGGGTGTGGTGGTGTTCCTCTTCAAAAAAGGTGACAACACCTTGTTGAAGAATTACAGACCCATCCCTCTTCTGAGCCACGTTTATAAGTTGTTTTCGAGGGAAATCACGAATCGTCTCGCACGCAGGTTTGACGACTTCCAACCACCCGAACAAGCCGGTTTCCGAAAAGGCTATTAGTACCATAGACCACATCCATACGCTTCGGCAGATTATACAGAAAACCGAGGTGTATAATCGGCCACTATGTATAGCGTATGTGGACTATGAGAAAGCCTTCGATTCCATCGAGACCTGGGGAGTGCTTCAGTCTCTCCAGCGATGCCGCATGGACTATCGCTATATCGAAGTGTTGAGGTGTATTTACAGCAAAGCCACAATGTCTGTCCGATTACAGGACCGGTGCACGAAACATATCCGGCTACAGAAAGGCGTGAGACAGGGAGATGTTATATCTCCGAAACTGTTCACTGCCGCGCTGGAAGATGTTTTCAAGCTACTGGACTGGAACGGACATGGAATCAATATCAACGGCGAATGCATCACTCACCTTCGGTTTGCCGATATCGTCGTCATTGTGGCGGAGTCGATGGAGGACCTCGGTGCTATGCTCAGGGACCTCAGTAGAGTATCCCAACAGGTAGGTTTGAGGATGAATATGGACAAGACGAAGGTCATGTCAAATGTTCATGTCTCACCTGTACCGGTTATTGTTGGGAATACCACACTCGAAGTTGTTGACGTATACGTCTACCTGGGTCAAAAGATCCAATTGGGTAGATCCAATTTCGACAAAGAGGTCCAGCAAAGGATCCAACTCGGATGGGCAGCGTTCGGGAAACTACGGCACATCTTGGAGTCCAAAATACCCCAATGCTAGAAGACGAAAGTCTTCAATCAGAGCGTGTTGCCAGTGATGACTTATGGAACTGAGACGTGGTCCTTAACTGTAGGCCTCATAACAAAGCTCAAAGTCACACAGCGAGCTATGGACTCTTAGACTATAGTCTCTTTGCGCGACAGAATCCGTAATGAGGATATTCGCAAAAGAACGAAAGTAGCCGACATAGCTCGAAGAGTAGCTAAGCTGAAGTGGCAATGGGCAGGCCACATCGCTCGCAGAACTGACAACCGATGGGGAAGAAAGGTTCTCGAGTCGAGCGACCACGAACCGGAAGACGCAGTGTTAGACGGCCTCCCACTAGATGGACAGATGACCTCACAAAGGTCGCTGGAAACCGCTGGTTGCAGGTTGCGCAGGACCGTTCGTTGTGGAAATCTAGGGGGGAGGCCTATGTTCAACAGTGGACGTCTTGCGTCTGATGATGATTCAAAAGTTATGAGCGTACATGAGGCGTACATACATTTAGAAGATTCATTTTTTATATGTTTACTAGCAGTCCACCCTGGCGTCGCCCGTGGAGTATATAAAATATAGCCTATAGCCAACTATTGTAGTTGTGTGACTATAACTATTTTTTTGCATTTAAAAAGTGGATGGAAATGCCTATCAAAATTACACCTTTTTTTTTGTGGGGGAAATACATTGACGCACCGTCCACCGTGTAGGGACCCGGCAGGTGTGTCGGGCTCGACACCACTAAAAATGGTGCTCCTACCGACTAAAACCCCCACAGGTTTCTCCGGCATAGCAGTGGGTCAAAGTCGCGGGTTCACTCTTCGCTCTACCTCTACGATCGTTTGTACCGATTGACGATTATATCATCTCCCCTTCGACGTGGTAACAGGACGTCTACTCTCTTTACTTCTACGAAAACGTAATTTCGTAATAAACTCGCGACTTTCCAACGCCGATTCTACTTCGATCCGTCGTTTTGTCCGATTAAATGTTCTAAGCCTACTCTAATCAGAGTATACATAGAACATTTAAAACGTAATTTCGTAATAAACTCGCGACTTTCCAACGCCGATTCTACTTCGATCCGTCGTTTTGTCCGTTTAAATGTTCTAAGCCTACTCTAATTAGAGTATACATAGAACATTTAAACGTCAAACAATGTTGTATCGGACGAAACGAAGTAGAGCGAGAGGAGGAAAGTCGCAAGTTTTTTTTCGAAATTACGTTTTCGTTGAAATAGAGTAGACGTCCAGGTTTACCACGCGTTTCTGCGTAATCCTGTCTTACAACATGTTACAACATATTAACAGAGTTTCCGTACTCTATTTACGTAACATTATTCGTCGGGGATCCATTTATCAAACACTAATATGATAACTGATATTCTTTATCAGTCAAAATACCGCAAACTGATAAATAATCGAGTGACTACAGCATTCAGCCTATCACTGACGACAATGTTTTTACTAGCCTATAACTATTGTATATGGAAAATTTATGTACCAATATCAATTTTAACGCTAGAAAATAGGCCCGGGAATGGGTAGGCCGCAGAGAGATTCGCAGAATGCGATAGCGTCTCCGGGCTCTCGCGATTTGAGTTAAAATGCATGCAATGCATAAAAATCACGGCACCTCTCATGGTATTGCATAAACAGCCCACTAAATGTTCCCACTACTGGGACTCCGTGGCTTTATCTCGCAAGGAGAGAGTCATGGCCGTAATCCACCACGCTGACCCAGTGCGGGTTGGTGTATGACCTCATGACCCTATGTTTTCCTTCACCGTTTTAAGTTAGCGGCATTACGCACATGACTTTGAAAAGGCAGTGGTGCGCGTGAGATTTGAGCCCGGGACTTCCGGATCGGCAGTCGCCGTTCCCCCGACTAGACCAACCGTAACTGCCGTAACTTTAACTGGCGTTGAGCCCGACATAACCCGATCGTCCCCTTTTGGGTGGACATTTATGCGTAAATGTATTTCCTCCATGTACAAAAAAAAGGCTAACGCAGAAGACGCATGCTATACTGATCCAAACTAACTACTTGCAAACATAAGGTCATCATAAACAGCCCACTAAACGTTCCCACTGCTGGGACTCGGGGCCTTCTCTCGCAAAGAGAGAGTTAAGGCCATAATCCACCACGCTGGCCCAGTGCGGGTTAATAGTGGATGACACATGACTTCGAAAGATTCTAGGTACATGTCTGTTTCCTCACTATCTTTTCCTTCGCCGTTTTAAGTTAGCGGCATTACGCACATGACTTCGAAAAGACAGTGGTGCGTGTGGGGTTTGAACCCGGGGTTTCCGGATCGGCAGGCGCCGTTCTCCCGACTAGACCAGCCGCGGTATAATATATCTAATCATCTCATACGATGCAAGGCTTGGGGTGACACTGGTAAAGAAAATCAAGTGTAGACCTGAGGGTTTACCGCCTAACGAAAACGGTCTTTGCTTGTCTTAGCTTTGATGTTTGCTTTCTCTTTTTCCGCATGAAATGATAGAGACAGCAATAGCAAAGCTAGAGCCGATTTAAAGGACTGGTGTCACCGAATGGGATATCTAATGTTACTAACCTTGAGGCCTAATAAAATTACTTTTCTTTTGTTATCTCGTCGGCTGATTTATTATTTCGGGATTATTTGTTACAAAATATGTATAATAATAATAATTAAAATAATTTTTACCATAAATTATTTTAATATATTTTCTACACATTTTCACTACAAAATTATACGGAAACATACAAGCAATATTCAAAAATCAAGGATTCAATTTAATTTTGGTGCAATAATACCTCAAAAGATGGAAAACTACAATATTTATCAACATACAAGACATGACAGACGTCTGTCAAACAAAACTAATGGAAATATAATTACTTGGATGTACAGCGTCACAATACGCACGCCCACCACCCTCCGCCCGTTCGTCGTCGTCTCCGAGTATCTCGTCGGATGAGTTCCACATCACCCGCGAGACCAGCGACTCGTCGAGCGACGCGAGCGAGCCCGGGACGACACCGCCTACAAGACCAGGGCGACGTGGCCGTCCCCCGCTGCCGGCACGCTTGGGGCCTGTGAGGCAATCTGTCTCGCGCCCGGCCCCCGCTACCGGTGGTGTAGTGCGTCGCATGCGATGGACTCACCAAATGAATGAGAACTGCATGCGCGCCTATTACAGGGCTACAGAGAGAGGAACCTACCTGACCGCGTACTGTGCCAGGATGCTGCTTCTGTTTCAGGCCCTCGAACCGACCGTCGCTGTTTCCGCTCAACGACTATCTGATCAAGTGAGAGCTATCCGCCGGTGCAAACTGCTGGATGACTCGGCACTTGATCAGCTACGCCTGGAGGAAGAACGTACTCGCCCAGCTTCTGCCTCGACCCGGGATTTGCCCGCCGCGCCGTCGACCCTGACACTGGCTTCAGTGCCAATGTCAGTGGCGACACTTGCGACGCCGGTCGATCCCGATATCGAGGAGGGAGATTCGACGAGTACGGGTTTATCCGTCCAGGTAAGAGAGCAACTGAGGAGCACTCTGGAAGACGCGGTCTTGCAATATAGATTCACACCCAACTCTAGGCCGCGTTTACCGCGTTTGCTCACACATAAACAAAATTTGGCTTTGATGGGAGCCCTGAATTCTTTGCTAGTTCCCTATCTGGAAACTAGCAAAGATTTAACTGATACCCATTCTATTCTATACTGCGGTGCTATCGCGGCGTGTCGCGTTGCACGTGTCAAGCTTCCAGACACTGGCCGTACAACGCGAACCGCCGGAAGTGTACCCGTTTGGCAAATACGAATAGAACGGCGTATCAGTACATTCAGGACTCTTATTGCAAAGCTAATCTGCTTCAGTCAGGGGAACAGTCGTCCCCGAGTCATGCGTTTCGTGACACAGGCATTCGCTGGGACTGGTATCAGTCCCCAGCACTATCTAGCCAATGTTACGGAACGTATTGACTATCTGAAGCAGAAAGTTTATGCGGTGGGCAAACCGTATTCGCCGCTACAGAGAGCGTGTGAATCGATATCGGCAAAATCGCGACTTCCAGAGTGATCAAAGGAAGGTATATAGAAACTGGGAAGGAACTAGTCAACATGTGAACGATGGGCATTTACCGGATGCCAGCGCTATGAAAAATTTCTGGCGCAGCATCTGGTCGGTGCCTGTCGAGCACACGGAGGGAGCTTGGATGCGTGTTGTCGAACGTGCATGTGAACCCATCGAACCCATGGAGTCTGTTTTGATAGATTCCGTAGACGTAAGTTGTGCCATCCGGACGGCACAGAACTGGAAAAGTCCTGGGCCGGACGGATTACACAACTTCTGGATAAAATGGTTTCGATGCTCACATGAACGTTTGGCAACACAATTCCAAGAAGCCCTCGAGACTGGTTCTCTTCCTAGTTTCTTGACAACCGGAGTCACCTTCCTGCTCCATAAGTCTGGTAGTACCACGGAACCAAAGAATTACAGACCCATAACGTGCTTATCTACCATTTACAAGCTGCTTACATCCATTCTGAGAGCAAAAATTAACGCGCATATTGTCGCAATAACATCTTGGCCTCCTCTCAGAATGGATGTAAGATTGGGTCCCGTGGTACTAAGGAGCTACTCCTCATCGACATGACCATTTGCCAACAAGTCAAACGAAACAAAGGAGCCCTCTCCGCTGCCTGGATTGACTATAAGAAGGCCTATGACGCGGTGCCCCATTCGTGGTTAGAAAGAGTTTTAGAGTTGTACAAAATAAATCCGACTCTAAAATTTTTTCTAAGCAAATGCATGGGACAGTGGGTCACAGTCCTTCGTCAACCAGGTAGCGTAGACAGCTCGTTTGTTTCGGAGGACTTGATAAAGATTGAAAGGGGAATATTTCAGGGAGACAGTCTGAGTTCCCTATGGTGGTGCCTAAGTCTGAAGCCTCTCAGCACTCTGCTGAAAGATTCAGAGTTAGGCTATCGTCTTCGTAGAGGAGGTGAGGTTATATCTCATTTGCTGTACATGGACGACCTCAAACTTTTTGCACCGAAACGCCAAGACTTGTTGGAGCTATTAAAAACCACAGAGGTTTTTAGTAACGCCATCAAGATGGAGTTCGGTGTCGACAAGTGTGCGGTCATGCATGTACAGCGAGGGAAAGTAGTAAATTCAGAGAATTTACAACTTTCCGAGACTATAACTCTCAGATCCCTCTCCGAAGACGAGACCTACAAATATCTCGGTATGTCACAGTCGTTGGGTATATCAGCAGATGACATTAAGAAATCGGTGAAGGAGCGCTTCTTTTGCCAGCTGACAAAAGTACTTAAAAGTCTTTTGTCAGGCGGTAACAAGACGCGAGCCTTCAACGGTTGGGTAATGCCTCTGCTGATATACTCCTTTGGCATACTGAGATGGACTCAGACTGAGCTCGACACCCTGGATAGAAAGGTCCGTCAACTGCTCACAACACACCGCATGCTTCACCCGCGCTCGTCTGTTATGAGACTGTATATCCCGCGGAAATGGGGGGGTCGAGGCTTTTTAAATGCCAAGAACCTTCACAACCGCGAGATATGCAGTCTCAGGGATTATTTCCGCAACAACGAGTCAGGGATGCATCGCGATGTTGTGGCAGTTGACAGGAGCTTCACGCCTCTTTCATTGGCAAACGAGAACTGGCGCAAACCATCGGTGCTCAGCACTGATGATCGCAAGGAAGTTTGGAAGAGCAAGGAGCTACACGGGCGATTCTATCGGGCCCTGACGGGACCCGATGTGAATCTGCTCGCTTCGGTGAACTGGCTGCGCTTCGGGGACCTCTTCGGAGAAACTGAGGGTTTTGCCTGTGCAATTGCGGACGAAGTTATCAAGACGAACAATTACCGGAAATACATAATGAAGGACGGTACGGTCGACATTTGTCGGGCATGCCGCCGTCCAGGCGAATCTCTTCGTCATGTTATTTCCGGTTGTTCGCATCTTGCTAACGGCGAGTACTTGCACAGACATAACCTAGTAGCCAGAATCATCCACCAGCAACTTGCTCTTCGATACTGCCTTGTCGAGTCCGAGGTGCCGTACTATAAGTATGCACCTCTGCCAGTTCTCGAGAATGGTCGTGCGTTGCTCTACTGGGACCGCTCTATCATCACGGACAGGACTATTGTCGCCAATAAGCCTGATATCGTGCTGATAGACCGGTCTCAGCGCCGGGCTGTGATCGTCGATATCACCGTACCACATGACGAGAACCTCGTGAAAGCCGAGAAGGACAAGCTGAGCAAGTACGTTGACTTGGCTCATGAGGTTACCGCCATGTGGGATGTTGACTCGACGATCATAGTCCCAATAGTCGTGTCGGCAAACGGCCTTGTAGCGAAGAGTCTCGACCAACATCTAAAGAGACTTTCGCTAGACGGTTGGGTTAAGGGCCAGATGCAGAAGGCAGTCATCCTTGACACAGCGCGCATCGTCAGGAGGTTCCTCACTCTGCAGCCCTAACCACCGGTAGCTTGGGCCCTGCCCCGCTGCTGGCGGCACCCTAGTTTTTAAGTTTTTTATAATGTTTATTTTATATATCTATTGTAAAAAACTTAGAGATTAAGAAGAAAAATAAATAACTGAATAATAATAATAATACTTTATTTTGACACAAAAACAACATGTTTACAATAATAGTGATCCAAAGGCTCCCGAAATAGTCTTAGACTGTGGGTCGGGTGCCAATGGCTTCTCATATTTAACAAAATTATTTTTTAAACTATGTTGACTATATAACTATGTTAGCATAAGCTATAAATACAATTCACACTTAAATAGAAATAATGGTTAAAGTTAAAGTTAATTGTTTTTATGAAACCACAATAGTATCCTGCATTCATAGGATGAATGGTCTAACAATGAAGATACACAATGAACAAACTAAACTCAAACTGTAATGTCAACATGAAAGCTCACAAAACAATGTAAAATAGTACACATCCAAATACGAGTACAAAATAAATCCCCAAAACTACAATCACTAGTGTTTTTCAGTTCGTTTTCCAGTGTACAAACTATCCAACATTTCCTCAATACCACGATAATCAAACCCTCCCAGCCAAGTCTGTATAATTTTTTTAATTTCGTGATTGCTGCAATTTTTCGTATCACATTCTTTGTTCAATTTAGTGTATAATCGGGCCGCAATAGTACTATATCTTTTCTGCGCAAATCTAGTTCGTGTGACAGGAACAGGAAATATGTTGAATCTTTTATTTTCTTTCAGTGTCAGATATGGTACGGTCTTCCTATGATAGCGGCGCAGTGATTCGAAGATGAAAATTTTCCTAACACTGAGTACGCCAGTTATATGATACACTTCATCAGTAGGATGCCTAAACGGTAAATATAATAGCACTTTTAATATTGCTCGCTGTGCGCGTTCAACTGTTATGAGTTTGGTTTTTGCAGCCGAACCCCATGCACAGATGCAATATCTAATAACGCACTCACATAATGCCTTATATGTTTGGATAAGGAGTTCAGGATCTGCAACTGCTCTTAAAGTTTTAAATATATATATGAGTCTTCTAATTCTCAATTTTAAAGTATTAATTTGGACGTGCCAGTTTAGTTTGTTGTCTATTTGTACTCCTAAATATTTCATAGACTCAACCCTGGACAATTCGGGGCAGTTACACCGTAGCGATTTCGGGCCACGGTTGCAAGGAAAAATATGCATTTTCATGTTTGTTTCGTGATCATGCTTACCCAATGACTTCATGCTATAGCACATAAATTTGGTTTTGCTTGCATTTAGTGACAAAAGGTTATTTTCTAACCATCTTGTAACCATAGCAAGACAATCTTCAGCCAATGCAAACACTTTTGGCCAGGTTTTATCATTTAGCAGTAGTACCGTGTCGTCAGCAAACATCATCAGATCAAGACCCTTTTGCGATATTTTACAGAGATCATTGATGTAAATGAGAAACAGTACAGGCCCTAATGTACTTCCTTGAGGGACTCCATAAGTACATTCCGCACTGTCACTCAGGTATCCATCAACTTTAATTTTCTGTGTCCTTCCTCTTAGGTAATCTGCATACCAATCCAGCGCTATGCCTCTAATGCCCACATTTTCCAATTTTGTAACCAGAATTGGGATAGATACAGTATCAAATGCTTTTTGCAGATCTAGGAATATACCTATACATTTGTTACCGTGGTCTAGATAATCTGTGACTTTTTTAGTCAAATTAAGCACTGCATCCTCGGTTGAGAGCCCTTCTCTAAATCCAAATTGATTTCCATTTAGCAAGTTGTTAGTCTCCAGATAGCGTGTAATCCTTTTTTTAGCAATTTTTTCTAAAATTTTGGACAAAGTAGAGAGAAGTGAAATTGGTCTGTAATTCGTAGGGCTTTTCTTATCTCCTGACTTATAAATAGGGCATACAACTGCTTTTTTAAACATTTCCGGAAACACACCGGTCTCAAAGCTGAGATTATTAATGTAAGAAATAGGTACAGCAAGTAGTTTAATACATTTTTTAACTAAATTTGTGGTGATATTGTCCCAACCAGGCGCACTTTGGGTTTTTAGACCAGTAACAATACTCTCAACTTCATAAGGATCAGTTGGTGATAGAGACATCGAAGATGCTGGGGAATTATAGGTTTTGGCTAATGATGCAAGTTTTGATTCGCTAGTGTTCATAGTATTCTATATAGGGTCTTGTCTGCAAGATTTTTACCAACAGATGTAAAGTATGTATTGACTTCGTTAAGAGATCTAGCAGGATCACAATGTATCTTGAGGAGTTCATTACATGTCATTTTAACCTGGTTAGTGTCACATACTTCTTTTATAACCTTCCATGTTTCCTTCAAATTACCCTTATTTATTTTTATTTTATGTGTGTAATACTCTTTTTTCATTCTTTTTACTATAGTGTTACAAACATTCCTGTATCGAATATATTTCTCTTTAATTTCTTTGTCAGCTGGTGATTGTTTAACTTTTCTATGTAATTTATCTCTCTTTCTTATACATTTCACCACTCCTGCTGTAATCCATGGTTTTAGCGGCAGATTTTTTTAACCACTTTTTTGCTCACTGTGTTTTCTTTAATTAGCTTCAACAATTTATTGGTAAATAGTTCAGCTGCTTTATTAACATTATCTTTAATTTCGAACAGATCTTTCCAGGTTTCTTTAGCCAGATTTTCTTCAATTGCTTCATAGTTTAAAGAAAATGTACTACTTTCTGCTTTGTTTGTCGGTTTTTTTACTTTATCGATGTAAATTAGTACAGGATTATGGTCAGTTATTCGCTGTTCAAATACTAAGGTTTTCCATGTCATTGAGCTTTTTATCATAATATGGTCCAAACATGTTTTTAGTCTAGTAGGCCGGTTAATACTCACTCTGAGACCGTGCCAAGCCATCATATTAAGATAGTAATCAGAATCCTTAGATTCATTACATGTCAATATATCTATATTGATGTCACCTGTTACTATCACTGATTTGGTGTTAATTTTTGTCAAAACGTTATCCAGAGACTCCAAATATGGTCTCACGTTGCTGAAACATGGTGGTCTATAAGTGCACACTATTGTGTATTCTGGAAGGACTTCGAGAACAAGACAATTACCTTCGACGAATGTGGGCTCATGTGCGGATACTTCTATTTCTTTCTTCACGTATACCACTACGCCGTCGTTTTGATTGAGTGTATTTTTGTCCAGTGCATTTTGTAGTTATCAATATGCGGCGGTGGTTTCAGACTGCTAGTCCAACATTCCGTCAACACAATTACGTCCACTACTAAGTCCATTGCAGTTAAGTAAGCCAGAAAGTAGTCAAAGTTACAATGAATACTTCGAATATTCATTGTCATTACAGTCAAGGCGTTGTTGTTAGGCAAATCAGCCTTTAAAATTTTTGCGCAATCGTTGGAGTTGGAGATAGAGAGACATTCTATTCGATCTGCGTTATCAACTTCCTTTGCAATAAATAAGTTACTATCCATAATGTCTGCATAATTTAGTAACACACTGAACCAAATTTTGTAATATCTGTATATTTTGGTTATTTGATTTAATTTTTTGTAATAACCTTTTTTTTGATAGTTTGTTATTTTTGAATATACACAGTTTTAGAATTAAGATTTGATTTGAATGTGATATATCAATTAATTTTGATATTGTTAAAAACGTTGACTGAGAAAGTTTGAGAAACGTTGACAATCTGTAATAGTAAGCTTCAGTTAAAAATATGAGTTTTTGTTGTGTGCATCCACAGTAGAAATATTCAGGAAAAACAGTAATAGTTAACAAATATACAAATACATAAACAAGCCCCGCAAAGAGGCAACAAGTGTAAAACAGAAATTCACCGCAATTGCATAGTCACTCACTGATTAATTTGTCAAGGTCTTCCTTACAGGTCACTTTCGTTAACGGTGCTCCTTCTCTTCGCCTAAGATATATTTTTCCGCGGGTCGTCCAGCAGTATTTAAAATCATTACTCTTGGCAAACTCTCTAGCCAAATAGAACAACTTTTTGGTTCTCATAGTGAGACCTTCTGACATGAAAATTGGTTTATTTGGCCCCTCTAGCTTAAGGTTACCTGTGCTGAATCTTGCAGTGGGATATTTTTTGTTGTATGCTTTCACGGTACTAATCATTTTATCTCGAATTCCCACTGTGCATAAATCCACCACAATTGGCTGAATTTCCCTATCATTATTAATGCGATAAACATCGCGCACTTGTGCGGGTTGGAGGGCAATGTTTAGAGCACCGCTTATGTCTGACACAATATTCATAAGGTCCTCCTTCGTTTCGCCGGACTTCTTAGGCACATTGCGCACTTCCAGGCTAGTGCTTCGCTGGTAACGATCCATTGCCTCCAGGCGATTTTCTAATGCTTGTATGTACTTGTTCGCTGAAAATCTTTCTTGTTCCAGTATATTAACTCTTTGTACCATTTCATCATATTTTTGAGCCAAGAAATCAATGGAGGTAGATATGTTTTTATTCTGTTCTGTGTGAGCATCTATCCCCGCCTGAACTTTAGTCATGAGTGCCGCGAATTTATCATCCTGCCGCTTGCACAACGCCGAAAACATATCCATGACTTCGTCCCTATTCAGGTCTCCGCTGTGCTTCCGCTTACGCCCAATACATGACTCACTCGCGGTATACTCACTAGATAGAAAGGGTACGGCAGGCGAAGGCAACGGTGACTCATTAATGTTAGAGTCAGATTTACAATGTACCAGCGGTGACATAGAAGGTGAGGCGCGCGGTCTCGGCGGAGTGCGTCTCAGCGACATATCCACAGCAGTGATATTATGTTAAAATACTCAACTAAAATGTGAAAGGCACGATATGGAAAAGTATGGTCACAGTCGAGTAGCGATCGCTTCCCGTAGCGGATTCGGTAAATGCTACGCAGTTGTCCCGTAGCCAACGCAGAACGTGCTACGCCCGCTAGCAGTCTATGCTACCGCGGTAGGTAACAGGTCTCGTTTATGTGTGCAATAGATCACTCACCGACGGCACACAACCAAACAGCGCAGATCCGATGCAGACACCTCCGCGCCGCGCATGCAGTCCTGGTACCTTGCGTTATTTTTCGTAGAATATTTTTGATTTATTTTTTAATTAAATTGCATGGGTAAATTAAATAGTATGGGTTGACTAAGCACGTCTTCACTGTGTGGGGTCCGAGGGGAGAAGGTATGTCTATATTGAGTGACTGATTGCCGTACTTATTGCCATACAAGTGACCGATTTTCAGTTTCTAAAAGCCGGGTCACACAGAGGCGATCCGATAGCGATAGCGATACGATAGCGAGATGATGTTTTTTGTAATGTTCGAATTTGTATGCAACCTGACACAGCAAGCGGGCGCGATCAGATACCGAGTATGGGATCGCGCCCGCTTGCTGTGTGTCAGGTTGCATGCAAATTCGAACATTACAAAAAATATCGTCTCGCTATCGGATCGCTATCGCTATCGGATCGCCTCTGTGTGACCCGGCTTTTACTGATATCACCTCACTTATTATTAGCATCTAGTGTCGTCTGATTACTAATAATTACCTCCAATATTGTTATTATACCTCCTATATGTATGTTATACCTCCGTAATTAAATAATAACCTCTATTATTGATAGGTGGATGTTGCTGGGGTTGTAAGAGTTTTTAAAACGTGATTGAAAACAAACATCAAAATCCTATCTTACACGTTCAAAATATTAGTAAGATAAATGATAAGATTTTTTATTATTTTTAACCTCGAAGTGACCTAATCGACTATGATTAGATTGCTTATAAGAACTCGGTTAAAAATTACCTAGATTATATCAACTCTATGTCAGTTATTTTCGTTGTAAATGTTTTCAGTAACCCACCAAAGAAAATCATGGAATATTGCAATAAAAACACGTGACCAGAAAGTACATTCTAAAGGTACAAGTTCGCGCGGAGACCGCGACACGAGACCGCGACAGGAGACCGAGACCGGAGACCGCGACAGGCACTTGACACTATGGAATTGTATGGACGCCAGTTCGCGCTGAGACCGCGACAGGAGACCGAGACAGGTCGCGGTCGCGGTCGCGGCGCGAACTGGCGCCCTTACAATTCCATAGTGTCAAGTGCCTGTCTTGGTCTCCGGTCGCGGTCTCCGGTCGCGGTCTCGCGTCGCGGTCGCGGCGCGAACTTGTACCTGAAAACGAAACCATTTTCAAGAAGTTAAAAAAAAAGCGTGCATATTTAACTTCATTTAACTCTGGTTCTCAAAATAAGCAAGCCTAAATCGAGAGAACCGGTCTTCATTTCATGGGAATTGAACACTACGAATTCATGGGAAATATATTTTTGTGCAAATTAATTGTGAAACAAAATAACGTAATTATGCATTCCTTATTTATTAACATTAAGGGTTGCACAGATCACCTGCATTAAACCGATGGGGTTATGAAGTTCCGATGTGCATATCGAAGAGTAGAATGTGATTTAAAAAAATCTACTGTTCTATACAAAATAATAATAATAAAATTAGCATCATATGCCCTGTGACCCTCCCCTTCGGATCGCACCTGTGTCGTGTGAGAAATGTCCACCATAAACAGCCCACCAAATGTTCCCACAGCTGGGAGTCGTCGTTCGCCTTATCTCGCAAGGAGAGAGTTTACACCATAATTCACTACGCTGGCCTCCGGGTTGGTGAATGACACCGAATGACCTCGAAATATTCTAGAATCATGTTGGTTTCCTCACGATGTTTTTCTTCACTGTTTGTAAGTTAGCGGAATTACGCATATAATTTCGAAAATACAGTGGTGCGCGTGGAATTCGAACTAGGTGTCCGGAACAGCTAGTTCGAATTTTCGGGCGTATTTTCAACTCATTTTTAATACAATTCCGGGAGACGAGGCTTTTATTTTTAGCAAACTACCTCATCTTTTGAATCTTTTTTCAAATGGGAATTTTTGACATATTGGCAAATAACGAAACCATCTTTTTTATTTTCAATTATTTGTTTATAACTTTTGCAATTTTTGCCAGCGGGCTTAGCATTTTCTCAAAAACTATTTAGATACCATTCCGAATCGAATGACACCTCAATTTTATGTTAGGAGTATTCGAAAATTACCTAAAAAGCACTTGTTGCCTAGAGTAAATCGGCGTGGTCACTACAAATAACTACTTAATTAAGTCCGTCAGTAAGATTAGTAAAAAATTGTACACGTATTATATTTTTTTCTTTTGTTTCACAAACAAAACACGACGAAAATGAAGTGTTTAGAAGTTTCGAGTAACGTCACGTCTATATACGATTTCTATGTAGACGTGGCGTCACAACTCGCTCCGGAATTTTGATGATCGATATCTATTGTCATCCTACTAATATTATAAATGTCAATGTATGGATGTTTGGATGTTTGTTGCTCAATCACGTCCTTACGTATGAACGGATCGGGCTGAAATTTGGAACACAGATAGATTATAGTCTGGAAAAACACATAGGCTACTTTTTATCCAGAAAAAACAACGGGAACTACGGGAACTTCGCGGGTAACACCGCGGGGCGCTGCTAGTTTTTAATAATTTGATAAAGTGCATCATATTTTCCCATAGACCTACCTGACGGATTAATATTGGAATGGTATGTTTTTGACCCAGTCATTATCTTAATTCCGCAGTACCTGGATCCGTTGGTGACGGGTAAGAAGCCGGACCCCAAGTCGGTGGCTGGGTACGAGCGCCGCATGATGTCGGCGCTGGAAGACCTGGACAGCAAGTGGCTCGGTCGGACGCCCTTCATCAATGGAACGGCGCCCGGCGCCGCCGATCTAATGGCGGCCTGCGAGATCGAACAACCGCGTACGTACTAACTTTTGTATACAGGGTTACTTGGTAATCAACCTGCATCTGTGTTCTGTATTTTTTAACAAACAATTTTTCCTCTAAAACTTTTGTTAAAACTCAAAACACATTAACTGGCCTCGTGGCTTAGTGGGTAGTAACTCTGCCTGCGATGTCGAGGGTCGTGGGTTCGATTTCCATCCAGTGCAAATATTTGTGTGATGAATTCAAATATTCGTACTGTGTCTGGGTGGTTTTATGTATAACTAGCTGAATCGTGCGCGCGTTGGTACGCCATCTATCGAAAATTGGTCGTACCATTTCAAATCTAGAAGAAATTTGGTTAACTTAGATTCTAATGACGCAACCTTTTAAAAGACACATGCTGTCACGCAACGAAAGCTCTCAAAAACCAATATTTTTTCCCGTTTTTGTTACATTTTTCATTCATACTCCGCTCCTGTTGATAGTAGCGTAATGTTAAACAGCCTATAGCCTTCCTCAATGAATGGACTATCTAACAGAAAAAAATAATCTTTCAATTCGTACCAGTAATACCCTAGATCCTTGCGTTCAAACAAACAAACAAACAAACTCTTTAGCTTTATAATATTAGTATAGATAAGTATGTATTTAAAACTATATAAGTATTATATCAGCTATCTGGCCGCCATAGTACAAGCTTTGCTTAGTTTGGAGTCAGATGGTGTTGTGTGTGAATTGTCCACCAATATATTTATTATTTGTTTAAATGAAGTTCTACCTTACATACATGCCATGGTGGCCTAGGGGCTAAAACATGCTTTACAACAGTAAAGTAGTAGTGTACAACCAAAGATGTCGAACAAAAAAATTCGAAATCTATGTGTACAACAGTAAAGTAAGTATTTGTGTGATGAATACAAATATTTGTATTCAACACACAAATATTTGCACTGGGTGGTAATCGAATCCACGACCCTCAGTTCCGCAGGCAAACTTACTACCAACGAAGCCTATACCAGTCGATAGTTATTAGTAAAGTAATTGTTGTTCGCAGGTATGGTGGGTTTCGACGCTTCGCAGCACTTCGAGAACATAGCGGCGTGGTGGCCAAAGGTGCGCCAACACTTCGACCCGTACTACAAGGAAGCGCATGTTATTCTCAACAAGATTGTTGACAAGAACGCCAAGCTAACATCTAAGATATAACTATCGTCCGAACTTATCTACTACAAATTAACTAAATTGAAATGTACAGTCGCTGTCAACTAGCTTAATCAACCGCTAAATTAACAGCCTAGCCCGTTTACTAAACTGTGCCGTTGAACTAGCGGCCTAAATGATTTCAGCCTTATTATCAAACCGCAAATAACTTGGATCGTTGACATTTTTTTTTCAAATTAATTCCACTTTCTGCCACCTAGTGCCAAAGCTAAGTTTCCAAAGCTTTCTGTCAGAATGGCGTTGGCAATTAAAAAATTTGGTATTTTCTTTTCTAAAAAAAATTTTTTTACCTGTGAACACTATAAATTAAATTATTACTTGTAATAGATAATAATTGATCTTACTTTATTCTGCAGCATGTCCTCTTTGACAATAAAGAAGTCGCCATCGCGATTCAGAATTGACGGAAACGACTTATAGTTAAATAACTTAACTAAATATACATATTAACTCTACTAGCACTAGAAATAGTCTAATAGCCAGCCACTCTATTAAATGCTGTAATAAACGACACGGCTGAATATCACTCAGGCTGCTAGATAAAGAGGCTAGGCTGTTAATTGAACGGCTGATTGAGCTTGACTGCGACAGATCAAAATAATCTGCCTAGCTGTTTGGTCCAATGCCTAAATATAATTCCGGAAGCTAGAAAACGGCGCTGTTTAGTAAAGAGACTAGGCTGTTGATTGAAAGGCTGATTAAACTATATGGATGCGACTAAAATATAAATACACCAAAAATTTATGTACAATAAAAAGTATCTAGTTTCGCCGTACAGTTTTGTGTGGATGAAAAAGGCCAAATTTACAATTAGCATTTATTTATATTAGTTGACTGATACAGGATGGTGTGGATAGGTAAATGGTGTAGGTGGTGGTGAAAGGTTCACAATTAAATTTGTAATCATTGAGACAAGTTGTGTATATTTTTATTTCTAGAATGAGGAAAAAAAACGAAATATTTTCAAATCGTTTCATACATCGTTTTGAAAAAGTGAATGTCAAAGTCATGTAAATTAAAACAAATATCGCAAAGTGTAATTAATAGAAGCAAGATACGTTAGTTTCTTTTAATATTGTATTGAGGTATAGTAGGTATAAATGTAATATATTTAGTATAAGTGTTATAACAATTATTCATGATTGTATGATTTCATAGACAAAACTATTTTACATATTTTTATTTTTTACAAAATAAAGATTATTACTAACGATACTGTTTCATTTTAAAGGGTTATCTAATGAGCCGTTTTCAAACAACACAAAAAATTATTGACTATTTGCGCCCCGCGGTATTACCCGCGGCTTACTTGAATTTTTGAACGTTATATTAATGTGTTGTATTTTCGTGGAACTCTATTTTTTATAAGCTTTTATATTACTTGCCCTGTTAGTGTGGGACAAATCTTTCAAGTAAATTAGAACCACTCCCTGTCGTTAGATTAGGTTTAAATTTGGTATATTTACTGGTATCGGTGGCAATGCTATAATATGGTACTTTTCTTCGTTTTAGAGCATTTAACTAAAGAGCTTATTTTAAAAATATTTTTTAAGTTTAATATTATTCTTCTGAAATAAAAGTAATCTAAGTTACTCCGTCAGGCAGGTATAATAAAATGTCAGCAAAAACCAGTGATAGTCGTCGCGGGGTCTCACTGGTTGGTCCCAGAGGTGGTCACGACATGCTTTTGTTTCAGTTGCACCGGTTACGGGCGTATGCCCAAGTCGGCTCGGTGACAGGAATTCCCTTAAGCGTACCTAAGCGACCAAGGTGGAATCCCGTAAAGATTTTAGTCAGTAGAACGCACCACTTGTAGTACCTTTTTGTGTGGGAGACCTCCTGGGGAGACTGATCCCTGGATTTGGCTCCAGTGACGCGCCTGAAACCAGTGCAGCTTCACCTCCGGAAGGCTTAACCCTAGGTAGAGTACTGGAGGACCCTAAACATCCGATGCCCTAGATCATCCAATGGGTCCGATGGACGGGATGCGAGCCCCAGACCACTTCCGCCTGAGTAAGATACAGGGAGTGATTGGGAGTGATGATGCGTAAATTCGTGGTAAAAGCAAATGAAGAATAACCTGTCAAAAATTTCGCCAAATGTCGAAATAAATAAAGACACGAATGTCTGTCCAGTAGAATCTTAGACAAAATAAGTTTTAATTTATTTGGTGTCTGACAAGTTCCATCTGAGTACCTATACAGAGAAAGTTATGTTGTCATGGGACACCATCGGTCGGGCAGGAACGAAGTTCCTTCCGATATTAGTATCGGTAGTATGCTGCTTCTTTAGAGAAGCACAAAAAATTATAGATCGCGCGGTTTGTGGCACACCGCCAAAACAAGTTTTCATTCGCTTAAAAACATATTTTTACACATACGTATTTTTTCGTAGGCTGTAAGTGAAGCTCATCCGTCCAGATTTTTAAGTGAAGCTCTGAAGTGAAAGACTCTTTCGGGTGAACCCGGGACCGCCGAGTGTACCCGACCGTAGGCTGTAGAACTAGCAGTAGGTACCCCCGCGATATTACCCCCCAGTTCTCTTTTCCGGTATTTTCACGTGATAAAAAGTTAGCCATAACCAGGCGCGGTCCCAGCCTCAGATTTGGGGGGGGGGGGGGTCAAGAGTGGAAATACTATAAATCCATTTAAAAAGACTTTACTAGTAGTGCCCCACGATTTTACCCGCGTAGTTGACGTGTATTAGACATTTTGTTTTTTTTTAGATTTTTAATCTAATGTATTTGATTTGGGGGGTCATGTCCCCCGTGACCCCCCCTGGAGCCGCTATCTACTCGTACCTACACTTTAATCTGTGTTCCGATTTTCAACCCGATCCGTTCAGACGTTTCGACGTGATTATGCAACAAATGAACAAACACCAAGACTTTCGCATTTGTAATATTAGTAATTAGTGCTTTGACCAGTGGAAGGACAAGGGCCGCCATGCGGCCATAGAAGCGAAACCGCGGCTATCCCTAGCCGCGGTGGCGAGGGCGGTTCTCTCGCTGCCGACAATATAGCCAAGATGCTCGACAGTGAATTGTGGAAGGTTCTCGCTTCTCCACTGAGTCGGCAGTGGACACTGGTAGCCTGAAGGCACAATCACGTCTCCACTGGAGGGTTTGGGGGGTCGGACGTTTAGAGCTATCGGCACCTTACCTCGGGCAGTGCCGGATCTAGGGGGGGTCAAGCCGGGGCCCGCGCCCCGGGCAGCAAGTCCAAGGGGCGCCAAAACTCACCATTAATAGACAAATGTCCAACTCATAAACATTGACTTAAATTTGACCACAGAAAAAATTATACTGGCACAAGTACATACATTTCACTGTTCTTTTACTGTGATTATATCAACTCGAATGATACCCAGGTGTACAGCACACGAACCACGTTATACGCGGGGTGCATGATGCGTAACCATACATAGTTCAAAATATGCTCCCGCTCGCCTGTATAAACCATACATTGCAGCGGCAAAGTTGCTGGAAAGACAGTATAGAACCAGCGTACCTACCGCCTAACTGAAACTGTCTTAGCTCTCTCTTTTCTTTTCGCTTGAAATTATAGAAACAGCAATAGCAAAGCCAAAACAGATTTAGTTATGCGGCAGACCCACAGAGCCACCGTAAGCGGGGGCAAACGGGCGTCACGCCACACGCCCCGGTAAAGCGACTGAGCGACTCAACACGTATTTCAAGTCATCGTCATAATATCCGATCCAAAATTATCATCATGAATTCTTTCCTCATTTTGGGGGAGGTGAGACACAGGTTTCGAGACGAACCCCTTTACCGGGGCTAGACGCCTGGAGACACTCCAGGGAAAATGTGGTGCAAGCTTCTGCATAAAACGGCACAGGGTAAGCATCAGCATTTTTGCGTCCCAACTCTGATGACTTCTATAGGGGCGATCAAATTATTTCCTTTCAATGGTGGTGCCAGAGCCCGAAGGTCGAATGCGTCTTACAACTAAGATAAGAGATAAAACCATTTTATCTCTTTTTATCTCTGAGTGACGATCGCAGTGTTGTGTAATGTGTAGTGGTAATGATTAGGACTCTTCGTGTTCCAATAGTTCCAAAGTTACGGCTAGTCTAGTCGGGAGAACGGCGCCTGCCACTCTGGAAGCCCCGGGTTCAAACCCCTCACGCACCACTGTCTATTCGAAATCATGTGCGTAATGCCGCTAACCAAAACATCGTGAGGAAACCGACATGTACCTAGAATCTTTCGAAGTCATGTGTCATCCGCCAACCCGCACTGGGCCAGCGTGGTGGATTATGGCCTTAACTCTCTCCTTACGAGAGAAGGCCCCGAGTCCCAGCACTGGGAACGTTTAGTGGGCTGTTGATGTTGTGTTCCAATAGCAACTGTGTCACTGTGCTGTGCTGGGCAGGCATGTCAGTCATTCTTGTGTCCTGTTCGTCTTGTCACTCTATACTAAAAAAAAACCTTATCCAACCGTAGCCAACATCTTTCAGGTGTTCATTCTGCCTCATCATGCTAAAAAGCCATTAATCTATTGGAACTGATTAAAAAAGTATGTTGTTTTATTAACAAATTGCTGTGGTGGCATCTTGTTGTGTGATAACCCTGGCCGGGAGAGAGGGCTTCTAAACGCGCTACTGCCTCTTTCGAGCAGTGTGTGTAGGCAGGGGAAAGACTGGGTAAGGTTACTCAGCTGATACTCTGATCAGTCAAGTAAAATTCGTAAGTCTTCTAGACGACATTGTTTCGACAGATTTTTGTGGTGGTAAGACTCCTGGCAGAATCCACCTGGGGAGGGACCACAGCTGCCAGTTATTCTACCGCCAAGCAGTAATGTGTAAATATTACTGTGTTCCGGCTTGAAGGGCAATGTTTCCAGAGAAATTACAGGGTTTAGAAATACAATAACTTAGATCTCTGGGTGACGAGCGCAGTGCAGTGCTAGGTAATGATTTGAACTTTTCTTCATGTTCCAATAGCTGCGTGTCACTGTGCTGTTATGTGACAGCCGTGTTGCTTACCATCAGGCACATGTCTTGCTCGTCTCGTCACTATTAAATTTTTTTTTAATACGAGAGAGTTGGAACCGCGGCTATCATTAGCAGCGTCCGTAAGATAGATATCAGTTGTTTGGCTTCCATAGTAGGTACTAGGCATTCAAGCTTTGCTTAGTTTGGAGTTAGTCGGTGTCACAGTAAAGTGTCCACCAACATTTATCAGAGCGTCATTAGAGCCAAATGCGGGGGTTCGCGAGCCGCAAGGACTGTACTTGGCAGGGTCGCGGTCAAAATATGGGGGAGTTTTAATCGGTAGGGGCACCATGTCCGTCCGTGGTGTCGAGGCCGACATGTCCCTGCTTAATGGTCATGAGTAGATGCATTGACCCCCTCCCCAAAAGAAAAGAAAGAAAAATAAAAGATAAGTGGGTGGGGACGCCATTTTTCAGATTTTGCCCCGCCTAAAAAATATTGACGATCCGGGGCTGACCTCGGGAAAGGCCTTTCCAAGAAGCGCCATAAGGGCAGCATGTGCAATGTGCATGTTGGTCAGGGTCGTTGGTGAGTGACAAGTGTCCCCGCGACTCTAACCCCAGGTTATGCCGAAGACACCTTTTTTTTTTAATAAAGAGTGATCAGACGAACAGGACATGTGGGTGATGGTAAGCAACATGCCTGCCACATAACAGCACAGTAACACGCAGCTATTGGAACATGAGTAGTCCAAATCATTAATACCTATCACTGTACTGCGGTTGTCACCCAGAGCACAGAATAAATATTAGTACAGAAGCCACACTTACCAAAAACAATTATATAAATAGCGACTCTTGCTGGGACACAACAAAGTTCAATTCAGCTCGCAATACCTGTCGCGATTTTCAAATAAACATTTGTGCTCTTTCTAACGCGTAACTCTGTCCCTGTCTAGCGGGGAGGGTTTACGACATATCTAATAACAATATGCGCGGGAAATGTTTTGCGCGAGCGCTCAGCCGTGCGTCCGACAACCGACTGGCACTTGTTTCCTGGAAGGAACGGTCTAGAGGTAGGCTAAGAGACGATTCACACGGCGCGGCTGCCAACCGCTCCCGCGCTCGGGCGCGGCGCCGCGCCCGAGCGCGGCAATTTTGTTTCAATACTCACGAGACCGCAGGTTTTCGCGGTTTCTGCTCCGGAAAGCTACTGCGCAAGAATCGCGCGCAGCCACGCGGGCGCCGCGCGGCTGCCGCAGCCGCCGCGGCCGTAAACCGCGTCGTGTGTATTGAATTCAATTTTATATGGAAATCTGCCGCGCCCGCGCGCGGGCGCGATTGGCAGCCGCGCCGTGTGAACCCTCTCTAAAACCGCGCGACCTTGAGCGAGTGAGGGTGCACTGCCCAGAGGCACAGATCAGAAAATAGTTACTTCGTAACCAGCGGTCTAAGATGTTATATCTCTAAGCTCTGTAATTTCTCTGGAAACATTGCCCTTCAAACCGGAACACAATGTTTGGTTTACTGCTTGGCGGTAGAATAACTGGCAAATAATATATAAGGTTCCAAGTACCTAATAGATTTTCTCAAAATAAAAAGAGAAAACTTGAAAAGAAAAGAGAAGCCGTCTGGATTCGAACCCGGATCTACTAATTCGTGACCGCCATTCGTGATTATTCGTGATACTTCCCACCTGAGCTCTTATACTGTCGCGCCAGGCGGCGAAATTTACCTTCGCATTCTAATGTCTAATGTGACAGTTTTTCGTTGTCTACAAACGCGCAGTAAATGACGATTTTAAAAAATAATACCTACCTAGATCGATTTATCGTCCCCGGAACCCCCTGCATACATAATTTCATGAAAATCGTTCCAGCCGTTTCCAGGATTCAGATTCTATACATATATATATATACAAAGAATTGCTCGTTGAAAGGTAAGATATAGTTTTAAATACATACTTATTATACATAGAAACAGCCAGACACAGTACAAATATTTGAATTCATCACACAAATATTTGCACTGGATGGGAATCGAACCTACGACTCTCGACTTCGCAGGCGGGGTCATTACCAGCGAAGCCCCAAGGCCAGGCAATTAACAACATAATTGGCCTACCTACGTAAGTACGTCGCAGATCTACCTACGTAACTACCACAACACAATTCTATCAATACCGTATTGATTTTCTACTTTATTTATGTAGAGATTTAACAAAACATATTATTTAAAGCCACAGATCGTTCCTGGAATTTAGGGGTGGCGACGGTGACGGGATGGTTTCCAGGAACATCAGGCGAGTTATGTTTCACAAACGTATTAAAAGGCAACGTAATAGTTTCCTATTGGTCAGCCGGGAATCCAGGCTCAATGCAACCGTTGCTTCTGAGCTCCAGGTGAAAACATTCGTGCAAGCTGAAATGTGCACGCAAAAATAAGTTTTATGCGACTTGTCATATGATCGAGAATTTATTGCCCTATCAAGGAAGGGCCCGGATAGGGGTCCGGCCATATGAACGACGTTGATGAGTGATTGAGAGTTGATTCGTCAAATAAACAAACAATAATGAAGCATCAATGTGTGGTGTATTGCTATAAAACAATCGTTATTTTTATTACAATTTTGAGTATGTTATTTTCTATATCTTATTTATTTTTTAGTTAAGAGTGACGAGACGAGCAGGACATGTGCCTGATGATAAGCAACGTGCCTGCCACATAACAGTGCAGTGACACGCAGCTATTGGAACATGAAGAGTCCAAATCATTATCTAGCACTGCACTGCGCTCGTCACCCAGAGATCTACAACATCAACATCAACAGCCCACTAAACGTTCCCTCTGCCGGGACTCGGGGCTTTCTCGCTTTCACTCTCTGTGAAGGCCATAATCCACCACGCTGGCCCAGTGCGGTTTGGTGAATGACACATGACATCGAAAGATTCTAGGTAAATGTCGGTTTCCTCACGATGTTTTCCTTCGCCGTTTTAAGTTAGCGGCATTATGCACATGACTTCGAAAAGACAGTGGTGCGCGTGGGATTTGAACCTGGTTTTTCTGAAACGGCAGGCGCTGTTCTCCCGACTAGACCAGCCGTTACTCCTTTGGAACAATGTGTTCAATTGATCCAACAAAAAACAGGAAAATTAGGGGAGTGTCTTGAATTTAAGTTTAAATTGGAGACCACTTTTGTTTTTCTGAGAACATTACAATACTCTCGGCTGTATTTGACGATATGATAAGCTTAAAGAAAGCTGTAGCTGCGTAGCTCATGACCACGTAGCTCGTAGCAGACGCAGAACTCGTAGTACGTATGTGTAGTAACAGAGAATAATATATTGTCTATGCCCGCCATTAGTTTAAGTTGTTATATTATCTGTGTAAAATATCGCCCTCTTTCTCTTTGGTTTTGTGCTACAAGTAAGCTGGCAAGTAAGTTAATAAAGCTCTGTATTAATTAATTACTGTGCTTTTACTTCGTCTAATCACCAAAATAGGAAAGATCCTACACTGGCGACGAGAAACGTTTGCTATACGTTGAACCTCCTGCAAAGGCTGTGTGGGAAAGATTACATGCAGATTTTTTAGGTCCCTTTGGTGGTAAAATGTTTTTAATTATTGTCGACAGTTTTTCAAAATGGCCAGAATCGTTTATGATGTCCAACATTACATCAGCAAAAACCATTTCTATTTTTAAAAGTTTGTATACTAGATTTGGGTTCCCTCATCACCTAGTAGTTGATAATGGTCCAACATGGACAAGTACAGAATTTAAAGAATTTTGCAAGCAAACAGGGGTTAGGCTGACTTTCACACCACCCTACCATCCAGCTACAAATGGGGCAGCAGAAAGGTTTGTCCAAACATTCAAAGGACATGTAAAAAAAATTGTAGAGGATGGACACACTTGGGAGCACGCTGTGAATTTATTCCTATTTGACTACCGAACTAGTGTAAACCGCTGTACAGGAGTTAGTCCAGCCAAATTAATTTTTGGCAGGGAGTTAAGAAATAGATTTTGCTTTTTAAGACCACAACCAATTCATAATCGATTACAAATTATTAATGATAAATTAACACAATCAACTAAAGGTCATAGAATTGTAAATTTTGACCTGGGTGAAAAAATAATGGTTAGAGATTATAGAAAAAATAAAAAGAAATGGATTTTGGGCGAAATCAAGGAGTGCTTAATACCAAGCATTACTTATTTAGTTGAGGTGGAGGGAAGGTGCATAAAAAGACATGCAAACCAGTTATTAAAATGTAATCAAAATGTGCAGGATAATAACTAATATTAAGTTATATAATTAGTTGTAATTGTTATTAAAATCTTAAATAATAAGGGTGGTGGTACTTTTCGGTTTTACTTTTATATTAGTTTTGTTTTATACAGGGTGTTATCACACCGACTTAGTATTTATGATTTAACATGTATTTGTTTTAAGATTTCATAACTTTCAGAAAAATAAATTAAGATGGCTTGGCTCTTATGCAAGCAGGGAAGAGTGTAGTAACAGAAAATAATATATTGTCTATGCCCGCCATTAGTTTAAGTTGTTATATTATCTGTGTAAAATATCGCCCTCTTTCTCTTTGGTTTTGTGCTACAAGTAAGCTGGCAAGTAAGTTAATAAAGCTCTGTATTAATTAATTACTGTGCTTTTTTTTTTTTTTTTTTACCTTTTATAGGTTTACACTTGACCGCCATCTCGCCTGATGTAAAGCGACGATGCGGTCTACGATGAAGCGTGTTTACCTAGAAAAAACCGATTCACTCTCGATTTGAAGACACAAAGATTGTAACCATCGGGGAAAACCCACTCAGGCAACGTATTCCACAGCCTAGACGTTCTTATCACAAAAGTAGAGTCAAATCTCTTCGTTCGTGTCTTTGGAACATCAACCATGAAACGATGTCGCTTTTTCGAGCTACGAGCATTCCGATAGAAAAAAGGACAAGGTGGTATTAGATCATGTAAATCAGTCGCACACTCTCCGAAGTGTATCCGATAAAAAACCGATAGACTAGCAATTTTACGGCGATGTTCAAGACTTTGAAGTCTTTTTCGCACAAGAGTAGCATTGCCTATGAGCCTTTTGGCACGTCTCTCGATCGATTCCAGAGCTTCCAGCTGATACTTAGCCGAACCATCCCAAAGGTGCGAACAGTACTCCATACAGGAGCGAATCTGTGCTTGATATAATGTAAGCAACTGTTCAGACTTGAAGTACCTTCGCACCTTTGAAAGGACACCCAGTTTTTTGGCAGCTAGTTTAGCCTTAGATTCGATATACGAGCCAAAGTTGAGCGTAGAGGTCAAAGTCACGCCCAAAAGCTCAAGACGGTCAGAAACCGGCACGGACACACCTCTAAAAGTTGGAGTCAGTTCAAATGGACTCCTTTTAGCGGAGAATAGACACGCCTGCGTCTTACTCTCGTTGAACTTGACCAGATTGGCATCGCCCCATTCAGACACCGCCTCAAGGGTCAAGCTCAAACGCTCGATCAGACTCTCTCTCAGTACCTGAGTTTGCTGCCCACTGGCTCTCGCGCTAGATATGTAACTCTCTACAACGGTGCTATCATCTGCGTACCCAAAGATACCGGGCTTCAACAGATCATTGATGTGTAGCAGGAAGAGCGTTGCAGAGAGTACCGACCCTTGAGGGACTCCGGCATTAATAGCCATTTGATCAGACGAGCAGCCATCAATGACGACTCGTATGGATCGATCCCTCAAAAAGTCCGATATCCACGCAATAAACCCAGAAGACAAACCATACCTAGAAAGCTTACTTATAAGGCCATCATGCCACAAACCCTGTCGAAAGCCTTTGAGATATCCAGGGAGACTGCAAGTGCTTCCCCGTGTTTCTCAATAGCTTCACTCCAGATGTGAGTGACGTACGCTAGAATATCCCCGGTGGACCGGTTTCGGCGAAATCCGTATTGCTGGTCACTGAGGAGGTCGTTTGATTCTAGGTACGTGAGGAGCCTGTGGTTTAAGACACGTTCCATAGTCTTGCAGAGTATGGACGTGACCGAGATGGGCCTGTAGTTGGCAGGGTCAGCACGACTACCCTTTTTGGGCACAGGTTGCACATTAGCAAGCTTCCAAGACTTCGGTACTAGCCCAGTTTGGAGAGAGAGTCTAAATAGGCGCGTCAGTATCGGAGACAACTCAGGCGCACAAGCCTTCAATACTAGGGCAGGAATACCATCTGGGCCACTGGCTTTATTCACGTCCAGATTGCGTAGCACTTTGCGAACCTCCATTTGGCGAATGTGAATATCTGACATAAAAATCGGACAGCCAGGTGGAGTAGGAGGTGTCGCGCTACCAGCATCTAGACGAGAAGATTCCGCAAACTGAGTTGCAAACAAGTTTGCTTTCTCCGTTGCAGTGTGAGCCAGTGTCCCATCAGGTTTCAGCATTGGAGGTAGTGAGGGGCGGCAGAAGTTCGATTCGACCGATTTAGCTAGGGACCAAAACGCTTTGCTGCCCGCAGGGTATGAAGCTAGTTTGTTCCCTATTCGACTAATGTGGTCAAATCGAGCCCTCTGAAGAACCTTTTTACATGCCTTAGCAGCCTTGTTGAACGCTTTCTTCTTCTGGCGTATGTCCCTTGCCTTACGCTGTCGAGCATCAACCCAGGCTAGGTAGGTCTCATGTTTAAATGCTTCAGCACTTTACTTCGTCTAATCACCAAAATAGGAAAGATCCTACAGTATGAACTATTATTGAGTCAGATGTCAGATATTAACCAAATTCTTTCTAAAATATTAACAAAAAATTAGAAATTCGGTCGAGTGTCTGAATTTTTAACTATAAAATTGAAGGCCTCGTTTGTTTTCTCGGAAAAAAATTACAATATTCTGAGCTACATTTGACGCTACGATAAGTTGAAGCAAAGCTGTAGCTGCGTAGCTCCTGACCACGTAGCTTGTAGCAGACGCAGAACTCGTAGCACTAAATACATGCTACGAGTTCTGCGTCGAAATGAACTTGTGAAAATATGTAGGTACGCACGAAATTAACCAATTCCTGTAAAATGTTAAGTATCTAAAAAAAATATCAAAATCTCTGACAAAAATGGAGACTGTCAAATGTGATAGATGTTTAAGGAGCTCCAATTACTAGAAATAGCGAACCAAAAGCCAGCGTTTTTGTTACGTAATGTAAATAAATTTCAACAAAATTTATAAAAACTTGTAAAATTTTAAATTTGACAGCAGTTATAATCCTTAGAATCAGTTAACAGTAATCAAATAAAAAAAAAACTTAATGTTATAGAATAAAACGTTAAAGTTTATGTTTGTTTATAGAAACTAATACTCCAGTGTAAACACCGGCCTTACATGCACGAAATATGCAGGCGCGCGCATCCCTAGGGCCAACACGTCATCAAAATCATGGATGAATTTTAATGTCTGGACATTCTCAGTTGTCTTATAGCTCCTTCTTTAATAAACCAATAAATATCGGATCTGTGGGATAAAAAGGTCAGGAATAAAATATAGGATCCGAAGAAGAAATAAACGCAAACAAAACGATAATTGACTACATAGTACATTGAGATAAAAAATGATTTAATGAACATTTACAATACGTACTTAGGTGAACATTTTGTACATCAGTGGATGTTAAAAAATGACTTTGGTAGGTAATTCGGGAAAAAATATATTTTGTTCTGTTAGATTGAGGATGGTTTCACGTCCTGTTGTACATAGGTCCAACGATAACAACATATAAATAAGGCAGTGTCGAACATCCGATCACAGATTTCTCCGCTACTTTGACGACGTCTGTCGTCAAAGTAGTAATTTTATTTGTGAAGAACAACAATAATTACCAGAACAAAATGTATATACAGTGTCACAATAAAATCTTTATTGTGATTAAAGTGAAAGATTGTTTCAAAATACTTGTATTTACTTCTTTATTTCATAGTGCATAAAAAAAGTTGGCAACTAAATTTTAATCTTTTGAAATAATACGTTTTTACAAACTTTATCAACAAAATATTAAAAATGGAAAATATAAGTGGCTTACCAGAGGAACAGAAGAAAAAACTAAATGCACTATTTTCAGAAGCGTAAGTACTTTAAAATGTTTTCCTCAAAGTTTCAATAACTTTACGTTAGGGACTTTTCTTTGAGTTATTCTTGTAATTTTTTTTTTAGCTATTGGTTTTATGTGTTAATAGAATTTTATTTATGACTTAAGACATTTCTGTCGCTTTCATGATAAAATAACTTCAATAATAATTTTTATTTTTGTCGTCACACTTTACATACACATAAAATACAAATTATCAAAAATCCATAAAAAAACGAATCAACGTTAGGTAATAAATAAGTCTTTTGAATGAGTGAAGTAAATTTATATTTTTTATGTTAGAGGATAGTTTATTAAACAGCGCTCCTTCAATGGTAGGTATTGTCACGTATTGTTGTGCCGTAATTAGTTCTAAATCTTGGAATAACATGGTAGATGGCGCGCCGCGTTCGCCGCTCGACCACTTGTATATTTATTGTTTTCGCTTTGTGAACGCCGTAATGTTAGTATTACGAAGTAACTATTTTCTGATCTGTGGTATGGATATTACTATGAAGACTTTTTCGAATTAACGTTATTTTAAGGTCATTATTTTAGTTCCATTGTATTTTTTTTTGCGTTGCTGTTAAATAATGGTAATTGAATAGTATTTTAATAATTTTAGTTGAAGTAACCTTGTTTTAGAAGCACAGCACCAAAATTCAATCAAATAAATATGACAAATGAGGTTTTACCAGAGCATTGTAAATTACCTATATATCGTAGTTAATTTGGTAAACAGCGCGCAATATTACTGAGCGCAACACACGGTACTACCAATTTACTTTTTACATGTTCTATATGAGACTGCCGTGTTAACTAAATATTCAAATGCATACCGAGATATTTTTCATAAGATTTGGATTGTGTTGGTTCATCGTTTATTTTTAAGGGGTATTTGTTTGTTGGGTTTTAAATAAAATATATTGTTATAAGTTTTAGAGACGTTAATCGTTAAAATTAAATATTTTTTATTAATAAATAAATATTAAATAAGTTTATTTTGGAACCAGTTATTGAGTGTTAAGATCTTATTGCGCTTACATAACTAAGTCATGAATTGATGAGCCAAAACAGAATAAACAGGTATCGTCTGCGTAAAGGCTAATATGACCGCGTAAGCTCAAGTTATGTATATTGTTAATGTTAAAAAACAAACATGGGTCCTACGATGGAACTTTGTGGAATTTCACACTTGATAGGAAAAGAGCTGCTTTGGGTTTTGTTATCTGTTTTTGCGATCACTTTGAAATATAAGATTCAATTATTTGAAATGCTGTTATCAAAAAAAAAAAAAAAATTCTTTCAAAAGTGTTCAGGCTGATAGTTCGTATCTATAAGAACACCTAGAGAAGTATTTTATTATCAATATTTTGTGTGTTATAATATCATTCGAAGAACGCGTAACTGTTTTTACGAGTAGGTACTTTTTTTGTTTGTTGACATCGAATAATATGTAAAACAAATTATTCTTAAATAAAAATATTTACAACTCCTCTTATTTATTGCGTATTTCACAATTAAAAACATAATTTTATATAATTTTAAGCTGGCATATCCTACGAGAACGAGAACATACACTACGCTTCATATGGAACTACTCACTTACACTAAGCATATCTGAATTATCCATAGACCAATAAGGTCTATGGATAATCAAGATGAGCAAGCCCACCACAGGTTGAAAGTGTGCCCAGCATACTGGCGGAAATACCACGCAGAACGGCAATGGTTGTACGTTGGGCTAAATAAACGCCAGCCAGCATTTTGGTCACGCGTCGCGTAAAATTTTAACTAATCATTATTATAGTATACACATTTAAATGTCGCCTTATTTTTTATGTTTCACAATAAACGACTATTTTAAACATACATACATACATAGACTGTTAAACACATTACCACTCCTTTGCGTCGCGCAGTCGGGTAAAAATTGATAACTAACGTGCTGAGGCAGCGAGCCTGGTCCAAATTCCTGCTGGTCAGAAATGCAATATTTATATTAACCTGCAACACAAGCTTTGCTCGTTTATTTCCTTTGACACTACCGCTTGGCACTACTGCCATAGAATAGATAACTACTGCTTAGCGCAGGTTCTGTGATCTATGGAAAGTTAATCTTACACGTTTAGTACCATATATGTGATATATAGTATTAAACGTGTAAGACGAGTTTTTGTAAGAAATGTGAGCGTTAACTTGTTTTTACCCGACTGCGCGACGCAAAGGAGTGGTAATGTGTTTAACAGTCTATGTATGTATGTATGTATGTATGTTTGTATGTTCCTTTGAGGCACTATACAGACCAAACGCCTGGGCCGATTTTTATGATTCACACGTCAATCGATTCCTCTTAATCTGGCGAGTGACACTAAAGACATGACATTAGTGTAAGTCCAATATGGCGGCTTCAGGACGCCATATTGTCCAAATTAAAAAAATCAAAATCACCAAAATATGTCAAGAGGGGTATCGTTGAATAGGTATTTCAAAATAATGTTTAGCTTTCTCTCAATGTTTTTCGATTCGACTGACCGTTTAGGATGTATATCGATTTAAAGTTGAGTAACAACCATTCGCACATTTATAGGTTTTTAGGTAGCAGAAAACTTCGTATAACTAACTGTACGTGTGAATGTGGATGGACATTATATACTAATGTATCTAGTAGGCATCGATATAAATCAATAGATGTGCCCTGAACACCTTGAAATTGGTAATAAACTGCGTCTCTGTATGTATCGTAAGTGGTTTACAAACAACCAATCTACTTGACCCCTAGAATCGCTAGCGGCGAGATTTGCTGTGGTTCTACTTATTTTGGTTGTTGACACCGAATAATGATAGGTAAAAACGTCTGGCGTCCACCGCGTCCTGCAACCGACTAGAACGGAAAGAGTGAGCTCACTCTTCCCAACGTTGACATGATTGCGTGCGCCGTGAAGTTTGGGATGGGGCCCATCTTGCGTTCTACGATCTATACGCCTCGCCCGGGAGACACAGCCAGCCAATATATCATGTATGGATATGGTGCCCCTATCTACTAATAAACCTCCATGGGGTTTCAACTCTGCCGCTGATAGTGGGAACACGGAACCGCTCTCGGATTGCTCCGCCTCGGTCGCCCATCTCCAACTTTAAACGATTTAGTAGGTACTTAACGTCAATCGAAAACCTATACTAACACAAAACTGTAAATATGAATTACATGCAGTAGAAAATCCTACATATTATATCAGTAGAAACGAAGACATTTGGTCAGCAACCAAAAGATGCATATTATTATGTTGAGCATATTAACATTCACAACATTGTTCATAACTAAAAAGTATAAAAAAAAAAAAATATAAATTAAAAACTCAAAAACCCGACTGCGTAAAAAGTGAACCAAACTACGTTCTAGCATACTAAAAAAAACTGAAAAGAATAAAACAAGCATTTAGATTTCTGGTGGTCTAGAATTCTATAATATGTTATTGTATTAATACTATTGAAATATATACAATATTTTCTAATAAAAGAACATTACAACTGAACAGTCGGGATCCATTTAACAATTACATTGTATGTCGAATAATAATGGATCCCGACTCTTCAGTTGTAAATGCAAAATACACATTGTAAATGTAAGTTTTTTTCAAAAATATAGATGTTTCGGAATAATATAAACATTAAGCTATATTATAAACCAGTTTTTAAAATTTAGTACACAAGCCTATTGTTCAATGGATCCCGACTGTTCAGTTGTAATGTTCTTTTATTAGAAAATATTGTATATATTTCAATAGTATTAATACAATAACATATTATAGAATTCTAGACCACCAGAAATCTAAATGCTTGTTTTATTCTTTTCAGTTTTTTTTAGTATGCTAGAACGTAGTTTGGTTCACTTTTTACGCAGTCGGGTTTTTGAGTTTTTAATTTATATTTTTTTTGTCAATATACCTATTCATTTGATGAGTAAAGACTATAATTATAAAAAAATATGTGTATATAAAAATGAGCCACAATAATTTCGGAATTTATGAATAAATAATATATAAAAATTAATATAAATTAAGTTTGAAAATCAAATTGAATTTCGAGCGCTTAATTTATATTCATTTTTAGCCCCCGACCAAAAAGTCTTATAATAAATAAATAAATATTGGTAGACAATTCACACACAACACCATCTGACCCCAAACTAAGCAAAGCTTGCACTATGGTGGCCAGTCAGCTGACATAATACTTATATAGTTCTAAATACATACTTATTATAAAAAGATACACCCAGACACAGTACAAATATTTAAATTCATCACACAAATATTTGCATTTTTTTACATATTTTTTCAATACTCCCTTTATAAATATGGATACTAATTTGTGATCTGTTTTGTAATTCATCACCATCAGCCGCAAGAGTTCCACTGTTGAACACAGGCCTCCCCCCTAGATTACCACAACGAACGTTCCTGCGCAACCTGCAACCAGCGGTTTCCAGCGACCTTTGTGAGGTCATCTGTCCATCTAGTGGGAGGCCGTCCGACACTGCGTCTTCAGCTTCGTGGTCGCCACTCGAGAGCCTTTCTTCCCCATCGGTTGTCAGTTCTGCGAGCGATGTGGCCTGCCCATTGTCACTTCAGCTTAGCTACTCTTCGAGCTATGTCGGCTACTTTCGTTCTTTTGCGAATATCCTCATTACGGATTCTGTCGCGCAAAGAGACTCCGAGTATAGCTCGCTGTGTAACTTTGAGCTTTGTTGTGAGGCCTACAGTTAAGGACCACGTCTCAGTTCCATAAGTCATCACTGGCAACACGCACTGATTGAAGACTTTCGTCTTCAAGCATTGGGGTATTTTGGACTCCAAGATGTGCCGTAGTTTCCCGAACGCTGCCCATCCAAGTTGGATCCTTCGCTGGACCTTTTTGTCGAAGTTGGATCTACCTAATTGGATCTTTTGACCCAGGTAGACGTATTCGTCAACAACTTCGAGTGTGGTATTCCCAACAATAACCGGTACAGGTGAGACATGAACATTTGACATGACCTTCGTCTTGTCCATTTTCATCCTCAAACCTACCTGTTGGGATACTCTACTGAGGTCCCTGAGCATAGCAACGAGGTCCTCCAGCGACTCCGCCACAATGACTAACAAACAACTCAACAACAAAAACTCGTCGGCAAACCGAAGGTGAGTGATGCATTCGCCATTGATATTAATGCCATGTCTGTTGCAGTCCAGTAGCTTGAAAACATCTTCCAGCGCGGCAGTGAACAGTTTCGGAGATTTAACATCTCCCTGTCTCACGCCTTTCTGTAGCCGGATATGTTTTGTGCACCGGTCCTGTAATCGGACAAACATTGTGGCTTTGCTGTAAATACACCTCAAGACTTCAATATAGCGATAGTCCATGCGGCATCGCTGGAAAGACTGAAGCACTGCCCAGGTCTCGATGGAATCGAAGGCTTTCTCAAAGTCCACATACGCTATACATAGTAGCCGATTATACTCCTCGGTTTTCTGTATAATCTGCCGAAGCGTATGGATGTGGTCTATGGTACTATAGCCTTTTCGGAAACCAGCTTGTTCGGGTGGCTAGAAGTCGTCAAACCTGCGTGCGAGACGATTCGTGATTTTCCTCGAAAACAACTTATAAACGTGGCTCAGAAGTGAGATGGGTCTGTAATTCTTCAACAAGGTGTTGTCACCTTTTTTGAAGAAGAGCACCACCGCACCTCTGCTCCACGCTTCTGGCGTATTACCGTCAAGTATGACGGAGTCGAACAGCTTCTGGAGGACTTTAAGTACCGGTTTTCCACCCGCTCTCAGCAGCTCAGTCGTAATTCCGTCGTCACCAGGTGCCTTGTTGTTTTTAAGTCGCTTGAGGGTCATCCTAATCTCGTACAGGCTGACTTCCGGGATATCTTCGGTAAAGTGTCGGGTCAGCTTGGCCCTGGGGTCTTTAGCCATGTTAACGACTGGTTGTGCTTGCGCAAAGGTGTATAACTGTTCATAGAACCTCTCAATCTCCTCCAAAATCTGGGGCTTCGACGAGGTGACGTTGCCATCATCGGTTTTCAATTTGGTCAATTGCCTTTGCCCAAGAGACAGATTTCTAGCGAACACTTTCGAGCCTTTGTTCCGCTTAATCGCTTCTTCAATACTCGTAGTATTGTAGCAGCGTATGTCGCGTCGCACACAAGTAGAAATCTGTCTATTGAGCCGTCTGTAGATGGTCACGTCTAACGAAGACTGCAACCGCATACCTCGCCTAAGCGCCATGAGATTCAGAGTATGATCGGAGAGTTTATGTGTTCTATTTTGGCGTTGGCTCTTGTAGAATTTTCTGCCAACCGCGTGAACAGTTGCCACTAGCCTGTCATTAATTTCATCCGCCGTTACGCACTCATGGAGGGACTCGAAGCGGTTTTGAAGTTCGAGTTGAAAGTTATCGGGATTGTCAATTTGAGTTAAACTTGGTCGGAGCGTGGACTCCATTTTCATTAGACGTGATCTTTCGAACTTAATGTTTAGATTCAGCGTGCCTCTTACCATACGGTGGTTGCTGCCGGTTTTGACCTTACTGATCATAGAGACATCGCTAAATATTTGCCGTTTAGTCGTCATAATGAAGTCGATCTCATTTTTTGTGGAACCATCTGGGCTAATCCAGGTCCATTTTCTCTGTGGCTGTTTCTTGAAGAAGGAGTTCATCACAAAGAGGCTCTCCTTTTCCAAAAAATCAGCTAGACGTTGCTGTCTTGGGTTCCGCTGTCCATATCCGAATTGCCCTACTCTCAACTCATCACCGCTACGTTTCCCCAGTTTCGCGTTGAAGTCCCCCATCACAACTGTGAAATGTGTTGGCGAGACATGTATGGCTTTGGAGATGTCCTCATACATCGCCTTAACCTCTTCGTCGGGTCGTTCGTTTTGTAATTATGTAATATAATTTTGTATAAGTCTCATTTTTGTTATTTTATATTTTTTGACATTTTGTTTGAAATCTTTATGACATTGTATTGACTGATATTGAATTGTCTAAATATTGTGTGTAGCATGTACATGTTTGCTTTTGACTTTAGTAATTTGTTTATTTTTTTGCCACATTGAATTATTATTTATGTAATGAGAATTTTAAAGTAATGTGTACCTACTCATATAATTATATTTGCATGCCATTCGGTAAAAGCATGGTGGACGCTTATATAGCTTCAACATCATGTAACAATGTTTATTGTATACAACCCATGTTTTGCAAATTAAATAAATTGAATTGAATTGAAATATAAGGGCTTGACTAGTAGAATACTGATCTAGTTTTAAATCCGAGGTAGTCGAGGGTAAATCAAAATTTTCAATTTTGTTCTTGTTAATTTACAAAATGTTAAAATTTTATTTTTATTATCAATAGAATGAAAAAGTCAAATTATACTATGAAATGATTATACATATATTTTTAATTAATTAATGTCATTCCTCACAAAATACAATATTACATTGTTTTGATAATTTCTCTCTCTTTTTCCTTCTCTTTTTTTCTTTCTCTTTGCTGAGTCCGGCTGCCAATGTACCACATGTTTGCAACCGTCAAGCAGCGTCGCGAGGGCGAAGATATAGGTACTTAGATAGGTTAGGATAGGCGTGACGTCACGAGCCGGCAGTGGCTCGGCGCTCGACGCTCGGCGGGCATTGGTAGCCGGACGGAGCAGGAGCTACACCAGTAAGTGCGCTTACCTTTATCTCAGTGCACGCATACAGTTCTCAGATTTAACCATTATGTGTTGTGTACTCAGTAACCGATGCGTTCGGACTGTTTGCGAACAGTGCTCAGAATCAGATTTACCAGTATCAGTCAGCTGTGCGACGTTTGGGGTGGCTATAAGGGGAGGTTGGAGGCCACTGGGGGGGGGGGGGGAAACCCCCAAATACGATCAGCTCAGTTCTCAGTCTCAGTATCATTCTCAGAGGAACAGCTGTATTCAGTACACGGACATGATATTCTCAGCGTTAATACAATTTATTTACTTTGTCATTTTAGATTCTGTGACGTGTAAATCAGTTCACATATTCGTTGGGTACCTAGCAAAGAGGTACTTCACGACAAGCAGTGTTGTGCAAACATTCCTATGCCCGTTTTGAAAGACCATTGATTTTAGAGTAATTCCTGGGCAAAAAGATAGAATATCTTGTTTCAGCATTATGCAGGTAATTACCTAAGCATATATTTAGTTGTTGCTGTTGGAATAGCAGCGTTGGCACTATGCTGTGATGAACCGGTATTTTGCTTACCATCAGGCGTATGTCTTGAAATTCAGTTACTATTTATGATAAACAAAATATATTATTAGTTAAATAGGGCTATCAGTTAAGTTTGGGTGCCGACCATAACACAGGTGACTAATTCTTCGAATAATTTAGAATAATTCTTAAAATTGCACTGATGAACATAATACTACATGTAAAACTAGCATCTCCCCGCGGTTTTCCCCGCGTACAGCTCGATCCCGTTATTTACCCGCGATAAAAAGCTTTTGTGATATCATAGACTACTAGCGGCCCGTCCCGGCTTCGCACGGGGTCAACATTTTTTGTTAAGTAGGTATGCTAAATGAAACGTACATGGCCAAATTTTTCCAAATGATCAAAATTAAAAACCAAAACTTTAAAGTTTAAAAACATTAAACTGGCTGGCCACCTAAGCCACCAAGCTTAGTTGGTTGAGGGCCGTTTTGTAAAGCGGCGGTTTAACGATCATCCGGATTGAATACGGCTGATTTAAAAACTGCCGGAATGTATTCAACGCCATACGTCAACACGGCTAGCTGTAAAGTAATAAAGCGAGAGATTAGCCGCTTCTTTGACAATTTTTAGTTCCGATTCTCATGGCGCGGCCTGACATAACAACAACACACAGTATTCAAAGCTATAGGTACCTACGTTGAATACTGTGTGTTGCTAAATTGCTAAAAAGTGACAGTGGATTCTGGAGTTCGGAGGAATCGTACACAATATTATTGGGGTGTCACTTGTCACCCTGGGTGTTACTTGGAAACTATTTCGTTTCCACCGTCCACCTTGTTAAGACTAAATCGGACCGGGTAGATTACATGAGACCCAGATCCAACTCGGAGCACCCCGACTCCATCTAGTCTTGGCACTACTACCCCTAGAGTGTATTTAAAAAATGCGGGAGCCAGAAGCTCAAGGGAGGTCCTGAGTGGAGCGAACCATGCAAGTAGCCGTAGTGGAGCGCAGGCCGAGTATGGAGAAGCAAAACTCAGGGCTGACCGCAGAGCTTCTGGTGGGAGCCCACCCGGAGTCTAATCTCGATAATAGACCCTTGTCTATGGAAGTCCACCATGTTTCTTAGGTGTACCGTCACCGATATTAAGTTATGGGCTTTCAAACTTTATGTGAGAGCAAAAATGTTGTAAAAAAACATTGTACGGAATATCGTTAGAAGTAATCAATCAGTTTTTTCAGATGAGTGAAATTCATTTTGTTTTTTTTTAATTTAAATTGTTATTTTTTTTAATATGGTTTACCCTACAATATAAAAAGTAATATCATGCGGGTAAACGTGGACCGCCTTATTGAAGAACGTATCGCAATGACACTGTGGCTAATCGTTGAACCGCCTCATTACAAAACGGCCCTGTTTTTCAAAACGGCTAGCCGTAATGTAATACGGCGGATTACACAATCTGGCTGCGACATACTTATACATCATAATCCGGATCTCGTTATTGGGCTGTATGTTTGATGTCTTGACACAAATTGTCATTAAAAATGTGCCATAATTCCGAGAGCAAACAAAATAATAATATTACCACAAACAATTCTCTCAGCCTCAACGGACACCGAGAAATTGAAGCTTCTCTCAAAGTGATTTTCCATTGGTTATAATTTTCTAACAAACGCATGCCGAGAAAGGGTCTCGGCATTGTAAGTTTCTTTTTAAGTGTTGGAATGATGTACCTACGTGGTACATGATAAAGAAGTATTCTGAGATATAAGCACTCTGACTTGGAAGGATGTACGCTGTACACTCTTCCTAATACTGCATCTTTTTTTATACCGGGATGTCCAACTACTTCTTGGCGGCGCGGGCTACCTACTCGAACGAACATGTCGGAGACTCGCCAGGGTTTCCATGTTCAGACTCCATCAGAATAAAAACTCAAAGTAAATGAGATAGTTTTATTTCTCGCCGTTGGTATCGAAGTGACCCTCTTTTACAAAATCACCCGCTTTTATATCATTCTTACAATACACGACATAACTATAGCAAATACAAATTGTCTTACAACAAAATATGAAATACTTTCATAACAAGTACAGAAATACAGTCTAATATTCCAAACAAATAGTTTAATGAATTTTACAACAACTATTAATGATTTAATTTACCTAAAATGCATTATTAATTAATATTATCAAATGTTACCACTAAATAACATCTATTAAATTCTAAAGAAGGCTTTGTATTTACTAATACCCATTTGGACATCAATATAACGAGTTTTAGATATTTTTGTCACAGTATAATGAAATAAAAACAATATTAGATAATTACTGGCAATACATAACAATTTGCGCCCATAAACACTTCTCTCCCGTGGCTCGGTGTCCCCTCGCCGCGTTGCGCCGCGCTGCGCCGCCGCCGCCGCGCCGCCGCGCCGGCCCGTCGCGCCGCGTCGGTGCAAATATTTCGATAGAATAGATATTTTTAATTTCATAATATCTTTTGAATGGAATGTCCGATATTAATAACTCAAAAAGGAATCAGTAGGTATTAAAGCAGTCTTGAATAACAAATAATTTATTTAGATAAGAATTAATACAAATGTATGGATAGCATGGCCTGAATTTGATCGGCGTTTTTATCTTCTTTTAAAATGTAAAAAAGCAGTTGTAGCGACGTAATTACTATAGTTAGACATATGGTCTTGCGAAGTTTTGTGTAGATTTTAATGTGTTCTATAAAATTATAGAACATTGTTTTCCAAGTTCCAAGTTTGAAATCGGTTCAGTAGTTTTTTAATTTTATTCGTAACATACAAAAATCCATATATACAAATCTTTCCTCTTTATAATATTAGAATAGATAGTATAGATAGTATAGATATAGATATGCTGTGTTCCAAATTTTAACAAACAACAATCATTTATTTATAATTCAAACACCGCGAACCGTAAAAAAAACACTGAAGCTTACTAACTTCCTATTGTCATCACAAGCTGAACTTATTTTCAAACAAACTTTCACTTGTTATAACTTTATGCTTTCGTAAAGATTCTTAAAAGAAGTACACTTTTGTGGCTTACTTTATACAATTTAGTATATTTGTGTCTTATGAAATGTGGAATATCCATTGGTAGATAAGTTTTTTAAATGTTTCATTCTACCGTATCGTACCTATGTTTTGTCGTCATATTCATTTCAATTGTGTGTGTTCTTTTTCGATTTCATGGTTGTCCAATAGTAAATGATTTACAAAATTATAGGTGAATGCGACCAATTTGTTTTAATTTAAATGTTCTGCTTAGTGCGCAACCCCATCAACGGCTCTGCCGTCTAGCAAAAATTGATAATTGATTGTTAGTTCTTAAATTTCGAGTTAAAATGAAAGAAATGCCATCGTTGACTTAGGCGATAGTTACGGGTGTGCTATTGATAGATAGATAGATAAACTTTTATTGGAATTAAATAATAAGACAAAATATAGAAACACCTTATAACAAAGTAACAATAGGCGACCTTATCGCTAAGAGCGATTTCTTTCAAACCGTAGGAACGTAGGATGTTGAAGAAGATTTGAGTAATGTAAGACGGGGGTACAATTTGGAGTATAAAGATACTTACACTTATTTATTATAACATACCAACAAATAGTTACATATCTAATTTAATTGTCTATTTATATTGCTCTCTCTTTCTTTTTATTTTTGTTTGAAAGAGACGGCAGTACGAGTATCGTGACGATAACCATTAGGTGATAAGTCCTAGGATCGGATATGCAGCTGATTGTGCCGCTGCCGTCCCGTCGGACTCGTTCTTCATATTATTGCGATAGCCAAATCAATCAGTCCCTCTCTCAATCAAATTTTGTAATGATCTTTGTAAATTCCAAATATACTAATATAACTTATGTAGTTACCAAAGTTTTTTTTATTATTTCAACTTTTTCTTCTTCGAGTACTGAATAGACTAGATGAAAATTTGGTATAGATGTACTTGTAAATAGTCTCGAATAGAAATATCACATTTGATTTTTTGGAAAATCATAATAATGGATAAAACCGCTGGAAGATGTCTTGAATGAATTTGTGACTTATTTGATAGTGAGCCCACAGATTCGTAGGTCGTAGGTTCGATTTTCATTCAGGACAAATACTTGTGAATATTATGTGTATCGTAAGTAGGCAGTATATAGTTACAATTATTCATAGTACATCCACAAATAAGTATCTATTAATAAAATAGTAGTATGTAAGTAAGAGTAGGTAGTCATGGATTAGGTAATTTATTTCTTTGTGTCAATATTTTTATTTATGAATATTTAACATAAATATAACAAACAACAAACTATAAAATACACAGAGATGTTGAACAGATAGATTTGACCATTTTACATAATATTTAATAGCGGCCCATCCGGCTTTCCTCTTGTAAATATTTATTTGAATTAAACATTTTGTGATTAAAATCTGAACAAATAGATTGTCTTCATAATATTATGTGCTAAAGACGTTACTTTCAATTCACTTTTTAGAATAATTATTTGTTTTCTTCGTAAACATAAAAGCCGACTTCAATTTAAAATTAAATTGAGACACTGCTTAGCACTAAGCTCACTATCAAATCTGCTGAACAACAGTAACATTGGGTACAGCAACACTAATAAAAATATAACTTACACATTGTCCTATCTATATTAGACTACAGGCCCGTGAACAAAATTTATGGGTCAAATTATCCACCAGGACACCTATGTAGGATGATAGAAGAGTTTAACGTAATAAAATTCAGCACTATGCCGTCACTTGTAAGCTGTCCTACCGAGTGCAGTTGAAAGGGGGGGGGGGGTGGGGTGACAACCCTCGATCATTTCTCCTTGTCGCATGATTTTTAGTACAGTCGAGGTAGACATAAAACTAGCCTGAAATAGAAAAAATTCCGGGGAGCGATTTTTTTTTATGAAACGTCGGTGAGGGTTGTTGGAAGTATAAATCTCGATTTTCTAACTAATCTCGGTAGAGGGTTCGCCGCCATCTTGTTTTAAAGTTTTTGTAAAATAACTCGTTCATTTTCAACTTTAGAGCAAAAATGATGGTCACCAAAGTTGTTGGAAATTTAATTTCTCACAAGTTTGCTGCATATAGTTTTTACGCTAGGATCAATATTTGCAGAGTTATACTATCAAGTTTATCAAAAAAATCGTAATGGGTGCAATTTTATTTTCTTCAACTTTGGTTCTCGCACATTTTTACTTATTTTATTTTTAGTATTTGTTGTTACAGCGGCAATAGAAATACATCATCTGTGAAAATTTCAACTGTCTAGCTAAAACGGAACCCTATTACTGAGACTTGGCTGTCCATCCGTCCGTCCGTCTGTCACCAGACTGTATCTCAAGAACGGTGATAGCCTATCACCGTTCTTGAGATACAGTCTGGTGACAGACGGACGGACGGACGGACGGATGGACAGCCAAGTCTCAGTAATAGGGTTCCGTTTTTACCCTTTGGGAACGGAACCCTAAAAAGTGCGAGAACCGAAGTTGAAGAAAATAAAATTCCACCCATTACGATTTTTTTGATAAACTTGATAGTATAACTCTGCAAATATTGATCCTAGCGTAAAACCTATATGCAGCAAACCTGTGAGAAATTAAATTTCCAATAATTTTGGTGACTATCATTTTTGCTCTAAAGTTGAAAATGAACGAGTTATTTTACAAAAACTTTAAAACAAGATGGCGGCGAACCCTCTACCGAGATTAGTTAGAAAATCGAGATTTATACTTCCAACAACCCTCCCCGACGTTTCATAAAAAAAATTCGCTCCCCGGAATTTTTTCTATTTCAATGTCTGCCCCGACCGTGCTATTTTGTACGTTCGAAATTTGGCGTTGCGGAATAATAGATTAAAAGAGGTTTTGAAACTATAAACATTTTTTTTAATCATTTGTTTGTCATTCATCATTTGTTTGTTGAAAATTTAAAGATTTTCCGACGATTTTCAAAGTAAGTTTGGTCAATTGATTATGTACGGCATTGGTTCCATACAGTTGCAATACCTCTTCTAATCCATTATTTCGCAATGTCGTACAAACATTATGCGACAAGGAGAAATGATCGAGGGTTACAACCATAGATTCCATAGATTATACAGCCTGTTGATCGGCCATTAAACTAATCTCACTTAGGTATATTCACAAGTCACCAGCGGGGGCGCAGGACGAGGTAAAAAGCCGCGCTGTGATAAGCCTAATATCCGTGTGACGTGCACAACCACCTTCCACCAATGAGTGGACAAAACGAGACAGAGTTATGCGAACTTCTAAGGACAGAGCAGGATGCAAAGAAATACATCAACGTTTCCCATTTCGTTTTTTTTTAATGTACGTTATAATTTTTTAGATTGATGTTTTGTTTTTCTAATAATTGCATTAAATAACTTACTTGTGAAATAAAACACCGTCCTTTGTAAAGCCGAATGTACTGGTATTCTTTCCGCATCATTTCACTGAGTAGGAATCCATATTTTATATTTTTTACGTTTTTTTTGCTAACACTCTTTCAGTCGAAATCAAAAGCCTGACTGACCGAACTCGCAACAGGTATAGTGCAATTATGCTTTTTATAAAATGCTAAGGAGGGTTAGTTGTACGATCAATCAAATGGGTATATTGTCTTTGGTTGCAATTAGGGCTTGTAAATATTCGATAATTTCAGTATTCGAATTTCAATTGACATCTATACTAATATTATAAAGCTGAAGAGTTTGTTTGTTTGTTTGAATGCTAGGATCTCGGAAACTACTGGACCGATAGGAAAGATTCTTTTTTTGTTGGATACTCCATTTATCCAGGAAGGCTCTAGCGTAATGTTATATACCCTATGGTATATAACATTACGCTACTATCAATAGGTACGGAGTATGAGTGAAGAATGTAAAGAAAACGGGGAAAAATATTTCTCTTCGAGAGCTTTAGTTCCGTGAATTTAAATTCTCTTTGGTCGTTGAAGTCTGTGACGGCGCGTGTCTACATTTGAAGTTTGTGTCATTTGAAGTAATCAAATATGCATTGTTGCTTATTTACGTATTTTTAGGGTTCCGTAAAACGTAATAAAGTGGCCAGCAATGGATATTTTAGTATGGATTTTCCTCAAATAGACGCGGGTGAAACCGCGGGGCACAGCTAGTATATGTATATGTATAGTCTAGTCAACAAGTTCAAAAACGTGCAAAAGAGACATAAAGCATGTGTGATACCTCATTTGATTCGAAATGACGTCTAGAAAAAATATTTTCATATATGGGTTATATAAGTGTTTATTAGCACATAAAAAATTGCGATAGTTATTAACAAAATAAGATAACAAAATGATGGTATTTAGTTATTCCTTAATAATTTCGTAACTAATGATGTTTAAGATATTTTGAAAAAAGATCCTGAAAGAAGAGAAAATTTCAAATATAAAGTTTTAACTTCAAGAGCTGTATCTTTATTATTTATACTTTTTTTAACGCTGAAAGTAGAGCTCCGCGAGGTCACTATTGCATTGACGCGGGGTCTACAAAAATGTTACCTAAAATAATGTGTCTGGCCTCGTGGCTTAGTGGGTAGTAACTCTGCCTGCGAAGCCGAGGGTCGTGGGTTCGATTCCCACCCAGTGAAAATATTTGTGTGATGAACTCAAATGTTTTCACTGGCTCTAGGTGTTTCTATGTATTATAAGTATGTATTTACAAATACATATATAAGTATTATGTCAGCTATCTGTCCGCCATATTACAAGCTATGCTTAGTTTGGGGTCAGATGGTGTTGTGTGTGAATTGTACACCAATGTCCACCAATACTGATTTTACAGTGTTAAATAACCATTTAAAAATTTGAAAATATGTAGTGTAATCTTGATATTTAAACGTACAAAACCTCAGTAAAAGAAATAAACTAAGTCGATTTTATACCGATGTTAATTAACTAACCTTTTCCGGTATCTGTTTTTATAAATTACGGCATAAAACTTGAAATAGTTGGTCAATACATTTTTCGCTTCGTGGAATGAAATGAAATGAAAATGAAATGAAATGAAATTTTTATTAAACACAGAGACTAACAAAACACATACATAAGTAAATTATCAAGTCATTATAATACTCATTCGGTCCGTATGTGTGGGTACAAGTATATCAGTGGGCCGCAAACTAAGCACATAGCTTGTATCTTGAGGCCCGAGTGCATAAAAACAAGTATAATTCTGTGTAAGAATGGAAAAAGTTAATTATTAACGGTAATTTCAAAGATAAGTCTATGTTACTTAACTATTGAATAAATTTTTAACTTATGAAATACTGCATATAGAGGTAGAACCGTAAAACTACTATTCATTATCTACTATAACAATATATATTACAACTACTATAACTAAAACTACTATACTATACATTGGGATAGTCGGAACGTAAGAAAAATAATTATTACCGCTTCACTCAGTACCGAGTCCACTTGTCGCTGTAAATACCGTGGAATAAACCTTCAGTTGCATGGTAAGACATATTTAGGAGTAAGTCCTTGACATTAGTTTTGAATGAATATAGAGGAAGGTCATGTTGATCTCTCTTTAGTTTTCTACAGATATTACTGTAAACACATGGGAAGGAGTACAATGGGCAACGTTTTGCGATCAGAGAGTTAACCCGAGGCACTGGGATCCTACCTGAGAGAGCACGCTTGTACTTTATTAGGCTATAGTCGGGACGAGACCTCAAGCTTCTGTGAGTATACAAGGCGGCATAATACAGGAAGAGTTGTCGAACACGGAGCACTTTAAATTCTTTACACAGTAAGTCCGTTGAAAATCGGAAGGGCTTTCGGAGTATTACCTTAATAAGAGCTCTCTGAGCTCTCTCAACCGTCATGAATATGGTCTGCCCCGCGCTGTCCCAAACAACAATACAGTACTGTATTATTGATTGACACAGCGCAAAATAAACTTGTCTCAAGAGTGGTATTGAGGCACAATCTCGGAGATTTTTCATAACGTGTATGAGTTTCCGCGTCCGTCCTGCTACGTGGAGTACATGTTGTTTAAAAGATAGATTTTCATCCACAATTACCCCCAGATACTTAATGTGATCAACGCGATCAATAGAGTTACACGTGCAAGAAATACGCGGTAATATGAAAATAGAGCTGCAATAGTGGATTTTTAGGTCTAGATTAGGAGGCGGAAGAGACACACAGGTTTTTGAAAATGCAATAAACTTTGTTTTCTTAGTATTTAATGTGAGAAGATTTCTGTCAAGAGTTCTCGCAACGATCGATAATCCGTCTCTAGCAGAGTTGTAAGCTTGTTTCCAAGTTTTCCCGTTAAATATGATCGCTGTATCATCTGCATACGCAATTATATCGGCATTCTCTAGTTTGATGTTAATAAGATCATTCATATACAAAATAAATAGAATTGGAGCCAAAATACTGCCTTGTGGAGCGCCATACTCAATGTGTAAGATATCGCTGGGTACGTTAGAGATATTAGACTTTACGAATTGTCGGCGATTTGACAGATAACTCTCAAACCAATGCAGAGCAACACCTCCAACACCAATAGCGCTGAGCTTTTTAAGTAACAAGCCAACTGAAAGTGAGTCGAAAGCCTTCGCCATATCGAGGAATACAGAGAGACATCTTTTGCCGTTGTCGACATAAGAAGACACTAGATTAGAAAAAAAAATATAATTTAAAAACTCAAAAACCCGACTGCGTAAAAAGTGAACCAAACTACGTTCTAGCATACTAAAAAAAACTGAAAAGAATAAAACAAGCATTTAGATTTCTGGTGGTCTAGAATTCTATAATATGTTATTGTATTAATACTATTGAAATATATACAATATTTTCTAATAAAAGAACATTACAACTGAAGAGCCGGGATCCATTATTATTCGAAATACAATGTAATTGTTCAATGGATCCCGACTGTTCAGTTGTAATGTTCTTTTATTAGAAAATATTGTATATATTTCAATAGTATTAATACAATAACATATTATAGAATTCTAGACCACCAGAAATCTAAATGCTTGTTTTATTCTTTTCAGTTTTTTTTAGTATGCTAGAACGTAGTTTGGTTCACTTTTTACGCAGTCGGGTTTTTGAGTTTTTAAATTATATATTTTTTTTAATACTTTTTAGTTATGAACAATGTTGTGAATGTTAATATGCTCAACATAATAATATGCAGTAGGGTATGCGTAAATACATTTCCTGCACGTACAAAAAAAAGGTAGTCCAATATACCTACTGGCATAGATCGTAGAACGCAAGATGTGCCCCATCCCAAACTTCACGGCGCACGCAATCATGTCAACGTTGGGAAGAGTGAGCACACTCTTTCCGTTCTAGTCGGTTGCAGGACGCGGTGGACGCCGGACGTTTTTACCTATCATTATTCGGTGTCAACAACCAAAATAAGTAGAACCACAGCAAATCTCGCCGCTAGCGATTAAAGGGGTCAAGTAGATTGGTTGTTTGTAAACCACTTACGATACATACAGAGACCCAGTTTATTACCAATTTCAAGGTGCTCAGGGCACATCTATTAATTTATATCGATGCCTACTAGATACATTAGTATATAATGTCCATCCACATTCACACGTATAGTTAGTTATACGAAGTTTTCTGCTACCTAAAAACCTATAAATGTGAGAATGGTTGTTACTCAACTTTAAATCGATATACATCCTAAACGGTCAGTCGAATCGAAAAACATTGAGAGAAAGCTAAACATTATTTTGAAATACCTATTCAACGATACCCCTCTTGACATATTTTGGTGATTTTCATTTTTTTAATTTGGACAATATGGCGTCCTGAAGCCGCCATATTGGACTTACACTAATGTCATGTCTTTAGTGTCACTCGCCAGATTAAGAGGAATCGATTGACGTGTGAATCATAAAAATCGGCCCAGGCGTTTGGTCTGTATAGTGCCTCAAAGGAACATACAAACATACATACATACATACATACATACATACATACATACATACATAGACTGTTAAACACATTACCACTCCTTTGCGTCGCGCAGTCGGGTAAAAAAGAGAGATGGCATCTGATGTCGACTTGCCACGACGAAAACCAAACTGCCTGTCGGACAGAAGTTTGTGTTTTTCTAAATAACTAATTAGTCTAGAGTTCACCAGTTTTTCCAGTATCTTAGAGACTATACTGAGAAGTGTGATAGGCCTGAATGGGAGACACAGCTGCCACTTTCCAGCAGTTCGGAAAGGTACCAGTCTCTAAACTCATGTTAAAAATATAAGTTAAAGGAATTATAAGAGAGTCGAAGGATTTTTTAATAAGTTGAGACGGTATTGCGTCGGGACCTGGTGCACTGTCATTTTTTAGACCAGCAACTGCTTTAGTAATATCCTGGGGGTCGGTTGGAATGAAAAACAACGAGTGCGGGCTTAGAGAACTGAGTTTATAAGACTTAATCAGTGATTCCTCTGATTCGTTGAGCTTACTAAGGATGGTATCAGCAAGTTTCCGGCCGACGGAGACAAAATATTGATTACAGTGATTAAGGGGGTTACCAGTTGAGTCGGGTTTAAGTAAGTCAGACGAGATTTTATTATGTTTGGAGGTGTAGCAAATGTTCTTAATTGTCTTCCAGAGGCGTTTAGGATCTCCTTTGTTTTGTTCTAGAAGCAAGCTATTGTGTCGAGCTCTGACATCGCGCAGGAGCTTACAACAAAAGTTCCTATACCTTACATAAATATTTTTGCGAAGTGCGTCATTCGGGTGATTTTTGGATTCATTATGGAGCTTGTCTCGGTGACGCATGCACCTAATTAGTTCGGTGTTACCCACGGCTTCAAAGGTGTAACATGCCTACCCAGTTTCTTTTTTTCTGTGTATTTAGTTATAATTTCTTCTATAATATGGCTAAAAGCTTCGACTGCAGAATCAACATCTTGACTGGAAATAACAGATGACCAATCCGTATTTCTTAGTTCCACGGCTGCGTCATCCAGTTTAAGTTTTGTTTGGTATCTGAGATGAACACTGTGTTTTTGCATGTGTTATACCAGCTACTGTGATCGAGTGATCTGTGACTGAAGACGAACAAATTGTACCAAAAGCCTTAGAGTTAGTTTTGATAAAAATGTGGTTCAAGCAGGAACGACTTCGTGTGGGACCTGTTATTGCAGGTAGTAGCCCTTGCGATGCCATCAGACATAGATACGAGGAGACCTGTTTGTCCACGGGGTCGCAAATATTTATATTGAAGTCACCCGCGGTAACCAATAAAGGAAAACTTTATAGATTGTCTATTGCTAAATTCAGAGACTCTAGGAAAGGACTGATGTCGTAAGTAGATGGGGAGCGATAGATACCCAGTATTGCAGCCCGTTCGTCAACCTGAATCATGAGGGAATCCGCGTCTACAATTTTTGGCTCAAATGATGTTATCCGAAACATGGACTTTGCATATATAACTATTCCACCGTTTTTGTTGAGTTGCCTCTCAGTTCGGTAATGATTGTAGCCTGGTAAAGGTTGAATAATGATATCTTCTGTGAGCCAGCACTCTGTTAGAACAATTATATCAAAATCAGTATTAAAACGACATAGGGACACGGCAAAGTCATCGAAATTACAGTTATAACTTCTAATATTGAATGCGATAATCTTAAAATTGTAGCCTGCGCTCTGAGCCAAAAATGATTTACAAGATTCTAATGATTCGTGTACATGACATGCAATAGAAATTACGTCGTCTATGTCATCTGTATCGTTAAACAAACCCATCACTAAAATTAATAAACTCGGTTATTGTTTTGTACACCTTTGTACTCCTTTCAGCCTTGTGTACAGGGGCTCTTGAATTGTGCGACGAATGTGCTAAAAACAGTGTATTCACAGAAGTATAATGAGAAATGCAGCGATGTGAATTGGTAAATCTGGTAAAGATAAGCGATAATACTCGTATTCGTAAAGTATGACAAAAAAGTAATACATATAACATATTCGGTTTTAAGTTACAAGTAAATATTAAGTCTATAAGGAAAATATTTTTAAAAAGCAAAAACAACATGAAAGCTACGTTTTCAATACAGGTTTGTAAGTCAGCAAGATAAGCCCGGACTGGTATCTCGGGAACCCAGTGAACATTCGAGTTCCTCCTGTGTTCTGATGCGAATGGCTTGAGTGCCTTTCCTCCTGCCTGACAAGAATAGATCCATTTCTAATCCAGCAGTATTTATAGCCATTTTCGCTTGCCTTCTTCTTGACTGCTCGAAATAAATAACGGTTTTCCTGAGTGAGGCGCTCGTTGAAGTAAATTTTGGTACTAGCCCCTTCAATCCCGATATCGTCGCTCGTGAAATTTCGTCTACTTCTACCAGCCCTCAAAAATTCATCCCTTGTTTGTCGTCTGACAAAACGGATCACTAAAGGCCGTGGTAAACCAGGCGTCACGTTGTTGCTGTTCTTAGAGTGACGAGGACCCGCGCGCATTGCAAAAACAAGATTAGTGTCATCAATGCTGACGCCAATTTTCCTTGCCGTCAGCTGAGCTACGTGAATAGGGTTTTCACCCTTAGCTTCCGGGACTCCCGATATTTCAATTTCGTTCAATAAGTCCACCTGCGCCTTAAAGTTTAGGCGACTTTGGAGATCTGAGACGTTCACGCTGTCTATCGCGTTCCTCAAGGCGCTTGCAATTGGTGGAGTACTCGTCTAACTTAGCAGTAACGTGTTCGGAGAGAAGCAGGAATTGATTTTTTTAATCTCCTATTTCATTACGCATAAGCCTCATCTCAACGACTAACGTTTCCAGAGGATCTGGTTCGGGGGTAATGGCGGGCGAACAGATCGGCGTATTCACTTTGCTACTGCAGGCGCTAGCGGTCGCACTCCTTGTTGGGACTCGCAGCTCGATGGACGCTGTTGCAGCCGAACGGATTGGCGTGCTGTCGGATTTCGGCAACTTACTCGCACACACCGGGCAAAGCCAGGCAGATTTAGTTTCATCTGAGAGACTACGTACGTCCACTATATTAACGCAGACGGCATGAAAAACAGTGCTACATTTCGAGCATCTCATCTGTTGTGGAGCTCTAACTGTTTTCGTGCAGGCCGCACAGCAAACCAGTTTCACGCTAGACATTATAAAATGTTATAAAATGTGTAACGTATGTATGTATAATTGTATATATATGTTTGTAATCGGCCAATATATCACTTATATAATGTAAGAACAGTCAAGTTGCAAAAAAATAATGTGCAAAAAGAAACTTCAACGATGAAACTCGAACTGGGGTATCTCTATACCCAACTGCACTGATACCATCTGATACGCAACACTTCAAGCCACTAGGCCAAGGTAACATTTACAATAGTCGTCGAAATTATCAAGCACTATGGTGCATAGTTTGTTTATATTTTTTGTGAAGTTGATTAGATGGTACAAATTAAAAGTTATTCACAATGTGACAAGATCACCCACAAATTATCTTGATAGTTCCACTGAGCACCACAAATCTGTTTTGTTTACACTGACAAATCCGATAAACCTTTTAGTGTATCACACGCACCAAAGTACAATACTTTCGCGGAACACAGAGAAATAGCTCAAAAGTAACTTCAGATACGTTAAATGAATTTATTTTAGCAGCGGCATAGATATACGTGTATCCTTAAATATGACGTTGACAGCACTCCACTGGAGTTTAAGTACTTCATAAAATAATACAAAAAAAAAACATTAAATTTTATTATTTTGGTAGTTATGACTCGTTTTATATCAACAAAAATGAAATTTATAAAAATTGGTAACAAAAATTTTTTTTTATATATTGCTGTTTTTGCATCAAATATTGGTATTAATTAACTAATTAATCAATGGAAAAACCAGGATATACCTTCCTCAATACCTTCATTTTGTAATCTTACTTTGTTAATAACTATCGCAATTTTTATGTGCTAAAAAACCTATGAAATAATTTTCTAGACGTCATTCCGAATCAAATGAGGTATCTTGTACACATGTTTCTAGGAGTTTTATGTCAATTTTGCACGTTTTTGAGCTTGTTGACTGGAGTAATAGTTACCACATTAATTTGTATTAATTAGTGGGTTACGCAGCGTCTTCCGATGCGCCACTTCTTCAAGGTTCTCGAACCTTTCCCTCTCAACGACCGTTAGTTTTGGGAGCTATGGGTCCCGCCCAATGAAGTTCGCAACACGGTGAGCTATATTTACCATCGAGTATGACGGAATTGAAAAGCCTTTGTAGAGTCCTTAGCATAGGTAAACCGATCGCTTTGAGGAGTTTGCCTGTGATTCCGTCATCATCCAGCGCTTTTTGTTTTTGAGCTATTTCAGGGCTATTCGAATCTCGTACAGGCTAAATTCCAGGATACCTTGGGTGTAATGTCAGATTAATCTGACTCTTCGGTCATGGACCAAGTTTACGACAGGCTGTTGTGATGCCGTGTATAGCTGTCTGTAAAACTTCTCTTCACCTCTCCTTTCAGTTTGGATTTGGTCCATACGATCCTTCCACCCTCGGTTTCACCTTCATCAGTTGACTTTGACCGATAGAGAGATTGAGAGTGTTCGCGAGGGCGAACACTTTAGAGCCTTTATTCTGCTAGATGGCTCTCTATTCCATCTAGATGGCTAGATGGACCCATAGCTCCCAAAAGTAACAGTCGTTGAGGTCCTCCGTGTGTGTGTTCCGCGCCCGAGTCGCGTCGACGCACCACACGTTCGAGGACTACCGTCGCCTGCCCCGTGTTCCTCTGTCGGCCGTGGTCGTAGTCCACCCTCGGGTGTTGACTCCCCGCCGCAGAGCGCGCCGCCTCAGGCGACACAAGCCTGCGCATTTGTCCGTCCCGTCGAGCTCCGCCGCGCGCGTAGAAGCTCCGGGCGGAAACCGCATCGTGCTCCTGCACAACCGGCGCCTCCGCTTCCCTGGACCCGCTTCGTGAAGAAGCGGCGACAGCTAGCGGCCCGCCGGTATTACCACCCCTCCAGCACCCCGCGCCCCTCCCTCGTCGTCGGGACCGCGCTCCGTTCCCGCGTCCCGAGCGTGTTCCGTCTGAGCCGATCGACCTAGCTGGGCTTCCCGTACGGGTTCCACCTGGCTGGGTCTGTATCGCCGACGGAACCTATACGCTCGGACGCTGAGCAGCGACCGACCTGTACGAGGTGTGAGGGAGACAGCTGCGACGCTGGGATTGGTTAATACCGCCTCACCCAACATCTCTGCCTGCGCCGTCGAGCTACTGCTTGCCGAATGCCCACAAGCCACATATCACAGACGACACCCGCCAGGCCGATGACTCCCATCAGGCCGGCGAGACGTCGTCGTGATAAAGAAAACAACATCCCCGCCGCGCCGGCGACCGCGCTTGAGCGCGCGCCCGCGGCTTTACCTGCGCCCGTCGCAGCAACCGTTCCCTATGCCGTACCGGCGCCTGCCGCCGTACAGGCACCTGCACATCCCGAGTACGCTGCGCCCGGCTTAGAGATGGCGCCTAGTGGTGAAGACGATGGTCTGCCGACGTCGCCGTCACCCGCCCCATCTCAGGCCCCGTCGTACTCGGAGATAGCGGCTAGACCGGCATCACCCCCTCCCTCCCCGCTGCAGCCCCCCGCGCATCCTGCCGGGATGAAGGCCGGTCAAGGACACATTCCGCCTAACACCCGCCAATGCCGTGTCTGTCGGAACGAGGCGCGCCGCAGGAATAACATTCCTAGCGTGCGCCCTCCAATCCTGACCGGGACACGTGCACAGGCGGTGTGTTCGAAGAACTCGAACCAAGAGTCCCCGGCGGCCCCGGCCTCGCGGCCGGGCGGGCCGCCCCCGGGACCCACACCGAAGCGTCGCAACGAGTTGCCGCGCACACGGGCCGTCACCGCGCCGCGCGATAGCGCATGGCACGCGGTCGGCCCTCCAACCCGGACCGCGCCGTCCGCCCCTACGACCCCGGCTAGCTCGGGCCAGGAACGTCGTAGGCGCAAGCGGACGGCGCGGCTCAGGAAGAAGAAGGCTCCCTCCTGCGGTGGTCCACAAGGCCCCACCGCAGTCCGAGGTGGCCCCACAAACCTCCCTGAAATCGGGGAGCGCACCTACCCCTACATCGCTGGGTGCGGCCTACGCCCGCCCGCGTTACCCGCGACCCGCGGCGTGCAACGCGCGCCAAGCAAGCTGAGCGAACGAGCGCGCTCGCTTGCACGCCCAAGCCACCACGAGCAAGGGCCCCTCAACCGCGCCCGACACCCAGGCTTCGTCTTGAGCTGGGAACCGGGCAGCGGGAGGGACCCCCACCGATAGTGCCACCGAGCGCCGTGACCCCGCCGCGGACCGCGGAACGCCCTTCGTTCCCGGTACCGCGGCCGGCCGGTCCGGCGCCGAATACAGCGCCGCCGGGCTTTGCCCCGCGCCTCCTCCGCCAGCCGGCGGACTATTCAGCGGGCGCCTTGCTCGGGTCTCCTAGTTTTATAATCTGGGAGGCCCTGAGCGGCGCCTGCACGGCCGTAGCGACCGGGCTGAGCCCGGACATCGCAGCGGCACGGGCTATGTCCGCGGTCCTACAGCGACTGTATGGATAGCGGACAAGCCAACACAACTCCATTGTCCCTGACGCGGGCTGCCACCGCGAAAGGGACGAAGAGGCCTGCCCTGAGAGGGGGCGGGCCCCGCAAATTCCCGGGTCCCCGTGAGTTCCCGAGCCCTTCCCCGGTAAGGAGGATAATCCTCGAGGCCGGTACCTATCTTCCCCCCTAGGGGAGAAAGATGAAAATGACGATACGAACGGTCGTTGAGAGGGAAAGGTTCGAGAAGAGAAGAAGTGGCGCATCGGAAGACGCTGCGTTGGCAGGCTCACAAGATGAACCGGTGAATTGATGGGGGTTGCCGGAAATCGTTGACGCGGGTAGCGCAAATCCGGTCTTCAAATGATCTTTGGGGAAGCCCTTCGTCCAGCAGAGATAATGATAACCCACTAATTAATACAAATTAATGTGGTAACTATTACTCCAGTCAACAAGTTCAAAAACGTGCAAAATGGACATAAAACTCTTAGAAACATGTGTGATACCTCATTTGATTCGGAATGACGTATAAAAAAAAAAATTGGGGTTTTTAGCACATAAAAATTGCGATAGTTATTAACAAAGTAAGATTACAAAATGAAGGTATTGAGGAAGGTATGTCCTGGTTTTTCCATTTATTAATTAGTTATTAATACCAATATTTGATGCAAAAACAGCAATAGTAAGATATTGCTAAAAAATTTTTTTTTGTTACCAATTTTTATAAATTTCATTTTTGTTGATATAAAACGAGTCATAACTACCAAAATAATAAAATTTAATGTTTATTTTGTATTATTTTATGAAGTACTTAAACTCCACGAAGCGAAAAATGTATTGACCAACTATTTCAACTTTTATGCCGTAATTTATAAAAACAGATATCGGAAAAGGTTAGTTAATTAACATCGGTATAAAATCGACATAGTTTATTTCTTTTACTGAGGTTTTGTACGTTTAAGTATCAAGATTACACTACATAGTTCCAAATTTTTAAATGGTTATTTAAGAGCGCGCCTAAAGCCAGAAAACGCAAAAAAGGTCATTTTCGACGCCACTCACCGTCGTTAAGAAAGATAAAACTATAACAATAAAAATATTGACGTGTGGGTACAACCAAGGAGAAGCACAATGACCGGATAGAATTTTAAAAATAGATCAGAGTTTTTTACAGTAAAAAAATAAAAATGACACCGAAAAAACCCATTTTAATTCGAGTACTCGAAATTATCAGCGATGACCCCACATTATTTTTCGCTAATAAAATGTCTAATTTTACGCTCTATTTAAGTAACCGAATAGTTTTTTGAATTTATGTTCAATTTTTGCGTAATTAAATAAAACTTGGTCAAAAACTGACTCCCGAATTCAAATTAATTTCCACTCTAAACTGTGTCATGCTATTCTCGACTTTATGCGTACCAGGTTAGATATTAAATAGACCTTTGGGTCCTGGTCAGTTGTCGGGCAACGCTCGATGTGGAAGGTTGTTTACGGACGCTCTGTCAGGCAAATGCGTGCGTGAATTAAAAAAATGGGATGAAAGGATAATAAGTTTTCTGCGAAAAAAGAGAACTAAACGTAAACATTTTGGAATTTTAGTCAGGTACTTAATGTATGTTTTAGTTAGGTAAGTCAAATTTTGTTTTGGAATAGGTTCGTAGTATGTACAATAATAGGTAAAAAAGTAGGTAGGTATCTATTATTGTTAAAAAGATAAGTTTACCAACATTGTTTTTAATAAATTTAATAAATTTTAAAAATTCAATTTAATAAAAGAGTAATCTGTGGTAGTACATGCAAAAACCCAAACAAGTCATTGTGTACATAATAAATTTTGTATGATGAATAAATTAATAGTTTTAAGTTTTAGTGACAATTGAAACAAACGATCAGAAAACATTAATGAATTGAGGTCTGCGGAAAATAATGTTTTAAGTATTTTTTTAACATAAACTTTTCAGATTAAAGAAATGCAAACTTGATGAATATGTTTATCAGCAGACGATCCATCGTGGCACGTCTGCTGAGCATTAGATCTATTAAAATAGGGAGAAAGGAGAATGTATATTTCATGGTAAACTTTCCAGCATGTGTCTTGATATATATGTTTTTGGTTAACCCTGCACCAAAACTCGTGGAACAGTCCGTACGTGCCGGCTAGATCATTATCACATATTCTTATTATATATTCACAGTGTTTATCAAATATTATATTATATTATTATATATTTGTTTTATTATTATTTATTTGTATTATTATATATCTATATGTGTATATCACCAGAAAGCCCTTGAAATATAGTTTACTATTATATTAACTTCTAGGTACTTACTACATTAAATAATCCTATCACGAAAAGCAAAGTTTACATATTACGCCCGTTGTAAAAAAGTTTTGGATTTCACAGCACTAATAAAATAACACAACACACAATAGTACATTATGATATAAGTGCGGTAAGTTGATAATTACAGCCGAGGCTTTATTGCTAGCTCGAGCCGAAGGCGAGAGCTATAATTTAGCAGAGGCTGTAATTATCAAAGCGCACGTATGTCATACGACGTTTTATAACATATTTGCGAGGAAATAAACAAAACTCTGACGACATTTTCAAATAATAACAATACAGCGAAAAAAAAGGCGCGGAATAATATTTACTTGATCACAGATCACAGCACAGAGTAAGTAATCACTATGGATCACAGATGCGCGCGCATCGGCGCCTTTTTTTTTAAGCAACGGCACAGAACCAGCCTGTATGCCATTAGTAATAAAGTAAATTAATATTTTTGTGTTTTGTTACAGAAAAATTAAAGTAATTTAGGGTCAAAATTAATTAAATGAACGAATTAAATAATTCTTTATTATATTTGACCTCTCAAAGTTAATTTTATTCATAAAATGTTGACCACACTTTTTTGACATAAAAACTCTTTACTAAGATTTAAAAAGGTACCGTTCGTTTTAGACGGAGCATATCTCTCTACCTAGTCTGTGGACGGAGCATTTTGAAACCGTGCATTTTACATTACACATTACAGCACAAGTACGTAATAAGATACATTACGATACAGAAATTGGTCCAATAAGAGACCCTTTACGAGCAAATATGTTATAATAGTACATTATGATATAAGTGCGCTAAGTTGATAATTACAGCCGAGGCGATATTGCTAGCTCGAGCCGTAGGCGAGAGCTATAATTAGCAGAGGCTAGCCCTTTCAGCATTTCCCATTGGCTGGCATATTTCTTGTTCACCGATTAACAATGCGCGCGCATCAGCGCTTTTTAGGGTTCCGTAAAACGTAAAAACGGAACCCTTATAGATTCGTCATGTCTGTCTGTCTGTCTGTCTGTCTGTCCGTCCGTATGTCACAGCCACTTTTTGCCGAAAGTATGAGAACTACACTGTTGAAACTTGGTAAGTAGATGTATTCTGTGAACCGCATTAAGATTTGAACAAAAAAAAATTAAAACAATAAAAATTAGGGTTGCCCTCCATACTGAGAACTGAAACTCAAAATATTTTTTTTCATCAAACCTACACGTGTGGTGTGTCTATCGATAGGTCTTCAAAAATGGTATTGAGGTTTCTAAAATCATTTTCGTCTACACTGAATAATTTGCGCGAGAGACACTTCCAAAGTGGTAAAATGTGTGTCCCCCCCCTCTAACTTCTGAAGTAAGAGAATGAAAAATCTAAAAAAAATATATGATGTACATTACCATGTAAACTACCAACGAAAATTAGTTTAAACTCGATCTGATGAGTAGTTTTTTTTAGTACGTCATAATTACACTATTATTGAAACTTCGATCAAAGTTAGAACGAACTTCAAGAACTATGTGTACTATGTATATTATGTTACTTGCTGCAACGGAACCCTTCATGGGCGAGTCCAACTCGCACTTGGCCACTTTATTTTAAGGGGGCGCCTAAAGCCAGAAAACGAAATAAGGACATTTTCGACGCCGCTCACTGAAGTTAAGAAACTAAAAACTATGACAAAAAAAATATTGACGTGTGGGTACAATCAAGAAGAAGCACAATAACCGAATAGAATTTAAAAAATAGATCAGAGTTTTTTACAATAAAAAAATAAAAATGACACCGAAAAAACCCGTTTTAATTCGAGTACTCGAAACTATCAGCGATGACCCCACATTATTTTTTGGTAATAAAATTCCTATTTGTACGTTCTAGTAAAGTAACCGAACACTTTTTTTAATTTATGTTTAGTTATTGAGTAATTAAATAATACTTGGTCAAAAATGGACTCCTGATTAAATATTGATTTTTCCTCCAAACTGTGTCATGCTATTCTCGACTTTATGTACATCACATTTAAGAAACGCGTCGCGCGGGTGAAATCTGATTTTTTCCTGGCTTTAGGCGCACTCTTAAAGCAAGGGCACTGATCCAGCTACATTAAGACATTAGTAATAAAGTAATTGAATATTTTTGTGTTTTGTTATAAATAAATTGTTGTGAGTTATGGTCAAAATTAATTAAATTGATAAATTCAATATTTCTCATTATATTTTATTTCTTATACTTAGTTAGTTTTATACCTAAAATGTTTACAACTTTTCTGACATAAAAACTCTTTACTAAGATTTAAAAAGGTACCGTTTGTTTTAGACGGAGCATTTTGAAACCGTGCGTTTTACATTACATTACCGCACAAGTACGTAATAAGATACATTACGATACAGAAATTGGTCAATAAGAGACCCTTTACGAGCAAATATGTTATAAATAATATTAACTTTACCACGTTTGCCTATTATTTGCATTGCATAGCTTTTTTAATAGATTACAATAAAATACAAAACGTATTCACATTTTTCGATTTAAAAAAAAATGTTCTTTGTCGTGGGGCAAAATGGCGTCGGACGATCGCGACACAGAAATGGCGGAGTACCATTCGTATTTTTTATTTTTTCAGGCCAAATGAAAAGAGACGGCCCATTTTCCATGGGTATTTGCCCCACAGCAAAAGTGCAGGAGACTCGACCAAAATTGGATCATTGTATAGGATTTTAAATATAATTATATTGAGGAACTGTTAATGTTTTTATTCTGCATAGCGGGGTTTAAAAGATATCAACTAAAACGTTGAAAAAAAAACACATGAAAGGGCACCCGGCGGTGCGATCCTTGGGATTCATAGTCTTCACCAGAAAGAACTTGCTGTATGTTTTCCGTTCTCGGCACATAATATCGGTTTTATTTTTATGTAAAACCGTTATATTATAAATAATACAAGCAAGCAAGCAAGCTGTTGCCTGTGAATTTGTTCACTTTCTGATTGGTTTTATTTTCTCTTAGACATATTTGTATTTTTCGATATCAACAATGGGTAGTTATGTAATACGTAACATTAGCTATCTGGAAATTAAAATCATGTTAAGAATCCTTTCCTAAATCGAGATTGTTTGAAAAGTGTTTTCTGACACGTGACGTTTATACTTTTACAGATGTTTTCTATTTATATGTTATCACTATAGTGGGCGGGTGGGCTTCAAGTTTTACTTATTTTTGATGACATGGGGTTCAGTGTGTCTAGATGGTAATTACTTCAGCAATACTTTTTTAGGGTTCCGTAAAACGTAAAAACGGAACCCATATAGATTCGTCATGTCTGTCTGTCTGTCCGTCCGTATGTCACAGCCACTTTTTGCCGAAACTATGGGAACTACACTGTTGAAACTTGGTAAGTAGATGTATTCTGTAAACTGCATTAAGATTTAAACAAAAAAAATAAAAAAAAAGAAAAATTATGGTTGCCCCCCATACTGAGAATTGAAACTCAACAAATTTTTTTTCATCCGACCTACACTTGTTGTGTGTCTATCGATAGGTCTTCAAAAATGATGTTGAGGTTTTAAAACTCATTTTCGTCTACACTGAATAATTTGCGCGAGATACACTTCCAAAGTGGTAAAATGTGTGTGTGTCCCCCTCTAACTTCTAAAGAGAATGAAAACTCAAAAAAATATATATGATGTAAATTACCATGTAAACTACCAACGAAAATTAGTTTGAACTCGATTTGATGAGTAGTTTTTTTTAGTACGTCATAAATACACTATTATTGAAATTTCGATCAAAGTTACAACGAACTACAAGAACTATATGTACTATGTATATTATGTTACTTGCTGCAACGGAACCCTTCATGGGCGAGTCCAACTCGCACTTGGCCACTTTATTTTATTTTTTACACAGATGGAAACCGACACAACCACACATTGTCTATACTTGAAAACGAAACGTATTTTCGGGTAAATAGATTGGTAAATAATCTACATGTTTGTGCTTTTAAAAAACAAGAAAATATTATGTACAATGATTACAAATACTAATACCTACCTAGTTTAAATATATTTAAACCAATAACAACAACATTAAGTGAAACAACCATTAGGTAATTTGATTTCTGGTATTTTGAACTGAGGTGTTTGTTTGTTTGGCGGTTGTTAAATAGAAAAATATTACTTACATATTTATGTAAATTTCATTATTATTAAATATTGATCTACCTAATCATTATTAGTTCTAGCATCCACATACAATGTTACCTGAATTATCCAAAAATAAATGCAGAGTACAGGTTAATCAGAAACCTAGTATACATATTTATCTAAACTCATCAATAATATCAGTCCACCCGTTCTTTCTTTCAACATCTTTCGTTCTTTGTTCTCAATTTAGATACTATGTAAAAATAGAAACTTAATAATTTTACCTACACGCGCATTCATTAGTAACTCTTACAGTATCTGTGATTTATCGTAATGTTACGCGTACTTACTGTACTTAGTTATATTATGACCTAAGGTGAGCTTAGCTCGTATCTTTCTATTAGCGCTAACGCGGCGGAAGAAGAGTGACGTGGGGATGAAATCTATTCCTTTTTTCGGAATGAAAACTACTTTTGGCGGTGCGCCAGATTTTTTTCCGGGAGCTGTAAGTGAAGCTGATCTGTTGCGATCCAAGATGAAAAGCTCCATCGGGTGAACTAGGGACCGCCAAGGGTACCCGAATGAAAAAGATACAGCTGCTCTTCACTGCAGTGTCGCTGTGCTATTTTGATTTATATTTAATTTTAAAAATACAAAGTTTGATTAATGTCTTTTTCTATTTATCCTACTAACATGGTCATGCTATTTAGTATTACAAAATATATCAAAGTTGCGGTTACATATTATATTATTACAGAATAAATAAATAAAACTCCTAATAAAGTGTTCACTTCTACTGTGCGGTCTAAGTGCACACATTTTTTTTAAGCACTAGACTGATGCCCTTTTTATATATGATATCGTAAAACACGCAATTATTTAATTATAAAACACGACTACATATTAAATAAATAAATGACTAAATCTTGTGATTCAGTCATATTTAGTTTTCATTTCTTTCATTCGACTGTTTTTCAATAAATGGTTTATTGTGTGTATATAGACAATAAAAAACAAATTGATGTATTTTTTTAAAAACATCTATGATTAATCTGAATGTTTTCATATACTGGATTTCGGGGAACGATGACCTTGAGTGATCGTAGCTTCTATCTTACTCGCGGCGATGCGGCGTATTGGAGAGGGGAAGGGCGACGCGCGGGTGAAATTTGATTTTTTCCTGGCACTAGGCCCGCTCTTAACACTGTAAAATCAGTATTGGTGGACATTGGTGTACAATTCACACACAACACCATCTGACCCCAAACTAAGCATAACTTGTAATATGGCGGACAGATAGCTGATATAATACTTATATAGTTGTAAATACATACTTATAATACATAGAAACACCCAGAGACAGTGAAAACATTTGAGTTCATCACACAAATATTTGCACTGGGTGGGAATCGAACCCACGACCCTCGGCTTCGCAGGCAGAGTTACTACCCACTAAGCCACGAGGCCAGACAAATTATTTTAGATAACATTTTTGTAGACCCCGCGTCAATGCAATAGCGACCTCACGGAGCTCTACTTTCAGCGTTACAAAAAGCGTACAAAAGATACAGCTCTTGAAGTTAAACCTTTATATTGGAAATTTTCTTTTCTTTCAGGATCTTTTTTCAAAATATCTTAAACAGCATTAGTTACGAAATTATTAAGGAATAACTAAATACCATCATTTTGTTATCTTATTTTGTAAATAACTATCGCATTTGTATGTGCTAATAAACACTTATATAACCCATGTATGAAAATATTTTTTCTAGACGTTATTTCGAATCAAATGAGGTATCACACATGCTTTATGTCTCTTTTGCACGTTTTTGAACTTGTTGACTAGACTATACATAATATATACATATATGAATGACAAACAGTTGCGCTCAGAAAGGTATAAACTTTTTTTTTTTTTAATTTCGAATACTAATCGAATATTAAGTGAGGCATGATATCATCATGCCTCATCATGCCTCACTAATGAGTATAATCACTGTGTCTAGCGTTAGGCCACTGTGTGGACTACAAAAAAGCGTTTGACTCTGTTGAAACCTGGGCAGTCTTGAGTCTTTGCAGCGCTGCCAAGTGGACTGGCAATACGTCTAGGTGTTGAAGAGCCGTTATGAAGATGCTGCAATGATCGTTCGACTACAGGGCTGCCAGACTTACCATATCTCATTAAAAAGAGTAGTGAGACACGGGGATGTTATATCCCCAAAACTGTTCACTAATGCTCTAGAAGATATGTTTAAGACGCTGGACTGGAAATCGAAAGGCATATGCGTCAACGGCGAATACCTGTCACACCTACGATTTGCCGATGCCATTGTGATTCTGTCAGAACCGCTGCAAGAGTTGCAGGAAATGGTGATCAGCTTGGCCGATGCTTTCCACAAGATAGGTCTCCGGATGAATTTAGACAAAACTAAGATCATGCATAATATTCATGTTACTCCGAAACATATCCACGTCGACGGGACACTTCTAGAAGTCGTTCAAGAGTACACCTATCTTGGCCAGATTTTCCAATCAGGTGGCGCAAAGTTTGAGAAAGAGATCGACAGAAGAATTTGACTGGGCTGAGCAGCACTTGGCAGGGTTCGCCACATCTTCTCGTCGTCCATTTCCCAATGCCTGAAGTCTTCGATCAGTGTGTCTTACCTGTACTAACTTACGGAGCCAAGACGTGGCCACTCACGGTAAGGCTGGTCCATCGGTTTAAGGTCACTCAACGGGCTATGGAGCGGGCTATGCTCGGTGTCTCTTTGAAGGACAGAAACCATCACCCTGGGGCTCCCTGCAGTCAGGTGGAGCGACGATCTGCGAAAGGTCGGCGGTCGAAAGTGGATGCACAATGCAGAAGGCAGCACTTTATGGCGTTCATTAGGCTCTCCTAATGAACGCCATAAAGTGCGGTATGTGCGGTAAGTGCGGCATAAAGTGCCTACATCCACCAGTGGACGAATATTACATAGGCTGATGATAATACTTTTGATTTGTAATCTTGTAGAACATTCCATTAGTCAAGCCCTTTCATTTGAAACCCATATCGAGGGAGAAGTCGAGAGAAGTGACCGAAAAGAAATGTATTTCACCATTTTGTGGTAGCTGCCATCTTGGATTTGAAATTTGTCAGTGTATAGTATTCTACTAGTTGAACCTTTTCATTTGATACCCATATTGAGGTAGTAGTGAAATCAATTAATTAATTTGTTATTTTGTGGTGGCGGCCATTTTGGATTTGAAAGGAGACGGCTCATTTCTGCCCCAAGTCGTTTCAAATTTAGGTACTCAATTAGCCCCGGAGACCTGAACAAGTTATTTAATTAAAATAACATATAATTAAATAATTCAAATTGTACATTCAATACTAACCTGCCAAGCGGGGATTGCGAATTGGTGATTTAAAAGTACCTGAATGACTATGTATAAGTAATTTTGTATTAAGGTACTGTAGTTCCATAAAACTAAACTAGATGGCGTTGTACGGCGTTAAAACACGCTTGCGAAGTTTTTGTGAATTTAAATAAGCCTGTTAAGGTTTAGTTCGTGATTTGTCTTCGGGTCAGTACCCACTACCCAATTTGAACATTCTTATTATTTGTACCTATGTGTACAGATTATAGATTTTAGTCAAAGTCAGCCATGTTTTTCTCTTTTATTGTTTGATGTTTACTTACGTACAGTAAGAATTCGTTCGAAAATCGATTCGCTCGAAACTCACTCAACACATGGAATTTCTTTAATTTTCCAAAGGTTTCGTAATTTTTTGTGGTTTGGCCGAATCTCCGGTCCCTCTCTGTGTTGAGTCGACATTATTTTGAGCACAGTAAGCAGTAAGCGCAAAGTAATGAATTGACTACCTTCTTTTAGTAGTAAGTACATAATCACGTTCTTGATTACCTACTTGCGGCGTTATTTTTTTTCAATGTTTTAGTTGATATCTTTCAAACCCCGCTATGCAGGATAAAAACATAAACGGTTCCTCAATACATATTAAAAATCCTATACAATGATCCAATTTTGGTCAAGTCTCTTGCACTTTTTCTGTGGGGCAAATGCCCATGGAAAATGGGCCGTCTCCTTTGTCATAATATTTTACTATTATATAGTATATTACTAGTATTTACATAGTATTTTACTAGTCAAGTTTTTTCATTTGATATCGATATTGAGGAAAGTCGTGAAGAAATATTTTGTCCGCCATTTTGTGAAGGCGGCCACCCTGAATCGATATTAACCAAACATAAATAAGAATTACCGCACAAAAATTAACCTTAAAATTAAAAAAAACCGTATTGAAATCGGTCCATCCGTTTGAAATCGTTTAAAATTTGATAACATTTCGGTCTCCCAAAATCTGTTATTTCTCTGAGCCCTCTGATCTGATCAAGAATAGATAGACGCACTAGGTATACAGTTTCACGATGCTTTGCCGGGCGGGGAGAAATAGCTGCTGAGAGCGCTATAACGACTGTCCTTCACAATACAAGCTCTGGGGCGGTACTGAGCTCGAGCGGCTAGCGTTTTAGAATATATTTTTTTAAGATATTTAAGTCGTTATTTTTCAAAATAGTAACGATATTCAAACTTCTTATAAAGTAACGCTTATTTTGATATAATATTTTCATAATAATAGTTATGCAGTAATGAGATATACCTACGCCGTGATTTTAGAGCGTTTCGAGTGAATTTGTGCTTATGAATATGATTTCTTTCTAGATAATCTAAGAGTTTATTAATATTTTGGAGCCGCTATCCTTTATATCAGTGTTTATTATACATTGTTATATTTTTTCATTTCATTTACTCAATAGTATCTTTCAATTTATGAGCTCAAAAAGAAGTCGTCGAGTCTTTTGAAAAACTTGCTTGAATGGCTTGCTTAATTTTGTGTAAATAGTTAAAATATTTTTAATTTTTTTATTGTTATACAGGCTGACTGTTTGATCACTTTAGATATTCAAGGATATGATGAAATGAAGACTCAGAAATTATGGATAACACAGTGCCTATCGCTCGCCAGCTCAGCTATACAATTACTAAACAGTATTCTGTAAACACGAGCAAACCACCGCGCCGCCGCGTCGGCCAAACACTCTAGCACAGAATAAATTTAATAATAGCTAGTATCAGCGAACGGTGTTAACGACCGTAGGTATGATAAGACAAGAAATTAAAGAACAATGGCAAAATAATAGCTTCATGGTAGCGTCTAGAAATAACGTTTATTAGAAATGAATTTACTAATTTTTCTAAGATTTTTCAAATAAATATAAGGGGTAATAGAAGCCACAAAAAATATTACAAAATATTGGGTTTTCATATGATTAAAATAACTGAGTACACCGTTTAAATATGAGCATTTACTATAAACATGCTATTTTGGAAGTAATTGTAAAACAACAATGACGGTAAAAATATATTTAATTTCGAGTTGATTATCCTTAGTATAATATAAAATATCAGTAGTTATAAAATATAAAAGATGATAGTGGATATAAGTTTCATTAAAACTTCTTTCCGCAATATTAATAATATCAATGTTAAAACTATTGGTATAATTATATTTTAATGTTATGGCAACATCAGAAATTCTTCTATGTCACTGATCCATAGCCAAAATTAAATTAAAATATTGTGTCTCTGTCATGTCAATGTCAGCCACTAATACAGAATATCTCTGTCAACTCTCTATATTTAGTCTGTGACTTATCGAATTTAATAAAGTTTCGAACTTAAATATCTTTTTTTCTAGACCCTTTGAAGACAAAAATCTTTCCATATCTTACTCAGGGACTGACATTCAACATTTTAAGATATTTTTGATGTATAGACGCTATCACTTCGTCTCAACTATTTTAAAGTATGAAAGTCTGCCATTGTTCTTTAAAGGTATTAATAAGCATGTTGCGCTAGTGACTATGCTTATTTTTATTGACAGAGAATTAAAGTTAAGTAAGTCAAATATTAAGCACCTATTTTTAGGGTTCCGTAAAACATATTATCTATTCTATGGTAAAACGTAAAAACGGAACCCATATAGATTCGTCATGTCTGTCTGTCTGTCTGTCCGTCCGTATGTCACAGCCACTTTTTGCAAAAACTATGAGAACTACACTGTTGAAACTTGGTAAGGAGATGTATTCTGTGAACCGCATTAAGATTTTTATAAAAAAATAAAAATTAGGGTTGCCCCCCATACTGAGAACTGAAACTCAAATTTTTTTTTCATCAAACCTACATTTGTGGGGTGTCTATCGATAGGTCTTCAAAAATGATGTTGAGGTTTCTTGTATCATTTTTGTCTACACTGTATAATTTTCGCGAGAGACACTTCCAAAGTGGTAAAATGTGTAGAAGGGGGGGGGGGGGGGCTTCTAACTTCTAAAGTAAGAAAATGAAAACACTAAAAAAAATATATGATGTACATTATCATGCAAACTACCATATATTACAGTATATTATGTTACTTGCTGCAACGGAACCCTTCATGGGCGAGTCCACTTCGCACTTGGCCACTTTATTTGTAACGTAAATAGAAAGAGAATCGAGTACTGAACACGCTATATCAATATCTAAAGTGTTCACCTGTCAGCATGTAGATTTAAAAAAACTAATAACGTTATTTTTTCTGTTGCAGTTACAAAAATACTGACGAGTACTACATTTTCTGCGCTGAAATAATCTCAAAAATAAATAAGGAAAAAATAAGAAAACAAAAGGTATGTAATTTGAAATAAATACTTTTATCTCTGGACTAGTCTAGTCAACAAGTGCTTTTTAGGTATTTTTTTCGAATTATCCTTCATTATGATTGTCATTCGATTCGGAATGGCTTCTGTATAGTTTTTGAGAAATTGCTAAGCCAGCTCACAAAAATTGCAACAGTTATAAACAATTAAGTGAAAAAAGGGGGTTTCGCTTTTTGCCAATATGTCAAAAAGTATTTGTAAGGAAAAAACCTACATGAATAGCTTCACAATGGACGCGGGCGTGGCTTGCACCAAAAAAAAAAAAGTCAGTTGGTTTGTGTGTCCACAATATTATTTATTAATTTAGTCTCCGCTATCGTCAATTCTTCGACTAAAAGTGCCCATCAGACTGGCGGCATTCATTAATTACCTTGAAATTTGTTATAGTATATAGTATTTTACTACTCATTCACCTACCTACCATACCTTTTCATTTGATACCCATATTGAGGTAGATTGTGATGAAATATTTGGGCCGCCATTTTGTGATGGCGGCCATCTTGAATCGATATTAACCAAAAATAACTAAAAACATCAACACAGAAATTAATCTTCATATAAAAAAAAACCGCATCGAAATCGGCCCATCCATTTGAGCTCTACGGTGCCATAGACTGACACACCCACAGGCAGACACAGAGAGACAGACCTGTATGTCTGCCTGGCTGACAGACAGACATACATCGACGTCAAACTTATAACACCCCTTTTTTTCCTCGGGGGTTAAAAAATGCAGTAACTGTGCCATAAAATGGTCAAGTAGGAGTTAATAAAAATAAAAAATATAAAATTTGAAAGACTTATTCTCAGAAACTATTGGGGGTACAGAAACAATTCTAGTATCACATTGTAGCAAACTTAGTCTACTTTATAAACACCATAAGAAAGTTTTTTCAAAAACTAATCGTTTAGGGTTATATTCGCCAAAATTTGAAAAATAAACGACTTTTTCGCGGATTTTCGATTTTTGACAAAGTTGCGTTCGGTGCTCGAGGTCACAAACTTGGATTAATCATTATGCCAACATAATAAACAAGTCTGCAAAAAATCAGATCTAGCAGATTTAACGCATACTTTCAGGCGACAAAGTTGCTGGACTAAAAGCAGGCTTTGGACAGCAGCAGATTTTTCAAAGTCCTAATAAATAAACCTACGCTCATCTTCAAGTTCCTTTATTTTGATGGGAAGCTTATTGAATATTTTTATGGCTAACTTATTTAAAAAAAAATTATAAAAATAAAGGTTGATAAATTGAGAAGAAACGAAACATAAATAAAAAAAAAAAGTGTATAACAAAACAAATGCCAAGACAGAAAAAAAACTCAATAAATAACAAGTAACTAAATGTCAAATTGGAAAAACAATACTAATAACAAAATACAATATGCCATACAAAAATTATGCGACAAGGAGAAATGATCGAGGGTTGCAACTCCCCTTCTTGAGGGTTCAACTCCACTCAGTTGGACAGCTTATAAGTGACGGCATAGTCTGAAACTTATTACTTTATACCTTTCTATCATCCGACATAGGACTCCTGGTGGTTCATTTGAACCATTACTTTTTGTTCACGGGCCTGCAGTCTAAAAACAGAGAATCAAATTAGAAAAAAGAAATACAATACGTGCGGCAGCCGCGCGCGCCCGTCCGCGACCATGCAGGGACAGGCGAGACAGCGTGCTATCAATTTTGTTGTAGAGCAACAAGTAATAGTGTACCCAGGGCCGGATTTTAAGGTGTGGAGGCCTCGGGGCAGAGCTTCATTGGGGACGTTGAATTACCCCCCTAAAAGCACTTGTTGACTAGACTAGTACTGAAATTTAATTGGATCATTATATAGGGTTCTTGGTAATCAGCCTGCATCCTTTTAAGGGGATGTTAAGTATATTAAAAACGACAACTTTTGTTCTACAGTTTTTATAAATTCGTTTATTTTTTTTCATACAAAAAAAAAATGTATTTTCCCAGTCTAAAAGCATCGAACTCTTTGTAACAAGAGCGCGCGTGCTCTTTAACGTTCGATAAATGATGCCGAAGTGAATAAACACTAAACACCTGCTAAACGGTGTTAGAAATGGCAACAAACATAATTTTTTTTGGGATATGTATTGATTTTTAACAAAAGTTGTTTGTTTATATATTCAGAACATGCCCTTAGGGCGTCCGCTGCGTTAAGCGGACGTCAGGCGCGGATCTCCGTCGCGGGGACCCGCGCCTTGCTCCGTCGCGGACAAATTTCTCCGTCACGGACGTCGGCTACGGACTCCCGCCTCTCGCAGCGCCGCCAGTACAATTTCGATAGCACGGGTGTACAGTCGATATCATGGATTATTTGTTGATATACTACCTAGCCAAAAAAAGACGTAGACAAGAGCGACAGCCAATCAGCCCATATGTCACGTCTAGATTGTTGTGTGGAGAATTTGTATCCAAGTTTACGTTAATAAGAGAAGATGCGTAGACATTTATTAATTATTTTAAAATGTCAACGTCTACATTTGACGAATTATTTTAATTAAGTACATTTTCTTTACATAAGCCATTAGACATATCCCATAAAACGGGGCGACATTGGACTTCTAAAATGACACGTACCGTGTCAATAATACCTACTCATTGTTATCAAATTATGGAATAGACTGTACAAGCACGGAACGTGCGACACGGATAACACAACGGCGCTGGTCCATGAGATTACAAGAAACAGCACGCAGCGGACGCCCTTAAACGGATGCAGACGAATTACCAGCATATCCGCTTGATGCACCGGTGTGTAATATAGTACTCAAAAACTTGGTTGATGGCAAAAACCAACAAACTTGACTTGTTTTTGCGGACGGGTTTTTGGCGAGCATTTTTTTCGTGATTTTAATTAATTAATAAATAGTAAAAAATAAACATTGGCGGACAATTTATACCACAACACCATCTGACCCAAAACTCCAGATAGTTGTAAATGCATACTTATTATACATAGAAACACCCATAAGTTTATATTGAATGGCGTCCATTTGAATTAGTCTACATTTTAGCGTAAACCACATTAAAATCAAAGATAATTTACAAAGACAAATATAAAAATGGATTCGAAGTATTAAGAAAACTTAAAAAAAAACAATTTATGCCATTAAACGCAGTTTTTTTTTGTTTTTTCGTGTTTGTTATATTTATCGTGTACAATTAATTTTAAACCTAAAATCATTCTATTTTTCTTCTAATTTACTAAGTAATAGCTCTTAGAGCACTTGAGAACCCGAATTAACTCCGACACAAGTGTCAAAATTGTTAGATTACATTTCAAGGACATTGACTGGCCTCGTGGCTTAGTGGGTAGTAGCTCTACCTGCGAAGCCGAAGGTGCAAATATTTGTATGATGAATTCAAATGTTTGCACTGTATCTGGGTGTTTCTATGTATAATAAGTATGTATTTAAAATTATATAAGTATATCAGCTATATGGCCACCATCGTACAAGTTTTGCTTAGTTTGGGGTCAGATGGTGTTATGTGTGAATTGTCCACCAATATTTATTTATTTATTATAATCAAACGATACTGCTAGAAGCGTTTCATAAAGCTTTTGAGAATAATGGGCTCAAACGGGTACAAGTAAAGCGGCACTTCATTTTCCGCCAAATTTGTAAACGCGAATAGCGGGTGGTGAATCAAGCGGATATCGAGATTTCCACTTATTGTTTACTTTTACAATAATTACTATTTTTTCCCTCAGCGCACAAACAATCTGCCTGAAGCTGGACCTTCTAGACAAAATTGTCCAAATCAGCGCGCTGTTCCAGAACAGGTTGTTATTTTACTTATATTTATTTTAATTTTAGTATTATTATGTCATTTATTCCTTTTCTTAGATTTAAGTCTTTACAATATACATGTATAAAAAACAATATACAAACATTATGCAAATCTAAACCTAGATCTCCGCCAGCAGGCTGGATCTATGCTACCGGTGGTTAGGGTTACAGAGTGAGCAAGCTCCTGACGATGCGATCTCGAGTTTGACCGCTTTCTGCGTCTAACCATTGATCTAGCGAAAGTCTCTTAAGATGTTGGTTGAGACTTTTCGCTATAAGGCTTTGTGCCAACACTACTACCTGGCCTATAATAGTGAGATCTACATCCTACATGGTGGTAACTTCATGAGCCAAAAGTCCAAGTACTTGCTAAAGTAGTCCTTCTCGCCTTTCACGAAGTTCTCGTCATGTAGTATGAAAACTAACGTGGGTATTACATATTTTAAAATGAAAATACGGGTAACTCGCGTTTGATATAGGCATCGTCGTTCTCGTCATGTAGTACAATAATATCTACAATCACAGCCCGACGCTGAGACCGGTCTACTCTAATGATATAAGACTTATTGGCGAGAATAGCCCTGTTCGCGATGATAGATCGGTCCTAGTAGAGCAACGCATGACCATTTTCGAGAAATGACAAAGGTTTTTAGTTATACTACGGCTCCTCGGACTTGACAAAACCTTTTAAAGCCGCGGCAAAAACCAAGTTGCTGGTAGATGAAGTTGCTACTAAGTTGTGCCTGTGCAATTACTCGCCGTTAGCGTCGCAAGATTCAAACAACCGGAAATAACATGACGAAGTGGTTTTCCTAGACACGGCATGCCCGACAAATGTAGACCGTACAAACTTTATTTTGTTTTTTTGCGATAATTGTTCGTCTTGATAACTCCACAATTGCACAGACGAAAACCCTTAGTTTCTTCGAAGACGTCCCCAAAGCTCAGTCAATTCACCAAGGCGAGTAGATTCACATCGGGTCCCGTCAAGTCCCGATAGGATCGCCCATGCAGCTCCTTGCTCTTCCACACTTCTTTACTCTACTTTGCTCTTCCACACCTATCATCAGTGCTAAACTCCTGCCAACAGCCGCCGCGACAATACGATGCATCCCGGACTAGTTCTAGCGGAAATAATCCCTTAGGCTGCATACCTCGCGATTGTGACGGTCCTTGACATTTAAAAAGCTGCGACCCACCCACTACCGTGGTATAAATATATAGTATCATAACTTACGAGCGCGTATGTAGCTTGCAGTCTGTTCGGACCGCGGACCACGGCGTCGAGCTCCAGTAGATATATCAGCAAAGCAAAGCAAATTACCCGACCGTTGATGGCTCGCTTTGTTACCGCCTGACAGAAACTAGTATCACTAATGTACAATAAATAATATAACATGCAATAAATGTTAATGGCACAATAAACATTTATTAATTTAACACAAATTCAAAACACTATTATCATTCAACAAACCAAAAACCCACCCACGAAAAATCTGCAAATTTTTTGAGAACCGTAAAACAATTCCTTTCGAGTTTTTTCGATTGTTACATCAAACGAAATCTAAGTGAAGAAATTGCGCTCAACTTTCATTTATTCTACTGCTTTAACCCGGTTCTGTAACACTTCGGTTTGAGTTACTTTGACGTCACGTCAAACGTTTTTTTAATAGTGTGACTAATGACGTAGTTTTAGGATGTAGTGTAGGTATTTATTTATTTCGTTTCGTTTTTTATTATATTTTATTTCCTTGTTTAAAAATCTAATGGTATTTTCTGTTTCAGGAAACGATAAACTTGGACTCAGATGAAGAGACTGACGAACAAGGTAAGAATTATAGACATTTTATGATTTTGTTTCTCCCAATGTACACTTAGCTTTTGGGAATGATTTCGAAACGCTTCGATCTATATTCGTCCTACAACTTTACTGGGCTTTATGTAATGCGTATTACGAAACTTTTACATAGTTCTCAGAACTTTTAAACTCAGCAACGAACAAGTTTTCTCACGATGTTTAGTTGAACAGTTAAATCAATAATCTACTCCCAAATTTAAATTAAATCAATAATCAGTCTCCGAAACCAGATATCTGTCGACCATCTTTTAATCTTTCGACAATAATAAGTCAGATGATTCACTTTTAAGTTTCAAGTTTTTTAGTAATTAGTTTTTAGTTAAAATTAGTTAGTTGATGCTTGCATTGTAAAAATAACAACCAGTCAAATAAGATACATCAATTTACCTATTGCAACGCAATCCCCCAAATAATAAGTCAGCTGACATCAGACAATAGTAAAAACATAATATTACCTCTACATACCGGCTACAAGCATCATCTGTGATGGCGGGATACAAAAAAATCTGAGGTCGTACCATCTGAGATGCTCTTGCGCTAGTCGTCCTACAAAATATAGCACTCGTTGAGTACGCTTACCGCGTATTAGCTAGGTTGGAAGGGCCCTGCCTGCATCCCTGCCTTCTGCAACAGTCCAACGTTCGGTGGACAGTAGTAGATGCAGTACGTTTTGGTTGCTAGCGGCGGCGGCGCGGCGGCCCGAAAATGTATACGAAAACTGTGTACTATTGAGCCGAACGATTGTTTTCGTCATCATTATGATCCTTTACAACTTTTGAGACGTCACTTGGCTGACGTAGCAGCACCAGCATAAGCAACCCACTTTATGTTCCCACTGCGGCGTTCTACCACACGTAGAGAGACGAGCCTCAAAGAAAAACAACGTACTAGGAGAGTCTTTATCATTTCATAAACTTTTGGAGCATAAGGTACATAAGCATAAAGGAAAATTTTAAAATATTAGACATCAAATAAAAAGCTGTTAGGTCTTAGATTTATTACATATACCCGAGTACCTAGCAGAGCAGTGCGAAAAGCGTGTAGAAAGTCTTACATTAAGCGCTTGATTAGATTATAATTTGGTCAGGTCCTGCTGATTGATTTTTGAAGTGAAAACTTCTTTAGGCGCGCTTAGACAGATTTTTCGTGGCCTGTGAAATGAATTCATTCGTCACGCTTGGGTATGATAAGAAAGCTTCGGGTAAACTCGGGACCATGGCTATTGGCCATCTAGAAATACGTCAGCCAATGGGAAATGCTGAAAGGGCGTGGACAGGCCATCATGGCATGGCCATCTAGAAACGCATCAGCCAATGGGAAATGCTGACGCATTTCTAAATGGCCATGCCAAGATGGCGAGGCCACGCCCTCCGGTTACACCCGTGTAGTTTCCAAGGTAAGCTATCAAATTCTGAGTTATAAGTTTTCACTTCTATCGGCAGCTCCTATGACAGCCAATTTTTTTTTTTCAAATTTTATACATTATTTTTTACATGTAGGCGAAAATGTGCTTCTTTTGGTTCAGATATTTTTTGCAATGCATTTTTAATTGCAAAAGTGTACGCCATCCATCAGTAAATTCCAGGTTAGTCCTCCGAAACGAGTGCGAAGTATGAAAATTCAGCATGGGAAACAATTGAGGCAATTAAGATGAACCTTTGCTCAGCAGCTGAACATAGATGTCCAGTTGCTCAATATATATCATAAATATATACAATACAAATTTGTAATTTTTCATTGTACACCAATTTTTGGTCTGGTCACATCACTCTTTAATTGCCTTATACCGTACACATCCAACTATCGTGATTATTGGTACTTCTCCATTTTGTATAATACCCTGTTATTTTGTAATTAATAGAAGCTGTCAAAGTGGTCCCGGCGTTAGAAGTCCCCGGTAGGCAGTATTCGCCTGTAACACCCCCGGCAACCCCACTACTGGAAAACATTCAGGCACCTCTTCGACCTTTCCTCGTCAAAAAAATCCGTCTGATGAACATTGTAGAATTACAAGAAGCTACAACACCAACTTCAAAGGATTCTGCAGGTATGCACAACATCTTATACCTTTAAACGAGCAATTCTTGTATATATGATATATATAGAATCTGAATCTCGGAAACGGCTGGAACAATTTTCATAAATTATGTATGCAGGGGGTTTCGGGTACGATCAATCGATCTAGCTAGGTTTTATTTTTTTCAAACGTCTTTTATTGCGCGTTTTTAGACAATGAAAAACTTTCACATTAGACATTAGAATGCGAAGGTAAATTTCGCCGCGTAACGTAACAGTATCATAGCTCACGTTGGAAGTCAGGTGGTCACAAATTAGTAGGTCCGGGTTCGAATCCAGACGGCTTCTCTTTTTTTTTCAATTTTCTTTTTTTTTGTTGTAAACTATTACTTGGTGCCTTTTAGCTGTCAGTATCTAAGTATATTTAGTATTTAAATCGAGCAAAGCTCGGTCACCCAGGTACTCATTAACGTCATAAATTCATTTTTACCATCGGGAGCCTATCCAGCCATATAGATGTCTTTTTTTTTTGTGAAATCTACGATAAGGTCGTCACGATACGAATAAAGTTCAGGAAATTTTAGTTTTGTGTTGATACATATTTCAAAACCTCTACATCGATTTCGATAAAAATTATATGGGACCATTCGGAGAGTGTATTTACCCTTTTGAACAAAATTAAATAAAAATAAAAAATTGGCAGTCATAGGAACTGCCGATAGAAGTGAAAACTTAGAATTTGATAGCTTACCTTGGAAACTACACGGGTGTAACCGGAGGGCGTGGCCTCGGCATCATGGCATGGCCATCTAGAAATGCGTCAGCATTTCCCATTGGCTCACGCATTTCTGGATGCCCAATCGCCAAGGTCCCGAGTTTACCCGAAGATTTCTTATCATATCTGAGCGTGACGCTAGAAATCAATTTACACCCCACGAAAAATCTGTCTAGGCGCGCCTAAAGAAGTTTTCACTTCAGTAAAACTCTGTAAAAAGTTTTGCATAGTCATACATAACGTATTTGGTTTCGCAGTTCGCGGGCCGCTACCGCGGCACGCTCAGTTCGCTCGCTCGGCTCGTGCATTGTTGGTCACAGTTCTAATCTTACATAACCGATTCGTTTTTTTAGACCGCCACCCTCATATGATTCTTCGCTGATTTACAATAGAGTCATAAAATATATGCCAAAAATACTCACAGATGACTTGCATACTATGAGAAAGAAACTAGAAATTTGGTTGCATACTGTAAGTTACAAGATTACCGAAGATTCAATCAACGCTCAAGTGAGTCTTCCCGCTCAAAGTTGCGCTTAGACTCCCCAGATACATCACTCACATTCTACTTTACTCATCCAAACACACACAACACAAACACACACACAGCACATACACACGCGCACACTATTACACACAAACATTCATACGAGGAGGCTAATTTTGATTACTATTTACTTACTTATTTAATTTTTTTTTATCCTATATCCTTAGATTTAATGTTTGAAGCATAATTACCTATTTTCTTTATTAGTTTTTGCCTATCGTGTTTTCGTTTAGATTACCCCAATGCAATTTCGAACTCTGAAATATCTGATAAGGTACCCACGATACAGGCCCACAGCCTAGTGTGGGGCCATTGCATAAATGTGTTATATGTAATCTGTTTATGTACAATATAAAGTGTTTAGAAGTTACCCACCAACCCGCACTTGGCCAGCGAGGCAGATTATGAGCTTGACTTTTTCCTTGCGAGAGAACGCCCCGAGTTCCAGGAGTAGCATGGCTTAGAGCCCGTGTGACTATTTGATTTCTATAGACCACGAACATTGAACATTTCTATACTAATTAGACCATACCCAAAAATTTTGGAGCAAAAATTAACTGCGTAAGAATGTACCTCATAATTTATAATTAGCGATAATTTATTTTCACCAAATACTATTCAAGGGTAAAATGTTTACAAACTTTTGAAGTCATATTTATTTATATCTAATCACAAACCTTAAAAATAAGTTAAAAGCTAATTAAACTAGCTTCAAAAAATTAAAAACTTCCAATCAACTTTCATTTCCTTTTTCAAACCCTGTTTTGTATTAAAAAGTAGACAATGCCCTTTCTCAGACTCTAGACTATCTCCGTACCCTACATATAAATCGATTGATTAGTTTATACGTGAAAGCGTACGAAACATATAGACATACAGATAGAGTTACTATCGCGTTCATATTAGTAGGAATAGTAGGCGGCAAACAAGCGATGCATCTCTTAATGGGAATTGGTCCCCTCCTGTCGGCAAATGTAACGCCATAGGCGTGATTAGTGCAATCTACCTTTGAGGACTGTAAGCCCTACGTTTAAAGCTAAATAACTTGGGGCAGATCGAATGTTTGAAATATGGCGGTTAATTAAAAATGTTTTCGGATTTGTTCTATTCGAAGTTGTCGTGTTTTTATTTGGAGAACATATTCGACCCCGAAAAGGGCAAAGATGTTTATTACTAAACTTGATGATATTCCTTTAGTTCTTCTCTAGAAATGTTTCGAGCTTTACTGAAAAACTATTAGAAATAGCAAAACAATTGTTGATGACAAAAATAAATAAATCAATATCGAACTTCATTTTTCACACACCCCAATCTGGATTAGATTGGGTTGTGTGAAAAATGTAAAACCTAAACAAAAATTTGTACTATGGAATTTTTGTATATAATAATTATAATATACATAATACATAAAATATTATAATTTAAACAAACACTCATAATATCTGAAAATATCCGGACTAAAAAACAACATCCGTATTCATCACAAAAAGATGTTTATTATTATCGAGCCAACGACCTACTACGCAGTATCGACTGTGTTACAGCTTCTCTACGGCGAGCTACGAGGCCAGTAAAGCTTCATTTAACTTAAGAGCGGTGTTTTATTAATTTTGATGATAAATTGTAGCTTTTAAACTGTATTGTATCCGACATAAAGTTCTCAAAAACTATATTGATTTTTTTTTATATATACGAGTATACCACTTAGAAACATGTAATTTTTAAGTCCTTCTGCTCCGTAGAATTCTCATTCTGTAAACACAAAGTATCTACTTTTTGTCACGGTCTAAAATAAACATGAACATAATATGACGTAGCAAAAACCGGTAATTTTTAATGCCCCAGAATTCTAAAAGCTTTCTTTTACAAGGATATAAGTTATAAGGCCATAATTCACTACTCTGAGCAAGTACGAGTCGGCGGATGACATACGTCCTCTTAGATACATATACACATTTCCTTAGAACATGGCATTTTTTAGGTGAGTTGGTGGTTAAACGCAGTTTTATATGCATCAAAAACTTATGGGGATTGCGTGTTTTAGGTACAAGAGATAACCTCGCGTTTCAACACTTATTAATGTTTTTAGGTGCAGTTAGCCGACCCAACGACTCACATACACTGGATAATAATCAGAGTTCTGATTTCGCACAACCACAAGATGCCCCTTTGAGTAAGTAGTAGTCCAGAAAATTCGACAAATAAATAAGAGAAACATAAGATAGACATTACGACCCTTCGTCAAGCTAATGTGTTTTTACGAAAATTTGCGTAGAATGTATAAATCTACATTGCATTAAACCAAGCAGTAATATGAAAACATCGCTGTGTTCCGGATTGCAGGGAAATGTTTCCAGTGAAATTACAGAGCACAGAGATAAAACAAGTTATATTTGAGTGACGAGCGCAGTGCAGTGCTGGGTAATTTATTTGGACTCTTCATGTTCCAATAGCTGCGTGTCACTGTGATGTTATGGGCAGGCATGTTGCTTGCCATCAGGCACATGTCCTAATCGTCTCGTTACTTTTTACTATAAAATAAAACAAAAAAATCGGTTTGTTCCTGATAAGTTCCTGGTGCGCTTCTAGTGCTTGATTCTAATGTACAACACGTATCTACATAGAAGCTTGTATCTTCAAAAATGTCTGATAAATTAGGTAAAACATTGTACTCATTTTAAACGCACCAGCAAATAGGCGTTATTATTCTGTGGTATTTGTATAATTAATATCTAAATAAGTTTACACATAACGTAGTATTTACAGTACTGTTTGTACAGTATATTGTGTAACATACCAATTCTGCGAATTAATTACCTACCTAATTTTCAGATTTGGATCAAAGAAGTGAGCACCATCCTACACGACAGCCTAACTATGCAGAACTGCAAAGGAACTCTCAGGGTAAGTTTTAAACTTCTAATTATTAAGATTCTGTTGGCGAAAGTTTGTGGAGGTGACTGACGGGTGAGCGCGATGCTGGCATCTATTTCGCTCCAATGGGCGGCATTTCCGTGTTGCATCGCGGCATTCTTGCATTCCAGCATTTCGGTAATATTAAGGCGTTATGACCTCAAGTGGTTGTAAGTTGGAGAGGTTACTTAAGGTGCGTCCCCCAGCAAAACGAGTTTTTTGTCCAGTTTTAAGAGCTATCTACTCATTAGCCAAAACAAATAATATCAACTGGTAAAAAATACATTAAATTTCTACAAGTTCTTGGCTTCAAAATGGTAGTTTTATTTTTTTGATAATGAACTTATTGTTTAAATAATCGCCTCACAACCATGAAAAAATTAAACAATTGTAGTTATCATGCATCTCCTCGAAAATCTACCAAAATAATGGTTTTGTACTTACACCAACGGATAGACAATTCCATTACAAACATTTTGGTAGTTTTATTTTTTTCAAAAGACCAAAATCTGATTTTATAAAGAGTTTATTCTAAAATAAAAAAGAGTTAATTTGCTCGGGGAACGCCCTTAAATACCTTACCCGATTGAACACAGCTACACACACAGTTCAATAGGTTTTTTACGGTTGTGACGGAAACCGAGAGTAGGTATGTGAAATACCCTTAGATTAAGTATAAGGAAATACCTATTTCTCGGTGGACTATCTAGTCCATTTTATTATATATTGTTTTAATTTACATTATTTATTCAAGTTTATGAATAGTTAAACAGGTACTTTCACTAGTACAAAATATTCATACTGTGCACAACGGTCTCTTTAGTTTGTGTACATCTATACTAATATTATAAAGCTGAAGAGTTTGTTTGTTTGTTTGTTTGTTTGTTTGTTTGAACGCTAGGATCTCAGAAACTACTGGACCGATATGAAAGATTCTTTTTCTGTTGGATAGTCCATTTATCGAGGAAGGCTATAGGCTATATAACATTACGCTACTATTAATAGATACGGAGTATGAATGAAGAATGTTACGAAAACGGGAAAAAATATTTCTCTTCGAGAGTTTTAGTACCGAGAATTTACATACTCTTTGGTCGCTGAAGTCTGTGACGGCACGTGTCTATATTTATTGAAGTTTGTGTCATTTGAGGTAATCAAATTTGTTCTACAACAATGCATTTTTGCATATTTACGTTTTGTATTATCGAATTTAATATCTTTCTTTTCTATTTTGTGTACCTATTGTTGTTTATAATTCGTCCGTTGGTTTTTATACACTAACATATCTAACTATTCATACAATCGAACTTTGGAAGTACTTAAAGTAAGAATCCTGCTGCCTCGATTTTACACTAAAGTGTTTTCCGACAATCCAGCGCAAAATTATCTGAAGAAGACTGATCACCTGAATAAAAAAATATACCTACTCCAATGAAGAACATTTATAACATTAACGACACTCTATGTGTAATGTTTTAATTGTAATAAAATTGCGGTGATACCTATTACCGAATGGAAGCCATAAGAAAAAAGAAGAAGAAGACGAATACATTGTTTGCATAGGAATTTTCATATACAGCCATGATGTTAATATCCGAATAAATACATTATTTGTCGCAAACATCTTGACATTATTTGAGTTTAATGAATACTTTAGGAAATATCCGTAGTTTTAAAACAACTCTGCAACAGAATAATATACCACTTTATTGTGTTCACGTGGTCCAGTGATGTTTCTTAGCTTTGTCTTCCAGATGATGGTCCCCGAGGTGATGTAGGTAGGTACAGAGGCGGAACCGCAGCCATCTCTATCCGCAGTCGTGAGGGGAACCTTTCGCTCTCGACCATCTTGGCCAAGATGCTGGACAGTGATAGGCCGTGTGAGTTGGAGGAGCGAGAGCACGCCATGACCTCTCTCTCATCCAATGAGGCGAAAGTGCATACAGGAGCGATCCTAGAGGTGCATTTGACTCGGATCCTGTTTCCACTGGAGGGTTTGGGGTATCAGACGTTTAGGGCGGTCCGATACCGCACCTAGGGACATGATTTCCCGAGGACGTGACGCGTCGCTGGTTTCTGACGGGTCACTGGAACCAAATACTGCGGTTCGGACGCCTTCCGCAAGGTGTTCTCGCAAAAGGCGACGGCAATGGCTGAGTCGCGGTCGAGTACGATAGCGGTCCCAAGACTCTGCTGCCAACCAACGTCTGGAAAAACTTGCCGGGGTTTTCGTCGGTAGTGGTACCATATTCGTCCGTAACGTCGATCCCGACATATCCCACTATGTCAATGTGTGACCGTGCGTAATTGTTCGCTCACATAAAAAATGCGTATAATTTTCAACTACTTATCTAATAAAAGATCACGGCGAATAGAAAGTAGATGGCTGTCGGCCGCCGCTTGCTCTACGAGATATCATTTGCTTCCTTCCCGAGGACTTCCCACATTGACGAGGCGGGGGTCCAGTAGTAGCCGTGGCCTGGTCAGTCACAGTGAAGCTAAGAGAAATCCGCAGTAGGACTGCTCACCAGGGCTATGGGCTCCTAGCCTTGCGGTCCAAGCGACGCAGTCAGGAGGGAGTTGCGCGGCGCAGACGGTGCCGGCGTGACTGTGACGTGCCGTGATGCTTGGTGGTAGGCACTGTGGCTGTAGAGGGGAGACCTTGGCTAGAGAAGAATACCAGTATTACGGTGTGCCGTTCTCCCTGCCCACTGCAGTATGATGGCGGATTCGGTGGGGCTGTAGGGGAAGATTAGTGCCGGTATATCGGTGAGCTGCTGTCCCCGTCTTCTTCATCTGGATGGTGATAGGTGATGAGGTCGAGCATTTGGCCCGCTGCGGGAGACCAAAGGTGTCCAGACGTGAGGACGTCTAGCTCCCACGGTTGGTCACCGGTGATCACGGCGTGCATTTTTCCGCGGCGGGTTCGCAAAAGAGTGCGAGAGCATTCATGTGTTCGCGCCGTGTGTGGCAAAAGTGAAATATTCGGAGGTTTTAGTTGGTAGGGCACCACTCATGGTTTTGAATCCGACACAAATCGACCATTCCCTAAAGCGGAAGGCTATGTTTTGCATCTGCTTTTTAATTTCAAAATTGTAATACAATTTCCCGTTAAGGACTACGTTTACTGTAATTATTATTATTATTAAAACACAGGGGCAATCATTTAAGCACCAAGGAATCGATTCACGCTGAGACTGATTTTCATAGGACAACTTGATATATTATGTTGCGCTATCAAGAGTATAAGGTTACAGAGAGATCACCAATTTGTTCTTCTATCGCAAGAAAAGAAAACTAAACATAATGCTTTAAAATACCTGTAAGTAATAAGTATACACATTTTCGTAGATCCCTGTACTTTTACCTAGCGTTCCTTTATTGTTTTTCTATTGTTCTCTAACTGATCATAGCTTTTTAAAGCAATGGATAGGGACTTTCCTCAATTAGAAGCGGGTGAAACCGCGGGGCACAGCTAGTAAAAATATACTTGTAAAAATAAAGTGTGATACATCTGTGAGCCGTGGCATATGAGATTCGCTCTTGTAAGAGGTGGCATATGGAACCTCTTACGATAGCGAATGTATAGGAAACTCTTTGGTTGTATAAAAAGATTTTATTGCATATTTAAATTTCCCTCGCATTTTATTTGGTTGTCTTTTGTTTTTCTAAGGTCGAAAAACGCGGCTCTAGATGTCATATCACATAATTAATTGAAATTCGTTTTTGTTATTATTTTCTCTTAATAACTCCAGTAAAAGGTTCCATGACCGGAACACATACACATACAAAATATTCGTACATATTAGGTTATGCCACCAGAATGCTGGGTACAGTTCTGTTACTGGACTTGAATATCTCCAAAATTACATCGGTCTATGAATGCTATAGGCGATGTTCAGTGTAAGCATGTAGTATAGTTTTGTTTCTGTTTCTTTTTTTATTAAAATGGTTTCGAAAAAAACTAGTCAGACATCAAATTCATTATTTTTAAATTTTATACAAATCTAAATAGTAAACAGCGACAGACCTGATGCACAGTGAAGAGCAGCGGACTGTATCTTTCTTAGAACATGAAGAGCCAAAATCATTACCGAGCACCGCACTGCGCTCGTCACCCAGAGATCTTGATCAGAGAAGTTGTTATATCGCTAAGCCTTGTAATTTCTCTGGAAACATTGCCCTTCAAACCGGAACACAGTAATGTTTGCACATTACTGCTTGGCGGTAGAGTAATTGACAAAGGTGTGGTACTTCCCCAGGCGGACTCTGCTAAGAGTCCTACCACTACAAAAATACAATACAAAAATACAAAATTATGGCCATTGCGTGTTTTACAAGAGATAACCTCGCGTTTCAACACTTATTAATGTTTTAGGTCCAGTTAGCCGACCCAACGACTTACAGACACTGGATACTAGGAGTTCTGATTTCGCACAATCACAAGATGCCCCTTTGAGTAAGTAGTAGTCCAGAAAATTTGTCAAATAAATAGGAGAAAAATAAGATAGACATTACGACCCTTCGTCAAGGTAATGTTTTTTACGTTAGTCATTGTTCAAACTGGGCTATCCGTGGACAATATGTTCTTGATAATTTGATTTTGTCAAAAAATCCATTTATTTTTGTAATTAATTATCGTGCATTATTTTAGTAGCCAGATTAATGAACTAAAAGTTCATTATATAAGTACTTTTATCTATATATCCGACTTCCCAACCAATTTTATTGCCAGTTATTTTGCTAGCTTTTAATAATAATATATAGTTCCTCGAATAATATCGATTTCTTTAAATCGATAGAATAAAGTTATATTTCAACAAGTATCCGTGAAATAAACGACTAATGTCGTATTTAAATTGTTTTTAAGCAACACTGTAGCTAGCTTTTGTGTAATGGTTTTTCATCGCACCCGCCTTAACTTTACACTACAAGAAGCAAAATCATCTACTAATGCTAAATAAATGGTAAACAATAATTCCGTAGAGCAGTATGAATAATCACTTACTCATTTTAACCACTTACTTGTGAATATGTTCGTTATTATTTAAAACTAGCTGACCAGGTGAACTTCGTACCACCATTTATTTTTTCGTCTACATTTTCAAAATTTTCTGATGCACAAATCTAGTCCCGACAATAACAAATGCATAAAACAAAGAATCATCATATTTGGTGCAGTCATTCAAAAGTTATGAGCGTACATATGTACATTTCGATGATCCATTTTTACGGTTGCGTAAAACGTACTAACTGAACCCTTATGGCTTCGTCATATCTGTTTGTCTGTCCATCCGTATGTCACAACCACTTTTTTCGAATCTATACGAACTATACTGTTGAAACTTGGTAAGAGATGTATTTTGTGAACCGCATTAAGTAAGTGTTTTATTAATAACATATTTATTTCAACGTATATAAGCATTTAAAAGCAAGTAATCCCTTTATGCAGAATGCAGAACGCACCTTGTGGCGTTCATTAGGAGAGGCCTACGTCCAGCAGTGGATGAATATTAAATAGGATGATGATGAATCCCTTTATTGTTAATCAAGTTATTACCAAAAATCAGTTTTATTTTCATTGTAGTGATTTGTGATATACAATGCTTTTTGGTTGATTACCTGGCACATGGACAAACAAATCTGATGGTTTTCGAACACTTGAGGGAATATGCAACATCCAAATGACCATGTGAGTGAAACATGGGGTTTCTAGATTAATACCACAAACACTTTAACACTCTCAGCGCCATGTGTATCGTTTAGAATACACACGGTCATAAGGAGTGTGTACCTATAGTTTATGATACACACTCCCCATTTCAGTTAAAGCAGTGTGTATCCGAAATGTGCAAGCTTTCTACACATTTTTCTAGTGGTTTTGGGTTGGGAATCGGACAATCAGTTTGTGAATAAAAATCACCTTGAAATAATTTTATTCAAAAAAAGAAAGTTACTTAGAAACTAAACAATCAATTTATCTTACTAATATTATAAATGTCAATGTATGGATGTTTGTTGCTCAATCACGTCCTAACGTATGAACGGATCGGGCTGAAATTTGGAAAACATATAGATTATAGTCTGGAAGAACACATAGGCTACTTTTTATCCTGAAAAAACAACGGGAACTACGCGGGTAACACCTCGGGGCGCTGCTAGTTAAGTTCAAAATAAATCAGTGAATATTATTGAAACATTTTTGACACAGAAAACTTTCACATACAGAGCATTTTGTAGTTGTTTGAGCTGCTTTGAAAGTCTTGCCACCAATAACTTTCCTGTAATACTTTGTATAGCACCTCTGCACATCTTCAGCATACAATTTTATCGCCAACTTTGTTACTTTTGAAATAATGTTTTCTATTATACGGTCTTCATGTCATAATAGGGGCTGATGACACTTCATCTCCGGCTAACTGAGGAGATCGTTTTAGTAAAACTACAATTATTTGTTCCCTAAATTGAGTGATAGTAAGTTTCTTGAGATAATATTTGGTTGAATAATAAAAAAGGTGCATTCAAGAGAGAAACACAGAGAAATAATACTACGAAATGTGTATCTTTATTGATACACATGCCAGGCCATGTGTAGTTTATGTATATAAAGTATTTCCCAGTCCACGTGTATCAAAAAATATACGCGCTGGTAAAAAAAGGGATGATGGGGGAGGGGGTGTGATTATTTTCTATACTATTTTAACACCTCACAACTTACAACACTAAAAAAACAAAACTTAAAAGTTGTGAAAATTTGGTAGTATTTACATATTATAGGGCTTGGCGCTGAGCGTGTTAAAGTTGCCCCTGGGACTTGTTTATGATCATAGCAAAAGCAAGCCGCACTGGAAACTGTAGTCGTTTAAACTCAAATGGTATATCAGTCGGAATCATTGGGATGAATGGTATCAAAACGTCTTCTCCTTTAAACTTTCCTTTCAGTATAGTTGCTTCTATCACGTTGTTCAGTATTTTTTATAGCTATCCGTGTGCTGTTGCAAAGACGTTGTTCGTTCATATTTCGAACTTTATTTCATAGCAATAAAGCTCAAATTGCCTTAACACTTTAGTTACAAAACGTTTGTATGGGAAAGCACTTCATTTAATATGAACTTTATTTTATAGCAATAAAGCTTAAATTGCCTTAACATTTTAGTTAGAAAACGTTTGTATGGGCAAAAGAAAAGGGCTGTTTTTAGAGTTTTCCCGGCAATTTTTTGATTTTTTCTCGCCGTAAAAACCATCCTTGGACTTCAACAAACATTAAAAAAAAAGAATTGCCCAAATTGGCCCAGGCGTTGTTGAGTGATGCGCTTACCAACACATTTTGCGATTCATTTTTATGTTATAGATAATGGCCACCATAATAAAGTAGTATCGATCTTATCCACACGATCACTATCGTTTTTTTTAGATCTATATCTTTTTACAATGGCAGCACTGAATACAAAATGCGTAGTTGTCAGCTGTTTGTTTATGTTTTGTTGTGTCATGGGTTTCGTATTTGAAAACTGTTGTGTTCGGTTGATGAAAATGCATTCTTAGGACCCTAGGTGGCCCTCGGAAAGCGATGGCATCCTCCAATGACAACTACTGACCCTACGATGGTATGAAATGTTGTAGTTTTGTTTAAAAATAACCTCGTCAACATTCGCTTTACCTATGGGAAATATACGTAAGTGGTCTTTCTGCTATTACCAAAAGATAATATTCTGATATCAACTGCTAGAAGCTATCAAGTTTAATGTATGATATCAGTGACAGTCAATGTCCACGGATAGCCCAAAGTCCCTTATAAATGAACAATGTCTTTTGTGTAGAATCTATAAATCTAGATTGCATTTCACCAAGCAGTAATATTAAAACATCGCTGTGTTCCGGATTGCAGGGCAATGTTTGTAGTGAAATCACAGAGCATAGAGATAAAACAAGTTATATCTGAGTGACGAGCGCAGTGCAGTGCTGGGTAATTTATTTGGACTCTTCATGTTTCAATAGCTGCGTGTCACTGTGCTGTTTGGGCAGGTATGTTGCTTACTATCAGGCATATGCCCTGTTCGTCTCGTCATTTTTTACTATAAAATAAAACAAAAAAATCGGTTTGCTCCTGATAAGTTCCTGGTGCGCTCCTAGTACTTGATTCTAATGTACAATACGTATCTACATAGAAGCTAGTATCATCAAAAATGTCTGATAAATTAGTCAAAACATCGTACTCATTTTATTATATTTTTTTATTCTGTGGTATTTGTTTACTTAATATCTAAAGAAGTTTGCACAGAGCGCAGTATTTACAGTACTGTTTGTACAGTATATAAGTATTAGAAAATAAGTATAACAACCTTCAAACCGAATTAACAAAAAATGGCTATGTAGTTAATTTATACGCTGTAGAAGTAGGAGCGAGAGGTATACCAGCAAAATCTCTCTATAACCTGCTTAAAGACCTTGGATTGTCCAGAAGTGCAGTAAGTTCTATACTAGAACGAGTATCTAAAGCTGCACTACTAGGATCATATCGGATTTGGCTGGGCAGGGAGAGAAATACGAGTAGTGAAGGTGAGTGTTGACGTACGTGAATAAAATGGGCCCCTTTTAAACCTACGCCCGAGTCACAAGTCTTGGGGTCTATTCGAGATTTCTCTCTCTGCCACACGATGGACCCGGTACCCACACGGTGAATCCATGGAATGCTAAGAAGTACGTCTCTTGTGTAACATACCAATTCTACGAATTAATTACCTACCTAATTTTCAGATTTGGATCAAAGAAGTGAGCACCATCCTATACGACAGCCTAACTATGCAGAACTGCAAAGGAACTCTCAGGGTAAGTTTTAAACTTCTAATTATTAAGATTCTGTTGGCGAAAGTTTGTGGAGGTGACGGACGGGTGAGCGCGATGCTGGCATCTATTTCGCTCCAATGGGCGGCATTTCCGTGTTGCATCGCGGCATTCTTGCATTCCGGCATTTCGGTAATTTTAAGGCGTTATGACCTCATTTTTTTTGGCCAAGCGACTTCTTGAATGTACATAAATTAAGTTGTACATTTTGTTTTGTATCAAATTTATGTTTGAAAATGTACCTATTCCATTGAAGTGGTTGTAAGTTAGAGAGGTTACTTAAATACCTTACCCGATTGACACAGCTACACACACAGTCCAATAGGTTTTTTACGGTTGTGACGGAAGCCGAGAGTAGGTATGTGAAATACCCTTAGATTAAGTATTAGGAAATACGTATTTCTGGGTGGACTAGATATTTTATTATATTTTGAATACATTTTCATTATTTATTCAAGTTTATGAATAGTTAAACAGGTACTCATACTATAGGTAGTACAAAATATTCACACTGTGCACAACAGTCTCTTTAGTTTGGGTATATAAAAATATAATTGTATAAATAAAGTGTGATACATCTGTGAGCCGCGGCATATGAAATTCGCTCTTGTAAGAGGTGGCATATGGAACGATAGCGAATGTATAGGAAACTCTTTGGTTGTATAACAAGATTTTATTCCAAATTTAAATTTCCGTCGCATTTTATTTGGTTGTCTTTTGTTTTTCTAAGGTCGAAAAACGCGGCTCTAGATTTCACGTCACAGAATTAATTGAAATTCGTTTTTGTTATTATTTTCTCTTAATAACTCCAGTAATAGGTTCCATCACCGGAACACACACACATACAAAATATTCGTACATATTGGCATTAATTAGGTTATGCCACCAGAATGCTGGGTACAGTTCTGTTATTGGACTTGAACATCTCTAAAATTACATCGGTCTATGGATGCTATAGGCGATGTTCAGTGTAAGCATGTAGTATAGTTTTGTTTCTGGTTCTTTTTTTAATAAAAATCGTTTCGATAAAAACAGGCAGACATCAAATTTATTATTTTTTAATTCTATACAAATCTAAATAGTAAACAGCGACAGAGCTGATGCACAGTGAAGAGCAGCGGACTGTATCTTTCTCGCTCGGGTACACGCCACACACGGAACGCCTACGGAAAAATCTGTGTGCGTGCGCCAAAAAGTTTCATCCATCCATCCAGCCATCAAAAATATACGGCCATTGCGTGTTTACAAGAGATAACTGCGCGTTTCAACACTTATTAATGTTTTAGGTGCAGTTAGCCGACCCAACGACTCACAGACACTGGATAATAGGAGTTCTGATTTCGCACAACCACAAGATGCCCCTTTCAGTAAGTAGTCCAGAAAGTTCGTCAAATAAATAGGAGAAAAATAAGATAGACATTACGACCCTTTCTCAAGGTAATGTTTTTAACGAAAAGGTCATTGTTCAAACTGGGCTATCCGTGGACAATATGTTCTTGATAATTTGATTTTGTCAAAAAATCTATTTATTTTTGTAATAAATTATCGTTCATGATTTTAGTACCCAGATTAATGAACTAAAAGTTCATTATATAAGTAATTTAATCTTTGTTTCCGACTTCTCAACCAGTTTTATTGCCAGTTAAATTGCTAGCTTTGAATAATATAGATTTGTTTCTCGAATAATATCGATTTCTTTAAATCGATAGAAAAAACTCATATTTTAACAAGTTTGCGTGAAGTAAACAACCAATGTCGTATTTGAATTGTTTTTAAGTAACACTATCTAGCTTTTTTTGTGTAATGGTTTTTCATCGCACCCGCTTTCACTTTACAATGCCACGAGAAGTAAAATCATCTACTAATGCTGAATAAATTGTAAACAATAATTCCGTAGAGCAGTATGAATAATCACTTACTCATTTTAACCACTAACTTGTGAATATGTTAGTTATCTTTTATAACCACCATAATAGAGTAGTACCGATTTTATCCACACGATCACTGTCGATTTTTTTAGATCGATATTAAGATATATTTTTACAATGGCAGCACTGAATACAAAATGCGTAGTTGTCAGCTGTTTGTTTATGTTTTGTTGTGTCATGGGTTTCGTATTTGAAAACTATGTTATGATGTCTTCGGTTGATGAAAATGCATTCTTAGGACCCTAGGTGGCCCTCGGAAATAGATGGCATCCTCCAATGACAAATACTGACCCTACGATGGTACGAAATGTTGTAGTTTTGTTTAAAAATAACCTCGTCATCATTCGCTTTACCTATGGGAAATATGCGTAAGTAGTCTTTCTGCTATTACCAAAAGATAATATTCTGATATCAACTGCTAGAAGCTATCAAGTTTAATGTATGATATCAGTGACAGTCAATGTCCACGTTTAGCCCAAAGTCCCTTATAAATGAACAATGTGTTTTGTGTAGAATCTATAAATCTAGATTGCATTTCACCAAGCAGTAATATGAAAACATCGCTGTGTTCCGGATTGGAGGGAAATGTTTCTAGTGAAATTACAGAGCACAGAGATAAAACAAGTTATATCTGATTGACGAGCGCTGACTGGATAATTTTTTTGGACTCTTCATGTTTCAATAGCTGCGTGTCACTATGCTGTTATGGGCAGGCATGTTGCTTGCCATCAGGCACATTTCCTATTCGTGTCGTCACTTTTTACTATAAAACAAAACGAAAAATTCGGTTTGCTCCTTCTTTCTCGCTCGGGTACACGCGACACACGTAACGCTTACGGAAAAATCTGCGTGTGTGCGCCAAAAGGTGTCACTTCAAAAATTAAAAATATCTACGTATAAATAATCATTACAAAAAATATATTTTACTCTACTCTGGTCTGCTTTATTCTAATATATAAAATTACGTTTTATTCTATTCAAGGGCGAAGACAAAAGTGCATTTTTTCAGTATGTCTGTATGTTTGTAAATAAAGTAGCCAAGTGCAAGTTGGACTCGCCCATGAAGGGTTCCGTTGCAGCAAGTAACATAATATACATAGTACAGGTAGTTCTTGTAGTTCTTTGTAACTTTGATCGAAGTTTTAATAATAGTGTATTTATGACGTACTAAAAAAAACTACTCATCAGATTGAGTTCAAACCAATTTTCGTTGGTAGTTTGCATGGATTATACATCATATATTTTTTTTAGTTGTTTCATTCTCTTACTTTAGAAATTAGAGGGGACACACACACACACACACACACATTTTACCACTTTGGAAGTGTCTCTCGCGCAAATTATATGTAATTATATGTAGTTACAGTGTAGACAAAAATTATATTAGAAACCTCAACATAATTTTTGAAGACCTATCGATAGACATCCCACACGTGTAGGTTTGATGAAAAAAAATTTTTTGAGTTTCAGTTCTAAGTATGGGGGGCAACCCTAATTATATTTTTTTATTTTTTTTTTGTAAAAATCTTAATGCGGTTCACAGAATACATCTACTTACCAAGTTTTAATAGTGTAGTTCTCATAGTTTCGGCAAAAAGTGACTGTGACATACGGACGGACAGATAGACAGACAGACATGACGAATCTATAAGGGTTCCGTTTTTACGTTTTACGGAACCCTAATATTACGTTTTATTCTATTCAAGGGCTAAGACAAAACTGCATTTTTTCAGTATGTCTGTATGTTTGTAAAAAATAAACTAAATAAGTGAAAAATAAAACAATAACATGTTAAATTACCTACGAAACCCACAAATAAACCGAAACAATTGTTCTTTTGCAAGCGCATCTACAAACTAAAAGTAATAAACTGAGACATACATATTTTAATTACAACTAATCTGAAACTATAATGTTTCAGCAATCCTAATCAAAATGTATATTTCAGGTCCAAATGCAGCCATTCATATGCAGCTAAGTAACACTGCATCTTCAGCCCAGCTAGAAACAAATCTAGGTAAGTAACCTAATTTATTTAAACAATAAAAAAAAATGCTAAATAAATGTTTACGGTATGGAAAACGAATTCGGTACAATACTGAAAGTTTTCACTTCAATTAATGTAGCTATTTAAATGTGCTTAACGCTTAACATTACACTGTGCAGTGAGTAAGCACTGTGCGGTATGTATTAGGGTGGAGCGAAAAACATTTTTCGTGTAACTGTTAGTCCAGTAACTTTATACATTACCAGTATGCGTTAAATCGGGTAGATCTGATTTTTTGCAGACTTGTTTATGATGTTCGCCTTATGATTGTCCCAAGTTTGTGACCTCGAGCGACGAACGCAACTTTATAAAAAAAAAAAAAATCGCGAAAAAATCGTTTATTTTTCAAATTTTGGCGATTATAACCCTAAACGACTAGTTTTTGTCAAAACTTTCTTATGACGTTTATAAAGTAGACCAAATTTGCTACAATATGATACTACAATTGTCTCTGTATACCCAATAGTTTCTGAGAATAATTCTTTCAAAGTTTATAATTTTTTTCGAACTACGCAATTGTTTGCAATATTTTAACTCCTACTTAACCACTTTATGGCACAATTACTGCGGTTTTTAACCCCCGACCAAAAAAAGAGGTGTTATAAATTTGACGTCAAAGTCTGTCTGTCTATCAGACACATACGTATATTAAGGCATTAGTGAAAAAAAAATGATGTGGCTCGCCATTTTATGATTTGAAATGTGTTATACTGTATAGTACTCTACTAGTCAAGCTCTTTCATTTGATACCCATGTTGAGGTAGATTATGATGAAATATTTGGTCCGCCAGTTGGTGGAGGCGGCCATCTTGAATCGATATTAACCAAAAATGGCTCAAAACATTAAAACAAAAATTTATCTTCAAATAAAAAATCGCATCGAAATCGGCCCATCCGTTTGAGCTCTACGGTACCATAGACAGATACACACACAGGTAGATACACATAGAGACAGACCTGTATGTTTGCTGTCTGTAGACAGACAGTCTTCGACGTCAAATTTATAACACCTCTTTTTTTTTGTCGGGGGTTAAAAACCGCAGTAACTGTGCCATAAAATGGTCAAGTAGGAGTTAAAATATTGCAAAAAATTGGGAAGTTCGAAAAAAATTATATACTTTGAAAGAATTATTCTCAGAAACTATTGGGTGTAGGTACAGAGACAATTCTAGTTTCATATTGTAGCAAATTTAGTCTACTTTATAAACGCCATAAAAAAGTTTTTTCAAAAACTACTCGTTTAGGGTTATAATCGCCAAAATTTGAAAAATAAACGATTTTTTCACGGTTTTTGCGATTTTTGACAAAGTTGCGTTCGTTGCTCGAGGTCACAAACTTGGGACAATCATTAGGCCAACATCATAAACAAGTCTGCAAAAAATCAGATCTACCGGATTTAACGCTTCCTACTCCATACTTTCAGGCGACAAAGTTACTGGATTATGTAATGTAATAGTTATTTGTTGTACAAGAGTGCAAAGTGGCTTTTTAACCGCGTGCTCAATTTTGATGACCGAGCAAGCGAAGGATTCAAAAATTAGAACCCTGAGCGTAGCAAGGGAATCAAAAGGGCACAAGGTGAAAAATCTTTGCACTCGAGTGTAACACGTAATTTTTCATCCCCCCCTAGCGAGGAAATTACTAAATTTGCGCATTTTCAGTTTCAGTCGATTCTGTTGGTGTTAAATAAACTTCTTGGTCGCTAGAATCACTTATTATTATGGTATTTCGGTTTTTCACTTGTATTCAATTTTATAAGTTTTAAACTTTAGCCATGGTTTATTTAGCCATGGTTTTAACAATAACAATATGACGTGAAAATATGGAGAGTTGACCGATTGAGTTGAGGAGTTTCATGTGTACATGAAAAAGTGTCCGCCCAAATGCATTAAATTATAATAGCGCTAAATTTGCATCAGGGTACATTTTAAAGGAAATTAATAAACGTACTATTCAGAATTCATGAAAGAAAAATATTGGCAATCATAGGCACTGCCGATAGAAGTGTTAACTTATAACTCAGAATTTGATTTTTACTTTGGAAACTACGCGTGTGAAACCGGAGGGCGTGGCTATGAGCATGGCCATCTAGAATTGCTGACACATTTTTAAATGGCCAATGGGAAAGGCTGAGGCATTTCTAGATGGCCATTGGCTATGGTCCCGAATTTACCCGAAGATTTCTTATCATTCCCGAGCGTGATGCTAGAATTAAATTGACAGCCCACGAAAAATCTGTCTTTGACGCGCCAAAAGAAGTTTTGACTTCAAAATATATTGTACCTACATGTTTTCTCAAAATAGTAATTATTTATTTGATGTTATATTTACTATATTATTTTGTACTGCACAAGTAGTTGAAATTATCTATTAGTTACTATTTTAGTAGTCAATAATATTGAATTATTTAACTCGGCAACTCGGCATACTTCAATTCGATTACAATTGATTCATTCATAGCATTTCAAAATGTTTTGCCATTTGAAATAACATTCTTTACCTCTATCCTCCATACGTGAAAAGAAAATTGCGCGCAAAACATTTAAAAAAAAAGTACACCAAAGAGGTTCCGAGTATGAGTTTTTAACAAATTAAAAATAAATGTATGATGAATTCGGCACCAAGGAGGTAGAAATAAATAGGTTAAATTATGTTTTGAATTCAAAACCTCAGTACACACGATGTTCTAAATTCAAATTTACTTTAACCTCTAGAGGGTAAAAACGACTTTTGCGCCCTGATATCGAGGAGCAAAAGTACTCTTTCCGAGCTGGTGGGATGAAATAGTAATTTGTTGTACAAGAGTGCAAAGTTGCTTTTTAACCGCGTGCTCAATTTTGATGACCGAGCAAGCGAAGGATTCTACAATGAATTCTACATTGTACTACAACGTTTGAATTCTCGCTGTATGCTGCTGTTTGTACGCTGTCGAATTGAAGTCTCGCTCTCGGTTCAAACATTAGGAGCCTGAGCGTAGCAAGTGAATCGAAAGGGTACAAGGTGAAAAATATTTGCACTCGAGTGCAACACATAATTTTTCATCCCACTTTAGCCAGGAAATGGCTAAATGATGTGCACATTACTAACAGTTTCAGTCAATTCTGCTGACGTCAAATAAACTTCTTTGTCACTAGAATCACTTATTTCGGGTTTTCACTTGTTTTCAATTTTCCTGTTCTTAGCCTAAGGTTATCTTTGAGTTTATTTAGCCATAACAATAACAATATAATACATGAAATATGGAGAATAAATAAACATATTTAATCAAAGCATTTACATAAACTAGACTATAAAAGCTTCCTTATGGATGGATGGATGGCATGGCCAGGACACCATTACTAATAGCATAAAAAGTTTACAAATGTAAAGTAATAGTACTGCGCCTTCTATTTATTTAAACTTTTACTGTGGGGCTAAATCTGAAATCGCGAATAAATAATTTCCACAGTTCCATAGGTTTGAATAGGTGAAGTATATTTCCCCGAAAGTACCGAAAGAACGGGGATTTAGTTATTAAAATACCGGTCCCTAAACCGACGCTAATTCCCAGGATTTCCCGGGACTATTCATTATAACGTTGTGTTGAGACTTCATTTTGTACCATATCTTTGTGTATAATTCATTCTATATGTAAAATAATGAAGCTATAACCAAAGAAGTATTGAGTGTTATACATAAAACGATGATTTGAAAATAAAAGTATTGTTTTAGATGAAAGCCAGCAACGCAATGCTAGATCTAGCATTTAAATTGAAAAAAAATATGTTAGAAAATAACTAACTAGGTTAGACAAAAAAAATTAAGTACGGATTTTTTTAAGTTTTAGGTGCCATAAACCAGCAACAGAATCCTTCATTACTACAAAGTTACAACAACTATGTTGAGAGCTCGGGAAGCCAAACTCAACGTCAAGGTAAGCGATTGTACTACAACACTCAGAGGCCAGTTATAATCTATTTAAAAAAATACGACTATTTACAAGTACGAGTAAAAATAGATACGTTCCAATTTCAAAAAGGCAATACGGGTTTGATTGAAACCGTGTTAGAGCGGAGGCTGAGGAGTTGAGTATGCATTACAGGAGAACCGCATTCGGTGTACCGTTTTGGACTTAGAAAAGCAAGCAGATTATGATTATGGATGTTGCCAGGAGGTGTATTATTGGTATAATGCTTTATTCTAATATATATTATGTTTTACTGCATTCAAGGGCAAGGATAAAACTGCATTTTTTACAGTCTGTCTGTATGTTTAAAAAAAATGTACTGAAGTGAAAAATAAAACAATAATATGTCAAAATACCTACGAAACCCACAAATAAACCGAAACAATTGTTCCTTTGCAAACGCATCCACAAAGTAAAAGTAATAAGCTGAAAACATAATTTTATTAATTCCAACTAACCCGAAACTATAATGTTTCAGCTATCCTAATCAAAATTTATATTTCAGATCCAAACACAGCCGTACATATGCAGCTAAGTAACACTGCATCTTCAGCCCAGCTAGAAACATCTCTAGGTAAGTCACCTAATTTGTTTAAATAATAATTGTCAAAAGTATAAAAAAATTTAAACAAATGTTTACGGTTTGGCAAACGAACTCAGCACAACACTAAAAGTCTTCACTTTAATAAATGTAAGTAGGTAAGTTCTTAAATGTGATTCACGCTTAACATTACACTGAGCAGTAGGTCTATTAGTATGTTTACATTTCAAACTTTGCCATCTCCGGAAGTCTTAGTTTCAAAGATTACATCCTCAAAATAGTAATTTAATGTTCAATTTCTAATTTTAGGTATTGACATAAATCTAGGTCTCTCCAGACAAGTTTCAATTCATCATATTATATGCTTATAAATTAAAAGAGAGTGTTTTTTGTAAGTTTGGATACCGTTAAAGATAATCTTGGGAACCTCCTGGGAGTGTGTTTTAATTTATCCATGTCTTCAAAAATTTGCTTTACATTAAGCGAATCAAATATTAGCAGACAAGTTAGAAACACTACATGACCCTCACAACTACGAGGTAAGCTAACTGACAAACATTTTAAACCAAATTCTCAACTCGAAAATGTGGTTTTGGTTCAAGGTACTAACTCGATATATAGAAATATCGAACGCAACAATTTCATTTCACTTTTCTATACAAACAGCTAAACTGTGGCATACCATATTGCTTAAGTGAGCCAGTTGGATTCAATCATTTGGTTTTCCGCACATGTTACGGCCGGTCTAGTCGTGAGAACGTCAACTGCCGATGGAGACCCTGGTTTGAGTCCCACGCGCACAAATCTTGTCAGAACCCCAGCATGCGTACAGAAGTGGTCGGTCTACAATATCGGCTACCAACAATTTCATGGAAAACATAAGCGGTTTAAATGACAAACAAAAAGTATCTGCTATTGTCCTAGACTTATCGAAAGCTTTCGATTCCGTTAGTCATGAGCTTTTAATTAAAAATCTCATGATTTGTGGAATCCATTAGGAGAGTTTAGAGCTCATAAAGTTTTTTGAAAAATAGAGAGTTAACAGTGGAAATCAAAATTAATGAAAAACGTCAACGATCAAGCTCCACATGTATAAACACAGAAGTTCCCCAATGATCCTTTTTGGGAAATACACTTTTTATTTATTGTATAAATGATTTGTCAATGCTGGAAACCGAGGCCAAGGTTATCCAATATGAGGATAACACATCTAAAATAATTATTATCGGCCCCAACGCAAGCAGAGTTTCTTGATAAAATAAAAATAACTATGTCTAAATTCTATGGTTTAGTAATAATGGACTGAATTTAAACACTGAGAAAACGAATATATGGGGCATTTCACGCCAAGCGGACAACCAAAAAAATATGAGGTCGTGAATTTTGTTCATATTCTGGTCAGTTATACTTCTAGTAGACGTGGGTGTGTAGGCACAATTTTTTTTTCGTGTGTCGCTTTATTGCCGAGTTATGAGCTTTTAAAAATGTATTAAAAATTAACTTATTTAATTTTGTATGCTTCTTATTTGTATCAATTTATTATTAAAAAAAAAATAAAAAAGTATTGTTTCTAATAGTTAAAAAGTTATACTTTTTAATTATTTTGTCGAATGCGAAATTTGAATTTTTTTGCGTATTGTGAACCGGAAGTGAACATTTCAAATCTATTTTTGAGGAACTTGGACAGATTTTTCATTAAATGTTTAATTCTTTAATTAACGCTCTAAATGTACTTAACCTTCACAAAAAATATTAGAACGTGATCTGTAATAGTTTACGAATTAGAGCAAAAAGAATACATACACATCGCTATGAACACGTTTAAAGCAATCGGGTTTATGCGCTAAGATGCTAAAAACTATGCTATAAATATTTTATTACTTCATTATGACACGCGAAACTATAGAAATAAACGATTTTTTTAAATGCAATATAATTAACAATATAAAATCCGAAATTTGATTTTTTTTACGTTTTGTAAACCGGAAGTGAACATTTCAAATCTATTTTTGAGTAACTTGAATACATGTTTCTTTTAATATTTTATCCTTTATTTAGAGCTATAAATGTAGTATTTTTTTACAAAAAAAAATTAAAACGTGATCGGTAAATAGTTTTAGACTTATTTTACATAAAATATAATTAACAGAATGAATAAAAGCAATTCTTATAATAATTACTCTATTAGCTCTAAGTCGTAAACTATTTACAGACCACGTTTTAATTTTTTTTTGTAAAAAAATACTACATTTAACGCTGTAAATAAAGGATAAAATATTAAAAGAAAAATGTATTATAGTTACTCAAAAATGTTTTGAAATGTTCACTTCCGGTTTACAAAACGTAAAAAAAAAACAAATTTCGAATTTTATATTGTTAATTATATTGCATTTTAAAAAAATCGTTTATTTTATAGTTTCGCGTGTCATAATTGTAAAGTTATTTAAAATGAGGAGCAAACGGAATGCGATGCGTATGCCACCGGCAGACCGTCCTGCATAAGACAAGCCGCTAACCCAGTTTTGATTGCGACCACTGAAATTACAACAGGTTTATTTAGTGTATAATATTGCAACACAGGGGCACTTATTGGAAGCAGTTTTAAATTTTCGAAACATTTTTGATGCCTTTCTTCCCAGTGCCATTCTACTTCCTTTTTTAATAGCTCTCTCAAAGCGAATGAGTGATCTGACAATTTTGGAACAAAATTACTGACGTATGTGACCATTCCTAAGAATCGTTCTACATCCTTAACATTTTTAGGAGTCGGCATATTTTTAATTGCAATAACCTGGGATTCATCGGGGGATATACCTTTTTCTGAAATTCTATGACCTAAATATTTTATTTCTGACATTCCAATTTTGCATTTTTCTTTATTAAGTTTAATGTTTATCTCTCTGCATCTTTGTAAAACAGCGCGCACTCGCTGATCATGAAGTTCCCTAGTTGGAGCAAAAATTAAAATATCATCTATGAACTGTATGACCCCCTCTATATCATCTAAATGTTCATGTAATTTCCTATGAAACACTTCTGACGCCGAACAAATTCCAAATGGCATTCGTATAAATCTAAATCGACTAAAAACAGTGTTAAAAGTGCATAAATCTGTGTCTTTCAATTTTACTTGATAAAAAGAATTTTTGGCGTCTAATGAACTAAACAATTTAGCTCCTGATAATCGCGACGCGACCTCTTCGAAAGTCGGAAGTTTAAAATGTTCTTGTTTAATAGCTTTATTGAGATCCTGCGGATCCAAGCATATCCGAATGTCACCGTTAGGTTTTTATACAACTGTCATACTATTTACCCAATCTGTCGGTCCTTCCACCTTTATTATTATTCCTTCCAAAGCAGTTTGGATTTCGAAAGGGAAGGTGCACTGAGGACGCAGTCCGTTTGTTAACCGATGTAATTTCTTCTAAGCTAGATAAAAAAGAGAAATGCATTACGGTATTTTTAGATTTAGCAAAAGCGTTCGACACGGTTTCTGTTCCTATTCTGATAAGAAAGCTGGAGGGTATGGCAGTCAGAGGACTTGCTTCTAAATGGTTTACGTCTTACCTATCGGACCGAAGACAGTGCGTAAAAATAGGAAATAACGTTAGCAGCACAAGGGACATAGGTTTCGGTGTGCCTCAGGGTAGTATTCTGGGACCCACGCTTTTCACGGCGTATATTAACAGGATTCACGAACTTCCTATAGAAAATGCTGAAATTACTTGCTACGCTGACGACACTGCAGTGGCATTTTACGGTTCTTCTTGGTCAAAAGCCGTGGATATTGCGGAAAAAGGCATGGCTGTTGTTTCTAGATGGCTCCGGAGTAATCTTCTGACACTGAACGCCAAAAAAACTGTTTGTGTGTTTTCATATAACAGCTGCATCGGCCCCAGATTTTAGTACAAACATTAAACTGCATAACCTTAGCTGTGGTTTTGAAGCTTGCCACTGTGAACTTCTCCAAAGGTGTCAAGCGGTTAGATATTTGGGTATTCTTTTGGACGAAAATTTAAATTTCAAAAATCACATTCTCGCACTCTCGGGCCTAATTCGTAAAGTTATTAGTATAATGAAGAATCTACGTGATGTGGCATCGGCATCAGGATATTCTGAAATCAGTTTAATATTCTCTGTGTCAATCAATTATTACTTACTGCATTATATGCTGGGGCAGCGCTGCTGCAACCCATATCATACACGCAGAGAGAGCTCAGCGATCGGTCTTGAAAGTAATGTTAAAAAAACCGTTAAGATATCCGACCGTTGACATTTTTGGAGAGAGTGGTGTTTTGAGCATTAGGCAGTTGTTTATACGGAATACAATTCTCTCCGTGCACAGGGATGTTCTTGCTTCTGGTGACTACAAATATATGACCAATAAGAGAGTTTTCAGGATCCCTTATCCGCAGGTTACCACGAGTTTTGCTCGTCGTTTTGGTGACTTCATCCGATCACATGTGTACAATGTGGTTGATAAGCACTGCCATCTGACGGATAAAACCCACTCTGAGGCCAAAAAAGCTACCTTTAGATTATTAACTAATTATTACTGAATTATAAAGAAACAGAAGACTTGCTTGGATTTTGTTCATAGATTTTCATAAATATTGATTTGTTGTAACATAAATGTTAAGTGATAGTGTATGTGTGCGTTTGTATCAATGTGTGGATGTTGTTATTATTGTACTTAGTTCATGTATAATGTATTGATTGACTTACTGCTCAGTGTACTTATGAATATACTTGCATATAATTTAAGGAACATGCATGTGACAGTGAGAGATGGATAAATGACGTAGGACAGGCATTTGTTAATTGATAAATCTTTTTGGAGGCACTATTTTATTTCACACAGGACAATCGTATCGGCTTCCGCGATACAGGCCTAGCCTAGTGCGGAAGCTACAATTAATTATTTTATTGGATGTGTTACTTTGGCAAATAAATATTATTTTTCTTTTCTTTTTTTTTTTCTCCTTCTGCATTTCTGTAAGTTTGCATTTTACTTTATCTTTAATAGCCTCCGGTAATTTACGGGGAGGGTGAATAACCGGTTCTGCGTTTTTATTAATCTGAATTTTATATTCGCCGGGGTAAACAACCTAGGCCGCGAAATACGTCCTTAAACTCATCTAGAATTTTGTTATTTTGAGTTTCTTTACTCACTGACCACACTCTTTTTATTAATTCTAACTCTTGGCATGCATTTTTACCTAATATAGGTACAGAATTTGTGTTAACTACAACAAATTAAAAAAAATATTGGTTTCCTTTGTATTGTGTTTTCAGATAACATTTACCCTTCACCTCGAGTGAACTTTCCGAGTAACCCTGCAGTTAAATCGATGTTTTAATTAAATCCGATTCAGACAAACCAATAGCACATAAACATTTCTGTGGAATAATATTGACATCAGCCCCAGTGTCTAATTTAAATTTGAGCAATGCCTCGGCTAGCCACTCTACTCTTTTACTAAGAGTACTAAAATTAGTGTTTACCTGATCGGCGAGGTCTTCCTGGACTATATACACCCTCCACACTTTCGCAAAGTAATTCATCCGGTTACACTTGTTACAATGTCGGCCGTAAGCGGGACATTGAAGCCGCTTGTGTTTCATGCCGCACCTGGAGCATGGCGCGACAAGGGCTTCCTCGACTTGCGCCGCCGTGTACGGATAGCGGGGCTGACTCCCCCCCGGGACCAGGCGGCCACGGGGCTGCCCCCGCCGCGGGCGCTCCTGCGCTCGCTGCCTCGGGCCGTGTCCTTGCCCACCGCGTGCGCTATTCACCCACAGTACATCACCTGTTAAGCTTTGACTTGATGTGTTTTCTTTTGTTTTCACCTCATAGGCGCAATGTTTCGTACTTTTTGTGTCGAAACGAACAGCTTGCGCGCGGGATATTTCTGCTAATCTGCATATATCGATCGCCTTTGTTAGTGTTAATTCTTCTTCTCTCAGTAATCGTTCGCGTAACATGCCGTTTTGTATCCCACATATAAGTCGATCATGGACTAAGTCTTCACATAACTCTTTAAATTCACAGTTTGCCGCCATTTTATTTAACTCGAACACGTATTGCTTGACCGTTTCTAATTCCTTTTGATCTCTTGTGCAGAATCGATGTCATTCGATCGTTAAATTCTTTCTTGGTAAAAACACACTATCAAACTTCTCTAACAAATCCTCTATTGTTTTAAAATCCTCTTTGAACTGATCGTACACCTCGCGGCATCGTTCTCCGATGACGTGCAACAATATATTTATCTGCACTTTTTTGTCTTTCTTAGCTAATTCGCAGGCCTCGTAATAGATTTTGAACGTTCTCTTCCATCTTTGCCAATCTTTGCTTAAATTTCCAGAAGCAACGTTCACGAGACCGTTCTCCAAGTGGAACGGTTGTGGTGTCTGGAGAATCGCTTCCATTTTATTTTCTTTGTACGTCCTCACGCGTAGAAGTAATCACACTTGTATTAACCATGGAGCCTACCGGCTGCGCCATGTAAAGTTATTTAAAATGAGGGGCAAACAATAAAACGACCTGCGTAGCCATTATGTATTATATTGAATAATACCCTCATACATCAAATATCAAATGCTAGATTCTTAACTAGTTACTTAGATCTACCCACAATAATGAAGGAATAAAATATTTATAGCATAGTTTTTTAGCATCTTAGCTCATAAACCCGATTGCTTTAAACGTGTTCATAGCGATGTGTATGTATTCTTTTTGCTCTAATTCGTAAACTATTACAGATCACGTTCTAATATTTTTTGTGAAGATTAAGTACATTTAGAGCTTTAATTCAAGAACTAAACATTCAAAAAAAAATCTGTCCAAGTTACTCAAAAATAGATTTGAAATGTTCACTTCCGGTTCACAATACGCAAAAAAATTCAAATTTCGAATTCGCCAAAATAATTAAAAAGTACAACTTTTTAACTATTAGAAACAATACTTTTTTATTTTTTTAAATAATAAATAGATACAAATAAGAAGCATACGAAAATAAACAAAATAAATTTTAAAAGCTCATAACTCGGCAATAAAGCAACACACGGAAAAAAATGCCTATACACCCACATCTCTCGCCTTCGGCTCGAGCTAGCAATATCGCCTCAGTTGTAATTATCAACTTAGCGCACTTATATCATAATGTACTATATCATAATGTACTATTATCTCTTTGTCCTTCGAACGGGAGAACAGTAATGTATTTCCCAGGCGTAAAGAGTCCTACTACGAATGAACTGATTTTAGTATGATTATTTGTGTTACAGCTAATGATTGAGATGAGTTTTGCTATAAATACTGAAATAATTTATTTTTAATTTTTATTACATAATACAGGAAAAATACACATTTAAAATAAATACACGGGTAACTCACGTTTGATATAGTCAGTCCAGTCCGATTGAAGCATCTCCACATGCGCGCGCACTCTCCTTGAAAAAAGTCACCGGACTCAGTAAGACTTAACATTTTAAATTGAAAAACGAAAAAATATGTTAGGGAGTTTCTAATTAGGTAACTTTGAAAAAGATTAAGTAGGTACTTACCGATTTTTTTACGTTTTAGGTGCCATAAACCAGCAACAGAATCCTTCATCACTACAACGTTACAACAACTATGTTGAGAGCTCGCGAAGCCAAACTCAACGTCAAGGTAAGCGATTGTACTACAACACTCAGAAAGTATTGCGAGAATAAGTTTTTTTGTATGAGATGCCAGTTATAATCTATATTAAAAAATATGATAATATGTTAGTACGAGTAAAAATAGATACGTTCCAATTTCAAAAAGGCAATACGGGTTTGGCCGAAACCGTGTCAGAGCGGAGACTGAGTGTAGTTGAGTGTGCATGTGTGTGATATGAGAACCGCGTTCGGTGTACGGTTTTGGATTTAGAAAATCATGCAGATTATGATTCTGGATGTGTATTGGAGGTGTATTGGTCCATTTTTTTTTACAGGAGATGGCCCTTAACATGAAGTAAATGTAACGAACACATGCTTTGGTATCATTATAACAATTGTTTTAGTCGCAATATGAAATTGTTTTTATGATAAACTAGCGACCCGCCCGGCTTTGCACGGATGCCTTGCTGATATTTACTATACTAAATATGTTAATATTTATAGATGAGATAAATATACAAAAATAATGGTTATTGTGGGTTATCCCTAAGAGATAGATACTCGTGGACTTTTTTGTAGACCTTTTTACGGGGTAAAACATTGCAGTACATTATTTTGATCTATCTCGTGGGGTTCTATTCAGCCAGCGTTTGCGATGTAAACGATAAAACTGAAAATTGATAACATCACGTTAGATACCTACCTATAAAATTATCAGTATTTTGCTACTATTTTATGCATGTATTCCACAAATAACCAATAAACATTCCTCTTGAATTATTCGATCTGCTAAAAAAAACAGCATCAAAATCTGTATAGCATAGTCACTTCCCGCGGTCTGTCTGTCCATAAATATGCTTAGATCTTTAAAACTACCAAACAGATTTTAATGCAGTATTTTTATCAAACTACCTATTGTAGTAATCGCTCTTTATCACAGACACACTCTTTATTACGCACGTTATTAAACTCACACACTAACACTAATATTTACTAGTTTTTGAAACGGATTAGTATAGTATAACGGATTACTAATTGATTAGTCAAATATTAAGCACCTGTTTTTTACGTAAATAGAAAGAGAATCGAGTACTGAACACACTATATCAATATCTAAAGTGTACAACCAGTCAGCCTGTATACGAATACTTTTCCTTTCTTTGAATTGACTGAGAACATTTACCATAGTAGTGTATTTTTACATTATTAATAAAAAGAAAATATTTAACCGAACAAAACCCACCAAGTAAAAAAAAAAAATTGACGTGAGATTTTTCAATTGTAAATTAGGGTACTTTTACGATATGAAGTAAAATTTATAAGAAAAAACAAAACAAATTAGGACATAATTAGGAAAGTTTTTACGAAATTTCGTGTTTTTTTTGTATGAGATAAAAATTAAAGAACAAAAACTTAGTTATTTGATTCTTTCGTATAAATTTTGAGGTTATGTGAAAAACGTGTTACTGTAAAAGTTGTAGGTCATTTTATCACCTACAATTTTCTAGTACAATTTATTTTCATATCACTTGTAGTTTTACCGGAAATCGAGATAAGCCGTTTTCACCCACAAAACGGACCGCCTTCCTATTCTCGACCGCAGATCGCCCGTAAATTATTTATTTTTCATTTCACTTTTGTAAAATTCTCTTCCTTTTACAATGGATCTCACCCTACTATATTTTTTTTAGTTTTTTTAGAAGTTATCGAGACTAGTTTATCTGTTAAACTTCATTGGTTAAATTAGACAAAACATCACACAAGTTTTTTAAATTTTTTTGGCAGCGCACGAGCCTTTTTTGTATTACACAGATTTATTAGAAGCTCGAACAGGCGTAGTATTTACCGCACTGTAGGTATATGCAGTACCTATATTGTGTAACATACCAATTCTACTAATTACCTAATTTTCAGATTTCAATCAAATAAATGAGACTACACGACAGCTGAACTATGCAGAACTGCAAAGGAACTACCGGGGTAAGTTTTAAACTTGTAATTTTTATAAAGCGCGATGGTGGCATCTATTTCGCTCCCAAGGGCAGCGTTTCCGTGTTGCATCGCGGCATTCTTGCATTCCGGTAATATTTAGGCATCGTGGCGTCATTTCTTTTGGCCAAGTGACTTCCTACGCAATTCCCAAACGGCCAAACGTGGCCGAGATTTTAGACTGAGCGCGCGGCGCCCACGCAACGGTCGGGAGGCGCGGGGCTAGAATGCATTTTTATGTTTATTTGCATAAATTAAGTTGTGTATTCTTTTGTGTCAAATTTATGTAATATTTTATTATTAATTCCTAGCATATTACCGGGCTCATGGACTATCCCTGACGAACAGAATTGTCCGGGGTTTATGACTTTTTTAAAATATATAATTGCAACAATTTATGCTGCTTATCATATTACGTCTTAATCTACATATATATGATATTCTTAACTATTCTTCTATCTAATCTTAACTATTAACTATGTTATTACAAATTTATAGGCAGAAAGTTTAATTTTACATCTAGTTTACATATAATTTACATATAAGCTGACATAACTTAGGTCACCTAACTGTCTATTTATTTCTTGCTACTACTTTTTTACAAACTCCAACGCTAAATTCCTCATATTGGTCGTAAATGTTTCTATCTTTAATAATTTTATATTTACGGTTATCTGCATGTATTTTTTCATCTATTTCTTGTTCTATTTCGTGGCGTCCCCTTCCATACACAACGCATTCGACAATCACATGTATGGGTATCTTCTTCTTGTCCGGTTCGCAAAGACATTCCGGGCTATCCCTTAATTTAAATCTGTGCAGATCCTGGGAAAACCCGCCATAGCCTGCCATAAGCTGTGTTAAAATGTCCGCTGTCTTGAGGCATTTGACGATTTTATTAGCTGCTACTGGATCAGGGAAGAATCACTCAGTTTTGCCTGCCGTTTTTAATGCGCCTTGGTTCTCATATGCAGAGCCGTCTGTTTCGCAAGTTCAGTCACGACCTGCGTGCGCCTTAACCCAAAATAGGTGGACAATTTTGTCTTGTTCGGTGATCATTTTTAGTTTTTCACAAATTTCGGCAGCGAGGGGATTGAAAGAGCAGTTGTTTATAATCGTCTGCAATGCTTCTTTGAGTCCCTGTAAATAGTAAAAAACTGACTCTGGCTTTTTAGAATCTCATCCATCGCTCCACGGATAGCTAGCAGTTCCTCCTGGTAACCGATGTAATAGGACAACCATTAAAACTTTTGGCTCTTGGTTTCGGAGGCATCTCGCCAAAGTGACAACGCCGCCCCAACCTTGCCATCAATTTTACTTCACATATTATATATTTATATAAAAAAATGTACATGAACTTAATCTAAAAGACCAGTGGGAGTTGTGCCAAAATGCTGGCCCCGTTGCCATGTTGAATGGCGATACTTATATTCGCTGAGCAAAATAAAGGCCTGCATTTAATCTTTTTAATCTTACGTGTATATACCTATTGCTAATATTTTTTTTGTAAGTTAATCTTCATAAATAAATTCTAATTTTACTTTTGTCTGTGAATATTTTTACTGACACACTGTTATTTTCATTACGTTGCTCGTTGTTTACCAGGCACAAGCAAAGACGTCAGATGTAAAAGACACACAAAGGCAGCTCGGAGACTTGATAAAAAAAACATATATACATGTGTTGGTGACTAGTGTTGTTCAAAAGGCCGTTTTACATTGTCGATTGTTTCAGTTGGCAGGGTTTTAAATATAGGGAGCGTAGCATAGCGTAGGGAGTGGAGGTACGTCACGTGCACTAGTGCTGCCAACAGAAAAAAAATCATGTACATACATTTTTTTTAAAACTTTTATAGGTTTACACTTAGCCGCCATCTCGCCTGATGTTAAGCGACGATGCGGTCTACGATGGAGCGTGTTTACCTAGAAAAAAACAGATTCACTCTCGATTTGAAGACACAAAGAATAATAAAGGGAAAACCCACTCAGGCAACGTATTCCACAGCCTAGACATTCTGATCACAAAAGTAGAGTCAAATCTCTTCCTTCGTGTCTTTGGAACATCAATCATGAAACGATGTCACTTTTTCGAGCTACGAACATTCCGATAGAAAAAAGGACAAGGTGGTACTAGATCATGTAAATATATCCTCAAGGATAATAAATCGCGCAAATATAAAAGCCAAATGTATTGTATAATTATTATTTGATATCCATACGTTTACGTAATATCAGAATTTTGTATAATGTCGTATTATCACAGTATATATAAAGAAAAGTGGAAAAAAATTGCTGGCAAATGTAACGTGTTAGTGTGAAACTGAAGCATGGATGCGAGACAAGTGTAAGAATTAAAGAGGAAGCAGAATTTAATGATCCATGCAATGTATAGGATAAGAAATTGTAAAGAAGTGTGAGAAAATAAATAAAATGCATTAAAATGGATAGTCTAATCTACATGAACTCTTAAAAGAATCGTATAGAATTTATCAATTCACACTAGCACTAGGCCCTGAATCTGTTTTTCAAACACACTCAATTACATTGGCCGATTCTTTCAGTTCCAAAGTTTTATAGTTGTGCTCTTTCAATGCATTGAGGATAAAACATTATTCATACTTAGGTATAGTAAAGGTAATTAAAACATTTTATATATAGGTACTTTTTATTTATTTGCCCGCAGAAAATTACAGTGCACACGTTTCTCATTCAAAATTTAACAATTTACTCTCATTCTTTCATCGGAGATTAAAATTAGTTTCAATAACCATTTCCGTATGTATATATAATAAATATTGGTGGACAATTCACACACAACACCATCTGACCCCAAACTAAGCAAAGCTTGTATGATGGCGGCCAGATAGCTGATATAATACTTATATTAGTTTTAAATACATACTTATTATACATAGAAACACCCAGACACAGTGCAAACATTTGAATTCAACGCACAAATATTTGCACTGGGTGGGGATCGAACCCACGACCCTCGGCTTCGCAGGCAGAGCTACTACCAACTAAGCCACGAGGGCAGTCTATGGGGTCTTGATCTAAAACATGATTTTGTAAATTATTAAACATTGAAGGCGTGTTCAGACGACCCGTGTCACACGCTTCGCGCCCGTTCCACATTCGCTCTCAGCACGCGCGAAATCAGCGTATGTATCGCGCACGCCTCGCACCCGCTTGTACTACTAGTGATGTCCAACTATGTTATATCTTTATTTTTCATTTTATTACAAAGATTATATGACCCAAAGTTTCATTCATCAGACCCTGGCTACCATCGAGTACCTACCAAAATATTAATCTAGGCGAATAATTCGAGCCCAGATTTGACGGGATTTCATTGTTTCATAACAGAGTTCCTATGACCATCTTCGAGATCCACCATCAGGCCTTGGTTAAAATCGGGATAGGTGAAACTAATAAATAAAAGCTAGAAAAACAACTCGTGATATGTGCGTGAATAATGTTGAAACATGCTGTACATTCAAAATATGTCGTGCCATATCATAATTTACAGTTATAAGCCATAACATAAATTACGAAATATTTTGGTGACGTCACAAAAATATATATAGCTGCGACACTCGAACATTTGTGTGTAAAATATATATTATAGCTACCGTCTGTCACACAGCCTTTATTGGTTTTCAATATAACTATGCTGAATAACTTTATATTGAAGTCACTTAACAAGAACAAAACTAAACATTTTGATTTACCCTCGACTACCTCGGGTTTGTAATCTTTACAACATTCTACTAGTCAAGCCTTTTCATTTGGTACCCATATTGAGGTAGTAGTGAAAAAAAAACATGTAATTCGACATTTTGTGGTGGCGGCCATCTTGGATTTTAAATGTGTCATAGTGTATAGTCTTCTACTAATTAAGTTCTTTCATTTGATACCCATATTGAGGGAAGTTATAAAGAAATATTTTGTCCGTTATTTTGTAGAGGCGGCCATCTTGAATCGATATTAACCAAACGTAGCTAAGAACTACCGCACAGAAATTAACCTGCAAATAAAAAACCGCATCGAAATCGGGCCATCCGTTTCAGCTCTACGGTGTGTCACAAACAGACACACATACAGACATACACACAGACAGACAGATAGACAAAGCAACGACGTCAAACTTTTAACAGCTCTTTTTTTACTCGGAGGTTAAAAATGATTGTTTACATGTTTATGTCGATACTCGTGACGTCACCGCTTTATCAAGCACTAGCGTAAACAAACAATTTACTATTTTACACAATTTTATTACAAATTCTGTATTTAATCAAGAATTGTACGTAAATATAACAATAGAAATCAATATTCGGTTGTAAAAAATGTATTCTGACCCGATTACTAGCAGAAATTTTACAAAATGTGGTTCGATAAATTGCAATAACAAAATCTTATTTACCTGTGAAAAGTGTATTGATTCGGATTATAATATCGTCTTGTAGTATCACATTCACGCACAGAACATGCCCTAATATAAATAATTTAATAAAATCGTCTGCAATCCAAGGATTAATGAAAAAATACACGATTTTCACCGCGACGAAATCAGACTCTTACGTTCGGGTATAATTACTCGAGAAAACATTGTAATGACGTTACTTCATTCACTTTCTCTTCTTCTCTCGGGCGATTTCCACTTGAAAGTGATTTCTCGCTCACTCGCTTTGTTGATCTTTTTGCGTAGCAAAAAAAAATTTTCATCTATGGGCACAAGTACGCTGCGCTGTCAATGCGCTGCGCCGGATGATGGGCCATTGACAAAAACGCGGCTATAGAACTTTTCACTTTAGCAAATATTCAAATTTAAACCTTAAACACTAAAAAAAATTAACAATTTTAATCAATATTCCATATTTCAATGAATTAAAAAAGAGAAACACTGAAATTAGTGAATGAAATTCCTAAAGGTACTTAGGTACTTAGAAGGTAGGTAGATAGATAGATAAACTCTTTATTGCACTTACATAACAAAAAAAAATACAGAAAAAACTTATATTAAAGTAGCAATTGGCGACCTTATCGCTGAGAGCGATTTCTTCCAGGCAACCGTTGTAACATTACATATTGACTACAATATGTAAACGTACATTTTACCTCTATTTTCATCTCAAAACTAACATTTATTCATAGAATTCTTAGATATTTACATACAATGTAACATTACATATTGACTACAATATGTAAACGTACATTTTACCTCTATTTTCATCTCAAAACTAACATTTATCCATAGAATTCTTAGATATTTACATACCAAAATTTTCACATCACTAATTTCCTTTTAATTGTGTCCATACGATAGGAAATAATTTTCTTATCATTATGATATGGTTCTGGTATTATATATTTCATTCTAAATCTATAATAATTACGTTTTTCTAAAAATTTTATTTATTTACATATTGTCATTACTATAAACATCATTCGTCACTTAGCAACCTCTACCCTTTTTCATAAGGTTGTATAGTTTTTAGAACTAATCCTCTTTGAATTGTTAATATTAAAATAAAGTTTATTTTCTCCAGATTCAAAACACTAAAAGTTTACATTTTTGATCAAATCGTTTGAGAGGTCAGTGAGAATCCAGCTTCCGACAGAGGAGCATTACCATACAGGAGACTTCCAAGCGATCAACATCCATATTAAACCTTGAAGGTTTGGACGGCTGAGAGCCGCTACCGTTCGGCAACTACATCCCGTGAACTTACTTGGAAGTACTTACACCCTGTGGAACTGTTGGAAGCTACTGTGCTCACGGAGGAACTGTTGGAAGCTACTGTGCTCACGGAGACTGCTGGCCGAGAACTCTGCCGTGCTAGGTGGAACCGTCCTCGCTGACGAATACTACACTCACGAGGACTGCTGGCTGAGAACTCTGCCGTGCTAGGTGGAGCCATCCTCGCTGACGAATACTGCACTCACGAGGACTGCTGGCTGAGAGCTCTGCCGTGCTGGGTGGAGCCATCCTCGCTGACGACTGCTACACTCACGAAGACTGCTGGCTGAGAACTCTACCGTGCTAGGTGGAGCCATCCTCGCTGACGGCTGCGGGCCCCGACCGATCGGCAATTGCATCCTGGGACCCTGTTTGGAAGCACTTACTCACTGGCCTTTTCAAGACGGATAAATTTTCAAAATTTCCTTATTTTAAGTTACGTCTCCTTTTTTATCCTATTAATTTCCTTTAATCTTTATTTATTTCTTTAATATACTTGTTTTATAATTGTTTATCATTCAACCTTCACCTCTCTCCTCCCAATAAAATCCTCTTATGTTCACTATCGTGACATTTGGCGCCCAACCTTCAAAAACAACCCCCCCTCTCTTGCTTATTCTTTAATTCCTCAACCCCTGAATTCTTCTAAATTCTAAAACATACTTACACTAGTATATATACTTAATATTTTCTTTTCGGCACTCTTTGGTTATTAACTTCCCTCCTCCTCCCCTCATCTCCCTTCATCCTCATAATATCTCATCTAAACATTTCATCACTTGATCATTCATTTACTCAAATCACTATTGATCTAATATCTAGATAATTATTACTCTAACAATGGACAGAACCATTAAATTTGAGTACCTCAACAAATCCGAACTGGAATATGAGGTTAAGATTAGACTAGAGGAGCCAGTCTCTTCCATCTCTTTACTGCGCAAGCAAATTACACACTTAAGCCAACAGTTTCCCTCTGAGGAAATTTTAAACTCACCTTATACTATCGAAGAGGATTTATGTCAAACTGAAATAACACTGAATTATGTTGAATCAAAATTAAACAAACTGACGAAATCCGACTCGAGATTAATCAAATTTATTCAGACCTTCTTAAACCATTTACATTTTAGACTCGATCGGATCGACATTGACATAAATCCTACCTTCTTAGATACATTCAAAACACTTAAGGAAAAATATGACAGTTTAATCAATAAATTCAACTTATTTATTCTTCCAGACCCGATTCAACCTGAAATTGTATTGGCGGAGGTCGTTAACGCAGGTCGGTCGAACCCTCAACAGTTTTCTTCTGCGACTCAACAAGTCGCCCACTCACAGGTACCTCTTAATGATTCTGAACTCTTCAAAGATCTTAGACGTCACTCTTTCGATGGTAAATCTTGTCCAAGATCATTCTTACTTAAACTAGACGAATATTGTTTTTGTCGTAGAATTGATAGAAATTTATTAATTTCAAGAGCCTATGAAATTTTTACTGACAACGCGTTACACTGGTTTCGCTTTAAAATTGGTCAAAATCCAAATTTAACTTGGGACGATGTTTCTGATTCTCTCATTAAGGACTTTGGTGAACATGATTACGATTTCAAATTACTTGAAACTATTAAAAATCGTACTCAAGGTTCGAACGAGAACATTATAATCTATATTTCAATAATGTCAGGTATGTTTTCTAGACTCTCTAGAAAATTATCCGAATCTGAAAAAGTAGAAATTTTATTGCGTAACATTAGACCCTGTTACTCTGTCTTTGTAGCATTAAAGGACATTTCCTCCATTGATTCTTTAATAGCTACTTGTCAAAACTATGAGAAATTTCTCGATAGAGACAAACAATTTAAAGAACCAGTTAATAGTTCTCTCATGCCTGAGTTCTCTTATAAAAATACTGCTTCAACTTCATATAGAAATTCGTCCCAAAACTATACGAAACAAGTGAACACCGTTTCTAAAAATACACAGTCTAATTCTATGACAAACTCTAATTTATTTTGTGTACGTTGTCGTACAACGAATCATAACTTAAAAACATGTAAAGAACCTCATTATACTGTATGTTTTAAATGCGGTCTGAAAGGATTTAGAACTCCTGATTGCCCTAAATGTTCTAAATCTAATTCAAAAAAAACTAAACTATGACTTAAAAAGTAAATTTGATATTGATGACTGGAAAAATTGGTTAGAAACTATTAAAAAAATTTTCTCTTGTTACAAAATTTCTTCAACTCTTTACTCTAATGAAATTGATTTTAAACGACCTTTCATCAATATTAAAATTAATAACTTATCTATTTCTGGGTTATTAGACTCGGGTAGTTCTATAACTATCTTGGGAAATAACTCTCACCTAGAAATAATTAAACTCGGTTACAAACTTTTTAAGTCAGATTTTATTACCGTTTCTACAGCTAATAACGAAAAAGTCAATTCTTTGGGTTACTTTGACTTACCTATACAGTTTAATAACCAAACGCATTGTATCAGGACCCATGTTTTTCCTGAGATTTCACCATCTTTAATTCTAGGAATCGATTTTTGGCAAAAATTTAATCTTTTACCAAAAGTTCTTTCCTCTTTGATTAAATCTGAACATAATTGCCAATCTATCTCAGAAAATAAATTAGTGTTACCGTATGATAACTTATCGTCTAACCAGAGGATTATTGCGGACGACATTATTCAACGTTTCAAACTTATTTCTTTTGAAGAAAAAGGAGAACTGGGCTTGACTAATCTCATAACTCACAAAATTGACACTGGAGATGCTCTCCCTTTCAAACAGAGATGTTATCGATTATCTCCTGAAAAACAAAAAGCTTTAATCAACGAAGTTGACAAAATGCTACAATGGAAAGTGATTGAAAAAAGCGAAAGTCCTTGGCAATCTCCAGTAATCATCACTCCGAAGAAAAATGGCGAATGGCGATTTTGCGTAGATAGCAGAAAACTCAACTCTATCACTCGTCGTGATGCTTACAACCTACCACTGATTAGTGAAATTTTGGATAACCTCAGAAATGCGAAATATCTATCTAGCATTGATATTGCTAAAGCATTTTGGGAAATTCCGCTAGATGTCGCTGATAGAGACAAGACTGCTTTTTATGTACCTGGAAGAGGTATGTTCAGGTTCACAGTTATGCCGTTCGGATTAACCAACTCGCCGGCAACTCAACAAAGGCTGATGGATATGTTATTCACTCCAGAGTTTGAAAACAAGGTATTTTGTTATTTAGATGATATAATTATAATTAGTGAAAACTTCGAAGAACATATCTCTCTGTTAGTGAAAGTTCACGAAAAATTATCTTTTGCTAATTTAACTATCAATTTTACAAAGACTCAATTTTTTAGAAAGGAACTCAAGTATCTTGGTTTCGTCGTGGATGAATTTGGTCTACGAGCTGATCCTGAAAAAATAAAATCAATTCTTGAATATCCTGTACCTACCAACAGAAAAGAAGTTCGAAGATTCATTGGCACTTGCAGTTGGTTCAGAAGATTTATTCCAAACTTCAGCACTATTGCATTTCCTCTTAATAGATTGACGTGCTCTGGGAAAAATGCACCTAAGTTTCTCTGGAATGCGGATGCTGCTTTGGCTTTTCAAAAACTTAAAGAAGTTTTGGTTACAGCTCCTATTCTTGCCTGCCCAGATTTTAATCTTCCATTTTCAGTACATTGTGACGCATCAAACTATGGTATTGGCGCAATGCTGACTCAACACCAAAATGATCAAGAAGTTGTGATTGCATACATGAGCAGAGCTCTTAACAAGCATCAACAAAACTATTCTACCACTGAACGTGAAACCCTTGCAGTTATTACTGCCTTGGAACATTGGCGTTGTTACTTAGACAACGGGATGCTATTCACTATTTACACAGATCATGCTGCTCTTAAGTGGTTTCAAAACTTATCAAATCCTTCGGGAAGACTTGCTAGATGGTCTCTTCGTTTATCCTGCTTCAATTTTATTTTGAAACATAAGAAGGGTAAAGATAATGTTGTTCCTGATCTTCTCTCTAGATCTACAAATCAAGATTCTGGAATTCAAGGAATCAATCCCATCTCTACAAGTAATCCTGTCGTCGATCGTGATCTAGAACACTACAACAAGATACTTCTCGCCTGTAACTCTAATCCCGATAGTTATCCTAATTATCATGTTAGAGATAATAAACTTTTTCGTTGTATTCACTCTTCTAATGAAATTAATGAAGATTTCATTTGGAAGGAAGTTCCTCTACCAAGTGAAAGAGCTTCCATAATTATCAACAATCACAGTACTCCTCAAGAACCTCATCTTGGAATCTTCAAGACTTACAAGAAAATCTCTTTATTATATTATTGGCCTGGAATTTTTAAAGACATTACAAATTTCATTAATAAATGTGACACGTGTTTGTCTTATAAACATCCTAATCATTCTCCTTACGGACTTATGGGCAAACCAAAAATTTGCTCTAGACCATTTCAATCTATTTCTTTAGATTTAATGGGTCCTCTTCCAATGACTAGAAAACGCAATCAATATATACTGGTTATTAACTGTAACTTTACTAAATATACTTTAATTTTTCCAATTAAACGGGCTACCGCGTCTATTATTATTGACATTCTAGAAAACTGTGTATTTTTAGTCCACGGTACTCCTCAAACTATAATAATGGACAATGGCTCTCAGTTTCAATCTCATGAATTTAATAATTTTCTTAATAAATACAAGGTCCCTTTTATCTTTTATTCTCCTTTTTATCATCCACAGTGTAATCCCACTGAACGTTACAATAAAACTATTGTTACGGCTTTGGCTTCTTTAGTCGGTGACGATCATAGATCCTGGGATATCTTCCTGCCGAAGATCCAGTTCGCAATGAATTGTAATGTTAACCTAACAACTGGTTACTCTCCATCATTTTTGGTGTTTGGTAGAGAAATTATCCCTTGTGGATCTCTCTATACTCCAACTGAAAACATAGAAGAGTTAGTTTTCTTGCCTCGGGATATTTATGCATTGAATTCTGGTCTTCTCTCTTCTACCTTTGATAAAGTACATCTTGAACTTTTAAGAGCACATGCTAGAAATAGTGCATCAAAAACAAAACAATTCAAAGAGGATTAGTTCTAAAAACTATACAACCTTATGAAAAAGGGTAGAGGTTGCTAAGTGACGAATGATGTTTATAGTAATGACAATATGTAAATAAATAAAATTTTTAGAAAAACGTAATTATTATAGATTTAGAATGAAATATATAATACCAGAACCATATCATAATGATAAGAAAATTATTTCCTATCGTATGGACACAATTAAAAGGAAATTAGTGATGTGAAAATTTTGGTATGTAAATATCTAAGAATTCTATGGATAAATGTTAGTTTTGAGATGAAAATAGAGGTAAAATGTACGTTTACATATTGTAGTCAATATGTAATGTTACATTGTATGTAAATATCTAAGAATTCTATGAATAAATGTTAGTTTTGAGATGAAAATAGAGGTAAAATGTACGTTTACATATTGTAGTCAATATGTAATGTTAAACCGTAGGATGGTAAAACATAAAGAAATTAATAATGGAAGACGGGGAGTACAATTAGGAGTACTAACAATTTATAATAACTAACAACTAATTTAAAATACAACAATATATATATACATTTTACATATATCGATTTTACATCCTAATACACAAATAATTTTATATTAATAGACTAATAGATAATGAATTAATAATAACATGTTCAACAAATTAAAATATTTAAAGATGAATAGATTACAATTTCATGACGATTTTAAGGAGAATAATGATTTTAACTAGCTGATGACTGCAACGAGTAGAAAACACTTTAACTTGGTTCTTAAAAACAGCAAGAGAAGGAGGTTTCCTAATGTTGACGGGCAAGGCATTCCACAACTGGACAGCTTGGAAAGCAAATGACTTTCCATAAAAAGTATAGGTACTAAATACTTGCCGGATTAAGTTTCGTTATTAGTAGATATTTAAATTCTGAAAATAGCAACCTAATGTCCAGTTTCTAATTTTACGTATTGCCATAAATCTAGGTCTAAACTGTCTACGGATAGACAGTTTTTATTATATCATATGCTTGGCTTGTTCAGAAGTGCAGTAAGTTCTATACTAGAACGAGTATCTAAAGCTGCATTAGTAGGATCATATAGGATTTGGCTGGGCAGGGAGAGAAATACGAGTAGTAAAGGTGAGTGTTGACGTACGTCACCAAAAGGGGCCCCTTTTAAACCTACGCCCGAGTCACAAGTCTTGGGGTCTATTCGAAATTTCTCTCTCTGCCACACGATGGACCCGGCACCCGCGTGTCTAAATACGAAGTGCCATGGTTTTATCTTAAAAAAATACGAACTTACATATAAACTGTCATCCCCCATTTCAACCCCTATTTTGTCCCCTTACAGTTTGAAATTGCCAGAACAACATTTATTTGCTTCGTCTCGATTGTTTAGATACGTAGTTTCATGGTTTTATCTTCAACTATTACGAACTTCCATATACACTTTAATCCCCCCTTTCATCCCACATTTTATCCCCGTACATTTCTAAATTACAAAATTGCTAGAACAAACATTTATTTACTTCGCGTCAACTGCCTAGATACGAAGTTTCATTGTTGTATCTTCAATATTAACGAACTTCCAAATAAACTATCACCCCCCCATTTTAACCCCTATTTTATTCCTGTACAGTTTGAAATTGCCAGAACAAACGTTTATTTGCTTCGTCTCGAGTGTCTAGATATAATATATGATAGAGCATAAGATCATAAGATAGGCGCATAATTAGTGATACAAAGCTAGTAGATTTTTGCGATGCTATTCTGGCATACGATTGGGACGAGATCTTTAAAACTTATAATTGCGACACTTTTGACAATTTTGTAATTAAATTCCTTTGGAATTATAATTTAATTTTTCCACTACCAACAACAACAACTAAATCTAAACAAAGCTGTCCATGGATAACTAATAAGGTCATACAATTACAACAAGAAATAAATGATTTGCATCAGTTGCTACATCAATATCCTGAACTTTCTAGATCAATAATAAATAAAAAGAAAAAATACAGAGACGCATAAATTAAAGAAAATACGAAAAGTTACATTCAGAATATGATTTCAAATGCTAAAAATCCTAAAATATGGAACGTAATTAAAAAAGAAACCAATAAAAATGTAAAGAAATGGAATTGGTGTAGATGGCGCGATTAAATATACCCGAAAATTGATTGAATTGAAAATTGATACCCGAAAAGAAAATTGCTGAACACATTAATAAAAATATCATTTCAACATATAATATTTTGAGCACTAACAATCCTCCAGATATAGAAAAAACAACACTGTTTCTTACAAGTAAAGTCTAATACCAACACAATTTTCAATTTGACATTGTAACTTCAACGCAAGTTTTGAATTTGGCAAAAAATAAAATCTAAAATTCAGACACAAAAGACATCTATGACATTTGAGGCACTTTTTTGTTTAGTGTTTTAGTGAATCTTAGTAATCACTTCACTTATTTAATAAATAATATTCTCCAGTCCAGTTTCTATCCCGATTTTCTAAAAAAATCAAGATTAACACTGCGATATAAAGGAAAAGGTAAAAAGTCGTCCGTTAACAACTATATACCACTATTAGGTTACTATTGTACCGACCATTTCAAAACAAATTGAATCACTAATAGCACAAAATATTATGGCTTATTTCAGCCGGCATACGGTAACCTGAACCACAACATGCGTATCGAATTGGACGCTCTACGATTTCCGCAGTCCATAATTTCGTCGAAAATGTTGTGGAGGGTCTGGAGATTAAATTAAAAGTAGCCGAAATTTGCTTAGATTTGTCTAAAGCGTTTAACTCTATAAGCTACGAGCTTTTACTGAAAAAGTTCTCCAGTTATAGATTGAAGAACGAAAGTTTAGTTCTGATAAAATCTTTCTTACTTGACAGGGAACACATTGTAGAGACTGAAATTGATGGCAAACGACAAAGATCTAACCCACATTGTATCAACATAGGCGTTCTTCAAGGATCGGCGTTCGGGAATATCCTATTTTTGTTTTTTGTCAATATAGCGATGCTAGAAATAGACGGAAAAATAATTCAATATGCAGACGAGAGAGAGCAGAGAGATGCAGAGATTTTAAAATCCACATTTATCGAAGAATTAATTGCAAAAATTAGAGAAACTCTTGCAAAACTCAATTATTGGGTCGGAACGAATGGATTACTTATGAACGCAGAAAAAACAAACGTAATATTTTTTAATCTAAAAGCCCAAAATCAAAAAATAATAACTGTAAATTTATTGAATAAAACAAAGACCGGGAGCACAAATAAAGTAAAATTGTTAGGTTTTGTACTCGACCCCGCACTAAACTGGAAATCTCTTTGTCCTATCTGGAAAAATAGCCCTTCAAACCGAAGTACATTTATGTTTTCCGTAAAGAGACCTTCCTACCACGAAGGAACGATTTTGGTGTGCTTCTTATTATACAGCTGGTTATTGGTATTTTTGCTAAACTTTGTCTTACGTAGTAACCATTTGCAGGTTATACTCAATTATTTATCTTTAATTTTTATTACAGGATATTTACAAAGGTGCAATGTCACTTATTGTACTATTATTTCAATTGCACTTACAACAATTCACAATTTTTATGAGCATGCCATTAAATCCGGGAAGATTTAACATTTAAACTAAAGAGCGACGTGATGAGCAGGACATATACCTGATGGTAAGCAACATGCCTGTCACATAATAACAACATAGTGACACGCAGCTATTGGAATATTAAGAGTACAAATCATTATCTAGCACTGCACTGCGCCACCCAGATATCTAAGTTCTAATGTTTGCACATTACTGCTTGGCGGTAAAATAACTGGGAAAGGTGTGGTCCTTCCCAAGGCGGGTTCTGCCAAGAGTCCTACCACTATAACGTTAATGTTAGTAAATACCTAACTAATTAGCTAGGTAATGAAGTTTTGAAAACTATGAGGTATAGATTTTGTTTTACGTTTTAGGTGCCATAAGCCAGGAACATAACCCTACACCACTACAACTTCAAAATGTTGAGAGCTCACCAAGCCAAACTCACCCTCAAGGTAAGCGATTGCACCACGCCACTCAGAAAGTTAAAAAAGAGAAAAGTTTTTATGTATTAGACACTGGTGAAAAAAATTCAAGTGAAAATAGTTACGTTCCCATTACAATAAGGCTATACGGGGTTCGCTGAAACCGGTCTATCGAGGATTTTGTAGCATACGTCACTCACACCTCGAGCGAAGCCATCGAGAAGTATGGGGAAGCACTTGAAATCTCCCTAAATATCTCGAAGGCTTTCGACAGGGTTTGTTGTGATGACCTTATACGCAAGCTTTCTGCATATGGTTTGTCTCCTGTTTTTTTGACGTGATAACGTCTTATAATTCGATGAAGCCGGCTGCACGCCCACAAAACATGACGTCATGTACCGTTACCGTCGGTCGTTACCGTCGGTCGTTACCTCGCCGCATGTTTGTTACAGTTGTATTAATTATTTCGGCCAGTAGTTCAAGCGAGGATGTAGCTCAGTGGTAGAGCGTTCGCTTTGCATGTGAAATGTCCCGGGTTCGATCCCCGGCATCTAAAAGCTTTTTTGCATTGTTTTGATTGAAAATGACTAAATTCTACTGATTACTTTTTACATACAAATCTATTAAACAAATGAAATTAAAATATTCTTTTGAAAAATGCTACCATTCCATCAGTATTTTCTTAAGACGTTGTCACGTTCTATCGTCAGTAAACCGACTTTACAGACAAACATTTTTTTGTAGTGGATGTCGGAATTTTTTTCGATCCATACGTCATAGTCATTAATGAGTGTTCTTCGGATCAAATGGCAATTAATGCCGGAGTCCCTCAAGGGTATACAAGTCAAATACTGGTTGCTGTGCGTGTTGGCTTAAGCTATTAGCATGGTTAGCAAAAGGCTTGACGACTAATTTTTGATTAATGTGCCATGAAAAGGCTACTCAATAACTAAAACATAGGTGAAATAATTACTTTGTTATCTTAAAAACTTCCCGTGATATCACGATTTTAAAATCACAATTTTAGACTTTCCCAAAAACGCTTCATACAAAAATGCTATTAAAGCGTGAAGTAAAGTTTGTATGTAGGCTATATTAAATATTGCGTTTAAGAAACTGGTTTTATAACAAAAATCGCTTTAAATTGAACGGGTTATCCAATGGTAATTACATATGTAGTATAGATAAATTTTCTAATAATTCCATACTTTTAAAATAGACATGCTCATCCAACTTTGAATGATCATAAAGTAAGTTAAACAAAAGGATATCAATATCAAAGTTGGTACGTATTTTATTATATTAAAAAAAAAATGGTTGTCTGTGAAGTCGGTTTACTGACGATAGTTGAACGTGACAACGTCTAGTATTTATGTTAAGCGCCATCTAGGTAAAACATTCTGAAGCTTTTTGAAAAGCTGTTCAAAGCGCCATCTCTGGGTACATCATTGTACTAGCACAAGTTCTTAACTTCATATCGTCGCTTTTCTAAAACATGGACAGACTCCTTGAACGTAATACACATTTCACTCACTAGATGGTGCGAAAAGTAATAAGGCGAGGTAACGGCGGTAAATATTATCTAGTCTATGGCGGTAACGTTACATGACGTCATGTTTTGCGGGCGTGCAGCCGGCTTCATCGAATTATAAGACGTTATCACGTCAATACTGTCACAATATCAAAACTTATATATAAAATTCTCGTGTCACAGTGTTAGTTACCTTACTCCTCCGAAACGGCTTTACTGATTTTTACCAAATTTTATATGCATATTTAGTAGATCTGAAAATCCGCTACTAGAGCTATTTTTCATACCCCTAAGTGATAAGGGTTGTTCACCCCCAACGCAGCTTCACAGCAACAAACGAGCCGAACGAGAGCCGACATGGGACAGGTTGAACCGCCCTGCTATGTCATGGCTTCAGAGCCGCGGAGTCATGGACGTAACGCCTTCATCGAATTCCTAGCTACACTGAGAGCGACAAGACAAGTCAACCTCAAGACCTGCGAAACCATCATGCAGTCATATAGGATAGGAAGTGAAAGCCTCTTAAAGGCGAAACTCGAGGAGGCCGAAGCAGCCATTTACAATAATGTCACTTCCCGGGTCATTAAGGGAACCATGACAGGAAAGTATATGGCAGCTTATAGTGTAGAAAATGGCTTCGTGACACTGAACGAAAAAGAGACAGAGCGCGCGGGAATGCCAGTTTATGCGACACCACCAAACGACCCAATCGTAGTTACCGCCCGATGCACCAAGATTATGCTGGACGATAGGATCCTTGAGATGGCCAAAACCATCGAAGGGAACTCAAACGTCAAAGCGGGTTGGGAAAACTGGGAGGTACCGCAAATACAGTGTCAACGGAGTTCCAGGATGTAGAAAGACAACATGGGTGATTAGACACTTTGATGTGGCCATTATCACTACAACAATTGAGGCAGCAAAAGATCTATGAGAAAAGCTATCGCACCGTATCGGAAACCTGGTCAAAACCAGAGTGCGAACCATGGCTTCTGCTCTGGTAAATGGTTTCGGAAGCGAAAGTTTCAGTCGCCTCATGGTGGACGAAGCTCTCATGAACCATTTTGGAGCCATTGTGATAGCTTCAAGGCTGTCTGATGTTGGTGAAATTGTCCTCATCGGAGACGTCAATCAGTTGCCTTATATCGACAGGGAAAATCTCTTCGAAAGAGGTAACAAAGATCAGCCAGGAGTTGCTCTGCACACATCACAATCCGATGGATGTCGCATATGCGCTGAGGGAAATATACACAGGTATGTACTCCTCAGCACCCCGTATAAAGTCCCTAGAGCAGAAAAGGTACAAGGGAGCGCAAATACCCAACACCCTACCAAACACCTTCTTCTTAGTTCACACTCAAGAGGAGAAGGAGACCCTGACAAACCAGGGTTATAGGTCAGGCACAGGGTCACGTATCTTCACCATCCATGAAGCTCAGGGACTGACATATGAGTCGGTAATCGCAATAAAAACCAAGGCAAACATGAAGCTGCACGAGAGCGTGCCCCATGCGGTTGTTGCAATCTCACGGCACACAGGGACCTTCACGTACTACGCTGACGACATCAACGACGCCATCGGTCGGTTCGTGCGGCGAGCGTTGGCTGCATCACCGAAGACCATCCGAGATTTCAACCTACAGATGGCCATCAGGGACAGAAATGCAGCCGTAGTGGAGGCTCTCGGCCGGGAGGAGGCGGCTTAGGCAAATGGCAATAAGGCAAAGAATCGATGTCGAGTCGATTACTAGCGGAATCCCAACCGGTAGTGATCGGCTCAACAGACGAGCACTAACTAGTATTAGGTTTAATATGTTCCCAACTCCCCCCTTATTATCCTCTTCTTCTGATTATCCAAGAAATATGTAAAAATAAATAAGATTTGAAATGACAAAAGTCACGGACCCTGGAGTCTGTGGAGTAGAAATTTTAAATATTAAAAAAAAAAACATATTTTTTGTTTAATGGCACCTCCTTGAACCGGTCTTTATTTTGACATAAACTACATTAAAATTAAAGTTAATTTACATAGAAACTTCGTAAAATGAAAATAAAAATATAGAAGGTCCCGAAGTATTGAAATATTTAAAAAAAATCGAATTTTGCTATAGAATGCAGTTTTTTTGTTTTTTCATTTTTGTTATATTGTATACAACAAATTTAAAACAAAAAATTACTACGTCTATCTTACAATTTAAAATCTTATAGCTTCAGAACACTTGAGAACTCGAAAAAAAATCGAGTCAAGTGTCAAAAATGTTAGTTTACATTTCAAGTACCTACACTAATTATAAACAAAAGATACCGTTAGAAGCGTCTTGAAACGCTCTTGAAAATAATGAGCTTGAACACGTACAAGTAACGCGGCACTTCATTTGCCGAAGCGTAAACAACACACTTAGGTAACCTGACACCCGTTTCCCGCCAAAATTGTAAAACGCAAGTACATACGGGAGTAATAAGCGGTTATATGCAGCCAAAACTGAGGATTGATTGACTGTTTTCAACAGCAAACAAAAGGCGTGTAGATTTATTTTTGAACACAAATTCTCAGTATGCTTTTTACAGTTCAAATTGCTATCTATATGTAATCCTAAAAACTTCGTTGCATTTGTGATTTGAGTTATACGTCCAGAATGGTGTATGTCAAGATAAAAAAGAGTAAATAAGCTAAACAGCTTATACTTTACTGTATTTCTAAATGTCATTAATTTGGTTTTGTCAAGATTTATTTTCAAATTATTAAATGTGATGTATTCCATACTGTTATGTATTGTTCAATTAATGTCATTTTCAACATAAGCTTTATTTGGACCAGAAAATAAGATAGTGCTATCGTCAGGAAACAGGACAGTGGGTATTTTGTAGCTTTATTAATATCATTTATATAAACGATGAAAAGCAATGGACCTAAAACAATACCCTGTGGTACACCATACCTTACCGATCTAAAACTAGACAAATATGTTATTTATTTTTTTAACTTTGGACATACGCTACTTATTTGAGTACACTGTTTACGATTTGTTACGTAAGATTTTATCAAATTGTTCATATTACCTCTGATTCCAAATGCATCTAATTTATTCAACAGAACATTATGATCTACACAATTAAACACCTTTGTGAGATTCATATAGAGAGCACAGGTAGGTATTCTAGCGTCCAACTTTGTCATAATTGTGTTAAAAAAATTAAAAATTGCAAGATTTATTGTTTTTTTCTTTCTAAATCCGATTTGTTCAGGTATAAACAACTTGTTTTGTTCAAAATAAGCATATTATATGTTGTCATATACAACTTTTTCAAAGTTTTTTGAAATTGTAGGAACTAAAGCTATCGGCTTATACTTGCCCATATCTTGTTGGTCACCCTTTTTAAAAATGGCTTTAATTACTGTATTTTTCAGTTTATCAGGAAATACACCCTCAGTTATACAAATGTTTATTACATGACTAAGCACAGGGGAGATAGTTCTTGACACATATTTAAGTACATGTGTAGATATCCCATCGTCAAAGACCGATGCAATATTTTTTGTTGGATTTTCTGTAAAAGTGTTTTTTAACTATCAATTAATTATTTGTATCAATAATTTCAAGTGCAATTATTGTAAATTACAACAGACATAATGATTTTGTTGAACACTCTTGCTCATAAAGTGGCTCTAATTTCACCGCAATCAGACATGTAATGACACCTATATTATACCTATATCAAACTGTGACTTTTTCGTTACTATTACCTACTCATAACTGAGCTAAACACTTTTTTTTGTTGAGTTGCTTTGTTCTAAAAAAAATCGATGCAAAAAAGATCGCGTTCAATAGCAGAAATTAATTTACGTAGCTATTGCTTGCTCACTTCATGCAACTTCGTCTCTAAATAAATAAATTGAAGTTGAACGTGTCACAAAATAAAACATTCTCTCTTTAACTATATATAAATATAACTTTTGATTATTTGTAATAAAGACAAAAATGAATTCCGCATTTCGTAAGTGGCTAAAACGCTATCCACAAAAAACAAAAAAAAAACAAAACTATTTTTTTAGTCTATGGCTTATGTGCGCGCGCATAATATGACAACTGATTATTTTTTCCCGCCAAAACGAAAAATGTTTCATAGCTTTTTTGTCACTGTTGAAATGATTATTTATTGTTACTTAATTCGCAAGTGTGTTGAAAAACGTACTATGATACACGTGTGTATCATAGTACGTTTTTATCGTCTTTTAACTTTTGAAGTAATTTGAAGGATTTGTTGCAGATCCAAGACAATACTTGCCTTCTCAATACCAAGGCTCCTATAGTTATGGGGTACAACATTGCTTCCCGAATACAAATCCTGGTACGGTGAACTACCCTCTTGCACATCCCGGGTACTCTGGTGCATGTGCTAGTGCTGTCGGATCTCTTCCGCACCAGAGTACCAACAGTCATCATCCATCGCCAGGTTTGTTTAAACATCAATCAATTGTTTAGTAACAAGCTCTTGGTTTTTCTCGTCAAACCATGTTAATAAGGAAAGTTTTAATTTAAAAAGTACTAGTAAACCGATAAGTATCTAAGTAAAACTGATAATTGTACATGTGTTACTGAATTTAAGGTACTGTAAAGCGTTTTTCATAATAATGTAATGTTATACAAAATTTACCTACTAGGTACTTCAGCTGCACGAGGCAGCTGTGAATAAGTTGGTATGATGAAGGATTGATTCCGAAATACAATGCTGTAGACTGATCATAGCTGTTTTATTTATGGACTAATTGTGTTCTTAATTTATAATAAATTACGTACTTAACAGTATGGATTATATTTTAACTTATTCGTATTGTTTTACTGTCTTAGGTTTACACTTTATTTACCATCTGGCCTGATGTTAGCCGACAATGCGATCTACGACGGAGCGTGTTTACCTAGAAAAATACCGATTCACTCTCGATTTGGAAGCACCATGCCTATTTTACTTTTTACTATGCTGATTACTAATAAAACGTCCTTTTTAAAACATTTTAGATCTAATGGGGAGCAAGTGGTCATCACTCCAACGCCCTACATCTATGGTTATTACCACTGGTAAGAGAAACATACTAATTAGACTTAATTAACGAACTAGAATTTATTTATTTAATAATAGGCGAGCAGCATTAGCTGATATGCCTATATCTCAGTGTTAAAATGTTTATATTCAAAAGTAAAATACAGTAAATATTTGGACGGTTGCTTGAAGTTCCTTCTATTTCAGATATTTTTAGAATGTTGGCATTCAGACATCCAAACTTGCACATTTACAGTTTTTAGTCCCTACTTAATTTAGAACTAAGGGCTCCCACACAAAACTGCGATGCGAATTGCTGCGATGCGATTTTGTGCGGCAAACCGTTGGTTAGGGTAACCATAACTTCAACGGTAATCAGCCGTGTTTTTCGAAAGCGTAACATGGATCGAAAAAAGATTGTTGCACTGCCTGCTGTTATTGTTATATAAATGTGAAAGAAAAATAAAATTTTGAGTTCATCCATTTATTACGATTATTATTATTCTGATGGGAACTATTTTACTCGCAAGTATTATGGGTTGAGAATAGAAGAAGATTTTTTTTTAATATTTTAGCATGAGCATATCTTCATTTGAAGAGCGTTTTTCTCTTCTTCTGTCTCAGAACTGACTAAAATGGTGTCACCAAGTATGACGTAATATAGCAGGAACGCGCGATGCGAATCAAATCTGAAGTTCTTGCGATGCATTCGTGCGAATTTGGAGATATTTGCGATGCGATGCGAATTCGTGGTTTTGCCCTAAATTAGATTAAAAGATTATGGAAACTTGGAACTATTTGATTAGGGGAGACTTTTACTCAGCTGTAGAAAAATGTATGTCGCTAAAAATGTTTATTAACTATTTTTATTAATTACTATGTTGTTAAAGGCTACAAAGCTATAAACCAAAACATTCGAATTACTTTCTATTTTTCAGCAGATAGAAACCAGGCGGCAAGATTCCCTTTAAACAACACAAGACCTACAGGATTTGGCATAGGTAATTACTAGACATTGCAATATAATCATCTTTCATATTATACAGGGTTACTGGTAATCAGCCTGCATCCGTTTAAGGGCATGTTCTGTATATTTAAACAACCAACTTTTGTTCCACAACTTTCGTTAAAACTTAATAGATAACCCAAAAAAAAAATTGTATTTGTTGCCCTTTTTTGTACTGTTTAGCGACTTTTTAGTGTTTATTCACTTCGGTACATCATTTTTTACGCGTTAAAGAGCGTACGCGCTCTCGTTACGAATTGTTACAAAGAGTTCGATACTTTTAGACCGTGCAAATGCACTTTTTATTTATTTTGTAAAAGAAAAAAAAACATTTTTTTTTTAAACTGTAGAACAAAAGTTGACGTATTGAATGTACCTAACATCCCCTTAAAATGATGCAGGCTGATTACCAATAACCCTGTTTTATGCTTATTATCAATTATTTTTATTGATACTTATTCTTGATTCACCATTCATCGTAAATATATTATCCAGATTTTGGTCAATTTATTTTTCATTCTTATGCATGACGTGGTATTTTTTTATTATTTATGCGTTTTTAGCGTCTAAAGCAAAATGCACGTTTATGCATAACAATACCATTTGGCTTAAGATGAAAGATCTTTCCCGGAAGCAACATATTAAAATAAAATTAATTTTATATAAGGTCGAGTTCGCGTTATTTTCCCGTGATAAAAAGCCTATGACTACAGACTATAATCTAACTGTGTTCCAAATTTTAACCCTATCCGGTCAGGTGTACAGATGTTATTGAGCAACAAACATACCTCTACAAACATTAAGCATTAAAACTATCTAATTTTATGATATCCAAACTTCGTATTACTTTCAATTATTAAGGTAAAAGCTTGTGACTGTGTGTGTTTGTTTACTTCTTTAAAAAAGTAATTAGCAACTCCACAGACTCCGGGGTCCGTGACCTTTTTCGTTTAGGTTCTTTTCATACATTAAGGTTGGATTGGCAAAAGAAAAAGGAAAATAGGGGGGGGGCACATTTTCGTCCTAATTCTAGTCAGTTTGATTTTTATATGCTGCCTCCTCGTTGAAGCCTCCACTAAGGCCGCATTTTTGTTCCTGATGGCTATCTTTTGTATACTTTCTTCAACGGGTGGACCAATTTTTTATGAAATTTGGTACGAAGGCAGTAAAGTTGACGTTCCTGTTTTCCGTGGAGTAAATGTATTTTTGAAGTGAGAACTTCTTTAGGCGCGCTATAGACAGCATTTTCGTGGGCTGTGAAATGGATTCATCAATCGTCACGCACGGATATGATAAGAACGGACTTCTCGTAACTCAAAGAAGCGGCACCGTTTCATGGTTGATGTTCCAAAGACACGGACTAAGAGGTTTGACTCTACTTTTGTGATAAGAACGTCTAGGCTGTGGAATGATTTGCCAGAGTGGGTTTTCCCTGATAGTTATGACCTTGGTGTCTTCAAATCGAGAGTGAATCGGTTTCTTCTAAGTAAACGCGCTCCATCGTAGACCGCATCGTCGCTTAACATCAGGTGAGATGGCGGTCAAGTGTAAACCTATAAAAGGTAGGTACCAGGGCAACAGAAACAGTTAAGAGTTTCGATTACCTACCTGGAGGTAGGTAATCGAAACTCTTCACTTAAACAGCCCAGCGTTTATCTCCAGATACCAGGACAACAGAAATATAAAAGAGTTGCGTTTGCCCCTAGGTACCAGTACCAGGGCAACAGAAACAGTAAAGAGTTGCAATATTTTGTAAAACTTCGTTCCATCAGAATGTCCCTTGACACCTCCCAAGTATTTTGAAGTGAAAACTTCTTTTAGCGCGCAGGCGCACTTTTAGACAGATTTTTCGTGGGGTGTGAATTGAATCCTAGCGTCACGCTCGGGTATGATAATGGGAAATACTAAGGCATTTCTAGATGGCCATGCCATGATGGTCAGGCCACGCCTTCCGGTACACCCGTGTAGCTTCCAAAGTAAGCTATCAAATTCTGAGTTATATGTTTTCACTTCTATCGGCAGTTCCTATGACTGCCAATTTTTTTTACTCATGTCCGCTATGCCCCTGCCGACTAAAACTCCCACGGGTTTTACCGGCCGTGGCTTGGCGTCAAAGTTGCGGGAGCGCTTTCGCATTCGACCGCAATCCTGCCACTGCTAGTGCCCTTGCGGGCCTGTGTCGCGGGAGGCAATAGAACTCCCGCATTAGGCTCCAGCGACGCACCGGAAACCAGCGGTGCGTTACATCCGAGAACTTATCCTTAGGTAGGGGGCCAGTCGGCCCTAAACGCCCCAGACACTCCAAGTAGACGGGGTGCAAGCCCAAGAGTATTACTCGGTCGACGTCGTCGTTGACTCTGTGTCTGTTTCTGCCTCTGTGGGTGAGTCAGAGGCTTTCTCTCTCGCTCCTCCATCTTCCATGACCTTTTACTGCCAAGTATCTCGGCTACAAAGATGGTCGGCAATGAGAAGTCCGGTCTCATGATTGTGGCTCAAGATGTCAGCCGTCTCGCCTCCCTGGCCATAATTTTCACATTTAATGTCGTGGCCCTACTAGGTCACGCCGGCGCCGCTTACGCCTTGACTTGGAGCTTAAAACCCTGGAAAAGCCGAGCGGCCCCACCTCAGTTCCAAGAACCTGCGCTCAACTAGTGCCCATCAGGAATGACTTAGGACTGTTACTTGGCCAAACAAATAAAACAATCGGTTGAGTAATGTACCAAGTCATTCCAGTCCAATGGTTTATTTGTGTTTACTCTAGATTTAAAGTATTCGGTATACAAATAATCTAAAGAATTGTGTAAAAATTGTCTTTGTAGAAAAATCAATTATGTAATATTTGTTACAGTTAATTCGGCTGTGCATCTCTCAAATATTGGACAGTCAAACCGTCAAGACTCAAGTGAGTGGTCAATGAAACAAAATGTTTTTTTTTAATAACCCGATAAGATAATAATTTCTCCATTGATTTAATCAAAGGAACATGGAGTATTCATCAACCATGACATTTGAGACAGGTAGAAAGAACTACATATTTCTGAAAGGTAGTTCTAGTAAAGCATATGATACAATGACCATTGACCATATTTAGTCGAGTTAAATAACATACGAGTAGGATATGTTTAAATATGTATTTCAATAGATTCCCGTATTTGCAGGCCAGTTTAATAGAAACAACAACAACTACGGTGAACAACATCAGACTATGTTGAGCTGCCCTCGAGATGGTGAGTAAAAAACGTGTATCTGCTGTGTTTATCCGAATAAAACTCAATAAATAAACTTTGTACTTCATCAAATAACACAAATAGTTATAATAACCTAAAATAACGACAGAAATACGCTACGCCATTTTGTATATTTGATTATGGCTGCTAGCCAGCCTCGGAGTGTAGTCAGAATAAAATATACTCAACTCTTGAATGAGTGGTGGCCCTGATTTTCTACTTACGAAGAGGTAGTCACAACAGTGAATTTTTATGTTTTCACTCTGGGTTAAGTTGTTTTTTCACTGTCTATTTTAGAATTTCTAATTGCAACAAGATTAAAAATACGCAAGAATTTGTATTACCTAAAATGTCTTCCTAAAATGTGACTCGGACCTACTCAAAAAAAATTCAAACATTTTGTGTAAACTGATTTAAAAATTAATTTATCTTTCTCTTCTAATTTATCATTACCTCTCTATTTTATTACCCAATTTAATAGTAGTAGTAATATGAAGGATTTGTTGCAGATCCAAGACAACAATATTGGCCTTCTCAATGCCAAGCCTCCCATAATTGTGAGGTACAACATTACTTCCCGAATACAAATCCTGGTACGGTGAACTACCCTCTTGCACATCCCGGGTACTCTGGTGCATATGCTAGCGCTGTCGGATCTCTTCAGTACCAGAGTACCAACATACATCAGCCATCGCCAGGTTTGTTTAAAAACTTTTCTATTTTGCATGAATATTGAATAATAATGTATGACATACAATAATAAATATCCATTCGCATTATTGTACTACAATACTAACGTATTCGTCGAGTTTTTTTTTTAACTATTATAGGTTCGGGCTTGACCACCATCTCGCCTGATATTAAGCGACGATGCGATCTACGATGGAGCGTGCTTACCTAGAAGAAACCGATTCAATCTCGATTTGAAGACACCAAGATTGTAACCATCGGCGAAAACCCACTCAGGCAACGCATTCTACAACCTAGACGTTCTTATCACAAACAAATACAAATACAAATCTTTATTACCTAGAAACATCAATCGGAACAGATTACAAAAATGCTTAATTAGATTTACATGAAAATACATAACATGTTCCCAGACTTGGCCTTCGCCCTACACTAGGCTCGGTGGCCCGTGCTGTGGCAGCCAGAAAACGAAAGCAAAAACACAGTAAACACAGGGTATCAAAAATGTTAATTTTGGTCTAATCCCAGTTCCAGAAGTAGATATAGTGTAGTGTGAGGGAGGATGTGTGTTAGTGTGAGAGGGTGTGTATGTGTGTGTGAGAGGGTGTGTATGTGTGTGTGAGAGGGTGTGTATGTGTGTGTGAGAGGGTGTATATGTGTGTGTGTGTGAGTATGTGGGTGAGTTCGTAAAAAGAAAGTGATAGAAAGGTAGACGATAAAAAATACAACTAAGTCGAGATCAAACGTGTGCTAGCCTGTTTTCAATCACAAACTGACTGAGGCCCCAAACAGTGCCAGATTACAATGGTGACCACTCACAACACTGAACGTATTCGAGTGATAAAGTTTTCAGTATCCTCATACGACAAAGAGTTTAGCCATATGCGAACCATTCGCTTTACTTTCGTGAACCGTTCACACTTGATGAATGGGAGAGCCTTGACAGTTTCATTATAGATTCGTGGAAGCAGATATTTAGGATGTCTGGCAGCAAAAGTAGATCTTACATTGCAAACTGGTAGTCTAAAAACCCTTCTCGAAGCCACCTCAGCGAGCTGACTTGACTCCTTCAGAGACTTGTGAATTGTTAGTACTGCTTTATGGATAAACAACTGTCTTACCGAAGGAACAGCAGCCTCCTTATACAACTCACGGGTGGGGAACCTGAAGGGTTTCCTCAGCATGGTTTTCAATACTGCACGTTGGGATCTTTCAAGCTCCAACATGATGGTCTTGGCTGCACCCCCCCAAGCAAGGCTGCAGTAGATTAGAATAGATTGACCAAGTGACATGTAAACCATCGTGAGAGTCTTCAGATCGCAGGAGGAGCGAAGACACTTCATCACGTAAATGAGCTTTCGGATCCTTCCCGCAAGTTTGGAAATGTGACATTTGAAGGAAAGCGTCTCATCCAGCTCAACGCCAAGATAACGAATCCTGTCAACCCGACTGATGGGTTCGCAGCTACATAATCCGGGGAAGCGGTTACTCGGTGTAGCAGAACAGGAATGCACCCTAATATGAAAATCGGTTGGAAGTTCTGATTTTCGGGATTTATGAAATGCGAGTAATTTGGTTTTCGTAGCGTTGAGGGTTAAAAGGTTATTATTCAACCATCTAGCCACCAGCCGCATACCATCTTCTGCACTATTCCTGACATTTGCCCACGTTTTGTCTGAAAAGATGACCGCCGTATCATCGGCGTAACAAATAATGTCAGCCCCTGCAAGACCAAGGTTCAGGATGCCGTTGATGTATATTGCAAAGAGGGTGGGTTAAATGCTTCCCTGCTGCACGCCAAAGCTCACAGGAAGCGTGTCACTCATGGAATCGCTCAACCCCACTCTAACATGCTGCCTGCGGTTGGTCAAATAGCTTTGAAACCAGTTTTGCGCAAAACCTCTGATTCCGGCTGACTCTAGCTTTTTCAGAAGTAGAGCAGTCGAAACCGAGTCGAAGACCTTTGCGAGGTCAAGGAACACCGTCAGGCAGCACAGTCCACAATCTACAGCATCAGATACAGTGTTGGTGAGTAAAACAACAGCGTCCTCCGAACATTTGCCACGTCTGAACCCAAACAGTCTCTCAGAAAGGAAATCGTGCGCTTCAAGATACTCTACCAGCCTATTGTTAACAATTTTTTCAAGAATCTTCGAAAAAACACGTGGAGTCGAATCTCTTCGTTCGTGTTTTTGGAACACCAATCTTGAAACGATGTCACTTTTTTGAGATACGAGGAGTCCGATAGAAGAAAGGGCAAGATCACTCTCTAATAAATAATAATAATAATAAATATTGGTGGACATCACACACAACACCTTCTGACCCCAAACTAAGCAAAGCTTGATAAGAATATAAGAATAATTTATTTACACACAGAAAGTTACATCATACACAAAAACTTCACAAGATAGCAGAGATAGTTATTTGTTGTACAAGAGTGCAAAGTGGTTTTTTAACCGCGTGTTCAATTTTGGTGACCGAGCAAGCGAAGGATTCTATGATTGAACTACGAGCGTAGCGAGGGATTCAAAATTAGAATCCTGAGCGTAGCAAGGGAATCAAAAGGGCACAAGGTGAAAAATCTTTGCACTCGAGTGCAACACGTAATTTTTCATCCCACCTTAGCGAGGATTAAATTACTAGGTACATGCTTTGCGCATTTTCATTTTCAGTCAACTCTGTTGGTGTCAAATAAACTTCTTGGTCGTTAGAATCACTTAGCTGCCGTCCGCAAGCTTAAATGCCGTTATCTAACATCGGGTCGATTTGGACTTTTAAATGGCACTACAATCAGAAAAAAATTATCTATCGATCTGTGTAACCCGTGTTTCTCTAGGAATGTTAGTTTTTAAGATACCAAAACTAAAAATGCCGTTAAGTCATTTTATTTTGTATGGTTCCAACGCTAAAACGCAGTTAAATAACAATACTTACCTAAAAAGCCGCTAAGGTATTTTAACGTTACCTTTGGCTGAAATTTTCTTTGATTTTCCATTACTTAATTGCCGTTAACTGACTTTTGTACGCTATAGTGCCGTTAAAGCACTTAAATGTTTTTAAACAAAGTTTCATTTATAATTTATATTGTATTTGTCCAACGCTATAAAGCCGTTATGCTTGAATACAACACAAAAATGCAGTTAAACATACTTAACGGCTTTTTAGACTAGTTAATACGTATGCAATTTTGTAAACTTAAAACAGAAAATATCACAAAGCTACCTTAACTATGTGATATAAATTATTTATTTTTTACAATACTAGACTAAAATGCGGCTATGCCACATTACTTAACTAAAATGCCGTTACAAGTTCTTGCGTATGCAGTACGATAGTATGTGAAGGAAATCAAGTGCAGATGAATAAGATGATTTCGTTCCCTCCAACTTGTTACGATGGCTTAAAACACATTTAGATGAGTCAAACTAGATCTTGTATAGAAAAAATCGGAAATGATCCTTATGTTACATCTTGTTCCGACTCTTCCAGTGTCATTGATACATTTTGGTACGTATGAATTATGTTACAGTACTCGTCTTTCTTTAGATTTTAATGAAATCACAAATCTATCTAATGAAGTTTTATCAGGTTTTAATAGACTTACAAGGAAAGTAGAGTAATTCTCTACAAAATCATCAAAACAAACATTCAGTTTAAAGAGTTAACATAAAATTTTACAGCCAGATGATGATAGCACCATACCGTATCTGTTGAAGTTTTAAACTCCACAGTTTACAGTGTGATTTCAATTCAGATGACCTGCACGTTATAATGATTTTAAGATAGCTGATTCAAGTGAAAATTTTAGTAACTATTTTCAAGAAATCCATTAAGCATAAGTTTAAACGTAACCATAAGTCTGACTTTAAGAACCACAACATCATTAATAAATACCTACAGAAAACTAGCTTAAAGACGGTACCATTTAACGTTGTATTAAAAACATTGTCAATGCCGTTATACAGAATACAGAAAAACTAACCGAAGGCGGGTTGGAAAAGCGTAGAAGCTCAATTAATGAACCTCAAAAAACTGTCAGTATTTCCATCTCTCTGTCAAACGCGGAGACACATGATAGAAATTGGTGAATATCAGAACCTATCTACTTTAATGTTTATGCAACGACCACAAAGCAGTTGACAGTTTGGAAAATAAAAATTATGACTGAATCGAAGAAAAAGATCTGATGTATACAATTGGGTTGTTAACAGTGCAATGCAGTTGCAGTGCACAAAATAAAATTGACTATTATGTTCACTTCTTCTCAGTGTCATTTATTTACTAAATGCATTTATTTACTAAAGCAAAATCATCTGCATATAACAAATTACGCTTTATTATTTCAAATCTGAACACAGTTTCATGAGTTGCGAACAAGAAGATCATAAAGTAAAGTAAGAAATGCAATAAAGGTAAGTTATATGATTTTGACCATTTAGATGAGACAGTATGAGTTAGCAACTCAAAAGTAAATAGCACCAAACAATTTCGTCATTGTGCCAAATAACGCTTCAGAAAGAAGAATTCAAATTAAGCCCCTGAGTTAATCTCAAAAATATGTCGCACATGTGGATTTACTCTGATTTTGAGTTTTATTGTGATAGCTTGTAGGTACAAAAATTATTGCCAGAAAGATTATTTATATTATTTTGCTTTCTTCAATGGCAAATACTTAAAATACCAGAAATTATAAAACTTCGTTTCAAATCAAAAGCAAAATGCAGAAATACTAAGCGGAAGATTAATTTAGTTCAATTCATAGAGAAACATAGCGCCAACACATAAGCTATTGTTTTGGAAGAACTTGTCGACCGACGACAAAGAATGATAATGCTAGTAAAGCAATATTTAGACTCAAGAAAAATATTTGAGTCTTAGGTATCATTAATTATTTTGTAGGAATATTTATCCAAAAGTTTAAGTGATTGTGACAAAAATAAAACAAAAACAATTGATCTCTATTGTAGATTTTTGAAAATCTGTTGTAAGTAAGGGCAATAAAAGTAGTATTTTAATTTTAAATGTAAAATTTAGTAATTTTGCCTTGTTATTTTAAATTTTAACTCCTGAGAAATTGTATTTTTAGATACTTAGGCTTGTATTCGAAAAAGATTAATGCCAATAAATTCTAGTTTTTAAAGTCATTTTTTGTTTACTTATTTCACATAAATCATCACTTTTATTGTATTTTCTTAAATATCTTGTGAGTCATGCTTAGCTTAATTGCAGTTAAAGGTAAAGGTTTTGCATTTAATCGCATTTTAGTGTTGTAAAATGCTCTGAAATAACCGATTAAAACAAATTTACGAAGTTTACTAGTTTTAAATGCGGTTAAATGACTTTAACCGCATTGTAATCTTGGATGTTTCATGATATAACGGCATTTTAGTTTTGGAATGATTTCAAATTCTGTAGTCAAGTACCATCCAATGAAATTAAAGAAAATATCAAGCTAAAATGCCGTTAAACTATACATAACGGCATTTTAGTGGTGATTTTGAAAAGATTTTAAGACAAAATTACAAGACTAGAATGCAAAAACGCTTATAACTCTTATTTTGCACACCTTAATATCTTGAAAATACTATGATTTCAAAGTGTTTTTGCAGCTCTATATAAAGGTATCAAAATTATGGAAATACGTATTTCACTTATCAAATGGCATAATTTTAAAATTTAGAAACAGTTTTCCCGCGATATCTCGAAACTACATTTTGGTACTTAACGGCATTGTAGTTTGCGGACGGCAGTTAGGTATTTCGGATTTTCACTTGTATTCAATTTTCCTATTTTTAACTTTGAGTTTTCTTTAACCATGCTTTTAACAATAACAATATGACGTGAAAATATGGAGAGTTGAGCGATTGAGGTAAGGAGTTTCATCTGTGTGCATGAAAAAGTGTCCGGGCGGACAAATGCATTAAGTTATAGTAGCGCTAAGTAAGCATCAGGGTACATTTTAAAGGAAATAAATAAACATTTAGAATTCATGAAAAAAAATAGGCAGTCATAGGCACTGCTTAAAGAAGTGAAAACTTATAACTCAGAATTTGATTGCTTACTTTGGAAACTACGTAGGTGAAATTAGAAGGCGTGGCATGCATTAGCATGGCTATTTAGAAATGCTGATGGCCAATGGGAAAGGTTGTCGCATTTCTAGATGGCCAATGGCCATGGTCTCGCGTTTACCCGAAGAATTATTATCGTTCCCGAGCGTGACGCTAGAATTCAATTAATAATCCACTAAAAATCTGTCTTTGGCGCACGCCAAAAGAAGTTTTCACTTCAAAATATATTGTAGCTACATGTTTTCTCAAAATAGTAATGATTTATTTGATGATAATTATATTTACTACATTATTTTGTACCTACTGCACAAGTAGTTGAAATTGTCTATTCGTTCAAATATTTTAGTCGTCAATAATATTTATTTATTAAATCGGCAAACTTCAATTTGATTACAATTGATTAATTCATAGCATTTTAAAATGTTCTGCCATTTTGTTTAGGATTTAAAAAAAAATACACCAAGGAGGTTCCGAGTCTGAGTTTTTAACGAATTAAAAAAAATGTATGATGAATTCGGCACCAAGGAGGTAGAAATAAAAAGGTAAAATTATGTTTTCCATTTAAAAACTCAGTACACACGATGTTCTAAATTCAAATTTACTTTACCCTCTAGAGGGTAAAAACGACTTTTGCGCCCTGATATCGAGGAGCAAAAGTACTCTTTCCGAGGTGGTGGGATGAAAAAGTACTTTTGATGCTTTCTACCAGCGTCTTTCTCAGCTGCTGTTGGTAAGTGGGTGGTTCGGCTCAATTTTAGTATGAATAGTGGTTCTTAGACATTTTACATTAATTGATGGGTAATTCCCGTGTGATATATCTTCGTATGACTGATGCACACTTGAGTTGCCCGTGAATTAATTTAAATTGTGGTTCTATTCAAGTGTGCGAACTCAACAATGCTGGCAATTACAGTTTTCTCAAGGCACCAGTGTCAAACCATCTGGCAGATCTACTTAGACTGGTTTGGTTTTTAGACACTAGAAACATGGGCAAAAATTAATGCCCCTCCAGACTTTGTCGGTGACAGCGTGGTGACGTAGAATCCTACCGGAATAATAACGACCACTAAGCTATCCAGTCTAGTCTCGTACCTTGGTATAAATATTTTACAGCCTGGTTACAGAACTACAGTCACCTGCGAGAATTTATCATCAATTAGAATAGACCAGGATAAGGCGAAGAAAAGACTTGTACCCATGCTTCAGAATTTGACCGTGACGCAGTCTCTACAGACTAGCGCCAATTGCAGTACTCAACAAATTTTTGAGACTTTCTTAGCTCAGATTTCATCCCGAACTTTCTTTAAAGTGTTTAGCACTCTGACATTAAATGCAGACTAGGCCGATACTTTCTAAATCACATAAGACATTTTATGCAAGAATGGTAGCGTCATAGTGTTTCTGTGTTGGCGATCCTTCAATTCGCGTGGATGTTGTGATTGTTGTAATACGAACAGCTATGAAATATTTATTTCATTCCATATTCTGATGTCCCATTATCTCGCTCCATACATCCATTATCAACATAGCTCGCTTTTTGTTTGGTTTTCAATAAATGTGCTGGAGCTTTGACCTAGCGTGGGTTGATATTCTACAATGTAGGGCAAAGAACATACGTCAGGAAAGCGTTTATCGGTGCTGCTAAGGCATGCAAAAAAGTTCGTCAGAGGGCTCGTTTTGATCATATTAGTCCAATAGGAAATAAACTAGCTCTGTACAATCAACGCGCAACAAAGCGTTTAGCCTCTAGCTAAATCGATCGAATCCAACTTCTGTCGCCCTTGTCTGTCGTCTTCTCTACCCCCAATGCTGAGACCTGATGATGCGCATGCTCACACCACATTTAAAAGGGCACACTTGTTTGCTAAAAAGGGCACACTTGTTTGCATATCAGTTTTCGGAATCAGTTCTTCACGTCTAGACGCTGGTATCGCGAAACCTCCTGCTCCGTAGAGCATGGCAGTCTGCCTTTAATGTTGGAAATACATATTTTTCGCCCAACGGAAGTTCGTAAACGGCTAAGCAATCGGGATGGGAATAAAGCCAGTAGCCTGGATGGAATTCCTGCCCTAGCATTGACAACAAATCACAACGCACACTGCGTTGTGATTTGTCTTCTGTAATGACGTGCCTGTTTAGACTCTCTCTCCAGACTGGGCAAGTACCAAAAAGTCGTGGAAGCTAACACGTTACCAGTGCTAAAACAAAGATGGTCGTGCTGACCAACAAATTCACGTACCTACTGAGAGAGAGAGTATGATCGTCTGAACTTCGCCCTTGAGGCAGTCTCTGAATGGAGCGATGCTAATCTGGCCAAGTTTAATGAGGGAAAGACGCAAGCGTGTTGCGCAAAAGGGAGTGAATTCTAACAGACTCCTACTTTTCGAGGTGTATCCGTACCGGTTACTGACCATCTCGAGGTTTTGGGTGTTACTTTGATATTTATGCTCAACTTTTAGGCTCTTTCATCGAATCGAAGGGTAAATTAGCCGCCAAAAAATTAGGTGTCCTCTCAGAGGTGTGAAAGTACTTCAAGTCTGACCAGCTGCTTACGTTATATCAAACAACTTACAATTCGCTCTTATTTGGAGTAAAAGTACCAGCTGGAGGCTCTAAAATCGATCAAGAGACGTACCAAAAGGATCATTCGCAACGACACTCTTGTGCAAAAAAGACTACAAAGTCTTAAACATTGCCGCAGAATTGCTAGCTTATCTGATAATCTTCGGAGAGTGTGCAACTAATCTGCATGATCTAATTCTATTAGATGGTCTGAAACATTCGTAGGTTGACTCATAGATGGCGCTACTAGTACCAAATCCATATAGTTTTTAGTTAGACCTAACCTTCAAAAGACACGTGTATCCATTAGACAGCTGTCATATTATTAGTTTGTAAGTTATAGTATTTTCAGTGAAGAAAGTTTCGAAAGTTTGAATAAAAATTATAAAAAGAAATTTCGTGTGTTAATAAAGCATTGATCTTTGGCGAAAAAAGTACTATTGAAGCCAAGGCATGGCTTGATAAACATTATTCGGACTCCGCACCAGGAAAATCAACCGTTGAAAAGTGGTTTGCTAAGTTTAAAAGAGGTGAAATGAGCACTGAGGACAGAGGACGATGAACGCAGTGGACGTCCCCTACTTTTAGGGGGCGTCCACTGCGTTCATCGTCCTCTGAACTTTTTATCTTTACCTCGGTAACATCGGCTATTACCGAGGTAAAGATAATAAAGTCCACAAAATCATTTTAAATAACCGTAAAGTGAAGTTGATTACTCACTTCTCACTTCTGAGCCACGTTTATAAGTTGTTTTCGAGGGTAATCACGAATCGTCTCGCACGCAGGCAGAACGACTTCCAGCCACCCGAACAAGCCGGTTTCCGAAAAGGCTATAGTACCGTAGACCACATCCATACGCTTCGGCAGATTATACAGAAAACCGAGGAGTATATAATCGGCCACTATGTATAGCGTATGTGGACCTCATCTGTACCGGTTATTGTTGGGAATACCACACTCGAAGTTGTTGACGAATACATCGACCTGGGTCAACAGATCCAATTGGGTAGATCCAACTTCGACAAAGAGGTCCAGCGAAGGATCCAACTCGGATGGGCAGCGTTCGGGAAACTACGGCACATCTTGGAGTCCAAAATACCCCAATGCTTGAAGACGAAAGTCTTCAATCAGTGCGTGTTGCCAGTGATGACTTATGGAACTGAGACGTGGTCCTAACTGTAGGCCTCATAACAAAGCTCAAAGTCACACAGCGAGCTATGGAGCGAGCTATGCTCGAAGTCTCTTTACGCGACAGAATCCGTAATGAGGATATTCGCAAAAGAACGAAAGTAGCCGACATAGCTCGAAGAGTAGCTAAGCTGAAGTGGCAATGGGCAGGCCACATCGCTCGCAGAACTGACAACCGATGAGGAAGAAAGGATCTCAAGTGGCGACCACGAATCGGAAGACGCAGTGTTGGACGGCCTCCCACTAGATGGACAGATGACCTCACAAAGGTCGCTGGAAACCGCTGGTCGCAGGTTGCGCAGGACCGTTCGTTGTGGAAATCTAGGGGGGAGGCCTATGTTCAGCAGCAGACGTCTTGCGGCTGATGATGATGATGAAGTTGATTAAGATAACTGAGGCCTTAAAGATATCAAAGGAACGTGTAGGACACATGGTGAACGAATATTTGGGTAAGCAAAAACTCTGCTCAATATAGGTGCCGCGCAAGCTCACAATCGACCAAAAACAACAACAAATTGATGATTCTGAGCAGTGTTTGGAGCTGTTCAATCGTAATAAACGCGAACTTTTTTGCGTCGATATGTGACAATGCATGAAACATGACTCCATAATTTCACACCGAAGTACAATCGGCAGTCAGTCGAGTCGACTGCACGTGATAAACTGACGCGCGGCTCGCGGCTTCCAGTACGCGGAAAGTCGCAAAACTTGGCGGGTAAGGTTCTGGTATCGACAATTTGGGATACTCATGGAATAATATTTCATCGAGTGTCTTAAAAAGGGACAAACCATGAACAACAGAGCGTTATTAGAGCGTTTGAAGGACGAAATTGCGGTAAAACAACCCCACCTGAAGAAGAAATAAAGTAGCCAAGTGCGAGTTGGACTCGCCCATGAAGGGTTCCGTTCCAGCAAGTAACATAATATACATAGTACACATAGTTCTTGTAGTTCGTTGTAACTTTGATCGAAGTTTTAATAATAGTGTATTTATGACGTACTAAAAAAAACTACTCATCAGATCGAGTTCAAACTAATTTTCGTTGGTAGTTTACATGGTAATGTACATCATTATATTTTTTTTAGTTTTTTCATTCTCTTACTTTAGAAGTTAGAGGGGGGGGGGACACACATTTTACCACTTTGGAAGCGTCTCTCGCGCAAGTTATTCAGTGTAGACAAAAATTATGTTAGAAACCTCAACATCATTTTTTAAGACCTATCGATAGACACCCCACACGTGTAGGTCTGATGAAAAAAAAATTTTTGAGCTTCAGTTCTCAGTATGGGGGGCACCCCTAATTTTTGTTTTTTTTTTAAAATTTTGTAAAAATCTTAATGCGGTTCACAGAATACATCTACTTACCAAGTTTCAACAGTGTAGTTCTCATAGTTTCGGCAAAAAGTGGCTGTGACATACGGACGGACAGACAGACAGACAGACAGACAGACAGACAGACAGACATGACGAATCTATAAGGGTTCCGTTTTTACGTTTTACGGAACCCTAAAAAGTGCTGTTCCGTCAAAACAATGAACTGTGTCACAAAGCAAAGAAAACGACAGCAAAATTGCATGAATTGGGCTTCGAATTGGTTCACGTGCACCCTTTTCTCCAGACCTGGCCCCCAGATACTTTTTCCTGTTCTCAGACCTCAAAAGGATTCTTGTTGGGCAGAAATTTTGCGCAGATGAAGAGGCAACCGCCTAAACTGAAGCGTATTTTGAGGTTAAAGACAAATCTTACTATAAAAATGGTATTGAAAAGTTGTACGACCGCTATAAACGTTGTATCGCCCTCGAAGGCAACAACATTAAATAAAAAAATCAAATTCAAACAAAACTATTTTTTTTCTGTGTTAGCCTACGAACTTTTCAACCCAACGTTACTCGTACCTTGTTCTTTTTTCTATCGGACGGATCGCAGCTCTAAAAAGCGACGTTGTTTCAAAGTTCGTGTTCCGAACGAGGTTTTAAAAAAATATTGGTCCACCAATTTTTTTTTTATTATTTTATAACTTTTCACACACAACACCATCTAAGCCCAAACTAAGCAAAGCTTGTACTATGGAAGCCAGATAGCTAATAATAGAATGCTTGTTTTAATTTTAAATACATACTAATTATAAATAAAAAAAATTGGCAGTCATAGGAACTGCCGATAGAAGTGAAAACTTATAACTCAGAATTTGATAGCTTACTTTGGAAACTACACGTGTGTAACCGGAGGGCGTAGCCTGGGCATCACGGCATGGCCATCTCGAAATGCGTCAGCGTTTCCTATTGGCTGATGCATTTCTAGATGGCCATGGCATGATGCCGAGGCCACGCCCTTTCAGCATTTCCCATTGGCTGACGCATTTCTAAATGGCCAATAGCCATGGTCCCGAGTTTACCCGAAGCTTTCTTATCATACCCGAACGTGACGAATGAATTCAATTCACAGCCCACGAAAAATCTGTCTAGGCGCGCCTAAAGAAGTTTTCACTTCAAAAATTGGCAGTCATAGGAACTGCCGATAGAAGTGAAAACTTGTGAGCTTGTGACTCAAATGTAATTTAATTGTCCAATTTGTTTATTACCTTGTTCCTTGTTAGAAGACAAATTATTTGTTAAACCATCGTAGGTCTATGTACATTCGCATAATTTCAACACCGCCAGCTAAATCGATGGTTGCGCCATCTAGTTTTATATCAACGTAATTATACAGAATATTGCAACTCTTTACTGTTCTGCTGCCCTGGTACTGGTACCTAGGGGCAAACGCAACTCTTTCATATTTCTGTTGTCCTGGTATCTGGAGATAAACGCTGGGCTGTTGGAGGTAGGTAATCGAAACTCTTTACTGTTTCTGTTACCCTGGTACCTACCTGGCCGTTTTTACCGAGTTTACCCGAAGATTTTATATCCGATCCGATCCGATCCGATCTATTATCATATCCAAGCGTGACGATTGATGAGTCCATTTCACAGCCCACGAAAATTCTGTCTATAGCGCGCCTAAAGAAGTTTTCACTTCAAAAATAGTTTATCACTATTTGAACGTCTATGAAGTGGAAACCTACTCTGGCAGTGCGTTGCGTGCAAGTGGTTTTACCCCAAAGGTCTTAGCGTCTTTAAATCGAGATTGAATCGGTGTCTTCTAGGTAAACATGCTCCATCGTAGACCGTATTGACCAAGTCAAGGAGCTGAAGTCGCTCTGTGAGTCACTGCTGCTTTTCAATGAAAATACTCTTGTTACTCTTTTATTAATTGGTATTGTGTATGTATTAGTATATCATATAATGTTATTTATGTATTAGAATGTATCATTATTAGAATGTATGTTTATCATTAGGGTTGTCAACGAATAGTAGGTATTAATTGGTATTACACAAAGTGTACTCTTTGTTTGTGAACTCCCGCCTTCCTTTATTTTTTTAATCCCTTTCCATACCACGGTTGCCTGGAAGAGATCGCTTTTAGCGATAAGTTCGCCAATTGTTTCTAAATTTTTAGGTTATGTTTTCTGTTTCTGTTTAAGTTTTGTTTTTAATTTAGTGCAATAAAGAGTTTATCTATCTATCGTAGCATAACATTAGGCGAGATGACGGTCAAGTGTAAACCTATAAATGCAAAAAAAATGTGGTTTCATGGGACAGGTAGGAACGAAGTTCCTTCGGATAAAATAGAAGCAACACAATTTGAAAAATCTTAATTTTATTATTTATGGTACGATCATCTGAAAAATAAAGTTGGCAGCACTGGTCACGGGCAGTATTTACGCGTCACTGTCGCTTTATATTTTTCTTGCGGTTTCAGTTCAGTCTCACATTTTTTTTCAGTTCAGTCGCGCAGCAATGTTATGGACATTCTCATCCAAGCTTGCCATAAGAAACTTCGTTCCAAAAACAACCCCATCCTTATAGCTAAGGTTAGTACAAAGACGTTTTTGTTTCAGGGGATGCACTAACGCCGGCCCAGGACACGAGGATTTGCCCATATTGCGGTAAGACCTTCAAAACTCCCAAAACCCTGGAGACTCATCTCGCGCGAAAATACTGCAGAAAACACCTCTAAATCAAATTATTTTTTTGTCAGAACACGGTTGTGTAGTCACATACATTAACATCAGTGTACAGAATAGATGTAGTTCAAGTTCTTGCCTGTTTCGGCGTACAAATTTTATTACAAGAATTAATACTTAATCATGCATCTAAATAAATAAATAGTAATGTAACAAGGTCATTTTTAAAATCTTACTCATAACAAACTACACATTTAGGTTCTATTATAATGTTACTACTGTTTAATTAAATTAAATAATGGATGGTAACAATGTCAAATTAATTAATTCCAGTGGTAGGACTCTTAGCAGAGTCCGTCTGGGGAAGTACCACACCTTTGCCAGTTATTCTACCGCCAAGCAGTAATGTTCAAACATTACTGTGTTCCGGTTTGAAGGGCAATGTTTCCAGAGAAATTACAGGGCTTAGAGATATAACATCTTAGATCTCTGGGTGACGAGCGCAGTGCAGTGCTAGGTAAGGATTTGGACTCTTCATGTTCCAATAGCTGCGTGTCACTGTGCCGTTATGTGGCAGGCATGTTGCTTACCATCAGGCACATGGCCTGCTCGTCTCGTCAATCTTTATTTAAAAAAAAAATATGTAGAATGTCAATAGGAATTAATAAATCTTAGTAATTATAATTATGTTGTTCAATGTCATGAATTATATAAAGTCAATGTTGTAACTACATAGTAATGTACTTTTGTTTTAATCATTGTGAACTGTATGTGAATTTTCAGTAGTATTTTGGATTTTATCGCTAAGAAAGTCAGTTATCTTATAATAACATCTTTTCTTTAACATTTTTTTGTCGCTTTTTAAATAAATAAATATATAGGTAAGTATCTGACATTACTGGATATTTTGCTGCATATGATGGGAGCCATGTAAATATATAAATATAATATATTCTTACGCATTAGTGCTGATTTCGATGTTGGTAAGCGAAGTCGTATTTCTTCCTGTCTCCGAGCTCTTAACATCGTCACTAGTCCAGTCACAAAAAAGTTGCGGGTTGGTCTTAACAAACATTAATATTTCCAAAATATAGAGAGACTTAAATAAATAAATAAATATTGGCGGACAATTCATAGACAACACCATCTGACCCCAAACTAAGCTTGTATGATGGCGGCCAGATAGCTGATGTAATACATTTATAGTTTTTAAATACATAATTGTTATACATAGAAACACCCAAAGACAGTGCAAACATTTTAATTTATCACACAAATATTTGCACTGGGTGGGAATCGAACCCACGACCCTCGGCTTCGCAGACAGAGCTACTACCAACTAAGCCACGAGGCCAGTCGATTTATAACAGACAAATATTACTTAATATTGAAAAATCGAAAAATCTCACTTCAAAATATTAGCTTTTTGCATAAAGTTGGTAAGCTTTTTGTTCTTTCAAATCTCTTGTTTCTGATCATTTAAAAAAAACTACATTACTATCGTAGATGTTTTCATAAAACACAAAGAAAATAAGACCACACGAATTCGATTTTTTTTATATTTATAAAGAAGTTTTTTTTAAATTTAATACTGAGCTTCCAATATAAACTAACAAGTTTGATACTTGAGCATAAGCGTTATTGGATTTTTAAGTGGTTTTGTTGCTTCTATTTTTTTGCATACTATTTGTATACAGTACCCATATAACAATCACGAAAAAAAAAAAAAAATACATTCCATAGTGTAAGTTTTTTTTGTTTTTTTTTTTTGTTATTTTGCGATTTTTCTGTTATTATACTGTTTACAATTAATTTGAGTTCAATTCAAAATTCAATTTAATTTAAAATAACAGATAATGACTGGTTTTCTAAAAGGAGACGGCTCATTTCTGCCCCAAGTCGTTTCAAGTTTATGTACTTAATTAGCCCCGGAGACCTAAAAATTATTTTAATTAAATAATACAAACTGTACATTCAATACTAACGTCACAAGCGGGGATTGCAAATTGGTGTGATTAAAAACTAATTTAATGACTGTCTCAGATTAAAAAAAGTTAATAAAATTGACACAACATCCGATTCGTTCGGAATTCGATTCGTTCGAAACTCGCACAACACAAGGAATTTCGCAATTTTTCCAAAGGTTTCGTAATTTTCTTGTGGTTTTGCCGAATCTACGGTCCTTTTGCGTTGAGTCGACCTTATTTTGAGCACAGTAAGTCGCCAAGTAATGAATTTACTACCTTCTTTTAGTAGTAAGTAAATAAATTACGTTCTTGATTACCTACTTGAGGCGTTATTTTTTTCAACGGTTTTGTTGATATCTTTTAAACCCCGCTATGCAGAATAAAAACATTAACGGCTCCTCAATATATATTAAAAATCCTATACAATGATTCAATTTTGGTCAAGTCTCCTGCACTTTTGCTGTGGAGCAAATGTCCATGAAAATGGGCCGTCTCCTTTATGATATAGAATCTCTTAAACCGCTTACTATCCCAAAAACACTTAGAGCCGGTTTTCACGGCGCGGCTGCCAACTGCGCCAGCGCGCGGGCGCGGCGCCGCGGCGGTTTTGTTTTAATATTCACGAGACCGCAGGTTTTCGCGGTTTCTGCTCCCGAAAGCTACTGCGCAAGAATCGCGCGCAGCCACGCGGGCGCCGCGCGGCTGCCGCAGCCGCTGCGGCCGTAATCCGCGTCGTGTGTTTTGAATTCAATTTTATATGGAACTCTACCGTACCCGCGCGCGGGCGCGTTTGGCAGCCGCGCCGTGAAAACCGGCTCTTACGCTCAAGTATCGAGCTTGTAAGTAAGAGCTTGTAGTTTTTTGTAAGATTGTATTCTACTTCCCCTGTTAGTATGTTAGTGTGGGCCAAATCTTGCGAGTTAATTTAGTACCACTTTCTATCGTTAGATTAGGTTGAAATTTGGTATATTTACTTAACTTCGGTGACAATGCAATATTATGGTACCAGAAAGCTGATCTCAAGATGGAGTCAGAAGGAGGCCATAGGAACTCCTAAACTAAACGATATAAATCCATCGAGTTTCGGGTCGTTTGAATAGCCTTGACAAGCACTCTTGTGCAAGATGACAGTCAGGGTCTCAAGATGGCATCTGAAGGTGACCATAGGAACTCCTAAACTAAACAATATAAAACCGTCGAGTTTGAACACGTTTGAATCGTGTTGTAAGCACTCTTGTGTTACGTGATGTCCAGGCTCTAATGATGAATTCCCAAGAACTCTCTTTGTAGAGTTGCGGAGTTTTGTAGAGATCGGTGAGATGGGCGTCGATAGCATTGATCTCCAACCTGTCTAGGAGAAGGAAAACTCCAAAATCAAACCTGGACTCGAATATATACTATTTTTTTTTTAATAAAATATTTTATAAAAAACAATTTTTAAAACAAGCTTTTATTTATAAATGTAAAAATAAATAAAAATACATTTTGAATGCAATCAAACCCTCCATTTTATTATATTATAATTTTTTTATTGATTTAAATAAAAGCGCTGTCGCGACAACATAAATATTTCTTTTTCAAAAGAACAAACTAATGTTAATTCTAAGCACACGATAAAATCGCCCTTACTTCTTTCTTTGGAATTAAATATTACTGAGTAGATAGGTACGATGTTGTTTGAAAACTCGCGACAAGCTTTTATACTTATCTATCAATTCAATATAAATTTTATAATTTAGTAAAATGGTGGGTTTGATTGCATTCAAAATGTATTTTCTTCGTTTTAGAGAATTGAAATAAAAACTTGTTTTTAAAAATATTTTTTAATTAATCTATATTAATACTAGCGGCCCGTTCCGGCTTCGCTCGATAGCATTATAAAAAAATAAAAACATTTTTTTTTACCAAAAATTAAAAAAAAAAATGTTTGGGGTGAACAACCCCTAATACTTAGGGGTATGAAAAAGAGCTAGTAGCCGATTCTCAGACCTACTGAATATGCATATAAAATTTGGTAAAAATCAGTAAAGCCGTTTCGGAGGAGTAAGGAAACAAACACTGTGACACGAGAATTTTAAATATAAGATATATACTAATCTTATAAAGCTGAAGAGTTTGTTTGTATGTTTGTTTGTTTGAACGCAAGGATCTCTGGAACTACTGGTTCGAATTGAAAGATTCTTTCTTTGTAGGATAGTCCATTTATCGAGGAAGGCTATAGGATATTTAACATTACGCTACTATCAACAGGAGCGGAGCATGACTGGAAAATGTAACAAAAACGGGAAAAAATATTGCTTTTTGAGAGCTTTCGTTGCGTGACAGCATATGTCATTATGTCATAATTATGTTAAAGGTTGCGTCATTAGAACCTAAAGTAACCGAATTTGTTCCAAATTTGAATTGGTACGACCAATTTTCGATAGATGGCGTAGCAACGCACGCGCGTTCAGCTAGTAAGATTATAAAGCTGAAGAGTTTGTTTGTTTGTTTGTTTGAACGCAAGGATCTCGGGAACTACTGGTCCGAATTGAAAGGTTCTTTCTCTGTTGGATCGTCCATTTATCGAGAAAGGCTATCGGCTATTTAACATTACGCTACTATCAACAGGAACGAAGCACGAATGAAAAATTTAACAAAAACGGGAAATAAAATTTGCTTTTTGAGAGTTTTCGTTGCGTGACAGCATGTGTCATTCGTCAAAGGTTCGTAAAAGGTTAGGTCATTAGAACCTAAGGTAACCGAATTTGTTCAAAATTTGAATTGGTACGATGAATTTTAGATAGATGGCGTAGCAACGCGCGCGCGATTCAGCTAGTATTTTATAATTATAAAACCAAAAACTTAGTTATATGAAGTTTCTCATAAATTGTAATAATTAATCTCAATAATTGAGGTTACGTGAAAAAGTGTTTGTGCAAAAGTTAGAATTTTTTATAGAATTTTTTATTACCTATAAGACAGGGTTTTCACGACGCGGTTTCAGTTTCAAATCTGTCGCGCGCCGTGGCGCCGCGCGTTTTTGTTTCAATACTCACGAGACCGCAGGTTTTCGCGGTTTCTGCTCCGAAAAGCTACTGCGCAAGAATCGCGCGATGCTACGCGGACGCCGCGCAGCTCCCGCAGCCGCCGCGGCCGTACACCGCGTCGTGTGTTTTGAATTCAATTTTAAATGGAAATCTGCCGCGCCCGCGCGCGGGCGCGTTTGGCAGCCGCGCCGTGAAAACCGGCTCTCACTTTGTCTTACATTTTATTTCCATAGGATTTGTAGTTTTTCCGAAAATCGAGATAAACCTGTTTTACCCTTAAAACGGACACCCCCCCCCCCCTTCCACTTCCCGACCTCAGATCGCCCGTAAATTAGTTTTCCTTTCACTTTTGTCATACTCTCTTCCTTTTACAATGGGTTTCATCCTACTATTACTTATTTTGTTTTCAAAAGCTATCTAATCTAATAATATATGTATATCTCTACATTTATGTATGAATCTACATATCTATGTACATATGTTGGTATTTTCTTATGTCAGACGTCACATATTTTTTATTTCTGCCACATGTTCAGTGTTTACTCTATTCTACGAATGGCTTAAGCATTAGCCAGCCAGTTTATTAAATATTTTAGGCTATGATATGGCTGAATATCATTCAGGCCGCTAGTTAAATGGCACTGTTTAGTAAAGAGAGTCTAGTGTTTATTGAACAGCAGATTAAGCCAGTCGCCTGCGATGTTAGGTACCTTTATTAGGTATTATACTCTTTATTCTTATTCATAATTAATTGTATAGTAACTATGTAGATTGATAAATTTAATAAAAAAAACATTAAAAACAGAAACAAAAAAACAAAACTAATTAAGAAGTTAATATAGTTACCAATTTAAGAAAGAGTTGCAATTAAAGTCAACTGGCTCTAGGTTAATTTGAATAAATACGTAGAATTAACTGTACATTATATTTGGGGAATTTTGCGCTTAGTTAGTTTTAGGGGAGATCAAGGTGAATACCTACTTAGTACTTAGTATCCTACTAATAATAATAATATAAATGCGAAAGTATGGATGTTTGTTGCTCAATCACGGATCGGAACATTTCAACGGATCAGGTTGAAATTTGTCTTGTGTTCCACAGTTAGATTATAGACTGGAATAACACATAGGCTTAATAACTTTTAATCGCGGGAAAAGTATGAGAATCACGCGGCGAAATTGCGGGGAGCGGCTAGTTGATAATAAAATTAATATATTTGTATGGGATTATTTGATTATTCTCGTAAATCAAATCTATAAATATGAAATAAAGTCATGTTAGTTACATAGGGAATAAATGTATTGTCAATTAAAACTTGAAAGGTTGTTCGTAAATTCAATTTATAACACATTTGCTCGTAAAGGGTCTCCTATTACACCAATTTCTGTATCGTAATGTATCTCATTATGTACTTGTGCGGTAATGTATAATATGGTAAATAATATGGTAAAACGCACGGTTTCAATATGCTCCGTCTAAAATGAACGGTACCTTTTTAAATCTTAGTAAAGAGTTTTTATGTCAGAAAAGTGGTCAACATTTGTGAATAAAATTAACTTTGAGAGGTAATATATAATAGAGAATAATTTAATTCGTTAATTCAATTATTTTTTATAAATTACAACAATTTATCCATAACAAAACAGAAAAATATTAATTTACTTTATTACTAATAGCATGCATACTGGCTGGTTCTGTGCCGTTGTTTAAAAAAAAAGCGCCGATGCGCGCGCATCGCTAATCTGTGAGCAAGTAAATATTATTCCGCGCTCTTTTTTTCGCTGTATCGTTTTTATTTGAAAATGTCGTTAGAGTTTTATTTATTTCCTCGCAAATATGTCATAAAACGTCGTATGACATACGTGCGCTTTGATAATTACAGCCTCTGCTCTCGCCTTCGGCTCGAGCTAGCAATAAAGCCTCGGCTATAATTATCAACTTAGCGCACTTATATCATAATGTACTAAAATAATACTTTTCGTTTCTACAATCAACCGCAACATTGTGTATTACTTTGAATTCTATAGAGCACTATAAACAACGCGGGATCCCGCTGTAACGCAACCAATCCAGCAAAAATCCCGCGGGATTGAAAAAAGCGCGAGATTGCAATCCCTACTAATATACTATAGACACAGAAATCTAAATAATAAGGTACTATTATTTAGATTTCTGTGACTATAGATATGACACTTCGGTTTTGCGACCCCTAGTCCCGCGGACTCCGCCAAGCGTCGCAATATCGCGATCGCAATAGTGACGTCTCACGTATATCTGAATATACATATTACCAATATCGATTATTAGTGATGTGCTAACGATATAAATATGTTCTATTGTACCATTTTTTTATTTTTGATTCAAACATAGAAAAAAAAACAACATTAATTATTTTAGTATTACAATTAAAGTGGCTGTTACACATATTTATTGTGTAATCGGGTAACTCGCGTGTAATAAGGTCGGTCAATCCGATTCGAGTTTCGGCCCCGTCCGGCGGCCTTTTTCAAGGAGAGTGTACGCGCACGATGGCTGCCCGTTGACAGTGGCATACGTTACGTCGGAGAAATACGGAGAAATGGGCCCGCCCACAAGACTCGCCAAACACATACGCGCAATGAAAAATGTAGATGTTAACGGCTCTGCGGTGGCGAAGCATGCTCGCAAGTCGGACGCTCAACATTATATTCGTTTCGATAAGGCGGAGGTCCTGGCACGGGAGAAGTTCTTTGTCAGTACTTCGTAAAGTCAGGAAGGCCATCGAAATCGATAAGCGACCTACCGTTAATAGAGATTGAGGATGGCATGTGCCGCCCGCTTGGAAGCCGTGCCTACATAGTACTCGGCATTGTGTTCGTGATATGAGTGAAGACACGGTGAACTTAGCGTGCTGCAACGTTCCCGATTCGCAGCTCACCAGTGACGAAGAGTTCGAGTATATACCTGCGCAACGCCCTCGCACCCCTTCACCTGCACCCCCGCAACAGCCGATGATCATGCGTACGCGCCGCGCGGCAGCCCGCAGTGCCAAACGGGCAGCCATCGTATGCGTACACTCTCCTTGAAAAGGCCGCCGGAAGCGGTCGAAACTCGAGTCGGATTGACCGACCTTATTACACGTGAGTTACCCGTTTACAATTTATTATAAGCATTAATTATTAATTTCAAATTTATTATATCTTTGTAATTTATTAGAAAATAGAATGATGATGAATTGACGAGTCGGGTGCCTGATCTGTTGTTAATGATATGTAGTTGTAGATCGATAGGTTTTTAGCAAAGTCGTTTATACACTGATTGTTCTTTCGTTATTTTCGCATGTTTGGCCATAGGATTCGGTGTTCATGGGTAAGTATTAGAAAGAAGAGTCACAATTTCCTCAAGTTGACGTTTTTTGATATGTCAATAAGACGATGCGTGCAGCTGGTTGATTCACAGTCCATAACACAACACTTCTACGATTCCATGATGAACAAACACTGTTGAATAATACGCCAAAGTATGATTTCAAAATGTTCGTTACTCAATTCAAGATAACAAAACGAGGAGAATACAACGTAAAACAATATTAAGCACACAATTTCGAACGACAAATATTTGATTGATAACGTTCATATATATTACCCATAGATTTCGTTTTTTACATTCGATATTATTATCTTTGCCACTGTTTCAATGACACTGACATTTAATAATATCTCGAAAATGACGACAGTTACAAGATGGCGTTTAAAATAGCTACGGCGACACTAGAGCTTTGCGGAGTCCCGGAAAAAATTGTGTCATCCCCCCCTTCTGGCCAAGAGAGAAGTGACTCAAATGATTGACTCAGTCAATCATTTGAGTCACTCCACAATGCGCGGCACTAACTCCATCGAACACCACTAGGTGGCGCTGGTGTCCCGGACACAACTCGATTGCGACTCCATTGTGACTCGATAGCGACAATTATATAATACTAGCTGAACGCGCGCGCGTTGCTACGCCATCTATCGAAAATTGGTCGTACCAATTCAAATTTTGAACAAATTCGGTTACTTTAAGTTCTAATGACGCAACCTTTAACACATGACATAATGACATATGCTGTCACGCAACGAAAGCTCTCAAAAGCAATATTTTTTCCCGTTTTTGTTACATTTTCCAGTCATGCTCCGCTCCTGTTGATAGTAGCGTAATGTTAAATAGCCTATAGCCTTCCTCGATAAATGGACTATCCTACAAAGAAAGAATCTTTCAATTCGGACCAGTAGTTCCAGAGATCCTTGCGTTCAAACAAACAAACAAACATACAAACAAACAAACATACTCTTCAGCTTTATAATATTAGTATAGATTACATAATTACTATAAAAAATATTTTGTTTACAAAATGAGTTCACTTATACAAGTTTTATTTTTGAAAGTAGAACATAGGGTATATTATCGCAAGTCTATGAGTCACCGCAAAACTGTAAATACCGACAGATTACTCGTATAGTCGAATGCCGTCAGATTCTGATCATAGACTGACCTAACCTATTATAGTCTCATGCTTTAGATTATAATCTGACGGTGCTTACAATTTTACGGTGATAAGTACATGGGTCTGGACTATCTGGTCTATCCAATGTATTGATAAATTAATAAAAAAATAATGAAATAACTATTTCAATGAAAGATAAATGATATATCCTGCGAGATGGCTTTTGAAACGTGGTAGTTAGGTATTTGTTGAATAATTTCAATTGGAATAAAAAAAATGAAAAAAAATAATGTAGGTACTTATAATTAATATTAAAAATATCTATAAAATAAAATTTTAATCATAAAATGAAAAACTGCATGTGTAATTATAGAACTAGTAAAATATTCTGTAGTACGTATCCTGATAGTCACACTAATTCTAGGTATTTAAGTATTTATATGTAAAATCTCTGAATGTGCAGTGTGACATTACAATAATTTAGATGTCGGTATATGAAGGTTATTCATGTATACGGCGCACCCAACTAGTTTTAAATAGCCGTTCAAGCAACAGCCGAGCCTCTTTACTAAATATTGCTGTTTAACGTTTAACTAGCGGTCTTAATAATATACAAATATTCAGCCGTAGTTTGTCCGTGATTTAATAAACTGGTTGGTTTTACTTTGGTCATTCGTACAATAGAGTGAACATGTGACAGAAATAAAACAAAATAAACATTTGACTTAAGATTTTTTTTATCAACTTTCAAATGAAACTACATAGGTTAAGTGAGTTAAGAAAAAAAACTGGCAGTCATAGGAACTGCCGATAGAAGTGAAAACTTATAACTCATAATTTGATAGCTTACTTTGGAAACTACACGGGTGTAACCGGAGGGTGTGGACTCGCCATCATGGCAAGGCCATCTAGAAATGCGTCAGCATTTCCTATTGGTTCACGCATTTCTAGATGCCCAATCGCCAAGGTCCCGAGTTTACCCGAAGATTTCTTATCATACCCGAGCGTGACGCTAGAAATCAATTTACACCCCACGAAAAATTTGTGTAGGCGCGCCTAAAGAAGTTGTAGAGGTTTGTAACTTAGAACTTAATTAAATCGTAAGACTATTAAGTTATTACAGTGTTGTATGGCTAATGGTATAGACAGCTTTAAAATATGTAGGTACCTAAGGTTTATGTAACGATATGATCGAAAATTTTAATATAGGAGAAGATTGTGCTTAGGTACATTGAAGTCGCATTTTACGTAAGATGATTTGAAAGTCTCAGTTTGAAAGTGAAGTTTAGAACACAGTAATATTATAGTCTATATGAATACATATGTTACTTTTTATTCGAACATATCGAAAATACCAAACGCGTAATAATTGCTGTTTTTCTATATCCTCTGTACTAATTTTCAACCGTCAGCTTAAAATTCTTCAAAAAATCGACTCCAATTATTATCGGCTATTTAACATCGCATAGCACTTTTCTTGAACCGGAAATGGAATCTGCACAGCCACTCTGGATCACCTGGCGTCCTTCTTTTCCGCGAAACATACCTATTTCCGCTCCATCTTTGCCGGCTCCTGCTTCTCTCGCACTCTCGACCTTGAACTTCGCTGCATAATGAGGCCACATCTAAAGAGAGCTTCTTCATCTTCTGTCTGACTAACTCCGTAAGAGGTAAATGGGGTACCTGTTCGTTACTCCCGAACACAGCAGCGACGTCGTAGCATGTGGTGTTCTCTAAAATGTTGTCTACCATACTTGCTAAACCGTCCAGCGCCTCGTCTTGACACACCGTAATGACCGTTCTGACGGAGGCTGGCATTCTGGATAGCCACATGCTCTTCTCCGTCTGCTCTGATACCTGTGCCGGTCATCCCAAGTCTCTTATACGACGAAGCATATGCGAAGGCTTCTGCGAACCCAGTTCTAGATCGAACACGAGCTTCTGGAATCGTCGCTCAGCGTTTCCCTCATAGACCTGCAGCAATCGGTCATTCAGCGCCATATACTTGTTCACCGGCGGCTGAAATGAGTCTCTCCCCAATTTTGATATCACCATATTGAACTTTCCTCCATCTCCTTGTTTCTGCGATGCCATCACTGCTTCAAACTGGGCAAACCATAACCGCGGCATGTCAACCCAAAAATCTGGAAGTCTCGTTGACACACCTATAGCGGCCAGGGCATAATCAGCTGAATTCGTTCGCTCGTCTTTCCTGCCCTGCTGACCTACTTGTCCACTTTCTGGCGCAGCGTGCGGAATAATATTGATCTTAAACTTTACAAGTGACGTGGGGCGAAAGACTGCTTGCTCGACCGCTGTCATCTTCTTATATACTAAATCTGACACGTACAAACGTGCCCCTCCTACAAAGTCTATAAAAAAATATTTAAAAACAAGCTTTTATTTAAATGCTCTAAAACGTAGAAAATAAATATTGTATGCAATTAAACTCCCCATTTTATTAAATTATAAAATTTATATTGACATAAATAGAAACATGGCAGCAGAACAAAAATATATTGATTCCCACCCAGTGCAAATATTTGTGTGATGACTTCAAATGTTTTCACTGTGTCTGGGTGTTTCTAAGTATAATAAGTATGTATTTAAAACTATATAAGTATTTTATCCGCTATCTGGCCGCCACCATACAAGCTTTGCTTAGTTTGGGGTCAGATGGTGATGTGTGTGAATTGTCCACCAATTTTTTTTCTTTTTCAAAATAATAAACTAACTTTACGCGTCATGTAGCGCACAAGAGTGCTATTCAAGACTCTTGAAACGAGTCGAAATTCGATGAATTTATCTCGTTTAAGTCAGGAGTTCTTATGGCTACCTCCCGACTCCATCTTGAGATCAGCTTCCTGGTACCATATTATTGTATTGTCACCGAAGTTTCGTGTGTACCTATACCAAATTTCAAGCTAATCGAACAACAGGAAGTATTTAACTCGCAAGATTTGCCCCACATTAACATACTAACAGGGCAAATAGAATAAAAGCTTATAAAAAAAGCTGAAAATTGGTCACATATCTCTCCAATGGAGCGTTCCACGCGAAGTGGACAGGTAAAAAGTCGAGGTTTCGGATTTCAGTAATATTTAATTATGTTCTACCTATACATATCTTTGAAACGTATCTCCAATAATTTGTAAAATAATGATTAGTTAGGAGACTTGGAAATTTTGACCAAGCGGTGGGAATGCAGGACTTCCGTCATCCCTCTTGACTCATTGTTAAAGTCCATGGTTAAAAGAAAGTAAATGGAAAAAGCCGTAGGCGCTGGTCATTGCTACCATGGGACCAGAAACTACAGTGCAGGCCAGATGGTTGATATTCTGGGTGGATTGAACACTTTTTTTTTTTTTTTTTTTTTTTAAATGTAGAGTGACGAGACGAGCAGGTCATGTGCCTGATGGTAAGCAACATGCCTGCCACATAACAACACAGTGACACGCAGCTATTGGAACATGAAGATTCCAAATCATTACCTAGCACTGTACTGCGCTCGTCACCCAGAGATCTAAGTTGTTATATCTCTAAGCCCTGTAATTTCACTGGAAACATTGCCCTTCAGACCGGAACACAGTAATGTTTGCACATTACTGCTTGGCGGTAGAATATTTGGCAAAGGTGTGGTCCTTCCCCAGGCGGACTCTGCCAAGAGTCCTACCACTACTACTTACTTGGAATACGGACGTGGAGACGGTCCGCACTTGTAACTTGTAAAGAAATAGTATTAAGTTCATTTGTAATCGTAGTATAAGTCGATTTTTAAATACAGCTTGCTAAAACCATCGTATGTCGAACAATTCTCCTTGAGAAGTAGTCACGATAGATCCCCCAAACTATTAGCGATGTTAACGCGAATAAATTCCCATATAGTCTACTAGCGAAAATCTAGCATCGTCTAGACCGCGGCGTTGCTAATAGTAACCATATTTTATGTAATGATCTAATGATTTGCGCTAGTGGACTATATGGGAATTTATTCGCGTTGACATTGCTAATAGTTTGGGAGATCTATCGTGATTACTTCTTATGGCGAATTTACCTTGTACTTGTAAGTAGTCTATTGTGAAAATGCTTGTAGTGTTGCGACTCTTTCTGAACTTGTTTATCAATTTATTTTATATGCTGTATTATAGTAGATATATTAGATGTTAGTTTTAATTTGATCGTGATTAAATCCTGTTCGTTAAAATTGTCTTAAAAAATCTTATTGTGACGTTTTTTGTCTTAGTTTCTTGTGTAATAAAAAATGTGATCTGTGTTTAATACATATTTATGTTTCATTTATACCTGGACAGTTTTTCGATTATTCACACCCTTATTCCAAACTTTCACTCAAGATTAATGAGACACAAAAACAGTGATATTTTTGTGTTAGGTAAGTTAAATTCGGTGTGGTCTTAAATGTAATGAGGACTGGAAAACTTGGGAAGGTTACCTACTCGATGAGCGCCTTTCGCTCCTCCATTGAGCCGGAAGCGGAGACGGGGGCAAGTCTGGACTCGTGACTAGCATCCGTCTTTACTGGACCACCAGTTTGAAGGGTAATGTTTCCAGATAAATTACAGGGCTTAGAGATATAATATCTATGATCTCTGGGTGACCAGCGCAATGCAGTGCTAGGTAATGATTTGGACTCTTAATGTTTCAATAGCTCCGTGTCACTGTGCTGTTATGTGGCAGGCATGTTGCTTACCATCAAGCACATGTTCTGCTCGTCTCGACACTCTTTAAAGTATGAATTAAGACTTCAACCCATGACGTTAGGGTTTTTGATGTTCAGTAGTTTGTTGAAATGCTTGAGATTTGTCAGGTGGTAGTGGAAGCGCCCTTTCAGCGGCAGACGACCCATGTGCTGGAAGGTGTTCACCACCGGGAGGAACAGATACATGCAACCCATTGCTTCTCCCAGGCAAAACACGATACGCTGAAAACAGAGTAATGCACTGTACTACGATGGCGGTGACGACAGGGACAAAAATACACCATTCATATTAGTTCCTCAGGTAGATTTTGGAAAAATATGGGACACGTATTTTTTGTTTTACCAAATTATTATCAAAAATTGACAGAGATATAGATCAAACTTCCATCGTTTATTCCTCTCTTCACTTTGAATAGAAGTGATGTATCATCGGCGAACATAACTATTTCTATATTTTTATGTTTCTTTATCATGAAAGGTAGATCATTTATGTAAATAAGAAACAGGAAAGGTCCAAGTATGGAACCTTGCGGTACACCCATTCTTATAGGCGACTCATTTGATTGCACACCGTCAACATCGACTATCTGTACACGGTCTTTAAGATACGAAGAAATAAAATTTAGATCTGGTTGCGATACCCCATAGAAAAGAGTTTCATGATGAACACAGTCGAAAGCTTTTGATAAGTCACAAAATACTCCTAGAACGTCATGATGGTCTTCCCAGGCTTTCAATATATAATTGGTTAGTTCAATACCTGCCGATGCCTACCGATGCGAATGACTACCGATATAGTGGAACGTCCTTTTGTAAATCCAAATTGGTTACTATATTATTAATATTTAAGTAAGACAAAAGTTGCCTGAGAACTAGTTTCTCGAATATTTTGCTGATGCAGGGCAAAACCGAGATGGGTCTGTAGTTTCCAAGTTCGTATTAAACGCATAAAACAACAAATCGATCCAATTCTACGCAAGCTAGTTCACAATGGCGTTCAACAGTTATATTTTCTACATCTTTTCGGGACTTATATTTCACATTATTGCTTACAAAAATTATGCAACCACCTCCTATTGCCAATTTTCTATAGTATATACCACCTATTGTATAATTGTTTAGGCAAAAATTCAATTCACGTTTCGATAACCAGGTCTCAGTGAAACAAATTACATCGTAATTGTGTGAGCTTTCCAAGAATAGCTCTATTTCTTCTAGTTTACTTATCAGCCTGTTTATATTCTGGTATAAAATATAAACGGTGTTCTCTTGAACCTTCTGAGTAACAGTCCTTTTGTTGCAAGGGGGACCTAGTATATTACGACGCTTTGTTGTAACATAATGAGGCCTCTCTGTTGTCAGGGATTTCAGTTTAAACAGTCACTGTTGGTTGTCGCAATATTTGTCAAGTTTTGAAATTTCCTTTTTCGCTCGTTTGACAAACTTCTATCGGCAGTTCCTATGACTGCTAATTTTTTTCTTTTGAGTCTTTAATATGTCATTTATTTTGTTACTAGCGACCCGCCCCGCCTTCACACGGGTGCAATAAAAGTTATTGTGGGTTATTGCTGCTAAGTGATACATATAACTAATGTAGACTTTAACGTGGAGATTTTGTAGGAGTACAATACTGCTGTACCTTATTTTGATCTATCTTTTATGGTTCAACCAACGTTTGCAATGTAATCGAAAAAAATGTATTTATTTATGACATTACATTAGAAACCTTTAAAATTATCAGTGTTTCTCTACTATTTTTAGTATTATACATAAAAACCTTCCTCTTGAATCATTCTATCTATTAAAAACTCGCATCGAAATCTGTTTGTGGTAGTTCTAACGATCTAAGCATATGCTTACTATATAAATAGGAATGGACAGACGCGGGAAAGTGACTTTGTTTTATACTATGTAGTGATGATGATAAAGCAGTAATCGTCACTCACGAAGATGAAAAATGCACTCTGTGTCTGAGGTATCGATCAATATAATCTATAATCAAGATTATAGAGCATGGATATAACTTGGTTGTCAAAAATAAAATTTTACAAAAAGAGGTTGGATTATTTATGAATAAATAATCCAACCTCTTTTTGTAACTATTGTTTCAATTTGATTTCTAAGCGGCGGTGGACACCTCAAAAAGTCTTATATACTAGTTGATTAAAACTATATATTAAACTCTTATCAAACTATATGTCAAACTCATCTACCAACCCCCACTGGGCCAGCGTGGTGGATTATGGCCTTAACTCTCTCCTTGGGAGAGAAGGCCCCGAGTCCCAGCAGTGGGAACGTTTAGTGGGCTGTTGATGATGATGTTGATGATTAAACTCTTTGATTAAAACTCTCGAAAAAAAATTGTTTGATCGGTAACGTCAAATGAAAATGAAATTGTGGTTTTTACTATCTTCTTTGCAACTTTTCAATATTTTCTCACTTTTCAAACTTTTCAAACCAAAATCAGCCAAATCGGCCCAGCCATTGTCGAGTTTTAGCGGGACCCTCGAACAGCAATTCATTTTTATATATGTAGTTAGATAACTTTTCAAATTTTGAATCATTCAAATTATGAGAGGACTCCATATGAGGATGGCCAAACTGTGAGGTTCATGAGCTAATTTCAGTATTTTAATATTACTTTACAGTACATTTAATCTGTGTGATGTTCATTTGATTGTCTATGCTTTTGTATACTTAACAATGGCTGCATCGTATCAGGCTGTTATATTCTCAATGCAAAATGAACATCACCCACTTTTAATCGGACACCGAACGTATAACAGTCACATACTACGCTGACGACACCGACGACGCCATCGATCGTGCGGCGAGCGTTGGCTGCATCACCGAAGACCATCCGAGAGATCAACGTACGGATGACCATCAGGGACAGAAATGCAGCCGTAGTGGAGGTTCTGGGCCGGGAAGAGGCGGCTTAGGCAAATGGCAATTGGGCAAAGAATCGATATCGAGTCGATTACTAGCAGAATCCCAACATGTAGTGATTGGCTCTACAGACGAGCACTAGAATTAGGTTTGAAATGTACCCAACTTCCCCCTATTTTCCTATTCTTCTCCTTATTCAAGAAATGTGTTTTAGCGATAAGGCCGCCGACTTGTCGCACTAGTTTTAAATGTATATTTAATTATTTTTGTGTAAGTATCCTATTGTTTTGGTGTGTCAATAAAGTGTATCTATCTATCCATCTATCTATGTGTAAAAAAATATGTATTGACAAAGATCGCGGATCCCCGAGTCTGATGAGTGGATAATTTAAATAATAAAAAAAAAACAATTGATTGTAAGCCATTATAAATCAGAGTAAAGGCTTTTCATTTTCTGAGATAAAGAGCTGACCCTTCACACGCATGAATCAACTCTTAAACCAGCACTGGAAACTGCATCAAAGCTTACGAGTACTTTTGGAGAAAAATGGCAATATTGATTTGCCCATACATGTTTACTGCTGCGCTTCCTGGTGAGTTGTCAGTGTAATACCTATCTAAGAACATGCACCAATCAAACTTTTACCTATCATTGAAAACGGCATCAAAATGGGACAAGTAGTTTTGGAGAAAAATGGTAATATGTGTTTTTTGTTTTTTGTTCACAAACATCCTTTAACCCCAAACGCGTATACCGTCTCCGTTCCGTCGCGAGTAAAAACAAAGATGAATAAATAAGCAGAAAGGTCAGATATAACACTGTTTATAGTGACTAGAGATGGGCGTTTTCGTTAAATTTTGTCATCGATGCGCATCGTTATTATCTAAGCCGCATCCGTTGCCGGCATCGTTTTTTTCGGCATCGATGCCGGTCAACTGTCGATGCGACTTGATCAAATAACTGCCTGTAACGGTGTCATATGATAACTTTGGTTGGCTATTCGTTAATAATTAGATACGTTTAACGTTACGACGACGCATCGTTGCTCAAAAACGTTTTTGTTTTTCAAATACAACCATCACTTTGTACTTTCTTGTGGTTGTGAAGGTTGTGGTAGCGGTCGTTGTGATAGCGGTGGTGGTGGAATTATCGTAGTATCATTTAAGTTTAACAGAATACAGAATAAGTATGTGGGTGCTTTTTTTAAAGTGAGACCTTAAGTTTCTTGTCGTCGATTTGTAGCTGATATACTGGCTACAGTATTTACATATCCCTATTGTGTCATCTTTTTTATCGAAGTTTTTTTTTTTTTTTATAGCATAGAGTGACGAGACGAGCAGGTCATGTGCCTGATGGTAAGCAACATGCCTGCCACATAACAGCACAGTAACACGCAGCTATTGAAACATGATAGTCCAAATCATTACCTAGCACTGCACTGCGCTCGTCACCCAGAGATCTAAGATATTATGTCTCTAAGCCCTTTAATTTCTCTGGAATCATTGCCCTTCAAACCGGAACACAGTAAAGTTTGCACATTACTGCTTGGCGGTAGAATATTTGGCAAAGGTGTGGTACTTCCCCAGGCGGACTCTGCTAAGAGTCCTACCACTACAGTGTGGCAATGTACAAAGTGGTGGCAATAAGAATTTGCTGGTCTTTCCCGTCGTGGCATGATCACATACGTAGGTACATAGAACATACATTATAGTACATACCTACGTCTGTGATAGAAAAGATGACGTAACACAGAGAAGCACAGAACTGTCAACTTGCACAACCAAGCATAGGTACTTAAAATTTCAGACCTAATGAAAAAATTTAAACATAAACAAACTTAACCTTATCAAGTAGTGGCGCTATTCTCACCAATATCTGTACATCTGGACCACCGTAAATGTCGCGCTCACAAGAAGAGACATGAGCGCCCTTTAAAAAAATATTTTTAATATATTCATCTACCTTGTAAATAATACCTTGCTTGAGCAGGGGCTTGAGAATATAGAAAAAAACGTGTCATATTTTATGTAGTTCCTATCCCATCGATCTTTGTGAGAAATATTAAATTATGCTACAGAACATAAGTTATCATATCTACATATTATACAGATACACTGAAAAATGGTCTACATTACAGTCATTACATGATTTAAAACTTTTATGTAAAAGGCAAAAAAACAAATTCTTTGAAATTCGTAGTAGGTAGATAGATACTGTTGTAGTCTTGTAGTAGTACACTTGCTCATGTCGCTTCTAGTAATGATAACTCCGCAAGCGTTTGCCGCGCCGCGCTTCATTGTTATGTTGTCTTTGGTTGTCTTCCTCGCACATTCTCCAAGTGCAGCGAGAGTGAGAGAGCAAGCTATACTTCGAGCCAGTCTTCGTTCGGTTGTGGTGCCGATGCCACCAAGCCGTGCGCTGGCGCCACCGTGCGTTTTTCCGTTGCCGGTCAACTGGCGTTACTCGCATCGGGTGTCGCTGGCATCCGTTTTTCAATACATACGGCATCGGATGCCGGCATCGTAACCTGGCATCGATGCCTAGAAACGTTATTACAAAAACGACCATCTCTAATAGTGACACACACAAACATAAATGTATCTGATAAATTAACGCCTCGACTCGTAATTTTAGACGATACTGGGCCGTAGATTACTACATAAGTAGTAAGTAAAAGCATTTGAATGTTCTCAAATTACTACCTACTATCCAGTTTTTGCACGTAGCAGGGATTAATTACTAAAGAAATCACGGAAAACATAAACACTTATTGTTGTCGATTTCAGCTAACGTGGGTCTTTACTTATGATACACTAGCAACGCCCCACGATTTTACCCGCGTAATAACTGAACAATAGATACATAATTGGATAATTTTTACAAATTAAATACTACGTACAGATTAGAATGTAGGTACATCAATTAAAGGTACAATTTTGCTTATTTTTGGAGAATATCGATGGAAAAATTCAGACAATCCGTGGGCGCAAAGTTCCGAGAAACATACCAATTATTACTAATATTTTACCTTTATTTTGCTTGATCCGATTAAAGAATCGGTCCAATTAGGACAATAAGCAGCATTTCGAACACGGCTTAAGTTTCTCTGAGTAGGATTAATTTACAATATTGTAAGCGATTTTCGAAAATTGTGTTGTATATTTATTTGCTATCTTTTATATTAAGCTTTTTACCCGATTGAAAGAAGCGTTGTGTTTTTCGCGAGTATCTTGTATGTTTGTAAATGTCTTATTCCCACGTATCTTCGAAACGGCTGGATGGAATTTGATAATAATTAAGAAATCGTTAGATTCGTCTCAAATGTCCTTAGATAGTATTTTGTAATACATAATGTTTTTTTTATCAGTACATTTTTTGCAGTCCGATTTTTTAAATAAATGTTATTATAAGCTTTTATTCTACTTGCCGTGTTAAAATGTTAGTGTGGGACAAATCTTGCGAGTTAAATTAGAAGCACTTCCTGTCGTTAGATTAGGTTGAAATTTGGTATACTTGCTTAACTTTAGTGACAATGCAATGATACGGTACCAGGAAGCTGATCTCAAGATGGAGTCGAAAGGTGGGCATAGGAACTCCTAAACTAAACGAGATAAATCCATCGAATTTCGGCTCGTTTGAATAGCCTTGACAAGCACTCTTGTGCAACATGACAGTCAGGTCTCAAGAAGGTCATCTGAAGGTGGCCATAGGAACTCCCTAAACTAAATAATATAAAACCATCGAGTTAGAACACGTTTGAATAATTTTATAAGTACTCTTGTGTTACGTGATGTCCAGGCTCTAATGATGAATTCCCAAGAACTCTCTTAGAGTCACGCGTTTTGTCGAGATCGGTGAGATGGGCGTCGATAGCATTGGTCTACAACCTATCTAGGAGAAGAAAAACTCTAAAATCAAACCCAGACTAAACAGTTAAAATTTACAACATTCTTAAAAAAATATTTTAAAAGAAAAACTTTAACTCTAATGCTCTGAAACGAAGATAATATTTTTTTTATGCAATCTAACCCACCATTTTATTAAATTATAAAATGTACATTGATATAAATAAAAGCTTGTCGGGAGAACACAAACATACCTACTTTTTTTTTTCAAAAGAAGTAGTATAAATATTTGTGGACAAGATAAGATAAGATAAGATAAGAAAACTCTTTATTAAAAGGCACAAACAAAAGAAAAATTACAAAAGAAACTAAGAACTATTACACATTTATGACATTTTAAATGGCGGCCTTATTGCTCAGAGCAATCTCTTCCAGGCAACCGTGACAATTCACACACAACACCATCTGACCCCAAACTAAGCAAAGCTTGTATTATGGCAGCCAAATAGCTGATATTAATACTTATATAGTTTTAAATACATACTTATTATACATAGAAACACCCAGACACAGTCCAAACATTTCCATGCCAGTCATGTAGTCAGTCTAACATTAATTCTAGGCAAATGATAAGAGGAAAACTATCGCGTAACATACAATACAAAACATACACCCGAATTGATACCTCACCTCACCATTAAACCCCTTCCTTTTTGGCAGTAGGTTAAAAAAGGTTATAAAGGTGACGAAAATCAGTTTATCGCAAATATATTGCGACCTATTGCTCGGAGGTCAATAGAGGTCATTAAAAGATTGTCTGTCGTTAAATTGTCTACAAAAAATGTTTGCATTTTTCTGTAAAATTAACCGTTTTCAACGCAGAGCGCTGTGAAAGCGACTAAATTATGACAATGCACTCGTTTGCTCACCGCTCTCTAGATAGAATGCAAGGCGTGTTTATTGCCTGGTTTCCGCTGTAGGCATATCCCGTGATATGTAATAAGAGGGTTTTTTGTTTTAGAGTGAATAGTTTTTTATTATACTGAAAAATATAGCAAAAATAAACATGTTTTTGTCATTAATTGTCGCTTAATACTTGCTCACAAAACGTCGCGTGAACTTATTCCTAAATTTAAATCAACATCTTCATGATTTCATCATCTTCATTCATTTATTATTGGTTGACTCTGCGTTTAAATACATTGGCCATGGTAATGTTTGTGTCCACAAACTTTTGAATGTTTTAATCATTTTTTTTGTAAATATAGACCTATCACTTGCCTACAGAATATATATAAAATAATAATAACCATAAATAATAACTAATATATAAATATTAGGGTGTCCCTTATATGGCAAAAAAAAATTTTTTTTAGAATTTCGAAACGCATACCCTCTACTTTTTTTATGAATGCTAAAATATACTTAAATACGAAATTTCGTATTTGTAGCATGATTGCAACCCGTGCCGACCGAGCTCTAAAGTTTTTTAGAAAATGGTGTTTTGGCCTGACATCTTGGTTTGATCCAAAATAATTAAAATGCAACAGATAAAGTAAATATGAGTAATAACAAAATAAGATCAACACAAACTTTTATTTAAATACAAATTATAATAATAATTAATTAGGGTGACTTCTCTTTGGTGTAGTTTTTTTACAGTCTGGATACAGATTTCTATGTTCCTGAACACGACGCAACAAAAACTGTTTTTGCTCTTCTTCAACCGTGATAAGTCCATTAAAATCTTGCATTCATTTAACAGCTCTTTCAGCAGTGTCATTTACGACCTTTCAAACAACTTATTCGTCTTCTAGCTTCCAAAAAAGTAGTATTGTCACCCCAAGAAGATACATCCTCCCGAAGAAAACTGTCGTCGATCTGCAGTCGAGATAGAAATTGTTTGCTTCTTTGAGTCACAAAATCATCCATCATCATAATATGTGAAAGAAAGAAAAAACAGTCTAAAAAGCAAAAACTAAGCCACGAAACTTTGAAAAAAGAAACAAGAAAATATTAAGCTTACTAAAGAAATTTTGCGTATTTTCTTCCTTCGATGGGATATAGCGTTTGGCGGAATCTGAACTTTCGTCTCTGTTTAAATTATTAATCGTTTTTGTCTTGGTTTTGAAATCAACTTCTTCATCAAAGAGTAATAACATAACTGCTTCTTCACACAAATACCATAAATGATGAACAAACTTGCTTGTGGATGCCTTGGAACTTGTCGCGTCTACTTTTTCATATTCTTTTAGAGCTTTCAAAAAGCATAAGTCTTGGTTAGGTGCTTTAATTGACACTGTACATTCAAGCCAAGGTTTAGTATACTCTTAACTTTTTGAAAATTGGAATATCTGGGCTATTTGTAATTTGCTTTACCTTACATATAAAAATGATGACGACAAGCAAAAAGCAGTAATTCCCTTTCTAAAGTCTGCTCCAAAATAGCACAAGCTCCTCTGAAACGGCCAGTATGTTAAGCTGTTGTATCGCAGCACATTATCTGTACTTTATCATGTAGATTCCAGTCAAAGAGTGCAGTTGAAATGGCTTTAGCTTGATGTTTTCCCGAAGAACTCTCTAATTTTGGCACTGCAAGAAGTTGTTCTCTATCGTCAAATGAAGCAAGACTTAGCAATCGTTCTTCTTTTAAACTTCATACATCCAATCCAGGTAATAGTTTTCCATCCCAATGGACTGTGACTACGTCAGGCAAATTATTCTGGAAGTCAGTTTTTATTGCTTCTGCCCTGGATTTTCTCGCCTGAGTACGATTTCGCTGAATCGAAGATTTGTTAATAGGAAAATCATCGGTGTTCAGACCAAGCGCTTCTACAACCGCATGGAGAATGTAAACTTGAGTATCTTATGCTTAATTGGCATCGATCTAAAGCTGCTACCAGTTTAGGAGTCATTAAATTTTTTGTGCCTCTTTTAGAACTTTTTTCAGGGCAAGTAATCTGAGTACTAAGTACAGAATTCGAAATCTGTTCCTCATTCGAATTCTCCAGACATTCTATCTACCGAAGAACTACATGCAATAGCCAATAGCTCTCTTTGTTTTACCTTTCTTTCCTTTTGTTCCAATCGTCTTTGCCTAACTCGTTCTTCTTTCTCCGCCAATGTTTTGTCAGTTCCACCTAAGCATCCCGGTCGACCTGGCCTCTCTCTGTTTCCTTAAAAAATCTTTGTCTTCCTGTATCTTCATTCTGTCGAAGGAATCAGCATGTGCAATATCAAACAAGTTATCAAGGTCTTTTACAAAATTGTGTTCACAGTTCTTGAACGTGTCCTGAGTTTTCTTACAGTTTTTTGCAGCTCCCTCCAAACATGATATAAATCAACAAGTTTCTTCACGCAGTTAGGAAATGCCTTTGTAGGAATTCTGGCTTTTCCCAAAATGTAATGCACTCTCTTATAACAAGATTCGCACTTTCACTAACAGTCAGCTTGACCTCACGTATATTGTAACATAAAACGGTGAGAACTTGTCGATTAGATGGTAATTTTGCACCATTTATCTGGTGGCTTGGCAGTCCGATAAGGTAAATATTTTGTTTATCACTTCGTAATTCCACAGACATCTCCACACAATAAACAACAACGCACTAATAATGTTAGAAATCACGTATGAAATGACAATTGAAACTCGCAGTAGCAGGTCGCAGCGCTGCACCCGCGCAATTGTATGGACAAGTTATAAATCGGGCTAATATTTATTTCTGTACTATATTAGGTCCATATAAACGTTTTTAGAAGGTATGCGTAAAAATATATGGACATTGAATTTTAAGGGACACCCTAATAAATATAAATAATAACCTCATGTATTAATGAACTCATTTACCAACACACCGGCACGCACAATATATTAGCTGAACAACAAAAGGGATGTAGAAGATATAGTAAATTAGTACTGGTAATTGACACAATAGCATCTAAACAGGCATTTGTCAAAAAGCGAAACATATACACAATTTATATAGATTATAAAAAAGCCTTTGACTCTGTGCCTCACACCTGGCTCTTATATATCCTTAGTCATTATAAGATACATCCTACAGTTGTTAAATTTCTTAAAAGCTTAGTACAATTAAATAACAATAGATTGTGTTCCGTAGATCGTCGGATGCTAATTTTAACATCTAGAACAGTGGGGTTGGCCCACTGTTCTAGATCAATTTCTCTTCTTAGCCAGGTTTGTGTTTGATAATACACTCAATAATATACTGTTGAGCTGCTGAAAGTTACGGCTGGTCTAGTCATAGTACAAGATTTGCTTAGTTTGGGGTCAGATAGTTTGGTGTGTAAAATGTAAATCAATATTTATTTATATATTTATTTTTTGTTGACCATTTCATTGATTTCGTTGGAATGATCAGAAACAACAATTTGATTATTAGTCTCAAAACTGTATTTTTGCCATGATGTTGCTCTAGAATTTTAGATGATAGCTTTCTTTGTCTCTATAAATAAGTAAATAAGTGTATCATACGAGTGTCATTCAAGAGTAGGTACACAATTTATAATATAATTTGACTCCATTTAGGTAACAAATTTTGATGTATTGTTGGAATTTAAGTCGCCCACGCCACAAGGGCTATAGTTTTTCCAAAACAAAGCACTTGCAAATCGAGAAATCGAGAATCCAACACGTGTTTGGCGAATTTTATATAACTTATCCTCAGTATCAATTGATTCGTTGCAGAAACGCCAAAAAATTTAAATATGATCAAAAACTGTCCCCGGATATTGATGAGCACATGTACTCATTTCTATACAAAATTGACTTGTTAGATAGAGCAATAGCCGGTAATATAGCGGGTGCGTCAACCTGCATCATGCTTCCGTATCCATACCTTTTTATCACGTTACTAAGCTAGGATGCGAGAATCCACGCCGCACGCACTTCACTCCGTGCGATTCAAATTTTTTGAGACAGATTGGACCTCACTCAGCACGAAAATAATACGAAAATAATAAACACTCAGTGCGTTTAAGACCTTTTCAACCTCATTTAGTTATAACTTCGCTGTTAGGCTAGGCTTTGCAAGAGAAGCAATTTTATATATTTGTCTCTGTTATGCTCAAAGAAATGTTAACAAAATCGCCCCCCGCATTGAGTGAAAGAATACAATTTTGACTACCGCACCTGTGAGAAGCTACGCATGTGGCTTTTTCGACGTCATAATGCAGCAAACATGTTAAGTGCACACAAGCCAAGTGTAAACTATTTTGTTAACTGGATGTCGGCCGCCCAAAATACAGGCTTTACCTAGTTTGTGGTCCATTGTAAAAGCGACATAGCGTAGGATCACTTTTCTTGTAAACCTGTCCTTTAAATATTTTTTATTGTAATTCTTTTATGGCAAATAAAATGTTACTTATGGCAAAAAATTTATCGAAAAAACGACTGTGAAGGAATAAAAGTTATGTAGATCGTTCAAAAAGTTACACCGGTGTTAATTAATTCATCTTTTTCCAGTGTCTGTTTTTATAAATTACGGCATAAAAGTTTAAATAATTGGTTCATAATTTTTTTGCTTCGTGGAGCTCTTCTCATTGTAGTACTTAATCCAATAACGTGAAACAATCTTAGGCCCTGACCACACATGCTACTTTTTGCAGCAAAATCGCGTGATTTAGCAGCTAACGCGGAAACGCGCGCTTTAGCAGCTGAAGCGGAAACGCGCGATTTAGCTGCAAAAAGAAGCTGCAACGCGATGCAGCGACTGTTTGCGGCTGTTTGCGTCTGTCGCGGCCGCCGAGCAATTGTTCCGTTCAGTGTTGCTAACTTGGATTTTTAAAAAGTGTAGACAGGTTTAAAAATACGTAGAGTAATATTAAATTATGTAAAGTTTATAGAACTGCGTACTTTTTTTTGAAGTAGTAAGGTAGTAAATGTAGTGTACCAATGTAGTTAGGTGCAGGGTTTTTAACTTGTCTGTGTAGGATTTACGTCAAAGAGTATATGGCCATATTGTCGCTTTTCTTTGCAGACTTTCAAGTAAATCGATATCTTTTTTGAAGTAGCCCTCACATATGTTTCATAAATTTTAAGAAACATTTCTACAGTTATAGATTGAAAGGATTCAGAAGGACGTAAAGAAAAGAGTTTGCTTTCTGTATAATTGAAGAAATGTGTTCTTCGCATTTAAAATTTAATTTTTTAAAAAGGGCAGAGCCTTTATTATCAAAACTAAAATACAATGAGAACTACACTACGCTACATGTCTAACTAACTACTTATACTAATCACACCTGAATTATCCATAGACCAATGAAGGTCTACAGATAAACAAGATGTTCAAGCCCACTACCAATCGAAAGCGTGCCCAGCATGCTGGCGGCATCACCACGCTGAATGGCAATGCTTATGCGTTGGGCCAAATAAACGCCAGCATTTTGGTCACGCGTCGCGTCGACCAAGCGCTCGGAAAGGCTTTTGAAGATGAGGTGAGCTCCCGGCCCCCACGGGCCCAATGTCTCAACCCCAAGGGTTGAGCCCCTTATATGATATGTAACGTCATCCGGGGGTTGCATATTTGCGCCGTTTTGCTCAGCTAAATTAGCCGCTGCACCAGCCCTACTATGTGTCTCTGGAAGATGTGATGATGCCAGCGGATCGACGCAAGTTGCGTCCCACACTAGGGGCCGACCCAACTTCCAAGGCACAACAGTCATGCCGTCAGGTCTTTTGCCATCGTTACGTGCAAGGCGACTCGGTTCGAGTATGTCTATTATAATTATAATTTAATATAATTATAACACCGAGGTCTTTATTATACAACGTGGGGGATTTACCCCCAACAATATTTTGACAGTCCATTCTAACACTGTTGTAGACTTCGTCACCGAAGGTCTCTTTCCCCTCAGCACAGTAGATCACGAGATAATTCGAGTCAAAGTTTGACGTAAAATTCCTACCAAATCACTAGCTTCAACTTTAACGCATGTACAGCTGACAAACGACCTTACCGCCGACGCCACGACGTCGTACAAAAATCCGTGCCGAGATCAGGCCATTAGGGGTATGTCAAATAAAATAACAAACAAAACAAATCTTTTTTTTATGGAAAAAAAAATTTGAGCTTTCATGTCTAATTTTCACATACATGATTCAAAACGTTATGTAGATGAACTACAATGAATATTGTTGCACCTTTCTGCAACACCTTGTATATATTTATAACTTTTAACATAACTTCTTCATCTTTAGTTCACATAATATATACTTTTTACTGCATAAGTAAGTACCTCTTAAGTATTTCAGACAGGTGGCATAGATAGACATTTCAAGAATTTAGACATTAGGCGGGTAAGTTGTAGGACTCTGTTTTAAAACCTAATATTTTGGAAATTAAATTGAATTTTATTTTAAAAGGGGGGTGTTACAACTTTTGCATCTCTCACCATGAATTTTGACACGGAACAATTTATCTTGGAAATAAAAAAGCGCCCTGCAGTATGGGATTCACGTTCAGTATGCTACAGCAATAAAATAGAAAAAATTAGGGCTTGGGAGGAATTTTATTTGGCTGATCATTAGAAGAACTTCGTCAGGTCTTCTCGTCACCCATACCAGAAAGTCTCAAGACAAAAATGTACAACCAGTGCGTCCTACCCGTTATGACAAAATTATTATAATTATTGAGCAAAAACTAGTATAGTTATTAGCAAACCTTTCTTTGTCAATTCTTTCTTGGTCGCACGCAACAAAAGTTATATGTTTGTAATTTTGGAAAACTTGGTGCAACTTCGGGGGCATTATAAAAATACCCCTGTTATTAGGATGTTAAAGAAAAAAATATTCATCAAAATGTCACTACATACTATGACTCTAGTGTTTATACCAACGTAGAACGAAATCGATACCCAGGAATATAATAAGGAATTGGGTCTCATTTTTTTATTCCGCGAATAGCGGAAGCACGAATAGGGAGTTTTAACTGTAAAGTACTGAACATATTTATAGAAATAGATAATAAAATGTGAAATTTTTAGAATCTTACTAACATTTTGCCTCAAAGCAAAATAAATAATGGCTGGTAATAAGTTTACTTAGTTTAGGGTCACATGATATTGTGTGTGAAGTGTCCACTAATATTTATTTATTGTTGGATCGGGTGGGCTGTATTTTCCCGATAAATAATGAACTATCGATTTGCAATAATATTTCAGTACGGTTATCTATGGTATGACTTTAAATGACAAATTTTGCATGAGTTCTTGCTTTATTTTCTTAAAATTTTAAAACCAACACAGGTTAGTATCATTTGAAAAAAAAACTAAATCATTGAAACTGTAGGGACACAAAGTCTCTGATTACACTGCGTTCAGCTTGCCAATCAGTCAGTCATTGTTATATTCGGATCATGAACGTACGCTGGAAAATAAATACCACTAAAGTGCATGGCAACTTTTAATTTATTCCCGAGAAAATATCCGTGTTAAGAACAGACATTAATAATTGTAGATATACGTTAAAAGCAAATACACGTTAAGTTGGCCACACTGAATTTAAAGTGTAGTTTTGTCAAACTCTAGAGCAACCACAGCATAACAAAAATACCAGTAGGACGACTAGTTTTTTTCATTTGGGAGAAATGCTAACAATGCTATCTACTAGCGATAAGGCCACCGCTTGTAACACTAGTTTTATTGTTATTCTCTCCTGTATACGTGGTTTTTGTTTATGGTGTACAATAAAAAGTATCTATCTACTATTCGTAGCTACTTTTGGCTCTACTATATTAAAGCTTTAATTATTATTTAATTATTTATTGAGCAATTTACTGACCCTATAGCGATTTTAACAATTTTTCGGAATTGCTTTTATTTCTTGAAGATTAACGCTTGTTTACTAAAAAAATAATGTTTAAAAATTTGTGTATTTTTGATGAGTATAAATACAAGTACCTGGGTGACCGAGCTTTGCTCGGTTTAAATACTAAATATACCTAGATACCTACAGATAAAAGACTCCAAGAAATAGATTTTCTTAAAAAAAAAATAAAAAAAAAGAGAATCCGTCTGGATTCAAACCCGGAGCTACTAATTCGTGACCGCCCATGACCGCTCGGCTTCCCGTTTGAGCTAATTATGCTGTCGCGTCAAGCGGCGAAATTTACCTTCGCATTCTAATGTCTAATGTGACAGTTTTTCATTGTTTAAAAAAGGCGCATAATATGCGTTTTTTTTAATGAAACCTAGTTAGATCGATTTATCGTCCCCAAAATCCCCTGCATTCATAGTTTCATGAAAATCCGTCAAACCGTTTCCGAGATTCAGATTCTATATATATATATATATATATACATATTTATATACAAGAATTGCTCGTTTAAAGGTATAAATACAATATAGTATTGTAATTCAGTTTTTTCCCGCTAAAACACTAACGACTGACATGACGTCACTAACCGCAAAACATTGGAAATTATCTATGATTGCATGTCCAGTTTATCTGTTTTCGTAGGTACTTTTACTTGAATACACACAATCAAAATCGTCGTCGCTAAGATCGCAAACTATAATAAAAATGCAGAGAAGTAAAAAACTACTTAAAAAGGGTACTAATTATTGCCTAAAATATAATGGACATACAATCTAACATATGTCCATGACCCTTCTTACACATACTAATACGAAGGCAATGAATTCAAAATGTTATGTAAAAAGATGTACGAGCTTCAATCAGATTTTAGCAAGCTTTCGACATAATCTACTAATTTTTGCCTTGAAAGTGACGGAGCTTGTCTTATTTCCACGGGCATGGCATTCTACAACTCAACTGCTTGGAATGCAAAAGATTTGCCGTAGAATGTTTGGCAACGTGCAGAGGGCGCTTGCAGGGACAAATTATAGGTTGATATAAGATTACATGAGTATACGCTACTGTAGAATGTAAAGAAGTCTTTCAGGTATCGTGGTGTGGCAGTGTTAAATATAATACTGTAAAGCAGTGAAAGAAAATGAGCATTCTGAAGAAAGCAAATGGGGAGCCACTTGAGCTGTAGGAAAAGAAATTAATAAACAGTTGCAAATTAGGTATTTGAAAACTAGCCAAGTCAGATCTTAGTTTTGAACTAATTATCCTGAGAGTACAGTTTCATTTATTATGAAAATATTTCAGGATCGCCCATTAAACTTTTCACTCAAGCACCCATTTAGATCTCACTTCTTTTGTTGTTCTGTAATAAATTATATAAGTAATATTTAGTTTGATTTTAATTTCATATTTATATTTTTGGTGGCATATTGTCGTCCTACTGGGTTTTTCATTATACTGTGACTGAGTCGCCTGCAGCTGCCGCGGCATCACGCTTCCGAAAAACGCGAGTCGCGGCTACTTTTTGAAGCGAAATGCAGCGACTAGACGCCTGTCGCAGCTTCTTTTTGAAGCAGGATGCAGCAGCTAGACGCCTGTCGCAGCTACTGAAAGTAGCTAGTGTGAACAGGCTGTTATATATAAAATTCTCGTGTCACAGTGTTTGTTTCCTTACTCCTCCGAAACGGCTTTACTGATATTAACCAAATTTTATATGCATATTCTGTAGGTATGAGAATCGGCTACTAGCTATTTTTCATACCCCTAAGTGACAAGGGTTGTTCACTAAGGCAAAACAACGTTTGCGGGGTCAGCTAGCTTTACATAAAATAATATTTTAGTAATTATAATTCTAAGGATTTTTAGTAATATCTTATTATTGCTTTTTTTTTAGGGTTCCGTACCCAAAGGGTAAAAACGGAACCCTATTACTGAGACTTGACTGTCCGTCCGTCCGTCCGTCTGTCAGGCTGTATCTCAAAAACGGTGATAGCTAGACAGTTGAAATTTTCACAGATGATGTATTTCTATTGCTGCTATAACAACAAATACTAAAAATAAAAAAATAAAATATTTAAGGGGACTCCCATACAACAAAATTGACTTTTTACCCTTTCTTGCTCGATTACTCCGTCCCAAGAAAACTAGATGGTGCCACTAGTAAAACTAAAATGCGATATTGAATTTGTCGTCAGAATCATGAGCCAAAAATCAATATTTTAAAAAACTTTTTACGTGTCTGCGGAAACTGCGATGTATAAGGAATTCTGAATAAAGCCACAGAGGTTTGTTTATTTGCTAATGGTACGGAACCTTTTATGCGGGAATTCCACTCGCACTTGGCTGGTTATAATTTTATTACATCTAGTAATATAGATAAAAATTTACATTGAAAAAAAATGAATAAATCATTTGTTAAGATATTGTATATAAACAAACAGGCTAGCTTGGGATTTTTTACGCTAGCCTAACACATAGTAATTGCTGCGTCTGCATCGCCCTCAATTCCGCGGTAGGCAACGAGGACCGCAGCGTCAGCGCAACGTGCCTGGGAACGTGCAGCGCCGCGACACCTGAAGCCGCCTGTCCGAGCCCGGCATTCTTGATCCAATATTGATCAGTCTCACATATACATAATATATTAATTGCAATTTAATTGTAATTCTTTTAAATAATACTAGCAGTGCCTCGCGGTTTTACCCGCGTAGTTCCCGTTCCCGTTATTTTCCCTGGATAAAAAGTATATTATTTATTATTAATTAATTAAAACGGCAAGTCGCCAATTATTAACATAATTTAACAAATTTGTCAAATATCTCTAATGTAATAAATTTAAAATAACAAATCAATAAAAATATGTTAGAGATGTTAAAAGATAATTATTATTAATGAATGAATAGTTAGTTAATAAACAGTTTATACGTGAGATTCACAATATGACAAACAACCCGACATTACACGGTGCCATGTGTCATCAAAAATGTCACATTCCGGATTCGCCTTCAAGAGAGCGTTGAGCGCCGTGAGAGTGCGCGGGATGGGCGACCTGGGAGTGGGCCGTGGTGCGGTAGCGGGGCACAGCGAACAGGTTGTGATACTTACCGCGACAATAGTTGTCGGGTACGTAGATTCTACATGGCTCCTCGTGCAGTTCTGGAGCGTCAATGTCCCCACGAAAAATTTTACATATAATTTTCAGCTGCTGGTTTTCCCGACGAACCTCCAAAGAATTGTAATTCAGGCAACCGAGCAAGAAATTCGTAGGATACAAAAAAGGATAGTAGCCATAGATACGTTTATACAAATATCTAAGGAAGCGGTCCGGCACCGCACCTAGGGATATGGTTTCCCGAGGTCGTGACGCGTCACTGGTTTTTAATGCATCACTGGAGCCAAATGCGGTGGTTCGGACGTCTCCCATGAGGTGTCCCCGCAAAAGGCGGCGGTAATGGCAGATCAAGTCACGGTGGAATGCGATAGCGGTCCCGAGACTGCTGCCAACCCACGGCTGGAAAAACCTATTGTAGGTTTTGATCGGTAAGGTTACCATATCCGTACGTAATCTAGATCCCGACATATCCCACTATGTCAATGCGTGACCATGGGCTCAAAAACTTGCGGTCCAAGCAATTCGGTCAGGGGTAGTTGCGCGGCGTAGATGGTACCGGCGCGACTGAGACGTGCCGCGATGAACCGTGGCCGTAGAGGAAAGACCTCGGCTGTAGAGGAATACCGGTATAACGGTGCGCCGCTCTTCTTGCCCACAGCGGCCTTGCGTGGTCGCCAACGTATGATGGTGGATGCGGTGGGGCTGTAGGGGAGGAAGAGTGCCGGGATATCGGTGAGTTGCAGTCCCCGTCCTCTTCAGCCGGATGATGGTAGGCATTTTGCCCGCCGCGAGATACAAAGGGTGTCTAGACGTGAGGATGTCTGGCACCGACAAGGCAGTTGGTTACTGAGGTGATCACTTTTTAATTTCAAAATAATACAATTTCCCGTTAAGGAGTCGTTTACTGAAACTATTACTAAAGCACAGGGGCAAACATTTAAGCGCCTAGGAATCAATTCACGCCAAGACGTATTTTCATACGGACAGCTACTTAGGTATAAATATGTTGCGTTATCAAGATCATCAGGTTACAGAGATAACCAATTTGTTCTTCTACCGTAAGAAATAAAAAAAACTAAAAATATCGTATACACAAAACTACTTTAAAATACCTGTACTACTTTAAAATACCTACTATAAAACATATTTTAGTATATTCCAGAACGTTTACCTAGCGTTCCTTCATTATTTTTCTATAGTTCGCTTACTGATAATAGCTTTTTAAAGCAATGTATATTTTAGTAGGGATTTTCCTCAAATAGACGCGGGTGAAACCGCGGGTCTCAGCTAGTAGTGTATACATTTCCTATCGTTTTACCCTCTTTATATGATATGTATAAGTTATCTATAGTCCCGAATCATAACCATGAAAACCTTTCTCCGCCCTTGCCCTACCTAGCCCTCGTAGAGAAAGATATCAAGTACATGGAGGCTGAATGCACGAAGACCAGTAAATGGTATCTCTGTAAAGAGAGTCCGAGCCTGCAGAGCTGATCTATAGAAGATTGTATACTCCAGCTGATAATAACACAGAATAGAAACGCCACCATCTGTAACCCAATGCAAGTTTCCCTGCAAACACAAACAAAACAAACATATGCAGAATTGGACGAGAAACATTATAGAATCAGCTTCCCTGCCCCACAAAGGTTCGCCTCTCATGCAGCCAAGATCTCTACACTACACTACAGGGTAGCTACCTCGCAGTAATTTCCCGGTCGTGCAACCTGGAGACTACACATTTTGCCATCTCTAACACTGACGATCGTCTCAAGGGACATGTACTCAAGCTCATGAATCGTCGATGGTGTTACAATTGTCTCGGTGACTATATGAGTCACCGAGACAATTGTAACACCATCGACTATTCCTGCAATAAAACTAAACTCCATAAAACTAGGCAGCCTTCACGAAATCAGCAAGAAAATCACTCTGCCATCCGAATCGATAATGATGAACGACGATGCCGACTACAGCCCCTATCACACTACAGTACCGATGTACATGCTAATATTAAGTGCATCTGTACTAGTCGCCTGCCTATACTATCGCCAGTACCATCTCAAGCCTGCAAATAAATTGACCAAAAACATAGAGGAAGACACGAACTTCAGCAGGGTTGACATCAATTAACCCCCAGCTCAATTCACGACAACGCGCGGTAGGCAACGAAGACCGCAGCGTCGCAGCGCAATGTGCCTGGGACCGTGCAGCGCCGCGACACCTGAAGCCGCCTGTCCGAGCTCGCCATTCTTGATCCAACATTGATCAGTCTCACACATACATAATATATTAATTGTAATCTATAATCTATATATATAAAACTCAAAGGTGACTGACTTAGTGATCTATCAACGCACAGCTCAAACCACTAGAGGGATCGAGCTGAAATTTGGCATGCAGGTAGATGTTATGACGTAGGCACCCGCTAAGAAAGGATTTTGATAAATTCGACCCCCAAGAGGGTTAAATAGGGGAATGAACGATTGTATGAAACTTTTTATTCCTTTGAGATATTTGCATGAAATTTCGTACACAATAAGTTCAAGTAAAATCATGAAGGACGTATGAAAGCGTTTTTCAAATTTCAGTCTCCAAGGGGGTGAATTAAGGGATGAAAGTTTGTGTGATTTTTTTTATATCTTTTGGGCATATTTGCATGAAACTTCGTAAACATTTAGGAAAACCGTTAAATTACCCCGCCGGTCACATTCGGTAACTTAAAAACTCAAAAACTACGATAGGTTTTACATCTTCTATCTTCTTCTTCTATCTATATATATAAAACTCAAAGGTGACTGACTTAGTGATCTATCAACGCACAGCTCAAACCACTAGAGGGATCGAGCTGAAATTTGGCATGCAGGTAGATGTTATGACGTAGGCACCCGCTAAGAAAGGATTTTGATAAATTCGACCCCCAAGAGGGTTAAATAGGGGATGAACGATTGTATGAAACTTTTTATTCCTTTGAGATATTTGCATGAAATTTCGTACACAATAAGTTCAAGTAAAATCATGAAGGACGTATGAAAGCGTTTTTCAAATTTCAGTCTCCAAAGGGGTGAAATAAGGGATGAAAGTTTACATAGAAACTTTTCAGTCGTTGGAGACATCTAAATTTCTATATGAAGCAAGATATATGTTTTCTATATGAAGCAGGCTAGCCGGAAGGTTTTTTTTCAAATTCATACCCCAATGATGTAAAGGATACAATTTTGTACGAATTTTTCTGCTTTAAACATGTTCTTAACACTATCAAAAAGTGCTCTGACGGGCTACTTTTGTGATACGAACGTCTAGGCTATGGAAGGCATTGCCTGAATGGGTTTTTCATGTCGGTTACAATGTTGGTGTCTTCAAATTGAGACTGAATCCGTTTTTTTCTAGGATAGCAAGCTCTACGATAGACCGCATCATCACTTAACTTCAGGGGCCTTTGCGGTCAAGTGCAAACCTATAACCAGTTAAGACACCTACTTATTTGCATGAATATTCAATTAATTGACCATGGAAAAAAGAATGAGTTACGTATTACAACGTGAGTTTTCCAAAATTCAAACATAGAGATGGTAAAATAGGGAATTGAAGTTACATTATCATTTGACGCTCATGCTATCCAATATCTACAATAAAAAACTTATCGAACGCGGGCGAAGCCGCGGGTTAAAGCTAGTCTATAATATATCTAAAAGCGAAAGGTTACTCATCAAGGAATCTCAGAAACTACAAATGTTAGGAATCTGAAATTTTGCATGGAGGTGCCTTTTAGCACGTAGGCGATCGCTAAGACGGGGTTTTGCGAAATTCAACCCCTAAGAGGGTGAAACAAGGGATGAACGGTTGTATGAAAATACGTGATTTTCAAAGTTATCAAATTTTATCTCTAGACACTTTGACACGAAGTAATTCAATGTTTGTTCTATAAATTTTGTAGATTCAAAATGTACGGGGGTAAAATTGGGGTTGAAATGGGGGATGAATGTCAATTTGCAAGTTCACAACCGTTAAAGATAAAACCATGAAACGCTGTATATAGACACTTGACACGAAGCAAACGAATGCTTGTTCTAGCAATTTTATAATTTCGAACTATACGGGGGTGAAATTGGGGTTGAAATGGGGTATGAATGTCAATATGGAAGTTCCCAACCGTTGAAGATAAAACCATGAAACTCTGTATATAGACACTTGGCACGTAGCCAATAAATGTTTGTTCTAGCAATTTTGTAATTTCGAACTGTACGGGGGTGAAATTGGGGTTGAAATGGGGGATGAATGACAATATGGAAGTTCCCAATCGTTAGAAATAAAACCATGAAACTCTGCATATAGGCACTTGACACGAAGCAAACGAATGTTTGTTCTAGCAATTTTGTAACTTTTTTTTTTTTTTTTTTTTTAGCTTTTATAGGCTTACACTTGACCGCCATCTCGCCTGATGTTAAGCGACGATGCGGTCTACGATGGAGCGTGTTTACCTAGAAGAAACCGATTCACTCTCGACTTGAAGACACAAAGATTGTAACCAACAGGGAAAACCCACTCAGGCAACGCATTCCACAGCCTAGACGTTCTTATCACAAAAGTAGAGTCAAATCTCTTCGTTCGCGTCTTTGGAACATCAACCATGAAACGATGTCGCTTTCTCGAGCTACGAGCATTCCGATAGAAAAAAGGGCAAGGTGGTATTAGATCATGTAAATCAGTCGCACACTCTCCGAAGTGTATCCGATAAAAAACCGAAAGACTAGCAACTTTTCGGCGATGTTCAAGACTTTGTAGTCTTTTTCGCACAAGAGTGTCGTTGCCTATGAGCCTTTTGGCACGTCTCTCGATCGATTCCAAGGCCTCCAGCTGATACTTAGCCGAACCATCCCAAAGATGCGAACAGTACTCCATACAAGAACGAATTTGAGCTTGATATAACGTGAGCAACTGCTCAGACTTGAAGTACTTTCGCACCTTGGAGAGGACACCTAGCTTTTTGGCAGCTAATTTAGCCTTGGACTCGATATAAGAACCAAAGTTGAGCGTAGATGTTAATGTAACGCCCAAAAGCTCAAGACGGTCAGAAATCGGCACGGATACACCTCTAAAAGTTGGAGTCAGTTGGAATGGACTCCTTTTAGCGGAGAACAGACACGCCTGCGTCTTACTCTCGTTGAACTTGACCAGATTGGCATCGCCCCATGTAGACACCGCCTCAAGGGTCAAGCTCAAACGCTCGATCAGACTCTCTCTTAGTACCTGAGTTTGCTGCCCACTGGCTCTCGCACTAGATATGTAACTCTCTACAACGGTGCTATCATCTGCGTACCCAAAGATACCGGGCTTCAACAGATCGTTGATATGTAGCAGGAAAAGCGTCGCAGAGAGTACCGACCCTTGAGGGACTCCGGCATTGATAGCCATTTGATCCGACGAGCAGCCATCAATGACGACTCGTATGGATCGATCCCTCAAAAAGTCCGATATCCACGCAATAAACCCAGGACGCAAACCATAACCAGAAAGCTTGCTTATAAGGCCATCATGCCAAACCCTGTCAAAAGCCTTCGAAATATCCAGGGAGACTGCAAGTGCTTCCCCGTGCTTCTCGATAGCTTCACTCCAGATGTGAGTGACGTACGCTAGAATATCCCCGGTGGACCGGTTTCGGCGAAACCCGTATTGCCGGTCACTGAGGAGGTCGTTTGATTCTAGATACGTCAGAAGCCTGTGGTTTAAGACACGTTCCATAGTCTTGCAGAGTATGGACGTGACTGAGATGGGCCTGTAGTTGGCAGGGTCAGCACGACTACCCTTTTTGGGCACTGGTTGCACATTGGCAAGCTTCCAAGACTTTGGTACCAATCCAGTTTCGAGAGAGAGTCTAAATAGACGTGTCAGTATCGGGGACAACTCAGGCGCACATGCCTTCAACACTAGAGCAGGAATACCATCTGGGCCACTGGCTTTATTCACGTCCAGACTGCGTAGCACTTTGCGAACCTCAATTTGACGAATGTGTACCTCTGACATGAGAGTCGGACAGCCAGGTGGAGTAGGAGGTGTCGCGCTACCAGCATCTAGACGCGAAGATTCCGCAAACTGAGATGCAAACAAGTTTGCTTTCTCCATTGCGGTGTGAGCCAGTGTCCCATCAGGTTTCAGCATTGGAGGTAGTGAGGGGCGGCAGAAGTTCGATTCGACCGATTTAGCTAGGGACCAAAACGCTTTGCTACCTGCAGGGTACGAAGCTAGTTTGTTCCCTATTCGACTAATGTGGTCAAAACGAGCCCTCTGAAGAACCTTTTTGCTTGCCTTAGCAGCCTTGTTGAACGCTTTCTTCTTCTGGTATATGTCCCTTGCCTTACGCTGTCGAGCATCAACCCAGGCTAGGTATGTCTCATGTTTAAATGCTTCAGCACTTTTACATTGAGGACCAAACCAAGGGCGAGCTTTGCTGGATAATGGAACGTCGGAGTATGGAATGAAATATTCCATAGCCGTTCGTATTACATTAGTCACAGCATCCGCGCAGACTGAAGGATCACCAGAAGTGAAGCACAATGACTGCCATGGGTAAGATGCAAAGAAAGAGCGCATCTCGTCCCAATCTGCTGACTTGTATCGCCACATCCGCCGGTTGCCTCTGGGGCTGGGATCAGGCGGATGGTAGACGGATACTGACTTCACCAGACAGTGGTCGGAGCTGCCTAACGGCGAAGATACCGCCACGGAATAACGGTCTGGATTGGTTGTCAGCAGAAGGTCTAAGCAATAAGGTGTATGCGACTCAACGTCGGGTACTCTTGTGGCCTCTTGGACCAGCTGGGTTAGGTCTAACGATAAAGCTAGCTTTCTCGTTTCCTGCCCAGCGTGGTCAGTGTCCCGGTATGGGAACAGCCATTCCTTATGATGGCCGTTGAAATCCCCCAGTAACACTAATTGGGCCGAAGGGTATTTCTGTTGAGCTGCGTCCGCCGCCTCACTTAAATATTCCGTGAGCCTAGTCGTCTCCTGGTCTCCGCTGTGCGACCGATACACACAGGCATAGACAATTTTGTCTATGCCTGTGTCTAGTAGTACCCAAATAACAGAAAATCTAGTGTCCTCAAGGTTACGGAGACGCCGACAGCAGATGTCGTCACGGGCGTACAGGCACACACCAGCACGAGGTCGAAATTTGTGCTCTAGGGTATAACCTGGGTATGTGAGGTACGCCACGTCCGACGGACAACCTATCTGCGTCTCCGTTAGGAACAAAAGTGACGGCTGTTCAGTCTCAAGATGGTGATGGACTGCCGTGAGATTGGAGTGCAATCCTCTGATATTAGTGAGGTGCACTTTGATGGTCAAGGAGTGCAGCCGCTTTAATCCTTTGTTTCCTTTTTTAACTTTTTGCATAATTTTTTTGAGAGAAGATCGGTGGGAAAACGGAAGTAGAACGAGGCAGCATAACACTTACCAATGGTCACAACACACAACACAAATACATGTATGGAAAACTAGTCTGGAGACTGCGGGGACGCCCGAGCCCCCCCGGAGATGTCTATCTGGCCTTGACTTCCGGTCGCCAACCGGCAGGATAGCGCATCCCGGGATTTTTCGCTAGATGGCGGGGCAGCCTTTCATGAGTGGCTAACTCACTACTTGGGCCCCCAACTATCTGCGGTCGGTCGCGGCAACCGTGCCTCGGATCCCGCTACCCTCCAAGACTAGCCTTCCCATGCAATGTATCAGTGTGTGACAATCTGGTCTCGTAGTTATGCTGCAACTGTTCTGACCCGTTTCCCCTTAATGGCGTCACCAGACAACATGCCGGAACACGGCTGGGCCGCTTGGCGGCACGACTTTGTCTGGTGGGTGGTCACCAGCCACGGCCGAAGCCTACCACCGGTATTTTGTCACCTGATTGGCACCACCCAGGGACTACGTGTGGGGTTTCTATGTACAGGTGCTTCCCCACGGACGTAGGTGACTCGGCCCCCTAAACTTCGAACTGTAGAGGGGTGAAATTGGGGTTGAAATGGGGGATGAATGACAAGATGGAAGATCCCAACTGTTGAAGATAAAACTATTAAACTCTGAATATAGGCACTTGGCACGAAGCCAATGAATGTTTGTTCTAGTAATTTTCTAATTTCGAACTGTACGGGGTGAAATTGGGGTTAAAGTGGGGGATGAATGTCAATATGGAAGTTCCCAATCGTTAAAGATAAAACATATTACATAAACATGGTACATTCACATTAGTTGTATATGACTTTCTTAGTTTCTTGTGATCGTTCTAAGTATTCTAAAATTGCGCTCCCATTTAAAAATATTTCATTCGCGTTTTCGGTCCCCTCTGCTCTCTGTGAAGGCTATAAAGGAACCGTTTGAATATCGATTGAGATAGGATTTATGATGCGATTCAATTGCGTTTCTAATACAAAAATGAATTTCATCCATTCAAATCATGATCTGCTGAATCTTCGTCCGTGTCTGGAACATAATCCTCAAAGATACATATTCTAACCTAGAACGCAGGAGCGGGCCTTAGATTTTCTTTTTCTCTCATAATATTATTAGTTTTAAAAACTTATAACTACTCTGGAAAATACTGCCAATCCGGAGCCCCGGGTTCAATACTCAACACTGTCTTTTGAAACGGTACGGTAAAGGAAAACATCGTAAGGAAACCGACGTGTACGTAGAATGTTTCTAGGTCAAGTGTCACGAATTTAAAAACGTGCTGAATTAAGGCCTGGACTATTGAGACCAGTTTAGTGGGCTGCTTATGCTAGTATAAATTGTTGACAAAAAAATTAACTGTCTTGCCAAATATTGGAAAACGTACCTTAACACACCTAGATATAAAGTTCGAAATAGTCCTGTTCATCTACTCATGTTAGATTTACTAGTTCTTCAACAATAGCCAGCCCATATAATAACTTTCCACGTGAATACATAATAATGAAACGATTTAAAATAATTTTCAACCATATTTTGCATGGCGATTGCACGCACGATTCGCAAATGATATGAATGATATTAGTCCGAGATCCCAGAGCTCCCAGACGTCACCTATTTTCTGATGAATGAAATGTGCACGATTGAGTAGAGATTGACCCCTTAGATTGGTCTGTCTAATTGGAAAAAGCTTTAAAATAGTTGTCTGACGAACATATTGGAGCATGAGAATTTAAGTGAAGTTAAATTATTATTTTGGAGTTGTTAAGCAAAACGGCTGACGAAAAGTGTCTAGGAGTATTGGGACCTTGTTTTTAAGGATATTACCTACACATACGTGAAAATCACTTAGTAGAAAATACGTGAAGTAGGTAATGTTTGTATGTACCTTCATTACCCCATATCTCAAAATTGGCCGTCTAAGCAAGTTAGCGAGTAAGCATGTGTTCTTAGTACTTACTAACTCTACTCAATCGTTCACATTTCATTCATCAGAAAATAGGTGACGTCTGGGAGCTCTGGGATCTTACTCTATATGACATATGACAAATTCCCGGCAGGCAGGTCTTCGACGCGGGTGCCTCGCTACGCTAAGTAGTAAACAGTATTAACTCCAATGAAAAGTATTATATTAGCGCGACGCTTAGGGGTAAATGATGTAATGATCCTTTGAGGTTCTATACCACGTACGTATTTGTGGATTTAATATCAAATACAAGTGTTTATCTTTTAAAGTACAACTAGTAGGAGTTACTGCTTTATACCACCACGAAGAGCTGGTTTTAACTATTCTATTGGTGCAAACAAAAAGATTTAGCAAAGAGTTACTGTTGTTTACCTCTGAGGTACAGATTTATTAGGTCCTATTATAATGAAGATGCATTTTTAAATTAAATACTACTTGAAATTTTTTTTTTAGCTTGTGTGTACAACATAGCCGTAACTATACTAGTGTCGTGTGTGTAGATAGCAGAGTACTTAAAGTTATATTGTCGCACTCTCTCTTTAAAACAGTTAAAGTAACTATAGTAGATCCAACCGTTTTTCTTTTTGACAGCACCAATAGAACGTAACTGCGCCATGTTTCGCAAAAGTTCACTTTTACATGCGAGGTTTTAAAAATATGACAACTGCTTAAATTTGCTCCTTGATCCCGTATAATAATCATCTTTGACAAATTGAGTCCATAGGTGCAGTAGTTTTTTTATAAATTACATAAAACAAACAACAAACGTTTTTAAAAATGTACGTTCTATGGCTATCAACATCACCCGTAGAACGTAAATTTTTAAAAACGTTTGTTATTTTATGTAATTTATAAAAAAACGACTGCACTTATGGACTCAATTTATCAAAGATGATTATTGTACGGGATCAAGGAGCAAATTTAAGCAGTTGTCATATTTTTAAAACCTCGCATTTAAAAGTGAACTTTTGCGTAACATGACGCAGTTACGTTATTTTGGTGCTGTCAAAAAGAAAATAAACGGTTGGATCTACTTATAGTCGATGTTTTAATTTTTCCTTTAGAATTGATCCGAATATTAACTAGCTACTTATAATTATGGATCAATAGAATTGGGTTCGCTAAATAGAACGTCAAACAAACTCCACAGAACACCATTATTCGGAATACACCTATTTCCAGAAATTTCTAGAATACTAATTACACGGGATTAAAGCCTTCTCTCACAGAAAGGTCCAGAAACTTTGACAAAATTAGTTATTATTCTTACAATTAATTACTATACTTTTGCATTTACGGTACGGAAGTTTGTCAAGGACATTCTTTCTTCGCTACTTCTCAGAAAATAGACCGGATTTTCCTCTGCTTATAGGCGGAAAGGTGAACGAACACGTTAGTAATCCAGCGGTGTTCCTGCGAAATACAATTATTTGTAGTTTTGGTTGTGTCAAAAATCGGAATGCTGGTTCATTTGACCCGTAAATTTTGTTGACGGGCCTGTAGTCTATAACATAAAGACGAATATGTCAGAAAAATCAAATACCACCAATGAATGCACATTCAAGAATAATCTAGAACACGTATGCTTTCAAACAAAATCAGTCTATTCGTTTATACGCCACGATGACAAAGACACTTTTTAGTAAAACGAAGTCCTAGGTTTTAATTATCGGTGAAATGTCCAGTAGTGTACCTACCTACTGATGGATCTCAGTGTGATGGCGGACGAGGTCATAGGACCTCTGTTATGTAATCCTGTAAACCAGAAAGGATAGCCCAAAATTGTAAAGATGGATATAAAGAGACATGTCAACGAGTTGAGGACCCTGATGCCCCAGATATTCATTCCGTCAGTTTGCAATTATTGGACATAATTAGAAATTTAAATATTAGTAAGACCATCGTGCTACAATTTTTTTTTGTGGGGTGTAAATTGATTTCTAGCGTCACGCTCGGGTATGATAAGAAATCTTCGGGTAAACTCGGGACCTTGGCGATTGGGCATCTAGAAATGCGTCAGCCAATGAGAAATGCTGAAAGGGCGTAGCCTCGACATCATGGCATGGCCATATAGAAATGTGTGAGCCAATGGGAAATGCTAACGCATTTCTAGTTGGCCATGCCATGATGGCGAGGCCACGCCCTCCGGTTGCACCCGTGTAGTTTCCAAGGTAAGCTATCAAATTCTAAGTAATAAGTTTTCACTTCTATCAGTTCCTATGACTGCCAATCTATACTAATATTATAAAGAGGAAAGATTTGTATTTTTGTATGTATGTAATAAACTCAAAAACTACTGAACCGATTTCGAAAATTCTTTTGCCAAGAGAAAGCTACATTATCACTGAGTAACATAGGCTATTTTTATTACAAGAAAAAAATAGTGATCTTTGGAATTTTTTACTAAAACCAACGCAAGGTATAAAAAAAACAGCCATAAAATGGCTTTCATCGCATACGCTGCGGAAAGTACCAATGATAGAACCAAACAATGTTCTACAATATTATAGAACGTATTAAAATCTACAAAAAACCTTGCGAGAGCATATGTCTAACTACAGTAGTTACGGCGCTACAACTGCTTTTTTACATTTTAAAAGAAGATAAAAATGCCGATCAACTTAAGACCATGCTATTCATACATTTGTTTTAATTCTTATCAAAATAAATTATTTCTCAATCAAGACTGCTTTATTACCTATTGATTCCTTTTTGAATTATTAAAATCGGACATTCCATTCAAAATATATTACGAAATTAAAAATATCCATCCTAAATATTTGCAACGACGCGACGGCCGGCAGAATTATGAAGAGTGTACATACAGCGTTCATCCCAGTCAGAGTGATTTTATCTCAGAATACTTCTTTATCATGTACCACGTAGGTACATCGTTCCAAGACTACTCAAAATCAAAGAAATCACTTTGAGAGAAGCTTCAATTTCTCGGTGTCCGTTGAGGCTGAGAGAGTTGTTTGTGGTAATATTATTATTTTGTTTTCCCTCGGCATTATGGCACATTTTTGAAGACAATTTGTGTCAAGACATCAAACATACAGCCCAACAACGAGATCCGGATTATGATGTATATGTCGCAGCCGGATTGTATAGTTCGCCGTATTACATTACGGCTAGCCGTTTTGAAAAACGGGGCCGTTTTGTAATGCGGCGGTTCAACGATTAGCCGCATTGTCATTGCAATACGTTCTTCAATAAGGCGGTCCACGTTCAGCCGCATTGTATTACTGCTTATGTTGTAGGAAGACCATATTTAAAAAAATAACAACACAAAATCTAAATTAATTTCATTTATCTGAATAAATTAATCGATTATTTCGTACGATATTCCGTAGTATTTTTTTTACAACATTTTACCTCTCACATAAAGTTTGAAAGCCCATAACTTGATATCGGTGACGGTACACCTTAGAAACATGGTGAACTTCCTTAAACAAGGGTCTATTATCGAAACATGTTCCATCGTAGATAGCATCGTCGCTTAACATCAGGTGAGAGGGTGGTCAAGTGCGAACCTATTATAGTTTTAAAACTACTTGCATGGCTCGCTCCACTCAGGACCTCCCTTGAGCTTCTGGCTCCCTCCCGCATTCTTTTAAATACACTCTAGGGGTAGTAGCACCAAGACTAGGTGGAGTCGGGGTGCTCCGGGTCGGATCTGGGTCTCATGTAACCTACCCGGTCCGATTTAGTCTTAACAAGGTGGACGGTGGAAACGAAATAGTATCCAAGTAACACCCAGGGTGATAAGTGCCACCCTAATAATATTGTGTACGATTCCTCCAAACTCCAGAATCCACTGTCACTTTAGCAATTTAGGAACACACAGTATTCAACGCCATAGTTGTTGTTATATCAGGCAGCGCCATAAGTGTTAAGAATCGGAACTAAAAATTGTCAAAGAGGCGGTTAATCTCTCGCTTTATTACATTACGGCTAGCCGTGTTAGCAATTTAGGAACACACAGTATTCAACGCCATGGTTGTTGTTATGTCAGGCAGCGCCATGAGTGTTAAGAATCGGAACTAAAAATTGTCAAAGAAGCGGCTAATCTCTCGCTTTATTACATTACGGCTAGCCGTGTTGAATAACGTATGGCGTTGAATACATTCAAGTGGTTTTTAAATCAGCTGTATTCAATCCGGCTGATCGTTAAACCGCCGCTTTACAAAACGGCCTTTAACCAACTAAGCCACCAGGCCAGGCAGTTTAATGTTTTTGAACTTTAAAGTTTTGGTTTTTAATTTTGATCTTTTGGAAAAATTTGGTCATGAACATTTCATTTAGCATACCTACTTAACAAAAAATTTGACCCCGTGCGAAGCCGGGACGGGCCGCTAGTTATTTAATAAAGAGTGACGAGACAAGCAGGCCATGTGCCTGATGGTAAGCAACATGCCTGCCACATAACAGCACAGGGACACGCAGCTATTGGAACATGAAGAGTCCAAATCATTGCCTAGCACTGCATTGTGCGCTCGTCACCCAGAGATCTAAGATGTTATATCTCTAAGCCCTGTAATTTCATTGCCCTTCAAACAGGAAGACAGTAATTTCTACCATTTAAATTGTTATTATTTTAGGTACACATCCTGAATGGTTCACGGAAGGACGTGACGTGACGTGACGTGCGGACGTGACGGAGGTGACTCGACTATTTTATGTTGTCTTTTTTTATTATCTCTTTTTTCGATGTAAATACAAATGTAAGGTAGTAAAGTCAGTTCAAGCTGGTTTTATTAACTTTTATTATTTCACAACATTTTACTTGAACGCCAGAATGAATATTTCGATTCTGCGGGCGCTGACAGAAATAGAGAATCTGTTTTACAATATGATATTCGATTTTAAATTTATTTGGTGCAAAATGAAGGTGTATTTTGCATTTCATGGAACTGACTTTGACAAGGTTTCATTGAGTGTATTCCACTTTGTTTCATTGAAGGTTCTGGGAATTGGCTAGATCCGCTGGCCCGTTTTGTTTCAGGGTTCACAAGAAACAATCTAGTTTCAGCCCATCACTGGTAGGTACGCAAAAAATTAGCAACCTCTAACTTAACGAGATAAAATGGCCTATGTGTTAATCCAGGTAATATTCTACGTATTGAATTTCATTGAATTTAGTTGCTAGAGATGCATGTGAACAGACATATTTAAATAAAAAATAAAAAATATTGGTGGACAATTCACACACAACACCATCTGACCCCATACTAAGCAAAGCTTGTATGATGGCGGCCAGATAGCTGATATAATACTTATATAGTTTTAAATATATACTTATTATACATAGAAACACCCAGACACAGCGCAAACATTTGAATTCATCACACAAATATTTGCACTGGGTGGGAATCGAACCCACGACCTTCGGCTTCGCAGGCAGAGCTACTACCAACTAAGTCACGAGGCCAGTCAAGTATTTATGTAGATACATACAAATACCTTCTTTTTGATTTCATTGTATGTGATTGCGTAATATGTGGCTTTTGTCCCATAAATAGTTTTGTTTGAAAAAAACTTGTATACAAAAGTTTTATTCTGAAATTTGTTGTAAAATAAAAAATATAAAACGACAGACAATAGACGGTTTCATAAGGTTTTGTTATCCTATCCCACTAATATTATAAATGTCAATATTTTGATGTTTGTTACTCAACCACATCGCAACGTATGAACAGATCGGCCTGAAATTTGGAACACAGTCATAATATATGTAGGTATGTATATATATTTATGCGCTTTTTATCCCGGAAAAATAACGTGAACGACGGGAACGAGAACTACACAAGTAAAACCGCTGAGCACTGCTAGTATTTTATGTTCAGTTTAATAATAATTTTTAGGTAACCGTATATTAATCACTTTGTAACAATGAGAAATATCGTTTCAAATATGCCTCGTTTAATATTTTAAATCCTTTATTAGGGTTCCGTAAAACGTAAAAACGGAACCCTTATAGATTCGTCATGTCTGTCTGTCTGTCTGTCTGTCTGTCTGTCTGTCTGTCTGTCTGTCTGTCTGTCCGTCCGTATGTCACAGCCACTTTTTGCCGAAACTATGAGAAATACACTGTTGAAACTTGGTAAGTAGATGTATTCTGTTAACCGCATTAAGATTTTTACAAAATTTAAAAAAAAAAAACAAAAATTAGGGGTGCCCCCCATACTGAGAACTGAAGCTCAAAAATTTTTTTTTCATCAAACCTACACGTGTAGTGTGTCTATCGATAGGTCTTAAAAAATTATGTTGAGGTTTCTAATATAATTTTTGTCTACAATGAATAACTTGCGCGAGAGACGCTTCCAAAATAGTAAAATGTGTGTCCCCCCCTCTAACTTCTAAAGTAAGAGAATGAAAAAACTAAAAAAAATATATGATGTACATTACCATGAAAACTACCAACGAAAATTAGTTTGAACTCGATCTGATGAGTAGTTTTTTTTAGTACGTCATAAATACACTATTATTAAAACTTCGATCAAAGTTACAACGAACTACAAGAACTATGTGTACTATGTATATTATGTTACTTGCTGGAACGGAACCCTTCATGGGCGAGTTCAACTCGCACTTGGCTACTTTATTCAACTTGAAACTAATCGTAAAGTCAATGAGTACTAAATCTATAGACACAGTCCAAGGATAGAAAAATACTCGATTCTACGGTAAAACAAACGGAAATGTTAGCTTCAGTCTGTCTCTGAAAATAGTAAAGCTACTGAGTTAGACTAATTACAGGAGATATATTTTTTTATTAGCTGTCCCGTCTAAATCTGGACCCTAACGTAATTAGGGAGAATTCTTTGGTTTCTGATTACAATAGTTATTTGTTGTACAAGAGTGCAAAGTGGCTTTTTAACCGCGTGCTCAATTTTGATGACCGAGCAAGCGAAGGATTCTAAAGTTGAATCACGAGCGTAGCGAGGGATTCAAAAATTACAATCCTGAGCGTAGCAAGGGAATCAAAAGGGCACAAGGTGAAAAATCTTTGCACTCGAGTGCAACACGTAATTTTTCATCCCTTACCTTAGCGAGGAAATTATTAAACGCTTTGTGCATTTTCAGTTTCAGTCAATTCTGTTGGCGTCAAATAAACTTCTTGGTCGCTAGAATCACTTATTTTTAACCTAAGTTTTAAAATTTAACTTTATTTAGCCATGGTTTAAACAATAACAATACGACGTGAAAATACGGAGAGTTGACCGATTGAGGTAAGGAGTTTCAGATGCGTACATGAAAAAGTGTCCGCCCCAATGCATTAATTTATAGTAGCGCTAAATTTGCATCAGGGAACATTTTCAAGGAAATAAAAAAAAAGTACTGTTCAGAATACATGAAAAAAAAAATTGACAGTCATAGGCACTGCCGATAGAAGTGGTAACTTATAACTCAGAATTTGATTGCTTACGTTGGAAACTACGCGTGTGAAACCGGAGGGCGTGGCTATGAACATAGCCATCTAGAAATGCTGACGCATTTTTAAATGGCCAATAAATAAATAAATAAATGGAATGGAAAGGGAAATGTTGAGGCATTTCTAGATGACCAATGGCTATGGTCCCGAGTTTACCCGAAGATTTCTTATCATTCCTGAGCGTGACACTAGAATTCAATTGAGAGCCCACGAAAAATCTGTCTTTGGCCCGCCAAAAGAAGTTTTGACTTCAAAATATATGGTACCTACATGTTTTCTCAAAATAGTAATTGTTTATTTGATGTTATATTTACCTACTACCATAGAATAGATGCTACTACATTATTTTGTACCGCACAAGTAGTTGAAATTATCTATTAGTTACTATTTTAGTAGTCTATAATATTTAATGATTTAACTCGGCAACTCGGCATACTTCAATTCGATTACAATTGATTTTAAAATGTTCTGCCATTTGAAATAACATTATTTACCTCTATCCTCCATACGTGAAAAGAAAATTGCGCGCAAAGCATTTTAAAAAAAGTACACCAAGGAGGTTCCGAGTATGAGTTTTTAACACATTAAAAAGAAATGTATGATGAATTCGGCACCAAGGAGGTAGAAATAAATAGGTTAAATTATGTTTTGAATCCAAAACCTCAGTACACACGCAGTTCCAAATTCAAATTTACTTTACCCTCTATAGGGTAATAGTACATTGTTCACCGAGAGGAGAAAGTGACCGATTACGGATACCGATCGGGAATCGCACTTTCTCTCGAGTGATACATAGTGCTTTATACTACACCTACGAGGAAAATAAATTTTATTTTACTTTTCTACGAAAACTGAATCCTCAAACAACACACAAATTGTAAATGGCGCCAATGGCGTCTGCAATTTTCACATGTTCTTTTTTCAAATTGTTTGACACCATCCAACACACAGCTAGTGGCCAGTGTCGTTTTGCGAACTTGGAGATAAAAACTCACTGTAAAAACTTTTTGGCTTTTGATATTTAGGTTACCAGTGCATAGTCTTACCCAAAATTAAAAAAAGAAAAACCACGTAACACGTAAGAAATGGATTTTCATACACTTTTCTCTCCCGCTTAGATGCGTTTTCTCGCCGCATATTTGTTCGATATGCAATGATGTACTTTCTACCGTAAATTTGATAAAGTATTAAGGTACTTTCCGAGCAGGTGTAGTATAAAAACTACTTTTGCGCCCTGATATCGAGGAGCAAAAGTACTCTTTCCGAGCTGGTGGGATGAAAAATAAATTGCGGGCCGCGGTGATTTGGCCCGGGTTGATCAACTAATGTTATATAAGTACTTACTTAATGAAACGCGAATGAGCAACAGGCGTCAAATTACAAGGTTCGATGTCTGTTGCTCAAAACACGTCTTAACAATTGAATGTACCCAATATTCTGAACTCAGTTTGCAGTCGGTAACAGCGCATAGGCTACTTCATAACCAGAAACAGAGTTTCACAGAGTAGTGAATGCCTTAATTCTACGCTGACGACATTGCAGGCAGACGCTAGTATCAGTAGATCAAAAATAATGTTCATAGGTACCTAATTGTGAAAAGTTTGACAATCTTAATAAATTAAGTATAATTTAATAGAATTGCATAGATGTCGATTTACAGATACCTAATTGGCCTAACAGACGTCGTCCTGCGTTAATTACCATCGCGGTGTAAAAATTGACTTTCACATAACTCTATTTCTTTGAGTTTGACCACATTAATTTTGAAAATGGGATCAACAAACGAAAATGTTCAGCGAACGCTAAGAAGCGGTGCAAAGTTTTACTCCGCGATTGAAATATCTACAAACTCGTGGGTCTGTATAGATGAACCTAAGTGAATAAAAATAAATCTTTTTAAAATTTATTTTTTTATCTTAAAAAGCGTTCACTTCATGTGCCTGATGGTAAGCAGCATGCCTGCCACATAACAGCACAGTGACACGCAGCTATTGGAATATGAAGAGTCCAAATCATTACCTAGCACTGCACTGCGCTCGTCACCCAGAGATCTAAGCTGTTTTATCTCTAAGCCCAGTAATTTCTCTGGAAACATTGCCCTTCAAACCGGAACACAGTAACACTTACACATTGCTGGTTGGCGGTAGATTAACTGGCACAGGTATGTTATTTCCCCAGGCGGACTCTGCCAAGAGCCCTATCTGTGTCTAATGAACAAATTTTCTTGTATGAAGTGCTTAAAACTCAATATATTTGTATTATTTGTGTCATTAAAAATATCAACTCACACATCAATATTCGTAACAAATTCATGGAAGTAATAATTTGATATCAAAAAGCGTACTACTCGATGCTCGAATACAAAATTCTAGGAATGCAACGTCAGTTTCACTGCCTCCCGTAGCCCACCACCCACCACCCACCACCCACCACGCCACCTGCGTGCATCACGGGGGAGACATGTAATGTCTGTGGCTGTAGGGTGTAAAGTTACATATTGGCTTTAAACAATATGTAAGCGTACATTTTCTCCCTATTTCATCCCAAAATCACCACTTATTCATAGGAGACTATGTGGATACCTACATACCAAATTTTCATACAATTAATATCTTTTCAATCGTGTCCTCACGATAAAGCATATTTTTCTTGTTATAATAGTAGTATTCTTTATGTATTTATTTCACTCCAAACCTGTAAAAACCCAGTTTTTCTAAAATTTTATTTATTTACTTCATGTCATAATACTTCAAACATCAATCATCGCTAAGCAACCTCTACCATCTTCATAAGGTTGTAAATGGTTGAAAATGGCACAAAAGTGCCATTCCCTGCTGCGGACTACTGATCCTGCTATGGGCTGCGGACTACTGATCCTGCTGTGAGCTGCTGAACCCGCGAGCCATTCTCTGCTGCGGACTACTGATCCTGTTGTGATCTGCTGAACCTGGTGCAGGCTGCTGAACCCGCGAGCCATTCTCTGCTGCGGTCTATTGATCCTACGATGGGCTGCTGAACCTGCTGCGGTCTGCTGAACCCGCGAGCCATTCCCTGCTGCAAGACACTGAACCCTCTCAGTTCTTTTGATTTCTTTTACATCGTTTCTTAATTTTACTTTACTTTTTTATCATCCCTTTAACTTTTACTACATTTACCTACATTACATTTACTATCATTCCACCCCATCTAATCTCATTTTTTTTTATATACTTGTATTTATTAACCTCTTATTATTTCACCTTTACCTATCTACTACTATATACTTTTATCTTCACTAACGTGACAAGGGCTCCCAACTTTTTGTACGATAAATTAACTATAGAGTAACATCGTATTATGTCCCGAATAAAACTTGTTGATTATCCCATGAATGCTGTTTGTGGCGTTTGTGCCCACCTTTAGTTTCATGAATAGCTTTAAAGTATTTATGATTTATCACCGTGTAGCGGTAAATATTTGATGAGTAGGTACCTATTATTAAAAGTTTATTAATTATACAGCTTCAAAATGACAGTGTGTCTGTTCCAAATTGCGTCATGTTAAAAAAGATTATTGATTGAAATATGTAAACTCATCAAAATTGATATGTTTTATTACTTCGACTTGTGTAAATCGTAAGATTATTATTATTTATTTTTCGTCATCCTTCAACTAGGTATATCCTTCATAATAAAAATTTGACAAATTGTCGAAAATGTCGAGATGGCTTTTTTTACAACTGTGTCAGATTAGGAGAATACGCACTTTTTAGCATGTAATCAACTGACGCCCTCAAGAATTTCTTATGATCAATTTTTTTTATCCTGTATCCGCCTTATTTATATGGGTCATATTTAGTTGAGGTACAAGGTATTTATACCTATATTAATCTGCCGCGCTGGAGTAAATCACGAAATCCCCACTTGGACTCCCCAACCATAAGAATTTTTAAATACCTACATACATAAAGAGTATTATTTATTACATAACGCAACTACAGGATCTCGAACTAAATTGCATTTGTCCTGAATGTTATGATTGCAATAGAGAAACGGTGACCAGCCGTATGTTTGTTCATGCCACACGACGACTGACAGTTTAACGGATTGAATAGTGAATACCTACTTTCTTCAAAAACGTAATAAACATTAAAATACTCTCGCGACTTTCCTAATCCGATTCTACTTCGATTTAAGGGGGCGCCTAAAGACAGAAAATGAAAAAAGGACATTTTCGACGCCGCTCACTGAAGTTAAGAAACTAAAAACTATGACAAAAAAAATATTGACGTGTGGGTACAATCAAGAAGAAGCACAATAACCGAATAGAATTTTAAAAATAGATCAGAGTTTTTTACAATAAAAAAATAAAAATGACACCGAAAAAACCCGTTTTAATTCGAGTACTCGAAATTATCAGCGATGACCCCACATTATTTTTTGGTAATAAAGTTCCTATTTGTACGTTCTAGTAAAGTAACCGAACACTTTTTTAAATTTATGTTTAGTTATTGAGTAATTAAATAAAACTTGGTCAAAAATGGACTCCTGATTAAATATTGATTTTTCCTCCAAACTGTGTCATGCTATTCTCGACTTTATGTACATCACATTAAGAAACGCGTCGCGCGGGTGAAATCTGATTTTTTCCTGGCTTTAGGCGCACTCTTAAATGTTCGATCGGACGGAACGAAGAACCGGAGTAGGAAAGTCGCGAGTTTATTTTGAAATTACGTTTTTCGGTGAATTAGAGTAAACGTCCAGTTTCTAGGATTATATCGCCACAACCGCTGGCACCAGTTGCTTCTGGATCTGGAATCGGTCGGATGGTACATGGATACAGATTTCACCAGACAGTGGTTAACCAATTTGAGGTGTATTTTTTAAAATAAAACAATACTAATTTAAATATTGATTGTGCGTTGCAAAACTTCGGTGGTTGATGGAGACTCGTTGTTTTTATCAGACTCTACAATACATCCTCTTTACTCGTATTTGTAAAACATTCGATCCACTACTACGTATCAAAACAAAGTTGAATAAAAACAAACACGACAATGCAATCGGACCACATCAGACCGAACCTGATCTTTTGTGTAGGTAAACACATTAGCTTCAGGTTTACAATGCCTTTTAATTAATTAATAAGTAGTATATTTATATTACTTTACTATATATATTTACTTTACTATATACTTAATTAGGCTGGGTAGTATGTTACGGCTAGTTTAAAGCCGGGTCACACAGAGGCGATCCGATAGCGATAGCGATCCGATAGCGAGACGATATTTTTTGTAATGTTCGAATTTGTATGCAACCTGACACACAGCAAGCGGGCGCGATCTCATACTCGGTATCGGACCGCTATCGCTATCGGATCGCTATCGCTACCGGATCGCCTCTGTGTGACCCGGCCTTTAGTCGGGAGAACGGAGTTTGTCTTTAAATGCGTAATGCCGCGAATTTAAAACGCGAAGGAAAACATCGCGCAGAAACCGACATGTACCTAGAATCTTTCAAGGTCAGGTGTCATTCAACAAAACTGCACTGAGCTAGTGTGGTGGATTGTGGCCTTGACCCGCTCCTTGCGAGAGAAGGCCCCCGAGTCCCAGCGGTGGGAACATTTAGTGGGCTGTTTAGGCTGCTTATGCTATACTTAATTATTTCTACGTTTTAGTGTTTATGTTTCGGAAGTTAGTAAACATTTTCGATTAAAATTTAATTTTATTGTCCTAAGTTACTTCACACTAAACACGTACTTATAAAGTATTAGAAATAAAATATTATATAAAAAAAAATATTTTTAAAAACAACATTTTATTTAAATGCGCTAAAACAAAGAAAATAAATTGTGAATACAATCAAACTCACTGTTTTATTAAATTTTACAATTTATATTGATATAAATAACAGTTTGTCACGAGAACACAAACATTTTTCTTTTTCAAAAGATCAAACTAATTTTATTTTAATTATAATTTTAAACTTTTTAGTTTTTATTCGAGTCCGAGTTCTTTTTAGTTTTTGGGGACCGAGTCACCTTCGTCCGTGGGGAAGCACCTATATATTGAAACCCCACACGTGGTCCCTGGGTGGTGCTAATCAGGTGACAAACTACCGGTGGTAGGCCTCGGCCGTGGTTGGTGACCACCCACTAGACTAAGTCACGACGCCAAACGGCCTAGCCGTGTTCCGGCGTGTTGTCTAGTGACACCATTAGGGGAAAACGGGTCAGAACAGTTGCTGCATAACTACAAGACCGGTCTGTCACACACCAATAATGTACATCGGGAAGCTAGTCATGGAGGGTAGCGGGATCCGAGGCACGGTTGCCGCGACCGACCGCAGATAGTAGGGGGCCCAAGTAGTGAGCTAGCCACTCATGAAAGGCTGCCCCGCCATCTAGCGAAAAATCCCGGGATGCGCTATCCTGCCGGTTGGCGACCGGATGACAAGGCCAGATAGACATCCCCGGGGGGGCTCGGGCGTCCCCGCAGTCTCCAGGCTAGCTCCCCAATGATGTATTTGCGTTGTGTGTTGTGACCATTGGTCAGTAGTGTGCGGCCTCGTTCTACAGCCGTTTTTTCCACCGATCCTCTCTCAACAAAAATCATGAAAAAAGTAAACAAAAGGAACAAAGTTAAAGAGCGGCTGCACGCCTTGTCGGTTAAAGTGCACCTCACGAATATCCGAGGTCTGCACTCAAATCTCTCAGCAGTTCACCATCACCTCGAGACTGAGCAGCCGTCGCTCTTGTTTCTTACGGAGACGCAGATAGGTTGTCCGTCGGACGTGGCGTACTTAACGTATCCAGGTTACACTCTGGAACACAAATTTAGGCCCCGTGCTGGTGTGTGCCTGTACGCCCGTGACGACATCTGCTGTCGGCGTCTCCGTAACCTTGAGGACACAAGATTCTCCGTTCTTTGGGTATTGATGGACACAGGCATAGACAAAATTATCTACGCCTGTGTGTATCGGTCGCACAGCGGTGACCAGGAGACAACTAGGCTTACGGAATATTTAAGTGAGGCGGCGGACGCGGCGCAACAGAAGTACCCTTCAGCCCAATTAGTGTTACTGGGGGATTTTAACGGCCATCATAAGGAGTGGCTGTACCCATACCGGGACACTGACCACGCTGGGCAGGAAACGAGAAAGCTAGCTTTATCGTTAGACCTAACCCAGCTGGTCCAAGAGGCCACAAGGGTACCCGACGTTGAGTCGCATACACCTTATTGTTTAGACCTTCTGCTGACAACAGATCCAGACCGTTATTCCGTGGTGGTATCTTCGCCGTTAGGCAGCTCCGACCACTGTCTGGTGAAATCTGTATCCGTCTACCATCCGCCTGATCCCAGCCCTAGAGGCAACCGGCGGTTGTGGCGATACAAGTCAGCAGATTGGGATGAGATGCGCTCATTTTTTGCATCTTACCCATGGCAGTCATTGTGCTTCACTTCTGGTGATCCTTCAACCTGCGCGGATGCTGTGACTAATGTAATTCTAACGGCTATGGAATATTACATTCCATACTCCGACGTGGCATTATCCAGCAAAGCTCGCCCTTGGTTTGGTCCTCAATGTAAAAGTGCTGAAGCATTTAAACATGAGGCCTACCTAGCCTGGGTTGATGCTCGACAGCGTAAGGCAAGGGACATACACCAGAAGAAGAAAGCGTTCAACAAGGCTGCTAAGGCATGCAAAAAGGTTCTTCAGAGGGCTCGTTTTGACCACATTAGTCGAATAGGGAACAAACTAGCTTCGTACCCTGCGGGCAGCAAAGCGTTTTGGTCCCTAGCTAAATCGGTCGAATCGAACTTCTGCCGCCCCTCACTACCTCCAATGCTGAAACCTGATGGGACACTGGCTCACACCGCAATGGAGAAGGCAAACTTGTTTGCAGCTCAGTTTGCGGAATCTTCGCGTCTAGATGCTGGTAGCGCGACACCTCCTACTTCACCTGGTTGTCCGACTTCTATGTCAAACATACATATTCGCCAAATAGAGGTTCGCAAAGTGCTACGCAATCTGGACGTGAATAAAGCTAGTGGCCCAGATGGTATTCCTGCCGTAGTGTTGAAGGCTTGTGCGCCTGAGTTGTCTCCAATACTGACGCGCCTGTATAAACTCTCTCTCGAAACTGGACAAGTACCGAAGTCTTGGAAGCTTGCCAACGTGCAACCAGTACCCAAGAAGGGTAGTCGTGCTGACCCTGCCAACTACAGGCCAATCTCGGTCACGTCCATACTCTGCAAGACTATGGAACGTGTCTTAAACCACAGGCTCCTGACGTACCTAGAATCGAACGACCTCCTCAGTGACCAACAATACGGCTTTCGCCGAAACCGGTCCACCGGGGATATTCTAGCGTACGTCACTCACATCTGGAGTGAAGCTATCGAGAGGCACGGGGAAGCACTTGCAGTCTCCCTGGATATCTCGAAGGCTTTCGACAGGGTTTGGCACGATGGTCTTTTATGCAAGCTTTCAGCTTATGGTTTGTCTCCAGGCTTTATAGCGTGGATATCGGACTTTTTGGGGGATCGATCCATAAGAGTGGTCATTGATGGTTGCTCGTCTGATCAAATGGCTATCAATGCCGGAGTCCCTCAAGGGTCGGTGCTCTCTGCGACACTCTTCCTGCTACATATCAACGATCTGTTGAAGCCCGGTATCTTTGGGTACGCAGATGATAGCACTGTTGTAGAGAGCTACATATCTAGCGCGAGAGCCAATAGTCAGCAAACTCAGGCACTGAGAGAGAGTTTGATCGAGCGTTTAAACTTGACCCTTGAGGCAGTCTCTAAATGGGGCGATGCCAATTTGGTCAGGTTTAATGAAGGAAAGACGCAGGCGTGTCTGTTTTCCGCAAAAAAGAGTCCATTCCAACAGACTCCTACTTTTCGCGGTGTATCCGTGCCGGTATCCAACCATCTCGAGCTTTTGGGCGTTACTTTGTCGTCTACGCTTAACTTTGGGTCGTATATCGAGTCCAAGGCTAAATTAGCTGCCAAAAAACTGGGTGTCCTCTCTAAGGTGCGAAGGTACTTTAAGTCTGAGCAGTTGCTCACGTTGTACCAAGCACAGATTCGCTCCTGTATGGAGTACTGTTCGCACCTTTGGGATGGGTCGGCTAAGTATCAGCTGGAGGCTCTGGAGTCGATCGAGAGACGTGCCAAAAGGCTCATAGGCAATGACACCCTCGTGCGAAAAAGACTGCAAAGTCTTGAACATCGCCGAAAAATTGCTAGCTTATCGGTTTTTTATCGGATACACTTCGGAGAGTGTGCGACTGATTTGCACGATCTGATACCACCTTGCCCTTTTTTCTATCGGAATGCTCGCAGCTCGAAAAAGCGACATCGTTTCATGGTTGATGTTCCAAAAACACGAACGAAGCGATTTGACTCTACTTTTGTGATAAGAACGGCAAGACTGTGGAATACGTTGCCTGAGTGGGTATTTCCCGTTAGTTATAATCTTTGTGTCTTCAAATCGAGAGTGAATCGGTTTTTTCTAGGTAAACACGCTCCATCGTAGACCGCATCGTCGCTTAACATCAGGTGAGATGGTGGTCAAGTGTAAACCTATAAAAGTTAAAAAAAAAAAAAAAAAGAGTTTGAATTTGGAGTTTTCCTTCTCCTAGACAGGTTGCAGACCAATGCTATCGACGCCCATCTCACCGATCTCTACAAAACTCTGTGACTCCAAGAGAATTCTTGAGACTTCATCTAAAGGTCCTGGATATCACGTAACACGAGAGTGCTTGTCAAGACTATTCAAACGAGTCCAAACTCGTTGGTCTTATCTTATTTAGTTTAGGAGTTCCTATGGCCACCTTCCGGCGCCCTCTTGAGACCCTGGCTGTCATGTAGCACGAGAGTGCTTGTCAAGACTATTCAAACGAGTCGAAACTCGACGGTTTTGTCTTGTTTAGTTTGGAAGATCACCTTCACCTTCAGATATGGTCACCTTCCGACGCCATCTTGAAATCAGCTTCATGGTACCATATTATTGCTTTGTCACCAAAGTTACGCAAGTAAACCAAATTTCAACCTAATCTAACGACAGGAAGTGGTTCTAATTTAACTCCCAAGATTTGTCCCAAGTCCCAAGATTTATAAGCTTTTATTTAAGGTAAGTTAAATAAAAGCTTATAAAAAACTTTTGAACACCGCACTGTAGTAACATTTAAAAAAAGTAAACCAGTATGCCCAACATTTAACCCTACTCTTACCTTACGAAATATAAACAACGCAAAACTTTGTATGAATATACCTATTATGATACAGAAAGGATTTGAATGAAAGGACATTGTTCAAAATGGGCTATCCGTGGACAAAATGTTCTTGATAATTTGATTTTGTCAAAAAATCGATTTATTATTGTAATGAATTATGATGTATTATTTTAGTACCCAGATTAATAGACAAAAAGTTCATTATATAAGTAATTTAATCTTTATTTCCGACTTTACAACCAATTATATTGCCAGTCTATAAGCTTTGAATGATGTCGATTTTTTTCTCGAATAAAATCGATTTCTGTAAATCGATAGAAAAAATCTTCTAATAATTATGCATGAAATAAACAATTGATATCGAATTTAAGTTGTTTTCAAGCGACACTGTAACTAGCTTTTTTGTGCAATGGTTTTTCATCGCACCCGCTTTTACTTTACAACGCCACAAAAAACAAAATCATCTACTTAGACAGTTTTCCCACCGCCGGCGATACAACGAGTAACTATCGACTATTTTCTCGCTCAAGAAACGTAGAATAGATATACATTCCGTGTACCTAAATAAAAGAGATGCATATACAAACAGTTGATCGCTGACTGTTCACGCTCTCGACGAGCACTTCGCACTCGCTCAGCGATACTCGCTAAGCGATTAGACTTAAAACACGCCGAGAGAGCAACCAGTGGTTCATTTCTGTCTATTCAGTGTGGATCTGAACGTACACGTTATTTTACGCCGCGAGCGAGTGATGCGATAATCGCTCGCCTCATTCGCACACTCGCATAGAGCCGAGGTACACAACTATGGGAACTACGCACTCGCTCCCCGCGGCTCGCCAACTCGTTTCTAATTCTAGCTTTACTCGTTCATCGTAGCCGGTGAGACGACTGCCTAATGCTGAATAAACAGTAAACAATAATTCCGTAGAGCAGTATTTATAATCATCTACTTATTTTAACTACTAACTTGTGAATATTTTAGTTATTATTTTAATCAGCAGCCACCATAATAGAATTGCATCGATTTTATCCACACGATCACTATCGATTTTTTTAGATCGATATTAATTTATTTTTTACCATGGCAGCACTGAATATGTCGATGCAAAATGCGTAGTTATTAGCTGTTTGTTTATGTTTATAGTGTCATGTGTTTCGTATTTGGAAATTGTGTTATGATGTGTTTTTGGTTGATGAAAATGCATTCTTGGGACCCTACCTGACCCTCGGAAATCGATGGCATCGTCCAATAACGACTCTGGCCCTCCGATGGTACAAAATGTTGTAGTTTTGTTTAAAAATAACCTCGTCAACGTTCATATTACTTATGGGAAATATGCGTAAGTAATTTTTCTGCTACTACCAAAAGATAATATTCTGATATCAACTGCTAGAAGCCATCAAGTTTAATATATGATATCAGTGACAGTCAATGGCCACGTTTAGCCCAAAGTCCCTTATAAATGAACAATGTCCTTTGGTACATAGATTCATAATTTCATAATTAAGAATAGTGGTCTGGAATAACAATACAATTAGTATTATAAATGTCAATGTATGGATGTTTGGATGTTTGTTGCTCAATCACGTCCTAACGTATGAACGGATCGGGCTGAAATTTGGAACACAGATAGATTATAGTCTGGAAGAACACATAGGCTACATAGGCTTTTTATCCCAGAAAATCAACAGGATCAACGGAAGCTTCGCGGGTAACACCGCGGGGCGCTGCTAGTACCTACTAACCACAGAAATCTAAATAATAAATTATTATTTATACTAACTATAAAATCACAGGTATAGGTAACAATCTATGAAGTAATACTGAACCGTTTCAATAATAACACAGCGCATTTAATTCTATTGTGGCACTAAGTAGTTAGCCCAACAAGGGCGCCCGGGCCAATCTCAGTTTCACAGTGCATAGCAACGTTCAAACCTATTTGTTTTGAGTGACTAATCACATTTTCGCTAGACGATAACTCGATCTAAATGAACCCTTCAATTCGGGAGAGTGCATCTCGGAAGTGTATAATAGGATTACCCTTTGTCCAGCGCATAAGCCACCTGTCTACTATAAATAGTCAAGCTGAAGAGATTTTTTTGTTTGGATGCGCTAATCTCATGAAGTGCTGGACCGATTTTTTTTTTTTCATCGTTGGATTTCTGCGGTTGCGATTCCCGAGTGCTATAGGTTAAATATATATTGAAACCGGGACGGGTTCGCCCATCGATATAAATCACAAGATGTGCCCTGAGCACCTTGAAATTGTTAACAAACTGCGTTTCTGTGTGTAGCGTGAGCGGTTTACAACTACCAATTTCCTGGACCCCTAGAATCGCTAGCGGCGAGGTATGCTGCGGTTCTACTTATTTTGGTTGTTGACAACGAATTACGACAGGTATAAATGTCCAGCGTTCACCGCTTCCTACAATCGACTAAAACGAAAACAGTGAGCTCACTCTTCCCAACGATAAAAACTGTAATTTTGTCTTTGTTCAGTCTGTTAGAAAAGTCATTTGAAGGGGTACAGAAACCTGCAACACAAGCTTTGCTTAGTGCAGGTTCTGTGTGTTCTAATTGTATAAGTCAAGTTTTTTTTAAGCAAAGGAATAAGGAATTAAAAAAATATTTAAAAGACACGTAATTATAAAAATTTAGTACCTATCTCCGAAAAATTTAAAAACTGACTCACTTTAAAATTAAATTGAGACACTAGGCCAGTAGAATAGAATTTAACATTGGACTATTCCGATTAAACCAATTTTTGCAGTGAAAACTTCTTTTGACCCATCATTGACAGATTTTTCGTGGGCTGTGAATTGAGCTCAAGCGTCACTTTCGTAAGCCATCTAAAAGCGTCAGCATTTCTAGACGGTCATGGTCATGGCCACGCCCTCCGGTTTCACCTGCGTAGTTTCCAAAGAGAGCTAGCTATCAAATTCTGAGTTATAAGTTTTCACTTCTATCGGCAGTATATTCTATTTTTTTATAAGGTTTAAGATCACTTACTGAGCATAAAATCACAAAATCCTGAACTAACCGGGTGGAGCTTTATGGGGTCTGTGGCTCGGGAACTTTAACGTGATGCACCCTGGGTATCACACACCAACTTGATTCTGCATCTTGTGTAATGGCGAATCCCGATCGGGGCTGGTTTTACACGCGCTCCTGTCCCCCTTGAGCTGTACGTGTAGAGGTTGAGGAGAGGGACTGGAATACTTGGGAAGATTACTCGACTGATGCATTTATCGGCCAAGTAAAATTCTTAAGTCTTCCAGATGAGGGTCCTCTCTCAGGAGGATGACCACTCTGATTAGCAGAGTGTTCAGTGGAAGGACAACGGCCGCGTTGCGGTCATAGAGGCAGAACCGTGGCTATCCTTAGCCGTGGTGGTGAGGGTGGACCTATCGCTGCCAACCATTGTAGCTAAGGTGCTCCACAAAAGAGATCGTGTAAGGGCCGAAGTAAGGTGGTGGAGACCTTTAGCTTCTCCACTTAGACAGAAGTGGACACGGGCGGCGAGACTAAAGAGCTGCCACTCTGGCTCGCATCGCGTCTCCCCTGGAAAGTCTGGCACGTTGGACGTTTACGGCCGTCCAGCACCCCCCTATCCCCTGTGAGGCGGGCTCGCAAGGGCGATGGTGAGTCAGAGTTGTTGATTGAGCCTAGCCCTTTATTCCACTATTTTTTTTTATAAAACTTACCGTTTACGATTTTTGCCCCCATTTAATCTAAGAATTGGATTTACACGAAACCCTAATGAAACCAGTCCAATTTTGCGCTGTAACATATTATGTATTAAGACTTCAACCCATGAGGTTAGGATTTTTGACGTTCAGTAGTTTGTTGAAATGCTTGAGATTTGTCAGGCGGTAGTGGTAGCGGCCCTTCAGCGGCAGACGACCCATGTGCTGCAATGTCTTCACCAGTGGGAGGAACTGATACATCCGACCCATTGCTTCTCCTAGACAGAACACGAAGGAGTTCTCTTGATACGCTGAAAACAGAGTAATGCATTGTACTACAACTGTTTGTTTGTAATTTTAAGAAAGGATTGTAAATCAAGGTACATTTTAGAAATTCAACATTTATTTTATATCAAGTAGTAGGAGATCCCACTGTACAACGACCATCACGAAGCTGGTTATTTAATATAAATTTACTCCTTATTTGATTACTTGTCTTTATTTAGTTTCATTTATTTTCCATCCTACACGTCCATTTATCACGGTTGCCTAGAAGATATCATATTTAGCGATAAAGTCGCTATTTTCTACTAAATTTTAAGTTTGTTTTGTTATGTGCAATTGGAATAGTAAAATAAGAACTTTTAAAGCTTTAATATAATTGAGCTAAAAGTGGCTACGAATAGTTCGTGCATACGGTGCTGCTCGCCAGTTCTATTAGCTTATATTTGGTTTGACACGCTAGCGTGTTTTTTTTTTAAATATAGCATAGAGTGACGAGACGAGCAGGTCATGTGCCTGATGGTAAGCAACATGCCTGCCACATAACAGCACAGTAACACGCAGGTATTGGAACATGATAGTCCAAATCATTACCTAGCACTACACTGCGCTCGTCACCCAGAAATCTAAGATATTATGTCTCTAAGCCCTGTAATTTCTCTGGAATCATTGCCCTTCAAACCGGAACACAGTAATGTTTGCACATTACTGCTTGGCGGTAGAATATTTGGCAAAGGTGTGGTACTTCCCCAGGCGGACTCTGCTAAGAGTCCTACCACTACAAAGATAAGATAAGTGTGTTAAGATGTTTTAAAAATTTTGATACTTAACAATATCAATCATAAATAAGTAAATCAAATATTAAAAACAAATAATTGTATAGTATATTCTTTTGACGTGATAACGTCTTATAATTCGATGAAGCCGGCTGCACGCCCACAAAACATGACGTCATGTACCGTTACCGCGTTACCGTCGGTCGTTACCTCGCCGCATGTTTGTTACAGTTGTATTAATTATTTCTACCAGTAGTTCAAGCGGGGATGTAGCTCAGTGGTAGAGCGTTCGCTTTGCATGTGAAATGTTCGGGTTCGATCCCCGGCATCTAAAAGTTTTTTTGCATTGTTTTTTGCATTGTTTTGATTGAAAATTACTAAATTCTACTGATTACTTTTTACATACAAATCTATTAAACAAATGAAATTAAAATTTTCTTTTGAAAAATGCTACCATTCCATCAGTATTTTCTTAAGACGTTGTCACGTTCTATCGTCAGTAAACCGACTTTACAGACAAACATTTTTTTTGTACTGCTCTACGCGCGTCGCCATTTAGATTAGATAGCGTTGTTAGCATTTCTCCCAAATGAAAGTAGCTACTCGTCCTACTGGTAATATTTTTTATACTGTGGTTGCTTGAGATTTAGGCAAATTACACTTTAAATTCAATGTGGCCAACTTTTAACGTATATCTACAAATATTAATGTCTGTAGTCGTGTTCTTAGCACGGGTCTATTCTCGGGAATAAATTAAAGGTTGTTTTGTTATGCACTTTAGGTAGGTACTGGTATTTACATATTTTCCAGCGTACTTACGTCCATGATCCGAGTGTAATGACTGACTGATTAGCGGGCTAAACGCAATGTAATCAGAAACCTTGTGTCCCTACAGTTCAATAGCTTAGTTTTTTTTAAAACTGATGCTAACCTCTGTTCGTAATAAATACCATTTTAAGAAAATAAAGCAAGAACTCTTTCTTCGAGATAATACTGCAATATCATTGTAAATCGATAGTTCATTATTTATTGGAAAAATACAGCCCATCCGATCCAACAATAAATAATTTTTTGGTGGATACTTTACACACAACACACAACATCATGTGACCCTAAACTACTCAAAACTTGTACCATGATAGCTTCCGTTTCCAACTCTACGTTTTTTAACATAGATCTATTGGTATTGGTGGATAACGTAATTTAGACCTTTATTGCAAACCAAAGAACAATACGAACTACAAACCTACCAACACAAAGGGTTTGTTCGGTCGTCCCTGCCCCGTCGTCCCCACTGAGGACGAGTGGGAAAAAAAAGTTTTGTTCGTCCCCAGTGGGGACGATTGGAACTTTTTATTTCCCACTCATTCCGCTATTGACCGAGAGTCAAAAAGCATTGATCACAACTTTATAGTTAAAAATAATTAAAAAGGCCTAAGTTCTAATACTTTAGTGTGGTGTATTATAAACATTCATTGTAATCCCACTAATGTTATAAATGTCAAAGTATGGATGTTATGTTTGGATATTTGGATGTTTGTTGCTCAAGCACGCCGTAACGTATGAATGGATCAAGCGGAAATTTGTAATACAGTTAGATTAGTCTGGAAGAATACATACTTTTTATCCCAGGAAAATAATAGGACCGGGAACTACGCGGGTAAAACTGCGGGCCACTGCTGGTTTCCAATAATTTAAGCAAACATTAAGGAAATACAAACGTAAAAAAAAATACGAATTAAAAATACGTATTATTATAAATCTTTTTTTTAAATAAATATTTGAATCACTATTTATGTAGCCAGGTACTGTATCATCGGTAAATATAATTAATTTAGATAAATATTTTTAATTTGTTGATTATCTGTGATACGCAACATTAAACTGCAAGAATTATTATAAATAAGTTGATTACCTGTGATACGCACATTATAAAAGTGTAGGAATTATTGTAAATAAGTTGATTAGCTGTGATGCGCATCTTAATAGCGAAAAATTATTATAAATTAGTTAATACTGTACTAATTACCTCAGTTTTTTTAATTATATTCAATCAAAAACATTATCAGTCACGCTTCCTTCATTCACGTGTGCATGTTTTGTGGGAAATTTTATTTCGCTATTCGCGGAATAAAAAAATGAGACCCAATTCCTTTTTACGTTTGCAGGTATAGATTTTGTTATTTGTTCGTCTAAATAGTTTAATACATAGTATGTAGCGAAATTTCGATTATCAATTTTTTTCTTTGACATCCTAAACCAGGGAGGTTTTTATATGGGCACCCAATGCCCCCAAAGTCGCACCGGAGGCACACCGAGTTTTACAATAAATTACAAACTTACAAGTTTTGTTACACCGTGCGCCCAAGAAAGAATTGACAAAGAAAGGCCTGTATCTATAATATCGTTTTTTTTGCTAAATCTGATGAAAATTTAAACTAAAAAAGTGTCTTATGTGTGTGTGTCAAATAAATTCGCGAATTATTAAAAAAAAAACAATTTATGCTAATCGTATGCATTTTTTTTGATGTTTGTTATATCATATACAACAAATTTAAAACATAAAATCACTACGTTTACCTCATAATTTAAAATCTTATAGCTTCAGAACACTTGAGAACTCGAAAAAAAATCGAGTCAAGTGTCAAAAATGTACATGTACATTACAAGTATATACTTAAGCCTACTACTGTCCACGCACGCGTCTTTTGTCGAATGCATGCATCCTACGAACAAACGCAAGACGTGCGGCTGTCGTGTCGTCGTTTCGTGGACACAGACTTCATTATTTGTACGCAAGATGCAAACATTCGTCTTGCATCCGACAATTGTCGAAATCGTGCGGATGTCGTACAGCTACGTGGACAATTGGCCTTAATTATTAACAAAAGATACCGCTAGAAGCGTCTTGAAACGCTCTTGAAAATAATGAGCTTAAACACGTACAACCATGGTGGCACTTCATATGCCAAAGCGTACTTATACAACACACTTAGGTAACCTGACACCCGTATTCCCGCCAAAATTGTAAAACGCAAATACCTACGGGACTAACGAGTGAGTTATCGATCACCTCAATCACTCTTCTCTATCTATCACATGTTGCGTCACAGGCGGCCGCGGAGGAAGGGTAAAGTGAAATGCGTTAGACAGCAGAGGCCAATATGGCGGCGTTACTTGTTAAGTTACTTAACGTTTTTACTAACTTAAATCGAGTATTTTGTCCAAAAATGTTTAGTTACATAATCTCTACAAGTAAAGCAAAAATAAGATTCATTTTTACCGCACATTTATAAAACCACACAATTGTTTATATTTCTTAACAAACAACAATATATGTCTAACTAAAATAAAGGCACAAATTAAAATGGCTGTTTATAATATTTACGCTCAAAAGATATTCTTCTGGCACATTAACCCTTCACACGTTTGACGCGAACTCGCGGAATGCTGCGCGCGTGCTGGCTAGATCATTATCACAAATTCATAGTATATTTTCACAATAATATACATACATTTATATATCATAAGAAAGCCCTTGAAATGTCGTTTACGATTGTATTAATTTCTTGGTACTTATCACATTAATTAATTCTGTAACGATACACAAAGTTTATATTTCACGCCCGTTGAAAAAAAGTTTTGGATTTCACAGCACTTCAATGTTATTACGCTTTTTTACTAAGAAAAGAACATAACACACAAATAATAATTATTAGTAGATTATAATAAAATACAAAAAAAAACACATTACCTGGTTTATAAAAAAATAGTTATTTGTTGTACAAGAGTGCAAAGTGGCTTTTTAACCGCGTGCTCAATTTTGATGACCGAGCAAGCGAAGGATTCTAAAGTTGAATCACGAGCGTAGCGAGGCATTCAAAAATTAGAATCCTGAGCGTAGCAAGGGAATCAACAGGGCACAAGGTGAAAAATCTTTGCACTCGAGTGTAACACGTAATTTTTCATCCCCCCCTAGCGAGGAAATTACTAAACGTTTTGCGCATTTTCAGTTTCAGTCGATTCTGTTGGCGTTAAATAAACTTCTTGGTCGCTAGAATCACTTATTGAAGTGAAAACTTCTTTAGGCGCGCTATAGACAGAATTTTCGTGGGCTGTGAAATGGATTCATCAATCGTCACGCTTGGATATGATATGATAATATCGGATCGGATATGAAATCTTCGGGTAAACTCGGTAAAAACGGCCAGGTAGGTACCAGGGCAACAGAAACAGTAAAGAGTTTCGATTACCTACCTGCAACAGCCCAGCGTTTATCTCCAGATACCAGGACAACAGAAATATAAAAGAGTTGCGTTTGCCCCTAGGTACCAGTACCAGGGCAACAGCAAGTTTTCACTTCTATCGGCAGTTCCTATGACTGCCAATTTTTTTTTATTATGGTATTTCGGTTTTTCACTTGTATTCAATTTTATAAGTTTTAAACTTAAGTTTATTTAGCCATGGTTTTAACAATAACAATATGACGTAAAAATATGGAGAGTTGACCGATTGAGGTAAGGAGTTTCATGCGTACATGAAAAAGTGTCCGCCCAAATGCATTAAATTATAGTAGCGCTAAATTTGCATCAGGGTACATTTTAAAGGAAATTAATAAACGTACTATTCAGAATTCATGAAAGAAAAATATTGGCAGTCATAGGCACTGCAGATAGAAGTGGTAACTTATAACTCAGAATTTGATTTTTACTTTGGAAACTACGCGTGTGAAACCGGAGGGCGTGGCTATGAGCATGGCCATCTAGAAATGCTGACACATTTTTAAATGGCCAATGGGAAAGGCTGAGGCATTTCTAGATGGCCATTGGCTATGGTCCCGAGTTTACCCGAAGATTTCTTATCATTCCCGAGCATGACGCTAGAATTAAATTTACAGCCCACGAAAAATCTGTCTTTGGCGCGCCAAAAGAAGTTTTGACTTCAAAATATATTGTACCTACATGTTTTCTCAAAATAGTAATTATTTATTTGATGTTATATTTACTACATTATTTTGTACTGCACAAGTAGTTGAAATTATCTATTAGTTACTATTTTAGTAGTCAATAATATTTAATTATTTAACTCGGCAACTCGGCATACTTCAATTCGATTACAGTTGATTCATTCATAGCATTTCAAAATGTTTTGCCATTTGAAATAACATTCTTTACCTCTATCCTCCATACGTGAAAAGAAAATTGCGCGCAAAGCATTTAAAAAAAAGTACACCAAAGAGGTTCCGAGTATGAGTTTTTAACAAATTAAAAATAAATGTATGATGAATTCGGCACCAAGGAGGTAGAAATAAATAGGTTAAATTATGTTATAAATTCAAAACCTCAGTACACACGATGTTCTAAATTCAAATTTACTTTAACCTCTAGAGGGTAAAAACGACTTTTGCGCCCTGATATCGAGGAGCAAAAGTACTCTTTCCGAGCTGGTGGGATGAAAACGTTCTTTGTCGTGGTGCAAAATGGCGTCGGACGACGGCGACACAGAAATGGCGCGGTGGCATCAGTATTTTTTTATATTTTTAAGCCAAATGAAGCTTTATTTCTATTTTGTTAGCAAGCCTTCCCACAAGATGGACCGACAATCTGGTGAAGGTCGCCTGAATTCGTTGGATGCGGGCGGCGCAGGACCGGTCTTTGTGGAGATCTTTGAGGGAGGCCTTCGTCCAGCAGTGGACGTCTTTACTGATATGATGATGATGATCTAACAAAATCCAAAATACTTACAATAAAAAAATATATTAAACGAATGAAACGCGATATCGCGTGCTGTCTTCCAGTAAATTAAGATATTTACATTTTAAAAGTTGGAAATTATGCCCACTATTATAATATTCGAATCTTTCGAAGTCATCCGCCAACCCGCACTGGGCCAGCGTGGTGGATTATGGCCTCAACTCTCTCCTTGCGAGAGAAGGCCCCGAGTCCCAGCAGTGGGAACGTTTAGTGGGCTGTTGATGTTGATGATGATTATATAATTGGGCTTTAACTTTGTTTTCTAAATTATTACAATAAAATAGCAAAAAAGCATTTTATCTTAGCATAAAAAATACGAATAGTCGTACTATAAGTAACTAAGTATCTTCTTTATTATGTAAATATAGGTATTTGTCTATGTATAGTTACAGGTCGAAGTCTATTTATAGATATTTGCACAGAATTGTGTGCATATGGGTATTTATAAATTTGTTCTTAAGATTTATCAAATCTTGTTATTATTGTAAACGTTTAAGTTTATAAAAATATGAGTGTATGTTTGGTACTCTTTTACGCAATAACTGAAAGATGAAATTTTGTACGAAGATAAATTGTAGTCTGAAATAATACACAGGCTATATTTTATTCCGGGAAAATAACGGAAACGGGAAATACGCGGGTCCTTCTATTAAAGTATATGGATAGCCTTGGGGTTCGATAATGTTTATAAAATTATTTCATAACCCATTCATCCAAGATGTTTGTTTTAATACATTTGTTTTAATAGGTACGTTTGTTTTACATAAATCACGTCTAGTGTTTATTAACGGTATAACGCATATACAATTTTACTTTTACTACACCAAAACCAAATACGATCCCAAAAATACACAATTCAATTAGAATAACTAAACAAAAGCTTTTAGACTACAGGCCCGTGAACAAAATTTACGGGTCAAATGAACCACCAGGAGACCTATGTAGGATAATAGAAGGGTGTGAAGTATTAAGATTCAGCACTATGCCGTCACTTGTAAGCTGTCCAACAGAGTGTGATTGAAGAGGGGGGGTTGCAACCCTCTACCATTTCTCCTTGTCGCATGATTTTTGTACGGCATTGCGAAATAATGGATTAGAAGAGGTATCAAAACTGAATGGAACCAATGCCGTACTTAATCAAATGACCAAATTTGCTCTGTAAATTAAATAAATAAATATTGGTGGACAATTCACACACAGCACCATCTGACCTCAAACTAAGCAAATTACTGGTACTCTGTAAATTTTTCCGGCAAACTAATAATTAAAAAGTTAAAATTTATAATTTTTATAGTTTCAATTCCTCTCCTAATCCATTATTACGCAATGCCGTACAAAAAACATGCGACAAGGAGAAATGATCGAGGGTTGCAACCCCCCCTCTTCAACTGTACTCAGTTGGACAGCTTACAAGTGACGGCATAGTGCTGAATCTTATTACCTTATACCCTTCTATCATCCTACATAGGTCTCCTGGTGGTTCATTTACTACGTAAATTTTGTTCACGGGCCTGTAGTCTATTTCACCCACGGTGAAGCTAACAAAATTCCCTTGATGGGCCTTTCGCCTAGGTGTTGCCTCCAAGCTGACAACGATACCGCCACCTAGCTTGCACAGTGTTCCGGCACTACTGAAGTGAGCTGCGATGATGGGAAGTAGGCAACGCGTCTGTAGGATGAAGGCCGCGGCGAAAATGGACTGCCAAGTATTACGGTGCACCGAATTTGCTGTGCGCCGCGGCCTTGACGGTGTCGCCATTTTTAGATGACAAACACGGTGTGGCTTCACTTTTCTTTATGTGCTTCAATAGTTAGGACGGTTAACGTTTTGGCTTTTAAATATTAGTAATACTAACATTATGACAAGTGATATTATGTGTAATGATGATTAGTAGTAACTAATATTAGGATGTAATTTTTATGACATTCAATTTTAGGGCTAAAGATACTATGCAAATCAACAGGGAACCATGCAAATGATATGACAACATACAAGTATAGCTACTAAAAAGTATGCGCATCTAATATTATGTCTACAAAATATTATGACAAGATATGTGCGGAACAACTATAGGGCAAAAATATTATGTGAATGAATAGAACATCTAAGCAACTACTTGATTACTACTTGAAATATACTAAGGATGAATTGACATTAAGCGAAATGGAGGCAAATGTGGCGAGAAATTCTGATTTCATAACCAAAAGGTCGAATGTCGCCTGCCTTTGATTTTTCTTTCCAATGGTATTGTAATATACGCGTTTGTTGCCGCTATTTATTATACCGGTGAAAGAAAAATCATGTGTTCCTCGAAATGCATATGCTACCTTACGTATCAAGTTATGGTCTTGACTCTTTCCTTCTGCAATGAGCCAATACAGTCATCTGTACGCATATCGAATGAAATATTTCGTGCAATATTATAAAAGAATGTTAAAGAATGTACCGGAGCTGTGCGAAGTGGGGCTCTTGTTCTCGTAGTACTGCTTGCACTGCGCCACGTCCATAAAGCAGTGGTTGAGGAACATAAGCGAGGGCTCGCGTGCGATTCGGCCTGGCAGCCCGCACACCGGCGCGTACGTCTTAGGGCACGTCTGTGAAGAGAACAGTTTGAACATGCTTAGAATACATCGTTTTTAGGGTTCCGTACCCAAAGAGTAAAAACGGAACCCTATTACTGCGACTTGGCTGTCCGTCCGTCCGTCCATCCGCCTGTCTGTCACCAGGCTGTATCTGAAGAACGGTGATAGCTAGACAGTTGAAATTTTCACAGATGATGTATTTCTATTGCTGCTATAACAACATATACAAAAAATAAAATAAAAATAACATTTAAGGGGGGCTTCCATACAACAAACTTGATTTTTACCGTTTCTTGCTCGATTAGTCCGTCTCAAGCAAACTAGATGGCGCCACTACTAAAAATAAAACGCGATATCGAATTCATCATCAGAATCATGAGGTAAAAAAATTAAAATAACTTTTTGCCTGTCTGCGGAAATTGCGATGTATAAGAAATGCCGGATAAAGCCAAAAGGGTTTTCGCCGTTTATTTGGTAATGGTACGGAACCCTTCGTGCGGGAGTCCCACTCGCACTTGGCCGGTTTTATTAAACTTCGCGATTTTTTACCGAGTTCAAAGTCAAAGTTCTTTATTCATAAATGTACAATTTACACGTCAATTTTAAAAAACAAAAAAAGAGCAGACTTAGAGTATACATTTTTAAAGTTTAAATTTAACATTTTATTGTACAATAATAAGTATCGTAGAAATAACTTCATCGAACCAGTTTATCAAACCGGCCGGTATTTGTTTTATGTATGTACTTCTAATGATCCGACTATTTTTTGTTTAATGTAGAATAGCTGCCATTTGGCCCCTTGTACATTTTATACAGTTTGGCTTAGTAGTTTTCATTTTATGAACAGCCTGTTTTGCTCCGGACGATGTAATCATGTGTAGAGATTTACTACGATAACATGGCCCGCCCCTCCAAATTACTGTTTTAATGTGTGTAGTCACATCCTTACGAAAGAGTTTGTACGTAGTTGTAATTATTCGTATGTAGTTGTAATTAGTCGAGCAACAAATCCATAGATTTGCTAGCTCGACTAGGTGTTTGACGGCAGTAGCAGTACGCATACATGCGTTGTAAATACTTTCACAAATACTTTCAAACGTTTTGAATTCTGGAGGGGTGGGTCATGTTATCGTAGTAAATCTCTACTGCTATTAGGAAATCAAACCAACTCTAACAGGTAGATCAATACTACCTATAAATACTACTGCCTACTTACTTACTGCCTACTTACTGCATACATTTTATCTATCGATTAGCCTTTTGACTTAGCTGGCCCCGACTGTAAATAGATGAGTGGGTAGGTAGCGCTTACATCAATAATTATAGGAATTTACTAGCTGACCCCGCAAACGTTGTTTTGCCTTAGTGAACAACCCTTGTCACTTAGGGGTATGAAAAATAGCTAGTAGCCGATTCTCATACCTACAGAATATGCATATAAAATTTGGTTAAAATCAGTAAAGCCGTTTCGGAGGAGTACGGAAACAAACACTGTGACACGAGAATTTTATATATAAGATTTTTCACTTTTGAGTGCCTATTTGTGGTTTTGAAGTCGGTTTTTAAACGTAGTTTTATATATTCATTTACCTGTGTCCCTAGGTTACAGAGTTTTTGCGTTGTTTAGTAGTCTGTAGAATCTCAAGGTCCTGCCGAGTTAGCATACAAGTCTTACAAGTAATAAAATAAAATATCGTCAGGAGGTTCCTCGCTCTGCAGCCCTAACCACCGGTAGCATGGGCGTGGGTCCGCTGCCAGCGTCGTCCTAAGTATAGATTTTTATAATTCTATTGTGTTGTTTTTTTAAAATAATATTGTTAGATTCTACTTAAGAAAATGAATAAATGACTGAACAACTAAGAATAAGAATTGCTGGACATTTCACACACAGCACCATCTAACCCCAAACAAAACAAGGCTTGTTATGAGAGCCAGAAAACTGATAATCTTCTTATATATAAAATTCTCGTGTCACAGTGTTTGTTTCCTTACTCCTCCGAAACGGCTCTACTGATATTTACCAAATTTTATATGCATATTCAGTAGGTCTGAGAATCGGCTACTAGCTATTTTTCATACCCCTAAGTGATAAGGGTTGTTCACCCCAAAAATTTTTTTTTAAATTTTCGGACAATTTTTTTTGTTTTTATTTTTTTATAATGTGGCGTTAACAAATACATACAACCCTAAATTTTTATCCTTTTATCACAAACCCCTATTTTTTAATTGGCATTTTAGTAATTTAATCATTTGACAGTGAACGCCTCCTAAACGGCGGGACCAATTTGAATGTTTTTTTTTGTGTGTGTATTCGAAGATGGTTTAAATTCACAAATAAGCCCGGCAAATGACGCTGCAGACTTAGTAATGCTTATAAATTAATACGTATCTACTAAGTATTCTCGAATTATAGAGAGGCCTATACCCACCAGTACGGTAAAGGGGGCTGGCGATGATGTTGATAATATAATACATATTTATTTGAACTCATCTTGTAAATATAACAAACACATCATGATAAAAAATATGATTTACATACATTGAAGTTTTGGCAGCATTACAACCGCCGTGGTCACGAGAGGACTCGTTTCGTCGTATAAAAACGTCAGAGGTAATTAAATCCATATCGTGATTAAGTCCTGTGTTATGTTAACAATATCCCACCAAAAACATAAATATGAAATGAGAGCCAAGTTCAATACTATGATAAATGGCTTGATTGTTGACTTCAACAACAAAAGAAGGGAGATGTAAATGGGAGCCAAGTTGAATGATCAGTCTTGTAATTGATTAAAACAACATAGAATATTTTGTAAGAACTTACAAGCTTTAGAATAGCGCAGAGGCTCCTTTGATTGCGAGAAAATAACAGGAACAGGAACTTCGCAGGTTAAATCATGGAACACTGTAGTAAGTTATATGATCTCACACTTTCGATTTTACGGCTGATATAGATAGTTACGACTGGTCTAGTACGTTACAACTGCTCTAACCAGGTGAACGGCGACCGTTGATTTGGAGCCTCGGGTTTTAATCTTACGCGCACCACTGTCTGTTTGAAGTCATGTGTGCAATACTGCTAACTTAAAAACGGTGAAGGAAAACGTAGTGAGGAAATCGACATGAACCTACATTCTTTCGAAATCATCTATCATCCACCGACCTGCACTGGGCCATATATGACCTTGACTCTCAAGAGAAGACCTTACGAGAGAAGTCCCGAGCCCGAGTCCCAAATGTGGGAACATTTAGAGGGTTTCTTTTTATATGCTTACTTATACCATTGCTGTACAATTACTATTGAAATAATAAAAAAATATCGCATTCAATAACTTCACAGTTATAGGTAAATACTAAAACTCATAACATGTTCGAATTAAAAATGATTAAAAGGAAAACATGTTTGTTTTATTTGTTGTACTAAAGAGGTTTATATTTATCTATTTATCTAGATAGAGATTTACACGACTAAGTGTTTTAAAGTCTACTACAAAGACCGTCAGCCGTCAGAAGATCGATTATGATTGCTATTTTCTTTTTTAAGTCCACATACAAATGGAAATACTAAATTTATAATATGGATTTTTTTACAAATTACTAGTTTTAGATTTATTCCTTTGTGTTTGCCCAAATTTATCTATCTGGATGGCAAATTTTAACTTTCTATATCATCTGAAACTGGATACATTTTTTATGTCTATATTATCTTAATCAGTGATTATCGTGCTGATTTTAGGACGTTAATAAGTAAATAACCGTTTGAAGGATGTTTATGAAATTTGGAGCACATATTGATATCATGCTAGTCTCAATGTGTGAGCAATTTTATATGTTAATGTGCAATAGTTTTTGAGTTATGAGGAGGACAAAAGCAGTTCCAAATGGTTTGAGTAATATATATATATATATATATATATGTTGCGGTATACACATGGTGCGGCTCATCAGGTTACTTGAATGAACTTGGCTGGCCACACTGCCGTGTGTCTAGATGCCTGGAATAAAAGCACTACATTTTAAAAAGGGGAACATCTCTTTTCCGTCATTCAATATTTAAATTGAAAATGCATTTAAAAAACTACAGTATAATTTTGAAAACTAGCTAGCTAAATCTACAAAACTAAAAATTATTACCAAAAAAATGTGTAAAAACTTTGCCTTTTGCAAATTTCTTTGTTTGTCCAAGTTTTTGAATTTGGTTATGGATTAATCAGGCAACAAATAGATAAACAGGTCCACGTTATTATTAAATTTATCGACACACTAAATTATAGTCATTAATAATCATAATTTTTAGGTCACATCACTATCGCATTCCGGAGCTCTGCAAGCAATACACAGTGATAAAATATAAAATTTACTAAAATATGTGTTTGTATAGAAAAAACAATGTCACTCTGTTGCCAAGTGGTCGCCTACCTAAATACTGATCGTATTCAACACTGATTAACTTTAGTGATCAAAGAAACCTCGGTGTTGTCGTCAGACTGTTGATATTACAATTGTATAAACATATTTTTTTAATTAACTAGCTGACCCGGTGAACTTCGTACCACCATATATTTTTTGTCTACATTTTCTAAATTTTCTATTTTACAAATCTTATCCCGTCATTAACAAATACATAAAACAAAGAATCATCCTATTTGGTGTGGTCATTGAAAAGTTATGAGCGTAGGTACATTTCGAAGATCCATTTTTAGGGTTCCGTAAAACGTACTCACTGAACCCTTTTATGGGTTCGTCATGTATGTCTATCTGTCCATCCGTATGTCACAGCCACTTTTTTCGAAACTATAAGAACTATACTGTTGAAACTTGGTAAGAGATGTATAATGTGAACCGCATTAAGTATTTTATTAAATAACATATTTATTTCAACGTTATAAGCATTAAAAAGTAAGTAATCCTTTTATTATTAATCAAGATATTACCAAAAATCCGTTTTATTTTCATTGTAGTGGTGTGTGATATACGATGTTTTTTGTTTGATTAACTTGCACATAGGCAAACGAATCTGATGGTTTTCGAACACGGGAGGACCATATGCAACATACAATTGACCATGTGAGAAACATGGGTTTTCTAGATTAATACCACAAACAGACAGGATACACACTGTCATAAGGAGTGTGTATAATTTATGATACACACTCATTATTACAGTTAAAGCAGTGCACACGCTTTCTATACATTTTCCCAGTGGTTTTGGGTTGCGAATCGGACAATCAGCTAAGGAGATATTAAGAGATAAATAAAAATCAACTTTAAATAACTTTATTCAAAAAAGGAAAGTTACTTAGAAACTAAATATTTTTTTTTAGTTCGAAATAAATCAGTGAATATTATTGAAACAGTTTTGACACGGAAAACTTTCACATACATAGCATTCAGTAGTTGTTTGAGCTACTCTGAAAGTCTTGCCAACAATAATTTTCCTGTCATACTTTTTATAGCACCTCTGCACATCTTCAGCGTACAATTATCTGTCCAACTTTGTTCGTTATGAGATAATGTTTTCTATTAGATGGTCTTTTAGTCATAATAGGAGCTGGTGGCTCTTCATCTCCGGCTTACTAAGCAGATCGTTTTAGTAAAACTTTAATAATGTGTTCCCTAAATTAAGTGATAGTAAGTTTCTTGAGATAATATTTGGTTGAATAATAAATGTGTATTCAAGAGAGAAACAAAGATAAATAATATTTCGGAATGTGTATCTTTTGATACACATTTATATAGATTTATATAGATAAACTATTTCCCAGGCCACGTGTATCAAAAAAAATACACACCGGTAAAAAAGAAAGGGATGACGGGGGAGGGGCTGTGATTATTTTCTTTACTATTTTAACACCTCACAACTCACAACACTAAAAAAACAAAAATTAAAAATTGTGAAAATTTGGTGGTATTTGCATATAGGGCTTGGCACTGAGCGTGTTAAAGTTGCCCCTGGGACTTGTTTATGGTCATAGCAAAAGCAAGAAGCACTGGAAACTGTAGTCGTTTAAACTCAATTGGTACATCAGTCGAAATCATATGGATGCGTGGTATCTAAACGTCTTCCTCTATAAACTTTCCTTTAAGTATAGTTGCTTCTATCATGTTGTTCAGTATTTTTTATAGCTAACCATGTGCCGTTGCAAAGACGCGGTTCATTGATATTTCGCGACATTTTAAGTACTGATTCAACTTTTAATATAAGATTGTTGTGAGGTGGCAATCATGACAAATCCAGCGAGTTCAAAAATTCCGGTGGATAGTTGTTGACGACATCATCTTGATTAGTCACCGAATCAACTGATTTATAAATTCTCATCCGCCTGTAATTTGTTCTTGAATTTTGAAATTTTATTCATTTGCATTTATCTCATTTACATAATATTAGTATTTATTTATCATGTGGCTGTCTTGTTCCAATGTTGGGCAACAGTTTTCCTACCCTCCTTCTAATTTTCCCTATCTATGGCTAATATACAGTCCAGTCTTTCCGATATTTGCGGCAAGACGACCTTGCCATCGGCATCGTTTCTTTGGTCTGCGGTGTCGTCGTTTGCAATCTGGCTTCCTCCGCGTGGTAATCATGGCCCAATAATCATCCGACATGCGGCAAACATGTCCAGCCCGGTCCCACTTCAAATTGGCTGCTTTTTGAGTCAAATCGGCTATTCCGGTTTTGGAACCCGGTATGGCGTTTCGTATTCTGTTCGTTAGTGTTACTCCAAAAATACTGCGCTCTACAGCCCTTGTCAAACGTGCGTATTTAAATAATTTTGGACAGATAGGGATATTAAATTAACAATTCAAAATAATAAAACACTTTTTGTAACGCGGTTTGTTTCTGACTGATACTTGATTGATATAATGACGTGAAAACTGACGCATGACGTCGCGTGCCGAAACTAAATCAAAATAAATAATATCGTGAAGCCGACGTGAATTTGATCTATGAGTCTTACGTTTTGTGACTATTCAGTTTGATCTGGTTCGCGATATTATCACTTTTGTTGAGTTTCTTCTGAGAGTGAGTTTCGGAACGCGACATTAGTTCCTTCTATCCTTCAACGCAACACGCACACTGTTTTGACAGATATGATGGAATTTGAACTTTGTGCAGCTGGACCAAAGTGCAAATTGACTCCTTGGCGTTAGGAACACACATATATTGTTTAGACATAAGTGAGTGCTTGTTATTTAATATGAACTTTATTCCATAGCAATAAAGCTCAAATTGCCTTAACATTTTAGTTAGAAAACGTTTGTATGGGAAAGCAGTTTAATTAATATGAACTTTATTTCATAGCAATAAAGCTCAAATTGCCTTAACATTTTAGTTAGAAAACGTTTGTATGGGAAAAAGAAAAGGGCTGTTTTTAGGGTGTTCCCAACTTTTTAAAAATATTTCAAGTTGTTATAGGTAATTAATTTTAGGGTTGATCATTGAACTTGGCGCCCATTTATATTTCAATTCTTTTGTTGTTTAAGGCAACCGCTAAGCTATACAATAAAATTTACTGAACTTGGATCTCATTTCACATTTATGTTATTGATGGGATCACTGATTTTCTACAACCACTCTCCAGCTTAATCATCAGATCCGGATTACCATCTGGCACTAAAGTATTCGTCAAGACAAATAAAACGAGCTTGAACTCGATGGGGTTACGTAGTTTAATTACTAAATTCCTATGACCACCTTCCAGCTCATTCATCAGATCCTGGTTACCATCTATCACCAACGTCCAAGTCAAGACAGATCAAACTAGTCTAAACTTGATCATCTATATTAATATTATAAAGCTGAAGAAGTTTTTTTTTGAACGCGCTAATCTCAGGAACTACTGGATCAATTTCAAAAATGATTTCACCGTACGTGAGAAAATAATATGTTGGTGATTCTTAAGTGCTATAGGCTTTATAATTATTACTAGCTGTGCCCCGCGGTTTCACCCGCGCCTATTTGAGGAAAATCCATACTAAAATATCCATTGCTGGCCACTTTATTACGTTTTACGGAACCCTAAAAATACGTAAATAAGCAACAATGCATTGTTGTAGAACAAATTTGATTACTTCAAATGACACAAACTTCAAATGTAGACACGCGCCGTCACAGACTTCAGCAACCAAAGAGAATTTAAATTCACGGAACTAAAGCTCTCGAAAAGAAATATTTTTCCCCGTTTTCTTTACATTCTTCACTCATACTCCGTACCTATTGATAGTAGCGTAATGTTATATACCCTATAGCCTTCCTCGATAAATGGAGTATCCAATAAAAAAAGAATCTTTCGTATCGGTCCAGTAGTTTCCGAGATCCTAGCGTTCAAACAAACAAACAAACAAACTCTTCAGCTTTATAATATTTAATTATAATTATTATGTACCACGGGTGAAGCCGGGCGGACCACTGGTGTACAATAAAAGTTAATACAAATAAGCACTACACTAACTACTACATACGTATACCTACGTTATATGCAAGCGCGTCGCCACACCAACGGCAACGATCGGTTTTACCCACAGAAATCTAAATAATAAGGTACTAGAAGTCGCATGACCGCGTGACATTGTCGCCGCACAGGTGACTTGTAGGCCACCAGTGCTCGAGTTGTAGTTTAGTCTTGTTCGAACCGGCAGGCGTGAATCATCTTTAAAAACTTGTGTTATGCAGCATAAACAACTGTGGAAGTTCTTCCACAACTTGCAATTATACCAATAATGAGATTACATTTCACTGATAGGTATTTTATTTTATTTTAATTGTATTTTTTTATAAAATAAACGGAGCCCAATAATCATTGGGCTCCGTTTGATACGTTGTGTACACTATGATAGTTATAAATTTTTGGTGTGATCGTCATTTTGCATACCATTGCTGCATACATTAATTAACATCTAAAGTGGTACAAGCATAAACAGCAATGTAATGTAAAATTAAAGATATCGTCATAACCTCTAATCTTCCATGGTACAACCGCAGGTAGCGATTGTGAGTTAGTGCTGGACGGTCCAATTTTACTTTCCCAAAAATAAACGATGAAAATTTTATTTTAAATTTTACATAGTTTTATCGATGAAGTAACATAATAAATCGATTAAAAAATTGTACGCAATTAACATTACAACCGTACGTACAATCTTTTAATTCGCGGTAAACATTACTTCATAATTCATTAATTATTAACAAAAGTATATACATACTGGCTATAACGCGCGATTGTTCGTCCGTGCAATATAAATATTAAGATAACTGAGGCAGTATTTATCTATTGTAAGCTTTTATTTTTAAGACTTTATTAGTTTTCATACAAAATCAGTGAGCAACACGGAAGGGAGTAGGCATACACAGCGTTTCCCCTCTGTCAAAGTACAAGTCCGCGTGGACCATGGAGTTTGATAATATACTGTGGCGTGGAATACACTGAGGGCGGGGCTAGATTTGTGAATGGTGCTTTATTTTTTATGTGTTAGTGATTTGGCTGTGTGAGTATGGTCGGCAATGGATCGGTACAGGTATGTTTTGTACCTATGTAATAGTGCGGCTTTACGCTAGTGTGCAACTTTCCCCTCCCGCAAGAAATGACAGAAAGATTTGAACAATATTTTTTAGCAAAGGCTACTTCCCTTCCGTGCTTGCGCGGAAGGTCGAGTTGCTCGATGTACAAAATATACAACAACCTTTGTTCTTCAACTATACCTAAGCCCATGTGGTGTCAGAATTACATAGTTCAGTTTTCGAAACAATAGTATACCCCGTGTGACTCACTTATTTTATAGGTAGGCATATTGACTTTGTTGTAGTGTAATACACCTAATTAATGAAATCAATAATAACCTTTATCGAATGTTAAAATTGGACCGTACTTTGAAATATCGATATGTTTTAATTTTTGTCAAGCACTAGCGTATATGTGAAAAATTGTTAATTTTTCAATGTATTAGTAGGTTCACTGATAAGCGTGTATGGATGTGTGTGGTGCAATCACAGACCCAGGTTGATAATGTGCAGCTATTGGTGTGTGAGTGGAGCTCTATTTGAATACTACGCGCATGTAGTAGTGATCGCGGGGGTAGGGGAAATGTGGCGACAAGCGTTTTGCAAGTAATATGAGAGTTATGCCATTTCTATTACCTTATTATTTAGATTTCTGTGGTTTTACCCCTCGCCTATAGATGTTTCGCATCTAAAATTAAAGGTCGTACGTAGTTCGTATTCCATTAATTAGTTAGTCACATGACTATCTTAAAATCTTTTAACCCTTAGACCTTTTGTAATCAATTTTGATATTTTCTTTTCACAGTCATTATAAGTCCGAATACATCATGTTATATATGTATTCGAAATTAAAGTGTATCAGAAGTAATTCTACTACTTTACTGTACATATGTATGTCACTGAACTCCTTCTAAACGGTTGGACCGATTTGAATGTTTTTTTTATGACTAGTTTCTAATTTATTCCTTTGTATTCAACCAACTACTTCTCTGGATGCAAAATTTAAAATTTCTAGGTCATCTAAATGAGTTGGAATTCTATAGTTAATAAGTTAATACGTGCCAGTCAGTGATAAAAACTGCGAGTTTGGACGTTAATATCCAAAAAACCATTTGCGGTGTGTTTATGAAATTTTGAGCACATAAATATTGGTATCTTGCAAGTGTCAATGTATAAGCAATTTAACACGTTAATATATAATAGTTTGAGTTATGAAGAGAACAAAAGCTCCAAATGATTCGTGTAATATTATATTACACATGTTGCGGCTCACCAGTTTACTTACCTACGTGAGTTTGCCTTGCCACACTACCGTATGGGGGGCAACCCTAATTTTTATTATTTTTTGGTAAATTCTTAATGCGGTAAACTGCATACAGAATACATCTACTTACCAAGTTTCAACAGTGTAGTTCTCATAGTTTCGGCAAGAAGTGGCTGTGACATACGGACGGACAGACAGACAGACAGACAGACATGACGAATCTATAAGGGTTCCGTTTTTACGTTTTACGGAACCCTAAAAATTGGTAAAAGTTTTTATTAATTTTTGCTTAAACACGTCGGGGCCCCCCGTGGCCCGGGGGCCCCATATAATTGATACGGCAGATATGTACGGCGGCAGCTACGCCCCAGGATTGATTATAGTCTGAAAAAACACATAGGCTACTTTTTATTCAAGGGAAATAATGAAAACGACGGTAACAGGAACTACGCGGGTAAACCACGGGGCGCTGCTAATAAATAGTAAATATTGACTGGCCTCGTGGCTTAGTTGGTAGTAGTTCCGCCTGCGAAGCCGAGGGTCGTGGGTTCGATCCCCATCCAGTGCAAATATTTGTGTGATGAATTCAAATGTTTGCACTGTGTCTGGGTGTTTCTATGTATAATAAGTATGTATTTAAAACTATATAAGTATTATATCAGCTATCTGGCCGCCATCACACAAGCTTTGCTTAGTTTGGGGTCAGATGGTGTTGTGTGTGAATTGTCCACCAATATTTATTTATTTATTGGTGATAATCAAGATGATCAGACCCACTACCAATCTAAAACGTGATCATTACCGACACTTAATTTTACCTATATAAATATGGACAATACTATTCGCAACACCCTAACTACAGGATACCTATAACAAATATGTAACATTATTTGTAGTGCATTTTAACCGACTTTAAAAAAGGAGGAGGTTATCAATTCAAGCACCATATTTTTTTTATCTATGTTACCTGATTTCTCGAGAAGGTCCGAACCGATTTCAAAATTATTTTTTTGTGTTCGGGTGGGTATATTTTTTGAATGATTCCAAATACATTTTATCGAAATCGGCTGTGTGGTTTGTGAAATATGAACAAAAACTAAAATTTGCCTACAATTTTGTCTGGATGGCATGGTTGTAGATTTACAAAAGTTATGAAACTCGAAGAATCGAGTCAACAAGACATGTCTTGTTGATAGAAGTCAACAAGAAATTGTGTAAATGAATTGGTGAAAACTTGTTTTGCACTAAAAAGGGTATGTTATATATTGAGTAAAAGTAAACCAATTAAATAAATGTTAGAATTTATATTGACAACTGTTCGATCATCTATCTATACTTATAATAAAACTGTAGCGGGTCGAATTCTGTACATTGAAGATATTTTGAAAAAAAAAATTTGGGGGCACTCCATAGTCGATACTGATGGCGAAACTGCGTTTTTTTTCTTTCATGTCTGTCTGTCTGTCTGTCTGTCTGTCTGTCTGTATAGGGAACTCTCATGACGCCGAAACTACTGATTCAATTCAAATGAAACTTGACATGATTTAATAATAAATAATAATAAAAAAAAAAAAAAAAAAAAAAAAAAAAAAAAAAAAAAAAACCGCTGTCTCTGTTTGACGTCTTTTTTGTACCGTGTTATAATTATATTCATTTTCTCCTATTTGCTTTACTTTTATAAGCGCATATTTACAAGAACAGAAAGCAAAAAATTCAAGAATACTGGACCACTATTTATCTCGTAAATAAAACCTAATTACAAACAAGAAAATCCAAACATGCATTTTGACAGCAGATTGTCACAACAATATTTTTACCAATTCTGTAATATTAATACATTATGATGATAACACGATCAAGAACAAGACTAGAAGCGGAACAAAATAACGCACGACCATCACCAGCCCGTGTCCCGTCATCGCCAAGCCTGTCGTCGGAGGATGAAGCTTTTCTCACTCCCCGCGACAAGTGCTACTTCGAGTGACGAGGACGCGGCGCGGACCCCACCGTCAACAAGACCTGTACGTCGTGGCCGTCCGCCGCTGCCGGCACGCTTGGGGCCTGAGAGGCAATCTGCTTCGCGCCCGGCCCTCGCTACCGGTGGTGTAGTGCGTCGCATGCGATGGACTCTACAAATGAACGAGAACTGCATGCGCGCCTATTACGGGGCTACAGAAGGAGGAACTAACCTGACCGCGTACTGTGCCAGGATGTTACTTCTGTTTCAGGCCCTTGAACCAACCGTCGCCGTATCCGCACAACGACTTTCTGATCAGGTTCGAGCTATCCGCCGGTGCAAACTGTTGGATGACTCGGTACTTGATCAGCTACGCCTGGAGGAACAACGTACTCGCCCAACTTCTGCCTCGACCCGGGATCCGCCCGTCGCGTCGTCGACGCTGACATTGGCTTCTGTGCCAATGACAGCGGCGACACTTGCGGCGCCGGTTGGCCCCGATATCGAGGAGGGAGATTCAGCGAGTACTAGCTTATCCGACCAGGTAAGAGAGCAACTGAGGAGCGCTTTGGAAGACGCGATTTTCCAATATCGACTCACACCAAACTCTAGGCCGCGTTTACCACGTTTACCCACCCATAAACGGAATTTGGCTTTGATGGGAGCCCTGAATACTTTGCTGGTACCCTACCTGGGTACTAGCAAAGATTTGACTGATACCCATTATATTCTATACTGTGGTGCTATCGCGGCGTGTCGCGTTGCACGTGTCAAAATTCCAGACACTGACCGTACAACGCGAACCGCCGGAGATGCACCAGCATGGCAAATGCGAATAGAACGGCGTATCAGCACATTCAGGACTCTTATAGCAAAGCTAATCTGCTTCAGTCAGGGGAACAGTCGTCCCCGAGTCATGCGCTTCGTAACACAGGCATTCGCTGGGACTGGTATCAGTCCCCAGCACTATCTTGCCAATGTTACGGAACGTATTGACTATCTGAAGCAGAAAGTTTATGCGTGGGCAAACCGTATTCGTCGCTACAGAGAGCGTGTGAATCGATATCGGCAAAATCGCGACTTCCAGAGTGATCAAAGGAAGGTGTACCGAAACTGGGAAGGAACAAGTCGACGTGTGAACGATGGGCAGCTACCGGATGCCAGCGCTATGAAAAACTTCTGGCGCAGCATCTGGTCGGTGCCTGTCGAGCACACGGAGGGAGGTTGGATGCGTGTTGTCGAACGTGCATGTGAACCCATCGAACCCATGGAGTCTGTTTCGATAGACTCCGAAGACGTTAGTTGTGCTATCCGGACAGCTCAGAACTGGAAAAGTCCTGGGCCGGACGGATTGCACAACTTCTGGATAAAATGGTTTCGATGCTCACATGAACGTTTAGCAACACAATTCCAAGAAGCTCTCGAGACGGGTTCTCTTCCAAGTTTCATGACCACCGGAGTCACCTTCCTGCTCCATAAGTCTGGTAGTACCACGGAACCAAAGAACTATAGACCCATAACGTGCTTACCTACCACCTATAAGCTGCTTACATCCATTCTGAGAGCAAAAATTAACGCGCATATAGTCGCAAATAACGTTTTGGCCTCCTCTCAGAATGGATGTAAGATTGGGTCCCGTGGTACTAAGGAGCTGCTCCTCATTGACACGACCATTTGCCAACAAGTCAAACGTAACAAAGGAGCCCTCTCCGCTGCTTGGATTGACTATAAGAAGGCCTATGACGCGGTGCCCCATTCGTGGCTGAAAAGGGTTTTAGAGTTGTACAAAATAAACCCAACTCTAAAATCTTTTCTAAGCAAATGCATGGGACAGTGGGTCACAGTCCTTCGTCAACCAGGTAGCGTAGACAGCTCGTTTGATTCGGAGGACTTGATAAGGATTGAAAGAGGCATATTTCAGGGCGACAGTCTGAGTTCGCTATGTTGGTGCTTAAGTCTGAATCCTCTCAGCACTCTGTTGAAGGATTCAGAGTTAGGCTATCGTCTTCGTAGAGGAGGTGAGGTTATATCTCATTTGCTGTACATGGACGACCTCAAACTCTTTGCACCGAAACGCCAAGACTTGTTGGAGCTATTAAAAACCACAGAGGTTTTTAGTAACGCCATCAAGATGGAGTTCGGTGTCGACAAGTGTGCGGTCATGCATGTACAGCGAGGGAAAGTAGTAAATTCAGAGAATTTACAACTTTCCGAGACTATAACTCTCAGATGCCTCTCCGAAGACGAGACCTACAAATATCTCGGTATGTCACAGTCGTTGGGTATATCAGCAGATGACATTAAGAAATCGGTGAAGGAACGCTTCTTCAGCCGGCTGACAAAAGTACTTAAAAGTCTTCTGTCAGGCGGTAACAAGGCGCGAGCCTTCAACGGTTGGGTAATGCCTCTGCTGATATACTCCTTTGGCATACTGAGATGGACTCAGACTGAGCTCGACGTCCTGGACAGAAAGGTCCGTCAACAGCTCACAACATACCGCATGCTACACCCGCGCTCGTCTGTTATGAGACTGTATATCCCGCGGAAATGGGGGGGTCGAGGCTTTTTAAATGCCAAAAACCTTCACAACCGCGAGGTATGCAGTCTCAGAGATTATTTCCGCAACAACGAGTCCGGGATGCATCGCGATGTTGTGGCAGTTGACAGGAGCTTCACGCCTCTTTCATTGGCAAACGAGAACTGGCGCAAACCATCGGTGCTCAGCACTGATGATCGCAAGGTAGTATGGAAGAGCAAGGAGCTGCACGGGCGATTCTATCGGGCCCTGACGGGACCCGATGTGAATCTGCTCGCTTCGGTGAACTGGCTACGCTTCGGGGACCTCTTCGGAGAAACCGAGGGTTTTGCCTGTGCAATTGCAGACGAAGTTATCAAGACGAACAACTACCGGAAATACATAATGAAGGACGGTACGGTCGACATCTGTCGAGCATGCCGCCGTCCAGGCGAATCTCTTCGTCATGTTATTTCCGGTTGTTCGCATCTTGCTAACGGCGAGTACTTGCACAGACATAACCTAGTAGCCAGGATCATCCATCAGCAACTTGCTCTTAGATACTGTCTTGTTGAGTCCGAGGTGCCGTACTATAAGTACGCACCTCTGCCAGTTCTCGAGAATGGTCGTGCGTTGCTCTACTGGGACCGTTCTATCATCACGGACAGGACTATTGTCGCCAATAAGCCTGATATCGTGCTGGTAGACCGGTCTCAGCGCCGGGCTGTGATTGTAGATATCACCGTACCACATGACGAGAACCTCGTGAAAGCCGAGAAGGACAAGCTAAGCAAGTACCTTGACTTGGCTCATGAGGTTACCGCCATGTGGGATGTTGATTCGACGATCATAGTCCCAATAGTCGTGTCGGCTAACGGCCTTGTAGCGAAAAGTCTCGACCAACACCTTAAGAGACTTTCGCTAGACGGTTGGATCAAGGGTCAGATGCAGAAGGCGGTCATCCTCGACACAGCACGCATCGTCAGGAGGTTCCTCACTCTGCAGCCCTAACCACCGGTAGCTTGGGCACTGCCCCGCTGCTGGCGGCACCCTAGTTTTTAAGTTTTTTATAATGTTTATTTTATATATGTATTGTAAAAAATTTAAAAACTAAGAAGACAAATAAATGACTGATAATAATAATAATAAATTTATTTATTACCAATAACCGCATACAAGAATCTTATAAAATAAACACATGAGACTAAATTAGAGTACCTACATTTAAATACATATTACAAAGATTCTCCCAGTCTTGACCATTGGCCCCACACTAGGCACTGTGGCCCGTGTTGTGGTAACCGGTGTAAGATTTAAGCAAAACACTAGTGTTACTGCTGGGGGAGACCGTAATAGAAAAACTAAAAATATTAAGTGTAAATAAAAATGGAAAAATTAACTTTCAAAGCAACAAAATTCAGAATCAAAGGAACAATATTCTTCAATTCCTCACTATAACAATGTACAATTCTCTCTTCTCTCTGTCTCTTTGTGTGTGCGTGTGCAAGCGTGAGTATGTGTGTGTGTGTGTAAGTGAGTGAGTGAGGGTGGGAGTGTGTGATTAAGCGTGAGTGTGAGTGAGTATTTACTACTTTTATTTGCACTTTGCAGGTCATTGTCGCCTTACTGAACGATTCTAAATTTTTCTGTTTCGCTGTAAGATAGAGAAAGCAACCATTTAAGATCATACTAAGTAGATGGTAGCTGTCTACTTTTGATCCCCAAATTCTACACGGTTTTCTTGCAGGAAGGGGTGAAAGTCAGAATATGTATTTGATTGTAACTCATGTTTGCAATGTTCAATTTCGTTAGTTCTTATTTTGTTAGAAAGAACACATTTTTAGTTTATTTCCAGCAAAATTTTAACATTATTGGTCGTGTGGTTCGGAAATTACATAGAAATTAAATAATAACGGTAGAAATAAGTTCGGTACATACTAACTTCTAAGTATACTGTGACACTGGAAACACTAGAGATGTAATGGAGGTCATTTTATCGGAACCGATTTCGGAGTCGGAGTTTTAAAATCGATTTGATTGATTTATCGGAGTCGGAACCGAAATCGGAGGTATAGGCAGGATTAGAAGTGATGGCAGGAGATATATTTTTATTGGGTATTTTTTTTTTGCCAAACACGTGGGGACACGATTAACATTGACGAGCAATTGATTTAGGAAGTTAGGATTTTGTATTTCCATTTACTATCCACCACAATAAGGGATTATCTGCAATATTTATACACCTCACCTCCGATAAGAACCTCCGTTTAAAAATTTTCGGAACCGAAGTCTCTCGGAATCGAAGTAATAATGGTAATCGGAATATCTGACTTATCGGAGCAAAGCTCATCCCTGGTACTCACACACCGCGCTCAAATCTGTCATTCGTCATCAATATGACATTATCTTTCTAATGTTTTTCCACTTTAAGTACAGATGGCAGCTCAGGTACGAAACACGATCTGATATTTATTAGAAAATGTGTAATGTAGTATTTATTGTTGTAGCGGCAATACAAATTATAAATACATCATCTTTGAAAATTACTTTCTATATTATTATTATTATTTCGATATTGAAGTCGGTTTTTGTTCTTTCGGATATTATTTCAATCCAAATACTGTACTAAATTTAGTGTTCAGCAAGCTTCGGTGACCAAAGCAGACCGTTGTTTTTCTAAAATTGAATAATACTGTATATGTATACTGTGCTACTAAGTATTATATGTATATTATGTAAAGGTTTAATTTGGTTACAATTTGAAACATATATAGTTTATAGTCTCATATACTACCTACCATCTCGGAAAAAGCATGGGCTCTAACGAAACAAATATTAACGACGGAACGACATTACTTATTATTTTGACATTTGAAACACACATGATCTTAGAGTCTGGCTTAGAGTCTAAAATATCACATCGGCTGATAAGTCTATCACCTACTTAGGCTATCATCCTGTAAAAATGTATAAGTGGGTAAGTATCAGATTACGCACATCAGCTACAGACTCTTCGTCATGTATCCTATAAAAATCCTACAAACTTAACACTACGGCTTTGTTCGATACTCCACAACCTTAATACGAGTATGTTTGATGTTGCTAAAATTTAAAATATGAAGTTGCGAAACTCGAATAAATATATTTTTGTGTGGAAAAAAAAATTCACACAGGTTGTATAATGGCAACCCATCCAAATATTTTTACGTAAGTACTACTAATGGCAAAAGGCTATAGTACCATAGACCACTTCCATACGCTCCGGCGATGCCGTATCGACTATCGCTCTATCGAAGTGTTGAAGTGTATCTACAGTAAAGCCACAATGTCTGTCCTATTACAGGACCAGTGCACAAAACATATCCAGCTACAGAAAGGCGTGAGACAGGGAGATGTTATAACTCCGAAACTGTTCACTGCCGCCCTGGAAGAGGTTTTCAAGCTACTGGACTGGAACGGATACGGCATCAATATCAACGGCGAATGCATCACTCATCTTCGGTTTGCTGACGACATAGTCATTATGGCGGAGTCGCTGGAGGACCTTGGTGCTATGCTCAGAGACCTCAGTAGAGTATCCCAACAGGTAGGTTTGAGAATGAATCTGGACAAGACGAAGGTCATGTCAAATGTTCATCTCTCACCTGTACCAGATAATGTTGGAAATACCACACTCGAAGTTGTTAACGAATATGTCTACCTGGGTCAAAAGATCCAATTAGGTAGATCCAACTTCGACAAAGAGGTCCAGCGAAGGATCCAACTCGGATGGGCAGCGTTCGGGAAACTTCGGCACATCTTTGAGTCCAAAATACCCCAATGCCTAAAGACAAAAGTCTTTAACCAGTGCGTGTTGCCAGTGATGGCTTATGGAACTGAAACGTGGTCCTTAACTGTGGGCCTCATAACAAAGCTCAAAGTCACACAGCGAGCTATGGAGAGAGCTATGCTCGGAGTCTCTTTGCGCGACAGAATCCGTAATGAGGATATTCGCAAAAGAACGAAAGTGGCCGACATAGCTCAAAGAGTGAGCAAGCTGAAGTGGCAATGGGCAGGCCACATCGCTCGCAGAACTGACAACCGATGGGGAAGAAAGTTCTCGAGTGGCGACCACGAACCGGAAGACGCAGTGTTGGACGGGCTCCCACTAGACGGACAGATGACCTCACAAAGGTCGCTGAAAACCGCTGGTTGCAGGTTGCGCGGGACCGTTCGTTGTGGAAATCTAGGGGGGAGGCCTTTGTTCAACAGTGGACGTCTGGCGGCTGATGATGATGATGACTACTAATGTACTAATAAGGTCGCAAGATCAACGTACGCGAACGAAGTAGCGGGTTCAGCTAGTCTTATATATAAAATTCTCGTGTCACAGTGTTTGTTTCCTTACTCCTCCGAAACGGCTTTACTGATTTTTACCAAATTTTATATGCATATTCAGTAGGTCTGAGAATCGGCTACTAGCTATTTTTCGTACCCCTAATTGTCAGGGGTTGTTCACCCCAAACATTTTTTTTTTAATTTTTGGTCATTTTTTTTTGTTTTTATTTTTTTATAATGTGGCGTTAACCCTTAATTTGATTATGTAAAGTATGCTTAACAGTCTGGTTGGAAAAAAAATACAAGTTATGTGTGCGTTCAAACAGTTATTTTTCAATTGTTTGTGATTTCTTATGTAATCTTTTTTCGGGTAATTTTTAATATTACCGTGTAGTAAGAATATTTTTGAGATTTGAGCGTCAAGATGACGAGCAAACGACGAGCTCTTCGAACTAACTAACTAACTTGTTTCTATTTATTTTTCAAGCGTTCGACTCATGAAGCAAGGATATGGTAGGCCTCTGACAAATGTGTTAAGTCCACTCAACAAAGTTCGATGATAGGTAAACGGCGCTTAGTTTTTTGTGTTGGGTATTCTCAACAAAAATAAGAAAAAGTACAATTTACCATGTGGTAAATTGTACTTTTTCTTATTTTATTAGATCAGGAATCACAAAATCCTGTTGTATGTGCTTGCTTAACCTACTTGGCTAGTCTTGCACTTGATCAGTTAATTTATTTTACTGGCCAGCTGTTTATTGCCTTATTAAGTAACTACCTTCTTACCAGCAGTATATAACACTTTCTACGTTTTACAGTTACGGTAATCCTACCTACACGGTATTGTCCCGTAGATAATGCCACATTTGAGAAAATCCACTATTTTCCAGAACATAGAATAGGGTATGGTCGATGTACATACTGCAAAAAAGGTTTCACGACTGTGTATTGCCTGAAATGCAATGTAAGCCTTTGTTTTCTGAAAGAACGTAACTGTAATTTTAATTATCATTACGAAACGAATAAAATTTGCTACCTTTATCTACATCATTGAACAAATAAATGAATATAACACTAAGTGGTTTTGATTTTAAACTATCATTTTATGCATCTTGTTAAGCCAGATTAACATAATTAACAGTAAGTCCATATTTCAACATCCGTTTTTGTTGAGTATAATTAACACGCATTTTCCGGAAAACCTTTAATAGGAGATTTTTTTTCACATTTTTTCTTTATTATTTAGGGTACCAAAACACAGGTCTATTGAAAAATTACTTTGTTTTTTCATGTATTTTTTTGCCAAATTAAGGGTTAAAAATACATACAACCCTAAATTTTTACCCTTTTATCACCAACCCAATTAGTTTAAGTCAATTAGTGAAATATACTACAAACAAATACAGGTGACAACAGGTAAAATAAACTCATTTTATACAAAAACATAAACCGACTTCAAAACCACAAATAGGCACTCAAAAGCGAAAAATAAGTGAAAATAATTACTATAATATAAGCGCTACTCGCTACTCACTCATGTATTTGAAGTCGGTGGCAGCTTCTTATAGTGTCGGAAAAAAGTGGCTGTGACATACGGACGGACAGACAGACAGACAAACACGACGAATTCATAAGTGTTACGTATTTTTTACGTTTTACGGAACCCTTAAAAGCTTTGTCTCTCTGTGCCCTGTAACTTACTATTGTCTGAGCCGCTCGTGACGTTTTTTTGCTTTGCTTCAACCTGTAACTGATGCATATATTAAGAGCTCCGGATGCTATTCAAAATGTACGGAAACTGGAGTAAATGTTTTGTGGGTTTGAGATATTATACGCTTGCCGTCATAACACGGACACGTTGATAAAACTTGCCGCCGCCGGTGACCCCTATCACCGCATCACTCGTTTGTAACATACACCCTGTAGCACAGTCTACTAAATCATCAGTATTTATGAATACTGTGACCATAGGTAACAGGTACGTGGTACAGACCATAGGTACGTGCCTATGTGCCTACACAGGCGTGTTAATTTCTATCTGCTGTGGCTGTGTAGCTCCCGAATGTTTCGTTTCTTAGGGTTCCGTGAAACGTAAAAACGGAACCCTTACGGCTTCGTCATGTCTGTTTGTGTCTCTGTCCGTCCGCATTTCACAGCCACTTTTTTCCGAAACATAAGATACTCTTGAAACTTGGTGGTATTCTGTGAACCGCAATAAGATTTTTTAAGAAAAATGTAAAAAAAAAATTGTCAGTGCACCATACCAGTACTTAAAACTAAAACTGAACTTTTTTTTCATCAAACCCATATGTGTGGGGTGTCTATGGATAGGTCTTCCAAAATGATGTTGAGGTTTCTAATATCATATATAGGGTTCTGTATCCAAAGGGTGAAAACGGAACCCTAATAAAGTTCCGTTTTGAGACTATCAAGAACGGTGATAGCTAGCTAGACAGTTGAAATTTTCACAGATGATGTATTTTTATTGCGGCTATAACATCCAATACAACTTGATTTTTTATTCGATTAATACAGTACCACATGTAACTTTTGACGTGATAACGTCTTATAATTCGATGAAGCCGGCCTTCCCGGCCGGCTTCCTTTTGCCTTCCTTTGGGTACCACCACGTCACCCTTTTGCTCCATTTGTCTTGTCCTCTTGCCAGGTGACCAGCCCATCGCCATTTAAGTCTTTTTATTTTGCTCATTACATCAGTAGTTTTTGACGTGATAATGTCTTATAATTCGATGAAGCCGGCTGCACGCCCACAAAACATGACATGTACCGTTACCGCGTTACCGTCGGTCGTTACCTCGCCGCATGTTTGTTCGTATTAATTATTTCGACCACTAGTTCAAGCGGGGATGTAGCTCAGTGGTAGAGCGTTCGCTTTGCATGTGAAATGCCCCGGGTTCGATCCCCGGCATCTAAAAGCTTTTTTGCATTGTTTTGATTGAAAATGACTAAATTCTACTGATTACTTTTTACATACAAATCTATTGAATAGGAAGAATCGTAGTGAAAATTACTTTGCGGAAAAATTAAAGTTAGCTCACGCTCACTATTCCTCTTTCGTTTTGACTGTGCCGAGTGATAGCTTTGAGTACTTTATGTCTGCCGACGCCTGGCCTGTTAATATAGAAATAAGTGAGTGGTTTCACGGGGGCGGCGGGCGCGCGGGCGGCGCGCCCCGGCGGGGACCCCGGCGCGGGCGCTCCGGCGCCGGAGCGGGTCCGCCGCCCCCGGGGGGACCGCGGCCCTAGCAGTGGCTTGACCGTCTGTCACCAAAATATCAGATGTATAACAAACAAAACAAAACAGCTCGAAGCGTTACTGACAAAGGATTTATCCTGCGACGTATTGATATTGACAGAACATTGGCTTCGTAAAGAACAGTTAGTTTCTGTTACATTATGTAATTATGACCTTATGTCGTTTAGTTGTAGGGAAACAATAGCGCACGGCGGGAGTTGCATCTACGTACGAGCCGGCATAAAGGCAATCAGTAGGCGTGACTATTGCGATTTATCGCGAGAACAAGTTTTCGATGTTTGCGCGGTGCACCTTCTAGATACTAATATTCTGATAGTCGGGCTGTACCGTTCGAACCTCACGAGCCCCTCGGAATATCTGGAACTCTTCGAGCGTCTCCTCTGTAAAGTCACCGATGATAATTTGGATTGCGTAATCATGGGTGACATAAATATAAACCTCCTGGAGCACTCTGGCGCGCGAAAACAGCTGTCCGATATTCTTACAAGCTACGATTTCGCGCAACAAGTCGACAGCCCCACACGGGTAGACGGGGATAGCAAGTCATTAATAGATCACGTCTATACAAATATATCAACACAGCGTATCTCCAGCATTAATAATGTCGACACTCAACCCCCGCTTAGCGATCACAAATGTCAGCGCTTGGTGTTGTCGGGGCAGGGCGCGCCCGCGCCGGCTCACCGCTTGAGTCGGAGTTTCAGTGCAGCAAACAAAGGAACCTTCATTGCTGCCCTGGACTCGGTCGACTGGTGCGACGTTATCCAGAGCTGTAACGGGTGTTGTAATTCTTTGGCAGATCGCCTTCTAAAAATAGTGACGAATAAATTTGACATAAGCTTTCCACTAAAAATGCAACCCAGTAATAAATTTTGTAAGCATTGGGTAGATGACGAAGTTCACAATCTAAGGCACCTATTGCGCGAAGTTTCTCATTTACAAAGCGTATTCCCTTCACACGAATCCCTACGCAATAAGTACAGCGAATTGTCTCAGAAATATCTGACTTTATTGAAGGAAAAGCGAGTAAAGTACTACTCTAAAATGATTGGTGACAACCCTCGCTGTATGTGGCGCGTCATCAATACTGAGCTAGGCAGGAACAACCGAGAAAGAGTGGATTTCACCGATCTGGTGCGCGATAAGGACGGCCAGTATTTCGAGTCAAAAAAAGAACTGGTAGATGCGTTGAATGTAGAATTTGCTACGGCGGCCTGCCGAATCGGCGCGCCGGCGGCCGACAGCGCTCAAGCGCTGGCCGCGCTCGAAGCCAGCGCACCCGGCGGTTCTACCGCTAGCGATGTGTCCATCAGACTTCTCCCATTCACTCCTTATGAAGTAGTAAGAATCGTGACGAAACGTATCGCTCCAAAAAAAAGTAGAGACGTTTACGGGCTATCCGCGGAATTAATTAAGGCCGCCATTGAACCGATAGCCATCCCTATGAGTCACTTGTTTAGTATGTGTATCAGGGACGGAACTTATCCAACGGCTCTTAAAAGAGTGAAGATAAGCCCGCTATATAAAGGCAAAGGAAAGAAGACAGACCCTAAGTCGTACCGTCCTATTTCCCTCGTCCCCGCCGTGAGCAAGATATTCGAGGTCGGACTTAATGCCAGACTCTTGAGCTTTGTGACGGATCGTGGTATCATGTCGGACCGGCAGTACGCGTACCGCACCGGGCGCTCCACCACGGACCTGGTGCGTGAGGTGGTGTGGCGCGTGCTGTGCGCGCGTGAGGCGGGCCAGCACGTCGCCCTGCTCTGCTGTGACCTCTCGCGCGCGTTCGACACCGCCGACCACGCTCTCGTTGCTCAAAAGTTACAACACTATGGCATTCGCGGTCCCGCGGCGGCGTTGCTAACGGCGTTCATGTCGAGCAGAACTCAGATAGTGGTCGGTGATAGGGGCAAGGTGTCATCTTCCGAGTTGGAGAACAAGATGGGCGTTCCGCAGGGGTCGTGTCTCTCTAACACTCTGTTCAGCATTCTCCTCAACGATCTGCCCGCGGCCGTCGATGGCGCGGAGGTTTACATGTACGCCGACGATGTCGCCGCGGTGATCACCGCACCGACCGCCGGTCAGCTGCAGAGTGAGTTGAGAACGGTGACCAGAAGACTCAACTGGTGGTTCGGGGTGAATGGCTTGGCTCTGAACAAGGAGAAGACCTGCTTTATGACATTCAGCCTTAACGGAAGGTCGGCTAGCAGGTGCTCTGTGACAGTCGGCGACACCCCACTCCAACAGGTCGACAGTACGAAGTTACTGGGTTTCCACATAGACAGCGCGCTCACGTGGGAGACGCACATCGGCGAGGTGTGCGGAAAGCTGAGCCGCTCGTGCTTTGCGCTTCGGCGGCTCGCGGCCACCGCCACCCGCGACGTCGTGCGCTCCTGCTATTTCGCGACTGTCCACAGTAACATTACGTATGGATTGGAGCTATGGGGTCGAGCCGCAGATTTCTGTAGGCTGTTTGTCGTACAGAAACGGGCATTGCGGGCTATTTTTGGAGTCTCTGATAGAGTCTCTTGTGTGGAGTTCTTCAAAGAACTTCGCATCCTGCCGTTGCCCTGTGAACTCATTTACCAGCTGGCCTTATTTACGCACAACAACTCTCACCTCTTTCAAAAGAGAGGGTCACATCAGACGAGGTTTTTGCGGAGCAACAAGAGACAAAACCAACTTGTTACGCCGAAGCACAGACTCGCGAAGTCGGAGAAGTCGGTTTACGTGCTGGGTCCCGCCATTCTCAACCGACTACCCGTAGACGTGCGTGATGCTCCTTCCGCCGCGGCGTTTAAAGCCAAATTAAGAAAATGGCTATTAGAGTCATTGTTTTACAACTATGACATGTTTGTTAAGTTACAAGAAAATTATTAATGACATTAACAGAAATGACATTTTACACAGTTGTGGATTATATGTATAAGTTTAATATAATGATATAAATATAATAATAATAATTTAATTGAAATATCTAAGAAATTAGATTAATCATGTTTTGTAATTATCTTTTTTTAAATGACATGTAACATTGGAGTTATTAATAAATATATTGTATTGTATTGTATTGTATTGTATTAATTGTATTAAACAAATGAAATTAAAATATTCTTTTGAAAAATGCTATCATTCCATCAGTATTTTTTTAAGACGTTGTCACGTTCTATCGTCAGTAAACCGACTTTACAGACAAACATTTTTTTTAAATAAGAGAATGGTAAAACAAAAAAAAAAGTGATGTACATTACCATGCAAACTTCCACCGAAAATTCCTAAAATCACATAATGGCGATTTTTTTTCACTAATGCCTTAAAATGGGTAAATGAAAGGGCTTGACTAGTAGAGTACTATACACTATAACAATTAATGTATATTTATACCATATGTAGGTAGTTGTGAAAAAAGAAACGTATTACGCCATTTTGTGGTAGCGGCCATCATGGATTTGAAATTTGTCATAGTGTATAGTAGTTTACTAGTCAAGCCCTTTCATTTGATACCCATATTAAGGCATTAGTGAAAAAAAAATGTAATTCGCCATTTTGTGATTTGAAATTTGTTATATTGTATAAAACTTTTTTGACGTGATAACGTCTTATAATTCGATGAAGCTGGCTGCACGCCCGCAAAACATGACGTCATGTAACGTTACCGTAACGACCGACGGTCGTAACCTTGTTACAGTTGTATTAATTATTTCGACCAGTAGTTCAAGCGAGGATGTAGCTCAGTGGTAGAGCGTTCGCTTTGCATGTGAAATGCCCCGGGTTCGATCCCCGGCATCTAAAAGCTTTTTTGCATTGTTTTGATTGAAAATGACTAAATTCTACTGATTACTTTTTACATACAAATCTATTAATTGTATTAAACAAATGGAATTAAAATTTTCTTTTGAAAAATGCCATCATTCCACCAGTATTTTCTTAAGACGTTGTCACGTTCTATCGTCAGTAAACCGACTTTACAGACAAACATTTTTTTTTTAATAAAGAGAGACGAGACGAGCAGGACATTTGCCTGATGGTAAGCAACATGCCTGCCAGATACATGACATCACAGTGACACGCAGCTATTGGAATATGAAGAGTCCAAATCATTAGTTACGGTGGTCTAGTCGGGAGAACGGCGGCTGCCGATCCGGAGACCCCGGGTTCAAACCCCACACGCACCACTGTCTTTTCGAAGTCATGTGCGTAATGCCGCTAACTTAAAACGGTGAAGGAAAACATCGTGAGGAAACCGACATGTACCTAGAATCTTTCGAAGTCATGTGGCATCCGCCAACCCGCACTGGGCCAGCGTGGTGGATTATGGCCTTAACTCTCTCCTTGCGAGAGAAGGCCCTGAGTCCCAGCAGTGGGAACGTTTAGTGGGCTGTTGATGTGTTGATGTGAAATCATTACCTAGCACTGCACTGCGCTCGTCACCCAGAGATCTAAGATGCTATATCTCCAAGCCCTGTAATTTCACTGGAAACAGTGCCCTTTAAACCGGAACACAGTAATGTTTGCGCATTACTGCTTGGGGGTAGAATAAGTGGCAAAGGTGTGGTACTTCCCCAGGCGGACTCTGCTAAGAGTCCTACCAATACTCTACTAGTCAAGCTTTTTCATTTGAAACCCATATTGAGGTAGATTGTGATGAAATATGTGGTCCGCCATTTGGTAGAGGCGGCCATCTTGAATCGATATTAACCAAAAATAGCTCAAAACATCAACACAAAAATTAATCTTCAAATAAAAAAAACGCATCGAAATCGGCCCATCCGTTTGAGCTCTACGGTGTCATAGACAGATACACAGAGAGACAGACCTGTATGTGTGTCTGTTTGATAGACAGACAGACTTCGACGTCAAATTTATAACACCTCTTTTTTTGGTCGGGGGTTAAAAACCGCAGTAACTATGCCATAAAGTGGTCAAGTAGGAGTTAAAATATTGCAAAAAGCGAAAGTTTGCGATTTTGCGAAGTTCGAAAAAAATTATAAACTTTGAAAGACTTATTCTCAGAAACTATTGGGTGTACAGAAACAATTCTAGTATCATGTTGTAGCAAATTTAGTCTACGTTATAAACGCCATAAGAAAGCTTTTTCAAAAACTAGTCGTTTAGGGTTATAATCGCCAAAATTTGAAAAATAAAACAATTTTTTCGCAGTTTTTTCGATTTTTGACAAAGTTGCGTTCGCCGCTCGAGGAACTTGGATTAATCATTAGGCTAACATCATAAACAAGTCTGCAAAAAATCAGATCTACCGTATTTAACGCATACTACTCCATACTTTCAGGCGACAAAGTTACTGGACTATATTTTGGTGTCTGATTAACATTTGAAAACAAATAACAGTTCTTAATTATTTTAAGTACCTCGTTATTAGTAACGTGTGCTAGAAACATTGAATTAGTGCTGTATATTGATTCTTGTTTTATTTTGTCTGCACTAGTGTGAGATGGTCGTGTTTTGCCAATTATTAAATCGAATGTTCTAATACCACTTACTGGGCCATCTCGGCTGTATTTCATTCTGACATGGACATTTGCTTAACAAAAGCTTACAGACAAAGTTGTAGTAAAAACATAATATTTATAACCTTAACCCTCGCCTTCACGTTATTATGGTAAATTATGATTAGGCTTAAAAACGTTATGCCTACTAAATTTGTAAAAAAATTGTAATGCTACCACATAACCTGTTACCTTTGGACATTTGTGATAGCAGGAGTGCAGAGTAGGCCTATGATCGATGTCAGTGCTGGCATTCTTTGGAAATACGAAAGATGGTATGTAAATCTTTACGGGACCTGCCATCTTAACCAACCTTCTTCTCGTGGTCTCATTTAGGTGCTCTGTAAGTTTTATTCCAAATTTATTTTTTGTAAATAACACTGAGAAATGAATATAGTCTTAAATCAGAGGACAAAAGTAAAAGCAGAACGTCTAATAACTCTTCAACAAAGAACCAACCACATACATTTGCGAGCTTTACATACTTAATTTTACGTTCGTTACGTTTGTAGTTACGGCTAGTCTATTCGGGAGAACAGCCACTGCCAATCCAGAGGCCCGGGGTTCTAATCGCACGCACTCTACTGTCTTTTTGAAGTTACATGCGTAATGTCGCTAATTTAAAAAACGGTGAAGTAAAAAACCGTGAGGAAACCGACATTCACCTATAATCTGTTGTGGTCATGTGTCATCCACCAACCCACTTTCTCTTCTTGCGAGAGAAGACTTCGAGTCCCAGCAGTGCTATGGTGACGTTCTTTTTTGCGTAGGGTCATAAAAGCATCTGCTTAGATGAAATAAAGCCAATAATTATAAGATGCAAATGGAATGAGTGCTGACTAAGATAGAACATTTTTGTGCATACTGGCATCGAGATCACTTAGAGCAAATTCTAAAGAAATAAATAAAAGAAAGGTAGAAGAAATCCAACCCAGGGCTTACTGTAATAATTAAGGAGGTGCTATAATAATAGCCGATACCAGACACATATGGGCGAAAATGTTTCATAATAGTACATTATGATATAAGTGCGGTAAGTTGATAATTACAGCCGTGGCTTTATTGCTATAATTTAGCAGAGGCTGTAATTATCAAAGCGCACGTATGTCATACGACGTTTTATAACATATTTGCGAGGAAATAAACAAAACTCTGACGACATTTTCAAATAAAAACAATACAGCAAAAAAAAGGCGCGGAATAATATTTACTTGATCACAGATCACAGCACAGAGTAAGTAATCACTATCACAGATTAGCAATGCGCGCGCATCGGCACCTTTTTGACGTGATAACGTCTTATAATTCGATGAAGCCGGCTGTACGCCCGCAAAACATGACGTCATGTGCCGTTACCGCCGCTACCTCAGTCAGTACCATTCCATCAGTATTTTTATTACTTTTCGCACCATCTAGTGAGTGAAATGTGTATTACGTTCAAGGAGTCTGTCCATGTTTTAGAAAAGCGACGATATGAAGTTAAGAACTTGTGCTAGTACAATGATGTACCCAGAGATGGCGCTTTGAACAGCTTTTCAAAAAGCTTCAGAATGTTTTACCTAGATGGCGCTTAACACAAATACTATGACCGCATTAAAAGGAAACGAAATTTCAACCGCGAAAATTTTTTTTTGAAAATGCTACCATTCCATCAGTATTTTCTTAAGACGTTGTCATGTTCAACTATCGTCAGTAAACCGACTTTACAGACAACCATTTTTTTTAAGCAACTGCACATAACCAGCCGTTATGCCATTAGTAATAAAGTAAATTAATATTTTTGTGTTTTGTTACAGAAAAATTAAAGTAGTTTCGGGTCAAAATTAATTAAATTAACGAATTAAATAATTCTTTATTATATTTGACCTCTCAAAGTTAATTTTATTAATAAAATGTTGACCACACTTTTTTGACATTAATAAAACTTTACTTTACTAAGATTTAAAAAGGTACCGTTCGTTTTAGACGGAGCATATCTCTCTACCTAGTCCGTGGACGGAGCATTTTGAAACCGTGCGTTTTACATTACACATTACAGCACAAGTACGTAATAAGATACATTACGATACAGAAATTGGTCCAATAAGAGACCCTTTACGAGCAAATATGTTATAAAAAACCATGAATGTATGTTCGATAAATTTGATAAGCAAAATTAAACATTAACAGTGGAACCAGATAACTATTTTTGAAACGTTTTTGCAAGTGTATTCTGAAAATGTCTAATAGTCAAAAAATACCTTCTATTCTACACACCGAAAGAAAAAAAGAATATACTCATTTATCCAATTATTATTACCTGTGGGCATCTCTTTTATTGGGAGATCAAAAACATGAGTTGCAATAAAAAAACGGTTGATGGTTTCATTAACATGCCTCCAGTCATTCAGTAATCCCCGGACAACGATAACATTTTTGAAAGAATCATTATTTCTCTTATAATTTTCTGACACTGCATTGAAATTTTCATCATTTATTTCTGGCTGCATATTTTCTGATCCATTTCTATCAGTACTATTTTCAAACGGAGTGAGATTAAGTTCCTGACTTGTTGGTTCATCAGGAAAGTCTGTAGTACTTGTATAATCATGATTCAAAGCCATATTACTATTTATTATTGTATAATCGCTATTTGCTGTAGCATAATCACTATCATTTTTGGTTCTCATGTCATAAGTATCAACGTCATCAGTTGCTATATAAAAATCATCATCTAAAGCCTTGTCTGTTTTTTTGGGATTCTCTTCATCATGATGGTCATTTTTAAAAGGTTTTGTATCTTGATTGTTTTCATCATTTGGAATTTCTTCGCTGACATTATTTTCGTCAGTTAGTTCATTAGACTGTAGGTTATTTCTTTGCGTAGTAGAAGAAAGTTCTAAGCCTTCGCAGATGTAAAAATCAGTGATGGTAAAGTTGGCGTGGTTCTGACAGTTATACTCCCAGAAATTGCACATGTTTCTAAATATTCTGACCCTGAAGCCAGTACCGTGTTGTGTGATACCGCAGACCGGAACGTCTTCTTCGGTATGGCGGCACTCATACTCATCGCAAGGGCTATTACGTGATGTTGGCTGTTTATCAGAATTTGGGTTGAACGTTTGTGAACAATACTCCAAATTGATGATTTCATAAGCTGAGGGCAATAATACTCGTATTTAATTTGGGAAATAGGGAACTCACGTGTGTCACTCAAATATGACGGCGGCGGAGCATGCTCTCAGGTCGGATGCCCAACATTTCATTCTTTTCGATAAGGCGGAGGTCTTGGCACGGGAGAAATTCTTTGTACCCCGTAAGGTCAGGGAGGCCATCAAAATCGGTAAGCGTCCGACCTTTAATAGAGATGGAGAATGGCATGTGCCGCCCGCTTGGAAGCCGTGGCTGCATGGTACTCGGCATTGTGTTCGCGACATAAGTGAAGACACAGTGAGCTCAGTGTGATGCAAGGGTCCTGACATACAGCTCACCTGTGATAAAGAGTTTGAGTGTATACCTGCGCAAGCCACTCGCACCCCCTCACCTCCACCCCCGCGGCATCCGTTGAGCTTGCGTGGGCGCCACGCAGTGGCCCGCAGTGCCAAAAGAGCAGCCATCGAGCGCGTGCACTTGAAAAAGGCCGCCGGACGCGGCCGAAACTCGAGTCGGATTGACCGCCGATGTTACACGTGAGTTTCCCGTTTACCAAATTAATATGTGTAACAACCACGTTAATTTTAATACTAAAATAATACTCGTGTTGTTGAAAAATGTGTTTGCTTATAATAATGTTTCAAACAAAGCTGAGGAAAAATTTTTGGCTAGTAGGTATCAAGTAAGTAGGTTCATAGGTATTACTAAAATTTTGGATAAGAAATAAAAATGCTTGCTTATTTTGACTAAATGGGTATTGGTTAATGTTAATACTCATTACACAAGGCACTTATATAACTTAAACAAAATAAGTCGTCAAAATAAATACCATTAAAAAACTATTTTGTTAGATACCTACCTTAAAGAACACAGTAGGTATTCGTTTTAGGTTAATATTGCGTTTTGATGACAAACATCTGTAGGCGGAGGGTAAACCTGATTTTTGGCATGAAATATTTTTCATATTTGTTGTTTTGATTTGAACATCAAAAATTAATAAATTCATGATTTTTGTAATCATAGTTAGACATAATATATAATCAATATAAATAATTGATGCTTATAATTTAAAATCTTTTTTAATATACTGTAATCTTCTTATATATAAAATTTTCGTGTCACAGTGTTTGTTTCCTTACTCCTCCGAAACGGCTTTACTGATTATAATCAAATTTTATATGCATATTCAGTAGGTCTGAGAATCGGCTACTAGCTATTTTTCATACCCCTAAGTGACAAGGGTTGTTCACCTCAATATTTTTTTTTTTAATTTTCGGACAATGTTTTTTGTTGTTATTTTTTTATAATGTGGCGTTAAAATATACATACAATCTTAAATTTTTACCCTGTTATCATCAGCCCCTATTTTTTAATAGCCATTTTAGTAATTTAGTCATTTGACAGTGAACTCCTCCTAAACGGCGGGGCCGATTTGAATGATTTTTTTGTGTGTGTACAAGTAAGTGGATTTGAGGATGGTTTAGATTCACAAATAAGCCCAGCAGATGGCGCTGCAGACAGTGTTTAGGTTATTATCCGAGCGAAGCCGGAACGGGCCGCTAGTAACTTTATAAAATTCTTGAATGAACTAGTATATTTAAGGGGAAATGGGCCGTAATTTTGAACTTTTATAACAATTTGAAGACCTATGAAATAGTGTATTAAACTATGAAAAAAATATATGTATTAGTTAAGAATCTAATCTAGGTTATTTCGCAGTTAATAACACGATTTAAAGAATTTCACTTGATAGAAAAAAATCCCAAAGTTACCTCTTTTCAAAAAGTTTTCAATTTTATGACTAAACTATTAAATTTTTACACTAAATTTTTGTACTCAACGAAAGCCACTAAAAAGTTGTAGGTAAATTCGTAGACTTTGACTTGACATGTTTAAATAACTACAATATATATAGCGCGCCGTTTGCCAGGCCCGATCAGTCGCGTTTTGGCGATCGCGGACAACGGACCTGTGCTTGATTTTGCAATTTTGACAACCGATAAATCTTTGATATTACGATCATAGTACCACAGTATAACAATATCAGTAGGTATTACTACTGAAGAACGCTATGATCTTGATTTTTCATACCGTTTCTTTTGGGATTGCAAATAGGCACTAATTCTGATTAGTACGCTGTTTACTTTACATTGTAGGCCAACATGGCAGCCCCAAAACACTGACGTCCATTCCGCCTCAGTAACACATTCTCTTACCACCGGATTCAATGGAAAATAGATAAGTTTGCGTTAAAATGTTCGTCCGTCACGTTAGAGGTTGAGAGAAGGGAATAAGGATAAGAGGGGAGGAATCCCTTGCGTAATGTTCGAAAACGTTTATATAAATAATACCTTGCCTTAATAACTTGCATTTATATGCATTTATATGCAAGTTAGGTATAATTTTTTTTTTTTTTGTAGTAAGGTACTTAGAATAAAAGTCCTAAGTAATTAACTACCTAAGAATTGAAAAGCTAGTAGGTAACGCAGGATATTTGATTTGTTAACAATGTCGTATCAAATTATCGTTCCCGCTCAGATCCACTCGGCGGTTCTGATTTCAATACATCGAGCCTTTCATTTTCGAGCGTGACGATCAGGCTCATTTACAAGTACGTCAAAAGAAGTGTTCACTTCAAAACCTCACAATAAAGATCTCAATAAGAATCAGGACCTGCGGCTTACCAATCTTTCACGGTAATTTATTTTCGCTAAATACGATTTTGATGTTACCTTTTTTTTTAAATGTTGAATGTCGAATCGATATTGGCGATTTGCAATTATGCAATCTGTCTCTTACTATCAAATGACTGATAGTATTTTCAAATTACTTCAGCAAAGAGTATACAAGCCGACACTAATAAAAAAAACGAATTCGTTAAATTAACTTTTAAGTTAAGTTAAATTAAAATTAATTTAAGACACTCGACCAAATTTATTAGGAAACCTTTTAGGCAGTAAAAATAGAATTTAACTCTGCATTAAATTTTCGATACCTACGTAAATATTTTGGTAAAGTTTAGAAACATTTACTGAGCACAAAATCACAAAATAATGACAGATCCAGGTGGAGCTTCAAGCGCCATCTCGAAAAAACGTTTTCGGTTGATATCTAAAAAACTATGCACTTTAGAGGAAAAATCATACAGTTAATTATTGTAGAAAATAAAATCTTTTGTTTCCAACAAACATTTTTTTCGAGCTTACCGATCACGATTTATATATTATCATTTAATAGTATCAATGTTTTTCGAAAAAAACAACATCATTCAGCATCATGATTGAAGAGTCGAACGAAGAGTTTTGTCGCCCCTTTTGTAATAAGCTGTGAAACGTATTTTCAGAGTGGGTTTTTCTCGATGGTTCGAACCTTGGATTTTTCAAGTCGAAAGTGAATTTAATTCTATTAGAGAAGCGAGTTCCGTCATAGACCGCATTATCTTCATCCACCATCGGCATTACCGCAACCGTATCATTAAATGGACCACTAATCGTAAACGGTAAAGTTTTACAAAAAAGGTTTATTCTCAACAAAAGATGCAAAATTTTATTTTGTACAAAATCGGTCATCGTAATTGTTGCCATAAAGTGCATAGTTTCCGAAATATCGACTAAAACAGCTTGTTCAATTGGCGTTTGAAGTTCCACCTGGACCTGTGAGCATTTTGTGATCTTAGTAAGTGATTTTTACTTCATATAAAAAAATAGATCGGAAATTTAGCGCAAAGTTGACCAAAAACCCGTCTATTTTTACTGGCCTTTAAGTTTCTAGAATTATGGATTAGGAAACACTTTAAAAAGATGAATGAAATTGTTAAAGCTGTTCTCAGCTTACAGCATCACCAAAAAAGAAAAGGTTCATTTTTATATACCAACAAGTACCTATAGAGAAATATTTCTTGCTTTATATGGCAACATAATTCTTATCACTATTATAAACAAATCTTAAACAAAAAATGAGTTTAAATTACATATGTAGTTCAATTTAAGTCAATATTTTACAGTTATTTCTACATTGTGGCACCGATTCCGCACAGAACGGCGCATGACAACGGTCTGCGAGACAAGACAGCGTTCAATGCTTACTTTGACAGAAATACCCAGCCTTAAGTCACACTGTTTTTTTTTCCTTCTCTTCTTGCCTTCTCTATTGCGGTGTGAACCAGCGTCCCATCAGGTTTTAGCATTGGAGGTAGTGAGGGACGTCAGAAGTTCGATTCGACCGACTTAGCTAGGGATCAAAACGCTTTGCTGCCCGCAGGGTATGGAGCTAGTTTGTTCCCTATTCGACTAATATGGTCAAAATGAGCCTCCTGTTGAACCTTTTTGCATGCCTTAGCAACCTTGTTAAACACTTTCTTCTTCTAGTGGATGTCTTTTGCCTTACGTTGTCGAGCATCAATCCAAGCCAGCTAAGCCCCATGCTTAAATGCTTCAGCATTTTTACACTGAAGACCAAACTAAGGGCGAGCTTTGCTGGATACTGGAACGTCAGAGTATGGTACAAAATATTCCATAGCCGTTTGTACACTTCAGTCACAGCATCCGCGCAGGGTGAATGATCACCGGAAGAGAAGCATAATGACTGCCATGGGTAAGACGCAAGAAAGAAGACTCTGAAGACTCCTTCAAAGTATGAGCAGCTCACTAAATGTTCCCACTACTAGGAGTCGGGGCCTTCTCTTGCAATGAGACAGTTAAGACCATAACACCACGCTAGCCTAGTGCAGATTGGTGGATGGCACTAGACCGCAAAAGATTCTCAAAAGATTCACCGTTTTTAAGTTAGCGGATCGGCAGTCGCCGTGCTTCCAACTAGACCAGCCGTAACTTCAAAAGGACCTCATAAATCATACAACGTTTCCACAAGTCAGTTTGGGTTCGCTAGAGGCAGTACTTTCGGTCATACCAACTTTCTGTCGATTTTAAAAATTCGAAGAAGAAAATCAAAAGGAAGAGAAGTTTTACTGTATAATGTGTAACGAAAAATATGGGTCACCACCGACAGAAGATTGGGTCATGTGGACTATAATATGTAAACTCTGGGCACTTTAAGAATGCATTGCCGGCGCGACTAGTCAAGGGTACGTAATATAATATGTGACAATCAAACAATACAACAAAAATACATTATTACACCACAAAACAATACTGAAAAACAGTGATTAAACTTAAAATTAAAGCATTTTAGGTACAAAAGGCGATCTTATCGCTCATAGCAATATCTTCCAGATAGCCTTTTGGTAACTAGAACAAGGTAAAAAGTGTGGTATGGTATCCTTGGTACACAATTAATTTTATGAATATAATTCTAATATAAGTACTTAATACATACAATACATAAATACAATAACACAATACATTCATATCAGAATAAATAATATAAAATAGACGTACATACATACGTACGTACATAAATACATTCAATAAAATACACTAAGCGTAAAGGACACATGCACAGGTTTACACAACAAGGTTGCTTAAGTAATGCTGCCAAATCTGAGCCTTAAACGAGTAGACGCTCTGAGCGTGCCTGATTGACACCGGAAGAGAATTCCACAGCAGAACAGCACGCACACAGAATGAAGAGCCAAAAAAAGAGCTTCAGTGGGATGGAGTACACATAAGAAGATTTGTTGATGAGCTAACTTTGACAGAATGAGTGTCGCATAGGAAAGTGAAGTGACAACTTAAGTACGAGGGCAAAGAGGGGGTAAAAATAATTTTATACAAAGGGGAGAGAATGCGAGTATCTCTTCGAAGACGAATTGGGAATCACTTGAGTTTTGTGCGGAACTGGGATATAGGATCATATTTCCGAAGACGGAAAATAAATCTTACGCAAAGATTCTGAAGGCGCTCCAGCATATCAAATTTCTCCTGTTTAAGATCCAGGTAGCAGGCGTCGCCGTAGTCTAGGATGGGGAGTAAAAGAGATTGAGCTAACGCAGCCTTGGTAGCAGTAGGTAAGAAATTACGGATTATTCGTAAAGACGCTGCAGAAACAAACTTCGGATGGGATTTGAGGGTCCCAAGTGAAACATCTATCAAATACAATACCTAGGTTTTTAACTTCTGCGTTATAAGGCACAGTTGTACCGCTGAAAGAAACTTTGGTCATTCTGTTAAAATCAATTCTCGAAATTAGCCAGGAACTTCCTATGATAATGGCCTGAGTCTTAAAAGGGTTGACAGTGGGATCAAAAGATTTGCACCATTTTTCAATACGAAGCAAGTCAGCATTGACTGCCTTCACCGCGTCATCCAAACAATCCAACGAAGCTTGAGCGGACACTTGAAGATTGTCAGCATAAAGATGGTAGGATGAAGGGATGTGAGAGGTTACTGCATTCATAAAGATAGCGAAAAGTAAAAGAGAGAGAGAATGCCACCTTGGGGAACGTTGGACTGTGTATCGCACCACAAAGAAACAGTCTGTAGTTATTAGGGATATTTATTTGTGTCAATTTTAATTACCCCATACCGTTTTCATTTCCCCCGCGGGATGATCTCAATTACCCCAAATGGTATCGAAAAAAAAAACGCTATTGTTTTTTTAGTTTATTAATATTTTTAGCAAAACATTAATAAACTAAAAAAGTAATTTTAGTAATTTATTTTTATTTCTTTAAATATTGAAGATTTTTATTTTGTTATCAATAAGTAGATAAGTAAACAAAGTTTACGCTTCAAGAAAGGTTGATTATGTTTATGACTTTATTCTGTTATTTTTGAGCATTGGAATTTAAGTGTTCCTGATTCCCCCACTGTCCCCTACACTTCGTAAACCGAAGCGTACACAACGAGATTAGGTATGTAACCTGTCACCCGTTTTCGGGCCATTTTTTCCCGCGCTTTTGGAGCTGCGAATGAATTTGAAAGGCTTTACTTACCGATCTCGTCCTTGATAGCGCATCTGTAGTTCAAAAGGGCGCATTCATCTGGAAATAATCTTATTTTGAAACCTTCTCCTTCTTTTTTGATACCACACACTTCTTTATCGCTCACACATTTAATGAATAAACAATCAATGTCTAATTTATGCTGAACAACTCCTGAATTCACACCATAAAACAGGCCAGCAAAAATATTTAGAAGCAACATTATTTTTTATTTTGAATTAGGTGGGATTCACGGCTGCGTCTTCATTCACAGGGTTTTTGCATGTTTACAAAAACAATAAACCTAACTAATACTGAAAGTTTATTAGATTTCAAATAGCCGTATATAATGAGCTATTCGAAGTAAGTAACTACATTACTAATTACTTTGATGGAGCCAAGATTAAATTTAACAAAATGCCTAATTTACATTCACATTTTTGGAGTTGTTTGAATTGCTTTGTCTTCGGAGTATGAATACGATACAAAACAAAAATTACACAAAATCAAGTAATTAAAAAAAAAGTATGTGCTTAGGCACGACAAAAATGAAAACTAAAATATGTATGAATGAAAAACTGTTAAAAAAACGACTTATTGAATATTTTAATCTATATATATAAAAGCGAAAGGTCACTCATCAAGGAATCTCAGAAACTACAAATGCTAGGAACCTGAAATTTTGCATGGAGGTCCCTTTTAGCACGTAGGCGCTCGCTAAGACGGGGTTTTGCGAAATTCAACCCCTAAGAGGGTGAAACAAGGGATGAACGGTTGTATGAAAATGTTGTATGAAACGTGATTTTCAAAGTTATCAAATTTTGTATCTAGACACTTGACACGAAGCAATTAAATGCATGTTCTATCAATTTTGTAATTTCGAACTGTACGGGGGTGAAATTGGGGTTGAAATGAGGGATAAATGTCAATATGGAAATTCCCAACTGTTGGAGATAAAACCATGGAACTCTGTATATAGACACTTGACACGAAGCAAACGAATGTTTGTTCCATCAATTTCGTAATTTCGAACTGTACGGGGGTGAAATCGGGGTTGAAATGAGGGATGAATGTCAATATGGAAGTTCCCAGCCGTTGAAGATAAAACTATGAAACTCTGTATATAGACACTTGACACGAAGCAAAAGAATGTTTGTTCCATCAATTTCGTAATTTCGAACTGTACGGGGGTGAAATCGGGGTTGAAATGAGGGATGAATGTCAATATGAAATTTCCCAACCGTTGAAGATAATACCATGAAACTCTGTATATAGACACTTGAAACGAAGCAAACGAATGTTTATTCCATCAATTTCGTAATTTCGAACTGTACGGGGGTGAAATCGGGGTTGAAATGAGGGATGAATGTCAATATGGAAGTTCCCAACCGTTGAAGATAAAACCATGAAACTCTGTATATAGACACTTGACACGAAGCAAAAGAATGTTTGTTCCATCAATTTAGTAATTTCGAACTGTACGAGGTTGAAATCGGGGTTGAAATGAGGGATGAATGTCAATATGGAAGTTCCCAACCGTTGAAGATAAAACCATGAAACTCTGAATATAATAGACACTTGACACAAAGCAAACGAATATTTTTTCTAGAAATTTTGTGATTTCGAACTATATAGGGATGAAATTGGGATTGAAATGGGGGATGAAAGTATACATGGAAGCTTCCATTCGTTGAAGATAAAACTATGAAACTCTTTATATAGGCACTTGGCACGAAGCCAATAAATGTTTGTTCTAGCAATTTTGTAATTTCGAACTGTATGGGGATGAAATTGAAGTTGAAATGGGGGACGAATGTCTCTTACGCTTTCACACCTAAACAACTAAACCGATTTTGATGAAATTGTGTTATTATGAGCTGGTTTTAGTAAATGTGTCTGGGTGTAAAATTAGTTATTGCCTGAGTTACCTCTGTATTTATTTCGTGCGGACGAAGTCGCGGGTAACAGCTAGTTACTCATAATTAAAACGATTAGTGTACATTGAATGATTATAGTAAACACAGCAACACGACAGTGAGTGACAGTTGCTGCTGCGATAGGCACCTTTTTTATAGTCAAAGGACACGCAACTATTGGATCATGAAGATTCCAAATCATTACCTAGCACTGCACTGCGCTCATCACCCAGACATCTAAGATACTATATATCTTAGCCCTGTAATTTATCTGGAAACATTGCCCTCCAAACCGGAACACAGTAATATTTGCACATTACTGCTTGGCGGTAGAATAACTGGGATACGTGTGGTACTTCCCCAGGCGGACTGCCAAGAGCCCTACAATAGATATTTATACCTATTATTATAAGCAATACCAGTCTCGATCTTACTGCATTTGGCTGCACGTTAATCGTCTTGTAGTGAAACCCTAAGTTGCCTTTATAACATTGTTGTTTTTTCTAATAAATTCAGTCTTAAAGTTGATCTCGAGTGTTTGATTCTTCTCCTATAGGCCACACCTTTACATGGTGATCGTGACAGGTGGCCGGTCCTATAAATGGCAACCGCGCCTTATATGAACCCGGTCACCGAATCGAGCGTAATTTTACAATAATAACATGGATCAATATACTTTAAAAGTGAAAAATGTGTCAAAAAATCAAAAAACTGTGCGAACCTTCACATGTCGATATTGGATAACAACGACGTTTTGTACCGCAAAGCTCAAACGTGGAGGACAATTACAAGAAAACATTACGATTTTGATAGCAGCACCTATCGTAATTTGTACTATTGTGTGTATCGCGGCGATTTATATATATGAGGTACCTATGTGTTAAGAACAACCAGATTTTCCTACATGGTCTGCGCAGGTCATTTGACAGGGTAGCTCATGTTACATACCGAGGCGAGCCTAGTAACAGCTGCCGATGTAGAATGTAGTGGAGAGATGTTGATGTCCCTATACCGTCACTGGGGGTTCCAAAGAAATAACCCCGTTCCGTTTCGGTTTCGAGAGTTTAAAAGTGTTGATTGAGTGAAGTGTCGGAATTAAAAGTACGTACTTATTAATTAATTATACGTTATTCGACGATATATCTACAAAAAGTTCACTGTATAATAGGTGTACTACTCGTATTAAAAGAATTTCGTAACAAATTCAAAAATATAAGGGACAATTTATTTAAAATAAGCTACGAGGGGCAAGTAAAAAGTAAGGTTCCTAACGCTTTACACTCGCCGCGCGAGATACTAGGAGAAATCCGGCAACACCACCTTCATTGTTTATCCCTCCACTCCATTCCAACTATCTGGAAGATCACTACGAAGCTTAGTGCCAATCTAACAGCCATCCGCGATGGAGCCCGCAATCGCCGTCACCGCCAGGTGTGAAATCCGTTCATTGATTCGATTTTTAAACGCGAAGAAGCTTACACCTATTGAAATTCATAGACAGTTGGAAGAAGTTTATGGCAAAGCTTGCATCAGCGTCCAACATGTCCGCAAATGGTGCAGGGAATTCTCCGAAGGACGCACAGACGTTCACGACGAACAAAGGAGCGGGAGGCCATCGGTGTCCGACGAAGTCGTGGCGAAGATTGAGCGCATTCTCCTCAAAGATCGAAGAGTAACACTTCGGGAGCTGACTGATCAGGTTCCTGAGGTTTGTGAAAAAACCACCGACAACATTTTGACCAAAAAACTTGGTTATCACAAAGTGTGTGCGCGGTGGGTCCAGCATCGGCGGCCTAGCGGAGGAGTTCTTCGAAGCGGGTTTTCAGAAGTGGATAACTCGTCAGAAAAAATGCGTTGAAAGATCTGGCGACTATGTAGAAAAATAGTTTGAAATATAAGCTTTCAGATGGTATACATATTTATTGAAATAAAAAATGCCTTACACCTGAAAAAAATGTGGGAACCTTACTTTTTACTTGCTCGTATGTTAGATGAACAGAAATTCACTTATGCAAAAGTTGACAGAAAGTGAATGTATTATTATTATTTTTACCCGACTGCGCGACGCAAAGGAGTGGTAATGTGTTTAACAGTCTATGTATGTATGTATGTATGTATGTATGTATGTATGTATGTTTGTATGTTCCTTTGAGGCACTATACAGACCAAACGCCTGGGCCGATTTTTATGATTCACACGTCAATCGATTCCTCTTAATCTGGCGAGTGACACTAAAGACATGACATTAGTGTAAATCCAATATGGCGGATTCAGGACGCCATATTGTCCAAATTAAAAAAATGAAAATCACCAAAATATGTCAAGAGGGGTATCGTTGAATAGGTATTTGAAAATAATGTTTAGCTTTTTCTCAATGTTTTTCGATTTGACTGACCGTTTAGGATGTATATCGATTTAAAGTTGAGTAACAACCATTCTCACATTTATAGGTTTTTAGGTAGCAGAAAACTTCGTATAACTAACTGTACGTGTGAATGTGGATAGACATTATATACTAATGTATCTAGTAGGCATCGATATAAATCAATAGATGTGCCCTGAGAATCTTGAAATTGGTAATAAACTGCGTCTCTGTATGTATCGTAAGTGGTTTACAAACAACCAATCTACTTGACCCCTATAATCGCTAGCGGCGAGATTTGCTGTGGTTCTACTTATTTTGGTGGTTGACACCGAATAATGACAGGTAAAAACGTCCGGCGTCCACCGCGTCCTGCAACCGACTAGAACGGAAAGAGTGAGCTCACTCTTCCCAACGTTGACATGATTGCGTGCGCCGTGAAGTTTGGGATGGGCCCATCTTGGGTTCTACGATCTATGCTAGTAGCTATATTGGACTACCTTTTTTTCGTACGTGCAGGTACGTAATAGTGGGAACACGGAACCGCTCTCGGATTGCTCCGCCTCGGTCACCCATCTCCAACTTCAAACGATTTAGTAGGTACTCAACGTCAATCGAAAACCTATACTAACACAAAACTATAAATATGAATTACATGCAGTAGAAAATCCTACATAATATTATATCAGTAGAAACGAAGACATTTGGTCAACAACCAAAAGATGCATATTATTATGTTGAGCATATTAACATTCACAACATTGTTCATAACTAAAAAGTATGAAATAAAAAATATAATTTAAAAACTCAAAAACCCGACTGCGTAAAAAGTGAACCAAACTACGTACTCGCATACTAAAAAAAACTGAAAAGAATAAAACAAGCATTTAGATTTCTGGTGGTCTAGAATTCTATAATATGTTATTGTATTAATACTATTGAAATAAATACAATATTTTCTAATAAAAGAACATTACAACTGAACAGTCGGGATCCATTGAACAATCACATTGTATGTCGAATAATAATGGATCCCGACTGTTCAGTTGTAATGTTCTTTTATTAGAAAATATTGTATGTATTTCAATAGTATTAATACAATAACATATTATAGAATTCTAGACCACCAGAAATCTAAATGCTTGTTTTATTCTTTTCAGTTTTTTTTAGTATGCGAGTACGTAGTTTGGTTCACTTTTTACGCAGTCGGGTTTTTGAGTTTTTAAATTATATTTTTTATTAATGTAGTGATTACGTTAATATATATTATTGTAATGCAAAAAATTAGAAACAAAATTATTTTAGGAGAAGCTTTGAAATTCATATTGTGCAAATGAAATACTTTAAAGTCTACAAACTATGTCAAGAGGGGTATCGTTGAATAGGTATTTAAAAATACTTTTTAGTTTATTCATAACGTTTTTCGATTTGGCTGACCGTTTTGAATATGTATCGATTTAAAGTTGCGTAACAACCATTCTCACACTTTCAGGTTTTTAGGTAGCAGAAAACTTCGTATAACTAACTGTATGTGAGAATGTGGATGTACATATTTATATACTAAAGTATCTAGTAGGCATTTTGGACTACCTTTTTTTCGTACGTGGAGGAAATGCATTTACGCATATCCTACCGCCCGGGGAACACAGCCAGATTATGTTGCACTCTATACCGTGTATGGATATAGATAGTGCCATTATCTACTAAAACCTCCGTGGGGTTTCAACGCTGCCGCTGATGGTTACAACACGGAACCGGTCTCGGATTACTCCGCCTCCCATCTCCGACTTCAAACGATTTAGTACTCAACTTCAGTGTCTATAATTATATAGGTATCTCACACATAACTATAACAAATATGAACGACTAGCAGCGCCCCGCGGTGTTTCCCGCGAAGTTCCCGTTCCCGTTGTTCCCGTTGTTTTTTCGGGATAAAAAGTAGCCTATGTGTTCTTCCAGACTATAATCTATCTGTGTTCCAAATTTCAGCCCGATCCGTTCATACGTTAGGACGTGATTGAGCAACAAACATACAAACATACAAACATCCAAATATCCAAACATCCATACATTCACATTTATAATATTAGTAGGATAACGTCATATAAAGATGACAAATCGGCTGTCCCAAAAATAAACACAGTAAATGCCAAAAATTTTTTTTTACAGTAGAACGAAAAAACACATATTCGATATGCCGTTCGAGAATACATGGTATTCTGCAGAAGTAAATATTGTGTAGATAAGATGAAGTATGTTTCCATATTTAAAGATAATTTTAATGTATCCGTGCATTTTTTATGAGACTTTCTAACTTTTAAATGGTTATTTTAACCTATCTAATCCTTAACTACCAAAAATAAACAAAGTATCGACCCTTACCAGGTATTTGAATTAGGTTTTCAAAACGACTTTTGCATATAAAATGGCATGGATCTTTGCATATATAGTGTATAAACATAGTAAGCATCATTATTGAACATAGCTAAACAACAATAAGTAAATATCAGATATAATCGTTGGTATTTTATAACTTACTGGCACTATTTGATTATAAAACCCAGAATCAACATCACCCATAGAACGTAAATTTTTAAAAACGTTTGTTATTTTATGTAATTTATAAAAAAACTACTGCACTTATGGACTCAATTTGTCTAAGATGATTATTATACGGGACCAAGGAGCAAATTTAAGCAGTTGTCATATTTTTAAAACCTCGCATTTAAAAGTGAACTTTTGCGTAACATGACGCCCTTACGTTCTATTGGGGCTGTCAAAAAGAAAATAAACGGTTGGATCTACTAAAGTCAGGGGGGCACAATAGTTGACGTCACGACTTGCGGAAATGAGATAGTCTAATTATCTATCACTTGTGAAAAAAAGAGAAAGAGATACTGATTTTCCGTCCTTATCACCGTGGCCGGCTTTTTCTCTGGCTAAATTACAAATCTGACATGGCGTTGCCATACAAAAGTCTGTTCAAAGCTCAGACTCGGATTTTTTATGTTTGATTAAATATTGTGTGTATTTAAAGAAGATTTAAAGCTTGTTTGTGAAAGACTGTTAAGAGATTGGTGATATTTATGCCAAACAATGTGCGTTGTGTAGTGTTATAAGCTGCAATAGCCTCTGTGAAAGAAAAATCAGTGGAATCTCATTTTACACGTAAGTAGACAATATTTGTTATGACGACTTGATAGAAATTCATATTAATGCCTTCTAGATATCTACGTGAATTAAATTTATACAATAACGGCAGTATCTAATCCAAAATTTGCAAAATATGTAAAATGTAAACATAACCTAAATAACAAAACAAACAAAAAAGTGTGACCAGTTATTTCTTACAAAATTACCCATGAAATATACAAGTCGGTACATAATTGACAGTTTATTTACTGACCGTTTACTAATAATACGTACTAGATTTTGCCTGCGGATTCGCATTTGTTAGTTTTTTAAGTGAAAACTTTCTTTGGCGCACTACATACAGATTTCTCGTGAGCCGTGAATTGAACTCAAACATCACGCTTGGGAATGAAATAAATCTTCGGGTGAACTCGGAGCTATGGCCACAAATGCGTAAACATTTTTAGATGGTCATGGCGTGTTACCATGGTTACCATTATACATAATTATCTAGTCTAGATGGTCATGACGCTTCTGTTTCTACTCTACCACTGCCATTCCAACTCTTGTTTTCTGGAGTAGGAATTGCATCAAACTCCCATTAACTTACACTATCTCATCTCGCTAACAAGATAACATCATGCTTTTAGTATAAACCCTACTCACTACACCTACTTCATACCCACTCACACAAGAGACCTATATATTGTGTGAGTAGATATGAAGCTCTAAGCTTTCAAAATAAAAGATTATTCATACACATTTTCACCTCTGATTTAACCCTTTTGTTTGAACTTTTACAGAAATAATTATGCAACTTAAATGTATCACTAGATTTCTGGTAATAATTTGGGTTGTTTTATTTATTCAAATTAATTATTATTTCGCAGATGTGCCGTTCCGAAGAAGAGAATAAAATATTGTGTGAATAATAAAGCAATATTTTTCATGAAGTACAGATTATCAAATAAATCAATCATTCTGAATTACCACAACATCTAAATAATAGTAGCCTGTCTACTACAACAAGGTCTACTAACATTGAAATGTTTTATACCTAAGTTCCGAGTTGCCCCGTGCGAAGCCTGGGCGAGCTGCTACTATGATATAAATATGACAGGCAAACTATATTTTTATAACGTTGAATGTAAAGTACAATTTGAAATAAATGTTTTATTGCCCTGTTTTTGATTAGGTATTTATTTAAGTACCTCCTATTTTAGTTATATTATATTAAACCCCTTTTTAAAATGTAATTTTAGAATGCATAGAACACAGGCTGAATTCATCGAACTATCGCAGCACTACCCTTACCTAGTGGAATATTTTCTTTATGGCAATACTTTTTGAGTATTGAATTGAAAATTGAATTGAAATTGAATTGTAATTGAGAGAACGAGAAGCACTATAGTAGTCAGGAACTTTGTAACTCTATATTGTATTCCATACTCTAAGACTAAAGTGTTTATGTTGTATTTGTCAAGAAGACTGTTATGTTACTGACCTATTTTAGAAAGTTTACAGAGGTTCCATGTGATTTTTTTTGTATGTTTCAGCGGCATAAAATGGTTATGTCTATTTTTTGGGATTTTTGAGACTGATTCTAAAGTTTATGTTTAAAATTAATGTAAATAAATGTTTCTATGTTTAATGTTTGAAGATAACAGTTCAGTTACTGTGTTATTAAACCAAATAAAAATAAAAAATCTTGTTTGACTATAAGTCAATTTTTTTCTCTTTTGCATTTTGAAAGAACGACGCCTTCTTTTTATTTATCACCTTCTTCGAATAATTTATCATGAGTGTTTTAAATTAAGTTAGCCTTATTTGTATCAGATACTTTACTACCAGAATTATACCTACTGGCGTATTGGCACGGCACTGCGCTGACGTACTTACCTACTTCATTCTCCATTTGAAAATCGTTAACACATTTTGATATACTGACGTGTTACAAAAGTTGACTTAAGTTAAATATAGCATTTTTGAGTTCGTCCGTCGTTTATTACACAAATGTCGAAATTTTCTACACCTTGTAGTGGTAGGACTCTTGGCAGAGTCCGCCTGGAGAAGTACCACACCTTTACCAGTTATTCTACCGCCAAGCAGTAATGTGCAAACATTACTGTGTTTCGGTAAGGGCAATGTTTCCAGAGAAATTACAGGGCTTAGAGATATAACAACTTAGATCTCTGGGTGACGAGCGCAGAGCAGTGCTCGGTAATGATTTGGACTCTTCATGTTCCAATAGCTGCGGGTCACTGTGCTGCTATGTGGCAGGCATGTTGCTTACCATCAGGCACATGTCCTGCTAGTCTCGTCACTCTTTATTTGAAAAAAAAAATACCTGATTTGAGTTAGGTACGTAGCAGCCTAGCACAAAACAATAAACAGTAAGTATTTATGTTTCGTCAAGATTGAGTGAAAGGTTGGAATAGGAATGTGAATAATAATTCATTTCGAAAAACTATCCAGGTATAAATGAAACATGTTACCTAAACAAACATTTATTGACCGCCACACACACTACAAACAAACGAACATTGACGAGAACTAGGCTAGGTTTACAATAAGAGTTTAAAATTACATCTATCTAATAAATATAGTTCACACGTAACATATTTACATTGTACATAGGAATTAATCACGATTATTATTTAATAACTTCAATGTTAACAGTCACAGACACAGAAATCTACGATAGCTGAGAATCTGCTTGATGCGCGAACTGGTCATCAGATCCAGCTCCACGACCCGCAGATTCTCCCTACGGAATGTCATTAGTACTATGAAGCCAGAAAAGCCTTGGAAATTTCAAACAAAATATCGTAATTTCAACTGGGAGGATGGGTTTCGGTTATCGGCGTTGTGGAATGCTGACGTAAATAAAAGGAGTGAGTTTTTAGAAGCCTGTTAATACGGTTAGTGTTATGTGTCGTGGTAGCAATGTCGCAGCCGGATTGTATAATCCGCCGTATTACATTACGGCTAGCCGTTTTGAAAAGCAGGGCTGTTTTGTATAGCGGCGGTTTAACGATTATCCGGATTGAATGCGGCTGATTAAACAACAGCCGGAATGTATTCAATGCCATACGTCATTCAACTACACAACATTTTTTTTTTTAATTAGTTCCGATTCTTAATACTCATGGCGCTGCCCGACATAACAACAACTATGGCGTTGAATACAGTAAGTGTGTTGCTAAATTGCTAAAGTGACTGTGGATTCTGGAGTTCGGAGGAATCACACACAATGTTATTGGGGTGGTTTACCACTGTCCTCCTCTTGAGACGGCTCCCCTTAGTCCACTTGGCGGTTACTTGGAAAGTATTAAGTTTCCACCGTCCACCTTGTTATAACTAAATCGAACCGGGTAGGTAACATACGATCCAGATCCGACTCGGAGTACCCCGACTCCACCTAATCTTGTCGCTACTACCCCTAGAGTGTATTTTAAAAATGCGGAGCTTCTGCCGGAAGCCCACCCGGAGTCAAATCTCAATGATATACCCTTGTCTATATAAGTGCACCATGTTTCTTAGGTGTACTATCACTAACATCAAATGAAGGGCGTTCAAGCTTTATCAGAGAGGTAAAACGTTGAAAAAAAATAGTAAGGAATATCGTAAGAAGTAATTTGTCAGTTTTTTCCGATGAATAAAATTAATATTAACATTCAACACACATGCATCGAAAGTGTGTGCGACAGCTATTAATGTTTACAAACAGTTATCCAGAGCCGCAAGGATTAGTTGGGGGCTACACCCAGAGGTAATAAGGACGATTTACACGGCGGTTGTGGAACCTACGATAATATACGCGGCACCAGCGTGGGCCCCGGCAACCAAAAAGTGGTGTATACAAAAGCAGCTAAACGCGGCTCAAAGGGGTTTCACACAATAAATGTGTAGAGCATACCGCACTATCTCACTCAACTCGGCGCTAGTACTCGCAGGGATACTACCCCTCGACCTGAAGATACAGGAAGCAGCTGCTCTGTACGAGGCTAAGAGGGGGTCACCCCTGCCTGTGCTGGGAGTGGGGGAGATGGAGCGAAGAGCCGCGTTTACTGACGCTCATCATCCAGCACAGCGAGTCTCGATTCAGTTTCAATGCTTGGGAAACGAACTACACGAAAATGAAAGGGAGAACCAGCTGTCAAAAAATTACACAGACGGCAGCAAAATCGAAGGAAAAGTTGGAGCAACAGTGTCGGTCTGGTGCGGTGGCACTGAAGCTGAGTTTCGGAAGTTAAAGCTGTCGTCGTATTGTTCAGTGTACCAGGCAGAACTGTTGGCGATTCTCACAGCCGCGGATGAAAATATCGAGAGCCGGGATAGGTCCTTCAGAATCTGCAGTGATTCTAGGTCAGCACTGCAAGCAATAGCAAACCACTGCTCTTTCAATCCCCTCGCAGTCAAAATCCGAGACAAACTTAAGCAAATAGAAGCCCAAAACAAAAAAGTAGACCTGTGCTGGGTCAAAGCGCATGCTGGGCTCGAGGGAAATGAAAGAGCAGATGAACTTGCAAAACAAGCCGCATTAGACCTAAGTATCAAGCCACATTACGACAGATGTCCGGTTTCATTCGTCAAACGCCAAATTCGGACTGGGACGATTGACGAATGGAACCGCAGATATAAAACCGGTGACACCGCCAGTGTGACAAAGCTTTTCCTCCCTGACCCAATAGAAGCTTACAAAACTATAAGAATAATAAATCCGAATGGCATTTTAACACAGATAATGACGGGACATGGTGGGTTCTCCCAGTACCTACACAGGTTCAAACTAAGGGAGAGCCCATCATGCACCTGTGAACCTGGCAGGGAGGAAACGCCGATACACATCATAACTGAATGTCCTATATTTGGTAGAGAGAGATACGAGACGGAACAAGAGATAGGCGAGAAAATAATAAAAGAAAATATCTGTGTAATTATTAGAAACAAAAACATAAACGATTTTTTTTTAAAGTTTTGCATAAAAGTATGCCGAAAAGTAATTAACAGAAACAAACAGATAGATAATTTAAGATGACAATGTATATTGATATATATATGTAAGTCAGCTTAGTTATATAATGACATAAAATAAACCAATAGATATACCTACATTTGTAAGACTAACAAAACTGTAAAATAAGTGAAGATACACAGTAAGACTAACAAATGTGTCAAACAAATAGTGAATAGATTAAGATAATTTAAGAAATTAATGACATAAGTAATAATACCCCTGACAATCTTGTTCGTCAGAGAATAGTTGCGGGCCGGGCCTATGGGCACGGACACTAATAAAAAAAAGCCACGAGGCCAGTTAAAAAATTTATATTTTATTTTTCCAACGGGAATTTATTCTAAAACCTTTGAAAACAAGCTCCACGAAAGGAACCGTTACTCGGCTTGCGCAAGCCACGCCCACGCCAGGTAATCTGGGATGTTTTCCTTCCCCCCTCCCTTTTGATGTATTGGCAAACCCCCTTTTTATGTTCACTCAATAGTTATTTTCATTTCCTTTCACAAAATAAATATTTATGTGGTTACACTATTTTTAAAGATATTTATCGATCTTTTATTGAAAACATGTGTGTGTCTGCTAAGTCTGCTATAAGCGTTATTATACACTTGACCGTTAGTAGAAGCTTATATATATTGAGATAGGCAGCTCCATTTCCCGTTGTAGCAGTTATCTCTTTCTATTGCTATAGCTCTGTCTCTTTCGCACACCCCTCCCCTCTCGCCAGGCGCACGAGGTAGCTGGAGGCTCCGAGCTTGCTCGTCATTGGCGTGACATTTCCCGTGCAGTTCACATGTATCAAGAGAATCCCAATTCTCTTATTAAATTCTGTGATTTTCCAAAGGAAACCACGTAAGTGCTTACACATTTTGTGCAAAACGATATTATCGTTCGTTTTCTTTTTTGATTAAATTTAAACCTAATAATGCTTGTCGAAGCTTGCTTTTGCTTCGAGATATATTTTGTCTCTTTTTTCTAATTTTTTACGTGCAGATTATATTGTTCATATAATTTTTTGTCGATTTTAAATACATAACTACCCTCAGAGAATACCAATGTGTTTGTAACCCTTACGTTACTTTCTGAGGTGCATGTTTTTTCTTTCCTAGGTGAATGTTTTTCTTTCCTAGGTGTATGTTATTATTTCCTAGGTAAATTTCAATTAGATAAATAAATTATAGAATCAGACTGCCAAATTGAAACGGGTCTAGTACCAAATTAAAGAAACGTGAATCGCGTTCACGCAAGCTTCATGCTTCATCTAGATATGCGTCTAGTACAATAGTAGCAGGTCTTCGTCGACCTCTTAACTCGTCAGCAAAGGTTAAGAGAAATAACTCTCAATGCCGTCGGTCTAGAAAACGAAAAAAGAGGCTTCTTAAAGAAAACCTGTCTAGACCGTTAGAAATTTAACAAAAATCCATGCTTTGGAATCTTGATGAACACACTTTTGTTAGTTGTGTTAATGATAATGAGTAGCTCATCTTTCGAGATGTAGGCCAAGATCTACACATACAGCAAATATCCTGAAATCGGTCTTAACAGTTCAGACGAGGTGGCGCTAACCTTCACTTCCGATAATTTGTGGGTAGTTTGAAATTTTTTATCCAATATCGAGACTAATTAAAAGACCCGCGATTGCAACACCTCCAAAAACGTGTTTGATTTTTTGTTTTGATTTAGTTTGAAACCTAAACATTTTTAAAATTAATGTTTTTAATCAAGTAAATAACCAAACGAAGAGGTAAGGCGAAAGACACTCTACGCCATCATGCCTACTTTGTTTTTATTGGCAAATACATTTATTACTTTGAACATTTTAAAATTTGGTAGATACCTATAGCCTTAGAAAGCTATTCATGTTAAGCCCGTGAGGCGCGACTCGCTAACTGAAAAAGTCGAAAAAGGGAATCGCAAACTGCATTTATTATATTGAAAGTTCAATTCTAAATCAAGCTACGGATCCGTTAATTAAAGTAACCTTGAATACATAAAATTCTTCCATCAAACTACCTTATTTTCAAACCGGAAGTGTTTCACCTTTTGATAAAACTAGCGGCATCAGGAAATTATAAATGACATGAAAAATATATATATATATATATATTGGCTGATAAATAAAGAACACCTTGCGAAGAAAACGCAATAATTTCACATGTTACCCCTCGCAGGGGCAAATACCTACATCCCAATATGCCTTCGCACAGGCGCTGGAACAATGGTTATGATACAGTAAATAAGAATAGCAACACCTCTATAATCTGCCCACGCAGGGCTACCAATACAAATGAGACGTCAGAACGTCAATATAACGTTGGCTTAGCTTTAAGCTTAGCAACAGAAGTACTCTATCTTCGATCTCGCGGATCGAGACCTTCACAGAGTGGACAAAGGTAAATGCTGTACTTGACCGTCATACAATGACGAGGGGCCTTTTTGGGCCGGTCCATATACCACGTTATATAAATCGGTGGAAAAAGATGGCAGCATCAGATTTTGATAATAAAAAGGTACCGCATACCGTTTTTGGAAGTACCTCCTTTAGTAACACCCGACTCAAGACAGTGTTTTCGTACTGTGGAGTCGGAAAAGATGTCCTCACTCGTTCTACAAAACGAAAAATTTATACTTACTAAAAGTACGGAAAACTTTGTGTCGTCTCTGTTTTCGGTATAAAAAAAAAAGCGATAGCTCGTACTCGAAATACCCTCACTCAACCGATATGTGCTAAAGAAAAGATTTCAATCAATAAAAATGTTTCGTGTGCTGGATTTCCTCCAATCCCATGATCGAATGTGCAAATGTGTGACTGTGTCTTTTCATAAGCTCATTTCAATGTGCCGGTGGCCAGTCTTACAGACGGGTTTTTACGCGTCCTTTTCAAGAAAGAAAAACTTGAGATTACTCTTTTTCGGCCTAAGCATTGCGCCAAAAGTCTGTAGGTACCCAGGTACCTACCTAATAAATTGGATTACGCAAATTATATAAAAAAAATAAAAATACATCGTTTCATTACGTTTTACGTAGATATTGGAAACGCTGGAAATCCTCGGATTCTACATAGATAGCATATAAAGTTCTTTCTCTCCCCGCGAAAATATATCACTTTTCTCGGCATACTCGAACGGGTCAGACGTCCCTGATAGAACCACAAAGTCGGGTGGATTAATGTATTTTGCAAGCTTCGCTGTTCTCCGAGGAAGGCTAAGTCGCCGAAGTTTCTGTCCCTTCTCAGCACAACCTCAACGATATATTTTTACCCCATCCGGTGCTCGTCATCTGTCTTCGGCAATTCATCATATATGCTTCTCCCAACTCATTTTGAATCACAAACGCCTCGGATTTTGCCAAGAGAGGCCAACTAAATAATCAGACCATGTCGGGTGTCCTGGGCACCAGGGGAGGAACACTTCCATTGCAATATAAAATAATTGTTAGACATCTTGAGGATATTGCAACTGCAGGCATCGAGCAGGGCAAAAAGTTCCATGCTAATTTAATCCGACGACCATTCAGCGATAGTTTACTTATGCAACGTATTGGGGCAAGTCCCTGTCTTTGATGAACCTGCCGTTCAAAATGTTGCTGATCTTAGACGAGCATTCCTCGAGATCCATTTCAAAATTTATCACATAACAGGACCCTAAACAATCAGGTTGTTAGTCCAGACACAGATACACCTCCGAGTGGCACTTAACTCGGAGATGAACAAAAATTATCTTTGCAAAAAGATAATCACACCGGTGATCAAATTTTTTCGCGTCCAAATATGCAATTCGTGTAATGGTGGACAATTCACAAACAACACCATCCATTTGGGGTCACCCAAACTAAGCAAAGCTTGTACTATGCAATGGTAGTAATTAATTATGTAACATATTAAAATTAACGATTATGATAAAAACGATTACGACACGTTGATGCGTCGTACGCATTCAGCAAATCTTGGAACGTTCATCTGGCATGGGTGTTCCCGCCACTATTCCGCATGCTAAGTGTATTGATGACGAGTATTGGTGATCTAAGTCGAGCAACGGGAACCTATCTCATAATAGCTCCACGTGGGAGACGGTATTTTGGCGAGCGAACCTAAAATCACGAGAGCTGTCAGTCACACACAGCCCCGTTCACTTTTTAACGATTTCATCTTTTGACTTTATACTCGATACAACAACTGGGTTGCAACCATCGGCATCAAAAGTCCAAGTCATGGTTTCTGGAAGCTCCATACCTCCAGATGTGGCGGTGAGGAAACAACGACGTGGCATGGTAGTCAAGTATCTTTTTATTTACTCAAACCGTAGCGGCCTTCTATCCAGAGAACGAATAAAGCGCCATGAAACGGTTGGTTTTCGCGAACCAAATAAAATAATATACTTAGATCCTATTTACACGGACGGGTTGAATTTAGGTCTCCTTCTAGGTGACCGTATATCAATTTCGGTTTCTCAAATTTTTCCTCACAAATCAGCTGTTTCCACACGATGTTATGCGGAATAAGGGAATTAATGGCCAAGGTTACGTTAATGAATAACGTTTAAGTGACACATGTTTAAAAGCCATGGCCCTAAAATGCAAGATGGTCGAAAACCATTTATTTGGGATAAAAATGTTCTGGCAAAATAGTATGCCCTTAACATTTTTCTAATATTTTTTAAATTATTAGGGGTTCCGTTGCCCTTCTGTGCCTGTGTTCCAGCCGCAGAATTTAGGATTTGTCACTTTGACCGTAGACAAAGATAAATGTACCTATAGATAATTAGACTACCATATTATGTTATGGGTTCAAATTGGGTTTAAGCTAATGAGATGATGACTAGAATGCAGAGATTAAAAAAAAAAAAAAAAACTGTTGGCAAACACTCTGAATCAAAATCTGTATTTTGTCCGGTATTTTGGATACATGAAACGATAACCATTTTAAACGAATGGCGTCGTATTTCCAACTGCTCAAGTTTATTAAAGCTTCATGACGTCCTCCGTCTCTTGAGTTCAGTCCCGTCATCGCCGGATGGTACAAGTCTCTTCTGAAGACCGCAGGCATCAAGCGCTACACCATGAAGTGTACGGTCAGCTGTAATCTCAAAAAGTTCGGTTGACAATCTTCCTTTTAGACGAAATTTTAGACAAGGGCAGTAAGTGATACTTAAAAACTTTTCAAAAATAGGTCCTATTATTTTGGAGAAGTGTCGACTAATTCTTTGTATAACACTAATAACGATATTGAAAGCGGTTCTACCCTTTTCATACCAATTAATTTATTTTGAATACAAACCTTTGTACAAATTTCTGTTAATGCTCAGAAGGTGTATTATATAATATTTGGGTATTAGAAATGTACTCTTAAATTTTGCTGCCATCCTTCTGTTCATAAAAATTCGAACGTACTCATACCATTCCATATAATAATAATTATATTGTCAAGGATGACGATTTAGTCCAAAAATAGCATAACAAATTAGTGTTTCATCACACACATATTTTGTTGCAATAGAAGAGTAATTAATAATTACTGACCTTTGCAAATACAGCTTGACAAGAATTTCTCCAAATAACTAATTATGGAACAATAAAATTCTACCAGGTCTTGGATATAAGATTGCAGATTAATAAATAATCAGTTATTGAATTAGTGTTCATATGGTGATTTCTGCCAAACTGTATACTTCCCCTAATATCACATTGGCGTTCCTCTCACCAGGCGATAACAAACAGGTCTCAATATATATAAGCTTCTACTAACGGTCAAGTGTATAATGAGACCGTTTTACCTGAAATAAAACGGTTATTATATACTTACCTTAGTAGAAGCTTACTTTTTATCTCTGCCTGGTGATATATTTCGACGCAATGACGAGCAAGCTCGGAGCCTCCAGCTACCTCGTGCGCCTGGCGAGAGGGGAGGGGTGTGCGAAAGAGACAGAGCTATAGCAATAGAAAGAGATAACTGCTACAACGGGAAATGGAGCTGCCTATCTCAATATATATAAGCTTCTACTAAGGTAAGTATATAATAACCGTTTTATTTCAGGTAAAACGGTCTCAATATAAGTAAATATTGTTTTGCAAAAGACAGTTGTCAACAGGTTTATGCAGCTGGACATAAATACTTATCACTTTTTGGATGGAATGGAGACCAATGCTAATAATATCTAAGCATTAGGTAGGTATTTGTTAGCGGTCTTGATTACTTTGTTTTTTTTTTCTTTTTCTGGCAATATGTTAAAAATTAGTTTGCAAAATAATATATACATGGATATATATCTACATACCAAACCAAGAAAAGTGTGTTAATAAGTAAGTATATATGTTTACTTAAATACCTTAGCTAAAACACAAATTTTTCTAATGTTCATTCCAACCGTAGTGTGCGCCTACTTATTACGCATTTATTACATACGACTCAGATTCATTATTAACCGAGTTCTTTTGATAAATATTATTATAACCCACCTTATAACGGCACTGTACCCGTTACCTGTTGTGGTACAGGTACTTACACGTGGTACACGTGTCTATCTACTATCACAGCCTTTACTTTGACGACCGCATAAATTACTAATTAACTAACAATTTTATTTTATTGGCTGACGCCACATTTATTAATTTTAAGTAAATCTACATTAAAATAGTTATTAAAAAATGTATTTACATTTATTTTATGATAAGTAGTTTTCTTCAATAATTTTATTTCAAGTAAGTATTGTATAAGTTTGACTTAATCTGTTATTTCAAGCTGCAGTCGTTGTTATAACCTTAATCAAATAAAAGTCTTATGTGTATGTACCTCTTAGTTTGAGAACAAAAATAAAAAATACATTTTTAATTGTTCAGCAACACTTTTGTTACCTACAATAGCCCAGGCACCAAAAGGAGTTGGGGTGCGTGGCTCGGGAACCTCCACGTGGTGCACCCTGGGCATCACACAACAACTTGCCTCGTTTTGGGATCATTATAATAAACGTTTTAGTCTCAATATGAAATTGTTTTTATGATTAACGAGCACGTTTTGCACGGGTGCCTTGCTGATACTATACTAAATATGCTAATATTTACAGATACCATACATTTACAAAACAATGGTTATTGTGGGTTATTCTAAAGAGATATAACTCATGTGGACTTTTTTGTTGACCTTTTTAAGGTATTGCAGTAAATTATTTTGATCTATCTCATGAGGGTCAGCCAGCGTTTGCAATGTAAGCGCAAAAAATCTGTGAATTAATGATATCACATTAGATACCTTCAAAATTATTAGTGTTTCACTACATATAAACCTTCCTCTTGAATTACTATATCTTTTAAAAAAACTGCATCCAATATGAAGACCAATATTAATTGCTCCCACTACATATCACAAAAAAAGGAGAAATACTTAAATACAAAGAGAATATGCCCGAACATACTTAAGAGCGCGCCTAAAGCCAGAAAACGCAAAAAAGGTCATTTTCGACGCCCCTCACCGTCGTTAAGAAAGATAAAACTATAACAATAAAAATATTGACGTGTGGGTACAACCAAGGAGAAGCACAATGACCGGATAGAATTTTAAAAATAGATCAGATTTTTTTACAATAAAAAAATAAAAATGACACCGAAAAAACCCATTTTAATTCGAGTACTCGAAATTATCAGCGATGACCCCACATTATTTTTCGCTAATAAAATGTCTAATCTTACGCTCTACTTAAGTAACCGAATAGTTTTTTGAATTTATGTTCAATTTTTGCGTAGTTAAATAAAACTTGGTCAAAAACTGACTCCCGAATTCAAATTAATTTCCACTCTAAACTGTGTCATGCTATTCTCGACTTTATGCGTACCAGGTTAGATATTAAATAGACCTTTGGGTCCTGGTTAGTTGTCGGGAAACGCTCGATGTGGAAGGTTGTTTACGGACGCTCTGTCAGGCAAATGCGTGCGTGAATTAAAAAAATGGGATGAAAGGATAATGTGATAAATAAGTTTTCTGCGAAAAAAGAGAACTAAACGTAAACATTTTGGAATTTTAGTCAGGTACTTAATGTATGTTTTAGTTAGGTAAGTCAAATTTGTTTTGGAATAGGTTCGTAGTATGTACAATAATAGGTAAAAAAGTAGGTAGGTATCTATTATTGTTAAAACGATAAGTTTACCAACATTGTTTTTAATAAATTTTAAAAATTCAATTTAATAAAAGAGCAATCTGTGGTAGTACATGCAAAAACCCAAACAAGTCATTGTGTACATAATAAATTTGGTATGATGAATAAATTAATAGTTTTAAGTTTTAGTGACAATTGAAACAAACGATCAGAAAATATTTATGAATTGAGGTCTGCGGAAAATAATGTTTTAAGTATTTTTTTAACATAAACTTTTCAGATTAAAGAAATGCAAACTTGATGAATATGTTTATCAGCAGACGATCCATCGTGGCACGTCTGCTGAGCATTAGATCTATTAAAATAGGGAGAAAGGAGAATGTATATTTCATGGTAAACTTTCCAGCATGTGTCTTTATATATATTTTTGGTTAACCCTGCACGCGTTTGAAGAAAACTCGTGGAACGGTCCGTACGTGCCAGCTAGATTATTATCACATATTCTTATTATATATTCACAGTGTTTATTAAATATTATATTATATTGTTATATATTTGTTTTATTGTTATTTATTTGTATTATTATATATCTATATGTATATATCACCAGAAAGCCCTTGAAATATAGTTTACTATTATATTAACTTCTAGGTACTTACTACATTAAATAATCCTATCACGAAATGCAAAGTTTACATATTACGCCCGTTGTAAAAAAGTTTTGGATTTCACAGCACTAATAAAATAACACAACACATAATAGTACATTATGATATAAGTGCGCTAAGTTGATAATTACAGCCGAGGCGATATTGCTAGCTCGAGCCGTAGGCGAGAGCTATAATTAGCAGAGGCTAGGCCATTTCAGCATTTCCCATTGGCTGGTATATTTCTTGTTCACCGATTAACAATGCGCGCGCATCAGCGCTTTTTTTTAAAGCAAGGGCACTGATCCAGCTAGTATGACATTAAGACATTAGTAATAAAGTAATTGAATATTTTTGTGTTTTGTTATAAATAAATTGTTGTGAGTTATGGTCAAAATTAATTAAATTGATAAATTAAATATTTCTCATTATATTTTATTTCTCATACTTAGTTTTATACATAAAATGTTTACAACTTTTCTGACATAAAAACTCTTTACTAAGATTTAAAAAGGTACCGTTCGTTTTAGACGGAGCATTTTGAAACTTGCGTTTTACATTACATTACCGCATAAGTACGTAATAAGATACATTACGATACAGAAATTGGTGCAATAAGAGACCCTTTACGAGCAAATATGTTATAAATAATATTAAATTTACCACGTTTGCCTATTATTTGCATTGCATAGTTTTTTAGTAGATTACAATAAAATACAAACCGTATTCACATTTTTCGGTTTAAGTACATACGTTCGGTCCGCAGGTCCGCGTTACGGTGGGACTAGTCCATAAACTGAAGGTTGCTCAGCGAGCAATGGAGAGGGCTATGCTCGGAGTCTCTTTGAAGGATATGATCCGTAATGAGGTGATCCGACAAAGAACCAAGGTTATCGACATAGCTCTCAGAGCAAGTAGACTTAAGTGGCAGTGGGCTGGTCACATCGCTCGTAGAACCGACCATCGCTGGAGCAGACGAGTTCTAGAGTGGAGACCGCGCTTAGGCAAACGTAGCGTGGGGCGCCCTCAGGCTAGGTGGAGGGACGACCTGCGGAAGATTGCTGGCAGAAATTGGATCCAAAAAGCGCAAAATCGAGCCATTTGGCGTTCATTAGGAGAGGCCTACGTCCAGCAGTGGACTGCGATAGGCTGATGATGTGATGATGTTCGGTCCGCAGCTGGCGAAAGCAATAAGTTCGGAGTGGCAGTGGGTTTGCGTCAAGGGTCAGCCTTGAGCCCTTATTTGTTCCTCCTGGTAATGGATGCTCTGACATCAGACATACAGGAGAGAGCACCTTGGTGCATGCTCTTTGCCGACGATATCGTGCTTGTCGGAGAGGATGGAGTTGAGATACAAGATAGACTGGAAAAATGGCTCGAGAAACTGGAAAAGGTTGGACTAAAGATCAGTAGAACCAAAACAGAGTACCTTTTCTGTGATTTTGGTGGTTCTTCCAACAGTTTTCCGGTTGCCTTAAACGACGTACCCTTACCAGCTTGTACGGATTTCAGATATCTTGGGTCTCTCATCCAGAACGACGGCAACATAGACCGGGACGTTAAAAACAGAATTAATGCTGCATGGATGAAATGGCGACAGGTCACAGCAACAACGTGTGACCCACACATGCCCCTTAAACTTAAGGGTCAAATCTACAAAATGGTTATAAGACCTGTCGTCATGTATGGATCTGAATGTTGGGCAACCAAAGGATCAGATGAAAGACGATTGCATGTAGCGGAGATGCGAATGCTGAGATGGATGTGTGGTGTGACGCGAATGGACAGGATAAGAAATGAGTATATTAGGGGAAGTGTGAAAGTAGCACCCGTGAAAGAAAGGCTAACAAGCAATAGGTTATCGTGGTTTGGGCATGTTATGCGTAGGGATGAAGACCACATAACCAAAAGAGTTTTAAATATGAACGTAGATGGATGCCAGGGGAGAGGTCGACCAAAAAAAGCGTGGATGGATTGTGTGAAAGACGATATGATTAGGAAAGGAGTGAGCTTAGATCTGACGAATGACAGAGATAAATGGAAGAAACGTACATGTTGTACCGACCCCACCTAAAGTGGGATAAGGGTAAGTGAATGATGATTCACATTTTTCGGTTTAAAAAAAAATGTTCTTTGTCGTGGGGCAAAATGGCGTCGGACGATCGCGACACAGAAATGGCGGAGTACCATTCGTATTTTTTATTTTTTCAGGCCAAATGAAAAAAAAACGGCCCATTTTCCATGGGCATTTGCCCCACAGCAAAAGTGCAGGAGACTCGACCAAAATTGGATCATTGTATAGGATTTTAAAGATAATTATATTGAGGAAACTGTTAATGTTTTTATTCTGCATAGCGGGTTAAAAGATATCAACTAAAAAGTTTTAAAAAAACGCGATGTGTGAGTTTCGAACGAATCGAGCATATTTTACATTCTTGTTGGAGTCGAGTTTCGAACAAATCGGATGTTGTGTCAATTTTGTTCACTTTTATTTTTATTTTGGCGTCGCACGTCTTTTGTGTTTTCCCATATTACGTATTTCAATATTTTCAAGTTTTACTAAAAACCGTCAAAGAAGTACGTTCACGAACATGAAATAGTAATTTGTAATAACCCACCTAATAATTATATTGCACATTGCCACTCGAAAATACACAAGTTAAAGAAAATAATAGAATGAGGCGACATGTTTTTTTCACGTTGGCGCCAAAACTAGAATGTCGCAATCCGGGCAAAATGACACAAGCACGTTCACTTTACGTAAACGTCAACAGAAGAAAAAAAGAGAAAACACATGGCTGGCTTTAGGTACAGTCATTAAAGTACTTTTAATCACACCAATTTGCAATCCCCGCTTGGCACGTTAGTTTTGAATGTACAGTTTGCATTATTTAATCAAATGTTAATTTACTTAAATAACTTTTTTAGGTCTCAGGGGCTAATTAAGTACCTAAGCTTGAAACGACGTGGGGCAAAAATAAGTCGTCTCCTTTATTTCTATTGTAATAGTGGTAAATTTCGCGTAATTGAAATTCCGAACAGGCTAGTACCAACATTATAACGTGTTAAAACGTACCTATACATGTCACAATCCGTCTTCCAATAGAGAGCTTTGCTTACGCAACTATGCTTTGCGTAAAGCACGTGAAGGGCTAATGGTGCTACGGTAATTAAGAATAACGTAGTAATATAATGAAGAAAGAAATAAGTCCAGTAGTTTTGAAGGTTACTCCTTACAAACAATGTGATCTTTTTTGTTTATAAAATTGTTGGTTTAAAATTATAAATAATACTAGCAAGCTGTTGCCTGTGAATTTGTTCACTTTCTGATTGATTTTATTTTCTCTTAGACATATTTGTATTTTTCGATATCAACAATGGGTAGTTAAGTTATACGTAACATTATCTATCTGGAAATTAAAATCATGTTAAGAATCCTTTCCTAAATCGAGATTGTTTGAAAAGTGTTTTCTGACACGTGACGTTTATACTTTTACAGATGTTTTCTATTTACATATATAATGATATCACTATAGTGGGCGGGTGGGCTTCAAGTTTTACTTATTTTTGATGACATGGGGTTCGGTGTGTCTAGATGGTAATTACTTCAGCAATACTTTTTTAGGGTTCCGTAAAACGTAAAAACGGAACCCTTATAGATTCGTCATGTCTGTCTGTCTGTCCGTCCGTATGTCACAGCCACTTTTTGCCGAAACTATGAGAACTACACTGTTGAATCTTGGTAAGTAGATGTATTCTGTAAACCGCATTAAGATTTGAACAAAAAAATTAAAAAAAAGAAAAATTAGGGTTGCCCCCCATACTGAGAATTGAAACTCAACAATTTTTTTTTCATCAGACCTACACGTGTGGGGTGTCTATCGATAGGTCTTCAAAAATGATGTTGAGGTTTTAAAAATCATTTTCGTCTACACTGAATAATTTGCGCGAGATACACTTCCAAAGTGGTAAAATGTGTCCCCCCCCCCTCTAACTTCTAAAGAGAATGAAAAATCTAAAAAAAATATATGATGTAAATTACCATGTAAACTACCAACGAAAATTAGTTTGAACTCGATCTGATGAGTAGTTTTTTTTTAGTACGTCATAAATACACTATTATTGAAATTTCGATCAAAGTTACGAACTACAAGAACTATATGTACTATGTATATTATGTTACTTGCTGCAACGGAACCCTTCATGGGCGAGTCCAACTCGCACTTGGCCATTTTATTTTATTTTTTACACAGATGGAAACCGACACAACCACACATTGTCTATACTTGAAAACGAAACGTATTTTCGGGTAAATAGATTGGTAAATAATCTACATGTTTGTGCTTTTATGTATTTTGAACTGAGGTGTTTGTTTGTTTGGCGGTTGTTAAATAGAAAAATATTACTTACATATTTATGTAAATTTCATTATTATTAAATATTTATCTACCTAATAATTATAAGTTCTAGCATCCACATACAATGTTACCTGAATTATCCAAAAATAAATGCAGAGTACAGGTTAATCAGAAACCTAGTATACATATTTATCTAAACTCATCAATATCAGTCCACCCGTTCTTTCTTTCAACATCTTTCGTTCTTTGTTCTCAATTTAGATACTATGTAAAAATAGAAACTTACTAATTTTACCCACACGCGCATTCATTAGTAACTCTTACAGTATCTGTGATTTATCGTAATGTTACGTGTACTTACTGTACTTAGTTATATTATGACCTAAGGTGAGCTTAGCTCGTATCTTTCTATTAGCGCTAACGCGGCGGAAGAAGAGTGACGTGGGGATGAAATCTATTCCTTTTTTCGGAATGAAAACTACTTTTGGCGGTGCGCCAGATTTTTTTCCGGGAGCTGTAAGTGAAGCTGACCTGTTGCGATCCAAGATGAAAGGCTCCATCGGGTGAACTAGGGACCGCCAAGGGTACCCCAATGAAAAAGATACAGCTGCTCTTCACTGCAGTGTCGCTGTGCTATTTTGATTTATATTTAATTTTAAAAATACAAAGTTTGATTAATGTCTTTTTTCTATTTATCCTACTAACATGGTCATGCTATTTAGTATTACAAAATATATCAAAGTTCCGGTTACATATTATATTATTACAGAATAAATAAATAAAACTCCTAATAAAGAGTTCACTTCTACTGTGCGGTCTAAGTGCATACATTTTTTTTAAGCAATAGACTGATGCCCTTTTTATATATGATATCGTAAAACACGCATTTATTTAATTATAAAACATGACTACATATTAAATAAATAAATGACTAAATCTTGTGATTCAGTCATATTTAGTTTTCATTTCTTTCATTCGACTGTTTTTCAATAAATGGTTTATTGTGTGTATATGGACAATAAAAAACAAATTGATGTATTTTTTTAAAAACATCTATGATTAATCTGAATGTTTTCATATACTGGATTTCGGGGAACGATGACCTTGAGTGATCGTAGACTCGCGGCGACGCGACGTATTGGAGAGGGGAAGAGCGACGCGCGGGTGAAATTTGATTTTTTCCTGGCACTAGGCCCACTCTTAACTGAGGATTTCTCCAAAGAAACTTTGGAACTACGTAAAAAGCTACAACAACTAGTAAAACAAGAAAGATATAGAAGAAACAAAACTTTTATTAAAATAATAAAGTAGTACTCATCACAGGAATACCAGAAGTAGAAAAACGTAAAAGAGAGTCTTCTTTGTCTTCGGTGAATATACAAATACCAACACGTCATACAGAAGGAGGTAAAATAATTATATCTCCTTCAAAGTTGCACAAAACAGATGCATTCGGTTATATGAGAGCCAGATCTCATTCAATGTCATATAAAAATAGTCTGTATCATACAGAGTAGAAATTACCGGACATCGGGACTTCAAAAATAATAAGCAAGTCAGACAAAAGAACACAAATGAATCCCCAACACGATCGGTTACCGCGGGGTGATAGACCATACCCACAAAAGCTTGCAACGTACTAATAAAAATAAAACAAATCGCTATTTAGAGTAGATGGAAAATCAACCAAATCAGGAAACATAGATTAAAAAGAAGAAATGAGTTCCTTAACTTTCACATAGAAAATTCAGGAGGAGTCTAGAAAACTTGGAGTTAAGAAAATGTGAAAACTAGATTGACAACATGAAACAGCACAGACACAATGTGTTATGTGGCAGGCATGTTGCTTACCACATGGTAATCAATCAATCAATCATGGGTCTGCAAGCAACATTGCTTGCAGACCCCCTCGAAATTCTGTCTTATCTTACAATACTTTCATCTCGAAACTAAATGCACTACTTGATGCGACAAGTTTTGGTACTAAAAAACGAATTATATGTGGGTACTTCAACATTGAAACAATAAAGTAAGTAAATGAGTTTAAACAACTGACCGCGGCTTACAAACTTACCTTTACAATTAATGAACCAACCAGATTAGCGAGCACAACCTGCTTTTAGAACATTTTATGCAGTGTTAAAAAAGTAAGAGTCCTCTTCTAAAACTTGGCGTTGCAGACCATTTCAGCCCAGTTACTCATCTGTCCAATAAAGCCAACTTTTTATATCAAGCATCGGACTATAAGATACGCCGCTTCACTCGCGAAAACATGGACAAATTCAAATAATGCCTCGAATCTATCTCTTTTTCTGACATTTTAAAACAAAACGATCCGAATATTGCCTTTTATTATTTTCATGACATTTTAAACTATTTTATGACTTGTGTCTAAACGAAACTAAATGCAAAATAAAAAATCAACGACCGCACTGGCTAACAACAGGAATAAAAAAATGTTGTAAAATGAAAAGGTTATTTGCTCTGAATGTATTGGAAAAATAAAACACCACAAAATAAATCTAATTTCAAATCTCTATTACTTAGACTAAATCAAATATGAAAACTTACACATAAGTCCCAAAATGATAACTACATAAAACAAGCCACAAATAAAAGCAAAGATATGTGGAAAATCATAAACGGCCCTAGTTGCTGGCTGAGTTTACATCTCAAAATGAATGGTAAATTGGACCCTATTCAAGTAGCAACGTTGTTTAATAATAATTTTACTGACCATATCTCTGGTAATTTGAGTACAGACTCAAACATAAAATATACACATATTTATTTTCCAAAATCCTAACTGATTGTTTATGAAACCTACAATACCGCAAGATATACATAAAATAATAATGAGTTTAAAAAACACATCTAGCACCAGACATGATGACAACCCGACTCAAGTACTAAATAAAGCATGGGGCGAGTAGTACAGAGTATTACCAATAGTGTTTTTCTTGAAAAACTTAAGAAAGCCATAATAAAACCCAAGAAAAATTCAAGAAAGATTAAGTGCGATATAAAATGTTGTAGACCAATAGCCCATGTCCCAACGTTGTCAAAGGTGTTTGAAAAAGTTATTTTTGATAGCGGCTACAACTTTTTTGAGCAAAACAATCTATTTACAACACCACAAGTAGGATTCAGAAAGAAAAAGCCTATCAACTTAGCCGTATACAATTTTTTAAATACTGTTATGAAAAGTTTGGATGGGAATGTGCCAGCATGTGCCTTTTTCATGGATCTTACTAAGACATTTGAATTTGTAGAGCATGGGTTGTTGTTAAAAAAAACTAGATGCATATTGCATATATGGCATTCGAGGAAATATTAATAAACTTATTCAGTCTTACTCAACTGTGCAACAATGCACTCAGATTAGTAGTATAAGTATGTCCTGATTTTAAAAAAGAATTTTTTTTTAATAAAGAGTGACGAGACGAGCAGGACATGTGCCTGATGGTAAACAACATGCCTGCCACATAACAGCACAGTGACATGCAGCTATTGGAACACGAAGAGTCCAAATCATTACGTATCACTGCACTGCGCGCGTCACCTAGATATCTAAGATGTTATATCTCTAAGCCCTGTAATTCCTCTGGAAACATTGCCCTTCAAACCGGAACACAGTAATTTTTGCACATTACTGCTTGGCGGTTGAATAACTGGCAAAGGTGTGGTACATCCCCAGTCGGACTCTGCCAAGAGTCCTGCCACTACAAAAAGCTTTGCCAAAGCTATTACAATTTCAGTTTAACCTGAGCTGTCCAACTGTAGTAGTAGTAGTGGTAGGACTCTTATTTATTTATTTATTACAATTGCTCAAAAACTTACAGCTAGAGCCAAAACGTTTCAGAGCTTATAATTAACACTACACATATATATGGAAAAGACAAATAAAAATAAAAAAATATATGAAATTTAACAAATTTACATTTTTGTACTAAAAAACGACATACAGTTCAAAACAATTGTGTTTATATTTAAATAGAACAAATCTACGTCTGGCCGGTCCGCCAAGAGGTCGTTGAGCAAGGTGAGTGCGTGATTCGTAGTCGTTCTTAGCAGAATCCGCCTGGGGAAGTACCACACCTTTGCCAGTTATTCTATCGCCAAGCAGTAATGTGCAAACATTACTGTGTTCCGGTTAGTAGGGCAATTTTTCCAGATAAATTACAGGGCTTAGAGATATAACAGCTTAGATCTCTGGGTGACGAGCGCAGTGCAGTGCTAGGTAATGATTTGGACTCTTCATGTTCCAATAGCTGCGTGTCACTGTGCTGTTATGTGGCAGGCATGTTGCTTACCATTAGGCACATGTCCTGCTAGTCTCGTCACTTTTTATTAAAAAAAAAACTGCTGGGCAAAGGTCTCCCCCAATTCCTCCAATTCCAATTCCCCAATTACATAATTTGTAAAAATAAATATTGAAATCAAATCTTTTGTAATTTAAATCCTCTTTGCGTTGATGCGTTGCGTGGGTATTTCCCGAGTGAATCAGTTTTTCTTCGATAAAAATAATATCGAAGACAAACTGCAAACTAGTATTGAAAAAAAATACAGTGTAGGTAGTCTGAAATTAGGTCAACATTTATTTTTCTTTAATTTTTCTGCGACTTCATCCACTCGATGAGCTTAGTAGCTGCAACATGATAAAACAACAAATAACAAGGCTTGAACATTTAAAACTTGAACATTTAAAACAGTAGAAAGCAGGGTGCTTAAACTATAAATATGACATTTTTTTAGTTCCAAGCCCATAGTATCCCTGATATCATTTTCTTTACAACGAGATACAATATTTTTCACACATGACTGCTTTATAACACAATTGTCGTTATTATTTTTAACTATGGCAGAATACTACATCTGATCTTACTATTTTACAATGGAAATCTCTGTTTTCTCTCCTTTTTGTCACTAATTACTATCGTAAATTTTTATATACCAAATTAGGCATCTTTGCTGCAATACTGGTGTTTGCAGAGTTTTTTCGTGTGATGCATCTTCAGCCCCTTCCAGGTCTTAAAGGTCTTTCTACAAGACAGGCACCTGACTGTAGGCTGTTCTGCAGGCTGTAGTGGCTGCACTGAAATAAAAGTGGTTTATAGGTACTAGCTTTAGCTCTAAATCTCACCTGATGATTACTTTAAATGCAGCATCTTCGTTAAACTATTGCTTCCTTCCAAAAACTAATCTTAATATCTTCTATATCTATACTTATAAAAAAACTGTAACGGGTCGAATTCTGTACATTGAAGTTTTTTTTTTTTTGGGGCCCTCACAGTCACAGTCACGCACTTGAGTTGAGCCACATGCAGCACACGTGAGTTATCCGTGAATTAATTAAAAACGCGGAACACCCGCGTTAATTTTCATACAAAAATTGAGTCGAACCCTCCACTAATCAAGAGCAGCTAAGGAAGACGCTGGTAGAAAGACAGACTAAAAGCACGTGGCATTGAAAACGGAGTAAAGCTTCGTAATCATGGGCAATTGAGGAGCCGAAACCAAGGACTTGGTCCAAGATATTAGGTGTCAAGTTTGCGAAAAGGGCGGTAACTTCTAACTAACAATCAAATTCCTGATGCAGATGATGGCAATTGCCATTCAGCATGTTTTTAGCATTTTGACTAATATTACGTGTAGTTTTAAGTGACATTTGTAATTTATCTAAATAATTGAAATAGTTTACTTTTAAAAAAAGTAAAGGAAATTAGTATTTCAATTAGTTCATCAAAACGTTCATCACACTTAACAAACAAAAATTCAAGTGAAAACGACCTCATTCATATTGGGTTAGTGGACATGTCATAACACCGAATACTAGGTACTATCTAAGATCACGTCAAAGTTACGAGCACCATACTGCCATGTTGTCCATACTGCAACATTGTAACTACGTGCCGTCTATACTGTAATCATGATCGACAGCAAAAACTGCAGCGTTGCGACCATCGGCGTGCGTGCGCGCATCTTGTAAGAATAACTTCCGCAAAAGTGATAGAAACAATTTTATGAAAGACACTTTTATTTTTTCAAATAAAGCAATCATCTCCCATGCGGGGTTTGATTCATTAGCTAGAAAGGTGCAGTGGCGGCTGATATGCGGCTGTACCGGAGTTTAGGCGTTCAAGGGAATAGAAAATAGGGAGGAGGAAGTGGGACAAAGGGTAAGTAGAAGTTTAAATAGGCCCCTTTACGTCAGACAATACTCAGGTGGTTTACGTCCGTACTCATATGATAATGAAGGTAAATTTGTAAATTTTTCAGGCGTTAGATAATTGATCTAACATTTGGCTAGCGCCCGAACAGTTTTTAATTTTAAGTTGTGATTTCAGGGAACATACTCGTAAAATGTTTTTAAACCAACCTGCCGATGTATTCTGTCCGTTAATACTCTGGCGCGGAAGAGATGCGCGAGCCCTAGCACAAGTATCAGAGTACCCGGGATGTGCAAGAGAGTAGTTCACTACACGAGGATTCGTATTCGGGTAGAAATCTTGAACCGTACTATTCTGGGAGGCTTGGTTTTGAGAAGACAAATAGCGCCGTCTTGGATCTGTAACAAATCCTTAATTTTATTACAAAATTAAAGGATGATACTACGAAAGTTAAACGTTGTCTATCACAAAACTATCGAAAAAATTAATAATACTAAATTATGAACATTGTAGGCAAACCAGATATTATGTTTTTAACAAACCTGCTGACGTACGAGTATGAAGATCATTAAATATCTGGTTCAGCAGAGACGCGTCAGAACCAGCACCAGGGTACGTATTCGGAATTAAACCTGGGGCCATCATTATCTGTGTGACCTGGCCTTGAGAAGCAAAATATTGTTGTCTTGTATCTGTAACAAGTCATACCTACATGTAAATACCAAAATGAAATGGGATACTGCGAGGGAAAACATGTACTTAGCCGAAGAAAACATTAAGCACATACCACACGAAGGCATCTACGAAAAACGTATTGAGCCAAATAAATGCACTCTAATTCATTTACAATGTCTGTTAAAATCGCTTCAGATTCGAAATTATTTTGTTTCGAATTTCACCATCAAGATCCGCATACGCAAACGAAGTATGTGCAGCTAACATCTTAAAAATAACAGATTCCTTTTCTAAATTCAACACACACAAAGCCAAGGGCGAATATTTGATTTAATTTCTATTAAAATTGATCTACCTATGCCTATCTATGCATAGGTAGGTATTTAGGTACACCCTTAGTTAAAGTAACCTCTTTGGGTACACCTCATTGTAAGTGATTTTAAAACGCTAATTTCCTTTTAGATAATACTACAATAATACGATACTATAATACGATACATTTACTAATAATAATACAATAAATATTGGTGAACATTCCGTTCACAGTTTTAAATATAATGGATCAAGAATTTACTCTGTATGCCAAAACTTAAAGCACACTTTTCATCTAGTTATATTGATGTCACAAACAATATTAAGATAGATGGTGCGGTAGAGGGCGATCAAAAAAGCATGTATAGATTGTATGTAAAACGATATCTATAGAAATGGAGTAAACTCAGATTTGAGGAATGAAAAAGACAAATGTAGGAAACGGGCATATTGTACCGGCCCCTAATAAAGTGTGATAAAGGTAATCAAATAATGACGATGAACGTTTTGAATGAATGAATTAAAAACATCTTCTGGCGATACGAACCATATTTCTTAGGTGTACCGTCTGCTTTTCTCAATGTGTGCCTTTAAACATATGGTTATGTGTTTAAACATTATGGTAAGTTATGTTTATGCTATATATGGTTTTGCTAGTAAAAATTAAGCGAAAACAGTTATGCGTTTAGTTGTTATGGTAAATTATTATTAGTCCTAAAAACGTTATGCTTACTTAAATTAGTACAAAAATTGTTATGCTACCACATATAGACCCTATTGATATTGCTATATTGCACGAACCGAAAGGCGAGAGCTTTAAAAAAGCATAGGCTGTAATTATCAAAGCGCGCATTTGTCATACGACGTTTTATAACTCAATGATAAATAAAAAATAAATAAAACTCTGATGACATTTTCAAATTAAGCAATGCAGCAAAAAAGAAAGTGCGCGGAATATTTTTACTTCTTTACAAATTAGCGATGGCCGTCCATCAGCGCTTTTTTTTTTAAACAAAGGCACAAAACCAGCAAGTATTACTAGTAATAGTTATTTGGGTTTTCTGCCGTTTCGCAGAAAATTGTTTGGCCGATTATCACTTGCCAACTAAAGTTTCGCAAAATTTTCTTTTTCCGAATAATCATTTGCCAAACGTATCACATAATTTTGTTTTATTTCCCGACATTAGATTTTTGCCAACTGTACGTTTGGTCTGCCTTTTGTAATGACACTTTTCAAAATGCCAATTTTCATGTAGCGAATGTTTAAGTTAGAGTAGTATTCATTTAGTTGTACAGTATTGGTAAGTATTTGTGTTAGATTTAAAATAAGCTGCTATACTGAGTCTTCGATCAAATGCCATTCACAAGCTCATCGTTGAACTCTCGTTGAAATCCTCTCTTAACATAATATATATGGTATTTAGACGATGGCACTAGCGGAGGTAAACCGGAAGAGGTATTTCAGGACCTTGGGATACTTATCCCACTCCTCAAGGATCTCGGCCTCGTGGTGAACCCCTCCAAATCGAATTTTTCCCCTGCAGTGTGGAATCGCGCGCACACTTTGCGCATTACATTTCTATGTTACCAGGACTTAAGGAAGTGTCGACTTCGGATTTCACTCTATTGGGGTCCCCGATTTTTGCTGATGCTGTTCCAGAGGCCATTATCTCTCATACGAGGCGGCTTCTTCTCAGCACATATGCACCTGCAGCTCCCTGGTAGAATCAATATGATGTTGATGGCCATCACGCTTTGAGTTGTCGACGGTGTGCAGGAAGGTTCTCGCGACACCATGCACTCAATGACGTAGTTCGGAGAGCCTTAGTATCGGCGGGAGTTCCATGCGTACTTGAGCCCCCGGGCCTATGCAGATCAGACGGCAAGAGACCGGATGGGTTCACTCTGGTGCCCTGGAAGAACGGGAAGTGCTTAATTTGGGACGCCACTTGCGTTAGCACTGTCGCCGCCAGCCACCTAGGTCGCACTATCCACTTACCATCAGCCGCGGCAGAGGATGCCGCTGATAAGAAGAAGCGAAAGTATGGTATGTTGGTGTCGCAGTACGAATTTGTACCTGTTGCCGTGGAGACCTTAGGTTGTTGGGGGGCAGAGGCTAAAGAATTCCTCTCAGAATTGGGGCGCAGGCTCAGGGAGAATACGGGTGACTCCCGCTCTGGCACGTTCCTGGAGCAAAGGTTGGCCATTGCCATTCAGCGTGGGAACACGGCGAGCATCATGGGCACTTTTGCGCCGGGAGCAGTTAGAGGTGGGTTATTCGGAGATTAGTTTTTAATTAATAAAATATTTGTAGGGTTCAATTTAATTGAGTAAACGTATTTTTCAATGTTTACCATTAAGTAGGTACATATCTTAAAATAAATAAAAATAAAAACGATTTTTAATTTTATTGAAAGTGAATAAACCTAGTAACAAAAAGTTCAATACTTTATCTAAGCCTACGAAGCACAGCAACACAAGAGTAACATGCGGCTGAATGGTTTAGTATCGATGGCTAAGAATAAATTAAAACCATTTTTTACGCGGGTTGGAAATAATGTTTAACTCGCTATTATATTACTCGCTATAGTATATGCTTATATATTTATTTTATAGGTATTTCGCTAAAATGCATAAATAGTATGTGTTATAGTGTATGTGTACCTAAGTACCTACTGTGATGAAAATAGGTATTATTTTGTGTGTTTACATAGTGTAAGTGCTGTGATAAAACAGTAATATATTACAAACAAAACTTTTTTGCAATGGATGTGATATGCAAATTTAATATTTCGTGACAGGTTGAAATAATGTGGTAAGTACCTAAAAGTTAATGTCGCGATAAAAAAGACATAATTAAAAATACTAAACACAGGGACACAAAAGCGAAGAGCAGTTGACTATGTTATCTTTCTCGCTCTGGCGCACTTATAGGCTTATCTTTCTCTCTCTAGCAAACCGAATTCACCCGAAAATTTCTAATCATATCCAAGCATGACGCTAGAATTCAATTCTGTGAATTCTGTCAATTCTGTGAATTGAATTCTAGCACGAAAAATTTGTCTAGGCGCGCCAAAAGAAGTTTTCATTTTAAAAAGTTCACAAAGGAGGTTCCGAGTTGAGCTTTTAACAAATTAAAAAAAAGTAATGATGAATTCGGCACCAAGGAAGTAGAAATAAATAGGTTTATTTATGTTTTGAACTCAAAAACTTAGCGCACACGATGTTCCCAAATCAAATTTACCTTACTCAAGAGGGTAAAAACAACTTTTGCACCCTGATATCGAGGAGACAAAGTACTCTTTCCGAGGTGGTGGGATGAAAAGTACTCTTTCCGAGGTGGTGGGATGAAAAGTAATAGTACATTATGATATAAGTGCGCTAAGTTGATAATTACAGCTGAGGCGTTATTGCTAGCTCGAGCCGAAGGCGAGAGCTATAATTAGCTGAGGCTGTAATTATCAAAGCGCACGTATGTCATACGACGTTTTATAACATATTTGCGAGGAAATAAATAAAACTCTACGACATTTTCAAATAAAAACATTACCGAAAAAAAGGCGCGGAATACTTTATACTTGTTCACAGATTAGCAATGCGCGCGCATCGGCGCCTTTTATTTTTAAGGTACGGCACAGAACCAGCCAGTATGCCATTAGTAAATAAATCGTGTTTTGTTACAGATACATTGTTGTAATTTATTGTCAAAATTAATTGAATTAACGAATGAAACAATTATTTATTATATTTTACATTTCAAAGTTAATTTTATTCATAAAATGTTGACCACTTTACCACCACGCCACCACGTTTTATGTCACCACGTCTGACATAAAAACTCTTTACTAAGATTTAAAAAGGTACCGTTCGTTTTAGACGGAGCATTTTGAAACCGTGCGTTTTACATTACATTACCGCACTAGTACGTAATAAGATACATTACGATACAGAAATTGGTGCAATAAGAGACCCTTTACGAGCAAATATGTTATAAATTAATATTTTTGTGTTTTGTTACAGATACATAGTTGTAATTTATGGTCAAAATTAATTAAATGAACGAATTAAATATTTCTTTACTTATATCAGTCAAAGTTAATTTTATTCATAAAATGTTGACCATTTTTCTGACATAATAGTACATTATGATATAAGTGCGGTAAGTTGATAATTACAGCCGAGGCTTTATTGCTAGCTCGAGCCGAAGGCGAGAGCTATAATTAGCAGAGATACTATAATTTAGACAGAGCAGAGAGACAGATATATTATAATTTTTACACATTACAGCACTAGTGCGTAATAAGATACATTACGATACAGAAATTGGTCCAATAAGAGACCCTTTACGAGCAAATATGTTATAAAAACTCTTTACTACGATATAAAAAAGTACCGTTCGTTTTAGACGGAGCATTTGGATAAACCGTGCGTTTTACATTTACATTACCGCACATGTACGTAATAAGACATGACCCTTAGTAATGACCCTTTATGAGCAAATGAGTTATAAAAAATGTTAAATTATGCAATGTTAAATTGTGCAAAAAAAAGTTAACATCGTAGGCAAACAAGATGTTATGTTTTTAACAAACCTGCTGACGTATGAAGATCATTTAAAATCTGGTTCGGCAGAGACGCATCAGCGTACGTACCAGGGTACGTATTCGGAATCAAACCTGGAGCCATCACTATCTGTGTGACCTGGCCATGAGAAGCAAAATATTTTTGTCTTGTGTCTGTAACAAATGAACCTATTTGTAAAGATAGATATATAGAGAAGGATACTGCGAGGGGTAACATGTACTTAGCCGAAGAAAAATAATCGTATTGTGTTGTAGGCATTGGCCAGTAGCATGCTGCCTCGTTCTACTGTTGGTGACACTAAATAAAGGAATCATAGTGAAACAGCAGCTGGACGCCTTATTTGTTATTGAATTAAAGTGCACCTCACAAATATCAGAGGTCTGCACTGAAATCTCACAGCAGTCCACCATCACCTTGAAACTGATCAGCCGTCACTCTTGTTTCTCGAGTAGCTCGAAAATGTGACATTGTTTCATGGTTGATATTCCAAAGACTAGAATAAAGAGGCTTGACTCTAAATTTCTGATCCAAACGTCTAGGCTGTGGCATGCGTTGCCTGAGTGGGGTTTTTTAATAGGTAAGCACGCTCCATCGTAGACCGCATCATCGCTTATCATCAGACGAGATTACGGTAATGCGAGCACGTTTTTCTTTCGTCATTAACTACAAAAAAGATTTTACTAATCAACAATAACAACTCAACGAATAAGAGTCGTATTAGTACAACAATCATAATGGATATTAATGAATGAGTAAATTTCTATGTTTGGATTTAATACATTATTTTTCAAGAATAATACTCGTGATATGTGTTGAAACAAACCTGCCGATGTATGACGTCCGTTAATACTCTGGTGTGGAAGAGATCCGCCAGTGCTAGCACAGGTACCAGAGTGCCAGGCACGTGCAAGAGAGTAGTTCACAGCACGAGGATTCGTATTCGGGTAGAAACGTTGAACCGTACTATTCTGGGAGACTTGGCTTTGAGAAGACAAATAGCGCCGTCTTGGATCTGTAACAAATCCTTCATTTTCAGATTCATCTTTCAGACTGGCCTCGTGGCTTAGTTAGTAGTAGCTCTGCCTGCGAAGCCGAGGGTCGTGGGTTCGATTCCCACCCAGTGCTAATATTTGTGTGATGAATTCAAATGTTTGCACTGTGTCTGGGTGTTTCTATTTATAATAAGTGTGTATTTAAAACTATATAAGTACCTATTATATCAGCTATCATAATACTTATATAGTTGTATAAGGCCGCCATCATACAAGCTTTGCTTAGTTTGGGGTCAGATGGTGTTGTGTGTGAATTGTCCACCAATATTTATTTATTTTATTACAAAACTAGCGACCCACCTTGGCTTCGCACGGGTGCAATAAAAATGTTTATTGTGGGTTATTGCTAAGAGATAGACATATGCTATTGTTGACTTTTACGTAGACCATTTGTAGGGGTACAGTACTGTTTAACATTATTTTGATTTATCTCGAAGGGTTCAGCCAGCGTTTGCAATGTAATCGCAAAAACTGTGTTTATTTATGACATTACATAAGAAACCTTTTAAATTATCAGTGTTTCTCTACTATTTCATGCACGTATTATACGTATAAACCTTCCTCTTGAATCACTCTATCTATTGAAAACTCCGCATCAAAATCTGTTTGGTGGTTTTAAAGATCTAAGCATATATAGGGATACGGATTTATTTCTGAATGGCGGTAGAAACATCAAAAAAACTTACCTATATTACTCTTTTATTGAAACTTTATTTTATACTCTTTGATAAAAATTCCCGAAAAAATATTTTTTATCGGTAATGTCAAATGTTTGACTGGAAATGATGTAGAACAGTTTATTATATGAGAAAATGAAATTGTTGTTTTTACTACCTTCTTCGCAACTTTTAAATATTTTCTCACGGTTTAAACCTTCCCTGAGCTACGACAAACATTTCAAAACCAAAATCAGCCAAATCGGCCCAGCCGTTGTCTAGTTTTAGCGTTGACCCACGAACAGTAATTCATTAATATATATAGATATAGATAGATTAAAAGATGATAGAATACTACGAAGGAAAAACGTTGTCTCTATCACAAAACTATCGATAAAATTAAAAATGTTAAATTATGAACATCGTAGGCACACAAGATGTTGTGTTTTTAACAAACCTGCTGACGTATGAATGCCATCAAAAATGTGGTTCGGCAGAGGCGCATCAGCGCTAGCACCAGGGTACGTATTCGGAATCAAACCTGGGGCCATCATTGTTGTATAATCAAAATATTGTTGTCTTGTATCTGTAACAAGTAGTGAACATTTCGTTTAGAGTTTTGAATATTTATGGATCAAGAATTTACGCCGCCGTATGCCAAAACTTTAAGCAAACTTTTTATCTAGTTCTATTGATGTCACAAACAATGTAGTTGGATGGATGCTGCGACAGGAAATGTCTAAAAAAGCGTGTAGAGATTGTAGACAAAAGGACATTAGAAGGAGTAAACTCAGATTTTGATTTGATAAGATTTTGACGAATGATAGAGACAAATGTAGGAAACGGGCATATTATCGCTTAGCATCAGGCGAAATGGTGGTCAAGTGTAAACCTATTAAAGTTCAATAAAGAACAAAAACCTATACAGAACACAGAAAAGTTAATACAAATCTGACAAATACTAATCTCTTAATTACCTGTGTCAAATCCTGTACGCTTTGTTTGTGTTGTGTTTAAAATAACTCTAGCCTGATTTGTTTGTGTTGAAAAATAAAACCTAATTGAAGCTTGCTACATGTCTGATTGACATTTTGTTTTGTTTTAAGTATTGTTACCTAATTATAATAAAAGTGGTTTTTGAAAAAAGTTCATTTATAGCACAATTAAAATCAGTATGGTGTCGGAGTGATTTAAACTGCTAATAACCCAAATAGGATCAAAGTAAATGCATTTACGTCTGTTTTATAACCCCAGTGCAATTATTACCAAGAAATAAGTGCTAAATAGTGGTGCATTTTTGAATTAAGGAGAGGTGGACCGTCATTTTTGTATGGCCCTTAGTTTATTTTGATAAATGGGGGTGTTGTAATAGTATCAAAATATTTTACTAGTGACATCTATGTTTATGATGTGTATGTAGTATGTAATTTATAATCCATAGATGGTACATTGGAATGATGTGTAAAATGTATGAAGGTTTCAATAAAAGTTTAGTTTGCACAAAAAAAACCGACTCGTTTACTTTAGCAACATGCAATAGCTTTACCGCGGCAGTCCCCGAGGGTCACACATCTTTTTAAGTTTTTAAAACACTTTTGAGACCTATAAAATACTGTATTAAACTCTGAAAAATAGATACCTATGTATTAGGGATCTAGTCTAGTGCAATTTGCAGTCAGTAACATTATTTATCCAATTTTACTCGATAACAAAAATCCCAAAGTCACCCCTTTTCATACAGTTTCTTCAAGATTATGCCTAAACTATTGATTTTTTACACACATTTTTTGTACTCAACTAAACCCACCAAAAGTTATAGGTGTATTCGCAGAGTTTCACTTGAATAAAAGTATCAGTTATTTACTATGTTTAAATACCTACAACATACGAAGGCACGTTGTTCGGCAGGCTCGTTCAGTCGCGTTTTAGCGCTCTGGGACAACAGACCTGTGCTTTATTTTGCAATTTCATGAATCGATGAATCTTTCATATTACGATCATAGTGCCTCAGTTATACATTTTCTTACCAGTGGATTCAACGGAATATAGATCAGTGTCGGTTAAAATGTTCGTCCGTCAAATTAGAGTAGGGAGAAGTGCATAATAAGGTGGTTTGGAACCCCTGCGAATGGTTATCTTCGAAAACGTTTATATAAATGCCTAACTTGCATTTATATGCCAGTTAGGTAATTTTTTTGGTAGTAAGGTATTATGTACTTAGAATATTTATTTATTTATTATTATTAGTTAACATTGTCGTTTGAAATTACCGTTCTCGCATATATACACTCGGTGGTTCTGATTTCAATACATCGAATGTTTCACTTCCAAGCGTGATGATCAGCGTCATTTACAAGTACGTCAAAAGAAGTTTTCATTTCAAAAACTGACAATAAAGAGCTCAACAAGAATCAGGAGTTAGCTGCCTTTCACAGTAATTTATTTCAGCTGAATACGATTTTGAGGTTACATTTTTACAAATTTTGAATGTCGAAACTATATTGGCGATATGCAATCTGTCTCTTACTGTCAAATAACTGATAGTATATTCAAAGGACAATGTCCATTTATGACCCGCCAAAATAGTTGTCGTGCAGACATATGAGTTATAATTAAAAACTCGGTGATTTTTTGTTGTACTCGTGTGCGAAGTTATATAACTTTCTAACATTGCAAAATAAAATAATTTGCATTTGTTTAAATTAAACCTACCATTTACCAACAAAGCTGACTTGGAAAATATTGCAATAACGAAACGGTACTTGCGTTTCGTTTTAGTGATCCGCGTTAGATAGAAATTGAATATGGATGTTATGTATATCAATTTATTTCACAATGTCCTTTATTTACTACTTTTATATATTTAAATAACGATATGTATAAATACAGCGACAAAGAAACTATCAAAGCTTTTTTCTAGCAATGTAAACGAGAAAGAAGTTGGCATGCAATTGTGAAACGAAACGTTTTCACCAAATCCAAATAGGTCAAAGATCAATGTCGAATTGACAAATCAAAAAAAAGTAAACAAGCAAAATGAATGGTTTTTTTCTTGTTTTCTAAGCGGTGTAATATTTATGCATTATTCACCACAACAAACTCTGATTACCAGATCAAATGTTTCAATGACGGAATTTACATTGGTTTCAACAAAACTGAGAATTATGCGATTCAGTGCTCCTTATTAACTGTGACTATGTGACTATCTCAAAGAGGCCGGCAAAACATTCCACAAACGGATTCTATTATCTACACTGATTTAAGTATTTTTTTAGTAAACAATGATAGGATGAGCGAGACGTGTGCGTAATGGTAAGCAAGAAAACATGCTTGCCTATGTATTCCTGTTTCTGAGCTTGCTTATAACAAGACAGTGTGTCATACATTATTGCAACATGAAGACAAGTCCAAATCATCAGACCTAGTCCTGCACTTAGTTAGTTTAAGCCTTGTGATAATTCCATCCCTGAACTATTTTATGGTAATCAGTTAGTAGTTAGAAGTAGGTACTATTATTCCTATTTATTCTGATAAAAAATATGCTTTGAAAGATAATGCCATAGTTCATTATTTTATTTTCTGTTCTAATCCGAAAGAAAACATAATTCTAATGTATTTTGACAGTAAACATAACCTTAGTTTTGGTTTAACTGTAACTCATTTTTGGTATTTAGGAAGTGAAAAACACCAACAGCAGACGTTTATAGAAGCATTAACAATTCTAATTAGACACTATTCATTTCTACGCACTTTCAGTATCAAAAAAAGTTTGACAGGTTTTTCAATGTTTGGGACGTGGGCATTGTCCTTTGCTCAGCAAAGAGTTTAACACGCCGACGCTAATAAACAATAACCAACTTCGTTAATTTAAAAGTTAAAATAATATCAAATTCAGACATTCGACCAAATTTGATAAGAAGTTTTTTAGGCCAGTAAAAAAGTTATAATAAACCTATTAATATTTGAATAAGGTTGATCGAAGTCATTAATTACCTTGACGGTTATATGGCGATGTTTGCCAGACATAATTAGATGGCAATGTCGTGAAGCTAGGTCGCTGGTCCGTTTGTCCCATAGAGTAAATCTGTACGGTTTGTCCTGAAACATGAACATTTAAACCATTTCGTTGTTTTTTTTTTAACTATCATAGGTTTGTACTTGACTATCATTTCGCCTGATCTTAAGTGACAATGTGATCTATGATGGAACGTGGTTACCTAGAAAAAAAACAATTCACTCTCGATTTGGTGACACCAAGATTGTAACCAACGGGAAAAGCTCACCAAATAGTATTGTAGAGTAAAACATCTTCGTTTGAGTCTTTGGGATATCAACTATGAAAAAAGCCGTTTTTAGGGTTCCGTAAAACGCAAAAACGGAACCCTTATAGATTCGTCATGTCTGTCTGTCTGTCTGTCTGTCTGTCTGTCTGTCTGTCCGTCCGTATGTCACAGCTACTTTTTGCCGAAACTATGAGAACTACACTATTGAAACTTGGTAAGTAGATGTATTTTGTGAACAGCATTAAGATTTTTACAAAAGTTTTTTAAAAAAACAAAAATTAGGGATGCCCCCCATACTGAGAACTGAAGCTCAAAAATGTTTTTTTCATCAAACCTACACTTTTGAGGTTTCTAATATAATTTTTGTCTACACTGAATAACTTGCGCGAGAGACGCTTCCAAAGTGGTAAAATGTGTGTCCCCCCCCCCCTCTAACTTCTAAAGTAAGAGAATGAAAAAACTAAAAAAAATATATGATGTACATTACCATGAAAACTACCAACGAAAATTAGTTTGAACTCGATCTGATGAGTAGTTTTTTTTAGTACGTCATACATAAATACACTATTATTAAAACTTCGATCAAAGTTACAACGAACTACAAGAACTATGTGTACTATGTATATTATGTTACTTGCTGGAACGGAACCCTTCATGGGCGAGTCCAACTCGCACTTGGCTACTTTATTTAGAGCTACGAGTTGTCCAATGGAAAAAAAGGCAAGATGGTATTAGATCATCCAGACCAGCTATACACTCTCCGAAATGTACCCGATATAAATCTGATAAGCTAACTTTAATGCTAGTATAATCTGCTCTATAATATTTTAATCCACTTTAGCTTAAGCTACTTCAATCGGACTCAATTTAAATTAACTGCCATATTTCAAACATTCGGTTGTCCCCATGCAATACCATCTGGCATCAAACTAGGGTTTACAGTCCTCAAAGGTGGGCTTGCGTATATCCGATTTTCCATTAAGTGGTATATAGCTTGTTTGCCTATAAACAATAAATGCAAAAGTTACTCTGGCTGTCTCTCTATTGTGCTTTCACGCCTAAACTACTCAACTGATTTTCAGGCTCTAGACTATCTCCGTACCACATACTAAATGTACACATTGTCTACTTTTTAATGACAAACAGGGTTACAAGGGATTCAAACAGGGAATGAAAGTTTGCTAGGAAGCTTTTTCACTTTTGGAGCTGGAAGCTTGAAATTAACTTTTAAGGCTTTCGATTACATGTAAAGTAATATGACATTAGAACTTTGTAAAAATGTTACCCTGTAATTATATAACTGTGGCAATGTATTTTTATCACATAGAACGCGCTATTCCGCCGTGAAGACAGGAGTAGCTTTAGAGTTTTTTTTTTGAGCTAATTTACGGGCTTGCGACCCTACTGATGACTTTTTAAATGTCACAATTTGCTTACATTTGTTAGTTATGCTCTTTTTTTTTTTAAAGCGTAGATTGACGAGACGAGCAGGTCATGTGCCTGATGGTAAGCAACATGCATGCCACATAACTGCACAGTAAAACGCAGCTATTGGAACATGATAGTCCAAATCATTACCTAGCACTGCACTGCGCTCGTCACCCAGAGATCTATGATATTATGTCTCTAAGCCCTGTACTTTCTCTGGAATCATTGCCCTTCAAACCGGAACACAGTAATGTTTGCACATTACTGCTTGGCGGTAGAATATTTGGCAAAGGTGTGGTACTTCCCCAGGCGGACTCTGCTAAGAGTCCTACTACTACTAAAAAATTAAAAGAAAGCTTCAAAGAAATCGAAAGCAGCTTGGACCATAATCAATAGATGCAAATACCTAAAGCAACAAGTTGAAAAAATCAATGTTGATGGTCATCCTGTAACCAAACCCAATGACATAGCAGAATTATTCAATGATCATTAAAGTGTGTTCACTGAAATTAAATATGACATGCCAAATTCAATTTTTCTTACCCCAGTAATCTCATCAGACATTTCAGAATAATTGACTCTTTAGGATCTACTCATAGTGTTGGCTACGACGATATCACAACAAAAGTTGTGAAGTATGTTAAGGTTGTAGTAGCTCCGGTGATAGCACATATTATAAATATCTGTATGGAAAAAGGCGTATTCCCAGATAAATTAAAAATAGCCGTCATAAAACCTCTATTCAAAAAGGCGATAGGTGTAACGTGGAGAATTATAGACCTATTGTACTAATTCCTATATATTCTAAATTTCGAAATTTCGAAATTTTCGAAAAAGCAATTTATAATAAAACATATGAATACTTTGAAATGCACAACGTTTTTTCATCTAGTCAGTATGGTTTCCGCAAAAATAAAGACGATATGGCCATCTATGACTTTTTATACAAAGTTTGCAAAAACCTGGACAGAGGAAAATTGGTTGTAGCCCTTTTTATGGGTATGTCCAAGGCGTTTGACCACGTAAATCATGAAATATTACTTAAAAAAATTGGATGCATATGGGATAAGAGGCACGGGAAACGACCTAATTAGGTCATATCTCTCAGACAGATTTCAAGTAACTCAAATGAAAAGGATTTGTTCAAAAACTAAAATCGAAAGAGAATTTAAATCTAGTCTGAGAAGGACTGACTCTGGTGTACCACAAGGTAGTATTTTTGGCCCACCTCTGTTTCTAGTGTATATTAACGATCTGCCAAGTACAATACAACATTCAATTACGCTTTTCGCACATGATAGTACTTTTCTTTATTTTGGTGATAAGGAAAACATAACCGAACAGGGCAACTCTATTAACGACTCATTAGTGTCAACGGTTAATTGGTTAGAAAACAATACATTAAAAGACAATGTTGAAAAAACACAGATTCAAATTAAAACAAAATAACACAAATAAGCAAAAAATGAATATAAACTGCCTTGAACAAGTAATTGAAGAAGCAAAAACCACAAAACATCTCGGGCTGCACATAGACAATACATTGTCATGGTGTGAGCATATCTCTGTAGTATCAAAATGTAGTATTCAATTCTCATTTGGACTATTTAAATTAAGAGACAACTAACAGAGACACACTTTTAACAGCATATCATGGGCACGTTGCGTCCATACTGAGGTATGGTATAATATTTTGGGGCAATGCTACTGAGAACACTAAGGTTTTAAGAGCCCAAAAAAGTGCGTAATGGCAATATATGGTCTAAAGCGACGGCAATCTTGCAAAAAATATTTTGTAAAACATAAATTATTAACTTTTCCATGTATGTATATTTAAGCGAGGTCGCTGTGTTTATAAAAAATAATCTAAGTTTATTTCCAAAATATGAACATGGCAGCAGACGCAAAAATAAGTTACGATTCCCCGAAACAATTAAACGACATTTATGTTAATAAAGTGGCCTAGTGCGAGTTGGACTCGCCCATGAAGGGTTCCGTTGCAGCAAGTAACATAATATACATAGTACACATAGTTTTTGTAGTTCGTTGTAACTTTGATCGAAGTTTTAATATAATAGTGTATTTATGACGTACTAAAAAAAACTACTCATCAGATCGAGTTCAAACCAATTTCGCTGGTAGTTTGCATGGTAATGTACATCATGTATTTTTTTTAGTTTTTTCATTCTCTTACTTTAGAAGTTAGAGGGGGGGGGGGCACACATTTTACCACTTTGGAAGTGTCTCTCGCGCAAATTATTCAGTGTAGACAATAATTATATTAGAAAGCTCAACATCATTTTTAAAGCCCTATCGATAAACACCCTACACGTGTAGGTTTGATGAAAAAAAAATTTTGAGTTTCAGTACTCAGTATGGGGGGCAACCCTAATTATTATTTTTTTGTAAAAATCTTAATGCGGTTCTGAGAATACATCTACTTACCAAGTTTCAACTGTAGTTCTCATAGTTTCGGCAAAAAGTGGCTGTGACATACGGACGGACAGACAGATAGACATGACGAATCTATATGGGTTCCGTTTTTACGTTTTACGGAACCCTAAAAAGTATCTTCTGCATGGCACCATTAATCCATTAATCCATCCATATTCCATATACTTACTAAATAAATGCGAAAGTAACTCTGTCTGTCTGTCTGTCCGTCTTTACCCCCTAAACCACTGAACGGATTCTTATGAAATTTGGTACATGGGTAGAATAGACCCCGAGAAAGAACATAGCCTACTTTTATCACAAAAATGAGGGTGGAAAGGGTTGAAATGGAGGATGAAAGTTTAAATGGAAATTCATCATTGTTGAAAATAAAACTATGGAACTTTGTTTCTAGGCTTTTGAAACGAAGCCATATTTTGAACTGTATGGGGATAAAATAGGGGTTGAAATGGGGGATTGAAAGACTATTTGGCAGTTCGTTATTGTTATAGATAAAGTTATTTTATATCTAGACTCTGGAAAGGGAGCCAATAAATGTTTGATCTAGCAATTTTGTAATTTCAAACCGTACGAGGGTGTAAATTGGGGTTGCAATGAGGCGTAATTTATGTTTATATGGAAATTCGTCATTGTTAAGGATGAAACCATGAAACTTTGTATCTAGATACATGGCACTAAGCCAATTTACGTTTGTTCTAGCAATTTTGGAATTTTGAACAGTATGAGAATGAAATTGGGGTTGAAATGGGGGATGAAAGCCTATTTAGAAGTTTGTTATTATTGAAGATAAAACCACGAAATGTTAAATCTAGACCCTTGAAACGGAGGCAATATATGTTTGATCTAGCTATTTTGTCATTTCTAACTGTACGGGGGTGAAATTGGGGCTGAAATGGGGGTGTGAAAGTTTATATGGAAATTCGTCGTTGTTGAATCATTAAACCATGAATGACACTTTGTATCTAGATACTTGACACGAAGCTAATAAATATTTGTTCTAGCAATTTTGTAATATTGAACTGTACAGGGGTAAAATTGGAGCTGAAATCCGCGGGGGGTCAAAGTTTATATAGAAATTCGTCATTGTTGAAGATAAAACCATGAAACTTTGTGATTAGATACTTAAAACGAAGCCAATAAATATTGTTTCAAGCAATTTTGCTAATTTTAAACTGTAACGGGATAAAATAGGGGTTCAAAGTTGGGAATGAAAGACTTTTTGGAAGTTCGTTATTGTTGAAGATGAAACTTTGTGTCTAGAGACTTGACACAAAACAAATAAATGTTTATTCTAGCAATTATGTAATTTAGAACAGTACAGGGTGAAATAGGGGATGAAAGTATATGGAAGTTCACCATTGTTGAAAATAATAAAACCATGAAATTTTGAAACTAGACACTTGATATCCATATGTGCTATAAATTGATTCTGTAAGTATGAAAGTTACTCTGTTACGCTTATCAGTTTATTGGTTCAAGCTTAAAGCTTGAACCAATAAACTGATTTAGGCCCCAAGAAACGACATAGGCTACTCTTTATCTCAAAAATCAATATTGTAAATGTATACTTTCATTTTTTGATGCTGTAAGGTTTATTTTACTGACATTATTTAATTGTATAATATTCGTGTATTTTTTAAATTAACCAATATGTACATTTATAATTTGCTCACATTTTTTCAATTATATTTTAAATAGCCTTAACAATTTTTCTCATGTACTTAATGGATATTTGTTTTGCTACAGTCATTTGAAAGTTTGGTGTTAACGGACATTTCTGTTTATCCAACTAAATAACATTTTTTTAAATCTTTTGTTTGTAAGTAGGTACATCAAGTTTCGTTACCATGAATATGTACCTACCTGCTTGCATGCTAGAAGCGGAACCTGGAGAATTGTTTACATTTATTTTATGTACCACCCTTGCAACCTAGGACCACAAGCTGAATGAATTGATTGATTTGATTTGATTTGAATCTCCTATTGTTAAATTTATTTATTTGAAACACGTTTTATTTACTTTCAATAATTTTTCAAACATGGACGTTACTAGTGTTGTCAATGGTTAGGTATCCACCGAATCTCATCACGCTAAAATACAGCTTGCTAGCTTGAAAACATCACAAATGTTACACTTGCCGCTGATTTGTAGTTAGTAAGGAAGTAATCTCCCCATAATGTTTCAGAATCTGACAGGCCGGGGTGACACTGAACCCAGTCTATTTCAGCGTAGCGATTCTGAACCCAGGGATAGTCATTCCGACTTTGAGTCATTCAGATTGCGTTTAGAATAAGTACCCAGAGCAATCAGATCACACGTCAAGTGACGGATTGACGGAATAATCGAAAAAAAAATCAGGATTGAAGTAAGTTCACGTCACTAGCTTACCCATACCACTTCCTCGCGGTCCTGCTTCACTCTGCACTGTGCCGTCCACGAAATGGTTGTCATGCAGGTGTGAAACCACGAACCCATTGACCGACCTATCTGACTTACTCAAGTTGTGGGTCGGAGAGCAGATACAAGTAGATTTTTTCTTATTTTAATCCTCAAATTGACGTATTTATTAACTCGAATAAACAATTAAAAGCTCTGTAGAATGGTCTTTTAAATGTTTAATATTATATCAGTGACTGTGCTTACCCTCAAGGCTTAATAGCGAAATTCGGCGCTCGATGTTAGCAGGTAGGTTGCGTCCCTGGGCCTGGTTTTGCACTGAAACAAATTTGTTTGTTGACAAACAGAGAAACCTTTATAGTCTCATAAATGAACAAAAATCGTACTGCAAAACATTGAAGTAGCGCCAGACTAGTGTTCTTGTTATCGAGCCATTTCTTCCATACAACTAGCATACCTAAAGTAAATTAGCCTACGAGTACGTACTACTAGCATACGAATAATTAAGCGAGTTTTTTAAAATATCATTAAATGTGATAAAAAGTTTATTTTCATCAAATTTTATTTAAAACTAGCAATGCTCTATGTAACTTTAGATACAGGCTAGTTCACTAATGTTTCACAAACATTTTTTGACACAACATTACTTTCAAACCAACTAATCGTACAATATTCAAAGTTCTTCATTGATAAATGTACAATTTACACGTCAATTAATAAAAAAATAAACAAAAGAAAGAGCATACAAATTGTATACATTTTCAAAAACTTTACAATTTAAAAATGTTTCATTTTACGCACAACGTTTCGCAACAATTTATTTAAAAAAAATCTTACATCAACAAATGTTTAATTTTAAAAACCATCATTTTATAACCAAACATGGCAAACGTTTCACTTAGACAATATATCGAGTAAAATTTAGATTTTTGTAAAATTTTTTTTTTCGTAAATTATTCTTTTTACAAATTTAGCGTTTACCAAAATAGAATTTGCAACAATTATTTTAAAAGTACCGGATAAATTGTCTAAGTAAACTATCAATTCGGATTTGGTTCTATCATCGAATTTGACCAACGCTCCGATTAGGCTCTACTGAGATTTCACTGAGTCCACTGAGATTTGACTCTGCAGTTAGCCCTGAGTCACACCCTCATCACTGGCTAAACGGCGCGAGCTTTATACCTACTCGTTCGGGTCCTCCCGGGTGTACTACAATCACAAGGCCGCCGGCCGGTTGCCCGAGTTGACGTGCGAACGAACACCGAGTGCGCGCATAAATAATGTCGCGGCATTATTGTAATATTATGAATGGCTGCAATACCAATACACTAAAATGTAAGTAGTAATTTATCTTATTTCAAATTGCCGAAACAGGAAGCAAGGGAATTGTTTTTATTGTTAATATTTATTTTTGAGCCAAATTTTGGTAGTTTTCAATCGCACAGAATAAAGAAACAGTAGTGTGTAATATGTGTATTGTATAATATCTGTTTAGAATAGATACAGTAGAGATTATGCATACAAATTATTTTGTCTAAAATACCTTTTTATCCCATCTTTATTATGTCTCATTAAGTTTAATATAATTTATGACGACATACTTTTTTGAATATTCATGTACATACTGAATGATCCTAATTTGTTAATTTATTCGACGGTATGAAAACAACTACCTACATTGTAGAACTAAAATATACTCCAGTATTAATTGACTATAAAACATACCTACCTAAAAAAACCGACAGAATTTTTTACCGGATTCAAAGAAGGAGGTGGTTCTGGCCTTAATTCTTATTTGATGTAAGTATGTTTCGTGATAGCTCAGCTAATTGTGAATCATTTTTTAACCCCCAACCAACAAAGGGTGTTATAAGTTTGACGTCGTTTTTTTTTTTAAGTTTATTTTTGTGTGGTGGTAGCTATGTTTAGCTATGGTAGCTATGTGTAGCTCCACAAAACGGAGGACAAAATATTTCTTCACAACCTACCTCTATATCAAATGAATGGGCTTGTCTAATGGAATACTGTAGTGGTAGGACTCTTAGCAGAGGTCGCCTGGGGAAGTATCACACCTTTGTCAGTTCTTCTACCGCCAAGCAGTAATGTGCAAACATTATTGTGTTCCGATTTGAAATTACAGGGCTTAGAGATATAACATCTTAGACCTCTGGGTGACGAGCACAGTGCAATGCTAGGTAATGATTTGGACTCTTCATGTTTCAATAGCTGCGTGTCACTGTGCATATGGCAGGCATGTTGCTTACCATCAGGCACATGTCCAGCTCGTCTAGTCACTCTTTGTTTAAAAAAAAACACAGTAATGTTTGCACATTACTGCTTCGCGGTAAAATAACTGGCATAGGTGTGGTCCTTCCCCAGGCGGACTCTGCCAAGAGTCCTACCACTACTACCACCTTCCAGCATTTCTTACAACCCTAGCACGTTTGGTCAGTGACGTAAGCAGACGACAAATCACGGTATTTACAACTCTACGTGGGTGTTTTAAGGTGTATTTTTGGTTGCAAGTAATAGTAGGTAAGTAGTATACGACAGTTTAGGTTATTATCGTGTAGGTATTTGCACTTTTGTATGGCAGTGATGCATCTGTTACGAAGTAACTATTTTCTGATCTGTGCCTGAGTATCGCTTCTCCATACTAGGTCTGCGCTTCACTACGGAGGTCGCCGGCTCGATTCGCTCGCCACCTCTCCCTTCGCTGCGCTTGGTTTCGCATAGCTCGCTCCACTCCGGACCTCCCTTGAGCTTATGGCTCCCGCATTTTTATATACACTCTATATAGGGGTAGTAGCGACAAGACTAGGTGGAGTCGTGGTGCTCCGAGTTGGATTTGGGTCCTTAGTAACCTAATCGTTCCGATGTAGTTAAATAGATATTCAAATATTACAATCAAGTTTTATTTAATTTAATAAATGTTTGTTTTATAAATTGAGTTGCTTGCCAAACAAGGCACGATAAAATAAAAAAATTGTCAAGTGTTGGTTTTGTTTTTAGCATTTGGTAGTTAACAAAAATATTAAAATAATAATTTGTCAAATATTACGTTATAAAATGCAAGTTTGTCAAATAATTATTTTGTCATAAAACCAATTTGTTAAGTATTTTTTTGTATAATAACCATTTCACTTAGTGAGATTGTCTAGCATTGGTTATCACATGTAGATTTGTGAAAAAAAGTTTATTAAAATAACGGATACCATACAGGCTATGCCTAGAATGGGGGTCGCTGAAAACTGATTGATGCTGTTAATAAAAATGACTAGATATAATACACAGTTATTTTAAGACTTTTTTGAAGGGGTCATTGCCTAAGAACACGTCTCTCGATCGATTCTAAGGCCTCCAGCTGGTTCTCAGCCGCTCTACCCCAAAGGTGCGAACAGTTTTCTAAATCAGAGTCAATATTTCATTGGTATAACATGAGCAGCTGTTCAGACTTGAAGTACCTTTGCACTAGACACCTTTGCGAGAACACCTTTCTTTTGGCAGCTAATTTAGCCTTGGATTCGATGAAAGAGCCAATGTTCAGCGTAGATGTTAAAGTACCGCTTTTATTGCGTTCCAATTATTGTAGACGCGACTTAATTGCTTTTACGCAGCTTAAACGGGGTTTTCACAGACACCAACCTTTCATAAACCTTTCGGTCCAGTATTCTAAATCAATACTGTCAGTACTCGTGTTTGTTTAAATACGCGGCAACCGTAAAACCGATATGTTTCCTCTTTGAGTTAAATTTAAATAAACCGGCCAAATGCAACTCGAACACTCGCATCGACAGCGAGCATCCATATGACTAAAATCAATACTGACAGTAATAAAAGTTCAATTTAGATCAGACAGATGAATAGATAAGTAAAGTTTTAAAGTTAGGATCCCAATTTTTGTATAGAACCCTGAACGCAGTGATAGTTCATGGAGAGGATGTTCCTCTCAGGTATTTTGGAAGAAGAGCTCTCTCCTATGAGCATTATTTCGAGAGTAATAAAAAATAAGCCACCGTCACTTGATTTAACTACTGAAACAAATTTCGTCCGAAAACTTATTCGTAGCCGAGTTCAAAATTTCTAATAGAACCCAGTTGTGGGACGGACATGGATCGAAACCTTTCGAAATAATTCCTTATCGAAGAAATCGATACCCAAAACCGACGTAGGTAGGTACTGTTTTAGCTGTACATTGGGAGATGTAAAATTATAAAAGGTCTTAGTAACTCTCACCTTGCACAGTGTTTTCCGTTTCACAGTTTCTACATAATTCTTCAGTCTCTGAATGTGAAGCTAATTCCACGATGTGCTGAAACAGAAAATGCTATTAATAATAACGAAACAAACACGCGTATACACAAATAATAAATACACTACATAACACTAATAGAAACTGTCAGCGCAAATTATACTTAGTTGGTCTGAGAGCGCAAACGTTACTACGTCCTACTGTTAAACTATCCTTAATTTGTACCGATTTACATCAGACGAGCGAATGCTCATTCTATCCCCACTGTATCAAATTCATTTGGTGTAAACAAACGTAGAGCATTCTTTCGTTGTTTTGTTTGCGTTCGCAAAGATAAAGATTCTATGGAATATATAATATGGAAAACGCTAAGAACGATCTTTCGTTTACAGCTCTAGCTCTATGTTCGTTCAGTTTAAATCGGCCTTAAGGAACGGTCAGGCAATATTTGTATAAATAAGATGAGTCCAGATATTTAGACGTGTTCAGTTTCTCTCTGAGTCTGTCTAAATTACATCTGTCTAAATGCCTGTCTTAGGAAGTGATAAATATAATAGTGATACTTTCTATCTAAGTGGTAAAATGTGCGTTACAGGGGAAGGCGCCCCCCTGCCACTTGTAAAATAAGAGAATCACAAAACTAAAACCACACTTCACTTCGCAAACTTCCTCCGAAATTTTGGTCTGAACAAGCTATAGTAAGCAGTTTTTTTGTAATCGTTCTAAATACCCACAGTATTATTAAAACATCGATAAAAAAAAATTATAGCATAGAGTGACGAGATAAGCAGAGCATATGCCTGATGGTAAGCAACATGCCTGCCACATAACAGCACAGTGACACGCAGCTATTGGAGCATGAAAGTCCAAATCATTACCTAGCACTGAATTGCGCTCGTCACCCAGAGATCTAAGATGTTATAACTATAAGCCCTGTAATTTCTCTGGAAATATTGCCCTTCAAACCGGAACACAGTAATGTTTGCACATTACTGTTTGGTGGTAGATATCTAGATTAAATTTAGATGGCCAATGGCCATGGTCCTTAGTTCACCCGAAAATTTCTTATCATTCCTGAGTGTGACGCTTGAATTCAATTCACAGCCCACGAAAAATCTGTTTGTGGTGCGCCAAAAGGAATGTTAACTTTAAAAACCCTCAAAACGCGGGTACAACCGCGGGCACAATACATAGCATTCCCATTGGAACTACTATCAAGAAATGCGTCATGGTCATGGCCACGCCCTCCAGTTTCTCCCGCGTACTAAACTCCAAAGTGACCTATCAAATTCTGAGTTATAAGTTTTCACTTCTATCGGCAGTTCCTAAGACTGCCAATTTTTTTTTCGGAACCCTAATTATTTTGCATAGGTTCGAGTATCCTACTATATAACAATATAGTAGTTATGTAATAGTTATGCTTTTGAGGATCAGCTATCTGATAATGAAAGTCTCGTCATAATAGAATAGAAAAGAATCTCCGTTACTACTACACCAGTAGTAGTAACGGAGATTCTTCGGAACATACAGACAGACAGACAGACAGACAAGAAATTTAAAAATTGGTTTGTAGGTGTAGATACCGCATACCTACACTTTCATTTGAACTCCGTAAAAAGCTGTAAATTTGATATTACACACAGACACTCGCAATAGGTCCTATAAAACATGTCAACATTTTAAAATTGCTATATATATAAATAAATGAAATTGAAGTGTCTGTTTGTAATTTTAAAATTACCGCATTTTGCTTTTACACGCATCGATATAAACCATTATTGGATGTGCCTTCCCAAACTTCAGCCGCACGGAATTATGTCATCGTTATGAAGAGTGAGTTCACTCTTTCCGTTCTAGTCGGTTGCTAGAAAGGGTGAATGCCGGTGCCCCCCCCCCTTCCCCTGTGTTCTAAAATAAGAGAATTATAAAACTAAAAAAGATATATGATGTACATATTACCATGCAAACCCAACGAAAATTGGTTTGAACTCGATCTGACGAGTAGTTTTTTTAGTACGTCATTAATACACAATTATTAAAACATCGATCAAAGTAACAACGAACTACAACAACTTATTTATAATATTACTTGTTGCTACGGAACCCTTGGCCGCTTTTATTGTCTGTCTATTTTCCGTACAGCTGTACCGATTATAACGGGGCTTTCACTACTAGATAGCTGATGTTTTAATACATAATTTAGGCTATTCTTACTTTAGGAAAATGAACAAGGTTCCGCGAAATAAACAAAACACCCTTAACAGCGTCTGAAACCGCGGGCAGAACTAGTTGTCTATTCACGTCAACTTCAATTAAATCAACGTGAATTTAAAGCCATGGATGTGTCATGAGAATCCTGAAATTGGTAACAAACTGCGTCTGTGTGTAGCGGAGTGATTTACACACCATCTACTTGACTCCCAGAATCGCTAGCGGCGAGAAATGCTGTGGTTCTACTTATTTTGGTTGTTGACAACGAATACTAATAGGTAAAAACGTCCGGCGTTCACCGCTTCCTGCAACCGACTAGAACGGAAAGAGCGAACTCACTCTACCCAACGATGGCATAATTCCGTGCGTCTTGAAGTTTGGCGGGCACATCCAGTCTAAATCTATGATTCACATAGAATATAATAACTAAATACAAGTAAGGTCACTCTATACGAAATGAATGCACCGAGGACTATTTGACTTGATTATAAATGCTCTGATTCTGACTTTAGTGGAAATGTCTTATTTTTAACATTGTGAGTTTAGTTTGGAAATTAATTTGTGTATTTTTTGCTATCAGACATGCACATATGTATAGTATAAACAGTACACAGACAGAATAAATATAAATGTCCAAGATTTATTTTTAGTATGATTAATAGACACTCATTCGTAGTAAAGATGTTGATTTCAGAAACTAATCCAGTCTCCTGTCTTACCTCTCTTCCATATGCTCTGTCCTGTTGTAGTGCACTTTGATCCTTTTTGCTCTTATTTTCGTTCGAGATTATCCCAGCACAATACAATTGAAAGTCTGTTATGTTGTACCTGCAACAATAAAAATCACTAGATTTTAGCTCTAAAATAGGGGTAACCTCAATGATATTAAAACTATGGATTTTAAGTCAGCGTTCAAACACGGCCCCACTCAACACCAGACAAAACGCCAGAAGTCAGCTAACGTTACGTCAGTCGTTGTATGACTTAGCACCTTAGCGGCCGCATTGCGTACTCCCATATGATGGTGTTTTGCATCGTAATACTTATCGTGCAAAAATTATAACAAAAAGGTGAAAAAGAGAGATGGTATATCATGTTTTCAGTAAGTACATCATTATTCTGTCAATTTAGAGTTGTTAATACTCAAAAAAGCTATTTATAAACGATTTTTTAGTATACATCAATTCCAACGCAAAGATTTTTCGTGGGCTGTGTGTGAATGAAGCATCGTGAATGAAAGAAATGTTCTGATGAACCAGAGGGAGCGAGAAAGAAACAATCAGCTGTTGTTGTCTGGCTGCTGTCATCGTCTTTTTTGACGTGACAATGTCTTATAATAAGTAAATCGATGAACGCCGGGTCCATGTACGAAAAAGTATCCCGTTACGGTCATTGTCGATAAATCAAAAAATCAAAATTGTATATCAATTTTGATATAAAATTCTGATCAGTCATGATTATTCATTTTTATCTCGTGTCTATGTTTATTTGAAGTTTGTGTCATTTGAAGTAATCATTCGACAACAATGCGTTGTTGCATATTTACGTATTACCTAATATCTCTCTTTTCTATTTTGTGTACCTATTGTTGTTTATGTTTGTCGGTTGGTTTTCATACACTAACATAATTCATACAATCGAACATTGGAAGTACTTAGCAAGAATCCTGCTACCTCAATTTTATGCTAAATGGTTTTCCGACAAACTAACTGATGATTATCTGAAGAAGATTGATCATCTGAATGAAGAATCATATTCCAATGAAGAACATTAACGATACTCTCAATGTTTTAACTGTAATACAATATAGCGGTAATACCTATTACCGAATGGAAGCCACAAGAAAAAAGAAGAAGTAGAATACATTATTTGCATAGAATACATTGTTTGCATAGAATTTTCATCTACATGATGTTAATATTTATCCAAATAAATACATTATTTATCACAAACTTATAATTTTGAGCAAAATTTCCTTTGCCATTATTTGTTTTTATGAATACTTTAGCAAATATCTGTAGTTTTAAAACAACTCTGCAACAAAATAATATACTACTTTATTGTGGTCACGTGGTCCAGTGATGTTTCTTAGCGTTGTCTTCCAGATGAGGGTTCTCGAGGTAATGTAGCCACAGAGGCGGAACCGCGGCCATCTCTAGCCGCGGTCGTGAGGGCGAACCTCTCGCGCTCGGCCGTCTTAGCCAAGAAGTTGGATAGTGAAAGGTCGTGTGAGTTGGAACAGCGAGAGCACGCCATGACCTGAGAGGCAGGCCCCATCCAATGAGGCAAAAGTGGACACGGAAGCGATCCAAGAGGTGCACTTGACTCGGATCCTGTTTGCACTAGAGGATCTTGGGTGTCGGTCGTTTAGGGCGGTCCGGCACCGCACCTAGGGATATGATATCCCGAGGACGTGACGCGTCGCTGGTTTCTGACGCGTCACTGGAACCAAATTCGGTGGTTTGGTCGCCTTCCGCGAGATTCTAGCAAAAGGCAGCGACAATGGTAGATTCGCGGTCGATTACGATAGCGGTCCCAAGACTCTGCTGCCAACCCACGGCTGGAGAAACCCGGGTTTTGTCGATACGGATGCCATATCCATCTGTAATGTAGATCCCGACCACAGAAATCTAAATAATAAGGTAATATTATTTACATTTCTGTGATCCCGACACATCCCACTATGTCAATGTGTGACCGAGCGTAATTGTTCGCCCACATTAAAAAATGCGCATAATTTTCAACTACTTATCTTATAAAAATTCACGACAAATAGAAAGAAGACGGTGGTCGGCCGCGAGTTGCTCTACGAGATACCATTTGCTTCCTTCTCGAGGAGTTCCCGCACTGATAAGGCGAGGGTCAAGTGGCCTGGTCAGCCACAGTGAAGCTAAGAGACCGCAGTGGGACTGCTCGCCAGGGCTATGGGCTCCAAGCCTTGCGGTCTAAGCGACGCGGTCAGGAGGGAATTGCGCGGCGCAGACGGTGCCGGCACGACTGAGACGTGCCGTGATGCTTGGTGGTAGGTACTGTGGCTGTAGAGGAGAGACCTTGGCTGGAGAGGAATACCGGTATTACGGTGCGCCGTAGTCCCTGCCCACTGTAGTATGATGACGGATGCGGTGAGGCTGTAGAGAAAGAGGTGTGCCGGTATCTCAATGAGCTGCTGTCTCCGTCCTTTTCAGCTGGGTGGTGATAGGTGATAAGCTCGAGCATTAGGCCTGCCGCGGGAGACCAAGGGTGTCCCAACGTAAGGACCTCTGGCTCACACGGTTGGTCACCGAGGTGATCACGGCGTGCATTGTCCCTTGGCGGGTTGGCAAAAGAGTGCGAGAGCATTCACGTGATCGCGCCGTGTGTGGCAAAATACTGCGGAGGTTTTATTCGGTAGGGCACTACTTATGGTGTCGAATCCGACACAAATCAATCATTCCCTTCAAGCGGAAGGACATGTCAATGCATTACCTCTACATAAAATGGTACCATTTGCCTTTTAATTCCAAAATTGTAAGACAATTTCCCGTTAAGGAGTCATTTGCTGTAACTATTATTAAAGCACAGGGGCAAACATTTAAGCATCAAAGAATCGATTCACGCTGAGACTGATTTTCATACGGACAACTAGGTATATGTTGCACTATCAATGAGGTTACAGAGATAACCAATTTGTTCTTCTACCGCAAGAAAAGAAAACTAAAAATATCGTATACAGTACTTTGTATTTTAAAATACCTGTACTATGCACATTTTAGTAAATCCCAGTACTTTTACCTAGCGTTCCTTCCGGTTTTCTACAGTTCTCTTACAGATCATAGCTTTTTAAAGCATTGGATATTTTAGTAGGGATTTTCCACAAATAGACGCGGGTGAAACCGCGGGGCACAGCTAGTACATTATATACTTACACTTGACTAACTTACTAACAGTTTGGAACTAGTAACTAGTCTGGAAAAACACATAGGCTACTTTTTATTCCGGAAAACAACGGGAACGGGAACTTCGCGGGTAACACCGCGGGGCGTTGCTAGTATTTCATCAATTATACCTTGAAATTATTGTACAAATCCCACTAATATTATAAATGTCAAAGCATGGATGTTTGGATGTTTGTTGCTCAATTACGCCGTAACGTATGAACGGATTAGGCTGAAATTTAAAATACAGTTAGATTATAGTCTGGAAGAACACATAGGCTTTTTGTCCTGGGAAAATAACGGGAATGACGGGAACGGGATATACGCGGGTAAAACCGCGGGGCACTGCTAGTGCTTACATAAATTCTAAGACGTTTTTTGTTTAAATACGTCAATGTTAGAAACTACAGGACGTCTACTCTAATACAACGAAAACGTAATTTCGAAATAAACTCGCGATTTTCCAACTCCGATTCTACTTCGATCCGTCGTTTTGTCCGTTTAAATGTGCTAAGCCTACTCTAATTAGAGTATGCTTAGAACATTTAAACGTCAAATAACGTTGAATCGCACGAAACGAAGTAGAATGAGAATAGGAAAGTCGCGAGTTTTTTTTTTCGAAATTTCGTTTTCGTAGAAAGAGAGTAGACGTCCAGGAGCAATTTCAAAAATTCTTTCACCGTTGGATGTGGACGTGATTCTTGAGTGCTATGTATCATGATACACGGGCGAAGCCGCGATGGACCGTTAGTAATAATTGTGGGATCAAGGTTCAGATAAAAACAGTTAAGTTCGACAGATCGCGCACCACCGGGCTCGTATTGTATCGCTGGCCAACAGCGAGTTGAGCCAGCCTCGCTATTTTCGGCAGCTAGTTATCAGCCTTTTATAATATATTTAAAAAATATGTGTGAAAACATTAAAAAATTACGTGTATATTTTAATTTAATTACCACCGGTTTTATAAATTTTATTTGCACCGGCTGCTGTTCGGGGTGGGTTTTGGATTTCTATTTCATTATTTAATAACAATTAATTGGAAATTTAATTTGTTATCAACACACATTTCTTCCAAATGAAGAAGTTACGGCTGGTCTAGTCGGGAGAACGGCGGCTGCCGATCCGGAGACACCGGGTTCAAACCCCACACGCACCACTGTCTTTTCGAAGTCATGTGCGTAATGCCGCTAACTTAAAACGGTGAAGGAAAACATCGTGAGGAAACCGACATGTACCTAGAATCTTTCGAAGTCATGTGTCATCCGCCAACCCGCACTGGGCCAGCGTGGTGGATTATGGCCTTGACTCTCTCCTTACGAGAGAAGGCCCCGAGTCCCAGCAGTGGGAACGTTTAACGGGCTGTTGATTATGATGACACATTTCTTCGAATGATTTTTTAATATTGATGATTTGTGTGTAATGATTATAACAAAAATTACTGAAAAAAGTCCTGAACAAACATTATTAGAAACTTTGAGGATAACATTTTAATGTACAACTTACGCATCCGCAAATATTTTTTGGATTAGTTTCGCCTGTTGTTGCTCTTGTGCATTCAGATCTTCTTTTTGAGAAGTCATTTTTATTCAAAAAGTTTGTAAATATTTAAAGTAAATATTCAACGTTTTTAATGACGATGTAATATACAACTTACAAATTCGTGCTTTTACATCAAATATAAGCCACTAAAAATACTTGAAATTAAAGCTTTTTGCTCAATTAATTTATTCATATATTTTTAGACGGGACGATAGAGTTCGTCAAGCTCGCGCAGAATACTGTGATCGAACGCTCAACACTGCCGTATTTATAGGTTTTTATCGTTGGATCTACCTACGTCTACCTACCTATCTACTGCCCACACTTTCTAACACAACTAAATAATATTTTTCCCGGATTACCTACCAAAGACATTTTGTAACATCAGTAACTCATCTAATTAGACGTAATAATATTTTCATCAAAATATTCATGTCCTCAATATATGGGAGCTAAGCAGACCGGACAACAAGAGAACGGAAAAGTCAAAACGATCGGCGCTTCTACCGCCTAACGAAAAACGCTTTGACGCTTTGATGCTTTGACATTGCTGTCTCTTTTCTTCCCGCTTGAAATGAAAGAGACGGCAATGCCAAAGCGTCAAAGCGTCAAAGCGTTTTTCGTTAGGCGGTAGACCCCCGGATGGGTTGACTCTAGTGCCCAGGAAAAACAGGATGTGCCTAATTTGGGACGTCACTAGCGTCAGCACCGCCGCCGGTAAACTGGGTAGCACTATCCACTCACCATCAGCCGCGGCAGAGGATGCCGCTTATAAATATGTCGCTTTACATTATTCCAGTCCAGCGATCGAATCCAGCGCTGGATTGCTTACTGGTAAAATGGAAACCGTCATTGGAAAGCATCAATCTAGTGCCAACGCATTCCAGTAAGCAATCCAGCGCTGGATTCAATCGCTGGACTGGAATAATGTAAACCGGGTATAAGAAGAAGGAGTACAGCACGTTAGTATGAACTAATTTATACCTGTCACCGTGGAAACCTTGGGTTGTTGTGTAGCAGAGACAAAAGGGTATTTTTTAGAGTTAGGACGCGGGCTCGGGGAGAATTGCCATTCAACATGGAAACGCAGCAAGCGTCGAGGGCACCTTTGCGTCGGCTACAGTTCAGGGTGGATTAGGGCGATTTTTCAAGGTGGATTAGGGCGGACTGCGCGGCGCGGCGCCGCGCAACGGTTTTGTTTCAATACTCACGAGACCGCAGGTTTTCGCGGTTTTTGCTCCGGAAAGCTACTGCGCAAGAATTGCGCGCAGCCACGCGGGCGCCGCGCGGCTGCCGCAGCCGCCGCGGCCGTAAACCGCGTCGTGTGAATTGAATTCAATTTTATATGGAAATATGCCGCGCCCGCGGGCGGGCGCGGTTGGCGGCCGCGCCGTGTGAATCGTCTCCAAGAGATCAAACACCTTATATCTCCGGGTGACGAGCGCAGGGCGGTGCTAACGATTTGGACTCTACATGAATAGCTGCATGTCACTGTGCTGTTATGGGCAGGCATGTTGCTTGTTGCTTACCATCAAGCACATGTCCTGCTTGTCTTGTCACTCTATATTATATTACTCTATTACCACAATGCCACATACTTGTATTATATGCTACGAGTTCTGCGTCTGTTCTGCGTCTGCTACAAGCTACGTAGTCAGGAGCTACGCAGCTACAGCTTTGCTTTAACTTATTATATAGCCTAGAATATTTGAATTATCTCCGAGAAAACAAAAGTCGCCTTCAGAAAAACTGGTTACAGGTATGGACACTGTAAGGAACCCCTCATCTAACGTTAAAATTGAGTAAATGGGTGGTTTATACGTGTCAAATCCTGAATTTGTGATTTTTTTAAAGTTATTATGTTAAAAGGTAAGAAATTGATAAATTGATGTATAACCGGAGTTATTTAATAAAACTTTATTTGTAATAAATAATATTAAGTTTAAGTATAAATAATACACAATGAGTATAGTGCAAATTTTTATGTTGTACAATAATTCAACATTGTCAAATCCGCCGCCTATTCCACCACAAGTAGTTGGAGAGGCGGCGCGGCGCTATATGACTTTAAGCCCGCCATACACGCTACGGTCTGCCGGAGAGGTCTACCTGTGCAGTTATACCTGCGCAGGTAGACCGGAGTGTGTGTGGGAAGCCTGCGCAGGCGACCGGAGCAAGATCGAAAATCAATTCTGTTCGGTTGGACTGCGCAGGCATAACTGCACAGGTAGACCTCTCCGGCAGACCATAGCGTGTATGGCGGGCATTAGCGAGTGGGGTGGATAACGACTAGTATAAAAGTGATCGTTGCTCTCTTCGGTTCTCTTCTACATATTGTTATGTTTCTTGCTCTTGCTATTATTACTCTTGCTCCTACTTATTGTTCTGTATTACTCTTTATCATATTCTTGTTTTCTATTCTTCTGTCGACACTTTGTGAAAATAAGTATTACAACTATTGTCTAATGTTTATTTGAATGTGTACAGATTAAGTATGTGATGGCGCAAAATTTTTTGGCCACATTCTTTTCACTTTCTTCTAGAGATTTACGAAAGTGGCATAAGTCTTTCTATGTGATGAGAGTACCCTCTCGGGGTCCATCAGAGATGTACCAATGAATCAAGAATAAATAACATTTAAATAACATCTATTGGGTTTCTATTGATCTTACTATCTTTTAAGTAATTGACAGCACATTCACATCTAAGCTCAAGAATTAAGGCTATCCTGACATACATTAGGTTATAACACCACATAATCCTAAGAGATTCTAACACACTCTACACGCACGAGGGTTCATGACGTCCGAATTGAGCTACTGCTCGCACTGCCTGTGATGAGGCTCGCAATACTTAGCATCCAGTCGAAGACCTGACGCTATGCGTATATATATATATATATATATATATACGCATATATATATATGTGAAAATAGATATTAAAATAAATGTATTATAATAACGTTATTTTAATACATTTTTTTCAAGACATGTGATAACCAACGTTAAACTCACGGGTTGTGAAAAGATTGTTATAAAAAAATATATTAAACAAATTGGTTATATCTCAAAGTAATTATTTGACAAATATTCATTCTATAACGTATTATTTGATAAATTAATCTTTTAATATTTATGTTAACTACCAAATGCTTAAAAACAAAACCAACGCTTGACAAATTTTCATTTTATAATGTGTTGTTTGGCAAGCAACCCAATATAAAAAACAAACATTTATTAAATTACATAAAAACTTGATTGTAATTTTTTTATATCTTAAGTAACCACATCTTTTTTTTTTTTTATAGCATAGAGTGACAAGACGAGCAGGTCATGTGCCTGATGGTAAGCAACATGCCTGCCACATAACAGCACAGTAACACGCAGCTATTGGAACATGAGAGTCCAAATCATTACCTAGCACTGCACTGCGCTCGTCCCCCAGAAATCTAAGATATTATGTCTCTAAGCCCTGTAATTTCTCTGGAATCATTGCCCTTCAAACCGGAACACAGTAGTGTTTGCACATTACTGTTTGGCGGTAGAATATTTGGCAAAGGTGTGGTACTTCCCCAGGCGGACTCTGCTAAGAGTCCTACCACTACTACATCGGAACAATTAGGTTACTTAGGACCCAAATCCGACTCGGAGCACCTCGACCCCACATAGTCTTGTCGCTACTACCTCTAGAGTGTATATAAAAAACGCGGGAGCCAGAAGTTCAAAGGAGGTCCTGAGTGAAGCGAGTCATGCGAGGCCAAGCGTAGCGAAGGGGGGGAGGTGACGAGCGAAGCGAGTCGGCGACCTCTGTAGTGAAGCGCAGGCCGAATATGGAGAAGCGACACTCAGTGCTGACCGCAGAGCTTTTGGCGGGAGCCCACTTGGAGTTAAATCTTGGCGATAGACCTTAATCGGAGCGGTGCTCAGAAGTCAATGACAGAACCAAATCAAAATTGATAGTTTACATAGACAATTTTACGACACCACGATAATTTTAAGTGCTACGTCTATCGAAGAGTTAATTACAAATTTGGAATTATTGGATCATTTGAATGCGGAAAAAGCAAACATTATGTTCTTTAATCTAAAAGCTCATAATCAAGGGATCTTACCTGCGAAGATGTTAAATGAAACTGAGATCATAAACACGAACACGGTAAAATTGTTAGGTTTTGTACTAGACTAGTGCAGGCACTAAACTGTAAAAATCATATCGAGGAAACTTGTAAGAAAATGGCCAAAGCCACATACGCATTAAAACAGCTGAAGAAAATCACGTCTCCGGAGAGTTTGAAAGAGACGTATTAGGTACGCTTATGTTCATTCGATTATGGCTTATGGCATAGTTTTCTGAGGTTGTTCGGGTGACTCCCAACGTATTTTGAAAATGCAAAAGCGTGCCATATGAGTACTAGTCCATGCGAAGTTTAAGGAGAGTTGTCGAGAACATTATAGAGAGCAAAAAATTATGACATCGGTTGCACTCTATTTGAAGCTCTAAAGTACACCAGGGACAATATAAAAAAAACTCATTAGCTGAAACAAAAGATCGTAGATCAGGACGTACTGTACGTTTGTCTGTAAAGTCGGTTTACTGACGATAGAACGTGACAACGTCTTAAGAAAATACTGATGGAATGGTAGCATTTTTCAAAAGAAAATTTTAATTTCATTTGTTTAATAGATAAATTTGTATGTTAAAGTAATCAGTAGAATTTAGTCATTTTCAATCAAAACAATGCAAAAAAGCTTTTAGATGCCGGGGATCGAACCCGGGGCATTTCACATGCAAAGCGAACGCTCTACCACTGAGCTACATCCCCGCTTGAACTACTGGTCGAAATAATTAATACAACTGTAACAAACATGCGGCGAGGTAACGACCGACCGTAACGGTACATGACGTTATGTTTTGTGGGCGTGCAGCCGGCTTCATCGAATTATAAGACGTTATCACGTCAAAAAGTAATCAGTAGAATTTAGTCATTTTCAATCAAAACAATGCAAAAAGAAAATTTTAATTTAATTTGTTTAATAGATTTGTATGTAAAAAGTAATCAGTAGAATTTAGTCATTTTCAATCAAAACAATGCAAAAAAGCTTTTAGATGCCGGGGATCGAACCCGGGGCATTTCACATGCAAAGCGAACGCTCTACCACTGAGCTACATCCTCGCTTGAACTACTGGTCGAAATAATTAATACAACTGTAACAAGGTAACGACCGTCGGTCGTTACCGTTGGTAACGTTACATGACGTCATATTTTGCGGGCGTGCAGCCGGCTTCATCGAATTATAAGACGTTATCACGTCAAAAAGTCAAACAGCTCTTAATTCAGAGGACTTTGTACAGCATAGGTGAATATTTAAACTTTGACTACGAGTAGTATTTATGTTTCAATGACGTTTACGAGTAATTGACTCTGTAAGACTGTACATGCCTGTATACTTATATTACCAAATTAATACATAGATATAATTATAATAGATAGTAATAGTAATGCCCTTATACAGCATTTTATTAATTGTGTGACGCACATCATTTTATACTTTTAATGTAATCATAATTATTATTTTGCAAATGACGAGATATATTAACACAATGTTAAGCAATTGGTTTCTAATGAAATTTGTTACCGATTTAATGTATGTTTTTAATATGTCAATAAATGCTATCTTATCTTATCGGGGTCTTTTAAAATATTTGTTGCAAATCCTATTTTGATAAATTCTAAATTTGTAAAAATAATAATTTATGAAGTGAAAAATGTCCAAAACACAAAATGTCATTCGACATATTGTCTAAGTGAAACGTTTGCCATGTAATTAGTTATAAAATAATGGTTTGTAAAATAAAACATTTGTTGATGTAAGATATATTTTTGAAATAAATACAATGCGAAACGTTGTTTGTAAAATGAAACATTTTTATAAAGAAAAGTTTTTCCAATGAATATTAGACGATTAGTTGGTTTCAAAGTGATGTTTTGTCAAAAAATGTTTGTGAAACATTAGTGAACCCTTATCATGACATAGGATCCTTATCGTGGGCGTCTATGGGTCTCTTAGGCCAATTGTCCACGTAGCTGCACGAGATCCGCAAGATTTCGACAATTGTCGGATGCAAGACGAATGCTTGCATCTTGCGTACAAATAATGAAGTCTGTGTCCACGAAACGACAACGACACGACGACAGCCGCACGTCTTGCGTTTGTTCGTAGGATGCATGCATTCGACAAAAGACGCGTGTGTAGACAGTAGGCCTTAATGCTAGCATAAATCAAAATCATTAAAGTCTTCACAGTTTTATATTGAGTGTCATAAATTCCAAATTAAAGTAAAATTTACGAGCAGCGTGTTCAATGGTTCCATTATTTTATCGTATCTACTGTAGTAGGTAACACACAACACAACTACTGTGTACTGTGTTGTCTACACAACTTTAATGTACAGCGAGTACTCTCGGAAATTACTGCAAAAACACAACTTATCGCTGCTCTGTCAACAATACGAATTAAATATGGCGCCACGAGTAGGTACGCTCGAGACATTACCTCTGCTCTACATTTAAATTTGATCAGGTATTGAATGTAAGGTTCATAAGATGGAAGATTCATAAAGGTTAATACATGAAGGTTATAAACAAAGTTTGGCATTATGCGTAGATTTCCCTCGCAAGCGCTCTGTCATATATATAAGCCAACTGTTAACTGTCAAAACGCCAACACTTATAAACTATTTTGCTCCTGGGTTTTAATTCGATGGTTGGCCAAGTGCCAGCATCTCAGCAAAGGGTCAAATAGACAGACCGGACGGATCCGCTACGGGAAGGCGATTTGGTTTTGTTGAAAGAGGCAAATTAATTTTCTAATGCGGCCAACACAATGGATACCTGTATTGTGTAGGCGGTTGGGCCGCATTTTAAAATTAATTATGGGCCCGGACGGTACCTCGCTTGTCGCGGAGGTGTTAGTCGAAGGGTCTCGACTAAAACGGGCCCTAGCCTTGTCGCATTGTTTAGATTGCCGGTGCAGTAGACTAGTGAAGTGTCGGATACACTTCAGGGCGGGGGTTATGTTTAGGATAAACCTTTATAGGCTACCTTTGGCATTTCTAAAATTAGCAATATAAAATCAGAATTGTATTGTAATCAACTGAACGTTGTAATTAATTGGAAACGAAGGTGTCGCATCCCTAGTCGGAAATCGGTCTCGACTTTTTTGGTTGAATGCATTCTTGGTCCCTTGTCGAATAGGCGCGCTAGGAGGCGCGCCTGTTTTGTATAATATACAAGCAGTGTCCCGCGGTTTTACCCGCGCACTTCCCGTTCCCGTCGTTCCATTATTTTGCCGGGATAAAAAGTAGCGTATCTGTTCTTCCAGACTATAATCTAACTGTATTCCAAATTTCAGCCTGATCCGTTCATACGTTACGGCGTGATTGAGCAACAAACATCCAAATATCCGAACATCAAAACAACCATACTTTGACATTTTTAATATTAGTGGGATACCTTGTCAAAACACTGCTTACAAGACGTGCGTGTTTTTCGGTACACTTGTAATATCATGGCCGCCAGGAGCGTATGTCGGTAAACGCCGGGCGTATATGGTTATTTCGCCGGGAACAATTGTTTTGTTGTAGTGAAAGTGACATCCCTGTCACTTTTACAGATACTTCTCAGATTCACAGATTCTTCTCTAAACCGGAGCTAATTTTGTGGAAAGCCGTGTCTGGAAGACGCGTGAGCCTGCAACAACAAGGACTGAGGTCGACTTACAAGTATCGTGTATCTATTTAATATATTTTACGCTATTTCCCAAAGGAATGCGTCTTTCGATCAGAGTAGGCATTCATCCACTACGTCCCTCTTGGAGACTGATGAGACTCAGGTGAGTAGTATTTTTTTTTTTGAAGTGTAAACTTCTTTAGGCGCTCTATAGACACGGACTGCTCGTAACTCAAAGAAGCGGCACCGTTTCATGGTTTATGTTCCAAAGACACGGACTAAGAGGTTTGACTCTACTTTTGTGATAAGAACGTCTGGGCTGTGGAATGAGTTGCCTGAGTGGGTTTTCCCTGATAGTTATGACCTACCTATAAAAGGTAGGTACCAGGGCAACAGAAACAGTAAAGAGTTTCGATTACCTACCTCCAACAGCCCAGCGTTTATCTCCAGATACCAGGACAACAGAAATATAAAAGAGTTGCGTTTGCCCCTAGGTACCAATACCAGGGCAACAGAAACAGTAAAGAGTTGCAATATTTTGTACAACATCGTTCTATCATAATGTCCCTTGACACCTCTCAAGTATTTTGAAGTGAAAACTTCTTTTGGCGTGCAGGCGCGCTTTTAGACAGATTTTTCGTGGGGTGTGAATTGAATTCTAGCGTCACGCTCGGGTATGATAAGAAATCTTCGAGTAAATTCGGGGCCACGGCCATTGGCCATCTAGAAATGCGTCAGCGAATGGGAAATGCTGAAAGGGGCCACGCCCTTTATTTAAAGCAAAATATTGTTTTTTTTTCTGAGTCACTTTAGAGGGTAGCTTGCCTGTTAATTCTCGCCACTCTCGGGTGACTCCCCCGCGGAGACAGTTATAACGGCAGCCGCGTAAACGGCGCGTCCATTCGAAAACCACCCCCGCTACGCACCAGATGGAAGAAGACACCCAGATTAATTAGTGAAAGTTGTATTTGTCGGACCCTGCTTCACCGCTCGGAGGACGCTGGATTCTCAAGGTAGGATATTTCGTTGTGTTTCTGGTTGCTCCGCTACCATAAAGTCCCATAGCCTATAGGTATTCAAGATGTATCAATGCACCGCTCACTGGTGGCGAGAATTATTGCCAAAATTGCATTGCAAATTGCACAATATTAAAAAATGCTTCTGGTGACATTGGCAAACAGTATTTTTATAGTACATTATGATATAAGTGCGGTAAGTTGATAATTACAGCCGAGGCTTTATTGCTAGCTCGAGCCGAAGGCGAGAGCTATAATTAGCAGAGGCTGTAATTATCAAAGCGCACGTATGTCATACGACGTTTTATAACATATTTGCGAGGAAATAAACAAAACTCTGACGACATTTTCAAATAAAAAAAATACAGCGAAAAAAAAACGCGCGGAATAATGTTTACTTGATCACAGATCACAGCACAGAGTAAGTAATCACTATGGATCACAGATTAGCAATGCGCGCGCATTGGCGCCTTTTTTTTAAGCAACGGCACAGAACCAGCCTGTATGCCATTAATAATAAAGTAAATTAATATTTTTGTGTTTTGTTACAGAAAAATTAAAGTAATTTATGGTCAAAGTTAATTAAATTAACGAATCAAATAATTCTTTATTATATTTTACCTCTCAAAGTTAATTTTATTAATAAAATGTTGACCACACTTTTCTGACATAAAAACTCTTTACTAAGATTTAAAAAGGTACCGTTCGTTTTAGACGGAGCATATCTCTCTACCTAGTCTGTGGACGGTGCATTTTGAAACCGTGCGTTTTACATTACACATTACAGCACTAGTGCGTAATAAGATACATTACGATACAGAAATTGGTCCAATAAGAGACCCTTTACGAGCAAATATGTTATAAATAATATTATGTTGTTCTAGCGTAGTCCATACTGCGGCGGTAATATATATAGCAGAATAGCGGTTCCTCAGGCCGACTGTACAAAGAGATCTACCTACCTACCACCTACCTACCTACCACCACGCAGGCTTATCAATAACGAAGTAGGGACCTACATTTTTTCAAATTGATTTTTTACTAACAAAACAAAATTCTCCGTACAGATAATTCTAGGAATCTTAAGGTGTTGACAGGGTGGGTGATAACGAGAAAAGTCAGGCGAATTATATTTTACAAAGGTTTAAAAATAGCAGCACACCATAGATATAAATCTAAAGATCTGCCCTGAACACCTTGAAATTGTTAACTAACTGCGTCTCTGTATGTATCGTGAGTGGTTTACAACTACCAATTTACAACTACTGAAATAAAAAGGGCCGTAGTCGACTGACCAATGACCGAGCAGGGACGTCGACGTTACGGTCTTCCATCTCTCTCTTTCTTATGAAAACAAGAAAGAGATGCACGATGCTCTACGATGTCTAAAAATTCGGTCTCCAGGCCCGCGATAAAAGCTATGCAATAGTTAAAAAATTTTTTGAAAAAGATTTAAAATTAATTTGTTTAATTTGAAGAGTGAGCTCGCCACTCTTTCCGTTCTAGTCGGTTGTAGGAAGCGGTGAACGCCACACGTTTTTACCTATCACTGTTCGTTGTCAACAACCAAACATAAGTTGAACCACAATATACCTCGCCGATAGCGATTCTTGGGGTCAAGTAGATTGGTAGTTAACCACTCACGCTTCACACACAGACGAAGTTTCTTAACAATTTTAAGGAGCTCAGGGCACATCTTTGATTTATATCGATGCATCGTGAGTTCTAACAGTTACCCACGGCTTCTCACACCTTGAATTTGATATTAAATTATAGTTTACATATTTATTTACAAAATACGTGTAAAAACTAGCAGCAGAAACGTGATCTTTCAGAGAGACGAAACCACTACCGCTACCGGCGCGGCGCTATCTGTTGCGGTTTTTGATAACTACTAACAATAAAATTAAGAGTGTTTGTTGCCTCAGATGGCGGAATTAATTTGCTCCCAAAACAATATCTACTAAACTACTGATTATTTAACTTTAAATTCATAAATGATAAAGTTCAGGATATCCTCGACAGTTATTACGATAAGAAAACACGTTTTCATAAAATTTCCTAGATAGAAAGAAAACGCAAAGCTACATGTAAGTACCTTATTTTTTTGATAAAACGTTGCTTACTCAAAAAATACAGATGATAGATTCTAGAGATTAGGTATGATCATTTGAACAAGTATAAGGATTTAATCTTTTTTTTTTCAAATTACTATTAGTAGTCCAGTGCATGTTTTCTGAATTGTGGTAACGAGATTTTCCTATCAAGGACTGTAGATTATATGTTTTCTCTCTCATATTTTTATATGTGAGAGAAAATGCAAAGTTTGAACCAGAGACCATTGGATTTTATTTCAAATATCCTTAGCACCCTGTACATGTGTCTTGTCGCCAAGCCGTACCTACATTACTGCTTGGCGACATGACATGTAATTCATGCAAACATTACTGTGTTCCGGCTTGAAGGGCAATGTTTCCAGAGAAATTACAGGGCTTAGAGATATAATATCTTAGACCTCTGGGCGATGAGCGCAGCGCAGTGCAGTGCTAGGTTATGATTTTGACTCTTCGTGTTCCAATAGCTGCGTGTCACTGTGCTGTTATGTGGCAGGTATGATGTTTACCATCAGGCACATGTCCTGCTCGTCTCGTCACTCTACACAATTATTTTTTTTTAATGGTCCTTCGTAGCTGGTTTAATCCTAGTGATTTTTGGATTACGAGCTGGTGGACAGCGGATTGCTGTCGCAACATCGCCAAGCTTTAGCCGGCGGGAACTCAGCCACTGCAAGGGGTTCCCGCATACCAGAGGTGTGGGTGCCCCGTTGCATATGCCACACCCCGGAGGTAGCAAGTGAACGAATAGTGCAAGTGCACCATTCCAGTGTGGCGTCAGGTGACCTCACCCACTGAGGCACTACGGAGGTGGAGTTGAGACCCAACAAAGTCGGTCACGCAGACGGCGCAGGGAGAAGTTCGTGTCTCCGTCACGTGAAAGAAATCAAGAAAAGGAAACTTGCAAAGAAGATTTGGTAAAAGTGAAACTTGAGTGAGTACTTTTAATCATAATATAAAAAAGTGGAACTGACAAAATTAAAACTTAAAATTAATTAAATTATTATTATAGTAGATCCAACTGTTTATTTTCTTTTTGACAGCACCAATATAACGTAATTGCGTCATGTTACGCAAAAGTTCACTTTTAAATGCGAGGTTTTAAAAATATGATAACTGCTTAAATTTGCTCCTTGATCCCGTATAATAATCACCTTTGACAAATTGAGTCCATAAGTGCAGTAGTTTTTTATAAATTACATAAAATAACAAACGTTTTTAAAAATTTACGTTCTATGGGTGATGTTGATAGCCATAGAACGTAAATTTTTAAAAACATTTGTTGTTTTCTGTAATTTATAAAAAAAACTACTGCACCTATGGACTCAATTTGTCAAAGATGATTATTATACGGGATCAAGGAGCAAATTTAAGCAGTTGTCATATTTTTAAAACCTCGCATTTAAAAGTGAACTTTTGTGTAACATGACGCAGTTACGTTCTATTGGTGATGTCAAAAAGGAAATAAACGGTTGGATCTAGAGTGCTCGCAATATAACTCTGCGCGTAGCAAAATATGGAACTAATTGACGCGCCGTCATCTTTTTGTATACGTCAGATCAGTCAGATGACAAGAGTTTGTTTACATTGTCTGTTTTTATTCATTTCTAAAGTAATTAGTTGCTTTAATTATGCCGAAAGCGATTAAAAATGCTGGCCGTGACTGGTTCTTGAAAATCAATCGTGGTTGTAAAGAAGAACGAGACAATAACGAGCCAAAAGTGCAGTTTTCCAAAAGCAGAGCTATTTGACATGTAATCTTTAGGGATACCATAGCAAATAAATCTCCTCCTATTATCGGCATATTTTTAAGCTGCGGCTTATTTTTGATGCTGGATTGTTTTCATCGCCAATTTCAATAACACGTGGGGGGAAAACGCGTGTGCTTAAAACCGAATGCGAGAAACAAGTCTTAGATTTTTTTGAAGTGAAAACTTCTTTTGGCGCTACAGACAGATATTTCATTGGCTGTGAATTGAATTCTATCGTTACGCTCGGGAATCATAAAAAAAATCTTAGGGGAAATTCCGGGACCAGTAATGGCCATACTCATGGCCATGCCCTCCTGTTTGACCCGCGTAGTTTCCAAAGCAAGCTTTTATAGCTTATTCTGAGTTATAAATTTAAGGGGGGGGGGACACACGTGTAGTACAATAAATCGAGTAAAAATACTACCTGTAGCGCCCCATTTTAATGTAACGTATACGATTTTTTCATGTCCCCTGTGACCACCCCTCCCTAGGACCGCGCATGCACTTGGCAGTTCTACGTTCACCTAATAGAGCCTTCCACCTAACAGCGTCAGCTGTTAGCGTGGAGTATCCACGCTAACGTTGAAAAGAAAGGATAATTTCTTTTGGTAATTGACTTTGATCACTTACTCTGTATTAATTACTGTAATTTTATTTAATATTTAATTTTTATTATAGGCGTTTCAGAACGTACAGTTACGTGGTAATGGACAACGCATCATACCACTGCACTCAGATAAATAAAGCGCCTACAATGGGCAATGTAAAGACAGAACTACAAAAGTGGCTTAACAAAAATTAAATGATTTCGACGATTGTTGGACAAAACTGCAGTTACTCGAACAAAGAGGCACAAATACCCACAATACCAAGAAGAAGACCTGGGCCACTTGACGGCTTGAAGGAATATGGGCAATAGATTTTGTGGTTACCGCCGTGATCCATCGTGATCTTAACCCCATTGAAAAAACAAGATGATCATATGGAAGCCATTAAAGGAGCATTCATACGTTTTCAATTAGTGTTATTTATGTACCTACTTAATAAAAGATTTACAAGGTTATATTAAATTCTTGTTATTTCGTTGTTAATGTAGGTTGAAAATGATAGATTTTTTTACTAAGTTATAAACTATGATAAAGTTCTTCTTATGGTAAGAGAGTCCGACAGCCATTAACCTGTACCAATGATACTTGGTCGTACTTCGTACTGAACCAAAACAGTACTGCAACGGCGTTCATTACCACGAGACATTAGTTCTTGTGTCTCAGTTGTCCTGATTTGGCTTTGCTGCTGAGTGAAATAAAACTTTTAAGACAGGATATGAACATTTTCAAGCAGCAAATGCACGAAATACTGGCCAGCATAGGGTTACAATAGGATGGATGAAATAGAAAATTCATCTTCTCTTGTTTACGTCAAGTGTCAAGTGTTTGTTGTGGTCGGTGTTTTTATTTAATTCAAATAGCTAAATTATGCCGAAAGTTATTAAAAGTGCTGGTCGAGATATAACATTAAGAGTCAAACGTGAATAGAATAGAATATGCAAACGTTAGGTTGTCTATTCTTTTCCGGTATCAACTCTCGGGTTGCCAGGTATAAACAGGTATATCGATACTAGCATTTTGCAACGTTCTGATTATTGAATTGAAATTAAACAACATTTTAGATTATTTTATTATGAACACGGTGGTATAGGGTTGCCTGCAAAAAATCAGTCCCGAACGGTTGCAGAACTTTTAAAAGTAAAATATTGCTGCGAGGTTGGCCAATATTTCGGAATCTTTAAAGTTTAGGGCAAAAATTATTGAAGTCGTTGTTGTAGAAAATAAACTGACCTTTAGAAAAATAATGCAAAATTTTATTTTCTACAATAAAAAGTTTGATTGATAAGCCAGCACTTTAATCTGTTTTTGAAGCTGCCGAAACTTGGGGCCGATATAACTATTTTGGGAAGAGTGTTATAAACTTCCTACCAATAATTAAAGCTGCCCAGAATTATCCCTTCCCTTACCTATTATATGATGACGAAATTGCTCAGTGCACGGGGAACTTATTTTAGCTTGACCTGGCAACATTAAGTACGCCACCAGTCGCGCGCAGACTTATACTGCGAGCACTATAGTATAGCCATCCAAACGTAGGTATTTACATTCGCTATCAGTGTGACAAGAGTTAGTAGATTTCTACTTTTTCAGTAGATTTTAGAGTCGGTCAGCTTACTGTCAGTAGAATGAGGGTGTTTCCAACTAGACAAAAATAGTTCCACCCTACGCACTAGATGTCGATAGTGTAGATTTAGCAAGATCTCTACCATAGACTCTCAAAAGTGTAATCACAATGGAACCCCTCCTCATTTTAAAGGAAAAAGTCTAATGTAAATTATTTGTGATAATTTATAATTTTAAAGGTTTCGTAAACACAAAATTTACTTATTTTATATACTTATTCTACTATTATTATAAATGTCAATGTAAGGAAATTTGGAACACATTTAAATTATGGTGTGGAAGAACACATAAGCTACTTTTTATCCCGGAAACAACGGGAACGGGAACTACGCGGGTAACACCGCTAGGCACTGCTACTATAATAATAAGGAAGTCTCCAGTTTTTAAAGCCAAGAATAATTTTAAAAATACATATATTTTGTCTTTCATCAGGTTTACGAATATGTTTTGAAACGTGCATGTTTTGATATAGTTTTCATTCGAATAAAATACGTACATGGATAAAGTAGTTTATTATTTATTAAAATAAGTCGTGCTTTCGCAAATTGAATGAGTTGAGTCCCATTAAGCCTAACGCTTTTGACAACTAAGTGAAAGACATACTAGCACCTCCTATTATTATCTGTCTATTGAAAAAACTAAAAATTAACTATGACAGGGAACAACTAGCAAAAGCCGGTAACAACAGTAAACGCATCTGGAATCACATAAAAAAGGTCACATTCACGACGAATCAATCAGACTCAAACTTGAAACTTCTGCAGACAGAAGCTTCCCCAGCTCTATCAGCAAACAAAACCAACAATTTTTTTGTTAATGTTGGGAAAAATCTAGCTCAGAAACTTCAATCGCAGCGAGCAATCTCACAAAACCAATCTTATTCTCAAACACGAGTGCAGTCATTTGTTATGCTAGATACCGACGAAAAAGAAGTAGAACGTATCATCCTTGGGTTGAAAGATGACTGCGCCGTTGGATGGGATAACATCTCCAATAGATTTCTGAAAAAATTTAAACATATCCTTGTACCGCCTTTAGCCCATATTTTTTCACAGTGTATTACTAACGGGGTCTTCCCCAGGTGTCTTAAAAAGGCTGTAGTCATTCCAATTTATAAATCGGGAAGTAAAGAACAGGTAACAAACTACAGACCTATATCACTTCTATCCTCTTTATCAAAAATCCTAGAAAAAATTATCAACACCCGCCTTATAAGGTATCTAGAAAATAACAAGCTTCTATCGAACAACCAATTTGGTTTTAGAGAGAAACTATCAACAGCAGACGCAGTTCACCTGCTGACAGAAAATGTAACGCAAGAGCTCGATAGGGGTAACCAGACAATGTGTATCTTCCTAGATTTGGCTAAGGCCTATGATACAGTACATGGACCTTTCTTACTACACAAACTAGAAGCAATAGGCGTAAGGGGAATCCAGCTTAAACTTTTCACAGACTACATAAGCGACCGTACTCAATGTGTCAGAATAGGCAATGTGGTCAGCGTTGACGAGAAAAGCACTAATTTTGGAATTCCACAAGGTGGAACCCTCAGTTCTACCCTTTTCTTGGTTTATATAAACGACCTTTGCAGCTTAAATCTAGAACATGGCAAAATATTGTCATACGCTGATGACACTGCAATTTTATTTTCCGCCCCAAACAAGATGATGCTGCACGAATTTGCTCAGCGAGGTTTTGACAAGGTGAATAATTGGCTAACAAATAACCTACTAACACTAAACGCGGATAAAACAAAATACATATATTTTGCTATGCGTAAATATAAACAATCTACAACTAACCTACAACTATACGCGCACACATGCACAAATCCAACAGTCTGCCTACAAAAATGCCCAACCATAGAAAGAGCAAATGACATCAAATACTTAGGTGTTACTATTGATGACACGCTATCCTTTCGTCTACATATAAAAAATCTAGTAAACAGACTTCGTAAGCTTATTTATGTGTTCAAAATATTACGGCATATCGTAGATACTAAATTAATAAAGCAAGTATATAAAGCTTTATGCCAATCGATAATAACATACTGTATTACATCATGGGGGGGGGCTTCCAAGACATTAATGATCTCAGTAGAAAGAGCACAAAGAGCCATACTGAAAGTCGCAACATTTCGCCCATTTCTCTTCTCTACGGAACGGCTCTATAAATCCTGTAACATCCTAACTGTAAGACAACTATTTATATTGAACACGACAATAAAACAGCACAAAATACTATCATACTCCACTAACAATACTAACAAGAGACGTAAGGATATTGTATGTATCTCGCTGGCACACACAAAACACGCTTTCACAAGTAGATTTTTCATATTTCTAGGACCATTACTCTACAATCGAGTAAATAGATTGTTATGCATCTACAATCAAAATTTATATAACTGTAAACAAACTGTCTCCGAGTATTTGCTGACTCTGTCATATGAGGAAACTGAACATATGATAGTAGTTACAAAATAATTAAGGAATTGCATACCTATAATTTTGATAAGCAAAGTAGTTCTTAAATACCTTTTCTTTTTACCGATATCGTAATTATTAATAAATTGTTTAGTTTTATTTTCTTCCTAAATGTAACTCTTAGGTAAATAAGCATTTCTCTCGCCTGAAACACAGGTTCTACCTAGTTCAGGCTAACAAAATAATCTACCTGTTTATAGAAGTAAGAAAATATTGTATAGTTAAGATCTATTTGATTGAAATAAATTTATTTTATTTATTTATTTTATTTATTATTTTATTATCGTTTTACTGAACCATATTTTTTTGTGGCATCAGGAAACGCCTCATTAAAAATGCAGTATATTATATTAGACTTTTGAATTTCCACGCATCACGTACGAATCCAGTGGTGAAATAATTTTGACGTGACAACGTCTTATAAATTGGTTTGCCGGGTGACACTTCAAGAAACTGCGTTACGCTCCGCTCACGTTATGCGCTCACAATGAGAGCGAGTGAGAGGGACGCGTGCCTTCACTTTTTATGTCTGTCTCTCTCGCTCTTAGGCGGGCTAACCATGCCCGAGTCGCCGATTCGCTTAGGCGCCTGCATACAAGTTTACACGTTGCCAGTTAATTGTAAAACGATTGTGTAGTGATAATGTGAAGGTAGTTTATTTTAGTAAAATTATTTTACCACTCAAAGTCGTTGTCACGTAAAACTTTCGCCCGTATACCGACTTTACAGGCAACCAATTTTTTTTGCTATTGGTCTAGTAGTTTCTGAGATTAGCGCGTTGTTCAATTTTATATTTAAAAGATATTGATATAAGAGATTGTGTAATCATTACATTCCGGTTTGAAGGGCATTGTTTCCAGAGAAATTACCGAGCTTCGAGATATCACACCTTACATCTCTGGGTGACGAGCGCATTGCAGTGCTAGGTAATGATTTGGACATTTCATGTTCCAAAAGCTGTGTGTCACTGTGCTGTTATGTGCCAGGCATGTTGCTTAACATCAGACACATGTCTTGGCTCGTCTCGATACTCAATAATTAAAAAAAGTTGGCAGTCATAGGAACTGCCGATAGAAGTGAAAATTTATAACTCAGAATTTGATAGCTTACCTTGGAAATCAGGGATGTAACGGAGGTGATCTTATCGGAACCGAAGTCGGAGTCGGAGTTTTTAAATTTGCTTTATCGGAGTCGGAGTCGGAGTCGAAACCGGAGTCGGAGGCGCAGGTAGGGTCAAAAGAAGTGGTAGGAGAGAGATTTTTTCTTCTAGGACAAAACATGAATTCAAACTTTTAATTGTTTGTGTGACATAAAATACTAGCTGTTACCCGCGACTTCGTCCGCGCGAAATAAATACTAAGGTAACTCAGGCAGTACTTCTTTGTATACCCAGACACATTTACGGTTACTAAAAACAGCTTATAATAAAACAACTGTATACTATTTCATCAAAATCGGATCAGTTTTTTAGATCTGAAAGCGTAGAGACATTCAGCCCCAATTTCAACTCTAATTTCACCCCCGTGCAGTTCTTAATTACAAAATTGCACGAACAAACATGCGTTTGCTGCGTGTCAAGTATCTATAAGTATTCAGAGTTTCATGGTTATATCTTCAACAGTTGGGAAATTTCATATTGACATTCATCCCCCATTTCACCCCCGTACAGTTCGAAATTGATAGAACAAACATTCGTTTGCTTCGTATCAAGTGTCTTTATACAGAGTTTCATGGTTTTATCTTCAACGGTTGGGACGTTCCATATTGTCATTCATCCTCCATTTCAACCCCAATTTCACCCCGTACAGTTTGAAATTACAAAATTACTAAAACAAACATTCTTTTGCTTCGTGTCAAGTGCCTATATACAGAGTTTCATGGTTTTATCTTCAACGGTTGGGACGTTCCATATTGTCATTCATCCCCCATTTCAACCCCAATTTCACCCCGTACAGTTTGAAATTACGAAATTGCTAGAACAAACATTTGTTTGCTTCATGTCAAGTGTCTAGATACAAAGGAGACGAAGCGTTCGAAATCATTTTCCATGCGCATTTGCCCCACAGAAAAAGTGCAAGAGACTTGACCAAAATTGGATCATTGTATAGGACGTTTACTATTTATTGAGGAACCGTTAATGTTTTTATCCTGCATAGCGGGGTTTAAAAGATATCAACTAAAACATTGAAAAAAAAATAACGCCGCAAGTTGGTAATCAAGAACGTGATTATGTACTTACTACTAAAAAAAGGTAGTAAATTCATAACTTTGCGACTTACTACTGTGCTCAAAATAATGTCAATTTTTAACAGAGAAGAACAAAGAAGGAAAATACTGATGGAATGGTAGAATTTTTCAAAAGAAAATTTTCGCGGTTGAAATTTCGTTTCCTTTTAATGCGGTCATAGTATTTGTGTTAAGCGCCATCTAGGTAAAACATTCTGAAGCTTTTTGAAAAGCTGTTCAAAGCGCCATCTCTGGGTACATCATTGTACTAGCACAAGTTCTTAACTTCATATCGTCGCTTTTCTAAAACATGGATAGACTCCTTGAACGTAATACACATTTCACTCACTAGATGGTGCGAAAAGTAATAAAAATACTGATGGAATGGTACTAACTGAGGTAACGGCGGTAACGGCACATGACGTCATGTTTTGCGGGCGTGCAGCCGGCTTCATCGAATTATATGACGTTATCAAGTCAAAAAAATGACGAAACCTTTGAAAAAAAAAACCTTGTGTTGTGTGAGTTTCGAACGAACCGATTTCCGGACGAATCGATTTTCGACCGGAATAATACTTTACGTGAACTTGAACTGAAGACAAAAAGAGAAAAAACGTGGCTGACTTTGACTATAAATATATAGTATGTTAGTCTGTACTGTCTGTACACAGAGGTACTAATGAAAGGAGTATTCAACGTCGCACTCATTTAATGGGTACTGAGTATTGACCCGAAGACAAAATACGAACTAAACCTTAACAGGCTTATCTAAATTCAAAAAACTTCGCTAGCGTGTTTTAACGCCGTACAACGCCATCTAGTTTGGTTCTATAGAATAACATGAGGAGGATACAAAATTACTTATACATAGTCATTAAGGTACTTTTTAATCACCAATTTGCAATCCCCGCTTGGCAGGTTAGTATCGAATGTACAGTTTGAATTATTTAATTCCATGTTTTTTTTTTTTTTTTGACATATCTATCTTCTTTCATCCATAATAAAAGTATATTCACCAACTCATACAAAAACAAAGAATACAGTTAAAAAACAAACACACGAAGACACACTAAATTCCAGAGAATTCAGTCAAAGAGTCCCCCGCGCACCGATCCTTTACCGAAAGTCCCCAGAACGCTAGCCGCATTCCCCCGCTGTACAGCCAATGAGATGCGCTGCATTAAATACCAGCCCGAGCGAGGGTCCAGCCCTTTATCCCTGAGACGATGACCCAAATCTTGCACGAACTTCCGCGCCTCAGTACACCATGGACTAGCCACCTCGACCACAAACGGGATGAATTGGTACGCAGACCCCAGGGAACTGTACTTGAGGTGCTTGCTCCTGGCGGCGGCCTCTGCTCCTGCCCCAGCACACTTCTGGGTTGAGGGGAGATGGCTGGATGCAAAGGTGCTCACACACGTTGCATCCCACACCAAGCAGCGACCTTTTTGCCATGGGATCAGCGTAAGCCCGTCAGGCCTCTTGCCGTCTGACCTCGACAATCCGGGAGGCTCCAGCACGCTTGGCACCCCCGCAGACACAAGGGCTCGCCTGAGAATGTCGTTGATGGCATGATGTCGGGGCCTTCGGCCAGCACACCGCGTACAACTAAGGCCATGATGACCATTCGCTTCAACTCTTGCTCCACAGAAACAAATGTGAGGTTCGCAAATGGTGCATCCCAACCGAAGTGCTACTGCCACTCTCAGAGAGTCGTCGTCCAATAGCGTACCCAAGTGCGGAGAAGGCAGGGCATGGAGCCATGCGCCGGATTCAGGCTTTGTGGATGCCTTTAGTCTGGCTAGATCAGCGCCCGAGCTTTCATCATGCAGTTTGGAGGCGAGCTGCTGGCTTACCACATCATCCCAACCCCTTTGGTGTGTCGGCTTTTTTGGTGGATCAGCGCTCGGGCAAAACGACGACCACATGCGGAAGGCCTCCTCGGCGTAAGGGACGCGGATCGAGTTACCGTTACTGGGTAGAATTCTAGTAACAAGCTCCGTGACCCCATACGAAGAGGCTTAAAACGCTACCGGGCCGGTTTCTTTAAGGCGGCGAATCCCCAGACCACCGAACCGGACGGGCAAGCTGGCTTGGCACCAATGCCGTCCCTCAAGCTGGACATTGAGTGTCCTCTCCAGCACAAACCTAAGGGTACCATCAAACTTTTCTACTTCCTCAGGAAACTGCCAGCTAGGAGCAGTCCTAACAATATACGTTAATTTGGGCATAGCGAAACAGCTCCTCAGAAGCGTGACAGAGACGTGTGCGGGAAGACACTCAAAATGAAAGGCCAGGGATGCCATAAAGTCCGTTCTCACCCGCAAGCAATCGCTAACACCTTCAGGAAAAATAGGGGCACTCAAAAGGCTCAAGGTTTTGCGATCCATAACCCGAAGGCCTGGGATAAGGGACCTTAGTCTATCAATAGAATGCGTGGCACCTGGATCACACAAAAAGAGCTCGCACTTTTCGGTGTTGACTTCCAGACCTAACTCTTTAAGGACAGGGAAGAGGACCCCTACATCCCGCTCTATAGTGCTCAGACTACCCCCAATTGTACCATCATCTAAGTACCATATATTAAGGGGTGCTTCGAGTGATTTAATTGCCTTATGGATAGCTAAGCAAAATGCCAGCGGTCCCAAAGGATCCCCCTGCTGCACTCCCACACGAGATAGTATGCAAGTACTGTTATAAAATGTAATTATATGTTATTTTAATTAAATAACTTGTTTAGGTCTTCGGGGCTAATTAAGTACATAAACTTGAAACGACTTGGGGCAGAAATGAGCCATCTCCTTTGATAACTTTGAAAACGACGAATTTTCATACAACCGTTCATCCCTTGTTTCACCCTCTTAGGGGTTGAATTTCGCAAAACCCCGTCTTAGCGAGCGGCTACGTGCTAAAAGGAACCTCCATGCAAAATTTCAGATTCCTAACATTTGTAGTTTTTGAGATTCCTTGATAAGTGACCTTTCGCTTTGATATATATAATAGCTTTTGCCCGCGGCTTCGCTCGCGTTTTGTAAGTCGTTGGCATAAATCCTAAGCGTTTGTGTGATTTTTTATCCCCCCGTTATTCCCTCAGGCTGAGAACGACGACTTCCTAAAAGGACAACTTCCGAGAACGACAACTTCCTAAAACGTCGATTCCAAAATGGACAAAGTCCGAAAAGGACAAATTCCTAAAACGTATTTTCCCCGTAGTTTTTTTTACCCCCTTGGGGATGGAGTTTTTCATAAATTCTTACTTAGTATATCCCTACATCATAAGAGGAATACGTACCTATGTGAAATGTTAAGTTTCCAGCCCTACAGGGTTGGCCTTATGCATTTATGCAAAACTTTCATCCCCTATTTCACCCTCTTAGGGGTTGAATTTCGCAAAACCCCGTCTTAGCGAGTGCCTATATGCCAAAAGGCACCTACATGGAAAATTTCAGATTCCTAGCATTTGCAGTTTCTGAGATATCGTGATGAGTGACCTTTCACTTTTATATATATAGATATAGATTACAAAAAATTTAAAAAAATTGGAATGTTCAAAAATAAACAAAAATTAAATTAATTTAATCCCAACATGGCACATTAAGTATGTTAAATGAACAAAAGCTTTGAAACAAATTAAATTAAATAAATTGACACCAAGAGAGTGTATTATGTACTTCATAAATCTTTGAAGCTGTCTCAGTCCAATATATTTCTTAACGAGTAACGTAGATTAAGTAGACGCCGCCAAAAAGGTGTTCGCTCACTATCGAGCCTGGTGGATACGATAATATTGGCGGACATTTAATATAAGGTGCTGGAATTTTGCGTTTTTCTATGTTGTGCTCGTTTAGTATAGGTACTTTGCATTACACTCGTGCGTGGGAGAGATTCCCTGCGCGACATGTATGAAACTGTTCGTAACTGTCGGCGCAGGGCGCCGCCGCTAAGTTATGCTTCGACTTCCGATTAAAACCTCCGATTCAAAAGTTTCGGAACCGAAGTCGGAACCGGAGGTGTAATATTAATCGGAACTTCCTACTTAACGAAGTCGGAGTCGAAGCTTCGTAACATCCCTGTTGGAAACTACATAAGTGTAACTGGAGGCTGTGGCCTCGCCATCTTGGCATGGCCATCTAGAAATGCGTCAGCATTTCCCATTGGCTGATGCATTTCTAGATGGCCATGTCATGATGGCCTGCCTACGCCCTTTTAGCATTTCCCATTGGCTGACGTATTTCTAGATGGCCAATAGCCATGGTCCCGAGTTTACCCGAAGCTTTCTTATCATACCCGAGCGTGACGAATGAATTCAATTCACAGCCCACGAAAAATCTGTCTAGGCGCGCCTAAAGAAGTTTTCACTTCAAAAAAAAAAGATATAATTTCTACATATATTCTGTAAATTGGGAAATTAAATAAGTAAATATAATTTTAATTCATTTTTATTTAATACATAAGCGTTTCCACATACATTTGGTTATGAGTAGACATTTTAGTAGAATACTGCATATTGGTAAGTAGAATTCAGTAGATTTCAGCCTTACCGTTAGTAGATTTGTCAATCTAAATCTGGTCACACTTTCTCTATGGCCATCCATATCCATTCCAGCCGTCATATCTATGATTTTTTCATTTTTTGTGTTTACATCCACTGATTTCCTCTGATTGCACAATATTTTTTAATTAGAGTTGATTTTGCTCAGTTACTGTGGTTTCCTGGTTTCGTTTATAGTACTACATTTTTATCACATCGTATAGGATACTCATGACTCATGTAAACCAATAATCATGTCGACTCGAACAGAAAACATTAAACCTAAAACTGTAAAAGTTTACGATTTAGATGATTTTGAAAAGTTATTAAATGGACTCAAGATAGCAGCATGCATGATTTCAGAGTCCCATAATGTTGGTAAGTGCTTAGATAACCAATGCTGGTACAAAATCATCTGTGACAGAATCCTAACCTCTTAGTTTCCGTAAACTTTAGCTTATGTTGATCTAATGAATTAAGTTGCTATATTGTACTACATGTGACGTCAATATATCTATTATCTAGACTTATCTATGTATTAATTGTGATATTTATTCTTGTTAGTGGATGAAATGAGTGTAATGAAGCGGCTAAGTGCCCTCACACTGAATGGACCCAGCGATGGCAATGCTTGCTCAGCTTGTGGTATTGGACCGTTTGAGAGCAGGGCTCAGCAGACAGCCCACTACAAGCATCACTGGCACACACACAACTTGAAGCGGAAACTATTTGGGAAGCAGCCCCTATCCTTGGGACAGTTTAATTCTAGATTAGGTGAGTAAATGTTGTAACAAATGAGAAAATAATTTATACTTTGACTAGGAAAATTATTTGTAAAAGCTCCTGCTGCATTGACTACTAATTTATAGCTTTTCTGCCCTTTGTCCTCTTCCGACTGCCTTTTTATTCACTACTGAGCCAAAGTTGTTGGTTGTGGGCTAGATTTCCTTCCAGGATCATCATTTGCATGATGAAGATATTGGTTCTGTGCCTGAGTGTTTCTGTCTGTGTATATAAAACTATTGTCTATCTGGCTTTCATATTACAAGTTTTGCTTAGTTTGGGGGGCTCTTTGCAGAGTCTTCTTTCAGAACTTTGACTGACTATATCCAGGTGACGAGCGCAGTGTGGTGCTAGGTAATGATTTGGACTCTTCATGTTTCAATAGCTATGTGTCACTGTGCTATTATGGGCAGGCTTGTTGCATAAAGACAGAATAATAAATATCTACCTATGAACTCTGCTCATATTTTTGTCCTAAAGTAATTACAGAGTGCCTATGCTACAAAAATATTATAGGTAATACTCAAAAAATATAACCCACCATAGAATCTGGTCATAGAATGTGGCATCGGTACCTAATTGTAGTAAGAGCCCTAAATAGGGAACCAGATGATGTGTAAACACAATTCAAACCCCACAATAAAATTAGCCATGACTTAAATCCGTCCGTCTTGTCAGTTTTCAGCTAAATAAATATACAGGGCTATTCCGGCTATTGGTTAAATACATTGAATAGGTATGTCAAATTTTGTTCTATGGTTTGTAAAAATTTTCCCCAGTTTTTTCCCCAACATAATTAAAAAAACTGTATTCACTCAGACTGTCTATTAGGGGGTGAGGCTAGTTCTAATATACCCCTTTTGTGCCCGTACAGCCCATATGATTGTCAAATAAGCTTTAAGTATTGTCATAAATGGTCAATCACGTTTTATAAAGCGTTTCATAGATGTGTGCATGTTTTGTTAAGGTGTGTAGCATTTATCTTAGTACAAACAAAGATTTGTTGCTCTTGTGTGAGTTCAAGTTTACAAATGTGTGTAATATATTATATATGTTCCTCCCGCACTGCACAAAAAACTTGACTTATTGAGTTTTATCTAAAGTTGTAGTACAAAAGTTGCTTGTTTAAATATACAGAACATGCACTTAAATGGATGCTGGCTGATAACCAGTAACCCTATAGATTGACTAAGACAAGTATAGAATAGCATTACATCACTGACATAAAATGTAGAGGAATAATGTGATTGTGATGAAACATTTCAGATGATGATTCGAGCGTGTCCGGTAGTGATTCGGAAGGTGAGAGTCACGAGAATTCTCCGGCCACAGATTTGTTTGCGGCTGCCACTCGGCACTGTAAAGCTTTCTTCACAAACAAGGGAGGGCAGGTCATGTGCATCTATAGATGCATCCTGCATCATAAAAAGGTAAATGTCAAATGTTGAAATCCTTATTCTTTATCTATGTTCAAATGAAGACTGGAATTTTAATTGAAATTTAAGAGTTATTGTTCAACAGTCGTGGTACTTATCAAAGTAACTGCAATGTACCTGCTATAAGGAACTAACAGAATGCGAGCGAAGCCACCGGTTAAAGCTAGTATTTATATAAAAATGCATCATCGAAATGTATGCTCATAATTTTGGAATGACTGCACCGAATTGGAAGATTCTTTGTTTTATGTTTTCGTTATTGTCAGGATAATATTTGTATGACAGAATTTTTCAAAAATTTGGACGAAATAAATATGTTAGTATGAAGTTTGCCGGGTCAGCTATACATGAGCAAATACTTGTATTCATCACACATATATATGCACTGCCTGGGAATCGAACCCACAACCCTCGGCTTCGCAGGCAGGCTTACTACCAACTAAACCACGAGGCCAGTCGAAAAAACATAGACATTGAAGTACAATTTGTTTGTTAATGACTGATCTCGTGGCTTAGTTGGTACTAGCTCTGCCTGCAAAGCCGAGGGTTGTGGGTTACATTCCCACCCAGTGCAAATATTTGTGCGATGAATTCAAATGTTTGCACTGTGTCTGGGTGTTTCTATGTATTTAAGTATGTATTTTATAAAACTATATAAGTATTATATCAGCTCTCTGGCCACCATTATACAACCTTTGCTTAGTTTGGGGTCAGATGGTGTTGTGTGTGAATTGTCCACCAATATTTATATTTAATATAGGAGGAATTATCAACGGACGGCGACGGCAGCGCGTGGGTGGGTCGTTGCAAGCGGCTGCTAGCGCCGGGGGCCCAGCGCTGGGCCGTGCTCATGGTCTCCGGAGGACATTTCGCCGGGGCGATATTTTCAGGTACAGCATGCAATCTGTAGCTTTTTAATACTATTCATGTATCTTCATTATAATTATGCTCATAGACCTTCATCTTAATATAAAAAGAAATGGTAGTTGAATAGGGATGTAAAATTTTTTTCGGAATTGCTTTTATTTCGAAGATTTATATTTAGAAGGAAAGGCACTGTATCCCACGACACAGGACCACCCTAGTGTGGGATACAGGGCACTCTTTAATTGTGCAATTGATTTTTGCTGAGATAAATAAGTAGTCCTACCTACCTACGATCTTAGATACTGCTGTAAAATGTTAAAGGACTAACAACAAATCTATTTTTAGCGTAAGTATTTCATGTTTTTTATTTTTTATCTTAAACATTTGCTCAAATAAACGGTTTTTTATTTAAAAAATAAAAAAAATTGATGCTTGTTTGCCATAAAAAAAAAAGTGTTTTTGATGTAAAAATAAACAAAAATAAAGTAATTTTCAATTTACCCGCTAAAACACTAACGACTGACGTGATGTCACTAACCGCCGAACACGATTCGTGACTGTATGTCTAGTTTATGTGTTTCCTTATATTTAAGTACTTGAATACAAACAATCAAAATCATCGTCACTAAATAAGATCGCAAACTATAATAAAAATGCAGAGAAGTACCTAAACAGTCTAGTCAGTCTTCTACAGCTTGTTTTACGGATAGTGACGTAATAAGTCATATTGGTGTTTCCATTTACGTGACAACAGATTAAAAATATAGCGTTTAAAATCATATAATCTAATAAATTTACTACGTAATATTAAATTTTTCAAATGTTATTTTCGTTATTCTATTAATACAAATTATCATATTATAATAAATACTAAACATTAATTTGTGATCAGTGTTAACATCCTTATTGATAATCTCTGAGAAGGGTGTCTTAACGTACGAGATATGAAAGCCAAAATACGAGATTTTTAGCTGCATTTGTACGAGGAAATTTGTTCTACGGTTGGCAACCCTGCGCTCGCCTCAGTCGTCTACGGCACGCCGTTGGAGGCGCGCGTGCGATGCATGCTTCTTCCGCAGGCCATTACGATACATGAGTTACCACACGATGAATGGTCTTTATGGACGTGATCGTGTCTTATAGATCGATAAACACTGGCGCCGGCTGCACACGTGAGAAAGTGTCAGGTTCTGCCTGAGCCGGGCAAGTGCGAGGGTGGAATAGCGATAGAGAGTGTTCTAAGCGGAACGCTTGTGACCCAATCACATAAATTGTCACATAATCACTTTATCGCATAAATTGTCGTTCGTAAAACGATCTTTGCTTTAACATCCCACTAAATGTTCTCACTGCTGTTACTCTGTTACTCGGGGCCTTCTCTCGCAAGGAGAGAGTCGAAGGCCATAATAGTACTGGTACAGTGTGGGTTGGTGGATGACACATGGCCTCGAAAGGTTCTAGGTACCTGTCGGTTTCCTCACGATGTTTTCTTTCACCGTTTTAAGTTAGCGGCATTGCGCACGTGACTTCGAAAAGACTGGTACGCATGGGATTTGAACCCGGGGCTTCCGGATCGGCAGGCGCCGTTCTCCCGAATAGACCAGCCGTAACTTCAACGATCTTACAGACAAGTATTTTTTGAAGAGAAAACTTCTTTTGTCGCACCACATATATATATTTCTTGGGTTGTGAATTAAATAAATAAATATTGTTGGACAATTCACACACAACACCATCTGACCCCAAACTAAGCAAAGCTTAATTGAACTCGAGCGTCATAAATGAAAGAAATCTTCGGGTGAAACCGGATGATCTAGATGGCCGTGGTCGTGGCCACGCCCTCCGGTTTCACCCGCGTAGTTTCCAAATTGAGTTACCAAATTCTGAGTTAGTTTTCAGTTGTATCGGCAGTCCCTATGACTGGCAATTTTTAGGGTTCCGTAAAACGTAAAAATGGAACCCTTATAGATTCGTCATGTCTGTCCGTCCGTATGTCACAGCCACTTTTTGCCGAAGCTATGAGAACTACACTGTTGAAATTTGGTAAGTAGATGTATTCTGTGAACCGCATTAAGATTTGTACAAAAAAAATTACTGAGAACCCCATACTGAGAACTGAAACTCAAAAATTTTTTCATCAAACCTGCACGTGCCCACACGTGTTCCAAATTTCAACAGTGTATCTATCGATAGGTCTTCAAAAATTATGTTGAGGTTTCTAACATGATTTTTGTCTACACTGAATAATTTGCGCGAAAGACACTTTCAAAGTGGTAAAATGTGTCCCCCCCCTCTAACTTCTAAAGTAAGAGAATGTAAAAACTAAAAAAAATAGATGATGTAAAGTTCCAACGAACTACAAGAACTATACTGTGTATATAATGTTACTTGCTGCAACGGAACCCTTCATGGGCGAGCCCAACTCGCACTTGGCCACTTTTATTATTTTATGAACTTGCTTGTTATGTGCAGGCGGGGCCGCGGTGCTGCACAAGACGTTCCACTCGTACACGTCGCGGCGCGGGCAGGGGCAGGCGCAGGCGGCGCGCGACGGACACGGGAGCTCGCCGCGCTCCGCCGGCGCCAGCCTGCGCCGGTACAACCAGGCCAAGTTCTTGGAGGTAACCGCTACATATTTTTTAATTTTTAGAGAGATGAGCAGGACATGTGCCTGATGGCAAGCAACATGCCTGCCACATAGCACAGTGACATGCATCTAGATAGATAGATAGATACTCTTTATTGTACACACCAAAAAAAAACAGATATACTTTTTTTTTTTATAGCATTTGTTATAGCATAGTGACGAGACGAGCAGGTCATGTGCCTGATGGTAAGCAACATGCCTGCCACATAACAGCACAGTAACACGCAGCTATTGGAACATGATAGACCAAATCATAACCTAGCACTGCATTGCGCTCGTCACCCAGAGATCTACAGACAAAGAAAAACAATAATAGCTAGTGCCACAACAGGTATTGGAACATGATAGTCCAAATCATTACCAAGCACTGCACTGCGCTCGTCACCCAGAGATCTAAGATGTTATGTCTCTCAAGCCCTGTAATTTCTCTGGAAACATTGCATTCAAACCGGAACACAGTAATGTTTGCAAATTACTGTTTGATTTACTGTTTTTATTACTGCGGTAGAATAACTGGCAAAGGTGTGGTACTTCCCCAGGCGGACTCTGCTAAGAGTCTCTACCACTACTAAAATGAACCATTGGTGTCCTGAGCACCTTGAAATTAGTAATAAACTGCGTCTATCTGGTGCATAGTCATCATGCTTGGCAGGCCGGTTGGTGACGAGCCAGCTCTTTGACCGATGACGCCGTTGCCTGTTGTCCGTCACCGGCCTGGAGGTCTACCGCCTAACGAAAAACGCTTTGACGCTTTGGCATTGCCGTCTCTTTCATTTCAAGCGAGAAGAAAAGACAGCATCAAAGCGTCAAAGCGTTTTTCGTTAGACGGTAGAAGCGTTGGTCAGTTTAGGCTTTTTTTATATTTAAATTTGCCACTCCACAGACTCCGAGGTCCGTGACTTTTGTCATTTCAAATCCTATATATTTGTTACATATTTCTTGTATTAGCAGAAGAAGAGGAAAGTAAGGGGGGAGTTGGAAACATTTTAAACTTAATACTAGTGCTCGTCTGTTGAGCCAATCACTACCGGATGGGATTCCGCTAGTAATCGACTCGACATCGATTCTTTGCCTAATTGCCATTTGCCTAAGCCGCCTCCTCCTGGCCCAGAGCCTCCACTACGGCCGCATTTCTGACCCTGATGGCCATCTGTAGGTTGAACTCTCGGATGGTCTTCGGTGATGCAGTCAACGCTCGCCGCACGAACCGACCGATGGCGTCGGTGTCGTCAGCGTAGTATGTGAAGGTCAGTTTAGGCTTTAAATGGATGTAGTTACCGCCATTGCTTCGGTAGTCAGAGCCTCGTTAGTTGGCAGCAGGGTCCACCACACGCAGGAGAGGTTGACAATTGGGGAAGCTACATGTTAAGCGGGTAGCGCTTTACACCACGATATAGATTTACCCCATGAATGTTCCAATAGTTGGGTGTCACTGCGCTGTTATGTGGAAGGCATGTTGTTTATCATCAGGTACATGGCCTTCTCGTCTCGACTCTATACTGTAAAAAAACAAAATTTACATTAAACTTTGAAACTAGTTGGTTAGGTCGCTATTAATTTCGCCGCCGTGATTATTAATTTTCTCCCACAGCATGTCCAAGAGATAATCGCGAGCTGGTCTGAAGACCTCCTGGGCTGTTCGCTGATCATGTACCGCGCCGTGGGTTCCATGAACCAGGCGGCGATATTCGGGAAGAGCTCTCCTCTCAGCAAGGACGACCTCCGGCTTCGGGTCCTCCCGTTCCCGACGCGGAAACCGACCTACAAGGAGGTGCAACGGGTGCACGAGACGGTCGCCAGTTTGGAGGTCTACGGTGAGAAGAACTTTTAGCAGCGATAAATGTGTAGTTAGACCCATAGGCGTCGGGAGGGAGACGGGAAATGCAAAGGAGTGCACTTCCACCCCCTGTCAGGAAAGAAAGTAAGTATGTAGACAAAATTGGCAGTCGTAGGAACTGCCGAATAAATATGCCATATCAATTTTCTGAATTAGGAGTGAAAACTTATAACTCAGAATTTGATAGCTTACTTCGGCCTATGGCGATGGTCCCTAGTTTACCCGAAGATTTCTTATCATTCCCGAGCGTGACGCTAGAATTCAATTCACAGCCCACGAAAAATCTGTCTGGCGCGACAAAAGAATTTTTCACTTCAAAAAAGATATTTTACCCAGCAAGAGGGTAATGTTTTTCTAATGTATATGTCGCAGCCAACTAGCTTAGTCAGCCGTTCAATCAAAAGCCGAGCTTTTATACTAAGCAGCGCCGTTTAACTGGTGACCGACTGGTATCGAATCTGATGATATCATATAATATGATACTAGGGAAATCCCATTCAGGCAATGCATTCCATAGTTTAGATGTTCTTAACACAAAAGTAGAGGCAAATTTCTTCGTACGGGTGTTTGGAACATTAACCATGACATAATATCACTTTTTCGAGCTACGGGTAGTGTGATAGAAAAAGGCTGAAGTGATAAATGATAATAGATTTTGCATATCGGCTACATGCTCTCCGATATCTATCTGATAAAAAACTATAAACTTGCTACATTGATGACATCAACATTAATGGGGACTCTGTGGCTACTACTGTCGGTTTGTTAGAATAATATTCTATTTCAGACTCTATGGAGCTGTTCCAGAAGGCTCTAATCGGTTCGTTTGCGAAACCAGCCAGCAAATCGGGCTCCGATACTACAATAGAAGTAAAGAAAAAGCCACAGAAAATCAGTCCGGCGGGAAAACCGATTGATAGAGCAAAATCAAGGTAATACTCTAAGATAAAGGTACTACCCACACATCCTCCCCGTACATACGCAAAGGAGTGGTAATGTGTTTAGCAGTCTATGTATGTATGTTCCTTTCCAAACGCGTGGGCCGATTTTTATGAGTCACCCGTCAACATTTACCATTCAAGTATCGTTGAATTGGTATTTAAAAAATTTGTTTAGTTTACTTTCGACGTTTTTGATTTGGCTGACCGTTTATCGATGTGTATCGATTTAAATTGCGTAACAACCATTGTCACATTTATACGTTTTTAGGTAGCAGAAAACTTCGTATAACTAACTGTATGTGTGAATTTGGGTCCATCCAAATTCATAAAATTCATTAAATCTATACTAAAGTATAGTATACCTACTATACTTTAGTATAGATTTAATGAATTTTATGAATTATCGGTATATTTGACTACCTTTTTTTTCGTACGTGAAGGAAATGCATTTACCCTACCGCCCGGGCCACACGGCCGGGTTATGTTTCACTCTATACCATGTATGGATATAGTGCCCCTATCTACTAAAACATCCATGGTGTTTCAACTCTGCCGCTGATGGTAGGAATGGTAGGATATCTCGGATTATTGCGCCTCGGTCCCCCATCTCCAACTTCAATCGATTTAGTACTCAATTCCAGTCGAAAATCTATAATTATGTAGGTACTTAGCCAAAACTATACAAATTAATTCATCAATTAATTTGTATATATGTAATATAATTAATAAATCTACAATACAAATTACTATACAAATTGATTGATGAATTAATTTGTATAGTAATTCGTATTGTAGATTTGAATTAATTGAAGATTTGAAGACACCAAGATTGTAACCATCGGGGAAAACCTACTCATACAACGCATTCCACAATCTAGACGTTCTTATTACAAAGGTGGAGCCAAATCTCTTCGTTCGTGTTTTGGGAACATCAACCATGAAAGGATGTCGCTTCTTTGATACGAGACTTCTGATAGAAGAAAGGGCAAGGTGTCTATGATCTCATCTCATGATCTAAATCATGCTGATCATCTAGATGACGGACTAATTTGAATGATATAGTTTTGACCCATTTGTCATCCCAATTGTATCTTATTATAGTTGACCTGTTTGTATCTGCATTCAGAGAGCGTGCGCCCCGCGAGCTCCCAACCAGTCAAATGTCGAGCGAAGACGAAGGCCCGTGCTACATCGACAGTGAGACACCCAAAGACTGGATCAAGACACTCTCGGAGCAAGCCAGCAACGGAAACATTACCAACTCGAAGAAAGACCTAATCAATGAGATCAATGACTGCTCAGTCGCTAGCTCCGCCTGCTCAGAGAGCGATACAGAAGACGCTAGCCCAAAGAAGAGGCCGCAGAAGAAGACTAAAGAAGAGAGGCAGAAGAGGCAAGAAGATAGAGAGAAACTTAAACAAGAGGATAAGGAGAAACAGAAGCAAGATAAGAAATTGATGCCGCCGCCGGCGCCGCCTAAAGTACCGGCTAATATTAAAAAGGTAAATAAATAGATTTTATTTACAAAATATATAAATGGTCGCCCAAAATGTAAAGTAGTAATTTTTTTATTGGCCTTGTGGTCAGTTACTTTACAATACATCCAACTTTCCGCTTTAGACAAATTTTTGTGTGATAAGTTATGATGTCAGTTTCTGTCTGGGTCTGTGTGGATGCTTCCATATTATATAAAATCGAAATATTTGTAATTAGTGAAATAGGTATTATAATATAAGGTATTTTGCTCTCATAGTGCAGGCTTTGCTTAGTGTTGGGTCGTTATTATTGTGTAAATGTCAAATAATAATTAAATTGTAAATTAAAAAAAAGCTTAATTTCGCTACATATATTTATCAAGACCACACTACGGGGCTAAAGAAGGTCCATTTGGAAATACCTGGCCAGTTATTCTACTGCCATGCAATAATGTTTGAAGGGCAATATTTCCAAAGATATAGATATAGAACAAAGTGATGAATCATCATCTCAGGGTGACAAGCGCAGTTAAGTGCTTGGTAGGTGTTTATTAAAATTCTTCATGTTCAAATTGGTGGACAGTTCACACACAACACTGTCTGACCCCAAACTAAGCAAAGCTTGTAATATGGCGGCCATATAGCTGAAATAATACTTTGTAAATACAAACTTATTATGCATAGAAACTATCCGGAGACCCCAGGTTCAAACTCTACACGCACCACTGTCTTTTCGAAGTCATGTGCCTAATGCCGCTAACATAAAACGGTGAAGGAAAACATCGTGAGGAAACCGACATGAACCGAAGTCATCTTTCGAAGTCATGTGTCACCCACCAACCCGCACTGGGCCAGAGTGGTGGATTATGGCCTTAACTCTCTCCTTGCGAGAGAAGGCCCCGAGTCCCAGCAGTGGGAAAGTTTAGTGGGCTGTTGATGATGATGATGATGATGATGATACATAGAAACACCCAAACACCACAAATATTTGAATTCATCACACAATTTTTTTCCACTGGGTGGGAATCGAACCCACGACACTCGGCTTCGCAGGCAGGCAGTGGTAGGTACTTTCTTTATAATACCCAGTTTACATTATTCCAGTCCAGCGATCGAACCCAGCACTGGATTGCTTACTGGAAAAATGTAAACTGGCACTGGAAAGCATTGGCACTGGATTGATGCTTTCCAGTGCCGGTTTACATTTTTCCAGTAAGCAATCCAGCGCCGGGTTTTATCGCTGGACGGGAATAATGTAAACCGGGTATAATTTCAAAACTTTTTTAAACTGGTGAACGAAATAAAAGCTTTTTTATATATATTACACTAGCAGTGCCTCGCGGTTTCACCCGCTTAGTACACGATCCCGTTATTTTCCATCGATAAAGTAGTGTATAAATTGTGTTATTTCTAATACCTCCAAAAATATTATACACATATTTTGAAGGTATTAGAAGTAACACAATTTCATGATAATCTGCTAAAAAGTTTCCGCGTGAAAGCGTAACATACAGGCTATACTTTCGTGTTTATAATATAAGTAGTATGGTAAACTATTTTCAGATTTGGAAATTCATAGCAGCTAAAGAAGAGTCATCGCTGGAGACGATTCTGGAAGCTTGGGAGGGCGATTTACCAGCAGCGTGCAATATGGCGGACCCAGCTGACGGGAACACTGCACTGCACAAGGCGGCCATTGCAGCCAAACCAGATATGGTCACGTGAGTATTGAATACTATTATACATTTTATTATTGGGCTATACAAAGTTAAGTCGTCGTTGTTTTAAATCATACTAGCTTACCGCCCCGGCTTCGCCCGTATTACTTACATAATATATAGCCTGTAGCATTTAGGGAACACACACGTACATATGATTTAGGCGCCGAGTGCCGACTTTCGCACTTAGCCAACTTTTGCGATATTCAATACAGATTGCAGCGGACTGCCGACTTTAAACAAATCCTATGTATTTGTTCGCTGATTGCCGACTTATTATAAATTTACGTATTTTTTAGTACTTTGCCGACCATTATATACTTCGTTACTTCTGAGAGCACGATACCGACTGTGGTACAATTAAGTTAAAAAATGTTAGAGATACAAGGGGCAAGCTTTTGCGTTACTTCAGTTTTATACTTCCATGGGCACGCTTGTATTGTTTAATTTAGAATGCATTGAGATTATATTTATTTCATAGATCAGTATAATCTTTTTGTTATTTAATGCGATGTCAAAGATAAGAAATTAACTTACGTCAATTAATTTTATTGCTCTCTTGTGTCTTTCTTCTTCTTTGCTCTCTTGAATGTATCCATTGATATACGGAAAATGAGTCAAGATGTGTGTTTTCTCAGGAATAGATTGGTAAATATGTAAAATATCTACTTCTTATTTTTAAGTATTAATGTAACCTCCCGACATACCAATTAACTTGTATACAAAACTTTGTATACAAATTGACTAAGCTGAAAGTGACTCCCACTCCGGCGCGTTCCTGGAGCAAAGGTTGCCCATTGCCATTCAACGTGGAAACGCGGCGAGCGTCATGGGCACTTTTGCGCCGGGAGCAGTTAGGGGTGGGTTATTCGGAGATTAGTTTTAATATTGTTATTAGTATCAATCAAGCAGACATACGCCTGATATACATTTCATTAAAACTATTAATGTTCTTAGGGTGGACAGACGCTTTGGCGTATGGGCTACAGGTAGACACATTTGAGAAAAAGAGTAAATGCTCGTTTTTTATAATGAAACAGAATAGAACCACAAACGTCGTAGAAGGATGGCATTCCAGATTAAATAAAATCGTCGGATCAAATAAACCACATCTTTTCCATATGGAATTTTTTTAGGGGAATTTTTATGATAGCATAAAAATTCTAAAAGACGAAAGTGTTCATTGCGATTACAACGTTAGAATGAATAACATGAATTTACCAATTTCCAAAAAACAATTAAACAAGTTTAAATTAAGAGAGGACCGTATAAAGAAGATCACTGATGATTATTTAGCAAACAGGATCGATGTAAATACTTGTTTAATGAGACTCAGCAAAGTGTGATTTTTGAAATAAAGTTTAACTGCATTATAACCTTTTCAAACTTTATTACTAAACTATAATACTTTTTACTGCCTCAAGTTTTACGTGAAATCTTCTTGACTGTACATAAATTTGGTAAACTGCGAAAATATACACGACATAATTTAATAGTCTACAAAACGCCACCGATTGCATAAGCATAACAAAAATCGGCACTACGCGATAGTATTCGATAAGCGATTAGTTGCATAGGACTTTCCAAAAGCCGGCAGTTCGCTGCAATCTGTATTGAATATTCCAAAAGTTGGCTAAGTGCGAAAGTCGGCACTCCGCGCCTAAATCGTACATATCGAACAGTGAAATAATTTTTGAAATCAGCCCAGTAGTTTCTGAGATTTCACCCATTCAAACAAAAAACCTCTTTCTCTAAAAACTCTCAGCTTTATAGTATTAGAATAGATAGTGATAGGACGAGCAAGACATGCTCCTGTTGGTAAGCAACATACCTGCGCATACCATCACAGTGCGACGCAGAATATATGAACTTAATGAGCCGAAATTACTACCTAGCACTGCACCGCACTTGCCATCCACAGATATTAGATGATTTATCTCATAGCGTTGTAATTACTCACACAGTAGTTTTAACACATTAGATAGTTAGATAGATTAAACTCTTTATTGCACTAAATTAAAAACAAAACTTAAATGAAACAGAAAACATAACCTAAAAATTTAGAAACAATTGGCGACCTTATCGCTAAAAGCGATCTCTTCCAAGCAACCGTGGTATGGAAAGAGATTAAAAAAAATAAAGGAAGGCGGGAGTTTACAAACAAAGAGTAGGTACACTTTATGTATATACCAATTAATACTATTCGTTGACAACCATAATGATAAACATACATTCTAATAATGATACATTCTAATACATAAATAACATTATATTATATACTAATACATACACAATACCAATGAATAAAAGAGTAACAAGAGTATTTTCATTGAAAAGCAGCAGTGACTCACAGAGCGACTTCAGCTCCTTGACTTGGTCAAATAAAGGCATTACAGACATTACTGCTTGGCGGTAGAATAACTAGCAAACCTATGGTATGGTCCTTCCCGAGGCGGACTCTGCAAAGAGCCCTACCGACTGCTGCAAAAGAGTAAAATGTTCCGAATGCTGCAAAAGAGTATTTTAAGGACAAAGTACCGAATATGCACTGTAATTCCGAAAACCAACTTCATAGAAGATCCCAAAATGGCAGAATATAAACTGTGTTAAAAGATGTTGTTTTTTTGTTAAGAGTAGGTTTCAGCTTGTTTCTAACACATATTTTTCACGTCGTAGGCAATTGCTATCCGCGGGAGGCGATCCTTGCGCTAAGAACCATCTCCTCCAGACACCGTACGCGGCCACGCCGCACGCAGACACGAGGATCGCTTTTAGACTCTTCCAAGCACAATTCCCCGAGAAATACAATTACGCTAAGGTATAGTTAATAATAGGTATAGTTTGGTGTTTTTTTTACAAGTATCCAATGGCTAGCCCACACGATATTATATGTATAACACACGATATTATTGTCAATGCAAGATTGTCGAAAATCTTCACCAACACATAGCCGTACACTACACTAAGCAATGTTCTTGACAATTTTTCGAGGTAAAATCTGACTCAGCCACACTGCAGCTGAATTCGTGTGTTGTAATATAATGGATAGAAAGAAAATAGTAGTTGCATTGATTATTGCATTAATTCGAAAACTTTTCCTGAATTAAAATATTCTATGGTTAACTGATAGCAATGTACAAAATTTACGGCGTAGCTAGCGTTGTTTTTGATTCCCTATTTATTTTTACGTACACTTCATCACACACAAACATAAATATGAAAGTCTTTGGAACAAACTGTTGGTCCCATAAAATGTACTATGTATTTGTAAATTGACTTGAATTGAATTGATTGATTGAAGTGAAAACTTCTTTAGGCGCGCCTAGACATATACCTATTTTGTGGGCTGTGAATTGGATTCTAGCGTCACGCTCGGATATGATAAAACTTCGGGTAAACTCGGGACCATGGCTATTGGCCATTTAGAAATGCGTCAGCCAATGGGAAATGATGAGGGCGTGGCCTCGGCATCATGCCATTGCCATCTAGAAATGCATCAGCCAATAAGAAATCCTGACGCATTTCGAGATGGCCATGCCATGATGCCCAGGCCACGCCCTCCGGTTACACACGTTTAGTTTCCAAAGTAAGCTATCAAATTCTGGGTTATAAGTTTTCACTTCTATCGGCAGTTCCTATGACTGCCAATTTTTGTTTATTTATTAATAGACGATTATATTAATATATTTATTTATTAAGAGACTTGTGACTCGGTATTGTTAATTGAATTATGACCTAAGATTATACCTTTAGATATTCACGTATCCCATTTTCCTACAGTCCCAAATTCCGGGGCCGCTGACGCCAGAGCTCCTAGAACAGGAGAAAGAGAAGAAAGCTCAGCAGAAGCGAGCGAAGCGGCTGAGAGAGAAGGAGAAGCAAGTCGAGAAGGTCAAGACCAACAAGTTTCTGCAGCTCACTGACGAACAAAAGGTAATTGAAGTGATAACTTCTTTTGGCGCTCCACATACAGATTTTTCGTGGGCTGTGAATTAAGTTCAAACGTCACATTCGTAATTGAAAGAAATCTTCGGGTGAACTCGAATAATCTAGATGACCATCGCCACGCCCTCCGGTTTCAAAGTGAGTTATCAAATTCTGAGTTATTAGTTTTCACTTCTATCAGCAGTCCCTATGACTGTTAATTTTTTTTAATTATGGCCTTGCGCCTTTCGCGAGGGTCCTACACATAGTGCGAGGGCTTTGCGCCTTCCTTTATCTTCTGTGAGGGCTTGTAACTTCTGCGAGGACCTTGGGCTTTCTGCGACAGTCCTGCGCTTTAGGGCGGATGCCTCGCGCCTTTCGTGAGCGTCCTAAGCCTATTGCAAGGGCCTTCTGTCTTCGGAGCTCCTTCGACTTCTGAGAGAATCTTGCGACTCCTGCGAGGGCTTTTGACCTTCTGCGGGGGTCCTGCGCCTTCTGAGAGAGCCCTTTCCATTTTGCGACGGTCTTGCGCCCTCTACGATGATTCTGCGCTTTCTGAGATTCCTACGCTTCCTGTAAGTGCTTTGGACTGGCTACAATAGTACTGCGACTTCTGGCGGTATTAAATAGTATTATCCAATATCCTTTCCTTGAGAAATCTTATAGAAATTACAAAATTTTGATTATTAATCACCAAGGATAAACTAAATACTGAAAGGAAAAGGTGAAAAATACAGAGTGCATTCCTTTTGCAGGTAAAAGCTGATGATAAACGGTGCTTCCTCTGCGGCGGAGCGCTGCCCAAGGCTCCGTTCGAGTACAACACCTACCAGTTCTGTTCCGTGCGCTGTCTACAGAATCATAGGAATTTGAGACCTTTGAACATGAGTGTATGATGTTTGAATACGATTTCGAACGTTTCGGCTGTTGAACTCTCTGAACTTGCAGTTTTGGGTTCAAGTCTCTGACGTTGTTTATCACCGGAACAAGTTGGTTTTCGGAACCAGCGGCGCTTGTATCGTTATTACTTTCGTAGAATATCATAATACTGTGGAATTACTCGCGCTCAGGTTCGAAAGTTCTTCCGTAAAGTGCCGTAATGTATAAAGGCCGATTTACATCAGACGAGCGAATGCTCATTCTATCCCCACTGTATCAAATTCATTTGGTGTAAACAAACGTAGAACATTCTTCCGTTGTTTTGTTTGATTTGTAAAGATTCTATGGAATATTTAATACGGAAAACGCTAAGAACGATCTTTCGTTTACACTAAAAGATCGAGAAAGAATGCTCTTGTTCCAGCTCTAGCTCTATGTTCGTTCAGTTTAAATCGGCCTTTAGACTTCTACTTGTTCAGCCACAATCTTATCTGACCTGCGTTTCTGGCGCCATAACGAAATCACGTTTTCATATATATTTAGCCTAAAGCAACTCACTTAACGTGGGCCAAGTGCGGGTTGGCGGATAACACCGGTTTCTTCACGATATTTTCAATGGATTCGAAACTACTAATCAGATGTGAAATCAGATTCTCGGAATCAGGTTCTCGCCAATAGGGCACATTATATAGTGGTCTTTTAATTTGGTAAAGCCTTTACCATTTAACAATAACTGTTAAACAATCATAAATATAAATAAATAAAATAATATTGGTGGACAATTAATTCACACACAACACCATCTGACCCCAAACTAAGCAAAGCTTGTATATAAATATGCTATGGCGGCCAGAGAGCTGATATAATAGTGATATAGTTGTAAATATATAGGTACCTACTTATTATATATAGAAACATCCATTTATAGTTATTAAAATTATAGTTTAAATAATTAAGCACAAGTGCGTTCTGGTGCGTTCCTGGAGCAAAGGTTGGCCATTGCCATTCAGCGTGGGAACGCGGCGAGCATCATGGGCACTTTTGCGCCGGGAGCAGTTAGAGGTGGGTTATTCGGAGATTAGTTGGTTAAATTATTATTTTAGTTAATATGTAATTTATACATTAAGTACATAAGTAAAACAAATATAAATTTTCGGGCAAAACATCATGTATGTTGTATTCATGTTTTTTATCTTTAATCGTAGGCATTTGCTCAAATAAACGATTTTTTTTTATTCAGGCCCCCGTTTTTATAGATAATGATACTGAAACCTTCGTACTCAACTCGGACTCGAACTTGGCCAGTTTTATATAATTTTAGTGTAGCACAAGTAATTATTACAATAAAACTTTTGCTCAACAAGCTAGCAATGATGGATATGGGGTCATCGTTATGGATATATGTAGTGGCCGGCAGACAAGTTGACCCAAAATTGATGTGGAAGGGGAAAGTTCGCGCATGTACACTTCCACCAAAGATACCTTAAAAACGTTTCTGCGCAGCCATGCGCAGCTAACTTCATTGGGTCAACTTGTTTGCCGGCACCTATACAAGCATGATATTAGTATTGCTGTTTCTTTGTTTTGGCTTGAAATTGAAGTCTCAATAGTCGACCCACCACCGGCTCGTACTAATGTCTTGGACCCATCACAGTTAAAGCTATTTTACCACTGATATGGCTTTAACTAAAAATAGCTTAAGGAGAAAAACCTTTCTGCGCTCCATAGCTAAACAAGCATGTTCGAACACACCGTCTGCTAAATATAAAATAATAGATTTAGGTGCAGTACAGCGCCGTGCTGTATCACGGCAGAGATGCCGCGCCGTTTTAAGGTCTGCGCCCAATATGACTCCGCTCAAATGTGGGCTTTATGCCATGCCGTTAAGATATAGATTACATTGGTAACATACATTAGCAGACAGCTGTCAGCGTGCTGTCAGCTAATTTGTGTTGCCAATGTACTATAAATATCATAAAGCCCACATTTGAGTGTATTTTATTTGTCGAGTGGTAGCGGAGTCGTATAAGTGGGCGCCGAAGTTAACAGTGGCGGTGCTCCACCCTTGTTGATAAGACCAAGCCCTGAAAGGCTTACAAATAATAGATCTATGTATGAGAACAGCCGTAACGAGTGCTCGAGTAGAGGAGATAACGTCGATCGTCAGATCATACTAGCAAATTGAGCACCAGTTCAGAGCGAAGCGAGTACGCAGTGTACACGCAACGAATACGCAGCGGGTCCGTGACTTATACTACGTGAGCGTTTCGTACCAGGAAACTTTATGAAAGTTGCCAAGATTTACAATATTATGTCTTAGTATTTCAGTTGCTCCAGACTCGTAATATATTGAATCATTAATAAATGTTGTAGTAAATTAAATGAAACTCAACTAGAATATTGTAATCTACAAATAAATTAGGCTGAAAACAAAAGTTAAGTGTTATGCGTACAACGTAACGCGAATGATGTATTTAGTAATGGGATGTACCTACTGCAAAGATAATCGATGTTTTCTAAAATAAATATAAAAATAAAATGTGTGTAGTTTTCCATTTTTAACCGACTTCAAAAAAGGAGGAGGTTTTAAATAGTTTTATTTAGCTCCACCTGTTTATTTGTTTGGGTCAAATTTTGTATTTTAATTTTAAACACCTTCTCGGTGTCAGATTGATCTGATATTCGTACACAGCTTTAATTTTAATGACAATTGTTGTGGGTGATGATTGAGAATAAAGGCGCGGCCCCACCGCGGTGCATGCTGTGCACGGGCACGCGGCGCATTTTAGCTGCGTGTATTCATTTGTTTGACAACGTGGGTCTAAGTTTCCACTGGAGTACCTACACGAAGACCCACGACTATGTTTAGCGTGGCACGGCGCACGGAGAGGCTACACACATACCTTCAATCTACGGACACGGGCTTCACTGCGGGAAGTGGGACGGGCGGGGAAGCAGCTCTGCGATAACCGAGCTGTACGTAGTCGTGGGTCTTATTCGTGCATTCCAGTGGAAACGTAGACCCACGTTGACAGCGTTGAGCTATGTAACCGCCTATTCAAGCAAGCCACGCGTGTATCAATGACGTCAATTCATGCGTAGCCTCTCCGTGGATTGCAGTGGACACAACCACATACATTTTCTTACAAAGTGAAGCTTAATACACGTGCGTAGCCTCTCCGTGCACCGCGGTGGGCCCGCGCCTTAATACAGATAATATACACGGATCGGTAATTTATTAATATCCAAACGAAAAAAAAATTGGCAGTCATAGGAACTGCCGATAGAAGTGAAAACTTATAACTCAGAATTTGATAGCTTACTTTGGAAACGAGACGGGTGTACCCGGAGCGTGTGGCCTACCCATCATGACATGGCTATCTATGTAGAAATGTGTCAGCCAATAGGAGCCGTGGTCCCGAGTTTACCCGAAGATTCCTTATCATACCCGAGCGTGACGCTAGATTTCAATTCACAGCCCACGAAAAATCTGTCTAGGCGGGCCAAAAGAAGTTTTCACTTCAAAAAAAAAAACGGAAACAACCCGGATATAAGGTATCTGGGAACAAATTTACGGAACGCGACGACAGCATTATGTCTATTGCATCGATCGATCTACAAGCATCATCGTATAGAGGCGCCATTACGGGATCATGTCCCATCATGTCATCAAAGAGAAGTTTCCTTTTCTTAGCTTCTGGGGCAAGACGTCCTGCGTATTTATTCGCCGTCGCAGAGCTTTCTGGCAAATTTGGTTGCATTGATCTGTGTGGCTATAAAAAATTACGAAGTCTTCCTTAAACAGTTCGTATGTGCTATCTTCTCCTTCAAAATGCTACGTAATGAGAGAGTCAAGGTCATAATCCACCACGCTGGCCCAGTGCGGGTTGGTGGATGCCACACGACCTCGAAAGATCCTAGGTACATGACCTAGGACTTTGACATGGTCCAGACCATAAGCCAACGTTGGCCTGACCCCTGTTGTTTAGACGAGGTCAATTCATTCATGAACTTTTCCTCGGGTGTGTTCTTTTCACTAGCTTGGAAAATAGACGGGCGCTCTATTCTCGCCAGCGTTGGCAGTCAGCGGTGGCTTGGCTTGAAAAACTGTTTACAAAAGGCAAATACCAAGCCATCGTAGGCTGCCAGTGAGACTAGCCACTAGCGACGAAGCAGCTTGAGACAATAAGTCTATCGACACTTTTATGTCAAAACAGCAAAGGTCATTCGATTCAAATAAGTACCTAAATATTTTGCAGCATAATTCCTACATTATAAATCGCTGATATCAGATAGCTCTAGCCAGCTCTACATATTGGCACACCCCGGACACTCGGCCTAAAATCTATACAGACGGTGCAGTTGACATACCTACACTCACACAACTACGCATATGTCGTTCGAACACATTTACGCATGTGTGCGTGTCATCTAGGGTTACTAAATTATTTTAGTAAGTTAAGTACACTTACCCAAAGAGAAAACTTTATTCTGACAATATATTAATTAATCACTCCACATATTTCGCGTATTTCATTATAGACTAGTCACAGAACATTAGATTAGCTATAACTACGTTCATAAGATGCATTAAAAGGCGTTATCACAGTTTACTATATCAGAGTATTATACACTGCACAAACTACTTATTAATTATAACACATCATGTCAGCGACCAGTAAAGAGAAAGCACATGATTTTTCAACTCAAAACTCCAAATTAAATGTTGTAAACAAACATTTCGAATTGTTATCAACTATGGCCGATAATGTTGCTAGTTCCGGATTTAATTTATTACTAATGCTTAAAAGAATATTACTTTTGTATGTTGATAAATAGTGATTTATTTATTCGCATTATAGTAAGGATCGCATAAAACTTTAAATATTGTGAATTTGCGCCGAATAAACAAAAATCGGTTTCAATTTTAAATTAAATTCAGAAACTTACTTGACCAAATTTCAACGACGATCATAAAAAACTTGAACAAAAATAAACGAAAGTAATTTTTAGTTTTGTTTTCATATTTCAAAACTATGATCTACCAAAAAAAAAAGAAACATCATAGAAGACATGGCCCAAATCGTACCCTGACCTCGGCACAAAATAATTGTATCTAATCTCAAAAAAATCTAATAATTGTATGCAAATATATTTTAGGAAAAAAAATTACACCACTCCCATAACCCAAATTAGTGGCTAACATGTTTTTTTATCAGTGTAGTTTTGTAGGCGTTTTTTTTAAAAGTTCACCAATACTGTTTGCAATCCGATGTAATCATCATCATCATAACATCTTAGCATATACCTCTCTTCAAGTACGCCTCATATCCCAGGCCTATGCTAGTGCTGTGCTTGTGCTAGTACTTGTCCAGATTTGACCCGCGATGTAAGCATACTGATAATTGAATACAAAGTCCAAAGTACATTACCAAAAATAAGCGTATTATCATGAATTATTTTACTTACACTCGTTAAATTTGAATTCAATTCCAAGGCCACCCATCGCGAAAAGAACCTAAGCATATTCGTGCATTGTTTGATATATATCTTTATGACTCAGCCGGTGTATATTATTTTTATATCATTAACACCAAATTATACAATATTTTGTTCCATTAAACGAGCTTTTGACACGAACTTCTACAAAACTTCTACTTACAGGCAAAGAAACGCAGGTTAGCCACTCAAACGGATGATGATGATAGTTTAGAATATTATTACTAATAACTTAAAATCCGAGGTACATCAAAAAATCCAGGTGTGGCACCTGGGTTTTTTCAATGTGATTTGGGCTTATGTCCTTTGTTTCACAATAAATGGAGCTATCACGTAACAAACATATAAACGAATTGAGATCCGTCTCCTTTTTTGAAGTTGGTTAAAAATGAAACTAAATCGTAGTAGTACCGGTAGTACTAGAACCGGTAAAGTTTATAAGTCAATGTCAAAGCCGTTAATTACTGAATAAGAACCGGTAAAGTTTATAAGTCAATGTCAAAGCCGTTAAAATTACTGAATAAGTTTTAGTTTAAAAATATCGTTATTTTTTTTTTGGAACTATCCATTCCAATAGTCAATGTACTCGTATTCTCTTACTGGTTTTAATGAACGGTTGTTGCGAAATCTTAAATAAGCATACTACTTACTAGATGAAATCCTATATTCATTGTTCACTATTGACCGACATAAAATATACATGGATGCACATAAAAGTACAGATAGTCTAATATAGAACCTGTTTCTTTTTTTTGAGTCGGTTGAATGCTAAGAAATAATCACTTATCAATAAATCTGAATAGTAGCAATCTTAGTAAAAAAATCCACTAAATTGGCAACACTAGTGACTAGTGACTTCGTGAATTGCGAACTATACCTACTCCGCGCCATCACTCGTTACCATACGTTATTGGCGCCACTGACGTATTTCACAACGATTAACGAAAGCCGCAGCTTAAAAACAACGAGTTTAATAATTTCGTCACAGGACTTCAGTGTTGGCGCGTACTTCTAACCAGAATAGTTTATAAAAATGATTCAATCTTTGTAGAAATTCTTATGAAATCAAAAATCTCTTATTCTTGTTTCGTATAATAGACGAAAAATTTGGTACCATTTTGTTAAATAATACAGCATCATGGTCGTATTCTCATAGAAAATTATCGTCCGATATAACCCTTCGTTGAGTGATTCTCGCGTCCTTGCGGGGTAGAAAGCTTGAAACTGGCGGGGGGTGGGGAGTGTCCGTTCTATCTGTATTATCTATTCTATGATATTGGGTAAAAGTCGGCAGGCGCCGCCTTCCCTCTCCCCACCCTTCCCTCCCGCTAAGGTCGTAGGGCAACTTCGGGAGTGTTAGGTCAATTCTTGATATCTCCTACCGGTTGCAGTCCAATTTGAGGACGCCGACTGATGAGCCCTTGCGCTAGTCGAACGAATTGCGGGAGTAAACTATCTAACACTAGCACAATAATAAAACATAGAGCGCTCATAGTATGTTTGGGGTAATCTTTGCAGCCATTGGATCTATTAGCTATACGCATACCGGCTATACATTTCACGATATAAAAGATAGAAGAGAATATTTTATACGTTGTATTTTGGGGCCACATCACGGACTCGCTTGACCATGTAGCCACGGTAAATATTCACGTAATCCTACGTATACTTATGACTTATCTAAGTTATATCTTATATATACGTTCCATCACGTCGGAAAGGAAGAAGGAAAACGGATCGGGGGGTCTACCGCCGAACGAAAAATAATAAATATCATAGCTTTGATGTTTCTCTCTCTTTTCTTTTCGCTTGAAATGATAGAGACAGCATTAGCAAAGCGATAGCCGATTTAGATAGGCGGTAGAAGCGCCGGTTGACATTTACAACGCAGTCAGATTATATGCTGGAAAAGCACAATAGACTACTTTTTATCTTGGAAAGATAACGGGAACGGGAACTGCGAAGGTTAAACCGCGGAGCGCGGCTAGTCAATAATATGAGTAAAGTGAACAACCGTGATAGAGTGACAACAATGTCCGTGTCACATTATTGGATTTATATGATGAAAATATATTCAAATAAAATATACCTAGTTACGACGCGACGCCATGCGTCCAACAAGTTAAGGAGCAAGTTCGCGCTGAGACCGCGACAGGCACTTGACATTATAGGTTTGTATGGGCGCCAGTTCGCGCCGCAACCGCGACACGTGTCCTGTCCTCCTGTCGCGGTCTCAGCGCGAACTGGCGCCCATACAATTCCACAATGTCAAGTGCCTGTCGCGGTCTCGGCGCGAACTGGCGCCCATACCATAGAATAGATGCCCATACCGTCACGTCGGAAATGAAATATATGTTCGGGTGAACTAGGAACCGCCGAGTGACTCAGTGTGTCAGAACGAGAAAGATAGTCAGCTGGTGCTGTCTGTCTGCTGTCACTGTCTTTTATTTTTTATGTATTCTTGGCTATAGATACCTTCAGCCCCTTCAGCCGCATCTGTCACTGTCGTGTCGTTTACTATATTCAATTTACATTAATGTATTTATTTTTATATTTCAATTTATTTTTAATTATTAAAATTATACAATAGTTTTAAATAGTTATTTCCTATTTTAATTTTCACTTCTGCCGTGCGATGTTAAGCACACATTTTTTTTTTGTATGTATATAATATATGTATGTTACGCAATAATAGCTCCGCCAATTGTTAATCGATTTTCGTGGTTCTTTTTTTGTTTGGTTAGATCCTACTCGTAGTTTAGAGGTGGTCCCGTATAAATTAAACCGAAATTGGTGAAGTGGGTTTTGATGGTTTTCTAGATGACATTACCATAGAAATTATGAAATTTAGTGGAGTGTCTGACTTTAATTTCATTTTAAATTGAAGTCGTTTTTAGGGTTCCGTACCCAAAGGGTAAAAACGGAACCCTATTACTGAGACTTGGTTGTCCGTCCGTCCGTCTGTCACCAGGCTGTATCTCAAGAACGGTAATAGCTAGACAGTTGACATTTTCACAGATGATGTATTTCTATTGCCGCTATAAGAACAAATACTAATAATCAAATAAATATTTAATGGAAGCCCCCATACAACAAATTTGATTTTTATCGTTTCTTGCTCGATTAGTCCGTCCCGAGTAAACTAGATGGCGCTACTAGAAGACTAAAACACGGTATCGAATTCGTCGTTACAACCATGAGGTAAAATAATTTTTTTAATAAAGCTTTTCGGATGAATGCCTGTCTGCGGAAACTGCGATAGTCTACGAGTATGTAGGTATAGTGTATACGGAATTCGGAATAAAGCCAAAAAGGTTTTCGCCGTTTATTTCCAAATGATACGAAACCCTTCGTCCCACTCGCACTTGGCCACTTTTATTTGTTTTTTTCTGAGAAAATTAAACTATACGAATATAAACATGTAGGTATAAATGTTTTACATCATCCAACTAATATTAATAAATACAAATGTTTGGATCTTTGTTGCTCAATCACGCCGGAACGTCTTAACGGATAGGTTTTAAACAAGGAATAAACCGTTTTCTACGTGACCATAGTATGTAATAGCATATATAAATGGCATTATGCCTCTATCGTCTGTTCTACGCTCTCGCTTGCACGCTCCGCTCAAGGGGAAATTGACACTGTTTCCACGCTCTTAGGGCTGTACTTATAATGTTTTTGAAGTGAAGACTTCTTTTGGCGCACTCCACATAGACTTTTTGGTAAGCTATGAGGCTGAACCGTCACGCTCTGAGGTGAAAGGCTTGATCGGGTGAGCTCGGGACCTCAGACTGTACCTAACCGAGCGAGAAAGATACAGTCAGCTCTTCACTGCTGTGGTAACTATATTGATTTGCGTAGAATTAAAAAAAATAACTTTAATTTCGGACTTGTCATTCTCATTTATCCTACTAATACGATTCATAATAATCCTATTATACATGTCATTGTTTGGATGTTTGTTGCTCAATCACGTCGTCGTCGACGTCGTCTCAATGGATCGGGCTGAAATTTAGAGCATATTATTTTCTATATATTATGGTCTGGATGAACACAGGCTACTTTTTATCACGGAAAAATAACGGTACCTAGAACTACACGGCCGAAACCGTGGGGTGCCGCTAGTAGGTAGGTACTACATAAATAAGATAATGAAGTTGTCACTACCGCCGTGCGATCGCACAAACATTTTTAATTTTAAGGCTGTACATATTCATGATCTTTTTTTGACGCTAGTGTTGTTTTCATAATCATAATGTTTGGGACCTATGGCTGTATGATTTACATAGGTAATATTAAATGTTTACAAGTACGCATTGGAGTAAGGAGACGTATAAAATCTGAGGGCCAGGGTTTCAGGCTATCCTCTCAGATACCTACTGGTTTACTGTATAGAAACGGACCGCCTCAATCAAATTCGTTGACGTGGGCAGAATGAATTAAGACTAACGGGGCACCACTTAGGGTTATGTTTTGGGGCCAAACAGGAATTCGCTAAAAAAACTTACAAAAAGGTATTCAAAATAAAAAAAATGGCAGTGATAGGAACTGCCGATAGAAGTGAAAACTTGTAACTCAGAATTTGGTAGCTCACTTTGGAAACTACGCTGGTGAAACCGGATGGCGGCCTTTCAAGATGGTCAATTACCATGGTCGCGAGTTTACCCGAAGATTTCTTATACCCGAGCGTAACGCTAGAATTTAATTCACAGCGCACGAAAAATCTGTCTGTGGTGGGCACCACAGACAGATTTTTCAGACAAAGGAAGTTTTCACTTCAAAATTGCAAACATTTTAGCGAATTCCGAATAAAATTTGTCTATAAAATTAGTATTAAAACTATTTTGGTTTATCATTAGTAAATAAATAATAATAAATATTGGTGGACAATTCACACACAACACCATCTGACCCCAAACTAAGCAAAGCTTGTGTGATGGCGGCCAGATAGCTGATATAATACTTATATAGTTTTAAATACATACTTATTATACATAGAAACACCCAGACACAGTGCAAACATTTGAATTCATCACACAAATATTTGCACTGGGTGGGGATCGAACCCACGGCCCTCGGCTTCGCAGGCAGAGCTACTAACCACTTAGCCACAAGGCCAGTAAGTACCTACTTCCTTTATTTGTATTCAGTTATTTTGTTTATTAAGTACTTATATTAACAATATTGATTGTGTAGCTTGACTGCTATAAAGTTTATTATATGAGTAATGAGTATTTTCTCAATAGGTATTTGGAAAAAAATCTATATCTAGATATCGGTAATTGTGTCATAAAAGTGTTTTTTTTGTCTATAAACGTAACAGATATCAGAAAATGTATCAAAAAACATATTTTACAAGTACGTTCGTGTAAATATTTTTTGTTATAATAGGTATTGATTAGGGATGGGCCGAAATTCGTTTTACATTCGGTTTAACCGAACTTCGGCAGCTTGAACCGAACTTCGTTATTCGGCCGAATTTCGGTTAAAATGCCGAACATTCTGCACTAAATATACTTGCACTATCATAATAGAAATTATTGAAAAAACATATCTGTAGTAACAGTGAAATAAAATAAGTCTGATATACTCATAGTCATTTATTTAAATTAGAAAAAGTAATCATACGTGATAAAAAAAATCTTTGGTTACTCAATCAAACAAAACACAAAATTAAACCGCTCTTCTTACTAACCAAACCAGCCTTAGAAATCTTTCTTTCTTAATCAAAAAACAAAATTTTACTGCTCTTCTCAACAAGTCTTAGAAATCTCTCTTACTAATCAAAAAACAAAAATTTAACTACTTTTCTAAACAATAATAATAACATTAATAACCAACCATTAGAAATCTCTCTTACCTAGTCAGAACACACAATGAAACTGGAAGATCTCAATAATGAGTTTTAGAAAACTTTGCATAGGTTACAAGGTACTTAACTTAGTAAAAATTTGCGGCGGAATTGAACCGAAGTTCGGCCGAACTTCGGCCGAATTTTTCATTTTTACCGAATGTTCGGCCGAAGTTCGTATTCGGTTCAAACCACATTCGGCCCATCCCTAGTATTGATGCATAATTTTATTATTGCCTAATGTATTGTTACCATTTTTTTAAGTTTATAACATAGAGGTATTGTAACTTAATTGAAAATTATAAAATGTGTGACGTCATCGCTCATTCCTTTGCAATAAATTATTTTATACAAAAGGTTTTTTATATTTCCAATCCTTGTCCCTTAGTAATGTTTACACATTCCGAAGTCTTGCGTAACACAGTCTTTATCGCCTTTTATTTTTTTGTCGAAACATATTGTTTTTCCGATCGCCTTCCGTTATAATGGCTTCAATAGGGATGCTTACAATGCGCGTACGCTCTATAAAACTATGAATTATCATTAGAATAGAAGCCTTACAAATATCAAGTAAAATTAGACTCTAAAGCGCTTAGAATAAGGACGGAGTAGGGGTAAGTTCAGAGGCACGTTTCGGTGCGGTGCACATGGAGTCGTCAGTCGCGCGCCTACCGACTGTGGTTCCGGTGGGGTCGATCACATCGTGTGTTTCTGCCTTTACGTTACGCGCCATTCCGAACTTTACCGTCGAACGTGTAACGCACGCGTCGCGCCAAATTGTTAAAAACTTTTTTCTGATTCAGGTTACAACCTATATTCAATAAAGACATTTAATTCCAATTTTGAATTTTTATTAAGTGTCAGTGAAGTGCATTATAATCTATCAGTTTTAATTTGAACAGTTATTATTTGCGACATATTAAAAGTTGAAAGTTTAACAATTGAATGTCGTATAACAATTGTGATGTGTTTTAGGCAAAGTTGACGTTTTTATGTTTTTGTGAACTGAACAAATATGTCGAGGAAAATGCGGTGGGACGCTGTTATATTATTTTTATTCATTTCGGCGATGAAAGTTGGTGAGTGATTTTGTGTTTGTCCATTTGGAAAATTGTTTTCGTATGTCGTGTATTCGCAGGATTTATTATTTTTCTTATGCTTTTTGTGTAAACACTTCAGTGATTTACTTTTCCCTGGATACATAAACAATACTTATAAAAATACAATTATGTTTTGTAGATCACCATTTGTTTTTAATTTCATTGGTTCTTACCTATGTTGACCTTTCTCACAAATATGAGAAGGAAGTTTCAATCAATATTTTTTTTAAAGTTTTTATGTGTTTTTCACTGTTTATATATACCTTCATATAAATAATCAATCGCATTTTGTAAATGAAAGTATAAGTTTAAATTAAGATAAGATTTTTGTAGACATTTAATCATATAATACTTAAATATAAATTACGTTAATATTGTCGTATTCGGCTTCTGTAAATTGGTAGACACCTATCTGGTTTTCGATTGAAATTTCGCCGTTCATTAATTAATAATGACTAAAAATGAAATCATAAATTACACGTTAAAGCGCATCCAATTTCTCGATAAATGTAATGCTTCGTCCACACCGGCACCTGATTAAAATTTCGTCTAGGGGTTCGTATACATTAATAACGTTTGCATAATACTGTACTGGGCATTAATTTCGTACCGGTGGCTGACCATGCAGGTCGACGAGTTCACATCACTAATGTACGTCTATTTTGTAGAGTTCACTGTTAATTTACTAATATGATGTTCAAAATTGACGTGTCACATACAAATTTTAGTATTGTACCGTCCATAACTAAACATTCATTGTTCAACCGTTTGCCAATTACGTGATAACGATCCACAGAAAATAATGAAAGGGAAACTGCGGATAATGTGTTTGTAATTTTCGCATATTGCAGCATTGCTGCATTTGTAGATGGTATCACCATCACGTAAATATTTAATGTTCTTGCCTGCTTATTCTTTTGAAACTTTTTCTAGGTAATCAGTTATGCATGACTAGAAACGCAAGCAAGAAGTTTTCTGGTAATGAAGCAATTTTGAGGTCATTTTCGTTTTTAAAATTGGTTTCAGATTTTTTTTTGTTTATGGATTACAATTTGAATATCGAATATAGCTATGAAAAACGCGGAGTGCGTTTCTAATGAGCCGTTTTCAAAATCTGTACTAATATTAAAAATAAAGCTGACAGAGTTTACTTGTTTGAACGCACCAATTATGTACCACGGGCGAAGCCGGGGCGGACAGCTAGTAACATAATATTATGAGTGAAAATAACATGTAACTTTTTTGACATTGACATAGGCTTACCAATTTTCTCTAACAAAACGCAACATCTCTTTGGCGATATTGAGAAGTTTTTTGACAGGTATTTTTGCATATACCTATTGAAAATTTCAATTTTCAGGGTTCATTTCAAATCTCCACAAAACATTCCGAAATAAATGGTTGTTTTCAGAGTGAGTACTTTGTAGAGTATTTTAAAATAAAATGTTCGAAATCTCTGCATTCATTTTTCAACCTGCCTTTGGAAGGCTAAAAAAAAATCTTTGACATTTTGGGCAGTTTGTTCGTGAAATGGAGTTTTTTAGAAACGTATTTGACGATTGATGAATGCTGAGCGAGAGTCGTATGTCAGGCAGATTAATCGGCGCTCTACGCTACCACAAACGGCGCTCAAAGCGGAGATAAATAGACACACTTCGTGCCAAGCTTTAGGGCCGTGCGGAAACGGAAGCAAGGCGACACAGGCCAATAACAGCGGGGCCGAGAATTCTTGATGTGGGGATCAGTGAAGCGGCAACGAGATCACCAAGACGGCTGCAAATTAAGTGGCCATAAAGCTCCCTGTTCATTATTCCAATCTAAAATGTCTTTATGTTCGAACGAAGTTCCTTGAAGTGACATGAGCGGCCTTCCATCTGCTCATCTCACGCCTGTCAAGCGAAACATAGGTGTATAGAATTACGAACAAGAATATCTGCTGAACTATTGAAATCGAACTCAAAATCAAATTGAAAATTGTGAGACCATTATCATACTAAATTTTATTTTGTAGGTCGTACTTGTGTCTACAAGTTTAATACTATGAATAAATAATAATATTACTAGTCAAGGGACCCCGAGGTTGTCCTGAGTATAATATATGCCGTTTTATTAATAACACGAAAAAACGCAAAGATTTTCTTCTTTTTTCGAAAAATTTCATTTTCATGTTACTAGGTAATAAAACGTCATCATCATCATCATCATCAGCCCATAGCTATGCATCCACAGATGGACATAATACATAAGCCCAATCCTCAGTCTTATGTTTCCAACATATTTTTTTGCATATCGTCAGTCCATCTAGTCTCAGGACCGCAATTTCTATTCCAGAACCCGTCTAGGTATCCCAACGTTAATTGATAATAAATAAAGTTAAAAGCCTTAATAACTCACTTAGAATTAGTCAGAATTATCATAAAGTTTGGCACGAATAATACGAGCCTACTTTTATTTAACACGTGGGGTCGCACGATATTTATTGTGGACATTCTTCTTTGGACATACCTACTTAGTACTGACGGATCGGATCGGATCGGCGTTGGGACTTGACGACCCCACCGCCCACTGGTGGTGGTAGTTTTTTCCTACGACTACAATAGTCGTAAAAACTACCATCCAGTGCAATCAGTCCTCCGAACAATGGCGGAAAAACCATTGCATAGGTCGGAAGTCCAAATACAATCACAGGACGGGCAGCAGCGTCTCTGTAGAAAACTTTCGACCAACTGCGATCGCCAACCCGCTTGCCAGGCGTGGCGATTACGGCAACCCCCCCCCCCCCCGAAATATGAAACACAAAAATTTACTCCGGCCCCCAGTCCCCGGCGGCCCCGCTATTCCTGGTCATGGTAGCGGCCATGGTAACGGCGGGGCAGGGGGAGCTAAGAATCTCCGGCAGACGCCGTGCTACCACAACCGACGACTATTGGCCCTGGCAACATATAACACGCGTACACTGCGGACCGATGAGAAGTTATTTGAACTCGAGGAAGAATTGAGCAAATTGCGCTGGAGTATAGTAGGTTTATCTGAAGTCCGAAGAGAGGGTGAGGACAAGATAATACTTAAATCCGGCAATCTGCTCTATTACCGGGAGGGCGACCAACAGTCCCAAGGTGGTATCGGGTTTATAGTCCATGAGTCCCTTGTGAACAGTGTAACACAGATCGAGAGTGTGTCGACGAGGGTAGCGTACCTGATACTCAGAATTACTAAACGGTATTCGTTGAAGGTCATCCAGGTATACGCACCGACGTCTACACATTCCGATGTCGAGGTGGAAGCTATGTATGAGGATATTTCTAAAGCCATGCATACTTCTAAGACTCATTACACTGTTGTTATGGGGGACTTTAACGCGAAACTGGGCAAGCGAAGCGGCAATGAGAGTAGGATGGGAAATTACGGAATCGGGCATCGGAATCCACGGGGCCAGATGCTGGCCGACTTTTTGGAGAAGGAGGGACTCTATATGATGAACTCCTTCTATAAGAAACCTGTGCATCGCAAATGGACCTGGATTAGCCCCGATGATGTAACAAAAAACGAGATAGACTTCATCATGTCCAGCAGGAGAGATATATTCAATGATGTCTCCGTGATCAATGCTCTGAAAACCGGGAGTGATCACCGAATGGTAAGAGGCACATTGAATCTAAATGTGAAACTCGAACGATTGCGATTGATGAAGTCTACGCTCCGACCAGCACCTATCCAGATCCAAAATTCAGAGATCTTCCAGCTTGAACTCCAGAACCGCTTCGAATGCCTAGGTGAGTGTGTAGACGTGGACGATTATAACGACAGAATCGTGGAAGCTGTCCACACGATTGGATCCAAACACTACAATATCCGTCGTGCAAAAAGAACCAACAAGATCTCAGACTCTACCCTAAAGCTAATGGAGGAAAGACGCGCGATAGTCTTGCAATCCGCAGGTGACGCTTCTCAGTATCGAGCAATCAATAGGCAGATCTCAAGATCATTAACTCGCGACATACGCCGATTCAACACCAAGTGTGTCGAAAAGGCTATCGAGAAAAACAAAGGCTCGAAAGTGTTCGCGAGGGATCTGTCTATTGGTCAAAGTCAACTGATGAAGCTGAAGACCGAGGATGGAAGGATCGTATCGTCCAAATCCGAGCTGACGGGAGAGGTGGAGAAGTTCTACGGACAGTTATACACTACAACACAGCAACCTGTCATAAGTCTGGCCCATGACCCAAGAGCCAAATTGACCCGACATTACACCGAAGATATCCCGGACGTTAGCCTGTACGAGATTCGAATGGCCCTGAAACAGCTGAAAAATAACAAGGCGCCGGGAGATGACGGAATTACAGCTGAGCTCCTTAAAGCAGCAGGTTTACCTATGCTAAGGACTCTGCAAAAGCTTTTCAATTCCGTCATACTCGAAGGCAAAACGCCAAAGGCATGGCACAGAGGTATGGTTATACTCTTTTTTAAGAAGGGCGACAAGACCTTGCTAAAGAACTACAGGCCCATCACGCTTCTGTGTCATGTTTATAAGCTGTTTTCGAGGGTTATTTCAAACCGTCTCGCTCGCAGGTTTGACGACTTTCAACCGCCCGAACAAGCCGGATTTCGTAAAGGCTTCAGCACCATAGACCACATACATACGCTGCGGCAAGTTATACAGAAAACCGAAGAGTATAACCAGCCCCTATGCTTGGCGTTTGTGGACTATGAAAAAGCCTTTGATTCGATCGAGACCTGGGCTATGCTACAGTCGCTCCAGCGGTGCCAAATTGACCATCGGTACGTCGAAGTGTTAAGGTGTCTGTATGAAAACGCCACCATGTCAGTCCGTCTCCAGGACCAGAACTCGAAACCCATCCAACTGCAGCGAGGTGTGAGACAGGGGGATGTCATATCCCCGAAACTGTTCACCGCTGCACTGGAAGACGTTTTCAAACTCATGGACTGGAACGGACTCGGCATCAACATCAACGGCGAGTACATCACCAACCTCCGATTTGCCGATGACATTGTAGTCATGGCTGAAACCCTGGACGACTTAAGCAGGATGCTGAATGACCTCAGTAGAGGCTCTGAAAAAGTAGGTCTAAAAATGAACATGGACAAGACGAAAATCATGTTGAACAACCATGTTATACCCACTCTTTTAAAAGTAGGAGACTCTACGCTCGAAGTTGTTGACGAATACGTCTACCTAGGACAAACGGTCCAGTTGGGTAGATCCAACTTTGAGAAAGAGGTCACTCGTCGGATCCAACTTGGTTGGGCAGCGTTCGGGAAGTTACGTTATATCTTCTCATCCAAACTACCGCAGAGTCTCAAGACGAAAGTCTTTGACCAGTGCGTGTTGCCAGTGATGACATATGGAACAGAGACGTGGTCGCTTACTATGGGTCTCGTAAGAAAGCTCAAAGTTACCCAAAGGGCAATGGAAAGAGCCATGCTCGGAGTTTCCCTGCGTGATAGAATCAGAAATGAGGAAATCCGCAGGAGAACCAAAGTAACCGACATAGCCCACCGAGTTGCCAAACTTAAGTGGCAATGGGCGGGGCACATAGCTCGCAGAACTGACGGCCGTTGGGGCGGAAAGGTTCTTGAGTGGCGACCACGTACCGGAAAACGCAGCGTTGGCAGGCCTCCCACAAGATGGACCGACGATCTGGTGAAGGTCGCCGGAAATCGTTGGATGCGGACGGCGCAAGACCGGTCTTTGTGGAGATCCTTGGGGGAGGCCTTCGTCCAGCAGTGGACGTCCTTCGGCTGATATGATGACTGACGGATTGTTTTCGATGGAAGCTTGTAACTAAATACGTGTGTATTTTATTGTTCCGTCCTAACTACTGGCTACAGAGGGCAAATGCCATATAAAAAAGGATATTTTATTAACTACCAACTAAGATTATAAAGCAATACAGTATGTTGATATTGATATTTTAAAGTTGTTTTACGGAGTCCTTATTATCTCGTCCTTTGTCCATCATCCCTTAGTCCATTGAAAAGGCACATTTAAGGTTCGTTTTTTCAGAGGACGCAATCGACGCATTTTTTTGATTTTGCAGGACCTATGGTTGCTGATCTCAGATGGTCGTAGACGATTCTGTAGAATTTCTCTGGACCTCGTGTACCAATCGATAGTAGGTAATTAGTAATCGAGCAGTCTTCATTCGAATTATTTGATATCAACGTAGGTAATAATTATTAAATGGAATGTGTATTAAATTACGAGCTGATTAGACAGAAGATGCTCTATGTTGCTGTGATAGTAGTTCCAAAGCTATAGCGCTAATGTCCTTTGACGTTGAGTTACTTAGACACATCTTAGGTAATATAATAATAATTAACGAGTCTATACTGGGTATCTTACACGAGTATGCATTCTATGTCCTGGGCTTGTCTACAAGTAGATTACCTAATTTAATAACTATAAATATAAATATAAATTTTAGTTGAAATTATATTTTAGTTAATTTTGCGAACATCGTTGTTGTTCTGGAAACGTGCGCCTGAACTATTGAATGTCATGTTTATTTATTTTGCTTTCGCGGATCTCAATGTTTTTTTTATGTAAAGAAGATTACTTATGTTAGTCCTCACATCAGCTATCGGTGAAAGATCAGTTAAAATAAGTAGGACCAACCGTTACAGATTTTTGCAAGAACAAATATACAGACAGACAAAAGAAAACAGAAATAGTGAAACTTTTTAATGTAAGAACCGTATGCATACATAGAGATATACATATATATAATTATATATGTATGTATGTAGTAGCTACATACACATACTATGTTCTTACATACTTTTATAATAAGTATGCATTTAGTGAATAGTTGTTAAATTGGAATTACAAACATAAACTTACACTTCAATTTTATTAATTAATAGGCATGTGTATAAATTGTTATCACACAAAAATAATAGAGGTGACAGTGTGTGGATTTGTGAGTGTGTATAGGTATATATTTGTTTCCACGTACCTACGTATACCTACCTATCTGCAACAGCTGATTGGAATGAAATTAAATACGTAGTAAGTAAATTACCTCAATTGACACTTAAGCTATTTTTATCCCGTTAAAATTATTGGTTCCCGTGGAATACTTAATGTAATGATTCATTTGCATCAATCTTATTTAAGAAATGGGCAACACGCCGCGGGGCGCATCTAAAATAGATGGATACGAGTACAAGTTTTGTTGACTTGAAATTAAATTGATTTTGGAAATATAATATTATGCTCTCCACCTGTGAAATTATTGGAACTTTTGGGAGATTTGGAAGCTCTGGTTTTTGACCGACTTTAAAAAACGGGGCAGTTTCTCAATTCGGCTGTAGGTATGTTTTTGAAGTGAAAACTTCTTTAGGCGCGCCAAGATAGATTTTTCGGGGGCTGTGAATTGATTTCATTCGTCACGCTCACGCGAGCGTGACGATGATAAGATGATAAGAAAGCTTCGGGTAAACTCGGGACCATGGCTATTGGCCATCTAGAAATACGTCAGCCAATCGGAAATGCTGAAAGGGCGTGGACAGGCCATTATGGCATGGCCATCTAGAAACGCATCATCCAATGGGAAATGCTGACGCATTTCTAGATGGCCATGCCAAGATGGCGAGACCACGCCCTCCGGTTATAGCCATGTAGTTTCCAAGGTTATCAAATTCTGAGTTATAAGTTTTCACTTCTATCGGCAGTTCCTATGACTGCCAATTGGTTTGGTAGACCATACTTTGGACACACCCCGGACACTCGGCCTAAAATCTATACAGACGGTGCAGTTGACATACCTACACTCACACAACTACGCATATGTCGTTCGAACACATTTACGCATGAGTGCGTGTCATCTAGGGTTACTAAATTATTTTAGTAAGTTAAGTACACTTACCCAAAGAGAAAACTTTATTCTGACAATATATTAATTAATCACTCCACATATTTCGCGTATTTCATTATAGACTAGTCACAGAACATTAGATTAGCTATAACTACGTTCATAAGATGCATTAAAAAGCGGTATCACAGTTTACTATATCAGAGTATTATACACTGCACAAACTACTTATTAATTATTAACACATCATGTCAGCGACCAGTAAAGAGAAAGCACATGATTTTTCAACTCAAAACTCCAAATTAAATGTTGTAAACAAACATTACGAATTGTTATCAACTATGGCCGATAATGTTGCTAGTTCCGGATTTAATTTATTACTAATGCTTAAAAGAATATTACTTTTGTATGTTGATAAATAGTGATTTATTTATTCGCATTATAGTAAGGATCACATAAAACTTTAAATATTGTGAATTTGCGCCGAATAAACAAAAATCGGTTTCAATTTTAAATTAAATTCAGAAACTTACTTGACCAAATTTCAACGACGATCATAAAAAACTTGAACAAAAATAAACGAAAGTAATTTTTAGTTTTGTTTTCATATTTCAAAACTATGATCTACCAAAAAAAAAAAGAAACATCATAGAAGACATGGCCCAAATCGTACCCCGACCTCGGCACAAAATAATTGTATCTAATCTCAAAAAAATCTAATAATTGTATGCAAATATATTTTAGGAAAAAAAATTACACCACTCCCATAACCCAAATTAGTGGCTAACATGTTTTTTTATCAGTGTAGTTTTGTAGGCGTTTTTTTTTAAAGTTCACCAATACTGTTTGCAATCCGATGTAATCATCATCATCATAACATCTTAGCATATACCTCTCTTCAAGTACGCCTCATATCCCAGGCCTATGCTAGTGCTGTGCTTGTGCTAGTACTTGTCCAGATTTGACCCGCGATGTAAGCATACTGATAATTGAATACAAAGTCCAAAGTACATTACCAAAAATAAGCGTATTATCATGAATTATTTTACTTACACTCGTTAAATTTGAATTCAATTCCAAGGCCACCCATCGCGAAAAGAACCTAAGCATATTCGTGCATTGTTTGATATATATCTTTATGACTCAGCCGGTATATATTATTTTTATATCATTAACACCAAATTATACAATATATTTTGTTCCATAAAACGAGCTTTTGACACGAACTTCTACAGGCAAAAAAACGCAGGTTAGCCACTCAAACGGATGATGATGATAGTTTAGAATATTATTACTAATAACTTAAAATCCGAGGTACATCAAAAAACCCAGGTGTGGCACCTGGGTTTTTTCAATGTGATTTGGGCTTATGTCTTTTGTTTCACAATAAATGGAGCTATCACGTAACAAACATATAAACGAATTGAGATCCGTCTCCTTTTTTGAAGTTGGTTAAAAATGAAACTAAATCGTAGTAGTACCGGTAGTACTAGAACCGGTAAAGTTTATAAGTCAATGTCAAAACCGTTAATTACTGAATAAGTTTTAGTTTAAAAATATCGTTAATTTTTTTTTGGAACTATCCATTCCAATAGTCAATGTACTCGTATCCTCTTACTGCTTTTAATGAACGGTTGTTGCGAAATCTTAAATAAGCATACTACTAGATGAAATCCTATATTCATTGTTCACTACTAACCGACATAATATATACATGGACGCACATAAAAGTACAGATAGTCTAATATAGAACCTCTTTCTTTTATTTGAGTCGGTTGAATGCTAAGAAATAATCAGTTACCAATAAATCTGAATAGTAGCAATCTTAGTAAAAAAATCCACTAAATTGGCAACACTAGTGACTAGTGACTTCGTAAATTCCGCGCCATCACTCGTTACCATACGTTATTGGCGCCACTGACGTATTTCACAACGATTAACGAAAGCCGCAGTTTAAAAACAACGAGTTTAATAATTTCGTCACAGGACTTCAGTGTTGGCGCGTACTTCTAACCAGAATAGCTTAACACAGTTTTAAAAATGATTCAATCTTTGTAATAATTCTTATGAAATGAAAAATCTCTTATTGTTGTTTCGTATAATAGAAGAAAAATTTGGTACCATTTTGTTAAATAATACAGCATCATGGTCGTATTCTCATAGAAAATTATCGTCCGATATAACCCTTCGTTGAGTGATTCTCGCGTCCTTGCGGGGTAGGAAGCTTGAAACTGGCGGGGGGTGGGGAGTGTCCGTTCTATCTGTATTATCTATTCTATGCTTTGGAGGTGGTCCAGGTTATCCAAGTCGGTCTAGCGATGTTGGAAAAAGCAATAAGAATCTAAAACTTACATACATCGCTGACTTTTTCGTTCACGGCGAAACCACGCTTTCAATGGAACAGTAGGTATCTTTAGTTGGTTGTACTAAATTTGTGAAATTTAGTAGAGTGTCTAAGTTTAGTTTTTAGTTGAAGACCGTGTTTATTTATTCGCAGAAAATTAAATTATTAATTTTCCCAATTAATAGTACGCATGATAAATTAAAACATTAAATTAATATGGACACAATTTTAATACATCCAGCCTCTCGTATGGAAGAAGATAAATAACATTTTGTGAATATTTAGTTAAATAGAAGACTACCCGATATCATCTAAGATCATGATATTAGCCATAAAATCAATATCTCTACCAATATCCGAGGCACCTGAAAATTTGAGTACACAAACCTTGAATAGCCATTGTGTTTAATTTGTTCAGGTTTTAGTTACAATTATTTATCGTCAAACTTGTAATTGGTGCTCGAAGGCTGTTACGCAGAATGTTCATAATTGGCTCTGAAAATTATACGGTTTTGTAGAATTTATCGGTAACAGGTCTACACTCGTATTCTATAGTTCACGGTTCATCTAGACTATACTAGATTATAACGGAGACTGTTTCTTTCTTTTCTTCTCCAATAAAGTCCGTTTTGATATTTAAAGATTCTAGAACGTAACTTGAAACGAAACTGAAAGAGACAAAATTACCTGCATACATTTTTATGATTTTTTTTTTGTGTGTACGATGTGAACTAATAGGCTATAAAGTATTTTACTTTCCATCCTGCGTTCTTCAATTTGAACGCATATTTGTTGAAGTCATACTTCTTTTGGTGCGTTTGGAAATAATTACAGGTTTATAGATACCTAATTCAATTTTTACGGTGCACATATCGACATCATGAGGGTGTGTAACGGGGGGATGCTATGCGAGTTGGCTTCAAGTGGTTCTACTGCCTAGCCCACTTTGAGCCACCGCAGAAGGAACGTTTGCTGCTTCCGAAACGTTGAGGGAGTATCTATAACTTCTTGCGTTCGTACATAAATACACACTTTTTATTTTTGCACTTACGAAGAATATCCAAATAATTTAACAGTCATTATTCAGGTAAAACTATTTACATTAATAATTACTTATAGGTACAATATAATTTGAACGCAGTTAAACGTTTGCGTCGTAACTTAGTAGATTATGTTGATATAGATATAACTTACATTTTATAAAATTGGACAGGCAGATATCTTTCTCACGGAATTTAAACTTAAAAAAATGTGATATTGCGTGTTTGCTCACATAAAAATATTGTAGTAAGTACACCGTCGAATGTATTAACATATCATTGACATAAAATATGGTTAGATATATTTTTCACACAAGACGATTTAAACCCACATTATGCAAAGCTATGGGAAGCATATATTATACCTACCTGTAGCATATAATTGTAAATCCACACTTATGACACATAAACACTTTTTTTTTGTTTTTTTTTTTTTTGTTTTTATAGCATAGAGTGACGAGACGAACAGGTCATGTGCCTGATGGTAAGCAACATGCCTGCCACATAACAGCACAGTAACACGCAGCTATTGGAACATGATAGTCCAAATCATTACCTAGCACTGCACTGCGCTCGTCACCCAGAGATCTAAGATATTATGTCTCTAAGCCCTGTAATTGATCTGGAATCATTGCCCTTCAAACCGGAACACAGTAATGTGAGATATGAGATAGAGCGACGATACTAGCAAGACGTGTAGGTACCTGATGCCTGGCGATACCTACACATAATGACGCATAATTCTTGGTTTCTTTTCTCACGATGTTTTCCTTCACCGTTACTGCCAGTGGTAACAAACTTATTCATATGCACTTGAAAAAACACTCAAGAGGTTCATGCGAGATTCGAACCAATTTCCTCAAAGTTGTGACCCTACCAGGCCACCACGGCTTCAAGCCCTGGACTTTAGCGTACCTAGTATTTGAACATGAAGAGTTCAAATAACTGTACATATAGGTATACTGCACTGTGCTATGCAAAAGTTGATTTGTTAGAACTATATTGCTGAAGTTTATTGAAATTCCTAGTGACCGTAAGTACTATAACACTATTGTCATATTAACTCACCATTATACAATTTTATGAATTCCACATTATATAGGTACTCAGTACCTCAAACACGCCATCGAATACCCGTGAAGGCGATCGAGAATCTCATTTGATATTCTATGAGAATGTGGGAATCGACGTGTTTGTTATATTCCGTCTGATATTAAGTACCTATAGGTACTAATCTTCTTGTGGATTCACTGGGTTTTATATTAGAAATGCAGCACACAGCACACGCAAGGCGTTCATACACAAGGCTAGTCTGCCGTGCAGGTTTTAAAACGCAGTATGAGCAAAAACACGGTTTTGAATAAACAGCGAAAAACTTTTTGATTCGTTTTTGTATCATGTTACAAGGTTTTATGATGGATGTTTTGATGGCCATTTGACGCATCTGATATCTAAAAATGACTTCACGTATTCAAATACGTACTTAGGTGACTATATCATAATTAAAAACGATTTTGAAAAAAATATGCCAAAAAACGAGCAGTTACTACACTTAAAATTTAGTAAAAAAGTTCGCAAAGTCAGATTGAAGTGCAGTAATTTGAGTTTGTACTGCAAAATTATCCGTGACTTGTACAACTCTGGCATTTAAAATGCAGTATTAGATATATTTTACTGCAGTTTAATGTGTGTTTTGATTTAAATGTAGGAGCAGTATGTAAACAATTATTGGCTAAATTAGTACACTACTTATTTTGTGGAGTAAAAAATAGATAATGACAAACAGAATCACTTTTATTAAAGAAGAAGTAAGTAAATAAATCAATGCTTAATTAGATTTCCCTAAATATCACTCTTATTGTTATTATTAGACTATTTTAGTTCAGACCTTTAAGATATCCTAACAATTGAGGTAAGTCAGACTCACAGAATATGGTAATTAAAACTTAAATTATTATAATCATTTATAGTTAACATTTTGTAAGTAAAACTAATGAGATCTTTCAATAGAATTGCACAGACATATTCACTTAAATGACGGTAGTCACAAAAGAAAGAACAGTAAGAAAAGAAAAATAAGAAAGAAAAGTAAGAAAGAAAAGTATTTTTTTTTATCGCGTATAGGTCCGCGTTTGACCACAAACTCGCCTGATGATAAGCCACAGTGTGGTTGAAGATGACGCACGTTGACCTAGAAAGTACCTTTTCACTATGACCTTGAAAAGTTTTAGATTGTATCTCTCAGGGAACAAGGAAAATAACAACATATATTATTCTAAAAAGCAAAATATATTTTAATGCTCTTCTTCAGCATGTTTTAATAAACTAACTATAGGTAATATATTATTTTACGTATACACAAAAGGTTGAGAGATAAACGTCCTCATCTTTATCAAAGACAAAGTTTTCTTCACCATCGTCAGTTTCTGCAGTAGAAACTGGAATATTTCTCCAGAAAGTAATTCGGTTTTCGGGCAAGTCGAAATATAATTGTGACTTTCTTGTATTTGAGTTAATTCGGTAGGGGCAAGAATGGATTGCTGATTGATAGTTGAGTAGAGAGCTGGTTGGATAATGTCTGCATGAAAAAAGCTGAATTTCCTAAAACTAGTTGCGGCGAAGCTGGTTGCAGTGGAAGCAGCGATTGCGACAAAGTAATTTATGTAAAGGCTGGTTGTGTTTGAGGTACCTGCTTCAAAGCTGGTTGCAAATGATCTTCTGATTTCATAAAATTTATTTTTACTGGTTGCATGAGTTGGCTGTTAGATAGATCTTGGGTTAAGTCGTATTTTTGTGTGTTATTGTAACAATGGCTAAATTCAAATGTACTGTTTTCAATGTTTTTGCTATCTAAGTACTTTATTTTTATAGTTTTGCGATCGTCATCTCTGTTGGGACGCGACTGACCGAGCGACAAATCCTAGTTAGAATGCAGTAAACTACTCCAAAAAAGAAGTAGAATATCATAAAATGCTCAAATTACCAACTATCATGCAGTAAAATCGACTTTTACTGCAATTTAGGGTGCAATATATTATTATTTCAGTATCAAAAATTATCGATTATTCTGCAGTAAATAACTCAAATACTGCAATTTAATTGGTTACATTCACAACAAAAAGTAGCTGTAGATAAATATAAAGAACAGTTTTATTAATTTTACTGCATTTTACTTTGTTTAACCCATGTGGGAAAAATAGGTAATGCTTTTTAAAACATGGCATCATAGTACCTTACTGCATACTAGTCTGTAATTCATTGCGAAAAGTAATTAAAACCAACTTTGCAGTACTCATATTTTCAGTACATTAGCTATTTACTGCATATTAGTTTGTGTGGTCACTACGTTTTTAAGATGTAGTTAACCGATTTTTTGTAGTGATAATAAGATTTACTGCGCTTTACTTAGAAAAACAAAGAGTCATGGCAGACGTAATTGCTATTACTGTATTTTAGATGGTTTTACATTAAGTAGAGTTTGCATAAAATATGACTAGTTACTGTGTTGAGGGAGCTGTTTTTTACTATCTTATAGTCGGAAAATTCAAAAATCGATTTCTTCATTCGATTTCTTATGACGAGCCCATTACGGTTCAATATTAAACTCAATATCGTCAAAATGTCGAATACTGCGTTTTAAGCGCTGCACGGCAGTAGTGTAGATAGATATATAGATAGATAGATACGAGGGTCAAACTGAAAGTTCTTAGAACTGGCCACTTATAAACAATATAATAAAAAAATAATTCTATAATTTGAAAATAGAACTCTTTGCCAATATTACTGAGTATATACTTCATTCATTTGTCATTTGTTTTACGATTTGGCGGCAAATTGAAAATTGTCTGTGTCACGTCAACATGAATTTAACACGAGAAAATTTTCATGCAATGATTTTTTATGACTTTCGGTGTCATTTAAGTCAACAAGAAAGTTATGATAGACTACGATTGGCCTTTCACGATGAAGCCCCATCTCGTGCGACTGTTTACAACTGGTTTAATGAGTTTAAACGTGGTCGCACTAATCTCACTGATGATTTACGTGAGGGACGGCCTTCTACGGCGACGACTGAAGATAACATCTGTGTTGTGCGGCGTATGATAGAGACTGACAAAAGAGTGACCTATCAGCAGATTCGGACAAGCTTAGGCATCGGTATGAGTCAAGTGCACAAAATCCTACACGAACATTTAGCGGTCAGGGAGCTTTGCGCCCGGTGGATACCTCATAATTTGACTGAGGCTCAAAAACTCCATCGTGTGGATTGGTGCCGTAAAATGATTGAAAGATTTAACGGAGGTGACTCAAATGCTGTGTTCGACATACTAACAGGTGACGAAAGCTGGATTTACTGTTATGATCCTGAAACCAAAAGACAATCTGCTCAGTGGGTGTTTCCTTTCGAGGAGTTGCCAACTAAAGTGAAGGGAGATCGAAGTGCGGGGAAAAAAATGGTGGCCTCGTTCTTTGGAAGGATAGGTCATTTCGCAACAATTGTGTTAGAGGATCAAAAAACAGTTTCTGCAGAATGGTACACTACCAATTGTTTGCCACTTGTCTTGGAAAAAGTTCGAGAGAAACGACCTCGCAGTAGGATCCTCCTTTACCACGACAACGCCTCATCGCACACCGCCAAGCGAACGATCGACTATTTGGCGACATCAAACGTTGAATTACTGGGTCACCCGCCGTATAGCCCCGACCTCGCGCCTTGTGATTTTTATTTATTTTCAATAATTAAAGAAAAACTTAAAGGAAAGCGGTTTATGAATGCTGAAGAAGCGGTGGCTGCGTATCGCGATGCCATTGAAGAGACCCCTAAGGACGAGTGGGCAAAGTGCTTTTCCCAGTGGTTCCATCGCATGCAGCGGTGTATTGACGTGAATGGACAATATTTTGACAAGATATAATAAAACTAATAACTGGCTAATGTAATCAGTTTTTGATTTTCTAAGAACTTTCAATTTGACCTCGTAGAAACTCTTTATTGTGATACAGACAAATTAATAAAATTACAGCGAAATACTTATGAACTAGCACCAATAGCGGCGGCCTTATTGCTAAGAGCAATCTCTTCCAGGCAACCATCACAAAGGAAAAAAGCCTACACACAAATTATGTATTTGTGGGGGCGAGGGGCGAGCGACATTAATTAAAAAACTATTAAACAAATATTACTAAAATAAAACAATAAATATTCACCAATAAACAAACAATAATATGCTACCATAACATTTAAAACTTACATAAATACATCATACTTACATAAATGTATCTTTTTCCTTTTACAACATACCTATACCGACGGTTGAGCAAGACATGCACCAAATGGTAAATAGCAATACACATGCCACACACCCATAACAAAACAGTGCTAGGTATGTATTTGAACATGAAGATCTCAAATTTCTGCCTGGCACTGTACTGGGCTCGTCACCTAGATATGTATAAGATGACTAGCAGTGCCCCGCGGGTTTACCCGCGTAGTTCCCGTTGTTTTATCGGGATAAAAAGTATCAATCACGTCCTAACGTATGAACGGATCGGGCTGAAATTTGGAACACAGATAGATTATAGTCTGGAAGAACACATAGGCTAGTTATCCCGGAAAAACAACGGGAACCGCGCTTCTACCGCCTAACTAAATCGTTATCTGCTGTCTCTATCATTTCAAGCGAAAAGAAAAGAGAGAGAAACATCAAAGCTATGACATTTTTCGTTCGGCGGTAGACCTCCGGGAACTACGCGGGTAACACCGCAGGGCGCTACTAGTTTATAATATTAGTAGGATTTATCTCATGTAATTTATTATTATAATTTCTGGAAACATTGTTCGAACCGGAACACAGTAAATTACACATTACTGTTTAACAGTCAAATTACTGACAAAGGTGTGGTTCTTCCCTTACTAAGTAAAAAGTCATACTCCTACAAGCACTAATAAAATTGGTAGGTATCTATCTGATTTTTTTATGTTTGTATTTTGAATTCTTGTTTTTAGTTTAGTATTATGTGCTTTATACTTACAACACAACTTTTTACTAACCATCCAATAAGCACGGGATATAAATTACAATAAATTTAAAACTATCTTTGTACATTCACATAATTGTATGGAAAAATACGCATAGGCGCATGCATAGATATAAATTATAAATCAAAAGATGTACCCTGAGCACTTTAAAATTGTTGTCAAACTGCGTCTCAGTGTGTAGCGTGAGTGGTTTATAACTACTTGACCCCTAGAATCACTAGCGGCGAGGTGTGTTGCGGTTCTACTTATTTTGGTTATTGACATTGAATATCGATCGATATAAATGTCCGGCGTTCACCGCTTCCTACAGTCGACTAAAATGGAAAGAGTGAGCTCACTCTTCCCATCGATAACATAATTCCGTGCGCCTGAAGTTTGGGAAGGCATATCCTTTGATTTATATCGATGAGCGCATGCGGGTTTCGAACCTACGGCTTCACGATTGTGAAATTGGGCGGTCTCACCACTAGGTCACCAGGGCTTGTTTTTTAAATTACAGTAATGTAGCAAGTATTTGAATAACATAGGCTACTTTTTACCAATATTTGTTGAATCTTACAGTACAAAGAGTGACTGCGGTGCGCATCTAGTATAGGTAGGAGTATGTAGTCTGTTTTATCGGACAATTTGACCCATTCACCTAATTTGTGGGGATTCCAATAATCCATGATACTTTAGCTTTCATAAGCCAATATTTGGTAATTTATTTCGCGTTTGCCTTTCCATCGATATTTAAAGATTTATGCCTGCGTTTATATACATTATACATACGTTTAGTCATTTTTTATTTTTATGTTTTAATTAACGGCTTTTGACCCAATCGGTTAGGTCGAACATATAAATGTAGAGCCTAATTTTTGAAATATCTTAATTTTTGAGATTTGCATTAAAAAATCAGTCCTCCATTACAACCACTTTTGAAGTGAAATCTTCTTTTGGTGCACCATAGACAGATTTTTCGTGGGCTGTGAATTCACCTCAAGCATCAGAGCATCACGCTAGGGAATGAAAGAAATCTTCGGGTAAACTCGGGGCCAATGCGTCAGCATTTCCCATTAACCATATAGCAATGAAAGAAATCTTCGGGTAAACTCGGATGATCTAGATGGCCATGGTCATGGCCATGGTAGCATACATATAGGCTACGGCTAATAAAATTATACTTACAGATAGGGCTATAGCTTTAGAGTAATAAAATATTTAAAAACCAATTATCCCTTTTTTGTCATACAAATTGCCTTATGTACGAGTATGATAGAAGGCGGTATAGAGTAAGTCATTGTAATTTAAACAAAAAAAACAAAGTAAAATTTTGTTTTGAACGCACCCCAAACAATGCCGCTCTATCCACAATTATTGAAACTATTTCTTTTAAACCCACGCCCTACATTCCAAGCCATGTCAGGTAAACATTTCAAAACACACGTCCACAAACATCGACATTCATCATATTTATTAGCAGCTAAGATCCATGGGAATTAGTACCATGCTCACGTAAACGTATGCACGTACGCGCCTACTTAGAAAGATTTGGTAGCTTTTGGTAGATTATTTAAAAAATACGGACGTAAGTCTTTTTAAGCTGTTTTCACACCCGTGTCGTACCTGCCGCGTTAATCCGGCGAGACCTCGCAGGAATATTAATTTGTCGAGCCCGACTCCGTGGGGATTCTGACGATGCTTGAATATTCTGTCTTGGAAATCTTCGCGACAGCATAGTGTGTAATGGACTCTATTTAGGATGTACTGTTTTAACGAACATTATCCATTGATATTTTTTATTTTATTTTCTTGTATCGCGTTAATCGTAATCTATCTATAGGTACCTACTTATCCTATAAAAATCCTACAAACTTAACACTGCGGCTATGTTCGATATTCCATAACTTTACTACGAGTATGTTTGGTGTTGCTAAAAATATAAAATATGAAGTAGCTAAACTCGAACATGAATATATTTTTGTGTGGAAAAACAAATTCACTCGGTTTGTGTAATGGCCACCCATCCAAATCCATCCATCCAAATATTTTTACGTAAGTACTACTAATCTATACTAATATTATAAAGAAGTAAAGTTTATGTGTTTGTTAAATTAATTGTAAGGGGTAATCTCGGGATCTAATGAACCAATTTAAAAAATTCTTTCACCAATAGAAAGCCACATTATTGCTGAGTGTCATAGGTATATAAAAAACGAAAAATAAAAAGGCTTTTACGTGGTAGTCCGTTTTCAAAGTGAATCGGAGAAAAAACGGTCGAATGAAAGCGTTTCTTACGCACGCTGCCTTAACTATGAAAGATATATTTTTGAGTTTTAGAGAAAAGATGTGGAGCTTAAAAATGCCTACAAAAAAGTCAACTACAGCATTTGTCTAACATTTATTTAAGTTACAAAAAGTAGTTTTTTTAATATTAGTAGGTACAGATAATGTGGTCCTCATGGAATTCGTTTATCGCAAATCCCGCAGAAAATGTTTTTTCTTTCGGACAGAGTTACTTTCGAATTTTGTATTAGCATGCACATGACACTCTGTACTAAAAAAGGAATTTTAACATTATGCCCAACGAAGTGGGCACGGGTCAGCTAGTGTACTAATAAGTTCGCAAGATCAACGTACGCGAACGAATTAGCGGGTTCAGCTAGTTTGGAATATAATTATATTATAGTTTACTAGCGGTCCGCTTCGGCTCCGCCCGTGGTTGATAATATACCTATAGCCTATAGCACTCAATGATCGCGTAAATATCCAACCGTGAAATAAATTTTGAAACCAGACCATTAGTTTCTGAGATTAACAACGAAACACAAAAAACCTCTTCAGCTTTATAATATTAGTTACGTATTCCAATTATTTTTACGTAAGTACTACTAATACTACTTAACTGTGAGCCTCATAACAAAGCTCAAAGTCACACAGCGAGCTATGGAGAGAGCTATGCTCGGAGTCTCTTTGCGCGACAGAATCCGTAATGAGGATATTCGCAAAAGAACGAAAGTGGCCGACATAGCTCAAAGAGTAAGCAAGCTGAAGTGGCAATGGGCAGGCCACATCGCTCGCAGAACTGACAACCGATGGGGAAGAAAGGTTCTCGAGTGGCGACCACGAACCGGAAGACGCAGTGTTGGACGGCCTCCCACTAGATGGACAGATGACCTAACAAAGGTCGCTGGAAACCGCTGGTTGCAGGTTGCGCGGGACCGTTCGTTGTGGAAATCTAGGGGGGAGGCCTATGTTCAGCAGTGGACGTCTTGCGGCTGATGATGATGATGATGATGACTACTAATCTACTAATAAGTTCGCAAGATCAACGTACGCGAATGAAGTAGCGGGTTCAGCTAGTTTTAAATATTCTCTCTTGGAAATTGTCGCGTCAGTAGGCACCTATAGTGTGTAATGCGCTCTATTTGGTATGTAAGTAGGTACTGTTTTTGCGAGTGTTATCCGCTAATATTTTGAATTTTAAACATCTTTTATAATATCATGTTAATCGTTAATCCGAATATTTTCTTTTGAAAATCGCCGCAATAGTCTACATTGTGTGTAATGTGCGCTTTATTTTCGCATGAAGGCACTGTTTTTACGAGTGTTATTCAGTGATATTTTGAACTTTAGGTAATTTTCTTATTACGAAAAGTACGTGATAAGTCAGTTTGAGCATACTAATATTTGTTATGTGGTTTGAGTTCGAGTATGAGTATTTTTTGTCTCTTATTGTGAAATATTACTTACACACTTTTTTAATTTGTAAACGATGCAAAAGAAAATATTTTCCTGTTGACAATGTTGTATTTGTGGCGGGAAATTTCGATTCTCGAATTCGAAGCTAAATAAATTTAAAAGCGCCGTAGATTTATAACCACGTGCTTAAAAAATTACCCGCCATGTTTGACGCTGAAAATGAACTAAGTAGGTATAATAAATAATTAAACCTTAGTTTCAAAAAAACGAGGTTACGCCGAATACCAAGGTGGCCTAATAATTAGATCGTGCGATTCACAATCTTGAATCGTAGATTCGAATCCCACCTGCACCACTGAGTATTTTTCTAAGAGCAAATGTACAAGTTTGTCATCACCACTGGCTTTAACGGCGAAGGAAAGCATTGAAGGAAGGCATGTAGGTACCAAGAATCTTTCGAAGTCATGCGTTATCTGCCAACCGAATTAGGCCAGCATGGTGGAGTATTCAATCTCTCCAAGCGAGAGTTGATCCCGAGTCCCAGCACTCCGAGCAGAACCTTTAGTAATTTGCTGACGCCGAATGCATCACTATTATTCACTATGAGCATAGCAAAAATGTGAAAAAAAGTCGGTGGGATTTTGACGCGTAGTCCAGTTCAAAATGCATTTTTGTAAGGAATATACAACATTTACTTGGCAACCAGCCGTTTCCAGAATAAAAAAAAATGTATATGTGATGGCGGAGATTTTCTTAGTACCTACCTACTACTCCGCCACAATTATTATTTATAGTTATACTAGGAGATTCTGCTGTATATACAACGACCTTCACCAAGCTGTTTTTTTAATGAAAAGTATTTTATATTCAATTTAATATTATGTCAACAAATATTATTGCAAATGGGTTGTCTAATAAAATTCAGTCCAGTATATATGATTAATTAACAATTTAAAAAAAACATTTCATTTAAATTGATGTAATTTTTGAAAACACTGTTTTACATTATTACTTATTATTTTGGCTTTAGTCATTGCTTACGAAATCTCATTACGAATTTCAACCCCTGAAGATATGAAACAGGAAAACAGTTTTTTTTTATTCCTTAAACATATTCGCATAAAATTTCGCATGAATTGAGCATAATCAAAATAATGAGTAGGTAACGTATTACAGTGTTCTTCATTACCTATTCAACCTCCAAAGGGACGAAATAATGGGTGAAAATTTGTTTGAAACTTTTGATTCTTTTAACTATTTACAAATAAGTATTTATTTGCATGAGATTTTGTAAGCATTGAGTAAAGCTAAAATAATAAGTATCTAATGTAAGTTTTTTCAAAAATTCAATCATAAGTGAAATGTTGAAAAAAATAATTTAATTGTTAATTAATTAAGTATATTTTAGACTAAATTTTTTAATACAACCAATTTGCAATCTATTTGTTGTCGTATTAAACTGGATATAAATACTTTCAATCCAATCCAAATCCAAAACAGCTCGGTGAAGGTCGTTGCCATCTGTGAAGTATGATCAGCCAGAATAAAACTACGGTGAAGTCTTAAAAAAAATTTTTGACAACCTTTTTGGAAGTCGAAAAAATAAAGTATAATCCAAATTTGTTTCGCAAAAAATTTACCCCTACTTTTGTGTAGCGAGTGAAGACAATACTGGAAGCATTATTTATTCATTAAACATAATTACATACTGAGAATATGTATCCTGAGGCTTATCACATTTTTTATTCTAATTAGCATGTTACAAACACTTTTCCTTTGTACTTTGCAAAGCTATAATTATACGTGTATATATGATACGCGGAATCTGGGAAGGAACATGTGTTGGTAAAGGAGAATATGCTTAGAGGCAAAAACACCACAAACGTCTTCGCAAACCTACTTTACGGCTTACAAGAGCCAATTTATTTCATTTTCCGTCTTTGTTTTATATCTATATTCTTGTGTATTATTAGCAACCCATTCCCATTCCATCTACGTTGAATTATTATAAGCTCTCAAGCAGCTCCTTATGCTTTGGTGGGTAAATGTTAACTTTATGGTTTTCTTTTTATTAACAAAAATAAATAACGATGAAAATTTCACTACTTTTTTGTCTTTGAAAGGAACTTATAACAGTTTACCTCACATGGCCTCTACTGCTACCGAATTTGGAATAGTGCAGAAAACGCACGCCTCCAGAAAACGAAATCGTTTCATGGTTGATGTTCCAAAGACTAGAATGCAGAGATTTGACTCCACTTTCGTTGCCTGAGTTGGTATTTACTGCTGGGTTAAACATTATTTGAGTGTCTTGTTGATAGGTACTTTCTTGGTAAACGTGTTAAATCCTAGATCGTGATAAAATATGACAGCGGCGAAACGCAGAGTTATCTTATTGAAAGCCTTCGCTTGCTGTACAAACATTCAGTCCGATGCGTTGACATTATAGTCAAAACTGATGTCTTCTTTTACTTGTTACGTGCATAATAATTATCTGTATTACGGTAATGCGGTTCACTATAATAATTTATTATTTCTCCCGGGTAGAAGTAATTCAGGCACAATCGTGCAAGGGACCACTCACAACTGATTTGATCTGGTCCACGACATGAGTATTCTGCCGCGCGATATGACTCCTACTTTTCCCTGGGTGATGCGTCGTTCTGGGTATGAGTCGTTCGCCAATACACGTGACGAAGGAAAATTAAAATTTATACTCTGAACATGTTCGAAATGAAACCCGCGAAGCAGCAGGGCGGAGAATTTATCAATATTTTCCGATAAAAAAGTAAAGGGTCCTAACAAAACAGAAACAAGTCTAGTTCCTCACGTAATTCGGACTCAGCATCAGTTCGTTTGTCGATGAAATATGGATAATATATTATGCGTAGAGTAGAACCTACACCGTTTTTAGGGTTCCGTAAAACGTAAAAACGGAACCCTTATAGATTCGTCATGTCTGTCTGTCTGTCTGTCTGTCCGTCCGTATGTCACAGCCACTTTTTGCCGAAACTATGAGAACTACACTGTTGAAACTTGGTAAGTAGATGTATTCTGTGAACCGCATTAAGGTTTTTACAAAAGTTTAAAAAAACAAACAAAAATTAGGGGTGCCCCCCATACTGAGAACTCAAAAATGTTTTTTTCATCAAACCTACACGTGTGGGGTGTCTATCGATAGGTCTTAAAAAATGATGTTGAGGTTTCTAATATAATTTTTGTCTACACTGAATAACTTGCGCGAGAGACGCTTCCAAAGTGGTAAAATGTGTGTCCCCCCCCTCTAACTTCTAAAGTAAGAGAATGAAAAATCTAAAAAAAATATATGGTGTACATTACCATGAAAACTACCAACGAAAATTAGTTTGAACTCGATCTGATGAGTAGTTTTTTTTTAGTACGTCATAAATACACTATTATTAAAACTTCGATCAAAGTTACAACGAACTACAAGAACTATGTGTACTATGTATATTATGTTACTTGCTGGAACGGAACCCTTCATGGGCGAGTCCAACTCGCACTTGGCTACTTTATTTAACTTTTATAGATTTACACTAGCCCGCTGTCTAGCCTGATGATAAGCGAACAGCGTGTTTACCTAGAAGAAACCGATTCACTCTTGTTATGATGTATGTAACGAAGGAGGAGTGCCGCTGTTTTTTTCTTTTAATTTTGTGAAGTTTTCCCTATATGCTGGCTTTCCCTATAAATTAGCGTTGGTTGTTTCTATTCATATGTGAAATATTTCTTAAAACATATCAGTTTTATCATGATCTTATTCTTTAAGTTTAGAGATTAAAAAACTTTAACGTCTCCACTGTGTAAACTAATTGGAAGTGCAGGCAGGTTTCGAACCTATGACCTGGTCCTTGGAAATCGGTGTTCTTGTCACGTTAGTCCAAAAATTCATTCCGTATGCAATTGACTGCAATATTTAACCAAATTTCATGTTTTCTGATGCTGATGTGGTAACTTTTTACTTAACGTTCACAGTGGTTTTTTAGTCGTAGGGAATTATTTAAATAAGTATCTACTCATTAACAAACTTCGAAAATGGAAGAGGTTTAATGTACGACATTTATATTTTTTTGAAAATAGTGACAATGAAATATGTTCACTTAAAAGAATTTTCATGAAAAATCAACTTCTAATAAACTAGCAGCCCGTCCCGGCTTCGCACGGGGTTGATGTTCTTCAATATTGTTGTACATTATTTTGTTCTATCGCTAATAGTTTCGGCAGCGCATTCGACGAAAGACATTTTAAGACTAATTTTTCTACACTTTCGGTTACATTGTTCAAATTTTACCAAGGATCCCTAATTTTTTTCAAAATGATATGTAGCCTATGTCAAATTGGAAGAATGTAGCATTCTATTGGTAAAAAAATTTTTAAATCAGCCCAGTACTTTTTGAGCCTATTCATTACAAACATACAAACATACAAAAATAGGTACAAATCTTTCCTCTTTATAATATTAGTATAGATAAAGAGCAAAAATGGTTGACTTACATTGTTACTTACTTGTTGTCTAATATGATTGTTGACTTAATGATCTGGTGTCGTAAAGTTGACAGTAGGTAAATCGTTAAATGGGACTTTCAGGCATCTGCGTTCTACCGTAAACTTTATAATGGCGAATTGGCGATCAAACGCTAGCTTATTCGAGTAAATGAAAGATAAATATGCTTAATACCCAGTGCTTCGCTCTCTAGTTTCCCCAGTCAGTTTCTAGTGAAATTGCAGTGAAATCTATTAGATATTCAAGTCAGTGTTCCATGAAAGACGGTGCCGCTACCTATTAACCACCAGGGGTCTACCGTTGAACTCGATTGCTGTTTCCACTGTTACTCCTGTCTCTTTCATATCGATTCAAAACTAAATATACAGGAATAGCAATGAATTAAGCAATTGTGTTAGTTGTAGATACTAAGTGAACCGTGGAGATTGGTAATAACACTATGTTGAAGTGTTGAATTATTCATAGTTCTGCGATAGAGCAAAGATTATTATCTAACTAGCCTTAATTCATACTTGGACGTGACACAGAGAAATTTGGAGTTCACACTATCACTGTGTCTGTTCCGTGGCGTTCTTATCGTATTTCTATGTGAAGTAGGTAACTTTTGTTTATAACATCGTCGTTTAAGATTTTCGCCACAAGATCGTTCTGAACTTATAGTTTGACTGGCTGTTAATAGGATGCTACGAAGGCTTAGGACGGGAGTGGAAGTTTTAAATCTGATTTATTGGAATCGGAATCAAAACACCGTATTCTGAATATTCAGTCAATACTTACTCAAGCCCACCGGTGAGATTTTGTATGAACTTAAATTGCTTTAGAAATGTTCACCGTTTTGTGGAACAAATTCAAAGAGAAAACAATATTTTGGAATACGGAACTTATTAGTTAGAACCGGAGTCCCATTTTGGAGTATTTCAGAATAGGAAACAAGATTAACAGAAGAGTATAAATAACTTTGAGAAGCACTACTAAAGATTGGTCATTTGAGCTCGCTAGCGCTAGCTTAAAAACCTAGTACCTGGATGACCCAGCTTTGCTCGATTAAATCAAGGGTAAAATGACGTTTTCTAAAAATGAAACCTATGTAGTTAGATCGATGTGTCACCCTTTAGGAGCGTACTAAACTTTATGAAAATCGTTTGACCCATTTCCGAGTAAGATTTTAGATGTATTAGAGATATTTTTATTTACCGTGGAACTAGTCGACTTTTAATCCCACTAATATTATAAATGTCAAAGTATGGATGTTTGGATGTTTGTTGCTCAATCACGCCGTAACGAATGAACGGATCAGACTGAAATTTGGAATACAGTTAGATTAGTCTGGAAGAACACATAGGTTACTTTTTATCCCGGGAAAATAACGGGAACAGGAACTACGTGGGTAAAACCGCGGGGCACTGTTAGTAATGTTATATCTCTGGACGAGTACAGTTTTAGAGATTAATTTGAACTTTTCATGTTCAAATCGACTGTGGTGTCGTGTGGCACTACTGTGTTGTAACAGACATTAGTGCATTTTACCACCAGGCTCATGTTTTGCTTGCACCGTCACTCTACCTATATTGTAAAAAGGATGTTTAGCAAACCAGTAGATATTTTAAGCGTCACCATTCTACATTTTGATTTCGTTTTGCCATTCAAAGTTAACGGAACAGAAATCGGAAGCGAATGTTTAAAATTTGAAGTTAATTATTCTTAATTTGAATCTGAATCTGAAGTTGGCAGTTTTTTTTTTGTGAAATAATAGAGTAAATACGTGTGCAATATTTTTTAAAAATCTAAATGAAGACTAATTAGTTTATTTTAGTCAACATGCCAATTCGTAACAGCGACCAAAGCTCTTTATCAACCCTACTGTTAACTACTAACTCATACCTACTTAATGTTTGTAGTGCTTGTGTGACTTACGGGTAACTTGTTTGTGTGACCTAGGTCAATGCTTGCCAGGTTGCGAACTTGGGCCCGATCAAATAAGTCAAACGACGCGGTTGAGTTTGGGAATCTGAGTTAGCGTGTGTTAATGGATTTCGTAAATGAGTAAAGTTTTACTCAATTTCGAAACCATTCAATTTAAAGTTTTATACGTTAGTATGGAATATGGAATTAACCTTTGGTTTCATTAGCAGCATGTTACTTTCTTGGGGAGAAGAACATTATTGATTTGGACTGTTCCAGTCTTTCAGATTGAATAATTAAAAACGTATCACTTAGGTACTCAGGCGCCACGAAGTAAAGTGCTATCTTTACGCTAATTTTCCAATTTAAAAATCAATTGTTTCCAGATAAGCTGTGTAGGCTAGTGACTACCTAGTGGCTGGGCCGTGATTTGAAAGCATTAAATACAGTAGGTTAATTGGAATACACAGAAAACCTCATAAGTCCATAACTCCTTGTTTACGTGTGTCATAGAGTTAAGTTCTTCAGTGATTGTTCTCACGCCACTACTCGCTTATACAGCGTCTGTCTGCCACCAGCGTCGCGAGCCGATAACATTCGTACAGGGTGTAAGGACAATCAATTTTTTAAATATTTAACATACATTGACAAGATGAACAGGACATGTGCTTGGATTTAGGTTTCACAATAACATAACAGAACAATCAGGACGAATGATCTAACAATGTAGTTTATGTAGCTACACAACAAACTAAACTCACATGAAGCAACTTCACTACTATAAAGCTGAAATGTTTGTTTTTAGTTTGTTTGAATCTAATCGCGCTAATCTAAGCAACTACTTCACATGGATGGGTGAAACCATGGTGCACAGCCAGTATTCAAAACATAAAATGTCCTTCCTGCAGACCAAACAAAGGCAAATTAACCCCTAACCCAGAAACATGAGTAGGGTTGTGTCCTTTGTGAAGTACACTTGTAAGCATTGAATGCTTTGCCTGAGTGGTTTTTCTCCAATGAATATAATTTGGGTGTCTTCAAATTGAAAGTCTCTTTAAGAGAATGTCTTTATTCTAAATGATCGCGGTACATTACAGACCGTATCGTCGGATCGTCGCTTAACACCAGGCGAGATGACCGTCAAAGGCAAAACTAGTAATAACTATCATTAAAAAATATCTTAAGGAACAATTTTACATAATTCAACCCTAAGGCATTCAAACCTAAGTAATATAAATCGCTTCATCGGTCCATGTAAATAATCTTCACATCTGTTAAATCAAAAAAGTTTCTTCTTTATCACAGTAGACATAAAAGTGGAATTATAATGTTATGGTACATTTAACAAATAATGCATTTAAATTGGACTTATTAAACACCCTAGGCTCAGATCACTTACGTTAATTAGAACAAATAGAAAATCATAAGTGAGTTAGATTCGAATCTATTTTTTCAATTTTGAAGCCGTGGTGGCTTAGTGGCTGAAATGTGCGTTTTTGCATGCGTGAGGGCATAGGTTCGAATCCCGACTGTACTTGTAATTGAGTTTTTTTTCTAGTGAAGATAACTTTTTTTTACCATAGAGTGACGAGACGAACAGGACATGACTATGCCTAGTGACACGCAACATTTGGAACATGAAGAGTCCAAATCATTACTTAGCACTACACTGATTACACGGATATAAGATTTTTTATTTCTATGCCTTGTAATTTCACAGGAAACATAGTACCACTTGACCTTCGATGTCTTGACTTTGATATTGATATCTGCTTGGCTGCCTGTCTTTTACTCTTCCACGTCTAAAACTACTGAAACAATTTTAAAATACATTCTAAACCTGAGAAAGGATATTTTAGGCTATTTTTTATTCTATATAATATTGCTATCGGGTAACGAACACCCTGTATTGTCTTTACAAGTGTAGGTGTACATGTACTTACCTACAACAAATACTTGGACTGATGTTTGCATTCCGCACTCCGGCGCATTGCTACAGATTACTAACGAGTTCCTGAGCGCAACGTACCTAAGTCAACGTCTTAATTTTTTGAAGTGAAATCTTCTTTAGGAGCACTGCACAATGATTTTTTCGTATCCTGTAGGTGAGGCTGACCCGTCACGCTCGGTGGTAAAAGACTCGACCGGGTGAGTTCGGGACTGCAGAGTGTACCTGGGTGAGAAAGAGATAGTCACCTGCTCGTCACTACTGTGTTAGGTACTGTGTTTACTATTTTGAGTGGAATTAAAAAAAATAGTAACTGTAATTACTGATTGTTTCTCATTTATTCCAGGTAAGTAGGTACCTACTAATACGATCCATAACAATACTACAAAATTCAGATAATTAAGTTTTCACTTCTGCCGTGCGGTTTTAAGCACACACTTTTTAATTTACGTGTTTAGCTGCCTTTCATAAATCGTCACTCCATCACTAGATGGAGTGAAACTATTCAGAGCGCTTTAATCTATGATTATCGATTCTCGGTCTTCCGTCCAAAATTCTTCTACCCCAGTGGTATAAATATGGAAATATGGTTAAATTAGACTATTTTAAGGATTGTTGATTATTCTAATATTCATAAGAGTGAAAGTGTGGATGTTGAGGATGTGTATTGGCAGTTGCTTACCATCAGGCGCATGGACCGCTCGTCTCGTCACTCTATACTACAAAAAAAAAACATAATTGGTGCCACAAGCCCTCACGCTAGTGAAGTCAATCATCAGAAATCATAATCGAAATCAGTCCCGGCAGTGGGAACATAGAGTATATTTATACTTATGCAACGTCGTTAGTTGATTGGAAATAGATTATTTAATATTTGCTCTTTGATCAACGTTACCATCAAACTTTACGATCATTTGATATCGCGACCGTGTCATAATAACCGACATTACTCCGGCAATCAGTCGGCCAATACACATTTCTCGTTTCCGATAAAACTGATTGAATGGCAACATCGCTTTGTTGCCGGAAAATATCCGAGATCACCGTTCATATTGCGTGAAAATCGCTCATCATTCTTATAACAACCTACATCCACGCCAGAATATCCAGACGAGCGGCCAAATGGAAATCTTAATATATTATTATCTCACTAGCAGCGCCCTGCGGATTTACCCGTGTAGTTCCCGTTGTTTTATCGGGATACAAAATAGCCTATGTGTTCTTCCAGACTATAATCTAACTGTGTTCTAAATTACAGCCCAATCCGTCCATACGTTAGAACGTGATTGAGCAACAAACATCCAAACATTGACATTTATAATATTAGTGGGATATTTTGTTACCTACATAACCGATTGTAGCGCCATCAACCAACCAGCAGTTATGTAGGTAATTCCACAGATACGGTTTAGGTAGTGTCTATGTGTTCCTATAGATAAGTGTCGAAAAGAAAAGACTGAGATTTTCTGCCTTGCGACTGGTCTTGTGGCTTAGTGGGTACTAACTCTGCCTGCGAAGCCGATGGATGTGGGTTCGATTCCCACCCAGTGCAACTATTTGTGTGATGAATTGAAATATTTGTAATGTGTCTGGGTGTTTCTAATGTAGGTATAATAAGTATGCGTTTGTAACTATATAAGTATTAACAATTGTGAGGTCGTAATTTTAAATTCCGCCTGTCTCTAAGTATTTTTACATGAAAAACTTGTCATAATCACTGTCTTTAACGGTGAGGGAAAACATCGTGAAGAACTGGTAAGTTTCAAGAAAGACACCTTTCGAGGATACGCGCTATCCGCTAGCCCGCATTTGGCCAGCGTGGTGGATTAGAGTATTGACTCTCTCCTTGAGAGGCTACTACTCCAGCAGTGCGAACTTTAAGTGGTCTTCTTATGCTTACGTGTTTCATCTACAATGAAACAGACAATTCTGAAGCTGTGTATTAATGAACAGTCTAACATTTCTCAATTTTTTTCCAAGCAATCCGACGGTAGCGCCACTCTCTCCGCTACATTTACTTTGCTCGTTTTATAGGTACGATGTGTCAAGGAAATGCGTGAAATACTCACCACTTAGCCCCGTGATTTAGGTTGGCTGTTAATGCAAAAGCGCTCAGAATTACAGTTGGATAGTAATTCTATCTAACTTCAGAAATAAAAGGTTAAGCTCACCTATTTACTTATACCTTCCAGGTTTAAGGTCAAGGTTGACTATCTTACCTTTTTCCAGGTGGATGCGTTTCACATTTTCACCCGCGATTTACGACTTTTCGTATGTCTTTAAGAATAGGTTTTAGATTTAGTTTATGTTTATCTAGTTGAAAAAACAGATTTTGTGGAAAAACGCTTTTTATTTCGTTTAAAAACTTAAACAGGCGTAATGATGAACAAGTCTGATGAGTCAAATGATAAACTGTTATCAACTTGTATCGATACCTGCGACATTATGGCATTCGTCAGCACGTCATCTATTTTTAGGGTTCCGTAAAACGTTTAAACGGAACCGTGAAGAACCTCTGTTTAGCAATCCAAACCGATTACCACCCGGAGATTTATAACGATTCATGTCGTAGTCTAGTAATTTCTCTAATTTTAAAGAGCATATAACTTTTATAGAGATCACCCACACAATGCACAGACCTAATTAAAACAGCCATGTACAGTCATCCATTTCAGAGTGATCTCGTAATATGCGGCACTGATCAACAAAGACAAACATGTATGGTAAGATCAGTGATTACCGTTGGGGAGACAAGAACCTTCCTCCCTATGCCACCATTTTTCGACCACGACTACTCTGTCAAGTGGTAGAATAAGAAGATAATAAAAAACCCTCTAAGTCTGTGAAAAGTAACGTGGTAGTTACATATTTTTAATTAATTTAAGGATCTGAATTTAATGTGATATGGCCAGTCCAACCCAACTTAAGTTTTAGCCGCATCCGGCAGCATTTTAAAGAGAGTATACGTACGTGACCACTGCTCGTTTGAACCGGACCGACCGTATCACACGTCAATTACCCTTGAATTAATTAAAATGTTCCCTCTTTTCCGATATGAACACATATCGTGATTTACTAACGGGAACGGACACTACGTGGTAAAATCGCTGTCAGTGCATTCATAATTGAGGTATACTGTTTCCCATATTATTTTGATTCATCATACAGGAAGGTCCGAACGTAGTTTAAAAAAGCATTCGAATCATGATTAATTATTATTTTTTCAAAACGTATACCTACCTACATTTCATAATGTAATGAAACTAAGATTTTAATGTTAAACTATTTCTTTATTTGGCCAGAGCTTTTTATTAACAAAATTATATAAATTAAATTGCAAACTACACTACATACAAACACTAAGTTGATTTGAATTATCCATAGTCAGATAAAGGTCTAGATCTAGAGATAATCAAGATGATACCGCCCACCCCGGGTTTAACCACTTGTTGCAAGGCTGAAGTAAAGTAGACGGACATATGGTCGTCCAGGTAGATAATTTTATAGGTATTTCCACTCACCCTATTACCCTGAAGTACCCAATTCCTATTCCAAACTGAAGTGTAACTGTCGCGGAATGCGTTAATTACGCGAGGGCGACTCCCTAGCTGCGGCTAAATCTGAAATAGCGTCCAGTTAATTTAGCTTTGTCGGCCACAGCCGTTCGATCAATTGCCATACTCAGGCGGGGCGTTATTGACACATATTATGTGTATTGATTTTCATTTGGGAAGATTTAAAATTAATAATAAATGAATCTTTCCATTCCAATACATGGGAAAAGGACAGTAACGAAGCCAAACTACAATCTATCACCGAACTAGTGGTTCTCAGGTGGTTCAAGATTAGGAAAGGACAACAATAATTTGTTCAGTAAAGATTAGCAATTTCTGATAAAATCTAATTTGATTAATACTAAGTTCGTCCGATTCAACATTTTTATCAAGTAACCGTTTTCAGTAGACTATACAAATATTTTAAATAGGTAAATACACGGGTAAATCACGATTGATAAAGTCAGTCAAGTCCGATTAAAGTTTCGGTCGTGTCAATAAAAATAGTTCAACCTGGGGGCGTTATTTTTTTTATATACAATAATGAGAGTGACACGCAGCTATTAGAACATGAAGAGTCCAAATCTGCACTGCGCGTCCCATTACTGTTTATAAAAAGCTTCTCCATCACTAGATTCAAGCTTATTTATAGCCGTCGCATACAATTTCATGTTTCAGTAGCCAATTTGGCACGAGAGTTCTTTGAGCAAAAGGCCCATTAGTTTGCCTTGTCTTTCAGCCGATTCCAAGAATTGTAATACACGTAAGCGAGTTTTTTGCTGATTCCTTTTTTTTAGCTACAATGGTTTTGAAGTTGACTGCCATTTCGCCGGAAGTAAAGCAATCATGCGGTTGCTGGCAACTTTTAGATATTTTCACAACATAGCGCCACGCAGATATTTTAACATGGATAGCCTTAATTTTGCCATTGCACTGCACTGCACTGATTACCCGGAGATATCTTCAACACATGTTTTTTTCTATTTAATGATGCGTTTTCAGAGGAGATACAAAATTGGTTCAAACAATTTCAATAGAACGCGCCTTTATGTCATACATTTATAAAAGCCAAACTCCAAAGTCTGCAACGCCTGGCAAGCCTAGCAGCCACTGGATGCATGAAAACCACACCATCAGCCGCTTTGGAGTATCTCTTAAATTTGAGACCTCTACACTTAGTCATACAAGAGGAGGCCACTGCAGCCGCCCTGCGACTAAGAGCTCATGGACTGTGGAAACAGGGTACAGAAACAGAACACACAAAAGTTCTGAAACGGGTGCTGAAAGAAATACCACTTCTTGAGGCACCCATGGATAGAACAATATGCCAACACGTCTTTGATCGAAGATACAATATCCAACTTAATGCAGAATTAAAAGATAGCTCTGGTAGCAGAGAAGTAAGGATATACACAGACGGCTCCAAAACCTCACAAGGTACAGGAGCCGGTGTCTTCTCAAATGATTTAAACATAAAAATATCAACATCACTAAGTAAGTTAAACACAATCTTTCAAGCCGAATGTATCGGTATCACCAGGGCGGCACAGGCGATCGCAGCCAGAGATGTCGGGGACTTAAACATCAAAATTGTCTCCGACAGCGCGTCAGTGCTTCAAGCCCTAAAAAACAACACTATAACCTCTGTCCTTATACTGGAATGTCACAATGCACTCCAATCCATAACAGGGACGAACAGAGTAACCCTGCAATGGATTAAAGGACACAGCGACTCACTAGGTAATGATGCAGCAGATGAACTGGCCAAGAGAGGAGCAAAGGCAATAACATACGGTCCGGAACCTTTAAGGCCTATACCTCAGGCCCAAATAAAATCATGGCTGCAGGAAAATACCGAAAAAGCACATTCAATGGAATGGAGAAACATTGAAGGTTGCAGGCAAACAAAAATTGCTGTTCCGGTAGCAACAAAAAAACTTGCCCGCAACCTTATCAGACTGAGCAGGGATAAGATCCGTAAAGTCATAGGTACTATGACTGGCCACTGTCCCCTTAACAAACACTTATTCAATTTAGGTGTAACAGATAGCCCTCTGTGCAGAGGATGCATGGAGGAAGAAGAAACGCCACAGCATGTGATTGTGGAATGCAGGAGCGTGGCGGATCAACGGGCAGAATTCCTCCACTCCCCAGCAGCAGTCCCGGAGGCCTTCAACAACCTGAATAGGTTGCTTGCCTTCTGGGATAGCCTGGGATGGTTGGAGTGATAGGGAAGTATGAGCCACGCACAATGGCCCACTTTGAGAGGCTAAGTGCGGAAACAGCCCCGTCAAACTAAACTAAACTAAACTATGTCATACATTTATATATTACTAGCGGCCCGTTCCGGCTTCGCTCGGACATAACCTAGACACTGTCTGCAGCGCCATCTGCCGGGTTTATTTGTGAATTTAAACCATCCTCGAATACACACTGTAGTGGTAGGACTCTTAGCAGAGTCCGCCTGGGGAAGTACCACACCTTTGCCAATTATTCTACCGCCAAGCAGTAATGTGCAAACATTACTGTGTTCCGGTTTGAAGGGCAATGTTTCCAGAGAAATTACAGGGCTTAGAGATATAACAACTTAGATCTCTGGGTGACGAGCGCAGTGCAGTGCTAGGTAATGATTTGGGCTCTCCATGTTCCAATAGCTACGTGTCACTGTGCTGTTATGTGGCAGGCATGTTGCTTACCATCAGGCACATGTCCTGCTCGTCTCGTCACTCTTTATTTAAAAAAAAAAAAAAAACACACACAAAAAAAACATTCAAATCGGTCCCGTCGTTTAGGAGTTCACCGTCAAATGATTAAATTACTAAAATGACTATAAAAAAACAGGGGTTGGAGATAAAAGGGTAAAAATTTAGGGTTGTATATATTTTTAACGCCACATTATAAAAATTTTAAATAATTTTTTTTTTACCAAAAATTAAAAAATAAAATGTTTGGGGTGAACAACCCCTAACACTTAGGGGTATGAAAAATAGCTAGTAGCCGATTCTCAGACCTACTGAATATGCATAAAAAAATTGGTAAAAATCAGTAAAGCCGTTTCGGAGGAGTAAGGAAACAAACACTGTGACACGAAAATTTTATATATAAGAATATCCAAATCTAAATATTATTATCATGTATACTCGTATTTAGACAAATAACATTCGTTAAACTGACAAAGAACAATGGCAGACTTTCATACTTCAAAATAGTTGAGACGAAATGTTAGCGTCTATACATCAAAAATATCTTAAAATGTTGAACGTCAGTCCCTGAGTAAGATATGGAAAGATTTTTGTCTTCAAAAGGCCTAGAAATAAAGATATTTACGTTCGAAAGTTTATTAAATTCGATATGTCACAGACTAAATAGAGAGATTTGACAGAGATACTCTGTTTTAGTGGCTGACATTGACATGCTAGAGACACAATATATTTTTTTAATTTGAGTTTGGCTATGGATACTTGTTCTTCAGCCGCAGTGACATAGGGAATTTCTGATGTTGCCATAACATTAAAATATAATTATACCAATATTTTAACATTGATTGATATTATTAATATTACGGAAAGAAGTTTTAATGAAACTTATATCCATCACTATCTTTTATTTTTATAACTACTAATATTCTATATACTAATGATAACCAACTCGAAATAAAATATATTTTTCCGTCATTATTGTTTTACAATTACTTCCAAAATAGTAAGATATATATGGTATAAGAAGTATATGGTCACATTGAAATGGTGTACTAGGTTATTTTAATCAAATGAAAACCCAATAATTTGTAATATTTTTTGTGGCTTCTATTACAACAAATATTTATTTGAAAAATCTTAGAAAAAACAATAAATTAATTTCGTATAAACGTTATTTCTAGACGCTACCATAAAGCTAACTATTATTTTGCCATTGTTCTTTGTTTAGGTGTCGTTGCCTATTTTTTCGTTTCTCAATTTATTTTTATGCATTCTTTTCAATTTATTATTACGTTCACTCATAGGTACACCAACGCTATTGCAGAATGTGATTGTTATTAGCATTACATTTATTTATTTCTACAGAAAATGATATAGGTAAGTAATTTAATAGTTGATATAGCGATGTATTTATTACTTAAACCTCATTAAATCAATATCTCTGTGTGACGAGTGCAGTTCGGAGCCAAATAATTATTAGACTGTTCCAATAACTGCGTGTTATTGTGCTGTTATGGGCAGGTTTGTTGCTTACCATCAAGCATATCTCCTGCTCGTCAACAACTCTATTTTTTGAAGTGAAAACTTGTTTTGGCGCTCCTAGACAGATTTTTCGTGGGCTGTAAATTGAATTCTAGCGGCACGCTCGGGTATGATAAGAAATCTTCGGGTAAACTCGGGACCAAAGCCATTGGCCATTTAGAAATGCGTCAGCCAATGGGAAATGCTGATAGGGCGTAGCCTGGCCATCATAGCATGGCCATCTAGAAATGCGTCAGCCAATGGGAAATGCTGACGCATTTCTAGATGGTACCCTACAGGCTGCAACCGTGTAATTTCCAAAATAACCTGTCAAATTCTGAGTTTTAAAGTTTTCACTTCTATCGGCTTCACTTATAGTTCCTATGACTGCCAATTTTTTTTTAAACTAGAAGTACTATTATATACTAGATGTACTAACTACAAACTAAATTTCATAGATATTACTCATTTAAAAACTGTTCACTACGAAAACAATAGATCGCGAATAGTTCCAACATTTTATTGCGTTATTAATAGTTATTTTAGTGTCTATTTGATTGCAGAATACCAAATCGGTCGGGAAACTGTTTTTATTGGAATAGCACGCCTCCGTGTCAACGCGATTGTTTCACAGAATGAACAACCGAGGTTGGTTGAATAAATCGTTGAATCACTGGGATTTTTTTAGATATCAGCTTGTATTTTTTTTACCCATTTCAAAAAAGGATGAAAATATGTAACGCGACAGTTCCACCAATGCAACGATTTTGATGTCTTTTTGGTTTGGTGGATAATAATTCAGAGACAGTCCCATGTACATTTTATCAAAAGTTTTAAGCTATTGCATAGTTTTTATCGCGGGCCTGGAGACCGAATTTTAGACAACGTGCATCTCTTTCTTGTGTTCACAAGAAAGAGGTATGGAAGACTGGAAGACCGTGACGTCTGCCTCCCCGCTCGCTCATTGGTCATTCGACTACGGCCCTTCAACATCGGATAGTGACATATGCACTGTTGCCAGATCGGGGGGTTTCCCCCCAAATTTGGGGGTTTTTAAAAGCCATGGGGGATAAAATCTTTGGGGGGAATTACGGGGGGGAAACTGAACACCAAAACGTAGTGTAGGACGCCCTGAGACTCGATGGAGTGACTATATAAGAAAGACATCTGGTGGCGGTTGGAGACCGAAGACCGAGGATCAAGCCGAATGGCGTAATATGGGAGAGCCCTATGAACAGCAGTGGACGAATACAGGCTGATGACGATGCTAATGAGTAAGTATAAATGAGTAAGGTTTATTACATTGTGTGTTTATTACAGCGCTGGATTGCTTACTGGAATAATGTAAACCGGCACAGGAATGCATTGGTACTGGATTGATGCATTCCAGTGCCGGTTTTCATTATTCCAGTAAGCAATCCAGCGCTGGATTCGGTCGCTGGACTGCAATAATGTAAACGGGGTATTATACAAACGGTTTGAGTCCAGTTGCCTTATATTACAGCTTTAGAGTGGAATAAGTTGCCGGCCTCATTGTTCCCTGACAGATAAAATCCAGAACTTGTCAAGGACTAATTGAATAGGTGATATTTTCTTGGTCATCATGCGTCATCTTAACACACCGTCGCTTACCATCAGGCTAATTTATGATCAAACGCGGACCTTTGCACAATAAAAAAGATAAAAGCTTGTAAAGCTGCACTGCAAGTAGTCAAAGCTAAATAAAAGCGTGTAGAGCTTTTGAAGCTTTTTTAGTTCCGATTTCAATCTACGAAAGAACTCATTTAACTCGGCTACGTTCCGCCCCTAGGAATTTCGAGGAAAAAGTTTTTAGAATTGGTTTGGTTTAGGTCCATAGTTTTCAAAGTCTTCTTTGCTTAGTTTTTAGGAATGTCCAACTAAAATTTGTTTAACGCATGTTTGTATTTCTCATACTGTAAATATACCTAGCTAGGTATTTCTAAGTATACTAAGTATGTATTTACAATTATATAAGTTTTGTTTATATCAGCTATCTGGCTTCCATAGTATGTAGGTACAATCTTTGCTTATTTAGTTTGGGGCTAGATGGTGTTGTCTGTGAAATATTCAGCAACATTTACTTATTTTCCTGTAGTGCATAACTGTTTGTGTGATGAAAACAAATATTTGTCGTGTTTTTGGTGTTTCTATGTATCTTAAGTATGTATTAGTCATTAAGTCAAAGTTATTTGACATACAAATGGACAATTTACACGTCAATTAATTTAAAAATATTTATGTAGGTATAATAGCAGCCCGCGGGTTCGTCTTAGTTTCACCGTAGGTGAAACACACCATGAAAACCTACAGAGCTCCATAATATTTTTAACCGACTTTAAAAAAAAGAGGTTTCAGTTCGGTTGTACGTTTTATTTATGTATGCTACGCGATACCTCCGCCAATCAATTGTAAATCGTTTTTGATGTGTTTTTTTGTTTGTGATTTTCATAGTAGTTAGTCAGTATTTACATGGGACCGCCCATGTAAATATTATCGAAATCGGTGTGTGCACCTATTGGTTTGTAAAATATCAACAAAAACTAAAATTTACTTACCTACCTACCTTAATCTGGCTGACGTTCGCGAATTTAAAAAAAAAAGTGAAATTTTGTCGAGTGTCTGAGTTTAATTTTAAATTGAAGTCGGTTGATGTTTTTGTCCGTAGAAAATTTAATTGTATAATGTAGTTTTTTTAACTATACATAATAAATTATACATATTAAATTACTTTATATTTAGAGCACCTGATAAGACATTTCTCTGGAAACACTTTCCTGAAATAATTTACCCATTTCTCATAATAAAATAAACAAGATTTCTCCATTTATAAGCAGATTAAGAATGACGGATAGCAGAGAATTAATATTCTAATTCAAGCTATCTCGAGACAGCGAAATGTTTACGAAAATGTCGAGGTTTGGAATTCAGAAGCCGGAAAAGCGTAATGATAATAATCCCTACAAGGAAAACAAAACAGTTAAATGCGTTTTGCGTCACGCAGAGACACATGGTTCCGAATCAATAGTTAAGAGCTTTTTTTATAGTTGTGTTATAACAAGGTATTTTCAGAATGACAAACGGAGAAAATATATCAAAATCTTAAAATTGACGTTTGGTTATCAAGTTTCTTTAAAATAATACATTGACACCACCTGCGGTGCAATTCAGGGCTACATTTGACAGGTTTTTGTTTTCATGAAACATTCTGAAAATCTAGTGGTCTGGAAAATTAACACGTATTAGGCTTTTAAATTTTTATTCACTTCTTAGGGTACTTTCTTAAAAAAGGTAAATCACAAAACTTCTTCATACTAAAGTACATAGTCTCTGACTATCTGAAAATACGGTGTAAATTGAAATGAGACAGCTTGTAATAAAAACGATTTGCTACAAACATGTATCCAAATTTTATTGGCATACCATTTTAATTAATTTAATTATAAACTATAGTAAATGTTACTATATTGTCTATCTGTATTATATGTTCTGGTTTGAAGGGCAATGTTTCCAGAGAAATAACAGGGCTTAGAGATCTCTGGGTGACGAGCGCAGTTCAGTGCTAGGTAATGATTTGGACTTTTTGTTCCAATAGCTGGGTGTCACTGTGCTGTTATGCGATAGGCATGTTGCTTACCATCAGGCACACGTCCTGCCCGTCTCGTCACTCTTTGTTTAAAAAAAAGTCACGTCACTACATTTCTGTGGTAACTTTTCACACAACGCTATCTATGTAGCTCAAAGAAATGTAAGTAAGCTTGTATTATGAGAGCCTATAAGAGGTTATATTAATTCGTAAATGTATTAATCGTATAGAGGTTATATTAATCGTAGGTAATAATTGTATATTATGGATAGGATACTATCTTGAATCTTGAATATGGAGACATCCGGACACAGAACAAACATTTGTATATTTATCACGTTCTGACCTGACTTATTACCAATACCAGCTAAGCCACGAAGCCGGAGAAAAAAAAGTTTATATGATGTATGTTTTTTTTTTAACAAATCTTTCATTTTTAATTAGAAACAAAAACAGTTTTATTAGGATCACTTATGTCGCGTTCACGTTTATACGTTACATTATTTATTTGTATGAATTTTCGGTTTAAATTGTGGTTTCTGTCCTATCTTTCAGACAACCGCCTGCAAGAGATCGCTCTTAACGATAAGGTTACCAATGGCTACTTTATTTTTAGATTTTTCTCAGTTTTTGTTATTTATGTTCAAGTTAAAAAAAAGTCCATCTATATAATGAGTAACATAACCATCACCATAAGTCCTTCGTCCTCCACTAAGTTTTCAATTTTAACCCGATCATTTCAGCCGTTCCGACGTGGTTGAGCAACAAACATCCAAACTACGCATTTATAATATTAGTAGGATGATGTAAAAATGAATGTGTTTGGATGTACGTTGTACAATTACGTCGTGGTAAAAAATGAACCGATCTGGGTAAAACTCGGAACTCCGATTATTATTGTCTGGTTTCATATCCCAAAAAAAATGCTGAACACCTTAGGGGATAGGGAGTCCTTTTCTGCATTGACAATTATTAAGTAAACGTAGTTGATGGAAAATAATTGTGTTCAATAAATCGAATAACGCGCAAAAAAACAATAAACAAATGTTAGTTGTAAATGGAAAGGTACGGTAATGTTAAATTAATTAAATAGTCTTTAGGGTTTTCAATCTTTGACCTAAAGTCCCTAAAATACTAGTCACCTGTCCCCACTGTACAGCTAATGAGAAGCGTTGCACTAAGTAACAGTCACTATGAACAGCCCACTTCATGTTCCCACTGCTGGGACTCGGGGCTTTTTAGGGTTCCGTAAAACGTAAAAACGGAACCCTTATAGATTCGTCATGTCTGTCTGTCTGTCCGTCCGTATGTCACAGCCACTTATTGCCGAAACTATGAGAACTACACTATTGAAACTTGGTACCTAAGTAGATGTATTCTGTGAACCGCATTGGGGACTGAGTCACCTCCGTCCGTGGGGAAGCACCTATAAATTGAAACCCCACACGTGGTCCCTGGGTGGTGCTAATCGGGTGACAAACTACCGGTGGTAGGCTTCGGCCGTGGTTGGTGACCACCCACTAGACTAAGTCACGACGCCAAGCGGCCTAGCCGTGTTCCGTCGTGTTGTCTAGTGACACCATTAAGGGAAAACGGGTCAGAACAGCTGCTGCATAACTGCAAGACCGGTCTGTCACACACCAATACTGTACATCGGGAAGCTAGTCATGGAGGGTAGCGGGATCCGAGGCACGGTTGCCGCGACCGACCGCAGATAGTTGGGGGCCCAAGTAGTGAGCTAGCCACTCATGAAAGGCTGCCCCGCCATCTAGCGAAAAATCCCGGGATGCGCTATCCTGCCGGTTGGCGACCGGATGACAAGGCCAGATAGACATCCCCGGGGGGGCTCGGGCGTCCCCGCAGTCTCCAGACTAGCTCCCCACTGGTGTATTCGTGTTGTGTGTTGTGATCAATGGTCAGTAGTGTGCGGCCTCGTTCTACTGCCGTTTTCCCACCGATCCCCTCTCAAAACCAATATGAAAAAAAGACATTATAGAAACAAGTTTAAAAAGCGGCCGCACGCCTTGTCGGTTAAAGTGCACCTCACTAACATTCGAGGTCTGCACTCAAATCTCACTGCAGTCCACCATCACCTCGAGACTGAGCAGCCGACACTCTTGTTTCTAACGGAGACGCAGATAGGTTGTCCGTCGGACGTGGCGTACCTAACGTATCCAGGCTATACCCTGGAGCACAAATTCCGGCCTCGTGCTGGAGTGTGCCTGTACGCCCGTGACGACATCTGCTGTCGGCGTCTCCGTAACCTTGAGGACACTAGATTTTCTGTCCTTTGGGCACTAATGGACACAGGCATAGACAAAATTATCTACGCCTGTGTGTATCGGTCGCACAGCGGAGATCTGGAGACGACTAGGCTCACGGATTATTTAAGTGAGGCGGCGGACGCGGCTCAACAGAAGTACCCTTCGGCTCAATTAGTGTTACTGGGGGATTTCAACGGCCATCATAAGGAATGGCTGTACCCATACCGGGACACTGACCACGCTGGGCAGGAAACGAGAAAACTTGCTTTATCGTTAGACCTAACCCAGCTGGTCCAAGAGGCCACAAGAGTACCTGACGTTGAGTCGCATACACCTTATTGCTTAGACCTTCTGCTGACAACTGATCCAGACCGTTATTCCGTGGCGGTATCTTCGCCGTTAGGCAGCTCCGACCACTGTCTGGTGAAATCTGTATCTGTCTACCATCCGCCTGATCCCAGCCCTAGAGGCAACCGGCGGATGTGGCGATACAAGTCAGCAGATTGGGACGAGATGCGCTCTTTCTTTGCGTCTTACCCATGGCAGTCATTGTGCTTCGCTTCTGGTGATCCCTCAGTCTGCGCAGATGCTGTGACTAATGTAATACGAACGGCTATGGAATATTTTATTCCATATTCCGACGTCCCATTATCCAGCAAAGCTCGCCCTTGGTTTGGTTCTCAATGCAAAAGTGCTGAAGCACTTAAGCATGAGACATACCTAGCCTGGGTTGATGCTCGACAGCGTAAGGCAAGGGACATACATCAGAAGAAGAAAGCGTTCAACAAGGCTGCTAAGGCAAGCAAAAAGGTTCTTCAGAGGGCTCGTTTTGACCACATTAGTCGAATAGGGAACAAACTAGCTTCGTACCCTGCGGGCAGCAAAGCGTTTTGGTCCCTAGCTAAATCGGTCGAATCGAACTTCTGCCGCCCCTCACTGCCTCCAATGCTAAAACCTGATGGGACACTGGCTCACACTGCAACGGAGAAAGCAAACTTGTTTGCATCTCAGTTTGCGGAATCTTCGCGTCTAAATGCTGGTAGCGCGACACCTCCCACTCCACCTGGCTGTTCGACTTGTATGTCAGAGATACGTATTCGCCAAATGGAGGTTCGCAAAGTGCTACGCAATCTGGACGTGAACAAAGCCAGTGGCCCAGATGGTATTCCTGCTCTGGTATTAAAGGCTTGTGCGCCTGAGTTGTCACCGATTCTGACGCGCCTATTTAGACTCTCTCTCCAAACTGGGCTAGTACCGAAGTCTTGGAAGCTTGCCAATGTGCAACCAGTGCCCAAAAAGGGTAGTCGTGCTGACCCTGCCATCTACAAGCCCATCTCGGTCACGTCCATACTCTGCAAGACTATGGAACGTGTCTTAAACCACAGGCTCCTGACGTACCTAGAATCGAACGACCTCCTCAGAGACCAGCAATACGGGTTTCGCCGAAACCGGTCCACCGGGGATATTCTAGCGTACGTCACTCACATCTGGAGTGAAGCTATTGAGAAACACGGGGAAGCACTTGCAGTCTCCCTGGATATCTCGAAGGCTTTCGACAGGGTTTGGCATGATGGCCTTGTAAGCAAGCTTTCTAGTTATGGTTTGTCTCCTGGGTTCATTGCGTGGATATCGGACTTCTTGAGGGATCGATCCATACGAGTCGTCATTGATGGCTGCTCGTCGGATCAAATGGCTATTAATGCCGGAGTCCCTCAAGGGTCGGTACTCTCTGCGACGCTCTTCCTGCTACATATCAACGATCTGTTGAAGCCCGGTATCTTTGGGTACGCAGATGATAGCACCGTTGTAGAGAGTTACATATCTAGCGCGAGAGCCAGCGGGCAGCAAACTCAGTTACTGAGAGAGAGTCTGATCGAGCGTTTGAGCTTGACCCTTGAGGCGGTGTCCAAATGGGGCGATGCCAATCTGGTCAAGTTCAACGAGAATAAGACGCAGGCGTGTCTGTTCTCCGCTAAAAGGAGTCCTTTCGAACTGACTCCTACTTTTAGAGGTGTATCCGTGCCGGTTTCTGACCGTCTTGAGCTTTTGGGCGTTACTTTGACATCTACGCTCAACTTTGGCTCGTATATCGAGTCCAAGGCTAAACTAGCTGCCAAAAAACTAGGTGTCCTCTCAAAAGTGCGAAGGTACTTCAAGTCTGAACAGTTGCTTACATTATATCAAGCACAGATTCGCTCCTGTATGGAGTACTGTTCGCACCTTTGGGATGGATCGGCTAAGTATCAGCTGGAAGCTCTGGAATCGATCGAGAGACGTGCCAAAAGGCTCATAGGCAACGACACTCTTGTGCGAAAAAGACTCCAAAGTCTTGAACATCGCCGAAAAGTTGCTAGCCTGTCGGTTTTTTATCGGATACACTTCGGAGAGTGTGCGGCTGATCTGCATGATCTGATACCACCTTGTCCTTTTTTCTATCGGAATGCTCGTAGCTCGAAAAAGCGACATCGTTTCATGGTTGATGTTCCAAAGACACGAACGAAGAGATTCGACTCTACTTTTGTGATAAGAACGTCTAGGCTATGGAATACGTTGCCTGAGTGGGTTTTCCCCGATAGTTACAATCTTTGTGTCTTCAAATCGAGAGTGAATCGGTTTTTTTCTAGGTAAACACGCTCCATCGTAGACCGCATCGTCGCTTAACATCAGGCGAGATGGCGGTCAAGTGTGAACCTATAAAAGTTAAAAAAAAAAAAAAAATTAAGATTTGAACAAAAAAAATAAAAAAAATTGGGTTGCCCCCCATACTGAGAACTGAAACTCAAATTTTTTTTTTTCATCTAACCTACACGTGTGGGGTGTCTATCGACAGGTCTTCAAAAATGATGTTGAGATTTCTTAAATCATTTTCGTATACACAGCATAGTTTGCGCGAGACACACTTCCAAAGTGGTAAAATTTGTGTCCCCCCCGTCTAACTTCTAAAGTAAGAGAATGAAAAATCTAAAAAAAATATATGATGTACAGTATCATGTAAACTACAAACGAAAATTAGTTTGAACTCGATCTGATGAGTAGTTTTTTTTTTGTACGTCATAAATACAATATTATTGAAACTTCGATCAAAGTTACAACGAACTACAAGAACTATGTATATGTATACTATGTATATTATGTTACTTGCTGCAACGGAACCCTTCATAGGCGAGTCCAACTCGCACTTGGCCACTTTATTTTTCACAAGGATAGAGACAAGGACATAACCCATTGTCCAAATCGTTCGTCGGCCAATCCATTGACGTTGGACAAGTCCGGTTTCACTAAATAATGACGCATTATCCTCGATGTATTTTTTTTTCAATATGTAATACGATCTTTTCCTTCACTGATAAAGCTAGCTGTATTGACACTTTTGTACATCTGCACAGATGGAAAAATATTCAGCGGTGTAGGCGGGTGCAACGACCTCGCGGTTGCAAACTCTGACATTCTCGCCTCTGAACTAAGTGCTGTGGTATCAACAAGAATGGAATTTGTCTCTTTTTTTGTTAGGCAGTAGAGATTACCTGAGGTCAATAAGATCCTATATAAAAACCCATTCCTTTCACTCTTGAGGAAATTATTGTTTTTCTGTGACCCACTATGAATATTTATATTGTGCTCTTATCACGGACCACCGGCGTTATCGAAGAAGGTACACCGGAAATGCATTTAAATTCAATATTGGTGTCTGATCATTTATCTTTTATTTGAATTTCTATTGTTGACATAGGTGTTAATAGAACGACAACGAAATAAAATATTTCTTGGTACCTATCTATTCAAATGTGTCAGTGATAGGTGGACTCATAGATAAAAAGATTGTCGTAGGTTCTTGTCCGTACGTATGTAGGTATGTGTCTGTGGTAATGACATCTATTGTGTGGTTCTTCTTACATACTACCTGTCTACAGAAAATTGGCAAACTATTTTCGGAGAATTTCGTAGAAAAATGTTCACAGAATGAATTATGATAAGCATGTACTTATATTACACACATAAATATACCTACTCGTAGTTTTTATCGAAATTACAAACTACTACTACTCTACTAAGAGTCTATCAACAAAAGATTCTGAAATAAAACAATGCAGAATTTACTTTTGTGAAGTGAAAAAATCTAAAAAGCATTTCGAAGTCTTGAAAAACTATTATGCTAGAAAGTACAGCCGGTCCCAGGTAGTAAAAATAAACTGTGCTAACAAAAAACTCTCGTATCAGCATAAAACTAGAACTACAATGACGCCTAGACCTAAGCTTTGTGAGCCGACCTAAAAAAGCTGACAGGCCGACACACCCGGCATATTGGACCGGAAGGATGCCCCTCATATTGGGGCGCTAGGCTTCTTGAGGCCGCGAGATTACACTGAGAAAGTTGAAAAAAAAAACTGCCGCAAATTGGCTTGACACGGCCAGGGTTCTGTGACATTTGTTTGAAATACTACCAATTTATTTTATTAGAATTACAGTTACAAAAAATGCAAAAGTTTTATTTGCAATAAAAGTTATTTAAGGAAAAATAGACCGGTAGCTTTCTTACATTGAACGTGATGTTAATATTTAAAATTATTGTAATTCATGAACCCACTGCTGGAACTCGGGGACTTCTTTCATGAGGAGAGAGTCAAGTCAAGGTGGGCGGAATGCGCCGGTTACCTCACGATGTTTTTTTTCACCGATAAAGCCAGTAGTGACGGTAAGTTTGTACATTTGTACCTAGAAGAATACATAAAGTTGCTGCCGAGATTGGCATCTACGACCTACCGATTGAGAAATAAATTGTTTTCGCCACTAGGCTATCACGGTACTTAGGGCTTAATCTTGGTATACATAGGTATAATGCTCAATCGTTCTTCATGTATGATCTGTTAAAATCGAACCAGTCAAAGATTAAATATGTTTTTTTATTCACATTACATAATCTAACAAATAAATTGTTACTCAATTCATGGCACGTAGCTCCATAACTGTTGGTACTTTTATAGTTTTTACCGAGTTTTACGGAATCTCTTTGTTTTTGTTTGGGGAACTCTAAAAAGGGCCGTATCACATGTTGGCTATTTTTTTGAGTTCCTCGCGGCCACGATTCACAGACTCCGAACTATGTAACATGTGGCGAACCCTGCAAAAGTTGGCTACGGGACTGGGGTGACCACACTAAATGCCCTTGGCTGACAACTTACTTTTACTAAGTACTTTAACTTACAACTAACTTAATTTTTTTAAGTAACCTATAGCAGAAATCTTCCATCTGGGACCAACTGCAGTAGAAATATTTGATTTTTAAAGTCAGATAATATCGTAAAATTAAAAAAAAACCGTCAGATTACAATATAACGACGTCAGATAATAAACTAACCTAAATTATTCCTACTTATATTAAAAGTTTGAAAGTTTGGATGTTTGTTGTTCAATGACGCCGGAACGGCTGAACGGATCGGGTTGAAATTTAGAACACAGTTAAATTATAGTCTGGAGAAAAAGATAAGCAACATATTTTATCAAGAAAAAGTTACAGAAACAGTAACTATGCGGGTAAAGCCGCAAAGTAGCGCTAGTAATAAATATAATCAATGATAAAAGATCCGATACTTGCCAATTGTTTAATTTAATTTTAGTTGATGTCCCAAAGTTTAATTGTAATAAATAATAATCAATGATAATAGATCCTATAATTGACGCATCGATGGTAAAAATTTGATGACACATAAAAACGATCCCATGAATACGGAACGTCTGGTCACCGTTCACGGAAGGGTCGTCTGCAAATACGGGCACAATGGCACCGCTCGCGTGTGGTTATTTTGGACTTTAAAACTCATTACGTAGAGATTTGTTTGGGTAAAGGAGAAGTTTTGCTAATTGATAAGAAATTGCATTGGATTTTAAATTACGATTAAGTTAATTCATATTCTAAAAAAAATACTTGTGGCTTCTAATTCTAATTCTAATTCAGGATGGGGGTGATTGGCCTGCACTGACGTCCCGCTAAGGGTGTATTGTGCACTTCCCCCCTGCCAGCCTACCCAAACCAGCCGAGCTCCTTAAAATAGCGGAGGACAGCCTTGGGTCGCTGGCATATCAGTTCCAGTCCCATTTCGTCAGATGTAATGTGATGTAATTGATTTGGAGTTTCTTCTAGTAGTCCCGATCTAGATCTAATACTTCCTGTGGCTTCACAACGCAAAAGCACATGCTCCACAGTTTCATTCTCCTGCAAACAGCCCCTACATAGGGGGCTGTCGGTAAATCCTATTTTGTGGAGATGATAGTTCAACTCACAGTGGCCTGTGATTAGACCTATCATCAGACGAAGATCAGATCTTGTCAGATCCAGCAGTTTATTTGTTACTTTTCTTTCTATGAGCGGGAACACAGTTCTTGTGTGTTTGCACTTAGTAGATTTGTCCCATAGTTTTTGCTGTTCTTTTTCTGTGTGTAGACATAGCAGATTCCGTGTTTCTGACGCAGTTGGCTTGCACAGTTCTGCTATGTCTGCCCTGATATTCTTCTTCTTTGCACCTTCTTTGGCAAGCATGTCCGCTTTTTTATTTCCACGGCAAACGCCGTGGCTTTTTGTCCACTCAACTGTGACAGTATTAGTGAGTGCGAGGCGTTGTAGAACAGAGTGGCACTCCGCAATCACTCTTGACTTGGTCGTGGGTTTTCGCAATGCATAAATGGTTGCTGCACTGTCCGTTATGAACTTAAGTTCCAGTGAGTTCCCCATTGCTTTGCTGTGTGTTTCTTTTTTAAGGACTGATTTAACTGCTAACAGGAGGCCCACAGCTTCCGCTTGCAGCACCGTTGTGGTTTTATTTAAGGAATGCGATTCTAAAAGGTCTAGCTCTGGTGAGTGGTATCCACATCCAACTCCCATGCTATTTTTAGAACCATCTGTGAAAATGTAGCAAACATTATTGCTTTTTTCAGGAGTGTTTGTTTGGGAGTGGTCCTCTGTAACCAACCCATAATTCTTCCCGTCTAGATATGTACTGGCTATACGATCTGTACCATGGCATACCTCTGGGATAATTATCTTCGCACGATCTAGGATCTTACAGTGGATTGTTGTAATCCCTGAACCTTTCCATTGATCTGTCGATTTAATTCTTAGCGCTGCCGCCATCGCCTCTTGCTGTATGTAGAGATGGAGTGGTGGCAGGCCAAGTATTATGTCCAGTGCTTCGGACGGTGTGGATTTTACACAACCGCTGATTAGTGAACATGCTAAGCGTTGCATCTTTTGCAATTTAGAGATTGTGGTTGCTAGATTGGTTCTAGGCCACCACACTACGCAGCCGTAAGTGAGTGCTGGTCGAACTATTACAGTGTACATCCATCGACACAGTTTTGGTTTAAGTCCCCAGTCTCTACCAATAGCTTTGGTGCACTGCCATAATATGTTTGTAGCCTTTGTGGTTACGTGATCCAGTTGTCTTCCCCACAGTAGCTTACTATCCAACCAGATACCAAGGTACTTTACTTCCTTACTAAACGTCAATTGCGTTCCAAACAAGGTGGGAAGTTTTAACTTTGGTATTTTGGTTTTGCGCGTGAATAACACCATCTCTGTTTTGTTTGGATTAGCGAAGAGTTCTCGATCACCACAAAACTTTTCAAGTATTTTAAGTGCCTTTTGCATTTTTTCACATAAAGTCGATTCGCAGAGCCCTGAGATCATGATTGCTAAATCGTCTGCGTATGCGACGGTAGTTATACCTTCTTTGTTTAGAAGCCCGATCAACTCATCTGCTACAATTACCCATAGAAGAGGAGATACTACTCCTCCCTGCGGGCATCCCCTCGTGAGTACGCAGCGAGACTCTGTCGAGGATTCTATGTTGGCTGCTCTACTCGACAGCATTTTAGTGATCCATCCATTCACTCTTTCGTCGACATTATGTCGCCTTAGCCCTTCCTCTATACTCGGAAAGGTCGTTTTGTCGAAAGCTCCTTCAATATCAATGAAGGTTACCAAGCATGACTGTTTGTTTTCTATTGCGCTTTCAATTTTGTGAACTACCTGATGTAGAGCGCTTTCGGTCGATTTGCCCGATTGGTAGGCGTGTTGGTTTGCGTGAACTGGATTTTCCCGTAGCGGGCCATTTCGAATATACTTGTCACATAGTCTTTCTAGCGTTTTAAGGAAGAAGGAGCTAAGGCTAATGGGCCTAAATGACTTTGGGTTTGTGTAGTCTGATTTACCTGGTTTAGGCAAGAATACTACTTTCACTTCTCTCCATGCCTTGGGAATATACTTCCACGCGAGACAGCTTTTATATAAGGTTGCGAGGTGTGTTTTGATTTTACTCATGCTCCACTGTAGAAGAGCCGGAAAGATTTCATCAGGTCCTGAAGCCTTGAAAGGTTGGAATGTGCTAATCGCCCAGGCCAGCGCTTCATCAGTGACTATAGATGATGCAAAGTCCCAGTCCTCCCTACTAGGTTTCTGGTGTGTTTGGCTTTCCCACCCTCCTTTCGACTCTAGTCGACAGTCTGGAAAGTGGGTTTGTAGAAGTAGTTCAAATTGTTCCTGCTCGGTTTTGGTAAACGATCCGTCAGGGTTCTTTAACGATCCCAGTTTGGTTTGAGAATTGTTAGATAGCAATTTTCTTAGCCTAGCAGTCTCACTCTCCGATTGAATTGAGTTACTGTAATTGCGCCACATGTTTTTCTTACTTTTGATTATTTCTATTTTCAACATATGTCGAGATTTTTTATATTCCTGCCAGTCCTGTTCTTGGTTGGTATTCTTAGCTCTATTAAAATAGTGCCTTGCTTTCTTTCTCAGTTTGCCGAGTTCTTTGTTCCACCATCGATCTTTTTTGTTCAAAGTATTGATGGTTTCGGTCCTTAGAGGACATGAAGCTGTAAAGCTTTTTACTAAACTTTTGGTTAGAAAGTCTACCGTTTCTTCGATTTTATTTGTTGTAAACTCTTTTTCATCGGTTGCCTCGATATCTTCAAACATGATTTTTTCGAGTGCTTCTGAGAAAAGACATTTGTCAGTCTTTTTCGGATTTCTGTAAGTCCGTGGCTTGCGTTTACTTATCTCCAGGCTAAACCTTATCCTTTGGTGGTCTGAGCCGGAATATTCATCCGTCGCTACACGCCAATCGCTAATTAATTCAGAAATTGCGCATGTTGCTACCGTGATGTCTATGATGGTTTTGGCCCACGAAGTGACAAACGTCGGCTCCGCTCCTTTATTTAGGATGTTGAGGTCGTGTCTGAGGGCAAAGTCTAACACGTCTTTGCCTCTCTCGTTCGTGTCAGGGCATCCCCACACAGTGCAGTGTGCGTTTGCATCACAGCCGACGACACATTCTATTTTATTAGTGTCGCAGAACTGTATTAGTTCTTCTAGTTCGGGTGGTGGTGCATTTAGTTCTCCATCGAAGTATGCTGAGGCCAGGAAGATGGAGCCGAGCCCATCTCCCAGGCCCGTGTCTAGTCTTACTACCGTAAGGTCATCTGTACACAGGTGTGTTACTAACGACGCTTTTAGATGTTTGGGTACATATATAAAGGTACGCGTTTTATGTTGAGTTGGAGCCGCGAAAACATTGCCCTTAAGGGCTGTAAATCCGCTTACCTTGCCGTGGTACAGGTATGGTTCCTGGACCAGTGCTATCGTGTTAGGTTGTTCCTCCAACGACCTTCGCAGGGTATTGGAGCCTGTGATACTGTGTTGGACGTTAGTTTGTATGATATCTATTGAGACTGTGCTCTTCTTTCCTAGCGATTCTGAATCCCTAGCTGTATTGTAGTTATGATTGTTGGTTTTATCTTTATTATTATTTGCATTCTTTGGAGCCATTTTTAAAACAAAAAAGTGAATTTACTCCTAAACTACTTTAGTTGTCTAGGGAGTGGACAGAGTCAGCGTCCTCCCGCTCCGTGTCCATGAGTGACAGGGGCGAGAAGATTGTCAGGCCCATAATATCGCCTGTGATATCCTCCTCGCCCTCGTCACCCACTTCCAGAAGACGGTCGACTTCCTCCCTAGTCCAGTCCTTATCTTCTAGGGGTACCGCTTCCGCACTGGTTACAGCCGCAGAGGAAGTGCCTTCACCGCTTATTGCGGCATTGGCGACCCTCCCAGCCTCTACCTTTGGTCTCGCTGGTACCCCGATCTTGTTCTCTTTTACCTTTACATATACCGAACCAGTAGTGTAGTGCAAGCGGTTGTTCGTTTTCTTTAGGTTTTCTACATCTACTGCCGGTATACCCATCACGAGAATGTGATTGAAGGTCTGGCCTTTTTGTCGTACTATATGTTTGAAGACCGGCCAGCCTTCTATGTTGTAGGATCTGTTCAACTCCGAAAGAAATTCTCTCAAGATGAACGGCCATCTCTCGAGGTCATCCCTTTCTTCGTTGAAGTCCGGTACGTAGATGATCCCTGTGTGGTACCTGGGCAACTCACTTTCGGGTATCACCCGGAAGCCCCCGGAGCCCTCCCACAAGGGTGGCATCATTTCGAGAGTTGAGACGAGCCACGCAAGTGAGAAGTCGTCGCAGGGTGTTATTTTTAGGCATCCGTGAAGCAACCTGGCCAGGCGCTGTCCAAACACCGGTAGCCTTCTTTTGTCCCTTGACACCGCCCTATTCGCTTTAAAAAGCTCATATTGCGCTTTGTCAATGGACTTACGGAGTAGAGTAGCTTTAGGATTGTCCATCATGATGCCATTTCGGTCTTGTACCACCACACGGTACCGTTTGACGGCACTGGCATACGACACTTCCTGCTGCCCCTCCCCTCCGATTAAAGTTCCCTCGGCCTCACCTAGCCCCGCAACGTTATCAGCTGACCCGCTGGCCAGGCAAAGTTTTTTGTCTGCTGCGGCGAGGCTCGGTGACACCTGGTCAGAACTTCGCTGTCGTTTAGTTGCCCGTGCTACTTCCACGTCACAACTAGTTCCTTCCTTAGCCTCAAACACCACTTCGGTCCTAATCGGTGTGGTTGAGGTGCCATCGCATCCCTTGCGCACCCCGCCGACGACCCTGTCCAGATGGAAGGGTGTCTGCAGAGGCACACTTGGGAGCTGGACCCCACCGCCACGTTTTGCAACCTCTTGTGATGTTGTCGGCTTATCCTCTTTTGGTTTCCTCATTACGAGGTCTTTTATGGTTTCGGCACTTGCCGTATTGTACACTGGCTGCACTCGCTGTCTTGGTTTGCGGTCCGTCACATCTTTGGATTCAGCCACATATCCGTCCGGCACACTATCCCTGACGGGAAGGACCGAATGTGAGGGCGTCACCTCTGAGCTCGGGCCCGGTACCCCAAGAACGATTGCACCCACTGTACCTGGGTTTTTTCGGTCCATGCACGCCATGACAGCTGGTGCAAGTTCCGTCAACCCAGACAACTTTGCGATGCCTACCAACTTGCGGTTGATGGCATCTGCCCTTTCAGCCTCCTCTTTTAGGTAGGCTGATTGCTTTCTACGGTGATTTTTACCACCAGATTTGTGTGGCAAGGTGTAGCTAGGCGTTGAAGCCGCGCTGCCACCTCGCCCAGTACCTGCCGCGCCCAACACAGCTTCAGAGCGCGCCTCCTCCTGGCGAAGTCGCAGCATCTTCCTTTTCGATTGTCCAGGGCGCTTCCTCTTCTGCACTGGCCCAGGTCCATCTTTTCGCGCAGCCGTCTCCTTCGCCGCAGGTGCGGCCCCAGTAGCAGCAGCGGCCGACAGAGCCTGGGACTCCACTCCGCCGTCGCCTTCGGTAGCCAATTTGTCACTCTGCAGCCCGGGCACCGCAGAGCGCCGGTCGCTAGCCGGATCGCATGGCACAACAATTTCATGAGGTGTATTTTCCATTTCAATTAAATTCTGTAGTAATCTGCAACTTAGATCATGCTACATTAGATGGGCGCCAAGTGTTGTGTGAAAGCAGATGCCCGAGCTACTTCCCCCCGGTATTTCGCATGTAGGTGGAGAGCGGGCCTGTCCGAGAAACACACGGGTGGCCTCAATCTCCACCTAACACACCGGCTACGGGCAGCCATGAGGCGGGATGTTGTGCACGGCATACCAAGTGATGATTTGAAATACCGTTCACCCCATCCCTCCCCCCTAGTGCCCTCCCTCTTTACCCGGGCTTGGGACCGGCACCGAACTTATGTTATTGAGCTGAAAGCGGAATTTAATCCAAGCAGCTAGTTTAAGCAATATACAAAAGCGAAGTGGCGAGGTTATACAAAAGCGAAGTGGCGAGGTTACTAAATATATAGGCAAATACTTGTGGCTTGTGCAGACACAATGCTAACAAATTTTAGAGTTAAAATATACATTAACGAATAAATGTCGTTGTAAAAACTACCAACTTTGAATTGGAATATATCTTTAGTAAACACAATTACAAAAATAATAAGACAAACCGTTGATGGAAAGCTTAACGTCTGCCCGTTACAGCGAGAAAAATCCAAATGAAAGTTCTTGCTGCAATTATTCTTAATAAAAAAAAATGTATCAAACATTATAGGGATTTTCTGTTGCTTATAAAATACTACCTTTACTTTGAGGAAATTTACGAAGATCTGTAAATCAATTTGAAGAATCCTTCCAATCAAAATGTTTTTTAAGTTGCATTATATTTCGAAGTAATGAAGTACAATAAATACTGAACAATAAAAACTAAATCAAACCTTTCTGAAAATATGTTGAAAAGATAAACTGGGCACCCGAGTAATACAAATAGAATGGGAGGTATATCTCGTGTCCAATAACATTTTATAGCATTTTATCTTGACATTTTTTGACCAATATTTGTCCATCTTCCCGATAACTGTGTCCCGGACCATTACCCGGCTCGGCCCACTTCAAACAGGATTGTGACAACGATAGCCTTATCCGGATACCTTCGATGGATTGGAAGGCAAATAGATTGTGCATAGATACTAGACCATAAGAGCAGTATAGGGATTCACGTCAAATTTATAATTCAACTTGTAGGAGTTATCTAAATGTTAAGGATCTAAGGAGTTAAGGAGGATAAAATCTAAAGGAACTTAGTATTTCTTTAGCCGCGTTGATCCCTTCTGACTGACAGTTTTTTTTACCACTAGTTTCTCCCGACTTTTTCTAAGACACCCGACATTTATGGGATTAAACGTGATAGGTACTCCAATTTTTATCTATCTGAGTTTTAAATTTAAGTAAATTTGGGGCTATGTTACATTATACTACCACATTCTGTTACGTAATTCAGTTTTTTTTTTCTGAATAAAAGTTAGCTAATTATTAAAATATTATAATTCAACGGTCATATTGTCATACACATTGCAGCGTAAGTTATCCCGATCCTACGCTTAGAAATATTTTATCCTAGCTATGTACCTATCTCTGTTAATAACTCTCACAATCGAGAGTTTCTTATAGGAAATTGTTGGGCGTCTCATCAAAATCAATTGCTTCATTTATTCAAGCAAAAGCTAGTACCGGACTGGGTCAAAAATACACCATCCCAATTAGTCCGTCAGCTAGATCATGGAAATATATTGGACACGTATTTTTTGTTTTTTCATAATATTAAAAATTGTCAAAGATATAGACCATCAAACTTCGAGAGTGGGGGGTCGGGACGTCACTCGTGAGTAAAAATCGTACTCACAAGTGACGTCACACGAAACTTCGAAGCGCTGTATCTTCGTCATTTTTTGTTTGTGAAACAAAAGAAAAAATACGTGTACAATATTTTTGTCGTGATAACGTCTTATAATTTGATGAAACCGGCTGCACGCCCACAAAACATGACGTCATGTACCGTTACCGTCGGTCGTTACCTCGCCGCATGTTTGTTACAGTTGTATTAATTATTTCGACCAGTAGTTCAAGCGGGGATGTAGCTCAGTGGTAGAGCGTTCGCTTTGCATGTGAAATGCCCCGGGTTCGATCCCCGGCATCTAAAAGCTTTTTTTCATTGTTTTTTGCATTGTTTTGATTGAAAATGACTAAATTCTACTGATTACTTTTTACATACAAATCTAATAAACAAATGAAATTAAAATTTTCTTTTGAAAAATGCTACCATTCCATCAGTATTTTCTTAAGACGTTGTCACGTTCTATCGTCAGTAGACCGACTTTACAGACAAACATTTTTTTGGCAATCTAACTGACGGGCTACTTAGTTTTTTTGAGGATTGTACCCTATTAGCTTGATAGTAATCAATTGCAAAAATTGTGCCAGGGATCCTGGACTCTCTCCTTGTAAGCATTGGCCCCGAGTTCCAGCAGAGAGAATATTAGTAGATATACTGTATCAGAACTGTCGGTTTAATACGATGGAGTGAAAATTGAATAAAGAGCACTAAAATGTATTTAACAAACAGATTCAGTAACATTGAATCTAATTACAGTCATACTTAAAAATTCTACTAATAACGTGGAAGTTTAGACGTTTGTTGCTCAATCATGGCGGAGCGGCTGAACGTTTAGAACTCTGAGATTATAGTCTGAAATAGCACATAGGTCACATTATATTGCAGGAAAATTACGGCAAAAGGAACTACGCGGGAAAAACCACGAAACGCTGCTAGTACTTGTAAAAAATTCGTGTCTGGAAAGTTATTTTACTGCTTCTCTAATATAAGTGTGAAAACCGTATCGATGTTCATGGAACTTGAAATTTTTATCGATAAGGAAGGTCGCTTCACCCTCCATTGAAAATACATATAAAATACAGGGGGTCCCGAGTATCAGCCGGGGGCCTTCTATTAGTTTAATAGGGTCGGACACGTTTTCCTCGTACAAGCAATATTTTTATTGAACGAAAGGTAGGTTTTTGGTAATTTAGGTCTGAAAATCTAGATTCGATTGGTACGTTGAATGTATCGGGGAAGCCATTGCGACGATAAGTAATCAACTTTTTTTGGAATGTTTTTATTTCAAAAGTCCTTTGATCTGTTATTCTCTTTCTTGAATTATAATAAGTAGAAAGCTTGTTTTTTATTATAATTGAGCTTATTATGAAATTATTCTATCTTTATGTGATAAAACTGCTTTGCGTAAAGTGAGTTCGTTCGGACTGTTATTGATAAATCATTTACATTTTATTTTATTACTAAGATTAACTAGGTATATTATATGTATATTATTTATCATGTTCTAAAGAATTACACACAAAAGGCAGGAAAACAAATGACTGTATTTCTAGATGAAACAACCCCTTACCTACTAGCTTATATGACTTGGCCATCCATAAAATTTTCCCATCAAACACGGCATCTATACAAAATTAAAAGGTGTAAAGGTAAATCATGGGACCGCATTCCAGTTTTGAGTATCACTTAGCGCTTTAACACTCAACCTGACGATACCCAAAAGGGAACGTGTTACTAATCGCAGGGACAAAAACGTTGGGTAAACATTTGATTTCACGCCGAAATTCAACGATTTCGACCTACGTGGGGCCAGAAATTGTGTTGTGATATGCTGGCTCTTCACATAGTTATTTGTGTTAACGTATTTGCTGTTTGTGTTCGTGTGACCTATTTATTTTCCAATATTTTGACGAATATACTAACTACCCAGTTTAAACGTGTTACTTATTTGTCGGATTTTGTTAAATAAACAAATAACATAATTATTAATCACCACGGTATGAGCATGACATGCACCTGATGGCAAGCCCTAATCACAGCCAGCACTGGACTGCCCTATTTACCCCATATGAGTGATTTGTCTGTTTGCCCTAAAAAATATCTGAAACTTCTACTAATTTAAATAAGATTTTTAAAACCAACAGTGTTCGATTTGGGTGTCCATTTCTACCTGTAGCATGATGCGCAATATTCTTCCTTCTGATGTCTTTCTACGAGTGTAAAAACGGTGAATTAAAAAAAAAAAAAAAGGTTTGTCTGTAAAGTCGGTTTACTGACGATAGAACGTGACAACGTCTTAAGAAAATACTGATGGAATGGTAGCATTTTTCAAAAGAAAATTTTAATTTCATTTGTTTAATAGATTTGTATGTAAAAAGTAATCAGTAGAATTTAGTCATTTTCAATCAAAACAATGCAATAAAGCTTTTAGATGCCGGGGATCGAACCCGGGGCATTTCACATGCAAAGCGAACGCTCTACCACTGAGATACATCCCCGCTTGAAGTACTGGTCGAAATAATTAATACAACTGTAACAAACATGAGGCGAGGTAACGACCGACGGTAACGCGGTAACGCTACATGACGTCATGTTTTGTGGGCGTGCAGCCGGCTTCATCGAATTATAAGACGTTATCACGTCAATATCTACCATTTTTATGCTAAGCCAACGATACCCCTAAAAGCAGCAGTTACCATTGTTATAAAACGTTAGACAACATTAGACAGCTATCTGCTTGTAAGTCACTATTTACTTTGTAAAGTCAGTTTACGTACCCAGTGTATCTATATACAACCACCTACCTGAGTGTATTTAAAAGATGCAACCTCAGACACCACATTAAAAACTAAATCAAAGCTTATTTTATAAGAAAAGACGTATCAGTATGAACTTTTTAAACGAGTTATCTTTCTATAATCTACGGACTTATGATGTAACCAATATTAACATTTAATTGAATGTATTGATAAGCCGTGTGAAGATCCGGCATTACTGCAAGTAAATGGTCTTGCTTCAATGCGTTTTTGGACGAAAGACGGCGTAGAAGACAGTCGCATAGAGAGGAAAATTATGGGTATTTGTCATTTGTTTTCTATATATTAACCAACTATTGTACTCTTGTTACTAACAAATTCTAAATGTCAATACTATTTCTATGACGAAATGTGTGAGTAATATGCAAAGAGTTTACTTATACTTTCTCTGGTAATATGATATAATTATGCGTAATTTTAAGGTAGAAAACAATAGTGTCTGTAGATTTCAAGTAAAGAGTAAACTTATTTTATTTAGATATTCTGATTTCACGTGGCCCTTCTTTTTATTGGACTGCGTGTAGCTCGAAAGGGCGACACCGTTTCGTGGTTTTCTTCCTATGATCCCAACGAAGGAGCTTGATGCCACTCTCGTAAAACAAACAGCTAGTCTGTGGAGTGCATTGCTTGAGTGGGTTTTTACCGATGCTCTTGGTGTCTTCAAATCGAGAATGAATCAGCGTTTTGCGAGGTCCACCATAACATAAGGCAAGTTGGCAGTCAAGCATAAGCCTATCAATGACTTTAATTTATTAATAAATATCTGTATCGCTCTTGAAATAAAAGGAATAGTCGAGTGAAGATCCAGCATTACGGTACTGTATCAATGATTTAGTAAAAACAATGAATCCGACAAGACATTGAATCTGAATCTCGGAAACGGTTCGAACGATTTTGATGAATATATTATGACGATAAATCGATCTAACTAGGTTTCATTTTTTTTTTAACTGGTTCCATTAAAAAAAAACGCATATTATGCGCGTTTTTAGACCATGAAAAACTGCCACATTAGACATAAGAATGCGAAAGTAAATTTCGCAGCGTGGCGCGGCAGCATAATAGCTCAGACGGTAAGTCGGGCGGTCATGGCGGTGACGAATTAGTAGCTCCGGGTTCAAATTCAGACAGCTTCTCTTTTTTCAAAAAAAAGAGAAGCTGCTCTTTTTTTTCAAGTTTTATATTTTTTAATAAAATCTATTATTTGGAGCCTTTTAAGTATTTTTAGTATTTAAACCGAGCACAGCTCGGTCACCCAGGTACTATACGTTAAACGTTAAACTACATTGAACTAAACGTTGTTCTTTGATTCATCATAAGCCAATCAAGTTGTTTCGTCATAGCGCTCGGTGGCCGCTCGGCCACAGGAAACTGATCCAATTCTGTATTAGCTAAACACTCGGCCGATTGTTTGGCTTCCGGATTAATTTCCTTGCTAGGGAGCACTGTTATTAACAATTATCCTTTTCATATCCTGCCATTTATTTATACGTTTGAGGAAGAGCCAAAACAATCTTATGGGGTATTTACGGACTATGAAAACAATTCCGATAATTTGTTTTGTTTTGTTTTTTTCTCAATTTGGACAACATTCTTAAACTGATTGGGAATAGTACTTACATCCGTTTTATAAACTTGAGTTAAGCTCAATTTTGTCTCATTGAGTTCGTTTGACGCCACAAACGTCGAAATCTCTGTACCGATTTGGTTTCGTTTATCAAATGCAGGATTTTGGCTCGCGAAAGCCTTGCTGAGATATTTGAAATATGACGGTTAGTAATTGTGACGTTTAAAGCCGGGTCACACAAGCGATCCGATAGCGATAGCGATCCGATAGCGAGACGAAATTTTTTGTAAACTCGAATTTGTATGCAACCTGAAGGCCTGTTTTCATTTTGATTAGTACGCGTGCGAGTGAGTAGTGCAGGTGTTGAGTGATTGGTAGCAAACACGTGTGGACACCGATTGATTATTGCGAGTGCATAGTAATCAGTCACTCGCACTCGCAATCGCACTCGCACTCACACTCGCAATAATCAAAATGCAAACCGGCCTTAACACATAGTAAGCGGGCGCGATCCCATACTCGGTATCCAATCGCTATCGTTATCGGATCGCTATCGCTACCGGATCGCCTCTGTGTGACCCGGCCTTTAGTAGCATTTGTATGACAAAAGTATCGGATCTCGGTTGGCATACCTACAATAGCTACCAAACTTGGGGCTAGCATAGAAAGCGCAGGGCCCTACTAACCTACGCTTATTAACTTAACTTACACTTATACCTGTAACGGCCTATATACACATCTTTGCCAGTCATTCTACTTATGAGCAGTAATGTGCAAACATCACTTTGTTCCTGTTTGAAGGGCAATGTTTCCAGAGAAATTACATGGCATAAAGATAAATCTTATATTACCTACTGAGTGACAAGCGCAGTGCAGACCTGGGTAATGATTTGGACTCTTCACATTCCAATAACTGCGTGTCACTGTGATGTTATGGGCAGGCGTGTTCGTTCTGGTCGTCTCGTCACTCTATACTATAAAAAACTTACTGAAGATACTCACTGTACTCAACTCAAACAGAAGCACAAAACTTTTATTTGGCGTTTGATTAAATACATATGTATACAAATATTTATGTTACTCAAAGTCGATCTACTAAAACTATTATGGTTATTTAATAACAAGCGTCCAAAGCTCTTGACGTTACTAATTTCAGAGAGGGTTTTTCTTCTTTTTTTTTCTTTAGTAGTTGGACCCTTTGCAGATTCTGCTTGGTGAAGGTATTACTGTGTTCCTGTTTGAAGGGAAATGATTTCAGACATATTATTACAGGGTAAATAGTTAAATTGTCTTAGATCATATCTAGGTAACGACAACGAGCATCTAACCAATAATACCTAAGACCTAGGAACCTGTCTGCAGTCGTGTTTGTGTATTCATAGTCATATTATTATGTTGGAAGTGTTGCTTACTATCAAACACATGTCTAGCTCGTATCATCACCTTATATAAAAAATGTCCTGAAAAAGTAAGGGCAAAATACTAGACCTCGGCAGCAAAATCCGAATGTAAAAGCTATTCGAGAGATAAATCAATAAACATCATTAAATCATTCACTTTGTGCCACCCTTCAACTCATTAATAACAAAGTTTTGACTAACAATTTGGGTGTCCGATTCACCCCAAAATGCCTCCTTAATAAATCACTTGTTTTACAAAATTCCAAATGCCTTGGGCCACTGAGACATATCATTACACTCATTAGTTTCACCCACATAAATCCCTATCATTCCGATAATTCGTGCGCGGGACCTGTGATTGGCCGCGATCTTTCCCTATACTTCCCTGTCCCGTAATTATGGGCCGTATTGGCCGAGACTGCCTGCTTAGTACTTTAGGCAAACTGAGCGTTTATTACATCGCCCGCGGTTGTTCCCACGGGATGGTAGAATTTGTAACTTACATACAAACGTGTCGAACCTCGCGGCAGTTTTACTCATCTTATTGTAACATTAGGCTCGCAACCGTACTGCGGTCAACCTTGTTACGAAGCCTTACGGTGCATCCTTGCCCTAACAAAACATCATCCAAAGCTACGCTCCTTCACAGCGGGATGATAGTTCTTCGTACTGGAAGTGGAATGGATTGCGTGTTATAGAAAGCAGTCGCTAAGGGCGAGCTCGCAATGACACGGTGAGAGTTTTGTTTACTTGTGATCGCGTGAGAACCTTCGGAACTGCATGGGCGTGACATCAGAGTCTTTTTGTTATACGTTTTTTCTTATTGCTTTTGTAAGGCTAATATTGAGCTGTGAGTACTTTGAGTATCGGTAATAGCTATGCAGACGTCGGTTCCTACGTGACTCTGACAATGCAGTATTCGGACGGAGTTAAAAATGTGTCTCACACATGTTGCTTTTATTGTTTTGTGACGGTCAGTCTGCAGATATTTCCGAGTAAATTGCGACTTTTTCGTTCTCATATTGAAGCGAGATTTCATAGTAATTCTTCGCGGTTGCATTGTAGTATGATTTCATGCTAATTATAAACAGTTTTGCGGCATTTTTTGCTCAGTTTACGAAACTGATTGCCAGAATTACAAAATAGGCAAGCAATGCGCATCTTTTCTCGTAATTGATTTTGTTTGGTGGTAGCTATTAAAAACACATTAGAACCATCGGCATCAGTATATTCCGAGGCCCGTAGATATCTAAGAGCCTTTTTTCATGCTGTTTTCTAATACTTCTACCGTTTAGTGAGGGGAGCTACTGCATTAAATACAAATCGATATATACACCCCTCGAAAATATGATACGCAGGTACTTACTTACATTTTATATTATACTGTGACATGAATGACATCATGAATAAGACTGGTACTCATTTATGTACTAGTCGGTGTGCTAGTGCCTAAATAATAAGATAAGTGACAACTTTACTGATATTAACATTAATTTCTTTGCTTTTGTTTTCTGTTCTTGAGGGACATAAGCAAAAAAGTATGTGAGTATGCCATGACATCCACGGCTAGGACTAAAAAGCCCAATATACCCTGCCATCTAAGCACTTGTAAGTAGACCTAATAAAGTATCATTGTATCAATTTCTTGTTCGTGTCAATGATGTTACTATGTTTTCTACATAATTATTTTATCTGCATTACCAATCTACTCGTCTAATATTTTAATATAAGTAGCATTGCTCTTATTTTAGTGATTTTACTAATATATACGACATAATTATTATTAGTCCCTTTCTGTTCTTTTTTATTGTACGTGCTAAGAGGGAGTCGTTGCCTACGAATTATTGTCTCTATCTCCAACATCTCTATCAAAATGGTAAGGTATAAGTAAGTTCAACATGAACAAATATTCCTCTAATGAACACATAGAGTTTTACTACGAAAAATAACCTGTACCTTGTATATAATGTAAATTTTGTTTTGTTTAAAAGTAATTGCACGCTGGTAAAGTTAGTAGCATGTTATTGGACTTCAGAGTACTTGGAGTGTACTTAATTTGATGAAACTCCTCAGGTTTCGAATAGCGCTATTGAAGTTGTGAAATTGGGCCAATTGATCGAGTGGTATTACGAGATTGATGTTGTGATTTTATATTGAAAGCTTTTCTTTTATGAATAAATGTGACCCTTAAATTAACTACATAGCCGTTTTTTCTAATTCGTTTAGAAGGATATAACAGCTAACTTTAATCGAAATCTATCGTAAAATAGTATCAATTTTCGTCACACTACACTACCCAAATAGAGTAAGATCCCAGAGCTCCCAGACGTCACCTATTTTTGATGAATAAAATGTGGACGATTGAGTAGAGTTAGTAAGTACTAAGAACACATGCTTACTCGCTAACTTGCTTAGACGGCCAATTTTGAGTTCTGGAGTAATGAAGGTACATACAAACACAGAACAGATATCAAGAAGAAGTAGCAAGTAGGCGGGGCAATCGTAGTACTAAGTAAGCGCAATCTCCTCAATACTCGATATCTGTTCTGTGCATACAAACATTGCTTACTTCACGTACTTTCTAATGAGTGATTTTCACGTATGTTGTAGGTAATGCCCTTAAAAACAAGGTCCCAATACTCCCAGACAGTTTCCGGCGCCCGTTTTGCTTAACAACTCGGGATGGATTAGGGGATGATTGGCCCCTTAGATTGATATTCAATCGTCCACATTTCATTCATCAGAAAATAGGTGACGTCTGGGAGCTCTGGGATCCCGAACTAAAACTTTTGATGTCAAAATCCTTCTAAAATTATGAATGTGAAGATTTTAATGTTTGTTGTTTTTAGTCAGTTACTCATTCACGTCGCAAGAACAGGCTGATAGGCTGTCATTGATACCGGGTCACAAAGATTTTTTTACATCAGGCGAAGGTAAACGTCAACAGGCATCTAAACAACAAAAATATGTAGTATGGTCATTTAAGTTTACATGTGTTCAATTGCATGCGTTTAATCCACTGAGCTTGAGCTTTCGGTGAAGTGGGTACACGAATAAAGCGTCGTAAGATTTCCTTAGAAGTTAAGATTCTCTTACGATATTTTCCATCAAGTTTTAAGAAAATTATACGCTTGATAAAATTATGCTCTTTGAAGTAGTCCCGCTTTTTAACACTCAACGTAAGGGGCACAAATGGATGATAAAAGTTTGATGCGTCTATATGTCTTTACTTGTTTGGTTTTGTTTGAAAATTCTCTATGGCTGTAATTTGTATCAGGGCTGGGGTTCGATTGTTAACATATTTTCTGTAGCCAGATCTATGTCCCTGTGACCTCTAAATATTGCCTACCGAGGTTTGGTGTTGCACAGAAGGCCTTAATAAAAATAAAGTAGTGCCTGGGCACCTTATTCTTAGGTAATATGATCTAGAAAACACTGCTTGAGAAATATATCCTAAGATATTATTTGCTAAAAATGTTAAACCTAATGTGATTTATAGTCGAATGAAAATAGGGCAACTCTGTGCATAATACCTCTCAGTTCAAACTGCATAGAGTCACGGCTGTTAATATATCTGGAACGCCACGGGAGAATATTATCAATACATTTTTTTTTAAATTCATTCTAGATTAATTCATTGTGACTTTATTTATTGATAATTATTTATAAGCTCCTTTTAATTTAGATTATTATATTTTATTTTGTTGTATGCATTGTTGAATTTTTTGGAATAAAATTTTGAAAATAATTATTGGGATAAGTACCTACATATAACTAATTCTGGTGTTTTTGAGACTCGAAAGTGAATCTTAGTGTCTTCAAATCGAGAGTGAATCGGTTTCTTTGGTATTCACGCACCATCGAGCAGCGCGTCGTTGCTTATCATCAAAAAAATCCTAAAGGATAAAAAAAAGAAATCGTTCCATGTTACAATCTAAGGTCTGTCTCAAATGTCTAAACGGGCCTTTTATTTTTGAGAATTGAACCTAGTAGTGAATAATGCAAACGATATTTTTTTAATGATTTTTTTATTTGTGTATGTAGTCGACTTTTTTAAGATTTATTGTACCTAGTTATTTAGAACTACAGGTCACTGTGCTGTATTGTTTAATAGTTTTCGTCGCGTGTCGAGTAAAGTTCAAATTTGACGAGCTTTTTGTAGGCGTTAATATTCTGAATAGCTATTCACGGAGCGACTTTATGGCCAATTCATTTGGAAATTTTGGAAAACATAAGCATGTTAAGTAGAATTTATGTCCCCACTGTTGGGATCCGCAGCCTTCTCACATAAAGAGACAGTCAAGAAGTAAATCCAACATGATGCCCAAGTGCATATTTACAAACGATGCATGTCCTCGAAATACTTACGTGTTTATAGAACGTCTCACGCCGTTTTTACTAAAGTAGTGTTGAAAAAATTGTACATATGAAAAGTACTCATACCTGGGGGCGGTATTTGAATCTGTGATTTTAAGATTGTAATAGACCTTTAAGTCAATAGGCCAATAAGAAATATCTAAAAACAGTCAAAATCAATCAAAACAATCTTTTCTGTCGTCCCATTTCTAAAACAATACACTTCAAAGAAAACAAAGTTAAGGGAGGTTACTATTATTACAAGTAGTAAACCAAAAACACTCTAAGTGAAGTAAAAACTTCTATTTTACGTGATCCTGGTGGCATAGTTCCGTAACAACGTATTCTATCCCATGAGCAATCACAATGAACTGGCATAAATATGTCCCATTGGCTGTATGAATTTTTATATCATAAAAGTTTCATGTTTCATTCTATTCAATAAGCTCTGCTATATTGTTTCGGAACTCCTCTGAATAAAACATCTCTATATATTTATTGTAAGATCCGATGCATGTTTTTACATAGATTCTGCCTGGGTAGAACTCAATTGGGCTATTTCCATTTTTATTACCCGGATATTTTTTTTGTAATTCTATTGTTTGCTTAGTTATTGTGGTTTTAGTTAGAAACTTTGGTAATAGTGATTTGTCATACAGATGTAGGGGGAGCCAACAACGTAAATATGGTTGTTTAACCCTAAATCATTTGTAATGTGACTTTATATCAACAGTGCGCATATTATGTCAATTGTTTTCTGTTCTGAAAGCGATCTCTTTTAGGGAGATATCCGTTTATGTAATGTGTCATTATTATTTATTACGAGATGTATGAATGTTTTTAGATATTTGCCGCTATTATTTTAGGAAGGATATATATAGAAAGATGATGTCTTTCCTGAACTAATTAAAAAATTACTTCTTAAGGAAAAATCTAAAAAAAAATATGTTATTATTGGCAGCCTTATCGCTAAAAGCGATCTATGAAGGATATTTACTGTTCGTTTTTTTAAATAGACATTTTATGTTGTATATTGCGTTTTATTATTAATTAACTAGCTGAACCCTACGGTGGACTCGTAGTTTAACAATCACCAACTTTGAAGGGATAAAAAGTACCTAGTTTGTGTGTTAATCCAGGTAAAGAACTATGTTTCCAATTTGTAAATTATTTATATTTGATATATTCAATAGAGTGTATCTCTTTATTTTATCGACAAACTTGCACTTGGTCAACGTAGTGCACTATTATAGCCTTGACTGTCTCCTTGTGAGAGAAACACTAGAGTCTCAGTTGTAGGAACACAAAGCTAGCATATCTATGCTTATGCATATCTGTTGTTTACTCTAAGGACACCAAATCTTAATTTAGGCCGTTGGTTGTCTCGGTAAAAGTCGGAACCTAAGCTTATCGTTTATACAATTAAACTTCTTTTAAACAACGAATACGTTATAAGATCTAAAACCTCAATCTAAAGATAAGTAAATCCATTACACGCTTTTCGCATGGCCGCCATTAACAAATGATGCAACTAAAAACCAATGAAAAACCATTAGCGGCCCAAAAAATGATCATTCAATACACTCGGTACACTTCCCACGAAGTCTATTATCCAAGTTGTTTATACCACGTTAAGAATGCGTCCGGGAAAAATTATATTTATAACCGCTTTCCGTAATAGATGACAACTGTCCAGAGTATAAAAAAAAAATAGCAGGAAAAAATATTTTGAATTGCTTTTGGGATTTTTGTTTTGCGGTCACAACTTTTCTACAATTCCACAGCATCTAAACCTCACAATGGAGAGCTAAGTCTGAAAACAATAAAAATAGCCATTTTAATTTATTATTGAGTAAGCTAAATGCAAAAACCTCGTGAATACGTGAATAATTAAAAAAAAAATAGAGAAAAGAGGATGCCGGCCGGCGCCAAACCTCGGCAGCACGTCTAAGTTTGCCGCAGTAACCAAATAGAAAAAGTAATCAGGCCTGAGGCACAGATTAAAAGCTAGTTACTACGCCTCTGTCCAGTTGTCTATGCCCATTGTTGCAGGTGATTGATGGAACTCTCATTGTCTGTCGCGTTTAGAAAAATGATCATAGAATGAACATTGTTTGTGTTTATGATTGCCCATATTGTCCATATTGCCATTTGGGGTATTCCGGCGCCGTTCTTCCATAATTGAATGTGGATGCTTTGCTTTTATTGCTGCGAGGGAAGGTTTGTTTCGAGCCTTCGAACCGACCAATATTTATACAGACTGAACAAATATTTGCGAAGAAGCTCAAAGTGTAGTCATCCAAGTCACTGTGCGGAAGGGTTTCAAATTTTCAATATCAAGCAGCGGAGTAAATATTTGGAATCCAGTTACTTAGGCAAAATTTTGTTGCGTGCTTTTGAGTCGTGGCTTATCTGGGTCGTAGTTTATATGTCCCTCAAGACAAGGTTGCCTAGTTTGGGTCATTTAATAAAAGTTAGTGTTGATACGGGTCATGCGGGTTGCCGAGGATTTTCTCGAGACCTACTTCATGTTGTTACGTTAGAAATAAGCATTACTTAACATAAATTGGACAGTTTGCCTGCTGTAGGTTATTTAGTCGACGGACATAGACCTTAGCTAATTCCTAACGTTTATTGGGAGCGTTATTTACTGAATATTAAAAAAAAATAACACTGAACGTAAAACGATTTTATTTTGAAGACTAAATAAGATCAACATATTTTAATCAATCTTGGTATCAATTTGGTTCTTCAGCATAATTTTTTTTACAGAACGTTACAACCTGAATATTTTCATTTAAATTCCACACGTTGTGTTTGATTATGATTACCTTAAATCTTTTGTGTACAAAACTAAATTATCTTGTTCAAAATCGTAGTTTAAAACAAAGTGTTCGTTTACTCTTTGTTATCAGCTCTTAAGCCTAATTTGCGTCACGTAAATAACTGATAAGGTAAATAGCGCCTTACCTTAAAAAGCACACCAATACAACGCTGCCAAGGAATTTATTGTGACTGGAGGTAATTGCGCCTCCCCGTATCTAAGTACGCTTCAGATTTACGTCTCGATACCATTTCGGAGTCGCAATAGCGTTCGGTAAAGCACCGCCACACATGTGGGTCGGCTTGATTCGTATGGAAATGGTCAACGTACAGAAATGAAACAGTAGGGAAACTGAATACATTATGGATGGTCCGGAGTTTTTTTTTGCCACAGGTCGATTCATGGTACATCAAGGTCACGTCATATGATTTGAGTTGTCAGTGCAAACAAATATAAGTCGACATAGACATTTTCTTGACATTTCAAAACCCTCTACACTGATTTCGATTAAATGTAAATGGGATACCTCTGAGTTATGATTTGCTAAACAAAAAAGCATCATCAAAATCGATTCACGATTGGTGGACTTAACAAAGTCACATACAAAAAACATACATCCGCACTGAGTAACTCCTCCTTTTTTGAAGTCGATTAAAAAGTAACAACATAGTCTTGTCGCTTAGATTTCTTTTTAGAGCCTGTGAACCCCAGACCTTCGTTATTTTATAAAAGCTGAAAACTTGTCCGCGCATGCTCCCAACACAGGTAAGAACGATGGACCATTATGAAGTTTGGATCATCCTGGCTTTGGAAGATAAACGTAGGTCTGGGGTTAGGGGTTCATGGGCTCTTAGTCCATTTGTAAAAATGAAATCTCAGCTATCCAAATAGAATAAATGAATAAAATTAGCTTAGGTACTCGTATTTTGACTATGTAGGTACTAATAAAATGTCTTTATTTTATTTAATTTTATCTCCATAATATGAACCACTTATTCATAGACTTCATACTTGAAATCAAAATTTTACACGATACTACTTTTTATTTTGAAAATGGGATTGCTACATATTTTGAATTAATTGGTTGTCCACGTGTGATATAGTTGTTCTAGTTCGACTTAAATTTTAAATAGTACGAGAGACGCGAAAGCGCGCGCGCATTATCCTTGAAAAAGGCAGCCGAATGCGGATGAAACTTAAATCAAGCTGGACTGGCCTGGATTGGATATAATACGTGACTAATCCAATAGTTCTTTAAAAATACTGTTTTAAAGCGTAAATTTAAAAATAAATACAAAGTTATTATTTTACACAGATATCAGTTTTATATTTGGGTATTTAAATTTCTACCTAAAATGAAGCCTATACAGACAACCTACAGTCAGCCATTGAAGTCATAATAAGAACGAGAATATTAAAATCATGAAATGAGAAAAGATGATCCAATAAAACTAAAAGAATCTGCAGACGGAATCAAATGAATGTTAAAACAGAATCGTTTTGCATTATTACGATAGTAAAGTTGTTTTTGATCTTCATTTACGAACTCAAGTTTTTGTCTATTTGACTTATATTAGCTCTATCCTATCTGTCTGTGAGCTCATTTTACATCACACATCTCAAAATCATTTACTAATTTGTCTTTGTTCTATAGCAGGTTTATGTTCCAGCTTAACTAAATGTCTGGAATACCATGATTAAAATAGTTTTCAAAATTGTGTGATGAAAATTTTTGAATTTTGTCGCAAATTAATTACTGTAATTATTTATTCTAGTCTTGATTTTATATTCTTTGTCCTAGGTAATTAATTACTTTTTCCACAAGTTTACCCTCTTGCAATGTAAAATACATAGATGCAACACTCATAATATTTTGGAAAACATACTCATTAATTAGGGAGAGCTTCCATGCTTATGAAATGTTCTGAATTCTATTAAATAACTATTCCCCTAGGGGATTTATTACTCAGAAGATCACAATGTTATCGAAATTGCGATTAGATAATTGCCTTAAATTACTGCCGAAAATTAAAGTAATGAACTGTAGATCGGTATTTTATTTTCATCGTATATTAGATGGGAATCAGGATCAGGAATATCATTACAAGGCTCGTAGACACGACATAATAATTATGTACATACATGTTTATAATATATTTTTGCCTTCAAGTTTAAATTTTTACACAAATAATGGCAAAGGAAACGGCATGGCATACCTGATAGTAAGAGATGCTGCCGTTTAAGAATACCTTATCTGCGGAAAATGTTACGCCACCCGAAAAAGTGCTATGATACTGTTTACTGTTTAGATATCATAAAATATTACCCTGTTTTGATATGCGGTAATCCTAGCTTTTAGCCTAAATCATGCCCGTAGCCTACTAAGAATGAATTATAAATTTTATTGTTCAACAAGCTCGTACCCCTTACTGCCTTTCCAGAGTATTGTGTTTGTGTACGGCTACGGTTATTTAGCATACGAATGATTGTAGAGTGCAGGGGAAAGTTTATACTTAGTAGCAACGGTGCCGGCTATAGAAGATAGCTACTACCATCAAGCGTGCTACAGTCGTAAGACTAACAGTAGGTAGTCGGGCTACCAGGGTATCATAGAGCAAACATGTCATGAATGTCGGACGCTCTATGAAAATGTTTGCATTTTGCATAATTTTCTGTATAGAGCATCTCGCAATACGTAGTCTATGTCGATTCATTTTCTGCAATGTTTTGAAGTGGAAATGGAAAATGAACTATTCGTTACTATTTTAAAATGTCAGAAGAAACATAGCTATTTTTATAGTTGTCTGGTTCATTCAATGAATTCTTTTTTTATCTACTACGATAATTTTGCTGTGCTCTGTATAGAATCTTTCACTGGTCACGTCAACACGGGCTATGGTGTGCAATTAAGGATCAACAGTGAAAGCTTTTGGTGGGTACGCAGTAGAAGATGCCTTAGGTCCCTGTGAAAAAAATCGAGTCTTATTGCAAAAAGGATACTGTCATTAAGTTAAATTATTTTGTTTTTGGAATATGGTTATCACAAAGAATAAGATAATATGATTATTTATTACTTTTTCAAAATATGCAAATTATAGCTAAATATTCCAACCGGTTGTACGGTATTTCATGATAGTACTTAGCTTTCAGATAAAGTGAACTGCTCTTTAGCTAAGCCAGTTTGTTAGTAATAGTTAGCAGTAAAGGTGATCTGAGGTTAACCACTGTAGTTTTTTTAATTAACTAGATTCTACAAATTATTGGCTGAAATGTAATAATTTAGAAATTAATTTAAATAAAACTAATTTGATGACATTCTGCAACAAAATAAAAAAATTGTATGACTTAGACATTAACACGTTCGGACAAAAAATGTACACTACGAAATTTTTAGGACTTGACATAGATCAATTAATAGTGGATCGTTGAAATGCTGTTTATAAGTAAATTAACCCTACAACTATTTTAAAATTAAAAACTAATCTCCGAATAACCCACCCCTAACTGCTCCCGGCGCAAAAGTGCCCATGATACTCGCCGCGCTCCCACGCTGAATGGCAATGGCCAACCTTTGCTCCAGGAACGAGCGGGAGTCACCCGTATTCTCCCTGAGCCTGCTCCCCAATTCTGAGAGGAACCCTTTAGCCTCTGCCCTAACTAGATATTTGCGATATCATTGGGCTTCTTCGTTTTGAATATTATCTAATGAAGACATAGTGGCCTAGTGGCCAGAACGTTTGGTTTCCATCGCAAGTTCATAGAATCGAATACAATTTTTAGGTGCAAATTTAAAAGTTTGTCAACGCCACTGGCTTTAAAGATGAAATAAAACTTCGTTAGGAAACTAGAGTTCTTCAAGATATACATATTTTGAGTAGTACACGTGTTATACGATAACTCAAAATTAGCCAGATTGGTTGATTATGACCTTGACCACGGATATCGGGTCTTGACTCTTTTCTTGTGAGGGAAGGCTTTGAGGCCCAGCAGCGGAAACATCTCACCATCCTTACACTTATGCGCTTAAGCAAACCAAACACCTGTAAATTTTTGATACAAAATCAAATCAGTTTGGAAATTTTAGATGTGTGTGACGTTACCAAACAGAGATAAGATTGAGTTTCAGATAAGTTTTGTCATACAGCAGTACACTGTAGGTAAAAAAAGGGCAAGGGCGTTTATTGAAACATGTTCAGACTTTTTTTCCTTATAACTCGGGATCAAAATGCTAACCTTATTTTTGCCTACCGCATTAGGTTTGGCATTCGACGTGCCAATGAGACCTTTGTTTTGGATACGATTCCCACAGGCACCAGTCTCTTCGACTAAGTTTAACTATTTATTGTACTAGAATCGACCCGCCACTTTGTAAAGTTTATACAACGACTCTTCCCAGAACTGGCATTTTTTCGTGATAATATTATGTAATATTAAAATTTTTAATCTATTTGAGTTCCAAATTTCAGCTTGATACCTTCAGTTCTTTAAAGGATTGAACAAAAAGCATTCAAACTTTTCACATTTATATTATTTCAAGAATTGAGTAGATTTTCTAGAATTCATAGTACTTACTCGTAATATTAAGTACACATACAGTACAGTAGGTACATTTGTATAATACAAAATTAAATAAATGTTGAGAAAATTTACAAAAGAGTTCCTTAAAACTACACGACAGGCTTGTCGAGCAGGTCCCTCATTAGCATATCTACTGCTAATGTTAACTTTAGCGTCACAATTTCGCGTGCTCCTAGCGATTTCTTTTTTAGCGTTAAGTCAAAGGCAAACTTAAAGAGACTAACTTAGTTGAAGTAGTAGTAAAGAAACGGCTCGACCGATTATGACGGGGCTGTCACTGCTAGATAGCTGATGTCCTAATGTATAACATAGACTACTCTTATTCTTATTTGTATGATAAGGCGTGCCATTAATGCTAACCGCATCTCTTTTTGTTGTTAGGTATATTTTGCACTTAAATGATTATTATGTATTCCTGATGTAAATTTTGCATGCCGTCATGGCCGTTAATGGAAGAACCTTATATGAATTGTAATTAAGTACATAAACCTACCTGTTAACTGGCAAATAAATATATTGACTTTGACTTGACTTTGGTAATAAACAGGGTTCCGCAAAATAAAAATAAAAACCCTTAAAATGCGCCTAAAATGTTAATGGGATCATCTAAGCAATAAATGATTGAGTTTTGAGTTTGAAGTCACTTGCTTTTACATCGCAATAGCAGTAATTGTAGATTAAAACGACCACAGCACGAGGTCGTGAGGCTGTAACCGCGATGCGTCGCTTGCGGCTTTCATTGAGATACCACTACATCCAAGTTGGTTAGACGAGGACTTAATACTCCAGTTACTTAACTTCGGGGGGACAAATGAAACTTGATAAAGGAGTGTAATTAATACTTTTGGTGTCTTTGTAGTGGTAGGACTCTTTGCAGGTGTCGGCCTGGGAAGTATGTAAGTAGTGACGTGCAATTATCACTATGTTCCGTTTTGAAAGGAAATGTTTCCAGAAAAAATGCAGGGCATAGATATTTATTATATTTTACCTCTGGTCCCCAAATTGGCAGTCGCCATTCTTCCGACTAGACCAGCCGTAACTACGAGGTACTTATGCTATAATATCTCTGGGCGACGAGAGCTTGCAGCAGTGCAGTGCTAATAGGTATCGATTTCGACTGTTTTTCTTCCACGTCCAAGAGAGCGAATACATATTGTTCAATGTTAAATAATACGGTTAAACTCATGATATCATATTGAATAAGCCACTTAAATTGATGATGATTAATTACTTACTGATAGTTCTTACAATGGATGTATGGGCCCATACCATAAAATATTCTGAGTCATCATTCAGACCCGAAGACAAGTGACGCCACTTACGCATGTACATAGACGACTGTTTTAGTTTATTGGCGTGGTTCATAGTTTTCATCACATGACTTGGGTCGAGACGGGTGTGCGCGCGCGTGTGTGTGTGTGTGTGTGAGGGTGTACTCTCCAGTATTGTAATGATTCAAGCATTTTGTGAACCGTAACTGTCGCTCGATATTATTGTGGCGATGAAGCTTGAAATATACGTAAATTGACTTGCAAATTTAATTGATCATGGTACAATGACTTTATTTATATAACGTGTCTTTTATTTATTAAACTTTTGAAAGTACAATTAAAACTACTGTATATACTTCGAGGCTGCGGAATGCGTTGCCTGAATGTTTTTTTTCGGTTTTTACAATCTTGGTGTCTTCAAATCGGTAGGGAATCGGTTTTTTCTGGGTAAGCACACGGCCCATTGTAGACTGTTTTGTTGTTTAACATCTGGCAAGATAGCGGTCATGTGTAAAACTGTAAACCTATAATAATTAAAAAAGTCTACTTATGCTAAGCGTATCTGAAATATCCATAGACTGTTTAAGGCCTAACTTACTAGAGAACTAACTTAGAGATAACTGAGATGTTCGAGCCTACTACCAAGTCAGAAGCATGCCTAGCAAACCACGTGGAGCATGGTAATCCGCCATGGCGGCTTTACCACGCTGAATGACTGAATATAATTATGTACCTACTATGTCCACCAATATTTATTTATTATTTTTATTTATATTATGATTACGCTTCGTCTCGACCAAGCATTCGGCGAGATGACTTTAACAATTTTAAATTCTAAAGGCTGCAATTCGCCACGCAGGCCAAATACTTTCGGTTTAGCGATAGAGACATTTGTTTTCGAAAGATGTTTTTATTGGAAAACGCCGGTTTCTTCACGATGTTTCGCCTCACCGTAAACCCAGTGGTGATGAAAAACACTTGCAACTGCACAGGGAAAAAAACATCTGCCTGCAGGCGGGATTGAAACCTACCCCACGATTCTACTGTTTCTATTTAAAATTGTTAAAAATACGCGTTGTAAATGTTAGTATAAAAATACATTTTTCATATCGCGTACCTAATGAGCCATTTGCCTGACTCTAATTAGTCACAAGTATGACACAGCGTAGGTACCAAGTACCAAGGTACCAGCGTAGCAGACCTTATCACCGGATCTTCACGCCGTTTGAATACAGCACTTTCCAGGAAAAACTGACTCCGTCTATTTCAATGTATACCTTGGCTCGAAAGGAGAAAGTATAAATTAACTTGTCAACGTGGCTGGAGGTTTTTGCTTTGGTGAGTTTTTCACAAAGGATAGTGTACTAGGTTTAGTCAGATATTGACTTTTGATAGGGACTATGCAAATATGGGTTAGGCATAGTTTCTTTCCAACTATACGAATAAGTTTTTACGTAACTCGGGCAACTAAAGTGTTTGGTTTTCAGTATTCAAGTCACTTGAGCATAGTAGGTAAAATTTGTGTTTCCACTGTTTGAATCTATGCCTTGTCGCACAGCGGGAGAGACAAGGCCGTAATACACTAGCCCAAGTTGGGGGATGACCCATGTCCACAAAGATCTTTTTTCTAAAATGCACTTGAAATAATAAATAATCAGTAATAATCGAGAACGTCGAGACTGTGGAATGCGCTGCCAGAGTGATTTTTCCCGTAGATTATAATCTTGGTGCCTTCAAGTCGAGAGTGATGTCAATCGACGGATAATCGGATGAGGAAAAATGTAATAACTAATGTATTATTGCTAGCACGCGGACTTTGCGGACAACGCTTCCGACTGATACCTGATAGTGGGTTTAGGAATTTAGATTATGTTCATGTCTTTATGGGTATGTGAGTATGTGGTACTGGTAGTATAATTTGAATATGCTTAGTGTAAAAAATAGTCAGCGTGGTGGCTTATTGTCCAGAATCTTTTTGCTTGCGAGAGAAGATCCTGAGTCAGATCAATTGGAAGGTAAAGTTAGATTGTTCTGCAGTGTGAGTTATGTAGTGTAAGTTTAATTTCTTGTAGTTTATAAAAACACTGTCATATCAAATGAAATATCTAGGTATATATATATATATACCTAGATATTTCATTATATATATATATATATATATAATGAAATATATATATACCAATGCATCTTTTAGTATCGAAGATGCGTAAATTATGTTTCATCAGCCATTTATGGATATTCCCGGAAATCATATTTTCAGATATCGTTAAATTCTCAGTACAGTAAATAGCAAATGCACAGTTGAGTAAGTTTTTGTTGAAATTAAATTTCCATTTTGCTTTAAAGTGGTTACAAAATTATTGAACAGATTCAATACGAAATTGATTATAATTTTATTTTTAAATATACTCTACTTTTATGAATCAAGTTTAACCTAGGAACCGCATCGAAAATGTTTGTCAAGTAAAAGGTCCTTTTCGTCTTAAATCGACCTTTCTATCCATCGAATTGTAAAGTTATGACATAAATAAACAAAGTTATACTAAGTAATTCTGTCATCGTCTCAAAATTCAACACAATATTCTACTTAGGAACAATTTCGAAATCAAATTCAACATAGCTTCGTAGCTCCTAGAAATAATAGACTAAAGTTTTCATCGACAGAGCAATAGTAGGAAATTCTGGAAACGTTGTGTACCATTTTGAGAATATCTTTTATTAAGGTACTGAATCGCTGATGTTCTGGGCACCATTCCAGGTGTAATAGACTAGAATAGGGTTGCGTCGACACCGACTCGAGCAGTTTTGATGTTGAAATGAAAATAAAAAGCTGATTTCGCTGTTACTGTTCTGTCGTTTTACTAGAAACGTGAGTTCGGAAGATTGTTTTATCATCGGGGCCTGATCTATTTGGCTTTAGGGTATTGTATAAGAACGTGCAAGCTATTTTGGACTTTATGTTACGATTATCTAAATAAAGTGAATTCAACCAACAAGTTATTGTTAAGTTTTAGCTATTATTTTGTTATGTTCTAGCTTCGCCCTACTGTTTAACAAACACCGACTTTAAAAGGATAAAAAACATACTTGTATGAGTTTTTATTATAATCCATTCAGTCGTTACAGATATAAATAGTAACAAACATACACACTTACAAAGGCACAAACTTTCCTGATTATAATATTAGTACTTACGATAGCAATTTACACAACCCCGAAGCAAGGTAACAAGTATTATTATTAGGTCAACCCAAAGGCTGTATTGTAAGTAGGGTATTTTCTGCAGTTTAACTATAGTTTTAACAAATACCTAAAATTGGCCAAGGGTGAGTTGAGGCACTGTATGACTCTTGTCTCTATCAATTTATTTTATTATTTGTTTGTTGGTGTAAGTACACAGTTTGACATTCTTATTGACATTTTATTATGATACAAGAAATAACCCTGCACGGAAAAAATAATTCACTTGCGTGTTAAAAAAAGCCGTGATGGTCTATTGATAATCGTGAGGTTGTAGGTTCGAATCCCGCTTGGACCTCTGGGCGCTTTACCAATTGTAGATGATGAGAAACTGGTAATTTCTCATCAGCACTAGCTTTAACGCTGAAGGAAACCGGCATGTTTCTATAACTTTCTGAGTTTATGTGTCATCTGCTATCCTGCACTTGGCTAGCGTTGTGGATTATGGCCTCGAATCTCTTCTTGTGAGAGAAATTCCTGAATCCTAGCAGTGGGTACATTTAGGCAGTAGTATGACTCTTTGCAGGGTCCACTAAATTTGACAGTTATTCTACCGCCAATCAGTAATGTGAAAGCATTACTATGTTCCGGTTTGAAAGGCAATTCTTCCAATGAAACTACGGGGCATAGGGATAAAACATCTTATTTATTTAGGTAACGAGTACAGTGCAGTGCTAGGTGGACTCTTTATATTCTAATAGCTGCGTGTTGGATTTGTGTTTTGGTTTTAATAGATATATGTACTTTGAAAATACACGTTTCAATACACTATTGAAATATCGTAATCGGTTGAGTTAGATAGCTAGATAGATAAACTCTTTATTGCACTTACATACCAAAGAAAAAGCCTTAGAATAAAGTAGCAATTGGCGACGTTATCGCTTAGAGCGATTTCTTCCAGGCAACCGTAGGATGGTAAAAAAATAAATTAATAATGGAAGACGGGGAGTAGGTACAATTAGGAGTACTAACAAGTAATTAGTAGTTAATAGCTCGACATCTCATTAGTTGTATATCTGAAAAACAAAACAACTACTTTAGTTTACAAATACAAATTAAACTAACGACACTGGATTTAAGAAAAAAACCGGTACTGGAATGCATTGGCACTGGATTGATGCTTTCCAGTGCCGGTTTCCATTATTCCAGTTAGCAATCCAGCGCTGGATTCGGTCGCTGGACTGGAATCATGTAAACGGGGTATAATGCAGCAAACTATTTTTTATAAATAAACTTACTTAAAGTTTGATGACCCTAAAAGTAGGAGTTTCCCATCAGGTGGGCCATCTGCCAGTTCCTCACTCTGTTAGTGCTTTGGTATGATATATTAGGCTAGCGTTTAACCGCAATTTAACCAGCCGCGCTAAATCACGGCTAACCTGGCACGCAAACTAGAAACTACCCTTCGGTACACGGTTATTAGTCGGCGGGTTTTAATGCCTACATATTAATTTTAGATTTGGGTAATATTACTGCATTTTGTTGATCCCGTTCATAAAAAGGGGAACCTAATTTAGGTCCCGTACAAAAATTGGAATTCAAAATTAACCTCCGTTTATCGTCAAATATTTACTCTAAGTCAATGCGAAATAAAAACCTGTACATTTTTTGAGTAAACTCGGATCGTTATAGAAATTTTCGACAGTTGTGTCGTCAAACTAACACAAATAAATTTGAATCAAGTCATGTAATACGCCGATCATAGGTACTATGATATCTAACCGAGTAAGTAGTGTATTGGTATTCCACTCTATTGCGGTACGCATATAAATGAATAAATAGAAGCGTTGAGTACGAGTAGATAGATTAACTCTTAATTGCACTTAATTTAAAGAATAACAATACACTAAACTCTTACAGGCAGCCGTGAGTGCAGATTTTATTAAAGCTTACTATGAAATGCCTGCCTCGATATCCTGTAGCGTAAGTTAAATAATACTAATCATATCAGCAACTTAATTATTGCCCAAACGCCGCACAATGAGTTATGGTGAATAGGTACGTTATTGCACCACACTTCTGTTTATACTGCCGAAGTTTACTCTGCGCAGTTACGTGCTAAGAAACTTTTATTATCAAGCAAACGACTTTGTTTATTTCACCGTATTTGAACCGCAGCAGTTTCCTTAGCTCCGCGGAGACTTTGTTTGACCCACTCGGTCCCACTGCAACAAGTAGCAAGAAATTAGCCCTCGGCCGGGTGACTAAAACTTTGTTTATTTACTAGTAGCCCGCTCTGTGACTTCGTCGTGGTTGGACCGTTATCTAACACTAGCAGTGCCCCGCGGTTTACCCGTGTCATTCCCATTCCCCTTACTTTTATCCCGGGAAAACCCGGGATAAAAGTAGCCTATTTGTTCTTCCAGACTATCATCTAATTGTATTTCAAGACTTGATTGAGCAATAAACATGCAAATATCCAAACAACCAAGAGTCCAAACATCCAAAACATACAAACATTGTCATTTGTTATATTACATTACGATAGCATAAACAATGCACTTTACATTTCCACTTATGAGACTCGGCGATCCTCTCTCACAAGGAAAGGGTCAAAGACATAATCCACCACGCTGATCACTCGGGTTAGTGGATGACCTATGACCTAGAAAGGTTTTAGGAAGATTATTAATTTAGCGGCAGCCACATGACTTCGAAAAGACAGTGGTGCGTTTAGGATTCAAACCAGGGGCACCGGATCGGCCGCTGCCGTTCTCCCGACTAGACCAGCCATGACTTGTTATCTCTTCTGACGTATTTTAGGTGCAATAAAAATATTATACAATACATTACAAAACACTTTATTATACCACAAAACATTACAAGAACATTGATTAAAAATAACATCAAAACATTTTGGGCACAAAAGGCGATCTTATCGCTAATAGCGATCTCTTCCAGATAACCTTTTGGTATCAAGAACAAGGTTACAGATGAGGGCAGTGGTGTGGCATCCTTTATACATATACGAGAATAATTCGACAAATATAATAAACTCAATTTACAAATAAACACATACATATATGGTATAAACAAATTGATACATAGTACAGGTTTATAATATAATACATAAACATAGATAGATATATATAGCTAAATATCAAAAATAAATAATATAAAATAAACGTACATAAATACATTTTGTATAGTATTATCCGTGTAGCTCAAGAGCAAGACTGTTCCATCTACATTATCGCTTTTTATTTTATTTAGAAGTTGGCCCTTGCCTACGGCCTCACACTTAGAAGGGCATCGCGAATCCTCTTTAAATGCGATGCCACTAGATTTGAAATCCCTGATTAATTCTAAAGTATGTATATAAAAACAAATTGGTCACACGTCTTCTGAACCTCAAATAACACCGAAACATAACTCCTTGATTTACCTCCTAGCCCTACTTTTCAATGTAATGTAAGATTTATTTATTGGGTAGGTCTTGGGAACAAAAGAAAAGGGGCCTCGCAGATGCGACTTTGCCCACGTCCTTAATACCCCGTTTACATGATTCCAGTCCAGCGACCGAATCCAGCGCTGGATTGCTTACTGGAATAATGGAGACCGGCACTGGAATGCACTGGCACTGGATTGATGCATTCCAGTGCCGGTCTCCATTATCCCAGTAAGCAATCCAGCGCTGGATTCGGTCGCTGGACTGGAATCATGTAAACGGGGTATAATAGTTCATGCGACGCCACTAGCAGGTTGTTATCACATGCTATGCCATGCACAATGCACATGTACCCACATAATTATGGTGAAATGAGGCAACTGGTGCGGCCTAGCACTAGCTATTGAAATGCTATGTAGTCCTTGTGACATTAGGTGTCTTGCCAAAACTAATTAGCTGTATTACACCGCTTTAATCGACAACCCCTATTTTAATACCTAAACACACAATATACCGACAAACACTTGTCTTGTAAAGCTATCTTTATCTATATTAATAGGTGAAATAAAAACTGTGTTCCCGTTTTTACGAAAATTGCGCTGACGGAGGAGTATGGTAATTTCACGCGGTTTTACCCGCGCTGTTCCCGTTATTTTCCAAGGATAAAATGTAGCCCATGTGTTATTCCAGACAATAATCTCACTTCTAAATTTCAGTGTGGTTCGAAGAAGATTCGACGTGATTGAGCAACAAACATCCAAACTTTGCATTTACATATAAGTAATAATATAGGTTTCTATAGCGGCGTCAATGTAGTAGTACGACCCTTAGCAGAGTCCGCCTAGGGAAGTACCACACCTTTGCCAGTTATTCTACCGCCAAGCAGTAATGTGCAAACATTACTGTGTTCCGGTTTGAAGGGCAATGTTTCCAGAGAAATTAGAGGGCTTAGAGATATAACATCTTAGATCTTTGGGTGACGAGCGCAGTGCAGTGCTAGGTAATGATTTGGACGCTTCATGTTCCAATAGCTGCGTGTCACTGTGCTGTTATGTGGCAGGCATGTTGGTTTCCATCAGGCACATGTCCAGTTCGTCTCGTCACTTTTTATTTAAAAAAAAATTTTTTTTTTCATTTTAACACGCTGTTTAAAATGTGTGGTTAACATTTTGTAGCCCCTGAAATAAGATGGTTAGATACGTGTTAGCTGTAGCAATCTTCTTCACTCTAGGGACCAGTCAGATCAGTATATCTAAACTACACAGGACAGAACGGTTAGATTAATAGGATAACTTTCTGTTAACCTGAAAACTAAATGTTAGTTTTGAAATTAAGGTCTTTGTAGTTATTCGGAAAGGTCCAGGCAATAAAATTATTTTTGTTCTTGTCTAATTTAGGTTCAGGCACCGGCGTAAAAAACTCTCTGAAGCTTTTAAAGCTCGCTGTGGCATAATAGTTCTTAATATCCAAGCTGAATTCACCTTTATTGCGTGAATCAATCATAACGGTTTTGCGGCTGGACAATTTACTTTTGTTGCATCTACTTTTGAAACAAACCTTGTTTTTGAAATAATAACATGCTAAATATACAGTGATAATACAATTACTGTACATAATATTAGATTTTTTAGTAAAATTATAGGTTATGGGTTGCCGTTCGAACTGGGTAGTACCTACTTAATACAGTTTCACGCAGCTTTGCCATGTAGTCGATAAGCGCAAGTCAAGGCCACCAGTATGCTCAAAGGTATCACAAAAACAGAGACCTAATTAAAGTGCATTTTTATATTTAGATTACGTTAAGACGATAATAAATATAAGTGTTATCAACGGCGTACCTATAACTTCTAAATTTCAAATTAGTTATATATTATATACTAATTAAAAATTTATTAATTACGTCGTAACTCGGAACGTATGAACGGATCGGGCTGAAATTTGGAATACAGTTAAATTATAGTCGCGATCTAGGTATAGGCAAGAACACATAGGCTACTTTTTATCCCGGGAAAATAACGGGAATAACGCGAGTAGTACCGCAGGGCTCTACTAGCACTTATAAAAGTTTTACAATTACAAGTATTAGGTAGGTATATCAGTTATCTGGCTTTGCTTAGTTTGGGGATAGACGGAGTTGTGTGAAATAAAAGAGAATAAGATCATTATCTACCTCTTTCTCATCTTTTGTCAATCGACTTAATTTAAATTATGAGACAGCAATTTAAATTTACACACAAACCGTTAAAATCAGTGTCAGTAAGGCGCTATGTATTAACACAAATAAACAAATACTATGCATATTTTAGTTTCGCCTTAACACGCCTAATTTTACAAATTAAAAGATAATACAACAATAAAGATACATTTATTTACATACAACATGAGTGAGTTTTGTACAAAAATGTGCACATAGGTGTTGTAATACATTGTGTTGCCATATCATGCTGTACCGGTAAGGCGTACAAATGGTAGCAATCTGCTCGATAATATTATGTCTATGTAATATGCTAATAATCAATAATATGTCCTCTAATAACAGTAGTAGGTAATGGTTTATTATTTAATCATGTAAATTAACATTATACTATGTAAATCATTGAGTGTGTTGATTACCTAAATGAAGCCATAGAGGCGAGCAGTGCGTTAATTAAAGGCCTTCAATGGAAGCTGACAACAGGCCACACGAATATTGGAATAGTAATGGCCATAAATATTTTGACATGCCAACGATGTGATAAAACAGTTCACGATTACAACTGACTTTTGGCAGCATAGACTACGAACATAGACTCTAATAATAATAACGAGTGTTCTTTGACAGCAAAATTACTTTTAGTTTTTTATTGTATTACCTATACCCAAATTAAAAACAAAACAAAACTAATGGATTTACTGATAAAGTAACTCTTTGCGAATTATTCTAGCGTCAAGCACCAATCTGCAAACAAAATCCTACTATTGTAATTTTATAAATGTCAATGTATGGATGTGTGGATATTTGAATGTTTCGATGTTTGTTGCTCAAACACGTATCCTAACGTATGAACGGATCAGGCTGAAATTTGGAACACAGATAGATTATAGTATGAAAGAACACATAGGCTACTTTTTATCCCGAAAAACCCGAAACCGTTGTCCCGTTGTTCCCGAAAACGGGAACTTCGCAGGTAACACCGCGGGGCGCTGCTAGTATTAAATATGTATGTGTGTAAAGCTGTATGCGCAGAGATATTACAGGGAACAGAGAAAAAACTTATATTTCCAAATGATGAGTACGAGGGTACCACAGTGCTAGGCAATGATTTGAACTCTTGACCTACCTTTCTACGTGACATTGGCGGAATTTGAAGCTAAACCACAATAAAAGCCACAAATCAAGAGTTGAAGTTGCAGTTGAACTCTTGACGTTGCAGCTTGACCTATATACCTATACTAGCTGACCCGGCAAACGTTGTTTTGCCATATAAACTATTAATACAAATTTTAAAAATCAACATTGGTAACCCTAAACTTTAATAATAAAAATAAATGTTTATTTTTATAAAACAATTTTAGATTTGCCATAAGCTCTGGGAAATTTTAATCGAAATATCGAGCGAGATGAAAAATGATTACATTACTAAAATAGCTATTAAAAAATAGGGGTTGGTGATAAAAGGATAAACATTTAGGGTTGTATGTATTTTAAATGCCACATTATAAAAAAAAAAATGTTGTCCAAGAATTAAAAAAAAATATTAGGGGTGATACGGGTTGAAAAATATATAGTAGCCGATTCTCAGACCTACTGAATATGCATATAAAATTAGGTAAAAATCAGTAAAGCCGTTTCGGAGGAGTAAGGTAACTAACATTGTGACACGAGAATTTTATATATAAGATGTCGTAGGATAATTTGATAAACCGGCTTTAGACAAAAATCGGTTTATCAATTTATGTCCAAAGAAAATATTCCATGACGAAAATGAAAACTTCACGTGAATCTGGGAGCAAGCATAGTGATCTTAAAGTCAATTTGAAAGTGTGCCGTCCCGAGAGGTTGCCAACTTTGAGATGTTGATCAAACACCGCAACTATTTGATTTTATTTGATGTTTAGAAGGATTAAGATCGAAACTGGAAAGTAACTTGTTTATGACCTTCCTGTGCGGACGGAATACCTCTGAAAGTTTGGGACTTAATAAATTGCGGTATTCATATTAAGATGTTTTAATTTGATTAGTTTTCGAGTCACTTTCGAATTAGAAACAGACGATGGGAAACTTTATAGATTTACATTGCTATTACTGTGATATTCAATGTTATGAAAATTACATAAGTATTATTTAAGCTGGTATCCATTAAACACAACACAAACCACCTTGCTGGGTTGGCAGAACGTTGGTAAAAAACAGCATTTTTAAAGTTGTAGAGACCAACCCGCACTGGGCCAGCTTGGTGGATTATGGCCTTGGTTCTCTCCTTGCGAGATAAGGCCCAGAGTTCTCGCAATGGTAACATTTAGTGGCTGTTTTTTCACACAAGATCATATAGTCCCAAAAAAGCAAAGCTAGATTTTATATTTTTTAATAAACAAGAAAACTCAGACACGAAATGCATATCTGTATTGATGACACAAATATTTTTTCTGGATGGAAATTGAACCCACGACCTACGTCTCGTAAGGTAAACTCCCTACCAACTGACCCACGAGGTCAGTCAACCAACCACGAAATCTTTTACTCAAGTAGACTGTTTAATTTTCGATACGCAGAGAATTGCGATAATATTTTTTGTTACAATGTCACGATTTTAATAATTTCATATTTTGGGAAAGAAATTACGTCAAAAACTTTTAACAACAAAGTTAGGGTCATGCGTCAAACAGCGGAGACGTCTCTGATGCCTACGGAGTTTTGTAAACAGTACAATAAAATATACGTTTCATTATAACTTTATTTTATTACCAGCTGTACAAATTCATAACTATTTCGACATTCTTTACATTTCAGTTCCTGAAACGGTCTACTAAAAGGTTTTCACAAAAGGTCTACTAACTGGCTAGCACCGTGGCTTAGTTGAAAGTAAGTCTGCTTCCAAAGCTGAGGGTCGTGGGTTCGATTCTCACCCAGTGCAAATATTTGTGTGATAAATATTTGTACTGTGTGCTATGTATAATAAGTATGTATTTACAACTATAATACGTATTTTATCAGCTATCTGGCTTCCATAGTACAAGCTTTGCATAGTTTAGTTAATTTCACTGAAAACAGTATCTTTCAAACCAAAAAACAGTAATATTTGCACACTAGCTGTTACCCGCGACTTCGTCCGCGCGAAATAAATAAATACTGAGTTACTGCCTGAGTTACAGGCAATAACAAATTTTACACCCAGACACATTTACTAAAACCAGCTTAAAATAAAACAATTTCATCAAAATCGGTTCAGTTGTTTAGGTGTGAAAGCGTAAGAGACATTCGTCCCCCATTTCAACTTCAATTTAATCCTCATACAGTTCGAAATTACAAAATTGCTAGAACAAACATTTATTGGCTTCGTGCCAAGTCCCTATATAAAGAGTTTCATAGTTTTGTTTTTATCTTCAACGAATGGAAGCTTCCATGTATACTTTCATCCCCCATTTCAATCCCAATTTTATCCCTATATAGTTCGAAACCAAAAAATTGCTAGAAAAAATATTCGTTTGCTTTGTGTCAAGTGTCTATATTCAGAGTTTCATGGTTTTATCTTCACCAGTTGGGATCTTCCATGTCGTTATTCATCCCCCATTTCAACCCCAAATTTCACCCCCGTACATACATTTCGAAATTACAAAATTGCTAGAACAAACATTCATTTGCTTCGTGTCAAGTGTCTATTTACAGAGTTTCATGGTTTTATCTTCAACGGTTGGGAATGTCCATGTTGACATTCGTCCCTCATTTCAACCCCAATTTCACCCCCGTACAGTTCGAAATTACAAAAGTGATGGAACACACATTCGATTGCTTCGTGCCAAGTGTCTATTTACAGAGTTTCATGGTTATATCTTCAACGGTTGGGAATGTCCATATTGACATTCATCCCTCATTTCAATCCCAATTTCACCCCCGTACAGTTCGAAATTACAAAACTGATGGAAGAAACATTCGTTTGCTTCGTGTCAAGTGTCTATATGCTAGCTTTATGGTTTTATCTTCAACGGTTGCGAACTTCCATATTGACATTCATCCCTCATTTCAACCCCAATTTTACCCCAGTACAGTTTGAAATTACGAAATTGATGGAACAAACATTCGTTTGCTTCGTGTCAATTGTCTATATACAGAGTTTCATGGTTTTATCTCCAACAGTTGGGAATTTCCATATTGACATTCATCCCTCATTTCAACCCCAATTTCACCCCCGTACAGTTCGAAATTACAAAATTGATTGAACATGCATTTAATTGCTTCGTGTCAAGTGTCTAGATACAAAATTTGATAACTTTGGAAATCTCGTTTCATACAAAATTTTCATACAACCGTTTATACCTTGTTTCACCCTCTTAGGGGTTGAATTTCGCAAAACCCCGTCTTAGCGAGCGCCTACGTGCTAAAAGGCACCTCCATGCAAAATTTCAGATTCCTAGCATTTGTAGTTTCTGAGATTCCTTGATGAGTGACCTTTCGCTTTTATATATATAGATTATTGATACTCGAAAGAATAACTGTCAAAGGTGTGGTAGTTCTTCAGTTGGACTCCGCAAAGAATCCTACCGCTACAAAACTACAATAATTTATTCTACCTTTGATTATTTATTAACCGTGAGGTTACAATCAATTTTAACAAAAAATTAAATCTGCTGATTTATTTGAATCCAACAAGATAATAATATGTACCTACTCCAAAAAAGTGTAAGACGTCGTCAGCCTGGTCTATCAGAATAGTTCGATTCCGTTCAGCGATTGCATAGAAATTTTGTGCAAGTCTCCTCCAGCTTAAATTTTGGAGAATCGATGAAACAAATTGATATCTAGTCCAAAAAGTTATGCTTTTTTTACACCTACCTTGCAGACTTACATAACAGTCTAATACATCATATTTCTTCATACTGTGCTGCATGAAGTATTGTTTGCACCTTTGGGATGGAGCAAAATACCACCTGCATTCATACATATTTTGAATTCAATAAAGAAACGTACCATTAAATATGAAGCGTTAGTTTGCAGAAAATTGCAAAACCTGAATTAGTCATGACAAGTAACATTTATCTCTTTGTTGTAAACTGCACACAAACTCCTGAATTTTTGAGTAATTCAGTGATCTTTATGTTTAATAAACATTATTTTAAGCTATCACGGTTGTTCAAGCACTGAACAAGTATTATCAAAATCTCCATATCAAAGCATAGAGCAACTGCTTCGAAAAATCAGGGACTTGTTCCATTATTTAACTGGGGTTACTACTCTACTCATTTACCATATTTAAGTGATGGTCTTGCATGGCTTGCTGCCGCCTCTGGAATTACAATTCCAAAAAAAAAACTCTGCAAACTAACGCTTCATATTGAATGGTACGTTTCTTTATTGAATTCAAAATATGTAGGAATGCAGGTGGTATTTTGTTTGAAACTATCTAAATGCTTGAAACGCGATCGAGAAACGCGCTAAAATAAATTCATTACACTAGTATTATTAAAATATCTATATGAAACCTGGCGCAGTTTTGATGTAGTTGCATCGAAATATAGGGGAATTATTCCACGGTTAATATCCCGTTATTGTGCAAGTTTGAAATAAAACATACAAAACACATCCTTTTCACCGCAAGTAGTACAGGTGTTATGTGTGCGTTTGTATAAACCTAACCTCTATTTCAACATAGTTTTTGTTCTTAAACTGATCACTTACCGAGATCAGTGATCTTAAATACCCAACCCAAATCAAAGTGGACCCTTACATTGTACGCATCCCACCCCAAATAGGTTCTACACTAAATCGCTGCAAAGCCCAATTAATGGATAAAATAAATACCGTTTCATAGCTGTTGCTCCGAATTAATGCCTCGCAGTAACCGTAGATCAAAAGCGGCAATTGCATCACTTCAAAGGTGGAGTTCAAAGGGTTCTGATGGCTCAAAGAGCTGACATGCCCACCCGAATCTGGTCGGGACAGATGCGATACCATTGCGACATTGTGTGTATTCACTTTGCACGACTCGGGGTTTAGATCTACCTACTTTATAGCTTAGCTAAGTGGATTACAGTTCTAGAGTTACCGGGTGAAAAATGGCTAAATACTTAAATGTTTTTTTTACAACGTATGATGGGACGAGGAAAAAATGCGCCTGGTGGTACGCCTACCGATAACAGCATAGTACCACATAAAGAGTCACTGCTTAACAGTGTGCTGCGCTCGGTGTATTTCTTTGTTCTGTTATTTCTATGGGGACACTGGGTTTCACTCCGGAACTTACACATTTTTGCACATTATAATAATAAATATAATTTCTGGCCGGGGAAAATGGTTCCAAAGTATTGAAAATTAAATAAATAAACAAATTTATACTATGGAATGTATTTTTTTATTTTTACCGGCGCCGGTGGTATCTATATACAGATGATACCGCTAGAAGCGTCTTAAAACGCTCTTGAGAGTAATGGGGTCAAACAGGTGTAAATGAGGGGGCACTTCATATGCTGAAGCGTAAACAACGCAATCACGTAACCTGTTTTCCCGCCAAAATTGTATACGCGAGCGCTCGGTACCGCCAGTGCACCGAGCGGCTACAATGCTATCTAAAACAAATTCATTCATGAGCGTAAAACATAAAAGATGCTCAATATTTATTTCACCCTTCATGATATCTTGTTTTCTTGATTTTAGATAGAAAACAAAGACATCTATTTTTTTCTCTTGTACCATAGTTGTACCACCATCTAGTTTGTTAGTAGCCATACAAACATGGGCATTTTTTCACTTTTATAGGTTTATAGGACCGCCATCTTACCTGATGTTAAGCGACGATGCGGTCTACGATGGAGCGCGTTTAATTTTACTCTCAGTTTTATTTTATTTTACGTTTTACTTTCAGCGCTCGTTTAATGTTAAAAAACCTTCAAATAATTTAGACTGTCTACTTATCTATATAATACTTTACAACAACATAAACAACAATACTTGTTTATTGCATATTTTAATATTTGTACATTCATTTTAAATTCTGGGTTTAAACTCTTGAAACAACTGCGTAACAAAAAATATTAGAAAAGATTGTTCAATAATATTAGTAACACATTTGAAAAAGAAGGTAAAAGACAAACTTCCATTAAATTTATTTTGCAACATATCTAATTCAAAATTTGCTCGAAAATCTCAATATTAAGTAACGTTTTGCGCGACGCTGAGCAAGGAACGTCGCCTTTTCAAGTTCAACGGGCCGCAACGGGAGTCGTAATACGGAACAGAGTATTTATCTATGCTACATTGCTTATTAAATATGTTCAAAATGTTATAGACAATAGTGGGGTAAACTATGCGCTGTATTCATCTCTATGAAACTTGTCTTCAAAGTTACGAAGAAATGTAGGGTTCTTTTGAATTTCTGTTAATAATGGGGTGAGTACTGTTTTGAGGTAATTAAAATAGTAATAATAGCCCTTTATTTTGTCCCTCAGTTCGGTGTGTCGTTTGACATAGGCCTCCTCCAACTGTTTCCACTGCACTCTTTCGGTTGCTACTCTGGTCCAATACGGCCCCAAGGCATAGAATAGATAATATTATAGAATGCCCAAGGCTAAGCGGAAATCATCTTCCCATCTTTTGTAGGTCCTCGTTGTCTACACGCATCTCTCAGATAGGTACAACAGAGTCACTTGTTGGCTCCATTTTTCTAACTTACACCGCAGCATGTGGCCTGTCCATCGCCATTTTAGCTGGTCAGTTCGAGTAATTACGTCGGTGACTTTGGTTTTGAGTCTAATTTCAGTGGAGCTAACTTTATCGGTTAGTTTTATTTCCAACATACTTCTTTCCATCGCCCGCTGGCATTTGGTTAGTCTTTCTCTGTGATTTCAAAGGATTCAAGGTGAAATTTCAAACTCAGATTGTAGTCCGGGAAAACACTTAAATTATAAGTAATAAATTTGCTTTCTATCCCGAAAAAAATTAAGAGTTCTCTTAGAAATAGCCATTTTCTAAGTTCTAGGCGAACAAAGTTACTGCCAGATGATAGTAAAATAACTAATAACGATGTACAGGGTTACTGGTAATCAGCCTGCATCCGTTTAAGTACATGTTTTGTATATTTAAACAAACAACTTTTGTTCTACAACTTTTGACATAAATTATTACATATTCCAAAAAATAAGTTTTCTTTGCCCTCTCTGGCACTGTTTAGCGACTGTTTAGTATTTATTTAGTTTGGCACATCATTTACCGAGCGTTAATGAGCGCGCGCGCTCATATTACGAAAAGTTTGATGCTTTTATACCGGCAAAAAATATGACACATTTTTTCATTCTATATGAGATTGTTTTACAAATTTTTATCAACTGTAGAACAAAATTTGACGTATTTAATGTTCTTGACATCCCCTTAAAAGGATGCAGGCTGATAACCAGTAACCCTGTATAGATAAAATGCGATTTAAAAAACCCCGAAAAATAAGTAACTTAGTACTTTTAAGGCAAAAGGGTAGGTACGCCGTATAAAAATCCGATTAAGCGCAATTTGGACTATATTATAAGTGTTTGTTTCTTGTCAGACATGTAAAAAAAAATTGGATGTAAATTTAAACATATCACATGGGCTTCAGTGATTTTTTATGGTGTACTTTTAGCATATGCAGCCTACCAGTTCACTAATAGTGATTATTTTTTGCATGGCCATCTAGAAAAAGCGTAATGCTCTGTGCGGGATCGATATACTTATTAGTATATAATATTTTAGAAAATAAGATTTAATAAAACACAAATGTTTATTATTTCAAAGTAATCTATACTAATATTATAAAGCTGAAGAGTTTGTTTGTTTGTTTGTTTGAACGCAAGGATCTCGGGAACTACTGGTCCGAATTGAAAGGTTCTTTCTCTGTTGGATAGTCCATTTATCGAGGAAGGCTATAGGCTATTTAACATAACGCTACTATCAACAGGAACGAAACTTGAATGAAAATTTTAACAAAAACGGGAAATAATTTTGCTTTTTGAGAGTTTTCGTTGCGTAACAGCATGTGTCATTCGTCAAAGATTCGTGAAAGGTTGCGTCATTAGAACCTAAGGTAACGAAATTTGTTCAAAATTTGAATTGGTACAATGAATTTTAGATAGATGGCGTAGCAACGCGCGCGCGATTCAGCTAGTGCTAAATATAAACAAAACACAGGACTTAAACGCGATCTAAATGATTTTTAATTATCTCCCGACGCGAAGTGTTAGTTCCGTAACAACGGTCGTGATTACGTGACGACTGAAGAATACGCTGGTCGTCATTTTTGTCGTCATGTTTTGTGAGACGTGATACGACTGAAACTTCGAGAGGTAATTAAGAGTAACTAGATAATAATAAATAGATCCCAAATATACCCAGAGCTAATAGTTATTGTTTTCAATATGAGAAAAAAAAAGTTAACCTTTAAAAGTAAGCAGCATCTAATAACAGTCACATGCCACTTGCCCCATAGCTGGTGCTAGCTTATGACTGTTTATGTCTCACATTTCTCTCGTTGAAACGTAATGCTTGCTAATAAAAGTAAACGGTGCCAAAGAGAACAGTAAAACGCTCGCCATAGAAACTCAAGTTTGACTTGACGATAGCTACGTTACCACAAATATCCATGACCATTTTAGAAGCGACACTATTAGTACTAGGTTAGGATGAAAGAGTGTACTGCGTTGAAGGGTGATTTATTCAGAGGTAATTATTAATTTAAGTACTAGCAGCGCGCTGCAGTTTCACACGCGCAATTCTACTGTACTATTCCAAACTATAATCTTTATGTTCCAAGTTTTAGCCCCATTTATTCAGATGTTCTGACGAGATTGAGCAACATACATCCAAACATCTAAACATCCAAATTCTCGAATGAATATGGTAGCTCTGGCGTATATAATAACATTTATTTTACTCAAAACTACGAAAAGCTAAAACACTCAACTTCAGAAGAGTCCGTTGTATTTTTCTGCTTAAAATTAATACTTCTATGAATTACCCGTAAAAGTTCTACTTAAACTTTAGTTTGAAAAGTGTCCGAGTTCATGAACTCTGAAACTTTTCAAACGTGGAGTTTAGCCGGCTTCTACACTTTAACAACTTATAATATAATTAGTGTGTAGAAAGTTTAGTAAAAATGTAACATAATATATTTTACATGGTGCGAAAGTTTGGCGCCGTGGTGGCCTAGTCGCGAGAACGTCCGATTTCAGAATGGTAGGTTCCGTATTTGTTAAAATACAGATGAACAAGTTTGTCATTTAATAGCTTTAACGGTGAATAGAAACTCCAGTCCACTGCTGGGCATAGGCTTCTACCATGACCCCCAATCAGACTTACGTCATCCTCCATTTTACGGCTCCTTCCACTGCCTGCTGCCTTCCGTAAACCCTTAATAGATATTTTGTTCTAATTAAGATTTTGTTCTAATCGAGGAAGACGGAAACAAACTTACAAATGTAGGTTCGATACGATTACAGCGCGACTGCTTGATATGGACGTTTATTATATAATATAGTATTTCCTGACAAGCAAGCAACCTGATGGTAAGCAACACACCTTCCAATAACAGTACAGTAGCAAGAAGGTATTAAAACCTTAAGACTTCAAATCACTAGTAGGTACTACACTGCGAATGTCACCCCGAGATATAAGATTTATATCTTTGCCATGTACTTTCTCTGGAAACGTTATCCTTCAAAACAAAACACAGTAATATTAGGATATTACTGCTTGATAGTAGATTATCTGGCAAAGTTGTGATACTTCTCCAAGTGGACCCTGATTAGAGTATCACCACTACAATCTTGCTTGATGTACACGAAAAGATAATTAAAGGTGCAGACAGGTTTACAGTACCTTTGTAATTTTGGTTCCGTCTTCCTCCCCACTAGGCCCCAATGCCCTAGTAGCAAGGAAGGCAACCTTTAAGTATGTAGACAAAAGCAACTCATTATTTTATTCACAATACAAAAACATAATATTATTTAGCTCTAAAAACCTTTAGCTTTCAAACCCTGGTTTTTAAACCTTTCAACGTCAGCCGTTAATTTTAATCGTGAAACAAGTATAACATTACATTTTTTTACAAAGATAACAACTGATGTGTGTTTAGGGTTCATTTTGCTTTGTATTTGGTAGAAAACAAGATTGTTATGTGTTTTGTTTTAATTTTTTTCCGAATAACAGCAGAATTGATTGTGATTAACTTGTACAAGGAATTTTGAGATAGGTGTACTCGTATGTGTATGTATATGCGATTAAACAATTAGTGATTGGAATCCGTGTTTGTACGGTACATTATACTTACAAATGTTATCATTATCTGTATAAAATTACCAAATACATACGTTTAAATAAAATAAAGTAGACAAGTGCAAGTTGGACTCGCCCATGAAGGGTTCCGTTGCAGCAAGTAACATAATATACATAGTACACATAGTTCTTGTAGTTCGTTGTAACTTTGATCGAAGTTTTAATAATTGTGTATTTATGACGTACTAAAAAAAACTACTCATCAGATCGAGTTCAAACTAATTTTCGTTGGTAGTTTTCATGGTAATGTACATCATATATTTTTTTTAGATTTTTCATTTTCTTACTTTAGAAGTTAGAGGGGGGGGGGGCACACATTTTACCACTTTGGAAGCGTCTCTCGCGCAAATTATTCAGTGTAGAGAAAAATTATATTAGAAACCTCAACATCATTTTTGAAGACCTATCGATAGACACCCCACCCCACATGTGTAGGTTTAATGAAAAAAATTTTTTTGAGTTTCAGTTCTCAGTATGGGGGGCACCCCTAATTTTTTTTTTTTTAATACTTTTGTAAAAATCCTAATGCGGTTCACAGAATACATCTACTTACCAAGTTTCAACAGTGTAGTTTTCATAGTTTCGGCAAAAAGTGGCTGTGACTTACGGACGGACAGACAGACAGACAGACAGACAGACAGACAGACAGACATGACGAATCTATAAGGGTTCCGTTTTTACGTTTTACGGAACCCTAAAAACAAACGTCCTTACTGAGAATGTTGTCGTTTAACGGCATAAGAATAGAAAGAAGTCAGAAAATAGCACTTTATTTCGTCATTATGCAACAAAATACACATAGGTACCTACTATCAATTTAAAAGCTTACAATAAATAAGTTAAAGGGCAACCTATATGTAAACAGATAATCTTACGTTATGACAACTAGGACACAACGGAAAAGTTTACGGAATTCAAACCTGAAAACAAACTAAGAAACTCCGCACAAATCACAGCTCAGAGCAATAAATATTATTAACATTAGCGAGCAAAACACGAATCTATGGTTGCCAGGAAGAGATCGCTTTTAGTGAATTCGCCAATTGTTACTTTATTTTGTTTTGTTGTAAGTGATTTTTGTTTATTTTTAAACCACTTTTTATGATGGTGGCCATCTTGGATTTGAAACTTATCATAGATTTTAATATTCTGCTAGTCAAGCTCTTTCATTTGATATCCGTATTGATGGAGGTTGTGAAAAAATATTTAGTCTGTCATTTTGTGGCCACCATCTTGGATTTGAAATTTATTGTAGTGTATAGTATTTTCTAGTGAAGTCTTTTCATTTGATACCCATATTGAGGGAGTAGTGAAAAAAGATCATTCATCGAACGGTTAAGACATACCTAAATATGTTTTTTTGGAACAGAAAAAAAATAACCTAAATAAACGAAAAATTACTAACGTGATTTACTCCAAAAAACACAAATCGTCTTCAATTTAAATTAATTTCAGACTTGCCTAATTTTCATAAGAAACTATGACTACATCGTCCTGATAAATGCAAGCAAATTTTATTTTATGTTGTAATATCAAAATCCTTCACACTGATTTCGATAAAATTGATATGGGATCACTTGAAGTATTTTTTATTAAATAAAAAAAATTCATCGAAATTCATTCACAATTAACGGAGCTATCGAGTTACATAATTATGTACCTACATAAAAAAAATATTGGTAGTAATAGGAACTGCCAGTAGAAGTGAAAATTTATCACTCAGAATTTGATAGCTTACTTTGGAAACTACACGCGTGAAACCGAAGGACCTGGCCATAAGCATCGCCATCTAGAAATACTGACGGGTTTCTAGATAGTCAATGGGAAATGCTGACGCATTTCTAGGTGGTCAATGGCCCGTCCCGAGTTTACCCGAAGATTACTTATCATTCCCGAGCGTGACGCTAGAATTCAATTCACAGCCAACGAAAAATTTGTCTGTGGCGCGCCAAAACTAGTTTTCACTTCAAAAACAACATACAACCAAATTTAGAACCTACGCCTTATTTTTTAAGTAGGTTAAAAATGGCTCAATATGCCGAACCTGTATTTTGGTAAAATCAACATAGTTTCATAGATATAGATTTTTAGGGTTCCGTAAAACGTAAAAACGGAACCCTTATAGATTCGTCATGTCTGTCTGTCTGTCTGTCCGTCCGTATGTCACAGCCACTTTTTGCCGAAACTATGAGAACTACACTGTTGAAACTTGGTAAGTAGATGTATTCTGTGAACCGCATTAAGATTTTTACAAAAGTTTTTAAAAAAATCAAAAATTAGGGGTGCCCCCCATACTGAGAACTGAAGCTCAAAAAAATTTTTTTCATCTAACCTACACGTGTGGGGTGTCTATCGATAGGTCTTAAAAAATGATGTTGAGGTTTCTAATATAATTTTTGTCTACACTGAATAACTTGCGCGAGAGACGCTTCCAAAGTGGTAAAATGTGTGTCCCCCCCCCTCTAACTTCTAAAGTAAGAGAATGAAAAAACTAAAAAATATATATGATGTACATTACTATGAAAACTACCAACGAAAATAAGTTTGAACTCGATCTGATGAGTAGTTTTTTTTTAGTACGTCATAAATACACTATTATTAAAACTTCGATCAAAGTTACAACAAACTACAAGAACTATGTGTACTATGTATATTATGTTACTTGCTGGAACGGAACCCTTCATGGGCGAGTCCAACTCGCACTTGGCTACTTTATTTTAATGAAACCACTTCAATTTCAAAGAATTAATCCCCTATATAATGGGCATCAAAGAATATATTAATCAAGGTATCTAGAAACGCATAAGGATCGACAACGAACTTGTACCTACACTTGCTCGTCTGGTCCGGTTATCCTCTGACCCGAAAATTTAATTTTATATTCGGGAATTTCAAGACCTCGGAAGAGTTGAATAGAATGTCTAAAACATTTTTAAAATTTAACGTATGCAGTGTAATATTAAAAATGAAAAAGCGTTTATTGTGGTAAAAACGAAAGACATTAAAAAAACACAAGAAAAGGTACAAGTGATACTATTGCGATTAAGTAATTAAATATTAGGTATCTTAGGTAAAATATAATTAACATGACTGTCTTCTGTGATTGCATCCAAAGTAAACATTGACTATAAAAGAATTTCTCATCCACACAACATTTCAACACGTTCTAGTAACTGCAGCAACCATTAGCCCAGCACTCCTGTCGGGAAAACTGCAGAATATCCGGAATATTGAGGGTAGAGGCCAATTTGCTGAAATTCTACCTCAATATGTGAATTTCATTCAGTCCATTTGATATTACGTCCATACAACGTTTAGTGGTACCTATCTGAAGTATTTGGCAGAAAATATATTTGTTGGTATATAGTGATTATGTTGGTGATTGAGCCTGCAATCATGATTTTTTAAATAATATTAAAATTACACTACCATTATAATTATTAATTTTGAAACAAACTCTAAAAAACATAGCTCTGCAAAACGGCGATTAGTTATGAATTTTCCGGGAAGAAACAAGTTTTAATTCTTCGTCAAAAACGACGCCTACCCTTATTTCAATAGAAAGAACACGTAAACCTAACCCAGCCAAGTTATACCGAACGAAACGTATAAGTTATCTGTAATGAAATCTTGAAATGTGCACGCAGATGCATTTCTGTAATTTTCCTCGTGATTACTTACCAACTAGCTGGCGCAGTACCGAGAAAAAATTATATTCGCTACAAGCTACACGCTACACATTTTACCAATTTGGAAGTGTCTGTCGCGCAAATTATTCAGTGTTGACAAAAATTATATTAGAAACCTCAACATCATTTTTGAAGACCTATCGATAGACACCCCGTAAGACACGTGTAGGTGGTTTGATGAAAAAACTGACTACTGAGATAATACCAAATTTTTTTTTTTTGTAAAAATCTTAATGCGGTTCATAGAATACATCTACTTACTAAGTTTCAACAGTGTAGTTCTCATAGTTTCGGCAAAAAGTGGCTGTGACATACGGACGGACAGACAGACAGACACGACGAATCTATAAGGGTTCCGTTTTTACGTTTTACGGAACCCTAAAAAGCTAAAAGAGAAATAATACGTAGTAAATTTAACTTTTGTTGTTTTAATATACGAAAGGATGTATCGGGTAGAACTACGTATCGAAATAACTCCAGCTGTGGCTAGTGAAGGCTGATGATTCATTTGCTATTGTTGTCAAAGTATGATGCGAAAGTTGACGAACAAAACTATGCTCTCTGTTAGTCGTACTGAAAACCAGCTATTTTCAAATCGTAAACATTCTGAATCATTGTACTTAGTCTCTTTTTATCTGACATATATTATTATCCTGTAAGTATTAAGGCCACTTACGCCGTGAAATCTTCTGAGAGGGGTCAAAAAGCTGTGTTTAAAAAAAAAAAGAAAAGAAAAAAGAATTGATCCACAATTGTTGTCTTAAAATAAAAAATAATTTTAATGTATTGTTAGTGATAATATAAAAATATATGTTGAGCCATACCGTCAAAAACTGTACCAGCGCCTAATAAATGTGTTGCCAGTAGAGAGTTGTTTAAATGCAACCTACTTTGCCTAATAAAGATTAAAGTTTGTTTACGCTCTCTCTGTTTGCACGGGGGTTGTGAAGCGAGCTGTTTGAATATTCTTTTGCTGGCGAGGCCTATGTTTCAAGGTACAATGGAAGCTTTTATTTATAACATTACCAAATTTCTTTATTGTGCAGCGGTTATAGTTCATTTAAAACTAAATCTAATAATAAATAAAAACTCGTAGGTCTTACATCTGCCGGTGGCCTAGAAGAGAGCCTTTAGGATTGTTTTGTGTTTAGGATGTTCGCTATGTGTTATTATGTTTGTGTCTCATAAAGAAGATTTTACTTTCATTTAATATTAATATGATTAACAATTAAACTAATTAACAAAACTGACCATGTAGGTATTACGACAAAAGTCTTCAATCAGTGTGTTGAACGCGTTGTGACTTATTAACAGTTAAAGCGGCTCACTACCTCACTAGTTCAAAGTCGAACAGAGAGTTGTTTAAAGATTTCTGATAGATCGCGTTCGTAATGTGTTGATATGTCAGAGAGCGGACAGAGTTTGATGCATTTGTAATCTGAGGTAGCCATGAGTCGGTCGTCTAACTCAGAACTTTTGGTACATGCTTTAGAGTGGAGACCTGTAAAACTCATATATTGTACACGATGCGACGGCCTCTTTCGATTGCAAATAAAAAAAAAACTAAATAAAATGTGACACATCTGTGAGCCGTGAAATATCCGAGTATAGAAACTCTTTGCATTAAAAAATAAGTTTTGTTCTAAATTCAAATTTTCCCTCGCATTTTATTTGATTGTCTTTTGTTTTTTAAGTTCCATAAAAACACGGCTATGGATATCACACACAGTGACAGACTCAAATTGAAATTAGTCTTATTATTATTTTCTCAAAAAACTCCAGCAATAGGTTCCATGAGCGGAACAAATATAGTGTAGGCACCCTGAGATTTGGAGAAGTGACTATAAATAGTCAGGTAAGGTTGAAATAATATTGTTGAGGATCTGGTTAAGTAACTTGACTTTTATCCATTAGTGGACAAAGATCGATGACGTTGAAGGAACAAATATGACAAAAATATATTCTTTTTTAACGTATAACATAGCAGAAGCTACTCAACTGTAGTGTGTTCAAAAATTCTTGAAATAAGTTTCTTACGTCCAAAGGGCAAAAGGAAAAATTCCTCTCAGCGTTTCCAACATAACAACAGCTGGAATATTTGGTTGAACTTGTTTTGTTTCTTTCAGAGCGGTAGTTATAGGTATTATAAAGGTATTTTTTCTGTGGTTAGTGTAAATGTAAGGTAACCTATAGAGGTTTTCTGATAGACGTATTTTAAACTTTATTTTCATTTTAATAACGTCAATAACTATAATATATATACTATAATCATATGCATAACTAATACAAATTAAGTTCTTCTCCGATTGTTTTATTGTTGTAACTTTTATGTGAAGAATGATAATGTTTGATCTGTGTTTGAATGTTTCTAAGTAACTTCCAAAGCTTAAAGCTAGATGGTGTTGTGAATATTAAATATTATATAAGGTCATAACTAATAGAACTTAGGAAAAATTACTGCTATTTACTCGATTCCAGGTTCTGGGTAAAAAGTTAGGTATTATAAAAGGTAAAAAAACAGATCATCTGTTTTTTTACCTTGTGTAAATTTTGTAGCCAGCGAGCGCTAGATTGCTACAAGTTGAGAAAAGTTTATGAAAGGCGATGATGCTAATGCCTTGCTTATTAACCTGCTTTTAATGATGATGACTAGGTACTTGTAACTAAATAAACAGTATTAAAATATAAAGCAACCATGCTCAATTGGGACTGGGTGTGTTATTCATATAGACTACAGGCCCGTGAACAAAATTTACGGGTCAAATGAACCAGCAGGAGACCTATATAGGATGATAGACTGGTACAAAATAATAAGATTCAGCACTATGCCGTCACTTGTAAGCTGTCCAACTGAGTGCAGGTGAGAATTCAAAAGTGCAAGTAGAGTGGGTACATTTTGGTCATTTGTTTCTGTACGGCATTCTTACCATCCAATAGATCCATGAAAAATAATGAGAAAACGCGTAATGCCGTACAAAAATAGTGGTCCACGAAGTCGGAAACATTATTGATAATCCGGAAATTTTGAGGGAAAATGTGGTCATTTGATACAGTACGGCATCGATTCCATACAGTTGCAATACCTCTTTTAACCCATTATTCCGCAACGCCGTACAAAAATAATGGTCCAAGAGGAAATGATCTGGGGTTCAACTTCCTCTTTTCAGTGATCCAGAGGGGTGATTTGACACAACGTAAAATTAATTTATTCCGAAAGTATTTTGTGCATAGATACAAATTTTATACGTGCCGTACATTTTTGTTAGTCCAATAGTCAGTAAATGGCAATAAACCTCCAGAACATTGCATATGACGAAATGTAATATAGGGTGATAGTTGGTACGATTTTTTAACGGCATTCTGATAATTTATTTGAATTTAATATATGTCTAAGAAAAGTTAATGCCGTACAAATCTGAAAGTTCATATTAAAGGCCCGTAAAAATAGAATTTAACTTTTAAATTTTCGATCCAAATTTATTTTCTATAAGGTGTATGATCACTTACTGAGCATAAAATCACGAAATGTTGACAGATTCAGGTGGATCTTTAAGCGTCATCTTGAAAAAACGTTGTCTCGGGCACTATGTACTTTAGAGCAAAAATTATTGAAGTCATTATTGTAGAAAATATAATTTTACACCTTTTGTTGCCCAAAACTTATTTGTTAAAAGTACCTACCGTTTACGGCTCATTTAGTGAACGGGGTTTTCTATCGCCGATATGCCGATAACTCTTGAGATATTTAGATAAATAAGACGCATCAATCCATGTTTAAAGACCAGTTTATTCTCTACAACTTTTGCCAAAATTGTTTTTTTAAAGTCTGTGCTTTTTGCGTTATAAGAAGTTTAATGTTGAACGCATCACTATATTGCCATAGCTAACATACACCTCATCTGCATGAAAAGCCTGATCTATTTATTTACTTATTCTTTATCAAAGTTTTCATCGTCTAATAACCCACCACAAACAAAACTATTGTTTATTTTAATACGATTTATAATATTTTTGGCGGAATAACAGATTTTGAACGTCTTATAAATCAAAACGTATGTACATTACAAAAAAAAGCGCTTTACTAAAGTTGTAGAAAATAAACTGATCTTTAAGAATAGTTCAATGCGTTTTATTGATTAATCAAATATTTCAAGAGTTATCGGCCGTGATAGAAAAATCGGTATTTTAAATGGGTCATAAATCGCAAACGGTACGTTTCACAAAAAAGTTTTCTCGGCACAAAAAGTGTAAAATTTTATTTTCTACAATAGTTAGCTCAATAATTTTTGCCCTAAAGTACATAGTTTCTGAGTTTCCAAGTTTCTAACTAAGTGGTACATATTTTGTTTGATTAAGGGTTAAAAAGTACGGCATTATTTTTTTCAAATTTATTTACTTGAATACTATTTAAAACAATGATAATATGTTGAACTTTCCTATAGTTTATTAATCTATGGTTATTCAAATAAATGAAAACTTGCATGTTTTGTATTCCTCTGTAACTTTTTTTAGAACACTTTCTTTTGTACGGCATTATTATACAACAATAGTTTTTAGCAATGTCATGTAGAAAAATAAGGTGCCGTACAGGATCAAATGACCTACTACCTTTATAAATGAAGTATACGATGAAATTAAGGTAATTATCGATAAACATTCAAATGAACATTAATTTTTAGACGGCATTATTTTTAATTGTTCGTTTGAGTGCTAGATAATCATTTGGAACCGATGCCGTACTTTTTCAAATCACCCCTCCGGATCACTGAAAAGAGGAAGTTGAACCCCAGATCATTTCCTCTTGGACCATTATTTTTGTACGGCGTTGCGAAATAATGGGTTAGAAGAGGTATTGCAACTGTATGGAATCGATGCCGTACTGTATCAAATGACCAAATTTTCCCTCAAAATTTCCGGATTATCAATAATGTTTCCGACTTCGTGGACCACTATTTTTGTACGGCACTACGCGTTTTCTCATTATTTTTCATGGATCTATTGGATGGTAAGAATGCCGTACAGAAACAAATGACCAAAATGTACCCACTCTACTTGCACTTTTGAATTCTCACCTGCACTCAGTTGGACAGCTTACAAGTGACGGCATAGTGCTGAATCTTATTATTTTGTACCCGTCTATCATCCTATATAGGTCTCCTGCTGGTTCATTTGACCCGTAAATTTTGTTCACGGGCCTGTAGTCTAATATATATGTCGAATGCCAGAACAACTCTGGGCCAAATGAAAATTGGGTCCCACTGTACATGTACGACTGGCCGGACGACCCAGGAAGAGATGGCGGATCGAACTCGATACTTCTAGAAAACATTGGACGACTCTTTCTCTGGACCGGAAATATGGAGGGAAGGGATCTCTCCCCTCAGGATTTGCTCTGAAATGGGACAATATATGTAAATGTAGGCTGAGATAATATTACTAGACATCACATACTAGGTATTCGATAAAAATAGATGTGTATTAAACACTGTGTACCAGATACTAAATATATTTTCTTTTACAGATGCTGTGCAGAGGTTTCTGGAAATGCCTACATACACGGAAGTGAACCCTGGAGAAGACGCACTGCTCAAATGTAGGATATCAGACAAGAAGGGAACTTGTTCGTGGCAGAAGGATAATAAGGTATGTTTTAAAGGTATTGCTTAATACTCAAAGAATGGTTGGAAAATGGTGTGTCAGACATATACGTAACAATATTTCAATTATTTTTTTCTCCTGAAAAACAGAAACGGACTTCAATTTAAAATTAAATTCAAACACTTGACAAAATTTAACAAGAAGCTATGGCTAAGTCGTCGATACAAACGGAAACAATATAGTGTTTTATTAGTAATTTTTATAAAATCGCCCAACTTTTATCGGTAAAATTTGTCTGAAAAAACCTTGACGTATTTTCTCCCAAACAAGAACAGAACCATCAAATGTATTCACAATCAGCGGAGCTATCGCGTATGTATAACATACCTACTTACAAAAAAATGCAACGGAATTGAGAAACTTTTCACTGTTTGAAGTCGGTTAATATGAAATCATTTTACTAATTTAAAGTTCACACAAAAAGTTACTTATTCTTAAACAGATAGTTAAATAGCGATAATTCATTCTGGATAGTTATATTTACTGACCACGAAAAGAATATAACAACATGGCTAATTAGTAGTTACAGCTAAAACACTAAAAGGCTCTAAATTTGCTATCTGGTGTTAATTTTATTCAAAGTAAATTACAACATATTCTTAACTGATTTGTTGTCTGTAAATTATTATTGTCCAGAGATTTCATTCGCAAGATATCATCTTAAATTGTTCTCGAGTCTTCATTTTCTTGTCCGTTTTGTGTTGGCGTATTGTTAATGTCTGTATAGAGTTTAGAAATGAAATATCTATGGAAATCAGCTTTTTTTTTGGTCCTAAAAAGGTACGTTTTAAGAAGAAATTCAACAGTTCTAAATTATAGACTACAGGCCCGTGAACAAAATTTACGGGTCAAATGAACCACCAGGAGACCTATGTAGGATGATAGAAGGGTGTAAAGTATTAAGATTCAGCACTATGCCGTCACTTGTAAGCTGTCCAACTGAGTGTGATTGAAGAGGGGGGGTTGCAACCCTCTACCATTTCTCCTTGTCGCATGATTTTTGTACGGCATTGCGAAATAATGCATTAGAAGAGGTATTGAAACTGTATGGAACCAATGCCGTACTTAATCAAATGACCAAATTTGCTCTGTAAATTACTCGTACTCTGTAATTTTTTCCGGCAAACTAATAATTAAAAAGTTAAAATTTATAATTTTTATAGTTTCAATACCTCTTTTAATCTATTATTCCGCAACGCCGTACAAAAATAATGAGACAAGGAGAAATGATCGAGGATTGCAACCCCCCCTCTTCAATTGCACTCAGTTGGACAGCTTACAAGTGACGGCATAGCGCTGAATCTTATTTCTTTATACCCTTCTATCATCCTACATAGGTCTCCTGGTGGTTCATTTGACCCGTAAATTTTGTTCACGGGCCTGTAGTCTATTATATCCTAAGGGTGGCTGCGATTTTTTTTGTGAGTTGTATTTAATTGTTGACGAGTACATAAGTCATGTGATTTTATCAGAAAGTAAATCAAGTTCTGTCTGTGGTGCTTTTAATAGCTATATTTTCTTGATTTTACTTTGAATTTACATGATAATACAACGTTAGCCGGGTAAGCAAGTATTCGTTAGCCGGGTATACACGTAAAGTATTCATTCAAAAAAATGCTTTCTTGTTTAAATGTATAATTGTACCTAGGTACTTTGACTGTTTTGTAAAATTTTCAGTGTTGGACAAAATAATATATGTTTTAGTCAGCTTCAGATAAGTTAATTGTAATTTAACTAGCTTGTTTTAATCGTATTGTGTAACTGACAGGTCCAGGGTACCCTGAGTACTTATTGTGGTAATTGTGCCGTTCAATTGGCGTACAACGTATTATAGACAGCGACTCTGAACCGTAAGCCCTGGGGATAAGACTTGCGGGCGTGGTAAATGAAAATGAAATATTGATCATCACTTTTGTTCAGCAAAACATCGCAGTAAGATCTCATTGTAGGATAGGAGTGGTACATGGCACTAACATAATTCCCTACTAGATTCAATTGTTGATTTCTCGAACTTCTCGAACAAATGTCTATGCTTTCATACATCTAAACTTTCCCAAGTATTATTATTAATAGTTATTTGCTAAGCGATGCGGTTTATGATGGAGCACGCTTAACCTAGAAAAACCCGATTTACTCTTAATTTGAAGACATTGAGATTATATCTACTGGAGAACACCCTCCCAGGTAAAGCTTTCCACAGTTTAGATGTTTACTAGGAAAGTGGAGCCAAATCTGTTCATATGCGTCGTTCCAATGTCAAACGTGAAACTGTGTCGCATTTTCAATCAAATTCTAGACTCATTCATTGTTTATTTAAAGATTGTAATACCTTTTATGGTTCTATTTTTTTTATGGTATGTAGTTCCTGGAACACCAAGGTTCATAATAAACTTACACTTAATACTAGATACTTAGATTACAAATTATTTTTAAAATTACACATTTACACAATAATCACCTTTGACCCTAAACTCTACTGCGAAAAGTTTAATTCCAACTAAAAACAACCTTGTCGTTCACGCTAACGTGTTTAACATATTCTGAACCGTAATTCTCCTTGGACGTAAAATCAACTTGCATTAACAATTCAGTTTAAAAAGAAACATTAAGCGTTAGTGTTATCTACTTTAGTACGGTACCGGTTACTTGAAATACAAATTTATTTTGTTTACGCCATACTGCGCCACTGTAGAAATTACTGTTGGACTGGCCTCAAGGTAGTCAGTAGTGAGTATTACCATTGAATCATAGGTCGTCAGTTTGATTCCGACCCAGGAAAATAATGTGCGATGATTATGGACGTTTGATCTGTGTCTGAGTGTTCCTATATAAACATTACGTATTTACAATTATGTATGTTTGTATGTATGTATTAGCAGCGCTCCGTTGTTTTACCTGTACAGTCACCTTTATTTTTCTGTGAAAGAAAAGCATATATATGCAATTCCAGAATTTGTTCTAACTGTGATCCGTTCATAAGTTCCGACGTGATTGAGCAACAATCATCCAAACTGCCCGTCTACGTTGTTGTCGTTGAGCTTACGCCTGCTACACATGGGTGTTTACACACAATACATAAGTATTTGGCGAAAATCTTAACCTTCACAGTTACGTACACGAACCATCAGTAATAGACCACGTTACGACGTTTATAAACACCTTTTTTTTACTGTCTAGCAGTAGACAGTAATACGGCAGTTGCGACACGTAGAAGCCGAACAGAGTGTTGGCAAGCAATGTAGTTCCAAACGCCACCATTTTCGGTTAAGTTTGCCGGTACAATTCGAAGAAACATTAATCATGTTATCCTAGAGACATGCAGGTAATGACATCGTTACGTTCGTCATTCGTTCGTTTATCTTCCGTGACAGTCATTGGGCGGGTTTTGTTACAGTTTTGGACTCTTAATTAGTTTAGTGTGAAACAATTTTGAAATTCTAATTGGCTTTTGTATGTGACATTCCTGTACTTATCTAATAATATACCTTTTGTTTGTTTGTTTGAATAACTAACCAACTCTGTCCTAGAATAATACGGCCATGTTTAGTTCGTAGGCAATGGGAGGAAATGTTGTATTTGTTACGTTATTAATGAGTGAAATAAATCATTAACAGATTTCAAAAAGGAGGCACGAGGTTTTGCGAAATTGGGTTCACCACGGCTTAATCGATCGATGTGAACTTCGTGGGTAATCAGTGAAATAGATACCAAAATGGGATTTCGCAAAACCTCGTGCCTCCTTTTTGAAATCTGTTAATGATTTATTTCACTCATTAATAACGTAATAAATACAACATTTCCTCCCATTGCCTACGAACTAAACATGGCCGTATTAGTGTAGGACAGAGTTGGTTAGTTATTCAAACAAACAAACAAAAGGTATATTATTAGATAAGTATATCTTAATCGAATCACTCGGAAATCTCCGATTTTTATCGTGAGGTTATAGGTTCCAACAGGCGCAGTCCCAGCGTCGAATTTTGGAGGGGGTCACCAGTAGTACACAGCCTCAGATTTGGGGGGGGGGGGTCACGAGTAGAAATACAATAAATCGAGTAAAAAAGTTTACTAGTAGCGCCCGATTTTAACGTAACGTGTACGATTTTGGGAGGGGTCATGTCCCCTGTGCGACTTCGGACCGCGCATGGGTTCCAATCCCATCACCACCTCTGAGTGTTTTTCAAAGTGCTGATTTTGTCAAAGAGAGTTTTTCATCACCACTGGCTTTAATGGTTAGGAAAACATCGTGAAAAAACCAGCAGGTTCGAAGAAAGACGTCTTTTACAAACATCTGACAACCCGCACTTGACTAGTGGACGATCTTGACTCTCTTTTTGTAAGAGGAGGTTTTTAGACCCAGCATTGCAAATTATTATGAAGGAGGGAAAATAAAGCGTGCTGTTTATGTTTACTTATTGTGATTTACGCAAATCACAACACTGTCCAAAGTTGGGCACAGTTAAGTTAATGTAGTTTGACTTATGCGACGGCAAATCCATAAAAGAACAAACATAGCCACAGCGCCATGTCATTTGTTCCGTCTGAATTGAAATTTCTAAAATATTGAATACAAGTGAATACTTTCACGCAAAAGTTTGTGACGAAACCTGAAAAAATACAAGTTCCGTAATATAAATTCTGAATATTTTATGTCGCGTCGCGGCAAAATAATCATATCGGCCGCTGGCTCGGAAATATAAACTCCTATACAGATATCCGCTGAAACACTTCGAGGCTTTCTCGAGCATTGATTTATTATTATTTATCAGACCCATCGGGATTCCATTGACGGGATTGGACACATTGGACACGAGGCTATTCGGGAATTGGAAGATTATATATTGTTTTGGAATAAATTGCTTACTCACGTATTTGTTAATTATTATTTGTACCTTTCAAATTTTGTAAGAGCAATTTTTAACAGTCTTATATTGTCGCATGATTGTTTTTTTGGTACCAATGGTCGCTAAGTGGTCGAACTTCCTCGAACTGGACCATTAGCAATATTAATCTATTGTCAATTTGACCACAGTTCCTTAAAAATAAATAAAATTAAAGAGTATTTATGCGTGTGTGTCAATAAATGATAGTGCGAGAAAGGGTTTTTTTTAGTGCGAGTAACGTTTCCTGCGCTCTTTCAAAGGGATATAAAGCTTTTGCTTCAGGTATTAATAAACAGATTATAACGCTCTGCTGGATTATGTTTATCAGATAAATAGTTCGATGTCATAATTAGTTGTTGAACTGCTTGAATAAGGTATATAGGTGACAACCGATCTCAAGACCAATCACAGTAACGTGATCAAATGACGATTCTGGTCATAACTACTTACCTAGATGCGAAACGACAGGCGGGACGGGCGGGCGCGCGGGCCGATGATTGATAAAAAAATGAATTAAAAAAAAAGGAAGCTAAAATTTCAAAGTGGCATTGTACTCAATACTTTAGGACCTGAACCATAGAATAGATAATATAATATGCCTGAACCCAATATTTATCATGTTTTTGTTTCGTTTACGTCGATAAAAATCTATTAAGCGTGTCACACACTACGCAGATACGCTAATATTTTATCTGCGTATAAAAACTTAATTATCTGAACGCATCACACACTAAACAGATACGATAATATACGAGATGATACATTCAGTCGGTATCTTTCAGACGGAGTACACTTGTTTTTTTGCTAAGGATTGGTTATACAGGTTGTTACAATGAGTTCGCGTTTACGGCAAAACCCGATTATTGCTTCTGGATTTATTAGATAGCTCATCAGATGATGATTTTGATTTTGAATTTGATACACGTCTTGCTTCACATACTAAAACGCGAAAAAATTGGATAGAACGTCATATAAAGCTTAAAAAGGACCGAGGCGAATTGAATATCTTCCATGACCTGTCAGACAACAAATTTACGACCTATTTCCGAAATCCAAGAGTAACTTTTATGGAAATTCACGATTTGATTAAAGAAGACATTAAAAAATATGATACTAAAATGCGAAAATGTATTTCTACCGAAGAACGACTTGCTGTTTGCTTAAGGTAGGTACGCAATACTTATTTATATTTTATTGTACACTTGTAAAGCCTTATCAAGCCATTCGAAATCGGTTCCCGCGCCCCTCTTACCGCAGGACCCGCCCGTGCGCATCCATCCTGTACTTACATGCAGATAAAATATTTGTATCGGCAGATGTTATCTGCAGATATATTTGCATACGCAGATAATACTCTCACCATCTTTCAATATATGTCGGTATCCACAGATACTTTACGATAAAATATAAATTATCTGCGCTGTGTGTGATAGTTCATAATGAATGTATAGAGAGCGACATTGAAAGATATATGCTCAGATACAGATATCTTACCGTATCTGCGTAATGTGTGACTCCCTTTAATTTTAGTTTAAAAGTGTGTTCATATAATTTTGCTGACCACTTTCTCTAACGAAATATACGAAGAATAAGGAATGATTGAAAACTCTCAAATTATAGTTTTGTCACGATGCTTTATATCATTGCTTGAAGAAAAAATGTAAACAAGTCAAGGATTACCAGTTGAAGTCTCTATCAATTATGTTTCAGCTTGAATTGAAATAAATAAAAAGAGAGAGAGAGTAATTAATAGCAAGTCCCTAACTGCTTTAAATACGCTCGTACAGAAAAAACTGAATAAACAAAACCAGGAGAAATATTTCAATTTATTCCATTTTCACCAGCATCCCACCATACCTATAACCTTTCCATAGAACACTAAGCCCGTAAAAGGCCTGCCACAATATCCGCATATGCGTACTATAAACTAGGCACGCGCCCTGAATAAAATACCAAACGCAAACGCGGCAGTTTACCGAAAACTAAACGCAATATTCTATAACAGATAACGTGGTACGGCCGACACTGGGCTTCACCTTTGTGGATAGAAATTTAATAGGCGTTTTAAAAAAGATTAAAAAAATAACTCAATTTCGTAGGCATTATTATGACGCCTGCTATCAACCGTGGACCTAGTGTTTATCTATAAACAAATATAGGTACCTATTTGTATGATAAAGATAATTAATTTTCAAAAATATTAAGGGACAAGGAGACAAATCAACTCATTATCTAAGAGATGATTTATATCCTTTATCTGTAGAGTATGTTACTAGATAGTGGCTTAGACTCTTTACGTCAAAAAAGCTACGTCGTACTGTGCTGTTTCTCGTATAGTCAGAATTTAGTCGGCTGCGTAAAATTTTTGTATAGGTAAGACTACTAAGGAACTTTGAATATGATCCTATGTACTATTTCAGATTTAATTTTATTGGAGTTCCAAATTTCAGCAATAAATTAATATTGTCACATTCGTAACATTAGCAGGATGAACGACATAAATTTAAATTATCCAAAGAACAGCATTAAAATTTAAACGTAATTAAACGATTGCTCAATTGACTGTACATTATAAATAACGACATACATTTCCGTTTTCCATGCATAAACATAAGTCCACTTTATGTAACAATCGGGGCCTTTTTCTCTCAAAAAGAGAGACTCAAGGTCTTCATCCACTACGCTGGCCGAGATTGGAAATTGACGCACGTCCTCGAAAAATATCTTTCTCGGAACATACCAGCTTCCATAACCCGACATATGAAGTGAAAAATTGTCACACCAGCTGCTGTATGGCAGGTTTACCAGGTGGGTATGACATAATATCCAAATATTGGCGATTTGGAGAGCTGCATTTGCTTTACAATAATACTTATTTTCATAATAATTTTATGGTGGTGAAATGGTGAAAAACCCCGCAATACAGTTTAGCTATTTGTTGATGTTGTAAAAACCACTTCACCGATTTCGATAAAATTTCATCAATCATCAACAGCCCACTAAATGTTCCCACTGCTGGGACTCGGGTCCTTCTCTCGAAAGGAGAGAGTGAAGGCCATAATCCACCACGCTGGCCCAGTGCGGGTTGGTGGATGACACATGACTTCGAAAGATTCTAGGTACATGTCCGTTTCCTCGCGATGTTTTCCTTTACCGTTTTAAGTTAGCGGCATTACGCACATGATTTCGTAAAGACAGTGGAATCAGTGGACAGTGGAGTCGATAAAATTTATGTGAGCTCATTTCTGAAGAATTATCGACCAAACAAACGTCGCGTAACATACATACAAAATAATATACAACTGAGTTGTGAACCTCCGCCTTTTTAAGGGTTCCGTAAAACGTAAAAACGGAACCCTTATAGATTCGTCGTGTCTCTCTGTCTGTCTGTCCGTCCGTATGTCACAGCCACTTTTTGCCGAAACTATGAGAACTACACTGTTGTTGTAAACTTGGTAAGTAGATGTATTCTGTGAACCGCACTAGGATTTGAACAAAAAAATTAGGGTTGCCCCCCATACTGAGAACTAAAACTCAAAAAAAATTGTTTCATCAAACCTACACGTGTGGGGTGTCTATCGATAGGTCTTCTAGGAGGTTTCTAATATAATTTTTATCTACACTGAATAATTTGCGCGAGAGACACTTCCAAAGTGGTAAAATGTGTGCCCCCTCCTCTAACTTCTAAAGTAAGAAAATGAAAAAACTAAAAAAAAAAATATGATGTACATTACCATGCAAACTACCAACGAAAATTGGTTTGAACTCGATCTGATGAGTAGTTTTTTAGTACCTACGTCTTAAATACGCTATTATTAAAACTTCGATCAAAGTTACAACGAACTACAAGAACTATGTGTACTAGGTATGTATATTATGTTACTTGCTGCAACGGAACCCTTCATGGGCGAGTCCAACTCGCACTTGGCCACTTTATTTTACCCTATTATTAAATAGGGTTCAACATTCGTCGTTTATAACAGCTACCTTATCTACGTTCGTTATTACCATTCAAATTTGAATTCAAAGTTTCGCAATAGCTAGTTTCGTGACCGAGTAATTTGACCCGTAACTAAGTACGAGTATGTTTGCTCATGGCCTCATGGCTCGCAATAGAAACTTTCAGGTCTTACCCCAACATAAATGGCTTTGTTTCAGCGTTGTAAAGATATACAAACTTACACTGTGTCGCGGTAAAACACCGTTGTTATGTAATCTTGGAAAGCTTGGGCTTTTCGCGATGCTAAATTACAATATAAATCGCTAAACAGGTGCATGGTTTGCGATTAATGGGTAAAGGGTAAAACAAAATAGAAGGTTAGGAATACAGTTAAAATTAGTATCTACACAATTGAAGTACAATTCTTGCATTGAGACCTTCGATTTTTATCATCAAATTGTGTGGTAGTGTGACAAACTAGACGTACGCCTGATTGTAAGCAACGCGTCTAGGCAACCCCGTACTTTTTTTTTTACTTTTCTAGGTTTACACTTGACCGCCATCTCGCATGTTGTTAAGCGACGATGCGGTCTACGATGGATCGTGTTTACCTAGAAGAAACCGATTCACTCTAGATTTGAAAATACAAAGATTGTAACCATCGGGGAAAACCCACTCAGGCAACGTATTCCACAGCCTAGACGTTCTTATTACAAAAGTAGAGTCGAATCTCTTCGTTCGTGTCTTTGGAACGTCAACCATGAAACGATGTTGCTTTTTCAAGCTACGACATTTACTTATGTAAAAACACTTTGTGCAAGTAATTAATTATTATGTTATTGTTTATTTCCGTTTCCTTTCAACCGCCCGACCCTACAACCATAATACGCCTTTTTAGGGTTTAAAACGTAAAAATGGAACTCTTATAGATTCGTCATGTCTGTCTGTCTGTCTGTTCGTCCGTATGTCACAGCCACTTGTTGCCGAAACTACGAGAACTACACTATTGAAACTTGGTAAGTAGATGTATTCTGTGAACAGCATTAAGATTTTTACAAAAAAAATAAAAATTAGGGTTGCCCCCCATACTGAGAACTGAAACACAAATATCGAATTTTTTTCTTCATACCTACCTACACATATGGTACTATCGATAGGTCTTCAAAAATGATGTTGGGGTTTCTAAAATATTTTTTGTCTACACTGAATAATCTGCGCGAGAGACACTTCCAAAGTGATAAAATGTGTGCCCCCCCCCCCCCCCTCTAACTTCTAAAGTAAGAAAATGAAAAAACTAAAAAAAATGTATGATGTACATTACCATGCAAACTACCAACGAAAATCGGTTTGAACTCGATTTGATGAGTAGTTTTTTTTAGTACGTCATAAATACACTATCATTAAAACTTCGATCAAAGTTACAACGAACTACAAAAACTATGTGTACCTACTATGTATATTATGTTACTTGCTGCAACGGAACCGCTCATGGGCGAGTCCAACACGCACTTGGCCACTTTGTTCTCTTTTCAAAAAACCTTGGTGGCCTAGTTAGTCACAAATATTTTCATGCATTAAGTTTTCAGATTTTTTGGCTTTAAATTGTTGTTCTATTAGAATCATTCATCGTAGGTAATCGTGACTAAGCCTATTTAAGATTCAAGCCTCGTAACGGGGCTGCGATTGTCCATACTAACTGCAATGAAGCGGGCCAAAGATAAACGCAAACGGAAAAGTTGCCGTTTAGTTTTCGTACGCCACGTGAAGCAAATAGCACACGATCGGTAGAAAATAACTGGAGGTGCCAATTTTTAAAAGTACTTGTCATTACGCTTGAATTTTTATTGTTATCACACACAAATAAACATGACTAGTGTTAACCCTCAAACAGTCTCGAGTTTTTGCAAAGGTTTGTGAGGATGTACAGTACCTTTGCCAGTTCTACATAAATATACTGTTCTACCATAAGATAAGATAACTCTTTATTAAAATCATAGGAGGACAAACCACTGTAAATAATTATTGCTTATTGCTTAAAGCGATCTCGTCCAGAAAATTGTCCGAGATTGGATATGAACGACAGTACCTACTATGGCCCTGAATATTTACGTTTGATTTAATACCGTAAATAGAATTCTAATGACAGGCAAAAAGAAAAAATACATGGAATTCAGAACTTCCTCCTTTTTTATATCGGTTAGTAAAACTATTATACCGGTGTACGAATATGTCTGTTATTTATCTATTGAAAACTCTATTAAGCTCGATAGTACCTAACACACGTGATGTTTAATGGCACTCCGTTGAATTGTTTCGCGGATGACATTTTATGCCGATATGAAATATACAAAATAATCCAATGGATATTTTTAAAATAAAAGAGGTGAAAATGTGGGTTGTTCAACACATTCCATTTGTCATAACATGCTTACGTGAAATGTTTAGAAATGTTGAAAGGTTGCGTTAAGCTAAAAGTGACCATTTGCACAAGTCATTGGAAGGTTCAATACGTTTTTGTTGTAAAGAGGATTTTTTAAGGAACCTTTAGTTAAAGTACTTTTATTATATAGTTTTTAGTATGTTATTCTATTATTTTATTTCACTATCCATCCGTAGTCAGAACGTCTTATTTCATAAGCCAAATCAAGTCAAAGGTTGAAACTCCTGCTGTTTTTGAGCAAGCGCAGATTTTTCTGCATAATACTGTAGTAACGTTGAACAGAGTTCAGCTTTAGAATGCAAAATGGCTCACTTGTCGTTTAATAACATAATAAAAACTAAAATTAATAGTAAAAGTGAGTTAAAGCGACGTTCATCACGCATAACTAACTGGCAACATTTCACACGAAGCAATGTTTTATTGTAGTCCAAGAGCCAGTGAATATCAGTACAAACTCAAATATTTACAAAATACAGTGACCAAAAGCAAAACTAACTATATTTATAGTAAAACTATTGAAATATTCGACAATAGCAGTACTTTTGCAGTTAGGGTCGGTACACATCTGACGGAAAATGCGTCGCGTATTTATCGGTAGCGTAACGCCAGAACATACAAATATAATTATAACATAAGTCAAAGTCAAAACATCCAACCTGTCACACTCAACTGATGATGCGTTAGTACGATCGATGATACGCTTGACGCATTTTCCGTCGGATGTGAACCGACCCTTAAATTAAGATTGTAATGCGGAAAAGGGTTTTAAGAGATTGTCTGGCAAAACATGATGAATTTTATAATTTTCAAGAAAATAAATCAAAACCACGAATATTTTTTATGAAATTTGAGTTGTTGTGTTCTTATAGTGTAAGTCGCTTCTATAATATTCTAGCATACGATTTACATTACTTACTTACCAACATACTTTGTTTCAGTTTTCGTCACAGATTTTTTAAATTATTTTGTATAGGCTAACGATCATTTTTAATAATAGGCCACCGTACCTACCTGTTCTTGAAAGCGTGCGCTCACAATCTTTCGGCTTTTATAAAATTACGTAAATAATTCTTAAATTGTTCGAAGTAATTTTAATGTTCCTTCCTTATTCGTACAGCTAAGGAGTAGAATAAACTACCGGCTACACTATATCCCGAGAGATAGAGAGCGAGATAAGTCCAGATCTGTATCTTTTCCAGGTCAGAATAAATAAGTATCTTCTAGGTCAGCAAACAACAGCTATGATCATTGATCACGCGCTCAGTTACAATCAGGCAAAACGTAGGTCAAACGCGGACCTACATATCTTAATATATATAAATCTCCTGTCACGATGTTTGTCCGCGATGAATTCCTAAACTACTTAACCGATTTTAAATTAAATTAGCACACCGTGAGCAGTCTGGTCCAACTTGAGAGATAGGATAGTTTTTATTTCGATTAATAGTCTTTAAATGACAATATCCGAGCGCAGCCGGAATGGGCCGCTAGTACATATATATACGTTAAAACAATATGTAAATCTGTTACCCTCGGACTCTTATACTTACTATAAATGACTATTGCTACAAATGTCTAAATGTCCATAATATGATCGTGCAAACCGCAGAGAAATTTAGAGAAACTGTATCCGCCTCTCTCTTACAACCGCTTTACCATGCTAATGGTAAAAATTGTAAATAAAAATATAGTTTATTTTGCGTTTTTCCGAAGAATACGAAAGGTCGTGCCCTTGTGCTGGTCATCGTACAGATTGGTAGTCTTATTCTTTTCGTCTCAGCGATTCAATTTTAAGATGATTCTGAATCTATAACTAATTCTTACCTTGTTTTTTTTTCTTCGCGTTTCTTTGTTTTTTATGTTTTCTTAAACAATTCTTAAAGGGTTAACAGTGTAAGTCCAATAGGATGCTACAGCAATGTCCATAACGTCCGATATCACAATAGTGAAGTCGTAGATTCGAGGAACCTATTCCACCTGCACCTTTGTAAATTTTTTGAAGCTTTTTGATGTAGAGTCTGTCATTGCCAGTGGCTTTAACAGTGACTGAAATTATAATGACGAAACCGCGTAGTGTAGTTTAGTAGAGGTATTCTTTGCAGAGTCCGCCTGGGGTGACGTACCACACCTTTGCCAGTTAATTTGCTGCCAAGCAGTAATGTGAAAACATGTGTTCCGGTTGCAATGGCAATGTCTCTAGTGAAATTACGGGGCACAGAGATAACACATATTTATCATGTCTCTGGATGACAAGCGGAGTGCAGAGCTAGGTTATGATTTGGACTCTTCATGTTCCAATAGCTGCGTGCCACTGTGTTGTAATGGGTAGGCATTACCATCAGATACATGCCCTTGTCTGGTTTCTCTAAATTAAAAAAAGTACAGTACGTAAGCGTGCTGTTCCAGAATATTATAATCTATCTAATAGTACCAATGCTCGGCCTGATCTTTTTATTTGTAACGACGTCGTTAAGGAAAGAATTTCAAAACTTCCACACTCATAATATTATGCATATGATAGAATACACAGTTACAAAAATACAATTTTAATCTATTTACCTTAAATTGTATAGCATAAGCAACCCACTAAATGGTTCCACAGGTGGGACTCGGAGCTTTCTCTCGCATAGAGAGAGACAAAGTAATTCACCCACAGAATTTTTTATTATTTAGACTTCTTGGAATTCACCACACTGCAATGGCCCAATAGTGACGAATGACGCATGACGCATGATTCTAGGTACATGCCTGTTTCAATGATATGATTCTTCACCGTTGAAGCCAATGGTGAACAAACTTGTGCATCAGAAAAATGCTCAAAGGTGACTAAAAGGGGCATGATTCAAAACTTCGACCTCAGGATTATGAATCGCACGTTTTAGCCACTAACGAGCTTACCACGGAAATCTTTAACTTGTATACCAATTATTTATTAAAGTAACCTTACCGTACGTTAGACATTTTGTTTTACTGGTGTTATAAAAATATTAATATATAAATATTGGTGGACAATTCACACACAACACCATCTGACCCCAAACTTAGCAAAGCTTGTACTATGGCGGCCAGATAGCTGATATAATACTTATATAGTTGTAAATACAGTCATGATTATTATACATACATAGAAACACCCAGACACAGTACAAATATTTGAATTCATCACACAAATTATATGATCTGAATGATGTTTGCGGAGAGTGTTTGAAACAAAATATTGTTTTACTACATGATAAAAAAAAACTAGGTACAAATACATGTTCTAAAAAGTTTTGTTTCGCTTTCAAATGAAAATTTTCAACCGATTATAGATGTGAAAGTTTGTGTGGATGATAGTTTCTCTTATAGGACAAACTACAGAAAGGAGCTGGGTGATATTAGGTACATAGATAATAATAACACACAAACTACCTACTTTTTTTCCCGAGAAAATGAAAATCGAGATCTAAGCAGGGCAAAACGTGGGATGGAATTAGTATTAGTATGAAGTATGGTTATTTTAAAAACTTTGTCACGATTCCGTCGTTGTTATCTTTATGTCTCGCTTTACGATAACATTGTGGGGTCAAAAGTAAAAATGCTTAAACTCGGGTACTTACTCTTTTAATATTCGTTAAAGTTCATAATTAAGCAGTACTATAAGTTCAAACAAAATGTACTCGTTTTTCGTTGATGGTTGTTTTACATGACAAAAATAATGAAAAACAGAAATATGTACTTTTCTACGCGCGCTAGAAAAAAATAATGAAATGACAGGCAATGTGTTACCTGTTACCCACCTTACTTACTTACCTTTAGGTAACTTACCTGATACCCTGTGTCATAGATGGAGACTATTTCGCTTAGATACAGTGATTTCTTCTAAACAATCGTTAACAGTAAGAAATGCAAGAATGAATACTAAACTATTTCAAAAAGTACTGATACTCATCCAATTTTCAGTGTCAGCATCCAAAAATTAAGTAGTTTTTTTAAATTCGTGCATTATGAAATTATTTTCATCAAATAACTTTGTACACGTGTGAGATAAATAATAATTAAGCTAAGTCTTTCTCCAACGTCCAAAGTGGTACAACCTCAGTAACCGACCTTTTAAATATGGATACCACAATTTAGTCTTTAGCTGTGTTTCTAATTATGGTAATGAAGTCCTTATTCGGCCTCTACATTTGTTTAAGACCGGCCATTGTCGCTACGTGGTGGGTCTAAAACGGATTAATTTCCATATATATTTGAATATTTTAAAATACGTCTACTTACCTCTAAGATTTTAATGGCTATCTGATGCTGCGACGAAATTAAGCCGTGAAATTTTAATTTTAAGATAAGAACCTCAATTGAAAATCAGGATGTAATTAAAAATATTTACATACAAAGGTTTGGAGTTTATATCTATCTATATTTTCTTCGGAGTTTCAAACTTTATTAAATTAAAATTAGTATTAAAATTAGTAGTAATGTTTATTTATGAAGATTTATGTAATTAAAACTTGACTGGAGATATTAAGATTTTTCAAATTATTGACTGTCCGGGCAGTCAATAATTTGAACAGGATTTAACAGGCTTTTCTGCCTTGCATAAATCTACTTAAACTAGCGGCCCGTTCCGGATATTGTCATGTAAGTAATGATAAGTCATATATTATCGAAATAAAAACTACCCTACCTTTTAAGTTGGATTAAATTGCATTCGGTGTGCAAATTTGATTCAAAACGGTTACGTAGGAGTCCACCACGGACAAACAATTGTGATGTGTAATCTTATATATAAAATTCTCGTGTCACAGTGTTTGTTTCCTTACTCCTCCGAAACGGCTTTACTGATTTTAACCAAATTTTATATGCGTATTCTGTAGGTATGAGAATCGGCTACTAGCTATTTTTCATACCCCTAAGAGTGACAAGGGTTGTTCACTAAGGCAAAACAACGTTTGCGGGGTCAGCTAGTTTATATATACACAAAGTGGTACTGTCACCCACACCTGCACTGCGAGAAACAAGTGACGCTTCTGAGCATGGCCTTCTCTAGTGCATTTGAATGCAAGAAAAGATTTTAAAATAAATAAAAATAAATTCAAATAAATAAAATGCAATTATTATTTTAGAGAAATGCTAAGTCAAAATATTTTCCACCGCCCAGAACTCAAACATATGAACGCATTTTTTTTATGTATGGAAGTTGGTTACGTTGAAAAAAACTGCTTAAAGGATCCGAATAAAAATTGGTACAGCGATAGGTTAGTCGGATAGGGAAAATAATGGAATAGGGAACTACGCAAATTAAACCGCGAAATGCTACTTACTAATATAATATAGGTTTATAAAACAATTCCAATTGCACATTAGCGAGGCATCAGGCGAGATGGCGGTCAAGTGTAAACCTATAGAAGTTAAAAAAAAAAAAAAAAAAAAAACATTATATAGGCACATGAATACTGAGTAGTTTAATTAATTAAATAAATAAATAAATAAATAAATATTGGTGGACAATTCACACACAACACCATCTGACCCCAAACTAAGCAAAGCTTGTGTGATGGCAGCCAGATAGCTGATATAATACTTATATAGTTTTAAATACATACTTATTATACATAGAAACACCCAGACACAGTGCAAACATTTGAATTCATCACACAAATATTTGCACTGGGTGGGGATCGAACCCACGGCCCTCGGCTTCGCAGGCAGAGCTACTAACCACTTAGCCACAAGGCCAGCCGAATTACTTTCCACATTTCTCATACAAAAGCACCGGCAGACCGGCACGAACAATAGTTCTACCAGTCTATAAAAAAGGTCTCAATACTTTGCAAATTCATTATTCATTTATCCGCTGCTTCCTTAACCACGGTCTGCTTACCATTTTTCTAATATTTCCTTTGTTTTCTCTCCTTTGAACCTCTGTCCCATTTGTATAATACGGGAGCGTACAAATTGTCCCAATGGCACCGTATACATTGTCCCACTAATTGAAATTCATCCCCTCGTCGGTTGTAAACCGATCAGAATCTTTACGACGTTTGACATGTATTCTATTGTTGGGGATTTATTTGTCGATAGGTACCACCTCGACAAAGCTTGGCGTTGCCACTTGCCTGTTGTCAGTCGGGTCACGACTCTAGTGCTCGTGATTCATTTTCTATGTCCTGCGACTCCTGAGGAATGAGGGTACGCATTCTTGTAAGGATTTTAGAGACAAGATATTTTGTTATTCATTTTCTTTGCTTTGGGCTATGCTTGTTGTACTGTGATTAAACGTTACTCAGGTCTAGAGCTTTTTCTGACGTGTAATATTACAAATAGTGACGTGATATTGCACAATAAATATCGTTTGACATTGGTATATTTGACTATATATTTTTATTACCAGTTCAAATTAAAATTAGTTACTTTAGTAAAATAATGATCTCTAACACCACCCCGCGATTTTATACGCGCTGTTCACAATATCGTTATTTGCCCGCAGTAAAAAAAAAGTCTATGTGTTATTCTAGACTACATTATCTGTATTTCAAACAATCCATTATGTTCAAACCAACAAACTTTTACCTGTTTAATATGAGTAAGAGCTTACAATGTATTTAATTATTTATCTTATTTGTATTTGTCTGTTATGAGTTTTAACTACACCATTTTGCTGAATAAACATTAAGTTTGTTAGAATTCTGATGAATAATAATGTTGTTTTTGTTACTACTGTAGTTTTTTTTATTGACTTCAGCATCGCCTATATCTGTTTCTTCTAGGTACTTAAGCACGTTAAGAGGAGGAATGATGCTAATTCGACTTCTTTGAATGCCTGGACTGGGAAATCTGTTAAACAAATCGCACTGAATAAAATATATGTCATTTTTGACTATATTTCTGATGTTCTGCTTGGCTACAAAACACGATTGAGAAAAAAATTCTCGATAGAAAAAAATCGCGAAATAGTCTCTAAAAAAAACTCACACATCTACTACACTGTTATTCACTAGTTTATCATTATGAAATAAATACAGGTGATGCACCTCATCTAAATTGATGTGCTGGTAGAAAAATATTTCATATATCTTGATTTTCATCTGAAAAAATAATTATTTATGTATTCGCTATGGACGGTTAGTATGTCCAGAGCCGTCAAGGACAACAGACGTACGGCCGGCTCGAATGCGGTCCCCGACTAGGAAATTACGAATAGAAAACGAACTGTCGATAAAACAGTTCTAATATCTCTATTACACATCAAACGAAATTTCAAACTACAGTTACTGATTGTTAATTTGGCCATGCAGATGTAACACTTATTAGCCTATTCGTTAAGCGTCTAGGTATAATAACGTAAAGCTTCAGACTCGTGTCCCAGCTAGGGAGATTTATTTTTGCAGTTTTTAATAAATTTTGTGTTTGACCGAGACTATAAAATATGTATTTAACCTACTTCAAAGAAAGATGAGGTCCTCGGTACGGTTATATGTTTTTTATGGATCTTAATACGCGCTAGCTCCGCCAATTGTGAATCGATTTTGATGTTTTTTTTTGTTTGGTACGTCATAAACATAGGTCTGTATTATCGAAATCGTTTGCCGTAATATTTGAAATATTAACAAAGAAGTAAAACTACAGTTCAATCAATTTACTCGTATTTTTGCTTTCATATCAAGTGGAATTAATTTTATCAATGATGAGAGATGAGACCACTTATTTTAATTTTATCCATATTTTTTAGTATGATTATTTTATACTGCAATTGAAAACATGGACAGTGATTCTTATTTTCGGTACACAGGTATAGGATTCTCTAGTGTAGTGGTCAGAGATCTTGTGGTATGAAACGGCGCGAACGTCGACGTCGGTTCGCGTCTCAATACCTCCGTTCTTTTTGTAAAATGTTGAGTTGATATTCATTAAAACAGGCAGAGACTTTTTAACAAAACTAAAATACAATGAGAACTACACTACGCTACATACCTAACTAACTACTTACACTAAGCACACCTGAATTATCCATAGACCAATGAAGGTCTACAGATAATCCAGATGTTCAACTTTGTTTGAATCGACGTGGGTCAAACGCTTGCTGATGCGAGCTAAGTAAGCAGTAATGTGCAAACATTACTGTGTTCCGGTTTGAAGGGCAATGTTTCCAGAGAAATCACAGGGCTTAGAGATATAACAACTTAAATCTCTGGGTGACGAGCGCAGTGCAGTGCTAGGTAATGATTTGGACTCTTCATGTTCCAATAACTGCGTGTTACTTTGCTGTTATGTGGCAGGCATGTTGCTTACCATCAGGCACATGTCCTGCTCGTCTCGTGTCACTCTTTATTTAAAGAAAAAAGAAAAAAGCTATACCTACCTATTTTGTTGCAATGCCAGAGTTCCGTTGCAGAGATTGCGATTTGCGAATTATAGATAACTAGCAGCGCCCCGCGGTGTTACCCGCGTAGTTCCCATTCCCGTTGTTTTTCGGGATAAAACTATAATCTATCTGTGTTCCGAATTTCAGCCCGATCCGTTCATAAATTAGGACGTGATTGAGCAACAAACATCCAAGCATTCATACTCACAAACGTGGACATTCATACAACATAACATACCTACATACTTACAAATATAAATTTTATATATATATATTTTTCACACATAAATATAATATTTAACTAATTCAAGATTGTATTTATTGTGCTGTTATGTGGCAGGCATGTTGCTTACCATCAAGCACATGTGCTGCTCGTCTCGTCACTCTTTATTTAAAAAAAATATATTAGCAAATCTATATAAATAAATATTTATTTATAAATACTTATATTATTTATTCTAATCATATTGCCGTTTAAATAATCGTATCTAGATACACGGCAGTGTGGCCAGCCAAGTTCATTCAAGAAAACTGGCGAGCCGTCCACCACTGTTTTCTCAGTCACATGCGTAATACCGCTTACTTAAAATAAGGTGAAGTAAAATATAATGCGAAAACCTATAAGTACCCATAATATTTCAAGGTCTTGTGTTATCTACCAACCCACTTTGGACCAGTTGTGCCAATGTGCTGTATTAAGAAAATGTAAAGAAAAACTTTGACAATTATTGTAATAAAAACGTATTATACTTGTCGGAATCGAGTCGCAATCGAGTTACAATCGAGTCGTGTCCGGGACGCAAGCGTCACCTGTCGGCGTTCGATGAGTCAACATTCCCCCGGCCGAGCCGAGCGCACGGGACTTCTTGTGCGGCGGGCGGCCAGAGCGGTTGAGCTTGAACCATCGCGCGTTCTACGATACGTACTTTGTTAAACTACCTGTGATACCTACTTTGTTACCTGTACTTAATAAATCCTATTGTGTTTGCGAGTTTTCATCCAACACTACCCATCGGCTACGCCCACAACAGAAGAATGTGATTACTGATGATGATGGCGAGACTATGTCCGCCGACATACTCATAATATAATGTATGACAGTTTTTTGTGCAATAGTTATAATAGTACAGTAAAGTAGTTATTTCAAACTTTGAAAATGTATACAAATTGCATGCTCTTTCTTTTGTTCTTATTTTTCATTAATTTACGTGTAAATTGTACATCTATATCTATATCTATATCTAAATATTATATAAAAGCGAAAGGTCACTCATCACGAAATCTCGGAAACTACAAATGCTAGGAGTCTGAAATTTTGCATGGAGGTGTATTTTAGCACGTAGGCGCTCACTAAGACGGGGTTTTGGGAAATTCAACCTCTAAGAGGGTGAAACAAGGGATGAACGGTTGTATGAAAATTCGTAATTTTTCAACGTTATCAAATTTTGTATCTAGACACTTGACACTAAGAAATTAAATGTTTGTTCTATTAATTTTGTAATTTCGAACTGTACGGGGTGAAATTGGGGTTGAAATGGGGGATGAATTCAAAATCCCATTAAAAACATAAATGTAAAATAAAAGCCAAGTTCGATACTATATTCGATATAATATATGGCTTGAAGGCTTTGATTATTGACTTCCACAACAAAAGAAGTGAGATGTAAATGGGTGCCAAGTTCAATGATCAGTCTTGCAATTGAATAAAGCCCCATAGAATATTTTGTAAGAACTTAACATTTCTTGTTTTCTTATAACTTAACTTAACGTATTAAAGCTTCAGATCTTACTTGGCTAGTTTTCCCGTACGAGTTATTTGCAGTTATATTATAGTATTGAAGTTGGTTTTTATTTTACATTCATGTTTTTGATGGGATTTCATTACTTTTTGTATTGGAATGATTAGTTATCATACTAAAGTCAAAGTACTTTATTCATAAATGAAGGTACAATTTACACGTCAATTAATAAAAAATAAAAACAAAAGAAAGAGCATACAATTTGTCTGCTTAAATTTATGACCTATTAATTTTAAAAGCTTGAATTTTGACTTTGTATTAGTGTAATTGGTTGTTTTGTAAGCCGTACTAATATGTAAATAAATAAATAAAATAAAATTATCAATTGCAGCACAGATCATTGAATTTGGCACCCATTTACATCTTACTCCTTTTGTTGTTGAAGTCAACAATCAAGCCATTTTATTTTATTTATTTATTTACATATTAGTACGGCTTACAAAACAACCAATTACACTAATACAAAGTCAAAATTCAAGCTTTTAAAATTAATAGGTCATAAATTTAAGCAGACAAACAAAATAATTACAATACTTCTAAACACAACAATAACTTAATCATTATCATTACTAAAATAACAAAACTTAACTCCAAATTATGCCAAGAATAAATTGTTCTCGTGTCATGTCATCATTAATAAAATTCAAAAATTGCGAATACTTTATAACAAGAAGTCAGACAAAATCACTACACTGATTGGATGGTGGAGGTCCTGTAGCAATATGTCTCACAAAACCTTAAACACTCCGTTCTAACCACATTCAAACTATCGGCAAATATGTCACAATTAGGGTTGACATCAAAGTCAAAGTCAAAGTTCCACCGGGCCGGATTGCGTCGCCGCGCGTGCCCACACCGGTGTCGACGGATGCTCTCGCGCCGCCAAGGAAACGCGGGAAACGCGCTCAGCTGTTAACTACAGTGTCATCCACCGACAGCGTGACGCCGACAACTGTAGGATCGAAAATGACACAACAATCTTTGGTCCGAGATAAATCGTGGCAGACTGTAAAGGGGCGCAAAGACCGCTACTCTTTTACGAGAAAAGTCGTACTCGGAACTGGAACTACCGACGAGGAGTTAGAAGCCGTTGAACGAGTAAAAAAATTACACGTCTGCTTCTTGAAACCGACAACCACTCCGGACACATTAAAAACACACATGCTCAAGAAAAATCCAGGTGCTGAGTATCACGTCGACAAAATTGTTTTGAAGCATACACATTATGCATCCTTTGCCGTAACCGTGCCAACAAGCAAATACGAGTATTTCATGAGCGCGGATAATTGGCCAAGTAGAATAGAAGTTACTCCTTGGTTTCGACGCGGCGACCGGCGGGCGGCGCGCCCGCCCTCCAACGCTTCCGACGCTGCGGGAAATAGAAGCAATACCGGACCGACCGCACCCGCGGGCGCGGTGCAGCAGACGCGACACCGCTTCCGCCGCTCCGCCGGCGGCTCCCTCGCGGTGACAGCTGGAGACCGTATTGCAAAACTCGGTGCTTAGTTTGAACGCGCAATGCCCGCCTCCTAGACAGTTGATAATGTGCCACCAAAACATTAACTCGCTTAATGATAAAACTCAACGACTAGAAGTTCTATTAGAAACTGATCTTAAATGCGATGTTCTTGCATTAACAGAACACTGGCTTACCGCCCCGAATCTACAATGTATACATTTAAAAGGCTATAAATTAGTGTCTAGTTTTTGTAGAAATAATGTAATTCACGGCGGATCATGTATCTTTGTAAATGAAGCACTACGGTGTGTCGAAAACGTTGAGTTATCAGCATTATCAGAAGAAAGATTTTGCGAAATCTCCGCGATTGACGTTATAGATTTTGACATTACCATCATTTGTATTTATCGCACGGGCTTAGCTCATGTCAGAGGTTTCTTAGGCAACTTGGAACGTTTGCTCGATAAGCTCAGCGAAACCGAAAGAACATTTATGATTCTCGGTGATATAAACATAAATGTCTTAGACAATACAAGCGCTGACTTTAAAAATCTGTTTGACTTGCTGAACTCCCATAATGTGAGCTCAATTGTGGACTTCCCAACTCGTATAACAGACAATTCACAAACTGCGATAGACCTTATCTTTACAAATGTAGCGCGAGAACTTACTTCAGCTATTTCCATAAATACGCTTCTGTCAGATCACTTAGCCGTACGCGGAGTAGTGACATTTGCTCACTCAACGCCAGTACAGCTCACTCGCCTGACGCGTGATTTCTCACAAAATAACCGCGCAAACTTTGTTATGTCTATTGACAGTATAGATTGGTCTGAAGTGGGTCAGAGAAATAAGACCGCCCAGGGATTTGTGTAATATTTGTGGGCTTTGATAAATATTTTAGCAAATCAGCATGATACTTGTTTCCCGATTAAACGAAAACCAAATAATAAACGTGACGCGTCGTGGATTACACCTGATATACTGAATCTGAAGTCGTTATTATTTGACATTTCAAAGTTAGTTAACAAATTTCCTGAAGAAGCGGACTTAATAGCTGTGTTTGACGATTTCAACAAGAAGTACAATTCAACTTTGAAGATGTCTAAAACCAACTATTATAGTAGTATAATACACGGAAGTACGAATCCGTCTAAAGCTATGTGGGGCATCGTGAACACAGAGAGAAGGAAAAATAATACTCCAAGGTTGAATTTCACCGATATCGTCAAAGATTGTAACGGCATAAAGTTTAATTCTCCAAAAGATGCAGTAAATGCTATGAACGTTCGTTTCTTAAATGCAGCTGCCACCTGTGGAGCTCCTAAAGCCGATGCTGCTACCGTCAGTAAAATTTTAGCATCAGCACGTCAGCCAACTGACCGTTCTCTCAGATTGACCAGATTCTCGGCTGATGAAGTATTCCGCATAGTCTCCTGTAGAATACCCCCAAAAAAGTCAAAAGACATATACGGCGTGTCGATGGAGCTAATAAAACTAGCAATTTTGCCCCTAGCTCCAGTTCTCGCCACACTGTTTAATAAGTGTCTTAGGGAAGGCTCGTACCCGTCACCTCTGAAAATATCGAAAGTGTCCCCGATATTTAAAGGCAAAGGTAAAAGGGACGACATTGATGGATATAGACCGGTATCGATTATACCAGCAATAGCCAAAGTGTTCGAAAACGGCTTGAGTTCACGATTAGTGGCCTACCTATCGGAAACTGAGGCGCTGTGTGAACAACAATACTCCTACCGCGAGGGAAGGTCTACGACTTCTCTAACGCGTGAAGTGGTTCGTGGTGTGTTGGCTGCTCGTGAACGCAAACAGCAAGTGGCTGTCTTGTGCTGTGATTTATCGAAGGCCTTCGACGTCGCGGACCATGAGACCTTAACCGAAACACTATGGGATAGCTGGGGAATCATACGCTGTGTTGACTGACATGTTACGAGGCCGCTCGCAGGTGGTGGATGCTGGCGATGGCGATAATAAATCAGACCCATTGTCTTCATCTATGGGAGTACCGCAGGGTTCGTCAGTTTCAAACATCATGTTTTCTCTCCTATTGAATGATCTCCCTGACGCCGTAAAGGGGGCAGACATATTCATGTATGCGGATGATGTGGCTGCCATAGTAACCGCCCTTTCAATAGAGGAATTGGAAGATAAATTAAATACTATAATTAATGAATTAAACACGTGGTTTTGTGCCAACGGTTTTATGGTAAACTCAAAAAAGACTCATTTTATTCACTTTTGTCTGTCGGGCCACTACACAAAACCACTAAAAGTCTTGCTTGACGGCGTCCGGATTGAGCAGGTACAAAATACAACATTTCTGGGGTTCGAGATTGACCGCTGCATGACTTGGGAACACCACATCGACAAGATGTGTGCTAAAGTAAGCAGTGCGTGCTTTGCACTAAGACGGGTGTCCCGAGTGGTGTCTGCGGATGTGTCTCGTTCGTGTTACTTCGCCACGGTGCATTCTCGGTTACAGTACGGTGCCGAACTATACGCGCGCGCTGCCGACTGGTAACGTGCGTTCCGCGCACAAAAACGTGCCGTACGTGCCATCGTGGGTGTGTCGCAATGCACATCCGTTAGACCATATTTCAAAGAGCTTGGCATACTTACGTTGCCTGCAATCTTGATCTACCAAGTGGCTGTGTATGCCAGAAATAACTTAGACTCATACAACACACGAGGAGAGAGACATTCTTGCAATATACGCAACGCTGACAAGCTGGATAGTATACCACACTCCCTCACAAGATCGGAAAAGGTGACTCACATTATGGGACCAGAAGTTTATAACACTCTTCCTAAAATAGTTAAATCAGCCCCAAGTTTGGGCAGCTTCAAGAACCGATTAAAAAGCTGGCTTATCGATCAAACTTTTTATAGTTACAGCGATTTTTTAAAGAGTGATGGTAAACTTACAATAAAATTGTAAAAATAATGACATTATTCATTACAATTGTAATAAATACATATTATATTTTAATGGTTGACACTTATTTGTACGATACTCATTATCGTACAATAAAATGTTAAATTTAAACTTTAAAAATGTATACTCTTTGTATGCTCTTTTTTGTTTTTAAAATTGACGTGTAAATTGTACATTTATGAATAAAGAACTTTGACTTTGACTTCGAAATTAACGCCTAAGTCTCTCACATTAGCATTTCGAGGTACAAAATCACGGCCCAGCCTGTAACGGAATTAAATCGGATGTCTCTTACGACTAAATTACATTTGGGAACACTTCGGAATGCTGAACTCCAAAACATTTGCACCACTCCATCGAAATTCACTCCATATATTATAGTATTGAACTTGGCTGTCATTTCACATTTTTATTATACCTTGAATTGAGTTGTATCTAGCCTAATATCTACCACAGTAATTTTTCTTCATAATATTGTGCTAATAATCATAATTATAATACCTCAGTAAGTTTGTAGTTACCAAATCGTGGATGGACCTAATCAGATCTAATAATAAATTCATTTCAAAATATAATGTTTAGGCCAAGGACGTATAAAAAAGTCGGAGGTAGTCTGGCTAAGACAAAAACTGTGTCTTTAGAGTCGGCCAGTGCGCTGTCACATGCAGGCTGACACGCACACAAAAACACACCAGTCGGCCATTACGCGCGCAAATTTATGTGCCACACATATACAGCGCACTGGCCGACTCTATAGACACAGTTTTCGTTCTAGCGAGGCTACGTCCGACTTTTTTACAAGCATCTAAGTAGCTAGGTACCTAGGTAACCAGAAATTATTGGTACACAACCTTGAAAATAAATAAGCTGGCATCAAATCCTAGGTAGTAGTGGTAGGACTCTTGGCAGAGTCCGCCTGGGGAAGGACCACACCTTTGCCAGTTATTCTACCGCCAAGCAGTAATGTTCAAACATTACTGTGTTCCGGTTTGAAGGGCAATGTTTCCAGAGAAATTACTGGGCTTGGAGATATCATATCTTAGATCTCTGGGTGACGAGCGCAGTGCAGTACTAGGTAATGATTTGGACTCTTCATGTTCCAATAGCTGTGTGTCACTGTGCTGTTATGTGGCATGCATTAGGTGTTTACTATCAGGCACATGTCCTGCTAGTCTCGTCACTCTTTAATGTAAAAAAAAAAGTAAGTAGGTACCTATTTACTGATTATTTCTTTTTTTTGCGATTTAGCCTGACAATAAAAATTGATTTTCGTATCAAAGACAAATAAATGAAGCTAAGTTATTTGTTACAAAGTCAATTAATATTCGTTTTGCATAAACATTTGTTCTTAAAAATCATAATAATCTATATTTACTTACAATTACCACAAATTAAGAGTAAAAAACACAAAATAAAAATGTACAATTATTGTTAGACTCTGCGCCATCACTGAAGTCCTTTGGCGAAATGATTGAACTAAGCCACTATAATATCATAGGTTTCACCTGTCATTGTGGAATACGACAGTGGCTCCTTTCGCCAACGGTCACGAGTGGTGGCGCGGAGTCTAGGTAAAAAATGCTAAAAAATTATGTGAATTAATTAATAATAGCGCCATCTATCGAGTCAGCAGTGAATCCTATGATCTTCTGAAATCATGACCACCTTGACCGCATGTATTGTAGTGGCGCTTCAAGCGCCGATATCTCAATTTCGATTACTATCGTAGACCGCATCAGGCGAAAGGGCGGTCAAGTGCAAATCTCTATGATTATTAAAAAAACTTAACTCGTTCTCATGAGCGTAATTTATCGTATGTACTCGTAACGGAACTAATATTGAAATTTGGACTTGTAACAAAAAAAAAATTATACAATTTCAGATTTGACATTTTAAATTTGTATTTGTAACAGTCGTAGTGATTTGAACTCTTCGTGTTCAGATAGTTGCGTGACACTATGCTGTTATGGCTAGGCTTGGTGTTACCAGATCCATCTGAATAAAAAAACAGAAAATCTATTTAGTCATGCGACATGGTAACCCTTGTGAGAAAGTTGGCATCGCGCCTAGCGATGCCTCTGGGCATTCGCGGGTTCGACGCCTGAGGAATTATAGGAAATCCACCGTGACAACTGACGGGGATAGCAAATAATAGACACTCACAGCAAATTATGCAGTGACACGGCTGAGTCGAAGTTGGCCTTTTGATCGAACACGCTGCCAATCATTGCCTTAATATTTAAATCGACCGCAGCGTACTGACCGGCAATTAGGTTTATTTCCTTCCTGCGGGAACTGTCCGGAAGTTATAAATTCAATTTTGTGGTGAAATGTAAACGGTACCTGTGTTTGTTTATTCAGCGGGACGTTAGGGAGTCTCGGCTCGATGTGATTATAATCTTAGTTCCTCTCAGAAGGCAGTGACTAAAGTTTTAGCAGCGGTTCGCTTGGGATTTTACCGTGTTACGATAATGAAACTTTTTGTTGACATATCCCTTAGGTGAAATATTATTTTAACTGCTGCTGCTGACAATTTATTGTTTTTGGCTCAAAATTAGGTCTGTTTATAAACCCCTATGGCTCACCTATATACCGATATAAATACTTAATATTCATTGTGAAACCGAAGCGTAATTATTTAAACACAGCTTTTGAACCCTCTTAGGTAGCGAATTCTAAAGTTTAGATGTTCTTATTATGAAAGTGGAATCAAACTTCCTCATTGGAGTATTTATATTTATTGTAGTTGTTTTTCCTGGACGATATTATGTTCTTAACGTTGGTCTGTTTCACTCAAAAAGCCAGTATAATAATATCTTGTACACCTGGAAAATACCTAAGAAGTGCAAACCGGAATGGAACCTACTGTCTCACGCTTGATAATCTTTATCTCTATTGTGGTCTACTACGTGTATTAAATTAAACATAACAGGTGCTATAACGATCCAAATACCATATCATTCGGTTCTTTAACGTAGTTAAATTTATGTAAATCTTTGTTTAATACTTAATATGTAATGTTTATGTCAACAAGCGAATCTAATTAGAAATTGTTGTTTTGTCAAGTTGAAGTTTTAAACAATTGTTTGTTTTAATTGTACCTAATTATGTGAAACTGAGATATTATCGTTGAACTTGATCAGCAGAGACAGATCAGAGGTACCTATTTTCAGCGTTTTGACTGCCTTTGTGGCTCAGTTGGCAGTAGGTTACCTTGATTTCCCGATATCTGTGTTGATCTCCGATCCGTAGGTCGTGGGTTCAATCACTAATAAGAAGAGTCCAAATAATTCGTTGCACTGCACTACGTCGTAAATTACTTGAGATATTAAATGATTTACTTATTTAATCAGTAGTATCACCGGAAACAATGCTTTTCAAACCGAAACACAGTAACGTAACTCCTTACTACTTGGCGGTAGACTAAATGCGTCGTCTATCCCCAAGAAGACCCAAAGAGCCGAAAATACACTACAAATCATATAAAAACACGCCTTTCCACATAAACCTCTATTAATTGGTAGACAAACAAACAGCGGTCTACTTAAAAAACTGGATCAATGCACGAATCTCGCATCCCGTTAAGTGTACGTCATCAAAACTTGTGAATTACGGCGCTGGCATGATACCAGCACGCATGAAAGGAGCCACACAAAGTGGCATTATTAAATTATCGTATATCTTCCAACTCCAACTTTTAATTAACGCACCCAGCTTTAGCGAGCAATCGAAACCGGATTTTCATTACAAATACACGCTCAAATTGGAGCTTGAGAAAAGCTATATTCAGTCGATTTACGTTTTGCGGATTCTGTGTGTATTTATCCAAGAAGCCTTTGTAGCTGAGACCGAGAATGTCCGATTACATAAGAGTAATGTAGTAAAATTGAACTTCTGCTACAAAATACTCAGAAGCGTTCTTCTTTTTGCATTTTTGAGTTTTGAGTAGGTATTTTGTTTCAAAGTGCAGATGTCTAAATTTAACGTCACTGAACTGGGTAGGAATACATCATCACGAAAGTATTGTTATTTTTTATTTAATATACAGTGATATGAGAAACGGGACATGCGTCTGATGATAACCAACACTTCGGGCCATGATTGTGCCAAACAGCTGTTTGGATTTGAATATTGGTCAAAATCACCACAAACACTGCTCTGTCGCCCCCAGATACTTTAGATGTTTTATCTATTTTCACAGTAATTTATCTGGAACCGTTGTCCTTTAAACCAAAACAAAGTAATGTTTGCAAAAAAAAACCCATGGATGAAACTGCGGGACAGCTAGTAAACAATAAAGAAAACTAAATCCCGGTCAGAATTTAGTTGTGTATGTACTTGTACGAGTATAACATATAGTGACTGCGCTTGTGCCTCGAGCAGTCATGTTCGCTTAAAAGCTCCTTCTTTAGGCGGTGTCGGTGTCGAAGTGACTTTTGAAGACAAGCTGACATATGCATCATAATCGTGAAAAGGTGCTGCTTGTGAGATTAGGACTGCTCGTGGCGCATATGTTATCATCAGCATCGAAATTACAATTTGCGTCTAATGTTTGTCATGTTTCAAAAAAAGATGTTTGTCATGTTTCAAAAAAAGGACGAGTTTCTTAATTCGATTATCTGTTCCTTATTTTAACACACATAACATACGATAAGTACAGTACCCGGCGATAAATATTGCACATCGACACCTGGAAAGAGACAATCGGCCAACTTCGGCTTCGTAGAGCGTCATCTCTGTAGCACGAAATACAAACAGTGCGGTATCTATTAGGAGCTGTTAAAACAATTTTAATTTGCTTCTTTTAATAATTATTTTTATTCTTTGTATAAAATACACCAATAAGTGTTCTATAAGTGATGGCTTTAGGTTCGAGTAAAATAAAATAAAAAAGTAGCCAAGTGCGAGTTGGACTCGCCCATGAAGGGTTCCGTTGCAGCAAGTAACATAATATACATAGTACACATAGTTCTTGTAGTTCGTTGTAACTTTGATCGAAGTTTTAATAATAGTGTATTTATGACGTACTAAAAAAAAAAATTGGCAGTCATAGGAACTGCCGATAGAAGTGAAAACTTGCTGTTGCCCTGGTACTGGTACCTAGAGGCAAACGCAACTCTTTTATATTTCTGTTGTCCTGGTATCTGGAGATAAACGCTGGGCTGTTGGAGGTAGGTAATCGAAACTCTTTACTGTTTCTGTTGCCCTGGTACCTACCTGGCCGTTTTTACCGAGTTTACCCGAAGATTTCATATCCGATCCGATCCATTATCATATCCAAGCGTGACGATTGATGAATCCATTTCACAGCCCACGAAAATTCTGTCTATAGCGCGCCTAAAGAAGTTTTCACTTCAAAACTACTCATCAGATCGAGTTCAAACCAATTTTCGTTGGTAGTTTGCATGGTAATGTACATTATGTATTTTTTTTTGTTTTTTCATTCTCTTACTTTAGAAGTTAGAAGGAGGGGAGGGGGACACACAATTTACCACTTTGGAAGTGTCTCTCGCGCAAATTATTCAGTGTAGACAAAAATTATATTAGAAACCTCAACATCATTTTTGAAGACCTATCGATAGACACCCACACGTGTAGGTTTTATGGAAAAAAAATTGAGTTTCAGTTCTCAGTATGAGGGGCAACCGTAATTTTACTTTTTTTTCTTTTTTTTTGAAAAAATCGTAATGCGGTTCACAGAATACATCTTACTTACAAAGTTTCAACAGTGTAGTTCTCATAGTTTCGGCAAAAGTGGCTGTGACATACGGACAGACAGACAGACACGACGAATCTATAAGGGTTCCGTTTTTACGTTTTACGGAACCCTAAAAATATGTTCACATTATGTTTACGTATTTAATTATTTTGGAAAATTACAGCTGTAGTGTACATAATAAACACCATTGTACCTATTGTTAAAGTGAGACATTGTAATAAAAATAATAATAATTCTTATTCTCAATTACTTCCATTTCACTATCTGTGCTCTCAAAGAGGTCAATATCACTGTCACTATCAGCCGTATTTATCACTAGTCTATCAGTGTAATTGTCTAAACCGTGTTTAATGCTTTTATATTCATTCTCACATTTGATTGTGTGATCGCAAACCTTTTTCCACTCTTTAGTCCCGATCATGTTTACTTTTTCAGTCAATAACGTTTTTACTTTAGTTAAATTCATACCCACATTTCTACAGGCTACATAGCCTTTTAGTTGAGACCATATATTTTCAATTGGACTAAAATCCGGATGATACGGTAGCAATCGCAACACAGTGTGCCCATGTCCGGGAAGTACTTTGTCCACGGAAAACTCTGTATATCTCTCCTTGTGCTGACATAATTATAATGGCATAAATCTGGGTTTTTGTTAATTTTGGATCAACTGGAATTTCGTGTCTGTTTAACCAGTTGATCATTTCCTGTTTAATGATAATGACATACGGACATATAATCATGTCATAGCTGTATTTATCACTAGTCTATCAGTGTAAAAGTCTAAACCGTGTTTAATGCTTCTATATTCATTCTCACATTTGATTGTGTGATCGCAAATCTTTTTCCACTCTTCAGTCCCGATCATGTTTACTTTTTCAGTCAATAACGTTTTTACTTTAGTTAAATTGATACCCACATTTCTAGAGGCTACACAGCCTTTTAGTTGAGACCATATTTATATTTTCAATTGGATTAAAATCCGGATGATACGGTGGCAATCGCAACACAGTGTGCCCATGTTCGGCAAGTACTTTGTCCACGGAAAACTCTATATACCTCTCCTTGTGCTGACATAATTATAATAGCATAAATCTGGGTATTTGTTAATTTTGGATCAACTGGAATTTCATGTCTGTTTAACCAGTTGATCATTTCCTGTTTAATGCTGTTTGAGTTGGGGGGTCTTTCAACATATTTATTGTTGTGATAGGGTGCGTTGTCGATAACTAGAACGGAATCCCTGGGTATATTTGGGATTAATTGATTAACCAGCCATTTCTCGTAGTTATCGTTATTCATCTCATTGTGATAGTCACCTGTAGTATCCGTGGATTTATACGTTAAAACGGGACCGGGTACAAAGCATTTTTCATTTCCCGCATGAACTATTATCAAACGTTGCCCTTTTGAAATTGGCTTTTTTACTCCTTTTTTCTTATCATCACTCCAAGATTTTAGACTACAGGCCCGTGAACAAAATTTACGGGTCAAATGAACCAGCAGGAGACCTATGTAGGATGATAGACGGGTACAAAATAATAAGATTCAGCACAATGCCGTCACTTGTAAGCTGTCCAACTGAGTGCAGGTGAGAATTCAAAAGTGCAAGTAGAGTGGGTACATTTTGGTCATTTGTTTCTGTACGGCATTCTTACCATCCAATAGATCCATGAAAAATAATGAGATATCGCGTAGTGCCGTACAAAAATAGTGATCCACGATCCACGAAGTCGGAAACATTATTGATAATCCGGAAATTTTGAGGGAAAATTTTGTCATTTGATACTGTACGGCATCGGTTCCATACAGTTGCAATACCTCTTCTAACCCATTATTCCGAAACGCCGTATAAAAATAATGGTCCAAGTGGAAATGATCGGGGGTTCAACTTCCTCTGTCAGCTTAAAAATATTAAAAAGGTTAGAAAATATTTATAAACATTGTAGATAATTTGGCGTGACTGACCTCTTAAAGGTTTCCCTTTTTTTCCTAAAGATGCCATAGTACAACTTTAAATTATTTAAATTTGGGGGTGTTAACAACTCTATATTTTTTTTTTAACTGGACGCGACCGCACTCTATCGCACTTGAACAACGACTGACAAAACGTCACATAGGTAGTGTGTGACGGAGATAATGCTCTACGAATCCGAAATCAGCCGACTGTCTCCCTCCAAAGGCCGATGTGCAATACTTATCGCCGGGTACTGTAGCTCCGGCAATTGTGAACCGATATTGATTATTCTTTTTTTGTTTGGCAGATCATACTTCAGAAGTAGTCTAAAATACATTTTATAGAAATGGGGGTAGCGGTTTTTGAAATATATAAAATAAATCTAAAATTTGCTTACTTCGTTGACGTCTTGGGTCTACTTAGCTGTCTCACTGGAACAGTACGTTTCATTATCTCTCACAAAAATCCTACTAATATTATAAATGTGAATGTATGGATGTTTGTTGCTCAATCACGTCCTAACGTATGATCGGATCGGGCTGAAATTTGGAACACAGATAGATTATAGTCTGGAAAAACACATAGGCTACTTTTTATCCCGGAAAACAACGGGAACAACGGGAATGGGAACTTCGCGGGTTACACCGCGGGGCGCTGCTAGTTATAAAATAAAGTCAAGTATCGTGTTGAATTGTAAATTTACATCGGTTTTTCTATTTTCGGAGAATATAAAATTATTATATACGGGATGAGAATTCCGTATTTAGTTGATGTTTGCTCCGTATCCGTACCGTAGAGCGGCAGGTGAGGTGGTTACCTCCATACCGCACTAACAGATAATAGCAGTCGCGCAGTCACGGGCGGTCACGGCACCCGGTCACGCCGCTGCCGCTGCATCGTATTGTTTTATGTCAGCCCGCGTGGGGCAAAGCAGACGCGCCTCGCAATACTGATATCTTATATATAAAATTCTCGTGTCACAGTGTTTGTTTCCTTACTCCTCCGAAACGGCTTTACTGATTTTTACCAAATTTTATATGCATATTCAGTAGGTCTGAGAATCGGCTATGTTCACTCTAATTTTGACAAGTTCTAGGTTGTATCTCTCAAGGAACAAGGAGGCCGGTAACCTATTCCTATCTAAAGCTATACGTATTAGGAAAGTGGACTCAAAGTTATTTCAGTCTACGCACACACTGACAATCAACATGTTGTGCCGTGGTGACTTAAAGAACGTCCCATTTCACAATAAATTTCACAAGTTCGTAAAGTCGCATTTCGCTTGAATTTTTATTTTTTATTAAGGAATACATTGTGAAAAGACTGTCACTTTTCGAGTCCTCATGTCCCGCACTGACTTTCGTGGTCGATGCTTTTGGCTCTTTATTTATGGGAGAAGGCCGCATGTCTCAACAATACCACCGTGACATGGACTGTTGATACTGAAATCTTAATTTCTTAATTTACTAGAGTTATGACTCTACTTTTGAATGGTACTTATATACCTAATATTTAAAATTCGTTGTTGCTCTGTTTTCAAAGTTGAAAAACCAACTCAATTACGTTTCCACGAAACAAGCTTGCTTAATTTATAATCTAAGCTGTGATCCTTCTGTAATTTATTTCTATGAAACTAAATGGTACAGATACAAACACAATTCAATTTCTTTTATACTAGCTGTGCCTCGTGGTGTAACTTACTGCTAACCTGAGTAAATAAATAAATATGACACATACCTAATATTGTAATTTTTTTACGTGTATCTCTCTCTATTTATACTTTTAAAACAAAAGTATCTTATGTTTACTCCTTATAACGTCATTTATATAGTAGTAAAAGGTCTCTTAAATCGGTTAGCTAAAAAAGGTTTTCGGTTTAGATGTTTCGTAACTTTAGCTGTAAAAAGACTCTTCAATTTTATTTGTATTTGAAGATGCATAGATTGCTTTTATATCATGTATAGCACATCCAACTTGTATACAACTGAACGATACGTATCAAATGTTTTATTTCATAAATCATTTTAGTACTAAATGTAACATTAATGATAATTGTGTCAAGTTTAAGAGACGCAGGATCCTATTAAAATAATCTTTCCAATATTGTAAATGCGAAAATGTGGATGTTTGTTACAAGCACGTCGAACATCTGAACAAATTGGCTTGAAACACAATTAGAACATAGCCTGGAATAATAGACTTTTCAACCCAGGAAAATAACATGAAATGAAACTACCTGGGTCCACGGAGCTATACTTAGAATAAAACATAGATTTAGAAACAAACTAATCTTAAATGTAGCCTTTTTCGAAACAGAAATCCCCGCTATGCGTGTATAAATCAGGGCAAGCCAGAAAGCGTTTCCAGTGCCATATGCCTGACATTTCTGGCCTCACGTCTCGTGTCTGACACCATGACACCGTCAAAAAACGCACACACAAGTACATTTATGGTTACAGTACTACAAACTTACCTGACCAGCTGAAAGATGGCGCTACTATCTCTTTTGGCGACTAACGTAACACAGCAGTACCGTTACTCTACTAGTCAAAGACGTCGCACGATTGCGTTTTATGAATATAACTTCATTCTAGCATCGAAAGTTTCACTTTTGGTCACAAGCTCAAATAACTTGGTCACTCTGTACGTCAATTTTAATGCGTTTTTTACAGAAATTAAATGCTCCATACCTGCTGAAATCACCAGCCGTGTACTGCGGTATTTTTTGCCGTCGCAACATGGAATGTGAATATTAAAGTTGATGACTTTATTTGGCAAGGGAAAACATTTTACCATTTAGTGCATTTTGAGTGCCTACCAATTTTGAACGTTCATATTATTATGAAAAACGTGTAAAACGCAAAGCCATGTTTTTAAGGTTCCGAGTATGAATAAACTGTAAGTAAAATACAGGGTACTTATATTAACATTATTATAATCAATGTTAGTAGCTCGTGTGACGATGTTTGCGGTCTTGTAGGTACCTACTGTTTCAAAACGGGTATAGCGATTTGTATTCATGTATTAGTAAATCGTTATTTTTTTTTCCAATGCCATACCCTCCATTTTTTGATTCATCATTATTATCATCATCAGCCTGTATTCGTCCACTGCTGGACATAAGCCTCTGCCATGATACGCCGCTCAACCCGGTCTTACGTCTCTGACTGCCACCAGCTGCCTTTCGAATATCGTCACTCCATCTAGTGTCAGGGCGTCCTACACTACGTTTACTGAATACATTTTTTGATTGCTCTTTTTGCATGAACCATATTCAAATATACTAACACGTCGCGTCACTTTGACATTTTGTTCTGTTCATAGTTTATGTGGCAGAACAACGTTTGCGAGGTTAGCTGGTAATCTTATTAATATTATACAATATGTCAATGTATGGATGTTTGAATATTTGGATGGTTGGATATTTGTTGCTCAATCACGTCGTAATGTATGAACGGATCACGCTGAAAATTAGGACACATATTATTTATAGTCCCGGAAAATAACGGGAACGGGTAGAACTGAAGAACTCCGCGAGTAGTGGTAGTTTAGTAGTGGTAGGACTCTTAGCAGAGTCCGCCTGGGGAAGTACCACACCTTTGCCAAATATTCTACCGCCAAGCAGTAATGTGCAAACATTACTGTGTTCCGGTTTGAAGGGCAATGATTCCAGAGAAATTACAGGGCTTAGAGACATAATATCTTAGATCTCTGGGTGACGAGCGCAGTGCAGTGCTAGGTAATGATTTGGACTATCATGTTCCAATAGCTGTGTGTTACTGTGCTGTTATGTGGCAGGCATCTTGCTTACCATCAGGCACATGACCTGCTCGTCTCGTCACTCTATGCTATAAAAAAAAAAAAAAAAAAAAAAAAAAAAGAGTAAAATCGCGGGGCGCTGCTAGTACGCTATTAACCCCGCCGGTTTAACAGTGTCGTTCCCATTTCCGTATTTTTTCTGCATTGAGAAATAGTTTATGTGATAAGTAAGTAGGTATATGATAAAATATTTCAGACTGTTATCTAATTGTGTTCCAAATTGCAGCCCGATTTAATCAACCGTGTTGACGTGATTGGACCACAAATATACGAGTAGAAACATTTATGCATCTAAACTTTTGCATTAAGATAAAATAACCCCTTTTACTTTATAATATTAGTTTAGGTATTATTATTTAATATTTTCAGATACTTAGATGGCGCTAAATCATTTGTAAGTATTAAACTAAAAAGTAGGTGTATACATACATAAATATAAATTTATATTTTTATTATATTTTATATATTATTTAAAATTATAAAATTATTTCTTACCAAAATAAAATAACTAGTACCTATACATTAAGAACACATACACTAAGAAAGGTCATATCTGTTGCAGACCCGATAACCGTTGCGATAGGCGGGTTCTGGAGTGGAGACCGTGAATCGGCAAACGTAGTGTAGGACGCCCTGAGACTAGATGGAGTGACGATATTCGAAAGTCAGCTGGTGGCGGTTGGAGAAGTAAGACCGAGGATCGGGCTGAGTAGCGTATCATAAGAGGCCTATGTCCAGCAGTGGACGAATACAGGCTGATGATGATGATACGTTTCTCAGTGTAACAGAGAAACTATGCAAAAGTACAATCGCATTTGCTAGATTTGTTAGTAGTTTGATATTATTTTCTCTTTATTAGAACAATATTAATCCAGAACCGTTACAGTTAGGTGATCGAGGGGCAGATCTAAAACAATAGGTAGGTACTAGGTAGTAGGTATTCACTGACAGCGGCGGAAAAAGCACATTTTTTTTCTGCGGTGTCGTATAGTCGTTTAACAAAAGAGACTCATGTTTTTATTCGGTATTCCAGCTCACAAACATTGACAGAACAAAAAGCGCATTTAAAAGATTTTGCAAAAATATTTGACATTTTAAAGCGAACCTACTTGAATCAACAAAGCGCTCTCCGGCGCGGTCTCGACAATGCCTCAAACGCTCCGAGGCACAAGCGCTTTGCTCCATCCCCTTCATCCCTCTTTATCCCAAACACACGGAGCGTGCGAGCTATTATGTCGACAACTCGAACATGACGTGTATTCGCCAATAAAAACCGAACAAAAAGCTTTTATACCTTATCTAGAATCTCGTAGGGACGGAACCTTGGCCAATTAGACCCACAATGGAGTATTGCGTGGTCACTGCGTTCCCATATATTACTGACCCATTAGTCATTATCTGATAGGGCCCCATCTCGCTGACTCACCTGTCTTTTTGCATATTCCGAGTGGGAACGCTATCGAAAGATTTCGATAAAGGCCAGTCGATGAATGCGAGAAAAAGCAAGTCATAGATACAGATCTGGACATCTCGACATTTGAAGTTTTAGAATGTTTTGATCTAATTGATATGAGTAGTAGAAGCATAAGCAACTAATTTAATGTTGCCACAGCTTATACTCGAAGCCTTTGCTTACAAAGAGAAAATCAAGGCCATAATCCATCTCGCTGGCCATGTGTTAGTTGGCGGGATACATATTCTCAAAAAAGGTTTTTCTTGGAACATGTAGATTTCCTCGCAATATTTTCATCAACGGTTAAAGCTATTGATGATTACAAACTCGTATAATCTCATACTTGGAAAAACCTCAAAGTACTAGCGGTATTCAAACCTATGACTTCTCGACTGTGAAATCAAATGATTTCGTGACCTGTCGTTACCATCGACTTTTATTTGATAAATTAACGATATGCGTACGGTCTCCCAATTTTTCATTTGATCAATAAAACAAAACAGTTTTGTGATAAGTGGATATGAAGTTTTATTATTCTAGTTTACCAACTTTATCAGCCATTCATCAATCATATACTAAGTCTGCCTGAACTCGCTAAGCGTATCTGGACTTATTTTCACTTAACAAAATAGCGTTACTTTTCCAAAGTTTTCCCATTAAAGTTCTTGTCAGAACTTATTGATATATTTTCGGAGTTGGGGCTAGTTTACCACGTTTCTGGGTATAATCGGCGATGCCTCAATTCGGTGTCAGGTGGTAACAACCACATAACGATTGGGAATTAGGATTGTTAAATTATATGGAGATTGGCAACGACAGGGTTTGTAATTTGTGTGCAATATTTGTGATTTATGTTATGGCAAAACGTCTTATTATTTCCCATATTTATTTTGATGATGATGTACGAGTAACGCTTTAATATTGCTTCTTGGTAAGGTTAGCAAATGTACAAACGAAATAAAAATAATCTCATTACCTATTTTCGACGCTGTTGTGTCAGACTTACGTTTTAAATTGCCTTGCCAAGTAACATAGACAAGGTCTCAGGTGTAACACACTTGCTCAAAATTCCAGAAGACATGTACCTACATAACATGTGGTTTCTATGTATAATAAGTATTTATTTGGTATTAAATAAGTATCAGCACGTTATAGCTTATAGACCTATAAGACAATACCTTTTCTGATCTATTATTCCGCAACGCCGTACTAAAATCATGCGACAAGGAGAAATAACTGAGGATTACAACCCCCCCTCTTCAACTGCACTCAGTTGGACAGCTTACAAGTGACGGCTGAATTGCTGAATCTTATTCCTTTATACCTTTCTATCATCCTACATAGGTCTTCCGGTGGTTCATTTGATCCATACATTTTGTTCACGGGCCAGTAGTCTATTAGTTTGGGGCCAGTTAGTGAAGAATGAACTACTTACCTCACTCTTTGTTTAGCGGTTCTCAGATTACCGGAGTGGAAATACTGCTGGTGGCAGAAGTGTTTCGCAGTTGCTTAACTATAAGTCGTATCACATAGTATTATAGGTAACAACCGATATTATTGGTATATACATATATAGATGTATACCTACAACTATGATTGAGTTAGTGAATGGCTAAATAGAGTGTTTGAGAGGAGAATTAACTGAAATTAATTGAATTTACTTTGAGGTTGATTTTCGTATTATCTTTAGTCAGGATTTGCAATATACAAATGGCATGCTTTAGATCTTAGGACTACGTCCCGTGATTAAAGCCTTTGCCTTTCACAAAACTACTAAGTCACAACTCGAAGACCAAAGTATGCAGTAGGTATTTACTATTATTTGAACTTGACTTCGTCAGAGGAGAATTTAAAATTGGTGGCTGCAGTTTTTGGGATGAAAAGTTATTTTTTTCATCCTAGTAGCCATATGGAGTGCCCAGACGATGAGGACATGTGCCTAATGGTAAGCATCATGCCTACCCATAACAGCACAGTGACACGCAGCTATTGGAACATGATGAGTCCAAACCATTACCTACCACTACACCGCGCTCATCACCCAGGTATATAAGATGTTTTATCTCCATGCCCTGTAATTTCACTAGAAACTTTGCCCTTCAAACCGAAACACAATAATGTTTGCACATTACGGCTTGACTGTAGAACATCTAGCAAAGGTGTGGTACTTCCCCAGGCGGACTCTGAAAATAGTCCTACCGCTATTAAATGACTTTTAGCTTTCATAAGATATTTAATTCTCTAATTTCTTCCGTTGTGGTTGAGAACAAGCATACATTTCTCCGTTTGTTATTATTATAATATGCTATTAGAAAATATGGTTCTTATTAAGTTTGGAAAATATTTAGCAGGAATTTTACATTTTTTGTACTGTATTATTAATGTATTACCTTCACCGCATGAAATATAAAACTCGACCTTATAGCCACATCCACAGAATAAATAAAAGTAGCGAGTGTGTTTTCGATTTTCGACAATAGCACTTAATGTTAAAAACTCAATTATCTCAATTGCAGTGGGATGAAACGAACTATATGAGTGCTCCGCGACTCCATCTAAAATATGAGCAATGATAGTCATTAATCCGAAAGCTATTAGGATAATCAATTTAATGGGAAGGCAATCGTGTATTAATTTAAAACTAATTCGTTTTATTCGGCTAATTTATAAAATTAGATCAATTAAATAGTCAAAACCGGCGCTCACGTAATAAAGTTAAATTAAGTTCGAGAGATTCGCAAGCGCAAATTATATAGGTGTGCCAGACCACACACTCTTTGAGGCTCATTTGTAGCCGCGATGTCTCATACTCAGTCACGATAATCCCGCTTTCGTGACTTACACGTTTTAATATTCCCAAGTCGTATTCACGACGCGTTGCTATGCGATGCGCTGATACATCGATACTGCACAGCGCTTCAAAGAGCCTCCGGTTCTATGATTCACTCGTGTCTCTTTGTGTCTGTGACGGAACCCTCAGTATCCGACCCTCGTTTCAATCATTCATGGAAGAGACATAATCCTATTTGCCTGCCATATTAAAATCCCTGTCTGCATCGTTTTATTGCTCACAATTTGCTCTTAATCCAAACACTACACAAAAGTGCAATCGGCCGTGACGTGGCATACTCGTACCTTTTCAACGGTCCCGTCTCGTCACGGTCGCCCCTACTCGTGTGTCGTTCCCTTTATTTTAAGCTCTGCTTATTGCTTTCATTGCTCCCTCGACGGGTTATGAATAAAGCCCTTTCTGTTCCTCGGTTCTCGAGTACATTAGCGATGTTAATATACGATAGTCGAGCTCATAATCGATCCTTTCGAATTGAGCGTCTCGTATGAATGGGGGGAACTTCAAAGTGCTCAGAAACGTTTAAGATGCGATTGGAGCTGAATAATGAATACAGACTTATCCGTTTGTCATTACCATATAGGCATATGGCCTGTGAGATAGGTAAGTGGAGTATATCGAGATGAAAGGCCGCATGCGGGCCTCGATAACGTAGAGTTTTTCTCTTTATTTTCACGTCAAAAAACGTCGGTCGAATTTCAATTTGTTCCCGTTTGGTTTCGTGATGTATTGTGCGATACAGAATGTACTGATGCTTATTTGAAATATTCGCATAAAGGGCGGTGAAATATATAGGGGATAGTCGGGAATATTTTTGGAAATTCTCCTGGGAGCTTATTGAATATTTTATTGTCGTGGAAACGTTTTAATACCATTGAAAGAGTTGCCTGCTCCCTTCTGTTCTATCGAAGTGCTATTGATAGACCCTCAAAAAATTTATTGAATGGTTTCCTAGAACTGTTAGAAAACGTAGGCCTTATTGGATCTGAAGGAAAAAAATAAACTTAGTGTAATATCGGAGCTAAAAGAAATAGGTTATTATTTACAATATTCCTAAGTACATAGTCATAGAATTTATTTAGGTATTGACCTACATAGTAAATTACTACATATATTAGGGTGTTTCTATGTATAATAAGTATGTATTTAAAACTATATAAGTATTATATCAGCTATCTGGCCGCCATAATACAAGCTTTGCTTAGTTTGGGGTCAGATGGTGTTGTGTGTGAATTGTCCGCCAATATTTAAATATTTATTTTGTTTTAGCGAAATGTATTAAGCGCAATTTCACCCTACTATTAACAGAATCGTAAAACTTTGTATGTATGGATGGATGTACATAATTATAATAGGATATTTGTTACTATTTCAAGCAAAAAATAACTCATCGGCAACTTTTAATTGTGAGAAAATTAAGATGACGTAGGATAAACCCACGGGCACTACTAGTATCCTATATTTACATGACAATTAAGTAAAGCTTACTTTAAGGCTTTAATTTTCGTATTGGACAGTTAAAAAGTGGTTATAAATTGAGAGATTTTATAAAATTAACGTACCTATCATTTTTTTTGTGTGATATATGTACAAAGAATATTGAAATAGTTACAAAATAGTGTTCGCGACATATTGCATTTAAAAACAAACTTTCTGCCTTTAGACTTTCGCAATTTGAACTTTTATTGAAAAATTAACAAATGTCGTTATACTGCTTAAATCGTTATAGATAAATGTTTGCACACGTTCACAAACAATATGTAGGTAATATTAACAAAGTTAAAAAAGCAACAGTAAAACTTTTAAATGCTAGTGTGGAATACAAAAAGGGGAACGCAAATAGAATTTTGTTGTAGTACCGAAATCCATAAAGTCTATCTATAAAACTGCCACTACTGAACTGAAACAATAGTTCGGCTAAAATGGAATAAAAAAAATTTATTTACACGCGCAAAACTTGTTGTTTTTGTGTACAATGTAGTGCACGAAGCTTACAAAGCTAGGCAATGTAAAAAAGTTAGTCGATGAATCGACACTACAGACGCCCAGATACAATGTTCGTACCTACGCCCTTGGCATACCTTATTCTATGATCCCATACATCAGAAATCAATGAATGCTAACACACAACTAGCAAACTACACTAGGTATTCTGGTCTACACAAAAAAGTTACACTACCAAATTGAACAAAACATTTAGACTTATTTTACAAATAACCTCAGTAAGAAAATTTGAGAAACATAATGAAATAATTAAATATTTGAAGAATATTTTTAACTCTCGAAAGAGTGGGTCATACAATAATCTGAATTAAGTTGGTTAACGTTCAACTATTCATTGTTAATTACTAAAAAAACTAGGAAAAACAGATGTGTTCTCCAGACGAACTCTGCAAAAAGTCTTACAAATATGATTGTTTGTTAATTTATTTAGTTGTCGTTGTAGTATCTACTTAATAAATACAATAATGATACAGAACCGTTGACTTTTTGCGAACACAAGGTTGACTTCATAGCTAGAGTTGTAAGCGTCGCTCTTAGCGTAATAAATACATCTTTTCTGCGTAGCCTGATGTGTATATGTTAACCAGCCTCTCCCACTATTGTTAGCCCAACGAACTCATGTATCGAGCTGTGCCAAGGACTAAAGCAGGATGTCGTAAAATAAGTAAGCAATGATGCAGATTTAGGTCATCGATACGTGTGTGGCTCCCCTTTGACGACCGCAATGACAAATTGAACTAAATGGAAATGGAACAGAACGACACTTGAAGAACAAGATTGATCGTAAAAAAACAACAAACACGTCTCATGACGTTCCTAATCTCCGTTTTTTCCGTTTGTTTTTAAAATATTGCAAAAGCACGAATTAATTTACTTTGAGCTCGTTTAACGTTACACAAGAAGAAAATTATTCAGCCGGTTTGAATCGCAAAAAATTGGGTAGAGAGAGATAAAGATAGAGGCCAACCAGTAAGGGGTACCATTGATGTCTTCCAGCCGATTTCGGCTACGGCGACTGCTTCTATAAATGTATAAATTATTATTTTCTTTTATTTTTTACATTTACCGTGGACGGTGTGCTCTGAGATGACTTATGTAGCCTATTTTTGCTGTGAAAGTTCGTGAACAGTCATGGCAAGTTAGAATGCCATCCACATAATTATAGATATGATTTGAAGGAAGTCTATTCTTAGGCTCGTCACGCTTACGATCTAGCTCCTTCTTTCTGTCGTCTTCAAATGCATAAACGCGATTGTGCACAAGTCGCCTCCACTCAGAACGATTTTCAGCTTTGCTTTCCCAACGAGAAGGGTTGATCTTGCAATTCTTCATGTGTCTCTTCTGAACGTCCTTAAACCGTAGATATTGACCCCCTGGTTTCCGCTTGCCATCCTGAATTTCGGAGTAGAAAATGCGTTTTGCCACTCTTTCGTTAGGAGCAAAAAAACGGCGAAAAATTCTGGCTTTATTTGAATTCCGTATACCGAAACCATCGCAGTTTCCACAGACAGGCTTCTAACCAAAAGTTATTCTAAAATTTTGATTTTACCTTACGATTTTAACGACGAGGTCGAATGCGTATTTTAGTGTACTAGTGGCGCCATCTATTTTTCTTAGAACGGACTAATTGAGCAAGAAACGGAAAAAAATAAGTTTGTTGTATGGGTCTCCTCGTTAAATATTTATTTTATTTTTAGTATTTGTTGTTATAGTGGCAATAGAAACCATGTGTGAAAATTTCAACTGTCTAGTTATCACCGTTCTTCAGATACAGCCTGGTGACAGACGGACGGACGGACAGACGGACAGCCAAGTCTCAGTAACAGGGTTCCATTTTTACCCTTTGGGTACGGAACCCTAAAAAGGGCTATGAATGATAATAAAATTTTGAAAACATTGGCATCTATGTTGTCTCACACGAGCTGGCAAATGTTTGAAATACGAGTAGGATGATCACAAATAAACGACAAGTTGGTACTAAAATTTTAATATGAATCGAAAAACTTTGAATTTATTTATACTGTTTTGTGCTATTTAGGGTTAAGTAGTAACCCTAAATACCACAAAAACCACCTTACCAACTTTTAAATTTCAAATTTGTCGTTTTTGTACTATGAACTATGAACATATTTATTAGGAATGAACAATAAAATTATGTAATGGTTTTCATCGATACTCTTTTTATCAAATAAACAATAGTAATAAAACCACTAACAGCTGTCCCTAGTATAGAAGCAACAAATTCAAAATTGAAAAATACACTACACAATTCATTGAAAAAATAGTAACCAAAATCACCACTGAGACTTATTTAAAGCATACACAAAATTTGCACAAAACCAAATTTATTTACCAACTCGTCGGTATTTCCTGGACTTGTTCCACAGATGTCTGAAAACGTTACCCACTAAGGACATTCGGCAAACGGTTGTAGTCAGTACAAAGTCCAATATTTACATGGAGAAGCGCCGTAAGCTCCGTGGGGGAAATAGGGGCGTTCAATATGTACAAAACAGTCCGCAGACGAATTCTCTTGAAGATTAAAAATTAAATTAATTAGTAAAATTTTGTAATATTCTTACAATATTATTCCATAGGACTTCAAGTTTTTTACGGTACAAGAATTGATGTGGGTGCTGCAGGAAACCACAAACCGATATAATGTTGGCATATATATTACGTTTTTGTTTTCTTATTACAATACATTTGTTTTGTTAATTATTTCAATCTGTAATATTATAGATATATATAGAACATTCAGCGTGGTAATACCGCCAGCATGCCGGACCGCTTCTGACTGCCTCTTTATAATGTTGCTATGTCTTGTTATTAGGATAAAATAAAGTGGCCAAGTGCGAGTTGGACTCGCCCATGAAGGGTTCCGTTGCAGCAAGTAACATAATATACATAGTACACATAGTTCTTGTAGTTCGTTGTAACTTTGATCGAAGTTTCGATAATAGTGTATTTATGACGTACTAAAAAAAACTACTATTCAGATCGAGTTCAAAATAATTTTCGTTGGTAGTTTACATGGTAGTGTACATCACATATTTTTTTTAGATTTTTCATTCTCTTACTTTAGAAGTTAGAGGGGGGGGGGACACACATTTTACCACTTTGGAAGTGTCTCTCGCGCAAATTATTCAGTGTAGACGAAAATGATTTTAGAAACCTCAACATCATTTTTGAAGACCTATCGATAGACACCCCACACGTGTAGGTTTGATGAAAAAACAATTTTTGAGTTTCAGTTCTCAGTATGGGGGGCAACCCTAATTTTTCTTTTTTTAATTTTTTTTGGTTAAAATCCTAATGCGGTTCACAGAATACATCTACTTACCAAGTTTCAACAGTGTAGTGCTCATAGCTTCGGCAAAAAGTGGCTGTGACATACGGACGGACAGACAGACAGACAGACAGACAGACAGACAGACATGACGAATCTATAAGGGTTCCGTTTTTACGTTTTACGGAACCCTAAAAACACTATCACAACAATGAAAACTACAACCACATATTATTATTATTTTAAATGTGGGCACAAACATTGTGCGTTCGAAAAATCTACAGTAAATAATTAACAAAATTTCAAATTAACAACAGTAAGAAGTAGGACAAGATAATGCCTAAATACGAGTACCTACATTGTATCCAAGCATTAAGTTGTACTACATATTGAACTTTAAAAGCTGGGCAAGAAGACGCATGGCTCACACTAACTTATTCTCGCTGTCTATAGGTACTTACTTACAACATAGCATACCTCGAACCGAACAGTATTGGTCTAACCTAACCTTGGGACTACGAAGGTCCGCTTATAAATGGACAGATGGACACATACAATAATTGGATTTCGATAAAAACATGTTTTTTCGCCACCTAGGAAAAAAACAATCATTAAGAAAAAACAACATAGCAGAAGTGAATAATGGCTTAATCCGGAACCCTCATAAGTTTGAGATGAGTTTACAGCCCAAATTGGAGTCTCGAAGTACTTTTAGAAACTGGATTTATCAGCGTTGCCATCTTATTGATTTTACCATCAAATTGGGTAAATTTTGCTGTAATTTTAGAAGTTTGTTGTATTTATTGTTTGTTTTTGTAGAGGTTGTTTACAGAGGCTGCCTTAGAGAAGTAGCATATATTTGTCAGTTACTCTATCGCCAAGCAGTACTATGTCTTGGTTTGAAGTTACCTAGGTGTAGAGCTCGATACACTGGTAGGAAATATTTTTACAGAATATTCGTTCAAATAACTGCGTGGCACTGTGCTGTTATGGACAGGCGTGTTGCTTACTATCAGGTAAGTGTATTTATTGCCAGTTATTCTACTATAAAATATGTAAAAAAGTATATGGTGTGGAAAACCATTGGAAATCTTTTAGTCTCATTTAGTCACTCATTGTTACAAGGGTGACATTTAATTAAAACCATGTATAAACTCAATAAAGAAAAAAAAATTAGTCACTCAGCAATATTATGTAGGAAGAGGTTTGTTCTTTGAGTGTTTTTATGTGTTATGGGTTTGGGGTTTGCATTTTTGTATATGTGTGTGTAATATTATGTGAGATTTCTATCTGTCTTCTATAGTTCTTTGTTAGGTTGGGACTAGACAGTGTTATGCTGAAGGTTTTAATAGAGTTAAGGAAAGTATCGCGAGAGAACGGACATGATTAAAAAAAACAATAAATAAAATAGTCAAATCTATTAATGAACAGCGTGGTGGATTAAAGTAATAGATACAATACAATACAAAAACACTTTATTACACCACAAAATACAGAAAACAGTGATTAAAATTAGAGCATTTTGGGTACAAAAGGCGATCTTATCGCTCATTGCGATTTCTTCCAGATAACTTTTTCTTCTAGTTAAGATTATTTAGAAAATAGGTCCTAAGACACAGTATGAAATGCGATGTTTTTGTGTCTTCAGGTGGTACTCCATGCCGAGGTCGTACCATTTGAAGTGCTCTTGCGCTAGTTACCGTACGAGATGTACCTAGTAGGTACGCGTTAAAAGTTAAAAACGATAAATTAATATGGTAAGTATAGTAAGTTTAGATAAGTAGAGCCCTGCACCTTCGACGGTAGCTCGTAGTTCAGTAGGCAGTAGAGTATTTAAGAGACAACAACTGCCACAATTTTCTTAAATAATAATAATGTATTTGTGCTTATCGTTATACCTTTTGTTGCCTAAGAACCTTGTATCAAAGCGAACCTTCCAATACATTATTATCCGATGACGTATCTCCAAGTAAATCTTCAAACTTTTGAACGTGGAAAACCGATAACGTACCTGTGTAACGATTAAAGTCTTCGCATAATTTTTATCCATACCCGCGTGGCGGTACTGTCGTATTACCGTCTGTCCCTATATAGCTCCTTACAATCAATGGTTGGTTCAATAATTTCAACAGACGACTTGAGTGCCGGCGCAGACTATTAACATATGAACCAAACAGAGGCCCTGCTATTTTGAATATAAAACGCGACCTTAATGGCGTATTGTTATTCAATACCACCTACGCAGTTATCGCGGACTACAATAAGGCACATATTGCTTGTAGCTCGTGTACCTACTTATATTTTAAGTTTGGTATATAGTACAGGATCTTGGAATACATCCATTAATACTACATTTATACATTTTCTAGTATCATATATATAGTAGTATAGGAAGTATCACACCTTTGCCAATTATTGTACCACAACGCAGTGCTATGAAGGCATCACTGTGTTCCGGTTTGAAGGGCAATGTTCCCAGTGAAATTACAGGGCATAGAGATAAAACATTTTATATCTCTGGGTGACGAGCGCAGTACAGTGGTGGTGCAATACTAAGTAATCATTTGGACTCCATGTTCTAATAGCTGTGTGTCAATGTCAATAAAAATACGGTTTCAATCATGGTCTCATTTTGAAAATGCCATCCGAAAGCGGCTGAAACTTAAGTCTGGCTAGACTGTATCTCACTTAAGTTAACCGTTAATTCGTTCCAAATGAATCAAACCTTATTCGTCGTTTTACCTACGATTTCAATTCAAACGACAAGCGAAAAAGAACAAAATCACATTTGAAAATAGAACATGAAGCTTTATGGCTGCACATTAGCATAGAACTACCGAATTCAATTGTTTTACTAATCAATTATATCGAATCAAGGTAAATGTTCACGTAGGAGGACCTACTTAAAGACGTAGATACTGTTAGCTAGTGTTTACTAGCGGTGTTGATCCATTTTAACCTACATATTTTATTCCAGATTAGAATCTACCTGTGCACCAAATTTTCTCAGTGTTTGCATGAAAAGATAACCAACTTCTTTGGCAAGGATAGAGCCAAGGTCGTAATCCACCACGCTGACCAATTGCGGGGTGTTGGATCACACATGACCTGGAAACGTTCTAGGAGCATGCCAGATTCATCGCGTTGTTTTCCTTAGCCATTTTAAGTTAGCGGCATTACGCACGTGACAGCGAAAATACAGGCAAAAACATTCCTTCTTGAGAGCTTTCGTTGCGTGCGTTGACGTGTGCTGAGCCCGTGACAGCATGTGTCGACACATGCATGTTTTGCCCCTTTTTGGTACATTCTTAATTCACACTCCGCACCTATTAATAGTAGCGTAATATTATTTCGCCTATATACCTAGCCTTCCTCGATAAATGGACTATCCAACAAAAAGTCTTTTAATTCGGACGAGTAGTTCCCAAGATCTAGCGTTCAAACAAACAACCTCTTCAGATTTATAATATTAGTTTAGATTCGCAAAATTATTATTTTATAATAGAATCCCTATTACAATAAAATAATAATTAATACATTTGGTTTATTACTAATTTGCATAGAACCACGGCTGCAGTCCCATTCAATTATTTGCATAGTGGTTTGATTAGGTTTGCTCAGATACAGATTAATATTTAGATAGAAGCCATATTGCTTCCGCCTTTAATATTTCAGTTAAATTTAAATCAGTTGCAGTTAACTTATGCTCATTCATATTCGTTGCTAATTATTTATTCATATCTTTTAATGGAAAGGTTTTGTGCTCCTATCTCGAATATTATCATAATGTGGGACGAATTGTCTGAAACTGCTATTTTAATACGAATGGTTTAAATTTTGTATTGGAATTCTTTATTGTTGCTTCGCCTGTTATTATTTTTATTGTTTCCTTGCTTGTGAATGATTCCTTGGAAAAAATCTCTGTTCAAAGTTTGTCATTTGTAGCGCTATTTTTTGCCTCTCGCTAGAGTATTGTACATTTATTTTATGTAGTGTTTCTAGTATGCACTACAAGAATTTATATTTATTAGTCTACTTGGCGGTTTTTTTTAACAAAAATAGGCTTGTCCTTGACCGCCATTTTGCCTGGTGTAGAGCAACGATGCGGTCATAATGGAACGCGTTTACCTAAAAGAAAATGAATTAGTACCCAGGCACCCTGAAATTATCCAAGATAACATAATTATAATCTAGGGTCCTCGACACAACAGATACCGAAGAACCGACTAGAGTTACAGGTACTGCAGTGTGTACCGTTACAGGTGTAATATGTCATCGTAAAATTGTCAACACCGTCAGATTGACTGGCCTCGTGGCTTAGTTGGTAGTAGCTCTGCCTGCGAAGCCGAGGGTCGTGGGTTCGATTCCCACCCAGTGCAAATATTTGTGTGTTGAATTCAAATGTTTGCACTGTGTCTGGGTGTTTCTATGTACAATAAGTATGTATTTAAAACTATAATTGTAAGTATTATATCAGCTATCTGGCCGCCATCATACAAGCTTTGCTTAGTTTGGGGTCAGATGGTGTTGTGTGTGAATTCTCCACCAATATTTAGATTATAATCTCACGCGTTAGATTATTATGTAATCCGACGTCGTTAGATTACAATCTGACGATTTTTACAATTCTATGGTGACATAATATAGGTACTCTGGTAATATATAAGCTCTGCAGTACGCGGCTGGAAATAAGTAAATCACCTAAATATAGTGTTCTTTTTAACCAATTTGACTAGTAGTTCCGAAGGTCAGACAAATTCCTCTTCAGCATTATTTGTATCTAAATATACCATACATTGTAGTATTGTGTACCGGTTTCCCATAATATTTGGCGAGATAAATCATCTTTACGAAAGATTTCCTTCGGATTTAGTCCGGAGAAAAATTAATTCGTCATATTCATCAGGCCTATGCTTGTCCACTGGTAAAATAGGCCTTTCATAATGAACGCTATTCAGGTTAATAGCACCATTTTATATCCGGCTTTATATTGCACGATCTTTGTCGTCTTCATACAAATCGTTGCCAGCAAAAGTTGAGAAAAGCAAGCACGCAGTCTGCAGGGTGTCTATGTTTGTTGTTTTTTTGGGAGTTAAGTGCTGTGCAGTGTCAGACAGAGATTTAAACTCTTCGCGTCTATTTAAATAGCTGCGTCGCGCTGTGCTTCTGTAGTCGTGCAAGCTAGTTGCCATAGCTTTCAAAAAATAAAACGCCAGTTTCGACATTCGAGAAATAGCCTAAAATGTATTTTGTAATAATGTTTTATTGTTATGCTAGGACTCTATGCTGATTCCGTTTGGGGAAGCACCATACCTTGGACCATTATTCTACCGTCAAGCAGTAATGAGCAAACATTGTTGTTCCGGTTTGAAGGGCAACATTTCCAGTGAAATTTCAGGGTATAGAGATAAAACATCTTATATCTCTGGGTGACGAGCGCAGTTCAGTGCTAAGTAACAATTTGGACTCTTCGTGTTCCACTAGCTGCGTGTAACTGAGCTGTTGTGAGCAGGCATGTTGCTTACGGTACACGTATCTACGCTTGTTTCGTCAATCTAAACATACAATAAAAATGCTACAAATATCGTTTATTTTGAAAAACACTTTGTGTAATAATCGTTTTATTGTGTCTTTCAGTTATGTTTTAAGCCATATTCTAGGGTCTTTCTTAAAAGTCAATATTCCAATATGATATTTAAAAAATATTGAATGGTCTTAGATTTCTGGCAAAACATGCTGAGATCAATCTACCTGTCGTCAATTTTGAGACACACTGCATGCGAAGTTTACAGACGAGTCTGTCGCGTCCGTATGGACTCTGTCGCCAACAAAGGAGATGTCCTTATAGTTCCACAAACACTCTTTGAATAGTCTCTCATAGATATTTGAGGCTATGTACGTTTATATTAGTTTTATTGAATAGAATTACAAGAGGTGTATATGTATAGCCCACGCAGTTATTTACCATGAAGCTTTATGTCACTGCCTAGTACTGCGCTCGTCACTGGAAGATATAAAATGAATAATATCTTGTGATGTAATTTGGTTAACATTTTACTTCAGACTGGAACACAAAAACATTTTTACTGGTTTACTGGTTGACGGTAGAATAGCTGGAAAAAGTGTCAAATGCCCTGACCACACATGCTACTTTTTGAAGCGAGATGCAGCGACTAGACGCCAAGCATATATCGTATAATTATCTTACTGAGATTACAAGCTATACATAATAATATGTTTTTTTTTTAACTTGAATAGGTTTACACTTGACCGCCATCTCGCCTGATGTTAAGCGACGATCCGGCATACGATGAAGCGTGCTGCTTACCTAGAAGAAACCGATTCAGTCTCGACTTGAAGACACCAAGATTATAACTATCGGGGAAAATCCACTCTGGTAGCTACCATACAGCCACAGCCTAGACGGTCTTATCACAAATGCAGAGTCAAAACTCTTTGTTCATGTCTTAGGAACATCAACCATGAATACCGACCATGAATTAACAATTCGATTATGCTGCAGAGTCAACCATACCAAGATTAGTCACAGTGTTCTCTGCTATGGACGCTATGGATTCACCGGAGCTTAAGCTAGAGGAGATTTGGGTTCCCAAAATTTCAATGCAATCGCAAAACAGAATCGAAACATTCCGAAATACCAGTGTAGAAGATATGTAGGTATATCTAATCCTCTTTTTATTTGCGAATTCAAATATTTAACAATTTTTTTTTAACTAAATGAAATTATCTAATTTAACTAAATTTACTAAAATTATAATCTAATATAAACTAATTTAAAAAATTATAATTTTATAGATTATAATTTTAATCAAATTTGTTTATAATTTAACTAAATTTCATTTACAAACCAGATGCAACGGTACTGCAAAAAGCATTATTTTTTGCTTGTAGCGTAACCCACGTAGTCTCCATTCTCGTTATTTTCTGCGATAAAAAGTAGCCTATATTCCAGATTATAATCTAACTGTGATCCAAATTACAACGTGATCCGTTTATTTAGTCGTTTGATGTGATTGAGCAAAAAACATTCATACTTTGAAATGTATCATGTATAATATTAGTAGGATTAGCAGGATAACTCCCTAAGTAAGCGAGGTGAATAATACCATGTTTGCGATATCTCTGGAGTACCTTGGGCACAATTTAAGCTTGCGTTTGGTCGCCATTTTGTCTGATGTAAGGCGGACGATGCGATTTGGACTGAGGTGGAGCGCGCATACCTAGAACTAACTATTGTTAAGACAGTAAGGTTGTATTGTAATTGCTTGTTAAGAACAGTCCTAGGCATTCGTCACTGTCGTGAGCCCCGAAGGCTAGCGCCTCCCGCGGCTCGTGAACAATTAATAATGATGAAAGCGATGATTTGCGCTCGAATGCGTGCGAGAGATAATTCGATGTGTTCGCATGAATGCCGTGTATTGTGACTGGGAGCTTACCGTCCCTTGTGTTGAGGTGTCTTTATCAACTTTGTATCTCTTTATTAGGAAATTGCGCGGATGAAGAAGTATGAAATTTCACACACTTTTTTTTTTTAAAGCATAAAGTGACGAGACGAGCAGGACGTGTGCCTGATGGTAAGCAACATGCCTGCCACATAACAGCACAGTGACACGCAGCTATTGAAACATGAAATTCCCAATCACCCAGAGATCTAAGATATTATAATTTTCTCTAAGCGTTGACACTTATATGTAGTTAAACTAGAGAAAGGTAGTTAAAAAAATTAAAAATTATAATAAAATGCCCATTTATAACAAAAAAAAAACATTACACACATGCCCATGTGCATGAGCAAATGTTATATTGCTTAAAATATAGAATCATAATTGTACTCCGAGGCATGGAATTGTATTGCATTTAACTGCGCTGTATTTCAATGCCGTCCCTTGTATTATGATGTTATAAGAGAAAACTACGTAAAAAAAAGTATTTAAAAGCCTTACAAAGATTGGCCACAACCTCCCAAACTAGAACGTTATCCCGCACATGATGTAACTCGGATGAAAGATGAGCCTCCGCGTGAGTTATTGTAATTATATGGCAGGTCTTTAGCGGTACCACGACCTTATTATTTAACCTACGAATATGTCAAGGTGGAGTTTAGTAACACATATTTATAATGGACATTGGTGAAGCGTGTGAAAAAACAAACAAAGTCCTGCTAACCCGTGATTTATCCTAGAATCATATCTTATTATCATACCAACGTTAAAAATGCGAAAGTTTAGCTGTTTAGATGTTTGGATGACGGTTGCTTTTACGACTAAACTTAGCTTATTCATCACATGCTTAACTAAATTAATTAATTAACTTAACTGTACTTAGACTATTTTAAAATCATGTTACAATCAGAAACAGAATTTGATGAAGCGAAAATGAGATGGGAGTTTTTATCCTGTAAAATTAGTTTAGTTTGTGGAGCGAGTGTCTACGGCACAAGACCGTTATTGCAGGAACTTTGACACTTCAATTTGGAGAGTTCAATAGTGTGCACTGTGCAGTCACATCGCAGCAATGTCGCTGATTAACCTCTTACTTATGATGATGTCCTTGATCATTAACATCATCATCAGCCTGTATTCGTCCACTGCTGGGCATAAGCCTCTCCCGTGATACGCCACTCAGCCCGATCCTCAGTCTTGCGTCTCCAACCACCACCAGCTGCCTTGCGCATTTTGTCACTTCTTCTAGCCTCAGGGCGTCCTACACTACGGTTACCGATTCCCGGTCTCCACTCCAGAACCCGTTTACTCCAACGGTTATCAGCGCCTAACTAAATCGGCTATCGCTTTGCTAATGCTGTCTCTATCATTTCAAGCGAAAAGAAAAGAGAGAGAAACATCAAAGCTATGACATTTTTCGTTCGGCGGTAGACCCGCGGTCTGCGACAGTATGAGGTATGTGTCCGGCCCGCTGCCACTTCTATGAGGTGAAAAGGAAAATCTTTATTTCACCCTTTTGACAGGATCGCACAAGATTAAGACAAATGGCAAACACGAAGAAGAAAGATATTAGGTACATGTTTAGCAATGGTCAATAACGGTCTAGAAATAAAGATAAACTAGCAGCGTCCCGCGGTTTTAACCACTCAGTTTCCGGTCCCGTTATTTTCCTGCGATAAAAAGTAGTATTTGTGCTGTTTCAAACTTAAACCATTTATTTTCTCCAAAAAAACATAAACCGACTTCAGTTTCAAATTATTTTATAATTTATTTCATAAGAATGTATCACTACGTCGTCTAAATACCTACATGACAAGAAACTTTTGTCGTTTGTTCACACAGATTGCTGAAACTTTCAGTAATCTATGTTTGTACCTACGAGTATGTACCTCAAAAATCGCCCATTGAATAATTAAATTAAGTGAGGTCAACTTTATACTTTGATAAAACAAAAAATATACGCCATCAGATAATATACATTAAAAAAAAGATAAACAACCGATTTGAGAACCTCCTCTCTTTTTTAAGTCTGTTAATACCACTAATAACCTAGCGGGGTTCGATCGTCACCCCGATCCGTTCAGCCGTTTTGTTACCAACAAACATCCATCCTAGCACTCTAGGTAACAATTCATGTTCTTCATGTTTAAAAAGCTGTGTGACTCTGTGTTGTTATGAGCTTACCATCTACCACATTTATCATCCTCGTCCCGTCACTTTAGTCTTATTAAAATAAAAAAACTGTGGTCTTATTAAAATGAGTACTTATTTGTTAAATAAACCCCAGCGTACTCGTACTTGCAAAAACCGTATCTTCCATTTGCTTCCATTTACACGAAGTTAAATCGTCCACTCGTCCACTGTCTCTCATACTCTACGTACTTACTTATTTCACATAATATACCTACTGCACTTAGAATGTTAGGGACTTGTTTCAGTACCTAGTCAAAGTTTCAAAGATCTATAATATGCTTGATGTAGCGAAATAAAGTGAAAAGAAAGAAGTCTTAAGTGAGCCTGGAACTGATCCAAAAAGTTGGAAAATGATATTATGCGAAATTTGGTTTCAAGTAAAGCCGGACCAAATGAAATAAAAGTGAAATATGTACATAAATATATCTCATACACCTACTCGTTGCCGTACTTCAGAAATTTACTTAAAGTATGCAATCCAATAATAAGCAGCAGTGCCTCAGTGGTGGTAGGACACTTTGCAGAGTTCGCCTGGGGAAGTACCAAACCTATTGATGTTATGCCAATTATTGTTATGCCACTGCTAAGCAGTTCTGCAGTGGAAACAGCCCTGATTTCCGAATTGAAGGGCAATGTTTCCAGAGAAATAACCGGGCATAAAGATAAATCATCTTATACATCTGGGTGACGAGTGCAGTGCAGTACCAGGTTATGATTAGGACTTTTCGAGTTCCAATAGCTGCGTGACACTGTACTGATATGAGCAGGTATGTTGCTTGGCATCAGGCAGATGTCCGGCTCATCTCGATACTCTATAATATTACAAGACTGTAATGATTTGACTGGATTTTATCCCTATGCCCTGTAATTTTACCACAAACATTCAAACCGAAACACAGTGATGCTTGTACGTTACTGTTTGGTGGCACAATATATGGCAAAAGTATGGTTTTCCTAGGTGGACTCTGTAAAGAGTCCTACCATAAGCAAAAAATCGTAATTTTTGTGAAACACAGTAATCTGGGCTCAGGCATAGAGCAGTGAAAACTTAAGTCAAGCTTCGTAATAGGTACAGCGGTTCATTATGTTTCAGATAATAGCTTCGAAGATTCATTTGGGGATTAATAATTTTGCAGGCTTAAAGTTAAGTAGGTACCTACTCTTAGCCATATCTCGACAACACTTGGCTGAAAATCTTTGATTTCATTTGCCTTTTAAAAACATACTACTTACACGGTACTTCTGTTTTTTCTGTCAGTCTGTTTGTTCACTTTACGTGCATGACTGCCGTGCACGGTTCCCTGGAAGAGATCGATCTTAGCGATAAGGCTGACAGCCTTTTAGATGCCACAGCCAGATTTAGATGTCTTTTTTTAATATTCGGTTAAGTTTATTTTGTCATCATGTATTGTGCCTTTTATCAGAGTAATACATAATTAAAAACATTATACTCCTTCTGGTGTCTTCTCTGTTGTCAAGTCTGCATAAACCTACCCCTACGAATGTTGGCTCTCTAACATCTACAAAATCAATTCACTGCGTTCAAAATTGGTTTCGAGTTCAAAAGGAATGTGGCAGAGACATTGAAATATTCAAAAGCTCTTTTCTAAACGATTCCATGGTGTCAAACGTTGCGTTTGGCTGTTATTGAAATCTACGCTCTGCTGAATCCAGCGAGGTGACTGACGACTATCCACGTTGCGATATAAATATACCAGTAGAATATAAAGTGACAAATATAAGTAACTAGCATCGCCCGTGGTCTTACCCGCGCAGTTCCCGTTATTTCGCCGGGATAATAAATATTATGTATGTAAAAAGCCTACGTGTTCTTCGAGCTATGTTCCAATATTCCGCCTGATCCGTTGAGAAGACACGAACGAAGAGATTTGACTCTACTTTTGTGATAAGAACGTCTAGGCTGTGGAATACGTTGCCTGAGTGGGTTTTCCCCGATGGTTACAATATTTGTGTCTCCAAATCGAGAGTGAATCGGTTTTTTTCTAGGTAAACACGCTTCATCGTAGATCGCATCGTCGCTTAATATCAGGCGAGATGGCGGTCAAGTGTAAACCAATAAAAATTAAAAAAAAAAACATAATTGAGCAACAAACATCCAAACTTTGACATTTATAATATTAGTAGGATATCATTCAGACAGAGCATAAAAAAGCTGCCCATTAAAAATGTTTCCACAGCCGAGACTTGGCCCTTCTATCGCAAAAAGAATGAGAGTCAAGGTCAATCTGCCACGATGCCCCGATGCTGGTTAGTGGATAAAACATGTCCAAAATCTTCAAAGTCTGGAACATCGTCGTAAAATTGAAGCTTATTGCTGTAAAATTGCTATTTATACATTTCGGAGACGGAGAGTGTGCAACTGATCTGTGTGATCTCATACAATCTTGCCATTTTTTTATCGAACTAAGTACGAATCGCTCGAAAAAGTGACATCTTTTCATGGTTATCATTCCAAAGAGTCGAGCGAAGAGATTTGTCTCTACTTTTGTGATGTGATTATTCCCGATGGTTACAATGTTGGTGTCTTCAAATCGAGAATCAGTTGGCTTCTTCTAGGTTAGGACATTCCATGGTAGACCGCATAGTCACTTAACATCAGGCAATATGGCGTCAAGTGTAAACCTATTATGGTTAAAAGTAAATGTAAAAAAATGAAAACTATCCTCGAAGATTTGTCAGTTTGCTCACAACGTTTTCCTTCACTGTTAAAGGCATTGGTGAAGACACACTTGGACTTGGAAAAATAATTAAATACACTGGCGGGATTCAAACGTATGACCTTGTGAATCGCATGTTCTAGCCACAAGGCCACCACGACAATGTAATCAAATGAAACGTAAAATTATTCTGAACTAGTGAAACGTAGTAAAAATCTTTACGTTTTTGAAGTGAAGTTTTCTTTAGCGAGCACTTAACTTTGGTAGGGGAGAATTTTATAAGTTGGCGTCACAGCGGACGTCCGCATAAAGGTTTGCGCCCAGTTATACAACTCCGCTCCCACCCGACCAATAAAATACACTAAAATATGGGCTCTATGTCATGCCCGTTTAGATATATGTAGATTACATTGGCAACATAATTTTTCAGACGGCTGTCAGCGATCGGTCTGCTAATTTATGTTGCCAATGTACTCTGTATCTTAACGCGCACGACATAAAGCGCATATTTGAGTGTATTTTATTTGTCTGGTGGTAGCTGAGTCGTATAAATAAGTCGGCGCACACCATTAGACGGTTTTTGGATAGGTGAAAACTTGTGAGTTCGCGTTACCGACATGGGTATATTTTTAGCTGTACATGTGACGTATTGTGCAACAGTGCTCTTTAATATAAACATTCTAATTTATGAGTTTTTACTTCTATCTGGAGTTCCTATCAAATTTTGTTCATCGTTGCAGTAGATAAAGTTGGGTAATCGAAAGTAAAACTGGAAAACCAAACAGATGTTCGACAGTCTTCGCTCCATAAAGCCGACACGCCCTCTAGCGGATATTGCGCGGAGCAAACACAGCATTGTTCTTCGTCATTATCAGTCAAACTGTCTCTGTACTGGGCTATGCAGATTAACCTCCTTATTTCAAAGCATTACTCATCATCGTATCACAAACTTGACTGAAATAAATAAATTTTAATGTTCCCAACTCTCTCTGGATATGTGGTAAAATTGTTAAAAACCGTTAGATTATAATTTAACGATGGGATTTACAATCTAACCTACCTAGCGAGAAATTGTAATCTGACAGTTTTGACAATATTACGGTAACATAATATATAGAGGTACCTACATCATCATCTCACTCACTAACTAAGCAACTCGTGTACAAGCTAACACAAGCTACATAGCTAATACAAACTAATACAAGCCAGATAAACAACGATATAACATTAAATTAGTAAATATACTTTCCAATAAAAAAATACTATTTTACTAGTCAGTTTTCTTTCTCAATTATATACCACACGTACTTAGGTTTTGACAACCACTCGTTCTACGACAATGAACCGCGATTGCCTAGGAGATTTATAATCCATTTTGCACATAGGCATTGTTTACAATACAGATCACTCTATAGTGTAAAATTATAACATTGTATACTTTCAGCTCAGAACGTTACTTCTGTTAAACCTTTTGTAATAGATACGTATATTTGTTTGCACTGCCGAAAATACTACCAATTACCGTTCCGGACAGTTGAGTCGCAGGCAGCCAGTCTTACACGCAACCGTAAGTTGGTAATATGATGATCTGCATCTCTGCTCTGTATATTGTGAAATGAGAATTTCTCGGTCTACACCTAAATTCCATTCCAATATTCAGTACCAAAGTTTTTATTTCATCATATCCTACAATACAAGCGCGAAAGTTGGGATGTTTGTTGCTCAAACACGTCGGAACGACGCATCGGGTTGAAAATTACAGTGGAAATAGATAACAGGCTGGAATAGCCCATGAGCTAGCTTATCTGCGTCTTATGTGCTATCCCATTAGAAGTGATCTGAAATCAAGTGACGCCTCAAAAAATATACAGTTTTTTAACTCGAAACAAATCCTAAGTGAATTCAAAATTGTTATCTAATACGACAATATAACAATAAGCTAACACAAAAAGACAAAGTTATGGATAAATTATTTTTATACAAAAACATTAATCAACTATCAACTTCAAAACCACAAAAAGCACTAGATCAAAATATATAATAAATTATGTGAAGGTATCTAATTATAACAAATTGTGACTCTTAGAGATGTGTGGGTAAAAAGAAAAGTGGTGTCGGAGATGAGTTGGGTTTTCAATAGTACTTTAAAGTCTAATAGAACAGAATATCATTCCATTTTATACTATTTAGTAGGTCTAGGTTGGCTGAATAGTTCCTTTTCCAATTAGCAGGACTTTTCTCGAATTTTTTTTTAGCATAAAAAAGTTTGCGTATCTCAATGATTGATAGGGATTATAAATAAAATGAAAAACTTCATTAAACTGTTGAAAGTGAATCGATCGTTTTTAAAATTACGCTCTTCGTCTTAAATTAGGTACATTCTAATCTGGCAATAAGGCTATCAAACGTGAGCCTATTCAATGAAAGTAAAGGTACTAGATGCGTGCATCAGTAGTATTTAAACCGAGGATTTCCTAAGCATCGGTTTATTTTTCTCAACTAGGTCGTTGAGACTTCTTAATTGCTTTCACTATCTGCTAACAATCACACAAGCTAATTTGTTTAGATTTTTTGGAACTGCAGTCAGCGTTCAGGAAGTAACTATTTTCTGATCTGTGGTTCAGGTGTCTATAGTTTTATCACTTTTTCACTTATTAGTATCACTTTTCATCACGAGAAAAATATAGGAACAGGAACTACGCGGGCCGGTTATGCCGCGAGGCTCTAGTTTCTTTTATATAGTATAGAGTAACGAGACGAGCAGGACAAGTGCCTGATGGTAAGCAACATGCCTGCCACATAACAGCGCAGTGACACGCAGCTATCGTAACATGAAGAGTCCAAATCATTACCTAGCACTACACTGCGCTCGTCACCCAGAGATTTAAGATGTCTTATCTCGATGCCCTGTAATTTCACAGATTTTATTATTTTAAATAATTATTTAAATCGCAATTGTAAATATATTTTACTAGCTCCGCCCCTCTGTTTGACCCACGTAGTCCCCGTCCCCTGTCCCCGTCTAAGTATTTAACTAATTCGTTTATCTAGATTGCGATGTATGTACTAGAAATAAATTATGTAAATTTCAGTAAGTGTCATCATTCAAATTATTTAGAAATCTGTAATTGAGCAATACAAATTGCAATCACGGATAATAATTAATTAAAGCCATGTAATTGACTGAGGCGTGACGTATTTGCAAGATATTGGACGCGACGCGTTTCAAAGCTTATTAATAAGATTTTAGACAAAGCAAGAAATTGGATCAAAAGATAGTAATAGATGGTACCTACTTCTCACTTATCAGACAATTATTAGACTGATAAATGCCATATATTATTATAATAATCATGTTTATTATTAATATGATTTGGAAATGTTTTCTCCGAATCTAAGGTTCTATTGAGCTGATTGACGTACATCTTGATATATGCAAATATCAAATGCTGCAAAATTATAAGAAACAATTTTCTGATGCAAAAAAGCTTACGCGACGCGTTTCAAAGCTTATTAATAAGATTTTAGACAAAGCAAGAAATTGGATCAAAAGATAGTAATAGATGGTACCTACTTCTCACTTATCAGACAATTATTAGACTGATAAATGCCATATATTATTATAATAATCATGTTTATTATTAATATGATTTGGAAATGTTTTCTCCGAATCTAAGGTTCTATTGAGCTGATTGACGTACATCTTGATATATGCAAATATCAAATGCTGCAAAATTATAAGAAACAATTTTCTGATGCAAAAAATTAAATCGAGAAACCAAATTTTAAAAACCGTGAGTATGAAAAATATAAATCTTCAGCATCACTGGCTGCACGGCGTACTGAATGCGTACTTAAGAATTTCTATGCTTATAGGTACCGTAGCAAGGCAGAAAAAACAGCTCAGTTCCATTCTGCAAACTGTGACGGGAAAAATCCAGACCACTAATGATGGCCGAGTCGAATTCGTGCTTCGTTTCTGTTCTTTCTTTCACACAGAAAACATACGTACGTACGTACAATTTTTGTGCCACTGTATTTTGAGTTTTTTTGGCAATATCTGCAATCTACGTAGGTTAGGCTAAACTAACAAACTAATAAATCTACATGAATTTATAACAATCCAACTCGGTTAGATTATGAAAAGACGGTTTTACAATTTTATGATCTTGTATATACAATGATATTATTAGACGGTAGTATCATTATATAATTATGTGCTTTATTAGTCTGTAAAATGGATCTCGAACCAATGTAACGTATCAGGGCATATAATTTTGGTTTCACTAGTCCATTAGATCTCTGGGTGACGAGCGCAGTGCAGTGATTTGGACTCTTCATGTTCCAATGGCTGCGTGTCACTGTGCTGTTATGTGGTATTCATGTTGCTTTGGTGATTATCATCGGGTACATGTCTTGCTCGTCTCGTCACTTAATACGATTTAAAAAAGTCCCATGAATGAAGTCTGAAGCCTGAATTCCAATTAGGACTTCTTGCTTTTGTTATCGAGGATATTCCATTAATATCATTTATAATATATCCGCCCGTATTCTATGTGGCTTGCTCTATATGACTGTTAATGTTATTTATTGTATTGTGTACACCTTAGTTGCTAAATGTGTGTAATATCGTTACGTAAGTACTATATTTTTAAATAGCTCAAGTGATTTTTGTCATCTTGTTATTTCTTCACACCCTATTGTCACTCTGTTTTTACCCGACTGCGCGACGCAAAGGAGTGGTAATGTGTTTAACAGTCTATGTATGTATGTATGTATGTATGTATGTATGTATGTATGTTTGTATGTTCCTTTGAGGCACTATACAGACCAAACGCCTGGGCCGATTTTTATGATTCACACGTCAATGGATTCCTCTTAATCTGGCGAGTGACACTAAAGACATGACATTAGTGTAAGTCCAATATGGCGGCTTCAGGACGCCATATTGTCCAAATTAAAAAAATGAAAATCACCAAAATATGTCAAGAGGGGTATCGTTGAATAGGTATTTTAAAATAATGTTTAGCTTTCTCTCAATATTTTTCGATTCGACTGACCGTTTAGGATGTATATCGATTTAAAGTTGAGTAACAACCATTCTCACATTTATAGGTTTTTAGGAAGCAGAAAACTTCGTATAACTAACTGTACGTGTGAATGTGGATGGACATTATATACTAATGTATCTAGTAGGCATCGATAGAAATCAATAGATGTGCCCTGAGCACCTTGAAATTGGTAATAAACTGCGTTTCAGTATGTATCGTAAGTGGTTTACAAACAACCAACCTACTTGACCCCTATAATCGCTAGCGGCGAGATTTGCTGTGGTTCTACTTATTTTGGTTGTTGACACCGAATAATGATAGGTAAAAACGTCCGGCGTCCACCGCGTCCTGCAACCGACTAGAACGGAAAGAGTGAGCTCACTCTTCCCAACGTTGACATGATTGCGTGCGCCGTGAAGTTTGGGATGGGGCCTATCTTGCGTTCTACGATCTATGCTAGTAGGTATATTGGACTACCTTTTTTTCGTACGTGCAGGAAATGTATTTACGCATACCCTACTGCCCCGCCCGGGAGACACAGCCGCGTTATGTTGCATTCTATATCATGTATGGATATGGTGCCCCTATCTACTAATAAACCTCTATGGGATTCAACTCTGCCGCTGATAGTGGGAACACGGAACCGCTCTCGGATTGCTCCGCCTCGGTCGCCCATCTCCAACTTCAAACGATTTAGTAGGTACTCAACGTCAATCGAAAACCTATACTAACACAAAACTATAAATATGAATTACATGCAGTAGAAAATCCTACATAGTATATCAGTAGAAACGAAGACATTTGGTCAACAACCAAAAGATGCATATTATTATGTTGAGCATATTAACATTCACAACATTGTTCATAACTAAAAAGTATAAAAAAAAATATATAATTTAAAAACTCAAAAACCCGACTGCGTAAAAAGTGAACCAAACTACGTTCTCGCATACTAAAAAAAACTGAAAAGAATAAAACAAGCATTTAGATTTCTGGTGGTCTAGAATTCTATAATATGTTATTGTATTAATACTATTGAAATATATACAATATTTTCTAATAAAATAACATTACAACTGAACAGTCGGGATCAATTGAACAATTACATTGTATGTCGAATAATAATGGATCCCAACTGTTCAGTTGTAATGTTCTTTTATTAGAAAATATTGTATATATTTCAATAGTATTAATACAATAACATATTATAGAATTCTAGACCACCAGAAATCTAAATGCTTGTTTTATTCTTTTCAGTTTTTTTTAGTATGCGAGAACGTAGTTTGGTTCACTTTTTACGCAGTCGGGTTTTTGAGTTTTTAAATTATATATTTTTTTCTTTCCGTGTTTCTTGTCACTAGTAGTTGCCTGGAAAAAATGCTGTCAGCGATAAGGCCGTCATTATGGCTCTAGTTTTAAGTATTTTACTTTTTGTAACTATTTTACCTTTTCCGGTGTGCATTGTTCGGTTTCTCTGTCACATAAACGTCAACAAAGTTAGTTTTAGTTAAAGTGCTGTGGCTAACTTTTGTCTCACAGGAATAGCTTCGCGTGACAAACAAAACTTCGCTCTATTGTAAAGTAAAATAAATTAATTTTATTCATTCATTCATGTTTTATTTATTCATATTCATATTCATTTTATCCATCAATGGAAATAAATTTAAGCCACTGCTGGATATTACATCTTAAAATGTCATAAAGGGCAGCCTATTAAAACTGTCTTGTCGCTAATTTACAAAGACATCCCTCCACCTGAGGGACTTTCATATAATTGAAATAGTCAAACATAGTACCGGCGTTAGGGTAGGGCGCGGTAGGGCGACCGCCTAGGGCGCTGGATATAAAGGGGTGCCGCGCCGCAAGCGCAAGCGCAGCGCGTGCCCCTTTGTGTTCGGTCAGTAACTTACGCTCATTGAGCGGTCAAGTGTAAACCTATAAGAGTAAACAAAAAATCTCGCTCAGGGCGCTGGGCGCTGGCGCTGAAATTACAGGGCAAAGAGATAAATCCTTTTATAAGTAGGTGATGAGTGCAGTGTAGTGCTAAGTAGTGGCTTGGAATCTGCAAGTTCAAATAGTTGGCTAGCTCTATTCTACTATAAGCAAACATCTTGTTTACCATCAGGTTCATCACTTGCTTATCCCGTCACTCAATTTTTAAAAACAAAAAAAACTATTCAGCGATTCGAGCCCTATTTCTATTCTATGCCACTTACTACTTACTTACCTAACATGCTACTTACCTTTCGAATAATGTAAAAAAAGGATGTAGCTACCAAAACATTCATTTTAACCGACATTATTTGAAATACCCCGTTTATTTCCCTCCGAATGGCTTCGGATTTCCTGTAAAATGGCGAATTACAGCTGAAAGCCGGAAACATGCAAACGGTGGCACCGCTACGCTAGTGCGTACTAAGTAATTCACCGAGTGCGGGCACACTCACGTAGATTGATAGCGAAACTGAAACTAGGAATATCTGTGTTAAACACAAAACAACTTTACTAAAGCGAAAGGGTCGCATCCTACCTATTACCATGCACATGCATATAAGCAACGCATTTGATGTGGCCACTGTTGGGGTTTGGGACCTTCTCTAAAAATGAGCTCGCTCGTTCCTGAAAAAAAAAGTTTTGTGATTAATAATTAATTAGTAAAAACTTAACTTCCATTTTCATTCTTGAATCAACATTGAGCTAATGACAACACGCATAAGCAGCCCACCTAACGTCCACTGCTGGGACACGGGACGTTTTCTAACAATGAGCGAATCCAGGTGAGGTCCACTTTCTTCCATCCGGTACTTGATTATCTTCTCAATTAATTTACGTTTATTACAATACTATTTCGAAGACGGGGCAATTTAATATAGCCCCACACAAATACGCTTACAATTATCAACGTCTAACTCTACCAAACTGCTATGCCGTTTGTAAACAGCACTATTCTCAAATTACATATTTATTTAGTAAAATATTGCATTGTACGCATCCAGCTTAGAAGCGTGTAGCCGTGTCGTATTTGTCAGTCAACACGGCAGTGGCACGGCCGTCTGACAAGCCGTAAGCACAGCCGACAGTACGCCGCACTACCTACACTAAGTCAAGTACCATCTGTATTTAAGCCTCACTACAAACGGTGAGCCTGATGGATTTCACTACTGGATTCGCAATTTGGTAAATTGCGCCGACCTTTGTTTTTTACCAGTTGGCACAGATAGAGGGAGCACTCAACCGTGATAGTTTCGACATAATTAATGTTAGGATTAGTGCAACTTTGAGAGGAGCCAAGATCCTAAGATCTTTTAAAATAAGATCGGTTTAACTGTTTGGTAACGAATTACTTAATCAGACTAAACTGGCTCGTAGAAAATGTATTTCAAAGTACTTGCCTACATACGTAAGAGAATCAAATATCATTGAATTTTAACGAGGCATTAGAACTATGTACATTGTCCAAGTGACTATACGACGATGCGGTCTACAACGAAGCGTGCTTACCTATTAGAAACCAATTCATTTTCCACTTCAAGACAGCCAGATTGTAACTGTCACAGTAAAACTGTCAAAACGACGTTAGATTATAAAGTAATCTAACCTAACCGACCGCGAGATAAATCTCACGGGTTATATTGTAAACTGACGGTGGTTTCAATTTTACGGTGGCATATCGTCAATTACGTCGTCTCTTACTCTCTAGATTCTCTACATATCCATCAGAGAAGCCCACTCGGGCAACGTGTCATACAGTTCAAATGTCGTTATTACGGAAATGAAGCAACCTCTTAGTTCGAGTCTTTGGATTTTCAGATATGAAACATTGTCGCTTTTACGAGCTAGAAGCAAACCGATAGAAAAAAAAATGGCAAGGACGTATAGAATAAGTTTTCAAATATTTATGAAATAAGGGTAAATTTATTTTTATGTTCAACCATATCTACTCGTATCTATGGTTTAACTTACAATTTTAATAGTACGAAACAACACTGATGTTGACATAACAGTCAGCTGTATTGCTTCAGATCTACTGCTGATACGCATGTCGGTGACGCATATCACAAGGTTACAAACATCCAAAAAGTATCTAACATATATGTAATACCCCGTTTACATCATTCCAGTCCAGCGACCGAGTCCAGCGCTGGATTGCTTACTGGAATAATGTAAACCGGCACTGGAATGCATTGGCACTGGATTGATCCTTTCCAGTGCCGGTTTCCATTATTCCAGTAAGCAATCCAGCGCTGGATTCGGTCGCTGGACTGGAATAATCTAAACGGGGTGTAAGTCCCGCTCCGCTACTCCGCTTACCGTTCTACTTCTAACCACAGAAATCTAAATAATTATTTAGAACGCTACGCTACTCTAACACTACATTAGTCATTTTAATTTATTGTATTTAATTAATGAATGATTGACATAGTGATTTGAATTATTATCTATTATATAATTATTATCTGACATTTTGATTTTTTTTTATTGATCTCAGGAATTGGTATTTCGGTGGTGGTAATGCTGACTCTGATTATCGGTGACGTGAAACATTAAGATTTTCCCGTAACAAAAACTGCGCAACGCGGCTACAGAAGTATTAACTTCAATAAAAAATAAAATATCAGAATTCAAGTCAGGTTTAATTAAACGCTACATATTAGATACAAAACTTAGACGCTCCGTACGGCATAACGATGAAACACACAAACACAGTACACTAATGAATTAGCACATGAAGTAAGCTATAAATATTTCTCGGTCTTACCAGTGTACACATACAAAAAGCAAATAAGTTGCCAGCTAATTACTTACTGCTAAGTTTGTTTTTCCGAACAGAATGTAGGAAAAGAAATGAGATAAAGAAAGGCAGTACTTATTTACTCCTTATCTTTGCTTAGGTGGATACAGTGTTCGTATTAGGAATACGCCAAACTTGCTATAATGTATTACCCCTTGTATCGGACCCTAAGTTGAAGGTCAAGTTCTCCATTCACCGTATTTTCACAGATTATAGGCACAGGGTAGGCAAAACTCCAATACTATGCCGAAAGGTAAAACTCATGCGAATTTTAAAAATATTAGCTATGTACTGACTGGCCTCGTGGCTTAATGGGTGGTAACTCTGCCTGCGAAGCAGAGGGTCGTGGATTCGATTTCTACCCAGTGCAAATATTTATGCGATGAATTCAAATATTTGTACTGTGTATGGGTGTCTCTATGTATAATAAGTATGTTTTTACAACTAAATAAGTAATATACCTAACAACTATATATAATAACCTAAGAACACTAATATTATCGGACTCAATCGAACACGTACACGCTTCACGTCAGCTCTGCAGAAAAAAAATCAAAACAGTGGATTTTTTCGAGTTGCGCGCAGTCCAGTAGTTTCAGTGTAACCGGCAACAGTCCAGCGACCCCAGAGCGGTGTATACGGCCCCCAGGACCCCCGGGATAAGGAGATATTTTCAAAAACATCCGACAAACAACTGGAAACAAAGGTTAGTTTGCTAGAAATATCTGAAGACCACATAGCTGAGAAGCGAACAAAAGACACGTTTCGTCGCATACCTTATCTCGTCAGTATAAACATCTCCGCCTGCACGTTCCGTTCGCCGTACGCACCAACCCGAAGCACGTCGTTGACAGGCGCCTACGACACTTTCCCCGCCAAGTGTGACGTCACACCCTCTGCACTCTTAACCGATCTCAGAGGCGGACTTAGGAGACAACAACATCATCGTCAGCCCCTGCGCAAAAACTGACTGCTGGTGACTGGACATCTATTGGACAGCCCGAAGAACAACCACGTCGAGCGTGTACGTGACCATATTGACAAATTCAATTTTGGGAAGGAAGAAGAAGAGGAATACCCGTGAGTAGGATAAGTAGCTATAAGTTAAACCTAATCGAGTTAATAAAACCTAAATAAGTAAATTTGCATAACATATATACATAACCTAATTTAGAAAACTTTGTAAAATGTCTGACACAACCAAAAAAGCCGCCCCCTCCACGTCTGCATGCTCCGTCTCTGTCCCTGCCAATGTACCTAGACGACCAAAGGTGCTCTCGGTAAGGTCAGTAGCGTCTAACTTACATAAGCGCATTCTAAAAAAAAATGTTAAGTCTAGCGCGTCAGACGTGCTGCCGCCGACACAACATAGGGAGGAGTACCCCGATGTGCCCGTAGCTGCTCCCGAGGTAGAGTCCCGCTGCGCTCGATCAGTAGAAAGAGTACCATCGCCACCATGCTCACGAACGGTAAGTGAAACCTCTGTGCCGGTAACATCAGTGCCAGAGTCGAGCCCAGAACACTTAGCCGCAATAGAGAGAGTGGAGAACTGGAAACAGTGTGGAATATCACTTCCAAAAGCGTTAACGATGGATGACGAAACGGATAATGTGTCAGAGTTGTCACTCCCGACCTCCGCCCGATCCAAAAGGACCAGTATGCTGATCGCACACTGCTCAAAGCGGACGGGGGTCGAGATGGACAGCGCCACGAAGGTGGCAAACGACGCATTACTCCGGGGAAAGGACGCTCTCGAACAATCCACCAATCAAAGACGGGATTTAAAACAAACCGCGATCGAGAGTCTCCAGACGCTCTTCGAGATCGTCCTTTCCCTGGCAGAGTCCAGACATCGTCACATCAGCTCACTCGAACAGGAGCGGACTCGACACGCCATGGAGCTGCTCTCGGTGGAACGGGCCCACACCAAATCAACACAAAAAATTTACAACTATTTAACAAAGGAGGTAGCTCTGGCCAGAGAAACACTCAGCGAACTCCAAAAAGAGATCAAAGCCGTTAGAGACTGGCAGAGCTTTGAGTCGAGAGAACCCCACCAACATATCAAAGCAACGGCCGAAGCGGTGCGGGATATCAGTGGTTTTCTTAAGTCACCTGCGCCAAGTCGAAACGCCTCCGTCGATTTGACTCCACTGCAGAACAATTATCTCGGTCTAAAAACCGGGATTGAAATTCTTCGGAGACAGGTCGACGAGTTTCACAGAGACTCAAACGCAGAAAGGGCAGAAGCCATCGAGGTCCTTCACCAAAACGCAAAAATTCTGAAAGAGCTCGCTTCGACTCCTCCTCCTCCTACCCCCCCAAATTACTCAGACAGATTAAGTACGATAGAAAAAATACTGACTAAACAAACGCCACCCCCATCCTCCGCTCCAATCAGAATAAATATCGATGAGCACGTGCTGCCTATTACTGAACGTCTAGAAGCTGTATCGTCAGAACTCCGGACGATGCGGCAGGAAAAACTAATTCTTCCCCCACCAGCCCTTAGCATCGAGGCCGAAATCTGCCAAGCGGAGACGGGCAAGCCATCTAAGCCCAACTACGCAAAAATAGCGGCTAAGCCAATCGTGCCAAAACCGAACCACACTCTTATCGTGACATCAGCGAATCCCACATCTCCCACGACTGCCGAAAAACTAATAGATAGGATAGCGGTAGCACTGGACACAAAAACGACCGGAGCAAGGGTTGACCGAGTGCGCAAAGGTCGGAACAGGAAAGTTATCCTGAGTTGCAGCACAGAGGAAGACCTTGGTCTGGTTAGAAATTGTGTGCAGCAGGACAAAACATTAAAGGTGGAGACCGCGAAAGCGGGAAATCCACTAATCATCATTAGAGACGTCCTGTCTTACCACAAAGACAATGAGATAGTGGAAAACCTTCTGGCGCAGAATAAACATCTGCTACAGGGGATTAATTTGCAAGAGAGCGCGATTAGAGTTCGGTACAGGAAAAAGGCGCGTAACCAGCATGAGTGCCATCCTGTGATCGAGGTCTCACCTCGCATTCACAGAGCGTTTTTGGACGCCGAAAAGGTCTACATTGGGCTCCAGAGGAGACCAGTAGCAGACCACTCGCCTTTGGTACAGTGCACCAAATGCCTAGGTTTCGGTCACACAAAGACGATCTGCCGGGAAAGGGATGAATCTTGCAGTCATTGCGGAAAAACCCACACCTGGACCCAATGCAAGGCAAGAAAAGAAGACCTGCCACCCAGATGCAAAAACTGCGCGGTTGCTCATCCCAACAGCCCCAACAGAGAACTCGCTCACAACGCCTTTAGTAGCGAGTGCCCTGAAAGGGTAAAATGGGATGGCATAGCGCGGTCCCGAATAACTTATTGCTAAGGGCACTCATGCGGAACGTGGCTCAGTCTCCCAAAGAGTAGGCGAACCAGATTTGCGTTTCATCCAAGCAAACCTGCAGCGCTCCCAGAATGCAACGACAGAACTCCTGAAGGTTGCGAGAGAAAGGGGGGTTTCAGTTGCCCTTGTTCAAGAACCCTATGTGGGTAATAAAGGCGCGATGAAACAATATCCTGGAACTCGCATTATTCAGTGCAGTTTAAATAGGCAAAAACCAGTTAAGGCAGCCATAATAGTCTTCGGCGACAGGTTAGAGGTAATCCATGACCCTCAAATTGTTACCGAAACGGAAGCGGCTGTCCTATTGGTCGGCACAGGTCTGAAACTGGGAGTGATTTCTGTCTACTTAGAAGGAGACCAAAAAGTCGACCCCTACCTCAGCAGGATCAAAGTATTCAGCGAAAAACTAGCTACAAAGGATCTTATTGTTGCCGGTGACGTGAATGCATGGTCCCACTGGTGGGGAAGCACATCTCAAAATGAGAGAGGAGAAGCCGTAAACTCTTTCTTCAACGAAATGGACTTGAATATTCTCAACTCCGGCGATACACCGACCTTCGAGATCGTCAGGGAAGGCAAACTCTGCACAAGCGTAGTAGATGTAACAACGTGCAGTGTGTCTCTCCTGGGAAAAATCGAGGGATGGGAGGTTGACAAAAGTATTACAACATCGGACCACAACGCAATTACCTTCACTTTGCGACTAGTTAAAGCTCTCGAACAACAGAGGCCAATAACAACACGCAAATACAACACCAAGAAGGCAAAGTGGTCAAACTTTATGTCACAGCTAAAATCTTCCCTTAAAGAAAGAAACATCTCGCCGGAGTCAGTGGAGAAATGTGAAAGTTCACTAGAACTCGAGTCGATGATTACGAGCTACACAGCAAGTATACATGAAGCCTGCGAACACACCATTCCATTGGCAAGCTCGCCGAAGGGAAATCCAACCCCCCCATGGTATACTAAAACGCTCGAAAATCTGAAGAAAGAAGTTCTCAGAAGAAAGAGACGGATCAGGAATGCCGCCCCTGACAGAGTTGAACTTGTAGTCGAACAGTATCAAAACGCTCGACAAGACTACAAGGATAAAGTCAAACAAGCCCAGACGGAAAGCTGGAAGGAGTTTTGCACTAATCAGGAGAAAGAAAGTATGTGGGACAAGATCTACAGAGTGATGAGAAACACTTCGACAAGACAGGAAGAAATACTCCTAAGAGACACCGAAGGGAACACTCTATCCCCACAGCTATCTGCAGAACTACTTGCCAAAACTTTCTATCCCGACGACTCTGAGATCACAGACCACCCGTGTCATACAGAGCTACGGGAGCGGACCACAGAAACGCCTAAGGACTTACCGGAAAATGATCCACCATTCACATCAGCGGAACTGGAATCAGTATTGAGAACTCTGAATCCAAAAAAAGCTCCCGGTACGGACGGGATAACCGCTGATATATGCGCCGCAGCTATACGTTGCGAATGGAAGGTTTTTTTGGCGATAGCAAACAAATGCCTGTCGTTGAAACACTTTCCCAAGCAATGGAAAGAGGCGCACGTGGTCATATTACGCAAACCTGGTAAGACAGATTACACACACCCAAAATCTTACCGTCCCATAGGTCTTTTGTCCGTTCCCGGAAAAATCGTCGAAAAGCTTCTGGTAAACCGACTCCAATGGCATCTCCTCCCAACCATCAGTAGGAAACAGTACGGCTTCATGCCCCAAAGAGGCACCGAGGACGCCCTCTATGACCTGGTAGAGCACATCAAAAAAGGAGTTGACAGTAAAGACACCGTACTCCTAATCTCCCTGGATATAGAGGGTGCATTCGACAATGCATGGTGGCCCGCCCTCAAAAATCAATTAGCGAAGAAGAGGTGCCCAGCAAACCTCTACGACATCGTAAACTCTTACCTCAGCGACCGTAAAATCAAGGTCAACTATGCAAGAGCAGTCTATGAGAAGGAAACAACTAAAGGATGCGTCCAAGGTTCCATCTGTGGCCCGACCTTTTGGAATGTGATTCTAGACTCATTACTACGAATGCTGGAAGCCGAGGGAGTATACTGTCAAGCATTCGCGGACGACGTCGTTCTCGTGTTTACAGGCAGCCCGAACATCATCGAACAGCAAGCGAGCAGGGCGTTGAGCATGACAGTGGAATGGGGTAAAATTAACAAACTCAACTTTGCAGCGCATAAAACCAACGCAATGCTTTTCACAAAAAAGTTGAAGTACGAACCTCCAAACATAGTCATGTCCGGCGTCCGGCTCGATCTGGTCGAGGAAGTCAAACTGCTAGGCCTACTAATCGACCGACGGCTCAACTTTAAAGCACATGTGACCGCCCAATGTAAAAAAGTGGCGAACATTTATAGACAGCTAGCATGTGCAGCGAAGGTGACCTGGGGATTAAATGGCGAAATCACGAGAACGATCTACGTCGCTGTGGCGGAACCCATCATCATGTATGCCTCAAGTGTATGGGCGCAAGCGGCTGACCTTGAGGAAAACAAGTCTCACTTGAACGCGATCCAAAGAGGTTTTGCCCAGAAAATCTGTAAGTCATACCGTACCGTTTCCCTAAAATCAGCACTTGCCCTTTCCGGTTTGCTCCCCCTGGATCTGAGGATACAGGAAGCAGCAAATTTGTACAGAGTAAAAAAGAACCTCTCCCAAGACTACCTCCCACCAGAAGTGGAACTCGAACGAAACGTTAACTACTTGGACCAAGCCCATCCGTCCACGCTGGTATCCGTAGAGTACGAGCTCCTAGAAGACACCTCCAATCTTCCAGAAGGACCTCAAATTTATACTGATGGCAGTAAGATTGAGGGTAAAGTTGGAGCTGCTCTAACATGGTGGGAGAACGGCAAAGAGGTCAAGAGCTCGACCTTCAAGCTCCACTCCGAATGCACAGTCTTTCAATCGGAACTCTATGCTCTTTGCCGGGCAACTCAAATGGTGTTAATGAGCGAAGACCCAGAAGTCAATGTCCTGAGTGACTCCAGATCTTCACTCGAACTGCTAAGTAACCCAAATACGAGTCACCCCCTGGCAAAGTGTATAAAGGAAAACATTGGACAGATAAATGCTGAAGGCAGATCTCTTCGTCTTTTCTGGGTAAGAGCGCATGTGGGCACCGTCGGCAACGAAAGAGCTGACGAACTAGCCAAATCAGCAGCTCTCACGGAATCACCCAGAGACTACGAGGGGATCCCTTTGTCCTACGTCAAACGCAAAATCCGCGAAGAATCGGTCAAGAAATGGCAAGATCGATATGAGACCTCGGACACCGGAAAAGTCACCCAGACGTTCCTCCCCGATATAGCAAACGCATATCGAATGATGAGAACCATAAAATTGACTCCCTTCCAGGTACAAGCGTTGACGGGACACGGAGGAATAGCAGAATACCTGTACAGATTTAAGCTTAAGAGCAGTCCTGCATGCGAGTGTGACCCCGACCAACCCGAAACGGTCTGGCACGTGCTAATCGATTGTCCCCGATTCATGGCCGCAAGACATGAACTCGAATCTATGATCGACAGAAGGCTGGTTGTCTCGGATCTCCATAACATCTTAGCAAATCCAGATAACAGAACACGGCTCCTGTCCTTCATGGAGAGCTCATTCCGCATAGCGGCCAAAAGAAACTCCACAATCTCAAATACACGCCCCCCCTCGCCACCACACCCTGACCCGCTGTCCGTGGACACAACGTGGAATGAGGTTCCCGCCCAACATAACTCCTCGAAAAGTATCTCTTTCCAACAACTACTGGAGAACGCAGACCGAGGAGAGGCAGGGATCCGTATCCGCGGAGTGGCTCTCTTCATGGACAGCAACAAAGAAAGATTCGGAATAAGCTTTTGCTTCGCCTGGGAACGGAAACGAGCCCGTTTGTCACCTGGATTGTCTTGCCTGCTCAATGGGAGTACCGCAAAAGTTACAATGAAGCGGAAAACTTACGACGCCATGCCAGTGTGTGAGGTAGACGGCCACCGATTTCGGTTGGTGCGATCGAAAAACAAAACGATTGCACTAATAGAGTACTCGGAAGGCCGGACCCCTTTCACACAGGCAAGTGCGCTGCTCGCACATCTGAGCAGAAATGCAGGTGAAACACCCCGGGTGATAAGCGTGGATGCGATGGCAATCGAATACTCAAGAGCGCGAGTCGCAGACCGGCTGGGTTGCATTGAGGCCTCTAAACATCATGAGGTAGTCGTATATGAAGATAGGGGAGAAAATCTGAGCTTTCTCAGAGTCCCTTCGCACGACCAAACAAATGCAACTGACAGCTGGGGACATCCGGTTCCTAGTTCGACCATCCAAACCGGCTCCGAAAGAGCACAGCAGAGGGCAGCCACGGAAAAAGCCGCAGCCAATCAAAACGGTTGCCAAGGCACCAACACGACCTTCGTGACTGCCTTCAACGCAGCAGCAAGGAGCATACTCCGAATCTCATCCCACTCATCACCCCCCTTGACGTCAAGGACCCCCAACGCAGCTTCACAACAACAACTGAGCCGAACGAGAGCCGACATGGGACAGGTTGAACCGCCCCGCTATGTCCTGGCTTCGGAGCCGCGAAGTCATGCACGCAACGCCTTCATCGAATTCATAGCCACACTGAGAGCGACAAGACAAGTTAACCTCAAGACCTGCGAAAACATCATGCAGTCCTATAGGCTAGGAAGTGAAAGCCTCTTAAAGGCGAAACTCGAGGAGGCTGAAGCAGCCATTTACAATAATGTCACTTCCCGGGTCATCAAGGGAACTATGACAGGACAGTATATGGCAGCTTACAGTGCAGAAAATGGCTTCGTGACACTGAACGAGAAAGAGACAGAGCGCGCGGGAATGCCGGTTTATGCGACACCACCAAACGACCCAATCGTAGTTACTGCCCGATGCACCAAGATAATGCTGGACGATAAGATCCTTGAGATGGCCAAGACTATCGAAAGGAACTCAAACGTCAAAGCGGGTTGGGAAAACTGGGAGGTACCGCGAATACAGTGGGTCAACGGAGTTCCAGGATGTGGAAAGACAACATGGGTGATTAGACACTTCGATGTGGACAAGGACGCCATTATCACTACAACAACTGAGGCAGCAAAAGATCTGAGAGAAAAGCTATCGCACCGTATCGGAAACCTGGTCAAAACCAGAGTGCGAACCATGGCTTCTGCTCTGGTAAATGGTTTCGGAAGAGAGAGTTTCAGTCGCCTCATGGTGGACGAAGCTCTCATGAACCATTTTGGTGCCATTGTGATGGCTTCAAGGCTGTCTAGTGTTAGTGAAATTGTCCTCATCGGAGATGTCAATCAGTTGCCTTATATCGACAGGGAAAATCTCTTCGAAATGAGGTATCACCGCCCAAACCTGGTAACAAAAATCAGCCAGGAGTTGCTCTGCACACATCGTAATCCGATGGATGTCGCGTATGCGCTGAGGGAAATATACTCAGGTATGTACTCCTCAGCACCCCGTATAAAGTCCCTAGAGCAGAAAAGGTATAAGGGAGCGCAAATACCCAACACCCTACCAAACACCCTCTTCTTAGTTCACACTCAAGAGGAGAAGGAGACCCTGACAAACCAGGGTTATGGGTCAGGCACAGGGTCACGTATCCTCACCATCCATGAAGCTCAGGGACTGACATATGAGTCGGTAATCGCAATAAAAACCAAGGCAAACATGAAGCTGCACGAGAGCGTGCCCCATGCGGTTGTTGCAATCTCACGGCACACGGGGACTTTCACGTACTACGCTGACGACACCGACGACGCCATCGGTCGGTTCGTGCGGCGAGCGTTGGCTGCATCACCGAAGACCATCCGAGAGTTCAACCTACGGATGGCCATCAGGGACAGAAATTCAGCCGTAGTGGAGGCTCTCGGCCGGGAGGAGGCGGCTTAGGCAAATGGCAAGGCAAAGAATCGATGTTGAGTCGATTACTAGCGGAATCCCAACCGGTAGTGATCGGCTCAACAGACGAGCACTAACTAGTATTAGGTTTAAAATGTTCCCAACTCCCCCCTTATTTTCCTCTTCTTCTAATTATCCAAGAAATATGTAAAAATAAATAAGATTTGAAATAACAAAAGTCACGGACCCCGGAGTCTGTGGGGTAGTAAATTTTGAATAAAAAAAAAAAAAAAAAAAAAAAAAAAAAAAAAAAAAAAAAACTATATATAATACAAGCTTTGCTTAGTTTGGGGTCAGATGGTGTTGTGTGTGAATTGTCCACCAATATTTATTTATTTATAATTCTGATAGAGGTAGGTACATAGAAACACCTATGCTTTTATACCTACTTTTTATGTTCGCTTTCCAAGAAGGTCCTGTCTTTCGATCAGTTCACTGAAATGGTTATTGCAATTGCTTTGTGCTTAATTTCAATTCAAAAATAGACAAAATAATATCAATTCTAAAACCAATTCACACTCACACCTCACTTTTCTCACACTCTCACCTCTCCCACTAGCAAAACGTCGTCAGCATATGTTCAAACTAGCAGCACTTCGCGCAGTTCCCGTTCCTGTTATTTTCTCGCAATAAAAAAATATCAGAATATGTGCTATTCTAGACTATGTATAACTGTGTTCCACATTTCAACCCACTCCGTTCAGACGTTTCAACATGATTGAGCAACAAACATCCAAACTTTTAGTCCAAGATTCCAGAGCCGCCAGACGTCACGTACTTTCTGATAAACGAAATGTGGACGATTGAGTAGTGTTAGTATGTACTAAGAATGTCTGCATACTCGTTACCTTACTTTGACGGCCAATTATGAGATATCAGGTAATGACATACCTAAAAATAGAGCATCAGAATTTACGTGAAGTTAGTCATTATTTTGGGACCTTTACAGCGTCTGTAAAGCAAAACAGCACGTGGAATGAGTCTGGGAGTATTGGCGACATATTTTTAAGGATATTGCCTATAATATATGTGAAAATCAGTCAGGAAAATTTACGTGAAGTAAATTGGATGTACCTTCATTACCGGATATCTCAAAATTGGCTGTCTAAGCAAGGTAGCGAGTGCGCATGCGTTTTAGTACATACTAACACTACACAGTCGTCCACATTTCATTCATCAGAAAATACGTGACGTCTGGCGGCCCTGGCATCTTACTCTATTTGACATTTATGATATTAGTTGCATAACTGTCTGGTATTGTATTTTTATAGACAGGCGTGTTGCTTACCACCAGGTGCACGTTTTGCTTGTTTCCTCTTTTAAACTACAGAACTGAACGTGCGGTGTTGTTAAAGTTATTCTGAGTTCGTGCTAAAATGGCGCACGCACGCGGTTCGTGGTACTTAGGGTTCTATTTTAAAATCGAAATAAACAAGATGGATATCACCAACCGACGCTTTGTAACTTTCTACAGAACTTCGCCATCGAACTTTGTAATCTATGCCGAATCTAGTTAATTTATGGGACGTTTGAAATATGGACTCACCTACGATAACATTGGATTACCACGGAAGACCGTTTTTACCCGACTGAAAGAAGGGTTATGTTTTTCGCGCGTATCTTGTATGTTTGTAAATTTCTTTATTCCCACGTATCTTCCAAACGGCTGCACGGATTTTGACGATTCAGATATCGTTACATTTGTCTCAATTACCCAAGTGTCCTTAGATAGGTATTAAATAAAAAAATCAATATAGCCGATTTTAGAGGCAAAATTGTGAGTAGTTGAAAAAAAAATGTTATCTAGCATATCGAGTATGGTATCAAAATACAGAGAATTTAAAGAGCATTACAAATATGTAAATATGTTGTGTAGTTAACTGCCATTTGGAATAATTTCAAGCATTTTAATTCAACCAACAGTGTTTTTCTTACGTGTTGTTTTTTAGTCGGATTTTATAATTTTTTAAATTATTCTTGTTTATTCATACATTTTTACAGCGATTTCAAAAAAGGAGGTTATCAAGTCGGGATTCATCTTTTTATGTGAGGACAAACATTAGTGTAGGTAATAAATATGGATTTTTGTTCTGTATCTGGGTGCTTCAATCTCACTAATCATACCACAGAACAGATATCAAGAATCATACTAATATTGTTAATGTCAAAGTTTGGATTTTTATTGCTCAATCACGTAGGAAGTTTTTGAAATTTGGAGTGTAGTTAGATTATTGTCTAGATAACATTTAGGCGTTCTTGTGATTTTCTCACATAAAAACACTGTATTCTGTGTGCCAAATTTCAACCCAGTCCATTCAGCCGTGTCACAGTGATTGAGAAACAAATATTTCAACTTTTACTTACGTATTATTAGCAGGAATTATAATATCTGATTACTAAAATTCAGCCTGAATTGTTCAGTTTAATTTAAGAATAAACACCCAAAGGTTTACTCATTTATTATTATAGTTTTATTATGATGAACAATAAAATATCTTCACACAGGTTTGTTTTAAGATCTGTTCCGACCGGCGATATAATATCTACCCCGAGTCCTGATCCCGTGACCCCCGCACCGTAAATCTAGCCACGGAGCTTATAGCCTATCATCGCTTAATTTCCGGTCGGTGTAGCGTGTCGTAGAAATATCGGCTGTGGTTTCGAATATTATCAATCTTGTTTAGGGGAAAAGGAACTTAATTTTAAGGTTATCAATGGGTTAACTCGGTAACTAACTAATAGTCTTTTCATTATATTATTTTGTGTCATTCAACCACCATTTTGATAGTTTTTTTAGTGCTGACTATTATTATATGAAATAATCATAAGTAGTCCATTTTACGGTCCCATTTTGCTCGGACTCAGGGCCTTGTTTCACAAGGAGAGAATAAAAGATGTCGCATGACCTCGAAAGATACATATATTTTTTATAGCACGCTAGTTTTCATCGTGTCTATATGGGATGGCATAACATTTTTTGTCCTATTTTAGGTAGGCATAATGTTTTTAGGACTAATGATAATTTACCATAACAACTAAACGCATAACTGTCGTCGCATAATGTTAACTAGCATAACCATAAATGACATAACGATAACTTAGCATAATGTTTAAACGCATAGCCATATATAGCATACAGATAAGTTAGTATAATGTTTCGACGCATAACTATAAATAGCATAATGTTTAAAGGCACACATTGAGAAAAGCATAACAATACTTAAACATAATGATCAACGGCATAAACTTTAAACGCTTAACTAAAAAAACAAGTGCAAAGAGCAGACTGTAGCAACATTATTTAAATAAAATACGTGGGTGTGTGAAATGCGGGTGGGTACTTTGACAACAATATTTATTATTCGTAATGTAGGTATCTACTAATTTAATGGAATATCATTGTCAATAGTATCTGTCATTGTCGCATTCGTGTTATCATACTGTTGCTGTGAAATTATCTTCTCTTCTATACTATATGTAGTACTAGTTCGGACCTAATGGATTCAATAAATGTGTTCATGTTCTTATGCCAAATAAATAATTTTGTATTTTGTATTTGTATATATATAAAAATCAATGCCACTTTTCGTTGTTAATGAACTCCTCCTAAACGGCTGAACCGGGTGACTTTTTGACTCCGGGTGGGCTCCCGCCAGAAGCTCTGCGGTCAGCCCTGAGTGTCGCTTCTCCATACTCGGCCTGCCCTCCACTACGGAGGTCGCCGGCTCGCTTCGCTCGACACCTCCCCCCTTCGCTACGCTTGGCCTCGCATGGATCGTTCCACTCAGGACCTCCCTTGAGCTTCTGGCTCCCGCATTTTTTAAATACACTCTAGGGGTAGTAGCGACAAGACTAGGTGGAGTCGGGGTGCTCCGAGTCGGATCTGGGTCCTATGTAACCTGGTTATATATTACGTAGCACAACAAATAATTAGAAATTGCCTAAATGCGTCGGAGCAACAGTCAAATCGAATGTAGTACAATAGATTTTTATGATTAAAACACATTACGCCAAAAACGATTATGCAAAAGTTACATTATGACACTATACATTATGCTACATTCATTATGACAAAGTAAATTAGGAACAAAAAATTATGCGTTCTAATAGGCTCCCGTTTTCATCATGTCATGTTTACTTTCAGTCACGGTTATAACCTACTTATACCTAAAGGCCTGTTTTCATTTTGATTAGTACGAGTGCGAGTGAGTAGTGCAGGTGTTGAGTGATTGGTAGCAAACACGTGTGGACACCGATTGATTATTGCGAGTGCATAGTAATCAGTCACTCGCACTCGCACTCGCAATCGCACTCGCACTCACACTCGCAATGACCAAAATGCAAACCGGCCTTAATAGTGCTAACGTGTACGTCTGCACTCGGGAAAATAGTCACAGATCGAAATAAATAAACAAAATATTGTTTAGACATTCCTCACACAATACCTACCTACTAACTAGCCCCAAACTTATCAAAGCTAGAGGGAGCCAGATAGCTGATACAATACCTATTAAATTGTAAATACGTACCTACATATATTATGACACATAAAAACGTCCAGCGCTTCTACCGCCTAACGAATTTGACTTGACGCTTTGATGCTTTGACATTGCTGTCTCTTTTCTTCTCGCTTGAAATGAAAGAGACGGCAATGCCAAAGCGTCAAAGCATCAAAGCGTTTTTCGTTAGGCGGTAGACCCCCAGACAGGTCAAATATTTGGATACATCATACAAATATTTTTCCTAGGTGGGAATCGAACCCACAACGTCCAAGTCCGCGGACAGACTTACCACCAACATAGCCACAAACAAGGCCAGTCGAATTTGAACGACCACACGTGAAACGCTGTGAACACTTAGGTATTATTCAAGTTTTTGGATAAATTATTTAATACGTCATCAAGAAGAGTTAAATTATATCTACTCCACAGACTCCGGGGTCCGTGATCTATGTTACGGTACTTTCATCATCGTCATCAGCCAGTGTTCGTTCACTGCTGGACTGCAAGGCTGCATGGCCTCTCCTATAATACGCCACTCAGCCCAATCCTCGGTCTTACGTTTCCAACCGCCACCAGCCCCAATTCGTATATCGTCACTTCATCTAGTCTCAGGGCATCCTACACTACGTTTACCGATTCGGGGTACTTTAGTTAGTTTAAATAATTCCTTATCTATTCCTTTTTCCTTATTCGTAATTAAAGTGTCCATGAAAAGCCCACAGGACATTATTAATGTAGCTAAGGTTTGCACGCTACAGCTTTAGGCCATTGACGCAAGCCTAGGTGAAGGTGTAGGTATAATACCTACTGTATTTACCTCATTATTTAGTAGGAGTATAACTGATGTACTTATAGGACGTACCTCCTTTATTTACCTCTGTTCGTAGGGCGAAACTCTATTTTTGTTTGCTGTTGACTGCCATTTGGCCTGCTCTTTTCGTAGTTCAAATAAGAATGTAATGGCACATCCAGCCTTTTGGTTGGAAAGCCTGGTTGTACCATCCTTTCTAGAGGAGAAAAATAAAAGATTGAAGAAATACTCACATGATCTAATATAATTGAATTTACACATCACCAACTTACATTACCATAACACAACTCCTAGACTACCGTGTCGCTACTTCGATCGAACTCCACTGCCTGCCCGACTATCTTTCCCTTACCACAAGAGTGTCGACTGTGGAGGGGATTATACAGAGTCTGTCATTGGCTGCAACTTAGCCAATGACAGACGCCGACAGTGTTGCCATCTCGATGCAGCATTAATTATTTTGAAATTGTCGCTAGCTAGTAACGACACAGTATACAGCTATACAATTTAGTATACATAAATGTACAATACATTGATAAGATAACAAATGTAAGTACTGTATTTTGAAATTAGCAAACTGCAAACATAAGTGTGTGGTTTGAAGGCGAAAGAATAAAAAAAAAACTAGTGAGGAAATAAATAAGTATACAGATATAAGGCTCATAGGCAACGACACTCTTGTGCGAAAAAGACTACAAAGTCTTGAACATCGCCGAAAAGTTGCTAGTCTATCGGGTTTTTATCGGATACACTTCGGAGAGTGTGCAACTGATTTACATGATCTAACACCACCTTGCCCTTTTTTCTATCGGAATGCTCGTAGCTCGAGAAAGCGACATCGTTTCATGGTTGATGTTCCAAGGAGCGAACGAAGATATTTGACTCTATTTTTGTGATAAGAACGTCTAGGCTGTGGAATGCGTTGCCTGAGTGGGTTTTTTGAGTTCCCTGTTGGTATTTGTCATCTTTGTGTCTTCAAGTCGAGAGTGAATCGGTTTCTTCTAGGTAAACACGCTCCATCGTAGACCGCATCGTCGCTTAGCATCAGGCGAGATGGCGGTCAAGTGTAAGCCTATAAAAGTTAAAAAAAAAAAATGGTACAGATGTTTCTCTAGATCCCCTTCGTTTTTAATTATTTAAGTTTCATCTAATTAGGTAGGTGTACGTGTAGTTTCCATTGCAGTTATTTAATGTAGCACGTCCTACTAATATTAGAAATGCGAAAGTTAGGATGTTTGTTGGTCAATCACGACGGAACGTTGGAACAGATCGGGTTGAAATTTGGAACACAGAATTGTCCGAAACTTTTTATCACGTAAAAAATAAAGAGAACGGGAACTGCTCGAGTAAAACAAAGGGACGCTACTAGTACACATATTATAGGATAGCTATTTAATGAATTAGTTATGTCGATTATCAAATAATGGTGCTACTTTGAATTCTGGGGTGGTTCCAAATTAATCCAGATTAATCTGCGTAGTTTGCATCTGATGGCTATTCACCTATTCAGGCTGTCGAGTGGCATTGGCAGGCGCACCTTATCCTTGTAATCCTGTATCGACAGTTATGTTCTATGTATGGAGTTAGCCTAACTAGAGCTCCTGAATGGGACCAGGCTTTCTTGGTCCGTATAGTAAGCTTAGGAAGCATACCGTGCTTACATGGGTTCATTAACAAAGCTTGAGAGCTCTATATTATACAAGTTTCAGTACAAAACTATAGCTAGGACTAATCTGAATAACTTTCAAACCACAAAATATACCAAAAATAGAATCAAAATGACTGTCCAGACCGGCACAGCGGCCGTTCATCATCATCATCAACAGCCCACTAAACGTTCCCACTGCTGGGACTCGGCCTTAACTCTCTCAAGGAGAGAGTTAAGGCCATAATCCACCACGCTGGTACACGTTAGTGGATGACACATGACTTCGAAAGATTCTAGGTACATGTCGGTTGCCTCACGATGTTTTCCTTCACCGTTTTAAGTTAGCGGCATTACGCACATGACTTCGAAAAGACTAGTAGGATTATATTTAGTTAGGATATTGTATTTTGAAAAATACCTAAGTAGCTATGTACAGCGCATCGGACACTGTAGTTTTTAATCGGATTTTCAGCTCTAGTGAACACATTTTAAATAAGAATTTCTCAATTCTTTGCAAACTTTATATTTATGTATGGACACTGACTACCCTGAGACGCCTGAATTGATATGGAACATTATTTTTTTGTTCCATAGGATTATACTACATAGTACATGGGTAGTTGCATTTAAATTTTAACATCGTCGGTGTTTTGAAAAAACAACAATTAGGAATTATAAGCATTATACAATGCTTATATCGATGATCGATGATATTTTTTGTACTTCAAGGCCTCACTCCTCGCTGTGTCTGACAGCGAGGACACTGTCTCACTGGAGACGTGCATTTAGTAAGTACCAAGTCCCTTATTATTTGGTTTCCCAAATTTTTGTGTGATGTTAATTTAATTTTTACATTGAAATCGGTTGTTTTATTTATCACAAAGTAATAATTACTTTTGCATTAGATAAGGCACAAGTGTAAACTCTTTGCTCAAACTTTTTTAAAATGTATTGGCGCCTGATACATTTTTAATAGCATTGAATTAAGTTCTGTGCAACAAATTTTGCTCAGGCGCTTAGTGTGAAATTTTGATCAGCGAATTACCAATTTTGCTATTTTAATCATAGTTTGCAGTGTATTAAGAATTTCTAATTATGCTGTATAACGGCTTTTATCGTTATAATAAGAATCGTAAATAAAATCGTTAATACTCGTTTTAATATCAGTAAGTACGTAGAAGTTTCTGTGCACAAAATAACAAACAAATTGGAGCGCCATAGAAATTTACCCTCATGTCCTGTTTCTATTATCCCATTATATTTCAAAGCCAAGAAATTACGTTAACGCATGTTTTGTTCTTTTTCTTTTTACGATTGTCAAGGGCAAAGTTATGAATATTTTTTTCCTTTTGATTACGTACCTTCCTTATACGATTGCGTCTTGTTTTGAATACGAAGTACCCCCTTAACCGACGATTTAACATACAATTTGGCACAAATGAAATGTGAAACGAACTTTGTAAGTATTAACGAGAAGAGTGCGTGTTCCGTATTGCTTTGTCAGTTCTGATAACAGAATGTTCGAAACATAATGAAATAGCATAAGCAATAAATGTCTAAAGTTAGTCTCATTTGAATTAACACAACTCTTTGACAGCAAGAAGTACAGATATAAAAAACAGTCTAAAGTTTATCTTTTATCGGCTCCAAAAACAACGAATAGGTTTCTAAATTCGACCGTGTTTACTATTTTGCAGTGTAAAGTGGAAATTAATTAATGTATTTTGTAGTGTTGAGACTCATTGCTCATTCCGCCTAGGCAGTGACACTATTACCAACTATTACCAGTCATCAGACCTGTTTGAAAAGGAGCCAGAGAAATTACAATAGACAGTGATTATAAATATCTTATATGTACGAACATGTAACGTACGACGAACGAACAAACGAACCTGCAGGCCTACTACGAAGTCCGATAAACGATATATCGACCGAACTTATGGACGTTTCCTACTTCGAAAAACAATCTGTCGGTTGATAGGATCGGCCGTTTCGTTCGATCCGACCCTCATCCGACCTAAGTCTAAAACTTCCGACCGAGATGTATCGATCCGAATGTTTTTCGTAGTAGGCTACAATCCGATTCAGTTGTCGGTTGGATCCGATCATTCGGAGTTTGTTTTCGTAGTAGACCTGCAGACTGCTGGATAGCGATTCTAAATGCAATTCCAAATAGTTCGGAATCGGAATGACAATCCCTGTCTTTGTCATGCTAAACAGATAAGACAAAGACCGAGAGATGAGATTCCGTGTCGGATGCAACCGAATGGATTTAGAATGGCTACCCTGGACTCGTTTGCACTTAACCACTATAGAAAAACCCACTCAGCCAACGCTTTTTAAATTACCTACATAGAGTTATTCCTTCAAAAGTTTTGACTTTTCTGAGAGCTACTAGTTATAATATGAGTTTTCAATGATTTTTTGTGGAAAAGTTATCACCCATCGACGGAAAGAGCTCCTGCCATCGTTACTCGTTCACGAGTATGTTTTAGGGAAGAGAGTGACCCGCCATATGTCACCGCCGCAAGAATGAGCATTTTAGCGAGCACGAGTGCTCAATGCTTATGTCACCGTAAACATGTCAGCACCATCAGATTATTATCTAACGCACGAAGGTACACATACGCAATTCCTAGATAATGTATTAAGCCCACATATAATATTACAATTAATCAGATCACTCTGATGTCTCTTCCATGTGTATGTTTGGCGAAACAATTTGTATTGGTCTGAATTTATACAATGATAAAAATAATGGTCAGCTGATGAAAGTCTTCTTCTCCTTCGTCTTCTTTTCATTTCTGGGTTGAGTTTGGTTCTGTACTTAAATGCTATTTGTACATTATATTATTTTAAAGCTTTTGCGGATATAGTCACCATGGTTCTCACGAACCGACCAACGGCATCCTCCAAATCATCAGCGAAATAAAGAGTTTTATTATATTTTGTTTGTTTGTTCCGTTTCAGCCGGTGGGCAACTACCGTGGCAAGTACGAGTGGGCCAACGAGAACAGCCCCGTGGGCGGCGACTGCTCGCTGTGGGTGCGGGCGGCGACTCTGCAGCTCGACGACGGCCAGTGGCAGTGCCAGGTCACCGCCAGCAACTACGATGTTCAGGTAAATGTTACATTGACGTCATACTGCAATTAACAACTGTTTTATTCCAGAATTATTCGCAGCGAACACAAAATTAATCCTATTAATATTGCGAATGCAAAAGTTTGGATGTTTAGATTTTTTTGCTCAATTACGTCCGAACAGCTTGACGGATTGGATTTGGAACACAGTCAGAATATAGTCTGGAATCTGGCATAGCACTTACTTATACTACTTTATATCATGAAAAATATAGACTACCATAGGCCTTGCCCTAAATTGTACTTGGATGAAGTTGTGACAAATGTTAGTTTATTACAAAAGTGAGTGGGTGTTTCGTATCCTATCGACTAATGAACACATCTTATCTTATTCACTAAATCTCATTACAAAAAAGAGAATCTGTCTGACTAAAGATGAAGAAGGGTTTCAAAGAGAGTAAAGGGAGGTAAGCTATGGGCGATGAGGTGGTACAACTAAAATTGTTTTTAATATTCTGTCTGTATTTTTGTACTGTTATCAGGCATGGTATTACGCGCCTATGTTAATAGACCGATACTGTTTTCCAGGATGCCCTCTCAAGCCCTCCCGCAGCGCTGGCAGTGCGAGTGCCCCCTCAGTCTCCAAGGATCCTCTTCAACGGTACCCATATCATGGCCGGTCAGAACATCACGGTCCCAGCCGGCTCCCGCGCTACGGTTGTTTGTGAAGCAAGATATGGCAACCCACCAGCTTATATTGAGTGGTATTTAGGTATGTAACACCATATTTTTGAGGTACATAGGTAACAGTTACAATAAATATCTGAACCAGATAAAAGATACATAAAACACAGAGGAACTTCTTAGCTGAAATTACTACCATCAAAAGAAGAAGATTTACTTATACTTACTTAGTTTCCAAATAAATAGAATTCTGTAAGGACGCAACATTGATTTCTATTGAACTAACTTTTCATTTGATAAATATAATTATTGAAACTTGGTGTATTCAAAAACTATTAGAGATCAGACCTGTTTTCAACTGACTCGATTGTAACATCTTCTTTTTTTAAGTATGATTTCACTTGTTCGCCATGTAGGCGACGATGCGGGCTAAGATAGAACATGCTTAACGGGAAGAAATCGACTCACTCTCGATTTGAAGACACCAAGATTGAAAACATCGAGGAAACCTACTCAAGCTACGCATTTCACATCTAAGACGTTTTTATCATAAAATTTGAGTCAATGTCTAAAGTCTTCGTAACAAATATAACTTCAACTCTTGATAAGTGGCTCTATCTGGATTAGCCTCACGATTTCGGCAAGTAACAGATATAATAAATCTGCTTTGAGTGTAAGAATAATTTGTCTGAGTAATTCTGATTTGGAGAACTGACAGCCATTTAACAAGCTTAAATAAAACCTTGTAGCGTTAAAGAAAGTTATTTATTTATTTATTATCGTTGTATCATGGAATTATGTTGGTCTGAGTGTGCTTTTAAATTGACTTTTTCCGATTTCCAGAGAAAGAGCGGCTTACGGCTTGGAGTCAGACAAACGCCTCCGAAGTGGAACGGCCCAGGGTATGGGCAGCCAGATCTGTTCTGGAGCTGGGAGCGACGCGCTCCGCGCATGGAAGGCAGCTGTCTTGCAGGGCGCACCACCCGTCCTACCCCTCGCCACACTACAGAGACTCTTACACTATGCTGGATGTCACTTGTGAGTTGGTTTTTGTAATTTTTATTAATTACCAAAATTTTAAATTATGTGTCTGCTGGTAGTTTCTTTTATTATTGTCGCTTTATTTCTTTCTTTTATACGTTACAAGCTTACAACCGAATTATGAACCGCGTTCTAACAAACCGTTGTGCTAACAAAATTATGAAAATGTACGACTACGATGACTTATAATGTTACCGGAACAAGAAAGAAATTTAAATCTAAATATTAAAATTGTTACTTGCCCCATCTATCCTAGAGGTGCAAGGTTGACCTTTTAAAAATACTCTTACCTACTACTTATATCTATTAGGCTTATCTAAGCTCTGTGTTTTGTATTTTTCAGTCGTGCCCGTGGTGTCAATCCTTGGTGGTGATCCAAGCTCGATGGCAGGCCTAGAGGAAGGTTCCAGTACGCTGACCTTGGAGTGTCGTGCGGACGGCAACCCCAGCCCCTACGTGTGGTGGACCAAGAATGGGAAGGTTTTCCCCACCAACGGGCCTAAGCTTATGCTGGCACCCGTCACAAGGAACCATTCTGGTATGTGTCATGGTACAGTAAAAAAATAGAAAGATTCAGATTTTGGATCCGTCAACTTTTCAGATTTTATTATTATGTTATGGCCACAAACTACACTAGGGAACTGGTGAAATCTGAATTTTGACCTCATTGATTATAAGGCTCTCTAAAAGAAACGGTGTCTCAGTAGGTAATCAAACAAAGCATCCGATGTCTGTCTGTTTGTCTTTCTATTTATCTGCCCTATTTGATTTAGAGCTGAGTATTTCCGTAGTTGACTGGCCTCGTGGCTTAGTTGGTAGTAGCTCTGCCTGCGAAACCGAGGGTCGTGGGTTCGATTCCCACCCAGTGCAAATATTTGTGTGATGAATTCAAATGTTTGCACTGTGTCTGGGTGTTTCTATGTATAATAAGTATGTATTTAAAACCACTAATATTTATTATTTTAATAAAAATAATAAATATTAGTGGACAATTCCCACACAACACCATCTGACCCCAAACTAAGCAAAGCTTGTGTGATGGCGGCCAGATAGCTGATATAATACTTATATAGTTTTAAATACATACTTATTATACATAGAAACACCCAGACACAGTGCAAACATTTGAATTCATGCCACAAATATTTGCACTGGGTGGGAATCGAACCCACGACCCTCGGCTTCGCAGGCAGAGCTACTACCCACTAAGCCACAAGGCCAGTCGAATTCGATGATTTGTTTTTCATTACGAGGAAGATTTTAAAATTAAAGAAATATATGGTCACTATGCTAATAAGCCGGCGGTCTAGTGGCTAGACAGTTCAACTTTAGAATCGTGTGGTCAGGGAATATTTTTTCCAACTGCAGATGTACAAGTGTGTCCATTGGCCACTGTTTTACCACTGGTTTTTAACGGTAAAAAAACATCACAAGAAAACTGGCGAGTTCCTAGAATGACAGCTTTCGGGGATGTGTGTCATCCGCCAACCCACACTAGGCTAGTATGTGGGTCGTGCCCTTGACTCTTTTCTTGTGTGATTTCCAGAAGAAGGACCATTACATACTATGCTATCTGTATTATATTGCTAAATTGCTATACTATCTCGATATTATTTCAGGAGTAAAAGAAAAAGTTAACTTTTGTTCCATTATTATTAATCATATTTTTCAGGAATCTACGGATGCCAAGCGAGAAATTCTTTGGGAACTTCTGATTCAGTCAAAATTGAGGTCGACGTAAAGTGTAAGTATCTGACCTCACCAGCTCTTATATATTTATATAATATTATTATATACAATACTAGCGGCCCGTCCCGGCTTCGCACGGGGTCAATATTTTTTGTTAAGTAGGTATGCTAAATGAAACGTACATGACCAAATTTTTCCAAATTATCAAAATTAGAAACCAAAACTTTAAAGTGTAAAAACATTAAACTGGCTGGCCTGGTGGCTTAGTTGGTTGAGGGCCGTTTTGTAAAGCGGCGGTTTAACGATCAGCCGGATTGAATACGGCTGATTAAAAACCGCCGGAATTAATTCGACGCCATACGTCATTCAACACGGCTAGCCGTAAAGTAATAAAGCGAGAGATTAGCCGCCTCTTTCACAATTTTTAGTTCCGATTCTTAACACTCATGGCACTGCCTGACATAACAACAACTATGGCATTGAATAGGTACTGTAAGTGTGTTGCTAAATTGCTAAAGTGACAGTGGATTCTGGAGTTCGGAGGGATTGTACACAATATTATTGGAGTGTCACTTGTCACCCTGGGTGTTACTTGGAAACTATTTCGTTTCCACCGTCCACTTTGTTAAGACTAAATCGGACCGGGTTGGTTACATGAGACCCAGATCCGACTCGGAGCATACCGACTCCATATAGTCTTGGCGCTACTACCTCTGGAGTGAATTAAAAAAAGTGCGGGAGCCAGAAGCTCAAGGGAGGTCCTGAGTGGAGCAAGCCATGCAAGTAGCCGAAGTGTATCGCAGGCCGAGTATGGAGAAGCGACACTCAGGGCTGACCACAGAGCTTCTGGCGGGAGCCCACCCGGAGTCAAATCTCGATGATAGACCCTTGTCTATGGAAGTGCACCATGTTTCTTAGGTGTACCGTCACCGATATCAATTTATGGGCTTTCAAACTTTATGTGAGAGGTAAAATGTTGTAAAAAAAATATTAAGGAATACCGTAAGTAATCGGTCAGTTTTTTCGGATGAATGAAATTAATTTTGATTTTGTTTATTTAAATTATGTTTTTTTAAATTTGGTCACCCTATAATATAAGCAGTAATACAATACGGCTGAACGTAGGCCGCCTTATTGAAGAACGTATCGCAATGACAATGCGGCTAATCGTTGAACCGCCGCATTACAAAAAGGCACTGTTTTTCAAAACGGCTAGCTGTAATGTAATACGGCGGAAACAAAATAATAATATTACCATAAATCGTAGAACCTAAGATAGGCCCTACCAAACTTCAGGGCGCACACAATCATGTCAACGTTGGGAAGAGTGAGCTCACTCTTTCCGTTCTAGTCGGTTGCAGGACGCGGTGGACGCCGGACGTTTTTACCTATCATTATTCGGTGTCAACAACCAAAATAAGTAGAACCACAGCAAATCTCGCCGCTAGCGATTGTACGGGTCAAGTAGATTGGTTTTATGTAAACCAGATACGATACACACAGAGACGCAGTTTATTACCGATGTCAAGGTGCTCTGGGCACATCTATTGAATTATATCGATGAATATTACCACAAACAACTCTCATCCTCAACGGACACCGGGAAGCTTGAAGCTTCTCTCAAAGGGATTTCCCATTGGCTATAATTTTGTGACAAACCCCCGTCTCGGCATGCGGCTTGGTAAGTTTCTTTTACACGAACCATGTACCAACGTGGTACATGATAAAAAAGTTTTCTGAGATAAAAACACTCTGACTGGGAAGGATGAACGCTGTACACTCTTCCTAATTCTGCATCTACCATAGATCGTAGAACCCAAGTCGGCGCGCCGCGCCGGCCCGTCGCGTCGTTTATTATTATTTCGACAGGATGGAATTTTTTAACTTCGTAATATCTTTTGAATGCAATGTCCGATTTTAATAATTCAAAAAGGAATCAGTAGGTATTAAAGCAATCTTGAATACGAAATAGTTTATTTGGATAAGAATTAATACAAATGTATGGATAACATGGTCTGAATTTGATCGGCATTTTTATCTTCTTTTAAAATGTAAAAAAGCAGTTGTAGCGACGTAATTACAGTAGTTAAACATATGGTCTCGCGAGGTTTTTTGTAGATTTTAATACGTTTTATAATATTGTAGAACATTGTTTTGTTCTATCATTGGTACTTTCCGCAGCGTATGCGATGAAAGCCATTTTATGGCTGTTTTTTTTATACCTTGCGTTGGTTTTAGTAAAGAAATCAAAGTAGTTCTAATTTTTTCTCGTAATAAAAGTAGCCTTTGTTACTCAGTGATAATGTAGCTCTCTTTTGGTAAAAGAATTTTTGAAATCGGTTCAGTAGTTTTTGAGTTTATTACATACATACAAAAATACAAAAATACAAAAATACAAAAATACAAAAATACAAAAATACAAATCTTTCCTCTTTATAATATTAGTATAGATATAGATAATATTTAAATACAATATTTTTTTCACTGATTTGATTTTATTCAAAAAAAATCTTTTTTCTATCAATGTAAATTTCGGACACACGAAACACACCATATTTTAAAGGTATACTTAAGTGAACATAATATGTAAGTAAAAAGCTGGGTTACTGATTTTTTTATTTAGAAAACAAAATTGTGGGTAGGTATGTACCTAAATAAAGTTTTCGGAAATAGACATATTGTCTATTTTCCGAAAACGGTTTTGAAAATCGCCTGGGAGTTAATAAAATAATTTAACAATGGTGTTGTCATTCCAGATCCTCCTAAGGTGACGTGGGTGGGACCAGACACAGTGGTAGAGGCCAATCTCTTCTCCCAAGTCACCTTAGACTGTAAAGCGGAGGGCAACCCTCCTCCTAGCTACCAGTGGTATCACAAGTGAGTGTTTCTGTTTTCTTTCCAATACCTTATCAAATACCTATTCGTCTCGGCGGGTTTCGCGCGTTAGGCACGAAGTGCCGAACTTGCTGTCCCTGCGGCAGCCAGAGCCAAGGCCGTGCCGTCGAGGCGCCCTATGCAAGTACGTTCCGATAGCACTTGTCAGAGTGATTGAACTCGGTACGTATGTAGAGGTATGAGTCAGTTAGTTTGATCTTAGCTAGGGCTTAGCTCGAATTATTTTTCAGGTATGATTTGCATAGTAATAAGCTTAAGTATGTTTGTAGGTTAGGATTCGGTTCTGGGTCCTACGCCTTCCACGCTAACCCAAAAGTCCGTTAGTTAGTAGAGGCACCCAAAACCAGCCACTATAGGTCGGTTCAAAATAAAATCTGCTTTCTAAGTTTCTTACTACTCTGTCTTGATTATCTAACTCTTTGCAAAGTGCGCCTGGGGAGGTACCAAATATTATCCAGTTATTCTATAGTACAGCTGTCCAATCGGGAGAACGGCGCCTCCCAATCTGGTGCTCCTGGTTGGAATTTCACGTGCACCACTGTATTTTCGAAGTAATGACAATAACTTAAAAATGGTAAAGAAAAATATCCTGAGAAAGCCGACATGTAACTAGAATTTTTCGAGGTTATGCTTCATCAACCAACCCGCTCGCCCTAGAGTGTTGGGTTGGGTGGGTTGGTTGGGTTGGCCTTAACTCTGTCCTTGCGAGTTGCGAGAGAAAGCACCGAGTCCCAGCTGTGGGAATATTTAGTGTGCTTCATATGGTATTTGATCGTCAGGCAATAATGTGCTTACGTTACTATGACAGTTATTATAGCTCAGAGGCTGGAGCCAGTTCTTCACCATATTTTCGGCTTTTCTATGCGACACGAGGTCGCAGTCGCATTTGGAATTTTTCGTAAGTATGTAATGCAAAATGTTTGTTTGCCTTCCAGCCCGGCATCGTCAGGACGAATGGGTTCGCTGCCAGAGGATGGGTACCCGATCTCGATGACGCCACAGCTGCAACTTCACAACGTGTCATACTCTCAGCACGGGCGGTACACCTGCATTGCTATCAATCAGATCGGACTAGAAGACAGGTACTTATGCTATACTTAAAACTTTGTAGTGGTAGTACTCTAGGACTCCAAATTCCGCCTGAGGAAGTACCACACGTTTGCCAGTTATTCCATCGCTAAGCAGGAGTGTTAGACATTGCTGTGTTCTCCAAAGTAAATATTTCCAGAAAAATTACAGGACAATGAGGTAAATCATCTAATGTCTCTGGGTACACAAAAAGTGCTAGGCAGTAATTTTGACATTATGGAAAAACATTATTTAATCTAGAGGTAGTATATACATTTTTTGTAATTCATATTTTTTAAGTGGAAGTATATTGAAAACGTATTTTATACTAATGATATCCTTTGCATAAAACGATATTGAGTGATCCTTGTTGTAATAATTCCAGGACTCACCAGTCTGAAGCTATAACGTTGAACGTGCTGGGGCCACCCGTGGGCGCTGAGACCGGTATGTCGCATGGCTGGAGCGGCGGCGAGGCGAGGCTGCAAGCGACCGTCTGTGCCGACCCTCCGCCGAGGAAGGCCACGTGGCTGTGGGGCAGCCTGAGGCTGGACACTCCTAACCAAATAGGTAATGTTTAGCGATGGGCATGTCTTGCGGTTTTATATTGCACTCCACCGACTTTGCTAAACCCAACGCAGGACACATTAGTTGTCACCGCCCGTTCTACCGCCTAATTGAATCTGATTTAGCTTTGCTGTTGTTGTATACATAATTTCAAGCGAAAAGAAAAGAGAGAGCAACATTAAAGCTGACACAGTTTTAGTTAGACGGTAGACTCACCGATCGGTGCGATAAGCACGTGCTTGTAATAATAGGATTCATATTTTTGTAACATTCTATCATACCATTTGGTAAAATAAAAGTATTAATGGGTTAAGTTTTTTATAAAAAATCGCAAATAAAAGTTTCAAGGTCAACCGCCAAATTATTAGGTCCCTCAAAACTATGAAACTTTTGGACAAGACAAATTGGACTTTTTGTTAGAACACCTTTCTGCAACAGCGGGACAGTTAAGGTTATTTCGAAAAGCACTTTGAAGACAAACTTGATTATTTATTATGTTTTCTCTGTCCACAGGTCGTTACCGCGCACTGGAGCCGGTGGCCGACAGCGACTGCTACCGCTACACGCTGCTCATCTCCAGCACCGACGTGTCCGACGCGCGGGTCTACGTGCTGCACGTCGAGAACGAGAGGGGGTTCTCCTCGCATGCCGTCTCGCTCACTGTACACGGTTAGTACCTTCTTTTCACTGAGATTGCTCAATATTCCAGAGAAATTACACACCATGCAGATGTATAATCACATATAGGTTTATCTGTGTGACGGCAGTGCAGTACCAGGTTATAATTTGGACTCTACACTTTCCAATAGCTCTTGCTATGGGCAGACGTGTTGTCTTGCTCATCTTGTTACTCTTTACAATCTAATTAAAACAAAAAATCGTCAATTCTCATCTAGTCTATATTTTCATCAAGTTTCGACATGCTCATTGACTTCAAATTAAAGACATTATTAATAATACACGCTTAATCTTGTTGTGATAAGACTCTTTGCAGAGTTCGTCTAAGGAAGTACCACGCCTTTGTAAATTTTTTCTTAATTATTTTAAGGTCACGCAGGAATGTGCAAATATACTGTGTATTTACTGTGTTCCGATTTGAAAGGAAACGTTTCCAGATAAATTACAGGGCAAAAAGATCCTGAATATTTGAGTAACCAGCGCATTGTAGTGCTAAAAATGATTTGGAGCATCCATGTTTAAATAGCTGTTGGCACTGCGCTTTAATTGTGGAAAAGCGTGTTGCTTCCCTTTAAGCACATCTCTTCCTCGTCTCGTCACTCTATGTTAATGTTTGTGTACAAACACATTTTTATCAAACTCAAGAAATCGTTATTAGGAAGTCTATAAGACGATAATGAATCACCAGGATTATATTTCACGTTGGGTGGGATGATCAGTATTTTATACGCTCGATATTTAAAAATAGCACAATAAAACATTCATCATCACAATTTGGATGCTTTTAGATTTAGCCTCGATTTTACGACCTACTATTCTGTTTGTAGATAACATGCATGTAGAATTGATTAATATTATGTGAAGACTACGTATGTATGTCCATCGCCTCGTTGTTACTCTGATACACAAATGTTTTACGAATTCGGACCTAATGTCTTTCAATATAAAGTGTAAAATAAGTTGCCATTTCAACAGCTAGGATGCAGTCGATATCATATCAGCTCCGACAAATAAGTAGGTAATATTCATAGTTTTCCTCTAGATTTTCCTAAATGAACATGAAACACTATGATTTGCAATTATTGTAACTAGCTGACCCTGACTCAGACACCTCTCGAGTCTGTATTGACTCCAAAGTCCAATCTGGTTTTTAAATCTACCTTAAACAGATACATTCTTCGGAAGCTGCTACATCCTAGTGCTTAACATAAGAAATAATTAAATATCAGATTTTGTATTTGGCAATAGAGTACTTGCCCAACAATTAACAAAACTTTGGTCCACAGAACACTACCGCACTAATAACGAGTCTAGGATATTATTCTATTTGCTCGGAAAGAAGAGCTAATTTTCTCTACAATTTACAATCATGAATCAATTTAGCCAAACAACTCATAGGTTGCTTGGATTACTTTTTACTGAGCTTAGACTTCCACCAGATACCACGCACAAAGCTTTATGATAACAACACTGCTGCTTAAACAGCCTGCATGTCTGACCCGTGTACCGTTTCTTCACCAGATAATTTTTCGCTAACAGAGACAGCTCACGTGGCGCCGTTGATCGCCGCAGCACTTCTCATTGCGGCGCTGTTGGTGGTCGTGCTGTGCCTCATCATCCGTTGCCGGCGCAGGAGAGGTGAGGATATCAATTAATTATCCGCCTTCTTAGGTTACTCATCAATTAGTTTCCTAAGAAAACATGGGAACTCCAGGGATTTATAAAATGAGACAATGTGATCTCTCTGCCTGGGTAATTTATAATAGCCTCACTAAGTTCAAAATATCATTAATATTCGGTTCCTTCCAGATGAGCACTCTCTGTCGATATCTTTAGTAAATAAATAAAGTATGATTGGGTCAAACTAAATTTTTACTTCAGACTGCTTGGGGTACATTATCTCATTGCAGGACCCATATAAATCTGTATATATATACCATGATATGTTATGATTTGGGAAAACTAAATTTTTACTACAGGGTTGTACAAATTTAATATCAACCTGAAAAAGGCACATTATGAACCCTGAGAGTTCAGAAAAAAAATATCTGTCAATTTCTGCTTATAACCTGGTGGATAAACTGCTTATTGCATTATGTTATTGATATTGCGGCACCAGTCCTTAAAATTTTCAAAAATAACAATAAACTCTACGTCTACGTGTGGTATTTGACAAAATAAATCTTACAGTAATGTGAAATTGTGGCTAATGTCTAAATTGTCTTTTTTAATCATTTTCTTCAGCAAAAGTAATTTTTCCATCGGTCGAGCCAGTTTGTTCATCAAAGCGCCATCTTCCCAAAGCATTATTATTACTTCTTTTGTCAATAAATTCAGCTACATGATACAATTGCAATTGGGCTACATGATAGTTATATTCAAATATAACTATCATATAGGACTGGCCTCGTGGCTTAGTGGGTAGTAGCTCTGCCTGCGAAGCCGAGGGTCGTGGGTTCGATTCCCACCCAGTGCAAATATTTGTGTATTGAATTCAAATGTTTGCACTGTGTCTGGGTGTTTCTATGTATAATAAGTATGAGTATGTATTTAAAACTATATAAGTATTATATCAGCTATCTGGCCGCCATAGTACAAGCTTTGCTTAGTTTGGTGGTGTGTGTATTCACACACCTTATGTAAAACTTCTATGTGAGAGAAAACAATAAACAATTTTATATTATATTTATATTAACACACCACCACTTGTACCACCACGTGTATTCACACAGAATTGTCCACTAATATTTACTATTTATTTATGTACCCCAATCAAAGCCTGGAATAAAATCTTGAGACACGTAACACCAAGAAAACATAAAGCTATTTAAACGTTCACATATCATTTACGTCAATTAAGTTACATATTTTTTTCTTTCCTTTGTTACAGAGAGTGTTGAATACAAGACTGATGATTTAGATAGGTAAGTTCTACTTTCTACAAATACCTAAATTAACTAAGTTTAATTTTTTTTAACCTAATAAGTTTGGTGTTTGGTAAGATTGCTGGTCTATACGTCTATAGTCATTATATGACCGGCCTGTCAAACAAATATCATAATATATTTTAGTTCCAAAATAATGCTTTCATATGTATAATTTTCCAACATAAAATAGTGTTTCATGATCACTATTTCATTAGAATTACCTATTTTCATTAATTGGCAGTGCGTGGTGATGATTTAAGCTCTTAGTGCAATGGTGGTGCAATGAACACGCGTTTTGCATACCTACTATCAGGAAAACTTCTTGTTCGAATGAGTGTCTTTTAACTGGTAGGATCCGAGTTGTACTAAAAAAAGTAGTATATGCCTAACCAAAATAGTTACGGCCTTGTTGTTGACGTCTCTTTATTTTCACTCGAAATTAAAGAGAGAAAAATAACAAAGACACAGTTAATAGACCTCTCGAACCTAGTGTGTGTTGTCCAAGTTAGTGTCACATTTTCTTCGTAATCGCCATGTTGGTTCTCTGATATGACGATTGTGAAGTATAGAGTCTCCTAATACACATCTGAGTTGACTTGGCAAAATAAAAAATAGAGCTCAGGTTAAGATATTTCTTGGCTAGATTATTTGTCACGATCTCGATGATGATGATGGATGCAAACAACAGTATCGTCTCGAAGACTCACATCGTAAATGACTGCACGGTTTTTTTGTTTAATTCTTGCCATCACAGACACGAGGTTGCGTGTTTTCTGTTAGAATTTACACCTTTAAATTCTTTAATATAAGGGATATTAACATTTTATAGGTAATTTTAGACCTTAGTTCTTATTTCTATGTAGCATGGTTGTCACTATTAGTCCTCTCATTAACTCATGCAAACAGCACGCGGTCTCAAGTATGACACACACATATGCCAGCCATCTCTTCGACGATATTTACGGGAAGAGGGCGACCGATCACACGAAGTGACGCGACGTCGCTACGAAAACAAGTCTTCAAGCAAGCATGAATGTTCGAGGGATATACGCAGTCCCCATATTTACATACTAAAACATACTTTAATAAGCTGAATGTGATTCTTGTGTTTCATCTCCTCTATGAACGCTACTTCAGTCTACAGTTCGGCATTAATATGCTCCTGCTCCAACTAGCGCAGACCATCAGTCCATTTAGACTTCTACAGGTCTACGACGGGCAAAGAGTTTACATATACTACGTATAGAGTTAGAACAAACGGTTTACACCGAAAGTACGGGTCTGTTCGCTCTTGTGGAAGTGTCATACTTTTGTCGCGGCACCTCACTATGTTGCCATAGCTAACATACACCTCACCTGCTTTCGATTGGTACAAAGGAACCGTGCGGAAAAACCTGCTATTTACTTATTCTTTCTCTAAGCCTCCGGGACATAGATATTGATGTGTTGAGTGTACTTTTAGCGAGAAGACCGTGCTGCCCGCGGACGCCGTGTACTCGCCGCGCGACCAGCGGCCGCCGCCGCCGGCGCGCACGGGCAGTGTACTCGGCGTGAGCGCCGGCGCCGGCGTGGCCGCGCCTGCGCCCGCGCCGGTGACGTCACGGTACTCGCCGGGCGCGCTGCAGGTGCGCCGCGCCGCCGTCGTGCTGCAGCCCCCCACCACCGTGTGACGTGTGCCTCCTAGCACAGGTGTGACCCCACTACTAACACCACTAACATCGCAGAGAATTAACTAAACTTTTTACTAAACCTTGCTTGTTGTGGTATGTATGTAACAAGACAAAACACGATCCAATACAACAGCAGAGCATGCGCAAGCGCGCGGCGCCGTACAATGAATTGTGCTACACATTATCGGTGCTACCATCTGAGAGACGCGAGGTATAAAGAAGTGGACAGTGTAAACTCTATATAACGATACTCAAGGGACTGTGCATATTTGACGTTATAGACAGTTGTCGTTCAATGGAAAAAAAAATCTGTAAACATGAGACAAAAAAGCAATTCATATTTTTACGCTTTTACAATAATGTCAGTGTCTGAACCAGTAATTTTGTTGAATTTTTAACTAATTTTATTCGTAGGTATCTTACAGTTTCTACTTGCAAACAATCCGAATTTGTAAACAACATAATGGATAAGAAAGTTCGGTAGGTATGTATAAAGTCAATAGTTCAAGTTATTGCTTAGCATAATAAAGTTGCAAAATAACGTGCACAGCAACGCAGTTTTTACTAATTTTCGCAACTTAAAAAGTACTTTTTGTTTTTATTTTCGAGATTTGCAGTAACGCTGTTTATAGAGAGTAATTGTATGAAATACAAGCTAAATCAACCAAAGCATAATGTTGATGCTTTATGGAGTTTGTCGTTAAATCGAGTGATGTTTCATGGAGTTGACACTGTAATAAAACCCCAGCTTTGAATTCCTAAAAAATAAAACTCAAGTCTCTTTCTAAACTAGTAGTATAGGTACCTCGTGGGCAAGCGTACTACATGTTAGACCACAAAATCGCATTTCAACAGTTGAGTTGTGTTCAAACACTTGTTCATTTCAACATAAAAAGTATAATACCATCAAACGCAACGCTCTCGTAGGAGGCTGCCATAATGCTGAAATATTTGACAAGTAAAATGATACAAAGTTTGCCACACGCCTAACGTTCAAATATTATGAGAACCTTTGAAAATGTCTATTATTATTAACGTATTTCTAAAGACTGCTTTTTTAGGAATCCATGTGGAGTTAATTACAGAGTTCAACTTTCAGACTTAAAGAGTCTTGCCTTTCGGAATGTATCTACAATATTTCCAAAGTACCCACAAATATGAAAGATATAGCGGACTGAATTTCTAACATGTGCTATTGTACCTAACATCAACAGGTATCTGGTACATAAAGATAAACAATATAAAACGCTAAAGTTCACTAAAAGTTCATTAAATCAAATTAATCAAATTACGGAGTCAAGGTAACTTGAAGCCAGCAGCCAGACGTCCCTGAAAGCGCCCTTTTAAACCATTGCTCGGACTACAGCATTACCTACCAGCTTTACCATGTCTATAACTAATACTAACACTAGCTCCTTAAATACTAACCTATTCAATGGGTTTGGAGTCTCTGTATTAATAGCAATAACCACTAACATCACAATACGCCCAATAGGCTTGTGTACTAAATTTTAAAAACTGGTTTATTATATAGCTTAATGCTTATATTATTCCGAAACATCTATATTTTTGAAAAAAACTTACATTTACAATGTGTATTTTGCATTTTAAAAAATCAAACAAATTTCTGCACAAAAACGCTCCGGAGTGTCATGGCGTCTTGAATGACGTCACGCCGTGGCAAACATATGTGTTTGTGTAAGGACATAGTCAATGTTTTTATTTTAAAATGAATCCCTCGTATTACAAGGACTCCATAGTGCCTCAGTGTACAAGCACAAGTATAAATACGCCAGACAAATTATTCATCTAGGTTCCAAACGATCCACAATTACGAAAAAGTGGCAAACGAGTAGCGAGGAGGAATGATGCCCACTAAATCAAGAATATATTTTTGTGAAGATCATTTTAATGAAAGTATTTGACACAGTATAATCTTAGTAAAGGAAATGTACAAAACTACTGATAATTTTCCTCAAAAATAGTGGTAAAACAATAAAAAACTAGTTCAGTAAAGCGGCTGAAGAATTAGTATCCATGCCGAAGAATTAATAAAAATAAAAAATAATAATATTTATTCTATGAAAATGTCAACAACGTTAGTGATGTCAAGAGATGTTTAGCACGGCGTGACGTCACATTTTCTGATTGGCGTTCAATGTCACGTGACACAATACATATTTTTTAAGATTTTCTTTTCTAAAAATATTAATAATCTTTACGTAGTTTGATAAACTGTTTTATTTTTTGAAATCTCTATATCTTAATCAATAGTAAGAACCTCTAATCCATCCGATTCATTCTTAGTGGAAACAAGCCTATTCAGAGAACACATTCAATAATTTGAAGCTCCGTTCTGGAGACATCTAAATTAAATAAAATACGTATAGTTAATGATCTTGAACTAAGAGCAGATAATGATATTATTTAATACCATGAAGTATGTTAGGTTCGCGCGCTCAAACTACTAGTAAATAATAATAATACTATGAAACATAAATACATAATGACCTTGAACTACAAGCATATAATATAGTTTACAACTACAAAGTTTGGATTGTGATATCTATTTTATAAATGTGCCCTTATGTTGACGCACAAAATCATTGTAAGTTTTATACACAGTCACATAAATATTATCGTTTAATAAACGGGTCATTTAAACTTATCAGTTACTTTTATGGACCATTGGACCATATGTGAAAAGATCGCTTGAGTTTCACGTGGGCGTGCTGTTGTGATAATTTATCTAATTGTTTATGTTATACAAAAATAATTACCACAGATACCAGACTAGCAATTAGCTAAAATAAATAGGTAATTATCTGTTTCGTAGTTCAGTAATAATTGTTTCGTTTGTACAATATAAAAAAATGTTTTTGGACTTTTGGAGCAATTTTTAGGAAATAAAGCTAAGCAATATTATGTATATGGTTGGAATGTTATCTATGAGAAGTTTTTTGGTGGATAGCTGTGGATATAGAATAAAACCGGACAATTGCGAGTTAGACTCGCAAACGATTGGTTCCGTAGCATTATCTATAGAAATGGGGGAAAATATGCCTGTTGTATGAGAGCTCCATTAAACGTATTATGTTTTATTTTCATTTAATTAAACTTTTGTGACTAGATTACTTGAATATTCTGTAAATATTTTAAGCATCTACCTGTTGCCGTAATACTTATTACGATCGAGCAAAAAAAAAGTTTTGTTGAATAAAAGCTCCCATAAATATTAGCTTAATTTTGTTTTTAGGAAGTAGTTGTTGTGATAATGACAACAGAAATACATAATCGGTAGACACTTCAACTGTCTAACAATTGCGGTTCATGAGGTACAGAGACGGATTGACAGAGGTACAGAGAGACAGATGGACAGACAGCGAAGTCTTAGTAATACAGTCCCGTTTTACCCTTTGGGCACGAAAACCTAAAAAAAGGGCGATGAGATCTTCTAGTCAGTCTAACAGTTAGCAAAGTTGTATATGTTTATGAATATAATATCTTATATATAAAATTCTCGTGTCACAGTGTTTGTTTCCTTACTCCTCCGAAACGGCTCTACTGATTTTAACCAAATTTTATATGCATATTCTGTAGGTATGAGAATCGGCTACTAGCTATTTTTCATACCCCTAAGTGACAAGGGTTGATCACCCCAAACATTTTTTTTTAATTTTCGAACATTTTTTTTTTGTTTTTATATTTTTATAATGTGGCATTTAAAAATACATACAACCCTAAATTTTTACTCTTTTATCACCAACCCCTGTTTTTTAATACCCATTTTAGTAATTTAATCATTTTTCATCCCGCTCGATAACTGATCAATTATAGTCTTTTTAGGGTTCCATAAAACGGAACCCTTATAGGTTCGTCATGTATGTCTGTTTGTCTGTCTGTCCGTCCGTATGTTACAGGCAAGTTTTAGCCGAAACTGTGAGAACTACTCTGTTAAAACTTGGAAAGTAGATGTATTCTGTGAACCGCATTAAGATTTTTACAAAAATAAAATAAAAATAGGGGTGCCCATACTTAGAACTAAAACTCACAATTTTTTTTCATCAAACCTACACGTGTGGGGTGTTTATCGATAGGTCTTCAAAAATGATGTTGAGGTATCAAAAATAATGTTTGTCTACACTGAATAATTTGCGTGACAGACACTTCCAAAGTGGTAAAATGTGTGTGTGTCCCCTAAAACTAAACAAAATATATGATGTACATGCAAACTACCAACTAAAATTGGTTTGAACTCGATCTGATGAATAGTTTTTTTAGTACGTCATAAATACTTGGCTGCTTTTATTTGTAAATGTTTTTCATTCTATTTCGATTAAAATTTCCCGGAGCTTATGGCAAATCTAAAATCTGTAATATTAAAATGAATCGCAAAATGTGTTGGTAAGCGCATCACTCAACAACGCCTGGACCAATTTGGACAATGTTTTAAACGTTCGTTGAAGTTCAAGGATGGTTTTTACGGCGAGAAAAAAAAGAAAAATTGGCGGGAAAACTCTAAAAACAGCCCTTTTCTTTTTCCCATACAAACGTTTTCTAACGAAAATGTTAAGGCAATTTGAGCTTTATTGCTGTTGGGTAAAGTTCATATTAAATGAAGTGCTTTCCCATACAATAGTTTTCTAACTGAAATATTAAGGCAATGCTATGAAATAAAGTTCATATCAAATAACAGGCACTCGCTTATGTTTAAGCAATATTTGTGTGTTCCTAACGTCAAGGAGTCAATTTGCATTTTATTCAAAGTGCTGCACAAAGTTCAAATTCCATCATGTCTATCAAAACAGTTGGAAGATAGGAGGATCTAATGTCACGTTCCGAAATCCACTCAGAAGAAACTCAACAAAAGCGATAATATAGCGAACTAAATTAAATTGTATAATCACAAAACGTAAGACTCATTAGTACTGATTTTCAATTTGGTCGGCTTCACGATATTATTTACTTTGATTTAGTTGCGGCACGCAATATAAAATGCGTCAGTTTTCACGTCATTATATCAATCAAGTGTCAGTCAAACACAAACCGCGTTACCAAAAGTGTTTATTGACTAATCCACATAGAGCCATTAATTAAAAAAAAAAGTGTTTTATTATTTTGAATTATTGATTTAATATTCCTATCTGTGCAAAATGATTTGAATACACACGTTTGTGCTGTGGAGTGCAATATTTTTGGAGTAAAACTAACGGACAGAATACGAAACACCATATTGCGTTCCAAAACCGGAATAGCCGATGTGACTCAAAAAGCAGCCAATTTGAAAGTGGGATTGGGCTGGACATGTTTGCTGCTTATCGGATGATTATTGGGTCAAAATTACCACGCAAAGGAAGCCAGATTGCAAACGACGACGCGGCAGACCAAAGAAACGATGGCAAGACAACCTCCACAAATATCGGAAAGACTGGACTGTATTAGCCATAGAAAGGGAAATGTGGAAAGACGGTATAGAAGCCGTTGCCCAACATTGGGACAAGCCAGCCACATGAGAAATAAATATGAATACCTATTATGTAAATGAGATAGATGCAAATGAATTAAATTTCAAAATTCAAGAACAAATTACAGGCGAACTGAAGATTTATAAATCAGTTGATTCGATTCAAGATGATGTCGTCAACAACTGCCTAACCACCGGAATTTTTGAACTCGCTGGATTTTCCAGGATTGCCACCTCATACCTAATCTTCAAGTTGGATCGGTAGTTAAAATGTTATGAAATATGAACGAACCGCGTCTGTGCAACGGTACACGGTTAGCTATAAAAAATACTGAACAACGTGATAGAAGCAACTATATTGAAAGGAAAGTATAAAGGAGAAGACGTTTTGATATCACGCATCCCAATGATTCCGACTGATGCACCATTTGAGTTTAAACGACTACAGTTTCCAGTGCGGCTTGCTTTTGCTATGATCATAAACAAGTCCCAGGGGCAACCTTAACACGCTCAGCGCCAAGCCCTATATGGAAATACTACCACATTTTGACAACTTTTAATTTTTGTTTTTTTAGTGTTGTGAGTTGTTAAAATAGTATGGAAAATAATCACACCCCCTCCCCCGTCATCCCTTTTTTTTACCGGTGTGTATATTTTTTGATACACGTGGCCTGGGAAATACTTTAAGGTATATAGATAAACTATTCCCCAGGCCATGTGTATCAATAAAGAAACACATTTCGTAATATTATTTCTCTGTGTTTCTCTCTTGAATGCACATTTATTATTCAACGAATAATTATCTCAAGAAACTTACTATCACTCAATTCAGGGAACAAATAATTGTAGTTTTACTAAAACGGTTAGCTGGAGATGAAGTGCCATCAGCCCCTATTATGACAAGAAAACCGTCTAATAGAAAACATTATCTCATAAGTAACAAAGTTGGAGAGAAAATTGTACGCTGAAGATGTGTTGTGTTTTTATAGCACCTCTGCGGTGCTATAAAAAGTATGACAGGAAAGTTATTGGTGGCAAGACTTTCAGAGCTTACAAAATGCTCTGTATGTGAAAGTTTTCTGTGTCAAAAATGTTTCAATAATTTTCACTGATTTATTTTGAACTTATTTAATTGATTATTTAGTTTCTAAGTAACTTTCTTTTTTTGAATAAAATTATTTCAAGGTAATTTTTATTTTTCTCTTAATATCTCCTTAACTGATTGTCCGATTCCCAACCCAAAACCGCAATGAAACTGCATGAAGGGATTACATGCTTTTAAATGCTTATACGTTGAAATATAATGTTATTAACTGTATCAAGTTTCAACAGTATAGTTCTTATAGTTTCGAAAAAAATGGTTGTGACATAGACAGACAGACAGACATGACAAACCCATTAAGGTCCAGTTAGTACGTTTTACGGAACCGTAAAAATGGATCTTCGAAATGTATGTATGCTCATAACTTTTGAATGACTGCACCAAATAGGATGATTCTTTGTTTGTTATTGTCGGGACAAGATTTGTAAAGCAGAAAGTCTAGAAAAATAAATGTAGACGAAAAAATACATGGTGGTACGAAGTTCACCGGGTCAGCTAGTAAGTATATATTAGGGTGTCCCTTATATGGCAAAAAAAAAATTTTTTTAGAATTTCGAAACGCATACCCTCTACTTTTTTTATGAATGCTAAAATATACTTAAATACGAAATTTCGTATTTGTAGCATGATTGTAACCCGTGCCGACCGAGCTGTAAAGTTTATTAGAAAATGGTGTTTTGGCCTGACATCTTGGTTTGATCCAAAATAATTAAAATGCAACAAATAAAGTAAAAATTAGTAATAACAAAATAAGATCAACACAAACTTTTATTTAAATACAAATTATAATAATAATTAATTAGGGTGACCTCTCTTTGGTGTAGTTTTTTTACAGTCTGGATACAGATTTCTATGTTCCTGAACACAACGCAACAAAAACTGTTTTTGCTCTTCTTCAACCGTGATAAGTCCATTAAAATCTTGCATTCATTTAACAGCTCTTTCAGGAGTGTCATTTACGACCTTTCAAATAACTTATTCGTCTTCTAGCTTCCAAAAAAGTAGTATTGTCACCCCAACAAGATACATTCTCCCGAAGAAAACTGTCGTCGATCTGCAGTCGAGATAGAAATTGTTTACTTCTTTGAGTCACAAAATCATCCATCATCATAATATCTGAAAGAAAGAAAAAAACAGTCTAAAAAGCAAAAACTAAGCCACGAAACTTTGAAAAAAGAAACATGAAAATATTAAGCTTACTAAAGAAATTTTGCGTTTTTTCTTCCTTCGATGAGATATAGCGTTTGGCGGAATCTGAACTTTCATCTCTGTTTAAATTATTAATCGTTTTTGTCTTGGTTTTGAAATCAACTTATTCATCAAAGAGTAATAACATGACTGCTTCTTCACACAAATACCATAAATGATGAACAAACTTGCTTGTGGATGCCTTGGAACTTGTCGTGTCTACTTTTTCATATTCTTTTAGAGCTTTCAAAAAGCATAAGTCTTGGTTAGGTGCTTTAATTGACACTGTACATTCGAGCCAAGGTTTAGTATACTCTTAACTTTTTGAAAATTGGAATATCTGGGCTACTTGTAATTTGCTTTACCTTGGTTTCAAAAACAGCTTTGAAGACCAACTTATAAAAATTATGACGACAAGCAAAAAGCAGTAATTCCCTTTCTAAAGTCTGCTCCAAAATAGCACAAGCTCCACTGAAACGGCCAGTATTTTAAGCTGTTGTATCGCAGCACATTAAAGAAGTCAAAGAGTGCAGTTGAAATGGCTTTAGCTTGATGTTTTCCCGAAGAACTCTCTAATTTTGGCACTGCAAGAATTTGTTCTCTATCGTCAAATGAAGCAAGACTTGGCAAGCGTTTTTCTTTTAAACTTCATACATCCAATCCAGGTAATAGTTTTCCATCCCAATGGACTGTGACTACGTCAGGCAAATTATTCTGGAAGTCAGTTTTTATTGCTTCTGCCCTGGATTTTCTCGCCTGAGTACGATTTCGCTGAATCGAAGATTTGTTAATAGGAAAATCATCGGTGTTCAGACCAAGCGCTTCTACAACCGCATGGAGAATGTAAACTGAGTATCTTATGCTTAATTGGCATCGATCTAAAGCTGCTACCAGTTTAGGAGTCATGAAATTTTTCGTGCCTCTTTTAGAACTTTTTTCAGGGCAAGGAATCTGAGTACTAAGTACAGAATTCGAAATCTGTTCCTCATTCGAATTCTCCAGACATTCCAAGCTATCTACCGAAGAAGTACATGCAATAGCCAATAGCTCTCTTTGTTTTACCTTTCTTTCCTTTTCTTCCAATCGTCTTTGCCTAACTCGTTCTTCTTTCTCCGCCAATGTTTTGTCAGTTCCACCTAAGCATCCCGGTCGACCTGGCCTCTCTCTGTTTCCTTAAAAAATCTTTGTTTTCCTCTATCTTCATTCTGTCGAAGGCATCAGCATGTGCAATATCAAACAAGTTATCAAGGTCTTTTACAAAATTGTGTTCACGGTTCTTGAACGTGTCCTGAGTTTTTTTACAGTTTTTTTTGCAGCTCCCTCCAAACATGATATAAATCAACAAGTTTCTTCACGCAGTTAGGAAATGCCTTTGTAGGAATTCTGGCTTTTCCCAAAATATAATGCACTCTCTTATAACAAGATGCGCACTTTCACTAACAGTCAGCTTGACCTCACGTATATTGTAACATAAAACGGTGAGAACTTGTCGATTAGATGGTAATTTTGCACCATTTATCTGGTGGCTTGGCAGTCCGATAAGGTAAATATTTTGTTTATCACATCGTAATTCCACAGACATCTCCACACAATAATCAACAACGCACTAATAATGTTAGAAATCACGTATGAAATGACAATTGAAACTCGCAGTAACAGGTCGCAGCGCTGCACCCGCGCAATTGTATGGACAAGTTAAAAACTCAAGTCGGCACGGGTTATCGTTTATAAATCGGGCTAATATTTATTTCTGTACTTATATTAGGTCCATATAAAAGTTTTTAGAAGGTATGCGTAAAAATATATTGACATTGAATTTTAAGGGACACCCTAGTATATATATAATATAAAGTATATATATTTATAATATAGTATATAAGTTAGTTATAGAATACTTTTGAGATTTAAATAAAACAAACTGGTACCTACTATATTATAACTATTCAATAATTTTATTGATAAATACATAAAGTTGGAAGTGAATAACTAATCAAGGCACACCTAATCAGACAATATATTCTACAGTTTAGATGATCTTAGCCTTGATTCGTAACGCAATTGGATTGATGTCGATAGGGATCAAACCTCTTGGTCTCTTTCTGTTAATCCGTTTAGAATGACAGAGACAAGGATTGTCATTCTGAATTTGAATCGTTCGGAATGCGTTGTTGATCAGTACCCTTGTAGAGAGTATCTCTCTACTTAGTCTGTGCCTTGTAGGGCGAGAGCAGTGTGGAGTTGAATGTGCTAGAATGAAGACCAAAGTAATTCAAGAGGAAGGTTTATAATAATGTATAATACATGCATAAAATAATAAAAAACATAAATTAATTTTAAGGGTTTCTAATGTGATGTCATCAATTTACATTTTTTTTTTGTAATGCAGTATTACACCCCTTAAAAAGGTCTAGAAAAAAGTCCACGGCGATGTATACCTATCTCTTAGGGATAACCCATATTTTCATTTGTATATTTATCATATCAATATATTATATTAGTATATTTACTATAGTATCAGCTAGGCACCCTAAGCCGGGGCGGGTCGTTAGTTAATCATAAAAAAACATTTGATATTGTGACTAATAACAGTTATTATAATGATACCTAAGCATGTGTCCATTACATTTCCGTCATGTCAAGGGTCGCTCCCTTTAAAAATGGACCAATACACCATCCACAATAATAACTTGCATGCTTTTCTGAGTTCAAAACCGTACACCAAATGCGGTCCTCATATTACGCACACTCGACTTCATTCTGCGCCTGGCCTATTATTGATTTCAAACCTCTTCGTTCAAATCTTTGGAACATCAATGTGACATAATACTCGCTGTGTCGCCTTGATAACGTTATCAATTAAGCAGGAGTCAATAGTCATAGTAGGTACTCCACCCACTTCAGATGGTTCTCAATTAACTTTTATGGTCTTTCTATAGATAGTAACGACCACTTTATGGAGATTTATAATACTCACCGGATTATTTTTCTACACATCTACAAGTACATATTTAGGTTGTACGTTTTGTGATCAAAAACATGCCTTTACATAGATTTCTAGGTGTTAATTCAATTTTTACTTGACAATTGGACATTGTTAGATTGTATAGTATTTTTTTATACATACAGATTGGGATAAAAAGCTATGCTCTGTCTTTTAATCGCATAGTACACTTAGATATAGATATCTCATTAAAAATATAATTATCAGTCGTGACTTTACCAGTAGGTACACTAAAAAACGTTAACGTCAGACTTAACCTCCGGGGAACGGTATTTTAGCGTTATTTTTTAAATATTTAGCATGTTTAGACTAAAGCGAGTAATCAAATTATCTAAAGTGAGTACATAAAATAGTGTACACAGGGGGATAGGTAGCTAAATGTTTTGGCTTTGTAATTAGTACATTCTTAATAAGTAGTTAGCCACTAATTGGGGTTCCAATTAACTAATTCACACAGTAACAGCACAACACTATCCCACATCAGACTGTTTTTTTTCTTTTAGCTTAATCACAATAAAAGTACGTTAAACCAACCTGGATTTTAACGACTTACGCCCAAAAATGTGAACGTTGATCCTAATTAAAATTTATTTCCACAGGCAGCTTTGTCGTCGCTGGAGAAAGAAGCCAAAGAGAATGTATATGCGGTTCTAGACCCCCATATACAATACGATATTACTATTAACAAGCACGGAGAGCCGCCTAAATATTTATCACTCTCTAAACCCCTAACGCACCAAAGAACGCACGCATTCAATCCACACAACATAGTAAACGATATCAACAATAATGACAACAGATTCTCAACATTCAAATCGGGACCCCCTAGAATAAGAAGATCAAATAAAAGCAACCAAAGCAGAAATACACTCAATCATTCTTACACTTGCAAATCCAATAACGATGTAGAATATTCAAGAGATCCAAATTTTGGTTTGAATAAAACTGGAAGTAAGGGCACAGAAGCGAACGCACAAACTTCAAGGCACAATGAAAATAGAGGTTCGAAGAATTACTCACGGATGTATGAAAGGAACAATTCAGCAAGAAAGAGCGAGAATATGAAAACAAGCTTATCCAACAATAACCGTGCGTCAATCCGCAGTTGGAGAGATAAACTAGCAAATACGAAAAAAGAGCAAGAACGTGCTTATGACGAAGTTGAAAAAGGAAAAGATATATACAGTAGTGATGAATATAAACCACGACCTGGGAAAGTTAAAGAAATAGCTTCAAGATTTAATCGCAACAGCAACAATCAATCCGTTAATTTAAAAAGAGAACGACCAAAACCACTGCAGAGTTACGGAAATCAAGCTTACCTCGACCATGTGTTCCCTGATGCTGTAGAAGTATAAAAGTGTATAAAAAGACTAATAATTGAAAATGACATGACAATTGCGATCTCGAATTAGTGTAAATGAGTGTTATCGTAACTATTAAATGGATGATTTAGCTATTTATTCATGTATTCTACGCCATATCCACATGTAGTTTCTATGAAATATTATCCTTGTAAAAAGGATTGTTCATTTTCACTGTAAAAAGTACATTGCTATTAGATAGCTTATGCACGCAAAGTGCAATGGCACGTAGATTGTAGAATTTTTAGAGATGCCTGAAATAGTCAACTAGTTGTATAAGATGAACATCTATTTCATTTGACGAATTGTTAAAATTTTCTAATTTACTATGTTTGACCAGACCGCCGATAACGTGTTGATAGGGTTTAAAATGAAATGTATTAATCGATTTCATCACAGATGTAAATTACTGTATGTTACTGTGTATTTATTTGTTTTCCACATAAGAATTATTAAGGAAGGCCTACTTGGCATGGATCCAAATAAAACTACCAAACAAGAGAAGGCGGAGAGGGGAAATCATAGAATCATACATAAGCGTCGCCACTCTGCCGCCGTTGCGTCCCGCTTTAGGTCCTTGTGTCAAGGTCATGAGTTAAATTCCAAATAATAAATAATGTTATCTCGTACCTGTATTAATAGTTAAAATTCTTATACCGCTGCAATTTTGACAACTTTTAAATTAGATAATAAGATTTTGTATCCTTTTGTAAATGATTTTGTACTTAATAATTAATTGCATTTACATAATTATTTTAAGTCGTATTGTATTATTATATGTTATAATCAGTGACAAAGGCCAGTTAATTTTACTGTTCGGAAATTTAAGTTCAAATCTTGTGTCGACAGTTCTGTTGTATAGATTGTTAGTGTTAATTTTCTTTTGTGCATAGTCTTTTCTATTTTTGTTTTATGTTGTTGAATTTTAACAGTATTAAAATTACCGACAAACATGACGTTGTGTTTTATTTATGTTGTCTATTTTTGTGACACAAGCGGAAGGGCTAGTGTGACATAACATGGAACAGCTGCAAGTTCATAACTAATACAGAGATATCGTGAAAATTATCTTCTTTCAGAATTATTTTAACTATAAGTACCTAAGCATCATCTAGACTAGTTTATTATAATTATACTCTCAGAACGTAATACACAACATATTTAGCGTTTTGTTTAAACTATCAATAGTTTATTAGAAAAGAAAATCGCATCCTAAAATAAGTAAGTACCTACTGCCAAATTTAAAATTCTGTTAAAATTTTCATGCAAATTTTCACGTAAAGAGAACAAAGGACTATTATTATGGACGCCTCTCGTTACTAACAAACCAAATTACAATAAAGTTCCAGCTATATTACGAGTCTAATTTGAATTCAATTCAACTAAATTGGCAGTTCTATCCTTTTTAGAGCGAACACAAGCCACGAGCGATGTTACGAAATGGATCCTTTCAAAGTCAATTGGTTCCACAACTATGCGGCGAAAACAGACTCTCTGGCACTGTTGATATCTCTATCCGATATTTTTGTCATTCAATCTATAGACGTTGGCAAAAAACATCGTGCGTGAGATAAGCCTGCAAATAAATCATGTTTCTTACGAGTATCGGACGATTGGTGGTTTTTGTTATTTCGATATTTAGTGTAGTGAAACTTACGGAATGTGCATTGCAAGTGCGGGAAGAAAATATGTGTAAAACCAATAAGTGCATTAGTAAGTGCTGCCCTTTGGGCGAAGTGTATCGTCGTAAAAATAATAAGGGACAGTGTGACATTCCACCTGGTGGGACGGATTTAATTGACGGAAAAGAATTACCTTTATATTTTGCGACAACAGAAACTAGGAAGGTGAAGTATGCGGAAGAATTTACAGTTCTGACTGGGATCAACTGTGGAAAGAAGAACCCAACGCATTATTCGAAGTCGAATACTCCATTTTACATTCAAAAGGTTAGTTATTTCGCTTAGTAAATTACTAGTTATGTGCTATACTATACCCGCGGCTTATTTAAACTATTTACTAGTAGGAATTTACCGTAACGAAGTAGTAGTGGTGAGGACTAGGGTAAAAATACCCTAAAAGTGCTAAAAAATTAGCACTTTTGGAATGTCAAATTTATTCACATGTTATCAAAACGCATCGCAACGCATCAACCTAAGTTTCAAGCTTTCATAGCTTCCAAAAGGGCAACATTTTTATACAAACTTTCGTGTCCTTTTTCATGTAAGGGAAATGCATATACCTACGCAGGAACATTGCGGGACACCATGAATAGACATGGTGGCCCTGCCGACTAAAATCACCACAGGTTTCTCCGGCATGGACTAGGGTCAGGGTCGTAGGGTCATTTTTCACACTCACCAACGACCCTGAACCACTTGCCATTGCCCTTGCGAGCTCGCCTCCAAACCCCCGCTCCAGCAACGCGCCGAAAACCAGCGGTGCGCACCTCCTCGGGAAGGCATATCCCTAGGTGGGGTGCCGCATGGCCCTACGCCCCACGACCTCCAGTAGAGACGAGGTGCGAGCCAGATTCTCCTCCAGGCTCGCCTCCGTGTCCACTTCCGCCTGAGTGAAAAGGCGTTCACTCGCGCTCTTCCGCTTTACATGACCACTGACTATCCAACAGCTTGGCTAAAAAGGTCAGCAGCGAAAGATTGCCACATTGCAGCCCTTGTCCTTCTACAGAGCAATCTGCTAATCAGTGTGCTCGGACTATAAACTATCTCATTACAATATTTCATTTCAATCGATTCCGTATTTTAGGCGTGAAAGCGTACCGACATAAGCAATTACGTAAGCGTAAACAGACATAATTAATTTCGTATTATTATCAATAGAGAAGTAAGATTAATAAATTTATATTTCAGCTGCAAAAAGTACATTAAAAATTATTAATAATATTTTGTTCAATTGAAAATTAATTTTCGTTGCGAAATAAATTATCTTGAAAGTCTATTTAGACTATAGGAATTAACATAATAGTTATTGTCAATAGTACCTAATTATGTGATTATTACAGTGATTATGTGGAGGACCAAGGCCCTGATATTTCAATGTAAATGTATGCACCGTGTTCACAAGTAAATGATGAAATCATCACTCTACCATTAAAAAACAAAAAAATCCTGCAATTTAAATACCAGTGAGGCAAATAACCGTTTACATTATTGTGTACAACAAATATCGACTTGTCACTTTTTCCTAAAAAAAATGGTCTAGTCTGTTTTGAAAGTGAAGAATTCTATAATAGTGCCGAGCACTTTTTGAGGAAAATTATATGGGTTCGCGCCACCGACATGCTAATGTACCGCTACATCATACGCATACGTAGCGTCGGAGTGGTGGCGGAGCAGCGGAGCAGAGGGTCTACCGCCTAACAGTAACTGCCTTAGCTTTGATATTGCTCACTTATTTCTTTCCGCTTGAAATGATAGAGACAGCAATAGTAAAGCGAAAGCGGATTTAGTTAGGCGGTCAGAAGGGCGGGACAGACGCGTCTTGGATAGGTGAACTCTTGTGAGATCGCGTCACCAACATTCGTATTAGTGTATCTGTCATTAATATAAGTTTACACTTGACAGCCATACATCTCGCCTGATAATGCGCCTTTCTGTCATCTATCCCGATAATGCGGTCTCGAACCGATTCGCTCTAGACTTCAAAACAACAAGATTATTACTAGTCGGAAATACACACTCACGCTACACATTCTACAGCCTTGACGTTCTAATCACATAAATGGTGATACGCCTTCTCAAAGACTAAAAGTAGCAACTTTATACTATTAAATACTAAAACAAAGTTATGAGTTTTCACTTCTACTGGCAGTTCCTAGACTTTTCTTTTACAAAGGTAGTTACTCGTAGGTATAGTTGTTAGCCTGAGATGGCTTCTACTGTCTGTTGAACTTTGATAAATCCTTGTGGCACCTTTATGAAATACATGTCGAAAATTAGTCACCGCGATCTCCGTTTCGATTTTCGATCGAAAAGATATCGCCGCTGCCGAAAACTTGCCTGTCTATCCGAGATTTAACCAAAATAGGTAAAAAAAAAATATCTGGGATGAATTTTTTTGTATTTGACTGTGGAATAGAACGCCCCATGCCAAGACAATTATTCAATTGGAAAGCTCAAATCTCAAATGGACTCCATTGGTTGTGGTAAAGAGTAAGGACTGACCATTGAATGAGTATTAATTTGTTTCTACCTTTTTCTACATATAGAAGAAATAAAAAATGATACAGTGTATTGAGTAGTTTTTGATGTCACAATTGGAAAATTTATTTGAATTCAAATTGCAATATCTACGTGTTTTCTGCTTTATTCGTCGTTGGATTTTAGATGGAAAAAACAAGGGCACTATTGTAGTATTGCCAAGTCAAACAGGTTCATAACGTCCCGCAAAAGTCACTCCGGTCACCCATCCAAAGACCTACTATAAAGTTGTTTATCTTTAAATGGTGGAAATAAAAGTTTGAGATTTTAATTTATTTCTATCCTAAGTAATAATTTTAGGTACTAGTTTATGCTGCAGCTACATCATGATTTATTGTTCCGCATCACATCTTACCATTTATTATTTTATTCATAGTAAAAAAAAACCTTTGAATAATAAATGCATTTTTTTTAATTTTAATAATAATGAGCGACGAGACGAGCTGAACATGTGCCTGATGGTAAGCAACATGCCTGCCACATAATAGCACAGTGACACGCCGCTATTGTAACAATAAAAGTGCAAATCATTACCTAGCAGTGCACTGCGCTCGTTACCTAAAGGTCTAAGATGTTTTATCTCTATGCCTTATAATTTCACTGGAAACATTGCCTTTCAAACCGGAACACAGTATGTTTGCATATTACCACTTGGCTGTAGAATAACTGGCAAAGGTGTGGTACATCCCAAGGCGGACTCTGCAAAGAGTCCTACCACTACAAAATAAATTATTGATACTGAGTGAATTTTCGTATGTCTTTTACTTTTCTAAGAGTTGCATTGGCCCGCGTAGTGGATTAAGGCTTTCACTCTCTCCTTGTGGGAGAAGGTTTCGAGCCTCACCTATGAGAGAGCATGAAGTTGGTTGCTGATAAGTTTCTCCCGCTGAGCTTTCATCAATCCCAGTTAATGCATTGTATCAATTCTATTTTTGTTCAAATTGTGGGATAAAAATACACAAATGAAATTAGTAAACCACTTCACGCTAACCAACGTCCTCGATATGTTACACTGAGTCAATAAAATTTGATCTATATGAAAACGTCAGAAGTACCGATATAATGTGTACGTAATGCTCTTAGCTAACATTTTTATTTTTGATGTACCCCACCCATTATACACAGGCATTATAAGGTGTAATGGCAATATACAGGTGAGTAGTACTTAATTGTATTTAGTTTCATGAATACTATGTCTGGGTTATTAAAATCATTTTAAAATCAATTCCTTCCTAAGGTTACGTAGAAGAGAGCGCTTTCAACGATGTGACCGCTGGTTTTGGCACTAGGGCACTAGCTTTTATTGTTTGTCTTCTCCTGCACATACTCGGTGCCATAGAGTATCACTTTATCTATTTTAAATAAATGGCTACACCCAGAAGTGCAACTCGCCACTTTTCAGTTTCCACAATAAGATGCTGCTGCAAAGAAGAGGGAAAAAACCGGCCAAGTGCAAGTGGAACTCGTGCACGTGCAAGGGTTCCGTACGTTATTTTTAGTACTTGTTGTAATAGCAGCAATAGAAATATATAATATGTGAAAATTGCAACTGTCTAGCTATCACCATTCTTGAGATACAGCCTGGTAACAGACGGACGAACGGACGGACGGACAGCGAAGTCCCAGTAATAGGGTCCCGTTTTTACCCTTTGGGTACGGAACCCTAAAAAGTACAACATACTAGTGTCACTATTATAATTTGTACGTGTAGACCTTGAGTTGTTGGGAGCTGATACTAAGGGTCCTTTCAGCGTTAGGGCGCAGGCTCAAAGAGGATATAAGTATGTAGGTGAATTCCACTGCGGCTCGTTCCTTGAGCAAAGGAGCATTACCGTTCAACGTGGGAATGCAGTTTTAGCGTTGTAGGCACCATTGCTGCTATAGCAGTTCGAGTTTCGAGTTCGATTATTCGAGGGTTAGTTTTGAGGTGGAAATTTTGACATCGTATTTTGACTGTTCCTAATTATAATTAAAACTTTTAATTAAATAAAAAAAAGAAAATCCGTTTCGAAAATTTGTCCGCCGCACCGTTCAATTCTACTGTTTTTTATAAGTTCTAAAATAAATGATTCCCGTTTTTATTAGCAGCTGTAAGTTACTTCAAATAGATCAACTACTACTTGCGTCAGAGATGACTGTCATTAGACGTCTGCCGGTCGATTCTGTAAAAGTGAACTCGTTATCTGGTTCAACAATGTGTCGCTGTTATCACTTGATCCCGGGACACGTTAAAACTATTCATATTTGTGGTTCTGTTAATTCTGGTAAGTAACACGAGCCGCCCAAAATAACTTGACCTCCGATTTTTATGAGTCGTAATGATTCCTAGGTCAAGTTTAATAATAAGAGATACGAGCTCGCCGTCTTTTTCTTCATAATATTACGATAGCTGGCAGCTAAGTTTCGATAGGTGTTTGAGCCAAACTCAACACTTGTTACAAAGTTCTCTTATTATACCCCAACACGAAGGTGGAAGACCTAGCTGGTGAGCAGGATGTTTGTCCTGTGTCTGGGTGTTTCTATGTAGGTATTGTATGTATATACTTAAAATTAATTACATTTTATAATAAATACTAATAGGTACCTTTCTGGGTTCCAAAGTAGGAGCTCTGTTGGGCTTGGAAGTAGATATTGATGATGGTAAAAGTGTCGACGCATATTTATTTTTCTGTTTGTGTTTACATAACCTTTTCAGAGAGCGTACAATCAATCTGTTTGGCATACCACTTTGCTCTTTGTTCTATCAAACTTATTGTAGCTCGAAAAAGCTATATCGTTTCATGACTAACGTTCGGAAGACTCGGGTGAGTAGGTTTGACTCTATTTTTGTAATAAGAACGTCGTTTTTTTTCCCGATGGTTAGAATGTTGCTGTTTTCAAGTTGACATTGAATAGGGGTTTTCTCAGTTTTTTTAATAAAGAGTGACGAGACGAGCAGGACATGTGCCTGATGGTAAGCAACATGCCTGCCACATAACAGCACAGTAACACCCAGCTCTTGGAACATGAAGAGTCCAAATCATTACCTAGCACTGCACTGCGCTCGTCACCCTGAGATCTAAGTTGTTATATCTCTAAGCCCTGTAATTACTCTGGAAACATTTCCCTTCAAACTGGAACACAGTAATGTTTGCACAATACTGCTTGGCGGTAGAATAACTGGCAAAGGTGTGATCCTTCCCCAGGCGGACTCTGCCAAGAGTCGTACCACTACAAACGGCACGTTCTAGGCACGTTTCATCGTAGACCGTATCGCGGCCTAAGATCAGGTGAAGTGGCAGTGGACTGTAAACCCATAATAGTTAAGCAAAATAGGGAAATGTTGCCCTCTCTTGTTAGTTCCCACGCTATTTGTGAGGATGTGGTATCGACCATGAACTGGCTCGTTGTGGCTTACCTCATCGATTTTATTATCATGGCGCCACCACATGACGACAAGAAATATGTTGCACGTGACCTATACTACCTAATATATAAAAATAAAAAACTGCCATATGCTTTGGATTCAATTGATATGTGTACTAGGCACGTCTCTCGATTTATTCCGTCCAAGGCAACGACCCCACAGTTTGAGAAACTAGTGAAAAAACTTGGAAGTGTACAAATTATTTTAAGCTATCACGCTATCACTACACTGGTATTATTAATTACGGGTGTTTATTGTGATCTAATAGTGGATTTAGCCCCGATATTCCGATATCGTTTCATGTACAATGTCCTCGGATAATCACTAATTCTTAAATAGCAGCGCTGATTAATTTTAATATGTTTAGGTACACTTGACCGCCATCAGGCCTGATGTGAAACTATGACGCGGTCTACGATGAAGCGTGAAGCGAATAAAGGGCAAGGCGGTATTAGATCATGCAGATCAGTCGCACACTCTTCGAAATTTATCCAATAAAAACCGATAATAATCAAGCAATTTCGCGACGACATATAACGATAATTTATTTTGGACTAGCGGTCCGCCCGGCTTCGCCCGTTGTACATTATATTTATATAGAAACCGTGACCGTGGCCACCTTGGCCAGTAATCTATCAAAGCTTCAGTCCACCTGACATTGCTCTGCTTGGCAACGTCTCCAGCCTAACGCAAAATGAGGGAATTAAAGGAATGCTTTGCCGATGACTCTCATCTTCGTCTGACGTCAGATTCCACTATTTTAGAAGCATTAGCAAAAGCAGCCCATTAGGTAAATGTTCTCACTGTAGGAACTCGTAGTGTTCTATTGCAAGGAGAGAGTTAATCCCACAATCTACCATATTAGCCCATTGCGAGTTGGAAGATGACGCAAAACCTCGAAAGATTCTTGAAACATGTTACCTCATGATGTTTTCCGTCGCCTTAAAATCAGCGTTGACGACAAACTTGTACATAATATGAACTTTTGGTGTTACGCTTAGAAGCGCAGGCGAGATACTCACCTACGAGCTACTGGTTGTAAATCGCACGTTCGCACGTTCTAGGATTTTCGGTTGTGCGAATTTATACCTTAACTTGACAAAATGTTAGAAGGAACGCGTATTTCCATTCTATACAACGCCAGAACGCAGCCATAGGAAACTCGCTCGCGTATATATTGTAATGTTGTTTTAAAATCTGTTATTACAAACCATACAAGCGTTTTGCGTACTGATCGTGTATAGTTTGTAACGTGAATGCTCGCTTCGCGTCTTTCCATTCTATACAACGCCAGAACGCAACCATAGGAAACTGTTCGCGTTCGAGTATATTATATTGTAATGTTGTTTTAAATCTATTATTACAATGCATACAAGATTTTTCCGTACCGATTGTGTATGTTGTCGATCCGATGAGGGGCTATCACTGAGATTTGACTCTGGGTAGGCTCCCGCCAGAAACTCTGCGGTCAGCCCTGAGTGTCGCTTCTCCATACTCGACCTGAGTCCACTACGTATGGCTTGCTCCACTCAGGACCTCCCTTGAGCTTCTGGCTCCCGCATTTTATGTATATTATACACTTTAGGGGTAGTAGCGACAAGACTAGGTGGAGTCGGGGTGCTCCGAGTCGGATCTGGGAAACCAACATCTACAATAAATCAATTAAGAGCTAGGTCAATAAATCAAAATGGCGAGCATGCAACAATTGCTCACGTACAAATTGTAATTTTAGTGTTTTGCGCGCCTATTCCAAAACATACACGATTAGTCCGTATGCGTACTGGCGCTGTATATTTTGGAACAACATAATACTTCTACGTTACTACAAAGTATACGCCAGTATTTGCGTACTGCTCTTGTATGGTTTGGAAGAATTTAGTAAAAAACGTATTTCCAATCTATACGTGACTAGTTTCATACCCTTGCGTTCTGGCCTTGTATAGAATGGAAAGACGCAGAAAGAACATTTCTTTTTCTGTGTAGAGTTTTGTGTAATTTAGTTCAGAAACGGTATTAAAAATTGCGAAAATGTGAACATTTTAATCATAATATCACAGTAGTTTGCCTAAATTTAGTCGTGAGCCAGTAGTGATACCATTAGCTGTGAAAGTTAATGAAAAGAACGTAGCATACAAGGTTATCTAGGCATTCTAACTAATTACTTTGGTTAAAGGGTTTTGTGTGTTACATTTACGCGTAAGCTTTTATGGGTAGAGTTTGGATAAGTATATGTTATAAAATAACGTTGTAAGATTAGTCTGAAATTTGGAACTCAGTCTGGGATAGCTCTTAGGCTTTTGTCTCGAAAATACACATTTTCTTAGGTAATCGTCTTGTTTCAGTAATCTGTGTAGGTAATAGCCATTTTCAAAATAAATCGTGGACAGATGCTAGTTGTATATAGATTTTACACAGAATACCATAACTTACACTATAAGACTAACCCAGATATGCATTTTTTGTACCATATTTGTAATGTTGTAAACAAAACTTTCATGCCTTACTCCTAACCTAGGAGCGTCAAAATAATTTGTTTGAGGGCTTACTGCACTTAGCAAAAGTACACAGTGTCTGTTTGGAGTCAAAAGGTCACTCATCAAGGAATCTCAGAAACTACAAATCCTATGAATCTGAAATTTTGCATGTAGGTCCCTTTAAGCACGTAGGCGCTCGCTAAGACGGGGTTTTGCGAAATTTAACCCCTAAGAGGGTGAAACAAGGGATGAACGGTTGTATGATAATTTGTAATTTTTAAAGTTATCAAATTTTGTATCTAGACACTTGACACGAAGCAATTAAATGTTTGTTCTATCCATTTTGTAATTTCAAACTGTACGGGGGTGAAATTGGGGCTGCAATGGGGGATGAATGTCAATATGGAAGTTCCCAATCGTTGAAGATAAAACCATGAAACTCTGTATATAGACACTTGACACGAAGCAAGCGAATGTTTATTCTAGCAATTTGGTAATTTCAAACTGTACGGGGTGTAATTGGGGTTGAAATGGGGGATAATTGTCAATATGGAAGTTCCCAATCGAAGATAAAACCAGGATTTAATTAAAAAAAAATGCGAAAAAATGTATATTATTATTATTTACTTACTCTTTTATTATTTTTAATCCCCAAAGCAAAGTTACGGGATGTTTTAAGTTTGACGTGTCTATTATGTATGTTTTTGGGTTTGTCTGCCTGTTGCATCGTGAACGCATGAAACAACTTTTTTTTTTGTTTGAAAGTTGAATTAGTCAGAAATGTTAGTAATATTTCATTCTTAGTTATGTTTTATCAAAATAGGTTCAGCAGTTTCAAAGTCATCAGCCTTGTTGTTTGCTAGGGTAGGACTCTTATATGCATATGTGTACTTGCTTTCCTTTCTAACATGCGTGTGATCTAAAATTTGAAACAATTGTATCTATTGTTTTTTTTTATTTGTTCTATGTCTAAGTGTTTCCATGTACCATAAGGATTTATGGTACATGGTATTTTTAATTAAATGTAACGAGACGAGCAGGACATGTACCTGGTGGTAAGCAACATGCCTGTCACATAACAGCACAGTGACACGCAGCTATAGAAACATGAAGAGTCCAAATCATTACCTAGCACTGCACTGCGCTCGCCACCCAGAGATCTAAGATGTTATATCTCTATGCCCTGTCATTTCTCTAGAAACATTGCCCTTCAAACCGGAACACAGTAATGTTTTGCACATTACTGCTTGGCGGTAGAATAGTGGTGGAATATCTGGCAAAGATGTGATACTTCCCCAGGCGGACTCTGCTGAGAGTCCTACTACTACAAATATAGACAAACCATCAGACGCCGTTAACGAGGAGGATGTATCAATACAAAATAACCTTCTCGAACGTACATTTTTCTAAAATAGACAATCCGTTTAGAGATGGAAGTGAAAACAATTAAAAACACAACAAAAGATCCGATATCGTTATAATAAAGCTTGTATACTATAATCGAATTGCACGTTTCGAAAAATCAATCGGTGCAGTCACGCATGTCGAAGCTCTCGATAACAGGTGTATTGATAAACTACTGTAAGTTCCGCTATCAGATAACACACAGCCATGCTATTATCAAACGTAAAGCACATTAAGTCGAACAAGATTAGAACTTTTTACGTAACATACTAGTAAAAGCAGCTGACTTTGCGTCCCCATAGCTGGGGTTCTGAAGGTGAGCTGAATGCATTGGTTTACTCGCCATGTTTTCCTTCACCGTTAAAGTCAGTGGTGATGAAATATTCGTCCTCCTACACTTTAAAAAATACTAATGGCGAGATTCGATCCTACTTTACCTTACTGTGAAATCAGACGTTGTAGCCACTAGGCCACTACTACTTCACGTCGTATTAATTTAAAATGTCAATGTTTGGATGTTTGTTGCTGAATCACATCGTGATGTATAAGTCAGAATGGGTTAAAATTTGGAACATAGTTAGGTTGTAGTCTGGAAAAACCGTTACACTTTATGTTTTAGGAAAATATAACGGGAACGGGAACTACACAAATAAAAACCGCGACTTCACAAATGTTCTGTTCACAAATTAATAAGTAGGTAAGTATTTAGAAGACTAGCTGAACCGTGCGCGCGTTGCTACGAAATATTTCATACTAGCAGCGCCCCGCAGTTTCACCCGCATAGTGCCCTTTTCGTTATTTTCCTGAGATAATAAATAGCGTATATATTTTCCAGACTTTATTAGAAACCTAAATGCAAAATTTCATTTAAATAATGTAGGAAAATGCAAAAAAAAAATATACTTACTAAATTTGCACCCTCTTTAGTCTCTTAGGGATTGAATTCATAAAAAGAAATATCAGCAATTATCATTATTAGGAACACAAATATAACATTTAATTGAAATAATTTTAAAAATCAAAGAATTTGCAAACTAACTTTGTACGGTCCCTTAAGGTGCGTCCCCCAGCAAAACGAGTTTTTTGTCCAGTTTTAAGAGATATCTACTCATTAGCCAAAACAAATATCAACTGGTAAAAAATACATTAAATTTCTACAACTTCTTGGCTTCAAAATGGTAGTTTTATTTTTTTGATAATGAACTTATTGTTTAAATAATCGCCTCACAACGAAACCATGAAAAAATTTAATAATTGTAGTTATCATGCATCTCCTCGAAAATCGTTCATTATTTTGATTTTGTACTTACACCAACGGATGGACAATTCTATTACAAACATTTTGGTAGTTTTATTTTTTTCAAAAGGCAAAAATCTGATTTTATAAAGAGTTTATTCTAAAATTTGAGCGTAAAACAGCGACAAATCCTACTGTTTCTCTCTTGCTCTTTCTTGCGGTGTGCGATAAGGTAAGAAATACTCAAGGTCATTTGCTCGGGGTACGCCCTTAAAAGACAATTAAAAAAAATTACGTGTTCCATGACTTTCAAAGAATAACCTTCATACTGAATTTCATTCGAATAAATTCAAAAACTGCAAAGTATCATACCAACTTTGTTACCCCTTGTGGTGTGAATTTTCAAAAACCCATTCTTAGTGCTCCCCTATGTTAAAAATCGCCCCTGTGCAAAATTTCAAGTTTCTAACTCTCATAGTTAAGGCCCTGCGTTGATTCGAGTATGTTAGTCAGTTTCTCTTTTTATATAATACTAGCTGAACCGTGAGCGCGTTGTTACGCCATCTATCGAAAATTGGTCGTACAAATTCCATGCTATCACGCAACGAAAGTTCTCAAAAAGCAATATTTTTTCCCGTTTTTGTTACATTTTTCATTCATGCTCCGCTCCTGTTGATATGAGCGTAATGTTAAATAACTTATAGCTTGATAAATGGACTATTCAACAGAGAAAAAACCTATTAATTCGGACCAGTAGTTCCCGAGATCCTTGCGTTCAAACAAACAAACTCTTCAGCTTTATAATATTAGTATAGCTATTCGCATAGACACATTTGACGCATTGCAAGAAGTGATAGAATACGTATAATTAACTAAGTAGCGCTGGTATTATAGTGAAAGGAAAAAATAACACACTACATACATGCCCACGGGACTCCTCCATACACTAATTTTATTAAAATATGGCTATCTTTCAGAGCAGACAGTAATAAAAATTTAGGTTTTAATCGTTTTCGTACCATACGATATTATCTTTTGGAATATAATTTATTAACTCATCACATAGGTACTATCTTGATGATTGCGTATATACTGACTTTTCTAAAGCTTTCGACAAGGTCAGCCATAAAATGTTAGTTCTCAAATTATCGTCTCAGTTCGGAATTCATGGTAGTTTTTTGAGGTGGATAGAGTCATATCTTACTAGACGTAGTCAGCTGGTTGCAATCAGGGGCTTCTTGTCTACACCTGTATTAATAACATCTGGAGTACCCCAAGGTTCTCATCTTGGGCCTTTGCTTTTTATCGCTTTTATCAACGACCTTGTAGACAAGCTTAATAACTCCTGTCTATTATACGCAGACGACCTTAAAGTCTTTTCTCAAATCAACAATATCAGAGACGCGGAGATCCTTCAGTCTGATCTAGATGTTATTTACAGATGGTGTGAAGTTAATCGTATGGTTTTAAATATTAATAAATGTGTAATGATAACGTTCACAACTAAAGTTAATAAAATACTGTTCAATTATAAAATTCAAAATAATATGTTAGAAAGAAAGACTGTTGTAAAGGATCTTGGCATTTTGTTGGATGAAAAAATGACGTTTCGCAATCATTATGATCATATAATTAGTAAGAGCACTAAACTCCTGGGCTTTATTTCTCGGATTACGAATAAATTTAAAAAACCTACAAGTTTTTTAAATCTGTACTATGCCCTAGTACGGAGTGTTCTAGAATATAATTCTGTTGTATGGTCACCACATTACGAAGTGGATAAGAGGCGTATAGAACGAGTACAGAGCAAGTGCTTAACCATACTGTGCTAGAGGCAGGGGCTGCGGCGCCAATTGCAATCTTATCCCGACAAACTTGCTAAATTTAAAATGCAAACCCTTGAATCTAGACGTGCTTATAATGAATTTGTCTGCCTCTTTAAGATATTGCATGCTCATATAGACTCCCCCACTCTTCTCTCCAGAATCAACATTAACATCACCCCTAGAGCCCGCGACTATCATGCTAGGAATTTTTCGTTGCAGGTTTACACCAATAATACGTCATTTTATAACCCTATAGTGAGAATGTGTCGCCAATATAACGAAATTCATAAAAAATACCACGACACAATTGATGTATTTCATAACAAAATGTATAAATTTAAAAATGAACTTAGGAAGATAGTATTTACGCCATATGTTCGCTAAAGTCGATTTTCATTATTATAAAGTTTTCAAATTATAACGTATTTCTTGGTTGCGTTTACATATTTTAGTTCTGTTATAGTTTTAGTTGCATGTAGGTATGAGTTAAGTTAAAGTTATTGATTTATAATTATTGTATGTATTTAATTTAGTGACTGCCTCAATATTCTAGTTAAGTTGTGTGTGCATGCTTTGGATAACAGTTTAGAACATCACAATATTGTAATTTATCTGTTATTTAACATTAACTGTAATCTGTTATGTACGCCTAATTAAATAAATAAATAAATATCTTCATAGAAGGCACATCCATTTCTTTTTCTTTTGTCTACATTACCAGATATTATAAAGCTTCAATTCATCATCATCATCAGCTGCAAGACGCCCACTGTTGGACATATGCCTCCCCCCTAGATTTCCACAACGAACGGTCCTGTGCAACCTACAACCAGCGGTTTCCAGCGACCTTTGTGAGGTCATCTGTCCATCTAGTGGGAGGCCGTCCAACACTGAGTCTTCCGGTTCGTGGTCGCCACTCGAGAACCTTTCTTCCCCATCGGTTGGCAGTTCTGCGAGCGATGTGGCCTGCCCATTGCCACTTCAGCTTGCTTACTCTTTGAGCTATGTCGGCCACTTTCGTTCTTTTGCGAATATCCTCATTACGGATTCTGTCACGCAAAAAGACTCCTAGTATAGCTCGCTCTATAACTCGCTGTGTGAGTTTGAGCTTTGTTATGAGGCCACAGTTAAGAACCACGTCTCAGCTCCATAAATCATCACTGGCAACACGCACTGATTGAAGACTTTCGTCTTCAATATAATTGTAATTGCCACTTGTGGTGCTAGTTCATAAGATTTTACTGTATTTTTTTTTATTTGTCTGTATCACAATAAAGAGTTTTCTATCTATGTACCTAAATATAATCTAAAAAAAAATATCAGGCTGTAAAATAAAATGTTTGACGTTTATGAAATTATGAGATGAAACAATCATTTATACATTAGCAGCAGCGCACGGTTTTACCCACGTAGTTTTCGTCGTTATTTTACCGCTTTGTAAAGTAGCCTACTTATATGTTATGTTATTCCAGACTATAATCTACCTGTGCTCCAAATTTTATCCCGATGCGTTCAAACGTTCCGACCATCGAGTCGATTAATCGAAGACGAATAAATATCTAAACGTCAAGACTTGCACATTTATAATAATAATAGGATTTCCCCTTACACAAACATAAAACTTAGTAAACATGTCATTCTAATAACATTGCAAATGCGAAAGTATGGATGTGTGGATGTTTAGATGTTTGGATGCTTGCTGCTTGATGACCACGGAACGGCTGAACGGATCGGATTGAAATTTGGAACACAGTCAGATTATTGTCTGGAATAACACATAGGCTATTTTTATCGCGAGAAAGTTAGCGGGAACGAGAATAAGGCGGATAAAACCGCGGGAAGCTGCTAGTAATTAATATATCTTGTCACCTTAAATGCAATAGGCAGTTGAAGTCAAAGTCAAAGTTCTTTATTGATAAATGTAAAATTTACACGTCAATTAATAAAAAAAATAAACAATAGAAAGAGCATACAAATTGTATACGTTTTCAAAGTTTGAAATTAAAAATGTTCGAAACAAAATTAAAAATTTGCTGTGCCAAGACCAATACTAACATTTTCAACATGCCTTTAATAATTAAAAATAATATGTACAGTGAATAAATTCTCACAACATTCGTCTTTATTCGTACAAATTGTAAAAAACCCCAAACGGTAAAAATATTCAATAGGTAATAACTAACTCTGAATCTGTACAGGCAAGCGCACGGATTGTTTAACTTCGACTTATTATTTTCGATTCGCGTTAAGTACTAGGGCTCAAAGTCATTAGTTAAGTACTAAATCACGGTGTACAAGGTGCGCTTCAAAAGAAGTTGCTTCTAATTTTCTTTTACGGTAATTTGAGATCATATTCCCTGCCTGTCATTCATTAGGTGCAATATTGCACTGGGCGATCCTAAATCTCAAATATTAGAGTTTGATAGCAGTATGATGAAGTACGAGTAGGTACCTACATTTATCACACAGCTCTCAATTTAAGTAATGAAACCAATTACTTTAGATTTAGTACAAAGGTTACATTTAATTAAAACCCTTTTGAAACCCAATAAAGAAGTTCTTCCACCTTGATCAAAAACATTGTTTCACTAGGTAGATCGAGTCTAGTCTATTACGTTTCTGTAAATAACTCAATGATAACTTGTATTGGAATCAGGGGAAAAAGTTTCTCTCGTTACGCTAGCCGCCATACTCGGATTACAAAGCTTTACTTTAGCTAACGTTTGATACTAGATTAAAAAAAGTAGTATACGTCTGACTACCAACTTTACTAGCATGGTAAAAAGCGACGTTAGGACTAAACGTGTGAGGACTAAAGGGTAGCATGTATTCCTTAAAAATACTTATTTACTCTCGACTTGAAGACACCCAGGTTGTAGATCTCAGGAAACAAGGAAGACAGCAAGGTATTCCAAACCCTGGCTGATCGCATTGAAAAAGTAGAACTGAACCTTTAAGAACGAGCCGGTGGTAGGTCCACTAAGTAAAGATGCTACTTACCCTAGTTAAGAATGGAAAAGGTGGAATTAGGTTCCGATATTATGAATACTTTTGACGTCATCAAGGTCGAAAATTTGTACATCCTTTTTAACTTTTCTTAAGTTCTTAGTTTGACAGAATTGCGTAAATCATAAAAATAAATGTTTGAAAAACGACAAGTAACAGTAATACGATGTAAAAATTAGGTATTTTCTCTCGTTTTAGTTTCACGGCAAATTGTAAGCTCGCTAATGTTTCAGAGCAAAACCGTGAAGAGACTTAACTACTTATATAGAGTTGGCAATAAGCGAATTGATCAAATAACATGACAAAAGGCACAAGGACATGATTACGTGACAGCAATCATTTGGTTACGTTATTAAAAATTCGTGTCACGAACGGCAGTTCGCCGAAACTTTAGCATTAACATCTCAGAATACACTAATGAAACAATATTGCTAAATACAGTCAGAGTATTGAGGAAACCGGTTCAACCCACAATCGTTAATTACACAGGGAGTAAATTAACTATTTTGGCGGATGGGGTACCCTATCGTCAGAGATTGGGTGATATTATCTACTTACCTACTAACACCAGCTTACAATTTTATCAGCGTAGTCCCGTTCCCGTATTTTTATCGTACTCGCAATAAATAGTAGGTATGTTATTCTAGACTAAAATCTGTGTTTCAAATTTGAATCCCATTCGTTCAGCCGTTCCGTAGTTATAAAGTAACAATCTTTCATGATGATGATGGATATTAATTGATAATATTTATTTTTTCTTTTGCCCTATGTTTCAGATAGCATAACATAACATACCTACCTACATAGATAGACTACAGGCCCGAACAAAATTTATGGGTCAAATGAATCACCAGACCTATGTGATAGGAGGGTATAAGGTAATAAGATTCAGCACTATGCCGTCACTTGTAAGCTGTCCAACTAAGTGCAGTCAAAGACGAGGGGGGGGGGTACAAAAATCATGCAACTGCACTCAGTTGGAAAGCTTACAAGTGACGGCATAGGGCATAGTGCTGAATCTTGTAACTTTATACCCTTCTATCATCCTACATCATAGGATTCCTGGTGGTTCATTTGACCCATAAATTTTGTTCACGGGGCTGTAGTCTAAGAGTCAAGTCAAGAGGGAGTCAGCTTCATCTAAGTGAGCACGCTTCATCGTAGACCGCATCGTCACTTAACGACGTAACATTAAGAGAGATGACGGTCAAGTGCAAACCGAAGTTATACTGAAAAAATACAAATTTATTAACAAGATGACAAACTAAAAGCATTCGTTTCAAATGAAAACCGCAGGTCGAACGGCGTTAAATGAATTGATAGATAATATTTACATATCGCGAGCCACAACGTCCCTTGAATGAAACGATAACCTTCGGGTGTGGAATGGGACAAAGCGACAAATTAATTATGTAAAGGTGCTTAACGTTCACGTGCGAGTAATCAAAATAAGATATGGGTTACGCAGGATGGAGACCTATACTTAGGACTAAGTCGATAGGAACGTTTCTACATAATAATATGTACAAACAACTTTTCCTGAACTTTGGAAACGACATTGAATTTCAAAATTTGAATTTTTAAAGTAAGTAATTCGTGTTGAAACGTACGCCTATTTTCAATCGACTTCGCAACAGGAGGAGATTCTGAATTCGACTTTGTTTTCTTTTTTTACGTAGGTATTTTTTTTTTAGTGTTAGGACTCTTAGTAAAGTCCGCCTGGGGAAGTACCACACCTTTGCCAGTTATACTACCGCCAAGCAGTAATGTGCAAACATTACTGTGTTCCGGTTTGAAGGGCAATGTTTCCAGTGAAATTACAGGGCTTAGAGATATAATATCTTTGATCTCTGGGTGACGAGCGCAGTGCAGTGCTAGGTAATGGTTTAGACTCTACATGATCCAATAGCTGCGTGTCACTGTGCTGTTATGTGGCAGGCATGTTGCTTACCACCAGGCACATGTACTGCTCGTTTTGCCACTCTATACTATAAAAAAAAAATTGTGACCTGTGTACCTAATCTAACAAGTTATTGACACAAAATTGGCAGTGATAGGAACTGCCGATAGAAGTGAAAACTTTAAGATTTTAATATTTATTTATTTTGGTTCAGAAAAAACAGTACTTAAGAAAACATGTTAGTGTCTACTTAATTTACAATACACAAAAGCTTATAAAACAATTGTACACTGGTACCCACACTAGGTCAACCTGTGTCGTGGGTACCAGGTTTATCTATTTTACATACAAAGAAAGTATTTTTTAGAAACTTATAACTCAGAATTTGATAGCTTACCTTGAAAACTACACGGGTGTAACCGGAGGGCGTGAATGAAAATGCGTCAGAATTTCCCATTGGCTCGCGCATTTCTAGATGGCCATGCCATGTTGGCGTGGCCACGCCGTTTCAGCATTTCCCGTTGGCTGATGCATTTCTAGATGCCCAATCGCCAAGGTCCCAAGTTAACCCGAAGATTTCTTATCATACCCGAGCGTGACGATAGAGTTCAATTTACACCCCATAAAAAATCTGTCTAGGCACGCCTAAAGAAGTTTCCACTTCAAAAAAGGTATCTACTTCATAACTTTCGACTAGGTGAACAATTTTGATAACTTTTTTTTTCGGTCAAAAGGGTAACTTATGCATATGTATAAAATTATTAGATAAAATTAATATAACAATTTGGCAAATGAATGCGTTGAATAATTCGACTGAAAAAATGAATAATAAAGGTGCTGACTCTAAATGTGTAGCAACAGCTTAGATGCTTGTAATCTAAGCTGTTGCTGGAATCTATAATATTGATACGTGAAGCGAAATCTTTGTAATATTGCGATTATAATGAACGGATGAGTATGCAATTTAGTATATCAATACATTTTTTTAAAATTATACTCCTAAAATACATCAATCCAATAAATTAAATTCAATTTATTTATTCGACGATACCAATTTCACACGCTACCATGTCCATACTTATATAACACACTTACTATTTTGTTTATTGGTAAAGTGGGTGTTCAAAAATAGAATACATAGATTATTATAGCTTTATGGTCGAGTTTCGACCACTTTCAAAATTGTATGCTCATTTTAGTGGTATAATATTTTAGTTTTAATGGTAGGTACTTAAGTGCTTAAGAGATTATTTTTAATACGCTTATTGCTTACCTCGATGTGTGAACCCCCGTGTGTAGCTCAGACAAATTATTTAAATACTCTGAGGTGTGTGTGTGTATTGCTCACGAACAACTAAATCATTTTAGGTGTGTAGTTTTGATACGAAAATTAAATTTTAACTTTTTCATTCAAACAGAGAACGTAAGAGTGTCAAATTATAGTCAAAATCACCCTCATCTTTAACATTGTTATTGTTTGCACGAAACCGATTCAGGTACTACCGCACAACCTGTAGTGGTAGGACTCTGTGCAAAGTCTACTAGGCACCACACTTTTGCACGTTGTTATACCGCCAAACGGTAATGCGCAGATATTACCTACAATTGTGTTTCGGTTTCAAGGGCAATGTTTTTTCAGAGAAGTTACAGAGCAATGAAATAAATCGTCATACATATGCCAGCTGGGTGACCAACGCAGTACAGTGCTATGTAGGGATCATGTCGCTGTGGGGCACTGTGCATTATCTATTCTATGACTGTGCTGTAATGAGTAGACGTGTTGCTTACCGTCAGGTTTTCACTATTTGGGAAACAAACTTTGGCATGTCATACTTCCGCAAAAGTTTCCGCAGAGCCGGTTCATGGTTTTATCAACGATTGGGGGCTTTATACTTTCATCCCCCATTTCAATCCCAATTTCATCCCTATACAGTTCGAAATTATAAAATTGATGGAACAAACATTTAATTGCTTGCGTGTCAAGTGTCTAGATACAAAATTTGATAACTTTGAAAATTACGAATTTTTATACAACCGTTCAGTCCTTGTTTTACCCTCTTAGGGGTTGAATTTCGCAAAACCCCGTCTTAGCGAGCGCCTTCGTGCTAAAAGGGACCTCCGTGCAAAATGTCAGATTCCTAGCGTTTGTAGTTTCTGAGATTCCTTGATGAGTGACTTTCCCTTTTACATATATATATATAGATATTTAGATACAAATTGTACGTTGCCTTTAAAATAAATAATAGTATCATAGTCAAGATAAAACTATTTGCTAAATAAATAATGAACACAGAATAAACACAGAACAAAATCGAGCGCCATTTATATAAAGTTGTACTCGAGTGTCCTAGGTGTGGTAAAGTCTAGGAAAATATTAAAACCATTAAATATATACGCAGGATCCAAGGGAATAACAATAATTCGTATGTGTTTCGAGTAGGGACTAGACCAACCTTTCCGTTAAAATTACTCCCTAATCTCAAAGGACAAACGAACACTGCCATTTATCCAGCAAATTACAACACAGCTAATAGAAAAAAACAATTAAACAGCCAAATGTCCGAATTTTTATTCTATAGAGACCATAAATATCCGTAGAGTTAATTTATCTAACAAATTAGTAATTCCGGTCGGCTTATCTAAAGGGTAGGGACACACAATATTTCTTGTCAACTAAATGGGTAGATATTTTACTGAATAAATATAACATAATGAATGAATGCTACCTTTGATAATATATTTTTTATTAAAATTACTTACTTAATTATTATCTCATGATTATTATTATTTAATTAAGTATTTATTGATAAATATACGTGATACCAAAGTAAAACGCCATGAACGTTGACATGCCATCATACAGGAGATACATGGAGTTCCTATGAATATAGGTACGTCAATTTACATTTTATTTTTATAATATAGATTAACGAGACAAGAAGGTACCTGATGGTAAGCAACATGCCTGCCACATAACAGTACAATGACACGCAGCTATTGGACCATGAAGAGTCCAAATCATTACCTAGCACTTCACTGCGCTCATCACCCAGAGATCTAAGATATTATATCTCTAAGCCCAGTAATTTCTCTGGAAACGTTGCCCTTGAAACCGGAATACAGTAATGTTTGTACATTGTTTTGCTTGGCGGTAGAATAACTGCAAAAGGTGTGGTACTTCCCCTGGAGTCATAAAATCAAATGGCTACGTCATCCTACAAGCCAACTTCTATTATATATAGTATAATATATGTATATTATAAAGTATAATAATAGGTAAATATAATTTGTGTGAACTAAACCGGTACATACTTTGTAAAGAAAACTATTTTTAGAATCAGGATACAGTTAAATAATAATGCATACGAAATCGAGTTTCTTTGTTGTTATTTGTTTCGCTCTGAGATCAGACGTAACCGCGTCTTTCCATTCTATACAAGGCCAGAACGCAAGGGTATGAAACTAATCACGTATAGATTGGAAATACGTTTTTTACTAAATTCTTCCAAACCATACAAGACCAGTACGCAAATACTCGCGTATACTTTGTAGTAACGTAGAAGTATTATGTTGTTCCAAAATATACAGCGCCAGTACGCATACGGACTAATCGTGTATGTATTGAAATAGGCGCGCAAAACTCTAAAATTACAATTTGTACGTGAGCAGTTGCATGCTCGCCATTTTGGTTTATTGACCTAGCTCTTAATTGATTTATTGTAGATGTTGGTTTACCAGATCCGACTCGGAGCACCCCGACTCCACATAGTCTTGTCGCTACTACCCCTAGAGTGTATATAAAAATGCGGGAGCCAGAAGCTCAGGGAGGTCCTGAGCGAAGCGAGCCGGCGACCTCCGTAGTGGAGATCAGGGCGAGTATTATGGAGAAGCGACACTCAGGGCTGACCGCAGAGCTTCTGGCGGGAGCCTACCCAGAGTCAAATCTCAGTGATAGCCCCTCATCGGATCGACAACATACACAATCGGTACGGAAAAATCTTGTATGCATTGTATTAACAGATTTAAAACAACATTACAATATAATATACTCGAACGCGAACAGTTTCCTATGGCTGCGTTCTGGCGTTGTATAGAATGGAAAGATGCGACGCGAGCATCCACGTTACAAACTATACACGATCAGTACGCAAAACTCTTGTATGGTTTGTAAGAACAGATTTTAAAACGATATTACAGTATATACGCCAGCAGTTTCCTATGGCTGCGTTCTGGCGTTGTATAGAATGGAAATACGCGACGTAACCAGTAATGGAATACATACGACGTAACAAGTTCTAAGTATGGAGGGCAACCCTATTTTTTTTTTGTAAAAATCTTAATGCTGTTCACAGAATACATCTACTCACCAAATTTCAATAGTGTAGTTCTCATAGTTTCGGCAAAAAGTGGCTGTGACATACGGACAGACAGACAGACAGACATGACGAATCTAAATAAGAGTTCCGTTTTTACGTTTTACGGAACCTGTTTGTTTTAGACACGTAACACACACAAACAATACGAAAAAATTGATAACAAAGTTTTTTTCATTTGGACTACGGCAGGAACTTACTTTAGACAAAACAAAGACTATTTAGGCAGTTAGTTCACTAATAAAACACTTTTGACTTTTGTCAGACCGGTTAGTAATATTACATGTCACACAACATAATTATGCTTCTTGGGATTAAAAACGAATAATAAACATGAAAAGTGACGAGCATCCATTAATTCTAATAAATTTATTACAAGTATCGTTAATTAAGGTATATAGCTTGCGTTAAACACGGCAATAAAACCGTTGTGGGTTTTATTTCCTTTAGTATTGCCATTATCTCACGTCATTTGTTGGCGTCATAGAATATGTACATAGTCAACGATTTAAATAGTTTTTTTAATAAGGCACTGTTTCTAATTATTTAGTTATTAAAGTATGTAAACTCTACTATAGTTACTTACAAAAAAAAATGTAGTCAATCTCCAGCATTTTTAGTTTTCTCTAACATCGCTTTAATTGAGTATTATTTATCAACAAAATAATTGTCTCAAATGTCATAAGTTACGGCTGATCTAGTCGGGAGAAGGGCAACAGGGACTCCGAATCCAATAGTTTCAATCCCACGTAAACCATTGTTATTGAATATATATAGATGACACGTGCTCAATGCCGCTAACTTAAAAACGGCGAAGGAAACATTGTGAGGAAACCGGCATGCTCCTAGATTATTTCGAGGACCTGCGTTATCCACGAATCCGGATTGGGCCAGCATGGCGTATTAACGTATTATTGCCTTGACTCTGTACATGCGAGAGAAAACCTCGAATCCCAGCAGTGGGAAAGCTTAGTGAGCTGCTTATGGCTGCGCGACTGTTGTATGTCTACTCTGTTCCAAATATATTTACTCAAGACGAGCCAAAAATGTATGATTTTTGAACATTTTTTTTTTCAAATTCTACAAACGTTAAAAGAAAAAGTACTGCTACATAATGATTTGGAATACGATGTATAGTAATCAAACCTCATGTAAATGTTTGTATAACGAAAAAAAAATCAAAGTAAAAAAACTCACAGTGACATCATAGAAACTATGACGCAGTAAATTCAGATTTGATTGCAGCTTCGTATGACAAAATACAATGGGAATGTACCCTGTTACGGAGATATGATGACTCAAAATGCACCTTGTGGTATTTGTGGCTTGTGTCAGGCACAAACTGACCGTTTTTTAGGGTTCCGTAAAACGTAAAAACGGAACCCTTATAGATTCGTCATGTCTGTCTGTCTGTCTGTCTGTCTGTCTGTCTGTCTGTCCGTCCGTATGTCACAGTCACTTTTTGCCGAAACTATGAGAACTACACTGTTGAAACTTGGTAAGTAGATGTATTCTGTGAACCGCATTAAGATTTGAACAGAAAAATTAAAAAAAAAGAAAAATTAGGGTTGCCGCCCATACTGAGAACTGAAACTCAAAAATTTTTTTTTCATCAAACCTACACGTGTGGGTTGTCTATCGATAGGTCTTCAAAAATGATATTGAGGTTTCTAAAATCATTTTCGTCTACACTGAATAACTTGCGCGAGAGACACTTCCAAAGTGGTAAAATGTGTGTCCCCCCCTCTAACTTCTAAAGTTTAGTAAGAAAATGAAAAATCTAAAAAAAATATATGATGTACATTACCATGTAAACTACCAACGAAAATTAGTTTGAACTCGATCTGATGAGTAGTTTTTTTTTTAGTCCGTCATAAATACACTGTTATTGAAACTTCGATCAAAGTTACAACGAACTACAAAAACTATGTGTACTATGTATATTATGTTACTTGCTGCAACGGAACCCTTCATGGGCGAGTCCAACTCGCACTTGGCCACTTTATTTAATTATAGAGTGGTGAGACGAGCAGGACGTCTACTCTATTTCTACGAAAACGTAATTTCGAAATAAACTCGCGACTTTCCAACTCCGATTCTAATTCGATCCGTCATTTTGTCCGTTTCAATGTTCTAAGCCTACTCTAATTAGAGTATGTTTAGAACATTCAAACGTCAAACAATGTTGTATCGGACGAAAAGAAGTAGAACGAGAGCAGGAAAGTCGCGAGTTTTTATTTCGAATTTACGTTTTGCGTAGAAATAGAGTAGACGTCCTGGACATGCACCTAATGAGTAAGCTACACGATTACCCATAACAGCACAATGACACACAGCTATTGGAACATGAAGAGTCCAAATCATTCCCGCTGCACTGCGCTCGTCACAGATACAAGACTTTGTAGCTATATGCCCTGCAATGTAACTAGAAACTAAGCCCTTCAAGCCGAAACAGTGATGATTTGGCATTATTGCTTGGCGGTAGAATAACTGGCAAAGGTGGTACCCTGTGAAAAGATATAACAAAACGCATTTACTCATTGTACCAAATAACCACAGTAATAATAATAAATAAATATTGGTGGACAATTCACACGCAACACCATCTGACCCCAAACCAACCAAAGTTGTATGATTGCGGCCAGATAGCTGATATAATACTTTTATAGTTTTTTTAATACATACTTATTATACATAGAAACACTCAGACACAGTGCAAACATTTGAATTCATCACACAAATATTTTCACTGGGTGGGAATCAAACCCACGACCCTCGGCTTCGCAGGCAGAGCCACGAAGCCCACTAAGCCACGAGGCCAGTCGAATTGATATTATTAGCGCGGTTAATGACCGTGACAGCTTCAAACAACGTTTGATGTAATTTGAAATAATAGATACTTATCTCTGTATTACAAATTGTCTCGTTCAGTTGGTGTGACGTCACAAACGTCGGAAATATCGTGTTTTGATTAGCCTTGAGTGAGGCTGCGGTTCCACGGAGCGGAGCAGAGCGGAGCAGAGCGGTGACTAGCAGCTGTGTTCACCAATCACATGGCTTGAAATCCACATACTATTATTTATATTATGTATACTTGGATTTCAAGCCATGTGATTGGTGAATTGCGGCACAGCTCGTCTCCGCTCGACACGAATATTTTGAATCAATTTAAAAAGGAGTTTTCTCAACTCGACCGCACAGGTATATCTTTTGTTTTCATTTATATAGTATTTAAATTGGTAGGTGAAGAGATATCACCTTAATGGTCCGCCAAAAAATTCGGACAATGGTTTTACATTGATAAGAATTTTCACAAGTTTTTGGTTAGTCAACCAAACCAAAACCGAACAAATTAAATTAAAATTCATTCATTTCCAGAAATATACACGTAGATTACAAATTAGACAATACAAATACTGTTGACAAATTAGCTCCACATTTTTTCCAGGAACAAATCAAATTTTTAACACATCGTTTCAGAACAAAACTTAAAATGAACTATAAACTGAAAATAGTATTAGTAGTGGTGTCTGGGGTATAGACTTCACAGTCTAAATAGTAGGGTATGAATTCACATTTATTAACTTAAATAGGTATGTATTTGTTTTTTAAAGCAATAAATAGCAATCTTATCAGTATATCAGTAAGAATGTTTGTTGCTCAATCACATCGTAAGCACTACAGAGATTAATCTGAAATTTGGAACTCAAATGCATTACAGTCTGGAATAACAAATAGGCTACTTTTAATTCGAAAAATATAGATAATTCACTTTCTAAATTCTAAGCAGACAAAATCACGGACAGTTACCAGTAATACACAAAATACTTATTCTATTATTATTGCTTAGTAAATTTATTTTTAGTACATAAACAAATAATAAACGTCCGTTTTCATCACACATATAATGTTTGTTGTGGGTGAGAATCGAACCAACGACCGAGGATTCTATGAGCACACTCACAGCATTTTAGTCACTAAGCCGCAGTCAAGAAAAGAATTAAATGAAAATATCGTGAACACCAAGCTTTAGTGGAGCTTATATAAAATCCGATTGATAAATGCGAAGTACAATAAAGTCGAGTTGACCAACACATTTCGCGTTTAGTTGCCGGATGCGCAAGACGCGTGCAAAACAAGATATGTGTAATTTTATAACAATATTTATACTCGGCTGCCTTGTCGCTCGCGGCGTCTGTGAACAGTGCAATGATCTACAAACTATAAATGATAAAGACATCAAAACAGTGAATTTAAGCAGTTCCTCTGAGATAACGTTCTCCAATTGCAGTTGTGGTGTTGAGAAATGTTTTCGAAAGTGCTGCCCCGTCGGTTCATATGTAGACATGTCTTCAAGAATGTGTGTAAATAATTTTACAAGTGATTATTTGTATAATAATGGAGTTGATATTTATTTTCACAACTTTTTTAAGAAGAATGTGGATATTCACTCGTATTCTGCGTTTGTGTATGGGAAACCGTGTGAGAGGGTGTATTTCGAAGATTTCAAGTGGTACTTACAGGAGGTATGAATACATTTTAAATTGTTATTATCTAGTGAAATACATTATTGTTTTTGTTTGAAATAGCTGAAAGTAGCTGATTGATTAAAGCGAGATTCTCAGGACCACATTAAGATGACGCTAAATGAAATGTAGCATTGTGTATAACATTTTTTTAACAGTATAGAGTGACGAGACGAGCAGGACATGTCCCTGATGGTAAGCGACATGCCTGGCACATAACAGCACAGTGACATGCAGCTATTGGAACATGAAGAGCCCAAATTATTACCTAGCACTGCACTGCGCTCGTCACCCAGAGATCTAAGATATTATATCTCTAAGTCCTGTAATTTAACTGGAAATATTTTTCTTTAAACCGGAACACAGTAAGTAATGTTTGCACATTACTGCTTGGCGGTAGAATAACTGGCAAAGGTGTGGTACTTCCCCAGGCGGACTCTGCCAAGAGTCCTACCACTACTAAAATAATAGTTTTTACACGAGATCCTGTAGGAAAACCATTTCTGAAGACAAACCTAGATTTGTTAACAACATAACAAAGCCATTCCGCAAAGTCATTCCGCATAATAACGTTTGGAAATTAAAAACTTACAAATCATAATACAATTTTCAGAAGAATATGAATAATCGGCAATCGTAGGAGGGAATGAATGAGGTGACGTGAAACTCGATAGAGTGACGATATAAATATGGACGTATGCAGAGTAAGCTGAAATTCAAAACATGCGATAGATAGAGCTGCGTCAATTGCGTGACATGGAAATAACAAATACATTTAAAATTTTATTACTATTATACGCCTAGTCCCTGACTCCCGAAGGATAGTGGATTACAATGGTACAATGTACATCCTACTAATATTATAAATGTCAATGTATGGATGTTTGTTGCTCAATCACGTCCTAACGTATGAAGGGATCGGACTAGACTGAAATTCGGAACACATAGATTATAGTCTGGAAGAACACATAGGCTACTTTTTATCCCGGATAACAACGGGAAACTACTAAATAAATCTATACTAATATTATAAAGCTAAAGAGTTTGTTTGTTTGAACGCAAGGATCTCGGGAACTGCAGGTCCGAATTGAAATATTACCTATATCTCTATTGGATACTCCATTTATCGATAAAGGCTATAAGCTATTAAACACGCTACTATCAACAGGAGCGGAGCATGGATGAAAAATGTAACAAAAACGGGGAAAAATATTGCGTGTTTTACTTATTGAGTGCTATCGTTGCGTGACAGCATGGGTCTATCTTTTAAAGGTTGCGTCATCAGAACCTAAGATAACCAAATATGTTCAAAATTTGAACTGGTACGACCAATTTTCGATAGATTGCGTAGCAACGCGCGCACGGTTCAGCTAGTAACCTATAACCAGAAAGTAGATTGAGATGATTTACTCGTATCTAAGCCTAGTTTTGTTTAAAATATCAGTACAAGTTAAAATTGTTTCACTTCTAGCAGCTGCTGCAATCATAAAACACGATCGTTGGCTAATTACAGGGATTTCTCAGTATATATTCATCTTTATTCAGGTGCCTTTTATCAGTGCCGGATCTAGGGGGGGGGGGCGCCAAGTTCAGGAGGGCGCCAAAACTCGCCGTTAATAAACAAATGTGCAACTCAAAAAGACTAACTTATGACCACAGAAAAAAATATACTTGCACAAGTATGACGTATTTAAAATCATCGTCATAATTTCCGATCCAAAATTATCATTATGAATTCTTCTTTCCTCAATTTGGGGGTGGCTAGGTATCGGTTTCGAGACGAACCTCTTTACCGGGGCTGGATGCCTGAATACACTCCGGGGATAATGTGGTGCAAGCTTCTGCATAGCACTGCACGGGTGAGTATAAGCACTTTTGCGAAAACTATTTCTTATCTGAACGAAACTATTTTCTTATCTGTGCCTTAACGTTCTCGTAGGCTGCGTCAAGGCATAGGGGTTCTATATTCACTAGGTTGGGTCTCCTATGGAGTCATCGCCTCTTTTCTTTTTTCCTGTTCGGCTAGGAGATCACGAGGGAAAGTACGTTAGGTACATACATCAGAATGGCATGAATGGTGTGGCGGATGTTCTATCGGTGTGGATGTGGCCCATAGTCTGCGTAGTCAAGCACACCCCGTGCCAGACTAACCACACCTCCACCGTTTCGATGTTCAAATCTTGGGCGATTACAACATTTCATAAGTACCGGCCGGCTTCTGGAATCATCCTCAGAGATATACTTACTATAGATATTATACTTTACTTGAAGTCTATTTTTTTACTGGTCGCACTATAGGTAAGACGCGTACGAATTTAGGTCTAGTATATGCCAAGTTTGATTCCTAGCAGCAACTTGGAGCCCCAGCAATACTCGACCCGCCTTCGTTTGCTAGACTTCGTAACTGGACGTTTACTCTATTTCTACGAAAACGTAATTTCGAAAAACAACTCGCCATTTTCCTACTCTCGTTCTACTTCGTTTCGTACGATACAAATTGTTTGACGTTTAAAAGTTCTAAGCATTCTCTAATTAGAGTAGGCTTAGAACATTTAAACGACGGATCAAAGTAAAATCGGAGTTGGAAAGCCGCGAGCTAATTTTGAAATTACGTTTTTGTAGAAAGAGAGTAGACGTCCTTGTTTGAGAGTGCATACTCAAGTCTGCGTTGATGTGGGCGCTCATTTGACTGTGCGTCCTGATACCTGATACCTGATACCAGCACATGATAACAACACAGTGACACGCAGCTATTGGAACATGAAGAGTCCAAATCATTGCCTAGCACTGAACTGCGCTCGTCACCCAGATATCTAAGTTGTTATATCGCTAAGCCCTGTAATTTCTCTGGAACCATTGCCCTTCAAACCGGAACACAGTAGTAATGTTTGCACAGTACTGCTTGGCGGTAGAATAACTGGCAAAGGTGTTGTACTTCCCCAGGCGAACTCTGCTAAGAGTCCTACCACTACTAATATCTCTAGGTGACGAGCGCAGTGCAGTTCTAGGTAATGATTTGGACTCTGGTTTTGATTTGTCTCGTCTCGTTTCGTCTGTTTTAAAATGACGTTTCTTAGCTAGACATGTATTGTCATCAGAACTCAGAGCGTGTGTAATCGAAGACCAGGAAGTGGGTCAAATTAAGATTTCAAGGTTTTCTTACACACATTGTTAGTTACAAGTGAAGCTAATAAAAGCGTGTTAAAAATAGCGAACAGTTTGCCGTTAATTACGTTAAAGATGACATCCTGTGGTACATTACATGAGGTAAATTATTTAATATAATTTATCGTCATTTACATGAGGTAAATTGATTTATTATAATTGGCAGATTAGTGAACATAAACAGGTAGGTATATTTAGGATGAGTACATATAGATTGCAGGTAGCACCTTTTTACGTAGAGAAAATGCATTGACGCATACTATTTCACCTTCAGTCGGGTTAAGTCAAACGCAACACCATGAGTGGGATCCCTACCGACTAAAATCTCCACGGGGTTCCGTTTGCCGCATACGGCGAGAACGCAGGGACACTATCGTATTCTCCCGCGAACCCGAAACATTGTCTCCGGGCTGACTGAGAATGACTGACCGAATCATCACCGAACACCTAAAAGTCATTGGGATCACCTCGACGACCAATCATTGAGTAGGAGCCAGACATCCTCTCCTCGCGTCTGGATGCCCTTGGTCCCCTGCGCCGGGCTAAATGTTCGGCCCCATCGCCTACTACCATCCGGCCATGGAAGACAATGCACCTTTGGCGGTTATCTTACCGCCATGCAGTCGAACAAACATAATTGAGTTCTGGGTTGTAGGATGTTTCTAGAATAATCAATGGGACAGAGATAAAGTATCTTAAATCTCTGGGTGACCAGTTCAAATTAGTGCCACGCAGTAATTTTTATTCTTCTAGTTCAAATAGCTGCGTAACATAATGCTGTAACAGGCAGGCGTGCTGATCACCATTAAGCGCAATATTTTGCTCGACACGCCACTCTTTAGGGACTGTCGATAGAAGTGAAAACTCATTTTATTATTAAATAACAGTAATGTTGTTTAATATTTTACCTTACGTTTGTCGGTGATGAAAAACCCAAAAAGCGTCTAACGTGTACATATTGCTATACCACTACAAGTCGATGATGCGAACCCATAAGATATTCCTCTGCCAAAAAATGTTCAACGCGACTCAAGAAGTTTTGGACTTCAAAAGCCTGAATTTCAATATTTGTAACGATTTTTCGGTTCCTCTTACTTCAAGAGCGAGGTCGTCATCTTACCCTGTGGGAAACTTTATTCTGCAATTCGACAAGATGTTCAGAAACACAACGAAACATTTTATATTCTTATGTATTGTAGTCCTCTTTTTCTAGTATTTTCGGTTTCAAAATGGGTTCTTTGCCCGAAATAAAACTTTATTGTTTATTATTATGTGAAATGAACTGAAATATTGCAGACACCAGAATGTACTTTACCATACCATAAATGTACCAAAAATGGCAGCCTTATTACTAACAGCGATAGACAGAAAACAAACAGACCTGGGACATAATTTTTGAAGTGCGCACGTGTGCTACACCGAATACGAAATACCACAATGCGTTAAGAAAGCGTAAGAGCCCTTATGACTCAAAAAAACAGTTAATTTAGAAGGGATTGGGCTAGGCACGTTTACCGCATGATGATCGTTGGACCAAAATTACCACACATAGCCAAATCGCAAAGGACGACGCGAGAGACCAAAACCACTATGGGGAAACGACCTTGACGAATATTGGAAGGGGTGGCCTGATTTACCCCGTCGACAAAGAAAAGAGAAGAAGGGAAAGAAAGGCCTTGGCCCAACACAAGAAAAAATCGAAAAATAGCGTTCGTCAGAAATCAAAATCGAATCAGATTTTGGCATCAGATCAGAAAACTTCTCCGAATTGAGCTATCGTCACATTTCTGAATACTGTTTACATTATTAGCCAACTCCATAACATGTGAGACACCATAATAATATTTTTTATTTCTAATCAGTATTTGCCCCAGATTTCGTTAAATTATAAAAGAAGGTTCCTTAATGTTCAAAGTATTCTTAGTGTTAATGTCTTATCGAGCCGCCCTGACTTCGTACAGAACAATGCAACATAAAATGTAACGCATAGTCAAACAGTGTTTAATAATATCACGATTATCATTTGTCTGTATTGTATAGACAGTTGTTGTTTCCTTTGACAGTGCATTAAACCAGCAAACATTCAAACTTCCTCATTTATATTATTAGTAAGATTAATATGTATGCAGTATTGTCTAAGTAATTTGTTTTCATTTTTTCATACTCGTAAATATTAATACGTCTTCGAAGTCCTTTAAAAGATTTTAATCGCATTCATTACTATTTTTTGGCTCAAATTAAGTTTTTTAACTCCCAACCAATAAAAGGGGTGTTAATAAGTTTGACGTCGATGTCTGTCTATATGTGTGTCTGTCTGTGGCACCGTAGAGGTCAAACGGATAAGCCAATTTCGATGCGGTTTTTTTATTTGAAGGTTAATTTCCGTGCTTGAGTGTTCTTAGCTATGTGTGGTTGACAAATACACTATGACAAATTTAAAATCCAAGATGGCCGCTACCACAAAATGGTGAAATACATTTCTTTTTTCACAACTCCCTCAATATGGGCATCAAATAAAAGGGCTTGACTAGACTAGACATACAAATTGCAAATCCGAGGTAGTCGGGGGTTCATCAAAATTTTTAATTTTGTTCTTGTTTATCAGTTTATTGTATAAATTTGTATCATACAGTTCCCTTGAACAAGTTTTTGTACAAAAACTTATTTTTTAGCGAATAGTTACAAATATAATTACTTTTATTATTCTACGTTTCTTTCTTAATTATTATTAAAGTTTTAATGTGTACCATTTAATTTGTTATTTTAGGCCCAAATTAAATAAAACTTGCAGGTGTTATGCAAGTCAAATAGCTGATATTTCATGAACATATTTAATTTTAAACGTACATTTATATGTATATACATAGAAACACTCAAACACAGATCAAACATCCGTATTTTTCACACGGTTTTTGTACTGCGTGAGAATAATAATAATAATAATAAATATTGGTGGACAATTCACACACAACACCGTCTGACCCCAAACTAAGCAAAGCTTGTGTGATGGCGGCCAGATAGCTGATATAATACTTATATAGTTTTAAATACATACTTATTATACATAGAAACACCCAGACACAGTGCAAACATTTGAATTCATCACACAAATATTTGCACTGGGTGGGGATCGAACCCACGACCCTCGGCTTCGAAATCGAACCCTTGTCCTACCCCTTATTGGACAGACTCGCTACCGACTGGTTGGACTGCAAGAAGTCAGTTGTATCGTTTAATTATTTACAACCAAACACTCCCCTTTTTCTCCCCTTTTTATCTTGTCCCTTTTTCTATCGGACTGCTCGTAGCTCAAGAAAGCGACATTGTTTCATGATTAATGTTCCTAAGACAGGAACAAATAGGTTTGACTCTACATTTGTGATAAGAACGTCTAGGTATAGGAATGAGCTACCAGAGTGGATTTTCCCCGATAGTTATGTTCTTGGTGTTTTCAAGTCGAGAGTGAATCGGTTTCTTCTAGGTAAGCACGCTTCATCGTAGGCCGCATCGTCGCTTAACATCAGGCGAAATGGCGGTCAAGTGCAAACCTATTCAAGTTAAAAAAAATATTCAAAGATTACGAAGAAACTTTTTATCAATGTCAAATTAGTGTCCATTTCCGAAGTCTATTTATGATTCAGTCCCTGACCTATAAACCTAGAAACGGATAAAATAAAACAACATGCAAATATCCTGATGAACAAGTTACGATGTCATCCTACTAGCATTATTGACACAGGAAAATTAAAAGTAGACGTAACGTAATAGAGTGTATTTCAATCACACATAAAACAAAAGATATCTTATACCTTTAAACGAGCAATAATTGTATAATATAATTATATATAGAATCTGAATCTCGGAAACGGCTTGAACGATTTTCATGAAATTATGTATGCAGGGGGTTTCGGGGACGTTAAGTCAATCTAGCTAGGTTTAATTTTATGAAACGTATTTTATGCGCGTTTTTAGACAATGAAAAACTGTTACATTAGACATTAGAACGTGACGGTAAATTTCGCCGCCACGCGCGTCAGTTTGAAGTCACTGGTCACGAAACGGGTTCGAATCCAGACGGCTGCTTGCTTTTTTTTTCTAGTTAATTCTTTTCTTTTTGTATATTTTTCATATTATATTTAAGTTTTTATGACAAAATCTATTACTGGGAATAATATATTAATTACTATATTATCTAAGTATACTCAGTGTTTAAACCGAGTAAAGCTCGGTCACCCATGTACTTATGATGATGTGCCACATGTACTACTTTTTTAAAGTGATGACTTCGGGAGCGTAAGCCCCTTTGTTACGTATACGTAACGCGTTACGGCGCCATAGCGTTATAGCTACGTGTCACTGTGCTGTTATGGGCAGGCATGTTGCTTACCATCAAGCACATATCCACATAACACATATCCAATTCGTCTCGTCAAAAGAGTGACGAGACGAGCAGGGTATATGTGTTACTCGAACAAATTTCAATACCATATTACAGGTGATATATACTGAAGTGTGATAAATTCAAAACAAAGAAGTGTACAATATGTTGTCGCAAACTTTTTAAACTTTTAAAAGGATAGCAAGTCCACCACAGAACATATATCTGTTCTGTGAAGTCCACCATACATAGTTGTTGCATAACTTGAACGATTTAATGAAAGCTCACAAAAAGTCATAATTTGTCCGTTTTTTTCCACTGAAACTCCGCTTTTATTAATCGTGGCGATGTTATACATATAGCCTAAAGTCTTCTTGGATACTTCTGCAAAAAGTCCTACCAAATTCTATTAACTACTAACATTATAGTATATGTGATGAGAACATTTAGATGTTAGTTGCTCAGTAACATCGGGACGGCTGAACTACAAATTATGTTGAAATTTGGAACATAGTTAGATAATAGACTGGAATAGTACATAGCCTATTTTTATTGCAAATAAATTACGGGAATTGCGCGGATCAAAGTGCGGGGCTCTGTTAGCTATTCATATAATTTGTTATAATGTAGGTACCTAGGTACTCACAAAACTCTATTTGATACCCGCTATGAGATGAATTTAAATACATAATTATACAGACAATTATGTGTTGTGAGACTGACAATGAATTATCGTTCGGGTGTTTTAAAATAAGCTCACTATCATCGTCCGCAGATAATAATTAATTTTAAATGAAGATTTGTAATTGTTTGTCGACTATTTGTAATTCAACCATTAAACAATTTTAATGTACGAGTACATTAGCATTATTTACTATGAGTAGGTGTAGCATTCTTTATTGTATATTATACTAGCTTTTACTCGCAAGTTCGTCCGCGCAATGAGGCCGTACTACACTCATACCAATTTACGTTTACTAGAAACAGCTTATATTATTTTTATACAATATCATCAAAATCAGTTCAATGGTTAAGGTGTTAAAGCGTAACAGGGAGACAGACAGAGTTACTTTCATATTTATAATAGGTATTAGTATGTATATCAAGTATCTAGTTGAAAAATTTCTTAGTGTTATCTTCAACATTGATGAACTTCCTCATAAAACTTTCATCCCCCATTTTCCCACACAGAAATAACAAAATTGCTAGAACAAACGTTTATTTGCTTCGCGTCAAGTGTTTAGATACGAATTTTCGAGGGCTTAACTTTAACAATTACGAACTTCCATAATATATATTAAAAACTTTCATCCCCCATTTCAACCCCTTCAACCCTCGGCGGCCATCCCTTGTTTCACCCTGTTAGGGGTTGAATTTCGTAAAACCCCGTCCTAGCGAGCGCGTACGTGCTAAAATACAGCTCCATGCAAAATTTCAGAGTCCTAGTAAATACTAGGAGTCTGAATCTCAGAAACTACAAATGTAGGTTCTGAGATTTCGTGATGAGTACCATTCGCTTTTATGTACATTATATAATAGATTTGGATTTCACAGTAAAATTTTGGATGCCGTCAGTTTGTAATAAATCTTATCTATATATTTTTAAAAACGAAAGGTCACTCATCAAAGAATCTCAGAAACAACAACATTCAGTTAGGATTTTCAAAAAATGTATCCACCGTTGCCTGTTTTATTGATATAGATAGTGCATATAATTACGTAGACGTGACTTGCATAACTAAGATTCTAGATGGCCTCGGAGTCGGGTCAAAAATATGCAACTACCTTTGGTCGTTTTTGAATGACAGACGATTAAAAGTAGCCATTGATAGTAATATCTTATTGCGAACTACCTGTCGCGGTTTGGCTCAAGGTGACCCATGGTTGCCTCTGCTTTTTAATATCTGCACCATTGATATATGCCAAAGTATCGAAAACGTAGAAATATCTCAATATGCCGATGATTTTGTTCTGTACGTTTCAGATTCTGACTTAGTGGGTGCAATTTCTGAACTGCAAGATGCCTGTGAGAATTTAAATTCATGGTTATTCACTATTGATTTAAATATTTCCATAACAAAAAGTAAATTTTATATATTCAAAAAGGGTGGGTGTAGAAATAGTATAGATTTCAGAATTAATCATAGGTCTCTACCAATGGTCAATAATGTTAAATATTTGGGTCTCTGGTTGGATAGTCGCTTAAAATGGCAAAAGCATATCGATGAAACGGCACAGAAAACATTAAAGTTAATGAACCTTCTTAAACTTTTGGCTGGATCAAGCTGGGGTGTTCATCAAAAACATCTTAGACGTCTATATATTGCAGTAATTCGAAGCCGAATAGACTATGCAAGCTTTTTCTATGACAATAGCTGTAAAACTCATCTAACTAAATTAGATAGAGTTCAAAACCAGGTTCTACGTGTTATTGGTGGATATATTAGAAGTACTCCAATTCATGTCATGGAAAGCGATTTACATCTTCCCCCACTTCAATACCGTAGAAGATTTCTAGCGGCCAAGTTTTGGTTAAAAGCTAGTGCTTTTACCAATAACCATTCAGGAACTGTCTGGTTCCACACATAATCATTTTTGGTTAAATAAAAAAATCCCTTTGATAACTATTATTCACAAAGAGTTAAACTTGTTGCCCATTCATAGTAATATCCTAACAGAAATGTTTTCATTAGAGACATGGATGAGTAACATAGATTTGTCACAAACATTAATCGATACGATTCCTTTTATTATTGAAGCAGCAAAACGTTCATACGCAACACATACACTAAGGTCCACGTGCATCAATTATATTGGTCAAAACTATGATGGTTTTTATAAAGTTTTTACAGACAGGTCTAAATCTGGCTCATGTGGGGGTGCTGCCTTTTTTTACCCCTTAAATAAAAATTCAATGAGATTTAAAATTGATTCTGATATCTCGATCATGCATATCAAATTATATGCCATTTTAGAAGCGTTTTTTAGGAGAAATGATAGAGGGTTGGAACCCCCCATCTTCAATTAATTACACTCAGCTGGACAGCTTACAAGTGACGGCATAGTGCTGAATCTTATTACTTTACACCCTTCTATCATCCTACATAGGTCTCCTGGTGGTTCATTTGACCCGTGAATTTTGTTCACGGGCCTGTAGTCTAACATTGAATGAACCTGTCACGAAATATTAAAATTGCATTTCACATCTATTGCAGAAAAGTTTTAGTTGTAATATATACACAACATATTATTTACGCATTTTTTGGCGAAATACCTATCAAATAAATAAATAGCAAATACTAAAAAAAAATATGAGACAAACGCTATTTCCGACCCGCGTAAAAATTTGTTAATTTATTCTTGACTATGAATACTAATCATTGAGCCGCATGTTAGTATCGTGTTCCTAGCTTACTATGGGTATATTGAAGTTCAATTTATAAATTGTTTTTATTTTTGATTACTAAAAATATTTAGTAGTCTTTATATGTATAGTTTAGTATTTATTATTTTAGTTTACACTTCTGCCGTGCGGTCTTAAGCGCACACATTTTTTTTCGAAAGGAATGACTTCTTGAATATCCAAATACTTATTATCAAAACGAATGCAACAGTTTGTAAATTCAACAAAAATAAAGAAAACAAACGTCGAAAAATAATGATTACTAGCCACATCACAACATCACGAAATGTCGGCTTTTCAACTGCTTTTACTTTACTTTCAGCCATATGGCTGGACAATTTGTGAAAAGTCTTGTGATTTGAAAAATCAAACGACCGGCCTTGTTAGCTCGTATCGATTCAGTGTTGGGTTACGCTTCCTTTGTTCTTTCACAAGGAGAGCGAAGTCCAAGTGCGTTTTGGATAATGACACATGACCTAAAAAAAAATATTTTGGAACACGCCGGTTTCCTCACAGTGTTTTCGTTCACTGTTAAAGCCAGTGGTAATGACATAAATGACATAGTCGGACATCTGAACTTGGAAAATCAGAGAGAACCTTGTGAAATTGGACGTTTTAGGCAGTGATTTGAGCTTTTGCTTTTCAAATAGCTGCATGTATGTTGTTCACGATCACGTATACAACTTGCTCGTCACGTCTCTCTATGATAAAATCGTATATAGTATAGGTAGTACCTAAAGAAAAATAATGATTACCCGTCCTGCGTATCCTCGTCTGTCCACAGATCCTTGTCACCAAACCAGAGGACGCGGTTACTTGCTGTTTGTTTCCTCAAACATTTCTCGAGATTAGAAGTTTCAAGAAATCTTTCATCCTAAAATATATTTCATAGTGTTCTCTGTAATTTTAGCAACAATAAATTGGCTTGTTTCTGCTTTGGTAACAGAGTGACTGACCTTAACCTACATACTGATTTCATCGGGAACTTTCGTACTAATTCACGGAAAACGTTGAATTGTGACGGGATTAATTTTATTTAATTAGCAGTTTTTCCTTAGACTCGTTCGAACAAATATATTTTAGAAATTAGTATTATAGTAGATATTTTAGGACGCCACATTTCATATTGTTAAAGGACGTGGTGGCTGGATTTATCTGTTGTTAGCTGTGTAATTTTTCTTTTTTTTTTTTAAATAAGGAGTGACGAGACGAGCAGTACATATGCCTGATGGTAAGCAACATTCCTGCCACATAACAGCACAGTGACACGCAGCTATTGGAACATGAAGAGCCCAAATCATTACCTAGCACCGCACTGCGCTCGTCACCCAGAGATCTAAGTTGTTTTATTTCTAAGCCCTGTAATTTCCCTGGAAACATTGCCCTTCAAACCGGAACACAGTAATGTTTGCACATTACTGCTTGGCAGTAGAATAACTGGCAAAGGTGTGGTACTTCCCCAGGCGGACTCTACTAAGAATTTTTCGGGTATTTCCGTTCAATCCAGTTCACAGTAATGTGTGTGAAATCAAATTAGTGCATTGCGGTAGAATAACTGGCATAGGTTATTCCCCAGGTGGACACCAAAAATACTAGTAATAATATTAGTGACCCGGTGCTAATATTTGTGTGATGAATACAAATATGTGTACTTACCTACTGGGTCGGGGTGTCTCTATACTAAGTAAGTATTTACTTATAACCCAGACCCGCGGAGATTATACAAAATCTGATTTCCGCAACAAGGATAATTTGTTGGGTGCAAAACACAGACTACACAGATCGACTAGAAATCCATCAGTGTTGTGTGTGAATTGTCCACCAATATTTATTATTATTATTATTTATCAGTGATAGGCCAGCAACTGTATAACAAACTGCCGAACTCTATCAAAGAATGTACGTCTTATGATGCGTTTTGTTCTAGTGTTAGGGATTTATTGCTGTCGAAATCACTGTATAAGTTTAGGGAGACACAGTAACTACAGCGACTATAAAATACCATCATCCTAATCTAGCCTTATTTAACAAATATATTTTTATGAAAAACAGTGACTTATACTGGAATTGATTCAGTTGGTATAAATATTAGACATATTGTAACAAATGCAAAGTTAACTAATTAAAGATTATTATTAATCATTGACAAAGATATTTTGCATTTAATGAAAAAAGCCTCTATACAGCTTTTAATTAATTGATTATTTAAATAATTTGAGAATTTGTACAAAGTTGATCAGAGTGTGAAAAGATATGTATATTACCTAAGTTTAAAATGTATTCAGCCTGACGAGTTACAAATGTAGCATTTATTATTGTATTATAATGATAATTGTGTATATTTTTGTAATAGTAAATAATATCTTATCTTATCTTATCACAGCACAAGCTTTGCTTGATTGCGGTCAGATGGTGTTGTGTGTGAAATGTCCACCAATATATTTATTATAAATAATTTGAACCATTGGATTACGGTAGTAAGTCACCACGGCTGACCCTAAAAAAGAGTACATATGAATGAACATCTGTTTAATAGTCCGAATCGCTCAAATTCCTGTTCCCTCGTCTTTATTTCTTTCCTCAACATATTATTGTCCTCAAGGTCACGGTCATTGACATTCTTTGTTATCATCGTTGAATGCAATAAGCGTTTATAAATAGCCGTCTTGATACACCTGACAAAGTCATTTATTATCCCATCGGGAATTACGAACGTATTAGAAAAATGAGTATTTTTAAGAACGTCAGCCGAAACGTCTAAGCCTATATTTTTATAATAAACTAGCGGCCCGTTCCGGCTTCGCTCGGACATAACCTAGACACTGTCTGCAGCGCCATCTGCCGGGCTTATTTGTGAATTTAAACCATCTACGAATACACACACAAAAAAAACATTCAAATCGGTCCCGTCGTTTAGGAATTCACTGTCAAATGATTAAATTACTAAAATGGCTATAAAAAAACAGGGGTTGGTAATAAAAGGGTAAAAATTTAAAGTTGTATGTATTTTTTAACGCCACATTATAAAAAAATAAAAACAAAAAAATTTGACAAAAAATTTAAAAAAAAATGTTTGGGGTGAACAAGCCCTAACAATTAGGGGTACGAAAAATAGCTAGTAGCCGATTCTCAGACCTACTGAGTATGCATATAAAATTTGGTAAAAATCAGTAAAGCCGTTTCGGAGGAGTAAGGAAACAAACACTGTGACACGAGAATTTTATATATAAGAAGATTAATTTTACTCGGAAAAAAAATTGAGTTTTAGCTAATGTGAGCCAATTTTTTTTTGTCATCTTATCTAGGCTGTGCCAAAACGGCTAGAATACGACGAATAGATTCTGTATTATTGACATAGGGCATAGGCATTTGCGGGTTTAAAAATAAGAATATGCTTGCTTCGTTTAGCGTTGGATAGATAGACCCAATAAATCTTAAAATAAAAGTCAGAGAATTTAAATAAACTTACCTAAGTACTTACATCTTCGAACAATCGACTTCCACTTAAAAGTTAGTTTGATCGTCTAATAATAAATTATTATAAATTATTACCGCCATCGCAATTTCTGATAGACCGTAAAAAAAAATTACGTAGTAAATGAACCACCAGGAGACCTATGTAGGATGATAGAAGGGTATAAAGTAATAAGATTCAGCACTATGCCGTCACTTGTAAGCTGTCCAACTGAGTGCAATTGAAGAGGGGGGGTTGCAACACTCGATAATTTCTCCTTGTCGCATAATTTTTGTTTTTTTTGTTAAATTTTGTTTACGGGCCTGTAGTCTATGATACTGACACGAAACATGAACACAACATAAGTCATAATTAAAAGACACGATATTTATTTTAGATGGATGTAACTTAGACAATTGTTATGTGACCAGACCTTCAGCTAATACAAGTTTTGTGTTATGAATTTTGCTCTAACAGAACAATCCGACGGTTGTCGTAATTTCCCGAGTTGTTAGTGCGCCTGCCATTACTTTAATAGCAATGTCTAATTGTCATTTGCAAACCTAAAAGCTGTAGGATGTTTTAATGACCACTTGTCATTTAGTAATTTTATTGTAGGGTGACGAGACGATACCATTCTTGGAATTTTATTTTCTTCGTTCAATAAAAAACAGTTAAATAAATATGACCCAAAAATATATAAATATGACCCAAATAATAAATGGAAGCCGGAGGAAGTTACTTTACTACTTTTTTCGTTTTTTTTACTCACGTTTCTAACGTACAAAGCTAAGTAGGTACATTAAACAGGATCCTACCACTGGTAGGTACTCCTGGGGTCGTCTAAGTTGTCCATGATTCTTATTTCTGTTTCTGCCTTCTAAAGATTACCATGAAATATATATATTAAAAATAAAAGTAAAAATAAACATTCTGTGTGCCGGTTTGAAGAGCAATGTTTCCAAAGAAATTACATGGAAAGAAATAACCTCATAGGAACCTTTAGACTCTGTGATAAAACTCATAATGCTAACTTTTTATGTTTCACTAAATAAGTGAGAAAGAAATCATGTAAAGCAAGGAACTGAGCATGAAGATAAAGAAGAAGACGTTTGATACTTGTATCCTCCCCTGCATAACATATGGCTGTGAAACCTGGGCCTTGACGAAACGTCACAGGGACAAACTAGCTAGATGTCAAAGAAGTATGGAAAGAAGCGTGCTTGGTTTGAAACTGCTAGACAAAATTACAAGTAAAGACATCAGGCGTAAAACTAAATTAACAGACATATTGTCACGCATTGATCAACTTAAATGGAGGTGGACTGGCCATATGCTTCGCTGCAAGAAGGAAAAGTGGAGTAAACTGGTGACAGTTTGGTACCCAAGGGATAGCACGAGGAGCCGAGGTCGTAAAGCAATAAGGTGGGAAGATGACTTAAAAATGACTTTAGGACCACTTTGGTTCAGAGTAGCGGCAGATAGAAAACAATGGAGAGAGTTGGAGGAGGCCTATGCCGTAAGGCAAACCGAAATAAGAGATATCTTATAATTTAAGTGTAATTTGAATTCCTATAATGTTTAGTATTTTTAAATTTTAAATAGTTTCTACCTTAAAATATAGATACACTTAAGGCAAAATATGTAAACATTTGTAAATATTTCGGAAATAAAGGCTTTATTATTATTATTATAAATAAGTGAGATTAAGGTACAAAACTGTTACGGACAGGCGCAGGCGGCAGATCATAATATTAGTAGGATAATTAAGAATATGACTAGAGTTTTATTCACAACATAATATTATTATAGCAAAACTCATATTTTTAGGACCAGAAAGGGATTCCGTACTGAATTCTGTACCACTTTAGACTTTGATTGTCCACTGTAAGACGTAGAGTCCCTCAGACCACATAAATATAGCACAACCGAAAATAAGTCTGAAATGAAAAGAAGACGAAGAAGAATACTTTCATCAGCTAATTTTTTATGTTTTTATCGTTGTATAAATTGAGACTAAACAAATTGTTTTGCTATGTAACATGTAACATGTCATCCTACCAGCAAACAGCAATAACAATTTTAGAAGCTTCCACTTTGATACAACTCTCTACGATTATCATTTACTAGCAGCGCCCCGCGGTGTTACCGCGTAGTTCCCGTTATTTTCCTAAAAAGTAAAAAGTAGTAAAAAGCCTATGTGTTCTTCCAGACTATAATCTAACTGTACTCCTTTATAAAAAAATGCTTCACAGTAGAATAGTTATTAATAGAATGTAGTATTCATTAAAATCTTGTCACGTTCTCATAATATATAACAATTATCAACATAAATACAGAATATTCAATCTCAGTGCAAATACACACGCTGCTTTATCACATACCCACCAATACGCAAACTTATATGGCTCGGTGGTCAAAACCAGTACTATTAAAAACAACAATGTTAAATTATGAGTCGGTCACACAATGCGATAGGAACGACGCTTTTCATCAAGCCCGATAATTTTGTGCAGGATGTACTTCTATTAAAACTTCACGCATTGTTAACATCACAACATCGTTGTCATAATGGACGCACTAATCGGTAAGCGATTACTAGTGGCCGTATAATTAGAGATGTTACTTGTGTACGGGTTTATCGGAACTGGGAGTGATTGATATTAGGAATTGGAGTCGGAAGTGAAGGAGAGGATGTAAATAAAAGAAATTAACTTTCAGCCGATCTGGACTATATACGGTTTGAACAATGAAATCTATCGGCGCAGGGCTTTAATGTAAAATAAAGTGGCCAAGTGCGAGTTGGACTCACCCATGAAGGGTTCCGTTTATACATAGTACACATAGTTCTTGTAGTTCGTTGTAACTTTGATCGAAGTTTCAATAATAGTGTATTTATGACGTACTAAAAAAAAACTACTCATCAGATCGAGTTCAAACTAATTTTCGTTGGTAGTTTACATGCTAATGTACATCATATATTTTTTTTAGATTTTTCATTTTCTTACTTTAGAAGTTAGAGGGGGGGGACACACATTTTACCAATTTGAAAGTGTGTCTCGCGCAAATTATTCAGTGCAGACGAAAATGATTTTAGAAACCTCAACATCATTTTTAAAGACCTATCGATAAACACCCCACACGTGTAGGTTTGAAGAAAAAAAAAATTTTGAGTTTCAGTTCTCAGTATGGGGGGCAACCCTAATTTTTCTTTTTTTTTAGTTTTTTTGTTCAAATCTTAATGCGGTTAACAGAATAGATATACTTACCAAGTTTCAACAGTGTAGTTCTCATAGTTTCGGCAAAAAGTGGCTGTGACATACGGACGGACAGACAGACAGACAGACAGACAGACAGACAGACATGACGAATCTATAAGGACCCCGGTGCTGGAGTCTAGTGACGTTTCAGTGGCGACTAAATCTTTTTATGACATTATCTATGGCTTGTTTGATGTCTCCACACCCAAAAAGATACGACGAGTCAATCGAGGCGACAGATATCCTGTCTGGTTCAATGCGGACATTATAAAAGACATTCGGCGTAAGAGCAGACTGCACAGAACCTGGTTGAGATCGGACTGTGTCACTACCTATGGAACGTTTTCAGAGTTGCGAGCTAACCTTAAAACGCGTATCACCCAAGCGTACAAGTCTCATATGTTGGGTATAGAAGAGAACTTGCTACGGTGTCCTCAGAATCTTTGGAATCATGTGCATTCTATTAGATCTAAGGGTGGTTTCGAACCCTGTGTGTCATATAAGGGTACCCTATACTCAGGATTAGATGCTGCCGAGGCTTTTGCAGCCTATTTCTCCAGCGTTTTTCTGGACGAGCAGCCAGCGCTGGACGTTGACTCGTGTTTGGATTTGGACGGTGGTCGTGGTTCTATCAGCATACCCACTGTGTCTCCTTGGGAAATCGAGCGCAGTTTTAATAGGTTGAAGGTAGGTGGCTCGCCGGGCCCCGATAATTTACCTGGTTTTATTTTAAAGTCAGGTAAAAAAGATCTGATCCTTCCAATCTACCACATTTTTAACTTGTCGCTAAAAAAAGGAATATACCCAGAATAATGGAAATTATCCAGAGTTACCCCTATACCGAAGACGGCCAACAAGTCATCGGTTGAAGACTATCGTCCGATTGCAATCTTGTGTGCACCTGCGAAAGTCTTCGAACACGTTTTGCACGGCGAAGTATATAGACAGGTCAAACAGCAAATAGGAGAAGAGCAGCATGGCTTTAGGCGAGGCCGATCTGTAAACACCAACTTGTTAGGGTTGGTTGAATTCATCTCCAATGCTATGGATCGTGGCTCACAGGTTGACGTGATCTATTTCGACTTTCAAAAGGCTTTCGATAAAATTGACAACGATATCTTATTGCGGAAACTATCTGTACTGGGCTTCACTCCCGGCCTCCTGAAATTTTTCGCAGACTATTTGAAGGATCGGCAACAGTATGTTAGACACGGTACCCATGTCTCCGAGCCTTATCACACCAAGTCTGGTGTAAGTCAAGGTTCCATAACTGGCCCGCTACTCTTTCAAATTATGATCCATGACCTTCCCAGGGCTTTAAGAAATGCCAGGTGTTTATTGTACGCGGATGACGTTAAACTCTTTCTCGAAATTAGGACGTCTGGCGATTGCCTTGGTTTGCAAGAAGATATTGATAATGTTTTCGCATGGGCGACGGATAATAAGTTACCATTCAATGTAGCTAAATGCAATGTGATGACTTTCGACCGGAAAATAACTCCCATCAACTTTAAATACTGCCTTGGTGGTTCATGCATAAATAGAGTGAATACCATTCGTGATCTGGGGGTGAAGTTTGATCGCGGTCTTACATTTCATGACCATGTAACCGACTTGGCCAAGGATGCTTACCGTCGTCTGGGTTTCGTTATGCGAAACGCTAAAGACTTTGATAATCCTTTAGTTGTCAAGACCTTATACAACTCTCTGATAAGGAGTAAGCTCGAGTCGAGCGCCTGCGTCTGGAACCCACACCACGTCACTTACACTCGAACATTGGAGAAAGTTCAAAAGGCTTTCTTGAGATCACTTTATAAAAAATGTTATGGTTTTTATCCATATCTCTATCCAACAAAGTTTCTACTCGGTCAGCTTGGGTACAACTCGCTGGAAGTCAGAAGGCTAGTGGACCAACTTCTTACTGGGTGCAAAATTCTTAGGGGATCGATTGACTCCCTGGATTTACACAGTTTAATGTGCTCTTTGAGTGTGCCAGAGACACCAGGTGTCACGAACAGACGAGGACAACTACATAGGGTTTTCCACCTAAAAAGTAGCCGGACTGCCGCGCGCGCTATGACGCCGCTGGTCCGAATTCAACGCCACCTCAATGCTCTCCTCTCCGCTAATACTGATATTGACATTTTTTGTGATAATTGGAACCTCCTACGAAAAATAATATTAGAATATTGTGCAAACCTTACTGACCAGTGGGATTTGAATGCAAAAGAAGATTTATTGATTGACGACCGTGATTAATTTGACTGATTTTTATTTTAAATTGACTTGTTTTATTTAATTTGTAAACATCGATTTAATTTAATAACTTTAATGTATTCCTAGTAATAATAATGTAGTATGCAGTGAAAATAATTTAATTGTTTTACACATATTGGTAAATTTTAATGTTAGTTATGTGAGTATTGTGTGAGATATTTATAACTGGTAATCCGTTTTTATCTCAATAAATAAATAAATAAATAAGGGTTCCGTTTTTACGTTTTACGGAACCCTAAAAATAGCAGTCATAGGAACTGCCGATAGAAGTGAAAACGTATAACTCAGAATTTGATACCCTAATTTGGAAACTACGCGGGTGAAACCGGAAGTCGTGGCCATAAGCATGACCATCTAAAAAAAACGCCAGCATTGTTAGCGGCCAATAAGAAATGCTGATGCATTTCTAGATGGCCAATGACCATGGTCTCGAGTTTGACCTAAGATTTCTTATTATTCTCGAGCGTGACGCTAGAATTCAATTCACATCATCATCATCAATCATCAACAGCCCACTAAATGTTCCCACTGCTGGGACTCGGGGCCTTCTCTCGCAAGGAGAGAGTTAAGGCCACAATCCACCACGCTGGCCCAGGGCGGGTTGGTGGATGACACATTACTTCGAAAGATTCTAGGTACGTGTCGGTTTCCTCACGACGTTTTCTTTCACCGTTTTTAAGTTAGCGGCATTACGCACATGACTTCGAAAAGACAGTGGTGCGTGTGAGGTTGACCCGGGGCCTCCGGATCGGCAGGCGCCGTTCTCCCGACTAGACCAGCCGTAACTTATTCAATTCACAGCTCACGAAAAATCTGTCTGTGCCACGCCAAAAAGAGATTTCACTTCAAAAAGGTCTACGCAACTCAGTGATATTGTAACACTCCATTTGTTGATATAATTCCAAAATCGGTACCTACCTACTATAGTTTTTAAATAAATTTAAATTTCAATGAAAATTCAATACACCCAAATAAATATATACCGTCTTAGGTATTTCTTTTTAATTACAACATTATTTAGTTTAGATAAATTTAAGAGTAAGTATATTGTGAAGGTCACTTTAAGATTAAATGCATAATGCGTGTCTAAACAGACCAAATAAATTAACTTTTATTACGATACTCAAACAGTTAAAATTTAACCAAGCGAAGAGCGGTGGAAACTTTCGACCAACGAAGTTTCACTTTAATCACTATGAAAATAAAGGTGGAAATCGTTTGTTTTGTTTTGTTATTTGATGCATTGGATGGATGACCTAAATAATAATACTTTAAGCAAAACCTTTGTACCCGTTTTAACAAAAATTACGTGGACAGATGCGTTTGAAATAATACTCACTTATTATAGTTCACTAGCTCAATCACCTTTACGTTTGCCAGGTCTAGGAGACGTGTTAGTAGGACGTAAAGCGTCATATTAAATAAAAAGCTTTGTCAGCGTGAAATTGACAATCACCATTATCATTTACAGCCTTCTTTATCCCACTGCTGGGTACAGGCCTCTCTTTTCCCATGCCGTCTTCCTCGGTCCTGTGCCAATCGAGTCCAGGTTCGACCCGCATTAGAAACGATATTGTCAACCCATCTCGCAGCTGGACGTCCTACACTTCGCTTACCTTGCCTTGGCCACCACTCGGTCACTACTCTACTCCACCTGTTATCACCGCGTCTAGCAACGTGTCCAGCCCAACTCCACTTTAGCTGCATTACTGTAGTTCCGACGTCCCGAACGTTCGTTCTTCGTCGGATCTCGGTATTTCGGATACGGTCAATACTGTCAGATTATAATCTTACAGTAGGTTAGGTTAGTACCTATGTACTATGACGGCGTTCAATTATAATCCCACGGGTTTTACAAATTTAAGGGGACATAATTATGTACCTACATACAACCATGTGTGGCATTGACACACACGCATAATAAATGCTTTTTTGTTTATTGTTAAAGCCTGTTGTCCAATTGAGAATAAATTACTTATTATTGTTTTATGGTCAAATTCTACCACTTGGCGATTACAAGTTATTAAAAATCGGCACTTTTCGATGCCCTTGGTCTAAAAATAAAACAGAAAAACACCTTTAAAGTCATCGTCAAGCAAAAAACTAACCAGTAGACACGAAACAGAAATCTCTAGGTAAGAAACATTTTGTTTCAAATATATTACTTAACTAGTAGAGCTTCATGGCTTCATGGCTTTATTCACATTATTCTCCGTCCCGTTATTTTCCCGGGATAAAAATGTGTTATTTCAAATATCTATGTATCTTTCATTCAAATCCTTCTGTAGTCTTTGCTTGAAAGAGTACCTAACAAAAATATATACATACAAACTTTCGCATTTATTATATTAGTGGGAACCTTGAGACCTTAACCTTTGTTTTTAAAGACGGTACTTACCAGTAAATATTAAATGCTGTTTTTTTTGTAGTTTGATGTCACTTAAAAATGTATCAATTTAATTTGACTCCAAATTTTCTGAGTCTTTTGGTTTTTTTAGTCACAGTTTATTTCTAAAGTAAATATTTCGAATACAGTAGCTAAATTAGTCGGTATTCGATACATAAAATAAGATGTTCCGTTTTTTGTAACCAAAGCAGTAGCAGCAGACTTATTGCTGCTACGTGCTCCGTTTCATCCCTAGTCTGAATCACTCATGTAGACTCTGCGAGATTGATAAATAACATTTTATAGATCCAACATTATTGCAGTTATAATAGTAAATATTAATGTTAACGTTTCATTCGTGCTAACAGATTTTATTACAAGTGTGTTAGTCATATCTGAGTGGTTTTGTTAGTATGTTTGTTAATAGCATTTTTATTTTATTAGCAGTTGGGACTTAGAGTTTTCTTTTAAAAGGAGAGAAGGAGAGAGGCAATCTATCACGCTAACCAAATAAGGGTTGCGGATGACACAGGTCGTCGAAAAATAATAATATTTTTTGGAACACTCCAAAAAAATATTTTTCGAGGAAATTAAGGCATATTTAGAAAATTGGCACGATGGTATTCCTTCACTGCTGAAGATAACGGCGATGAAAAACTTGTTCATGTCCACTGGGTAAAATACTCAAGGCCACCATGTGATGTCAATGATTACTCAAAGGTTACATAAGTAAAAAGCTGTCAACTTTTAAGTAAATGCCCAATCGGTGTCGTATGAGGTATATTTGACGAAATGAAGTCCTTATGAAATTTAAGAATGACAAAATGAAGTCCTTGAATATGTTTTTTCGAGTAAAAGCATCACATTTAGCCAGAAAAGTATAGCATAATATATAAACATTTCAAAGCCGTTAGATTACAAACTAACTTAAGGTACCGTAAGATCATAGTCTCACGCGTCATATTGTAAACAGTGCTGAAGGTGCGCTTACACGAGGGCAATAATTGCTCGGCGACACGAATGGACCGATCTGGAGCAATTAATGGAGGAATTAAACGCAATTTAAATAAATTGCGACAATTATTTCGGCGATATTGCTTCTAATTGCTCCAGATATTTCATATCGCTCAATGTCGCCGATACGAATTGACGAATATCCAATGGGCTTGGAAATTCCTAGAATTTTTTGTATATATCTCATTCGCACTTGTTTGTTTTTTGCGGCTTGCCGTCTTGCTTCCAAGGGGAGAGCGAGAGGTCGGGTGGCGCTACAAGCCGCCGCAGCAAGAACAATGTCGTCCAGAGCGAGCGAATACTGAAATGCTCGTGTAGGACAGTATTGCCTAGTTGATAAAGTTGCGCGATATCGCTCAATATTGTATTGCGCAGTATTGATGCTTGTTGCCGTTGCCGTAAATTGCTTGATGTAGTCGTGACGTCATAGTTGACAAGTATTGACTAGAATTGAGCAATTTTAGTCGCCCGTATAAGCGCACCTTTACAATATGAGGCGTTTTCAAGATGCAAATAGACTTGTCAAATACAGTTCCCAATTTCACCATACGTGGCGTCAATGTTTTATTTTCTTAGTAAAATCTCACAAAAACAAACAGTGGTGCCACACTTGCCAAAATGTATAACTATTTTTGACAAGTCAATTTGCATCTGGAAAACGTCCCATTACGGTGACATAAACAGATAAACACGTTTTCCCGCTACTAAGAACCAATAACAAGTCTTAATCTAATTAGTTAGTATAATATGCGGTTGCAGCGTTTACTGGCAAGCTGGCAATAAAGCAGTATCGAGAATGTATCTCACGTTGTGGTTTCACACTGGGGAATAAATAAACAAAAATTAATTCACATAGGTACATCTTTTGGCAATTCCGTCACGTCTATGAAATTCCCATTTGTGTTATTTTGGTCACTTGTTAGTATTAGCTGTATAGTTACGCAGGTTAGTAAATTGTCACTTCTTGTTAGTATTTGTTAGGTATATAGGTAGTCATAGTCATGGTTATAGTTATACATTTTGGTCACACAAACTGTTAGTATAATTTTTAAATGAAAATTTCTTGATCCTCGTTAAGCACCTTTTGGTAGAGAAAAATCCTATGGGTTCGCGTCACCGACATCATAATGTCACGGAGTAGCGGCGTAGCGTCGGAGCGGCGGTGGAGCAGCGGGACACGTTCGTTACACGATTTTTGGATTAATGAAATATGATTCGCATCGTCCTTATTCGCTGTATATTTGTGACTATACAGATGACTAAAATTCTAATCTATGATTATGATAACTATGCCCAAAGCTATGCCCATAGAAGTGAAAAGTCACTTCTATCGGCAGTCACTGTGGTTGCCTATGATGTTCTTGGCAGTTGGTCTGAAAAAGCCTCTACTTCCTTCCAAGATTTGGGTAGAAGGCGAGGGCTCCTACAAATCTAAATAAAAATCAACGAATTATGACTACCCATGCAGATACGTAGATATCGCATAACTAAAGCACCTCTATGAAGTTTCCTTGTATGCATGTAAGTACAGGTACTCCATACGTGCATAACTGTTTGTATCCGTTTTTTTTCTCTGAAAGACAAACTCACCTTAATTTAAAAATGAAACTCCCACAAGTCACTAATTGTAATAAAGTTAATTAATGTAAATGTAAAAAACGAATGTAAAATTAAGGGTAAAAGCCGGATAGTTGCCTTAGAGGGATACATGCCTCGGTTTCGAATACACTGTGTTAGATATGTTGGTGGTGTTAGCGCGTGATTATGATTTGAAGTGCCTCCCCCCACCCCCTACTGACTTTAGTTCCATCTAAGCCGTTGCAGTACGCGCACGCGTTTTGTTCGTGTGAACAAAAATCTTCAGCGACATACCAAAAAATAAAATCGTCGCGGGCGTCAAAATTACATTGGTAAGTCATTTGTATTAAATATTTTTACTATTAATTATATTTTCAGTCAATTTTCTGTTTCTGTGCATGCGTTAGAGTTTAAATTACACTATTTGTTATGTTTTAGTGTTGAATAGTTTTTGAAGTGAACACTTCTTTAGGCGCGCCTAGACAAATTTTTCGTGGCGTGTAAATTGAATTCTACCGTCACGCTCGGGTATGATAAGAAATCTTCGGGTAAACTCGGGACCTTGGCGATTGGGCATCTAGAAATGCATCAGCCAATGGGAAATTCTGAAAGGGCGTGGCCTCGCCATTATGGCATGGCCATCTAGAAATGCGTGAGCCAATGGAAATGCTGACGCATTTCTAAATGGCCATGCCGTGATGGCGAGGCCACGCCCTCCCGTTACACCCGTGTAGTTTCCAAGGTAAGCTATCAAGTTCTGAGTTATAAGTTTTCACTTCTATCTGCAGTTCCTATGACTGCTAATTTGTTTTATTTATTTAGGATATAGAAATATCAAGTATCCGTATCAAAAAGGATAGTCGCCCTTTTTACTCTTGCGGATAGTTGCTCTATGAACAACTCTGGCTTTTGGTAATAATTAATGCTAATGCCAAAATTGATTGCCATCTTTATGATAAAACATAATATTTTATTATTAACTTACCCAATTTAAAGTTTGGGGTCTATTTTTGTTGTAATTTAATAGTTCACAAAGTTAAAACTTAGTAATGTTTTATAATGTTGATTAACATTTTGATTAGTATTTAATAAAGATTACTATTGGGATTAGTAGGTATTTAATAAAGGATCTCAGTAAATAATATAAACTGATTACTTGAAATTACTTGAAACTTATCTGAAAAAATACAGGGAGGCAAGTATCCTTCGAAGCATTTTTAACGTTAGGCTACTTACTATCCGCATCCGCTATAGTAGGTAACTATCCCTTATTTGAGAGGTCGAATAAAACAGGAATTACTCGAAACAAATATTAATTATGTTTACAAAAATGGGCTACTATGAAAAATCAAAGACCTATGTTTCGATATACACGTCGAATTATTCTGAATAAGTATTTTTTTTTAATAATACAGGTTTATTGAAAAGAAGGGCAACTATCCGGCTTTTACCCTATGGGTGTATGTTTATTTGTTTTAGTTGATATTACAAAAACCCTTTTATCATTTTGATTACATTTAAATGGGACCACTGAAATACGAGCCAAAAAAAAAAATTCAGAATGAAATTGTCGGAAATAATGCGTCAATACAATTTTATAGTTCGGTATGTACAAAAGCCGTTCCAAACTACGTTAACGTTGTTAAATAAAGAAGATATTTTTATTAATGCCATAAATCTGAATAGTACCTAGATCTAGGCTATGGAATGCGTTACCACTCAAGTAACGCAGAGTTTTCCCCGTACCGATGGTTATTACAATCTTGATGTCTGCAAACCGAGAGTGAACCGGTTTCTTCTAAGTAAGCACGCTCCATCGTAGACCGCATTGTCGTTTAACATTAGGCAATATGACGGTCAAGTGTAAACCTATAAAAATTAAAAATATACAAAAAATATATAATTCATGAAGTGTCCACTTGAAGAGTAGACAGTATAGTAGCAATTGCTATCAGTTATAATGTGGTTATGGTACTACGTACGTACGTACGTGGTTATGGTATACTATTTCGCTTGGCGGAGTAATGTTTACAAAGCCATTATGAGGGCATTGAGTTACTCCACCGACATATCAGTTGATAATACAGTGCTAGGCAGTGATTCACTTTTCATGTTCAAATTGCCGTGTGCCGTGTGACGATGTACTGTTTTTAGTTGCCATCTGGTATTTAATATATAGGGGATAGATACTCAATGCCATCTGGCGATCAGTCCATTACGTCAACTCTATCCTATGCATCATCATCATTATCAACTAGTTACCGCATGCAGCTGAGCAAATCTTCGCGTGTCGCATGCCAATCAACCAGTCCTAATCTATCCATTAAAAAAATTAAATGTTTGTCACCCTTCGTTTTAGTTCACGTTTCCGCATAGCCCTTCAAAATTAGGGTTATTAAATGGGCAATTAACGTTCTATTATCAAATTACCAAAACGTTAGCAAACCACGTCAGTTGTCAGTAAGATCTGTTGTTCGAAAGACGCAGAAGTGCCTTCCGGTGAATTTTATGAACCGTGATGTGAATTTAAAATATTAGTTTTAACAAAAAATATGGCATTCAAACTTCAATAATTTTCCGTTAGTTAAAACGTAGTTTTTGTTCAATATTTACTATTTAATTGCTGTTGAATTTTTATTATTCTTGTTTACAGAATGATGAAACCATATTTTTATTGGGTTATTCTAGACTCTTGGTACATTCTGATATCCTACATGTTATCAATTCCCAATACTAACAAATATGATGACGTGATTGCTAGTAATCGTGCAGTGATATATCCTACTTACTGATATAAATGATTTCCACAATTTGTTTTTTTTTATCTGATTCTGTCAATATCTACTATAATTTAATACTTATCCTTGTTGCTACTGCTAACAATTTTTCAAGATAATGTGTCTATTCGTCAAAAACGACACCGAAATTAAACATTTCACTAATTATCCTACCGGAACTAACGTGAAATAAAAAATAGCCTATTTATTAGTATAGGTGATGTATTTACTACGTATTTCATTTTATTTAAAGGATAATAATCGTAATAAACGTGCACCCTAAGAACCCTGCAAACGTAATAAGATGTTTTATCCTTATGCCAAGTAATTTCACTGGAAATATTGATAAAAATTATAATGTTTGAAATCCATTCCAATCAACTAATTGTAACAATAATTAAATGTTTATTATGTTGTGTGGTGAGAATAGATACAAACAATAATTAAATATCAAGCTTATGAACGAATATTGAAAAAACTGATCTTTGATATAGATATCCATCGAATTCAATATAATTAAATAATATTTTGGTCTTCGTGTGCAGTCTGATACTCGTAATAATCTTCAAATTTTAGTATTTTCCCGCGATTTTGTTCGTAGAAAGAATCAACTTGATCCCTGTATTTTTTCGTCGAGTTCTTTGAGAAATATGTGAGTCGATTTACATCAGGTGAGATGGCTTTCTAGTGCAAACTTTAAACTGTACTAATAAATAATCAGTTTTCGTTCAAAATTATAATATGACCCGTTTAGTCATTTAGACGTGATTTGGCAACTTAATATTTTATGTTAGTACTTACCTATCTAAAAAGTCAGTTTTGTAGTACCTATTAATAGAATTTAAAAGAAGTTTAGAATATTTTTTTGCTAATGTTAGATTTAACGATGGAAGATTTTCATAATTAGAATATGGTTTCCCCAAAACACGATTCATACTTACCTTTAAAAATAACATAACGTTAATATAGAATGCAGACAAACAAAACCTGTATTTTCGCTCCACAAGTTGATCAACCTGTATGGAGGTGAGGAGGTAAAAAACGAAACCATTGACGGAAATAAAATATTTTTCATAAAATCCGACGTTTTCCGTTTACCGCTTAACCACAAACGCACAATTTGGTAACTCTAATTAGTACAGAGTTATAAAAACAAAGCATCGATAAATCACGACTTGATAAGTCTTGGAAACTCCGATCAGTTTCTAATTTTAGGTGTAAAAAGATGTAAACAGTCTGCTGTCGATTTTAAAATATCAGTGTCGCCTTAAGCTGCGTGCGGCCGCGGAATTCCCTCATTGAGTAATCATCGCCCGTAGACGGCGTAGACTCCTTTCATTAGCTACAACCAGTTGAAGTGTGTCCGTCGCGAACACCGGTCACCTGCCAAAACATGTCGAGCCCAGCGAGTACAGTGCGATGAATGAATCAATCGGAGATAAACATGTTGACAAAAGTGATAGTTCTCTTGCTACTAGCATCGACAACAGAACAGCAAATTTGCAACGGAAACGATACAGAAACAGTGGATATATCGAAAGGAACTCATCTATCAGACCGTTCTGTTTACTTCAACGGAGAAAGATATGAAAAGACGGAGTACTATGTGGATAGTGACGGTGTTGAAAAGGGTTGCGTGTGTTTGAAGAGACAGTGTGTTAGAAAGTGCTGTCCTTTTGGTTTTGGATACCACCCTCGTCTAAAACAGTGTGTGAACACTACTGCTGTTTTTGACCCTCCTTTGTGGGATAATTATAAGTTGTTGAAGGGACGCAGAGCATTGGACAGCTTCCATTTCCGTTTTGGAAAGGGAACGTGTTCGCCGGGTGAAGTCCGACTGAGAGTAGGACAATCGACGGAGAGTTACCACCTCCGAGAGGTAAGAATACTTGCGTAACTGTATCTCTATTAATGCAAGCATTACAACAGTTTATTATAGAAAATTATCTGAGCGTGTTTATCATGACTATTATTTATTCTTGCGGATGTTTCTTGCGATTCGTGTATAATTTTAAAGTCATTAAGTCAACTAACCACATGATGATTGCTGTCTTCTGACGATAATTTGCTATATTATTACTTTTTAACCGACTTAGAAAAGGAGGTTGTCAATTCGGTAGTATGATCTTTTGTACAAATGTATTGTGAATAGAATTTGATGATTCTTGCTTTGTTTGGTAGAAAATAATTCAGAGGTAAAAAAAGGTTTTTTAAATTCCATTTAAATTCTATCGATAATCGTGTGGTGGTTTTTGAAATAATAACAAAAGCTAAAATTTGCTTACGTTTATATTTTTATGAATCACTAGCGGTGCACCCCGGTCTCACCCCTGGCTCATAATATACTTATATAGCTAACATCACTTAGGAGTGATGTTAGCTGTATATTACTAGGAAAAAACGGGCCAGTGGTTCCTAAGATTAGTGGTTCAAACAAAAAACCTCTTCCTCTGTATTATATTAGTAGGTACATATAGTCCTTCAAATGTAAATTATGAATATAGACAACCATTTTGTATATCTAAATGTGTATCTATAGTTAATTTATTCAGAAAAGCTTGAATATTTTAAATAGTGAACCACAAAAATAACTAGAAAAAAATGTAACAAAAAGAAGTTTCATTTAATTAAAAATACTTAAATACTGGAGTTCGTATAACGTCACAAATTATGAATATTTATTTTCTGCTAGTGGTCGCCAATTTGTCGAACTTCGACCATACAGCAATATTAATCTATTCACAATTTGACCACAGACCGTAACAACAAACGAAAATAATGTTTATGCGTTTGTCAAATAATATGGTAGTGTGTGTATTCTTTATTGATTTAAATTATTTCAAATGCATTATTTTTATTAAAATATGAATATGCTGCACCCTTTCTCAATAATATACTTTCCTAGTACTGTAGTGAAAGGGCTCTTTGCAAAGTCCGCCTGGGGAAGTACCACACCTTTGCCAATTATTCTGCCGCTAAGCAGTAGCATGCAAACATTACTGTGTTCCGGTCTGTAGGGAAATGTTTCCAGAGGAATTACTGGGATAAGAGGTAAACACCTTAGGTATATCTACGGACGCAGTGCGGTGCTAGGTAAGGATTTGGACTCTTCATTTTCCAATAGTTGCGTGTCACTGTGCTGTTTTGAACAGGCATGTTGTTTGCCATCAGGTGCATGTTCTGCTCGTCTTGTCACTCTATCCTATAAAAAACTAAAATGTAAAGTGTGTGAAATTTCATACTTCTACACAACAATTTTCGTAAAAAAGAAACACGTAGGTACACACAATTTTCGTAAAAAAGGGTAGGTACAACGTTTTTGCTTCACGTCTTCATAGACACTGGTTTTCCCTTTTCTGACATTTTTAACAGGTTTTTACTGTTAGGCAAATATTTGAAATACGTCGCTTCCTCATCATCATCATCATTAATCATATCGTAGTTCTTTAGTTGGTCGTTAAAACTGTAACGTTTAGATATCTAGTCCCCATTTTTTTTTACTGCATTGATACTTTAATTCAGAGGTCAGATGGAAAACTATAATTGACAAAAAATAAAGTATGAAATAATAATTTTTGCTGAGTGAAATACTTCATTGTTTTTGCCTTCCTTGTGAAAGTCTATAAGCTGACATATGAAACGGAATGTTTTTCTTTCCGTGTCCTGCATTTTTCTTATTATTTCAGTATCGATGTAAATATCCAAGGTCCAACAGAGTTCCGGATTGAGGCTTCCGTCAATGCAGAAGTTTATGAAAGACAAAATGATTACAAACTAATCCTGATATTCTGATGCAAGAAACGAAGGAGGCCTTTGTCTAACATTTTTTTCAATTTCTGACAGTTTGCGTCATAATAAATGTAGAATTCTGTTTTCTAAATCAAGTTCATAGCAATAGTAAAATTAGCCATGTCACGCTTAACGGGGGGTCTATTATTGTTTAACACAACTGTTTCTGGCCTTGCTATTGATCTCTCCAGAGTATGATTAAATGTCAAGAGAGCACATCATTGGAGTTATTCTAATAGCGTAAGATCCCAGAGCTCCCAAAGCTTATTTATTGCCTTTAATTTGCAAACAATTATAGATATCAAAGACTGCCAATAAGGCAAGTCTGTCAATGTCAAAGGACACGAGTTTAGGGTAAGACGCGGACGTACTTTTTTTTCAATAAAAAAATAATGACACGAATTAATTGTTAAGAATCTATTTATATATAATAGACCTCTACCGCACACAAGGTAACGCCAAAACTATACAGTCATAAAACTTACTAATACTGATACTACATATTATAGTATAGATAGTTCAAATATATATTTTAAATCTATATCATATCTATACTATTGTATTATTGTATAGGTACGCTATTAAAAGCATCACTTTCATCTTAACAGTTGCTTTATAAAAGGCTTTAAATGGTTTATAGTCCGAGATTCCAGAGCTCACAGACGTCACCAATTTTCTGATGAATGAAAGGTAGACGATTGAGTAGAGTTAGTAAGTACTAAGAACACATGCTTACTCGCTAACTTGCTTAGTCGGCCAATTTTGAGATAAATGCGGGGTAATTGAAGGTACATACAAACAATTGCTTACTTCACGTATTTTCTAATAAGTGATTTTCACGTATGTTGTAGACAATATCCTTAAAAACAAGGTCCCAATACTCCCAGACACTTTCCGTCGGCCGTTTTGCTTAACAACTCCAAAATAATAATTAACCTTTACTTAAATTCTCATGCTCCATTTGTAAATATGTTCGTCAGACAACTATTTTAAAGCTTTTTCCAATAAGACTAACCAATCTAAGGGGCCAATCATCCCCTAAACTCAATTTTAAGTCAATTTTTCCTAATAAATTTCTCACTCAGTCTCCCGCTCTTACCCATAGGACATAGTTGAGTTACGTCCGCGTCTTGCCCTAAACTCGTGTCCTTTGACATTGACAGACTTGCCGTATTGGCAGTCTTTGATATCTATAATTGTTTGCAAATTAAAGCCAATAAAAAGCCAAACTTAAGCTATAAACTGTTTTGTTAGCCGGTAAAGGTTTCGGCGCTGTCATCGAAGATCTTCGTTCAAAATAGGTAGCAGTCAATGGGTCATAAAGGCCATTTGGTAATGATTAGAGTAACTATTAAATAGTTACGATATAATTATTGTTTAGTAGGCATTGTTTGAAATTATTTCACGCTTGGAGAGATATAACGTGGTACATATAAAATATTATTTACTGAACAAACTTGTACTAATTAACTGATTGTGTGCGACGGTCTAAGGATGATCATAAGGATAAAGTGATCGTCTATAGGCCGACCATTTTGGGATAAACGCTCAAAACCAACAGTTCTATTATGGTACCCTTTGTACTTACGAGTAATTTGGTCGTGGCGCGCTTTGCTTTGCTGTAACTAAATCATTTGAGATGAGCTCCAGATGCCAAACAAAATGTGCGCAAACCAGAGAGAAAATTCTATTTGGGGTTGGTTTTAACAATCGCCGTCATAACACAGCAGGTTCATGTAACTGCGTAACCGATGGCGTACCCTGACACCACTGCACCCGTGTGCAACGCTCACCGGCGCTTCTACCGCCTAACTAAATCGGCTATCGCTTTGCTAACGCTGTCTCTATCATTTCAAGCGAAAAGAAAAGAGAGAGAAACATCAAAGCGATAACATTTTTCGTTCGGCGGTAGACCCCCCCGGTATTATAGGGCAAGCCGCCTCTGCTCGTATAGGACGATTTACTCGAGGGACTGTTAGTCAAACTCGACAAAACAGTTTTGTTTAAGTATATTATAAATTTATACTTTTAAAAGAAGGCGTTTCATCTATTGAGACACGCATTTCAAGATCAAGAATTACATTTAAATAATAATTAAGTATGTTCTTCATGCTATGTAAACAAGATTGTGAAGTCAATATGGAAATAATGAATTATGCGAGACGTGTTTACGATCTGTATCTTGATTATGTTAGCGATAACTATCGAAGTAAATAATTCCAAAGTGCCATAATATAACAAAGAGGAATAGGGTACAATCTTCACAAAAACTAAGAAACCCGTGACTTAGATTGCCAAAAAATATTGTACACGTATTTTTTCTTTTGTTTCACAAACAAAAAATGACGAAGATACAGCGCTTCTAAGTTTCGTGTGACGTCACTTCTTGTGAGTACGATTTTTACTCACGAGTGATGTCGCGACCCCCCAATCTCGAAGTTTGATGGTCTATATCTTTGACGATTTTTAATATTATGAAAAAACAAAAAATACGTGTCCAATATTTTTCCATGATCTAGCTGACGGACTAATTAGGATGGTGTATTTTTGACCCAGTCCGGTACCCTATTTCGGGCCAGCTCATACCCTTTCTTTGTATATTCTACTCCCACTCTTTGGCCGCTTATGCACTTATCTAAAAGACGGTTATGTTTTTGCTACTGCTTTCTATTTAATTTTAAAGATATGTCAAAACCAAGACTATTTTAGTTAGGCCGTAGGTAAACAGGTACAGGTAAAAGTCCAAGTCCGTACCGTACTTGCAAAATGGTCGTTAAACGAACTTTGTACTTGATACCTAAGGTATAATAAGGTAAGGTAATATACTCGTATTTGATTTTATTTTGTAATGTCATAGGCTCATAATCACGTGAATCGTGTCACACAAAACTATTTTCTCAGAAAATCAAGGAAAGATCCCCGTAATATCCCAAGTACACTAGGTAATTGTGAATCACTAGTAAGTGCATCTAAACCCTACACAAGAACTACTTCTGATGCATATTAAGTTATAAACGGAATAATGTTGTGGTCGATCAAACGCAAGTTAAATTTCAGCCGCATTTGGCGTCAAAATGGGATATGTCGCAAAATAAAATGGATAAAACTTACCGCTTTGTCTCTTACTATATAAAGATGTTAGTAAATATTGGTGGACATATTACATACAATAAATATCTTAGATAGAAATATAAAATGAGAACGATTACTAAATCATAACTGTTTTTTTTTATATAGCATAGAGTGACGAGACGAACAGGTCATGTGCCTGATGGTAAGCAACATGCCTGCCAGCAACAAAACAGCACAGTAACATGCAGCTATTGGAACATGATAATCCAAATCATTACCTAACACTGCACTGCGCTCGTCACCCAGAGATCTAAGATATTATTTCTCTAAGCCCTGTAATTTCTCTGGAATCATTGCCCTTCAAACCGGATTTTTTTAACGATAGTGGAGCAGGACACGGTGTTGCGCGCGGACTCTTTTAAAATATGCATAGGTACATATTTTAATACCTATGTAGTTTTGTTTTACACAGACCTAAGTGTTTCCATGTATCATCCTAAATTTTGTTTATTACTCTTTCAAGCAAAAATTACTTTAGGATTCGGGATGAAAATTTGGTACAAACATGAATAAATACTGACATTACACATAGGCTAACTTTTATCCCGGAAAACAGAACCGGGAAATACGTAGGTGAAACTGCGGGGCGATGCTAGCAAGTTTATAATATATTTACAATTTTACAAGTACAAGATTGGCTTTATTTAGGACTAGGTACTTAGAATTATTGTCTGAAGAATGGCCATTGCCCACCAATACTTACCATTATTAATTACCAAGTCTGACCTAATTATTGTCTGATTCATTGTTCCTCAATCTCCGTTTGTTCGTTGAAAAACAAATGTTAATGAACTTATTCATAGTTCGTGTAATTAATGAAATATTGTTAGAGATACCTACCACTTTAACTGGAACTACTCCATCTACAGAACATTGATTTTTTTATATTATTGGTTTTATTAATGAAGAAACAGTAGTAAAAATAGTTCCAACAGAACATACAGTGTTCTGTTGGAACTGTTGGAATTCAAAGCCTTCTTTAAATGGTTTAATTTACCATGCTAGCCAAGTGCAGACTGGTGGATGTCCTTGAAATATTTTCGTAGTTATACCCCATGTATGCTAAATTAATCGCTTTTTATAAGATAAGAAACTGGATAACATTTTGCAATAATACCTACATACATGAAATTTGGCTGGCCTGTTGGCTTAGTTGATAGTAAGTCTGCTTGCGAAGCCGTGGGTGCCGTGGGTGTCGAGTTGGATTCCCACCCATTGCAAAAATGCGTGTGATGAATACAAATATTTGTACTGCGCATGGGTGTTTCCTATGTAAAATAAGACTGGATTTAAAAGTATATCAGCTCTCTGGCTTCCATAGTACAATCTTTGCTTAGTTTGGAGTCAGATGGTGTTGTGTGTGAAATGTCCACTTATACCTATATATTTATCCATTTAAATACTTAGAGCTCGTCATCTCTTGTTTGTGTTATTTGTTTCCATTGATGATCACCAACTGACAAAATAGTTCTGTAATAGACTTCCTCACAGATTTGAACTTCCTCAATTATTGCCTTTATTAAAGTGATGCAACATTCGTGGGTGTATGTGAATGCGTAAACTGTGGGTTCAAAAGTTAGTATGTAAATCGGAAAATATCACAAGGACAAAAGATTTTTCTTAATTTCAGAATTTTAATCGATATGACGGTAATAGGTTAAAAAGCGTAGAATCTGTATGTGATGATGAATCTGCAGGTCTACTACGAAAACAACCTCCGAATAATCGGATCCGACCGACAGCTGTCCGAATATCCGGTAAGGTAATTAAATGCTTTCGGAGTAAGGTTTACGACACAAAAACTGTTAAATCTATGTCGGTGGGATTTCGAAATGAACGAAACGCCCGATCCGATCAATCGACTGATTGTGTTTCGTGGTAAGAAACGTCCATAGGTTCGGCCGATATATCGTTTATCGGACTTCGTAGTAGACCTGCTGTATCTAAATGTTGTGTGTATGTTACGCAATAAATCGGTGTAGCGGTTTTTGATATTTCAACATAAATTAAAATTTGATTTCATTTATATGAACGACTTAGTCATAGGTTCCTATGAAATTTAGTTGAGTCTGAATTTAATTTTACATAAAATTTAAGTCACTGTTAGGTTTTTCGGAGAAAATAAATTATGTCAAAAACAACACGCGATCTACCGTGAGCACGTAAACATGACATTTGTATGAAGAACTTGCGGCGCAAAAAGCGCTTTAAATTTTTTCATACCAACAAATTTCATGTTACCTACCGGTGTAACAGTGTTTTGACAAAAAAAAAGTAGCATCGTTTCTGTTTTAACTAACAATCGCACATATACGGTGTGTTTTGTCGATGTTTACGTACGATTTCAAATTACTGTAGTACTTGTGAGAAAAAACTGAGAAAGAGGGTAGTTTGATAGTCTACCTTGATTAGAAACTTCTGTGTCCGCTCCTTCCATTCATCAGTTTACCAATGAAACGAGATGTAACAGCAAACACGCAGTAACATTTTATGATCTGTGGTAACGGGTCTAATATGTTTTAATAAGGAACAAATAGGTACAGTAGATTTTTATTACAACAGCGCGTAAATTTAATTTAATATGTTAAGAGTGCGCCTAAAGCCAGGAAAAAATCAGATTTCACCCGCGCGACGCGTTTCTTAATGTGATGTACATAAAGTCGAGAATAGCATGACACAGCTTGGAGGAAAAATCAATATTTAATCAGGAGTCCATTTTTGACCAAGTTTTATTTAATTACTCAATAACTAAACATAAATTTAAAAAAGTGTTCGGTTACTTTACTAGAACGTACAAATAGAAATTGTATTACCAAAAAATAATGTGGGGTCATCGCTGATAATTTCGAGTACTCGAATTAAAACGGATTTTTTCGGTGTCATTTTTATTTTTTTATTGTAAAAAACTCTAATCTGTTTTTAAAATTCTATTCGGTTATTGTGCTTCTTCTTGATTGTACCCACACGTCATTTTTTGTCTTGATTGTTTTTTGTCATAGTTTTTAGTTTCTTAACTTCAGTGAGCGGCATCGAAAATGTCCTTTTTTCTTTTTCTAGCTTTAGGCGCCCCATTAAATGTCGCTTACAACTAACATCATTTATTAAATAATCAGTAGCCTAATTAGAAGGTTATCAATGGTATAGAAAATATAATTCGAAAATGCCAAATGACATTGGAATAGGTCATCAAGCCTTTGCCAATTTCGAGTCACTTACTTATAAGGTTATTTAATAATGATCTCGTTTGCAACTACTGGTATGTTTTATGTTATTCAAGCAGTTACTCACTTACGCTCTACGAGTACTTAATGCTCTTATCAGATACCTAGTTTTAAGTACCTATAGTTCCTTGAATAAGTGATAAATAAGGTATCAAGAAATTAATGTTACTATTAATTGTTTACTTATTTATTTACAAATAAAACGGCATTACCAACTTTAAAAGTTTTTGTTAAAGACATCGTTGACGTTCCAAACTCGAATGAATAGTTTTAAATAAATTTTTACAATACGAACATCTCAAGTACCCATGTTGAATGGATATTATCTTATTGCTATAACTTGGACATCTTCAAATCGAAAATAAATTGGTTTCTTCGCGACAAGCGCGTTCCATAGTAGACCGCATCGTCATTGAACATCAGACGAGATGCCGGTGAATTGCAAAGTTATTAGCGTTTTAATAAGCTATTCAACAAAATAATCAAAAGTGAATCGGGCTTTATAAAAGACGTACAATTTTGCAAAGTATCAGAGATTGTAAACGTCAAATTAAATGTTACATAATATTAGATTTTGAATAAAAGCTTATTTTGCGCAATATTTTTTTAGCGTCAGTTGTGAAAACTAAATTAAAATATTTTTCTCAAATAAATTATCTATAGTTGCAAAAATTGTACACAAAAATGAAGGTCAAGTGTGTCTATAGCCAATATCACTGTATTATAGATTCCTGTTGTCCTGAAAATCCACCTTAAAACTTTTCTACAAAAAATAGAAAAAATAAGTCTATCTTGTATCAAACGGTTACATCAAATTCAAATGTAAAAGTGATGGCGAATTATCTTAGGAGCAAAGATTTTTTTTCTATATTCAACTAACGTCAGTAGGTATCGCTTAGGACGTACCAACTTCTAATCCTTATCTTATCAGGACGTACATCAGTAGTGATCAAAGTAGATATTTTCAACGAACTGACATGCATAATTGATGATAATGCAATTCGAGGTACGGTAAAGTACCTTTCTATTATATTTTCCGCTATTACGATGTAACAACATGGTTATAAAACAACTTAAAAAGATATATGTTTAATCCATCAATTTAATTATTATTATTAAATACATGTTTATTACATCTTAACGATTGACAGAAAATGTGGTATCCGAATAAATAATTTATCAACAAAAAAAACTACAGCCTTTCTACCGCCTAATCAAATCTTTGGCTTTGGATTTGCCATTGCTGTCCCTATAATTGCAAACGAAAAATAATGCGAGAGCAATATCAAAGCTAAGACAGTTTAAAGGTACAAGATCGCGCTGAGACCGCGACGCGAGACCGCGACCGGAGACCGCGACAGGCACTTGACACTATGGAATTGTATGGACGCCAGTTCGCGCCGAGACCGCGACAGGAGACCGAGACAGGTCGCGGTCGCGGCGCGAACTGGCGCCCATACAATTCCATAGTGTCAAGTGCCTGTCTTGGTCCCCGGTCGCGGTCTCCGGTCGCGGTCTCGCGTCGCGGTCGCGGCGCGAACCGCTACCTTAAGTTAGGCGGTAGACCCCCTGGTCACACATAAAACCTGTCTTTTGAGCTGTCGGCTAGAAGTGAAATTATTACACTTTGGAATTATGTGTCTCTTAACGTGAAAAACAATTAACTAAACCTTTGGGGTTAATGACAGTCAAGCTTGGGGAATCCATGAAACCTAGGAAAGACAAAACAAAACACGATGCGACTCAGATCGTTGTAAACACCCTCTTATTGACATCCCGTGATGCTTTCTGGGATAATATGTTATGAGAATACTGGAACTACATATTTTATTATATGTGATAGCAGTGCGTTTCACAGATTCTCTGATCCAGTACTCAGGAACAAAATACAACGTAGGTTATTCAAAAGGTTGCATCGAGCAAAATATTGAATAGCATAGAGATAAACTGTTGAAACTCAATGCAGATTTAAACTGTAAACGTTTTAACCCCGGTATAACAAAATCATTACAAGTGGAATATGAGCGCATTTAGTTAAATAACCAAGTATTGTCTTATTTCTAGGACGGCCAGTTGTACATCGACCTGCCAAACTCCATCCCGCCATGGACGCTACGAGGCCCAGACAAATTCTGCATAGACACGTTCGTGACGGAAGACCCCTCGACCGGAGAGACGACCACGAGGCTAGACGCTCTCATATGCTTCGCTGAGGTACAGGAGGAGCACCACTACGCCTTGAGCAGCACTTGTGAGCACTTCTTATACTTTCCGTTTTAGAACGGTACTTCGCTCCAGTCACATATAGGTAACAAAATTTACAGATCGTCAACTTTCGAAAACAAAATTGCGTTCTACATGTTTTTGTGGAATCTATTGTTCTGGCACTATTTTATCTCTAAAAACTAACGAATATTTTAAGGTTATGAGAGATCTGTGTACGTTCACAACATCTAAAAGTAATTGAATATCTAACTCCAGTTTATATTATAGAAGTTATATTATTTTATCAAATACACATGATGAAATGATCGGATTAAAGTTCCTAGAGACAGTTATCATCTTGGAATGCTCCCAGAACGATTTTTAAAATATTTTTGAATGTTTGAATGAGTTCCAACATCTCATAGGTGCTCTGATCTAACACTAAATATCTTCATTGATGCTTATAACTGTGATATATTTAGTTGGTTCTAACACCAATGTTTAACAGTTGGTTTAAACAATTACGTTGCAATAGGGGTAATTATATCTCAATTTTAATAAATAATAACTTCTTCTTCTGTAATGTTGCAAAATGTCCAAGTACGTAAATATCCATAAATATCTATGCATTTTCGAGAAATAACCTCATTGATTCAATAAATGTTTGGAAATAACGAATGCTAATATTTAGTGCCTTGATTCTTAGGAGAGTATGTCTGCATTTTTTTACCGAGAATCAACAACCCAAATAGGTATCAGTTGCGGTGAACGGTGTATCAATCACCGTTATCTGAAAGGTGTCTCTGTATATTTATTTAACAGAAATAGCTTTTAGGAAGTAGGACGCTCTTTAAACATGATCATGAATTATCATGTTCTTGTGAACAAGTAGCATATGCAGAGGCCAAACCAAAACATGGTAAAGTTGTAGTGGGAAGAGATATAAAAAGGGAGCACGTCCTAAAATATAATGACAAATTCAAGGACAAAGCAAATTAATTAATAAATAAATAAATAAATATTGGTGGACAATTCACACACAACACCATCTGACCCCAAACTAAGCAAAGCTTGTGTGATAATTATAACAGATATTGCTAACTCAATAACTAACTAACCAGCTAAGGCTAGGAAGAGAGAAAAAAACACATACCTACCTAGCTACATTACAATGCAATGGTATCAATAATTTCATTCAAAGACAACAAACAGAAACTTAGCACAACAAAAGTAGCCCATTTAAATGTTTCTACTTCTCAGACTCGACACCTTCTCTCATAAGGAAAGAGTCAAGGCCAAAATCCACCACGCTGGCTCAGTGAAGTTTGGTGGATGACGCATGATATCGAAAGTTTTTTTTGGAACATGGCGATTTTCACGTTATGTTTTCCTACACCGTTGAAGCCAAAGGTCATGACAAACTTACATGTATATCTGTACTTTTATATTATTTTTTTGTAAACATAGCAACAAGTTATCCATAACATACACCGCATTATTGAAGATTTTTAATGGATCTTAAATCAAGCCATTATTTATTACATTTAATAAGCTTGCCTTAAACCGCAGAGTCGCGTTTACTTTAGCAAATTAGCTCATAAACTATTTTCTTCCAGGTATGATAATCTCATGCGTGTTTCTTTTGGCAACTGTGGCTGTGTATGCGTGGTTGCCGGAACTGCGCAATCTGCACGGAAAGGTACTGATGGTGTACCTCCTCTGCCTATTCGTGGGTTTCGCTTGTCTCTCCGCCATGCAGATCCTTCTCATTGTAGACAATATCAACAATATCACCTGCACTACACTGAGTAAGTATATTTAGCATTACTCATAGTACTTCATTGGTTATTTTTTTACAATATCTACAATCTCAGAGCTACTGAACGTACGTACGCGTCGCGCCGCTACCCGCAATGCCCAACGGGGCCCGATCACGCGTACAGTTTACTTGAAAACCCCAGCTAATGGGACTGTAATCTGTTATACAAGCGGGCTTTACCGACAATTTCACATGAGAGTAAGAGCCGGTTTTCACGGCGCGGTTGCCAACCAGTTGGCAGATTTGTATTTAAATTGAATTCAAAACTCACGATGCGGTTTACGGCCGCGCCGGCTGCGGCAGCCACGCGGCGGCCGCGTGGCTGCGCGCGGTTCTTGCGCAGTAGCTTTTTGCTGTAGAAACCGCGAAAACCTGCGGTTTCGTGAGTATTGAAACAAAACCGTCGCCCGCCGCGGTGCCGCGCCTGCGCGCGGGCGCGGTTGGAATCAGCTCCGTGAAAATTGGGCCTAACCTTGACTGGTTAAAATGTGTAACAACCACACTGGTCCAGAAAAAAATCTAATATTTCTAAAATTAATTATTTCATTTTTTGGTACCCGAAAAGATTAAAATACAGTCTTTGAACAATAAGGTAAAACATCGTCTTTCCTCAAAAATTTAAGAATGAAAATATTTTTGCTGAACGTTAAGGAAAAAAGTCAGCACTAAATTTTCTATCTAGAGATTGAAACTGCAATCTGCACGAGGAGGTATATATCGTGTATGTGGGTATATTGCTGATGCTCTACTTCCCATATCTGTTCATGTGGGCTTCTGTTGTATAGAGATTTGTGAAGCAAGTAGGAAGACCTACACTAGGTTATTTAGGTGCAGGTGCTGTACATACATATTATATGGATATGGTACTTAAATAGGTTAATCATATCCTGTGTATTTTTGTAATGTTAGAATTCCTTACAAAGTCCTCCTGGGGAAGTTACATCTTAACTACCTAGTTATTCTACCGCCACGCAGCAAAACATAAAGCGTTAAACATAAACATCTTGAAACTACCAAGCATAGTGATCTATGGGCAGGCAGGCGTGTTCAATAATCAAAACAATCATTTTAAGAACAACAGTAAAAATTTATCTGGGCCAAGAATAAAATCCATTCTAACAAAGCACAAAACTAATAAAACTATTTCACACGACTTACAGAGGGTCGAGACTAGTATGGCATGCGTCTGATGGTAAGCAACGCGACATGGCCATAGCGACAGTGCTATTTAACACGGCAATTACCCAAAAACATGTCTTAGTATCAACATGCTTATTTGCTCGTCTGTGTTGTGTAAGTTAAGTTATCATTACATCAGTGTGACTACGTTAATCATTTTGATGACACAGAGAGTGACCTTGCTGAGGAGAAAGTGGAGTAGGAAAGAAATCGAAAGGACGGACGCACATTCGTCATATCTGTGTTTATTCTAGAAACTATGACTAAATACAATCAAAATGGACCTTATTATTTTTTGAGAGGTTCCTTTACTTTGGCATTACCTATACAATGCTATTTGCTATACTTTTTTTGGTCAATGAGCGTTTTAATTTTCTACGTACCTAATGAGGCGATTGCAAGAATTATATTTACTAGTGTATGTTTTCAATTAACTTTAACGTATTCAAAGATAATTTTTGACTTTTCAAATTTCTAAACGTAACTACTACTATAACTTAAACGTAATCGTGTCCAGTATAGATAATAACAGAAAAGGGTTTTAAACTAAAATCTTAAAAGTCTCGCCTATGTACTAATACTTATTATAAATGCGAAAGTTTGGATGTGTTTGTTCCTCAGTCACGTCAGAACGGTTGAACAGATCGGGTTGAAATTTGGAACACAGTTAGAATATTTACTTTTTACTCGGAAACTTTTTACTCGAGAGAATTTCGGGAATGGGAATTACGGGGGTAAAACCTTTGGGCACTGCTAGTATACATTCATTATAATTATATATTTTATGTTAATAATAAATGATAGAGCAACACGCCTTCTTCTAATAACACAGTGTCACGCAGCTATTTGAACACGAAGAGGTGAAATTAATGCCTTGCAATGCAGTACTCGTTACTCAAAGGGATAATACCTAATATATGTAGATAAGTTTTTTTACCGATAAAATGAATTCTGAGTGCACTTTAAACCAAAACATTTGATATTGGCACATTCTTGCCTATCATAAAATAACTTGCAAAGAAATGCTATTTATTTTCAATATCAGTAATAAAATTTGAGCTAGATAAGAATAGTGTCGACTGTCGCAGTGCGGGTTGGTGGATTACACATGACCTAGAAAGATAGAAAGATTCTAGATACGTGTCGGTTTCTTCATGTTATTTTTCAGCACCATTTTCAGCAGCATTGCGCATATGGCTTCGAAAAGATAGTGGTACTTGTGGAAATTTGACCAGGGCTGCGGATCGGCAGCCGGGTTTCTCCTGACTAGACTAGCCTTCATTTCTACTATTTTCTAATTTACTAACAGTAGCAATCGCCTCAAAAGACTGAAAAGAGGGTAGTTTGATATTTCTGCCTGTGATTTTCGAAACTTTTATGTCATGCCATTCGTCAGTTTACCCGTTAACAAGGTGGTTGAAGCATTTAAAACAGATGACTTCAAATAGCCTGAAATTCGAGTTATTTTGTATATTTCCTATTTAACAAACATTTGATATTTTCCAACAAGTTCAGACAGCATATTATTGCAAGATAAATTATTAGGTTACTCGTGAACATGATGAAAGAAATATAATATTATGTAGATACACTGTATTTCCTGATGACAATTTGGGTGACTTCCAATATAGATTCCTTCTGCATCCATCTGTTATGTGTATTCTACTGCTTCCCCTATTTACAAATCAAAAATAGACTTACGCTTGATCAAACTACTTACCAGGCGGAGGCAAATCTCTCAGTTTTGACTTAAAACTTGTTTAATATGACAGTGGATTACTACACTTCTATCTATTATTTTTTATAACACTTAATTCATTTTTCCCCCGTGAAGTTGCTTGAAAAAAATCGCTGTTGGCAATAAGTCCGCCAATTGTCACAGTAGCTTTAAATGCATCAATTGTTTTAACGTCTCCATTATTTTAATTTGGTGTGTTCCGTAAAGTGTAATTAATTACGGGATATTAACCGTGGTTTTACGGTTGAGTGGATCACCGATATTTCGATTCAGTTTCATGCACGATGTTCACGGATAATGTATGAAATTGTAAGACAATATCGGAGGCTCCCTCCACCATATAACCAAGACAAATATTCCATCCAACGATCTCAATACGGGATATATTATGCCCTCCCAAACTTTAGGGCGCACTAAATCATGTTATCGTTTTGAAGAGTGAGCTCACTCTTTCCGTACTGCTCGGTTGCAGGAAGAGGTGAACGCCGGACGTTTTTACCTATCATTATTCGTTGTCAACAACCAAAATAAGTAGAACCACAGCAAATCGCGCCGGTACCGATTATAGGGGTCAAGTATATTGGTTGGGTGTAAACCACTTACGATGGCCACAGAAACGCAGTATATTACCAATTTCAAGGTGCTAAGGGCACATCCATTGTTGTATATCGATGATTCCTACAAATACATTTGTTCCGACTAATCTCCGAAACCTCTGGAACGATTATGACTTTCACTAATAGATATCTAGATGGTCTAACGAATAACTTAGGCTACATTTACTTGAGGAAAATAAATAGGGTTCCGCGCAATTAAACGAAAACCCCTCAAAACGCGTATGAAACAGCTAGTTAGTAATAAATACTAGAGTAGTAGACAACCGATATTAATTAAAAATAGTCATATCATGTTCATGGGTAATAAAATCATTGTGCACGACCCTTTTTTAAGTGGGGAAATACATTTGTGTATCCCCACCATGCAGAGACATGGTGAGGTATGTCGGGCTCGACACCATGACGACGACGGACTTGGTGCCCCTACCGACTAAAACCCCACAGATTTCTCCTACATGGCCAAGGGTCAGGGTCGCGGGGTCACTTTTCGCATTCCCGTCAACGACCCTGACCCTTGCCACCTCCCTTACGGACCCGCCTCGAGGGGCGTTAGTACCACCGTATTTAGCTGTAGTGACGCGCCGGAAATCAATGGCGCGTCACCTCCTTGAAGGCCTATACCTACCGGACGGCCCTAAACGTCCGACGCCCCATGCCTTCCATTGTAGACGAGATACGAATCCGGAGTCGCAATCTCCAGGATCGCCCCTGTGTCCGCTTCCGCCTCCGTAGATGAGCGAGAGGCTTCCAACTCTCGCTCCTCTAACTCGCACGACCTCTCACTGTCAAGCATCACGGCGAAGATGTTCGACAGCGGTCCACCCACACCACCTCTATGGCCGCACGGCAGCCCTTGTCCTTCCACTGAGCACTCTGCTAATCAGAATACTCGTGGAGGAACCGCATCTGGAAGACTTAGGAATTTTATTTGGCCCATATGTCAGCCGAATAACTTTCCCAAGTCTTCCAGCCCCCCCCCTCCCCAACCTCTACACGCAATGCTCAGGGGGTGAGGAGCGCGTGTAGAAGTTCCCAGCCCCGGCTGGGGCTCGCCATCACACAACAAGATGCCACCGAGGCAGGTTGTTGTTTAATGCCCAGGGTGCACCACGTGGAGGTTGGTTCCCGAGCCACGCACCCCATTGTGCACGACCCTGCATCAACATATAGGTGACGCGGTCCCCCATATCTACCTACGATAAATAAAACGTAATTATGAGAAGCAGTCATTAAATATATATATATATATATGTATATCACAATACGTTTATAAACAAATAATTTACTCGGGCCAAATAAACGCCAGCCAGCATTTTGGTCACGCGTCGCATCGAAACGAAAATTTTCAAAACCCTCGGAAAGGCTTTTAAAAATGAGATGTGCTCCCGACCCCTACGGGCCCAATGTCTCAACCCCCAAAGGCTCAAATAAATCAAATGGCGTTTATTTGGCCCAACGTATAAGTATTGCCATTCAGCGTGGTAAAGCCGCCAGCATGCTGGATACACTTCCAGCTGGTAGTGGGCTTGAACATGTTGATTATATTTAGACCTTGATTAGTCTGTCTCTATGTAGTTAACCCTAACTGTAACATACCCATGTAGCGTAGTGTAGTAGTTCTCAATGTATTTTAATTACGTTAATAAAGGCCCGTTTTAAATTTACTCGTATTCATACCTACTCTATTATTCTATTTCTATCACGAGACTTAATGACCTTAACGAAACAATCGATGCATCGTTTTCCTGGCAATGTGAAACGCTTTTTAAGCAACATTGTTCAATTCAAACTTCTTTGCTTATTTCTTTATGTTTTAAAGTTTTTACAATTTGCAGTGTCGCCTCATTACTTTTGATGGTTGTTTTTCTACCGCTCTCGGATTGTCCATTTAATAATTATCATCAAATTTGAAATGATGGTTTTGTGGTTTAGGCTTGTTTGACGCACATTTTTTACTTGTGTAAGCATTGGACCTAACTTCGTATAGTTTACTTTGTTAATTTCTTTTGAGTCTTTGGCGACCGGGATCTTAGATTATACCTAAAATGGAAAAACCTCTCTGAGAGTTAGAGTAGTCATAGGTTATTATTTTGCAATACATCACTTCATTTAGATGATTTAGTCCAGCATGATAGACCCTCCGATTTTTTAAATAGTTCAGAGCGCCACAGCGAGCAAGGTGTGCACCTGATTGCAAGCAATGCGCTTGTTCATAGCAATACAATGTCAAGCATATCATAGTCTAGCACTCCACTGCGGTTGTCAACCGAAGATTTCATAAGTCATCATCATAAACAGCCCACTAAATGTTCCTACTGCTGGGACTCGGGGCCTTCTCTCGCAAGGAGAGAGTCAAGGCCATAATCCACCACGCTGGCCCAGTGCGGGTTGGTGGATGTGGGATCCACTTCAGTCATGTGTCATCTACCCAAAGACATAATTGATGGCTTATTTCTTTGCCCAGTAATTTTTCCATAAGCGAATTCTGCAAAAAATCATATGACTACATCTACAATTCTATATATCTTACAAATAGTATAAATGTCAATGTTTGGATGTTTGTTGCTCAATCACGTCGTAACGTATGAATGGATCACACTGAAATATACAGGTAGATTATAGGCTGGAAAAATGCATAGGCTACTTTTTATCCCAGCAAAATAACGGGAACGGGAACTACGCGGATAATACCGGGAACTGGCTGAATCTTGGCGTCTTATAAACTCTAGATTTGTTACTCTGTTTGTTTGGATAAAAAAAAATGCCATTCAAAAATTATTTTGGATATTATTTGTCGTTCCGAAAGAATGCTGAAACCTATAGAGAAACGTGATATTGGAAATTTTACTCTGCCCTAGAGACCTATAGATAATAGTATTGTTTTAAATTCTAAGTACGTACTTATGCCGAAAGAATGCAGAGTTTCTTATAGAATATTGGTATAGCAAATTCAATGTTGGAGTTTATCTCAAGGAGTATTCGTTCTTTAGAAGTTTACTTAATACCTATACCTAAAAGGTATTAAGCGATTAATAATATAGATGTTCGACATATTTTGTATTCAACTCATGGTAATTGCTTTGCTATCTGACCTTGGTTTCTCGCCTACACTAAAATTAAACAAGAAAACACGACACATACCTAATCACACACAACAATAGAACTTTTTGTATGCATAAATATCAGTTTACCTCTTAAGTTTATTTATTGTTTATTTGACTTTTTGTAATTATTTTGACTCATACTAAGTTTTAGTTAAGGATACGATGGACATTAAAAATTACGTGTCACTAATTTTTTTTAAAATAGTTTTACATTTTTTAGTTATTGGTTACGGAATACTTACCGTTATTAGATAGATACATGGAGGAGCAAGCTCTTGATATTTCAAGTCAGTGCCATACATAGGTACATAGATTTTGGAGAGCGAGCAGAGCTGTTCTAATACCACCGTTCCCGTTTTTCTATTGGAGTGCTCCTAGCTTGAAAAAGCGACATCGTTTTATGGTTGACGTTTCAAAGTCTCAAACGAAGATGTTTGACTCCACTTTGGTAATAAGAACTTCTAAGATGTGAAATGCGTTGCCTGAGCGGGTGTTTTCTGGTGATTACAATATCGGTGTCTTCAAATTGAGAGTGAATGATTTATTTTAGGTGAGCACCGCATCGTCACGTAACATTTGTCGAGATGTCGGTCAAGTGAAACCTATTCTATAATTTTCATACCTTAATAAATTAATATTATAAAAAAGATCCCGTTTTGGTAAGTACAACCCCAGTGGTTTTACTCACCAAAACGGGTTGTCCTTTTGTGGTTGTATGAACATTTATTCTAGCCTCACCTGAACCAACAACCTGGCAAATTTTAGAGAAGTCAAATTGAATAGAAATTTACTACGTTTGTGACGGCATATTATTTTTTTATATATTTTTTTTAAATTTATTTCGGAAACAATAATTAATACATACAAGAATAAATTTGTTCTTAAAACCTCAACAAGGTTTGTTTAGAACAAATAGACAAATAGTTATCAAATGGTTAAGTTTTATACTACGGTGCTGACTCTTTCATAGATATCCGTAAGTTTGCTTTTAAATTGCAGAAACTATGGGTAATACGTACACAAAACTGTCGTAAACACTCTTTCGAAATATTATTTATCGCTACATTATTACTTTGGAATGAAAATATTTTTAAATCGAATTCCTACTATGTAATTTAAGCATCGCTCATGAACGTAGAGGAATTTATACAAAATATAACTATTAAAGTATTATAACAGCCATCTGATTGCCGTAGTACAAGGACAGTATAATTGTTTAGGTAAACTGTGATACAAGCTTTGCTCAGTAATTTGGATACTTCATGTTCAAACATTTGCGCAGTACTACGTTATAGGGAGTCGCGTTGTTTACCATCAGACACATGTTTTGCTCATCCCGTCACTTTAAATAGTAAAAAAAAGTTACAAACTATTGGTTACGAAGTAACTATTTTCTGATCTGTGCCATCGGGAGATAGTGCTGTTAACGTTAACAATGGGTGGAAAATGTATAACTACGTACATAGGTACCTACATACATATATTATTATACCTACTTGATAATCACAAATTGTATCTATTACTAATAATTTTCATAATTGTTGTACTGAACAAAGACAATCAGTGCATAGTTACTTTAGGTTACTATACCATTAATGTTTTATTTATAATAAGGTAATTGTTGAGGTTGACAACAATAATAATTACAGTAATTATCAATAACTGCATAGGTACCTATAGCATTGTTTTAAACTATCACAAGCAGACAAACACATAGTAGGTAGCACACAAATAGGTATAAACATCGATATAAAAAATATACACGTATAGAACAGTGAAATGTTAATTTTAAACGTTGAAAATGTACACTACTTACTTGTTGTTTGTTCCTTTTATTTAATTTTATACTTATTGTAGCTATTGCTTTGGTATGAACAACATCAGAATAATAATTTAACTGAACGTGAAATCATTCAACTGATGTGCTGTAGTGCTGCGTTAGCTTGATGTTTTGTTATTTTCATTCGGTTGTTAAATAGGCTAATAAAAATAATCCGATCCATTATTTTTTATATAAGATCATTACTGAGCATAAATCACAAAATGATGTCAGATCCAGATGGAGCTTCAAGCGCCATCTTGAAAAAACGTGCTTGGCCGATACCTCGGAAACTATGCACTTTAGGGCAACAATAAAATTAAAAAATTATGCATGTATCATTACTGTGGAAAATAAAATTTCGAATCTTTTGTTAACATAAAACTCTTTAGTAAAACTTACCGTTTACAATTTATATTTTTTTAATGATGTGGTTACGATAACATGGATGATGCTGGTGGATGCGGATGATGCGGTCTACGTTTTTTCAAGATGACGCTTGAAGCTTCACCTGGATGTGTCAGCTTTTTTGTGATGTTGGGCTCAGTAAGAGATCCTTAACCTTTTAAGAAAAAAAATGGGTCAGAAATTCAGTGCAAAGTTGACCAAAAAACATCTATTTTTAAGTACTGGCCTAAAAACTTTTTAACGATATTAGATTTGCACTGAATCGCTATATCGTCATGTGATAAGCGACGATGCGGTCTATGATGGAGCTCGCTAACCTTAGCGAAACCGATTCACTCTAGACTTGGAAATACCCACGCAGGCAACCCATTCCAAAGTTGTTAAAACAAATTTGCACAGAGTCAGAGAGAGATTCTCAAGTTCCAGAATCATTTGAATGGCAAAGTCAAAGTTCTTTATTGATAAATGTACAATTTACACGTCTAATAATAAAAAAATATGCAAGGTTTTATCTTTTACCCCTAGAAAGACATAAATCAAAGAAAACGACAGTGTGTAGGTACCTATACCTACTTGAAAAAATTGACCATATTGAAATAGCGTGAAGTTGTTCTACGGGTTTTCTATCAAAAACTTTCGGATATCGAAATATTTCTAATCAAAGTAGGTATGCGTTGCGTCACTTGGCCTAAAATCACATTTATTTTGGGGCCAAACATCTTTGATAACTGCCAGCAGATGTAGACAGTCAAAAATATAGCCACCAGACAACTATTCTTAACTCTCTTCCGAAGTTATTTATTTTATTATGACTTTTACGACAAGGAATTTAGTTTTATACTAGTGAGCTAGTTTTTTTTCTGATTCTTTAAATTGTATGCGGTATCAGTACCTAGATATAAAACATTTATGATTGATGAATGATTTGTCTTGTTACGTGGTTTTGTATTTTTTTTTGTGTCGACTTTGTGTTATATAAAATTTATGAATTAGCACGAATATTTATTATTATATATCGATGTTTGTAAGATAGGATGTTTGTAGGGACGGATTTTGTTACTCTTTTACGATAAATACGACTGAACTGATTTGGATGAAAACTTACTGTACAAACGTACTTTTTTCATTGATAATACGACAACGTTTCATGGTTGATATTTCAAAAAAGTTTAGATTATAGTTATAGTGCTCAGGATATTATTGTCGCTACCATGTAGCCTTTGTAGTAATGAATAAGCTCTTTTTCTCATAAGCGCATGAAACCCGTCTGTTCTCGTTTGACCAAACATTTCGGAAGCACTGCAGAAGCGTGGCAGCCCCAACATCATCCTAAAGCCATTGTTGTATTGAACACGTAGAGCGCTGTGAGTTTTTTGTGTAAATGACACCCATAGGCTGCTTGAGTAGAAGGATTAACAGAAAGCCTTAAACAATGTAATTTTCACTTCAGTTGTGCATCGAGCAAAAGCAAACTAAGCACTAGTTTAATAATACAGTATATCGCACAATATAGCACTATATAATACAAAGCACTAGTAAGTAATACATCATTAATTCGGGATATTTAGATTTTTTTTATCGAGTTAATTAAAAAAAATATCTTTGTAATATTTGAAAAACACAAAAGGCGCCTCACTTATTTTTAACTACTAGTGGTCGCCGAATGGTCGAAATTCAACATTAAAGCAATATTCATCTATTTTCAATTTGGCCTGTCAATACTCAAAAGAGTATTTGTAAGAGTGTCGAATATTATTTGGCAGTGTAGTAAGTTGTTTTTTATCGATTTAATGTATTTATTTTTACAAGCGGTCCGCCACGGCTTCGACCGCGGTACATAATATTTAGCCTATAAGGACGTGACGTGATCCTTACAGTGGGCATATCCAACGGAGAAATAATTTTTGAAATCGGTCCAATAAGTCCTGAGAATCGCGCGTTCAAACAACAAATCTCTACAGTTTTATAATATTAGTGGATATATGCATTTTTTTTAATATTGACATTCTGCACTCCTTTGCATAAAGTATTAGTGTGCGGAATTCATATCCGCACCATTTTCGTAAAAAGGCTACAAAGTGTTTGATTCACAGGTATAGATTTATGTTGATTTGGATTTTCCATGTAAATGTTTTCTGTTTTTCCATGATTCATCAAGTAGTTACAAAATATATCATGGATTCATAAATTAATGAGCTAATTAGCTCCCACAAACACAGGGAATCCTAGTGTGGGAGCTAGGGCTACAATTTGTTACTAATGTAATACTTTTATCATATGCATGTTAGTCTATTTAAGTTAATAAGTAACCATAATGCCTCAATGTTTAAAATGAAAATAAATTTTTATTATTATTTTTATTATTATTATTTTATTAATTAATACGCTAGTCGTGCACTCGAATCGTTTTAATTTAAATGTACAATACATCCAAGAAACATCTGTTATCTATAAGAAGCATCTGTTTTGTAAATTAGCACTAAAGTATCAGCGCATTAGCTGCTTAATATAGAAGTTAATAGTTTATAGGCTAAGAATGTGCCCTATTTACATTGTTTATAGCAAACATTTGCTACGAACTACTAACTTCTAAAAGTAGCAGCACGTCGCGATTTAGCCGAGATTGAGTAATCTTATCTTATACCTTTAAACGAGCAATTCTTGTACATATATATATATAGAATCGGAATCCCGGAAACGGCTGGAACAATTTTCATGATATTATGTATGCAGGGGGTTTCGGGGACGATAAATCGATCTAGCTAGATTGCGTTGTTGCAATTTGTGCTTTTTCAGAAAATGAAAAACTCCTAGAATATCATTAGAATACGATAGCAAATTTCGCGACTATGCTCAAAGCCTAATTATTAGCTCAGGCGGTAAAACTGCGCCCTCGGTTTCAAGAGACTCCGTTTCCGTTTCGAATCCTGATGAATACTTCTCATCTTTTTTTTTATGTACCTATGTATGGTTCCATTTGTATGCCGTTACGGATTTTAATGCATATTTTTTTTGTATCTGCCTAAATATAATTTAAAAAGCCGAGCAATGCTCGATCAACCAGGTACTATAATAATATTACTAGGGTACTATAAGAAGAGCCCTATGTCCAGCAGTGGACGAACACGGGCTAATATGTTGATGATGATAAGTAATATAATAGTGGAGTTTTCGTTGAGATCCCAATGTAGCTTACTAGTTGCATCCCGCAGTTTCAGTTGCGTAGTTCCCGATTCTGCTATTTTCCCGGGATATAAGTAAATTAGGTTTCTGCTATTCCCGACTATATATAATAAATAATAATCTGTTTTTCAAATTTCAAATCGATCCGTTCAGCAGTTCCGATGTGATTGTAGATAAGTTTTTTTTTAAATTAAGAGCGACGAGACGAGCAGGTCATGTACCTGATGGTAAGTAACATGCCTGCCACATAACAGCACAGTGACACACAGCTATTGGAACATGAAGAGTCCAAATCATTACCTAGCACTGCACTGCGCTCGTCACCCAGAGATCTAAGATGTTATATCTCTTAGCCCTGTAATTTATCTAGAAAAATTGCCCTTCAAACCGGAACACAGTAATGTTTGCACATTACTGCTTGTCGGTAGAATATTTGGCAAAGGTGTGGTACTTCCCCAGGCGGACTCTGCCAAAAGTCCTACCACTACAAAAGTATAAAATTAATAAGTAGCATTATTTTGTTTACTTTATTATACTGTATCTTCCTATTGTATTCCTATCGTACAAGTAAGTAGGTATTATAAATGTGAAAGTTTATATGTTTATGTTATAAGTTACAATAGGTATACCCAGATAGTGTATACACGGTAGTGTGGCAAGCCAAGTTCAATAATGACTTACACTAAACACATCTAAATTATCCATAGACTAATGAAAGCTTAAAGATAATCAAGCCTACTACCAGTAGGAACCGTAACAAGTATGCTGGCGGTATTACCATGCTGAATGGCAATGCTTATACGTTGGGTCAAATAAACACCAGCGACGAATCGTGTCGACCAAGTGCTCGGAAAGGTGCGTTTTTCTACTTGTGTGCTATTTAATGCAGTGCAGTTTTCTCCAATAAAATGTTACTTCACTTTGTTGATGTAAGTTGTGTTGTTAGGTCATATTATCACATATAGAACATAGAACAGCGTTCATATTGGGTCATTAATTATTATTATTGGATTTAATCAATAAATTTTAGATTTTATCTATAGGTAAACTATTTAGTTACGGCTAAATAAAGTTATAAAGCTGCTAATAGGCTAATAAAGTTACGGCTGGTCTAGTCGGGAGAACGGCGGCTGCCGATCCGGAGACCCCGGGTTCAAACCCCACACGCACCACTGTCTTTTCGAAGTCATGTGCGTAATGCCGCTAACTTAAAACGGTGAAGGAAAACATCGTGAGAAAACCGACATGTACCTAGAATCTTTCGAAGTCATGTGTCATCCGCCAACCCGCACTGGGCCAGCGTGGTGGATTATGGCCTTAACTTTCTCCTTGCGAGAGAAGGCCCCGAGTCCCAGCAGTGGGAACGTTTAGTGGGCTGTTGATGATGATGTATTTAGCGTTAACAGGAGAAATCGAAATATTTAGGTAATGTAATAAATAAAATTTGTTTTTTTTTCTTTTTTCAGCCATAATCATCTACTTCGCCTTATTGTCGGCATTCTTCTGGTTAAACGTTATGAGCTTCGACATCTGGTGGACTTTCAGGTGAGCTGATTACATTGCATATTTTTTTGCCGGGTCAGTTTATTTATAAATATTAGCAATTATCTACTGTTTTTCGGGAAACACCATGAATTTAGATCTGTTGGTTAATTTTACATGCTGTCTAGCCCCAAGAGGCCAAATTTGGGCAAAACCGGTTTTAGGACTTTAAAACCTTATTTTTTCATTATATACATACTCAGTTTATTTTGATGCCTAAGAGATAGGCGACAATATTAATTAGTACATTGTCGTTTACAGACACACAAAATTTGGTTTCATTTTTTAGTAATGATTTTTTGTGTGACGTCACGACGCCGGCCGCGTCGCGAGTCGGGCTTGAAAGTTTAGGATGGCTAGATATGTTTTTAAATCAATTAATTAATTTATTATTCGTATTTATATTATTTAAGGTCTAAGATCCAAAGTAACTTCGACTTTCACCCATCAATTAATTAAATCGCTCAATTACGTAGTAAGAACTAAAAAGATCAGAAAAATATGTAACTCAAGTAGGTAATATATATTTTTTTACATTACATCCTGAAATAACCCTTATTAAATAAAAAGTAGGAGTAGGACTCTTGGCAGAGTCCGCCTGGGGAAGTACCACACCTTTGCCAGTTATTCTACCACCAAGCAGTAATGTGCAAACATTACTGTGTTCCGGTTTGAAAAGCAATGTTGCCAGAGAAATTACAGGGCTTAGAGACATAACACCTTAGATATCTGGGTGACGAGCGCAGTGCAGTGTTAGGTAATGATTTGGATTCCTCATGTTCCAATAGCTGCGCGTCACTGTGCTGTTATGTGGCAGGCATGTTGCTTACCATCAGGCACATGTCCTGCTCGTCTCGTCACTCTTTATTTAATAATAAAAAATGCTGCTTTTCACCTTTAAAAATACCGAGTTTTTATGTTAGTAGTAATATTCTAAATTCTATGTGAACCAAGTCGCGGGTAGATTATAGTTAGATATATAAACGGAGAATGCCAACAGCAAACCTAGATAAACTTAATCTTCGTTAAGCAAGGCAGGTTTCTAGTCGTGGGGTTTTCCTTAAACACCGTAGTTATGTCTATTAATAAATAAACTGAGATACAGATGACTAGTTACCGGTTTTATGAGCTCGGTTTAGCTTTTTGCTTAGTTGAACTTTGCCGAGGTGAGTGACCCGGAGGGTTTTTTTACTGTTATTTACGGAAGATTTAGTGAGTTAAATTCATTTGTAAGGGCATTACAAGCCTAATTTCGTATCTTGTTTGTAATGTTCATCCTGTTTTCAGCCAATTTTTTTAAAATAATAAGTGACGAGACGAGCAGGACATGTGCCTGATGGTAAGCAACATGCCTGCCAGATAACAGGACAGTGACACGCAGCTATTGGAACATGAAGAGATCAAATCATTACCTAGCACTGCACTGCGCTCGTCACCCAGAGATCTAAGATGTTATATCTCTAAGCCCTGTAATTACTCTGGAAACATTGCCCTTCAAACCGGAACACAGTAATGTTTGCACATTACTGCTTGGCGGTAGAATAACTGGCAAAGGTGTGGTACTTCCCCAGGCGGACTCTGTCAAGAGTCCTACCACTACTACTTATTACTATATTACTACTACTTAATACAGGCCTTTCTTCTTATAAATATGATAACTACATGTCTCCATCATGTATCCATCTCATTTAAGCACAGGTAGCCCGCGACTTTTCGATAGTCATCTTCTTTCCTTATCGACTTCTCTGACAAAGCAAAAGTCAAGGCTATAATCCTACTAACCTACTAATAATATTAAAGTCAATGTATAGATGTTTGGACATTTAGATGCTTGTTGCTCAACTACGTCGTAAAGTATGAACGGGTCGAGTTGAAATTTGGAACACCTGCCAGAAGGATGCCACTCTAGATGTTTTTTTTTTTTTGTAATGGACTTTGCAGTCCGCATGGGGAAGTACCACACCTTTGCGCCTTTGCCAGTTATTCTACCCCCAATGATGTTTAAACATTACTGTGTTTTGGTTTGAAGGGCAATGTTTCCAGAGAAATTCCAAGGCTTAGAGATATAATAAATAAATAATAAAATAACTATTGGTGGACAATTCACACCCAACACCATCTGACCCCAAACTAAGCAAAGCTTGTGCTATGGTGGCCAGATAGATAATATCTTAGATATCTGGGTGACGAGCGCAGTACAGTACTAGGTAATGATTTGGATTCTTCACGTTCTGAGCTGAGTGCCACTGTGCTGGTATGTGGCAAGCATGTTGCTTACAATCAGGCACATAACCTGCTCGTCTCGTCCTTCAAAACAGTAAAAAGTAAAAAAAAATACAACGAAGAAATCGGGAACCCCGCATCAGCAAACATGCTCGACGCACTGCAGTATCGCGGTCGCATTATAAAGACCTGTTCAAACCGGAGCGGAGAAAACCGACTGGGTAAGCGGTAATATTACTGTGCACACCAAAAAATACCGCTTACCCAGGCGGTACGTACAAAATACCGCGAGGAACCCGCGCGGGTGCCGCGCGGTATTTACCTCTACCCACAGCGGTAGCGAATACCGCTCCGGTGTGAACAGGCCTTAAGAGCCATGTATATGTCATTAAGCTGGACTCTTATCGTGATGACTTCCGTGTAAACATAGTCCACAATAACTATATTCCAGACTATAATTTAACCGTGTTTCCAAATTTCGGCCCGATCCATTTGGACTTTTAAAGTTGACGAAACATTCAAACTTTCGAATTTATAATATTAGTTGGATAAACTTTGATATCGTGTTGTGGTTACAAAGTTACAAAGAGCCCAAGTAGCCAGTTTTTATCTATATAGCAACGTTAAATACTTTTTCATTTGTAAAACGTTGATTGATGTCTAACAGCAATCGTAACTGTTGTTCTTACTGTTACTACTGACCAATTGTTTGAATGATTACAAAATTTTTTAGATAAAGATAAAGATAATTTATTGAACAGATATTGAGATACAATGACAAAATGAATGTAGCTTCATCATCATTTGTCCATAAATCCAGCTATATCTTGAAATTTGTAAGGAAGTCGAGTCTAAACTAGTTTGTTGTACTAAACACTAAGAAAACAACTTTATAAGCTAATTATAAGGTTAGGTTAAGTAGGGCGAACTCCGTAAGACCAATTTTTGTACAGCCTAAAATGTATGCCAACTCACATTTAGCTAGTGATGCGTGATGGGTTATGGCCTTTACTCTCTCCTTGTGAGGGAAGACCCCGAATGCAGTTGTGAAGTCGGTGTGTGTTATGGAAATCGATTTGGAAGTCGGATCTGAAAATAGTTATTTGTTATACAAGAGTGCAAAGTTTTTTTTACCGCGTGCTCAATTTTGATGACCGAGCAAGCGAAGAATTCTAAAATTGAATGATTAAACAATTAGAATCTTTAGCGTTCGAGAGAACTAAGGGAAAACATTTTGCACTCGTCCTCTTGCAAACGTTTCATTCCACCCCAGTGAGGAAATGACTAAATGAGTGACTAAATGACTAAATAAAATTCTAGGCACGAAAGTGCCTAGAATTTTAGGTTTTTCACATGTTTTCAAGTTTCCTGTCTTTAACCTAACGTTTCAACAACAACAATATGACATGAAGATATGGAGGGTTGAGGTACCTTTATTCTCCATAATAAAGAAAATTGCCGATACGCAAATTAAAAAAAAGTAGAACACCAAATAGGTTTGAGTCTGAGTTTTTAACATTTAAAAAAAAGTTGTACAATACAATGTTGGTACCAAAATAATAAACTTTTTCGTCGCTAGAATCATTATATAGGTTTGTCACATATTTTCAAATTTCCTGTTTTTAACCTAAAGGACAATGCCCACGTCCCATACATTGAAAACCCTGTCAAACTTTTTTGATACTGAAAGTGCATAGAGATGAATAGTGTCTAATTAGGATTGTTCATGCTTCTTAAAACGTCTGCTGTTGGTGTTTTTTATTTTCCAAATACCAAAAATGTGTTACAGTTAAACCAAAAGTAAGGTTATGTTTACTGTCAAAATACATTAGAATAATGTTTTCTTTCGGATTAGAAGAGAAAAGAAAAGAAAGAACTATGGTATTATCTTTCAAAACATATTTCTTATCAGAATAAATAGGAGTAATAGTACTGCTCAATACCAACTGCATGATTACCATACGTATGAACACTTCATTTGCATATAAATATTGTCACAGAAGGGAATATCTTAATTGTGATATAAAATATAAATATCTCATTATTTTGATATTCGAGTTAGATGTTCCATCAGACAACACAAGCATATATGGTTTTATGTAATTATTACCACAATTATGTACCTAAGTAATAAGGAGCACTGAATCACATAATTCCCAGTTTTGTTAAAACCAATATAAATTCCCTCACAAAAACTGGATGAGTTGCCGTTGACGTCCGATTAGGAATTAATAATATTCTTCTAATTCCTAATATTTCTCTACGCACCGCAAAGAAGCTCAAAAAATCTTCCTGGAGCAATCTCTTTTGAACAATCGGAATAATTTTACTGTGTCTGAAATCCGACATTGAAACATTGGTAATCGGAGTTTGTTGTGGTGAATAATGCATAAATATTACACCGCTTAGAAAACACGAAGAAAACTATAATATAGGACGAAAACAATTCATTTTGCTTGTTTACTTTTTGAATTTTTGATTTGACAACTTGTCAATTTGACATTAATCTTTGACCACAAAGATTGTATTGTTTTATTGATTAGATAGGTACTTCTTCTGAGGTTTTACCTCTTTGTTTGACCAATTTGGTTTGGTGAAAACGTTTCGTTTCACAATTGCATGCCAACTTCATTCTCGTTTACATTGCTATAAAATGCAATGATAATTTCTTTGTCGCCGTAATTACATATATCGTTATTTAAATATGTAAAAGTAGTAAGTAAGCGACATTGTGAAAGAAATTGACATACATAACATCTACATTCAATCTCAATCTAACGCGGATCAATAAAACGAAACGCAAGTACCGATTCGTTATTGCAATATTTTCCAAGTCAGCTTTGTTGGAAAATGGTAGGTTTAATTTAAAGAAATGCAAATTATTTTATTTTGTAATGTTAGAAAGTTATATAACTTCGCACACGAGTACAACAAAAAAATCACCGATTTTTTAATATATAACTCATATGTCTACACGACAAATATTTTGGCGAGTCAAAAATGGACATTGTCCTTTTAACAATAACAATATAGGTAAGTACTCGTATTATGACGTGAAAATATTGTTAAAAGAAAATTGCGCGCAAAGCAAACTCCAAGGAGTCTGAGTTTTTAACAAATTAAAAAAGTTGTACCTATGATAAATTTAGCACCAAAGAGGTTGAAGTAAAGAATAGGTTTAATGATGTTTTGAATTAAAAAACTTAGTGCACACGATGTTCTAAATTCAAATTTACTTTACCCTCTAAAGGTATTAAGAAAATTATAAAGGTATTAGGTATTAAGAATAGTTAGTCTGAGTCACAGACTAAGTAGAGAGTTACGTCTGAGTCGAGAGGATAAAAACGACTTTAGCACTCAGTTATTGAAGAGGAAAAATATTCATTCCGAAGTAGTGGGATGAAAAATATTTCTGCTGTAAGGAAATATCTTTTAAAAATCTATAGGTATATTAAATTTATATACGTGAAATTAAAATTCTAATACCATTAAAAATATCTAATAGTTCACATACTATTTTTTTACTAAGGAAAACACATGGGTAAAATCGTGGCGCGCTACTAGTAAAATCTTTTTACTCGATTTATTGTATTTCTACTGGTGAGGAGCAGCAGCAGCGCCCATCGGTTTTACCCTCGAAGGTCCCGTTGTTTTCTCGCTATAAAAAGTAGCCTACCTATATTATGTTCTTCTGAACGATCTATTTGTATCGAATTTCAGCCCAATTCGTTCAGACGTTACGACGTGATTTATCAGGAAACATTGACATTTATATTATTAATATTAATTTATAATATTATGACTAAATCACACACACAACCACCGCGCCAACTATTTTCTTATCTGTGATTGCGCTTTCCCGCCCCGCGCTGCCTGTCCCTCACCCCGTAATCGAATGTCCTCGATGATGCCGCAAACTATACCAAATACACATATTTAATTTAAATGTTTCAGATTAATTGAGTAAGAATGGATTCATTCGTATAAATACTGGCTGAGTAATATCCATTCAAACAAGATATCCGAATACTAGGTACCTATACTTAAGCACCGTTTTATTTACTAGGTACCTTTTACCTACTAAGTCGATGATCACCAATTAGTTTTATTATTTGTGTTGTCCGTATATTAAAATGAAAAACGAACATCATAGTTCATTTTTACTTCTAAACAAACTTAGGTGAGTCTGAGTGTAGGACTATCTTAATTCTAATTAATTAATATATACTATATAATACATTCTTAATCCTATCTTAATCCACAGCTGGACATAGACAGGTAAATAATAATAATCTTCTTTCGAGTCTTTGAAACGAACTCGCTGTTTCGAGATACGATACTACCAGTCTGATAGAAAAAGGCAATATGGTATTAGACCAAATACTTATATCAGCTATAAATGCAAGATCTCCGAAATGCATCACTAGCAATAGCCAGGTTTGTACGGAACCCTCGGTGCGCGAGACCAAATCGCCCTTGGCCGATATTTTTTTTTAAATGATGAGGTCAATTAAAAACATTACTCACGGTACCATGAACTTGTCACACACGAATTACACTCTTTTCTTTATATTAAAATCTGTGATCCAATTAAGAATAGACTAATATACCTTGATGGTGGAATTACAACCACTTGGAGACCACTAGTACAAAATAATATAAAATACTCTGAATAGTTTTCTTTTTCCACTTGACTTCACATTAAAGCAAATTTGCTGATAATATCTACGCAAGCCTAAGTAAAGTATATTCAATGCTGTTACAAGCAGGAAAAATATTTTTCCTTGTGATTTTGTTTAAAAATGATCATAAAACTAAGACATTTCTTGGAAAATATATGGAGGCTCTTACTATTCAATGAGTTAAAGGTAAATGTGGTTTAGTGGCTAATTCAACTGAGCGTCTCATACAGACTCATACATTTCGGAGGTTAGCCGGAAAAAATAGAAATGCTTACATACAACAACACTTTTCCTATGAAACTGTTTTCTGTGATGTAGGTGATTATTGTAAATACTTACATAGAGTCATGTGGGTCAAGTGTGCGCATTTAAACTTTGATGATTCAAAAACTCGAATATTATTAGTAGAATGAAACAAAACTGTGCTAATTAGTAAGATTGTTTATTTGTAATCAACTTAGACACAACAATAGTATTATCAGTAGCTTGTATTTTAAGAAACTATAGAAAAGAAAGACCCTTTCATTTGCGCACTTTTACCCCAGTATCGGGGTATGTATACGCAGCACTATGGGTAAGTGTACGCAACAACAAAAAACATATATTTAGAAAATAAACAATTCTATATATTATAATTACACAATTTTTCATCATAGTAACTAAAAGTAATCAACATAATAAACATCTTAAATCAAAAAATGAGATCAATTTGAACTTTTAAGATTTCTACAAAGTAGTTACGAAGTACCTACTTCGTCATACATGAATCACAAATAAAAGTGCCGTGTTCGGAGCTGGTGCACTGTTCGTGCCACCAGGTTCCACAAAGGCTACATTCAATCCAATCTTCAGTCGGTGGATCAGAATACTTTTCGCCACATAAGGGGCAGTAATACTCATTTTCGTCATTTTTTGGTTTCTTAAGAGTCTTATTTTTAACATTTTTTTTGGCAGTCACAGATGATTTCGTACTAGTTTTCTTAGTGTTAAGTCTTTCTTTCAAATCTAGTCGTATTTTCTTTTTTGCTAATTTCTCTTCTTCCTCTTTTTTCTTAGCTTCTAACTCAGATTTATAGGGACTATCAGTAGCAATGATTGACTTTTTGCCTTTTCGTCGTCGATTTTGTGACGTTGCTTTCGGTAGAGCTTGTATGGACGACAATGGTATAAATTCTTTGCTGGTTGAAGCTACGGATGTTGGTGTAGATGCAGTGATGGCTGAACTGATGTTTGTCGCTGGATATGATTGAGCAATCTCTAAGAAGTTTTTTCGAGTTTGCTTGTCAGCGTTGGATGATGTCAATGTATTCTCAGTAGTCAACAGCAGATCTTGTGCAGGTTGACTGAATGATGTGGTAACTGTAAAGTTATGCATAGAAGAATCTTGCTCTGATGTAGAAAGATTATGTAATATCAAAGGTGAAGTCGTTCCTGCAGTTTCAAAAACTTCTTGTGTTGGCTGTGTAGAAGAGGTGGATGCTACTAAGTTTGTCAAATGCTCTGCGCGTGATGGAATTGAATCTTCTTGGAAAGGTTCCTGTATTGCTGTAGTTGGCAACATCTCTTCTAAATTTTGTGCAGGAATCATGTCAGTTACAGACGCTGCCGCGAAGTCTTCATCCGAAAAAATGTCTTTGTCTATTGGCCAGATTCCAGAAGCTTTGAAACCTGAAACCGCATTGCTAAGAGAAGCTGCTTTTTGGAAGGCCTCATTTACCAATTGAGCTATTTCTGTTTGTCCAATCACGCGGCCTGGATGGTGGCTTAGCCATTTATCACATGCGTAAGCGAATTTCGTTTTCAGGGGCCCAAAAAACCCACGATCTAAGGGCTGCATCTTGTGGCTACTGTGAGGTGGGAGAGTAAGCATGTGAATACCATTAACACGACAAAACAGTATAGCATTCAGAGAGATGTGGCTGGTATGGTTGTCCAAAATTAACAAGACGGGATTGTCTTTGGTTGGCTGAACATTGTCTTTGAAATGGCATAGGTATTCTAGAAACAGGCCCGTATTTATGAATCCTGAATCAGAAGCCATTCCAATACTACCTTCGGGTGCATTGTTGAGCAAATAACCTTGCATTTTCTTTCGGGGAAAAATAAATGCTGGAGGGACATAGTTTCCTGTTGCACTCATTGCGCAAACTAGTGTAATCGTTTGGCCTCTTTCAGCAGAAACGATTTTTCCCACCAGCTTTTTTCCTTTCACCGATATTACTTTTGGAATTTTCTTTGGTACAGTATTGACTCCACTTTTATCTACATTATATATTCGGCTGGGTACAAATTTGTGTTTGTTGTAGAGGCTCTGCAAGTTATCATAAAATCTTGTAACTTGAGTTTTATTGAATCCCATGGCTCTGGCAATACTAGTTGGGACTGGCTGTCGCAATTTCAATTCAGGGAACCTTTTGAGAAATCCATATACCCAGTCTCGGCCAGCTAATTTTGAGGATGTGTTGAATCTATGAGTAATTTTATTTAGTTCAGCATACTCATAAATCAACGTCTGGAGGTTCTGCATAGTGAGACCATAATAAAGATCATCACTTTGTTTAATATAATTGTATATATCAGTCTCTTGCTCCTTGGTAAATGTCAAAGAAAATCTTCCCATACTGGTTGCAGTCTTCCCAGCTTTTAAACGTTTTCGCAGAGTACTTTCATTAAGTCCGACTTGAGATGCAGCTTTTCTTTTACTGGCACCCTTTGAAATTAATAATTTGGCGGCTTCCAGCTGTTCATCTGTGACGATGCATCTATCCGGAGCTTTCCTTAGATAATTTCGAGGCATTTTGGTTTATATTTGTACTCTGAAACAAAACATAGCTACACATGTACAAAGAAATGCAAGCGGGGTAAGTGTGCGCATGCGCACACTTACACGACAGGTTTCTGCGCACACTTAACCCAAACCATCGAAACAGGATTGTATGAATATCGTTGATTATTGCGTCATCATACCAACTTAAACACTGGCAAATAACAAACTTGATATTATGTTGTATTCAAATGCAAAAAGCATATTTTCAAAAAATGTACATGACTACACAAAATTACGCGTCAAATGTGACAAAATATCGTAAATATTTTAGCAAAAATCTTCATTTACCTGTCAATGCAAAATGGCGCGCGAGAGGCCGCTATAATACGAGCGCTTCGTAGGACATCCCGCGGGGTACTGAAGAGGGGGATTGCCGTTCCTTAGAGCTATATATTTTTCGAGATATTTAGAATGCGCACACTTAGACGCTGCGTACACTTAACCCACATGACTCTACGTATGTTTGTAGGTATTTAGTAAAAGCTGTTAATATGGGATTACAACAAGATGTACTTAAATTGTATCTATGTATAGATTAACAGACATTTTTAAGTATCGATCGGGACAAGTAGGACATGTACCTAGTAAGCCACACGTAGGCCCATAACAGCAAAGTGTCACGCATTTGTTGGAACACGATGAAGAGTCCAAATCATACCCTAGCACTGCACTACACTCATCACCTAGTGATTAAAGATTATTTTTCTTTACGCCCTGCAATTTCTCTGGAAACATTGGCCTTCAAACCGGAACAAATTGATGTTTCCATATCGCTGCTGGGCGGTAGAATAAATGGCAAAGGTGTTATACAAGTACATTTCCAGGTGAACTGTGCAAAGAGACCTACCACCACACCAACAGATTTAACAACATAATATTAACATTATTCTACATAATATTAATTATCTAGTATCTATCGTTTACTTACAACGATTAGAAAATAGACGTAGAGCTCACATTAATAACTTATTCAATTAAACTAATTGTGCCTCGCACGCCCTTCACTCGTGGCCAGGATAAGTTAAATGCTCCATTTGGTATTAACTAAATTAACCCTTAAACAGGCCCCGAAGAACCGTTGCAAGAAATAAAGTGGTGTAAATGGATTTAGGCTTTGAGTAGCGCCCTGTATGATTCCTTATCAACAAATTTTTTGAAAAAGCCTGAAAAGCCTGAAAAAAAAATGTGGGAAAACATAATCCCATTGCCTGGGTAGAGACTACAATTTATTTATGTGATAACTATATATAAATGTCGAATGTTTGTATGTTCATAATATTTTTTTTAGGTTAGTTTAGGTTATTTGCGTGAAGTAAAAAAATATAGTGTAAGTATGAATTATTTATTATATATGATATTATGTATATGAAAAGGCTAGTATATAAAAGTTGATAAATTTGAACAGGCAATGGTTAAATAGCTCCCACAAATTAGTTCGACTCAACAGGCTATGGTCACATGTTCCCCACATTGTTATTTGCCTTATTTTAGACAATTTAGCAAGAAATCAACTAGAAATAATGTAAATCTTGATAGAAAAATTAAAAATCTCTAATATATCAAAAAATTGCACGACTTACCTTTCTTTGTTTCGGCATAATCTAAATAAAACTTGGACAGTCACACAAAAACACTGTTGTACCGGACACTCAAAACTCAAATGGATGTCAAGTGTACCATTCGTTCGTATACACAGAGCTTGCTAATCGGAACCACAGAGTACATATTTATGATTAAATTTTGACAGATTGTGGGCTTTTCGTTGCCAAAACCTGGCTACGGCATCGAAAAATCTATGTGGGAAGCATACGTCCGCGGCCTGCTTAAGGGTTAAATGGAAAAGTTTGGAGATTTCAAGCGGATTTCATAAAATTAAACGACATAAACTATTACTCCATTTGAAATGTACAAAAAATGCTACTTATTACTTACATTTTTTAAATAATTATATTATAAATACGAAAGTTTGAACGTTTGTTGCTCAATCACGTTGGAACGTATGAACTAATCGGGTTTAAATTTGGAACACGGTTAAATTATAGTCTGATATAGCATATATATTATATGCATTTTTATCACAGGATTGGGAATTGCACGGTCAAAACCGCGGGGCACTGCTAGTATTTATTTAAAAAAAAACGAATTGACAAAACGTGTGAACACCAAATAGCATAAGCAGCGCACTTTTTGTTTTTGCAATTGTTCGCACTGTACAACTTTTTTTAATATGAACTCAGACTCGAACCGCCTTGGTGTTCTACTTTTTTTTAGGGTTCCGTAAAACGTAAAAACGGAACCCTTATAGATTCGTCATGTCTGTCTGTCCGTCCGTATGTCACAGCCACTTTTTGCCGAAACTATGAGAACTACACTGTTGAAACTTGGTAAGTAGATGTAATCTGTGAACCGCATTAAGATTTGAAGAAAAAAATTAAAAGAAAAGAAAAATTGGTTAAAAGGAATTGGTTAAGAAGAAAAAAAGGGTTGCCCCCCCATACTGAGAACTGAAATTCAAAATTTTTTTTTCATCGTACCTACACGTGTTGTATGTCTATCGATAGGTCTTTAAAAATTATGTTGAGATTACTAAAATCATTTTCGTCTACACTGAATAATTTGCGCGAGAGACACTTCCAAAGTGGTAAAATGTGTGTCTAACTTTTAAAGTAAGTGAATGAAAAATCTAAAAAAATATATGATGTACATTACCATGTAAACTACCAACGAAAATTAGTTTGAACTCGATCTGATGAGTAGTTTTTTTAGTACGTCATAAATACACTATTATTTAAAGTTCGATCAAAGTTACAACGAATTACAAGAACTATGTGTACTATGTATATTATGTTACTTGTTGCAACGGAACCCTTCATGGGCGAGTCCAACTCGCACTTGGCCATTTTATTTTTAATTTGCTTAGCGGCAATTATCTTTATTATGGAGAATAGAGGTACCTCAACCCTCCATATCTTCATGTCATATTGTTGTTGTTAAAAGGTTAAAACGTTAGGTTAAAGACAGGAAACTTGAAAACATGTGAAAAACCTAAATTTCTAGGCACGAAGCATTTAGTCATTTCCCCACTGGGGTGGGATGAAAAGTTTGCAAGAGGACGAGTGCAAAATGTTTTCGCCTAGTGCTCTCGAACGCTAAAGATTCTTATTGTTTAATCATTTAATTTTAGAATTCTTCGCTTGCTCGGTCATCAAAATTAAGCACGCGGTAAAAAAACTTTGCACTCTTGTATAACAAATAACTACCTATTATCAAATCCGACTTCCAAACCGATTTCCACAACACACGCCCACCAGCGCTTGGCAGTATCAGTTGGAACCTATTGTGAAAGTTGGAGCCAGTATTTTGGTTACGGAACCGTAAATAAAAGCGGCCAAGTGCGAGTCGGACTCTTCCATGAAAGGTTCCGTAGCATTATGTTACAATAAATAAATTCTGGTGGTTCCGTGTAACTTTGATCGATTTTGAATAATAATGTATTTATGACGTACTAAAAAAAAACTACTCATCAGATCGAGTTCAAACCAATTTTTGTTGGAAGTTTCCATGGTACATCATATTTTTTTTTTAGTTTTATCATTCTCTTATTTTAGAATCTCACGCGCAAACTATTCAGTGTACGCAAAAATGATATTAGAAACCTCAACATCATTTTTGAAGACAAATCGATAGACAACCCACACGTACTGATGAAAAAAAATTGTTGAGTTTCAGTTCTAAGTAGGTATGGGGTCATCCTTAATTTTTTTATTTTTTTGTAAAAATCTCCTTACCATGTTTCAACAGTGTAGTACTCATAGTTTCGGCAAAAAGTGGATGTGACATACGGACGGACAGACAGACAGACAGGACGAATCTTTAAGAGTTCCGTTTTTACGTTTTACGGAACCCTAAAAAGGTAAGTTTATGAATTAAAAGATGTTTTGTAAAATCGTTTCAGTGGTAAACGCGGTCCTTCGAGCAAGATGTCGATCCGGGCTCGTCTGATCGCATACTCCGCGTACGCGTTCGGAGTCCCCTCAGTCATGACCATCCTACTGACCTCTCTCGAGTTCTCTGGTCTGCCGCACCACCCCCTGCTGCCGATGCTAAGGCACAATGGATGCTTTATTCATGGTTAGTATTTATAAGCAAATATAAGCAGCCCACGAAATGTTCCCACTGCTGAACTCGGGGCCTTCTCTCGGAAGGAGGAGAGTCAAGGCCATAATGCGTCACGCTGGCCAAGTGCGGGTTGATGACGTTGCGATGACACAAAACTTCGAAACTTTCTAGGTACACATGTCAGTTTCCTCACGATGTTTTCCTTCACTATTTTCAAGTTCAAGCATTACGCTCATTACTTCGAAAAAGCAGTGATGCGCGTGGTGACATTGAACCCGGGGGCTCCGGATCGACAGTCGCCGTTTTTCCGACTAGACCAGCAGCAACTTTTACTAGACCAGCCTTTAACTATTTATTGAACCACTTCAAAAAGAAGTAGGTTCTCAATCTGGTTGTATGTTTTTTTATGTATGTCTCGCGATAGCGTCGCCCATTATGAATGTTCAATGGTTATTTTTTGTTATAGTTCAGAGGTCCCTTTTAAATGTTTATCGAAATCAGCAGGGTGGTTATTGAAATCCTTTTTTTTTTTATTTTAATTATCTACTCCACAGACTCCGGGGTCCGTGATCTTTGACATTATTTTTATTTTTTTATTTTTACATAATATTTACCATTTGCCTAAGCCGCTTCCTCCCGGCCCAGAGCCTCCACTACGGCTGCATTTCTGTTCCTGATGGCCATCTGTAGGTTAAACTCTCGGATGGTCTTCGGTGATGCAGCCAACGCTCACCGAACGAACCGACCGATGGCGTCGTCGGTGTTGTCAGCGTAGTACGTGATGGTCCCCGTGTGCTGTGAGATTGCAACAACCGCATGGGGCACGCTCTCGTGCAGCTTTATGTTTGCCTTGATTTTGATTGCGATTACCGACTCGTATGTTAATCCCTGAACTTCATGGATGGTATGGATACGTGACCCGGTGCCTGACCCATAACCCTGGTTTGTCAGGGTCTCTTTCTCCTCTTGAGTGTGAACTAAAAAGAGAGTGTTTGGTAGGGTGTTGGGTATTTGCGCTCCCTTATACCTTCTCTGCTCTAGGGACTTTATACGGGGCGCTGAGGAGTACATATCGGAGTATATCTCCCTCAGCGCATATGCGACGTCCATTGGGTTTCGATGTGTGCAGAGCAACTCCTGGCTGATCTTCGTTACCAGGCTTGGGCGGTGATACCTCATTTCAAAGAGATTTTCCCTGTCGATGTAAGGCAACTGATAGACGTCTCCGATGAGGACAATTTTACCAACACCAGACAGCCTTGAAGCAATGGCTCCAAAATGGTTCATGAAAGCTTCGTCCACCATGAAGTGACTGAAACTTTCTCTTCCGAAACCATTTACCAGAGCAGAAGCCATGGTTCGCACTCTGGTTTTAACCAGGTTTCCGATACGGTGCGATAGCTTTTCTCTTAGATCTTTTGCTGCCTCAGTTGTTGTGGTGATGATGGCGTCCTTGTCCACATCAAAGTTTCTTATCACCCATGTTGTCTTTCCACATCCTGGAACTCCGTTGACCCACTGTATTCTCGGTACCTCCCAGTTTTCCCAACCAGCTTTGACGTTTGATTTCCTTTCGATGTTCTTGGCCATCTCTAGGATCTTATCGTCCAGCATAATCTTGGTGCATCGGGCAGTAACTACAACTGGGTCGTTTTGTGGTGTCGCATAAACAGACACTCCCGCGCGCGCTGTCTCTACCTCGTTCAGTGTCACGAAGCCATTTTCTGCACTGTAAGCTGCCATATACTGTCTTGTAATTGTTCCCTTGATGACCCGGGAAGTGACATTATTGTAAATAGATGCTTCGGCCTCCTCGAGTTTCGCCTTTAAGAGGCTTTCATTTCCTAGCCTATAGGACTGCAAGATGTTTTCGCAGGTATTGAGGTTGACTTGTCTTGTCGCTCTCAGTATGGCTATGAATTCGATGAAGGCGTTACGCATGGCTTCGCGGCTCCGAAGCCGTGACATAGCGGGGCGGTTCTACCTGACCCATATCGGCTCTCGTTCGGCTTATTTGTTGCTGTGAAGCTGCTTTGAGGGTCTTTGTCGTCATGGGGTGTGATGAATGGGATGTGATTCGGAGTATGCTCCTGCCTGCTGCGTTGAAGGCAGTCACGAAAGCTGCGTTTGTTCTTCGGCTGCCGCTTTGATTGCCTGCGGCTTTTTCCGCGGCTGCCTTCTGCTGTGCCCTTTCGGAGCCGGTTTGAACAGTCGAACTAGGAACAGGATGTCCCCAACTGTCATATGAACAATTAACTCAAATTAGCATTCATGGATTTAGGGGACATTGTATTAGATTCATATGAAATTTGATCGAATGTCCGAATTTAATTTTAAGTTGAAGTTGTTTTTTGTAGTTTTGGAGAAAATAAATCATAAAAGTAGGTATGTACCTATCTATACTAATATTATGAAGCGGAGCTGTTTGTTTGAACTCAAGTATCTCGGGAGCTACTGGTTCGAATTAAAAGATTAATTTTCTTTTGGATAGTCTATTTATCGAGGAAGGCTATAATAGGCTACATAACATTACGTTACTACTAGTAGGAGCAAAGTATGAACGAAGAATGTAACAAAAACGGGCAAAAATACTTATTTTGTAGAGCCTTCGTTGCGTGCGTTGATGTGCGCTGAAGTCCGTGACAGCATGTGTGTATTGGGTCGTTATAAATCTTTGCTAAGCAAACTTGTTCTAAATCTGAGTCGGTACGACCAATTTTCGACAGATGGCGTAGCAACGCGCGCAGGGTCAGCTAGTATACATAGATAGATATAATAGTTAGGAGTGAAACATTGTATTTATTTAGTTTGTTAATAAAACAGAACGCTTTGATACTCGACGTAGTGACAATATACGTAAAACAGCAAGCAGTGGGTGGAGAATAAAAGCCAAGAGCTGAATGGCGTATCACGGGAGAGGCGTATGTCCAGCAATGGAGTAGGTTGATTCATTTAGTTGATGTTACGTTAGGACCAAATTTCTAAATTTACTGCTCAGAGACCTGAGATAAAAACCATTAATGATGAATTCAAGATTTAACGTACGCTTTCAACAATAATTATGAATTCCAGGAATAAGCAAGCTGATATACTTTTACGGTCCGATACTGATCCTGTGCATAGCCAACATGACGTTCTTCGTGCTGACTGCAGTGAAGATAACTCAAATCAAGAAACAAACCTCCGTACTGAAGTCTAAGGAGAGTGGCACGCATGATCAGCATAGAAACGATAAGCAAAGGTAAAATTATGGTACCTACGATATAGATACTAGATTATTTATGGATTATTTATTTATGTGCCATAATATACTAGATTATATTATGGCACATAAATAAAATTCCCACTCATTATGTTACTGAGCAAATTAATAATATCAGAAATTGAAAAACATAATTTAAATCCTTAGTATACAAGGTTATCTTTATAGCTTTCTTGACACATGCTGATTTTCTATTCATAATCATAATCATTTATTCAATTGCATCATGTGCATGACATTGACTTAAAACTTAAATCTAGTAGGTACGTGACCCTGTAAGGGCGTATTATAGTTTTCCTGCACTGTTAATGCCAGCGGTGATTGCAATTTTAAAAATACTAGTTATTGTAGGCGAATGGAACCCAAATGACCGTGTTAGAATATCTTAGGATTCTGTGCTGTAATAACCTAAATTATGTCAGGAAAGTTTTAGTTCTGTGAGCTTAGATGTGGATGTGCTGTTAATTATTTAAAAGATTGTTGGATGAATAGAAAAACCCAAGAGATGTGATTTAAATATAATTTATTCTCAGTTCATTGTTACATTTCTGATGGACCCTAAGAGGGTACACTGTACTCTCGTCACATTGAAAGACTAATGCCACTTAAAATCCCTATACGACAGATCGAGAACGTGGCCAAGAAAACTCTGCGCCATCACATACATAATCTGTATACAAGTAAACCTTAGACAATAGTTATAATACTTATCTTTACAATGTATTAACCGAAGAATAGAATACAAGTATATGATCAAGAGTAAGAATATGTTCAAGAGAAATAAGAGCAACAGTAATAGAGAACAATAATAGCAAGAGACCCGAACAGAGCGACGATCACTTTTACACTAGTCGTTATCAACCCCACTCACCAAATTCATAGCGCCGCACCTCCAACAACTTGTGGCGGAATAGTCGGTTTATTTGACAACGTTGAATTTTATTATACAACATAAAATGTCACATTGTTCACGATACGTATAAACCATCTATTTATTCAACTTTAGTGTAAAGTGAGGCAATCCTTAGGCAAGCAATCCTTAGCCTAACAACCATGATTGTCAAATTAGACGTCCTAGCCTTACTTTTCCATTTAAAAATAAAAAAATATTATATCTTTTGAAAGGTACCTTTAAAGTAGTTCAGATCGACAAAGGTACCATCATAGGCCTGGTTTTCTACCCCATTACAGTAGCTGGCTGTTGCTTAGGCATCGTGTAGATATTTTATGATTATAAAACTTAATAACATAGGTATAGTTGTGACGATATTTGTTGCGCATTAAATCCCTCAGAAGCTTCCACGGTCTACGCTTCGATGATATTTCATTTATACAAAATCAGAAAGGGACGCTAATTTAATTAACTAGTTTAACTGAAAACAGTTTAGTTGTATAGTACGACATACAAATATAAGCACGTCTGACTCCAGACTGGACTCCCTTAAAAAAAGTTTAGCATAACTCGTGTAAAGATCTTAACGTTTGAATCTTTTTCTTTGACGAAATATTAAGACTTGTTTTGATGGACATATGGATTTGTAAAATCCATATTTTTACCATATTTTCAATTTTTTCGTATAATTTTAGTACATATTTGGTTCCAGGCTTCTTCTCTACTTGAAGTTGTTTGCTGTCATGGGCGTTAACTGGATTATGGAAATAATTAGCGCCCTCTATCCAAATATCCCCTATCTCTGGAAGGTCACCGACGCCTACAACGTTCTCATCGGGCTCATCATCTTCATCATTTTTGTCTGCAAGCGCAAGATCTTCAGACTCATCAAGAAGAGGTTTGTTCATGTTGAAAACGTCGAGGTTAATCTCATCAATTAATTTCAAAACATTGTCTACGACTACTACATTTTCATTTTCAAAACTAGCTGAAACTCTACAAATATTTCACATAAAACACACAAAATATTCGCATAGTCGAAACGTAAGGTATTTGTTGCTGAAGCGGATAATTTTATTTGTCTAACCAAATTAATAAGCAATGAGTTATTTGATATTCTAACAGCCAATTTAGTCGATCATACGTATCGATCAAAGGTGTATTATTTTTGTTATAACTTTTTGTGACATTAAGATTGTCGTCTTTACAAATCTTAGTTTGTTAAAATAATTTGATAAACTTTTTTTTTATGAAAGCATGCATTTATACCGGCATATATGTTACCGGCAATCTGTATAATCCGGTATTCTTTACAATACCTGGGAAATGTATAGAATACCTAAAACATGTAGGTAAATGTATGAAATATTATTGATTTTATACATTGCTATACAATACTGATCGCGCAGTATGTAAAAGACGTAAGGGTCTATCACTGAGATTTGACTCCGGGTGGGCCGCCCAGAAGCTCTGCGGTCAGCCCTGAGTGTTGCTTCTCTATACTTGGCCTGCGCTCCACTACGCACTTATACGCTTGGCCTCGCATGGGTAGTTCCACTCAGGACCTCCCTTGAGCTTCTGGCTCCTGCAATTTTATGATACACTCTTGGGGTGATAGCGACAAGACTAAGTGAAGTCGGGCTGCTCCAAGTCGGCTATACATAACAATGATAAATATTATGTAAATCTAGATCTATTTATTTTATACATTGCCGGTGGAACACCAGGTACTTACTCTATACCCGTACAACTCCTAGGAATTGTATTAATTACTTAACTAGGTAAAGTATGGAATGGACAATAATATTTTATATATTGCCCGGACGCCACATATATTTGATGCATTGCCTAGTTATTGTATACAACACCTGAATTATACAGATTGCCCATTACATATACATTTATTAACAAATCAAGATATTCAATCAATAATTATATAGACCTAAGATATAAGCTACAATTTTTAATTATATGTCTAGGATCAAAGACAAATTCCATCAGCCTCAGAATGACATCGAAGAAATTACAATGAGACATAGAAATGTAAGCCAGTGGCAGAAGAATCAGCAGAGATCCAGTCAAGAAACTATCAGAACTACAATATGTGATAACGATAGCATTATTAATGGAAGAATACTTCATTGACCAACGGGAATTTTAGACCTATGACTATCATCCAAAATACTATAACAAATAAAACTTCATGATAGTATACAAAACAATGATGTTGTATAAAATAACAAAAGTATAATAACCTGACGCCATAAGAATTAATTGGAGATGAAAAAGAGAGATTGGATATCCAGACGATATTGTATAGACATTAAATTTATTTATCATGTTTGATAAACAAAAAATGATTGATAAAAAAGCGACAAAGGTCCACAGAAACTTGAGTAAGAACTACTCAGTCACACTGAATCAAAAGAAATGTATGTTCAGCACTAAGTATTTACAACAACTTTCAATAATAGTTTATTCCACGATAAAACAAGAAAAGGTACATCATCAGGTACACTATCTTATAAATATGATTGAATGTCATTCTGATACGGTGATAAAGCTAACAAAAAGTTAAATGGATATTGTGGTTTGAGTTTTTATTTGATCTCACAAATGCATTATAATGTATGGAGAGCGTTTCATCGATATATTAACATCGGGGCTTGATTTTCGGGTGTTTTCTTGCACGATATTGTAGATTTATGCACATTGTAGATAGTGGATACTAATACATGATGGCGAATTTGGGTATCTATACTTATATTATAAAGCTGCTGTGGTGTTTTGTTTGAACGCGCTAATCACAGGAGCTACTGGACCGCCGATATCCCTGAGTTCTATAGGCTATATATATTATTACTACAGGCGAAACCGGGACCGACTGCTAGTCGTAAATATTAGATAATATTATTTTGATTAAATAATACTTTAATCTAATTCAAAGACTTATTAATTTAAATTACTGTAGACTTAAATAATTTAGGAGTGAATTTTGTTACACTATTCTTTCGGGTTTGTTAGGATTCTGCTGAAATTAAAAGTCGTTACTATATTTTATAAAAGCATTAATTTATAAACAAAGAGCTAGATAAACTTTTGTGTTCATATTTATTTAGTTATATAAGGTATTTTGGTATTGATGTGTAAATATTTCATTGCATGTTGTACTGATATTTTGGAAAGGGATAGTAACTGAGATAATTTTGAAAATAACCTGATTCGTATCATTATAGGAACATGTATCGAACTGAGCAGTCTTCGAAGGTTCATTGGGAAAACTCTGAACGGTCACGGCCATACCTGAAGTATGTGATTAATAATAAAGGATGGGGGTTTTTGTTTTGTGTTCTGATAAATAGTTTTAAATAATAAATGACTTGTCCGTACAATACACGTGCTAACGTTTTGTGTTCGTTTGTTTGTGCTTGCTTGATCGGGATACATGTTTATAAAGTGACATTTGATTTAAAATTAGTATTTGATTGATTTTAGACATTTTAAAATACATTTAAATATCTTGTTGTTACATACATGATTGATAGATACGTTAAGTCTAAAATCAAAATTCAAATGAGCTCGAAAATAGTTATCTCTAATTGGCAATTTGTGAGATTAATATCATTTATGAAAAAACAATTGAATTGTAACTAATGTTTTAATCGGACATTTCTTTTATTTAATGTCACAGTTTTGCATTGTTTTATGTGAGTTTTGTGGTGAGAATATGTGTAATTAATAAAAATGCTAATTATGGATAAACCATGAGAAGCGATTATTCCATCGTAAATTTTATTATTAGGAACTCTTCACCGCAATAATATTTGCTACATAGATATCAAGTGCTTATCACTTAATAATGTACTCCGTACTTTTGGACTAATGTAATTGAGAGACAACAGTACCTCAACGCAGACTGACAAAATTTGGTGTCGTTAAATTGTTTCAAAATTATAGTAGCCGCTTAATACACCGGTGTGTAACATGGTACACAAAAACTTGGTTTAATGAAGAAAACAAACAAACTTAACTTTGCGGACGGGATTTTGGCGGGGAAAAAACTGTTCGTGTTTTTATTTGGGAAGTAATACCGATATATTTATGTTTAATGGCGTCTACTTGAACCGGTCTTTATTTTGATATAACCCACATTAAAATTAGAGGTAATTAAAAAACGTGAAATTAAAAAAAGAAACAATTTTTTTTTTTTTGAGGGAAAATGCAATATTGTGTTTTCTAATGCGGTTTTTTGGTTTTTCGAGTTTGTTATTTCGCATACAACACACTCAAACCATAAAACCACTGTCTACTTTATAAATTATTAATAATAACTTTTAGACTACTTGAAAAATCGCAATTTTTTTTATTAAGTGTCAAAAATGTTAATTTACATTTTAAGTACATTAATTATAAACGATACCGCTAGAAACGTCTTGAAACGCTCTTGAGAATAAATGGGTTCAGACGGGTACAAGTATGGCGGCACTTCATTTGCCGAACCATAAACACCGCACTTATGTAACCTGATACCCGTTTCCCGCCAAATTTGTAAACGCGAATAGCAGGCGGTGTATCAAGCAGGTAGTGTTATAGAGTAATGAAACAAACAATACATGCCCCTGGATCCTAATATGCCAAAACGCCTGCCCATTACTGCTGTACCATTACCATGTTACGCTATTTTAACATTGAATCACAATTACTACCTAACACTATACTGTGTTTGCCACCCAGAGATACAAAATGATTTATCTTTTTGCCCTTGTAGTGTCTCTTATAACATTGCCGTTCAAACTGGAACACAGTCATGAAACAGTATCTAAAGTAACATTGTCAGAAATTCCATACAACTTGACGACACGAAATTTTATCAAAACTTGTCTTACTAAGGTACTAAACTACACTTTATTCGTGATTTCAAAGTTACCGCTATAGCAAAATCTGTTTTATTTTTTAAATCTTGTTTCTTTGATGAATTGTGATTATTAACAGATAGGTATCAAATTATAATTTAATGTTCCAACATAACTAAACTGTTTACATTGACTGACAAATATCATATTATATAGGTACCAACTTAATCATTACTAAAAATATGTTTGGGATTAAAATTTCTCACAATTTTCACTCACCCTTTGTCTAACGCTTCATTTTTGTTATTAAACCTGTACTAATGAATTTACTTAAAACTGATAAATGATTAATACTTTTATGTTCCATTATATTTGCATCATATCGTTTCATATTTATATTATTTTTGTTCTAAAAAGGCTAGCGTATATTGCATTAATAAAAGTAATCTTTAAATTACTATTACAATTACTGAAAAATACCTTTTATGGTTTTAGAGTTGAGCATGTATATGTATTTATTGATTTAATCACATACAACAAATAGTAGAACTTTATCAAAAAAAATACAGCATTATCGTTACTAAATGGTTTTGGCTAGTCCGATAATATCTTCTTCAAATATTGTGTAAAAAGTCCTATTTATTGGTTTTTAAATGTTGATGATAAATCAGATCAATCGTGTTGTTTACCTGTGATTAAGAAAATACAACGCGTATTTATATTATGTAATATAATAAGGCGTAATTTCAGAGTATAATAATAAATATTTAGTTCAAATAGTTTGTGGCCTAGGTGACTCCGCTTATCGTGTACGCTAGTCTTCTTTATGTGTTTATAAGCGAGTGTAAGGAAAGAACTCACAATACCAAAAATACTCGAAATTTTTAAACACTTTTACTTTCGAAACAACTCTGAAACAAGCAATTGCAACACTCGTTAACAAAATATCTAATGAGATCTTCCTAATTGCTGCTAACCAAGCATCAGGTCTGAAAGATATCAGGGTTGATTGAATAAAAAAAAAATCATAATGACGATGAATTTCATTTTATTTTCGATTTGTAGTACTTTCCTTACATTTGGAATATTGCTTTTATTGCTTCGCTTGTCGTAATTAACCATTATGTGTACAGATACAAGCAACTCCGAGGAGATCCGATGTCGAGGACGCAGACCACAATCTCTTCACGCACGCTCTCCTGCCGAGATGAGGTGCAAATGGGATCTATTAAGAACAAAACTGCTAATATATAAGAATAAATCTACGGTACATGTGTTATTATTTTAAGATCAAAGTGAAAACGCTTAACGTAGCCATGATTCAACTGTATCGTACTGTAATTGCAATGCACTAATTGTTGAAAATAATCAGTTTCGAGTGAGTTGACATTACAAAAGTTAATAAAGTGTGTACCCTCCTCAAAGCCAAGTAAATCTTTTTCTTCAAAGCCGTTTTTTACTTGAAGGAAATGCATTTATGTATGCGTAATGAGTAAACTTCAAGACAAGACTTCCCAAAAAACCCGTAAACTACGATAAAAGAGACAAAATTTAGCTTAAATCACAATGTTTTATAAATGTCCTCTGACATCCGTCCCTGTTTAGTGGTAATAATTATTTTGTAGTGGTAGGACTCTTGGCAGAGTCCGCCTGGGGAAATCAATCAATCAATCAATTTGATTTGCCAGTTATTCTACCGCCAAGCAATAATTTGCAAACATTACTGTGTTTCGGTTTGAAGGGCAATGTTTCCAGAGAAATTACAGGGCTTAGAGATATCTTAGATCTCTGGGTAACGAGTGCAGTACAGTGCCTAGGTAATGATTTGGACTATCATGTTTCAATAGCTGCGTGTCACTGTGCTGTTATGTGGCAGGCATGTTGCTTACCATCAGGCACATGTCCTGCTCGTCTCGTCACTCTATGCTTTAAAAAAATGTGCTTGCTTCAGCCCTTTTTCGTTACATTTTTGTATTTGGGCACGGGTATATGCACTGATAAGAATTAATTAATGCAACCCAAGATAACTTTGATTATATAAACAGAACTAATTAAATACCATTGCAATAACAACCACGATGTTCTAAAGAAACATATTTATATTCTGGTGTTATAATCTCAGAATTAACAAAATAAATATAAACTTGGAGGGTACTTGAAAAATTGTTTTAAATATTTCATGTATCTAACTAACGCAACGTAAAAATTTACTTGCTAGTGTCAATTTCCAACTTTGTTTACTTATTTATGTACATATTTTATGGGTATATTTTTATATTTTATATCCCAAATAAATGATAACACTTTTGCCATTAAACATCAATAATTTGAAATAAGTACAAGTATTATTCTGATGCGTTATTTTCACATAAATAATAGCTAAAAAATATGAGTACACCTTGCAAACCACCTATTTTACTTAGAAATCACAGAAAATAAAGTTAATTCACTATTTTTAGAAATAAGTTACGTAAATGTAAAGCACAAAATTATTGTATTGTATAACGCTAGTCGCTTCTAAAATTATACTCCATGATCTTTTTTGAAATGTAAAAAATTGCATAATAAATAGCGAGAAAAAAATTGCTTAGTCGATCTATGGAATACATTTATTGATAATAGGTTTAAGTAATTAATGTGGTGTGTAGATATTACTATAGATGACGTCACCCCTGAGCCGCACTCCTGCAATACTAATATTGTAATGAAGGCAATGCAGGAGCGCGATTCCCGCGTCTCACCCCGCACGCCCCGCACGATTGCCCCGTCTAGACGGCTTCGTCGAACGACTGTATGAATTAATAGACTGTGCTTTTGTCAGGACGCGCCAGGACGCCTACTCTATTTCTACGAAAACGTAATTTCAAAATCATTCTTTCGAAAGCGACTTTCCAACTCCGATTTTACTTCGATCCGTCGTTTTGTCCGTTTACATGTTCTAAGCCTACTATAATAAGAGTATGCTTAAAATATGTAAACGTCAAACTAATGTTGTATCGGACGAAACGAAGTAGAACGAGAGAAGAAAAGTCGCGAGTTTATTTTCGAAATTACGTTTTCGCAGAAATAGAGTAGACGTCCTGGTATGTTGAAATGAGAGAGTCCCAAGCGTTTTCAGCTTACAGCACACTTACTTCTAGTTTTTTGTCTCGGTCTAGTTGTAGAGTAGATTCAATGGTGAATGCGGAGATGCTACTGACATTTTTCAATGCACCCCTCTGATCCTCGCGTCCTAGGATGCAGCCTAATTAGCCTAAGGGTTTAATCAGGCCCTGCTATGGAACTATGTACCTAACGTTTTTGTTGTTTCCGTTGTTACCGTCGTTTTATCGGGATAAAAAGTAGCCTATGTGTTCTTCCTATAATCTGTGTTCCAAATTTCAGCTCAATCCGTTCATACGTTAGGACGTGATTGAGCTACAAACATCCAAACATTGACATTTATAATATTGGTAGAAAGTAGGATACTCGTAGGTATATTATTTAATTATACAACTAATAATATACCCGCATCCTTTGTGCATGATAGGTAGTGGGCAGAACGGTAACTATAAAACCTCCAGAAATTATTTGTACTACGTCCACAAACCGGATTTAGTACCTATATTTACAACAAATTGATTCGATTACTTACATTTTAATCTCGATTAAATTAACTATGTAATTTAAATGGATTGTAAGTTTTTCGTAGGTTAGTTCAAATTAAGACACAATAAATCTGTGCGCCATTAAGGAACCCGGAGCAAAACTACAGCTTATTTAAGATATAATAGGTTACAGTCTTATGCTATTACGATGTACAAATGTGCATATTAGCTGCAACTATACAGCAGGTCTACTACGAAGTCCGATAAACGATATATCGGCCGAACTTATGGACGTTTCTTACCACGAAACACAATCAGTCGGTTGATCGGATCGGGCGTTTCGTTCATTTCGAATTCCGACTGACATAGATTTGACAGTTTTTGTGTCGTAAACCTTACTCTGAAAGCATTTAATTACCTTAGCGATTATTCGGACAGCTGTCGGTCGGATCCGATTATTCGGAGGTTGTTTTCGTAGTAGACCTGCAGGTCCAAATAAAGTCTTATAATTAAACATTGGTTTAAGCTAACTGTTGTTCGGGGCTCGCTTCACACATGATCGAGATACCGTAATTAATAGTTGTATTATAAGCAGGTGACACATTCCATTTTCAATTACAAAAAAAAACAATCATACCTACCTAAATCAACTAAACAGTAAACAAAACATGACTATAATTACGATTTGGATTGTGTGAAAATTATTCACAAAAATACACAAATCCTTTTCAATAAGATAGGTATGTAGTATAGACACAGTATATATGTATGTAGTATACAGTATATAGTATATAGGGACAGAGACAGTTAATATCAAATACCATTAAAAACCCAACCATATAAGTAATAATAGTTATGAGTGTAATTCTCTCCACGTATTTTCTTAAGGAAAAAGTCGCTTAGGTGGTAGTAGGTAAGTCTGCCTGCGATACCGAAGGTCATTGGTTCGATTCCCACCCAGAGAATAATGTTTGTGTGATGATTACAAATATTTGTTTTGTGCTTGGGTATATCTATGTCTAATAAACATGTAGTTACAATTATAGAAATATCATATTATTACATCAGCTATCTATCTACCATATTACAAGCTTTGCTTAGTTTAAGTCTAAAAGGTTTTGTGTGAGAAATGACCGCAATATTTACTACTATTTTACTAACAAATAAATGTTTTATTCGTCACTATTTTACGACTAGAGGAGTTATTCTTATTGATAGCTATTTGTAGGTCTATTTTGTGGGTGTTTTGTATTCTCGTTCCACCTTATTTACGTTGATATCTTAGTCATTCTCTATACCTAGACGTATTGAGAACAATAAGTTAAAAAGTTTGACTGTTACTTAGATTTAGTACCACAGATAAGAAAATAGTTGTTGTACTAAGTAAAGAGACCTTTGCCCAAAATAGGGAAAAAATGAAAGATAAGTAATATAATTAATGCATTTATAATGTAGAAATTATTTAGGTAACTTCTTACATCAAGGAAATAGAGAAGGATAACCTAAGATTTTTCCTTAATTTACTTAATTGATTGATTCAAATGTAACAAAAATAAACAGTACCTATTCACAATTGTGTTATGTGTTATCAAATTATTTACCTACACGGAAACTACAAAGAAAAATACGAATAAGGTCATGATTAGCAAAAATAGGCAAAGATTTATCATTCCAATTTGAAATCCTGTTATCTTTAACAGTGTGTAGATATTATTATCCTTATTGTTGATATAACATTACGTTCAAAGGATACATCAAATTTCTGTGCTTTGTAGCACTTTTTATTTTGGATTATCGTGTTCTGTTTGTGCTGCTTGATACTTTGAGCTATGTGGGTCTGGCCTCATCGCTAATTATTATTTATGAATACTAGGTAATCATCATCATCTTTTTGTCAATTTCCCATTAAGTGGGATCGGTACTGTACATTTTTCTTTTCCAATTAAATCTGTCATACCTCATCTTTCTCATCAATGGATTCGCATGCCTATCGTCTTTATCAAATGAAATCAAATAGATAAATATGATTCCTTATTAACCTTAGTTCATTATCTAACTAAGAACAACTTAAACGATATCGTATATTGTATTTTAATGGTTTATATTACGTTGAATGAGGATAAAATAATAAGTAAGAAAACACAAAAGTTGCGCATAAAATTTAATTGCTGCACTTACATGTTGACCTATATTGAGAGTAGGTATAATTCATAACGAATGAAAACGTAACAAAGACAGATTAACACATAATATTATGTATTGATAAGCTGTAAACTATAATATTGTAATAGGTAGTAGGACTCTTTGCAGATGCGCCAGGGGAAGTACACGCCTATGGCTGTTATTCTACTGCCAAGCACCTAGTAATGAGTAAACATTACTGTATTCTAGTTAGAAATTCCCAAATTTTAAAGATATCATAGAGCAGAGCACATATATGTACATAAATCATCCGTGTGACGAGCGCAGTGCGGTGCTAGGCTATGATTTGGGCTCATCAGACGCATGATTTGGTGATCCCGTAATTAAGTATCTAAAAAAGAAAAAATCTGTTCTATGGTAATAATCTAATAAATAAAATAGGTCTTAAATCTAAACGTATTAGACTCTCTAGACTAAATCTATTCCAAAGAGTAATCTATTCTTAAAATGCGTACAATCCAATGCATTATATTTCAATGACATGCAAAAAATGTACTTGTTATTTTGTAAATTTTGCAGATTTTTTTTTGATTTGACGTGTAAGCTGTACAAATTTGACGGGTTGTCTCCTACGACAACCAAAAACTTTCTCATTTAGGTAATTTTATTAAAGTATTCACGAATCTTCGACTGTCGAAGATAGATAGATATAAACTCTTTATTGTAAACACCAAAAGAAAAGCGTGAATTGCACCAAAAAATGTGTTTTTACACTTTAAGTTATCATGCTGTTGCTCATCACAGTAAAAGTTTCATTATTTTGTAAATTTATTTTGAAATATTTTCGGTTTAGAACAAGTGTAACCTGCAATCTAAGTACCTTATATCTAAGTATTTTGTATAGGTATGTGAGCTGCAAGATGAGATTGAGTGAGATGCAAGCTGAACACTTGTCACATACCTCTCTTACTATCCCCAACACGAAACTGCAGACTTGGCTGGTGAGTAGCGGGGCAAAACAAATCCATTATTTTTTAAATTATTTTTTTTCAATAAATATTCATGAGGCAATATGCATTTTTATTGTAGTTTAATGTTTCAAAAATTTAAAAAAAATTCACTCAGTCTTCCCAGTCGGGTTCTTAACATTGTCAGACACCATGGTTTGCAAATAATAATAAAAAATGAAGCAGTTTGATCTTAATTGGGTATTTAAATTTTTATGACTAAAAAATAAGGATTTTCAAAAAGATAAATCATTTTGGTGGGGCTTTCTAACTGCCAGGTGATCTAAATTGAAGGTTTAACTTTTCCTCTGCTTCTCTCCAGCCAGGTTTGCACCTCCGTGTTGTTGCATAACAAGAGAGTGCAAAATTTTCAGCTTCCCTCAAATACCTGCACAAAAATACTGCCAGCTCTCGGAATAAGATTTTTTTTTCAATAATGTCAGTACAAGAGTACGCTAAACGTAATAAAGTAGATATGATATAGAATGTGTAAAATAAGATTAAATATTTTACTTTAAGTTGGTTTATAAGTTCATTCTAGTCGTTAGAATTCAATGTCTGAATTTAATAAATATGCTAAACTTATCTACTGCGTTGTTTTATTTAATAGCTCAATTTCTAGATTAGTCAATTTCTGGATAGATTAGCCTTCTGTTGATATTCTGTAGCATTAGATTCTTTGCAAAGTAGATTTGGAGTAGTAAATAAAAAAATTGGCAGTCATAGGAACTGCCGACAGAAGTGAAAACTTATAACTCAGAATTTGATAGCTTACTTTGGAAACTACGCGGATGAAACCGGAGGGCGTGGCCCGAGCATCCTGGTATGCGCCAGCATTTCCCATTGGGTCTCGCATTTCTAGATGACCATGCCATGTTTCTCATTGGCTGATGCATTTCTAGAGGGCCAATGGTCATGGTCCCGAGATTACCCCCAGATTTCTTATCATATCCGAGCGTGACGCTAGAATTCAATTCACACATCACGAAAAATCTGTCTAGGCGCGCTAAAAGAAGTTTTCATTCAACGCCAAGCGATAACATGTAAATATTAAGTACCTGGGTGGCCGAGCTTTGCTCGTTTGAAACACTAAACAAACTTAGATACTTACAGATAAAAGGCTCCAAGTAACAGATTTTCTAAAAAAAAAAAAAAGAACTTTAAAAAAAAGAGAAGCTGTCTGGATTCGAGTCCGGATCTATCACCGGTGGCCATTGCCGCGGGGGCGACTGGGAACATATCATTCGTGCCCGCCCACCTGTGCGTGCTATTATACTGTCGCGCAACGTGGCAAAATTTACCTTCGCATTCTAATGTGACAAATTTTCAGTGTCTAAAAACGCGCATAAAATGACGTTTTAAAAAAATAAAACCTAGCTAGATCGATTTATCGTCCCCAAAACCCTCTCCCTGCATCCAGCTCCAGCTCTTTCTGAGATTCAGATTATATTTATATATACATACAAGAATTGCTCGTTAAAGGTATAAGATGTAGGTATTAGCAGCGCCCCGTGGCTTACTACGTACTTCTCGTTCCCGTTATTTTTTGTAGTGGCAGAGTCCGCCTGGGGAAGTACCACACCTTTGCCAGTTATTCTACCGCCAAGCAGTAATGGGCAAACATTACTGTGTTCCGGTTTGAAGGGCAATGTTTTCAGAGAAATTACAGGGCTTAGAGATATAACAACATAGATCTCTGGGTGACGAGCGAAGTGCAGTGCTAGGTAATGATTTGGACTCTTCATGTTCCAATAGCTGCGTGCCGCTGTGCTGTGATGTGGGAGGCATGTTGTTTACCATCAGGCACATGTCATGCCCGTATCATAACCCTTTATTTAAAAAAAAAAGACGGTAAAAAAAAGATGTGTTCCGAATTCCAATCCGTTCATACGTTACGACGTGATTGAGCAACAAGCATCCAAACATTGACATTTAAAATATTAGTGTGATTTCGGTTTGAAACGCAACGTTTCCAGAAATTACAGGGCAATGTGATAGATACATTTTATTTTATCTCTGGGTGATGAGCCCAGGACAGTGCTGAGCTGCTAGTGTGGTAGTGTTTAAAAAACTCTGTCGCACTGCGCTGTTATAAGCAGGCATACTGCTTACTATCATGCGCTTGTTTTGCTTGTCCCGTGTCGTCGTTCTAATATATTGTAAAAAAGCTACCGCTCCTGTGAAGAATATTAGTCGTTGAAGGAAGTGACCTTATGCTGGGGCCACACTAACGAGGAATGCCACTAATTATTGCGATAATGGACGTTAACCGTAGGTGTAAAATACACCTAATGAACATAACCCGTAGGTGTATTTTACACCTACGGTTTATTATCGCGATAATTAATGCCATTTCTCGTTAGTGTGGCCCCAGCATTAGAGCTATCACAGATAACATAAATAGACTGTTAGAATAGTCTAGTCCGTGCAAAAAATAATCGATCTGATTGATATAAAAGAGGTAAGTTTTTGCAATCCCTTTCCGGCCCAATTTGTTTCATATTTGTTAATTAATGTATTACGCAGTTATATGTGTTTAGTACGTACACTGTAGGGATTATTAATTTTATAATCTATATCTATACTGATAATAAAACTGTAGAGGGTCAAATTCTGTACATTGAAGATATTTTGAAAAAATAATTTTGGGGGCACTCTATAGTCGATACTGATGGCGAAACTGCATTTTTTTTCTTTCATGTCTGTCTTTCTGTATAAGGAACTCTCATCACGCCATCATACTAAGGAGATGGTAGCTGTCTACTTTTAATCCCCAAACTCTGGACGGTTTTCTTGCAGAAGGGGGTGAAAGTCAGAATGTGTATTTGGTTGTAACTCATGTTTGCGAAGTTCAATTTTGTTAATTCTTATTTTGTTAGAAAGAACACATTTTTAGTATAGTCCTATCAAAATTTTAACATTATTGGTCGTGTGGTTCGGAAATTACATAGAAATTAAATAATAACGGTAATAATAAGTTTGGTACATACAAGCTACTAAGTATTCTGTGACACTGTAAACACCAGGGATGTAACGGAGATAATTATCGGAACCGAAGGCGGAGTCGGACTTTTTAAATTTGGTTAATCGGAGTCGGAACCGAAGTCGGAGGCATAGGCAGGATCAGAAGTGATGGCAGGAGAGACATTTTGATTGGGTATAATTTATTTTTTTACCAAACACGTGGACACGTCAGTCGTCGACAGTCGATAGTGTTTGACACTGATAATTATCCTCCACCTACTCCACCTACAGATGTTCGAAGATATCAATAGTGATATTCCAGAATCTTTGACTTATTTGTTAGAGCTAATAATTTTGAAAAATAAACGATGCAAATTGGAATACCTGAAATTAATATGTACAAATGTCAGCCACTGTATTATGGCTGCTGTTCGGCCTATGTCTTTCAAATCACGGTTACAATTGGGTCTCTCAGTGTTTTTTCATCTTTTGGTTTGTGTGCATCGTATAATGAAACTATGATGTATGAGACAGCAGCAGTTCTTCATCGTCCACCTCATATTCTACCACCAGAAACTGGAACAATTATTCAATATGCTGCAGACAATGCTGACATTAATGTACATACTCTAGACGGTCATAACACGCTCCATATTGGTATCATTCAAATTATAACTCCAAAACCAGCAGCTATAGCCGAAAAACCCATATCACGAGTAAACAAAGTCCTTTCAGAGAAAGATTTTGCAGCAAAAGCTCATGTACCGATAAAAGTTTATCAAAATGATGGTGCAGTTGGGTATAGTAAAATAGTTGCACAAAATTTTGATTATGAAAGTAGCACAGCAATATCTTTACTGAAAAAAGTTGATATTTTGTGGTTGTATGGGAAATGGAAAGATTTACTATTACCTGGTTGGAACGGTTACATTGAACGTTGAACGAGTAATATCATGGATTTTCAAAGTCTTAAATTCATAATAGCTGCGTGTCATTGTGTTGTATTGTGGCAGGTATGTCGCTTACTATCAGGCACATGTCCTGCTCGTCTTGTATATAAAAAAAAGTATCTATATAATTATATAAAAATCAATGCCACTTTTTGTTGTTATTGAACTCCTCCTAAACGGCTGGACCGATTTGAATGATTTTTTTTGTATACGTTTGGGTAGGGCCCTGGAAGGTTTAGATTCACAAATCAGCCCGGCAGATGGCGCTGCAGTTGATGTCTAGGCTATTATTTGAGCGAAGCCGGAGCGGGCCGCTAGTTATCTATAAAATAAAGTAGGATTAAGGCGAGTATTTCTAGAAAAACCTGCGTGCATACTCATGATGGGCCTCCGTGCATCGAAGGACCATTTCAGCGCAGCGCAGGAGCGCATAAAGTACTTAATCTTGTTTGTAAATTAGTAATATACTAGTTGTAACAATTTTGTTGTTTTCTCTAGTCCTTTGCCTGCAGCTAACAAAATTAGGGCTAATCGGGATGTAGGTACATTACGACCAACAAATAGCTACATACATCTTTTCAATAATAATAAGGACCGTTGAGAATAACAAGTCTGCTTACAAGTAGATTGCGGTTTCCAATAATAATTAATTGACTTCATTACCATTAATCTTGCTTCTTGTCGTTGTTTTCAAGCGTACAAATGATGAATAATGTTTCAGTGTACCTAATTACTTAGTATTTTACCCAACTACACTGTAATTCAACTTCGTCTTCGCTAGGGATAGCCACTTGCTATCCCTATCGTTAGCAATGGGTGATTTTGTCACTTGTACCGTACCGTATTTCAATCGATACTCTTAGAACGCATTTAGACCTAGCTTAGACCTTTTTTACCTTTTTTTGACCTTAGACCGGGTTCAAGCCCCACACGCACCACTGTCTTTTCGAAGTCATGTGCGTAATGCCGCTAACTTAAAACGGTGAAGGAAAACATCGTGAGGAAACCGACATGTACCTAGAATCTTTCGAAGTCATGTGTCATCCGCCAACCCGCACTGGGTCAGCGTGGTGGATTATGGCTTTAACTCTCTCCGTGCGAGAGAAGGCCCCGAGTCCCAGCAGTGGGAACGTTTAGTGGGCTGTTGATGCTGTTGGAGACCCTTTTTTAAAAAAAAAAAACTAAATCGCTGTCTGGCACTGTGCGCTCGTCACGCCAAGATTTAAGGTGATATATTATTATCTTCCTGTAATTTCTTTAGAAAAGTTGTATCGAATGTTCTCAGGAAATGTTTGCAAAGCTTGCTTGTCAACGGCGAGTACTTGTACAGATACAACCTAGTAACCAGAATCATTCACCAGCAACTTACTTTTTGATACAGCCTTGTCGATTCCAAGATGCCATACTATTAAGTACGGACTTTTGCCAGGTCTCGAAAATGGTCGTGCTTTGCTCCACTGGGATCGATCTATCCTTACGGACCGGACTATTGTCGCCCATGAACCTTATATCGTGTTGGTAGACCGGTCTCATCGCCGGTTTCATCATACCACATGATGAAAACAATTCCCGCTGAAAACCCGCGCTACTACGAAACGAAAATATCCTAACGAAATCGGCTATCGCTTTGCTAATGCTGTCTCTATCATTTCAAGCGAAAAGAAAAGAGAGAGAAACATCAAAGCTTCAAAGCATAGCAAATTCAAAGGCCCCCGGGGGGTCTACCACCTAACGAAAAATGCTTTGACATTGCTGTCTCTTTTCTTCTCGCTTGAAATTAAAGAAACGGCAATGTCAAAGCGTCAAAGCGTCATACAAAATCGCTTAAAGTTTCGCTAAGTGGTGTTAAGATTGAGCAAGTACAGAACACTACATTTTTGGGGTTCGAGATTGATCGCAGCATGACGTGGGAACACCACATCGACAAGATGTGTGCTAAGGTCAGCAGTGCGTGCTTTGCGCTAAGACGAGTATCCCGAGTGGTGTCTGAGGAAGTGTCACGTGCGTGTTACTTCGCCACAGTGCATTCTCGGTTACAATACGGCGCCGAGCTATACGCGCGCGCTGCCGACTGGGAGCGTATGTTCCGCGCCCAAAAACGTGCCGTACGTGCCATCGTTGGCGTATCGCAATGCACATCCGTCAGACCATATTTCAAAGAGCTTGGCATACTTACGTTACCTGCTATATTGATCTACCAGGTGGCTGTGTATGTCAGAAATAATCTAGATTCATACAATACGCGAGGAGAGAGACATTCTCGAAGCATACGTAACGCGGACAAGCTGGATGTCATATCACACTCTCTCACAAGGTCACGGAAGCTAACTCACATTATGGGACCTGAAGTTTATAACACTCTTCCCAAAATAGTTATATCTGCCCCAAGTTTCGGCAGCTTCAAAAACAAATTAAAGTGCTGGCTTATCGATCAAACTTTTTATAGTTACACCGAATTTTTAGAGAGTGATGGCAAAGTCCTATAAAAATGTATACAAAAATTTGACATGTCAGTACAATTGTTATAAAAACATACTATGCTCATATAATGCTTGACAGTTTTCTGTACAATAATTATTATAATACAGTAAAGTAGTCATTTCAAACTTTGGAAATGTATACAATTTGTATGCTCTTTCTTTTGTTTTTATTTTTTATTTATTGACGTGTAAATTGTACATTTATGAATAAAGTACTTTGACTTTGCGTTTTTTGTTAGGCGGTAGACGCTCCGATCGGAAAGTTAAGTTTGTTTGTTTACGTCATTTGGGGTTTTATTTTTTCTTTTATAGGTTTACATTTGACCATCATCTCGCCTGATGTTAAGCGACGATGCGGTCTACGATGGAGCGTGTTAAGCTAAAAGAAACCAATTCACTTTCGATTTGAAGCTACAAATATTGGAACTATCAGGGAAAACCCACTCAAACAGCATATTCCACAGCCTAGACGTTCTTATTACAAAAGTAGAGTCAAATCTCTTCGTTCTTGTCTTAGGAACCAATGGTGATTGTTTCAACCATGAAACAATGGTGATTTTTCAAGACACGAGCATTCCCATAGAAAAAAAGGCAAGGTGGTGGTGGCAATGATCTAATGATCATGCAAATCAGTTGCACACAACAGTAGCAGTAGCAATTTTTCGGCGATGACTTTGAAATCTTTTTTGCACTAGAGTGTCGTTCCCTATGAGCCTTTTGACACGTCTCTCGATCGATTCTAGAGCCTCCAGCTGATACTTGGCCGATCCATCCCAAAGGTATGAACAGTATACAAGAGCGAATCAGTGCTTGATATAATGTGAGCAACTGTTCAGAGTTGAAGTACTTTCGCATCTTTTAGAGGACACTTAGTTTGTTGGCAGCTAATTTAGCCTTGGACTCGATATATGAGCCAAATTTAAGTGTAGCTGTCAAAGTAACGCCCAAAAGCTCAAGACAGAAACCGGCACGGATATACCTCGAAAAGTAGGAGTCAGTTGGAATGGTTGGAATATAGTTTAATAGTTGTTATATTTGAATGATAGATTTAATTAGATATTATTATAGATATTTCATAATAAATTATTTTTGTAAGTTTGTAATTTGATTTGATTATTTTGATTTGATGACTTGAATTTGTAAAGTTTTCTATTTGTTGTATCTATATAGATAGTTGAAAGGTGATTTGAAAATGAGAAGCGAGTTGTTAAGCTAATTTTTTGGCTAGACTTATAAACTATGTCATCAATCATCTATGAATTGGAAAAATATTTGTATGCCTACCATTTCAGGCAAAACATGACGACAAGCTACTTTGAAATTTTGTGACCTATTATAAATCATGCATTTACCTTTAAAATGGACTCCTTTTTGCGGAGAACAGGCATCAAATACAACAGTGTATCAAGCGGTTAGTTTTCGGGCCATGTGCCATTAGATCCTTGTAGCACTGTACACTTTGTAGCATGTAATTGACGTGTAATTAACTCACACTACTTTAATATGACGTGTTCGAGAATTTACGATGATCATTTATTTTTGCTAATCTGATCCTTGACGGGCGGCCTTATCTAAAGGGCTCATATTTGATGGAGTTTCTCAATCGGGTAAAAAGTATCGCCCTGTGTATTAATCTGCCATGCTAATGTGAATCCCTAAATCCCCGCTTGGGCTCTCCTATTACAAGCTAAAAATTTACCAAAATATTAAGCGAGCCAAAAAGTTGTAATTTTTTTGTCAAAAGTCATAATTTGTAACGTTAAAAAAACTCAAAGGGACAAAATTGAACTTCAATGAGACTTTATAGAACCATGCCGAGGTTTTTGGCTCATTTAAAAATATAAGTATGATTTGTTGTATTATTGAGACAGGCTTTGACTCATCAAGGCACTACAAATACCTATTTTCAGAGGAACTTGCGTTAATTTTGTATTTCAACGTAATGGTCTCGGTTTATGTTATGACGGTAAATAAGATGTTCAACAGGCCCGCTCTACATCCCGTCCGTACCGTAGTCACATTTTAAGGTAAATTAAAATAATCTGGCTTCAAGGAAAAATACTCATCAAAGTGACCCTTTTAAACAAATGCGTTTGCAATTTATTTATTATTGTATTAGCTGGTATTGTTTCAGACTAACAAGAAGTGTAATATGGAGACGACGTGTCCGAATTTTGTTCGCGTTTTGGTGATTAGTGTTTTAACTTTTGTGATTGCAATAGAAACGACCACCATTCCGGATTTGGAAAAAGATAGAAAGCAGTGTAAAGAAGAAAAATGCATAATGAAATGTTGTCCTCTCGGAAAATACTTGACAACAAAACCAGTCTTCGATGAAACGACCGGAGAACCGGGGATAATACGACTTTGTTCACATTTCAATAACACAAACGGGAACTTTTCGAGCTTAGCGGAAAATGTCTTTTACAACTTTCCTGAGATAGCGAACTCAAATTTCACGCTAAAAGATGGTATATTCGAAAAAAATGAAACATTTAAAAACTTTTCTGTAGGTGTTTCCAAAATGCAGTTCAACGTGTATCTCACTGAGGTTAGAGAATGATTTTTATTTGACGTTTGAGCATTTCTGTTTAGTGTAGTAAATATTGCTCGCCTACTAGTAAGATTTGCTTCAAATTATTGCTATATCGATACCATTACGCTTTTAACCACGGAGACGTCTCAACGATTTTCGGTGTTGCGAATTTTCACTATTTAAAAAGTCATCATCACGCGTATCCCACGTTTGCCCAATCTCTCTATAGATAAGAATATCTTGCTATATCTATGTGCCTTTGCTATATAGTTATGTATATCTTAGATACAAAGCTACACAGCTATAATTTCACAAATCACCAGTTGGTTTATTTAGTTACATAATAGTTACAGAAATCACTGATATAAATTCACAGAGATCTTTTGCCAAAAATAAAAAGTTATTCATAGTTGTTGAGAGTTCTTAAGGAAAGAGGAATTACGGGACGTGTTATAAAACGGCTGGCTAAAAGCGTACACGTTTATTGCCAAATAGAAAGATTAGCGCTCCTTGTACCTAACGTAACATATATAACAATACATATAGATATAGCAATAATCATGAAAGAATAACTTTTATGTTGATGACTGCGAAAGTTTTCCTTAAATAAACACAAACATATTTTTTTCAGTATCCCAAGTTATATTTAGAATTACCAAATGCTTACAATCGGTGGACAGAAGTAACGAACGACCGGTTTTGTTGGGACTACAAGATAAGTCGCGTGAAAAAGACGGTTAAACCTGGAATATGGGTGATATTCCCAATGGACTCAGAAGAACCTGACTTAACAGACACAACACTAAAAACTACAGGTAAACTTAAAAGGAATAACCTTCGCTCACCCTGTAGCTTTAAGTTGAATTGAGGATGATGATGGATATCACATACCAATAACTCGGACTAAAGAGCTTTACTTCAAAAATTCAGTTGAAACTTTTAATTCTGATTACTTCGCGTTATTTTATTTTGCGTTAAATTGCCGTCTCCCGGAATATCATGCTGAGAAACAAAAAAATACTAATACCTTAGCTTTGTGATGGTGACATTGAATTGACTTATATTTTATTATGAATTCAAAAATACAGACATAATACATAAACCACACAGCGATAAAATTATTATCGCAGCGACCTAATACTGTATAAACACAAAAAATACAAGAACACTTGGACACCGGAGTCCGTGAAGCTAATTAAAACTAACAACAAGAAATACACGTGTTATTTAGTTGGTGTTTCGGCCTTTTTTTTGTATAGCTATTGTCTATCAATTGGGAAAAGGGGGCCCGGCCCGCAAGCTATTCCCTAACCTGTATATTTTTTTTACGTCCATGACGAGGAAATTGAGAGATCAGACGCCCGTCACTGCTTGCAATGCCAATTTGGAGTCGCTGTAAATTCTGAAAGTTTATCCTGGACTGTCAAGTATCCTATCTGAAGCTCCGTAGATAGTTAGAAGCTCAGCCTTGTAAACGGAGCAATATGACGGCAGTTTGAATGTTTTGTATTTGGTTTTGGCGGTATCTCTCCAGAGAGACAGTGCCGCGCCGACCTACCCCTCAATTTTGCTGCTGCCAGCAAATATTTGGATCGGATGGTTAGATTCGTTTAATTGCTCTTCGTTTACCAGGCGTCCAAACCGCAGTTCAACGCATCTCCCCGGATGTGGAATGTCCGTGAAGGCTGCTCCCCGCTCGATCTCATCGCTTTCCTCCCTTTACCTCGTATAAGGTTGCAACTTCTTGTACTCTAAGGTCCAGGGGGAGTATCCCGGCCAGTGCCATGAATTTAGGGAGACCGTGCGGTGAGCTCTACAGAGTTTCTGTGCAAATCCGCGTTGAACCGCATGCCTATTAAGACGCATAATGTTTTGTTCCTAATTTACATTGTCATAATGAATGTAGCATAATATATTATAGTGTCATAATATAACTTTTGCAAAATTTGTTTTTTGGCGTAATATGTTTTAATCATAAAAATATACTGTACTACATTCGATTCGACTGTTGCTCAGACGCATTTAGGCATTTTTAAATTATTTGTTGTGCTACGTTGTTGGTTATATATTACCAGGTTACATAGGATCCAGATCCGACTCGGAGCACCCCGACTCCACCTAGTCTTGTCGCTACTACCCCTAGAGTGTATTTAAAAATGCGGGAGACAGAAGGTCAAGGGAGGTCCTGAGTGGAGCGAGACATGCGAGGCCAAGCGTAGTGGAATGCAGGTCGAGTATGGAGAAGTGACACTCAGGGCTGACCGCAGAGCTTCTGGCGGAAGCCCATCCGGAGTCAAAAAGTGCACCATATTATGTCTTTGGTGTACGTAGGTGTTTAAGTCCTAAAAACGTTATGCCTACATTACTACCTACATTACGAATAATGAATACTGTTGTTGTCAAAGTACCCACCCGCATTTTACACTCCCACGTATTTTATTTAAATAATGCTGCTACAGTCCGCTCTTTGCTCATGCTTTTTAGTTAGGCGTTGATCATTATGATAAAGTATTATTATGCTTTTCTCAATGTTTGCCTATAAACATTATGGTATTTATGGTTATGCGTCGAAACATAATGCTTTTTTTTAACTATAATAGGTTCGCACTTGACCACTATCTCGCCTGATGTTAAGCGACGATGTGATCTACGATGGAACGTGCTTACCTAGAAGGAACCGATTCACTCTCGATTTGAACACACCAAGATTGTAACTATCGGGAAAACCCACTCAGGCATTCCAAAACCTAGACGTTCTTATCACAAACGTGGAGTCAAATGACTGGCCTCGTGGCTTAGTTGGTAGTAGCTCTGCCTGCGAAGCCGAGGGTCGTGGGTTCAATTCCCACCCAGTGCAAATATTTGTGTGATGAATTCAAATGTTTGCATTGTGTCTGGGTGTTTCTATGTATAATAAGTATGTATTTCAATTATATAAGTATTGTATCAGCTATCTGGCCGCCATCACACAAGCTTTGCTTAGTTTGGGGTCAGATAGTGTTGTGTGTGAATTGTTCACCAATATTTATTTATTATTTAAATCTCTTCGTTCGTGTTTTTGGAACATCGACCATGAAACGATGTCGCTTTTTTGAGATACGAGAATTCCTAAGTTCTCTTTATGCTGTACCTATATGGTTATGCGTTTAAACATTATGCTAAGTTATCGTTATGCTATATAAAATGGTTACGCTAGTTAAGCTTAAATTATGCGAAAACAGTTATGCGTTTAGTTGTTATGTTAAATTATGATTAGTCCTAAAAACGATATGCCTACTTAAATTAGTACAAAAATTGTTTGCTACCGTTGCAACCACATATAGAACCACAATATGACTGGCTCCACAACTGGGGTGTAGATGTTTCCTATGACCTTCGGGTGAAGCCTCCAGCTGACTCTTGCGGCTCTGCTTTTGAACTGAAATGCCACCCATGTTCAGCAGTGGGATATCGTATTTGTGTTTATTCATAAAAGTAACTGCATTTATCCCGTTAAAATTGAGGGGAAGGTCGGCGCGGTACTGCCTCTCTAGAGAGAAACCGCCAAAATCAAATACAAAAAATTCAAACTGCCGTGTGAATTGTCCACCAATATTTATTTATTTCTTTGTTTTATGTTGTGCAAATTCGTAAGTTCAGCTTTGGTATTTTGTGAAAAATACAACCCAAATACGTTTATATCATAGACCACATCATCGCTTCCGACAGGCAAGTTTGCCTTAGGGCAGAACTTTATTGACATGAAAAAAGTCATTTGTAATCACCATCGTTTTTCATTAATTGCAGCCATGTTCGTGTCTTGCGTGTTTCTATTGATCGTGCTGGTGGTGTATGCTATACTACCAGAATTGCGGAACTTGTGCGGCCAGATACTGATAGCATACGTAGCCAGTATGTTCATAGCATTCCTGCTACTCGCCATTATGCGCCTACAAAAGCAGGATATCTGGGTCTGCCGTCCCCTTAGTAAGTACCTTTTTATTTTATATCGAATTTGTCCGCGTACCAAATCTATTTTTGTATACTTCAACTTATAATGATACAATGATCGTGGTATCAAGTTTCAGATTGTTTATAGGTAATGGTAATTTCTGAGCGAACTGAAAGCTTCTGATTGATCCAGTAGTTTCTGTGAGTTTTATGTATTTTACCTATCAAGGTATTTATAATTATTACTGACGTAATAAAACGAAACGCTGAGCTTCCCAGCGAAACCCGCGGCTTACCAGTTTTTCACGATGGTTTGTTTTGCCAAATAAAATTTAAGGATATCATTTTTTTAAACTTTCAATGTCATATTTATTTATGTCAAAAAACTAAAAAAGAAGTTCTAGCTTAAAACGAAATTAAAAATAAAGTGGCCAAGTGCGAGTTGGACTCGCCCATGAAGGGTTCCGTTGCAGCAAGTAACATAATATACATAGTACACATAGTTCCCGTAGTTCGTTGTAACTTTGATCGAAGTTTCAATAATAGTGTATTTATGACGTACTAAAAAAAAACTACCCATCAGATCGAGTTCAAACTAATTTTCGTTGGTAGTTTACATGGTAATGTACATCATATATTTTTTTTAGATTTTTCATTCTCTTACTTTAGAAATTAGAGGGGGGGGGACACACATTTTACCACTTTGGAAGTGTCTCTCGCGCAAATTATTCAGTGTAGACGAAAATGATTTTAGAAACCTCAACATCATTTTTGAAGACTTATCGATAGACATCCTACACGTGTAGGTCTGATGAAAAAAAAATTTTTGAGTTTCAGTTCTCAGTATGTGGGGCAACCCTAATTTTTCTTTTTTTTTAATTTTTTTGTTCAAATCTTAATGCGGTTCACAGAATACATCTACTTACCAAGTTTCAACAGTGTAGTTCTCATAGTTTCGGCAAAAAGTGGCTGTGACATACGGACGGACAGACAGACAGACAGACAGACATGACGAATCTATAAGGGTTCCGTTTTTACGTTTTACGGAACCCTAAAAACACAACTTCATCCCCTATTTCAACCATTAAAATTTTCTAATTCTAAATATTTCAACCACTAAAATCAGACCTATATAAAATATGATCTGTACCAAATTTCACTTAATTTTTTTTAGTAGTATATAGGTGTGAAAGAGTAACAGACGGCCAGACAGAACTCTTCTCGCATTTGTAATATTAGTAGGCATTTTAGCAGTATATATTTATTAGTAATAAATGACAAAGTATCTGTATGAGCTCAGAAGGAAAATTAAAATCATAAATAAAAATTCGACAAATGGTCTCGTCATCATTTCCACTATAAATACGAGTATATATGTGGATATAACATAAAGAACGCCTTAATTAGTCATAACCACAATGTGGTATGGTGTTTCTGGAATAAAACTTAAAGATTACTACTGGAATATGGGAGTTACACATGCTTCTAAGAATACCTAATGCTCTTAATTGCCTACTAAATCTGTAATTAAAATTACTACGCATTTTTCCTTAAACAACAGCGTATCACATACTTCTATGTATATTTAAGTGCGTGGTTTATTAGTATATACTATTGAAGAGTTCGCTTTGGGTAGTAGGTACCACACGTTTATTAGTTATTTTAACGTTTAAAGCTATGGGGTGTAAATGTTATCGTGAACCAATTGAAAACATCACGATTTCTGGTTTAAGGGGTAATGTTTCCAGTGCAATTACAGGGCAAAGAGATAAAACATCTTATTTCTATTATATTCTTATTTCTGGATAATGAGCACAATGCAGTGCTAGGTAATGATTTGGACGCTGCATGTTCCAATAGCTGCGTGTCATTATGCTGTTATGTGTGTCACTATGTATGTTGCTTACGATCGTGCGTATGTTCTGCTCGTCTCGTCAATCTGTGCTGTTAAAAAAATAATTGACATGCAAATATAAATACAATCTAAGAATAAGAATCAATAAAAGATTTTTGTCCTTCCCAAGGTTGCCTGGAAGAAATCGCTTTTAGCAATAAGACCGCCAGATGTATCACTAGCTTTACTGTTTTTTCCTAAATTGTATGTATCCTATAAGGCGTGAACGATAAAGAATTTTCATTCATTCAATCTTTACTGACGTCAGAGTAAGAAAAAATGTTTCTTAAATTTCCAATTAGTACACGTCAATTAATTTAAGAACAAAAGAGCATACAGATAGTATACATTTCAAGGTTTAAACAACACTGTACAATAATAACAATTATCGTACTAATAAGCGTCAACCATTACTATACAGGGCTACTGGTAATCAGCCTACACCCATTTAACGGCATGTTCTGTATCTTTAAACAAACAACTTTTGTTCTATGTACAACTTATCTTAAAACTCAAAACATATCCCAAAAAAACTGTTTGTTGCCCTCTCTAGCACTGTTTAGCGGCTTCTTAGTGTTTATTCACTGCGGCACATCATTTATCGAGCGGTAAAGAGCGCACGCACTCTTGTTACGAAGAGTTTGATGCTTTTAGACCGAGTAAATACAGTTATTTTTCATAGAAAAAATGTTTATGAATTTTTATAAACTGTAGAACAAAAGTTGACGTATTTAATGTACTTAACATCCCCTGAAAAAATATAAAAAAATATGCAGGCTAATTACCAATAACCCTGAACATGTATTTACTAGCAGCGTCCCAAGGATTTTCCCGGTTCCCATTCGTGTGCTAGAGTGTTTTCGCCATAATGAGCTCATCTTTCTCGTCATTTTGTCTAAGAAAATGTTTGGTAGTGGGAAATAAGGGACTCAGAACGATGATAATAATGGCATGTACATAAAAAAATGGCTAATACCATATTAATGTTATTTCCAGGTTTCTCGATTTACTTCGCTTTCATGGCAAGCTTCTGCTGGATGCACGTCATGTCTTACGATATTTGGTGGACTTTTAGGTAAGATTACTTGAGTGACAGCTTAATTTCGATATTGAACATGATAGTTAATGTCTTTGTGTCTCTCTTCCTAGCTAAATATTTAATAGATATGAAAAAAATACAATACATTCATTATAGTACGAGTACATTCCTCATAAAGAATGTACTATGATGAAAACGGGTTACATGAGGCACAATTATTTTTCCTAATTTACTTTGTCATAATGAATGTAGCATAGTGTAATATAGTGTCATAATATAACTTTTTCATAACCGTTTTTTGGCGTGTGTTTTAAGAATAACAATCAATTGTACTACATTCAATTCGACTATTTATAAGACCCATAATAATCTTTAGGTATTATTTTGAAATTTATTTTACATGCAATTTTACTACGCAATGTGAGTTGTAACTATATAGGTTTAGGTGTCGCGAATATTTTTATTTTATATGGGTCACCTACGCACTAAAACTATACAAATGTATGCCTTTATACAGTATGCTAAGTTAGCGATATGTTATATATGGGTACGGTAGTAAAAATATGTGTTTAGTTGTTTTGGTAAATTATCATTTGTCCTAAAAACATTATGCCTAGATAAATACTACAAAAAATGTTATGCTACTAAATATAGACCTGATGAAAACATCATAGTACATTCAATGAGGAAAACTTCATAATGTGTCCCTTCGCCCGCAAAACCAGTGGTGACGACATATTCGTACATTTCATTTAGAAAAGAAATCAAAGTTGCAGTAGGGATTTAAACTTTCGATCTCTCTATTAACGCCTACCGAATAATAAACATTTGCATTCTGTTCTATTCTAACTGTTAGCTGCAGATTTAGAAGCGCTCAATTACTGTGTATCCTCAAACAAGGCTTGCAGTAAACGAAGGGTGCATATTGTTTATATTTGATATTACTACTTTAGCTTTGTACATTGTTTCTGATAAGCGATGGGAACTGTGTCTATATAATAATAATAATAAAAAATTAACGCTTTTCTTGCTTTTACGCACGCACTATTTGCGGTTTTAGAAAAGAACTATGTTTAAGAACCTATCAAATTATTTTAACTAAATTAGATATCACTTCTATCGGCAGTCCCTATTACTGCCCATTTTTTTAAATGTTTTGTATGTTTTGTTTTCTAATCAAGTTTTCTAAATCTTGTGTTGGCGGTTTTAGTTAGTTAATAAAATTGTTTATTTCAGTACTTTTACCACGCATATTTTATGTTTCAGAGGTTACGCTAAAGCGCGTCCCATCCACCGACGAGGAGAGCACTTCAAGTTCCGCATGTACTGTCTATATGCGTTTGGTCTACCTCTCGTAATGACCATCTCATTGACTATTCTCAACGAAATTGATATGTCAAGCTACCCTTGGTTCATCACTCCCAAGATCCCTACTAATGGGTGCTTTTTTGAAGGTCAGTTGCTTAAACCATACTAGCTAAGTTTTAGGTATAATTTGTGTTAAAAAAGTATTTGTTTATAGTACACCTACATTAATATATACAAATAATTTATGTTCTTATTACTGATCTGAGAGATCCTCTCTCATAATACGAGGAGGTAAGATATAGGCCACCAATATGGTCAAATCAGCTGACCGAAAGAAGTGCAGTTGCAGGACAAAAATTAAATCTACCATCTCACCCACCTTCGTGGGTTTCGTACCGTTTTTGTTTTAATTCTTATGGGTTTAACCACTTAACCATCAACAACGATGTGGACTACGATAGAGCGTGCTTACCGACGAAACCGATTTGCTTTCGATTTGAAGATACCAAGATTGTAACCATCGAGAAAAAGTTACTCAGCACCGTATTCCACAACCTAGATGTTCTTATCACAAAAGTAGAGTAAAATTTCTTCGTGTTTTGGTAAAAGTTCAAGAAGTATGGTAATATGGGAAAGATAATTAAATAGATATTGCGCGATACATAACAAGATCTTATTGTATAAACAAGTCAAGTCAATTGGTATACAGTTGTGGGGCTGTACCAAACCAAGCAATATTGAAATTGTACAAAGATTTCAGAACAAAGTGCTAAGGGACATTGTCAACGCTCCCTGGTATATAAGAAATGCTGACATTCATCGAGACCTAAAGATGGATTCTGTTAGTGAAGTGATACGTAAATATGCAGAAGTTCACGAACGAAGACTTCATTACCATGTTAATGTCGAGGCAATCCAGCTCCTTGAGTACTTACTGGTGTAAAAAAGTATTACATATTTTAGTAGTTGCATCACGAAACTGTGAATGGACCTGGCGTCAACTCAAAATGTACACTAGTTCCATTATTTTGAAATCCATTTCTAATGGAACTAATGTTGTAAAAATATTATCAGTAGTTCCATCATGGAACTGTGATGGAACTAGTGTCAACGCAAAATTGACACTAATTCCATTATTTCAAAATCCATTTTTAATAGAACTAATGTTGTAAGTTATTATCAGTAGTTCCATCATGGAACTGTGAATGGAACTAGTGGCAACGAACCGACAACACTGAGTTAGTGCGGCTTAAACGGACAAAACCATTTGAGTTGACTTAGTGCAAATTAAATTTATACCTGTGTTCAAAGTGCAGTGTTAGTGCAATTTAGATTTATAAATATTATATACAAAGTACACATGAACGATGTGACTTCGCCTTAATAGAGACAATAAGAAAAGTGCTTATGGACACAATCTTACAATTATTATTATTTAGCAAACTAAGTCATAATAAAATTACTCATTAGCCTAGACTTTCCGAATTAGGCTAGATTGTAATAAATATATTTCACCAAATTGGTTGGTGAATAATTATTAAATAAAAAAAATATTGCGCGATTGTTGGTAACTAGCTGCACCCCACGGTATAGCCTGCTGCTTACCTAAACTACGAGTATCAGTACGGATTTTAACCCCTTAAGGGATATTAATTTTACAAATATTTATTGTCATACCTATTATGTAAACTTAATCAATTACCTAAAAATACATTTCAAGTTTCTAGTTTCCATGTATACTTCCTATAATACCACTCGTATCATACCAGTTTTCTACTTTTTATATTTTTTTGTTTGCATTAAAAAGCGGCATACGTCTTTTCTCAAGCTGTAGGAAACGTTAAACTTATTGTCGAATCATCATTAAACTAACGTCGTTTCCATTTGCTTACAGGCGGGGAGAAACTAGTTTACTTATATATACCCATGCTGATTCTCATTTTGTGCAATTGGCTGTTCTTCTTGATGACCGCGTTCAACATCTGGCGGCTTAGTCGAGGAACTGCCGTGTTGGATACTGCAGCAGCGGGCACTCCGCAGGCGCATCGTACGCAACGACATAGGTAAGATTTCTACTGTCTTCTGTTATCTTATGTTATGGCTGGTCTAATATCTTATGGTCTATATTGGCTGGCCTTGTGGCTTAGTGGGTAGTAGCTCTGCCTGCAAAGCCGAGGGTCGTGTCTGGGTGTTTCTATGTATAATAAGTATGTATTTAAAAATATATAAGTATTATATCAGCTATCTGGCCGCCATCACACAAGCTTTGCTTAGTTTGGGGTCAGATGGTGTTGTGTGAATTGTCCACCAATATTTATATTTATTTATTTATATGGCTGGTCTATTAAGTAACGGCTGGCCAAATAAAATACGGCTGGTCTAGCAAGTTATGGTTGGTCTAGTAAGTTAGGGCTGGTCTAGTAAGTTATAGCTTGTCTAGTAAATTATGGCTAGTCTAATCAGTTACGGCTAATCTAGTACGTTATGGCTGATCTAGTAAGTAATGGCTGGCCTAGTAAGCTACGAGCGGTCACTTATTTACTACCAACTAATCCACCGTATCAGCCATATAGTAGAATATAGAAGTGTCTTACGTATTTGCTACTAAAATTTTCCTTATAGTAGTAGGTGTAAACCATTGAAGTCCACCTCGCACGAACGGTCGGTGTATGGTAGTATATAATATGTATAGTAGTTCGGAGTAGGCTACTTTGGTTTTTGAAGATTTCCATGTGCTTAAACGACAATAATAATACAAAACAGTATAGATAAATATTTCCTGTATAGAGTGACGAAACGAGCAGGACACGTGCCTGATGGTAAGCATGCCTGCCCAGCACAGTAACACGCAGCCGTTGGAACATGAAAAGTCCAAATCCTAGAGTTTGATATTATTTGTTTTATCTCTATCCCCTGTAATTTCACTGGAAACATTGCCCTTCATACCGAAAGGTTACACAGTACAGGTGCACAGTAATGTTTGCACATTATTCTTATATGGTTATAATGGAGCGTGGTTTGTATAAACAGCCCACTAAATGTTCCCACGGCTTAGGCTCTGGGTATTCTCTCGCAAAGAGAGAGAGTCAAGATCATAATCCACCACGCTAGCCCAGTGCAGGTTGGGTGTTGCTTGACCTCAACCTTCTAAGTACCTGTCAGTTTCCTTAAGATGTTTTCTTTCACAGTTTTAAAGTTAACAGCATTACGCACATGACTTCGAAAATATAGTGGTGCGCATAAAATCGAACCAGGATCTCAGTCTCGATTTGACAACACCAAGATTATAACCATCGCCGTCAGTAAAACCCACGCAGGCAACACATTCTACAGCCCCTACGTTCTTGTCACAAAAGTTGAGTCAAGTCTCTTTGATGGAATATTTTGAACGACACCTCTCAAAGCGATGTTCCTTTTTCGAGCTACAAGCAATTTGATAGCAAAAATAGCAAGCTGGTATTAGATATTGCAGATAAGTAGTACACTACTCGAAGTGTATCCGATTAAAAACCGAAAAGCTAGAAAATTTACGGCGATATTCAAGACTTGGAAGTTTCTGCTCAGAACTTTCCACAAAGAAATAAATATATAATTGATTATTTTTTAACTGTTTGTGTTTGTGTTTTACCAGATTTATGGTGTATTTGAAGTTATCTGCTGTGATGGGACTTAACTGGTTACTTGAGGTGGTGAGCTCACTGTATCCTGACTACAGCATCTGGTCTATCAGTGACTTCTATAACATCCTCATTGGGTTCACCATCTTCCTTATTTTTGTCTGCAAACGCAAAATTCTGAAGAAAATAATTAAGAGGTAAGTTTTTTTTCAATAATATACGTTTTACAAAAACATTATGATTAAACAAAGTGTTATAAAACGTCACTTGTCATGTGAGTTAAAATGTGAGTCAAAATCCTACTAATGCTATGAATGTGCGAAGTTTTGATGTTTGTTGTTCCATCACGAGGAATCGCCAGAACGCGCCAGGTTTCAATTTAGAACCGATAGATTAGAGTCTGTTATAACACATAGCCTAATTTTTATCCCGAAAAAATTACGGTATTGAAAACTACGCAGGTGAATCCGAGATGCGCTACTAGCTAGTTTATAAATCTGTGGGCTACAGTAATTCAAAGACATAATAGTAATTGTAAAATAATACGAGTCTAACACTAGTTTTGATACTTACAGATATCTAAGGTTCAAGAGTGAATTCCGACCTGGCCAAAAAGATTCTATGAAGAGCTCCGAGACATCTGACAGCAATTCCAGTCAAGAGACACAGTCGCTGCAAGTGTGCTCCAATCCTAAAGGACCTGTATATTCAATGAAGCTAGCTTAACGACATATCAGTCTGTTGTTATTACAATCTCGTCACCTACAACCAACGCCATCTATTTCATGAGAACACGATGAAGCCACGATCTGAGTCGCGCAATACAAGTTCCTGACACAAATAGACTTATTAATGTTCCAACCAGCAAAAATTACTTCGATTTCTGTAGTTCCCGCGTCACTTACTCTGTTCACTGTCCCTGGGAATGGGTACTACTACTACTGATCAAGTGAAGTGCTCTTTTATTCCACGGAAGATTGTTTACTTTCATTGATTGTTTACTTTCCTCAAAATTAAACAGCACGACATAAAAACCTACTTATTAATATTATAAATGTCAAAGCTTTAATGTTTGTTGCTCAATCAAATCAAGAAATAGCACTTTAAAGCGGGAAAATAATTAAAATAAAGGGAAAAGCGCTGGAGAAGCCTAAGTGCGCTGCTAGTAGGTCACATTTGTTGTTTTATGTGCTAACCGTCGTATACCCTACGTTTGATTGGCCTTGTTGCCTCAGTAGTAGTACCTAAGTCTGGCTACAGAGCAGAACTACAGGTCGTGGGTTTGATTTGTATCTTAAAATAAAGACCGGTTCAAGCAGACGCCATCAGAACCAAATTAACGGAATATACCTTCCCAAATAAAAAATTTTGCCCGCCAAAAATCCGACCGCAAAAATAATTTTGTATTCTTTCGTCATTCTGTGTAATATAGTTACCAAAGTGTATCAAGCGGTTTAATAGGACAAATATTTGTCAGATAAATTAAAATATTTTTCCTAGGTGTAATGTGTGTAAGTATGTTTGTGTTTTAAGGTGTTTCTATAAGTAGAGATTTACGATTAAATACGTAGTAGCTGGGTGACCGAGCTTTGCTCGGTTTAAATACGAAATATAGATAGATAGATAGATAAACTCTTTATTGCACTTAAATAATAAAACAAAATACAGAAACATCTTATAACAAAGTAACAATAGGCGACCTTATCGCTAAGAGCGATTTCTTCCAGGCAACCGTAGGATGGTGAAGAAGATTTGATTAATGGAAGACGGGGGTACAATTGGGAGTATAAAGATACTTACACTTATTTATAATAGCATACCAACAAATAGTTACATATTTATCTAATTTAATTCTATACCATACTATATATATATATATACCAATACTACATATTAATAACTGTACATCCTAATACACAAATAAATGTAAAATATATAACGAAAAACAATATCTGCATAAAGAAAAAAAAAAAAAAAAACAATTACTTACGGCAATCAAATTAAACAGTAAGGAATATAACATAAATAATGAATTCAACTTGCTGATGACTGCAACAAATAGAACTGTTTGACTTGGTCTTTAAAGACAGCAAGAGATGGAGCTTGCCTAATGTTGACCGGCAAAGCGTTCCATAGCTTATATACTTAGATACCTACAGATAAAAGATTCCAAGAAATAGATTTTCTTAAAAAAATAAGAAGATTATAAGAACCCGTTTGGATTCGAACCCGGAGCTACTAATTCGTGACCGCTATGAGCGCCCGACTTCCCGTCTAAGCTAACTATGCTACAGCGTCACGCGGCGAAATTTACCTTCGCATTCTAATGTCTAATGTGACAGTTTTTCATTGTCTAAAAACGCGCATAATATGCGTTTTTTTAATGAAACCTAGTTAGATCGATTTATCGTCCCCAAAATACCCTGCATACATAATTTCATGAAAATCCGTCGAGCCGTTTCCGAGATTCAGATTCTATATATATATATACATATTTATATAGGTACAAGAATTGCTCGTTTAATACGTATTATATCAGTTAACTTGTTATATCTGAGTGTAGTAGGTACAAGCCCTTAGTTTGGAGCTTGTTTGAAAAAAAACACCATTACCTATTTATTTATTTATTTAACTCAGGGCTTGCGTGTACAAAAACCTGTCAAATTATTGAGTGGGTGCAGTCAAATCAGTATAGAAATTTTCTACAAATGTGATGTGAAATAGACTCAACAGACCAAATTGTGCTTAAGCTTATTAGCTTTTAATTAATTAATTAATTGTTTTAGAATAAAGAGGTGAGACTGAAAAACATGACAGGATGTCAGCAAAGTGACATGAAAATGTATCCATAATGTATGTGTGCAATTTTTTTTACTCATAAATTTTACACCAGGAATATCCGCATACATCCCAATAAAATTTGGGTCATTGTTTTTCTCTAAAAGCAAATAAATTGTTTGTCGTTTGTCCTATTTTTTAATTTACAACGCAGACCAAACCGTCGAAGTATTAGGTATATAGGAAGACATATTAATTAATAGGATTATTTCATAAGCACTTTATTTTGTAATGTTAAGCATACTATTAATTTTATTACAACTTATTTGCTAAGCATAAGCACTAGAATAATAATTAGAATCTCTAAATATCTATAATTATTCCACTATTTTAATATTAATTCGAGATTATAAATGTACATTTTCATAGACTAAATACATACCTACCTATATTGTATTTGAATTTAGTAATAGTGATGTAACTATTTTCTTACGTTAGCTACAATATCACTGAACCTAAATATTATCACTAAGTATAATAATTGTTAAAACTACCAAAGATTTAAATGTTTATTTTAAATTGTAAGATACACAACTAAATAGCATAGAAAAAGAGCGTGTTTTATGAGCAGAACGCACATCAATAGGTGGGCGAGAATTTAGACATCAGGGTGGACGTTATCGGCTAGTCCACCCAAGGCCAGGGCCAGTCCAGGGCGATGGCGAGGTGAGGGTCTAAAGACTTACCGATAGAGCAAAGGACTGGAAAAATTAAGGAAATTAGGGGAGACCTTTGTGCTACAATGTAACTAAAGTTCATCAAAAAATGTAATCAACGATAGATAATAAAATTGTAAATACAGATAATAAAACATGATTTTGTAAATTCCATTGATAAAATAGTTTAATTTATTTTATTAAGTACACTGTGCCCCAATAAATGTGTTCGATTTCAAGTTGTCGTCATTAAATAACAGTAATGTTTTAATAACAACAAAGCAAAAAATTTGAATTTAACTAGATACCTGTAGAAATTTGAGGAAAAACTTTATAGTCTAGCAAGGATTAGCCTACTTCTATGAAAGTAGTGAAAATAAAGGCCTGTTTTAATTTTGATTAGTACGTGTGCGAGTGAGTAGTGCAGGTGTTGAGTGATTAGTAGCAAACACGTGTGGACACCGATTGATTATTGCGAGTGCATAGTAATCAGTCACGATTACTCACTCGCACTCACACTCGGACTCGCACTAATCAAAATGCGAACCGGGCTTAAGGCTGGTCTAGTCGGGAGAACGTCGACTACCGATCCGGAGATCCCGGGTCCAAAGCCACGCGCGCACCACTGTCTTTTCGAAGTCATGTGCGTAATGTCGCTAATTTAAAACGGTGAAAGAAAACATCGTGAGGAAACCGACGTGTACCTACCTAGAATCCTTCGAAGTCATGTGTCCTCCACCAACTCGCACGTGGAGGACAAGGCCATAATATGGAGAGTCAAGGCCATAATCCACCACGCTGGCCGCTAGGCTAGCGTAGTGGATTATGACCTTGACTCTCTCCTTGCGAGAAAAGTCCCCGAGTCCCAGCAGTGCGATCATTTAGTGGGCTGTTTATGCTCTGAAAGAAGTATGGAGGAATGTATTTGTGTATTATGCTTTGAATCTCTTTTACTAAGCATGGTTCGAGTTCTTACTCCGAGGTAGTTTACTCCGTATACCAATAACGTAAATTCGGCATGGTTTTCTTACGCTACTCGTAAGTAAACCATGCACCAACTTGACAAACAAACAAAAATATGCACGTACATAGCACCAACCAATTAGTTATCAGATGCCCTCATGCGTGGTTATAACTGACCACTGACCACTGTAACGAACCAGATGTTCAGTCGCATTGCCTACCACCCTCCGGCTGCTGAATACAGGGAGAACGGTGAACCGTTTTTAAGGTGCGTCCCCCAGCAAAACGAGTTTTTTGTCCAGTTTTAAGAGCTATCTACTCATTAGCCAAAACAAATATCAACTGGTAAAAAATACATTAAATGTCTACAACTTCTTGGCTTTAAAATGGTAGTTTTATTTTTTTGTTAATGAACTTATTGTTTAAGTAATCGCCTCACAACGAAACCATAAAAAATTAAATAATTGTAGTTATCATGCATCTCCTCGAAAATCGTCCATTATTTTGATTTTGTACTTGCACCAACGGATAGACAATTCTATTACGAACATTTTGGTAGTGTTATTTTTTTTCAAAAGACCAAAATCTGATTTTATAAAGAGTTTATTCTAAAATTTGAGCGTAAAACAGCGACAACTCCTACTGTTTCTCTCTTGCTCTTTCTTGCGGTGTGCGATAAGGTAAGAAATACTCAAGGTCATTTGCTCGGGGTACGCCCTTAATGTGAAAGCTTGTTTTGGCGCACTACACAGATTTTTCGTGGCCTGTGAATGAAACTCATTGTCACGCTCGTTAATGAAAAAAAATTTCGGGTAAACTCGGGACCTAACGCTTAGATGGCCATGATTAGGAGACTAATCTGGATGGGCATGCTTATAATACTAATCTAGACAACCATGCTTAAAAGACTTATCTATACGATAATGATTTAAAGACCTGTTCCTGACTTGCAGCGCCCTCCAGTTCAAGATTTTTATAGCCATACTGGCTTAGTTCCTAAAATGTGTGTTTCACACTGGAGTCGGAGATTCGAATCCAGCTTGCAGTTCTAAGTGTTTTTCCAAGTGCAAGTGTACAAGTTTGTCATCTCCACTGACTTTAACGGCGAAGAAAAAACATCGTGAGGAAACCAGAACTTTCCAAGAATCTTTCGAGGTCAAACGTCACCTTACAAACGTACACTTGCTGGGCTAGTGCGATTTGGAAAGTAACCCAATCATTCGCGACAATCATTCCTATATTTAACCTAGCCTGGTGGTTTAATAGTAAGTGTGCCTACGAAGCCTTGGGTAATGGGTTCGATCCCCACCCAATGAATTATTCCAAATATTTGTACCGTACCTGGGTGTTTTCTATGTATAATAAGGATGCAACAATTCAAAAATATGTAAGTATTCTATCAGCTATCTGGCACTCATAATCCCGTACTATTTCATAATAAATTAGAAAAGAGTAACGCGTCCAGTAGTTCTTGAACGGTCAAATTTCAACTAAACATAACTGTTATACATTACCAAGACATTCCAGTATCCTTGCAGTATCCTAAAGCTATCTTTTTCTGGCAAGTGACAATAATTAGAATAATTTTATTTTTACTAGTGACTCTTTTTATAATAGGTTGGGGAAAAAGTTTCTTCGCATTTTTTAAGAAAATTTAAAACATTTTTTAAATATTGTTTATTAACATTTAACTAAAGTATATAGGTACCATTTTGTTCGATAACTTTTTGCCATCTTGTAAGTAGGGACTTAATTCCATTGCTATAAAAATTTTGGGGCTTCTGATCGAAATACTGCGACAAGTGGTTTTGGCAGTCCTCTTGTTATGTTGACACTACCTAAAGAATTCTAAAGAGACCGAAACCGGTGGAAATCTGAAGGTGCAAGGTCAGGGCTATACGGCGGATGCAATAACACCTCCCAGCCCAACTATATTATTTTTTGCTGAGCGGCTAAAGATGTATGAGGTCTAGCGTTATCATAATAAAAAATCACGCTTCTGTTGATTAATTCCGGCCGCTTTCTCTCAACTTCTTGCTTTAATCTCATCAGTTGTTCGCAATAGAGCTTAGAATCGATGGTACTACTTGGTGGTAACAGCTCATAATCAGTAACCCCCTTCCAATTCCACCTTGTTGCAATTAACCCTGGTTTCGCCACAGTCTGTGCAGCCTGATGATGAATATATACGGCCTTTGACCACGACTTTTTTGGCACGTTCTTGTCGTACGTGATCCATTTTTCATCACCAGTTATCAGCTTCTTCCAAAATGGTTCAGTTTCATTACGTCGTAATAAAGAATCACAAATGAGTACACGGTTCATTAGGTTTCTTTCAGTGAGCTAGTGAGGTACCCAAATATCAAGCTTTTTTGTGTACCCAGTTTTTTTTTAATGCGCCAAAACGTTTTGTGGTCGACTCCCAGTTCTTCAGCTACGTCGTAACTACTGGTATACCAATTTTGATCCACTTTAAAAAAAATGCATCCATTTATCCGTAATAGGGCGACCAGAGCGACGTGTATCCTTGACATCAAAATTTTCGGATTGAAAACGTCCAATTCGTGCTACTCTCACAGACACTGCACTAGATCCGTAAACATTGCAATTTTTTTCGCGGCTTGCGTCCTTGCGTTGCGTTTTTACCTTGTTCGTGGTAAAATTTTCAAATGTATCGAATGTCTTAATTAGATTTACTTGTCTTGATAGTACGAAAAACAAATAAAAATTGAACTTGGATTTAACTCCTCAAAATTAAAACTTTTAATGATACCAAAACCAGCCAGATACAAATAGTATTATAGCCTAAGAGATTTTATTGTTCACAATAGGTACATACTTTAATGCGAAAATACTTTTTCCCCAACCTAAACGCGTTAGCGTTACTGCTGTGTTTCACCGTCGCATCCATTTTTTAAATCACTATTTTGTACGAACTTGTTACTATTATAAGCAATACTTAAATTTATATTGTTCAATATATTTAATATTTTTTAAAATCGTTTATTTCATATTTTTGCATGTTTTAACGAAATAATAAAGTATTACTAACGTAGTTTTTAGCATAAACCTGATTGCTTTGAACGTGCTTCCAGCGATGTGCATTTGTATTCTATTTGCTCTACGTCGTAATATAATATATGCTCTATTATAGATCACGTTTTTTTTTTGCGAAGATTAACTACATTTAATATTTTATGCAAAAATAAAATATTTAGAATAAAAATCTGTTGAAATAACTCAAAAATTGATTTGAAAAGTTCACTTCCGGTTTACTACAATACGTATGAAGGAACATTCAAATTTCGAATTCGACAATAAATTAAAAGTGCAACTTTTTAACAATAATTTTTAGAAACGATACTTTTTAGTTTTGTTTACATTAATAGGAAACAAACAAATAGGAACCAAACAAAAAGGACAATGCCTACGTCCCATACATTGAAAAACCTGTCAAACTTTTTTGATACTGAAAGTGCGTAGATATGAATAGTGCCTAATTAGGATTATTAATGCTTCTAAAAACGTCTGTTGTTGGTGTTTTTAATTTCCTAAATACCAAAAATGAGTTACAGTTAAACCAAAAGTAAGGTTATATTTACTGTCAAAATACATTAGAATAATGTTTTATTTCGGATTAGAACAGAAAAGAAAAGAAAGAACTATGATATTATCTTTCAAAATATATTTGACTCTTGACTTAACTCTACTTTTGTGATAAGAACGCCTAGGCTATGGAATACGTTGCCTGAGTGGGTTTTCCCCGATGGTTACAATCATGGTGTCTTCCAATCGAGAGTGAATCGGTTTTTTTTCTAGGTAAATACGCTCCATAGTAGACAGCATCGTCATTAAAAGTAAAAAAAAAAAGACAGGTCCTATAATTCAGCAATGGGTGACAATGAATTGTTTAGAAGTGATGTTCTAATTAGTAAGTCAGATTTAAACTTTGTTTTTGTAACCCTAACCAAACGGACAGGGGCAAGGGTGGACGAGGAGACGAGAGCTCGGGTACGACGAGCCGTAAGCGCGGGAACTGCAAGTTGACCACGCACCGCACCGCGGTTCGGAGGCGAGGCGAGGCGAGGCGATTACGTTACGATTCCGATTAGTGTGCGTTGCAGTAGGGAGTTTCATACAAACAATACTGAACGGCTCGAGGCGATACGGTGATGATCCCTTTCCGAGTTGATATGTGTGCTATGACCTTTAATCTCATATTTTGAAATCCCTATCTCCTCCATACAAGCTTGCCGTAAGGAACTTGTTTCCAACTACTTGTATTTTTTTTTTAATATTAAACAGTAACGAGTCTAGCAGGACATGTGCCTGTAAGCAACATGCCTGCCACATAACAGCACAGTGACATACAACTATTGGAACATGAAGAGTCCAAATCATTACCTAGCACTGCACTCCGCTCGTCACCCAGAGATCTAAGATATTATATCTCTAAGCCCAGTAATTTCTCTGGAAACATTTCCCTTCAAACCGGAATACAGTAACGCTTACGCATTACTAGTTGGTAGCAACTAGCAACATAGCTCGTGGGTGGGGTGGGTTACTTTCCGAGGCGGAATCTCTAAACGAACTTTACATAAATTAATTAATTACAAAAGAACAAAGCTGAAGTCAAAATTCTTCAATAAGGAAATTTGCGTGTTACGAATAATGCATGTTTGTTTTTCCTGTTAGCGGGTTATGCACCGGTCCACGAACTAAGGTGTTTAGATCACAACTTGACAACTTACTTACCTACTTCCTTATTTATTATTATTGTATAACAGGTAGTAGATGGATACTACTTGCCTATGTCTACTTACTACTTTGTACCTATCTACTATCTATCTATCTAGTAGTATCTATCTACTAGCTTTTTGACTAGACCTATATCAATATATTTTTCGCTTTTGAGTGTCTATTTGTAGTGTAGAAGTCGGTTAATTTTTTTGTTTAAAAATAGTTTATTTTCATCAAACGCATACCACAGAATAAATATTAGTACAAGTACAGAAGCCTCACTTACCGAAAACAATTATATAAATAGCGACTCTTGCTGGGACACAACAAAGTTCGATTCAGCTCGCAATGCCTGTCGTGATTTTCAAATACACAGTTGCGCTCTTTCTAACGCGTAACTCTGTCCCTGTCTAGCGTGGAGGGTTGTCGACATATCTAATAACAATATGCGCGGGAAACGTTTTGCGCGAGCGCTCAGCCGTGCGTCCGACAACCGATTGGCACTTGTTCCTTGGGAGGAACGGTCTAGCTGTAGGCTAAAACCGTGCGACCTTGAGCGAGTGATAATTCACTGCCCATACGAGTGTGGTATCTATGGATAAGTTAGGATAAGGTATGTTTCTTGTAAAAAAAGAGAATGAGAAAATTAAAAAAAATATCTATGAAATACATTGCCATGCAAACTTCCACCGAAAATTGGTTTGAACTCTAGATCTAGTAAGTAGTTACTTGCTGCTACGGAACACTTTTTTTAGCCTATGTGTTCTTCCAGACTGTTATCTACCTATGTTCGGAGTTTCAGCCCGATCCGTTCAGACGTCACGACCTGATTGATTGTGCTCAATCAGGTCACAACAAAACAACATCCAAACGTTGACATCTTATATCCTACTAATACTAGTTTTAAAAAAAATGTTTTACTTCTATAAGTTTACACTTGATCATCTCGTCTGAAGTTAAGCGACGATGCGGTCTACGATGGAGCGTGTTAACCTAGAAAAAACCGATTCACTCTCGATTTGAAGACACAAAGATTGTAACCATCGGGAAAACTCACTCAGGCAACGTATTCCACAGCCTAGACGTTCTTATCATAAATATAGAGTCAAATCTCTTCGTTCGTGTCTTTGGAACATCAACCATGAAACGATGTCGCTTTTTCGAGCTTCGAGCATTCCGATAGAAAATTGACAACGTGGTATCTTTTTTTTTTATATTTAAATTTGTCACTCCACAGACTCCGGGGTCCGTGACTATTGTCATTTCAAATCTTATATAATTTTTACATATTTCAAGGATTAGCAGAAAAAGAAGAAAATAAGGGGGAGTTGGGAACATTTTAAACCTAATACTAGTGCTCGTCTGTTGAGCCGATCACTACCGGCTGGGATTCCGCTAGTAATCGACTCCACATCGATTCTTTGCCTAATTGCCATTTGCCTAAGCCGCCTTCTCCCGGCCCAGAGCCTCAACTACGGCTGCGTTTCTGTCCCTGATGGCCATCTGTAGGTTGAACTCTCGGATGGTCTTCGGTGATGCAGCCAACGCTCGCCGTACGAACCGACCGATGGCGTCGTCGGTGTCGTCAGCGTAGTATGTGAATGGCCCCGTGTGCCGCGAGATTGCAACATCAGCATGGGGCACGCTCTCGTGCAGCTTCATGTTTGCCTTAGTTTGATTGCAATTACCGAATCATATGTCAGTCCCTGAGCTTCTTCTGCTCTAGGGACCTTAAACGAGGTGCTGAGGAGTACACAACTGAGTATATTTCCCTCAGCGCATATGCGACATCCATCGGATTACGATGTGTGCAGAGCAACTCCTGGCTGATCTTTGTCAAAGTCAAAGTACTTTATTCATAAATGTACAATTTACACGTCAATTAATAAAAACATAAAAACAAAAGAAAGAGCATACAAATTGTATACATTTTCAAAGTTTATGATGACTACTTTACTGTATTATAATAATTATTGTACAGAAAACTGTCAAGCATTATAATATGAGTATAATATCTTCCATGTCAAATTTTTGTATACATTTTAATAGGACTTTGCCATCACTCTCTAAAAATTCGGTGTAAGTAACTATAAAAGTTTGATCGATAAGCCAGCACTTTAATCTATTTTTGAAGCTGCCGAAACTTGAGGCAGATATAATTATTTTGGGAAGCGTGTTATAAACTTCAGGTCCCATAATGTGAGTTAACTTCCGTGACCTCGTGAGAGAGCGTGGTATAACATCCAGCTTATCCGCGTTACGCATGTTACGAGAATGTCTCTCTCCTCGCGTATTGTATGATTCTAGATTATTTCTGACATACACAGCCACCTGGAAGATCAATATAGCAGGTAACGTAAGTATGCCAAGCTCTTTGAAATATGGTCTGACGGATGTGCATTGCGATACGCCAACGATAGCACGTACGGCACGTTTTTGGGCGCGGAACGCACGCTCCCAATCGGCAGCGCGCGCGTATAGCTCGGCGCCGTATTGTAACCGAGAATACACTGTGGCAAAGTAACACGCCCGCGACACATCCGCAGACACCACTCGGGACACTCGTCTTAACGCAAAGCACGCACTGCTGACTTTAGCACACATCTTGTCGATGTGGTGCTCCCACGTCATGCTGCGATCAATCTCGAATCCCAAAATTGTGGTGTTCTGTACTTGCTCAATTCTGACACCGTTTAGCGAAACTTTAAGTGGTTTTGTATGATGGCCCGACAGACAAAAGTGAACGAAGTGAGTCTTTTTTGAATTTAACATAAAACCATTAGCTCTAAACCATGAATTTAAGCCGTTAATTACAATATTTAATTTCTCTTCCAATTCCTCTATTGAAAGAGCTGTTACTACGGCAGCCATATTATCTGCATACATGAATATGCCTGCACCCTTTACGGCATCGGGAGATCGTTTAGTAGGAGAGAGAACATTATATTTAACACCGACGAACCCTGCGGTACTCCCATAGACGAAGGCAGTGGATCTGATTTATTATCGCCATCGCCAGCATCTACTACTTGAGAGCGGCCTCGTAACATGTCAGTCAATACCTCGTATGATTTCCCAGCTATGCCATAGTGTTTAAGCTTTAAAGCTAAGGTCTCGTGGTTGGCGACATCGAAGGCCTTCGATAAGTCACAGCACAATACAGCTACTTGATCTTTACGTTCACGGGCAGCCAACATACTACGAATCACTTCACGCGTTAGAGAAATCGTAGACCTCCCTTCGCGGTATGCGTATTGTTGTTCACACAGCGCCTTGGTTTCCGATAGGTAGGCCACTAATCGCGAACTCAAGCCGTTTTCGAACACTTTGGCTATTGCTGGTATAATCGATACTGGTCTATATCCATCAATATCGTCCCTCTTGCCTTTGCCTTTAAATATCGGGGACACTTTCGATATTTTCAGCGACGACGGGTACGGCCTTCTCTAAGACACTTATAAAACTATAAACAGTGTGGCGAGAACCGGAGCTAGAGGCAGAATTGCTAACTTAATTAGCTCCATCGAAACACCGTAAATGTCTTTTGACTTTTTTGGGGGTATTCTGGAAGAAACTATACGGAATACCTCATCAGCCGAGAAACTTGTTAGTCTGAGAGAACGGTCAGATGCTTGACGTGCTGATACTAATATTTTACGTACAGTATCAGCATCAGCTTTAGGTGCCCCACAGGCAGCAGCTGCATTTAAAAACCGAACATTCATAGCATTTACGGCATCTTTTGGCGAACTAAACTTACTGCCGTTACAATCTTTTACGATCTCGGAGCAGTTCGACCTTGGGGTATTGTTTTTCCCCCTCTCCGTGTTCACGATTCCCCACATAGCTTTACATGGATTCGTACTTCTGTGTATTATACTACTATAATGATTTGTTTTAGACATATTCAAAGTCGAAATGTATTTCCTGTTGAGATCGTCAAATATAGCTATTAAGCTGTCTAGCCCCGGGAGGCCAGATTTGGGCAAAACCGGTTTTGAGACTTAAAAACCTTATTTTTTCATTATATACATACTTGAATATTAGTTTATTTTGATGCCTAAGAGATAGGCGATAATATTAATTAATTCATTGTCGTTTACAGACACACAAAGTTTGGTTTCATTTTTTAGTAATGATTTTTTGTGTGACGTCACGACGCTGGCCGCGTCGCGAGTCGGGCTTAATGGGTTAAGTTCTCTTCCTCAGGAAATTGGTCAACTAATTTTGAAATATCGAACAACAACGATTATAGATCAATTATGTTAGGTGTAACCCACGACGCGTCACGTTTGTTATTTGGTGTTCGTTTTATCGGGAAACAAGTATCAAACTTATTTGCTAACATATTCATCAGTGCCACCACAAATGTTTGAGCGGTTTTGTTTCTCTCGCTTACCTCGGGCCAATCTATACTGTCAATAGACATAACGAAGTTTGACCGGTTATTTTGCTAGAAATCACGCGTGCGGCGAGTGAGTTGTGCGGGCGTTGAGTGAGCAAATTTCACTACTCCACGTACAGCTAAGTGATCCGACAGAAGCGTATTTATTGAGTTTGCGGAAGTAAGTTGTCGCGCTACATTTGTGAAAATAAGGTCAATCGCTGTTTGTGACTTTTCTGTTATACGAGTAGGGAAGTCTACAATTGAACTCACATCATAGGAGTGGAGTAAGTCAAACAGATTTTTACAGTCAGCGCTAGTGTTGTCTAAAATATTTATGTTTATATCACCGAGAATCATGAATGTTCTATCGGTTGCACTGAGCTTATCGAGCAAACGTTCCAGGCCACTTAAGAAACCTCTAACATGAGCTAGGCCTGTGCGATAAATGCAAATGATAGTAATGTCAAAGTCCACAACGTCAATCGGGGAAATTTCGCAAAATCTTTCTACTGACAATGCTGATAACTCAACGTTTTCGACACACTTTAGTGCTTCATTTACAAAGATGCAAGATCCGCCATCAATACGCCGATTGTTGCCAGGTTCGGGCGGTGATACCTCATTTTGAAGAGATTTTCCCTGTCAATATAAGGCAACTGATTGACATCTCCGATGAGGACAATTTCACCAACACCAGACAGCCTTGAAACCATCACAATGGCACCAAAATGGTTCATGAGAGCTTCGTTCACCATGAGGCGACTGAAACTCTCTCTTCCGAAACCATTTACCAGAGCAGAAGCCATGGTTTGCACTCTGGTTTTGACCAGGTTTCCAATACAGTGTGATAGCTTTTCTTTTAGATCTTTTGCTGCCTCAGTTGTTGTAGTGATAATGGCGTCCTTGTTCACATCGAAGTGTCTAATCACCCAAGTTGTTTTTCCACATCCTGGAACTCCGTTGACCCACTGTATTTGCGGTACCTCCCAGTTTTTCCAACCCGTTTTGATGTTTGAGTTTCTTTCGATAGTCTTGGCCATCTCAAGGATCTTATCGTCCAGCATAATCTTGGTGCATCGGGCAGTAACTACGATTGGGTCGTTTGGTGGTGTCGCATAAACTGGCATTCCCGCGCGCTCTGTCTCTTTCTCGTTTAGTGTCACGAAGCCATTTTCTGCACTGTAAGCTGCCATATAATGTCCTGTCATAGTTCCCTTGATGACCCGGGAAGTGACATTATTGTAAATGGCTATTTCGGCCTCCTCGAGTTTCGCCTTTAAGATGCTTTCACTTCCTAGCCTATAGGACCGCATGATGTTTTCGCAGGTCTTGAGGTTGACTAAACTTGTCTTGTCGCTCTCAGTGTGGCTATGAATTCGATGAAGGCGTTACGTGCATGACTTCGCGGCTCCGAAGCCATGACATAGCGGAGCGGTTCAACCTGTCCCATGTCGGCTCTCGTTCGTCTCAGTTGTTGCTGAGAAGCTGCGTTGGGGGAGTCGGCTGTTTCATGATATAACGGCATTTTAGTTTTGGAATGATTTCAAATTCTATAGTCAAGTACCATCCAATGAAATTAAAGAAAATATTAAGCTAAAATGCCGTTAAACTATTCACAACGGCATTTTAGTGGTGATTTTGAAAAGATTTTAAGACAAAATTTCAAGACTAGAATGCAAAAACGCTTATAATTCTTATTTCACACACCTTAATTACTTGAAAATACTATCATTTCAAAGTGTTTACTCAGGTCTATATAAAGGTATCAAAATTATGGAAATATGTACTCCACTTATCAAATGGCATAATTTTAAAATTTAGAAACAGTTTTCCCGCGATGTCTCGAAACTACATTTTGGTACTTAACGGCATTGTAATTTGCGGACGGCAATACTATACGCATGCCATTTTAAAAAAAAACAACGTTTAAAAAAAACAACTTGAAAACCACAAACTCTTATCACAAACTTAGCCGTTTGGGTCGATGAGTGTAATTTCTATCTCTAATAGTGTTGTGCTTTGCACAGGATCTGAAATCTGGATCTGTGATCTGAAAACCATATGCCTCCCTGAGTTATTGCCCCAAAATATAATGCCATATTGAAGCAGCGACGAGACATTGCCATTATAGGCTGAAAGTAAAGTAGGTTTACTTGCACTCTCTGATAACAAATGGAGTGCGTATGAATGCTAATTTAAGGTTGAACATACGCTTTCAACCAGATTTTTACAGTTTAAGTTACAGTCAAGATGTAAACCTAGGAATTTCGTTGCGTCTATTGTTTCGATTTTATTACCGGAATAAATAACGTCAAGTATTATTTTAAAAACCACAATTAGTAAAAATTTGCAGCTTGCAGTTTGATTCAACTTGAGAGATATGTACATAAATATGATAATTTATACACCAATTTATAGTCCCAATATTTATGATTCTGTCGCAAAATTAGTCTAGTTTGGTATAAGATTATAATCGACTATTAATTAACCTTAATACAATTTATTTACAACATGTACATAAACTTAATCTAAAAGACCGGTGCCAGTGGGAATTGTGCCCAAAATGCTGGCCCCATTGCCACGTTGGATGGCGATACTTATGCGTTAAGCAAAAAAAAGGCCAGCATTTTGGTCCCGAATTGCATCACAAAGCCGCTTACATAACTCTTTGTAAATGCTTTTGGCACTCAGTCCCCACGGTCCCAAAGTATCGACCCCAAAAGGCTCAAACATGTATCCGCTATCGATACAGCTATATTTGCGCCTTTTGAGGTCTTCAGCTTGCTCAGCTGCCGCGCCAGCTCTGACTTGTGTCCTAGAAAGATGAGACGACGCCAGTCGTTCCATCTTCCACGGAATCAAAGTCATCCCGTCTGGTCTTTTACCATCGTTCCGAGCTAGGCCGCTTGGCTCTAGAACAGCTGTGCAATTAGCGGTGGTAAAAGCCCGACGGATGATGTCATTTAGGTTAGCGTGGCGAGGTAGCCGTCCAGCACTCCTGGTGCAAGAGAGACCGTGGTGACCGAGCCGGTCGACTGTAACACCGCACTGGCAAAGGTGTGGTGCACAACACGATGCGCCCAATCGGAGGGAAGTGGCAATACGAAAAGTAGAGGAATCCATAAGGGTGCCGGTGTGAGGCGATGGAAGAGCCTGTAGCCACAAGCCCGACTCCCACTCAGCGACAGCCAGGAGACGAGCACGTCAAGTTTATTTAATTTGTTGATTGTGTTTCTAAATGTCATTAGTTTTGTTTTGCTGCGATTTATTTTTAAACTATAAATTTTCAACCAATTTATAACATTGTCTAGATCCTTCCTAATATCATTTTTAACGCATGAAAAATTGTACCAATGAACAGTACCGTACTATCATCCGCAAATAATACAGTCGGGTGTTTCGTTACCTTTAATTCATTCCAAATCGAATGAGGTATCACACATGTTTCTAGGAGCTTTATGTCTATTTTGCACGTTATTGAACTTGTTGACTAGACTAGTACTTCAATTCGTTAACAATTTAAACATTAATAGCATTTTTTAATGTTCTACCATTTGGGATAATATAAGCGCGTGGTTCCAGTTCTCGTGATTTTTCGCTATAACAAGTAATTAGCCTAGCCGTTATTCCAGGAGTTCTGAGGCTAATATTTTTTTTAGATTACTGTCTAAACGTTCTACAAAACGTATGAAATGTAAAAGTTTGGTTTCGCGAAAGCATTAAAAACATTCAAGCATCCAATATAAACAATACAACATAAGTACAAGTAGGTACTACGCTCATCAGTAAATGTATGGTACTAAATTCCTGAATACTAATAACATGTGAGCAAGGGGAAAATGAATTATTGATTTTGTACAATAAATACTTGTATTGTATGTACAATAAATAATAGTATAGTAGTTTGATCGTGGTTTCTCTCGTGAAGTCTACACATTTCACATAACAACAATGAGGTGTTATTAGAAAAAAAGTTAAGAGTGATAAATACAAAATAAATATTGGAGGACAATTCACACACGATACCATCTGACCCCAAACTAAGCAAAGCTTGTACTATGGCGGCTAGATAAATGATATAATACTTATATTGTTTTTTTTTAAATACTTACTTATTATACATAGAAATACCCAGACACAGTACAAACGTTTGAATTCATCACACAAATATTTACACTGGGCGGGAATCGAACCCACGACCCTCGGCTTCGCAGACAGGGCTACTACCCATTAATTCACGAGGCCAATCAGTCAATAAATGGGTGAGAATATATGACAAAAATTATTGACATAGTTTAGCGGGGCCTTTTCCGCACCTAGCCTCTTTATTGGGCCATTGTGCGTGACCAAAAATACTCTCATACTGACATACTGAAACCGCTTCATTCCCTCCCCTCATAGAAAAATTGGAATTGTTATGTAAATTTGACATTATATTTATATCAGTGGCATTGCACAAGCGATTTTTTAATTAAACATCATCGAGGTAACTTTTGACCACAAATCGTGTCGATAACTTAGCCTAAACAATGCTAGAATAGCATTGTTCAGACTTATTTCAATACAAACAAACACTTCAACTGTTTCAAATAACAATTCCGTTTATATGTTCGGATAAGCACAATGCTTATTCATTACTTACATAACAGTGTGTTGTCAGTAATAATTCAACTTTCAGACAAACACGGAATATAAGTACTTAAATAATGGGGCTTCAAAATACAATAATTTTTGTCATAATGTGCGAATTAATTTGTGTTCAAATTTCGAAAAACGAATCTAATTTAACTCATCATCTCAACAAAAACCCTGTTTGTGAAAGTGACAAATGTATCATGAAGTGTTGTCCTTTTAACAAATATATAACGTTCCGAAGATCCGGTGAATTGGTTGTCACTGTATGCTCACATTTCAACAATATCACGGACAATTTTGTGACCTTGGCAGAAAAGGTCTTTGTCAACTATTCCGCGAAATCAGCGTTAAATTTTACTACAAAAAGTGGCGTCTTGGAAACGACTAACGAAACTTTCATACCAATTTTTGGAACGCATTATATATTCCATCTAACTGAAGTAAGTACCTACCAGTTAAATTAAGGCTTAGGGATTGGAGCCCAAACTTAACAAAACATAAGTACTGTAAGATTTTTTTTGTACCAACTTTAGTTTAATTGCTGTGGTTTGATTTTAATTACGAATAAGCAGTCACTTTTTTTGCTACTGCTGGGGCTTGGAAACTTTCCTCTTGAGAAAATCCTATAATTTACATAGAAATGGCTCTAGCATGGTGAGAGAAAGGCACTCCGCATGCACAGTATTTCAATTGGAACTTTTACCGAACAACTAAAATAGTGTTAATAAGCAAAGATCGAGAAGTCAATGTCCTAAGTAACTCTCGATCTTCACTTAAACTAAGTACCTTAAAAGGAGCCAACCTTTAGCAAAGCATCTATAGGAAAACATAGGACATATAAGTGCAGGAGGGAGAGGTCTTCGTCTTTTCTCGGTGATAGCGCAAGTGGGCACTGAAAGAGCCGACAAACTGGCAAAGTCGGCGGCACTCACGAAATCACCCGGAGACTACGAGGGAATGTTTTTGTGTTTTCGAGGGGATATTAACCAAATATAGGTAAAATCCCCGCACGAAAACTAGCTATCAAATGAAAAAAAAAATGGACAGACAGACATACAGACAGTCATCGACGTCACATTTACAACACCCCTCTTTTTGGTCAGAGGTTACAAAATAGTTATATTTTACAGTACCAAAAATAGATTGGGCAGCACATTAAATTTCCAGCGAGTCCCAGATTAGGTAAAACATTTTTTAATCTGTTTGATCTGTTACCAGTTTCTGGTTTTTATGATTTACGAATTAAAACTGATAGTGATGTTCTTTTAACTAATTAAATAAAGTAAATGACCAAACAGACAGTATGTTACTTAGCTGTAGTATTCCGTTTTATCTTTTGAATTCCTAAAAATAGTAATCCAAAGTTACAGTGGTCTGACTACTAACTATACGCATGCCATTTTAAAAAAACCGACTTGAAAACCACAAACTCTTATCACAAACTTAGACGTTTGGGTCGATGAGTGTTATTTCTATCTATTATTAATAAAATTATCAATTAATTTCCGCGCGTAACAACCACAAACTTCAACGGGATAAAAAGTAGTAGGTAATCCAATTAATGTACTTACTGGATATCTTTCAAATCTATACAGCAGTTAGAGTTTGTATTTCAAATCGTGTAAGTAATTGTAATGGACGCAGCTTTATTTTACTTGCTATTATATTTTTCAGAAACCAGAACTGCGTTTAGAATTACCAAACGCCTACGACCGCTGGTCTACTATACCAAACAACCAATTTTGCTGGGATCATATAGTAATAAAAAAAAACAATTCCATGAAATTGAGACCAGGAATTTGGGTGGTACCACCAAAAAGTGCACCTCGCACCTCAACCCTCGTAACTACTGGTAAGTTGAAGTTGAAGGAGTAAGTACTGTTTAAAAATAAATTAGCAGCGTAATCTTCGCCAATGAATGTTTGGTAAACAATATTGATACTTAATTTTCGTCATCAAAACATGTTGTTATTCCATAGTCATCATAATATTATTAGGGTTTTATATAGTCTGCTACTTAATAACAGTGTTTTGGACAGTAGTGCAACTAAAGCTTGCAAACCGGGCTGTTTTCACCGGCACCTCTACCGCCTAACGAAAAACGCTTTGACGCTTTGATGCTTTGACGTTGCTGTCTCTTTTCTTCTCGCTTGAAATGAAAGAGACGGCGATGCCAAAGCGTCAATGCGTCAAAGCGTTTTTCGTTAGGCGGTAGACCCCCGGGCCCTTGATCGAGCCCGGTAACTAATAGGTACCTACAAAACCCGTTATCAAAGAGGCTGGATAGGAACTGTCCCTTCTTTTGGGGTCCTACCAGAAACTCAAAAACTGTGTGGATAAGGCGTTGATCAATGTGAAATCTGAGATTGAGTTTTCCGACTTGGAGTGGTTGTTGATAAAAAAAAGATTAAAAATGATTGGAACCGATAAAATTAGCAGTAGAACCTCTGTGCAGAAGGGAAGCTAGCCTTCTTACTGCCGAAAATATTTGGAAATTCATTTTCGAAAAATTAAACAAACAAAATTCATACCTCAGCGTACAAATAATTGGTAGCCCTGCGTGGGATAGTAAAAAAACGCCGTTCTACTGTGACGACAGAGATATTAGTTCATTTAAGCGATCCAAAAAAAAATCAATCAGTACATGAGACAAGCCGGCGAAACGTTTCCCATGCCAAAGCAAAATGTTGCCAGGCAAGAAATAAAAAACGTTATTCCGATAGCTAACTAAATCGGCTATGGTTTTGCTATTGCTGTCTCTATCATTTCAAACGAAAAGAAAAGAGAGAGCTATACCAAAGCTAAGACAGCTTTAGTTAGGCGCCGGGCCTGGCCGGGTTGTGTGTTAGCGATGACATTTTCGTTTCGCGTATCAGTGCTGTTCAATATTATATTCCGAAAGCTGCTAGCAAAGGAGACGGCTCATTTCTGCCCCAAGTCGTTTCAAATGTATGTACTTAATTAGCCCCGGAGACCTAAACAAGTTACGTAATTAAAATAACATATAATTAAATAATTCAAACTGTACATTCAATACTAACCTGCCAAGCGGGAATTGCAAATTGGTGATTAAAAAGTACCTTAATGACTATGTTTAAGTAATTTTGTATTAAGGTACTGTAGTTCCATAGAACCAAACTAGATGGCGTTGTACGGCGTTAAAACACGCTAGCGAAGTTTTTGTGAATTTAGATAAGCCTGTTAGGGTTTAATTTATGTACTATATTCGGGTCAGTACCCAATAAATGAGTACTACGTTTGTACCTTTGTGTACAGATTATAGTCAAAGTCAGCCATGTTTATTTCTTTTTTCTTCAGTTGAAGATTACGTAAAGAAAAAATTCGTTCGAAAATCGATTCGTCCGGAAATCGATTCATTGGAAACTCACTCAACACAAGGAATTTCTTTATTTTTCCAAAGGTTTCGTAATTTTTTTGTGGTTTTGCCGAATCTCCGGTCCTTCTGCGTTGAGTCGACATTATTTTGAGCACAGTAAGTCCAATTGTCCACGTAGCTGCACGACACCCGCACGATTTCGACAATTGTCGGATGCAAGACGAATGCTTGCATCTTGCGTACAAATAATGAAGTCTATGTCCACGAAACGACAACGACACGACAGCCGCACGTCTTGCGTTTGTTCGTAGGATGCATGCATTCGACAAAAGGCGCGTGCGTGGACAGTAGGTAGGCCTTATTCGCAAAGTAATGAATTTACTACCTTCTTTAAGTAGTAAGTACATAATCACGTTCTTGATTACATACTTGCGGCGTTATTTTTTTCAATGTTTTAGTTGATATCTTTTAAACCCCGCTATGCAGGATAAGTAACGGTGGTCTAGTCGGGAGAACGGCGCCTGCCGATCCGGAGACCCCGGGTTCAAACCCCACACGCACCACTGTCTTTTCGAAAGTCATGTGCGTAATGCCGCTAACTTAAAACGGTGAAGGAAAACATCGTGAGGAAACCGACATGTACCTAGAATCTTTCGAAGTCATGTGTCATCCGCCAACCCGCACTGGGCCAGCGTGGTGGATTATGGCCTTAACTCTCTCCTTGCTAGAGAAGGCCCCGAGTCCCAGCAGTGGGAACGTTTAGTGGGCTGTTGATGTTGATGCAGGATAAAAACATTAACGATTCTTCAATATTTATATTAAAAATCCTATACAATGATCCAACTTTGGTAAAGTCTCTTGCACTTTTTCTGTGGGGCAAATGCCCATGAAAAATGGGCCGTCTCCTTTGGGTAGGTACTTAAGGCAAGCAGAAAACTTGTCACATAGCTCTCCTTTTGTATCCCTACACGGAGGTCCCGACCTGGCTGGTGAGTAACACGGCAAAATTAATCCCTGAATTTAGATCGCCTGGCAGGTACCTAGTCCCTACAAAACGATCTCTCTTTTTGAGAACCCCTAATTTCAGTAACAAAGAACACCCAATTGAAATTTTATGTGAATAAAGCCAGTGGCCAAGACGGAATTCCAGCCATAGTACTGAGGGTTTGTGCACCCGAGTTGTATCCAGTACTAACACGCCTGTTTAGACTTTCTCTCCAAACTGAGCAAGTGCCGAAGTCGTGGAAGCTTGCTAACGTGCAACCTGTGCCCAAAAAAGGCAGTCGTACTAACCCTGTCAACTACAGGCCCATCTCAGTCACGTCCATACTCTGTAAGACTATGGAACGTGTCTTAAACCACAGGCTCCTGGCATACCTAGAATCGAACGACCTCCTCAGTGACCGGCAATACGGGTTTCGCCGGAACCGGTCCACCAGGGACATTCTAGCGTATGTCACCCACATCTGGATGAATCTATCGAGAAACACGGGGAAGCACTTGCAGTCCCTGGATATCTCGAAGGCTTTCGACAGGGTTTGGCATGATGGCCTTATAAGCAAGCTTTTAGGGCCATGGTTTGTCACCTGGGTTTATTGCGTGGATATCGGACTTCTTGAGGGATCAATCCATACGAGTCGTCATTGATGGCTGCTCGTCGGATCAAACGGCTATCAATGCCGGAGTTCCTCAGGGGTCGGTACTCTCTGCGACGCTCTTCCTGCTACATATCAATGATCTGTTGAAGTCCGGTATCGTTGGGTACGCAGATGATAGCACCGTCGTAGAGAGTTATATATCCAGCGCAAGAGCCAGTGGACAACAAACTCAGCTACTGAGAGAAGGTATGGTCGAGCGTTTGAACTTGGCCCTTGAGGCAGTCTCTACGTGGGGTGATGCCAATTTGGCCAAGTTTAAAGAAAGAAAAACACAGGCATGTTTATTCTCCGCTAAAAGGAGTCCATTCGAACTGGCTCCTACTTTTCGAGGCGTATCCGTGTCGGTTACTGACCATCTCGAGCTTTTGGGCGTTTCTTTGTCATCGACGTTCAACTTTGGCACGTATATTGAGTCTAAGGCTAAATTAGCCGCCAAAAAACTGGGTGTTCCCTCAAAGGTGCGAAAATACTTCAACTCTGAGTAGTTGCTCACGTTGTACAAAGCACAGATTCGATCCTGTATGGAGTACTGTTCGCACCTTTGGGATGGATCGGCTAAGTATCAGCTGGAGACTCTGGAATCTATTGAGAGGACGTGCCAAAAGGCTCATAGGCAATGACACTCTTATGCGTAAAAGACTTCAAAGTCTTGATCATCGCCGCAAGATTGCTAGCTTATCGGTTTTTAATCGGATACACTTCGGAGAGTGTGCAACTGATCTGCATGATCTAAAACCACCTTGCCCTTTCTTCTATCGGAATTCTCGTATCTCAAAAAAGCGACATCGTTTCATGGCTGATGTTCCAAAAACACGAACGAAGAGATTTGACTCCACGTTTGTGATAAGAACGTCTAGGTTGTGGAATGCGTTGCCGGAGTGGGTTTTCCCCGATGGTTACAATCTGGGTGTCTTCAAATCGAGAGTGAATCGGTTTCTTCTAGGTAAGCACGTTCCATCGTAGATCGCATCGTCGCTTAACATCAGGCGAGATGGTGGTCAAGTGCGAACCTAACACAGTAAAAAAAAAAAAAAACAAATTGCCCTGAACACATCTTTAGTATTTTTTTGCAAAAAAAAAATCCTGATCCTTCTCCTTGGGGAATACTAGGAGAGCTATGTGACAAGGTTTCAGCTTGTCAGATAGATCTCGGAATACAATATTGAACAGAGTCACAAACAGAGTCAGATTCGCGAAACGAAAATTTCATCGCTAACACACAACCCGGACAGGCCCAGCGGACCCGGGTTGGTGACAATAGCTACCGGGCCCGAGGGTCTACCGCTTTACTAAAACTGTCTTAGCTTAGTGTATAGCTCTCTCTTTTCTTTTCGCTTGAAATGATAGAGACAGCAATAGCAAAGCCATAGCCGATTTAGTTAGGCGGGAGAAGGGCCGGCCGGGTTGAATAACATACCAGGGGGTCGACCGCCTAACGAAAAACGCTTTGACGCTTTGGCATTGCCGTCTCTTTCATTTCAAGCGAGAAGAAAAGAGACAGCAATGTCAAAGCATCAAAGCGTCAAAGCGTTTTTCGTTAGGCGGTAGAAGCGCGGGTTGCAATCTCTACATAAGCTTCACATGCTACAATTTATCTATATTTCGAAATAAACACCACAAATTTGATGCAAGTGATGATTTGAACGATTTTATAACTTCAAAATGTACTTATATCGATACTGAAATTATCTTGAATTCTTTAAATGATTCTCTATCTCGTATTGTACTTGTGCTAAAACCCACCTTTGCCCCTATGCCTACCATATGCTTTTGAAAGTACCACACCTTTGCCTGTCATTCTGCCGCTAAGCAGTAGTATGCAAACATTATTGTGTTCCGGTTTGAAAGGCTATGTTTCCAGATAAATTACAGATAAGAACGTCTAGACTGTGGAATGAGTTGCCTGAGTGGGTTTCTCCCGATGGTTATAATCTTGGTGTCTTCAAATCGAGAGTGAATCGGTTTCTTCTAGGTAAGCACGCTCCATCTTAGACCGCATCGTCGCTTAACATCAGGCGAGATGGTGGTCAAGTGTAAATCTATAAATGTTAAAAAAAAAAAAGATAAAACACATTATGTTATTGCCCTTCAAAGCGGACCACAGTAATGTTTGCACATTACTGCATGGCAGTAGAATAACTGGCCAATTTCCCCAGGCGAACTCTGTTAAGAGTCAATTAAATCAATTACAATTAATAATGATAATAATTAATTCAATTACTTTAGGCTTATAATCTCACGCGTATTGTTGTAAACAGACGGTTATTTCAATTTTGCGGTAACTTTAATAATATATCTTATATATAAAATTCTCGTGTCACAGTGTTTGTTTCCTTACTCCTCCGAAACGGCTTTACTGATTTTAACCAAATTTTATATGCATATTCTGCAGGTATGAGAATCGGCTACTAGCTATTTTTCATACCCCTAAGTGACAAGGGTTGTTCACTAAGGCAAAACAACGTTTGCGGGGTCAGCTAGTACTATTATAATATATTGAGATACGAAATCGTTGATATTTAATGACTCAACACCAAACGGCTCGTGGTAATCCCTTAGTTCAAGCATAGCAAGCTGACATTCTTTCATAATTATTAATTTAATAAATTACATTTACATAAAAATGTTTAATTATTATAATATAATAACTAATAACAAATTGTTATTTTCTAAAAGTACAAAGGTACTAGAAAATGTTATTTATATAGCTATATGCATACCTGCGCATACCTATGTTCGTATCTACGTAGCAAATATGTATAGGTATACTACATCCAACAAAAACAAGTAAGTACTTAGTGACATACATTATAATACATTATTAATGTTTTACGGAATATAATATTACTATAATTAACTCACTACCTACTTGTTTATTTGTAGATGTATGATTGTAGGCAGAGTCCGCTAGGGGAAGTGTCATATCTTTGGCAGTTATCCTGTCAGCTACCAGTATTGTATGTTCCGGGTATAAGAGCAATGGTTCTACAGAAATTACAAGACCTAGAGATAAAATGTTATTTTATAATGATTTTTAGGGTTTAATTTGACTGCCATATCGCCCGTTGTCAAGCGACCATACACTATGTACATATATTAAGGTCGACGATGGAACGCGTTTACCTAAAAGAATACGAATTACTCTCAGCTCCCAAACAAAATGTTGTATCCATCGGAAGCAAACCCACACAAGCAAAGCATTCCACAGCTTTTCGTTTGGTTGGTCCATACATGAAACGTTGTTGCCTTTCAAGCTGCGAAAATGCGGATAAAAAAAAATTGGCGGAATTAGATCATCAATCGGTATGTCAGTAGTCAGTAGCACACTCGCTGAAGTGTGGAGGATAAAAACCTACGAACTACAAACTTTGTGGCGGTGTTCAAACTTTCAAAGTTTTTTGCGAACTGGGACCTTTTTGCCAATGAGCTTTTTGGCGTGTCTCTCAAATCTGCAGCAGCTGATATTTAGCTCAAATCGTCATCTTGTTTAGTCCTCTCGGGGCTCAGAACAATTGGTAAATTCTCAAAGTCTCGGGGCGATGAGCAAAAGTTGTGAAAAAAGGCAAGTGATGACATTTGAGAAAAATCCTATCAAATAAACTGGAACGAAACTTGTAAAAAACTATAGAATGTCAATAAGGTGTTTTACATCACTTTCATCAATCATCATCAACAGCCCACTAAACTTTCCCACTGCTGGGACTCGGGGCCTTCTCTCGCAAGGATCGAGAGTAAGGGCATAATCCACCACGCTGGCCCAGTGCGGGTTGGCGGATGACACATGACTTCGAAATATTCTCTAGGTACATGTCGGTTTCCTCACGATGTTTTCCTTCACCGTTTTAATTTAGCGGCATTACGCACATGACTTCGAAAAGACAGTGGTGCGTGTGGGGTTTGAACCCGGGGTCTCCGGATCGGCAGTCTCCCGACTAGACCAGCCGTAACTTCTAGAGGATTTTACATCACTTTACGGTTACATTAATTACATTTAGTTTAGGTTGCATCGCCAGTCTAGACGCCTGATAGATATCACAACGGGTATGTTTATTTTTTAAAGGCAGTGATTTAAACTCTTCGTACTCAAATATTTTGTTACGGTACATTATATTCATAATATCGTCGTACTCATAATACTCATCCCGTAACTTTAAAAATATGACTGCAATTTTATTAATTAACTTGTGCACGGTACGTTCAGAGGTTAATTAAATGTTAAATAGCCTAGCCTTTTCTAGGAATTGATATATATATTTGTGGTAACGCGCGGCTCCAGCGCGTGCCGTAGATGCGTTAAATTAAATGAAAAATGTTTTCTGTTCAAACCAAATGAAATACTTTCCTGCTGTTTAATAATAATATAACTTTCCCATTCGCGGAGTAATGTGAGAGCGTCCCCGCTTTCCCACCACAAGCGGAAAAGGGGAAACCCCGTGGAGGTTTTAGTTGGTAAGAGGACAATTTGTTCTGTGGAATCTGGCATGACCCCACCATCCCCTTTAAGCGGAAGGGCATGTACAAAAATTCATTTCCTCGTCCTCGTTTCACGTACAAAAAAAATTGACAGTCATAGGAACTGCCGATAGAAGTGAAAACTTATAACTAAACTTATAACTTATGTCCCGAGTTTACCCGAAGATTCCTTATCATACCTGAGCGTGACGCTAGAATTCAATTCACAGCCCACATGAATTCTAAATATTTATTTATTTCCTTTAAAATATACCCTGATGCTAACTTAGGGCTACTATAATTTAATGCATTTGTCCGCCCGGACACTTTTTCATGTCAACAACATCAACAGCCCACTAAACGTTCCCACTGCTGGGACTCGGGGCCTTTTCTCGCAAGGAGAGAGTTAAGGCCATAATCCACCACGCTGGGCCAGTGCGGGTTGGTGGATGACACATGACTTCGAAAGATTCTAGGTACATGTCGCTTTCCTCACGATGTTTTCCTTCACCGTTTTAAGTTAGCGGCATTACGCACATGACTTCGAAAAGACAGTGGTGCGTGTGGGGTTTGAACCCGGGGTCTCCGGATCGGCAAGCGCCGTTCTCCCGACTAGACCAACTGTAACTTCATACACAGCCGTTCATACACACACAGCCGTAACTTTTTCATGTACAAAGATGAAACTCCTTACCTCAACCGCTCAACTTTCCATATTTTCACGGCATATTTATTAAAACCATGGTTAAATAAACTCAAAGTTGAAAATAGGAAAATTGAATACAAGTGAAAATCCGAAATACCTAAGTGATTCTAGTGACCAAGAAGTTTATTTGACACCAACAGAATTTTATTGACTGAAACTGAAAATGCGCAAAGCATTTACCTAGTAATTTCCTCGCTAAGGTGGGATGAAAAATTACGTGTTGCACTCGAGTTCAAAGATTTTTCACCTTGTGCCCTTTTGATTCCCTTGCTACGCTCAGGGTTCTAATTTTTGAATCCCTCGCTAAGCTCGTGATTCAATTATAGAATCCTTCGCATGCTCGGTCATCAAAATTGAGCACGCGGTTAAAAAGCCACTTTACACTCTTGTACAACAAATGACTATTGTTATACAAGAGTGCAAAATTGCTTTTTAACCGCGTGCTCAATTTTGATGACCGAGCAAGCGAATTACTCTTAAATTAGAGTCCTGAGCGTCGACAATAATCTTGAATTGTTTATGTGGCCAAACTTCCATTCGTTTCCAACTGATTTATTCATAGCAATTTTAAATGTTCTAATACCATTTGAGAAAACATTCCTTACCTCTATCTTCCATACGTGAAAAGAAAATTACGAGCAAGAATATTAAAAAAAATGGTTGTCTGTAAAGTCGAGTTACTGACGTTAGTTGAACGTGACAACTTCAACTACGCCTTAGAGCAAGGTAACGCCGGCGGCGAGGTAACGGCGTTAACGGCACATGACGTCATGTTTTGCGGGCGTGCAGCCGGCTTCATCGAATTATAAGACGTTGTCACGTCAAAAAGTACACCAAGGAAGTTCCGAGTCGGAGCTTTTAACAAATTAAAAAAAAATATGATAAATTCCGCACCAAGGAGGTAGAAGTAAATAGGTTTAATTATGTTTTGCATTCAAAAACTTAGTAGACAAGATGTTCTAAGTTCAAGTTTACTTAACTCTCTAGAGGGTAAAATCGACTTTTGCGCTCTGATATCGAAGAGTAAAAGTCTCTACTCTTACCGAGCTGGTGGTATAAAAAAAATTAACTTTACAACGGCTGAACCAATTTTTATGAATTTTGTGTTTTTGAGCTTATCGTCGTCCAGAATAGGATAATAAAAAAATTTAAATTAACAGCATTAATATCCGTCTAGCCGACAAAATCCTAAGACTGCTCATTTATTGCCTCTTAGACGGAAGGAACTTCGCCCGTCAGCTAGTTTTTCAATAAATCTCTCATTATAGTCGTAACCTAGAGTGACCAGTATGTTGTTAAATTTCAGGCATGTTCGTGTCGTGCGTTTTTCTTTTTATTGTCCTGGTGGTTTATGGACTAATAAAAGAATTGCGAAATCTCGGCGGTAAGATCCTCATGGCATATGTGGCGAGCCTATTGATTGGATTCCTGCTACTTGGCTTCTTGCGGTTAGACCAGCACGTTTCTTGGATATGTCGTCCCCTGAGTAAGTATTCTACAATTACATACTTCTAGAGTTTCTATGGCGACCCAGGGGCGAGAACATCTTCTGATCTGAGGATGTAGGTTCCAAGGTCGATTGCACATCTGAATATTTTTTAAGTGCAAATGTACATGTTTGCCGATACTAGTTACAGACTGCAGTAAAGAAGAACATTGTGAACATCGAAAATCGACAATATCGGTGACCTGTAAAAACCATCGAAAACCGTCGGTTTCCGATGCATCCAGTAACTTTTCTCTCATATCTCTTGCTGCATTTTAAAGTGGGTTTTTTATAATAGGTTGTAGAAAAAGTTTTTTCATATTATAGTATGTATTATGAACAATAAAATCCCTTTGGTTATACTATTTGTATCTGGTTCGTTTTGCTATCATTAAAAGTTTAAATTTTAAAGAACATAATTCGAAATTCAAATTAGGAAATTGTGTGATTTTTATTTGTTTTTCGTACTGTCAAGATGAGTAAATCTAATGAAGAATAATGCTTATGTCTTCCAATTTTTCTGGAAGTTTTTAAATTTAAATAACACACTTTTAAATTAAAAAACAAATATTGAAAGAAAAAAGATTGATGAGATTGTTTTATTTTTCAGGTTACGGAATTTATTACTCCTTTATGGTTAGTTTTTGCTGGATGAATATTATGTCTTACGATATCTGGTGGACTTTCAGGTAAACAAAATTATTAAAAATGAATAATAATAAAAACATTATCGGATCTAATAGTCACCTTTAATCGGAACAGCAAATTTTTAGGGTTGTTCAGTTATAAAAGTTGTTATGATGGGAAATATCGGTCGGTATTTGCCTTAGTGCCTCTACTTAGCGTCTTTAGCCCACATTAAATCATAATGCATGGTCGTAATAATTGAATTTAAGTATCCGTCAAATATAGTAATGAGGATATTCGCAAAAGAACGAAAGTGGCCGACATAGCTCAAAGAGTAAGCAAGCTGAAGTGGCAATGGGCAGGCCACACTGGTTGCAGGTTGCACGGGACCGTTCGTTGTGGAAATCTAGGGGGGAGGCCTATGTTCAGCAGTGGACGTCTTGCGGCTTTTTTTTTTTTTTTTTTTTTAACTTCTATAGGTTTACACTTGACCGCCATCTCGCCTGATGTTAAGCAAAGATGCGGTCTACGATGGAGCGTGTTTACCTAGATAAAACCGATTCACTCTCGATTTGAAGACACAAAGATTGTAACCATCGGGGAAAACCCACTCAGGCAACGTATTCCACAGCTTAGACGTTCTTATCACAAAAGTAGAGTCGAATCTCTTCGTTCGTGTCTTTGGAACATCAACCATGAAACGATGTCGCTTTTTCGAGCTACGAGCATTCCGATAGAAAAAAGGACAAGATGGTATCAGATCATGCAAATCAGTCGCACACTCTCCGAAGTGTATCCGATAAAAAACCGATAGGCCAGCAATTTTTCGGCGATGTTCAAGACTTTGAAGTCTTTTTCGCACAAGAGTGTCGTTGCCTATGAGCCTTTTGGCACGTCTCTCGATCGATTCCAGAGCCTCCAGCTGATACTTAGCCGATCCATCCCAAAGGTGCGAACAGTACTCCATACAGGAGCGAATCTGTGCTTGATATAGTGTAAGCAACTGTTCAGACTTGAAGTACCTTCGCACCTTTGAGAAGACACCAAGTTTTTTGGCAGCAAGTTTAGCCTTGGACTCGATAAACGAGCCAAAGTTGAGCGTAGAGGTCAAAGTAACGCCCAAAAGTTCAAGACGGTCAGAGACCGGCACGGATACACCTCTAAAAGTTGGAGTCAGTTGGAAAGGACTCCTTTTAGCGGAGAACAGACACGCCTGCGTCTTACTCTCGTTGAACTTGACCAGATTGGCATCGCCCCATTTGGACACCACATCAAGGGTCAAGCCCAAACGCTCGATCAGATTCTCTCTCAGTACCTGAGTTTGCTGCCCAGTGGCTCTCGCGCTAGATATGTAACTCTCTACAACGGTGCTATCATCTGCGTACCCATAGATACCGGGCTTCAACAGATCGTTGATATGTAGCAGGAAGAGCGTCGCAGAGAGTACCGAACCGTGTGGGACTCCAGCATTGATACCCATTTGATCCGACGAGCAGCCATCAATGACGACTCGTATGGATCGATCCCTCAAGAAGTCCGATATCCAAGCAATGAACCCAGAAGACAAACCATAACTAGAAAGCTTGCTTATAAGGCCATCATGCCAAACCCTGTCGAAAGCCTTCGAGATATCCAGGGAGACTGCAAGTGCTTCCCCGTGTTTCTCAATAGCTTCACTCCAGATGTGAGTGACGTACGCTAGAATATCCCCGGTGGACCGGTTTCGGCGAAACCCGTATTGCTGGTCACTAAGGAGGTCGTTCAATTCTAAGTACGTCAGGAGCCTGTGGTTTAAGACACGTTCCATAGTTTTGCAGAGCATGGACGTGACTGAGATGGGCCTGTAGTTGACAGGGTCAGCACGACTATCTTTTTTGGGCACAGGTTGCACATTGGCAAGCTTCCAAGACTTCGGTACTAGCCCAGTTTGAAGAGAGAGTCTAAATAGGCGTGTCAATATCGGTGACAACTCATGATGATGGCTGATGATGATGATCCGTCAAAATACAGATAATACAATTCGAATTAAACACAAATCACAAAAAAGTTATTAGACTTGTTTCACAGAATATGTACAACGTAATAATTTAAATTAACAATTCAATTTTTTATTGCTAGAAATAAACCGTGATCAATCCGTTATTTATGTCACTGGGCATAATATGTATGTTTGTTTTGATTCAAATTATGTATGTTATACGGTTATGGTTTAGTATCTGCACCTCCTAGTGAAACTGTGCATTTACATGGATTACCACAAATAAATAATAACAGCCGTAGCTGGTGAGCAGCGGGGCAAAATGAACCCCTCAATTTAGCTTACCTGGCAGGTAGAAAATCTTCCCAAATGATCTGTCTTTCTTCCTGTCTTCTTCCCAAGTTCGAAAAAAATTATAAATTTTGAAAGACTTATTCTCAGAAACTATTGGGTGTACAGAGACATTTCTAGTATCATATTGTAGCAAATTTAGTCTACTTATTAAACGCCATAAGAAAGTTTGTTCAAAAGCTAGTCGTTTAGGGTTATAATCGCCAAAATTTGAAAAATAAACGATTTTTTCGCGGTTTTTTCGATTATTGACAAAGTTGCGTTCGTCGCTCGAGGTCACAAACTTGGGACAATCATTATGCCAACATCATAAACAAATCTGCAAAAAATCAGATCTACCGGATTTAACGCATCCTACTCCATACATTCAGGCGACAAAGTTACTGGATTAAATCGTCTCATCGTAAAATGACAATAAGAGGACATCATCATCTACTCTCATTGTCGAAAATGGGCAGAGTTTTTATTAACAAAACTAAAATACAATGAGAACTACAACACTACGCTACATACATAACCAACTACTTACACTAAGCACACCTGAATTATCTCTCATTTGGACTTTCCACAGGGTTAGAGTTCAAAACACATCATGTAGATCACAATTTAAGTCCTTTGTTTTCAATATGAACAGCTAAATTAGATGTAAGTCTTAACAACAGCACTCGGAAGCACTTCTGTTTTTATTTCCAGAGGCTACGCCAAAACACGTCCTATCCATCGACGTGGTGAAAGTTTCAAGTTCAAAATGTACTGCTTGTATGCGTTCGGTCTACCTCTCGCCATGACCATCTCGGTGGCTGTGATCAATGATATCAACTTGAAAAGATATCCCTGGTTTGTCCAACCGAATATACCCAAGAACGGATGCTTTTTCGAAGGTAAAAGTGTTGGAATATAATTTAGGACAAAGTTTGTTTTAAAACTAAATATCTATAAAAATAGCATTCTAAAAACTATAAATGAATAAAAAAATGAGAAGTGGTCATTAGAACGATACAAACCTTTGAAAGGTAATAGCCGATCATGTTTATTCATGTATTGTGATGAAAAAATAAATAATACATAAGGCTAACTACCAAAGACCCCGTTCGCTTAGTGCCACTTTGATCAATTATTATTAGTATCTACCTACCCGTAATTTTTTAGAGATGAAAATCGATCTTAACTGCTTCCGTAAGACGGTATTCCGGGAATACGGACGGTATTAACGGAAAGAAGATATAGCATTTTCTTGTAGTGAACTAACCAACCAATCTAACGGAAAATAAAATAAGTCTTGATCTATAGCTTTTGATTGATGGTTGGATCAAGGGTCATGTTATGGACATGCCGGTTTTATTTGACTAATCGCGCATCGTCAGGCAGTTCTGCATTCTGCAGCCATCACTACCGGACCTGAGTTTGGGACCTGCCCTGGTGCAAACGGTGATTTCGATTGATTTATGTGTTTTTTTAACCACCAACGAAAAACAACGGGATGTAATAAATTTAATGTCTCTGTATATCTGTAATAGTCATAGTTTGCGAACAGATGACGACTTTGTTTTTTCATGTTTGAAAGGTACGAGTCAATTAGTTGGGAGTCTTGTTAGCTATGATTTATCAAAATCGGTTCAGCCAATTCTGTTAACTGCAAGAAAAATGCTAAATACATAATGGATATTGGCTTTTACTTCCAAGCATTCGTGAGGCTTAAAATCTTAAACAATTGTGACGGAGTTTTTATACATTTTTATTTTAATGTATTATACCTAGATGACCTTTGCATGGAGATGAGCTTTGCACGGTTTATACACGGGTAAAAATACCTAGCTACATCGATTTATTGCCCCAGAAGGATTTTTGCACACTACATTTCATAGAAATCGTTGGAGCAGTTACCGAGATTCAGATTATATAATTTTATACAAAAATTGCTAGTTTAAATATATTAGATTAGATTCTTGATTTATTTGTTTATATTGCACAATTTAACTAAAACAAATTAAGTTTGTATTTTAATAAGAGTCTGTTATTTTAAGCGGGCGAGAAATTGTTGTACTTGTATGTGCCGATGTTAATCCTCATCATGTGCAATTGGCTGTTGTACCTGATGACTGCGTGCAACATCTGGCGCCTCAGCCGTGGCACCGCTGTATTGGACTCTCTTGCTGCTGGGACTCCTCAGGCACATCGCAGGCAGCGACAAAGGTAAATCATATTAAAATTACCATCAATCAATCAATCATGGACAATGCCTACGGTACCTGGACCAAAGAATAGATAACAGAACCTCTATATTTATGTCAAACTTGTAGGGAGCCGCCAATAAATTGATTTGTTGAGTTTTCGACTTCGACAATTTCCACTTAAGCCGATTTTGAGTTAAATAGGTGAAATAAATAGAAGGTACACTACTTTTTTTATTTGAGAGTCAAATCATACGTAACTATGTTTTGTTGTTTGTTGTCATCACATTATTTATTAATTTAGAGAGCATAGATCGCGGTTTATTAAATTTAATTTGAGTATTCATTTATTTCCTGTCCCGGTGCGTCACACGTTTTGGCCATTTGACAGCCCACGTAGGAATAAGTTCTCCTGATGAGGTGACGTGCCGCTGGGACTCAGTCAAATGCAGGGGGAGTCAGTCACGAGGCGAGCCACCCGAAAAGCGGTGTTAGGTTTAGCAACTCTGCCGCCGATAAGTAGTACGTAACGAGGCCAAGAATCTGACCCGTCGCGGAGGACCAAGGGTGTCCAGACACGGGGGTGTGTGAGACCGACTTACTGTTTTGTCCCCGACGTGTTCACAGCGTATCTTGGCTTATGGCGACTATTGACGAGGGTTTGCTCCAAAGAAGGGTATGCTCCAAAGGATGTATGGGCCCAGAGATGGCCAAGCCGGGGCGGGTTCGTGCATTTCATCCACGTAAAAAAAGTTGTATGACTATTAATTTTCACGGAATACGAAACAGGGGTAATTTATTTTCAAACTTTGAATGTCATATTTGTTTGTAATTATGTTAGGTACTAAAGAGCAAAAAAATAAGTTTCTTTAAAAGTAAAATATTAAGGACCTCGAAACTTATTATTATACTATACTATATATAAGAAACTTTTAAAAATTACAAAACTTTCATAGAAATCCTCTTCTTCAACTCCAATTTTCGTAAAAAAAAGTAACCGTCATCATCAGCCTATAGAGAGTACCTTCGCATTTATAATAAAATATTAGTATTAAAACTTTATTTCATACTTGCGCGGTACTGTTAGTAAGCCTGATGGTGAAAGGGGTTTGCGTAAAGTTGGCGTCGTTTTTTTTTAGCGGCCAAAGATCCATTATCACTTTCTTTTAACAATAACATACCCTGATGCTATCTGTGCAATTAGATTTGCTCTAAGTCATAACGGAGCTGGGTTATGGCCTGTCAAAGTTATTTATTTTTTGGATTTTTTGTATGGACAAGTGGCGTCGTTTTTTTTTTTAGCGGCCAAAGATCCGTTATCACTTTCTTGTAACAATCAAATACCCTGATGCTATTTGTGCAATCAGATTGCTGTAAGTAATATCGGAGCTGAGTAATCGTCTGTCAAAGTTTTTTTTGGGTATTTTTATAAGGACTAGTGGCGCCATTTCCGTAAGCATTATTTTTACTTAAAGGTACCTGTGCAATGCTTCAAAAAAGTGACATCAGATCTTTGGCCGCAAAAAAAAAATGGCGCCACTAGTCCATACAAAGAAAACCAAAACTAAAACTTTGAAAGGCCATAACTCAGCTCCGATATAGTTTGCAGCAATTCTAATTGCACAGGTACCTTTAAATAAAAATAATGTTTCAGAAAAGTGATAACGGATGTTTGGCCGCTCTAGGAAATGGCGCCACTAGTACATATAAGAAAAATGCAAAACAAAAACTTTGATAGGTCATAACTCAGCTCAGATATAGTTTGCAGCAAATTTAATTGCACAGGTACTTAAGTAAAAATAATGTTTCCTGAAAGTGATAATGGATGTTTGGCCACTATAAAAAATGGTGCCACTAGTCCATTTAAGAAAAACCCAAAAAAAAACTTTGGAAGGCCATAACTCAGCTCCGATATGACTAACAGCAAATCTGATTGCACAAGTACCATGGCGGTAAGATAGTATTTGAAAAAAGTGACAACACATCTTTGGCCGCTAACGGAAATGGCGCCACTAGCCTTATAAAAATACCCAAAAAAAACTTTGACAGACGATTACTCAGCTCCGATATTACTTACAGCAATCTGATTGCACAAATAGCATCAGGGTATTTGATTGTTACAAGAAAGTGATAACGGATCTTTGGCCGCTAAAAAAAAAACGACGCCACTTGTCCATACAAAAAATCCAAAAAATAAATAACTTTGACAGGCCATAACCCAGCTCCGATATGACTTAGAGCAAATCTAATTGCACAGATAGAATTAGGGTATTTTATTATTACAAGAAAGTGATAACAGATCTTTGGCCGCTAAAAAAAACGACGCCACGAGCCCATACAAAAGTACCCAAACCCCATTGGTAAATCAAATTATCTGACATAATCATGATACTTTTGTTTTGCAGGTTCATGGTGTACCTGAAGCTGTCTGTAGTAATGGGCTTGAACTGGGCACTGGAGGTGGTGAGCTCAGAGTATCAAGAGTACAATTTTAGCACCATCATCGACCTCTACAATTTCCTAATCGGGCTCACTATATTCCTCATATTCGTCTGTAAACGCAAAATTCTCAGGAATCTTATAAAACTGTAAGTAATCACTTATCTTTCAATGTTCGTTATAACACATAAGTCAGCATTCAAACTACCCGCATGATTCTAAATATTTATCACTAATATTTTGTCCTGTGTACCTTTGCAGAACAAAAAGGTTAAAAGTCAAACAAACTCAAAAAGACAGAGTTGAGAAAAGTCAGTTAAGTCAAGTCAAAGGCTTACGAGATTTAATAAGCCGTAATTTTGTAAGATAATATTTTAAGCCGCGTTGAGAATACTTTTTGATAAGGTGAAAATTGTTGTGATTCGCGTCACTCACATGCTAATGTAGCGAAAGCAGAGCGGGGCGTTCGCGTTAGCTACTTTTTGATGACGAAACCTTGTCAGTAAGCACCAACACGCGTAATAGCAGTATAAGTGGCTGTGTATAGGTAATGTACGAGTATTATGCAATATTAAGAAATCTCCTGCTCTTTCTGAATATATTTTACCCGCGACGGAACTGAGACGGTATATACGTTTGGGGTGAAGGATGTTTTCACAATTTTATTCATGTTACCATTTTTCACCAAAACTGCTTGTCTTGTTTTTCAAAGTGTTCACTTGCAATTTTTGCGATCGAGCTTAGCATTTTTTCATGGAATGACACCTTAATAACGACGTTGGAAAATATGAAAAAATGTTGTCCAAAAACCAATTGTTGACTTGACTTATCATTAGTGTCACTCAAATTCTAAGTCAAAAGTTTAAATTTCTAACGGCATCGGCAGCCCATTAGAGTACCAGTTTTTTTTAAGAAAATCAAATCGATTAATTGATGATCCATCTATGGCATCTTAGCCTATACCTAAGTAGTTTACGTTTGGAAGGTGATAATCGAGATTTTTCTTGACTATTTGTGTTGGAGTTTACTAATTTTTTTATTCCAGATACATCAGAACTAAGAAGACTAGACGCCGTGGCCGGTTGGACTCCATAAAAATCTCTTCTACTCGTTCTTCCGAGAGCAGTTCTTCTCCAGAAACACCGTCTCTACAGGTGTGCTCCAGCCCAACAGGATCCGCACCTGATAATATGCTCAATAGTTGAATTTATACGAATTCAAGGAAGTTTTACAAATACCACTGAATTCCTCGAAATTACATAATTTTGAAAGAACTTCTCGTACAATTAAGTTCGTTTAAACGTAAGTCATTTAAACGTATTCCGCCACAGAAGTTTCAATTTAGTTAATTCATGTGTATTAAAGACCGGACAAAGACATAAAGTGTACCTACATTTGTCCGTTCTATACATATCACCTCTACTAAATTAATAAATAATTACTCGAACTTTAATCTGAAATTATTCATAACTTAATAAAGTTTCGTCAGAACTCTGAAGAGATTAACCAAATATTGCCACTCTATTATGTTTAATTATATGTAAGTACTACTTAGTGGTAACATTAGTTATACCTACTTAGTTAACCCTGAAAGACAAAATCACCTCATGAAACGGACGATTGATGTATTAAGAAATAACACAGGCGTACTGCAAAATAGCACAGATCGGACTCAATGTATTTACCTTTAATTGGAGCTCCACAACTTCGCTGGCGCGGGAGGTAGTACACCGAGTGCTACAGGCCCGGGAAGAGAAACAGCACGTGGTGATCATCTGCTGCGATCTGTCAAAGGCATTCGATGTCGCCGACCATGCCGTCCTAGCTATAAAGCTGTAGCATTATGGTTTAGGAGATACGGCGCATGCGCTTTTGACGAATCTAATGCAAAATAGATCGCAAACAGTTGTGGCTTGTGGTGGCGTTGAAAAGTCCGAACCCCTGACTTCGGTTATGGGTAGCCCAAGGATCCTCAGTGTCGAACATACTCTTCTGTCTGCTTATGAACGACCAGCCGGCTGCCGTGACTGCGGCGGCCATATTTATGTACGCAGACGATGTTGTCGTTGTGGTCGCCGCCACCACGGTGAGGGATTTGGAACTCAAACTCAACGAAGTAACATCCCAATTCGCGAAATGGCTTAGAGTAAACGGCCTGGCACTAAACTTGACGAAAACGCATTTCATGCCTTTTTGCCTGTCAGGCCGTCAAACATCGTCTATAATATTTATAATAAGCTGCCCAAAGAAATAACTTCAGCGCCGTCTATTGGCAGTTTGAAGTCGAGGCTCAAGCGTTGGCTTATTGAGCAGACGTTCTATAGCTATAATGACTTTATTCAATGCAAAAGTTAGATAAGGATCTAATTATTATTTCGTATTTATTAATAGTATAACTTGTGACATGTTAATTTAAATTTAATTAATTTTAATTTATTTTTTGTTGAATTGACTTTCCCAAATTATTATTATTTAATGTAGAAAATGATTTGTTTCTGCGATACCTCATGTTTTCATTTTATGTATTTTTAATTTTTTGACATAAATATAACCACCGTTATGAATAAATTATTATGATTATGATTATTAATTTATTTGTTTTGTGTAAATAAGCTTATTTTTACAGTTTTGATTTAAGATGTTCAGTTACCTATGTCTTATGTGTTAAGCTTTCAAAATAAATATTTAAAAAAGATTAGACTTTATATAACCTACAAACTAGAGTAGCACCGTCAGTCACTAAGGCAAACTTTCCATGGTTTAGATACTGTAACCGTATCAAGAATGAATTGGTTTTTTAGGCGGGAACTCTGAAAAATGCCGCCCTCACGCACTTATCTTTTATTTTCTTTATTTTCTCTTGGGGGGGGGGGGTCAATGCATCTACTCATGACCACTATGCAGGGACATGTCGGGCTCGGACCACGGACGGACATGGTGCCCCCGACTAAAACCACCCCAGATTTTGACTGCCAAGTACCGCTCTTACACCCTTACCGCCCGCGAACCCCCTCATTTGGCTCTAATGATACTCTGGTAATGATAAATGTTGGTGGACACTTTACACGCATCATATCAGCCGAAGGACGTCCACTGCTGGACGAAGGCCTCCCCCAACGATCTCCACAAAGACCGCTCTTGCGCCGTCCGCATCCAACGATTTCCGGCGACCTTCACCAGATCGTCGGTCCATCTTGTGGGAGGCCTGCCAACGCTGCGTTTTCCGGTACGTGGTCGTCACTCAAGAACCTTTCCGCCCCAACGGCTGTCAGTTCTGCGAGCTATGTGCCCCGCCCATTGCCACTTAAGTTTGGCAACTCGGTGGGCTATGTCGGTTACTTTGGTTCTCTTACGGATTTCCTCATTTCTGATTCTATCACGCAGGGAAACTGGCATGGCTCTTTCCATTGCCCTTTGGGTAGCTTTGAGCTTTTTTACGAGACCCATAGTAAGCGACCACGTCTCTGTTCCATATGTCATCACTGGCAACACGCACTGGTCAAAGACTTTCGTCTTGAGACACTGCGGTAGTTTGGATGAGAAGATATAACGAAACTTCCCGAACGCTGCCCAACCAAGCTGGATCCGACGAATAATCTCTTTCTCAAAGTTGGATCTACCCAACTGGACCGTTTGTCCTAGGTAGACGTATTCGACAACAACTTCGAGCGCAGAGTCTCCTACTTTTAAAAGAGTGGGTATAACATGGTTGTTCAACGTGATTTTCGTCTTGTCCATGTTCATTTTTAGACCTACTTTTTCAGAGGCTCTACTGAGGTCATTTAGCATCCTAAGTCGTCCAGGGTTTCAGCCATGACTACAATGTCATCGGCAAATCGGAGGTTGGTGATGTACTCGCCGTTGATGGTGATGCCGAGTCCGTTCCAGTCCATAAGTTTGAAAACGTCTTCCAGTGCAGCGGTGAACAGTTTCGGGGATATGACATCCCCCTGTCTCACACCTCGCTGCAGTTGGATGGGTTTCGAGTTCTGGTCCTGGAGACGGACTGACATGGTGGCGTTTTCATACACCTTAACACTTCGACGTACCGATGGTCAATTTAGCACCGCTGGAGCGACTGTAGCAGTGTAGCATAGCCCAGGTCTCGATCGAATCAAAGGCTTTTTCATAGTCCACAAACGCTAAGCATAGGGGCTGGTTATACTCTTCGGTTTTCTGTATTACTTGCCGCACCGTATTTATGTGGTCTATAGTGCTGAAGCCTTTACGAAATCCGGCTTGTTCGGGCGGTTGAAAGTCGTCAAACCTGCGAGCGAGACGGTTTGAAATAACCCTTAGCTTATAACCATGACACAAAAGCGTGATGGGCCTGTAGTTCTTTAGCAAAGTCTTGTGGCCTTTCTTCTTAAAAAAGAGTATAACCATACCTCTGTGCCATGCTTTTGGCGTTTTGCCTTTGAGTATGACGGAATTGAAAAGCTTTTGCAGAGTCCTTAGCATAGGTAATCCTGCTGCTTTAAGGAGCTCAGCTGTAATTCCGTCATCTCCCGGCGCCTTGTTATTTTTGAGCTGTTTCAGGGCCATTCGAATCTCGTACAGGCTAACGTCCGGGATATCTTCAGTGTAATGTCGGGTCAATTTGCACACAACACCGACTAACTCCAAACTAAGCAAAGCTTGAAAGCTTGGACCTACTATGGAAGCCAGACAACTGATATCTCTCACGCACGCTGCTAATCATAGCCGCGGTTTCACCTCTGGCTACGGTTGGTTAAAGTTTTTTTTAGTATAGAATGACAAGATAATCAGGACACAAGAATGCCTGACATGCCTGTCCAGAATAGCACAGTGACACAGTTGCTATTGAAACACGAAGAGTCCAAATAATTACCTAGCACTACGCCCGTCACTCGGAGATATATTCAAATCAATTCATTTATTCGAACCATAAATTCATAAGAACACTTGGTAACGTCATTAACAAAAAGGCAAAGAATCCGCGTACATAATAAGATAACATAACAATGTCAAAATGAATAAAGCGGCTGTAAAGGAGCCTCGCCAATCAAATGCAGCTGTAAAAAGGCTTTGTCAAAGACAAAATAACAAATAATTAATACATACAGTGTACAGATACTACATGAGTACAAACAATGTTCCATCAAAAGTTTTATAAATTTATTATTTTACCTTATTACAAGATTCTAGTTTCAACACATTTCTCTTTCATACGTTACTATCTTTAACAAAGTCATCTTTAATATAATAAATATGCCTTGCTCAATAGGTAGCTTTTTATTTCATTTTTAAACTTTGTTTCATTAAGACCTTCGTGCAGGGATTGCATTATAGAAGCGAATACCATTACATTTGAAAGAGTTATTTGTTTTCTGAAGTCTGCACTTAGGAAATACAATGTTGTGCTTATGGTGCGGTTTTGGATTCAGATCAGTTAGTTTCTTCAGTCGACTTCGATTTTTTCTTACATACATTATACATTCATAAATATACAATGAAGGGACTGTTAATATGTTTATAGTTTTGAAAATCTCCCGTACTGAATCTCTAGCTGATAAATTATATAGACCACAGATTGCTCTCTTTTGCAATATGAAAACTGAGTTTCTGTCCTCAGCTGAACCCTATAATAAAATCACGTAGGACATAATACTATGAAAATAACCAAAATAAACAAGCCTAGCTGTTGCGACGTCCGACATTTTTTTTATTTGACGAACAGCGTGGGCAGCTGAACTAAGTCGGTCAGCCAGTCTCTCTATGTGAGGATGAGGACCCCATTGAGGAAGCTTTGAATCTACTGAAATACCAAGAAATCGAGTAGATTGTACAGGTTCGATGAGTTCATCTCTCAGTCTTATATCAAGTTTACCACACATTACATTGCAGAGTGAGAATTTTATACATTTCGTTTTAGTTGAATTAAGTACTAGATTATTTGCATCAAACCATTTGTACGCAATGTCTAAAATTACGTTAATTTCTGTGAAATCGTTTATTCCTCTCTTCACTTTGAAAAGAAGTGATGTGTATAAAGTGGTTAATCTCTTATGGCGCAGCGTCGTAAATGTTGTACCGTTGTAGGAAAAACGGCTGCACTACCAACAGGCCTAAATAGAATACATCTTTACCTCTACTACTGTAATTTCGAGAACAGGCCATCAGGTGGGAAAGCACAGTCAAATGAGCGCTCACATCAACGCAGACTTGAGCATGCACTCAAAGTCAAAGTACTTTATTCATAAATGTACAATTTACACGTCAATTAATAAAAACATAAAAACAAAAGAAAGAACATACAAATTGTATACATTTTCAAAGTTTAAAATTACTACTTTACTGTATTATAATAATTATTGTACAGAAAACTGTCAAGCATTATATGAGTGTAATATGTTCCATGTCAAATGTTTGCATGAATTTTTATAGGACTTTGCCATCACTCTCTAAAAATTCGGTGTAACTATAAAAAGTTTGATCGATAAGCCAGCACTTTAATCTATTTTTGAAGCTGCCGAAACTTGGGGCAGATATAATTATTTTGGGAAGCGTGTTATAAACTTCAGGTCCCATAATGTGAGTTACTTCCGTGACCTCGTGAGAGAGTGTGGTATAACATCCAGTTTATCCGCGTTACGCATGTTACGAGAATGTCTCTCTCCTCGCGTATTGTATGATTCTAGATTATTTTTGACATACACAGCCACCTGGAAGATCAATATAGCAGGTAACGTAAGTATGCCAAGCTCTTTGAAATATGGTCTGACGGATGTGCATTGCGATACGCCAACGATAGCACGTACGGCACGTTTTTGGGCGCGGAACGCACGCTCCCAATCGGCAGCGCGCCCGTATAGCTCGGCGCCGTATTGTAACCGAGAATGCACTGTGGCAAAGTAACACGCCCGCGACACATCCGCAGACACCACTCGGGACACTCGTCTTAATGCAAAGCACGCACTGCTGACTTTAGCACACATCTTTCGATGTGGTGCTCCCACGTCATGCTGCGATCAATCTCGAATCCCAAAAATGTGGTGTTCTGTACTTGCTCAATTCTGACACCGTTTAGCGAAACTTTAAGTGGTTTTGTATGATGGCCCGACAGACAAAAGTGAACGAAGTGAGTCTTTTTTGAATTTAACATAAAACCATTAGCTCTAAACCATGAATTTAAGCCGTTAATTACAATATTCGATTTCTCTTCCAATTCCTCTATTGAAAGAGCACTACGTTACTACGGCAGCCACATCATCTGCATACATGAATATGCCTGCACCCTTTACGGCATCGGGGAGATCGTTTAGTAGGAGAGAGAACATTATATTTGACACCGACGAACCCTGCGGTACTCCCATAGACGAAGGCAGTGGATCTGATTTATTATCGCCATCGCCAGCATCCACTACTTGAGAGCGGCCTCGTAACATGTCAGTCAATACCTCGTATGATTTCCCAGCTATACCATAGTGTTTAAGCTTTAAAGCTAAGGTCTTGTGGTCTGCGACATCGAAGGCCTTCGATAAGTCACAGCACAATACAGCTACTTGATCTTTACGTTCACGGGCAGCCAACACACTACGAATCACTTCACGCGTTAGAGAAATCGTAGACCTCCCTTCGCGGTATGCGTATTGTTGTTCACACAGCGCCTTGGTTTCCGATAGGTAGGCCACTAATCGCGAACTCAAGCCGTTTTCGAACACTTTGGCTATTGCTGGTATCAATATCGTCCCTCTTGCCTTTGCCTTTAAATATCGGGGACACTTTTGATATTTTCAGCGACGACGGGTACGAGCCTTCTCTAAGACACTTATTAAACAGGCGAGAACCGGAGCTAGAGGCAGAATTGCTAACATAATTAGCTTCATCGAAACACCGTAAATGTCTTTTGACTTTTTTGGGGGTATTCTGGAAGAAACTATACGGAATACCTCATCAGCCGAGAAACTTGTTAGTCTGAGGGAACGGTCAGATGCTTGACGTGCTGATACTAATATTTTACGTACAGTATAAGTTACGGTGGTCTAGTCGGGAGAACGGCGGCTGCCGATCCGGAGACCCCGGGTTCAAACCCCACAACACCACTGTCTTTTCGAAGTCATGTGCGTAATGCCGCTAACTTGAAACGGTGAAGGAAAACATCGTGAGGAAACCGACATGTACCTAGAATCTTTCGAAGTCATGTGTCATCCGCCAACCCGCACTGGGCCAGCGTGGTGGATTATGGCCTTAACTCTCTCCTTGCGAGAGAAGGCCCCGAGTCCCAGCAGTGGGAACGTTTAGTGGGCTGTTGATGATGATGATGAGCAGCATCAGCTTTGGGTGCCCCACAGGCAGCAGCTGCATTTAAAAAACCGAACATTCATAGCATTTACGGCATCTTTTGGCGAACTAAACTTACTGCCGTTACAATCTTTTACGATCTCGGAGCAGTTCGACCTTGGGGTATTGTTTTTCCCCTCTCCGTGTTCACGATTCCCCACATAGCTTTACATGGATTCGTACTTCCGTGTATTATACTACTATAATGATTTGTTTTAGACATATTCAAAGTCGAAATGTATTTCCTGTTGAGATCGTCAAATATAGCTATTAAGTTCTCTTCCTCAGGAAATTGGTCAACTAATTTTGAAATAACGAACAACAACGATTTTAGATCAATTATGTCAGGTGTAACCCACGACGCGTCACGTTTGTTATTTGGTGTTCGTTTTATCGGGAAACAAGTATCATACTTATTTGCTAAAATATTCATCAGTGCCACCACAAATGTTTGAGCGGTTTTGTTTCTCTCGCTTACCTCGGGCCAATCTATACTGTCAATAGACATAACGAAGTTTGACCGGTTATTTTGCGAGAAATCACGCGTGCGGCGAGTGAGTTGTGCGGGCGATGAGTGAGCAAATTTCACCACTCCACGTACAGCTAAGTGATCCGATAGAAGCGTATTTATTGAGTTTGCGGAAGTAAGTTGTCGCGCTACATTTGTGAAAATAAGGTCAATCGCTGTTTGTGACTTTTATGTTATACGAGTAGGGAAGTCTACAATTGAATTCACATCATAGGAGTGGAGTAAGTCAAACAGATTTTTACAGTCAGCGCTAGTGTTGTCTAAAATATTTATGTTTATATCACCGAGAATCATGAATGTTCTATCGGTTGCACTGAGCTTATCGAGCAAACGTTCCAGGCCACTGAAGAAACCTCTAACATGAGCTAGGCCTGTGCGATAAATGCAAATGATAGTAATGTCAAAGTCCATAACGTCAATCGCGGAAATTTCGCAAAATCTTTCTACTGACAATGCTGATAACTCAACGTTTTCGACACACTTAAGTGCTTCATTTACAAAGATGCAAGATCCGCCATGGATAACATTATTTCTACAAAAACTAGACACTAACTTGTAGCCTTTTAAGTGTATACATTGTAAATTCGGGGCGGTAAGCCAGTGTTCTGTTAATGCAAGAACATCACACTTAAGATCAGTTTCTAAGAGAACTTCTAATCGTTGAGTCTTATCGTTTAGCGAGTTAATGTTTTGGTGGCATATTGTCAACTGTCTCGGTGGTAAGCACTGCGCGTTCATGCTAAACACTGAGTTTTGTACTACGGCCGCCAGCTGTCGTCGCAGGGGAGCCGCCGGCGGAGCGGCGGGGGCGGTGTTGCGTCCGCCGGCCCGCGCTCGCGGTCGTGGTTGGTCCGGTGTTTCTTGCGTTATCTGCGGCGTCTGAGGACGGGCGCACCGCCCGCCGGTCGCTGCGTCGAAACCAAGGACTAATTTCGACTCTACTTGGCCAATTATCAGCTTTCATGAAAAACTCATATTTGCTTGTTGGCACGGTCACGGCAAACGATGCATAGTGCGTATGCTTCAAGAGAATTTTCTCGATATGATACTCGGCACATGGATTTTTCTTGTTCATGTAGGTTTTTAAAGTGTCTGGAGTCGTTGTCGGTTTCAGGAAGCATACATGTAATTTTTTCACTCGTTCAATTGCTTCTAGCTCCGCGTCTGAAGTGCCACTTCCGCGTACGACTTGTCTCGTATATGAGTAACGATCTTTACGCCGCGTCACAGTCTGCCACGATGAATCTCGAGTGGACGCATGTTGCTTGGTCGTTTTTGATTCTACAATTAATGGTGTGTCGGTATCGGTGGACGACTCAGTGGTTGACACCTGGGCGCGTTTGCCGCGTTTCCGTGGTGGCGCCGAGGCAGCTGTAGGAGCTGGTGCTCGTGCGAGTGGTGTGGGCTGGCGTGGCGGCGTAGCGGTGGCCGGCGCCGGGATGCGTGGTTGCGTGAGTGGCCTCGGCTCAGTGACGGCCGGCGCGGGCCAGCCCGCCAGTGGTGTAGAGTTGCGCGGTAGCGTGAGCTGGTTGCGCGGTAGCGTACTCTTAAACCAGTTACGAAGTCTAGCAAGCGAAGGTGGATCGAGTATTGCTGGGGCCAATCTTGGGCTCCAAGCTGCTGCTACGAATCAACCTTGTCATATACTAGACCTACATTCGTACACGTCTTACCTAAAAAAATAGATTTCAAGTAAAGTATAATATAAGTATTCTGGTTGCCTGGAAGAGATCGCTCTTAGCGATAAGGTCGCCGTTTGTTCCACTAGAGTTAAGAATGTATCTTTTTGTTTATTTATTTTTCTTTTTGTGTTGTGAACAATAAAGTGTTTCTATCTACTATCTATCACCCTGAGGATGATTCCAGAAGCCAGCCGGCAACAACATACTTATGAAATGTTGTGATCGCCCAAGATTTGAACATCGAAACGGTGGAGGTGTGGTGTGGTCAGTCTGTCAGGCGATGTGCTTGACTACGTAGACTATGGGCCACATCCACACATACAGAACATGGCGCCAGACCATTCATGCCATCCTGATTTACGTACCTATCGTACTTTCCCTCGTGATCTCCTCCTGGATGAAAAGGAAGAAAGAAAAGAGGCGATGACTCCATAGGAGACCCAACCTAGTGAACATAGATCCCCCATGCCCTGACGCAGCCTACGAGAACGTTGAGGCATAGATAAGAAAATAGTTTCGTTTAGGGCGCAAAAGTGCTGATGCTCACCCGTGCTGTGTTATTCAGAAGCTTGCACCACATTTTCCCTGGTTTGTCTCCAGGCGTCCAGCCCCGGTAAAGAGGTTTTGTCTCGAAACCGGTGCCTATCCTTGTCCAAAATGAGGAAAGAAGACTTCATGATGATACCTATCTAAATTGGATGATGATTGTAGTGGTAGGACTCTTAGTAGAGTCCACCTGGGGAAGTACCACACCTTTAAATAAAATAAATATTGGTGGACAATTCACACACAGCACCATCTGACCCCAAACTAAGCAAAGCTTGTGTGATGGCGGCCAGATAGCTGATATAATACTTATATAGTTTTTAAATACATACTTATTATACATAGAAACACCCAGACACAGTGCAAACATTTGAATTCATCACACAAATATTTGCACTGGGTGGGAATCGAACCCACGACCCTCGGCTTCGCAGGCAGAGCTACTACCCACTAAGCCACGAGGCCAGTTATTCTACTGCCAATCAGTAATGTGCAAACATTACTGTGTTCCGGTTTAAAGAGCAATGTTTCCAGAGAAATTACAGAGCTTAGAGATATAACATTAGACTAACTTAGATCTCTGGGTGACGAGCGCAGTGCAGTGCTAGGTGATGATTTAGACTCTTCATGTTCCTATAGCTGCGTGTTACTGTGCTGTCAATGTGGCAGGCATGTTGCTTACCATCAGGCACGTGTCCTGCTCGTCTCGTCACTATTTACTTTAAAAAAATGATAATTTTGGATCGGATATTATCCGCTTGCTACACCGCCTGCTCTTCGCGTTTACAATTTTGGCGGGAAAACGGGTGTCAGGTTACATAAGTGTGGTGTTTGTGCTTCGGCATATGAAGTGCCGCCTTACTTGTATCCGTTTGAGCCCATTCATTCTCAAGAGCGTTTTAAGACGCTTCTAGCGGTATCGTTTGTTTATAATTAATGTACTTAAAATGTAAACTAACATTTTTGACACTTGAGATTTTTTTTTGCGATTTCTCAATTAGTCGATCAGCTATTACATTAATAATTTATAAAGGAGACAGTGGTTTTATGGCTTAAATGTGTTGTATACGAAATAACAAACTCGAAAAACCAAAAAAAACTGCATTCGATAGCACAAATATATTTTTTAAATTTTTTTCAATACTTCGGGACCATTTTCCCGCCAAAAAATTTAATTTTTGTTTTTTTTTAATTTTACGATTTTTCTATGTAAATGAACTCCAATTTTAATGTGGATTATATCAAAATAAAGACCAGTTCAAGTAGACGCCATTAAACACAAATTTATCGGTATACCTTCCCAAATAAAAACACGAAAAATTTTTTTTTCCCGCCAAAAACCCGACCGCAGAATTAAGTTTGTATATTTTCGTCATCAACCAAGTTTTGGGTACTATATTACACACCGGTGTATCAAGCGGTTATGACGACGACTTGAAATACGTGATGAGTCGCTCAGTCGCTTTACCGGGGCGTGTGGCGTGACGCCCGTGTACGGGGTACGCTTTGTACGGCCGCTTACGGAGGGCCTGCGGGTCTGCCACTTACCTAATTCTGATTTGGCTTTGCTATTACTGTTTCTATATTTTCAAGCGAAAAGAAAAGAGAGAGCTAAGACCACAGAAATCTAAATAATAAGGTAATAGAAATGGCATAACTCTCAAATTACTTGCAAAACGCTTGTCGCCACATTTCCCCTACCCCCGCGATCACTACTACATGCGCGTAGTATTCAAATAGAGCTCCACTCACACAACAATAGCTGCACATTATCAACCTGGGTCTGTGATTGCACCACACACATCCATAAACGCTTATCAGTGAACCTACTAATACATTGAAAAATTAACAATTTTTCACATATACGCTAGTGCTTGACAAAAATTAAAACATATCGATATTTCAAAGTACGGTCCAATTTTAACATTCGATAAAGGTTATTATTGATTTCATTAATTAGGTGTATTACACTACAACAAAGTCGATATGCCTACCTATAAAATAAGTGAGTCACATGGGGTATACTATTGTTTCGAAAACTGAACTATGTAATTCTGACACCACATGGGCTTAGGTGGCTTAGGTATAGTTGAAGAACAAAGGTTGTTGTATATTTTGTACATCGAGCAACTCGATCTTCCGCGCAAGCACGGAAGGGAAGTAGCCTTTGCTAAAAATTATTGTTCAAATCTTTCTGTCATTTCTTGCGGGAGGGGAAAGTTGCACACTAGCGTAAAGCCGCACTATTACATACAAAACATACCTGTACCGATCCATTGCCGACTTTTACTCACACAGCCAAATCACTAACACATAAAAAATAAAGCACCATTCACAAATCTAGCCCCGCCCTCAGTGTATTCCACGCCACAGTATATTATCAAACTCCATGGTCCACGCGGACTTGTACTTTGACAGAGGGGAAACGCTGTGTATGCCTACTCCCTTCCGTGTTGCTCGCTGATTTTGTATGAAAACTAATAAAGTCTTAAAAATAAAAGCTTACAATAGATAAATACTGCCTCAGTTATCTTAATATTTATTTTGCACGGACGAACAATCGCGCGTTATAGCCAGTATGTATATACTTTTGTTAATAATTAATGAATTATGAAGTAATGTTTACCGCGAATTAAAAGATTGTACGTACGGGTGTAATGTTAATTGCGTACAATTATTTTTATCGATTTATTATGTTACTTTATCGATAAAACTATGTAAAATTTAAAATAAAATTTTCATCGTTTATTTTTGGGAAAGTAAAATTGGACCGTCACAGCACTAACTCACAATTGCTACCTGCGGTTGTACCATGGAAGATTAGAGGTTATGACGATATCTTTAATTTTACATTACATTGCTGTTTATGCTTGTACCACTTTAGATGTTAGTTAATGTATGCAGCAATGGTATGCAAAATGACGATCACACCAAAAATTTATAACTATCATAGTGAATCATTGGGCTCCGTTTATTTTATTAAAAAATACAATTAAAATAAAATAAAATACCTATCAGTGAAATGTAATCTCATTATTGGTATAATTGCAAGTTGTGGAAGAACTTCCACAGTTGTTTATGCTGCATAACACAAGTTTTTAAAGATGATTCACGCCTGCCGGTTCGAACAAGACTAAACTACAATTCGAGCACTGGTGGCCTACAAGTCACCTGTGCGGCGACAATGTCACGCGGTCATGAGACTTCTAGTACCTTATTATTTAGATTTCTGTGGCTAAGACAGTTTCAGTTAGGCGGTAGGTACGCTGGTCTATACCGTCTTTCCAGCAACTTTGCCGCTACAATGTACGGCGAGCGTATTTTGAATATAACTTGGTTCGTGTGCTGCACACTAGTACACATCATTCGAGTTGATGTAATCACAGTAAAAGAATAGTGAAATTTATGTACTTGTGCCAGTATAATTTTTCTGTGGTCGAATTTAAGTCGATGTTTGTGAGTTGCACATTTGTCTATTAAAGGCGAGTTTTGGCACCCCCCTGGACTTGCCGCTCTTCAATCAGCTTTTCGAAAACGAAACCGAAAACGCTTATTGGAACTAGGTACGATCAACACCCCACGTGTTGGAAACTTCATGAAACAAGCCAAGGTATTTTCGGAGTTTGTTTTTCATGGCTTTCGTGAGGATTTTATGACTTGCAATGATGATCGTTGTAGTGGCAAGACTCTTTGTAGAGTCCGCGTGGGAACTAGGTACCACCTTTGCTATATTTATTTGCTACTCATTTTTACTTAACGCCAAGCTGGAATGTGCAAACACTACTGTGTTCCAGCTTGAAGAACGTTTCCAGTGAAATTACAGGGCATAGAGATCAAACATCTCATATCTCTGGGTGACGGGCGCAGTGCTAAGTAGGTAATAATTTGGGCTCTTCATGTTCTAATAGCTGCGTGTCACTGTGCTCTTATGGTCAGGCGTGTTGACTATCAACAGGCATATATTCTGCTCGTCTCGTTACTCAATACTATAAAAAAAATGTCGATGAGAGCAGTTCGGCGCTGGGACCGCGACTGGTCCATCAGCGTGAGATTAGGCTTATTTATAACAATAGCATAGAATAGATAATATAGATAGAATGGACACTCCCCACCCCCCGCCAATTTCAAGCTTCCTCCCCCTCGCGGACGCGAGGCGGACTCAACGAAGGGTTATTATATCGGACGATAATTTTCTATGAGAATACGACCATGATGTTGTATTATTTAACAAAATGGTACCAAATTTTTCGTCTATTATACGAAACAAGAATAAGAGATTTTTAATTTCATAAGAATTTCTACAAGTAAGTCTTTGGGTAAGTGTACTTAACTAAAAATCAATTCGTACATGGTACCTTTATTATGTCCTATTTTGTTTTAAATCTTCTCCCTTCTGATTGTTGATGAAAGTTATATTTACCTACATTAAAGATCGAACACTAACTAGGTAAGATTGTAAGCCACTTCTTAACACAGGCAGGTGAACTCACGGGTCACAGCTATTCCATAAAATAATTTAGTAACCCTAGATGACACGCACACATGCGTAAATGTGTTCGAACGACATATGCGTAGTTGTGTGAGTGTAGGTATGTCGACTTCACCGTTTGTTTGGAGTTTAGGCCGAGTGTCCGGGGTGTGACAATAGTCTGGTCTGCAATCATTTATTGGTTTATCACACCCAGTACGGCAACAGATAACCTTTTTTAGAACGGACGTAGATGTATGTACATATAGTACGGCATCTCGAACTCGACTAGGCCGAATCGAAGAGCAAGTTGCTATTGGATACTCCTGGCTTCTAGTTACAGACACAACCACAAGTACATGCCGTTGGCAAAAAGGTAGTCAGTTCACTGAAGCAGATTCACTTCGGGGCCTATGAAGAATCGGTAAATGATGTAGGATTTTTTTTCTTCCAAACCTCCTTGCAAATATCGGTATTGAGACCTGTACAAAACAGTAACCTTGGTAAAAATAGCTATAGTAACTATTTTCGCCAATAGTTCGAATTTCGCGCGCACAAGTACTAAGTAGCCTCAATCTCAGACGCCGTAAGCCGTAATACCAAGCAATCTACTCAACCTAGCACTAGCAATTACACAGTCGGCGAATTCTATCGCCATCAAAAATTCTAACACAGCTGTTGAACTAAAGGTAACAGACATCGTTGGATTGTACAACTCTAGAACTGTAGCGATGAAATTATCATGCGTGTTTTAAGAGTGATCAGCGCCATCTAGTTTAATTTACTTAAGACTAGCTGAACCCGCTACTTCGTTCGCGTACATTTATCTTGCGAACTTATTAGTATGTTAGCAGTACGTAAAAATATCCTCCAGGCCACGTGGTTCGACAGCGTAGTTCGATCAATCGAACCACGCGAACTTTTTTTCCCGTTGGTTCGATCATCGAACTATGTGGTTTTGAGACCTCTGATAGTTCGATTTATCTGAATATGTAGACTTTTTTCAATTGCTAAACTATTTGGATGGGTAGCCATTACAAAAACCGAGTAAAGTTTTTACACACAAACAAATACATATTATATTTGAGTTTAGCAACTTCACCTATACTAATATTATAAAGCTGAAGAGTTTGTTTGTTTGAACGTTAGGATCTCGGGAACTACTGGCCCGAATTGAAAAAATATTTTTCTATTTCCAGTATTTCTATTTCTAGACGATCCAATAGACTTAATGCTAATCTGCCGTCCTCAAGCTTTAATGCCGTTAAGTACAGAAACTGCTTTTTGAGTTATGCGCAAAACAGTGATAAATTATTTAAAAGCTATGCTACTAATAAACGAAAAGTCATATTTAAGACTTTTGGTTGCTGAATAATAGATCTTACAAGGCACTTTCAAATAGCGAATCTTTCAATTTAAAATAAGGCTTGATTATTTATAAAAAGCCCAAAAACATTTTTTCTTTAGTATTCTTCTAATCATCTATTCACAAAACCACGACTACAATGCCGTTGAGCATACCTTAACGGCATTGAAGTGTTTGGTTTTTGTTTAATTTTATAAACATTTACTAAAAAAAAAACGTATTATTTCTAACTAAGAATGCCGTTATAGACTTTAAAGTAGTTGTAAGCTAGCATTTTTTTTTCTGAAATATTGAATTACTAAATTAAAATGCGGTTAAAGTCACTTAGTCGCAATTCACACTGTGAACCACATTAATTTATAAAGATTTGTTTTCTACGGTAAATTTTCGATTCATTACAAAGTTAAAATGCAGCTAAATACAAAACGTCTACCTACTAGTAACGGCGTTTCATTTTTAGCTTAGTTAGTTAGTTAGCTTAGCTTAGTAAAATACGTTACAAATATAAAATACAAAAATGGAACACGTGTTGTAGAAGTTTAAATCGTGTTTTATTGTATTCATTCATACCAAAATCAACGTTTATAATCATTAATTTGACGAGCTTACTTTTTAAATTATTTACTCTCGAAGAGTATATTTATAACTAGCTGAACCCGCTACTTCGTTCGCGTACGTTGATCTTGCGACCTCATAAGTACTTACGTATAAATATATGGATGGGTGGCCATTACACAAACCGAGTGAATTTGTTTTTTCACAAAATAATCTATTTTTTCGAGTTTAGCAACTTCATATTTTTTATTTTTAGCAACATCAAACACTCGTAGTAAGGTTGTGGAGTATCGAACATAGCCGCAGTGTTAAGTTTGTAGAAATTTTATAGGATACATTAAAAAGAGTCTGTAACTGATGTGCGTGATCTGATACTTACCCACTTATACATTTTTACAGGATGATATCCTAAGTAGGTGATAGAGTTAATAGCCGATGTGATATTTTAGACTCTAAGCCATGTGTGTTTCAAATGTCAATCTAATGGGTAATGTCGTTCTGTCGTTAATTTTTGTTTCGTTAGGGCCCATGCTTTTATGATAGGTAGTATATGAGACTATTAACTATCTGTGTTCAAATTTCAACCGAATCAAACCTTTACATAATATTAATAAAAATACTTAGTAGTAAGATAACATATTATTCAATTTTAGAAAAACAACGTTCTGCTTTGGTCTCCGAAGCTTGTTAAATACTAAATTTAGTACAGTATTTGGATTGAAATAATATCTGAAAGAACAAAACCGACTTCAATTATTATCATTTCACGTTAACTAACTAACTTCTAGTCAAGTAAAAAGTTCACTCGACTAATTTAAGCAGCTATGACTACGTCGTCTAGATAAATAAATAATGGTGGAACAATTCATACACAAAACTTTGGCTTTTTCCACCGTCAATGTCCCAGCAATACTCAAACCGGAGTGGTTTTAAGCGTGACGATGGCAAAAGACCTGACGGCATGACTTATGTGCCTTGGAAGATGAGTCGGCCCCTAGTGTGAGACGCAGCTTGCGTCGATACTCTGGCACCATCACATCTTCCAGAGACACATAGTCGAGCCAGTGCATCGGCTAATTCAGCTGAGCGTCTCAAACGGCGGAAATATGGAACCCTCGACAGTGGCTTTATATTGCCTTTTGGGGTTGAGACATCGTGCCTGTGAAGGCCGGGAGCTCACCTTCTCTTCAAAAGCCTTTCCGAGTGCTTGGCCGACGCAACGCGTGACCAAAATGCTGGCGTTTATTTGGTTCAACGCATAAACATTGCTATTCAGCATGGTACTGCTGCCAGCATGCTGAGCACGCTTCCGACTGGTAGAGGGCTTGAACATCTTGTCATCCAGTTTTTGTTAATATTAAAAAAACCGCCTCCCTGTTTTCCATATAATATATGTACATGGTAAAAACGGGACCCTATTACTAAGCCTTCGCTGTTCGTCCGTTCGCCCGTTTGTCCGTCCGTGTGTCACCAGACTGTATCTCAAGAACGGTGATAGCTAGACAGTTGTAATTTTCAGAAATGATGTCTTTATATTGCCGCTACAACAACAAATACTACATAACACATTTTCTAATAAATATCAGATCGTGTTTCGTACCATGAGCTGCCATCTGTAGTTAATGTGGAAAAACATTAGAAAGTCATAATATGACAATACCTCTCTAATGTTTCCAATGTCAGGTTCACCTGACGATAGATGATAGTCCAAGATCCTAGAGCTGCCAGCCGTCACCTATTTTCTGATGCATGAAATGTAGACGATTGAGTAGAGTAAGTAAGTACTAAAAACACATGCTTACTCGCTAACTTGCGTAGACGGCCAATTTTAAGATTTGGGGTAATGAAGATACATACAAACATTACTTACTTCACGCAAAACGGCCGACGGAAAGTGTCTGGGAGTTTTGGGACCTTGTTTTTAAGGATATTGCCTACAACATACGTGAAAACCACTTATTAGAAAATACGTGAAGTAAGTAATGTTTGTATGTACCTTCATTACCCCATATCTCAAAATTGGCCGTCCTAAGCAAGTTAGCGAGTAAGCATGTGTTCTTAGTACTTACTAACTCTACTCAATCGTCCACATTTCATTCATCAGAAAATAGGTGACGTCTGGCAGCTCTGGGATATTACTCTATGACGGATGGCGGATTTGAGCGCGGTGTGTTTACCAGGGACGAGCTTCGAATCCGACTACGATTAGTCGGAACTTCCAATTACTATTAGACCTTCGGTTCCGGCTTCGGCTCCGAAACTTTTAAAACGGAGGTTATAATCGGAGGTAAGGTGTATAAATATTTAAATAAAAAATATAAATATTGCAGATAATCCCTTATTGTGGTGGATAGTAAATGGAAATACAAAATCCCAACTTCCTAAATCAATTGCTCGTCAAAGTTTATCGTGTCCATGTGTTTGGCAAAAAAAAAACAATAAAAATGTCTCCTGACACCACTTCTAATCCTGCCTATGCCTACGACATCGGTTCCGACTCCGATAAATCAAATTTTAAAACTCCGACTCCGCCTTCGGTTCCGATAAAATGACCTCCGTTACATCCCTGTTGTTTACAGTGTCCCAGATTACTTAGAAGTTAGTGTGTACCGAACTTAATTTTACCGTTATTATTTAATTTACCACCAACCAATAATGTAAAAATGTTGATGGGACAATATTAATAATGTGTTCTTTCAAACAAAATAAGAATAAACGAAATTGAATAACGCAAACATGAGTTACAACCAAATACACATTCTGACTTTAACCCCTTTCTGCAAGAAAACCGTGCAGAATTTGGGGATTAAAAGTAGACAGCTACCATCTCCTTAGTATGATCTTAAATCATGTCAAGTTTCATTTGAATTGAACGAGTAGTTTCGGCGTGATGAGAGTTCCCTATACAGAAAGACAGACATGAAAGAAAAAAAATGCAGTTTCGCCATCAGTATCGACTATGGAGTGCCCCTAAAAAAATTTTTTCAAAATACCTTCAATGGACAGAATTCGACCCGCTACAGTTTTATTATAAGTATAGATAGATAGATAGATAGATAGATAGATATAGAATAGATAAAGATTAGTTATACATATGTAAAATTCTTAATTTAACAATATCACTTTTTAATCAGCTTAGGAATATTTTTTGAGGTAGTAATCAGTCTTAAATCTTCTAACAGTTATTATCGGCCTTAGCCAAGTCTTTTATGATTTCTTGAACGACTTGTAGTGGCAATAGCGTTTTTATCACTATTATGTGACGGGAAGTTTTTCCAGAACAACATTTTGTGAGGGGGAATGATGCTCGATAATTTTTCAATTATTCCAGCTTTTCTTTTAGAATCTATACCTTTCGGTTCTGATCGAAATTCCAATTTCATAATACTTGGGTTCTTGATGTATTTGTCGTTCAAAAATCTCAGTAGAGTATACTCCTCGTCGAAACCATTTTTGTACATAAGGTCATATGTTTTGCGCTCGAAACACACTTGACTTATGTTTCTTAGATAAGCTCGTGGGCTGGAGTTTTGAATTCTTCTATCGGATACATAATGATGAGTATATTTAAGAAGCACTCTGTCGATGAAGATTTTACAATTACTTTAGAATTATTTACTGACGCTACAGCTTCTTCGAAATCATGGAAATCGTAAAGCTTTACTTTTTTTTTCATGGCCAACTCTACTTGGTGATGCACTTGATCGCAGCTCATAAAAGTATGACCTGGTTCAAAATAATACAGAACAATCCTTTCTGTGGCAATAACTTCACTGTTAATTAAGTAAGTGAACCAGCAGTGAATAGAGCAACCAATTTTTATTTTGCGCACTGCAGTTGTCAAGCCATAGGTGAATATTGGTTATATCTCTAAAACGGAGGAAAAATTGGTAAAACGCGGACATTATGTCCTCTTGATTTCGTCCTTGAACAGCATCATTCCATATAACGGCTAGTGGCTTGGTCATGCGTCAGTTATTTTTCCCAATGGTGCAAATGTTTGATTGTATGCGACCAAGCGTTGCCAAAAAATTACAGCTTTAAATAAAAAAAAAATAAAAAAAATTGGTGGACAATTCACACACAACACCATCTGACAAATGATTCCAATCTTGGCAACATTATTACTTTTTCAAGGTCAGGACTGAAATATGTATATATTATATATGAAATATCAGAATCGTTTTGCTTGATACTTTTATGTTCATTATAAAGCTGTCTTACTTTTGTGTACTTGTCGTGATGCTTGATCCATTCTACAATCAAATAAAGAGCAATCGTCGTTTTGATTGTGAGACATTTCATTTTTGTGCAAATCATATGACTCGCATGTCTCGCACTCTTCATCGCCAAGGCGAGTAAAATATATATTCATTAACGTGTTGTGTATTAATTATAATTCGTAAGAAACTTTTTTGTCTGAGAATTTCTCACAATAGTATTTATGCATTTGAACAATATTTAGATCACTTGGTAGGTAACGTCAAAGAGGAGCATGTTCTCATCTGTAGTGGGGTTCCAAAGAATTAAAAGATTCTACGTGTTTAGTCAACAAATCACGATCAAAAGCTAGAATTTTTGGGTATTTTCCTCTTTTGCTAAACTGTAGAATCTACACGAATATCATGTAAAATTATATCATTAGTTTTTGCGTAACCAAGTGTGATTAAAAAAAAATTCTGATTATGCCATATATTAGTACCAACAAGTTTTTTTAAAAAATAATAATATTTTTGGTTTCTTCTTCGGGTCTTTGATCATGTTTCTCTTTGGAACAGCCACTGCAGTGAGTGAGTTCACGTATAAATGCTGTTCTTGTAAATTCATATTCCAATTTATTTCATTGATAGTTTCCTGGTTTTCTAGACTCACTTGGGTTGTACATTTCTTCAATCACTTTTCATCGCAACCTCTTTTGAAGCACCGTTCCAGCTTTTTCTTATTCTTGGCATAATATTTTCGCTGGAGTGGAGTTGTACTATATTTCTTGCGTTTTCAAAAGGCTCATAGGTAATGACACTCTTGTGCGTAAAAGACTTCAAAGTCTTGAACATCGCCGCAAAATTGCCAGCTAATCGGGTTTTTATTGGATACACTTCGGAGAGTGTGCAACTGATCTGCATGATCTAATACCACCTGGCCCTTTCTTCTATCGGACTTATCGCATCTCAAAAAAGCGACATCGTTTCATGGTTGATTTTCCAAAAACACGAACGAAGAGATTTGACTCCACGTTTGTGATAAGGACGTCTAGGTTGTGGAATGCCTTGCCTGAGTGGGTTTTCTCCGATAGTTACAATCTTGGTATCTTCAAATCTAGAGTGAATCGGTTTCTTCTAGATAAGCACGCGCCATCGTAGATCGCATCATCGCTTAACATCAGGCGAGGTGATGGTCAAGTGCGAAACTATAATGGTTAAAAAAAAATTTTTCGTGGCAGTTGCAAAGTTTCTGATTCCAGACTGGGCGTTATAGAGCCATCATCTGTAGGCAATGTTTGCTGAATACAAACATCAACAGTGTTTCTACGAGTGAGTATCAGCGCAGGCACAGTGTTATTCTTCGGAGTACAATCAATAGAGTTTCTTCGTGTATGGTGCAAAATTAATCTTTTCACTACGTTAGAATTAGTGTCAAGAAAAAAAAAAGCAGAAGGACTGATTTCCTTGGTTTTTTGTAAAGTTTTAGGCTTTTGGCTTGTTTGTCTAACTGTCGAAAAATCGTTTATAGATTCGTCACTTTCTATACCAGATGGATGGTAATCTTTATCTTTTACAGAGTCGTCGGAATCAAAATAGTATTGAGTGCCAAGATCTTGGCAACTTGAGTATTTCGATGAATTTTTTGCTCCATTATTCAGAGTATCATTCGGTTCTACGTCATTACACAAAGGTATTTCTTCCACCGGAATTTTTTCTTTGCAAGTAAGATTTACAAAAGAGATTTCTGGATTCAGAATGGTGACTTGGTTCTCTATAGCTGAGCTTTCTGGTTACTCAGTGTCACATTCATCTAAAAAAGCTGTCGTTATAGTGCTAATCATTAAGTCAAGTAAGTAGTGTGAATCGTATGTAATCGAAGAATAAGCCACTGTATACTGACTGTTGTTAGCATCAGCACCGGGAACGAGCTCAACGCTTATTTCCTTCGCTTTTTAAAGAAGCTTATTTAATGTTTTCTACCTGATCTAAACATTCGACAGATCTAGATCTCTTTGTTACCATAAATATTCATAATAGTTTTAGACCTCTTTGATATAGTTGAGCGTCTGCAACAAGGAAATAGTTCCTAATTATGACAGACAGACAGACATGACGAATCTATAAGGGTTCCGTTTTTACGTTTTACGGAACCCTAAAAACATATTAAAAGCAAATAAAAAATATATAAGAATAATGTTTATATATTATAATTATTTACATTGTACAAAACATAGTTAGGTTGAATAACAAAATAATGTTATCGACACGAAGAAGAAGAAGATTCAGATATTTAAGAAAACACGCACCCACGCAATGCATTCAGCTTAAATGTTTTTAAATAATGGGTAAACAATAATAAAAGTGGAGTTAATCCTCTTCGTTCGGATGTTTGAAACGTTCCGTCGTAAAACAGTGTCGCTGTTGAAAACGGCACGATGATATTAAATTATGCAGATCATCGGTTAACTCAAGAACATGTGTAGATATGCGACAAAAAAAAATAACTTTGCGGCGACGCCGACGGTAGTACAATAGACATTCGTAGGTTATTATAAATCATCTACATTTACAATAATTGTATTGTTACATGTGACGTCACCGAAAAGTAATGCTGTTTTTACCCGCGACGGAACGGAGCGGATGTTTGTGCAAACATATACCTACTTATTACCATTTTATCCAAAAGTACTTGTCCGATTTTGGTAATTATTAGGTTTGTAGTTGATTAGTGTGGGTTCTTAAATTGGCGTTACGATAGTAGTTATTAGTTAACTAGGGGGCACTGCATTAAAATGTCTTATTTTGGCTTAGTTACTATACAATAAAGAAACGCGATAAAACTCGACAGGTAGGTAAGTTGAACAATAATTAATAGAAGGTATTATAAAAAATGTGTTCTCTAAAAAGTTTACCGTAAAACGCAAAATTAAAGCTATTGAAAAAACCCACGACGGTTAAAAAAAATAATCGTAAAGTGATAAAATAATGAAATAATCCCCAATATAAAAAAACAAATGTAGCACAAGATAATTAACGCAAAACTTAAAATAATAACCAATAAATAATATCCGTCCGGGGCTGCCATTAAATGAACTAAATTTGCGGTTTCATAGTAAAGTGAATAATTACATTTTTAATACTAATATTTACACCCTTAGCGTCTTTTTAGGGTTCCGTAAAACGTAAAAACGGAACTCTTATAGATTCGTCATGCCTGTCTGTCTGTCTGTCCTACCGTATGTCACAGCCACTTTTTGCCGAAACTATTAGAACTATACTATTGAAACTTGGTAAGTAGATGTATTCTGTGAACCGCATTAAGATTTTTACAAAAAAAAAATAAAAAAAAAAAACATTAGGGTTGCCACCCATACTTAGAACTGAAACTCAAACATTTTTTTTCATCAAACCCACACGTGTGTGATGTCTATCGATAGGTCTTCAAAAATGATGTTGTGGTTTCTAAAATAGTTTTTGTCTACACTGAATAATTGCGCGAGAGACACTTCCTAAAATAAGAGAGTGAAAAAACTAAACACATCATTACACATCGTTTCATGGTTGATGTTCCAAAGACACGAACGAAGAGATTCGACTCTACTTTTGTGATAAGAACGTCTAAGCTGTGGAATACGTTGCCTGAGTGGGTTTTCCCCGATGGTTACAATCTTTGTGTCTTCAAATCGAGAGTGAATCGGTTTTATCTAGGTAAACACGCTCCATCGTAGACCGCATCGTCGCTTAACATCAGGCGAGATGGCGGTCAAGTGTAAACCTATAGAAGTTAAAAAAAAAAAAAAAAAAAAAAAAAAACTAAAAAAAATATATTATGATGTACATTACCATGCAAACTACCAACGAAAATTGGTTTGAACTCGATCTGATGAGTAGTTTTTTTTTAGTACGTCATAAATGGGAGCCTATTAGAACGCATAACTTTTTGTTCCTAATTTACTTTGTCATAATGAATGTAGCATAATGTATAGTGTCATAATGCAACTTTCGCATACTAATTTTTTGGCGTCATGTGTTTTAAGCATAACAATCTATTGTACTACATTTTATTCGACTACTGATGAGACGCATAATAGTTTTTAAGCATTTTTTTATTTGTTCTATTTTTTTTAAGGTGCCGTTTAAATCGCATTTTTTTTTTCCCTAATTTACTTTGTCATAATGAATGTAGCATAACATATAGTGTCATAATGTAACTTTTGCATAATCGTTTTTTGGCGTTACGTGTTTTAATCATAAAAATCTATTGTGCTACATTCAATTCGACTGTTGCTCAGACGCATTTAGGCATTTTTAATTATTTGTTGTGCTACGTAATGTATAAGCAGGTTATATAGGGTCCAGATCCGACTCGGAGCACCCCGACTCCACCTAGTCTTGTCGATACTACCCCTAGAGTGTATTTAAAAAATGCGGGAGCCAGAAGCTCAAGGGAGGTCCTGAGTGGAGCGATCCATGCGAGGCCAAGCGTAGCGAAGGGGGGAGGTGGCGAGCGAAGCGAGCTTGCGACCTCCGTAGTGGAGTGCAGGCCGAGTATGGAGAAGCGACACTCAGGGCTGACCGAAGAGCTTCTGGCGGGAGCCCACCCGGAGTCAAAAAGTGCACCATATGTCTTAGGTGTATGTAGGTTTTTAAGTCCTAAAAACGTTATGTCTACATAAATTGGTACAAAAATTGTTATACTACTGCATAGCCCTGCATAGATATTCCATTAAATTAGTAGATACCTACATTACGAATAATAAATATTGTTGTCGAAGTACCCACCCACATTTCACACACCTACGTATTTTATTTATGTCCGCTCTTTACACTTGTTTTTTAGTTAGGCGTTTAAAGTTTATGCCGTTGATCAGTATGTTTAAGTATTGTTATGCTTTTCTCAATGTGTGCCTTTAACCATTATGCTATTTATAGTTATGCGTCTAAACATTATACTTAGTTATCTGTATGCTATATATGGCTATGCGTTTTAACATTATGCTAAGTTATCGTTATGTTATATATGGTTATGCTAGTTAACATTATGCGAAGACAGTTATGCGTTTAGTTGTTATGGTAAATTATCATTAGTCCTGAAAACGTTATGCCTACCTAAAATAGGACAAAAAATGTTATGCCACCCCATATAGACCCTCATAAATACATTATTATTAAAACTTCGATCAAAGTAAAACTATGTGTACTATGTATATTATGTTACTTGCTGCAACGGAACCCTTAATGGGCGAGTCCAACTTGCACTTGGCCACTTTATTTAAATTACCTTCTTGTTAACCGTAGTGGTATTTTTCAAAATATTTAATTTTGCGTTTCATTAAATGTGGATTGTGGATGTGAATTAATATTCAAGGAAAAACGGCCTAAATACCTAACTAAACACAGCGATTAAAATACTTTAATGCAATAGGAAACATTGTTTATTTGTACGTGAATATTCAAACAAGAACGTAGTCAATGATGATATACCTGAAGACAATACAGATACTTTTATTAGTTATCAGTGATTTCAATTATGTGAGAACTTTGAGTGATAACAAATCGACTAATACGTGGAATCCTCACAACAATAATAGCCTATGTACGCAAGAAAATTGTATCATGAAATGTTGTAAATCTGACAAATATATAGTTAAATCAAACTTTGAAAGAATATGCAACCATTTCGAAAATAGCAGCTTAAATTTTGTGAATCTTGTGAAAAAAATGTTTAACACGTATCCCGATGTATCCAAACTGAATTTTAATGTGAAGGCTGGAATTTTCGAAGAAAATGAATTAATCAGGAATAATTCTATACTGTTGGTTTCCAAAGATAAGCGCTTCAACAAAAGCAAGTACGATCTTACCAAGGTAAGTTCTTTTTTAAATAAAATCTTAAAAAGCTGTAAAAAATTACCCACATAGAATCTTTCGAGGTCATGCATCATCCACTAAGCGGCACTGGACCAGCTTGGTGGATTATGGCCTTGAATTTCTCCTTGCGAGAAAAGGCCCCGAGCCCGGTGAGAATATTTAGTGGCGAAAAAAATTTACAAAAATCTGATGTTCTCGTTTCATAATCTATGTTTTCAAGTGCACGGTATGTACCTATACAGTGTCAATTCATGAAAATTCTGAATAATATGCTTAACTTTTTAAGGATCATCTTTTGTTGAAATTTCAGCAAGAGGTCCGCACTTAACAGCGCGGCTAGAGATAGCCACAGTTCCGCCTCAATGGCCGCATCGTCGCCCTTGTCCTTTCACTGAGCACGCTGCTAATCCAAGTGCTCGTGATGTACCCTCAACTGGAAGACTTAAGGAATTTCACTTAGCTGATATATCACACGAGTAACCTTCCCAAGTCTTCCAGTCTTTCCTTCCCCATCTCGTGGATTTTAAAACATCTATGTATTTTTATGATTTGCCATTAAAAACAACATACAAAACTAAAGTTGCACTTTTCTACCTCCAACCCCCAACTTGCAATGGCGATATTAATACTGTGATCGCCATGATAAGTTTCTTTAATGAAGGCTCTGCCCTTTAAAAATTATTCTGTACCTTCAAAATATTTGTGGCAAGTCCAATTTTACGACATTATGACCACGAATATCCAAGATTTATGACCAACATTAGCTAATGGTATGTAATCTATACTAATATTATAAAGCTGAAGAGTTTCTTTGTTTGAACGCAAGGATCTCGGGAACTACTATTCCGAATCAAAAGATTCTTTCTCTGGTGAATAGTCCATTTATCTAGGAAGACTATAGGATAAATAACATTATGCTACTATCAACAAGAGTGGAGCATGAATGAAAAATATAACAAAAACGGGAAAAGGTATTGCTTGGTGAGAGCTTTCATTGCATGACAGCATGTGTATATCTTTTAAAAGTTGCGTCAATAGAACCTAAGGTAACCGAATTCGTTCAAAATTTGAATTAATACGACCAATTTTCGATAGATGGCGTAACAACGCGCGCACGATTCAACTAGTCCTTAAATAAATTTGCATGACAGCTTAGTAATATTGATTTGTTTCCAGATAACAATGCACTGTTTTGTAATATTGAGGCTATTCGCAATAATATCAAGCCTATTTATGTTATGAGTCCATTAGTAGTAGGTACCATTGGTTCATTATTACTTACCACTTTAAAAAAAGTTGGTAATCAATTTTATGTACGTATATGTTGTAAAATTAAAAATGCGTCAATTATGAATAAAAAAATCAATCATGAAATTGTAGATTTAATAAAGTGGCCAAGTGCGAGTTTGACTCGCTCATGAAGGGTTCCGTTGCAGCAAGTAACATAATACCTATACATAGTACACATAGTTCTTGTAGTTCGTTGTAACTTTGATCGAAGTTTTAATAATAGTGTATTTATGACGTACTAAAAAAACTACTCATCAGATCGAGTTCAAACTAATTTTCGTTGGTAGTTTGCATAGTAATGTACATCAAAAATTTTTTTTAGTTTTTTCATTCGCTTACTTTAGAAGTTAGAGGGGGGGGACACATTTTACCACTTTGGAAGTGTCTCTCGCGCAATTATTCAGTGTAGACAAAAATGAAATTAGAAACCTCAACATCATTTTTGAAGACCTATCGATAGACAACCCACACGTATAGGTTTGATTAAAAAATTTTTTTTGAGTTTCAGTTCTCAGTATGGGGTTTTATTTTTTTATTTTTTTTTGTACAAATCTTAATGCGGTTGGCAGAATACATCTACTTACCAAGTTTCAACAGTGTAGTTTTCATAGTTTCGGCAAAAAGTGGGTGTGAGATACGGACGGACAGACAGACAGACGGACATGACGAATCTATAAGGGTTCCGTTTTTACGTTTTACGGAACCCTAAAAATGAAGAGCCTGCACATGCAATCTGGCGAAAGCCACTTGTTTAAATTATTATCTTTAAAGCCTGTCTAAACTATTCTTTTTGATTTCAACACACTTACTGAAGCGCTTCATATGGCTCAGAATACTAATTACTAATACAAATATAAACGAAGTGCCTCATGACAAGCTTGGAGGAGATATAGATAGGGATTTTGCTTGCACTTATTTTTATGTTAGATCGAGAAGATTTTCTGAACCTTAATATTGCTTCAGTATCCTGCAGTTGAAAAGGAAGTTCCGAACATCGAAAAGCAGGAAATACCCAATAACATGTTTTGCTGGGACTATCAGTTAACTGAGTCGACCAAGGAACTTACACCAGAGATTTGGTTTTGGACTGTGGAGACTTTAGAGGAAGAAGATGATTTTAGTGTAATGACAACAGACGATGATAATAATGAGACTCTTAGCACTTTATTCACTACAGGTAAGAATAATATTGGAAACCTTATGATAACACCATTATGCGTAATAAAGTATGAGACAAGCAAATATTGCCTGACTGTAGAGGTATTTATGGTAAATCTTGTCAATTCATGCCTTGTAGACAAAGTCTTAGGTCTATTACATTATAGCAACACAGCGAGCAACACGGAAGGGAGTAGCCTTAGCTAAAAAATATTGTTCAAATCTTTCTGTCATTTCTTGCGAGAGGGGAAGTTGCACACTAGCGCAAAGCCGCACTATTACATACAAAATATACCTGTACCGATCCATTGCCGATCATACTCACACAACCAAATCACTAACACATAAAAAATAAAGCACCATTCACAAATCTAGCCCCGCCCTCACGCCACAGTATATTATCAAACTCCATGGTCCACACGGGCTTGTACTTTGACAGAGGGGAAACGCTGTGTATGCCTACTCCCTTCCGTGTTGCTCGCTGTAGCAACATTAACAACTTTGTAAGATTTTTTAAGATTTAGGTAACACGATTTTTGAAACTTTCAGCAATGTTTGTATCCTGCTTCTTCTTACTGCTCGTCCTGGTGGTGTACGGAATATTACCCGAGCTACGGAACCTGGGCGGTCAGATCCTCATGGCATATGTAGCTAGCTTGTTCACAGCGTTCTTACTCCTTGGACTAATGCGCTTGAGACAGTATCAATACAGTACATGTCGAATCTTGAGTGAGTAGACCTAGATTTTATTTTTACTTCGATCGGATCGACGGGAATCTGACCGGATCCGGCCAGATTGAAAATGACACCGGATTGCAATCCCTACCGGTATTTGCCCAGCTGTATCATCAAATGGCTGTATATAATTTAAGAAACTTGTTAAACGGCACTATTTAGTACAGAGGCTAGGCTGTTGATTGAATGGCTGACTAAGCTACTTAGTTGGCTACGACATATGCACGAGTTTAAATGATTCCAACCATATAATAATATGTTCTGTTTGATTTGCGTGACAAAATATAACATCAAACTTTTAAGCCCACCAAATTACACATTTATACATTTAATACCTATTATTTATTAAATGGACTTTAACTGACTGGCCTTGGCTTTGGTAACGTGGGTAGTAAGTCGTAGCCGTAAGCTGCCTGCGGAGCCGTAGACAGCCGTACTAACCTTAGGAAGTATCAACACAAACATCAACAAATATTTTTATTTATAAGATTGAATTAACAAAACAGTCATCAACATAAATCGATCCACTAGCTTACTCACCATTGTCATTAATAACAATACTAGGAATTAAAATGTGCGTTCCTCAAACATTAACTGACATTTTCCTGAAGGATGCCAGGCATTTTATGCTTTTTAATCGGTAATGAAATATCACAAGATGTAATTTTTGTAACTGTACCTTCATCATAGTTTTGAATCCTTCCTCCTTCGATTAGGGAAGGTAGGGTACCGGTGTCAAGGCGAACCTTTTTGCCCGAGCTGTCAGCCAAATGACTCACAAGGTTTTGCCCATCTAATAAGCATCTAAAGGTGGCGACTGACATGAGCATTTTGGCCGTATCGTATATTCGAGGCGAGCGCATTACGTTACGGCATTACCTGACTGATCTGTACCATTGCTCGTGGCGAACACTATGCTCGACTGCGCTCCGTCATTGGTTACGACGCTGGGGTTGCACTGACCTAAAATCAGGACGTAACGTACCACTCAAAGGGATTCGCGAAAACATCTATCGATGTTGTGGATCGACCGAGTGGAGCTCGGGGCGTTCGCAGCGAGCGGATCGGCTCGCTGTACCAGCTGACCGTAACGTTACGTTACGGCGAAATGTTAAGCTGGGTACTGACCGGCGTTACGGGGCGTAATGTAACGTGTTACACCGCGAGCATTCGTGCAGTCAGTACGTCGTGTTATAGGGAAACCAGCGAGCAACGAGCCGCTCGTTGTTCGCTTTGAGTGCTCCACCCGGCTGTCGGTTTTTTGGCGAATCCTTTGAGTGTTACGCGGTTCGGTCAGTACGCGCTTGCAAGTCGTCCCGAGCGCACAGGCGTTGCGAGTAATCACACGCCGGTCTTCTCGTATTTATTTCTTAAAACATGGAGTGGCACAAAGACAAAACTCTGTATTTTATAGAAAAATACAGAGAAGAAACAATAATTAAGTAGAATCAAAGATACCAACGCGTCCTCGCTGTCGGTCATCTTGAGTGAACTAACGGCGAAAACGGAGCACAGAGTTTTGACGAGCATGTTACGCCGATTTTAAAACACAGCGTAACATGCTCCATGCGTAACACGTTCGACGCAAATGTTACATTACACCTCTATTACAAAATGCAAATGTTACATTACACCATTAAAGTGTAAAGGTGGGTCAGTACCCACCTTTACAGGTCAGTTACCGGCTTAACGCACACGTCCCGCTCCAATGCTCCGCCACCGTTCCGACGCTACGCTGCTACATTAGCATTTCGATGACCCGAACTTATAAAAAATTTCAGTTCCAAAAATTTCTCAACACGGCTAAAAATATTGACTGTTTCAGCTTACCTGATATACTTCGGTTTCATATCAAGTTTCTGTTGGATGAATGTAATGTCATACGATATCTGGTGGACCTTCAGGTAAAATCAAATAAATCTTTTCTCAGTCTTACATAAATAAAACAACTTTTGTATTAGAACGTCTAGGCTGTGGAATACATTGCCTGAGTGGGTTTTCCCCGATAGATACAATCTTTGTGTCTTCAAATCGAGAGTGAATCGGTTTTTATCTAGGTAAACACGCTTCATCGTAGAGCGCATCGTCGCTTAACATCAGGCGAGATGGCGGTCAAGTGTAAACCTATAAAGGTAAAAAAAAAAATCTAACACAATTCAAAAGATTCAATTCTAAGATTCCTTTCACTTGGCTGGCCAAGGGGCTAGTAATATAGTTGGTAATAAATCTGCCCGCGAAACCGTAGATCGTAGATTCAATTTCCATCCGGTGTAATATTTGTGTGATGAATACAACTAATTGATCTGTGTCTGGATGTTGGTCTGGGTCTATGCATAATTTATTCATATTTACAATTAAATAAGGACTATAATACGGACTAAGGACTATCTGGCTCCAATATGACCATTAGTGGACTATTTTTTAATATATAGTATACCTATAGAGTGACAAGACGAGCAGGACATGTGCCTGATGGTAGGCAACATACCCCATCCATAACAGCAACCGTAGACTGAGATCGATGGCACTGGAGTGAGGAAGCTCATGCCCAGCCGTGAAACCAAAAGTGCAGTCTGAAAATGGTAATTATGACAAATATGAATTGACGAATTTTATATACGTTAAAAGCAAGGAAGATGTAGAAAAACAAGAAAAGACAAGTGGTCATCGTTATGGTTAAAACATTGATGGCGTCGTCTAATGTTCAAACACTGTCTAGTCACACGGAGATACCCAGAGATATAATGATTTTTTTTTTTTTTTTTTATCTCTATGCCCCTCAAACCGAAACACACTGATGCTTACATATTACTGCTTGGCGATAGAATTATTGGTAAGCGTTTGGTACTTCCTTTTGTGTACTCTGAATGGAGGTCTACCGCTGTGAACACTCACTGTGGGATTTGGCGTCAACTGAGGTAACATTAAGATGACGTCCAGAAGATCGACAGTAATAATATACTTTAGTAGGTACATTGTTACTGTCCATCTTCTTATGCTATTTTAGTTGGCGAGTGTTATGTTAGTTTAGATTAGATTTTTATTCGCATTTATATTATTATTACTCCAAAAGTTGCTTTCGCAGCAGTGTCTGCGTGTAGTTTGTCTTCTACGTTTATAAATTGTATGGGATGTCAGGTCGTTTCTTGATTTTCCCTATCAGCGGCAGCCAAGCCATGGTCGTAGCATCTGAGGAGCCCTTACACTAGTCGTCGTACGAGTTATCGGACACGTTGAGCTTAGTATAATTAAGTTAATAGGACACTGCGCCCTCTGCACTACCCCAAAGTAGTTTTAGTAGTGGTAGGACTCATGGCAGAGTCCGCCTGGGGAAGTACCACACCTTTTTCAGTTATTTTATCGGCAAGCAGTAATGTGCAAACATTACTGTGTTTCTGTTTGGAGGGCAATGCTTCTAGATTTTTAGAGCTTAGAGATAGAATATCCTAGATCTCTGGGTGACGATCGCAGTGCAGTGCTAGGTAATGATTTGGACTCTTCATGTTCCAATAGTTGTGTGTCACTGTGCTGGTATGTGGCAGGCATATTGTTTACCATCAGGCACATGTCGTGCTCACGTCATTCTATATTATAAAAAAAAAGTTCTGTAGGCAGTTATTAGAGGCCACTTGAGGCCAACTGCGATAGCTCCCTTAACAATAAAATTGTATGGTTACATTAGTTTTTAAGTTAATATGTATTTTCTTATGAATTTCCAGAAGTTACGCTATGGTCCGCTCCAACAGTCGCAGCCACATCTTCAAATTTATAAAGTACAGTTTGTACGGGTTCGGTTTACCTCTCGGCATGACTGCCACACTGATTGCACTCAGCGAAATCGATATGTCGCACATCTCATGGTTCATCATACCCCTATCAATGAATATGGGATGCTTTTTATCTGGTAAGCTCTTATTTAAAAAGTTGATTTATCAATATTACTAGTCCCATTCAAATTGCGTAGTTTCCGATCCAATCATTTCTCGATAAAAAGTTAGTAGTTCTTGTTTTTTGGTATTATTATCTAAGTTCCAAGTTTATCCAGACTCCTTCAGTTGTTGTTGTTGAAAAGAGTAACAAATTTAAACATTACATAAGCAGCCCACAAAAATTTCCCACTGCTGGAACTCGGGGCCTTCTCTCGCAAGAAAAGAGTTAAGGCCATAACCCACCACGCTGGCCTAGTGCGGGTTGTTACATTTGAAATCACGCCTACCGGTTTGGACGAAGCCATTTTCAAAATACTACAATTTCGTTTCAAAACAATAACTTAATGTCGAATCTGCGACCGAAAAAAAAAGGAGCATCGGAAATCTGCCATCCTGATATTTTGTATTCATGCCAAGACAGATTGAAGATCCCATCTGAATAAAGTAAGCGCAGGAATGCCCCACACGCAGGTCACGCGGGTGTACCTACACGACAATAATTCTATGCTCAGCATTAGATGATAATACGCAGAAGATGATTGATATGAAAATGAGGCGTTGTATTCGCAGGTCGGAGTAAATTCATCTACTTGTATATCCCTATGTTGATCCTAATCTTGAGCAATTGGCTGTTCTACCTGATGACTGCATTCTACATTAGGCTCCTGACTCGTGGAACCACCGTGTTAAACTCTGCTGGCCCCGGCTCTGCGCAGGCGCGTCGAACGCAACGACACAGGTAAAAAGTTATATAGATATTTTTCGAGTTAAACATTTACACAAAAAAGATACCCCAGTTTACTAATTCATGTCAGTTTTTGCTATATTCAACGCTACATAGTTTAAGGCTAAGAACTCATGGAGCGGTTGCGGGCCCGCCACTTTTGTAAAATGCGAAAATCAGCGGTCTCGTGAGTTCTAAACTAAATAAACTAATTTTCGTAGGTACTTGTTAGGATTATAAAAATATTGTTTTAAATAATAATTTAAAACTAATTTTATCAAGAAAAAATAATTAATTAAAATCTAAAATGAATAAAATATAAAATCAATTATTGTAGTATTGTGTGGAATTAATAAAACTTTATTTATTTATAGCGTGACGAGACCAGCAAGACATGAGCCTGATGGTAAGCAACATGCCCGACACATAGCAACACAGCGGTACGCAGCTATTGCAACACGAAGAGTCCAAATCATTACCTAGCACTGCACTGCGATCGTCACCCAGAGATATAAGATATTTTATCTCTATGCCCAGTCATTTCACCGGAAACATTGCCGTACAAACCGGAATACAGTAATGTTGGCACATTACTACTTGGCGGTAAAATAACTGGCAAAGGTGTGGTACTTCCCCAGAAGGACTCTGCAAAGAGTCCTAACCACTACTGTTCTCCCATTTCAGAAATGTTCATATTTTTTTAACCCTGAGTATGTATGGTGACTAGAACTTACGTTAAGTGTAAGGTGGACCCAGGGACTCCAAAATGCAAATAAGAAAAAAAAAGACTTCTAGTGAATTAAGATTTTTTATTTTCATTTGGTATGGTAACACAGTTACTGAACTATTATCCTTAAACATTAGACATAGCAATATTTATTTACATTCATTTTAAACATACATTTTACATTCCGTTCTTAAAATCACACAAAAACAGACATTTTGTACCGGTTAAACATGACAAAAAAATAAACTGGAACCTTTGTAAACTTTCTAAATTAGGTAAACATAATAGTCTTATTGACAAATAAAACATAAATTCTAAGCACAAATTAAACAAAAAAAACGTGCAGTGATTCAATCACTAGTTGAACACACACAACATTGCCTGCAAACTTTTTTCAAACAAGTCAAACAACATGAGTTACAAAACTACGCGGTTTTTCTTTTAATTTATTTTTCTAGACAAATAAAATAATATTTTCACTGTTCACGAGGTAATTTGTTTTGATTTGTTTCATCAACATCATTTGACTTCTCGTCATCATTGTGAGATGTGAAATTGTCTTCTGATTCTTCATCGTCTGCATTTTGTTCGACATTTTCTAACCAGTCACTAATAACACAATAACGGATATTTTGTTAAGATTATTAGATGTAATTTTATCATTCTAAAACAATAAACAACACTGTATTATATGAAGGAAAGCAATAAAACAAAATTTTATTTGTGACATAAAGTGTATAGTGGAGTCCACGGGACTCCCGAAAGGGTCAATAAATCACCTTTGTTCATGCGCCCGCGCACGACCTTTTGCCTCCGTGTCGGCCGCAAAATTAACGGAAGCTATTGAAGCGCACAGCGCTGTAGCCGCATTTTTGGAAAAAATATTCACCAAAACAATTTCACGCGGAGTCCCTGGGACCTACCCTACAAATTAAGGGTAAAAAACAAACAACACAATTTGACGTTGACACTATCACTGAAGAGCCCTATTAGTTATAGTTAATCCAGATAATTATTTTTAAAAATGATTAATTTTTGCTTTTATCAAATTTCAGATTGATAGTATACTTGAAGCTGTCTGCGGTGATGGGCTTGAGCTGGATAATGGAGATAGTAAGCTACGTATATCCCACCACAACTTTTTGGATTCTTAGCGACCTCTACAACATTCTCATTGGGTTGATCGTCTTCCTCATATTTGTGTGCAAGCGCAAGATTCTAAAATCTCTCGCAAAGAAGTAAGTTGACTTATAGAACAATCTCAATGTGGAGCCAGACATAAAAGCTGTGATTAGATTTGATCCTAAAATATTTTCTATTAAAAATGTGAACAAACGCGTCTCCACCACAAACCACTAGTTTTTATACTGGATATAAATCGAACCCCTTGAGTTACGGCTCAGTGAGTAGACCTACTACGGACTGAGCAACATGAAGTGAGTATATCCCTATGTAATGATTAAATGTTTTAGAGTAAAACTTAAACAAAATTGAGCACAAATAAATAATAATCCCACTATACTTAATCCTATTAATATTATAAATGTCAATATGTCATCAATATCAATAATATCAATATTTCAATATCAATATAATCAATATTCAATATAACATAAAATCCCACTATTATTATAAATGTCAAAGTATGAATGTTTGGATGATTGTTGCTCAGTCACGCCGTATATGTGTGAAAGGATCAGGCTGAAATTTGGAATACAGTTAGATTATAGTCCGGAAGAACACATAGGTTACTTTTTATCCCGGGAAAATAACTGGACCGACGGGCATAGGAAACCGCGGGCCACTGCTAGTATTAAATAATGATGGACTTCTTATCCAAAACTTTCTAGTCCCAGACACCACAGAACAACTAAGAAAAGTTGTTCTGTGGAAACCGGATAGCTAATATAATACCTACTTAAGTAATTGTGAATACACAAACTTATAAATCTATATTTATAAAAGCGAAAGGTCACTCATCACGACATCTCAAAAACTACAAATGCTAGGAGTCTGAAATTTTGCATGGGGGTGTCTTTTAGCACTTAGGCGCTCGCTAAGACGGGGTTTTGCGAAATTCAACCCCTAAGAGGTTGAAACAAGGGATGAACGGTTGTATGAAGATTCCGTAATTGTCAAAGTTATACGTATGAAATCCACAGAACCGATTTTGATGAAATTGAATTAAAAATGTTTTAATATAAGCTGTTCATTTGTTAATTTGTATGGGTGTACAAGTAAGCACTGCCTCAGTTACCTTAAATATACATATTGCGCGGACGAAGTCGCGGGTAAAAGCTAGTTTATGATAAATATAATAACTCAAATACAGAACCAACTATGTACTCATCCCACAAATATTTGTCTTGGGCAGGAATTGAATTCACGTTCAGCGAGTCCAACTCACTATCAACGTCATAAGGCTAGTAAGACATAACATTAATCATGTCATTCATATTTTCTTGTGTTTTTTTTCACCAGATTTTTAAGAAGCAAGGAAATCCGACGATACCAGACGAAAAGCTCTGTGATCAGTGATACTTCTTCCCTAGAATTTTCCAGACAGGATCAGATGCAACAAGGACAACTGATGATTATGGATAGCGAGATTTCGTAAAATGAATACACGCTACCAGCTCGATGACGATGTCATAGATAGACCGAAGTGGAGGATTAAAAAAATAGAATAGAGATAGAGAGAGAAAAATATTATATCGAATCATATCTCAAGCCTCGGTTGCCAGATTATTGTTGTTGTTTAACTATTATTTGTAGGAGCATGTATTTATTATGTAAGATTTAGTTTACATAAGCGGATTGCAGCGGAGAGCAAGCAGTCTCTTGCCCCGCGTCACTTGTACAGTTATGCACAATATAATCGGCAGTTTATCCAGAGACGTGGTTTCATTTCATCTCCAATACTAGTGGTGAAGCCGACGTATCGTTGATTTACATTTGACCACCGGCACCGTCTTGTCTGATGTAATAGACGAATGAATATCTCGAATTTAACATTGACGAATTGGCAACCACCTGAGCTGTGTCCGATATAGAGACATATTTTATGATCCTATTTGCGTGAACACAATATAAATCTTATACAGTAACTTTGAAGGCGCTAAGTTTATCAACCTGGTCCTCTCTGAGATCAAGATAACAAGCATCAGCGTAATCCAAAAGCCACTTATCCAAATACTTTTACATCCTACCAACACCTACGTACGCGAACGAAGTAGCGTCACAGATAAGAAAATAGTTACGTTCAGCTACATGTAAATGTAAGTGAAATTTAAAATTTTGAAGGAAACCTTGTACCCAAACCCAAGTTCTAATTTATAAATAGCATACGCCACGAGTATAGTCCAACGCCTGCAACCAATTCACGAGTATGTCGCCTGAGTGAGTGATTGCTATTCTCGACCATATTTGAGGAAAGAAGATGTCCCGTCACACGGTGCTTAGATGTAAGTAGAGCCTTGCGTTTTTTGCATTAGCTAGCCCAAAGTTCTGAAGGCAGTTAAGTAGAGGTTATTATTAACAAAACTAAAAAACAATGAGAACTACACTATGCTACATACCTAACTACTTACACTAAACACACCTCAATTATCCATAGACCAATGAAGGTCTACAGATAATCATAATGTTCAAGCCCACTATTTGAGGTCAATAACCATAACTATGGTTTTAGTTAAAAGAAAAGACAAATGCGTGATTCAAATTCACATTATTTAACATGATAATTATGTACCTACATGAACATAACACATATGTATTCGTATTCCAAAGATTTACGTTAACCTAATATTTTGAGCAAAGTGAGATTGGTACCTATATACCTGATAGTTTTTACATGTGAGACGCCAATCGAATTTGACGTGAACCTTATATTTTGTATACTTTGCAGTTTTACTGAAACATCCCGGAAAAGGAGCAGAAGAAGAATAAGATCTCGTAGAAGGATTTTACAAATGAATAAATATTTACTAACCTGAACCTGACCATTATCTGAACATAACTTATCACCACATGAGCTTTTCGTTTCAAAGTCCCCAGCTTCTAGGTTGCTATTGTGATTGGTATACCCTGTTCTCCACAATCTAGTTACCTTACGGTTCACGGTATTAAATCAGTCCGTTCGAGGTATTGCGAACATTACAGAGATGCTATTACAATTTGGCGGATCCGACATTTGATATTGCAAGAAAATAATGCGAACAGGCACTACTACGTGAGTACACCCGCGGGGCGTACATATATATGTATAACTAGCAACTATATTTAGGTATGTGTATTTATAAGTTACGGCTGGTCTATTCGGGAGAACGGCGACTGCCGATCCGGAGACCCCGGGTTCAAACCCCACACGCACCACTGTCTTTTCGAAGTCATGTGCGTAATGCCGCTAACATAAAACGGTGAAGGAAAACATCGTGAGGAAACCGACATGTACCTAGAATCTTTCGAAGTCATGTGTCATCCACCAACCCGCACTGGGCCAGCGTGGTGGATTGTGGCCTTAACTCTCTCCTTGCGAGAGAAGGCCCCGAGTCCCAGCAGTGGGAACGTTTAGTGGGCTGTTGATGATGATGATGATGATGATTTTTATTTCATAGTTAGATAAGTTTACTTTTTGAATAACAAATATAATTATTATTATTTATACTAAATATTTTTTTAGTACAACCATTTGATTATAAACCGGTTCGTTGTCACTAGTTCCATGATGGAACTACTGATAATAATTTTACAACATTAGTTCCATTAAACGTGGATCTCGAAATAATGGAACTATTGTCTATTTTGAGTTGACACTAGAGTTCCATGATGCAACTACTGATAATATTTTTACACCAGTACCATCCTTTTAGTTTCTGAATATAATAAACCCACAGTTAAGGTTAGTTTATAAACGAAAGTCTTAAAATTGTTATCTATACAAGTTCGCGCCGCGACCGCGACGCGAGACCTGTCTCGGTCTCCTGTCGCGGTCTCAGCGCGAACTGGCGTCCATACAATTCCATAGTGTCAAGTGCCTGTCGCGGTCTCCGGTCTCGGTCTCCTGTCGCGGTCTCGTGTCGCGGTCTCCGCGCGAACTTGTACCTTAACGGTTTTTACAATTTTACAGTGACATAAATAAATATGTCCAGTGTACATACTCCACAGTAAAGGAGGATGTCACACTATGTTTGCGGTTTATGCAATGAGAGGTAAATGTTATCTATACACATAATTATGTTACAAATATTTATAAAACTATTTGTGTAGCTTGTCCAAGAGGAAATAACGCATGAGGTCCAAGTACATATTGCGTAGAATATCTAGAACACTGAGTGTCTGTACTTTCGTGTTACTTATTAGTCACATTTATAAACATTAGATTGACTCATGTCTTAACAGTTCTCGTAAACCACTAGTCCAAGTTTTCATCCTTGTAAGGGTCTAACCACACTTGAGGTTACGGTTTGCAACTACATCGCAAGCACACGACAGTCACAACTGGAACGCAACGACTAACAAGAACAAAATAAAAAATGTGATTTACCCCCGACTACCTCGAATCTTCCGAATCTTTTGAATCTTCTTGATTCCGGCGGACCTTAGGATGCTAAGAATCACCGGCAGACGCCCCGCCACCAAACTCCACGACTCGACTTGGCAATTTATAATCCACGTCAGAGGGCTGACGAAAAGATTGTGGAGTTGGAAGAAGAAGTGGACAAGTTGCGCTGGGATATTATAGGGCTATTCAAAGTCCGAAGACAGGGGGGGACAGGATAACCCTCGATTCTGGCAACTTGTTCTAATACCGGGAGGGAGATAAACAATCCCTAGGGGGTGTCGGGTTTATCGTCCGCAAGTCTCTCGTCAACAACGTGATAATGATCGAGAGTAGGTCGAACAGGGTTGTATACCTTGTACTTAAAATTACCGACTGGCACTAATTGAAGGTCATGTATACGCACCGACCTCGACACATCTCGACGAATAGGTTGAGGCCATGTATGAGGACATCTCCAAAGCCATACATGTCTCGCCAACACATTTCATAGTTGTGATAGGAGATTTCAACGCAAAACTGGGCAAACGTAGCGGTGATGAGTTGAGAGTAGGGCAATTCGGATATGGGCAGCGCAACCCAAGAGGGCAACGTCTAGCTCATTTTTTGGCAAAGGAGAGCCTCTTTAAGATGGTCGTCGATGGATAATTCGTCAAGAAACGGCCACAGAAAAAATGGACCTAGATTAGCCCAGACGGTTCCACAAAAAATTAGATCGACTTCATTATGACGACTAAATGGAAAATATTCAGCGATGACTCTGTGATCAGTAAGGTCAAAACCGGCAGCGATCACCGTATGGTATATATACCGTATAAGAGGCACTGTTGGGAATCGCAGCAAAGAAATATTTGCACGTGCATGGTAGAGCTGCTTGGACAATGCGGCGAGGATGCCAAGGTATTCGGAAACAGATGGATAAATCAACTCTTTATTGCACTTAATTTAAAAACAAAACAAAAGTTACTTATAATAGAACCAAATAAAGTAGCAATTGGCGACCTTATCAGTAAAAGCGATCTCTTTCAGGCAAACATAGGATGGAAAGAGAGATTTGAGAATAAGGAGGAGGGGAAGTACAAAAGGAGTGGAAATCAATAACAAACAGTTCTACAGATGTTTTCGGCAATAATTACTGCAGTTCGAGATAAACATTGACGCAGTATATTCCCGCGATAATGAGGTAATTAAAGACGATTGCAAACGTATTGTACGTGGTTCTGCAGGTAGAGTCCAGATGTTCCTTTATTGCTCTACGACCGTGGGACGTAGAATTAGAAAATGCATCGCGGCGGCCGGGTCTTGCACTGCGGAGGGGCTGACTGGGGCCATTGTCGGCCCCCATAAAAGAGATCCCAGCCGTCCCAATAGTTGTAGTCGTAAAAATACATTGGCGTGTTATGGACGTCAAAGTGCTCTAAGTTAGTTGATTTGTAACAAGTCTTATTTGCCAATTAAAGTATGTGTTCAAGATACATTCATCATTTCTTTGCGAGATTGCTTAGAGGCCAAAACACCCCTGCGCATTCACTTGCAATAAATCGCATTGCCTTTACAACAGGCACGCAAATCTAAAGATTAAGTTTGAAAGACCACATCTAACGATGTTCACGTTCCGACCAAGTTCTGCTCAAATTGAGAATCACGATAACTTTCAACTCCAACTTCAACTTCACTTCGAAACTGTGCACGTGGTTCGCAGAAAATTCTACAAGAGCTGACGCCTAAATAGAACACGAAAAGTCTCCAATCATACTCTGAATCTCATGGCGATTAGGCGAGATATTACGTAGCTGTAAATTCCATTTTAAATTATTAGGATAGACCTTTCAGTTTAGAAGTTTTTGTTATAGTCATAACTGTTATAAAAATTAACTAAGTTAAAAAAGTGCCACAGTTGAGTGACCTTTTTTATGCGAGAGAAATGCATTGACATCACTCCGGCAAGAAGTAATGCAAGGACAAGAAAGGCCTTCTTCTCAGGCTCGCCACTACGGAGCGTTGGTGTCCCTACCGACCAAAACTTACACAGATTTCTACAAGCGTCGCTTGGCGGCAGAGCTGCGGGAATACTATCGCATTCAACTGCAATTTTGCCGCTACCACCGCCCTTGCGAGGCCATTACGCAAGGAAAGAACCTACGATTTTGGTTCCAAGGACACGCTAGAAATCAGCAGCGCGTCACTTTCTCGGGGCTGCCATTATTAGGTTCAGACCCGGGTGGCTCCGTGGTGATCACAAGCCGGGGGCCCGAGACCTTACCCTACGGTTACCGCATGTGGGGGCCTGGCTGGTAAACGCCACCTCGACTAGGTAAGTATATGGCCAGTCTGACGCTGGATAAAATTTAATTTAGAGCCCATTTGTTTAAATTATCTGCACTTCATTCATTCAGGAATTCCTGGGAAAGTACCTTCACTACAAAGACGGAAATTCTCAAAATGTAGAAGACGCGAGTATCACTTATAATATTAGTAGTAGGATGTATTATATCGACTATCTGGCGTCTATGCTTTGGTTAGTTTGGGGCTTGATGGAGTTGTGTGAGAAATTTCCAACGATATTTATTTTATCACTAGCAGCGTCCCCGCAGCGTTACCCGCGTATTCCCCATTCCGGTTATATTTCTGAGATAAAGCAGTTCGAGATTATATTCGAGATGGATATCATATTTGTGTTATTTCGGACTATAATCTAACTGACTGTTGCTCAATCACGTCCTAACGCATGAACGGATCAAGCTGAAATTTGGAACACAGATATATTCTGATATAGTCTAAACAACGGGAACAACTGGAACGGGAACACCGCGGGCCGCTGCTAGTTACTTAATCATTTGGTAGTTAACTAAAATGTTAAAAGAATCATTGGTCAAATAATATGTTATAGAATAAATGTTTGTCAAATAATTAGTTTGAGATGTAACCAATTTGTTAAATATTTTTTTGTATAATGTTCATTTCACTACCCGTGAGTTTGGCTAAGTACTAGTCCACTACGTTCATTTGTTACCCATATTGAGGGAGTAGTGAAAAAAATATTTTATCTGCCATTTTGTGGAGGCCGCTATCTTGAAATTAAAGAAACGGCATTGAAATCGTTCGATCCGTTTGGGCTCTACGGTGCCACAGACATACAGACATATCTATAGACAGACAGACAGACATTGTCGTCAAACTTATAACACCCCTCTTTTTGGTCGGGGGTATTTAAAAAGATAGACCGTCAAGACGAAAAAGTTGCAGCGTGAAACGACGCGATGTGGTTATGAGGAAATTAAATAGGTATGTTTGATCGTGCCTTTAGAATTAAGTACTTTACATCCACGTAAATAAATGAACTGAACTAAAATTATTTGTTTTATTCCTATTAAACTGAACATAATTAAATCTCACGCAATGATGTTGACACATACAGTGTGTTTTTTAATCATCACACCTCAAATGTATTTTGCAATTAGTTTGGGAAACTTAACAGATATTAATAACAAAAATGTATTCCCTAAAAGTGATAATAAAATTTGTAACAGTGATGGATGTCTAATGAAATGTTGTGAGTTCGGAAAATATATCAACAAGATAGTATACGAAAGTAAGAAGGATCACCAAATGAAAAGGGTTACAAGATGCCAACCTTCTAATGAAACAGAAACAACCCTGGATAAAAGTTTTAATAATGTTTTCATTCGGAAACCAAACTTTTCGAGTTTTGATACAAAATCTGGTCTGTTTCCTACCAATGCATCGTTTAGGTCGAATTCCATGGATATAACAGAATTCGGCTTTAATTTTTATCTCAATGAGGTGAGTTTAAAATTCCATTTAATAAAACATAAATTAAGTTCTTGTGAAGATTTTATTTGAATCTATATGTTTTAAAAGCCATGTTATGAGTAAACTTAAGTTCTTGCGAAGATTTATCTATGTTTTAAACTTCTTGTAAAAGTGCTCCAATATTCTTTCTGTGTAAGCTAATCTATGTATATTAAGTTATATTAACTTCCACAACACATGCAGTTTTCGTGAAGACTGATATCATAAATTTCTTTACATGAATATGTTGAAAATTTAAGTTTATTTGTAGCATTACACAGAAAAAAAATATGCAAAGTGATATATCTCAATAAATATTAAATTATGTAAATTTTAAAGTTCTAGGCTGATTTTTAGCATTGAGATTATTCGATTTGTTTAGCAAATTTTTTCTGGCATCAATTATTATTACTATATGGACCTACTAAAATATATTATAACTAGCGGCCCGTTCCGGCTTCGCTCGGATCATAACCTAGACACTGTCTGCAGTGCCATCGCTGGGCTTATTTGGGAGTTTAAGCCATCCTCGAATCCACTTGTACACACACAAAAAAATCATTAAAATCGGTCCCGCCGTTTTGGAGGAGTTCACTGTCAAATGATTAAATTACTAAAATGGCTTTTAAAAAAATAGGGGTTGGTGATAAAAGAGTAAAAATTTAGGGTGTATGTATTTTTAATGCTACATTTTATAAAAATAAAAACAAAAAATATTGTCCAAAAAATTTCAAAAAAAATAAGGGGTGAACAACCCTTATCACTTAGGGTTATGAAAAATAGCTAGTAGCCGATTCTCAGACCTACTGAGTATGTATATAAAATTTGGTAAAAATCAGTAAAGCCGTTTTGGAGGAGTAAGGTAACTAGCACTGTGACGCGAGAATTTTACATATAAGATATTTTTTTAAAACAACATAATTTTTTAAGACCTGTCCTCAGATAATCCACACGTTATGTATGGTTTTGGCATAAAGAAAAAATTTAAGTTTCAGTTCTAAGTATGGGAAAATTGGTAGTATTGGTTAGTAGTTTTATTGTAATCTACATAATACACTGTTAAAACGTTGATCAAAGTCCAAACTAAATACAAGAATTTTTATATTATGTTACTTGCTGTTATGGAACCCTTCAAGGGCGAGTGCAACTCGCACTTAGCCACTTTATTTGTGATTTAGTGACAACTCGGGAACTTCGGGAACTTCGCGGGTAACACCGCGGGGCGCTGGTAGTCTAATATAACTTTATGTTAGAAATCAGCCAAGAACACAATTTTATTTTTTGTGTATAATGCTACAAGTAAACTAAAATTTTCAACGTATTCGTGTAAAGTAACATATTATGTTGCTATTTTTTATTTAAAGTACTTGGTATTTAAAGCCGTGACGGTACTGATTATACACCTATGTCTTAAGATTGTGGGATGGGTGACGAGAGGACTCGACAATGTTTTACAAATACTGCCCAATTCAGCTGAATTCTCCTCATACCGTCACTCTCAAAGCTATTTCTACCCAGTTTGAGTGTTTTGCTTTAGGTAAACATACGTTTAAGGAATCTCCAGAGTGACTCTATTGATGGCAATTGATCCCGGAGCAATGAACTCATTGCACATAACTTTGGTTTTGTCCAAGTTCACCCGGAGATGCGTTGAAAAGAGTAGATCAAACCGTACAGCATTCATTCCAAGCTCTCCAGCGAAGCAGCTATTAAGACAATGTTGTTGATGAGATAAATGTACACACCATTGATATTCATGCCACGTCCAGCTCATAATAGCATCTTACACACATCATCTAGTGCCTTGGAGAACTATTTCGGAGAAAGAACATCACATTGATACGGCTCACGGCTCGATACAAAAGAACATGTTTCGTCTGCTGGTTGTGAACCTTCATCGTAACAGCGTCATATAGATACATAATCACTTTGACGTATCACCAGTCAATTTGGCATCGCTGTAAGGACTCCAGAGCAGCCCAAGTTTCAACGTTGAGCTTTTGGTCAACGCTTTCAATGGTTTCCAAGGCAACAAATCTGTTCTCCAGTTTTAATTGGGATCTTTCAGATCCAACAACGGACGAAATGTCGACGTCATCAAATAGGCGCGTTTAATCTTGTAACCGATATTCAGGGTGCCTCAAACAAGCCTGTTATCGCTCCCAGTAACAAATATATAGATCACTGAGACATCCTTGAATGTGTAGCGGTTGGCTACTATGATAAACTCATTCTCATTTTTAGTCCGTCCGTTGAAGCCTCGCCAAGTCCACCTATTCTGAAGCTGTTTAACTTATAAATCAGAAACAGCCTACACTTCCTGAGAAAGTCAACCAGGACCAGGACAATGACTTGTTTCAATACTTTATTATGCTGAAAAGTTAAATTATGTGCAGTAAGCTCGCTATTTAACTTTATTTTATATATTACACATAACTTCCATAATATTGTCAGCATGAAAATGGTGATTGAGAGCTAAGGTGTTCGATGTTCTTATTTAAATATTTAGCATTCGTTTTGTATGCTCCGAAAAATTCTGTAACGATAAAAATACTAACGTTCTATGAAAATACTTTTTCATCATCCATCATCATCACCCTCAAACTATTGACATAATAAAAACATTATTATTGTATAGTTTAAAAGTTATTTTTTACGAAAGATAATTACACTCATTATAATTAAACATGTGTAAAATGATACTATAAGGCCTATTGTCCACGCACGCGTCTTTTGTCGAATACTGCATGCATTTGATGATATCCTGCAAATGACGATAGGCGATTTTTGCATCTTTTCTATTATGTCTACGCTGGTGCATGCAAGTGATGCAAATAGTCAGCCACGCTCAGTATTGCCGTTTTAGTGACTTTGTCACTAGATCTAGTGAGTTTTTGATGTCATTGGTGACATTTTTTTAATGATTTAATGACAAAAAAATCTGGTGATTTCTAGTGACTTTTTCATGACCAACACATTAGTTATCTTACTGAAACATGCACAACTTATGCTTCTTCTCTTGAATTTTTAGTCGCAACCACAAAAATTAATACAACCGTTAGTTTCTACTACTATAATGAGATTTTACGTAACTGATGCTTTAGTCATGAAAAAGTCACTAAAATCACTAGATTTTTTTGTCACTAAATCACAAATAAAGTGTGTATGAAAATCCATCGAAATATTGGAGACAAGGTAGTTCCACTATTTGATCACAGATAATATTTCGTAATTAGTAATACTAGTATAGTGAATAACCACAATGTTCTTAGCAATATTTATAGGTTAACTCATAAATGGACTCTTACTTATCCTGGAAACAGCTTGTTTTATAAAAGTAAGAAGCTAAAAAATGTCTCCTTCTAAAACAAATAGAATGTAAAATTACACTTAAGCACTAAAATTTGTTTTGATTTGACTCGAGTTTTTGCATTCTCAACTATTTTTTCTATGTTCTCCCTCTTAATGCTACTCATCGTTTTCCTAATTGCGTCTCCTCACTCCTTGACTGAATGATTGTTTCTTCCCCTAACAATATTGCCAAACATAGACGATATTTTACTGATGTTTTTTCTTTTCACGACCTTGTCTTCCATTTCTTATAAAATTCGCCCTCCTAAACTTAAACCCCAAATCATCATGCAACGTTATTTTGGTGGTATGGATCACGAAGCCCTTCTTGAGGATGCTAAAAAGATTGACTGGGACCCTGTCATAAACGCTATATCTGTAGACAATCATATTGTTACTTTTAATTCTATAGTCACACGATTGTACGACATACATGCAGTTAAGATAAAACATATTAAAAATTTTATGACATTAAAATGTTAATGCACAAAAAAGCGGTTTCCAAAACTCGGTACAAGCTTCGTCCTACTGACATTAATAGGGATAAATATGTTCAGGCTTGTAATAGCTACAACAGGATGTGTAGGGATGCACTTCGTCGCCATGTTCTCAAATCAGTAGATGACGAAAATCCAGCAAAGGTCTGGAAATTTCTCAGGTCAGTGGGAATTGGCAAATCACGACAAAATATTAGCCCTAGTAATATCGATATCAATTAAAAAAATATAATTTCTCATCTACTTCTTTGATGTCAGATTCTATCAAAAATTTAATCATTAATTATTTTTCTGCCATTCCATTGTTCGACTTATCTCCCTTTTCTTTTGATCGTTTCACAGAATATGATGTAAAGAAGAGCTTATTGTCAATATCCTCTAACGCAGTCGGAGATGGGAGCCTATTAGAACGCATAACTTTTTGTTCCTAATTTACTTTGTCATAATGAATGTAGCATAATGTATAGTGTCATAATGCAACTTTCGCATAATAATTTTTTGGCGTCATATGTTTTAAGCATAACAATCTATTGTACTACATTTTATTCGACTATTGATGAGACGAATAATAGTTTTTAAGCATTTTTTTATTTGTTCTATTTTTTTTAAGGTGCCGTTTAAATCGCATAATTTTTTTTTCCTAATTTACTTTGTCATAATGAATGTAGCATAACATATAGTGTCATAATGTAACTTTTGCATACTCGTTTTTTGGCGTTATGTGTTTTAATCATAAAAATCTATTGTGCTACATTCAACTCGACTGTTGCTCAGACGCATTTAGGCAATTTTTAATTATTTTTTGTGCTACGTAATATATAACCAGGTTATATAGGGTCCAGATCCGACTCGGAGCACCCCGACTCCACCTAGTCTTGTCGATACTACCCCTAGAGTGTATTTAAAAAATGCGGGAGCCAGAAGCTCAAGGGAGGTCCTGAGTGGAGCGATCCATGCGAGGCCAAGCGTAGCGAAGGGGGGAGGTGGCGAGCGAAGCGAGCCGGCGACCTCCGTAGTGGAGTGCAGGCCGAGTATGGAGAAGCGACACTCAGGGCTGACCGAAGAGCTTCTGGCGGGAGCCCACCCGGAGTCATAAAGTGCACCATATGTCTTAGGTGTATGTAAGTTTTTAAGTCCTAAAAACGTTATGTCTACATAAATTGGTACAAAAATTGTTATACTACTGCATAGTCCTGCATAGATATTCCATTAAATTAGTAGATACCTACATTACGAATAATAAATATTGTTGTCGAAGTACCCATCCGCATTTCACACACCCACATATTTTATTTATGTCCGCTCTTTACACTTGTTTTTTAGTTAGGCGTTTAAAGTTTATGCCGTTGATCAGTTTGTTTAAGTATTGTTATGCTTTTCTCAATGTGTGCCTTTAACCATTATGCTATTTATAGTTATGCGTCGAAACATTATACTAAGTTATCTGTATGCTATATATGGCTATGCGTTTAAACATTATGCTAAGTTGTCGTTATGTTATATATGGTTATGCTAGTTAACATTATGCGAAGACAGTTATGCGTTTAGTTGTTATGGTAAATTATCATTAGTCCTAAAAACGTTATGCCTACCTAAAATAGGACAAAAAATGTTATGCCACCCCATATAGACCCGTCGGAGATGACAGCATAAGTCGGAATATGATTGTGCCTATTAGCCCAATGCATTTAAGCAAAAAAATGGAATAAAAAAACATTAAATTATATAGTTTGGGGACTATAAAGGATCGATAGAAGGGTGCATTCCGAGCATACATTCCAATTTAAGGGGTTCTGGCATGGTCAGCTCAAGGTCATTTCGATGAAAACGCGTTTAATTCGATATCTCGAGAACTGTTAGTGTTAAGCAAAAAATTGTAGAGACCTTTTCTTTTCTAAATTATGTTTACTTATTTTGACATTAACAACTTTTCTTTTTTTCATCAATATTTTTAAAGTTATTGCTTCCGAAAGGCAAAAATTTAACTTTTTTTCCTCCCTTTCGCCATTTTCTCCCCAACCGTTCAATTTTATGAAACTTTACCGATAATCAAAAGTGTAGATCTTTTAATAATGAACAACTTTTTCCTTGAATTTTTTTCTGTAATGACAATACCTTCAGAGTTATGTTACTTTACCGAGCGAAATCCGCGCCACTGCGACACCTCCGCGACACTGCGATAAATCCGCGACACCTCCGGACTTAGGGCTGAACCCAAAATTCTAAATCCTTTTCCGAATATCATCCCATTTCTATCCAAAGTATTGGAGCGTCTTGTTCACAAACAACTCAATCACTTCCTACATATCTCCATCGGTGATCGATTGGTTTCGTAGCTATTTGTTTTTCGTCTTGGTATTGTACTAGAGCTGGTGTCCCTCAAGGCGGCGTGCTATCCTATACCTCTCCTTTTTGCAATTTACATAAATTGTATTTCTCTACATCTCACTTCTTCCTACCATCTTTATGCGGACGACCTCCAAATTTATTCACAATCTGCACTCTCTAATCTACATATAGCAATTGATACTGTCAACGCTGATCTTCGCCAGATTGTAAATTTGAGTAAAAATTTTGGTTTGAACGCTAATCCCACAAAACACAAGTCATTATTATAGGTAGTATTCATTTGATCTCTAGAATAAATTGGGTCACAGTACCTCAAATTGTTTTTGATGGGGTAATTATCCCTTAAAGTAAATCAGTAGAAAATCTCGGTGTTGTTTTTTTATGGAACTTTAAGTTGGGAAGCACACTTGGAATCCATAGGCTGCAAATTATTTACGTCTGGTAGAGCTTTAAATAGACTCCGTAATTTTCTACCCACCGCCACCTAATTTACGCTTGCTCAGTCTCTACTTCTTCCAATTCTTGATTACGCAGATGTCTGCTATCTCGATCTGTTCAGTAATTTATCCAGAAATTACCGTCCTGGGGCCCATAAGCAGGATTAAACATTATTATTTTGCTTTTATACCGATTTTAATATTTACCCCCTAATTGCAAACAAGTTATCGAAAAGAAATTACTTACGTAGGGTTCCCGGCGTCGTCCAAAGCCCAGTTTGGTTGTTAGGAATAGGGAACGGGAGCAAAGGGGAATATGGAAACCAAACCAGACAGATTCCAGGCGATCTCCCGTCCCAGCACAAGCAACGGTCCTGCGTTGGAGTAGGGGCCAATCCAGCAGCCCACTTTCACGAATAGTCCAGCACTAATCCCGTAGTATCACAATTAATATTCCAGCACTAATCCAGTAGTAATTAACGTTAATAATGTATTCCCGTAGCAAATATTAACACAGTTGTAACCACAAAAAACTCATGTCATGCCGTTCCCGCGACCAGAGACAATGTACAATTCAGCCGGCTGTCAAAACATAGATCCGCTATATTTCGATGGCCGATATAATGTTGCCCGATTATACGGAACACGATCTAAAAGAAAATTTCACACTCTGGAGCAATGTTCATCCTCGTCCTTTAAGAAGGAAATTTAATTTATCGTTGAATGCTCCATCAGCACGTACCGAAATATTTTACGACTAATCTTTCGCGTTCCAGGCAGTCCTACTATAGAATGCCTTTCCCGTGGCTATCAGACATGCACCATCACTGCCTGTTTTTAAAAACCAAGTTAAGGCTGTACACTTGTCACAGCTGTCACCACACTGATTCTACTCTTTTTCAAATTGTCTTGCTTATGACTATAATGTAGGTACCTATATTTATTTATTATTTATATCTATTATGTATGTATTAATCTATTAGTAAATTATACTTAACTACAAAATATAATATAAGTATTTTAAGTATTAGAATGTATTATCTTACTTTCTACTATATCTTCTTTAATATATATAAATCTCCTGTCACGATGTTTGTCCGCGATGGATTCCTAAACTACTGAACCGATTTTAAATTAAATTGGCACAATGTGAGCAGTCTGGTCCAACTTGAGAGATAGGATAGTTTTTATTTCGATTAATAGTCTTTAAATGACAATATCCGAGCGCAGCCGGAATGGGCCGCTAGTAATATTATAAATGTCAATGTATGGATGTTTGGATGTTTGTTGCTCAATCACGTCCTAGCGTATTAATGGATCAGGCTGAAATTTGTAACACAGATAGATTATAGTCTGGAAGAACACATAGGTTACTTTTTATCCCGAAAAACAACGGGAACGGAACTTCGCGGGTAACACCGCGGGGCACTGCTAGTTATTAATATGTATGTGTATTTCATACTTTACGGCACATAGTCCCTTACCCCGTCTTTTGATATCTAAAATTTTCTCTCCATCCTACGGTTGCCTGGAAGAGATCGCTCTTAGCGATAAGGTCGCCATTTGTTTCACTAGATTTAAGAATGTATCTTTTTGGTTATTTAGTTTTGTTTTTGTGTTGTGAACAATAAAGTGTTTCTACCTATCTATATATCTATTTTGTTCGTTTCACAGAACGCAGATATAAACGTAGAAATTCCAAACATATTAAATCGGTGGATCCGATTACCAAACAATATGTATTGCATAGACCTAATCATGAGTCAAAATGGAACACATAACAAAGTACTCAAGCCAGGAATTTTTACCATGTATCTGGAGGTACCGGAAGAAAAGAATCGACCTACAACCAATATTATGATAGTTGGTAAGTTGTAAAAATATTACCTGAATTGAAACAGAAGAAATCCTTTCGGGTTATCTCCAATTTTTATTTCCCAAATAATTTTATAACCAAAGTGAAATAAGTCTTAAATTAAATGTAAAAGATGACTTTTTACATTTATATTTAACTAGCTGAACGCGCACGCGTTGCTACACCATCTATCGAAAATTGGTCGTACCAATTCAAATTTTGAACAAATTCGGTTACTTTAGGTTCTAATGACGCAACCTTATGACAAATGCTGTCAAGCAACGAAAGCTCTCTAAAAGCAATATTTTTTCCCCGTTTTTGTTACATTTTTCATTTATGCTCGGCTCCTGTTGATGGTAGCGTAATGTTAAATACCCTATAGCCTTCCTCGATAAATTGACTATTTACAAAGAAATAATCTTTCAATTCGGACCAGTAGTTCCAGAGATCCTTGCGTTCAAACAAACAAACAAACAAACTTTTCAGCTTTATAATATTAGTATAGAATTATCACACATTTCACTGATTTCATTTAAATCGGTGGACACTTCTCATACAACAATACTACTAGGTAGTCCCAAACTAAGCAAAGCTAAACTAAGCAAAACTATGGGAGCCATTTAGCTGAAATAATATTAATGTAAGTAATTGTTATACGTATTTATGGTACATAAAAAAACCCTGACACAGAACAAATATATTTTATTCGTCACACAATATTTCAACATTTATTTGCCCTAGATGGGAATGGAACCCACGACGTATTTCAGACTTCGCGAGCAGACTTACTACCAAATAGGCCACAAGGTTTTATTGCTTTAATTTGATTGTGTTTTATCCCTAAAAATGGAAAACGAGTAAAAAGATGATCACTTTTAGCTGAGACTGGTATTTTTCTAAACATACTACAGCTATCGAATTTAACTTGAAAACGTTTGCGACAATAGGTAATTACCTATATATTTTCTTCTCTAATAACAAATGTACTTACTGTTAGCGCTATTAACTGTTAGTGCATGCTAGCAATAAAGCGTTATTTATTTTCTGTTTCAGAAAATAAATAACGCTTTATTCAGTAAATCAGTAAATTCTGTAAAAAAATATCAAGTATACTAAACAAATATATTGTTTATCTATGATACTGATCTGTAAAAATATAATTCGCCCTAACAATTTTTTTATGCGAAATCACTGATAATATTTTTTATTTGACGACTCCTGGACTGATCTGAAACATTAACTTTTGTTACAAAGGGCATAACTTTCCATTTAAATGTTATCGAAATCGGTGGAGTGTTTTCTGAAAGATCGAAAAATGTAGATGTATATTTCTAAAAACCATCAGACTATAATCTAACTACGTCAGATTACAAACTAACCTAACATACCGTAAAACTATGATCTCACGCGTTAAATCTATATGTACTAATGTAGAGTTTGTTTGTTTGAACGCAAGTATCTCGGGAACTACTGGTCCAAATGGAAAGATTCTTTCTCTGTTGGATAGTCCATTTATCGAGAAAGGCTATAGGTTATTTCACATAACGCTACTATCAACAGGAGCGGAGTATGAAAAATGAAAAATGTAACAAAAATGGGAAAAAACATTGCTTTTTGAGAGCTTTCGTTGCATGTTTCTATCTTTTAAAGGTTGACGCCATTACAACCTTAGGTAACCGAATTTGCTCCAAATTTGAATTGGTAGGACCAATTTTCGATAGATGGCGTAGCAACGCGCGCACGGTTCAGCTAGATATTCGAAATATTCTACAAGTATCACAAGCGCCAAAAAAAATATTTTTTGTTAGAAGTAGACTCTGTATGTAGTTTTATTGTTTTGTTTACTAGCTGGGCTAGCGGTTTCACCCACGTAAGTTTAGATCCCGTATATTGGAACAAATTCACCTTTTAATATTAACTTATACTAAACCAGGGTGAAAGAAGTCACAGTCAAAGTTCTTTATTCATAAATGTACATTTTACACGTGAATTTTAATAAACAGAAAAAAGAGCATAAGTAGCGTAAACATATTTAAAGTTTAAACTGAACATTCCAATGTACTTACGACAACAACGATAATTATAATTATCGTACAGATATTGCATTATAATTGTATCTAAGTATGTATTTATTACAATTGTAATGAACAATGTTTTTTTTACAATAGGGTACAATCCTCAAAAAATCTAAGTAGCCCGTTAGTTAGATTGCCAAAAAATATTGTACACGTATTTTTTCTTTAGTTTCACAAACAAAAAATGACGAAGATACAGCGCTTCGAAGTTTCGTGTGACGTCACTTGTGAGTACGATTTTTACTCACGAGTGACGTCGCGACCCTCACTCTCGAAGTTTGATGGTCTATATCTTTGACGATTTTTAATATTATGAAAAATCAAACAATACATTTCCAATATTTTTCCATGATCTAGCTGACGGACTAATTAGGATGGTATATTTTTGACCCAGTCCGGTACCCTATTACATAGTGAGTTTATCAACATTCTTTATAAACTCGCTGTAACTATAAAAGGTTTGATCGACAAGCTAGTTTTTTAATCGATTTTTGAAGCTTTCCAAACTCGGGGTTGATTTAACTATTTTTGAAAGTGTTATTATACATTTTTCGGAATTTTTAAATCGGTTCAGTAGCTTTGTAACCTATTTTATGCCAATACAATACAAAATTAGAAACAACACAATCAAATAATTATCTTTCCTCTATAAAATACCTATTTGTCTTGAAAAAAAAATGTTAACGCAAATACCCTAAATTGTAAATAAGTGTAATGTATTTCCCCATAATTGTATTTTGTAACTAATTTAAATCCACAAACAATCACCATTAATTATTCTTCTATTGTAAATGCGTTTGAAAACACATTAATGATAAAATAATAAATAACAATTTTCCGCGTAATTTACAAACTCGAAATAGATTAGTAAATTGTTGAGGATAAATTAACTACAAATAACTAGTAAATAAAATTGTTTTAGCTATTTGTTATACTTACTGTGTCCCGGTTACTTACACCCTCGTCAATTTGAGGAAAAATACTGCTAAAACATATTCCATTACTAAAACGCTATTTTAGGCAAAATTACATTTAGTCCCTTTAAATTTCCGTAAATTATAGCGCGATGTAGGTACGCGCTATAAATAGTAACAGTGGAACTAGAACTAGAAAAACAATAAAGGAACGCTGGGTTAAGGCCGGGTCACACAGAGGCGATCCGGTAGCGATAGCGATCCAATAGCGAGTATGAGATCGCGCCCGCTTGCTGTGTGTCAGGTTGCATACAAATTCGAACATTACAAAAAATATCGTCTCGCTATCGGATCGCTATCGGATCGCCTCTGTGTGACCCGGTTTTTAACATACTGAAGTCTACTGAAATGTGTCTTAGAGAGGGTTCACACGGCGCGGCTGCCAACCGCGCCCGCGCGCGGGCGCGGCAGATTTCCATATAAAATTGAATTCAATACACACGACGCGGTTTACGGCCGCGGCGGCTGCGGCAGCCGCGCGGCACCCGCGTGGCTGCGCGCGATTCTTGCGCAGTAGCTTTCCGGAGCAGAAACCGCGAGAACCTGCGGTCTCGTGAGTATTGCAACAAAACCGTCGCGCGGCGCGGCGCCGCGCCCGCGCGCGGGCGCGGTTGGCAGCCGCGCCGTGTGAACCGGGCCTTACAGTATTTGAAAGTTTTACTACTTCTACATTGAGTACTTCTGCGCATACGATATTTTTAGTTTTCTTGTCTTTGAGTAGAAGAACAAATTGGGTATCTTCTTAACCTTTGATTTTGATAACGCAACGTATATTAGTTATCCATAATAAAAACAGTCTAGGCGTGAAGCGATCCCTACGTGCTTAAATGTTTGCCCCTGCGTACCCTGCCGCCTTAAGGGGACCATCGAATTATGTTGGTCTCGACATGACTAGTGGTTCCCCTACCGACTAAAACCTTTACAGGGTTTCAGCTCTCCTCGCTCTCCTCCACTACTCACTGCAGCTCGCCCGTTCTCGAGCCCACCTCAGGAGCAACGTCCAATCATAGACTCTCTCAGTGCATGCCGTGACTACGTCGGCGACCAACCATAAGTGCCAGACAACCTCACGTGTGGATACCTTTGATCCCCCGAGCCGCGTCAAATGTTCGGTCCCACCGTCTATCATCAAATCATCATCCGGCTGGAGAGGACAGAGAGAGCGGCGCACTGGCACTCTTCTTCCCTAGCACCCCTTTTTTGTGGGGGAAATGCCTTTACTCACCGTCCATCGTAAAGGGACACGGCAGGTGTGTCGGTCTCGACACCACGACGGCGACAGACATGGTGCCCCTTGCGACTAAAACCCCCACAGATTTCTCCTTCATGGCCAGTGTTGAGGGTCGCAGGGTCACTTTTCGCACTCCCGTCAATGACCCTTACCCACCCGGATCCGCCTCTCGTGTTAGTACCCCCGCATTTGGCTCTAGTGCCGCTCCGGAAGCTTGTAGCACGTCACTTCTTCGAAGACCTATCCCTAGGTTGGACGGTCCTAAACGTCCGATGCCCTAGGCTTTCCTGTGGAGACGGGATGCAAGCCCAGAGTGGTGACTCTTCATGTTCGCCCCCTTCTCCGCTTCCGCCTCAGTAAAGGAGCGAGAGGATTCCAGCTCTCGCTCCTTTAACACACACTACATTTCACTGTACTCTCACTCACTTTCATCTCACCTCTCACGGCGAAGATGATCGGCAGCGAAGAGCCCACACACACCACTGCTGCTAGAGATTGCCGCGTTTCCGCCTCTATGGCTGCATCGCAGCCCTTGTAAAAAACTTAGGAATTTTACTTGGCCGAAATATAAACCGAGTAACCTTCCCAAGTCTTCCAGTCTCCATCCTCAACCTCTACACGCGTGTAGAGGACACGCACTGCTTAAGCGCGTGTAGAAGTCCAGCCCCGGCCGGGATTCGTCATCACACAACAAGAACCCACCGAGGCGAGTTGTTGCGTGATACCCAGGGTGTACCACGTGGAGGTTCTGGAGCCACGCACGTCTCCCTTGCAATCCTACCGCATCCACCATTATCCGTGGGCAACCACGCAGTGTCGGCCGTGTCAGACAAAAAAAACGGTGCACCAGAATACTTGCACTTCTCTCCTGCCACGGTATCTCCATAACTACCATGATACCCACCGTCAATCATTGCGGCCCATAACCTTTTTTAAACTGATCAAAGTTTTTCTAAAATAATGCATTATTTGGGAAGGTATTTGACGTATCTGCGGTTTAGGTGCACCAGTGATAGGGGTGTGCCCCAAAAGAGGGCCCGGAGTCGGCCAATCTACGGCGGGTTCTCGAAGAGTGCGGGAACGTTCCCGCGTTCCTACCGTGTCCGTGAAATTAAACCTTGCGAAGGCTTTAATCGGTAGAGATACCTTAACTTTCCAAATTGTCGAGTCCAACATAACGCAACCGTCTCTCGGACGTCGGAAAGGTAAACGCATTTCTTCCAAGCACAAAAAAACGTAAAAAATGTATCTATTGAAAAACTATGGCCGCGTGCCATGCACGGTCATGCATTTAGACCTGCCTTCTCTTTTCAAACCCTCTCCGGTTTGAAAAGAGAAGCCAATTGAGACGGGCTATATTACCTGGCGGTGGTCATCGTGGCAATAGAGGAGAGACCGCGGCGATAGTTCCGGTGTTACGGTGCGCCATTATCCCGGCCCGCTGCGGCGTCGTGTGATTGCCAACGTTTAGTGGCGGTCGCGGAGGAAGGTTGCAGAGGAAGAAGAATAGAATAGAATATATTTATTCACCTTATAACCACTTATGTTAACTTGGCACGTCACTTTTACAAGTTCAACAATATATATTTAAGAGAAAAAAATTAACATTCCGAATTTAACACAAAATTTCAATTTCATTAATTTATGTGAATATTAAGTGAAAAAAATAAATTTAGAAAAAACAATAATTTTAAACATATCAATAAGTCAAAGTTTACATTCTTAATTTAACCCAAAATTTCATTTAGTTATTCAATTTAACAATTCAATTTAATTTATGAGAATTTCAAGTGAATAAAATAAATTTAGAAAAACAAATAATTATAAACATACGTATACGTATGGATACGTATACCACTTTGAGAGAGAAGCATCCCATTTCTCCGGGACCACCTAACATTCCCCCCGCTCCTGATCCAGCGTTTCCTGGGCTAAGCGTGGATTCTGAGAGGGTGTTGATAGCCCTTCAATCTTTTGGAAGGGGTTCGGCATCGGGGTTAGATGGGCTACGCCCAGAGCATCTGCAGGAATTGGTTTCGCCTTCGGCCGGCGATAACGGGCCAAGGCTGTTGGAGTCCCTAACCAGACTCTGCAATTTTCTACTGAAGGGACGCCTTAACAAGGAAATTTGTCCCTATTTGTATGGGGGCACTCTGTGCGCTCTTCGGAAGAAGGACGGGGGTATTAGACCCATAGCTGTTGGCAATACGTTTCGTCGACTCGTGGCCAAACTCTGTTGTCGAGCTGTTAGGGACTCAATGGCAGAGTACTTACAGCCCCATCAGTTGGGTTTTGGTACTCGACTTGGCTGTGAGGCTGCTATTCACGCGACCCGTAGTTTTGCTATGCGTGAGGGTAGCACTGACGTTATTCTTAAGCTTGATATTAAAAATGCGTTCAATAGTGTAGACCGGTCCGTTTTTTTGTCAGAGATAAAATCTTTGGCTCCTGTCATTTATCCATTCCTACACCAATGCTATTCGGATCCAAGCAACTTATTTTTTAACAATAGTTGCATAATCTCTCAGGCAGGGGCACAGCAAGGGGATCCTCTCGGTCCTTTGGTTTTCAGTGTGGCGATCCACAAGACAATTACCTCGCTCCAGGCTCCTCTTAATATTTGGTATTTGGACGACGGTACTATCGGAGGAAGTCCAGATGCCGTTGAGAGGGATGTGAAGATCCTTTTCCCGGCACTTAAACAGCTGGGTTTGGAAATTAATTCTGCTAAGTGCGAGTTCTTCTCTTGCAGCAAAACGGCGGAGGAATCCAGCAAAAGGTTTGCCGCTGTCATACCGGGACTTAGGATAATGGATCTGAGTTCCTTCAGTCTCTTGGGTGCTCCCATTTTTCCGGAGGGTGTGGCTGACTGTTTGGAGGATAGAACCCGGGTGATGATGTCACTAGCCACCCATTTGAAACATCTTCCTGCACATGTCGCGACTGTACTTCTAAGGAGTTGTTTGGCGATGCCCAAGATCTTATTTTGTCAGAGCAACCCCATGTTGGAGGTGCCCTGAGGGGGTGTCGCGCTTCGACGGTGCGTTGAGAAGTCTTCTGGAGGACATACTTAACGTACAGCTCGATGACCAGCAATGGTGTCAGGCCAGTTTGCCTGTTCGGTTCGGGGGTTTGGGGGTTCGTCGACTACTGGAGACCGGTCCTGTGGCTTTCGTCGCCTCGTCGCACGGAGTTGCGAAGCTTGTTACTAGCATCTTATTTCATAATGGTAGCTTGATTCGCATTCCGTATGCCGAGGAGGCGTTTCAGTTTTGGTCATCTCTGTGTCCAGGTGTCGGCGCGCCGGATAAGCCAATGGTTCAGAGGGCTTGGAGCGACTCAGTTTGCGAGGGACTATTGTTGCAGCTGAAAGCGGATGCCTCAGGGGCAGATTTGGCCCGTTTAAATGCTGTAGCGAGGCCTGAATCGGGGGCATGGTTACATGCTTTACCCTCTCCACACTTGGGCACCTTAATGGATGACGATTCGTTGAGAGTTGCGGTGGCTCTGCGGCTCGGTTGTATCGTCTGTGAACCTCACAGCTGTGTCTGCGGGGCCAAAGTCGAGGGTAACGGTCACCATGGCCTCAGCTGCACTCGATGCATGGGTCGCAGACCGAGACATCATGCTATCAACGACATCCTGAGGCGGGCTCTTGTGTCGGCAGAGATACCCAGCATTTTGGAACCCGCTGGACTATCGCGCTCGGATGGCAAGCGACCTGATGGCCTTACTTTGATCCCATGGCAGAGGGGACGCTGTCTCGTGTGGGATGCAACGTGTGTAAGCACGTTTGCATCCTGCCATCTCGCCGCTACCGAGCAAAGTGCCGGCGCAGGAGCGGAGGCGGCTGCCAGAGCCAAGCACCTCAAATACTCGTGTTTGGGGTCGGCGTATGATTTCGTTCCGTTTGCCGTTGAGACTGCAGGGCCGTGGTGTGCAGAGGCTCGAAAGTTTATGCTGGACCTCGGACGGCGTTTGCGTGAAAGAGGGCGCGATTCCCGGGCAGGCTGGTATCTGGTTCAGCGGATTTCCATGGCGATTCAGCGGGGCAATGCGGCCAGTATTATGGGGACCTTTGAGCGACACTCGGCGCGTGGAGGAGTTTTTATTTGACCAGTAACATGATTTGGCTTGTTACGTGCTTTGGTATTATTGTTTTTATCTGTGTCGACTTTGTGTTGTGTAAAATTGAATGTGTTTAAAAAAAAAAAAAATTATAAACATAATATGAATAAGTCAAAGTTTACATTCTTAAGTTAACACAGAATTTCAATTTCATTAATGTATATGAATGTCAAGTGAATTAATTAAGTTTAGAAAAACAAATAGAATGGAATCAAATAAGATAATTAAGTATTAAAATTTGCAAAATTTCAAAATTTATATAACATAACATGTCAAAATCACACAAATGTCACATTTCGTACGAAGATAAATGTTTATAATTATTAAATCTCGATATCATCAAAATCATAATCTCTCTTCATATATCACAGATCACCAACATACATAAATAGGTATCTACGCTAAATCATTGGATTCAAGTAAGAATGAAGATTCAGTCAAACGCATTCCCATAAACTCTTTTATTGAATAGAAGGGATTTGATACAAAAAATAATTTAAGTTTTTGTTTAAAATCGTTTGGATGCAGTTTCGTTAAGCTACGAGGTAATTTGTCAAACATTAGTATTTTATTATAAGTTCCTTGTTTTTTTACTTTGGCTAATCGTACTTTTGGCATGTACCAAATGTGTTGTCTTCATTTTTCAATTTCATTTTAAGATTATATTGCTCCTTTTTTGTGACAAGCTTATTTCCAATTTCTTCGTACATTTCTATTAATGTATTGTAATGTAAAGTAAAGAGTGCTGGTCTGTCCAGACTTAAAAAATGAATAGTAAATAAGGGGCGTCTTGAACCCAGGGGTGGTCGCCGAGGTGATCACGGCGTGCCCTGAGTGTGTTGGTGACCACGCGTTGCCCCTCAGGTGGTCCTGGGAACCAATAGGCCGTCACGGGTTCGCGGAGGAGTGCGAGAGCGTTTCTGCGCTTTCAAATAAAAACTAAATTAGATCATCCCTTCGGGATCCACTGACAGATACACATAGACACGCTAAACTTATCGCTCCGTCGTTTTAACGTCGAGGGCTATACATTATTTTTAACCATCTATCTACATATGTTTTACAGGGATGCTGGTATCATGCTTCTTCCTGTCGCTTGTGCTGATAGTGTACGGAATTCTACCTGAGCTGCGAAATCTGTGTGGCCAGATTCTGATGGCTTACGTGGCGAGTTTATTCGGAGCATTCCTGACACTTTCACTGATGCAAACTTCTGGCCATAAGCCGCTAATGTGCGAAAGCCTTAGTAAGTACTTTGGTGTTTATGTTATTACATAATTATTTACTTTTCTAAAAGCTAAGGATCACCACTTTCTGTTTATATTTTTTATAGCAAAGAGTGACGAGACGAGCACACATGTGCGTAATAGTAAACAAAATACCTGGCCACAACAACACAGTGCCATGCAGCTATTAGAACAACCTAGCACAGAACTGCGCTCGCTACCCTGAGGTATAAGATGTTATATCTCTGTTGAACTTCACATTTTAAGTTCAGAAGTGTTCCCACTGTAGGAGCTTGGGTTGATGTCTCAAAAGCAAAGCATCAAGGCCATCACCATCAAAGTGCGGGTTAGTGGATGACGCATGTTCACAGAAAGTGTCTCTTTGTTGGCAGGTGTCTTTTTTCTGAGGATGTTTTTCTTCACCATTAAAGCTGGTGGTGATGACAGATGATACAACTGCGTTTCGAAAATATTTACTCAGAAGTGCAGACGGGGTTTTATTCTACCACCATATCAATGTTTAGATGTTAGTTACTCAATCACGGCGTAACTTATGAACGGATCGAGCTGAAATTTAAAACGCAGTTATAAAATAGATGTAGTATGGTCTGGAAAAATTCATACGCTACTTTTTATCCCGGGAACGGAAACTACGCGGGTAACGCCGGGTGCGCTAATACTTAATAGTTAAATGTATATGTGGCTCTCGTTACTAGGTCGCCACAGCTTTTTGATATTAACCCTATTAATATTATGAATGCCAAAGTTTGCTTGTTCGTTGCTCTCTTACGTTGGAACTGGTGAACTGATCGGGTTGAAATTTAGAACATAGATTACAATCTGGATTAATACACAGGTTACTTTTGATTTCGGGAAAATAACGAGAACGAGAAATACGCGGGCAAAACAGAGGGACGCTGCTAGTATCGATATACAAACATGCAATTTCGAGCGCAGACGCACGTCCAGTCCAATCCGCATCGCGTCTATTGTTGGATTTATAGACTATAGTGCGTTCCAGTAAGCTGTGTAGAAAACCAAAACAAACCAAAAATAAGGTGATACCATAACATAAACATCGTTTAATCTTAGTATTTTTTTTAAATTGCCTTAAAATATTTTTCACAAATAGGATTCGACTTTATTGCGATCTTAAATACCATATACTTAGATTTGTATTGATCAAATAATTATATACTATCTTATTTTAAAAGTTATAGAAAGTAATGGTAGGATGATAGAAATATGATTTTAAGTACTAGCAATTTGATCTGTGTTTCTCAAACTCTCAATGTTGCATTCAAGACATTTATACTTCTTTTCATCAAATTATTCTTATTAAGGACGCGCCTATTTTTCTAACATACCCCTCTCCTGCCATATTGTAAAAATGCCCATTTTCATTATATTCAAGTATGGATTAATTTTACTCCATTCATTTTTGTCATTAATTTGGAATTTTTAATTGTAATGTAATTTGATTTTAATGTAATGTATTATTTGATTCTGGGATCTTAAATTGACGTCTGTTTTTTTTTTAATTATTGACAATATTTCAAATCAAATATTGGTAATATTTGAATATCTTGAATATTATGACATGTAACTAGTCGTTATCAATAAAAAAGTAAGAGTATGACTAAAGAACTCCGAGAAAAAGGTTTCTTGTTTCGCAACGAGTTGAGAGAAAATCGCAAACCTCTAAATACGTGTTCCAAATTACGCTGTTTACTATCAAAAGCTTGTATAATTTTCACTCTAAAATGCCATAAATTTTGTGTTATGTTGATCGAAACTTTTGTATGTGTTTCCAGAATATTACATCATAGTGTTATGATCAGTTTTGGGTAATACGAGGACAATTTGTTAAAAATAAAATGAACGTTTTCATATAAGGAAACATCTAAATTAGTTTTCTAAGTCACTGGTTCTAGTGTTACATTCTTCTCCGAACTCAAATGCTTTGCCTTTCCTTTTTTTACGTGGGGGAAATAAATGTACGTATGCCCGCCATACTCTCATTATGAAATGAAAGGAGATCTCCATCTACCCTCATTTGGGCTTTAAAAATCGCAGGGTGACCAACACTACACACAACACTAACCATATCAGGTTTCTCCAAACTGCAGTGAGTTTGCTATGCACACATTTATTTATTAGAGGATTCCGCGACTCCGATAACCGTAAACTGGGTAGTTTTCGGTTATTGGCATCGTGGTCATCGCGTCGTAGTTGAAATATATACCTATGTTTTTTATTTTCCAATGCTTTCTGAACCATTCTTGCGTAGTAATGACATTCGGTAGATAGAACCTTCGGGTCGTGGATCTCGATCCAATGACGATTTTTTACAGCGGCAATGTGTTGATTGTTCCAAGTCCTAGCAGTGGGAACATATATTTGGGTGTTTATGATATCCATACATATATATTTAGCCTTGTTTTGCGACGAAAATTTAAAAGGGCAAGCAATGAAAGGTACTACAAACTATCTTGTAAAACAAAGGTTGAGAAATGCTGGTCTGTCATATTGAGAGTGACATTGGTTTGTTTACCTTTTATTCACAGAGATTTGGAATGAGGTATAGTTGGACAGATACTCTACTTGAATTGACTAAACGTAGTGTAGAAATAGTACACCCTCTTACTCTTTTCGTGTAAAATAAAATAAAATAAAATAAAATAAAATAAAATATTATATCTATTGTATGGATGCTTTTGTAGACTATACTTAAAATACATATCTAAATGTAAAAAAAAAACATTACCATGATGTTTGTTCCCAGTGAATTCTTCACCAAGTCAACCAATATTCACGTTAGGATTTACTTATAATTAGCAGCGTCCCGCGGTGTTACCCGCGAAGTTCCCTTTCCCGTTGTTCCCGTTGTTTTCCGGGATAAAAAGTAGCCTATGTATTCTTCCAGACTATAATCTATCTGTGTTCCAAATTTCAGCCCGATCCGTTCATACGTTAGGACGTGATTGAGCAACATACATCCATACATTGACATTTATAATATTAGTAGGAAGTAGGATAGGATTTGGTCTAACTTTATATATAATCGACGGTTAAAAGGAAATACGGTATAAGCGCCAAAAAGTGAAATGTTCAGGAGAGCCGTTCAAAGTTTTGAATTTTAGAAAAACTGACGTATCTCTGTTATTTATTAGCATTTTGTGAAAATTGAAACAGTTATGAAATGAGAAAAAAATGGGGCAGTTACCGGTATTGTCAGTTTCAATGATTTGTTGCTATTTAACGTGGTTTATGTCGCTTATAGCAATAGCTTTTAATTTTCCAATGCGGTAATATGGCGTAAGCGACAAATGACAAAATAAAATATTAATGGATAAGAAGCCTAAACAACATACCGATATCTCACGTCGCGAGGGAAAAGGGGTATAAGAGACTAGACAGTTCAATAAGTGTTATGGGAAAAGAAGGATAAGGTACTTTTCACGGTGGTTGTATAACAGATAATAGAACACAAGTAACAGTCGGCTTTCACAAAAAAACCGAACCATAAGACATTAATGACACACAATGTCGCTTGAAAGTAAAGGAAAAGAAGGATAACTAACATCTGGCATTGCGTGAGTCTAAGGAAGTATAGCACAACCAACACGATCTCGATTAAGTAATTCAAATTTACGCTAAATTATGGTAGATTTAAAAGGTGATTATTCGTTTTTTTGCATTATTTTCATGTCACCTTTTCACTAACAATCAGATAGTACGATTTTTTAAATAAAAACAAAACAACATTTCTGTTATTATTTTTAATTACGAAAAATCAAGGCTAGAGTGGGTAGGTATCAACCTACTAATTTTTGGAAAAATAATACTTAAACTAGTAGGTAGGCACATAACTAAAGAATAAATTTAGGAAGCTTGGTATGTATTCGTAATGTTAAACGTTTAAAAAAATAACAAACAGTATACAAAATACTCTCAAACATTTGCCGGGGTATATGATAACAGTCCGGTAAATCAAGATATTTCGTTTTTGATACGACTTAAATACGATGCTCGGGTGCCTCCGAGTCCATCGAGTATTTGACAGTTGATGATGTGCAGTTCATTTTAAAAGTAGCTACTCGTATTTTACTAATCTAGCCGACATGATTACCCACGAAGAATTTGTCAGCGAGAAGGTCCCATCTCTTAAAGTCTGTGTGATTAACTTCTCCAAATCAAAAGGCTTTGCATGTTGCCGTCTAAAACATTGTATTTTATTGCCATGGAGCCCAGATAGTGGTTACGAAATCACGAAGGCCGTGATGGTGCTTCGGCTGTCGTTTTGATTGGCTGCAGTTTTTTCCTCTGCTGTGCTCTTTCGAAACCGGTTTGGTTGGTCGAACTAGGAACGGGGTAACCCCAGCTATCTGTTGCATTTGTCAGGTCGTGCGAAGGGGCTCTGAGGAAGCTCAGATTTTCACCCCTATCTTCGTACACGACATCCTCATGATGTTTAGAGGCCTCAATGCAACCCAGCCGGTCTGCGACTTTCGCTCTTGAGTATTTGATTGTCATCGCATCCACGCTTATCACCCGGGGTGTTTCACCCGCATTTCTGCTAAGATGTACAAGCAGCGCACTTGCCTTTATGAAAGGCGTCCGACCTTCTCAGTACTCTATTATTGCAATCGTTTTGTTTCTCGATCGCACCAACCGAAATCGGTGGCCGTCTACCTCAAGGGTTGGATTTCCATCCGGCGAGCTAACCATTGGAATGTATATGTTCGCAGGCTTCATGTAAACTAGCTGTGTAGTTCGGAACCATCGACTCGAGTTCCAATGGAAATTCACATTTCTCCACTGACTCCGGCGAGAGCTTTCCTTCTTGCAGGGAGGATTTTAACTGTGTTTTAACTGATTTTAACATACAGTTTGACCACTGTGCCTTCTTGGTTTAGTATTTGCATGTTGTTATTATTGATATCTGTTGGTTGAAAGGTTTAACAAGGCGCAAAACCAAAGTGATTGCGTTGTGGTCTGATGTCGTAATACTTTTGTCAACCTTCCATCCCTCGATTTTTTCCAAGAGAGACCCGCTGCACATTGTAACATATACTATGCTTGTGCAGAGTTTGCCTTCCCTAACGATCTCGAAGGTTGGTGTATAGCCGTAATTATAAATAAAACCATTTCGTTGAACAATGAGTTTACGGCTTGTTCTCTCTCATTTTGGGATGTGCTTCCTCACCAGTGGGACTACGCATTTACGTCACCAGCAACAATAAGGTCATTTGTCGCTAGTTTTTTGCTGAAAACCATAATCCTGCTGAGGAACGGTTCGACTTTTTGGTTCTTTCTAAGTAGACAGAAAATACTCCCAGATTTAGGCCTGTGCCGACCAACAGAATAGCCACTCCCGTTTCGGTAACAAATTGGGGGGCATGGATTACCACCAGCCTGACACCGAAAACTATTATGGCTGCCTTAATTGGTTTTGCCTGTTTAAACTCCACTGGATAACGCGAGTTCCAGGATATTGTTTCATTACGCTTTTGTTTCCCACATAGCAATAAGATATTCAAGAACGCGCTATACCATCCCATTTTATCCTTTCAGGCCAATCGCTACTAAAGGCGTTGTGAGCGAGTTCTCTGTTGGGGCTGTTGGGATGAGCAATCGTGCAGTTCTTGCATTTGGGTGGCAGGTCTTCTTTTCTTGCCTTGCATTGTGTCCAGGAGTGGGTTTTTTCCGCAGTGTCTGCAAGACTCATCCCTTTCCTGGAAGATCGCCTTTGTATGGCCAAAACATAGGCACTTGGACCACTGCACCAAGGGCGAATGGTCTGCCACTGGTCTGGAGTCTGGAGTCCTATGTAGACCTTTCGGCGTCCAAAAACGCTCTGTGAATGCGAGGTGAGACCTCGATCATTGGATGACACCCATGTGAATTACGCTTTTTTTTCCTGTGTAGCACTCTGATCGCGCTCTCTTGCAAATCAACCCTCTGTAGCAGATGTTTATTCTGCTCCAGAAGGTTTTCCACCATTTTGTTATCTTTGTGATAAGACAAGACGTCCCGAATGATGATCTGTGGATTACCCGCTTTCACGGTTTTCACCTTTAGAAACTTGTGTTGCTGCACACGATTTTTGACCAGGACAAGGTCTTCCTCTGTGCTACAATTCAGGATGACTTTCCTGTTTCGACCTTTTCGCACTTTGTCAACTCTTGCTCCACATTCTTTTTCGTGTGTACTTTAGTGATATCAAATGTCATAAGCACGGATTTGGAATGAAATCCTCATTGTGTATCACAGTATAAATGACGTATTACTTTGATCGTGAAGTAGGTTGTAATCGACACCATGGTATGTCGTTCAATTTAAGTAATAAGGGATTAGCAACAAAAATGTGTGTATATTCTTAACGGAAGTGAGGAATAACCAACAGCGTGATATTAACATTAAATTAGGTAATAGGGTATAACCGACAGAGTAAAATAAAAATGAATTTTGGAAAAAGGGTACAGGCGTCAAAGGGGTCTATATGGGGTGGCATAACATTTTTTGTCCTATTTTAGGTAGGCATAACGTTTTTAGGACTAATGATAATTTACCATAACAACTAAACGCATAACTGTCTTCGCATAATGTTAACTAGCATAACCATATATAACATAACGATAACTTAGCATAATGTTTAAACGCATAGCCATATATAGCATACAGATAACTTAGTATAATGTTTCGACGCATAACTATAAATAGCATAATGGTTAAAGGCACACATTGAGAAAAGCATAACAATACTTAAACATACTGATCAACGGCATAAACTTTAAACGCCTAACTAAAAAACAAGTGTAAAGAGCGGACATAAATAAAATACGTGGGTGTGTGAAATGCGGGTGGGTACTTCGACAACAATATTTATTATTCGTAATGTAGGTATCTACTAATTTAATGGAATATCTATGCAGGACTATGCAGTAGTATAACAATTTTTGTACCAGTTTATGTAGACATAACGTTTTTAGGACTTAAAAATCTACATACACCTAAGACATATGGTGCACTTTTTGACTCCGGGTGGGCTCCCGCCAGAAGCTCTTCGGTCAGCCCTGAGTGTTGCTTCTCCATACTCGGCCTGCACTCCACGGAGGTCGCCGGCTCGCTTCGCTCGGCACCTCCCCCCTTCGCTACGCTTGGCCTCGCATGGATCGCTCCACTCAGGACCTCCCTTGAGCTTCTGGCTCCCGCATTTTTTAAATACACTCTAGGGGTAGTAGCGACAAGACTAGGTGAAGTCGGGGTGCTCCGAGTCGGATCTGGACCCTATATAACCTGGTTATATATTACGTAGCACAACAAATAATTAAAAAATGCCTAAATGCGTCTGAGCAACAGTCGAATTGAATGTAGCACAATAGATTTTTATGATTAAAACACATAACGCCAAAAAACGATTATGCAAAAGTTACATTATGACACTATATGTTGTGCTACATTCATTATGACAAAGTAAATAAGGAAAAAAAAATTATGCGGCACCTTAAAAAAAATAGAACAAATAAAAAAATGCTAAAAAACTATTATGCGTCTCATCAATAGTCGAATAAAATGTAGTACAATAGATTGTTATGCTTAAAACACATGACGCCAAAAAATTATTATGCGAAAGTTGCATTATGACACTATACATTATGCTACATTCATTATGACAAAGTAAATTAAGAACAAAAAGTTATGCGTTCTAATAGGCTCCCGCGTCAAAGCTATGTTCAATGACTAAATGGAAATAGGCTATAAACAACGTTTGTATTTTTTGAGGAAATAGCTTAGAAGACATAAACAACCGAAAACTGGAGACCCCTATGAAGTAAAAAAGCATTACCGACAATAAATCGAGAATAAATATTTTTTGCAGGGGTACAAGCACCTTTATAGACAAAATGACTTGAATTTACGTCGGTTACGAATAGTATAACTAGGGAAATGTTGTTTTTTGCTCGGGCATAAGCGCCAAAAAAGTCATCGTAGAGCTATGGGAGTCAGCTCATTCGAAAGAGCAGAAAATTTTAAGTAAAATGGCATTTAAAACTGATTTTTGACCAAAATGTCGCTTATGCCCAACTTCCTTTTAACCGTCGATATTACAGATAAATGGAATTTTTATGACAATTCTGGTTACCGCTAGACTATCTATACTATAATATTGATAATTATTATTATCAGTTAAATTTAACTTGGAGCAGGTATATACTTATTTTAATGAACACCTGAAAGTTGGTAAATGTATCTTTGTCCCATGCTAACTCAGCATTTTTGTTTCAGCTTACGTGATTTACTTCTTCTTCCTTGCAAGTTTCTTTTGGATGAACGTCATGTCATTTGATATTTGGTGGACTTTCAGGTAAAAATAATTTTAAACTTAGACACGAGTATATTGTATTTACCTCTCAATAATATTGTTGGAAAATTCGTCACACACTATCCCTAACTAGCCCCTGTAGCACAGAATAAATATTAGTACAGAAGCCACACTTGCCAAAAACAATTATATAAATAGCGACTCTTGCTGGGACACAACAAAGTTCAATTCAGCTCGCAATACCTGTCGCGATTTTCCAATAAACATTTGCACTCTTTCTAACGCGTAACTCTGTCCCTGTCTGCGCGGAGGGTTTACGACATATCTAATAACAATATGCGCGGGAAACGTTTTGCGCGAGCGCTGAGCCGTGCCTCCGACAACCGACTGGCACTTGTTCCCTGTGAGAAACGGTCTAGCTGTAGGCTAATTCGCGCGACCTTGAGCGAGTGAGGGTGCACTGCCTGTAGTCTTGTTTTGTTGTTAAGCAATATTACCACAGTGATTCCAGAAATTACCTCAAACAGATGCACTTAGAAACATGCAGATCGAGCTCTCTCTCTTTATAATATTAAGTTTGAAAAAACGTTAGTGCTATAAATTATTGTTTTTTATTCCAGGGGCTACGCTAAAGCTCGTCAGATCAACCGACGCGGAGAGCCTTTCAAATTTCTGATGTACTGTTTATATGCATTCGGTCTACCTCTCGCTATGTCTGTTGGCCTGGCTGTCCTAAACAATGTTAACATGACCAGTGTACCTTGGTTCATCACCCCTAAGATACCTGATGCGGGCTGTTTCATGCAAGGTCAGTAGACCAGGTTGTAGTGGTAGGACTCTTGGTAGAGTCCACCTGGGGAGGTACTGTGGTACCTTTGCCAGCTATTCTACCGCCAAGCAGTAATGTGCAAACAGTTCTATGTTCCGGCAGTAAAGAGCAGTGACGGGCTTTGTTTCCAGATAAATTACAGGGCTCAGAGATCTTAGATCTCTGGGTGACGAGCCCAGTGTAGTGCTAGGTAATGATTTGGATTATCATGTTCCAATAGCTGCATGTTACTGTGCTTTTATGTGGCAGGCATGTTGTTTACCATCAGGCACATGTCCTGCTCGTCTCGTCACTCTATGATCTAAAAAAAATTAAAGTCCAAATGCAAGATATCAAACAGTGTAAAAAATACAAGCTTTTAAGCCTTTAAATTACATAATAAGCAGTGAGAAGAATAGCGAATGTAATAGCATTAATTGTGAACACACACGAGACCTTCTCTCACAAAGAGAAAATCAAGACCATAATCCAACACGCTGGCATAGTGTGGTGGAGTTTACAACATATCCAAAAAAGATGTTCTTTTAAACATGCAGTTTCGTCCTATCGCTATTAAAGCCAATGCTGATGGCTAACTTGTACATCAACACTTGGAAAATTATTTAGAGATGCAGGTGGGATGAATCTAAGACTTCAAGAGTACAAAATCGTATGTTCTTGCATGTAAGCCACTACTACTGACACTTTTTATTACCGATATATTCTGATAAATTAACAGTGGCCAGTAACTGCTACTATACTAAGATCACACTGTAAAACAACTTTCACTGAGTTGTTTAATAAATGAAAAGCATTTTATTTAAATTTAATATGTCAATAAATAAACTGTGGCGCCACTCAGACCATGCAGCATCTGCTGTCATGCCCGCGGTGTCCATCCAGCTGCACCAGAACCAACCTGATGGAGGCCTCGATACCAGGAGTCACAGTTGCGAAATTCTGGGCACCTCAAATATAAAATATACGCACTGTAATCTATACATATAAGAATACTAGCTGTTACCCGCGACTTCGTCCGCGCGAAATAATAAAAAAAAATACTAAGATAAATCAGGGAGTATCTATTTATATACCCAGACATATTTACGGTTACTAAAACCAGCTTATAATAAAACAATTTCATCAAAATCGGTTCAGTTGTTTAGGTGTGAAAGTGTTAGAGCATTCGTCCCCCATTTCAACTCCAATTTCATATCCATACAGTTTGAAATTACAAAATTCTACTAGTCAAGCCCTTTCAATTGATAGGTACCCATATTGAGGTAGGTTGTGATGAAATATTTGGTCCGCCATTTGGTGGAGAGCGGCCATCTTGAATCGATATTAACCAAAAATAGCTCAAAACATCAACACAAAAATTAATCTTCAAATAAAAAAAACCGCATCGAAATCGGCTCATCCGTTTGAGCTCTACGGTGCCATAGACAGATACAGACACAGACAGAAACACAGAGAGACAAACCTGTATGTGTATCTGTCTTATAGACAGACAGACTTCGACGTCTAACAATGGTTTTTTTTTTGGTCGGGGGTTAAAAACCGCAGTAACTGTGCCATAAAGTGGTCAAGTAGGAGTTAAAATAGTGCAAAAAATTGCGAAGTTCGAAAAAAATTATAAACTTTGAAAGACTTATGGAATAATGTAAACCGGCACTGGAATGCACTGGGACTGGATTGATGCATTCCCGTGCCGGTTTCCATTATACCCCGTTTACATGATTCCAGTCCAGCGACCGAATCCAGCGCTGGATTGCTTACTGGAATAATGGAGACCGGCACTGGAATGCATCAATCCAGTGCCAGTATTATTCTCAGAAACTATTGGGTGTACAGAGACAGTTCTAGTGTCATATTGTAGCAAATTTAGTCTACTTTATAAAGGTCATAAGTTTTTTTTTTAATTAGTCGTTTAGGGTTGTAATCGCCAAAGTTTTAAAAATAAACGATTTTTCGCGGTTTTTTTAATTTTTGACAAAGTTGCGTTCGTCGCTCGAGGTCACAAACTTGGGACAATCATTAGGCCAACATCATAAACAAGTCTGCAAAAAATCAGATCTACCGGATTTAACGCATCCTACTCCATACATTCAGGCGACAAAGTTACTGGATTATGTATTGACTTCGTGCCAAGTGCCTATATTATGAGTTTCATGGTTTTATCTTCAACGATTAGAACCTTCCACGTATATTTTCATCCCCCATTATAATCCCAATTTCATCCCTATACAGTTTGAAATTACAGAATTGCTAGAACAAATATTCATTTGCTTCGTGTCAAGTGTCTATATTCATACCTTCATGGTTTTATCTCTAACGGTTGGGATCTTCCATGTTGACATTCATCCCCCATTTCAACCCAAATTTCATCCCCGTACAGTTCGAAATTATAAAATTGCTAGACCCAACATTCGTTTGCTTCGTGTCAAGTGTCTATATACAAAGTGTCATGGTTTTATCTTCAACGGTTGGGAACTTCCACATTGACATTCATCCCCCATTTTAACCCCAATTTCACCCCTGTACAGTTCGAAATTACAAAATTGATTGATTGATTGATGAACAAACATTCAATTGCTTCGTGTCAAGTGTCTAGATACAAAATTTGATAAATTTGAAAATTACGAATTTTCATACAACCGTTCATCTTGTTTTACCCTCTTAGGGGTTGAATTTCGCAAAACCCCGTCTTAACGAGAGCCTACGTGCTAAAAGGGACCTCCATGCAAAATTTCAGATTCCTAACGCTTGTAGTTTCTGAGATTCCTCGATGAGGCAAACTTATCAAACTCTCAAACAATATTCTATTGAAACACAAGACGTTTACGTATTTGTGCTCACCAAACATATTTCACATAAATAGCACAACCAAATAGAAGCAAGAAATGAATAGAAGATAAATTTCATAAATATATTGGATTATTAGAGATAGTATAAATATATTATACATATTGTACAGATACAAACATTATACTTTCTTAAAAATGTTTTTATTAACTGTTGCAGAGGCAGAGAAATTCCTGTACCTGTACATACCAATGCTGATCTTGATCTTGAGCAATTGGATAATGTACATCATGACAGCGGTGAACATATGGAAGCTGAGCCGAGGGACTGCGGTTTTAAACTCAGAGACTAGCGGGAGCTCACAGGCTCGCCGATTGAATCGAAAAAGGTGAAATTTAAACTTTAAATCAACACTAGCCACCTCTCACGTTATTAAATCAATCAATCATTTATTTCAGAATTTACAACATTCCATATCAATTAATTACAATAGGTACAAAAATAAAAGTGATGTCAAATAATAATTTTTATAACTAATAATTTTCAAAAGAAAAAATAAATAAAATTGAAAATAAATTACAAAAATACACAACAGCTAAAGTTTTCGGGTGACCGACATGCTCATCCACACGGTAGCTCCACAGTTTTTCGCCCATCAACACTCGCATCTGTACTGGATGGGACAGTCCACACGCTACACAATCATTTGAAAGATACTGTTACAACTGCCCCGAGTCCGCCGCCGTATAGATGCGACTTTTTTCACTGCATGAAAGTTATCAATACGCTCCTCCGCAAACATCTGCGATGTGTAAACACAAACGAAGTAGACCTACCGTAATCCCGTTCCCTCCTAATAAGTTCCTGTCATTTACTAGTCAAATCCTTTCATTTGATACCAACACTTAGCCATAATACCACAATATAGTTTGACAAACATAGATCAGTATTTCACACAAATTTAGTACCGTTTATCTTACAAAACCAGGATGACCCAAACCAGTCCACTAGTCCATAATTCTTACGTAAGTTGGGAGCAAACTTTTAGCCTTGTTAAAATTACGAAGGTCTGAGGTTTACGGGTTATCACGTTTACGGGTACTCTATTAAACACGTCAAACATGTAAACTGGAATCGGTGTCGTAGTTCCCGCATTGTTCTCTTCTGTTGTCTACGTATATTAGTACAGTCGAGGTAGACGTAAAACTAGCCTGAAATAGAAAAAATTCCGGGGAGCGATTTTTTTTTATGAAACGTCGGGGAGGGTTGTTGGAAGTATAAATCTCGATTTTCTAACTTATCCCGGTAGAGGGTTCGCCACCATCTTGTTTTAAAGTTTTTGTGAAATAACCCGTTCATTTTCAACTTTAGAGCAAAAATGATGGTTATCAAAGTTGTTGGAAATTTAATTTCTCACAAGTTTGCTTCATATAGTTTTTACGCTAGGATCAATATTTGCAGAGTTATACTATCAAGTTTACAAAAAATCGTAATGGGTGCAATTTTATTTTCTTCAACTTTGGTTCTCGCACATTTTTTACTTATTTTATTTTTATTATTTGTTGTTACAGCGGCAATAGAAATACATCATCTGTGAAAATTTCAACTGTCTAGCTATCACCGTTCTTGAGATACAGTCTGGTGACAGACGGACGGACGGATGGACAGCCAAGTCTCAGTAATAGGGTTCCGTTTTTACCCTTTGGGTACGGAACCCTAAAAAGTGCGAGAACCAAAGTTGAAGAAAATAAAATTCCACCCATTACGATTTTTTGTAAACTTGATAGTATAACTCTGCAAATATTGATCCTAGCGTAAAAACTATATGAAGCAAACTTGTGAGAAATTAAATTTCCAATAATTTTGGTAACCATCATTTTTGCTCTTAAGTTGAAAATGAACGAGTTATTTCACAAAAACTTTAAAACAAGATGGCGGCGAACCCTCTACCGGGATTAGTTCGAAAATCGAGATTTATACTTCCAACAACCCTCCCCGACGTTTCATAAAAAAAAATCACTCCCCGGAATTTTTTCTATTTCAATGTCTGCCTCGACCGTGCTATATACATTTCATTCAATGACGCTGTTTACAGCATCTGTTACAGATTTCTAAAGACAAATAAAATGCAATTTGTTATCTTACAGATTTATTATCTACGTGAAGCTCTCCGTAGTGATGGGCCTGAACTGGCTCCTAGAGCTGATGAATTACACCAAGGCCAGCAGCGCTGTATGGTTTATCTCTGACTGCTATAACGTCCTCATCGGACTTGCGATATTCATCATATTCGTATGCAAACGGAAGATACTGAAAAAACTTTTGAATCGGTGAGTACTCACTTAAAGTATATGCGTAAGTAACCCAGCCACTGCTGAGGTTCAGGACCTTCTCTCACAAGACAGCCAAAATAACTTAATCAACCACACTAGCCAAGTGCGGGTCGGCGAATGACTCGTATCTTTGATGGATGTATATCTTGGAATACTTAATTTCTTCACCATGTTTATTTACCAGTAGCTGAACCCGCTACTTCGTTCGCGTACATTGATCTTGCGACTTTATTAGTACATTAGTAGTACTTACGTAATAATATTTGGATGGGTGGCAATTCCACAAACATAGTGAATTTTGTTTTTCCACACAAAAATATATTTATTCGAGTTGAGCAACTTCAAAAATATTTTATATTTTTAGCAACATCAAACATACCTATTCGTAGTAAGGTTGTGTGGAGTATCGAACATAGCCGCAGTGTTAAGTTTGTAGGATTTTTATAGGATACCTTACGAAGAGTATGTAGCTGATGTGCGTCATCTGATTCTTACATAATTGTTTGATAGGTGATAGACTTATTAGCCGATGTGATATTTTAGACTCTAAGCCATGTGTGTTTCAAATGTCAATCTAATTGGTAATGTCATTCTGTCGTTAATATTTGTTTTGTTGACCCTAACCTATAGATTAAAGTCAATAGAGAGAGGTGCTAGCAGGTTTTGACCTTACGACTATTGTGAAATCAGACGATCTCGCCCCTAGACCTCGGTCTGCTTTATGATAAGCTAAACTTTATTCTGTGCACGTTAGATAATGCTAAAGAAGAAAAGAAGTTTACTTAGCATCTTTAGCACCTTTGTGGTTTGAAAATTCGATGAAACCAAACAACTGTACCAAAAAACGTGAAACAAATTCGTAAATAAGATAAATTACAAAATGTAAGATATAAAAAATATTATGCAATACATATTGAGTAAACATTTGTTGAGCTTGGAATTACTAAAAATACATACTAATGTTTTTAGAAATGAGATTGAGTCCTAACCCCCTCCGGCCTCGATAAATTTATCGACACCAAACACTTAAAAAATGGAATCGCTTCCATAGGTGTGCATAATGTTACATTTATAACAACACTAGCGGCCCGCTCCGGCTTCGCTCGAATAATAACCTAGATATCAACTGCAGCGCCATCTGCCGGGCTGATTTGTAAATCTAAACCTTCCAGGGCCCTACCCAAACGTATACAAAAAAAAACATTCAAATCGGTCCAGCCGTTTAGGAGGCGTTAAATAACAACGAAAAGTGGCATTGATTTTTATATATATTATAGATAAATAAAAGTTTGTATTTTTGTCCGATTTCACAGGTTTTCACGCGATAGGAAGGCGACATGGTCCCCGACGCAAGAGGAGGGTTCAAAGAGCGCGACGTCAACCTGTACAGAATTCAGCGCTGCACAGGAAGCACAACCCTTACACTGTTACAACGCTTGTGAAACCAAAATATAAAATGACACATTGAAGTGAATTAACGCAATTCTTAAATTAATTTGTTAAGAAGTGATATGATTCTTTACATATTTGCCTAAAGAAGTACCACGCCTTTACTAGTTATTCTACCGCCAAGCAGTAATGTGTAAACATTATCTGTAGTGTTCGGCTTGAAAGGCAACGTTCCCAATGAAATTACGGGGTAATTTACCCCGTAATTTCATTTAATTTATAAGTCAACATACCTGAACGATAAACCAGTGCAGTGCTACGTAATAATTTGAATTCTTCTTGTTCCAACAGCTCCGTTGCACTGGGCTATTGCTTGGCATGGCATGGATAGTGCTTGCTATGAGTCCCTTGTCTTATTCATTCTGTCATTATAATATCTATTATTAAATTAATCTGTAATTCTCGTTCCCGTTATTTTCCTATAATAAAAACATGTGAGTAATTCGAAACAATGATTTGACTGTGTTCCGAATTTCTATCCGATCCGTTCAGCCGTTCCGATGTGTTTCAACAACAAACATCCGAACTTTCGCATCTATTCTCCGAGTAATGTGTATTTGGCGCGCGGGCATGTTTACAAAATAGGTGGGGAAACGGCTCATGAAGTGTGTCCATACTTGAACATATTTATGCACACTACTCTCAAGGGCGTTCTAAGACGATTCTAGGGGTTTCATTTGTTTACAAAAAACGTGCTTTAAATCTAAACTATCAGGTAGACACTGAGCATAAGTGTTATTGGGATGTTAACTGATTTAGGAGCCACTACATCCCACATTCAAGAGTAGACATTGATAATGTATGTGTATGTTAATGTATATTAATTATAATATTATGTTAAGCATACTGCATGGGGCCTGGGAGCTCACCTCATCTTCAAAAGCCTTTCCGAGCGCTTGGTCGATGCGACGCGTGACCAAAATGCTGGCGTTTATTTGGCCCGACGAATAAGCATTGCCATTCAGCGTGGTAATGCCGCCAGCATACTGTGTACGCTTCCGATTGGTAGTGGGCTTGAACATCTTGATTATCAGTAGACCTTCATTGGTCTATGGATAATTCAGGTGTGCTTAGTGTAAGTAGTTAGATAGGTATGTCGCGTAGTGTAGTTCTCATTGTATTTTAGTTTCGTAAATAAAGGCTCTGCCCACATTTAAAAAAAAGCATACTGCATATTTTGCATATAACAATCACGATACAATAAAAAAAACTGCTTTCGATAGCATTTTTTTTTAACTTGGAACCAGTTTGACATAATATATTTGACAATTGAGTTAGTAAATTTTAATTTAATGTGTTTTAAATTAAAATAAAGACCTAATATACCTGCCAAAAATAAAGTGTACTATTTTTTTCCTGCCAAAGGACCCCAAAGTTAAGTTTGTTGGTTTTTAGGGTTTCGTACCCAAAGGGTAAAAATGGGACCCTATTACTGAGACTTAGCTGTCCGCCCGTCCGACTGTCACCAGGCTGTATCTCTAGAACGGTGATAGCTAGACATTCGACATTTTTACAAATGATGTATTTCTTTTGCCGCTATTACAACGAATACTAAAATTAAATTAAATAAATCTTTAACTTTAATAATAATAAAGGCTCGCATACAACAAACTTGATTTTTTAGCGTTTCTTGCTCGATTAGTCCGTCCCAAGCAAACTAGATGGCGCGACTAATAGAATAAAACGTGCTATCGACTTCTTCGTTAGAATCATTTAGACTTCCAAGATTCACGGTAGTAACTTCCACATCGTTGATACTCGAATGCACGGAAACACTTTTCTGTCGACAGGTGGAACTCCAGTAGATTCCTTAGTGAAACTTTTTGGGTGAAAGCCTGTCTGTAGAAACTGCGACAGTCTATGTATACGGAATTCAAAATAAAGTCAAAGAGGTTTTCGGCGTTTATTTGCTAATGGTACGAAACCCTTCGTGCGCGAGTCTCACTCGCACTTGGCCAATTTTTTATAACTTAGATTAATTTATTGAAGCCTAAGATCTGGATTGACTAATTTTTATTGGTATACAATTCAGAAAGGTCCGTATTTCATATACCTACTGCTAGTTCATAGTTAAGTCAATGCGCCAAATAAAATTTGGATGTCGTGGAGTATGTACAGTGAAGGACCACATAATAATCATGTTTTTAATTGTCGGAAACGCATGCACTAGCGCTTGAACTTTACAACTGATGGAACGGACTAAACCAATATGGCTCACTATGATTAGCCTCACTTTTCTTGCGTGGGCCGGTTTCTAGACAATATTATTCAATGCAACAAACATATAAACTTTCACATTTATTATATTAGTAGGATATAAAGGCAATCTTGCTGATGCACCAAATATGCGAAAATGAGTTATATTTACCGTTAGATTTTTTTCTTTCTATGGATCGTAATTTTATCCAGCTACGAGTACTTTTGGTGGTTCATATAAGCAATCTGTAATTTCATATTTTTTGGTTAGTAAGCGCACAATTTCGGGTCTTTAAAAAAATGTTGACTCATAGGCTGCCTCTCATTTAGCTACATTATTGCATAAACAAAATTTCTTTTCCGTGTACACAGGGTACACAGGGTAGTGTACATTCACATAAGAAATATTGCTGCGCGGTGAAAAAGTGTTCAGTTTAGACATAAAATGTATTCATGCAATGGACTTCAGCAATTTATCTTTGCTGCATCCAAAGCATATGTAAGCAACTAGCGGCCCGTTCCAACTTCGCTCGGGTAATACCTAGATACCAACTGCAGCGCCATCTACCGGAGCTGATTTGTGAATGGGGCTGATTTGTGAATGAGACGGCAGAGTTGAAACCCCATGATGGTTTTAGTAGATAGGGGCACCATTACCCATACCATGCAAGGTTAATTAGCTGATATCACCAAACTGTCTAGGTGGATATTGGGCTAATAATAATTCGAACAGTTTACCATTCATGAAGACATTAAATAAATGATTACTTTGGTTGTGGATATGTAGATTTGTAATTTTATTCAGGTATTTAAAAAAATGCTCATCTAAAAGACACATTTTCCATTCCACACTCACAAGTACTTTCCAGTTCAGAGTTTCTGGAAAACCCACGTAAATAAAAGTCGAGTTAAGACATTTCACCCTGATTTAAATCGAATAAAACAAGCATAATGTCTTGTAGAGTAAGATCCCAGAGCTGCCTATTTTCGATGAATGAAATGTGGACGATTGCGTAGAGCTAGTAAGTACTAAGAACACATGGTTACTCGCTAACTTGCTTAGACGGCCAATTTTGAGATATGGGGTAATGAAGGTACATACAAACATTACTTACTTCACGTATTTCTTAATAAGTGATTTTCACAGCTCTGGGATCTTGGACGATTGGCACTTGTCAAGTTGCACGATGTCATATAAGAAATTTTGCCGTGCCTAAAGTCCGTAAATGTTTTGCTTAAAAGCCATTTAACTTTGTCCGCTACTGTTTTTTTTTATTTCAATCCATAATTGTATTTGTGACGAATCGTTTTAAATAAATGTTGTAAAATTTTCAGAGTTTTTTGATGAGAAGTAGTTATGATTTTTTTTTCGAAAATAATCAACTTTAAACGGCTCTCCTGTAAAGTTGAAAGTCGAAATAGCATACCGTTTTTTTATTGCCGTAAAAACACACCACAATTTACACACCACATCTTCACAATCAAGGCACTTCAGAAGGCAATTTATCTAAAACCAATAAAAAAGGCATACCCAGCCTACAAAATTCCTGGAAAGTTCATGACGAAAACTTGGCTATATTGTAAGAACATTCTGGTACAAAACAAGACCCAAACAGAAAAGTAAATACTTTTCAGGACACCATCTATACATACTTCTCAGAGCACTATTCACCATCAACTTATTATGCTCAAAATAACAAGGAAAATACGTTCAAAATGAAATAGCGGAGAAAGAAAAGAGAGTTAATAAAACGCCTTCGTATAGCTAAAACCATGGGCGACAACTATCTAAGTCACCAACTGTCCAGGGCTCTAAGATCAATCCTTAAATTAATACAAGGAATATCGCTACAAATCAGTAAAAATCGCGATAATCTTAACAGAGCTAAACACGAAGTAGACTTCGATAAATACCCTTTTCAATACTCGAAAAATATTTTCAGAGAACAAAATTAAAAGCTTATCTTGACAAATGAGCAAAGTTCACTTCACTTCACTTCACGATCACTTTAAAAGCACATACGAAGTGCCTAAACGCGGGAGCTCGTACGTAGTACCAAACATCCAAAGACCTAATGATCCTCTGATAAACTTTCAAAGCACCCCACCTAGTGAAGAGGAAGTAAACTATCAAATTAAGAAGAAAACTACTAAATCAGCTCCAGCCTCTGATGGCATTCCCTACATATTGTTTAAAAAGTGTCCATCAGTTCGTAAACATATCTTAAATATATTCAGTAAGATCTGGTCAAGAAAGCAAATCCCAAAATCATTTGGAAGAGCAATTTTTGTCCTGATTCCTAAATTCAAGAAGTAACTCATCCAAAAGACACCAGACCGATAGCCCTAACCAATACAATATCATTTTTTTTTCAGTATATTGCAAACAAAAATGATCACATTTATGGTTAGCAATAGGTATTTCAGGCCCAACCACCAGAAAGGCTTCTTGCCTGGTATTTCTGGATGCCTGAAACACAATACATTACTAGCAGAAAGTTTGAAAGATGCCAGAACACATGAGAGACAAATAACAGTCTGCTGGATAGACCTAGAGAACGCATTTGGTTCCGTGCAGCATGAACTTACGATATTTGCCCTAAAATGGTATAACTTTCCTGCTGTAATTATTGACATAATTAATTCATATTATTATTGTCACTTAAAATTCGTCATAGCAGTTAACAAGGAATACTCAAATACACTTAAATATAATGTAGGACTTTTCCAAGGGTGCTGGTTATCACCAATAGTATTTAATATAGTTATAAATATTCTAGTAGACAAATTAATATACCGTGAGAAGAAATGGGGCTATCGGTTTAAAATCAACAATAAGTACACTGAGTCAATCTTAACCTTTGCGGACGACCTTGCAATACTTACACGCAATCCCAAACAGTGTCAAGAATTGTTGAATGATGTTGATGAGTTCTGTACATGGACGGAGGGAATGAGGGCAAAACCAAGTAAATGTCATTGTTTATGTCTGGGTAGACGAGATACCAAATATACTTCTTACGATCCGGGACTCTCCATAAGTGGCCAAAGAGTTGCCATAATTGCAGAGGCAGTGCCTTTCAAATTTCTTGGTAGAAAGATAGATTACAAAGGACGTACACCATCATTAGAGGTGGTTGTTGAAAATTTCATGAACAACCTCAATAAGGTAACCAACAGCCTATCAGCAATATCAAAAAAGCATGGATATATGACAACTATCTCACATCTTGTCTCACTTGGCCTTTCCTAGTATATGAAATCGGTAAAACCATCCTGGCAAAGCTAGATGCTTATGTCATAAAGATATTGAAGTCATGGTTTGAATTGGCACATCCGGCTGAACCCTCTACTTTTTTTAGGGATCACAATAGTTTTGGGCTGAAACTAAAAAAAAACATCTGAACTCTACAAACACCTAAGAGTTACAAAAACGCATGTTTTGGGAAAGTCGAAAGATGAATTAATTGCATCTCTCCCAAAAGACAAAAGCGCTTCGGACCTTGAATCTAGACTTCAATTCCACAAACAGTTTATGGCAGGTGCACAAGTAAATACAGCTGGGTTGGGTGCGAGAAAAAAAAGGGAAGACCGAGACATGGTAAAAACCTTTCTACAACAAGACGAAAATGACAGTTATAAAGTGCACGCTATGAATTTAGAAATGCAAAGGGAGTGGTTAACCATAGGTGAGTTTTGTATCCCATTAGCTCTAAAGTGTTCCCTCGCTTCTTGGCTAAGAAGCGCAAAGTTTTCACTATCCATGCCAATACATATACATAGTAAGTCATAAGTCTCTTGGCAGGAATTACATTCGAGAAAATCTAAAGATAGTATGGGTTTGTTAAACCCACTGCACTTAGTCGCCATGATGCAGAAAAATTTGAAGTGCAAAACAACTCCGCTCGGAAAGGTTCGATCCTGGACTACTCGTTATTGGAGACAGCACTCTGACAATTCAGCCACTTGGCAGTTAGTCCGACGAATTTACGCAATAGGTTGGCAAGCAGTGATGCAGTTAACGTAAAAAAATTATCACTCAAATCAAGATCCGATCCCGTGTACCATCGCATGCACCGTAGAATGTTCCGTATGCGAGCTGCTTATGAAGTTCAAATTGTAGTCTTTTATCGTGGACAAATTGTACAAATTTGACTCATTGGGATTGGACCGTTGAAGAGCGAGCCGGGCAGCACGTCCCTATGGACCTAAAATTGTTTAAATTTATTTCGAATAGTTTGGCTATGAAAAGCTCAAGAAATCAAATTGTCGTCTCGCTATTATCACAATTGCCGCATACAAAATTCTTTGTAGGTTCTCGATGGACACCTCACTGGACACCAGTCGCAGATTTTTGCCGTGCATAGGTGGGAAGCTACAAAGGAAAACACCGGAGAACCCCGTAAACGTCATCCCGATCCCGGAACAGGAGAGCTCAATCGAGTACCAGACTGCGCGCAGGACGTCAAGACCAACCAACTCGGAGACACCAAGATCGGCGAAATCTGAAGAAAACAGGGCTAGTTGTAAGCAATTGAAGTTTGTAAAATCTAGGTCATAATTTAATAATTCTAAATTTAAAAATTGAAACGTATGACCGATATAATTTTTATAATAATCAAATAGCACATTTAAAGCCAGAATGTTTGATGGTAAATTCAGAATCCTTAGCCCACTAATATCACAGTTAGTAATTAATTTATCCCAGAAGGGAATTACCAACAACCGCAAAATAAAATTGTAAACATTGCAGGAATTCCATTGTTCTCAGACCTAGAAACGGTCAAGAGCGAACCGGGCCTTCAATAATTAATTTAATTTCTTTGTACAAAAAACAGAGAAAAAAATCCTGCTCTTTAAATACTGATAACAGGTAGAGGGCACGGTACTGACCCCTTCCCAGCTTTTAAATTTTTGATAAACATTTTCTTTCCCATTTTAAGAGCTTATTTGCCACGACGGCCATCTTGAAAAACTTCAATTCAAGATAACTTGGAAACGTTTGGGCCTACCAGAAATTTGCATAGAATTTATTGTAACTATATCGTTACTTATATATAGTATATCGTAACTTAAGCGTCATATTCTATAAGATGACCTAATTTTCATCCTCCATTTCCCCCCACCTCCCCGGAAAAATTAAAATTTAGTTTCAACTTCATTCGACCATATCTCTCGAAGAAACCGGCACAGATAAAATCAACAAAGATATTCGACCTTGCAAAGCTCATATTAATCGAAATCATTGGTTTTTACTTTAAAATTGTAACTTTTTCAAAAAATTGCATTGTACTACACTCGTCATCACGGCCATTATTTCAAATTGCTGTATCTCGGGAACGGAGCGTCGGATTCGAAATCTAAAAACGGTTTCGGAGTCTACCACTGCCTGCATCATTTACGCTGGATTAAATCCCTCCCCTCCCCTAATCCTCCTCCCTGCACCCCCACCCCTCTCAACAACTATATTTTATATGTAAGTATCTTAAAACACTATTAAAATATTTACATAAATATACACACACACTCTTACAGGCCATCATTACTACCGCAGTCACTCGAGTCTTCTCACGATAATTATCACCATCAACAACACTATAAAATTGTATCTCAGGAACGGTACGTCGGATCAAAAATCGGTAAACTGTTTTGAGCTCGGCGTCACCGCCCGCACCCCCTGCACTACTCCAACCTCCTAAATTTCTGTTATTATTATTATTATTTTTCCCCATTCCCACCCTCTATTATTCCGAGTCCGCACCAACCGCCGCCCGCCGCTCACCGCCGGCCCCGCCCGCACCCCGCACCCCCCCCCCCCCACCATTTATTCACACGATTATATAAATTTCTTATCTGGTTTCTTTGAATGGAGTGTTAGATCTCGAGCGTGGGAAACCCTATTGAATCAATTAATTTTATGTTTCCTGTAGCGGATATATAGTATTGTAGATCATTATCATCATAATAAGCCACATCAGCCCATATAGTAACTCCGGAACGGGACGTCGTATTCGGAAACCGAAAACGGTGTTGGAACCTGTAGGTCTATCCGAAGATCCTTAAAACCCCCCCTCCTTATTTTCTTGAAAAAAATAAATGTAATAAATTAAATCATATTATTTAAACTCAAGATATAGCCCATTACTAACAGTCACACAAGTTGAACAACTCACTTGCATTGCATATTTTCCTCACACACATTAACTTTACCATTTATCTATAACTCGTACATTAGTCCATTCACGCATAAAATTGTTGAAGTATTCAGTTTATTATTTAAATACATATAACTATATCATATATATTATATTATAATAAGTCGAAGTGATTTTATGGGCCGCGCAGGGATGTATTCTACATGCAATGTTTGTGGTAAGAAAATACTGTCTCTTCATTATAATAAATATGGAATGTTCAAAATGCAATCAGACTTTTGACATGCAATGTATTAATCTGTCGACCGGGATCTTCGAGAAGTTGAGTGAAGAGGAACGTCAAACCTGGACCTGCCCAACCTGCATCTGTGCAAAGCCGAAATTGGGTGATGTCAGTACTCCCATCCGTACACTCAATAACACTTTCACTAATAATGTAAACACGACCCGCGGAATTTGTGGTACCAAATCCACTCCGCCTCCTCCAGGTTCGCAAATTGTCCACGAACCTACTCCATCTGACATGCTAAGTGAGATTCGTCTTATGAGGCAAGATATATTGGATGTCAAAGTACAACTTGTTTGTGTTACCACCACTTTGTCGCAGAAGATGGAAGAATTTGAACGGAGGTCGGGACAGAAAGATATTGAAATTAACACTCTTAAAGCGTCGTTAACCGATTAGATTACTAGGTGACGAGCGCAGTGAAAATAAAAAAAATTTAGAACGGCCAAAAGCGCAACTTCCGAGTAACGAGTTAAAAGATCACACTGGTTGTCTAATTTTATCATAGGTTTAATTTCGATCGTGGTGCCCTCGCTATATTTTATGGATAATTTGGTCGTACTCAACACGAATCCGACATTATTTTGTGTACCTAGCTGTGCTGTTGACTCACTAGAAGTGGAAGAAGGAAAAATAACTCTGACGTTAGCATAACATCGACGAATCATTTATTACACGTTAGGTATAATGGGAGGTTTTATTTTAATCATAACTTATTTTCCTTGAAAAAAAAACCGACTTAACATTACAATTTAGCATTAAATTGATATTACTCGACCAAATTTCATAAGAACCTATCACTAACGTCATCCGACCACTTCCCGTTAGTCATTAACTGTGATTTTAATTTAGTTATTGAAAAGAAAATTTGTGATATTAATGATAAGAGTTTACGGGGAGGTCATAAACATATATGGGGGAAAAGGGAGCACGGACAAATTTTATCGTATACTGATATTTGTGATAAACATTTTAAAATTATAGTTGATAAGTACGATTATTTATTTAATGAAATGGAGTGTATAAATAGGAATTATGTTTGTCAGTGTACAAACCATTATCAAAATATTGATAAATTCTATCTTGAGATTATAAGACTATTGCAGTTGGCCGCAGCCGAGAGTTCTAATGTTAAGTATAATAAAAAACATGATAGGGTGGGTGATCGGGTGAAATTTTCACGTCAGACACGCGCACGCGAAGGCACGGCAGATGTTTGCGATGTGGGTTCTGTGTGGACGGCCGCGGTCGAGGTATCACTACGAGAACATGACTGCTTCTCGCAGGGAGTACAAGGCCGCGCTTAGGTATGTTTTGAGAAACCAAGAAAAAATTAAAATGGATATGCTGGCACGACATCACGCAAATAATAATTTCCCTGAATTTAAACTTAGAATTTGAACGTTAAGAGTAGTATGCCGGTTAGAATTTGAACGTTAAGAGTAGTATGCCGGTTAGAGTGCAGGATGAAACTGGTAAAAAAAATATTGCGAATTTATTTTAAAATCATTTTAATATCGACAACAAAAAGCGTAGTCATAAAGTTCCTAGGTCTTGTCGGGGCCCGGAGCCTCACCACGTGACAGTGAAACCGGAGCAAATTGAAACGATTCTGAGGAACATGAAACGTGGTAAGTCTCCAAGTCACGACGGCCTCAGCATAGAGCATTTGTTGTTTGCGGGTCAGCATATCTGTCACGTGCTTGCGCGGCTTTTTAATCTCTGCGTAAAGCATGGCTACCTACCATGTGAACTCATTAGAACTATAGTTGTTCCAGTAGTTAAGAATAAAACGGGTGATGTGTCGAGCGTGGCTAACTACAGGCCCATTTCACTGGCCACGATTGTGGCCAAGGTGCTTGATAGAGTTATACATATGCATGTCAGTGGAGCCAAATAGACGACGGACAGTTTGGTTTTCGCCAGCATGTATCTACTGACATGGCCATATTTTCCTTGAAACAAGTTGTCAAATACTACACAGACCACGATACTACAGTATATGCTTGTTTCATGGACTTGAGTCGTGCTTTCGACTGTATCGATCATGGAGTGTTATGGCATAAAATGCACAAAGCAGATGTGCCGTCTGAGGTTGTTGACCTGCTGGCTTACTGGTACGGCCACCAGGTCAACAACGTCAGATGGGACTCTGAGATGTCCGACGATTACCGACTGTCCTGTGGAGTGAGACAAGGAGGGCTGACCTCTCCCGACCTGTTTAATCTGTACGTAAATGAGCTGCTCGAGGAGCTGAGCAGCACTCCCGTGGGGCTCAGATTAGATGGCCGATATGTCAACAATCTGAGCTACGCAGATGATATGGTGTTGGTCAGTCCCTCAATTAAAGGTTTGCGTAAGCTCGTAGCTGTCTGTGAAGGATATACACACAGCTTAAATTATAATACCAAAAAGACTGAGATGATGATATTCAGGTCGGGTAGGGGTCCACAGAACGTGCCGTCTGTGAGACTTAGTGGCCAGCCGGTGGCCATAGTGGACCGTTTCAAGTACCTTGGGCACATCGTAACACCAAGTTTATCAGACAATGAAGACTTGGAAAGACAGAGAAGATCTCTCTGTGTGACTACAAAATTTTCTGGCTATCATGTTACTGACTAGTAACATGATAGCCCGAAAATTTTGTAGGGCGGCGCCTGACGTGAAAATTACACTGTTTAGATCCTTTTGTTAGTCTTTCTATACGTGTCAACTCTGGACCAGGTACACCCAGAAGGCACATAGCGCGTTACGTGTGGCCTACAATAACATTGTCAGGCTCCTGATGGGCCTGAAACGGTATTGCAGCGCCTCCATGATGTATACGGAATGGCGAGTAGATTCCTTTAACGCTATTCAACGCAAACGAATAGCGTCATTTATGTCCAGAGTTGACTCGTGTAAAAATACTATTGTCAAAAGCCTCGCAGACCGATTGCATCTAACTGCAACGTACAAACGTTGGGTGGCTATAACCACCTAACTTGCGTTTATTTTTAATATGACAAATAATTATTTAATAGTATTAAGAAGGTGACGAATTTTATTTCATTTTATTGTTATTTGTAATTTGTAATATGGAACACTGTTTCTGAAATAAATGAATGTTATTATTATTATAAAATAGATTACTTTGTTAAAGATAGTAACGTAGGGAAGGGAAATATGTCAAAATTAGAGTCTTGTAATAAGGTAAAATGATAGGTATTTAAAACTTTTGACATTGTTTGTACTCATGTAGTATCTGTATTAATTAATTGTTAATTTGTCATAGACAGCTTTCATAGACAATTTGTCATTTTTACAGCTGCATTAAATTGACAAGGCCCCTTTACAGCTGGTGTATACATTTTGTCATTGTTATTTTATCTTATTTTGTACACAGATTCTTTGCCTTTTTGTGAATGACGTTACCAAGTGTTCTAATGAATTTATGGTTCGAATATATGAATTGAATTGAATCTGATTAAGCATCAAACATCCATACATTGATATCTATACTTATAATAAAACTGTAGCGGGTCAAATTCTGTACATTGAAGATATTTTGAAAAAAAATTTTGGAGGCACTCCATAGTCGATACTGATGGCAAAACTGTATTTTTTTTCTTTCATGTCTGTCTGTCTGTCTGTCTGTCTTTCTGTATAGGGAACTCTCATCACGCCGAAACTACTGATTCAATTCAAATGAAACTTGACATGATTTAAGATTATACTAAGTAGATGGTAGCTGTCTACTTTTAATTCCCAGATTCTGCACGATTTTCTTGCAGGAAGGGGTGAAAGTGTATTTGGTTGTAACTCATGTTTGCGTTGTTCAATTTCGTTAATTCTTATTTGGTTAGAAAGAACAAATTTTTATTATATTTCCATCAAAATTGTAACATTGTTGGTCGTGTGGTTTGGAAATTACATAGAAATTAAATAATAACGGTAATAATAAGTTCGTTACATACTAACTTCTAAGTATACTGTGACACTGTAAACACTAGAGATGTAATGGAGGTCATTTTATCCGAACCGATTTCGGAGTCGGAGTTTTAAAATTTTATTAATCGGAGTCGGAACCGAAATCGGAGGCATAGGCAGGATTAGAAGTGTTGGCAGGAGAGATATTTTTATTGGGTATATTTTTTTTGCCAAACACGTGGGGACACGATAAACATTGACGAGCAATTGATTTAGGAAGTTAGGATTTTGTATTTCCATTTACTAACCACCACAGTAAGGGATTATCTGCAACATTTATACACCTTACCTCCGATTATTTCCGTTTCCGCTTCCGTTTTAAAATTTTTGGAACCGAAGTCTCTCGGAATCGAAGGATTAATGGTAATCGGAAGTTCTGACTTATCGGAGTCGGAGTCAAATCTTATCCCTGGCACACCGCGCTCAAATCCGTCATCCGTCATCAATATGACAAAACCTTTCTAATTTCTTTCTTTTTTTCTTTTTCCACATTAAGTATAGATGGCAGCTCAGGTACGAAACACGATCTGATATTTATTATAAAATGTGTAATGTAGTATTTGTTGTTATATAAATACATCATCTCTGAAAATAACAACTGTCTAGCTATCACCGTTCTTGAGATACAGTCTGGTGACAGACGGACGCACAAACGGACAAACAGCGAAGTCTCAGTAATAGGGTCCCGTTTTTACCATGTACATTATATTATATGGAAAACAGGGAGGCGGTTTTTTTAATATTAACAAAAACTAGATGACAAGATGTTCAAGCCCACTACCAGTCGGAATCGTGCCCAGCATGCTGGTGGCAGTACCACGCTGAAGAGCAATGTTTATGCGTTGGGCCAAATAAACGCCAGCATTTTGGTCACGCGTTGCGTCGGCCAAGCGCTTGAAAAGGCTTTTGAAGATGAGGTGAGCTCCCGGTCTTCACAGGCACTCAACCCCAAATGGCTTTAAATATAAATCCACTACCGAGGGTTGCATATTTCCACTGTTTGAGACGCTTAGCCGCTGCACTAGCCCTACTATGTGTCTCTGGAAGATGTGATGGTGCCAGAGTGATCGACGCAAGGTGCGTCCCACACTAAATCCGACTCAACTATTAAGAAAAGGTTGTTGTTTAATAATTGTCGAACTAAACCCTATGAAGGAAATAAGGCAAAATATAAAAACTACACCAGATTGTTCAAAAAAATTATCAAACTAACACAAAAAGCTCAAAACAATTACAAAATAAAAATGTCAGACAATAAATCAAAAACTACTTGGCATATTATAAATAGATTGAGAAATAACTTACCTAAAATGTCCATAGATAAAATCCAATGTAATGGTCAACTTTTGACAGACCCAAAACTAATGGCTAATGCATTTAATAACTATTTTGTTAATAAAATTACTCCATTACCTAGTTCTGGTATAAATGTGATACAAAATTTTGATAGAACTCAGAACTCAATGTTCATGGCGCCATCTACACCACATGATATTCTCAAAATCATAAATTCCTTAAAAAACACTAATAGTGTTGGATATGATGAGATATGCACAAAAATTATAAAAACTGTTAAAGAGACTATCTGTAGCCCTCTTAGTCATATAATCAATTTATGTATAAGTACAGGCACATTTCCCGAGGCCCTTAAAAAAAGTATAATCATACCTGTATTTAAAAAAGAAAATAGGGAGCACATGGAATATTACCGACCTATTGCCCTTATACCTATAATGTCAAAAATATTTGAAAAATATTTTAACCAGCAATTCATTCAGTATTTTGAAAAATACAACATACTTTGTAATGAGCAAAAAGGCTTTAGAAGAAATAAGACTATAAATATTGCTATATATGATTTTCTTAACAATGTAATGAAAAATGTTGATAATAACAATGCTATATGTACCATATATTGTGATATGACCCAGGCATTTGACTATGTCAATCATGATATTCTTCTGAGTAAATTTGAAGCCTATGGGGTTAGAGGTAATGTGCTTGACTTAGTAAAATCTTACCTAACAGACAGAAGGCAAGTAACTAAAATTACGAAGATTAATACTAAAACTAAACAGGAGGAAATATTCACCTCTAAAGAAAGAACTGTCAAATTTGGTGTGCCGCAGGGAAGTGTGTGGGGACCGTTTCAATTTATTGTCTACATAAATGATTTTCCTAAAGTAATTGAGCATCCAATGTCACTATTTGCAGATGACAGCACAATAACAATAGCATGTCAAGATAAAGCTAATTATGAGGAAGATATCAATGCCGCACTAAATTCATCTATCCATTGGTTAAACATTAATAACTTAAAAATTAATTTAAACAAAACCAATTTCATGCAATTTACTCAAACAAAAAATTACTTGAGTAACATAAACATAAATTATCAAATAAAAAAATTGCAGAAGTCACTACAACAAAATTTTTGGGCCTAACAATAGACATGAAATTGAATTGGAAGGCACATGTTGAGATTCTCTGCAAGAAGCTGGGTAGCTCGGCATATGCTCTGCATAGGCTTGCTCCAGTGGTAAAGAAAGAGGCTCTTCTTACATCTTACAATGGATTGGTGGCATCAGTCTTGAGATATGGGATCATTTTTTGGGGGAATTCAACTGATACACCCTCAGTTTTCAAAGCACAAAAACGATGCATTCGTGCTATGTTCGGGATGCAAGTTACAGATAGCTGTCGACAAGTATTCATAGACAACCAAATATTAACCCTGCCATGCCTGTACATATTTGAAGTTATGTGTTTTGTAAGGAATAATCCTCATTATTTTCCTCTATTGAGTGACAAAGTAAAACGTAACCGGCGTGATAAGTGTAGACTGCTCATAGACAAACGCAAAAAAAAGATTATGAGTGACAGCATTTTTTGTATGGCTCCTCTTTTATATAATAAGCTGCCAAATGCCATAAAAGAACTTACATAACAATGTTCAAAAGTAAACTAAAAAAATGCTTATACACAAATGCTATTATACTGTAACTGAATTTTTAAATGATAAGGAAATTAATTGGAATACTAATATTTTAGACATTGTTTAACATGAAACTTTTACAATCTTTAAACCTTATTCCATTAATATCTCAATAGATATTATTATTCCATTATGAAATTTGACATTCAACTGACATAAGACCAAATAATGATATATTGTATCATGATGAATTAGTTTGTACTGTATTACATTTTGACATTCTTTGAGTATTTACATGAATATTATAATTAACGACATTTTTGATTTTTTGATTATATACATTTATTGCACTTTATACATTCTTTGACATTCCTCACAATACATGGATGAACTGCAAGATCTACTAATGCAAGACCTTGACCCTGGATGGACATATTGATCAAACTCAAAAACACAAGACAATATCCTGATGAAACACAAGACGTTGGCGAAATTGTGCTCACCAAACATTTATCTCACACAAATATATATCACCAAATAGAAGCCAGAAATGAATCGAAGATGAAGAATCAGATGACATAAATAAAAACCAGAAATTAATAGAAGATGAGGAAGAAGAAGATTTTAATCAGCTGACTATTATTTAAAAAATTTTTTTTTTTTGTTTTTATTTAAAAATTAAGACTAACAAATTGTCTTGCCAGACATATTGCATGCCTCTCGCAGAGGCCAGTTTGTATGGGGCAACTTTTAAAATGTTTTGTATTATCTTATCTTACCTACAAACAGCAATAAAGATTTTTGTATTTGTATTTGTATTTGTATTTGCAACTTCCAAGGCTAAAAACTCATGCCGTCAGGTCTTTTGCCATCGTCACGCGTAAGACCACTCCGGTTAGAGTATGGCTGGGACATTGGCGGTGGAAAAAGCCAAAATTTTGGGTGTGAATTGTCCACCAGTATCTATTTATCTGGACGCCGTAGTCATAGCTTCTTAAATTAGTAGAGTAACTTTTTACTTGACTAGAAGTTAGTTAATTGACATGAAATGATAATAATTGAAGTCAGTTTTTGTTCTTTCGGATATTATTTCAATCCAAATACAGTACTAAATTTAGTGTTCAACAAGCTTCGGTGACCAAAGCAGACCGTTGTTTTTCTAAAATTGAATAAAATGTTATCTTACTACTAAGTATTATATGTATATTATGTAAAGGTTTAATTTGGTTAAAATTTGAAACACACATAGTTTATAGTCTCATATACTACATATCATCTCGGAAAAAGCATGGGCCCTAACCTTTGATGAAACTAAGTAAACGAAGATAAGGTACGCTCTAATATAAATACAGCATAATGTGGCAAAAATCTCACACAAGTATACGCAATGTGCACACAGCTTCACTTGCATCGTGAGAGACGTTTGAATGAATGACAAAGACATCATGACAAGTAGGCAGTAGGTGCAAATAAGATAGCTATACATCACATTTGTTTAGATATTTTTTTCGACAAGAATAGAAAGACATACAAATGCACTGGCGTGAAAGAGACAAAATAGCCGCAACTAATATATCGCTGATCGTGTTGCACTCTTACGCTGTATGTATATCTGTCTCTTTTTAGAAATGGCCAATTGTAAAATTGTTTACACCAGAAAAATAATTTTAGATGTAATAATCATTGAACTGTTATGGAAATAATTAAAGATTTTGTATACTTACGCATGAATAGTGATACCATGGAACTTGTTCTTGGTCTTTGAACTGTTTGTGCACCTTGCAAAAGCAGAATAAGACATTATTACGGCTCATATCGGATTTTTTTGAATTCTAAGCGAACGTCCACTCAACTTGTGGCTCCTGTTGCGACTGCGACTCAATCAGGAGACGTCACCTGATTTTACATTGCCATCGTAGATGAGCGCGTGCCGCTTCTTAGTGTTTTAAGAATTCAATGGCCCTAACGAAACAAATATTAACGACATAACGACATTACCAATTAGATTGACATTTGAAACACACATTATGGTCTTAGAGTCTGGCTTAGAGCCTAAAATATCACATCGGCTAATAAGTCTATCACCTGCTTAGGCTATCATCCTGTAAAAATGTATAAGTGGGTAGGTAAGTATCAGATTACGCACGTCAGCTACAGACTCTTCGTAATGTATCCTATAAAAATCCTACAAACTTAATACTACGGCTTTGTTCGATACTCCACAACCTTACTACGAGTATGTTTGATGTTGCTAAAATATAAAATTTGAAGTTGCTAAACTCGAATAAATATATTTTTGTGTGGAAAAACAAATTCACACGGTTTGTGTAATGGCCACCCATCCAAATATTTTTACGTAAGTACTACTAAATAATGTTCTAATAATGTCGCAAGATCAACGTACGCGAACGAAGTAGCGGGTTCAGCTAGTTTATAATATTAGTCGGATTTATGGAAAGCGCATGCAAGCACATTAATACGTTCGGTAATTTCAACAAGAGGATACTTCCTTATGTTATTATGTTCTGAAACAGTATTGGATCGTTACTTGAAACGTTCTATAGTATTTAACATTATCCGTAATATTGTGTTTTTAAATTATATTGAAAGTGAAAAATGTTTGCGTTTAAATTTTTGTTTGTCGTGTGCTACTTAACAAATAGTGTGATGTCCGATTATAGATATGAGTGTAACAATGATTTTTTTAAATTTGATAAACCAATCACAAATATGACTGAGTATTGTTTTGGTAAAATTAAGCCATGTTTAGTAAAATGCTGCAAAATGAACGAAGTATACAACGTAAAAACACAAGAACACGGAACAGAGGGTGTTCCCACTTGTACTGATTGGAAAAGTTTGAAAATAACTCCAAATTTTACGATAATTAACATTTATTTGGAAGATAATGATACTTTGTCCGAGAAAAAGTTTCTGACTGATTTCGATTTGGTTGAAAACAAATTGTTTCAGGATAAATCATGTTTATTTGAGAGTTTAGGTATAACCCCTTATATTCTGGAGGTAAGTTTGGAAAATATTAACGAGAGTACTGTAAATTCTGCGTAGTAGGTAGGGTGCTTCATTGTTATTCAAGAAGATTTAGGTAGATTATTAGTTTAGTAAGATCCATTGTACTTACGTTTTTCGCAAATTTCAACAAACTATGAAAAATACCTATTATGATTTATCATATTGTCATTTTTACTCAACAAGTTATTTGCTAATTTTTACTTGAGTTCGTTATTTCTAATGTTTTAATTATTATAATTGACTAGTGTGTAATAGTAAATCTTATACCTTTAAACGAGCAATTCTTTTACCTATATAAATATGTATATATATACCTATAGAATCTGAATCTCGGAAGCGGCTCGAACGATTTTCATTAAATTGTGTATGCAGGGGGTTTGGGGGACGATAAATCGATCTAACTAGGTTTCATTTTTAATAAACGCATATTATGCGCGTTTTTAGACAACGAAAAACTATCACATTAGACATTGGAATGCGAAGGTAAATTTCGCCACGTGACACGACAGCATAATTGGCTCAGACGGGAAGTCGGGCGTTCGTGGCGGTCACGAATTAGTAGCTGCGGGTTCGAATCCAGACGGCTTCTATTTTATTTTTCATGTTTTTTTTAAAGAAAATCTAAGAGTATCTAAGTATTTTTAGGATTTAAACCGAGCAAAGCTCGGTGACCCAGGTACTTATGATATAAGTGCGGTAAGTTGATAATTACAGCCGAGGCTTTATTGCTAGCTCGAGCCGAAGGCGAGAGCTATAATTTAGCAGAGGTTGTAATTATCAAAGCGCACGTATGTCATACCGCGTTTTATAACATATTTGCGAGGAAATAAACAAAACTCTGACGACATTTTCAAATAAAAACAATACAGCGAAAAAAAAGGCGCGGAATAATATTTACTTACTTGATCACAGATCACAGCACAGAGTAAATAATCACTATGGATCACAGATTAGCAATGCGCGCGCATCGGCGCCTTTTTTTAAGCAACGGCACAGAACTAGCCGGTATGCCATTAGTAATAAAGTAAGTTAATATTTTTGTGTTTTGTTACAGAAAAATTAAAGTAATTTAGGGTCAAAATTAATTAAATTAACGAATCAAATAATTCTTTATTATATTTGACCTCTCAAAGTTAATTTTATTCATAAAATGTTGACCACACTTTTTTGACATAAAAACTTTTTATTAAGATTTAAAAAGGTACTGTTCGTTTTAGACGGAGCATATCTCTCTACCTATTCTGTGGACGGAGCATTTTGAAACCGCGCGTTTTACATTACACATTACAGCATAAGTACGTAATAAGATACATTACGATACAGAAATTGGATTGAAAGATACCCTTTACGAGCAAATATGTTATAAATATACTTACATTATTTCGTGATATTATCAGTTTTATTGTTTTATATGAACTTTAGGAAACTTTCTAATTACCTACCATAAAATTTATAAGTCTTAATAACTAGTAATCTACTAATAACGGATTGACGCTTCATCTATTGCTGAATAGGATTCTTTGATGTGTTTCATATTTGTATGTGTTTAAGTTAAATAAATGAAAAATATAAAAGGCACGGTAATTACGCTGCGAACACTAAACTGGAGAATCACCGAACAATACTGTTTGATCGAGCTGGAAGAGCTGGTCAACAAGTTGCGATGAGATATTATAGGACTATCAGAAGTCCGAAGAGAGGACACGATAATGCTCAATTCCGGCAACTTCTTTAACTACCGGGGAGGGCGACCAGCAATCCCAACATGGTGTCGTATTTTTCGTCCACGTGATCAAAAGCGTTTTGAACGCGGTGGTATACCTTGTATATATGGGTGAACACAGGAGGTCCAGGGAATTTTTGTCAACTGATTTGATGTTGGGGGTCAGATCATTCACTTTGTTTATTATATTTCTTTTGAATCTAGACGTATGTCGCAAACAAAAAATGCACATTAGACAAAAACTGTCATGAGTTTTAGTTAATCACTTAGAACAGTATTTATATCGCCACCCAAAGTTCCGTAGTCCAAGTACCAAACGTTTAGTTTGGATTAAATACGCTAAAATTGATAGAGTGAATGGCCAGGGCGAAGGTCCCAGGGCCAAAGGAATCACTTTGTTGACAGCCATCGAAGCTAGGGCCTATCTTATCCGGGTCTACATGTGGTAGCATAACAATTTTTGTACTAATTTAAGCAGGCACAACGTTTTTAGGACTAATCATAATTTACCATAACAACTAAACGCATAACTGTTTTCGCATAAGCTTAACTAGCATAACCATAAATATAGCATAACGATAACTTAGCATAATGTTTAAACTCATAACCATATATAGCATAAAGAAAACTTAGCATAATGTTTCGACGCATAACCATAAATAGCAAAATGTTTAAAGGCACACACTGAGAAAAGCATAACAATACTTTAACATAATGACCAACGGCATAAACTTTAAACGCCTAATTAAAAAGCAAGAGTAAAGAGCGGAATGTAGCAACATTATTTAATTAAAATACGTGGGAGTGTAAACTACGAGTGGGTACTCTGACAACAGTATTTATTATTCGTAATGTAGGTAGTAATGTAGGCATAACGTTTTTAGGACTTAAACACCAACGTCCACCTAAGACATATGGTGCACTTTTTGACTCCGGGTGGGCTCCCGCCAGAAGCTCTGCGGTCAGCCCTGAGTGGAGCGAGCCATGCGAGGCCAAGCGTAGCAAAGCGGGGAGGTGGCGAGCGAAGCGAGCCGGCGACCTCCGTAGTGGAGCGCTGGTCGAGTATGGAGAAGCGACACTTGAGCTTGTGGCTTCCGCATTTTTTAAATACACTGTAGGGGTAGTAGCCACAAGACTAGCTGGAGTCGGGGTGCTCCGAGTCGGATCTGGGTCCTATGTAACCTAGTCATATATAACGTAGCCCAACAAATAATTAAAAAATGCTTAAATGCGTCTGAGCAACAATCGAATCGAATGTAGTACAATATATTTTTTTGATTAAAACACATTACGCCAAAAAACGATTATGCAAAAGTTACATTATGACACTATGTTTTATGCTACATTCATTATGACAATGTAAATTAGGGAAAAAAATATGCGAGTTAAACGGCACCTTAAAAAATTATAACAAATAAAAAAATGCCTAAAAACTATAATGCGTCTTATCAATAGTCGAATTAAATCGAAAAACATATACTTAACGCCAAAAAATATTATGCGAAAGTTGCATTATGACACTATACATTATGCTACATTCATTATGCTGCCGTCCGCAAGCTTAAATGCCGTTATCCAACATCAGGTCGATTTGGAAATTTAAATGGCACTACAATCAGAAAAAAAAATTCTATCGATCTGTGTAACCCATGTTTCTCTAGCTATGTTAGTTTTTAAGATACCAAAACTAAAAATGCCGTTAAGTCATTTTATTTTGCATGGTTCCAACGCTAAAACACAGTTAAATAACAATACTCACCTAAAAAGCCGCTAAGGTATTTTAACGATACTTTTGGCTGAAATTTTCTTTTGGTTTTCCATTACTTAATTGCCGTTAACTGACTTTTGTACGCTATAGTGCCGTTAAAGCACTTAAATGTTTTTAAACAAAGCTTCATTTATAATTTACATTGTATTTGTCCAACGCTATAAAGCCGTTATGCTTGAATACAACACAAAAATGCAGTTAAATAAACTTAACGGCTTTTTAGACTAGTAAACACGTATGCAATTTTGTAAACTTAAAACAGAAAATATCACAAAGCTACCTTAACTGTGTGATATACATTATTTATTTTTTACAATACTAGACTAAAATGCGGCTATGCCACATTACTTAACTAAAATGCCGTTACAAGTTCTTGCATTTGTAGTACGATAGTATGTGAAGGAAATTAAGTGCAGATGAATAAGATGTTTTCGTTCCCTCCAACTTGTTACGATGGCTTAAACACACATCTAGGTGAGTCAAACTAGATCTTGCATAGAAAAAAACGGAAACGATCCTTATGATACATCTTGTTCCGACTCTTCCAGTGTCATTTATACATTTTGGGACGTATAAATTATGTTCCAGTACTCGTCTTTCTTTAGATTTTAATAAAATCACAAATCTATCTAATGAAACTTTATCAGGTTTTAACAAACATACTAGAAAAGTAGAGTAATTCTCTACAAAATCGTCAAAACAAACATTCAGTTTGAAGAGTTAAAATAAAATATTATAGCCAGATGATGATAACACCATACAGTATCTGTTGAAGTTTTAAACTCCACAATCAAGTTTATAGTATGATTTCAATTCAGATAACCTGCACGTTATAAAGATTTTAAGCTAGCTGATTCAAGTGAAAATTTTAGTAACTATTTTCAAGAAATCCATTAAGCATAAGTCTAAACGTAACCATAAGTCTGGCTTTAAGAACCACAACATCATTAATAAATACCTACAGAAAACTAGCTTAAACAGTAACAGTAAGTACCATTTCAAGTTGTACAAAACATTGGCAATGCCGTTATACAGAATACAGAAAAACAAACCGAAGGCTGGTTGGAAAAGCGTAGAAGCTCAATTAATGAACCTCAAAAAACTGTCAGTATTTCCAACTCTCTGTCAAACGCGGAGACACATGATAGAAATTGGTGAATATCAGAACCTGTCTACTTTAATGTTTATGCAACGAGCACAAAGCAGTTGACAGTTTGGAAAATAAAAATTATGACTGAATCGAAGAGAAAGATCTGATGTATACAATTGGGTTGTTAACAGTGCAATGCAGTTGCAGTGCACAAAATAAAATTGACTATTATGTTCTTCTCAGTGTCATTTAGTAAATAGCAAAATCATCTACACAGAGCAAATTACGCTTTATTATTTCAAATCTGAACACAGTTTCATGAGTTGCGAACTAGTAGATCATAAAGTAAAGTTAGAGATGCAATAAAGGTAAGTTATGATTTTGACCATTTTGACGAGACAGTGTGAGTTAGCAACTCAAAGGTAAATATGAAGTTTATAGCACCAAACAATTTCGTCATTGTGCCAAATTACGCTTCAGAAAGAACAATTCAAATTAAGCCCCAGAGTTAATCTCAAAAATATGTCGCAGATGTAGATTTACTCTGATTTTAAGTTTTATTGTGATAGCTTGTGGGTACAAAAATTATTGCGTGAAAGATTATTTATATTATTTTGGTCTCCTTAATGGCAAATACTTAAAATGCCAGAAGTTATAAAACTTCGTTTCAAGTCAAAAGCAAAATGCAAAAATACCAAGCGGAAGATTAATTTAGTTCAATTCATAAGCAACATAGCGCCAACACATAAGCTATATTGTTTTGGAAGAACTTGTCGACCGACGACAAAGAATGATAATGCTAGTAAAGCAATATTTAGACTCAAGAAAAATATTTGAGTCTTAGGTATTATTAATTATTTTGTAGGAATATTTATCCAAAAGTGATTGTAACAAAAATAAAACAAAAACAATTGATCTCTATTGTAGATTCTTGAAAATCTGTGTGTTCTTGCGTTGTAAGTAAGGGCAATAAAAGTAGTATTTTAATTTTAAATTTTGTAATTTTACCTTGTAATTTTGACTTGTTTTTTTAAATTTTTATTTAGGCTTGTATTCGAAAAAGACTAACAAAAAATGCTGTTTGTTATGTTTTAAAACTAATAAATATCTAGTTTTTAATGTCATTTTTTGTTCACTTATTTCACGTAAATCATCACTTTTATTGTATTTTCTTAAATACCTTGTGATTCATGCTTAGCTTAATTGCAGTTAAAGGTAAAGGTTTTGCATTTAATCGCATTTTACTGTTGTAAATAAAAAACAAATTTATGAAGTTTGCTAGTTTTAAATGCGGTTAAATGACTTTAACCGCATTGTAATCTCGGACGTTTCATGATATAACGGCATTTTAGTTTTGGAATGATTTCAAATTCGATAGTCAAGTACCATCCAATGAAATTAAAGAAAATATCACGCTAAAATGCCGTTAAACTACTCATAACGGCATTTTAGTGGTGATTTTGAAAAGATTTAAGACAAAATTACAAGACTAGAATGCAAAAACGCTTATTACTTTTATTTCGCACACCTTAATTACTTGAAAATACTATCATTTCAAAGTGTTTACTCCGCTCCATATAAAGGTATCAAAATTATGGAAATATGTGTTCCACTTATCAAATGGCATAATTTTAAAATTTAGAAACAGTTTTCCCGCGATATCTCGAAACTACATTTTGGTACTTAACGGCATTGTAGTTTGCGGACGGCAGTATGACAAAGTAAATTAGGAACAAAAAATTATGCGTTTTAATAGGCATGCACCCATCCTACCTATGTCTATAGTAGACAATAGATATACTGATAGACGCTATCCTGGTCCATCGTCGTTATCATCAGCCGCAAGAAGTCCACTGCTGAACATAGGCCGCTCCTCTAGATTGCGCTATCTTAGCGTAAGAATGCATGCACAGTAAAATGAAATAAAGGCTACATTCATTTGGATAAATTTAGAGAATAAATTCGGAAGCCAGTTAAGAAGCAAATTAGAGACAAGCAATCCTTGCTTATGAATTTAGTATGTTAACTTACTGAATGGTATTATACTTTATTGAATGTTGAAGCGAATAAAGTCACGTTGGCGAATAAATTTCATCCTGCCTAAAAAATGTCAGTCATAGAAGTGGACTGCCGATAGAAGTGACAACTTCGAAATGTTTGTAATAATAAATAATTATTAAAATAGGTAGTTAAAAAACTAAAAAAGACGCTTTTGCATTTCAAATAGCCAATCCTTGGAACGGCCCCCATTTTGGATTTAGGTTACGTGATTATTTTTTTCGTGTCCCATTCAGCAAACCCTTTCATTTAATACCCATATCATGGTGCATTTGAAATAGCCAATCCGCTATCTTGGACGTCCACGATTGTTAGATTTTAGTCACGTGACTATTTTTTTTTCGTATTCCTGACAGCAAACCAACCGACAGAAGACTGGGAAGTGGGTCAAATTTAAATTTCAAGATTTTCTTACATACATAGTTAGTTACAAGTGAAGCTAATGGGGAGGCCGCCATATTGGATTTGTAATGACGTTTCTTAGCTAGTCATATTGTCATCAGAACTCAGAGCGTGTGCAAAATTTCATCCTCATCGAAGACCGGGAAGTGGGTCAAATTAAAATTCCAAGATTACATACATAGTTACAAGTGAAGCTAATAAAAGCGTGTTAAAATAACCTGCCTGTAGGCACTTGAATAATTTGAATCGATTCAAATTTTGTAACAGTAATAATAACGACTTGGTACCTATCGTATATAACGTTTTTCCAGTCAGAATGTATATTTGGTTGTAACTCATGTTTGAGTTGTCCAATTTCGTAGTTTTTTTTGTTAGAAAGAACACAGTTTTAATTTAGCCCTGTCAAAATTTGAATATTATCGGTCGAGTGGTTTGGAAATTAGACAGAAATTAAATAACAACGACACGCCCGGCGCGTTCGGTACATACTAACTTCTAAGTATTCTGTGTATCACAGACGATCCAAAGGATTACACAGAACGTGCGAACGTGATCGCGTCGGCGTCGGCGCGGCGCGGCGTCGCGTCGTCTTGAATAAAAATATACCTATTTATCATAAATATTTTTTATTGAAAAACTAACATTCACTCAACAACGACACTCGGTTATAACCGATTTCAAAAAAGGAGGATGTTCTCAATCCGGTTGCATATTTTTTTTTGTATATGTTACGCGATAACTCCGCTAATTGTGAATTGATTTTGATGATTATTTTTAGGGTTACCCTATTACTGAGACTTGGCTGTCCGTCCGTCCGTCCGTCCGCTTGTCACCAGGCTGTATATCAAGAACGTTGATAGCTAGACAGCTGAAATTTTCACAGATGATGTATTTCTATTGCCACTATAACAAAAATTTAAGCAAATTTTTGCCTGTCTGCGGAAATTGCGATGTAGGTATACGGAATTCCGAATAAAACCAAAAAGGTTTTTGCCGTTTATTTGCTAATGATACGGAACCATTCGTACAGGAATCTCACTCGCACTTGGCCGATTTTATTTTCTTCGGTAGAGAATACTTCAGAGGTGAGCCCATATATCGAAAACAAGGAGGTGGTTTTTGAAACTGAAACTAAAATTTGCCTAGATATCTCTTTTTTTTTTAAATAATGAGTGACGAGACGATCAGGACATGTACCTGATGGTAAGCAACATGCCTGCCACATAACAGCACAGTGACACGCAGTTTCTTTTTTTTATATTTTTCTGTTCAAATCTTAATGCGGTTCACAGAATACATCTACTTACCAAGTTTCAACAGTGTAGTTCTCATAGTTTCGGCAAAAAGTGGCTGTGACATACGGACGGACAGACAGACAGACAGACATGACGAATCTATAAGGGTTCCGTTTTTACGTTTTACGAAACCCTAAAAAATAGTTGTCTCTAAAGTCGGTTTACTGACGATAGTGACAACGTCTTAAGAAAATACTGATGGAATGGTAGCATTTTTCAAAAGAAAATTTTCGCGAATTTCGTTTCCTTTTAATGCGGTCATAGTATTTGTGTTAAGCGCCATCTAGGTAAAACATTCTGAAGCTTTTTGAAAAGCTGTTCAAAGCGCCATCTCTGAGTACATCATTGTACTAGCACAAGTACTAGCACATATCGTCGCTTTTCTAAAACATGGACAGACTCCTTGAACGTAATACACATTTCACTCACTAGATGATGCGAAAAGTAATAAAAATACTGATGGAATGGTACTGACTGAGGTAACGGCGGTAACGGCACATGACGTCATGTTTTGCGGGCGTGCAGCCGGCTTCATCGAATTATAAGACGTTATCACGTCAAAAACAGATTTATTGTCTTGTTAACGTTACCCTACCAACGGCTGTTTACGCAGAGTCAAATCATTCATTTTGGTTGTTGACAACGATCGAATACAAGACATCTATCTCGCTCTCGCTGGTTATAATTGGTGTAATTGGTATTAATCACTCTCTGTCACACTGATGCTAACCATTTTAAAATATTCATGGTTATGTAATTAGACAATATTTGAAATAATTTTAAATACAGTACTTACGCATGAAATGTAAATCCATTAGATTTATGATATAATGATAATGATACAATGATAATGATAAGAAAACTTTTTGAACGCACAGGAAAGCCTAATCTCTTATACTTATTTAAGGAAAAAACGACCGGCGTCCACCGCTTCTTGCAACCGACTAGAACGGAAAGAGTGAGCTCACTCTTCCCAACGTTGACATGATTGCGTGTGCCCTGAAGTTTGGGAAGGGGGCCCATCTTGGGTTCTACGATCTATGATTTTTTTGTTTCTTCAAAATTTTAAAAATTGGCAATGATAAACCATAAAACTAAACGGCAGTCGTGGGTAAAAATCATACCCATGAGTGACGTCACGCGAAACTTCTAAGCATTTTTTCGTAATTTTTTGTTTGTGAAACAAGAAAAAACACGTGTACCTACAATATTTTTAGCAATCTTTCTGACCGACTAATTAGGTTTTTTAGGATTGTACCCTATTTATGTTATTTAAAAGTACTTCTTGGTGGTTTTATTATAGAGTAAGATCCCAGGGCCGCCAGACATCACGTATTTTCTGACGAACGAAATGTGGACGATCGAGTAGCGTTAGTATCTACTAAGAATACATGCTTACCCGCTAGCTTGTTTAGACGGGCAATATTGAGATATAGGGTAATGAAGGTACATAAAAACATTACTTACATCACGTTTTTTCTGCTAACTGATTTTCACGTATGTTATAGCCAATATACCTAAAAATAAGGCCCCAATACTCCCAGACACTTTCCGTGGACCGTTTTGCTTAAAAAATGCTTTAAAACTCCCAAAATAATGATGTAGTCACGTAAATTTTGATACTCCATTTTTATACATGTTCGTCAGACAACTATTTTAATAAATAAAATAGGATTTCTTTTAAGTTTACAATTGATTTCTTTTCTGATTCATTCCAATAAATAATTAATAAAATGTTGTTATTTTAAGTTACGGCTGATCTAGTCTGAAGAGTTTAGCAGAGTCCGCCTGGGGAAGTACCACACTTTTGCCAAATATTCTACCGCCAAGCAGTAATGTGCAAACATTACTGTGCTCCGGTTTGAAGGGCAATGATTCCAGAGAAATTACAGGGCATAGAGACATAATATCTTAGATCTCTGGGTGACGAGCGCATTGCAGTGCTAGGTAATGATTTGGACTATCATGTTCCAATAGCTGCGTGTTACTGTGCTGTTATGTGGCAGGCATGTTGCTTACCATCAGACACATGTCCTGCTCGTCTCGTCACTCTATGCTATAAAAAAAAAAAAAAAAGATGGGCGACAGCCGATCCGTACACACCGGGTTCAAAAATAAGCGCACCATGTCATTTCGAAGTCATATGCGTAATGCCGCTTACTTAAAACGGTGAAGGAAAAACATCGTGAAGAAACCAACATGTACCTAGAATCTTTGGAAGTCATGTGTCATCCACCAACCTGCACTGGGCCAGCGTGGTGGATATGGCCTTGACTCTCTCCTTGCGAAAGAAAGCTTCGAGTCCCAGAAGTGGAAACGTTTAGTGGGCTGTTTATGCTATGCTGTTATTATACACATTTGTTAACACTATCGAGTTTATGACATTTAACTTGAAAAAGGCATTGAATTTTCCTCGTATTTATTGCTTGCAATATGAAATTCTAGAATTATAGTGGTCAAATAAGCATTTCTTTACAAGGTAATCGGTCATTACCTGATTTTGGAAGTGAAAACTTCTTTTGACGCACTACAAACAGATTTTTAGTGGGCTGTGAACTGTGAATGAAGCTCAGCGTCACGCTCGGAAATAAAAAAAATGTGCGGGTGAACTCGGGACCACTAAGCGTGCTAGACCGAGAGAGAATCAGCTGTTGCTGCTACTGTCACTGTCTTTTTTTAATTTTTTCATGGCTATGGATACTAGTCCTTCAGCCGCATCTGTTACCGTCGTGTCGCTGTGTTCAATTTATATTGTATAATATTTTTTATTATAAGTTTTTAAAATTAAAAATAAAAACATTGAAGTTTTGGATGGTTATTTCTTATTTAAGTTTTCACTTCTGCCGCTAGATTTTAAGCACATACATTAAAAAAAAACTTAGGTGATTATTTTTTAAAGATTAATAAATAATTCATAGGAGTAAATTTTAAGAGAGTGAAAGCGAAACAAAGAAAGAAAGAGAAGTCTATATATCCTAATACATATCCCATGAGCGTGGATAATGCCCTCGCGCTCCTACCCACAGCGGCATTAAATTGAGTTTAGGGGAAAATTGGGTCCTTGGATCCTTGGATGGATGAAGGATGTTTATTGCCTATAACATATTATGTGAAAATCAGTAGTCAGAAAATACGTGGGGGTAAGTAATGTTTTGATGTACCTTCATTACCCTATATCTCAAAATTGCCCGTCTAAACAAGCTAACGGGTAAGCATGTGTTCTTAGTAGATACTAACACTACTAAATCATCCACATTTCGTTCGTCAGAAAATACGTAACGACTTGCAGCCCTGGGATCTTGGACTATAGAGTTTGTAAGAAAATTTCTGTACAAAGTTCTCTAAAACTTTTTTGTTTATTTACACTGGAGATTTGTAATACTAATCTGTATTTTTACTTGCTTTGTAGAGTGGCTCACTGAAATCTCTACTGAATAGACCAGGCAGTATAGAGAAGGTGTACATATCGTTTGGGCCATTAGACTATTGCGTGGACCTTCAATATTATGATGGATTAAATGAAAGTCTTGTGGCCTATTTTCCTATGACTACAAATGACAAAGAAATATTACAAAAGAAGATATCCTTATTCAGTGGTATAAGTAAGTCTAAAATTCTCCACCTACTGTTCCGCTTTAAAATTTAAAAATGTCGTCATTTAAAACGAGTCACATATTGTAACAATTTACGTTTTTGTCAAATTTTAAGAACAAGCCAAAAAGCTTCTACACACAGAACAGGGCAGAATAGTACAAGTACAATTGACCATGGAGTCTTCCGCCTAACTAAATTGCCTTGGTTCTTTACATTATTAGTTTGAAAAATAAGAAAGCAATTTCAAAGTCAACAGTATTTTAAACTGGCGGTCAAAGCTCCTACAGCTCAACTGTAGTAGTTATGAACTTGCATTTGCTCCACATTTGCTCTCTCTCTCTCTTAACCATTAGAAAACCGGATGTTCGAGACAAAGTTGAAATTGCACGATAAATTTGTCCAAAGTTGACATATATACAAGCTGGATTTATTTAAGCTGAAAGTAAAAATTTGAAATGAAATACTAATCTGCTTCGCAAATTACACAATAAGTCATATGCAAATGTAAATTTTAAAGGTCTTAATCCAAGAAATAGTGCACCAATACCCTCTGCCAATGATATAGATAGTAAAATGATTAGGTAATTCACAAAAATGAAATATTACATTCATACATTTTACGAACGGTAACAATTAATTATTCAAAGAACAAGCCTTACTCAATATGGGTACAGCACCTGATTGGACGACTATTTTTATGGACACGTATGAAAAGCACTATAAAATCCCAGAGGATGTGGGTACGATGTAGCTACGAAAAGCAATAGTCCTTGTAGAACTTACCGTACCATGGGAAATGACATAATATACCAAAAGGGCACGCGATGAAAACAAATAAGTATTACGACCTTCTAAATGAATTTAAAAAAACGGCTTTGTAGTTAATTTATACACTATAGAAGTAGGAGCGAGAGGTATACCAGCAAAATCTCTCTATAACCTGCTGAAAGACCTTGGTTTGTCCAGAGGTGCAGTAAGTTCTATACAAGAACGAGTATCTAAAGCTGCACTAGTAGGTTCATGTCAGATTTGGCTGGGCGGAGAGAGAAACACGAGTAATGAAGGTGGGTGTTGATGTAGGTCGGAAAGGGGCCCCTTAAACCTACAGCCGTGTCACAAGTCTCGGGATCTACTCGGGATTTCTCTCTCTCTCTGCCACACGATGGACCTGGCACCCGCACGGTGAATCCATGGAATGCTAAGAAATTCGTCTCTCTATCTATGTTCAGCCGTAACGTAGCTTTTTTGTCGACTTACACTAAGGATCAAATCGAATTTTTGCACCTCTGAATATTTGTCCAAGTACAGATATACCTACTAGTTTGTCATCATCACTAGCCTCTCAACGTCGGATGGGTACATATGTCTTACTATTTTTTTTCGCATAGATACCGGATGATTACATATGTCTTACAAAACCGGTTTCGATTTTTTTCTGCTTTCGGACCTTATTTTGTTCAGGCAAAGGTTTATTTTCCCATAACTGTTTTATTCACATAAGACCTATTGGATAGGGCTTCAAAATGAGCCCGATAACGGCATCCACTTGAAACAAATTTCTCGGAATATCGGCAGTATAAACGGGCCGGTCCGGGCGCCATGACACCCGCGCGTGATTTACGACGTCGTTCAGTGAAGTGGTGATTATTTGTGTAAATTATGGTGTTTTGTGTTTATATTTTGGTAAGTGGCTTATTTTAATACATTTTAGGGCCCTTTAGCTATCTGTTTTACTATTAAAATGTAAATAATGTTTTTTAGATTTTTGACACCTAAGATCGGAATGAGCCATATGGCTTACGAAAATGGCGGCCATTTTTCAATTGTCGTTCCTCACATTTTGCCTAATTGAGTATAGATTATTTTAATTATCGGTTCTACTAGTATTTTAATAAGATTCCTGAATATATTCTCTATCGATCGGTATATAAATATAAGGCCTAAATACCTAAATCGTACCACACGAAATGTTTTGTCCGGTCCGGTCCGAAACGGCACGCAATTTTTGTTCTGTTAGGTATTTTCAAAGTCGAAAATATCAAAATATAAGTATGAAAGCATATACTTTTTAGTTTCGATTTATAAGGGGTAGATATCACTGTTTATAAAAATCATAACAACCTATACATAAAACAATATACTTTCTTCACAAACACCCACTTTTTCAAAAGTGTAACTTTTTTCGACTTCGGGTGTAAAGAAAAATCTGTGTAAAATTAAGTAAAAATATAATACAGAACAATTATATATCGTTTTGTAGCTTATTTCAATAGCTTTATGATAAAGTAGCTCAAAGCATCCTAGATCGAACTAATCGATCACTAGGTATAAAATAATGCGCATGGTGCGCACGCCGCGCGCAGAAAAGTGAAAAATTCAAACCCCGCCGATCCGAGGGTGCTTTTGAATTTCTAGTACCTCCGATTTTGAAGGGCTAGCTGATTGAATGGCTTTAACGGAGAAGGAAACCATTTGATAGAAGACCAGTGGGTTCCAAGAAAGATATATTTAAGCGACGTATCGACGTTAATCATCCACCGAACCCCATTTGGCCAGTTTGGTGGATTATAGATTATAGCCTATAGATTATAGTCCCAGCAGTAGGAACATTAAGTAGTGGACTGCTTATGCTAACGAGATTTGTTGTCTTTTTTCTAGCGCTAGTAATATCACTTACGTTCATGGTTCCTGCGTTGTTGGTGTACTGCGTGCTTCCTGAACGACGAAACTTGGCCGGGACGATGTTCATGGCTTACTTATGTTCCCTCTTTTCTTCAATCATGTCAAAAGTTATTTTGTTCTTTTTCAAGGGACTGGTAAACCTCAACTGTCAAATATTAGGTAAGTAATTTTTTATATCATAGATTTTTTTTCAAATTGCCCACAGATGACACTGTTAAGCGCAAAATAATTTGATTATGCAAATGCTTGTGGCCGGTGGTTTAGAAATCATAAAACTTTCCAGTAATTAACGCGAACTGATGGAAAAGATTTCAACCGGTGGTCGCATTTCGGAGGCGGTGGAATTCGACACATACAGTGAGCTAAAAATATTAAGCGTACAGTGTATGCCGGTAGAAAACGTCTTCACGTTTAATGTTAGGTATTGCACAGCCGACAAAATGTACGATGAGAAATAAATATCTTGCATGTTATAGCAAGAATATGGAATTTGATGGAATTCGTCGAGCCAGTAACGCTACTTCCTATACTTAACCTGAAATCGTTAAGGCAATATTTTTCCATTGGTACAACTATCTCTCTGAATATTTTGTTTCCAAGTCAAATCTAACACATTTTTATAAATAACAGCAACTGTTATAGGTATCCAATAAAGCAAAGAAATATAGTTAATACTTGTTCATAATGTTATTCTGTTCCTATAAATACATATTTGGATTTTGTGTAGAACTTGGCACTCATTTAGATCTCCATTCTTTTTGCGACGAAGCCCACAGCCAAGCATAATATTTGTATTGAACTTGGCTCTTTTTTCACATTTATGTTTTTGGTGGGATAAATGTATTTTTACTATCAGCATCTATGGTTTTACACTCGCAGGTCCCGTTATTTTCTTGTGATAAAAAGTAACCAATATGTAATCTGTATATCTATCTATACTAAATATAAAAATGAATTGCTGTTCGTGGGTCCGCCAAAACTCGACAACGGCTGGAGCGATTTGGCTGATTTTGGTTTTGAAATGTTTGTCGTAGCTAAGGGAAAGCTTAAATGGTGAGAAAATATTATTGAAAACTTGGGAAGAAGATAGTAAAAACAACAAGTCTGGAATCCAAGGTACAGTGTGAGCTATGTTCCCGTTATTTTAGAGGCCAAAAAGGGGTCAAAATTTACCGGGCTAAATCCCACAACAAATTACAAATTCCGCTTTCGGCTCCGATTACGGGTCAGCCGACCACAAGTGGCAGTTCCGTGAGCGCTGCTACGCCTTCCCAACCTTTTTGGGAAGTGTTGAGCTCACTCAAAAATTCATTTCCGGTCCTTAAGCGCATCCCGCGTGGTGCTCGTGTTTTGGTGGCTCAAAGTTTATCATTAGTTATCAAAAGTGTTCTTTCGCAAAATTCGAAAGATGTCTGGGAACATTTACTGAGTTTCCCATACAGTGTGCTTTATGTACCTTTAAAACCGTCGAACAAAAAGTCCCTTACCACTAGGGTAAAGGAGAACTGCGTAAAGTACACTGCTTCCGTGGAAAACCCTTTAGATTTGAGTAGTTTTATTCCGCCTAAGCAGCGGAATAACCAAAATTCTAAAAGTAGTGATGATTCGGCTATAATTAAGATTGTAGAGAACAAAATTAGCGATGGCGACATCAAAGGCGCTGCACGTATTTTGTTTTCCAGTGACATCATTGCGCCGAACACACCACACACCATTCAGTCACTTCGTGACAAACATCCACCCGCAACAGCTAATCTCCACCTCCCTGTTCCACCACAATCAGATAACGTCACTATTGAGGCCACATCGCAAGAGGTTTCGGCTGCGATTACATCTTTCTTGAGTGGCTCAGCTGGAGGCCTAGATGGCCTGACACCTCAACATCTAAAAGATCTTCTATCTTTTAGCTCTGGTGAGGTAGCAGAGTCCCTCTTGAGAGATCTAACCTCTTTAGTTAACCTCATGTTATTTGGTCGAGTCAGTAGTGACATTGTCGAAGTTTTGTACGGCGCCAATTTGTGCGCACTTTCCAAAAAAGATGGTGGGATCAGACCAATTGCTGTCGGCACCACATATCGTCGCCTTGCTGCCAAGGTGGGTTGTAGGAAAAAGGTTGCTCTTTTGAGCTCCATTTTCCAATACAACTCGATTTTGGTTCGCGGGGTGGATGTGAGGCTGCCGTTCATTCTGTCCGGACCTTCCTTTACCAAAATTGGGGAGAGGTGCTGTTAAAGGTGGACGTCAAAAACGCCTTTAATTCGGTTGATCGAGGAGCCTTGTTGGCCCAAGTGAAGGATAAAATTCCTGACCTGTACAATTTTCTTTGGCAATGTTATGGCGAGCCCACAAATTGACTTATCAAAACAATCATATGTTATCCTCCGTCGGCTGTCAACAAGGTGATCCCTTCGGCTCTGCGACCTTTGCCTTGGCCATTCACCCTATCATTCAACGTCTCCAGTCCAAACTAAACGTTTGGTACTTGGACGACGGAACTTTGGGGGGCGATGTGAATACTGTTCTAACTGATTTACAAAAACTCATAGACGGTTTTCGTCTGATTGGTTTAGAACTAAATTTTTCAAAATGCGAACTTTTCGTTTGCGACACATGTCCAGATAAAGATTCGATAATACAGAAATTTAATGATCTGGCCCCCAACATCAAATCAGTTGACAAATGTTCCCTGCGCCTCCTGGGTTCTCCGATTTTAGAAGAGTCGTTACCATCTTTTGTCGAAGAAAAAATTCAAAATTTCACGAGAGCCTCCGATAGGCTACTCAAAGTAAACGCCCATATGGCGTTTACAATTATTCGGCAATGTTTATTTGTTCCGAAATTTATGTACGCTTTACGGTGTAGTCCACTGTGGAAACATGGTGAGCTCCTTGGGAGCTTAGACAATGTCGTAAAGGAACCTCTAATATCGGTGTTGAGTGTGGATCTGAGTGGGAGGGCCTGGTCACAAGCCTCACTACCCATACGGTTGGGAGGCCTAGGGGTCCGCCAAATTTCAAGTGTAGCTTTACCGGCATTCTTGTCCTCAGTTCATAGTACTCAAAATCTAATAGACAAAATTCTCGCACCCTCTTTAGGCCATTCGGAATATTCTGATGTAGTAGTAGCTAATTTGTGCGAGGCTAAGAATGCTTGGAGGCTGGCTTGTCCAAACAACGATTTCCCCAGATGTCTGTCATCTCAGAGACAGTGGGATCGACCGATCTGCGATCTAGCACGGAACTCTCTTCTCGATACGTGTCCTAGTATCGCGGATCGTGCTCGTATCCTTGCTGTGTCTGTGTGGGAATCGGGCCTTTGGTTACAAGCTTTGCCATCTTTCAATACCGGTAGCCTATTAGATCCAACTGCATTTCGTCTAGCTGTTAGCTTGCGCTTGGGTGCGAGGTGCTATGAAGCCCATCGCTGCCATTGTGGTACTGCCGTCGACCAACTCGGTCACCACGGTCTCTCTTGCTCGAAAAGCGCAGGTCGTATTGGCCGCCACGCCAGCCTGAACGACATCATACGCCGGGCTTTTTCCACCGCCAATGTCCCAGCCATACTCGAACCGAGTGGGCTTGCGCGTGACGATGGCAAAAGACCTGACGGCATGACTGTTGTGCCTTGGAAGTTGGGTCGGCCCCTAGTATGGGACGCAACTTGCGTCGATACTCTGGCACCATCACATCTTCCAGAGACGCATTGTAAGGCTGGTGCAGCGGCTAATTCAGCTGAGCGACTCAAACGGCGCAAATATGCAACCCTCGGAAGAGGTTACATATTTGAGCCCTTTGGGGTTGAGACATTGGGTCCGTGGGGGCCGGGAGCTCACCTCATCTTCAAAAGCCTTTCCGAACGCTTGGTCGATGCGACGCGTGACCAAAATGCTGGCGTTTATTTGGCCCAACGCATAAGCATTGCCATTCAGCGTGGTAATGCCGCCAGCATGCTGGGTACGCTTCCGATTGGTAGTGGGCTTGAACATCTTGATTATCTGTAGACCTTCATTGGTCTATGGATAATTCAGGTGTGCTTAGTGTAAGTAGTTGTTAGGTATGTAGCGTAGTGTAGTTCTCATTGTATTTTAGTTTTGTTAATAAAGGCTCTGCCCTATTAAAAAAACAACAGTTTCATATTCTCATACAAACTATTCTACATAATTTTCAGTCAAACATTTGACGTTACCAAACATTTTTTTTTTTTTTCGAGAGTTTTAATCAAAGAGTATAATACAAATAAAGAGTATTTTTATAAGTTTTTTAAGTGAAACCTTTTGGCGAGCGAACAATTTTTCTGGTGAACTCGGGATGCTAGAGCGAGAAAGATAATACCTATAAGTGCGCCAGAGCGAGAAAGATAACATAGTTAACTGTTCTTCGCTGTTGTGCTCCTGTGTTTAGTATATTTAATTGTGTTTTTTATCACGACATTAACTTCTTGGTACTTACCACATTAATTGAACCTGTCACGAAATATTAAATTTGCATTTCACATCCATTGCAAAAAGTTTCGGTTGTAAATACCTTTTAAATAAATAAATACTTACACAAATACTAAATTTGCGATGCAAACGCTATTTTAAGCCCGCGTAATAATTTGTTGAAGTGAAAACTTCTGTAGGCGCACCTAGACAGATTTTTCGTGGGCTGTGATTTGAATTCTAGCGTCACGCTCGGGTATGATAAGAAATCTTCGGGTAAACTCGGGACCATGACTATTGGCAATCTAGAAAGGCGTCAGCCAATGGGAAATGCTGAAAGGGCGTGGCCTGGCCATCATGGCATAGCCATCTAGAAATGCATCAGCCAATGGGAAATGCTGACGCACTTCTAGATGACCATGCCATGATGGCGAGGCCACGCCCTCCGGTTACATCAATACATCGATCTAACTAGGTTTCATTAAAAAAAAGCGTTTTTAGACAATGAAAAACTGTCACATTAGACATTAGAATGCCAAGGTAAATTTCGCCGCGTGACGCGACAGCATAATTGGCTCAGACGGGAAGTCGGGCGTTTGTGGCGGTCACGAATTAATAGCTGCGGGTTCGAATCCAGACGGCTTCTCTTTTTTTTCAAGTATTCTTTTTTTTTAAGAAAATCTAAGAGTATCTAAGTATTTTCAGTATTTAAACCGAGCAAAGCTCGGTTACCCAGGTACTGTACATATAATACGTGCATAAAATAGCATAGAAACACGGATTTTTTAAGATTTATAATGAAATGACACACATAAATGTTTTGCGCTTACACTGCAAACGCTGACTGAACCCTATGAGTTAGATCAAAATAATGTTAGTACAGCGGTATACTCCTTCAAAAGGTCTACAAAAAGTCTGCAATAGTAAATGTCCATCTCTTACGAATAACCCACAATAACAAGTTTTATTAGTATATTTAGTATCAGTATTGCACCTTGCACCCGTGTGAATCCGGGGCGGGTAGCTGGTCTGTAATAAAACATCATCTGCTTGATATAATCCAGAAATAACCTACTGTAGTTAACAGAACAACCTATTACAGACACTAGCAAACAAAAAATACGTTTAAAAAAACCAACTTCAAACTCATCAACATCTCTTGAGTGACTCAAGAGCGAAAAATAAATGAATATAATTGTTATAAGCGCTACCCGCTCATCTATTTGAAGTCGGGCCAGTGAAGTCAAATAGCTAGTCGATAGATATCTACTATAATAATAGGTATATGGAGTAGTTAGACTTGGTTGACACCGACTTAAAAAAATAGATAGATGAGTTGGTAGCGCATACAACATTTTTTTTGTATTATTAATATATTTTTCGCTTTTCAGTGCCAATTTATTAGTTTGAAGTCGGTTTTTTACGCGCAGTTTTTTCTTTGAGTAGAATAAATGCATTTGCGTATAATAGCTATCATAATGACTTGTGAAATTCTTTGGTTTTTTCTTTTCAGCGCCGTTTTTACTCTTTTCAACTTGGTCCACTTTTTTCTGGCTCAATATCACGTCTTTTGATATTTGGCGCGTTATAAGGTAAGAGTTTTAACGACAATAATATTTTATAGTCTATGACATAGTGTAGTATTGTGTAGTGAGTGCTATACTAACTGGCCATCTTGCAAAAAAACCTCAGAATGAATAATCATGCCTTTTGGCGGCCGAATGCACAAGGCCGCTTGGAAAGAATCAGAAGACCAAGACTTCGCTGTCCGTCCGTCTGTCACCAGGCTGTATCTTTTAAACCGTTCTAGATATACAGATAGAATTTTCACAAAGATTGAATTATTTATGTATATTGTTGATACATGAACAAATACTAAATAAAGTAGCCAAGTGCGAGTTGGACTCGCCCATGAAGGGTTCCGTTGCAACAAGTAACATTATATACACAGTACACATAGTTCTTGTAGTTCGTTGGAAATTTGATCGAAGTTTTAATGATAGTGTATTTATGACGTACTAAAAAAAACTACTCATCAGATCGAGTTCAAACCAATTTTAGTTGGTAGTTTGCATGGTAATGTACATCATATATTTTTTTTAGTTTTTTCATTCTCTTACTTTAGAAGTTAGAGGGGGGGGGGCACATTTTACCACTTTGGAAGTGTTTCTCGCGCAAATTATTCAGTGTAGACAAAAATTATGTTAGAAACCTTAACATCATTTTTTTAGACCTATCGATAGACACCCCACACGTGTAGGTTTGATGAAAAAAAAATTTTTTAGTTTCAGTTCTCAGTAATCTCCCTTTTCTTTTTTTTCTTTTTTTTTGTACAAATCTTAATGCGGCTTACAGAACACATCTACTTACCAAGTTTCAGCAGTGTAATTCTCATAGTTTCGGCAAATAGTGGCTGTGACATACGGACGGACAGACAGACAGATATGACGAATCTATAAGGGTTCCATTTTTACGTTTTACGGAACCCTAAAAACTAATAAATTCGTCGGATAAAACTTGGATAAAACTAAGATGATGGCCAACGTGCTCGCAGCTCCAGGACCGGTTGTCATAGGTGGTGCCATTTTCGAGACTGTTCAGAGTGTACTCTTTAGAGTTTAGAGTGAACTCTCGTTCTAGGGAAAAAAATGTGTAAAAGTAAGGCCATCAGGTAATGAGAAGAAAACTCTTGGGCTGGACACCGTTTAGAAAAATACGTCGGGTCTTTTCGTCACCCGTCCCGCAAAACATTTTAAATCAGCGCTTTAATTGATCAAATCAAATCAAATCAAATCATTTATTTGCTAGAAACATGGTCGTAGCACATACATTTACTGCCGTGTACAGGTGTAATTCAAGTCTTGTCAATTGATCATAAGCTACGGTGAAGAAAAGTGAGCACACTCACAGTTAAAACCTCCCACTAGTTAAAAGAGCCACAAAGAGCACTATGGAACGAGCTATGCTCGAAGTTTCTCTAAGGGATCATATTCGAAACAATCATCTGTCAGAAATCCAAGGTAATTGACATAGCTCAGTTTATTACATGACATATGTAAGCTTATTTGCTGATGATACACACGTAGGACTTAAGGATAAGGACAAAAACAAATTAAATGAAAAAATCAGTAACGTAATGAATATTCTAAAGGATTGGTTCCACGCAAATGGTATCATACTTAATGAAAATAAAAGTGTAGTAATGCGTTATCAGTCAAGAAAAGGAGTAGACAAAGAGATCAACCTTCATGAAAACGTATTCCTAGGATATACCATTGATGATACTATAAGTCATTCAGCCCATATAGAAAAATTATGCAAAAAACTATTTAGTGCCAGCTACGCACTAATTAAACTAAAACCTCTTCTTGACAAAAAAGGCTTAATGACGGTTTATTTTGCATATATACACTCCCTAATAAGGTATGCTATTACTGTGTGGGGCAATGCAACTAGTATGAAAAAGGTTCTTCGGGCTCAGAAAAGAGCCTTACGAGTTATCCTTGGACTGAAGAAACGAGCTTCTGTGAAAAAACACTTCAGTGATAACAAAATCATGACTGCCATTTCCTTGTATATTTATAACTGCTTAATAGAGGTACATGCTGCAAATCTAACAAAAAATAAGGACATACATTCATTTAACCTACGGAACAAAGAAAATCTAGCTATGCCTAGAACGAGATTAGTGAAAGTTGAAAAACAGGGAATACTTGCCAAAATTTGTATGTTTAACAAACTGCCTACTGACATAAGAGAATTACCTACCAATGAGTTTAAAAGAAAACTGAAGGACTTTTTCATACGTAATCCTTTTTATTCCCTGACTGAATTTATGAATCTGCGGCTTGTCGAATCCTCATTCTCCTGAGATCAGTGTTGTGAAATATTTTTGTTTTTCACTCGTTCACATCATGTATTTTTGCATCAAGAATATTGATTACTTGGGATGTTAATAACATAATGGACAATGTCATCGTCACATTTTTTTTTCTATTTATCTGTTCTTTTTTTTTTTAAACACCATTGACATTTTATACAAATTTCACTGACTCAATTTAAGCTATTTTGACATTTATCATGGTGTTTTTGACATACTATAATGGAATTTATTAACTTTTATAAAAATACGATTTTATATTTTTCTGTTAACCGATGACATAAATAAAATAAATATGTATTATAAATTAGGTTTGTACCCTCTGTCATTTGAATTATTATTTTGTATGTGTATTGATTTAATTTTCATTTAATTTGAAATATCTGTGTACTAAATTGTTATAATGTTAATAACTTCTGGTTTGTCATTTTTTGCCTAATTAAGTATAATTTGTTTTTTTTTTTTGTTTTCCATTGATTATAAATTTAATTTTAATGTACCTGTGACTTGCCCAGTGTAACGATATTGTTATAAGGTCAATAAATAAATCTAATCTAAATCTAATCTAATCTATTAGCAAGCTGAAGTGGCTGAGGCAGGAGGCAGGTAAAAATATGTCAGCCGTGGCCCGAAACCCGTTGAGGTAGACGTGTTCTAAAGTAGATGTATTGGCAAACGTAGCGTTGGACACCCAAGAGTGATAAACTTGCTGGAATAACGATATACACCAGATATTGGAAACTAAACAGTAGCTGAAAAAAAAACTTGAGAAAAGGGTTGAGAGTATTATAAGAATTGCCTACCTTCATCAGTGGAGTAGGATAGGCTGATGATGATCACGGTGACGATGAATTTTATACTTTAAAATTTATTTAATGATAATTTTGTGTCTAGTTTAGTTTAACCAATAGTTAATTATCAGAGATTGGTTTTATTATAAATCTCCGAATAAGAGTGAAAGTTGTATTAACAAAAGATGCGTACTCGAAATTAACGAGAATAAAATGGCAAGTGACATTGTTGATCATTAGTATCGTTTTTGGCATGCGATGAATATTAATGTATCATTGCAATGCAATATCCATTGTTTACGAAAGTAACGAGAATAAAATGGGCAATGTCTAATAGCAAATAAAACTAAACGTAACATTTAAGTTACTTTTTCAATTCTAAATATCTGCACTCTGAATTCACTAGGTATAAAATCGTTTCATACATAATAATAGTTAAAAAATCAGCTATCGTTGTACGTTTTTTTTATGCCTGTAAGTTCATTGTAAAGCAAGTTATAGTCAAAAATCGGGTTTTTATTTTTCCTGAAAAATTGTGTTTTTGCACTTACCATTTTGTTCTCCGGGGACGGCGATATGTGGCTTCAAAACAGACAGACATACATTTAGCAAAAAAACGCAGTTTTATAATTAGTAGTTATTATAAATTGCCCATGTTTTTTATAAATTTCTTCAATGTATGAAAATGATCCGATAGAGCAGGGGTATTCTTGCCGCATACCTACTTGCTGACCCTGTTTTAGGTGGGGTCCGGATACCGCGAGTTTTTTTATCGAGGCCCAGAAAATCACTACTGATCAAAAAAAATTAAGTGCGGCCTTTTTATTATTTTGGTTTCTAATAGAATTAAATTCAGTCCGAGGTTCTACCTCTCACTGTCCGCAAAACGGACCGCGGTCCGCCTGTTGCTGACCGCTGCTACAGAGTATTGAGGTTTTTGTACAAATAACTTTGTGATTTTTTTTTTTCTATGCGTAGTAAGTATATGCACTCACAAAAACCAGTATAGCTACTGGATAAATAAAACTTAGTAAAAATAGTTTTTCTTTTCTCTAATTTTATTTTGATGGCGATTAGCGTTTCCGGCAGCCAAATTATGTAAGAATCTTTCACATATAAGAAAGAACATTTTGTATGAGAAAGTTAGATGTTTGAAGGGCCCTTATCACTTAGTAGGATAAAAATGGTTTTCAACCTATCCGCAGACTATATTATTTATTACTACTTATTTGGGGTAATAAGTGCCCTTGACCACCTTATTGCCTGATGTCATATTTTTGATTAATAAAATTACTGATCTAGTTTATTTGTTATAGGCGAAGAGTTAACATAATACTACATCTATGGTTATTAAGGAATAATGGCTATTATAATAAAGATGATCCTAATCTCATTTTAACTACAATTTCAGACACCAAAGGGTTATTAGAACTAGGACAAATGATATGGTGAAGTTAAGGCGATACGTCTGTTACGGATTTGGCACCCCATTATTATTGACCACGGCGAGTGTAATTATAGACAAGAATATCCCTCAGTACGGCCCTCAATTCGAGCTCTGCATGCCTGAAGGTAAGTTTCAAAAATCTGTAAAATACGGAGTTAACCGGTCATTGGCGTTTTCACACCGGCACAATATCGTGCTGTGGTAGGTACAAAATTGATGTAGGCTAGGAATAAGTTGACAAATATCAATTTGTTCATATTTTTACTCGCTATCATCATAATATTATGATAAAAATATTTTCAAGTGATGTTTATTTTTATCGATACATACCTAATATTGAATGTTGGAAATTGAATATTGTGTTCGGCACGATATCGTGTCGCGGGATATACAATATCGAGATAGGCTAGGAATAGATAAAATTGTTAAAAATATAAATATAGGTAATATATAGATATTTTTTACTCGTCATTATCATAACACTTTATCATTTTTGTAGTGGTAGGACTCTTGGCAGAGTCCGCCTGGGGAAGTACCACACCTGTGCCAATTATTCTACCGCCAAGCAGTAATGTGCAAACATTACTGTGTTCCGGTTTTCAGCATTTCCCATTGGCTATCTAGAAATGTGTTAGCATTTCTAGATAGCCATGCTCACGGCCACGCCCTCCGGTTTCACCGGCGTAGTATCCAAAGTAAGGTATTAAATTCTGAGTTGTAAGTTTTCACTTCTATCGGCAGTTCCTGACTGCCTTTTTTTTTAGTCACCGATCCATTTATTTCGTATGTACTTTTAAGTTAAAGTGCGGCCGATTGTTTTTTTTTTTAAGTTTTATAGGCTTACACTTGACCTCCATCTCGCCTGATGTTAAGCGACGATGGGGTCTACGATGAAGCGTGTTGACCTAGATGAAACCGATACACTCTCGATTTGAAGACACAAAGATTGTTACCAACAGGGAAACCCCACTCAGGTAACGCATTCCAAATCCTAGACGTTCTTATCACAAAAGTAGAGTCAAATCTCTTCGTTCGTGTCTTTGGAGCATCAACCATGAAACGATGTCGCTTTTTCGAGCTACGAGCATTCCGATAGAAAAAAGGGCAAGGTGGTATTAGATCATCAGTCGCACACGCTCCGAAGTATATTCGATAAAAAACCGAAAGGCTAGCAACTTTTCGGCGATGTTCAAGACTTTGTAGTCTTTTTCGCACAAGAGTGTCGTTGCTTATGAGCCTGTTGGCACGTTTCTCGATCGATTCCAAGGCCTCGAGCTGATACTTAGCCGAACCATCCCAAAGATGCGAACAATACTCCATACAAGAACGAATTTGAGCTTGATATAACGTAAGCAACTGCTTAGACTTGAAGTACCTTCGCACCTTTGAGAGGACACCTAGCTTTTTGGCAGCTAATTGGGCCTTGGACTCGATATATAAAACACAAAATTGAGCGTAGATGTCAATGTAACGCCTAAAAGCTCAAGACGGTCACAGATCGGCACGGATACACCTCTAAAAGTTGGAGTCAGTTGGAATGGACTCCTTTTTGCGGAGAACAGACACGCCTGCGTCTTACTCTCGTTGAACAGAGGCGATGGTTTATTGAATTTGAGAGGGGATCGTTGATTTCTCGGATTGCGTGAAAGGCGGCCTTCAACTGCCGTCAACGAAAATAATATGGCTATTTCAACTACTAACTACGAACGGCTAATTGAAGAAAACCCGCGGATTACCTATGAGACAATTTGAGAACAATTGGGGATTGGTATGAGCTAAATTCAGAAAATTTTACATGAAGAATTGAAAGTTCAGAAACTACGTTGTTGTTGCATCTCTCATGAACTGACAGCGGAGCTGAAGCGGAAATCGCGTGGAATGGTCCTACATAATTATGTTACTGAAATACGACCACGGACATTCTAATGCTATTTATGACATTGCCACATGAGTCGAAACGTGTATGATGTGACAGATTTATTGTTTGGAACCCGAAAAAACAGCAATCTTGTGATGTGTTGGTGTTTGAAAATGAGAACAAGGCAACAAAAGTGAGGCAGGCGAGAAACCTTGGTAAAAAATGATCGCGTTTTTATTTTCTCAGCTATGGAGCCCATCTGTACAATTCCACTTGAAGTTCAAAAGAGTGTTAATGCTGTGTGGTATTCTTATACTTTTACCAACTCCGAAGACAGTACTTAATCTGTGGCGGCACAGCAGTAGTAAAGGAGCAGCAAGAGCTGCCTGTTTCTTTCTCGCTCTGGTAAACTCGGCGGTCCAGACTTCACCCGGATTATTCTTTCATTTACGAGAGTAACGATAAGCTTTATTCACAGCTTACGAAATATTTGTTGCCAAAAGAAGTTTTCACTTCAAAAAGGTTTGTGAAAAGTTAGCCCCGGGGGTCTATCGCCTAACGAAAAACGCTTTGACGCTTTGGCATTGCCGTTTCTTTCATTTCAAGCGAGAAGAAAAGAAACAGCAATATCAAGGCATCAAACCGTCAAAGCGTTTTTCGTTAGGCGGTAGAAGCGCCGGTGTGCCACCGGTGTGTTTGCGCGTAAGACACCGCGCAATACGTACTGGAGGCATGCCCGAGGCAAGAGGAGCCGCGGCTACAGACGAAACCACCGGAGCGAGCCACTCTGGCGCGAACCCCGTCTCCACTTGGATGGCCTGGGGTATCGGGCGTTTAGGGCCACCTGGCAACCTACCTAGGGATAGGCCTCCTGAGGCGGTGGTTTCCAACGCGTTACTGGAGCCAAATGCTGGGGTTTAGTCTTTCCGCAAGGCGAGTGCAAGAACACCGGCGTCGGATCAAGGTCATTAGTCAGAGCGCGAGGTGTAACCCTTTGACTCTGCCCCATGGCATATCGGAGAAATTAATCTGAAGTGATCAGAAGTGTTGAAGCACTTGGGAACCGACTCACCTTCGTCCGTGGGGAAGCACCTAGATATTGAAACCTCACACGTGGTCCCTGGGTGGTGCTAATCAGGTGACAAATTACCGGTGGTAGGCTTCGGCCGTGGTTGGTGACCACCCACTAGACTAAGTCACGACGCCAAGCGGCCTAGCCGTGTTCCGTCGTGTTGTCTAGTGACACCATTAAGGGAAAACGGGTCAGAACAGTTGCTGCACAACTGCAAGACCGGTCTGTCACACACCAATACTGTACATCGGGAAGCTAGTCATGGAGGGTAGCGGGATCCGAGGCACGGTTTGCCGCACCGACCGCAGATAGTTGGGGGCCCAAGTAGTGAGCTAGCCACTCATGAAAGGCTGCCCCGCCATCTAGCGAAAAATCCCGGGATGCGCTATCCTGCCGGTTGGCGACCGGATGACAAGGCCAGATAGACATCCCCGGGGGGGCTCGGGCGTCCCCGCAGTCTCCAGGCTAGCTCCCCACTGGTGTATTCGTGTTGTGTGTTGTGACCAATGGTCAGTAGTGTGTGGCCTCGTTCTACTGCCGTTTTCCCACCGATTTCCTCTCCAAAAAACTATGAACAAAGTCAAAAAAAGAAACAAGGTTAAAGAGCGGCTGCACGCCTTGTCAGTCAAAGTGCACCTCACTAATATTCGAGGTCTGCACTCAAATCTCACTGCAGTCCACCATCACCTCGAGACTGAGCAGCCGACACTCTTGTTTCTTACGGAGACGCAGATAGGTTGTCCGTCGGACGTGGCGTACCTAACGTATCCAGGCTATACGCTGGAGCACAAATTCCGGCCTCGTGCTGGAGTATGCCTGTACGCCCGTGACGACATCTGCTGTCGGCGTCTCCGTAACCTTGAGGACACTAGATTTTCTGTTCTTTGGGCACTAATGGACACAGGCATAGACAAAATTATCTACGCCTGTGTGTATCGGTCGCACAGCGGAGATCTGGAGGCGACTAGGCTCACGGAGTATTTAAGTGAGGCGGCGGACGCGGCTCAACAGAAGTACCCTTCGGCCCAATTAGTGTTACTGGGGGATTTCAACGGCCATCATAAGGAATGGCTGTACCCATACCGGGACACTGATCACGCTGGGCAGGAAACGAGAAAGCTAGCTTTATCGTTAGACCTAACCCAGCTGGTCCAAGAGGCCACAAGAGTACCCGACGTTGAGTCGCATACACCTTATTGCTTAGACCTTCTGCTGACAACTGATCCAGACCGTTATTCGGTGGCGGTATCGTCGCCGTTAGGCAGCTCCGACCACTGTCTGGTGAAATCTGTATCTGTCTACCATCCGCCTGATCCCAGCCCTAGAGGCAACCGGCGGTTGTGGCGATACAAGTCAGCAGATTGGGATGAGATGCGCTCTTTCTTTGCGTCTTACCCATGGCAGTCATTGTGCTTCGCTTCTGGTGATCCCTCAGTCTGCGCGGATGCTGTGACTAATGCAATACGAACGGCTATGGAATATTTCATTCCATACTCCGACATCTCATTATCCAGCAAAGCTCGCCCTTGGTTTGGCCCTCAATGTAAAAGTGCTGAAGCATTTAAACATGAGGCCTACCTAGCCTGGGTTGATGCTCGACAGCGTAAGGCAAGGGACATACACCAGAAGAAGAAGGCGTTCAACAAGGCTGCTAAGGCATGCAAAAAGGTTCTTCAGAGGGCTCGGTTTGACCACATTAGTCGAATAGGGAACAAACTAGCTTCGTACCCAGCGGGCAGCAAAGCGTTTTGGTCCCTAGCTAAATCGGTCGAATCGAACTTCTGCCGCTCCTCACTACCTCCAATGCTGAAACCTGATGGGACACTGGCTCACACTGCAACGGACAAAGCAAACTTGTTTGCAACTCAGTTTGCGGAATCTTCGCGTCTAGATGCTGGTAGCGCGACACCTCCTACTCAACCTGGCTGTTCGACTTTTATGTCAGAGATACGCATTCGCCAAAAGGAGGTTCGCAAAGTGCTACGCAATCTGGACGTGAATAAAGCCAGTGGCCCAGATGGTATTCCTGCTCTAGTATTGAAGGCTTGTGCGCCTGAGTTGTCACCGATATTGACACGCCTATTTAGACTCTCTCTCCAAACTGGGCTAGTACCGAAGTCTTGGAAGCTTGCCAATGTGCAACCTGTGCCCAAAAAAGGTAGTCGTGCTGACCCTGTCAACTACAGGCCCATCTCAGTCACGTCCATACTCTGCAAGACAATGGAACGTGTCTTAAACCACAGGCTCCTGACGTACCTAGAATCGAACGACCTCCTCAGTGACCAGCAATACGGGTTTCGCCGAAACCGGTCCACCGGGGATATTCTAGCGTACGTCACTCACATCTGGAGTGAAGCTATTGAGAAACACGGGGAAGCACTTGCAGTCTCCCTGGATATCTCGAAGGCTTTCGACAGGGTTTGGCATGATGGCCTTATAAGCAAGCTTTCTAGTTATGGTTTGTCTTCTGGGTTCATTGCTTGGATATCGGACTTCTTGAGGGATCGATCCATACGAGTCGTCATTGATGGCTGCTCGTCGGATCAAATGGGTATCAATGCCGGAGTCCCACAAGGGTCGGTACTCTCTGCGACGCTCTTCCTGCTACATATCAACGATCTGTTGAAGCCCGGTATCTATGGGTACGCAGATGATAGCACCGTTGTAGAGAGTTACATATCTAGCGCGAGAGCCACTGGGCAGCAAACTCAGGTACTGAGAGAGAGTCTGATCGAGCGTTTGGGCTTGACCCTTGATGCGGTGTCCAAATGGGGCGATGCCAATCTGGTCAAGTTCAACGAGAGTAAGACGCAGGCGTGTCTGTTCTCCGCTAAAAGGAGTCCTTTCCAACTGACTCCAACTTTTAGAGGTGTATCCGTGCCGGTCTCTGACCGTCTTGAACTTTTGGGCGTTACTTTGACCTCTACGCTCAACTTTGGCTCGTTTATCGAGTCCAAGGCTAAACTTGCTGCCAAAAAACTTGGTGTCCTCTCAAAGGTGCGAAGGTACTTCAAGTCTGAACAGTTGCTTACACTATATCAAGCAGAGATTCGCTCCTGTATGGAGTACTGTTCGCACCTTTGGGATGGATCGGCTAAGTATCAGCTGGAGGCTCTGGAATCGATCGAGAGACGTGCCAAAAGGCTCATAGGCAACGACACTCTTGTGCGAAAAAGACTTCAAAGTCTTGAACATCGCCGAAAAATTGCTAGCCTATCGGTTTTTTATCGGATACACTTCGGAGAGTGTGCGACTGATTTGCATGATCTGATACCACCTTGTCCTTTTTTCTATCGGAATGCTCGTAGCTCGAAAAAGCGACATCGTTTCATGGTTGATGTTCCAAAGACACGAACGAAGAGATTCGACTCTACTTTTGTGATAAGAACGTCTAAGCTGTGGAATACGTTGCCTGAGTGGGTTTTCCCCGATGGTTACAATCTTTGTGTCTTCAAATCGAGAGTGAATCGGTTTTATCTAGGTAAACACGCTCCATCGTAGACCGCATCGTCGCTTAACATCAGGCGAGATGGCGGTCAAGTGTAAACCTATAGAAGTTAAAAAAAAAAAAAAAAAAAAGCATCATGTCCATTCATGCATTTCCCTTACATAAAAAAAAAATGTGACAACAAGGACAAGAGCCGAGATGTGGCTATAGAGGCGGAACCGCGACTATCCCTAGCCGAGTCGTGACGGTGAACCTCTTGCTGCTGACCATCTTAGCCAAGATACTTGACAGGGAGAGGTCATGTGAGGTGGGGGAAAGAAAGAGAATGCTTTTTGGTTATAATTTTCGGAGGAATATAGTACGTGGCAAGTCGAGCTTTAGCTTGCCTCAAATACCTACCCAAAATTTGGTGCCAGCTCTCGGAATATTTATTTATAGATTGACTACTTGATTTAAGCACAATTTTTGACATATAATATGACAATACGAGCAGGACATGTGCCTGATGGTAAGTAACAGACCGGCCCATAACTACACTGTTGTGGACTGTATTACTGATAGTTCGCGTTCAGGGTGCTTGGTTGTTGAAGTAGGCAGGTGAAGAAAAGACTTGTTCCGTTATCGAGTGATGACTGACTTTATTTCAAAATATGGGCGAGTCTTATTCTTAATGTTACTACGGGACTTAGTTACTAAGAGCGTAAGTAGCGCGATGCGCGGCGCTCAGTCGCCGCCGACGCGCGCCCGCACGGCCGCTCCCCCTCCTTGTCCCGCTGCTCGCCCCGCTCCTCGCCCCGCCGTCGTCTGCCGCCGACGGACTTGTCGTCATCAACATCCACAGTGACACGCGGCTATTGGAACATAAAGATTCCAAATCCTATCACTCCGCTCATTACCCAGAGATATAAAATGATCCATCTCTATTCCCTGGAATTTCTCTGCAAACATGCCCCCTATAAACCAGAACACAGTAATGTTTGCACATTGTTGCTTGGCGGTAAAAATAACTGGCAAGGGTGTGATACTTCCCCAGGTGTACTCTGCAAAGAGTCTAGACCTCTACAAAACTTTGACTTTGCTTAACTTCACAAACTTAGTAAATCTCTACACGAATTTGACGTTAGTCAAAAATTGGTTCGTTCCGGTTTTGTAGTAAAAACATCTAATCTTTGGAATGCATTGTCTGAACTATACTTCTATGAATAAATCGTTAGAGAAATCAATTTCTTCCATCGCACAACGCATTGTTGCTTTACAACAGACGAGCTGGGAGCCAAGCGCAATTCCATTATTGATAAAACAGTTGAATTACAAATTGCTTATAATAGTAAATTTTTTTCTTGTCACTACAGAGAGCACCATCTGGTACATACACGTTCCAATCGGTGTATTAATTTCTATAAACATGGTGCTGCTTTTGATGACATTCTACAACGTTTGGAGGGTTAAAAATGAATTCAACGGATTCAAAGACAGCAAGAACGATCAAAATAAATTAGGGTAAGAAACAAAAATACCGCCGTATTGTTTTTTATTTAGTTTGTTCGCTTCGAGTTTTGATAACTTACAGATTGTTATTGACTCACAACTTATATTTTGTTACCCGATTCCATGGTTTTTCAACAGTTCAAACGCTATTTTACACGTTTGACTTGGACCTGGGCTTCTAATTAACAAAATAAATACATTCCATGAGATATAATATACAAATAAGTATCTAATGTAAATTATGTAAATTCGTATGTTATTATTTAAATACGTATAGGTATACAATATTTATGTTTATCTATGTTTTATTAAATCTTTTTAAATTTCTAAAGACACTGTTGATTGGGGTGTAAGGGGGAAGCGCTGAACATCTAGCTTCCCCAAATGTCAACCTCTCCTACGCGTGGTACACCCTGCTACCAACTAACGAGGCTCTGACAACCGAACCAATAGCGGTCACCAATCCGCCTGCCAAGCGTGGTGACTATACCCTCCCTATGAATAACACAAACAGGAAACGGCCCCTAGTCTCCGGCGGCTCCGCTATTCCAGGCGCTGGTGGCAGCCTTCGTTCCGGCGGAGCATGGGGTGCAAAGAATCCCCGGCAGACGCTCCGCCACCAAACCAAACGACTTGACCTGGCAACGTATAACGCACGGACGTCCTAAAAGCAAGCTGAAGTGGCAATGGGCAGGCCACATCGCTCGAAGAACTGACAACCGATGGGAAAGAAAGGTTCTCGAGTGGCGACCACGATCCGGAAGACGCAGTGTTGGACGGCCTCCCACTAGATGGACAGATGACCTCACAAAGGTCGCTGGAAACCGCTGGTTGCAGGTTGCGCGAGACCGTTCGTTGTGGAAATCTAGGGGGAAGGCCTTTGTTCAGCAGTGGACGTCTTGCGGCTGATGATGATGATGATGATCCGAAGTCCGTAGACAGGGCGAGGACAGGATAAGCCTCGAATCCGGCGGATTCTACAAAAGTGAGAGAGATCAACTATTCCAAGGGGGTGTCGGGTTATCGTCCGCAAGTCTCTCGACAATAACGTGATAATGATCGAGAGTGTATCGAACAGGGTTGTGTACCTTGTACTTAAAATTACCGACCGGTATTAATTGAAGGTCATGCAGGTATACGCACTGACCTTGACACATCCCGACGAAGAGGTTGAGGCTATGTATGAGGACATTTCCAAAGCCATACATGTCTTGCCAACACATGTCACAGTTGTGATGGGAGACTTCAACACGAAACTGGGCAAACGTAGCGGTGATGAGTTGAGAGTGGGGCAATTCGGATATGATCAGCGGAACCCAAGAGGGCAACGTCTAGCTAGGGAGAGCCTCTTCATGATAAATTCCTTTTTCAAGAAACAGCCACAAAGAAAATGGACCTAGATTAGCCCAGACGGTTCCACAAAAAATGAGATCGATTTCATTATGATGACTAAACGGTAAATACTCTGTCTTCAGCAGATGTCTCAGATGTCAGAGCGATGTCTCTGTGATCAGCAGGGTCAAGACCGGCAACAATCACCACAACGACCGGCAATGACAGGCTAGTGGAAATTGTCCATGATTGATTTTATAAAAGCCGACGCCAAAATAGAACCCAAAAGCTCTCCGACCATATTCTAAATCTCATAGCGGCTAGGCGAGATATGCGGTTGCAGTCTTCGGTCGACGGTATACAGCCGGCTCAATAGACAGATCTCTTCTTGTGTGCGACGTGACATACGCTGTTTCGGTACTTCGAATATTGAAGAAGCGATCAAGCGAAACAAAGGCTCGAAAGTGTTCCCAAGAAATCTGTCTGTAGGGTAAATTACGCGATCAGCATGGGAATCCGCTGCGATCCGGTCGGTAATGGTTAACTCAAAGTAACTATAACTACACTATAACACTATAACTAATCTTAATGGTTACCTCAACGTGTACACACTATAACTAATCTCTGCTACCACCCAATATAAAACGATTGGGACGTTATCTTAAAATCTATAGAAAAATGACACGGTACTTTGTGTAACCGGGCGTACATAAGAGTGTGTATCTAAGCTTCCCCAAAGAACTGTCCCTGTTCCCAGTAGCTATAAATTTATAATTAATAAATTCGAGTACAATAGGTACTTTTGTTGATGGTTCTCGCCAGGGTCGGCCTCCTTCCGACAATCCAGTACTTCAGCACTGCTGCATATGGCACGGAAATCCTTTCGCAAACACAAGTTCGTTCTCGCGATCGCGCGTGTAGAACGTCCGTTCAGGACCACTTATATTAAAATTACAAAATCAACGCCCGGCGTCCATCTCATTCCATTCGTTTCGACAGCGATGACGAAAGATTATTTCAACAGAAAGGCAACGCGACCGCGCGTGTGTTTTTGGTTGTCGGCAACACCTCGTTCAACCGAAATGAATGCGGCGCACTCCTTGCGATGCGAAGAATCAACAATTATTATGTAAATCAGAATGACACCGCGACCTCGCGGACTTTTTTTCGGTACGCCTCGTTGGCCCGAATATGAAGCTAGGTTAGACTGCTAAGTGTTGTAAATGATTATATTATGTTTCATGCAAAATTTAATCCCTTATTTCGTCACTTTAAGGGTCGAATTTTGAAAAATCCGTCCTTAATGGGTCATAGGAAGAATACATGTGCGAAATTTAAAGTTTCTAGCCCTAACGGTTTTTGGTCTGTATGTTGATCTATCAGTTAATCACCTTTGCCTTTTACATAGGTTTATATAGAGATAGACAGATAGAAGATAGATAATTATAGTTTTAGCTGATATTTATTTATATCCGACGTATCGATACATGTTACCTTGCGCGTGACGATGGCAAAAGACCTGACGGCATGACTGTTGTGCCTTGGAAGTTGGGTCGGCCCCTAGTATGGGACGCAACTTGCGTCGATACTCTGGCACCATCACATCTACCAGAGACACATAATATATTATTAGAGCTGGTTCAGCGGCTAATTCAGCTAAGCGACTCAAACGGCGCAAATATGCAACCCTCGGAAAAGGTCGGAAAGGTTGAGCTCTTTGGGGTTGAGATATTGGGCTCGTGGGAGCCGGGAGCTCACCTCATCTTCAAAAGCCTTTTCGAGCGCTTGTTCGACGCGACGCGTGACCAAAATGCTGGCGTTTATTTGGTCCAACGCATAAGCATTGCCATTCAGCGTGGTAACCCCGCCATCATGCTGGGTACGCTTCCGATTGGTAGTGGTTGGGCTTGAACATCTTGATTATCTGTAGACCTTCATTGGTCTATGGATAATTCAGGTGCGCTTAGTGTAAGTAGTTAGGTATGTAGCGTAGCCGCTTGATACACCGGTGTGTAATATAGTAACCAAAAACTTGGTTGATGACGAAAATATACAAACTTAACTCTGCGGACGGGTTTTTGGCGGGAATTTTTTTTTTCGTGTTTTTATTTGGGAAGGTATACCGATAAATTTGTGTTTAATGGCGTCTACTTGAACTGGTCTTTATTTTGATATAATCCACATTAAAATTAGTGTTCATTAATTACATAGAAAAATCGTAAAATTAAAAAAAAAACAAAAATGAAAATTTTTGGTGGGAAAATGGTCCCGAAGTATTGAAAAAAATTAAAAAAAAATATTTGTGCTATCGAATGCAGTTTTTTTTGGTTTTTCGAGTTTGTTATTTCGTAAACAACACATTTAAACCATAAAACCACTGTCTCCTTTATAAATTACTAGCAGCCCGTCCCGGCTTCGCAAGGGATAGACAATTATTTATTTTTGGAAATTTGGATATAAAATACTTTTTTTCACAAATATTTTAATTGTATTAAAAAAAATCCCACAGTTATATCGGAACATTTAGGGCATATCTTATCCATCGCACCAATTTGAATGCTGTTTTGATCGGCGTAGTTAATTTGTGGATCGTAGCTGAATGCCGATCTATTGCTGTGAGCTGAAATCCCATCACGCCTTCTAATTGCTACTGCACGTTGTCTCTCTCTCTGTGCCATAAGTCGTTGCGAGCGGTCACCGCTAGACTCTCGGGCACGTGCCTGTGAGTTTCTGGTTCTCAGTCCAGCAAGCCGCTGCGAGCGTTCGGTGCTAGATTCTCTGGCACGTGCCCGCGAGTCTCTATCTCTGTTTCCAGCAAGGCGTTGTGAACGTTCGGAGCTCGACCCTCGTTCGTAAATCTGAGAAGATCGTTCATTTTGTTCTGCAAGGCGAAGTGAGCGTTCGACACTGCACTCTCTTGCCCGTGTTTGCGAAATTCTTGTTCGATTTTCGTCAAGGCGTTGCGCGCGTTCTGCGCTCGATTGTCTTTCGCGAACCTCTGACGATCTGACATTTTGATTTGCAAGACGAATCGAACGATCGGCGCTACTTTCCCTTGCGCGAGCTTGCGAGGTTCGCTCTCTATTCTCAGCAAGTCGCTGCGAGCGTTCGGCGCTAGATTCTCTGGCCCGTGATTGTGATGCATATTCTCTTTGACTTTCGAGTCGATCAGAATATTCTGAAGATTAATCTCCAACACGCCGAATCTTTGCTAATCTCGCTTGGGAGCTATGTTGAGATAATCCGGACTTTTTTTTAGGCATAATTGTTTGAAAGTTTTGGTTTTCAAGTAAAATAAATAAGAATTAATTTGATTTTAATATGAACAGTTGATTGAATAGAAGTTTTCATAAAAAAAATACATACAATACTTAAATAGGTGCTTTAAAAAGAGTGTGACACTGCTATAAAAATAAACTGTCAAGGTTTAATCAAGTAATTTATGCTCAGTTTTGAAAATAACTCCTAATCGATAGAAAGAAAATGTGCTCTATCTGAAATGTGTTCTATGGAAAAATCTAAATGTTCAATATCGGTAGCGTCCGCTGCGTAAGGAGCCGCACGGCTACCTATCTTACAGACGTGCACGCTCCACTCCTGTATTTCAGTGCTCCCTCCACCCCGCCTGCCGCGATGCCCGGCGCGCTTTTCAGACTGCATCGCAAACAACGGCCACGGCGCTAAGGCGGTTTTGTTTACTGTTTGAATTTTTTAATTCGTAATATCTTTTGAATGGAAAGTCCAATTTAAATAATTTAAAAACTATTTTATAGGTAGTTAAATGGTCTTGACCATAAAATAATTTATTTGATTAAGGATTAATATAAACACATAAATAGCATGGTTTGAATTTGGTTAGCATTTTCATTAATGTTTAAGATGAAAAAAGTTGTTGTAGTGACATAACTACAATAGTTGGACATATGCTACCGCGGAGTTTTTTGTAGACATTATAATGTTCTTCAATACTGTTGTACATTATTTTGTTCTATCGCTAATAGTTTCGGCAGCGCATTCGACGAAAGACATTTTAAGACTCATTTTTCTACACCTTCGGTTACATTGTTCAAATTTTACCAAGGATCCCTAATTTTTTTCAAAATGAAATGCAGCCTATGTCAAATTGGAAGAATGTAGCATTCTATTGGTAATTTTTATATATTATATATATAATGCAGATTAGTATATTATTAGTGTAGATTAATGTAATAGCTGATCGACAACTTGAAAAATCGCAAAAAACAATCTCAAGTGTCAAAAATGTTAGTTTACATTTTAAGTACATTAATTATAAACAAACGATACCGCTAGAAGCGTCTTGAAACGCTCTTGAGAATGAATGGGCTCAAACGGATACAAGTAAGGCGGCACTTCATATGCCGAAGCACAAACACCGCACCTATGTAACCTGACACCCGTTTTCCCGCCAAAATTGTAAATGCGAAAAGCAAGCGGGTAGTGTAGTTTTCTCATTGTAATTTAGTTTTGTCAATAAAGCCTCTGCCAGTTAAAAGAAAATGTTACTGAATATTGGAAATCACACAAAATACTACTTTTTGAAGTAAACATTTATGCTCATCGTCATGCTCGAAACTGCCAGAAATGTTCGGCTGAACACAGAACTTAACATATTTATAGATGCCCATGCAAGACTAACCTAGATGGCCATGCTTATAATACTAATCTAGATGGCCATGCTTAGAAGACTAATCTAGACGACTACGCTTCGAAGATTTATTCCAGACTAGCAGTGTTCTCCGGTTTCACTCGGGTAGTTTTCAAAGTAAGCTATCATAATTATTATTCTGAGTTAGGTATAAGTTTTAACTTCTATCCCTATGACTGCCATTTTTTTTTAATTTGAACAAAGTTCCTTACGCCCGCCATACACGCTACGGTCTGCCGGAGAGGTCTACCTGTGCAGTTATGCCTGCGCAGGTCAACTGAACAGAATTGATTTTCGATCTTGCTCCGGTCGCCTGCGCAGGCTTCCCACACACACTCCGGTCTACCTGCGCAGGCATGCCTGCACAGGTAGACCTCTCCGGCAGACCGTAGCGTGTATGGTGGGCGTTACTATAGGAGACAGCGATTTTGCTGCGCGATCGAACTGAAAATAAAGTAGCCAAGTGCGAGTTGGACTCGCCCATGAAGGGTTCCGTTCCAGCAAGTAAAATAATATACATAGTACACATAGTTCTTGTAGTTCGTTGTAACTTTGATCGAAGTTTTAATAATAGTGTATTTTTTTTTTTTTTTTTTTTTTTTTTTATTTAATTTAAACACTCCACAGACTCCGGGGTCCGTGACTTTTGTCATTACATTAATCTTTTTTTTTTTTACATAGTTCTTGGATTAGGAGAAGAAGAGGAAAATAAGGGGGGGAGTAGGGGGGTGGTGAACATTTTAAGCTATAGCTAATTCTAAAGCTAGTCAGACCGATTTCGTCTGTTGAGCCGATCTCTACCGGTTGGGATTCCGATAGTAATCGACTCGACATCGTCTTTTGCCTAAGCCGCCTCCTCCTGGCCCAGAGCCTCCACTACAGCCGCATTTCTGTCTCTAATGGCCATCTGCAGGTTGAAATCTTGAATGGTCTTTGGTGATGCAGCCAACGCTCGCCGCACGAACCGACCGATGGCGTCGTCGGTGTCGTCAGCGTAGTATGTGAAGGTCCCCGTGTGCCGTGAGATTGCAACAACCGCATGGGACACGCTCTCGTGCAGCTTCATGTTTGCCTTAGTTTTAATTACGATTACCGACTCGTATGTCAATCCCTGCGCTTCATGAATGGTAAGGATGCGTGACCCGGTGCCTGACCCGTAACCCTGGTTTGTCAGGGTCTCCTTTTCCTCTTGAGTATGCACTAAAAAGAGGGTGTTGGGTTGGGTGCCGGGTATTTGCGCTCCTTTATACCTTCTCTGCTCCAGGGACTTTATACGGGGTACTGAGGAGTACATACCTGAGTATATTTCCCTCAGCGCATATGCAACATCCATCGGGTTGCGATGTGTGCAGAGCAACTCCTGGCTGATCTTTGCTACCAGGTTCGGGCGGTGATACCTCATTTCGAAGAGATTTTCCCTGTCGATGTAAGGCAACTGATTGACGTCTCCGATGAGGACAATTTCGCCAACACCAGACAGCCGTGAGACCATCACAATGGCCCCGAAATGGTTCATGAGAGCCTCATCCACCAGGAGGCGGCTGAATTTCTCTTTTCCGAAACCATTTACCAGAGCAGAAGCCATAGTTCGCACCCTGGTTTTGACCAGGTTTCCGATACGGTGCGATAGCTTCTCCCTTAGATCTTTTGCTGCCTCAGTTGTTGTGGTGATGATAGCGTCTTTGTCCACGTCGAAGTGTCTAATCACCCACGTTGTCTTTCCACATCCTGGAACTCCGTTGACCCACTGTATGCTTGGTACCTCCCAGTTTTCCCAACACGCTTTGACGTTTGAGGTCCCTTCAATGGACTTGGCCATCTCGAGGATCCTGTCGTCCAGCATAATCTTGGTGCATCGGGCGGTAACTACAATTGGGTCGTTTAGTGGTGTCGCATAAACGGGTCTTCCCGCGCGCTCTGTCTCACTCTCGTTCAGTGTCACGAAGCCATTTTCTGCACTGTAAGCTGCCATATACTGTCCTGTCATGGTTCCCTTGATGACCCGGGATGTGACATTATTATAAATGGCTGCTTCGGCCTCCTCGAGATTCACCTTTAGAAGGCTTTCACTACCTAGCCTATAGAACTGCATGATGTTTTCGCAGGTCTTGAGGTTAACTAGTCTTGTTGCTCTCAGTATGGCTATGAATTCGATGAAGGCGTTACGTGCATGGCTCCGCGGCTCCGAAGCCGTGACATAGCGGGGCGGTTCAACCTGTCCCATGTCGGCTCTCGTTCGGCTCATTTGTTGCTGTGAAGCTGTTTTGAGGGTCCCTGACGTTAAAAGGGGTGGTGCATGGGATGAGATTCGGAGTACGCTCCCTGCTGCAGTGTTGAAGGCAGCCACGAAGGCCGTGTTGGTGCTTCGGCTGCCGCTTTGATTGGCTGCGGCTTTTTCCGCGGCTGCCCTCTGCTGTGCTCTTTCGGAACCGGTTTGGTTGGTCGAACTAGGAACGGGGTGTCCCCAGCTGTCAGTTGCATTTGTTAGGTCGTGCGAAGGGGCTCTGAGGAAGCTCAGATTTTCTCCCCTATCTTCGTATACGACAACCTCATGATGTTTAGAAGCTTCAATGCAACCCAGCCGGTCTGCGACTTTCGCTCTTGAGTATTCGATTGCCATCGCATCCACGCTTATCACCCGGGGTGTTTCACCCGCATTTCTGCTAAGATGTGCAAGCAGCGCACTTGTGTCCGACCTTCCGAGTATTCTATTAGTGCAATCGTTTTGTTTCTCGATCGCACCAACCGAAATCGGTGGCCGTCTACCTCGCACACTGGCATAGCGTCGAAGGTTTTCCGCTTCATTGTGACTTTTGCGGTACTCCCATTGAGCAGACAAGACAATCCCGGCGACAAACGGGCGCGTTTCCTTTCCCAGGCGAAGCAAAAGCTTATTCCGAATCTCTCTTTGTTGCTATCCATGAAGAGAGCCACCCCGCGGATACGGATCCCCGCCTCTCCTCGGTCTGCGTTCTCCAGTAGTTGTTGAACGGAGATGCTCTTTGAGGAGCTATCTTGGACGGAGATTGCACCCGGCGTGGCGTCCACAGACAGTGGGGTAGGGTGTGGTGGTGAAGGGGGGTGTGTATTAGACTTAAGTGTGGAGTTTCTTTTGGCCGCTATTCGGAATGAACTCTCCATGAAAGCCAGAAGCCGTGGTCTACTATCTGGATCTGCCAAGACGTTGTGGAGATCCGAAACAACCAGCTTCCTGTCAATCATAGATTCGAGATCATGTCTTGCAGCCATGAATCGGGGACAATCTACCAGCACGTGCCAGACATTCTCGGATTTTTCAGAGTCACACTCGCATACAGGACTGCTCTTAAGCTTAAATCTGTACAGGTATTCTGCTATTCCTCCGTGTCCCGTCAACGCTTGTACCTGGAAATGAGTCAGTTTCGTAGTCCTTATCAACCGATATGCGTTTGCTATATCGGGGAGGAACGTCTGAGTGACTCTTCCGGTGTCCGAGGTCTCATATCGATCCTGCCACTTCTTGACCGATTCTTCGCGGATTTTGCGTTTGACGTAGGACAAGGGGATCCCCTCGTAGTCCCTGGGCGATTCCGTGAGTGCTGCCGATTTGGCCAGTTCGTCAGCTCTTTCGTTGCCGACGGTGCCCACATGCGCTCTTACCCAGAAAAGACGAAGAGATCTCCCTTCAGCATTTATCTGTCCAATGTTTTCTTTTATGCACTTTGCCAAGGGGTGACTCGTTTTTGGATTACTCAGCAGCTCGAGTGAAGATCTGGAGTCACTCAGGACATTGACTTCTGGGTCCTTGCTCTTTAACACCATTTGAGTTGCCCGGCAAAGAGCATAGAGTTCCGATTGAAAGACTGTGCATTCGGAGTGGAGCTTGAATGTCGAGTTCTTGACCTCTTTGCCATTCTCCCACCATGTTAGAGCAGCTCCAACCTTACCCTCAATCTTACTGCCATCAGTATAAATTTGAGGTCCTTCTGGAAGATTGGAGGTGTCTTCTATAAGTTCGTACTCTACGGATGTCTGCGTGGACGGATGGGGTTTGTCCAAGTGGTTTACGTTCCGCTCGAGTTCCACTTCTGGTGGGAGGTAATCTTGGGAGAGGTTCTTTTTTACTCTGTACAAACTTGCTGCTTCCTGTATCCTGAGATCCAGGGGGAGCAGACCTGAAAGGGCAAGTGCTGATTTCAGAGAAACAGTACGGTACGACTTGCAGATTTTCTGGGCAAAGCCTCTTTGGATCGCGTTTAAGTGAGACTTGTTTTCCTCGAAGTCTACTGCTTGTGCCCATACACTTGAGGCGTACATGATGATGGGTTCCACTACCGCGACGTAGATAGTTCTCGTGATTTCGCCATTTAATCCCCAGGTCACCTTCGCTGCACATGCGAGCTGTCTATAAATGTTCGCCACTTTTTTACATTGGGCGTTCACATGTGCTTTAAAGTTGAGCCGGCGGTCGATCATTAGGCCTAGCAGTTTGACTTCCTCGACCAGATCGAGCCGGACGCCGGACATGACTATGTTTGGAGTTTCGTACTTCAACTTATTTGTGAAAAGCATCGCGTTAGTTTTATGCGCTGCAAAGTTGAGTTTATTAGTTTTACCCCATTTCACTGTCATGTTCAACGCCCTGCTCGCTTGCTGTTCGATGATGTTCGGGCTGCCTGTAAACACGAGAACGACGTCGTCCGCGAATGCTTGACAGTATACTCCCTCGGCTTCTAGCATTCGTAGTAATGAGTCTAGAATCACATTCCAAAAGGTTGGTCCACAGATAGACCCTTGGACGCATCCCTTGGTTGTTTCCTTCTCATAGACTGCTCTTGCATAGTTGACCTTGATTTTACGATCGCTGAGGTAGGAGTTTACCATGTCGTAGAGGTTTGTTGGGCACCTCTTCTTCGCTAATTGATGTTTGAGGGCGGGCCACCAAGCATTGTCGAAGGCACCTTCTATGTCCAGGGAGATTAGGAGTACGGTGTCTTTACTGTCTACTCCTTTTTTGATGTGCTCTACCAGGTCATAGAGGGCGTCCTCGGTGCCTCTTTGAGGCATGAAGCCGTACTGTTTTCTACTGATGGTTGGGAGGAGATGCCATTGGAGTCGGTTTACCAGAAGCTTTTCAACGATTTTTCCTAGAACGGACAGAAGACCTATGGGGCGGTAAGATTTTGGATGTGTGTAATCTGTCTTACCGGGTTTGCGTAATATGACCACGTGCGCTTCTTTCCATTGCTTGGGGAAGTATTTCAGCGACAAGCATTTGTTTGCTATCGCCAAGAAAACCTCCCATTCGCATCGAATGGCTGCTGCACAGATATCAGCGGATAGCCCGTCTGCGCCGGGGGCTTTTTTCGGATTCAGAGTTCTCAGTACTGATTCCAGTTCCGCTGATGTGAATAATGGGTCATTTTCCGGTAAGTCCATAGGCGTTTCTGTCGTTCGCTCCCGTAGCTCTGTATGACACGGTTGGTCTGTGCTCTCAGAGTCGTCGGGATAGAACGTTTTAGCAAGTAGTTCTGCAGATAGCTGGGGGGATAGAGTGTTACCTTCGGTGTCTCTTAGGAGTATTTCTTCCTGTCTTGTCGAGGTTTTTTTCATCACTCTGTAGATCTTGTCCCACATGCTTTCTTTCTCCTGATTCGTGCAGAACTCTTTCCAGCTTATCGTCTGAGCTTCTTTGACTTTATCCTTGTAGTCTTGCCGAGCAATTTGGTACTGTTCGACTACAAGTTCCACTCTGTCGGGGGCGGCATTCCTGATCCGTCTCTTTCTTCTGAGAACTTCTTTTTTTAGATTATCGAGCGTTTTCGTATACCATGGGGGGGTTGGATTTCCCTTCGGCGAGCTTACAAGTGGAATGGTTTGTTTGCAAGCTTCATGTATACTAGCTGTGTAGCCCGTAATCATCGATTCAAGTTCCAATGGACTTTCACATTTCTCCACTGACTCCGGCGAGAGGTTTCCTTCTGCAAGGGAGGATTTGAACTGTGACATAAAGTTTGACCACTGTGCCTTCTTGGTGTAGTATTTACGAGTTGTTATTGGTCTCTGTTTTTCGAGACCTTTAGTTAGACGCAAAGTGAAGGTGATTGCGTTGTGGTCTGATGTTGTAATACTTTTGTCAACCTTCCATCCCTCGATTTTCCCCAGGAGAGACCCACTGCATGTTGTTACATCTACTATGCTTGTGCAGAGTTTGCCTTCCCTAACGATCTCGAAGGTTGGTGTATCGCCGGAGTTGAGAATAAATAAGTCCATTTCGTTGAAGAAAGAGTTTACGGCTTCTCCTCTCTCATTTTGCGATGTGCTTCCCCACCAGTGGGACCACGCATTCACGTCACCAGCAACAATAAGGTCTTTAGTCGCTAGTTTTTCGCTGAATACTTTAATCCTGCTGAGATAGGGGTCGACTTTTTGGTCTCCTTCTAAGTAGACAGAAATCACTCCCAGTTTTAGGCCTGTGCCGACCAACAGGACCGCCGCTTCCGTTTCGGTAACAAGTTGGGGGTCATGGATGACCTCCAGCCTGTCATCGAAGACTATTATGGCTGCCTTAACTGGTTTTTGCCTATTTAAACTGCACTGAATAACGCGAATTCCAGGATACTGTTTCATTACGCCTTTGTTTCCCACATAGGGTTCTTGAACAAGGGCAACTGAAACTCCCCTTTCTCTCGCGACCTTCAGGAGTTCTGTCGTTGCATTCTGGGAGCGCTGCAGGTTTGCTTGGATGAAACGCATACCTGGTTCGCCTACTCTTTGGGAGACTGAGCCACTTTCCTCATGAGTGCCCTTAGCAATACGATATACGAGACCGCGCTATACCATCCCATTTTATCCTTTCAGGGCACTCGCTACTAAAGGCGTTGTGAGCGAGTTCTCTGTTGGGGCTGTTGGGATGAGCAATCGCACAGTTCTTGCATTTGGGTGGCAGGTCTTCTTTTCTTGCCTTGCATTGTGTCCAGGAGTGGGTTTTTCCGCAGTGACTGCAGGACTCATCCCTTTCCCGGCAGATCGCTTTTGTATGGCCGAAACCTAGGCACTTGGAGCACTGCACCAAGGGCGAATGGTCTGCCACAGGTCTCCTCTGGAGTCCTATGTAGACCTTTTCAGCGTTCAAAAAAGCTCTGTGAATGCGAGGGGAGACCTCGATCACCGGATGACACTCGTGCGGATTTCGCGCCTTTTTCCTGTATCGCACCCTGATCGCACTCTCTTGCAAATTAACCCCCTGTAGCAGGTGTTTATTCTGCGCCAGAAGATTTTCCACTATTTCGTTATCCTTATGAATCGACAAGACGTCTCGAATGATGATCAGTGGGTTACCTGCTTTCGCAGTTTCAACCTTTAGAGACTTGTCTTGCTGCACACGATTTCTGACTAGGCCAAGGTCTTCCTCTGTGCTGCAACTCAGGATGACTTTCCTGTTTCGACCTTTGCGCACTCGGTCAACTCTTGCTCCAGTCTTCTTTGTGTCCAGTGCTAACGCTATCTTGTCTATCAAATTTTCAGATGTCGTGGATGATGTGGGATTTGCCGTTGTCACGATCAGTGTATGATTAGGTTTTGGCACAATGGGCTTAGCCGCGATTTTGGCGTAGGCGGGCTTCGGTGGCTTGCCGGTTTCCGCTTGGGAGATTTCGGCCTCGATGCTCAGAACTGGTGCAGGAAGAGTTAATTTATCTTGTCGCATAGTCCGGAGTTCCGAAGATACAGCCTCGAGCCGTTCGGTGATTGGTAGCACGTGCTCGTCGATGTTAATTTTAATTGGGGCGGGGGGTGGAGGGAGTGATTGTTCAGTCAACATTTTTTCGATTTTGCAAAACCTGTCCGAATAATTTAAGGGGATTGGAGGTGGAGGAATCAAGGCGAGCTCTTTTAGCATTTCAGCGTTTTGGCGAAGGGCCTCAACAGTTTTCTCTCTTTCTACGTTTGAGTCTCTCCGCATCTCGTCTACCTGTCTTTGAAGAATTTCTATCCCAGTTTTAAGGCTGTGACAGTCATTCCGCAGCGGTGTCAGATCGACGGTGGGGTTTTGGCTCGGCGCTGGTGATTTGAGGTAACTGTTGATGCTCTTCACCGCCTCCGCTGTTGCTTTGATCTGTTGGTGGGGCTCTATCGACTCGAAGCTCTGCCAGTCTCTAATAGCTTTAGTTTCTATTTGGAGTTCGCTAAGTGTCTCGCGCGCCAGAGCTACCTCTTTTGTTAGGTCGTGATCAATTGTCTGTAAGGACTTTGAGTGGGCCCTTTCCACCGAGAGCAGCTCCACTGCGTGTCGAGTTCGTTCTTGTTGTAGTGAGACTATGTGACGGTGCCTGGACTCTGCCAGGGAGAGGACGATCTCGTAGAGCGCCTGGAGACTCTCGATAGCTGTTTGCTTTAAATCCTTTCTCAAATTATGGGATTCTTCGAGAGCGTCCTTCCCCCGGAGTAGTGCGTCATTTGCCACTTTAGTTGCGCTGTCCATCTCGACCCCCGTCCGCTTTGAGCTATGTGCAATCAGCATACTGGCTCTTTTGCAGCGGGCGGAGTTCGGGAAAGATGTCTCTGACACACTATCCATATCGTCATCCGTCCTCAACTCTTTTGGCGGTGAGATCCCGCACTGTTCCCAGTCCCCGATCCTGTCCATCGCGGCCACACGTTCTGGGCTCGTCCCCGGCACCGAGGTCACCGGAGCCGAGATTTCGCTAGCTGTTTTTGAATGCGGTGGCGAGGAGGCGTGACCGAGTGTCTGAGCGCAGCGGGACCCCACTTCAGGGAACTCTGTGGGCACCCCAGGGCATTGTCCCGGGTGCTGCGTCGGCTGCACCACCTCCGACTTGCTGGTCTTAATATTTTTTTCAAAATGCGTTTATGTAAGGTCGATGCCACTGACCTTACTGAAAGCACCTTTGTTCGTGTGGGTGCCATGGCAGGGGCAGATGTGAGGCAAGCAGAGGTGGAGGGGGCGGATTTTTTGGTTGTATCGGACATGTTTAGTATATTAAGAAGAACAAAATACTTATTTAGGTATTATTTAACAGCTTATGTTGACTAGGTCTAACCTGCAATTACTAATTAGGCTTAATTTACGCGGTCAGATTTAACTTTTAGCTTCTTATCCTACTCACGGGTATTCCTCTTCTTCTTCTATTCCAAGCTTGGATTTGTCAATTTTTTTCACGTACACACTCAACGTAGATGTTCTTCGGGCTGTCCAATAGTCCAGTAAACAGCAGTCAGTTTTTCCGCAGGGGCCGACGATTATGTTGTTGTCTCCTAAGTTCGCCTCTGAGATCGGTGTAGAGTGCAGAGGGTGACGTCACAGTTGGCGGGGGGAGGTGTCGTAGGCGCCTGCCGATGACCGATGACGTGCTGCAGATTGGTCTGTACAGCGAAACGAACGTGCGGCGGATATCTCTATATCGGTGATAACTCTATCGGTATTAGGTATGTCGTCGAACGTGACTTTTGTTCGATTCTTAGTTATGCGGTCTCCTGATGTTACTTCCGAACTAACCTTTGTTTTCAGTTGGATTTCCGATATTTTTTAAGATATCTCGTTGTTCCTGAGGTCCTTGGGGCTGTCAACACCGCTCCGGGGTCGCTGGACTGTTACTAGTTACACTGATTCTACTGAGATGCACGCAGCTCAAAAAAATCCACTCGTTTTGATTTTTTTTTGCGGAGCTGTTGTTGAACGTGTACGTGTTTGATAGGCTCCTCTAAAATAATAGTGTATTTATGACGTACTAAAAAAAACTACTCATCAGATCGAGTTCAAACTAATTTTCGTTGGTAGTTTTTATGGTAATGTACATCATATATTTTTTTTAGTTTTTTCATTCTCTTACTTTAGAAGTTAGAGGGGGGGGGGACACTCATTTTACCACTTTGGAAGCGTCTCTCGCGCAAGCTATTCAGTGTAGACAAAAATTATTTTGGAAACCTCAATATAATTTTTTAAGACCTATCGATAGAAACCCCACACGTGTAGGTTTGATGAAAAAAAAATTTTTGAGCTTCAGTTCTCAGTATGGGGGGCAACCCTAATTTTTGTTTTTTTAAAAAACTTTTGTAAAAATCTTAACGCGGTTCACAGAATACATCTACTTACCAAGTTTCAACAGTGTAGTTCTCATAGTTTCGGCAAAAAGTGGCTGTGACATACGGACGGACAGACAGACAGACAGACAGACATGACGAATCTATAAGGGTTCCGTTTTTACGTTTTACGGAACCCTAAAAATGTGAAATTATAATGTGTAGACAAAACTAGCAACAATGTTTAATTTTGGCTAGCAGATTTGTGCATATGCCAACGTCAATAATTTGACAAATTATGTGTGTTATTGTAAAAACGCCTCGTTGTTCACCTGAACAAACGGGTTCCGTTGCATGATGCTGTAAAATTGACTAGGATTGGTACATGCCTATGCGGTCATCAAACACACCTCGTTCAATCATATAAGAGGAGTAAATTCAACGATTTTTCCTTCTCAGTTAATTTACGGGCTTGCGACCCTACTGGTGAATTTTTAAAGACTATCACAGTTCATTTACATATTGGTAATTATGCCCTCCATCACAGGAAGGTTAACAGAATCACTTATATGAGTAGGTAGTTTAATTAATATGTTTAAAAAACGATAACATTTGTCGGAGATCCTCAAGGGTCGGTGCTTTCTGCGACACTCTTCCTGCTACATATCAACGATCTGTTGAAGTACGGTATCTTTGGGTACGAAGATGATAGCACCGTTGTAGAGAGCTACATACCTAGTGCGAGAGCGAATAGGCAACACACTCAGGCAATGAGAGAGAGTTTGATCGAGCGTTTAAACTTGACCCTTGACGCAGTATCTAATTGGGGCAATGCCAATTTAGTCAAGCTCAATGAGAGTAAGATGCAGACGTGTCTGTTATTCGCAAAAAGGAGTCAAATTCTACAGATTTCTACTTTTGAGGTGTATCCGTGCCGGTATCCGACCACCTCGAGCTTTTGGGCGTTACTCTGTCATCTACGCTCAAGTTAGGCTCGTATATTGAATCCAAGGCTAAGTTAGCTGCCAAAAAACTAGGTATCCTCTCAAAGGTGCGAAGGTACTTCAAGTCTGAATAGTTGTTACCGTTATACCAAGCACAAATTCACTCCTGTATGGAGTACTGTTCGCACCTTTGGGATACATCGGCTAAGTATTAGCTGGAGGCTCTGGAATCGATCGAGAGACGTGCCAAAAAGCTCATAGGCAATTCACAAAAGACTCTGCTTTTGTGATAAGAACGTCAGAGAACGTCATGCAGTCCTATAGACTAGGAAGTAAAAGCCTCTTAAAGGCGAAACTCGAAGAAGCCAAAGCAGCTATTTACAATAATGTCACTTACCGAGTCATCAAGGGAACCATGGCAGGACAGTATATGGCAGCTTACAGTGCAGAAAATGGCTTCGTGACATTGAACGAGATAGAGACACAGCGCGGGGGAGTGCCTGTTTATGCGACACCACAAATCGACCCAATTGTAATTACTGCCCGATGCACCAAGATTATGCTGGACGATAAGATCCTAGAGATGGCCAAGAAAAACCATCGAAAAGAAACTCAAACGTCAAAGCTGGTTGGGAAAACTGGGAGGTACCGAGAATACAGTGGGTCAACGGAGTTCCAGGATGTGGAAAGACAACATGGGTGATAAGACACTTTGACGTGGACAAGGACGCCATCATCATTACAACAACTGAGGCAGCAAAAGATCTAAGAGAAAAGCTATCGCACCGTATCGGAAACCTGGTTAAAACCAGAGTGCGAACCATGGCTTCCGCTCTGATAAATGGTTTCAGAAAAGAAAGTTTCAGTCGCCTCATGCATGGTAGACGAAGCTCTCATGACCATTTTGGAGCCATTGTGATGGCTTCAAGGCTGTCTGATGTTGGTGAAATTGTCGTCATCGGAAACGTCAATCAGTGGCCTTACATTGACAGGGTTTTTTTTTCATAATAAGATATCACCGCCCAACCTGGTAACAAACATCAGCCAGGAGTTGCTCTGCACACATTGAAACCCAATGGACGTTGCATATGCCTTGAGAGAAATATACTTCGGTATGTACTCCTCAGCGCCCCGTATGAAGTCCCTAGAGCAGAGAAGGTATAAGGGAGCGCAAATAACCAACACCCTACCAAAAACCCTCTTTTTAGTTCACACTCAAGAGGGCTCACAAAAAGAGGCCCTGACAAACCAGGGTTATGGGTCAGGCATCGGGTCACGCGACCAATATACGAGTCGGTAATCGCAATCAAAACCAAGGCAAACATGAAGCTGCACGAGTGCGTGCCCCATGCGGTAGTCGCAATCTCACGGCACACGGGGACCTTCATATACTACGCTAATGACACCGACGACGCCATCGGTTGGTTCGTGCGGCGAGCGTTGGCTGCATCACCGAAGACCATCCAAGAGTTCAACCTACAGATGGCCATCAGGAACAGAAATGCAGCCGTAGTGGAGGCTTTGGGCCGGGAAGGCTGGCTTAGGCAAATGACAAAGACTCGATGTCGAGTCGATTAGCCGGAATCCCAACCGGTAGTTATCGGCTCTACAGACGAGCACTATAATCAGGTTTGAAATGTGACCAAAAAAACGTTGCGTGAGTGGGTTTTTCCCGATAGTAACAATCTTTGTTTCCGACCAACCGATTCACTCTCGATTTGAAAACTAAAATCGAGAGTGAATCGGTTTCTTCTAGGTAAACACCCTCCGTTGTAGACCGCATCGTCGCTTCACATCAGGCGAGATGGCGGTCAAGTGTAAACCTATAAAAGTAAAAAAAAACATCAGCTGACTATCATATTAAATTTCTTCTTCGACTTCTTTTACTCTCGTAGCGGGCACAAAAACGAAATGTTTGTGTGCTACCTAGACAAAACAAAAGCAGTAAATTGCTAAAATTACTGGACAAACAATTTTACGAATGAATAAATAAATGGATAGTAAGTAGGTTGTTTTTTTCCTTGCGGACCTCCTAAGCGCTTTTCTTGTTATTAAATTGTACAAAGACCGGTAAACATGTGATACTAGCACATTCAATACCGTATGATGTACGCTATTCTGTATGTATCTGTGTAATTACCATGTTTCCTGCAAATAAATTATGCGTATGCTTTCGCAGGTTTACTTTCTATGCCAAAATGTCAATGATGATGGGCATGTCTTGGATCTTAGAAGTGGTGGGTGGAGCATTAGAAACAAACTCCTTTACGGCGTACGTTTTGATTAACTTTTACAATTGTTTCATTGGCGTCTTCATCTTCTTTTTGTTCGTCTTCAATAAAACTACTCTGAAGCAGTTGTGCAAAAGGTAAATTAATTTAATTTAACACATATTCAATATGTTATTTTACAACATAGGTAAGGTTTTTTGAAACGAAATTGTAGCAATATGTTGACGCAATATTTAAATAATCATATTGCGGTCTTTAAAGAAACAAATGTAGCTATGTATCGAGCTAGATATTTTTTTGTACTTATTACGTAAAGCTTCATCAAATCTGTACGGCCCTCACTTACAGAGAGTTAGTGCGGAACAAACATAAATTAAACACTTACAAACCCACAGATCTATGCATGCATACGAAACACACACATTTCGAAGAAAGTCTAACGATCTAAAGAAAAAACCAACAGTAATTCAATTTTATTTTGTTTGACCCTATGTTGTATTTGATTCTGATAATATTTTGTATATTTTTCTGATGTTGTTTAACATTTAGAAGAAGAGGGGGGCTCGCGACGCCTTTTTAAGTGCGAGGTCGTAGGCGAGGGCCCACTTTGGCCTCGCCTAGAGATACGCCACTGTTCGTTAGCGGTGATTCAAATCTAGGTCTTGCTGTCGCTTTGTGTCACCCTCTTGAACAACAGAGCTGCCTATTCAGTGATAGCCATCTGTTGAATTTATGAATATTATAATCAACGTTAATTGCCGACAAAGTTCATGAAAACTTTTTTTTTTTTCAGGTTAGATATTCAGTGCCGATACAATGAAAATAAATCGATCTACACCACAGGACCAACTATGAATTATTCATATGTCAATAAAGATCCAAAATATCGTTCAAGAACAACCGAACTATCTGAGCTGGCTGTAGTGAATGAGGCTCCGTATGAAATGGAATAAATATTATGTCTATTTCTGTAAAAAAAACATGCTCTTTTATTGTTATCGTTATTTAAAATGGTTGCGGCTTTATAATTGTTCTTTTTGAAAACATTACATTGAACTTTTCTTCAGTTGATTCAGATTGAGTCTTTTCGTGACTGCGGCCGTTGTAATGCGAGCGAAACGTCGGGAAGTAGTTATAAATCGGTCACAATTAAGTTCAGTGAAATGTTTTCCCTATTAATACAAATCGTGATGGTTTAAAAGTTATTTTGCAATTGAACTGTCCTTATTTTTGCTTGAAATATGAAATAGAACTAGGACAAACTCATAACTAACTATTTTAGTAGGGTCGCTTGTGTCTTTTTCATTTTCGCGGCCATAAGTTAAACTTCGACTTATATAGTTTTTTACCGTACCCAAAGGGTAAAAACGGAACCCTATTACTGGGACTTGGCTATCCGTCCGTCCGTCCGTTTGTCACCAGGCTGTATCTCAATAACGGCGAAAATCAGTTAAAATTTTCACAGATAGATGATGTATTTCTATTTCTATTGCTGCTATAACAAATAATACTAAAAACAAAAATAATATTTAAGGGAATTATGTTGATTGCAGCCGAAGGTCGCAAAAAAAACAATTTACTTTTAACTTATTTAATAAAATTAAATTACAATTATAACTAAACTTAAAACGAAGTGATTCGATCGAAGTTAGATCTAAGAATGCGCTTGGGGACGGGCCGGCCGCGCAGGTAGCTTCGGGTGTCGCAACGTGGTCACGTTCCCACGGCACGTTGCGCTGACGCCGCGATTCCTGCTGTTGCTCGGAATTGTGGTTGATGCCGACTTAGCTATTCCTATACATTAGGGTGGCGTAACAAGGGGGGCTCCCATACAACAAACTTTATTTTTTACCATTTCTTGCTCGATTAGTCCGTCTTCAGCAAGCTAGATGGCGCTACTAGTAAAAATAGAACGCGATATCAAATTCGTCGTCAGAATCATGAACACAAACACACACACGCATATACACCCTCACATCCGGAGAATAGTATTATATTCTATTCACCGTTAAGTTTCTGTAATGTATGTGTATAGAGGGTACTTGTAAAACTTATGTTCTTCCTACTTACATGTATGTTATATCAATAAACTAGCTGTGCCCCGCGGTTTCACCCGCGTCTATTTGAGGAAAATCCATACTAAAATATCCATTGCTGGCCACTTCATTACGTTTTACGGAACCCTAAAAATACGTAAATAAGCAACAATGCATTGTTGTAGAACAAATTTGATTACTTCAAATGCCACAAACTTCAAATGTAGACACGCGCCGTCACAGACTTCAGCGACCAACGAGAATTTAAATTCACGGAACTAAAGCTCTCGAAGAGAAATATTTTCCCCGTTTTCTTTACATTGTTCACTCATACTCCGTACCTATTGATAGTAGCGTAATGTTATATACCCTATAGCCTTCCTCGATAAATGGAGTATCCAACAAAAAAAGAATCTTTCGTATCGGTCCAGTAGTTTCCGAGATCCTAGCGTTCAAACAAACAAACAAACTCTTCAGCTTTATAATATTAGTATAGATGGTCAATCAGTCTTGAGTCAACTACAATGGTGGTTTCACTTTATTTTTTTTAACTTTTATAGGTTCACACTTGACCGCCATCTCGCCTGATGTTAAGCGACGATGCGGTCTACGATGGAGCGTGTTTACCTAGAAAAAAACCGATTCACTCTCGATTTGAAGACACAAAGATTGTAACTATCGGGGAAAACCCACTCAGGCAACGTATTCCATAGCCTAGACGTTCTTATCACAAAAGTTGAGTAAAATCTCTTCGTTCGTGTCTTTGGAACATCAACTATGAAACGATGTCGCTTTTTCGAGCTACGAGCATTCCGATAGAAAAAAGGACAAGGTGGTATCAGATCATGCAGATCAGTGGCACACTCTCCGAAGTGTATCCGATAAAAAACCGATAGGCTAGCAATTTTTCGGCGATGTTCAAGACTTTAGAGTCTTTTTCGCACAAGAGTGTCGTTGCCTATGAGCCTTTTGGCACGTCTCTCGATCGATTCCAGAGCTTCCAGCTGATACTTAGCCGATCGATCCCAAAGGTGCGAACAGTACTCCATACAGGAGCGAATCTGTGCTTGATATAGTGTAAGCAACTGTTCAGACTTGAAGTACCTTCGCACCTTTGAGAGGACACCTAGTTTTTTGGCAGCTAGTTTAGCCTTGGACTCGATATACGAGCCAAAGTTGAGAGTTGAGCGTAGAGGTCAAAGTAACGCCCAAAAGCTCAAGACGGTCAGAAACCGGCACGGATACACCTCTAAAAGTAGGGGTCAGTTCGAACGGACTCCTTTTAGCGGAGAACAGACACGCCTGCGTCTTATTCTCGTTGAACTTGACCAGATTGGCATCGCCCCATTTAGACACCGCCTCAAGGGTCAAGCTCAAACGCCCGATCAGACTCTCTCTCAGTAACTGAGTTTGCTGCCCGCTGGCTCTCGCGCTAGATATGTACTCTCTACAACGGTGCAATCATCTGCGTACCCAAAGATACCGGGCTTCAACAGATCGTTGATATGTAGCAGGAAGAGCGTCGCAGAGAGTACCGACCCTTGAGGGACTTCGGCATTGATAGTCATTTGATCCGACAAGCAGCCATCAATGACGACTCGTATGGATCGATCCCTCAAGAAGTCCGATATCCACGCAATGAACCCAGGAGACAAACCATAACTAGAAATCTTGCTTACAAGGCCATCATGCCAAACCCTGTCGAAAGCCTTCGAGATATCCAGGGAGACTGCAAGTGCTTCCCCGTGTTTCTCAATAGCTTCACTCCAGATGTGAGTGACGTACGCTAGAATATCCCCCGGTGGACCGGTTTCGGCGAAACCCGTATTGCTGGTCTCTGAGGAGGTCGTTCGATTCTAGGTACGTCAGGAGCCTGTGGCTTAAGACACGTTCCATAGTCTTGCAGAGTATGGACGTGACCGAGATGGGCCTGTAGTTGGCAGGGTCAGCACGACTACCCTTTTTGGGCACTGGTTGCACATTGGCAAGCTTCCAAGACTTCGGTACTAGCATAGAATAGATAATATAGATAGAACGGACACTCCCTACCCCCCGCCTATTTCAAGCTTCCTCCCCCTCGCGGACGCGAGGCGGACTCAACGAAGGGTTATTATATCGGACGATAATTTTCTATGAGAATACGACCATGATGCTGTATTATTTAACAAAATGGTACCAAATTTTTCGTCTATTATACGAAACAAGAATAAGAGATTTTTAATTTCATAAGAATTTCTACAAAGATTGAATCATTTTTATAAACTGTGTTAAAGATAATTTGTTCCATTAAAGGAGATGCTCCATTTTGTAAATTAAAAGCTATTCTGGTTAGAAGTACGCGCCAACACTGAAGTCCTGTGACGAAATTATTAAACTCGTTGTTTTTAAACTGCGGCTTTCGTTAATCGTTGTGAAATATGTCAGTGGCGCCAATAACTTATGGTAACGAGTGATGGCGCGGAGTAAAGTTCGCAATTTACTAAATCAATAATAGTGTTGCCAATTTAGTGGATTTTTTACTAAGAATGCTACCGTTAAGATTTATTGGTAAGTGATTATTTCTTAGCGTTCAACCGACTCAAAAAAATAAAGAGGTTCTATATTAGACTATCTGTACTTTTATGTGCGTCCATGTATATGTCGGTCAATAGTGAAAAATGAATATAGGATTTCATCTAGTAGTTAAGATTTCGCAACAACCGTTCATGAAAAGGAGTAAAAGGATACGAGTACATTGACTATTGAAATGGATAGTTGCAAAAAAAACGCTATTTTTAAACTAAAACTTATTCAGTAATTAACGGCTTTGACATTGACTTATAAACTTTACCGGTTCTAGTACTACCGGTACTACTACGATTTAGTTTCATTTTTAACCAACTTCAAAAAAGGAGACGGATCTCAATTCGTTTATTTGTTTGTTACGTGATAGCTCCATTTACTGTGAAACAAAGGACATAAGCCCAAATCACATTGAAAAAACCCAGGTGTGGCGCAAAAATTATGTACCTCGGATTTTAAGTTATTAGTAATAATATTCTAAACTATCATCATCATCCATTTGAGTGGCTAACCTGCGTTTTTTGCCTGTAGTATAATTTGGTGTTAATGATATAAAAATAATATATACCGGCTAAGTCATAAAGATATATATCAAACAATGCACGAATATGCTTAGGTTCTTTTCGCGATGGGTGGCCTTGGAATTCAAATTTAACGAGAGTAAGTAAAATAATTCATGGTAATACGCTCATTTTTGGTAATGTACTTTGGATTTTGTATTCAATTATCCGTATGCTTACATCGCGGGTCAAATCTGGACAAGTACTAGCACAAGCACAGCACTAGCATAGGCCTGGGATATGAGGCGTACTTGAAGAGAGGTATATGCTCAGATGTTATGAAGATGATGATGATGATTACATCGGATTGCATTTTTTTATTTTAACTAAACAGTATTGGTGAACTTAAAAAAAAACGCCTACAAAACTACACTTATAAAAAAACATGTTAGCCACTAATTTGGGTTATGGGAATGGTGTAATTTTTATTCCTAAAATATATTTACATACAATTATTCGATTTTTTTGAGATTAAATACAATTATTTTGTGCCGAGGTCAGGGTACGATTTGGGCCATGTCCTTTGATGTTTCTTTTTTTTGGTAGCTCATAGTTTTGAAATATGAAAACAAAACTAAAATTTACTTTCGTTTATTTTTGTTCAAGTTTTTTATGATTGTCGTTGAAATTTGGTCAAGTAAGTTTCTGAATTTAATTTGAAATTAAAACTGATTTTTGTTTATTCGGCGCAAATAAATTATTAAGTAATGACTTTAACCTTAAAATGTGATTTCAGTATAAAAGACTCACTTACTATTCTCACAATATTTAAAGTTTTATGCGATCCTTACTATAATGCGAATAAATAAATCACTATTTATCAACATACAAAAGTAATATTTTTTAAGCAATTAGGAATAAATTAAATCCAGAACTAGCAACATTACCTTTTTTTTTTTTTTTTTTTTTTGTGGGGGAAATGCATTGACGCACCTTCCACCGTGTAGGGACACGGCAGGTGTGTCGGGCTCGACACCACTGAAAGTGGTGCCCCTACCGACTAAAACCCCCACAGGTTTCTTCGGCATGGCAGCAGGTCAGTGTCGCGGGGTCACTTTGCGCACTCCCTTCGACGACTCCAACCCAACGCCAACACCCTTGCGGGCCCGCCTCGCGGGGGGACGGAACCCCCGCTTTTGGCTCCAGTGACGCACCGGAAACCAGCGGCGCGTCACCGCCTCGGGAGAGCCTATCCCTAGGTGGGGTACCGAGTGGCCCTAAACACTCGACGCCCCAGGCTCTCCAAGAGGAGACGGGGTGCGAGCCCGAGTGGCTCGCCCCCGTGTCCGCTTCCTCCTCCGCGGAGGAGCGAGAGGATCCATTTCTCTCTCTCGCTCCTCGGTCTCCCTCCGCAACATGACTGTCTCGCAGAAGGAGACCACCGCTTCCCACGACCTCTCGTTGTCCAGCATCTTAGCTAAGATTATCGGCAGCGAAAGGTCCGCCCCCACGAACTAGCAACATTACCTAACCTAACCTATCCCAATTCGTAGTTTGTTTACAAAATTGAATTGGAGTTTTGAGTTGAAAAATCATGTTGTTGTTCTTTATTGTGCTGACATGAGATGTAAATAATTAGTTTGTGCAGTGTATGATACTCTGATATACCTAGTGAACTGTGACAACGCCTTTTAAAATGCAACTTATGAACGTTGTTGTACCTAATCTAATGTTCTGTGACTAGCCTACCTATAATGAAATACGCGATATGTGGAGTGATTAATTAATATTATATTGTCAGAATAAAGTTCTCTTTGGGTAAGTGTACTTAACTAAAAATCAATTCGTACCTGGTACCTTTATTATCTCCTATTTTGTTTTAAATCTTCTCCCTTCTGATTGTTGATGAAAGTTATATTTACCTACATTAAAGATCGAACACTAACTAGGTAAGATTGTAAGCCACTTAATACAGGCAGGTGAACTCACGGGTCACAGCTATTCCATAAAATAATTTAGTAACCCTAGATGACACGCACACATGCGTAAATGTGTTCGAACGACATATGCGTAGTTGTGTGAGTGTAGGTATGTCGACTTCACCGTTTGTTTGGAGTTTAGGCCGAGTGTCCGGGGTGTGGTACTAGCCCAGTTTGGAGAGAAAGTCTAAATAGGCGCGTCACTTATTTACATTGGCGCAGTCGGTTTTTTTTTTTTCTGGAAATTACATATCAGCGAACATTTTAACATCGGCGGCAGGTGGAAATTGAATATTATACTAATATTCCATACTAACATACATACTAACATTCCATTTAATATTCCAAAGTACTAACTTTGGAATATTCGTGCGAACCTGTGAAACATCTAGCGGCTCATTGGAAATTCGAGGCGTCACGGAAAATGAAATTGTTTAATCACGTAGTGACCAGCTGGCGAAATGATAAGGTGCAACTTCATCTAGGCGCCGAACCTACGCAGAATTACCACAAGGTAGTGGAGCGGGTGCTAGCGCTGGAGGTGACCGAGCGGTACGCGGGGAATGCGGGCTCTGTCGGCACCGGCCGCGGAGTGCCGGGCTCGCTGGACTCGACAAGACTCAGGCTGTGCGGAGACGAGGTGTTATGGATGACGGCGGGGGCGGCGGCGAGCTGCGAACCAGAACACTGTCCCGCCAGCGGGCGTGGTGAGATATTGGTCCACACGCCGAATGAAACGAGGCTGGGTGGAGGCAGAGTATCATGGATGACGGTGGCGGCGGCCGAGACCGCGGGCTGCGCACCAGGACACTGTCCCGCTAGCGGGACAGTGTCCTGGTGCGCTTGGTGCGCGGTATGGTGCAATTGCAGTGAAATCAAGGTATTCGTATTCGGAAACAGTTATGTAAAAAGATATGTTTTGGTGGTGTAAGGTGTGCCTGCCCTATTTTAAGAAACCTATTTTAAGATGAAATCTATTTCATATTATTGCTATGGAGAAAGAGATCTTAAATGATATTTTGATGTTAAAATCTGGTATTTCTTACTGGTCTTATTGATGTAAATTGGTTACTATAATTAATGGAAACCTGAGGCATTTTAATTTCCAAAGTCTTATTACCTAAGAATAATGTTCCTCGTCTTAAATTGTTGCAAGAAAAAGATTACTATAACACAAAAAAAGATGATAGCAAACAATGCCATTAATTTATGCATCTATAACTAATTAATTACATCGTTTTGTTTATATGTACTATGCCATGATCTTTGAAAAGTGATGACATACATTTTTGACACATAACAGGAATCGTTATCAAAAGTACCAATGAATTGTTGAAAATTATATTTTGTCGTAAACCAAATGTAAGATATGGTATTGTTGAGAGATGTTATTTACTAGTAGGAACATTTATAAGTTTGTTTGAAGAATAATAATAATACCTCTAGATTGGACTTTGCTCTGCAAGTGTAGAAATTGTAGAAACATAATATATATAGACTTCCTCGCCGATTTCGGCTTCGGCGACTATAACCTGCTTTTAAGTATTGCGACGACGTTCGCACGCGCCTGTTAGAATCTCTTAGGATTTTGCGCTGTTATAACCTAATTTACATCAGGATAGTCTTAATTCTGTGAGCTTAGATGTGAATGCTGTTGTTAATTACTTAAAACATAGTAGGATGAATAGAAAACCCAATAGATGGTATTCAAATGTTATTTATTTCCACTTTCGGTGCACCTATAGACTACAGAGAAAGAACGTGGTCAAGAAAACTCTGCGCCTTCACATACATAATCTGTACACAAGTAAACTTTAGACAACAGTTATAATACTTATCTTTGCTCAATCAAGTTCGCTCGGGAACAAGCATAATACAGAACAATAAAAGCAAGAGTGAACACATAAGTATGAGACAAATATGTAAGAAGATACAAGAGAGCCGAACAGAGCCACGATCACTTTTATAATCGTCGTTGTCAACCCCACTCGCCTATAGTCATAGCGCCGCCCCTCCAACCAAACAATAACAAGTTATAGCGGAATAGGTGGTGGATTTGACAACGTCGATTTACTTATATGTTATTATACTTAATACAATAATACTTACATATTATTTATTTATTATATTTAACTGTATTATTTATAACATGGTTATACGTGTAATATTATTTTGTTTATTGAAACAACTACTGGTTTAGGTTATTGCTCTGTAACTAGAAATTTATTTTAATAAAAACGTTTTACAATGTTTTGCCACTTGTATACCACACAAACCTTTATAAAAACAACTTATTCACACAATCATATCACTATTACTAATTACTAACCTGTTAAGAGAAACAACATTAAAAGCTATTGCTTCAATAGTTTTTAGATAATTTAGAAAATCTGCTTATAATGTGTTCACGTAGCTTTTTATAAATCAAAAGGACTTTTTGACAGTCATCGAGTGACCATAGTGCAGGCCAGCTGTCAACACAGATAATGTATGTAATCCAAGTTACATGGGCGGGATATTCAAAATGAATGAAGAACAAGAGAGCTTCAATTACATACTTACTATATAATTTCGGAAATACATCAATTCCTTTCCCTTTATAACAACAATCTATAAAATACCACATTATTCAGGATTTGACACGTATAAACCACCCATTTAGTCAATTTTAACGTTAGATTAAGGGTTCCTAAGAACCCTTAATCTAACGTTACGAACACGCGCATATGACTGGCGTAACCGATTTTTGCACGAAAAGTTCGTGCGCAGATAGGGCACGTCAAGATGCCGTTGTTAAAATTATAATTTATGTTAAAAGGTGGTCTGGTTTTAAGAAACATAATTATATGTATGGTACATTCCATTGCTAAATAAAGATTATTATTATTTTGAAATATTTCTGGATATTCCTAACACAACATTAACTGGTCTCGGGCTAACCAAAGCTTGTATTAGGGGAACCAGATTGCTGATGTACCTATGTATGTGATGCTAATATAGTTGTGATGGAACCAGCATGCTGTGTGTCTGACAAGAGATAGTTGAATTCACCGAACATATTATTTGTAAAATATTAATTTGTACGACACATCTTAGTAACCAGCGTTTTAGGGTGTTGGTAAATAATGTGTGGTATAGTTTTATTTGTTTTAGGTGCGGTAAAATCAAGGTAGATATTTATAAAAAGTTACAGGATTAGACACATTGTTAATTAATTAAATGGGATATACCTATTTAGAAGTCATGTTATGATTTTCGATGATTTGTAGAAAAACTTTAAAAAAATATTAATGGTTTTGGTCAAGGTATGTAACTCCAGGCCCAATTTTCACGACGCGGTTTCTCAAACCGCGCCCGCGCGCGGGCGCGGCGCCGTGCCGCGCGACGTTTTTATTTCAATACTCACGAGATCCGCAGGTTTGCGCGGTTTCTGCTCCGGAATCGCGGGCAGCCACGCGGGCGCCGCGCGGCTGCAGCAGCCGCCGCGGCCATAAACCGCGTCGTGTGTTTTGAATTCAATTTTATATGAAAATCTGCCGCGCCCGCACGCGGGCGCGTTTGGCAGCCGCGCCGTGAAAACCGGCTCTCAATCTATATTCTAAGATAAATTTATTTTGGCTTATTTAAAATTTTGTTATGGATAACAAAGTCACGTTTACGACATTATTGTGATGGAATGTGGTCTTTCAAATTAAAAGGTTTTACATGTAAAGCTTTAAGCAATGCAAATCAGTGCCAAACATGAAGCCATCGGGCGCGTACACTCTCCTTGAAAAAGGCCGCCGGGCGCGGCCGAAATACTTACGTTAAGCTTGGCATACTTACGTTACCTGCTATATTGATATACCAGGTGGCTGTGTATGTCAGAAATAATCTAGAATCATGCAATACGCGAAGAGAGAGACATTCTCGCAACATACGTAACGCGGATAAGCTGGATATTATACCATACTCTCTCACGAGGTTACGGAAGTTAACTCACATTATGGGACTTGAAGTCTATAAATAACAAGCTTCCCAAAATAATTATATCTGCCTCAAGTTTCGGCAGCTGCAAAAATAGATTGCTGGCTGTGCTGGCTTATCGATCAAACTTTTTTTTATAGTGTGAATTTTTAGCGTGTGATTGCAAAATCATATAAAAATGTATCCAAACATTTGACATGGAACATAATATTATACTCGTATAATGCTTGACAGTTTTCTGTATAATAATTATTATGATACAGTAAAGTAGTAATTTTATAAACTTTGAAAATGTATACAATTTGTATGCTCTTTCTTTTGTTTTTATTAATTGCCGTGTAAATTGTACATTTATGAATAAAGTACTTTGACTTTGACTTTGACTTTGGATAACACAAAACACTTAAATATGACCCAGAGCTCCCAAAATCTTGACTGTGCATAGCCAAAGTATGTAAACTAAACTAGAATATATACGTCATTTGCGAATGATCAACTATACTATTTAAGAGCCATACCTCTACAATAAAATTAATCCTATCTTAAACAAATACTCCATGAATAGACACTTACCTATGTCAGCAAACATTAATGAAATGGCTTCTATCCCTGAATTATGAAGAAACTGAAACAGTCCTTAAAGTATCTTTATAAAATACTAATTAAAAATGAATTAGAGAAAACTCGACAAGTGGTACCTAATATTAATCACTTTCCATTCCCTTTTAATCTCCCCGTCCATTGTTCCTTACCTCTCTTCAATATCCCAATCATCTACCTATGCATACAATTCATTATTATTCTGGCTTTTTTGCATGTACATGATTTTGATAATGACATCTTATATTAATATTGTTAAGTAATTGTAAATAGTATAAAACTCTTGCAATTTCGATTTAGACTTGCATGTCTTCATTGATAATAATCAGATTAAGTTAATTATAAAATTCAATTTATTTGCCAAATTCAATAAAATAAAAATGTGGTTAGCCAAGTTTTTTTATTAATATAAATTATCTTAAATCTACTAATTACGTACTTTACTTTATTACCCACATAACTACTTGTAATTGATCTATTTAAATATTATTCCATCATTCTGGAATTTACTTTACTTTGTATGATTAGGTACCTACATTCTACTTTATTAATCTACCTATAAAGAATAAAGAATAATTTATTTCATCAACAAACATTGGTAGATCAAAGAATACATTTAAATCGTTTAATTATATCTGTAAACTTAGTAGGACGAACATGGCACCCAAACTACGATTATCCTGTGCGATGGAATACCAAGGTCTTCCCCCGACTACATACGGGGACTACATATTATATTTATGGTTGAGAGAACAGAAGATGAATCTATTTTGAATGGATACTTTTGTATAAACAAATTAACTCTGAGTATAACCGTCAAGTGCCAGATTTTGTAATTTAAATTTTGTAAACTTATCATTGTATGATAGAATACTTAATCACTTGTAGTTACTACATACGTGTTATTTTATTGCGGCTGTTTGTAATACAAAGTCGGGCAGGGATAAATTAATAAAATTAAATATTAAATGTATTCGTTAACCGGAAGCGATTAGTTGTAATGCAGGCAGTGCATGTACGTCTCATTTGTTTGATATTTATGGAGAATGTCGTAATGTAGTGACGTACCTTGAGTTGAGACAATGTGGCAGCGCAACTGATTGGGAAAACTACTCATTAGTCATCTTAAGCGAATATTACTTTGACTTTGAATAAGTATCTGATTATTTAAAGAAATGGATTGACTGATGATGATGAGGATGACTAGTAAAATGTAGTATATAAAGGGCCGATGTAGAACCATCTACTTCTACCCGCCATCTCAAGAGTTTTGGAGGGGATGGGGCTTTAAGTGGATGGAACTAAGCCGGTGACTGGCATTCTTATTTGAAATTGTATAAGAGAAAGATCCAACAGTTGTCAATATATCGTCTAGGTTATGGAATGCATTGCCTGAGTGGGGTTTTCCCGATAGTTACAATCTTGGTGTCTTCAAATCCAGAGTGAATTGGTTTCTTCTAGGTAATCACGTTCCATCGTAGATCGCATCGTCGCTTAACATCAGGCGAGATGGTGGTCAAGTGCAAACCCATAATAGTTAAATATATATATATATAAATATTATTCTACATATATATATCTAAATTCATACATTCATTTAATTGGTTTACATTTACTCTCAAACTATAACACAAGGTATGTGATTTTGAAGTATTTTATTAAATTTCTCGTAGAAATTGTCAACTTGAGCATCCATTTTACTACATTTAGTAAGTACCTAAGTACTAAATATGGTGCGTAGGTACGTCCCCGATGATGCATTCGCTTTCGGTCGTTACCTAGCAGGAAGTTAAACGTAACTTTTAAACATTTATGGGACGCGGGTGATTAAAACGTTAGGTCATTTCGCCCAAAGGATATTTTCCTCTTGTTACTCTTTTATGAAACAGTATTGGATCGTGACGTGAAACGTTCGATAGTATTTAACATCATCCGTAATATTGTGTTTTTAGATTGTCTAAAAAGTGTAAAATGTTTGATTTCAAATTTTTGTTTATAATGTGCTACTTGATAAATAGTGTGATGTCCGACGGTAATAGATATGAGTGTGAAAACGATTTTTTTAAACGTGACTCAAAATTAAATATGACTGAGTATTGTTCTGGTAAAATTAAGCCATGTTTAGTAAAATGCTGCAAAATGAACGAAGTATATAACGTAAAAACACAAGAGAACGGAACAGAGGGTGTTCCCACTTGTACTGATTGGAAAAGTTTGAACATAAACCCAAATTTTACCATATTTAACATTTATTTGGACGATAATGATACTTTGTCCAACAAAAAGTTTTTGACTGATTTCGATTTGGTTGAAAACAAAAAGTTTCAGAATATATCATGTTCATATGATGAAATATATGACAACCCTTATATTCTAGAGGTAAGTTTGGCAAATAATAATGAAAGTTTTGTAAATTCTGCGTAGTTGGTAGTTAAGTGTGTTATTATGGCAAAGCGTGTTGCTGCCATTAGATGCATTTATTAGGCCCAATTTTCACGGCGCGGTTTCAAACCGCGCCCGCGGCACCGCGCCGCGCGACGGATTTGTTTCAATACTCACGAGACCGCAGACATAGAATAGAAAGATATAGATAATATAGATAGAACGGACACTCCCCACCCCCCGCCAATTTCAAGCTTCCTCCCCCTCGCGAACGTGAGGCGTACTCAACGAAGGGTTATATCGGACGATAATTTTCTATGAGAATACGACCATGATGCTGTATTATTTAACAAAATGGTACCAAATTTTTCGTCTATTATACGAAACAAGAATAAGAGATTTTTAGTTTCATAAGAATTTCTACAAAGATTGAATAATTTTTATAAACTGTGTTAAGCTATTCTGGTTAGAAGTACGCGCCAACACTGAAGTCCTGTGACGAATTTATTAAACTCGTTGTTTTTAAACTGCGGCTTTCGTTAATCGTTGTGAAATATGTCAGTGGCGCCAACAACTTATGGTAACGAGTGATGGCGCGGAGTATAGTTCGCAATTTACCAAGTCAATAGTGTTGCCAATTTAGTGGATTTTTTACTAAGAATGCTACCGTTCAGATTTATTGGTAAGTGATTATTTCTTAGCGTTCAACCGACTCAAAAAAAAGCAAGAGGTTCTATATTAGACTGTCTGTACTTTTATGTGCGTCCATGTATATGTCGGTCAATAGTGAACAATGAATATAGGATTTCATGTAGTAGTTAAGATTTCGCAACAACCGTTCATTAAAAGGAGTAAAAGGATACGAGCACATTGACTATTGGAATGGATAGTTGCAAAAAAATAACGCTATTTTTAAACTAAAACTTATTCAGTAATTAACGCCTTTGACATGTACTTATAAACTTTACCGGTTCTAGTACTACTGGTACTACTACGATTTAGTTTCATTTTTAACCAACTTCAAAAAAGGAGACGGATCTCAATTCGTTTATATGTTTGTTACGTGATAGCTCCATTTATTGTGAAACAAAGGACATAACCCCAAATCACAACAATAGAAGTTTAGTAGAAGTTCGTGTCAAAAGCTCGTTTTATGGAACAAAATATGTTGTATAATTTGGTGTTAATGATAAAAATAATATATACCGGCTAAGTCATAAAGATATATATCAAACAATGCACGATTATGCTTAGGTTCTTTTCGCGATGGGTGGCCTTAGAATTCAAATTTAACGAGTGTAAGTAAAATAATTCATGATAATACGCTCAGTTTTGGTAATGTACTTTGGACTTTGTATTCAATTATCCGTATGCTTACATCGCGGGTCAAATCTGGACAAGTACTAGCACAAGCACAGCACTAGCATAGGCCTGGGATATGAGGCGTACTTGAAGAGAGGTATATGCTCAGATGTTATGAAGATGATGATGATGATTACATCGGATTGCATTTTTTTATTTTAACTAAACAGTATTGGTGAACTTTAAAAAAAACGCCGACAAAACTACACTGATAAAAAACATGTTAGCCACTAATTTGGGTTATAGGAGTGGTGTAATTTTTATTCCTAAAATATATTTACATACAATTATTCGATTTTTTTGAGATTAAATACAATTATTTTGTGCCGAGGTCAGGGTGCGATTTGGGCCATGTCCTTTGATGTTTCTTTTTTTTGGTAGCTCATAGTTTTGAAATATGAAAACAAAACTAAAATTTACTTTCGTTTATTTTTGTTCAAGTTTTTTATGATTGTCGTTGAAATTTGGTCAAGTAAGTTTCTGAATTTAATTTGAAATTAAAACTGGTTTTTGTTTATTCGGCACAAATAAATTATTAAGTAATGACTACAACCTTAAAATGTGATTTGAGTATAAAAGACTCACTTACTATTCTCACAATATTTAAAGTTTTATGCGATCCTTACTATAATGCGAATAAGTAAATCACTATTTATTTATCAACATACAAAAGTAATATTTTTTAAGCAATTAGGAATAAATTAAATCCGGAACTAGCAACATTACCTATCCCACAAGCATCTATATTATCTATTCTATGTCACAAGTTCCGGCCGGCCACCACAGTAACAATACTTCGTGGTTTGTTTACAAAATTGAATTGGAGTTTTGAGTTGAAAAATCATGTTGTTGTTCTTTACTGTGCTGACATGAGATGTAAATAATTAGTTTGTGCAGTGTGTGATACTCTGATATACCTTATCTTTATATATCTCTATATATTATCTTTATCTTATCTTTATCTTTGTGACTAGCCTACCTATAATGAAATACGCGATATGTGGAGTGATTAATTAATAAATTGTTAGAATAAAGTTTTCTCTTTGGGTAAGTGTACTTAACTAAAAATCAATTCGTCCATGGTACCTTTATTATCTCCTATTTTGTTTTAAATCTTCTCCCTTCTGGTTGTTGATGAAAGTTATATTTACCTACATTAAAGATCGAACACTAACTAGGTAAGATTGTAAGCCACTTACACAGGCAGGTGAACTCACGGGTCACAGCTATTCCATAAAATAATTTAGTAACCCTAGATGACACGCACACATGCGTAAATGTGTTCGAACGAGATATGCGTAGTTGTGTGAGTGTAGGTATGTCGACTTCACCGTTCGTATGGAGTTTAGGCCGAGTGTCCGGGGTGTGCCGCAAGTTTTCGCGGTTTCTACTGAGGAAAGCTACTGCGCGAGGCGCGGGCGCCGCAGATTTCATAATAAATTGAATTCAAAACTCAATTCGACGCGGTTTACGGCCGCGGCGGCTGCGGCAGCCGCGCGGCGCCCGCGTGGCTGCACGCGATTCTTGCGCAGTAACTTTTCGGAACAGACACCGCGAAAACCTGGGGTCTCGTGAGTATTGAAACAAAACCGTCGCGCGGCACGGCGCCGCGCCCGCGCGCGGGCTCGGTTTGAAACCGCATCGTGATGCTTAGCCTGGATGTTCTTATCACAAATGTATAGTCAAAGTTATAAGAGCACACCAGACAGAATTAAACACCATGAACACATGAATTTTATTTGCCTATCACCACACATTCACGAACCCATCGGCAAATCAGTGTAACTTCCCTAGATATAATATTGTGATGCCGTGAACATCTTTAGGTAAGTAATAGTTCAGGAAACGTGGGACAGTACGAGAGCTTCGTCTGCCTAATCTCTCTATGTGATTGGATATTAGAAAAGTACCAAAAAGCTTTGTGGTCTAAGAACCAATGTGGCTCGACCTAACTCTTCAATTCCTATGTCCAAAGTAATTAAATTTTTAGGGTTCCGTGAAACGTAAAAACGGAACCCTTATAGATTCGTCATGTCTGTCTGTCTGTCTGTCTGTCCGTCCGTATGTCACAGCCTTTTTTTGCCGAAACTATGAGAACTACACTGTTGAAACTTGGTAAGTAGATGTATTCTGTGAACCGCATTCAGATTTGAACAATAAAAAAAAAATTAGGAACCCATACTGAGAACTGAAACTCAAAATTTTTTTTTCATCATACCTACACGTGTGGGATGTCTATCGATAGGTCTTCAAAAATAATGTTGAGGTTTCTAAAGTCATTTTCGTATTCACTTAATAGTTTGCGCGAGACACACTTCCAAAGTGGTAAAATGTGTCCCCCCCCTCTAACTTCTAAAGTAAGATAATGAAAAATCTAAAAAAATATATGATGTACATTACCATGTAAACTACCAACGAAAATTAGTTTGAACTCGATCTGATAAGTAGTTTTTTTTTAGTCCGTCATAAATACACTATTAATGAAACTTCGATCAAAGCTACAACGAACTACAAGAACTATGTGTACTATGTATATTATGTTACTTGCTGCAACGGAACCCTTCATGGGCGAATCTAACTCGCACTTGGCCACTTTATTATAATTTTAGTTTAGTCATCAAGTAACATGTTTTTATTTCATAGAAAAACAAGAAAAAAAAACTAAAAAGCACCCTCCTCCCTTTTTATGGAGGCGTCACCTGTAGGTGACACTGGGCATTGTACTATACGATTTATGAAGTATCAAGCATCATTTTGACATGAATGAAACACCGGTTTTTGTTTACAAGTACCAAATTTATTTTTGAAAGTATGGTAACAAAAAACAACAGAGTACTGTATTGCACTGTTACTAGTAATATATACATTTTTAAATACTCCACAGTAAATAAACCTAGATTTATGTTTTGTTTACTGTGGAACATAAGTATACTAACACTTGAGGTGCAAACGAATGTTGCATTTAGCGCACATTTGTCTGGTATGTTGGTGACAGTTCCCACATAGCTGCTGAGAACAGTCGATTTCTGCGTGGCCATCCACTGTTCCGGCACTCTTCACTTCTTCAGATACTGTAGGTTCCAGAGGAACGCCACCGTCAGGATTGCGATTTGGAAGTTTTACGTATTTTTTAGAAAAGTGGTGGCAACATTTCGACGGAATTACTACGTCAAATACTATGGGTTTACTATAAAGCAATTCAAAGTATTGAACAAGAGAATCTGACAGTCCTGGATGAAAATTTCTTCGTCACAATCACCTTTGCCCCAAGTAGTAAATGAAGATACATTATTGAATAATATCTTCACTGTGTGATACTTTTTCTTTATTGGGACAGGTTGAGGTACTTCCTGCAAATAGTCTTGTGTTCTAGAATCTGATGCTTGACCAAGTAATTCAACTTGAGAACAAAGCAAGCGGCTAGGAATATGAAAAATATTCGTGTCGTTTTCATCCCCATTGTCTTCATCAGTAATTTTGCCATCTTCAGTAGGGAATACAATGATATGACACTGGCCTTGTGGCTTAGTGGGTAGTAGCTCTGCCTGCGAAGCCGAGGGTCGTGGGTTCGATCCCCACCCAGTGCAAATATTTGTGTGATGAATTCAAATGTTTGCACTGTGTCTGGGTGTTTCTATGTATAATAAGTATGTATTTAAAACTATATAAGTATTATATCAGCTATCTGGCCGCCATCACACAAGCTTTGCTTAGTTTGGGGTCAGATGGTGTTGTGTGTGAATTGTCCACCAATATTTATTATATTATTTATTATATTATTATTATATCACCTAGGATTTCACCGGTCTGTAACACCTCAGTAACTTACTCTAAAGTCCAACATGAAAGAACATTAATTTGCTTCGCGTCAAGTGTCCCGATGCGAAGTTTCATTGTTTTATCTTCAACAATGAAGAACTTCCACCTAAAACTTTCATCCTGCATTTGAACCCCTTCAACCATTTTTCCGTAATAAAAAGTAGCCTATGCCCGTTCTTGAGATCCAGTCTACCTGTGTAATTTCAGTAAAATCGGTCTAGTAGATTTCATGCTTATAACTTTGAAATTGACGAAAGTTTCATACAATCGTCCATTCCATCCCTTGTTTTACCCTCTTAGGGGTTGAATTTTACAAAACTTAACGAGCGCCTACGCGCTAAAAGACGCCTCCTTACAAAATTTGAGACTCCTAGCACAAACCAGTCGAGCACTCGGAATATGCTTCACCTATAGTTCCCGTTTTAAAAAATGACGGGAATGTAAGGCTGTGTGCAGATTATTCGGTTACTATTAATAAACAGCTGGTCACAAAAAAATATACCAGAAACAAATTTTATTGGGTCAAAGGACTCGTTACAAAAGTTTTAGGTAAAGTTGTATAATATATAATTTACATTCCTGAGCTGAAAGCGTGTGTAAAGAAGCATCGAAATCAACTGTGGGCGAGAAACGAAAACTCAGATCCTCCGACTTCAGACCGAAATCCCTGTTCGTGGTCGGATTCAACACAGGATGCGGAGGAGGAACCCGCCTCGAGTGATGACTCAACGAGTTCAGAGCAAGCGAGCTCAGCCGTCGCCGGCCGGTCGCCCGGGACGCCGGCCGCCGCCGCCCGGTCACCCGGCACGCCCGCCGCCGCCGCCGCCGCCCGGTCGCCGCGCACGCCTGAGGACGGAGCCGCCGCGCCCCCGCCCCGCACGCCGCGCTCCCCGCGGGTTGTGACCCCGCGCGTCACGGAACAGTCCCAGTCGTTCCACACGCCCTCCACTAACGTAACACCAGCTCAGGAACCTGTGTCAGCTAGGTCTAAACGTCAACGACCTAATGTTAATTATAGAATAATGTTCTGAATGGTTAATTGTCGATTAGTCTCCAATTTAAAGAGGGAGAATTGCTATATATGTATGTTTGCACTAGGCGCTCGCTGCGCTCGCGCCACCTTTTCTATTTCTAATAAATCAAGATCAGTACGCTTCTAGCCAGCTGTTTTACTAGACGTCCCGTAGCGCCTCGTATTGTATAAGAATACACAACAGTGGCGACGAACGGACCCAAAAGGAAACAAGATGGCAGCGGGAGCATTTGGCATGCTGGAAAGTTTCAATCATGAAATTCAAGAATGGCAGACGTATAAAAGCAGAATATTACAGTTTTTTATCGCAAATGACGTCAACGATACCTCGGACAAGTCGAGCATTAAAAGAAAAGCAATTTTGCTATCTGCTTTCACAGAAGGCTCTTTTAAGTTGGCTAAGGACTTAGCCTTGCCTTTCGACGTCGACGCCTTGCACTATGAAGCTGTACTCACTTTATTGGACAATCATTTCACCCCAAAGCGATTCCTGGAGATCCAGTGCACGCGCACTGCCGCCGTACGAGACGGGGACGGTGATACAACCGGTTATATGCAGTTTATCGCCCGTGTAGCTATTGAATTTTTTGCTAGTTCGAGACAATGGAAAACTATTAAAAAACTTTTTGTACGTTAAGTGAGAAATGGCATTTATTGGCGAACCACTATCTACCTCAAACGCAAAATTAACACCACCGACATTCACCGTTTCGGTCATAGGGGTGTCCCGCGAGCACTTAATATTGCACAATAACTCACCGTCATCGCTATTATTCACCTGACCTTCCTCGATGTGCTTTACCTTAGGATTACTACACATTTTGCGAAGGTGGCCTTTTTTACCGCAGGCCTTACACTTGTAGTTTTTGAACCGGCACTGAGACGAGTTGTGGTTATCATAACCACACACGTGGCACTTTTCCTTCCTGGAGATGCTGTGCACGCCGGCCTCCTGCAGCGGCGCGCGCGCGGCGAGGGCCGCCCCCTCCCGCGCGCACCGGACACTCTCGGCCAGCTCCACGGCCGCGCTGAGAGTTAAATCTTGCAGGTCTTTGCCGAACAGCTTATCGCGTTCGTACCCAGCTGCCATGCCCATGACGAAACGGTCTAGCAAGGCCTCTTCCAGGCTTTTGAAACCGCAATGGGACGCGGGAGGGTACCCTGCCATCCACGAGCGCCGAGACGCCGCCGCGGACCGCGGAACGCCCTATGTTCCCGGTACCGCGGCCGGCCGGTCCGGCGCCGTCTACAACGCCGCCGGGCTTCGCCCCGCGCTCCCCCCGCCTGCCGGCGGAGTTTCCAACAGCCGCCTTGCTCGGGTCTCCCAGTTTTGTGATCTGGGAGGCCCTGAGCGGCGCCTGCGCAGCCGTCGCGTCCGGGATGAACCCGGAGATTGCGGCGGCGAGGGTAATGTCCGCTGTCCTACAACGTTTGTACGGATAGCGGACTGGCCGAATATTGACACCATTGTCCCTAACGCGTGCTACGCCGCGAAAGGGACGAAGAGGCCTGCCCACCGAGGGGGCGGGCCCCGCAAACTCCCTGGAGTCGGTGTACTCCCGAGCCCTTCACCGGCAAAGAGGGCTACCTCGTGTCCGGACCCCTGACCTCCCCCTTAGGGAGTGAGGAAGAATACTGATTGATTGAAACCGCAATGGGCAGCGAGTCCTCTAATGCGAGCCGCCCATTCGTGGTGCCCTTCCCCCGGGCGCTGCGTCGCAGAGTAGAAGCGATAACGCTCCGCAAATCCACATCGCTTTGGGGTGAAATGATTGTCCAATAAAGTGAGTACAGCTTCATAGTTCAAGGCGTCGACGTCGAAAGGCAAGGCTAAGTCCTTAGCCAACTTAAAAGAGTCTTCTGTGAAAGCAGATAGCAAAATTGCTTTTCTTTTAATGCTCGACTTGTCCGAGGTATCGTTGACGTCATTTGCGATAAAAAACTGTAATATTCTGCTTTTATACGTCTGCCATTCTTGAATTTCATGATTGAAACTTTCCAGCATGCCAAATGCTCCCGCTGCCATCTTGTTTCCTTTTGGGTCCGTTCGTCGCCACTGTTGTGTATTCTTATACAATACGAGGAGCTACGGGACGTCTAGTAAAACAGCTGGCTAGAAGCGTACTGATCTTGATTTATTAGAAATAGAAATGGTGGCGCGAGCGCAGCTTGCGCCTAGTGCAAACATACATATATAGCACTAATAAAAGAAAATTACAACTGAAGAGTCGGGATCCATTATTATTCGACATACAATGTAATTGTTCAATGGATCCCGACTGTTCATTTGTAATGTTCTTTTATTAGAAAATATTGTATATATTTCAATAGTATTAATACAATAACATATTATAGAATTCTAGACCACCAGAAATGTAAATGCTTGTTTTATTCTTTTCAGTTTTTTTAGTATGCGAGTACGTAGTTTGGTTCACTTTTTACGCAGTCGGGTATTTGAGTTTTTAAATTATATTTTTTTATTTTTTACTTTTTAGTTATGAACAATGTTGTGAATGTTAATATGCTCAACATAATAATATGCATCTCTTGGTTGTTGACCAAATGTCTTTGTTTCTACTGATATAATATGTAGGATTTTCTACTGCATGTAATTCATATTTATAGTTTTGTGTTAGTTTAGTTAGTTAGTTTTCGATTGACGTTGAGTACCTACTAAATCGTTTGAAGTTGGAGATGGGCGACCGAGACGGAGCAATCCGAGAGCAGTTCCGTGTTCCCACTATCAGCGGCAGAGTTGAAACCCCATGGAGGTTTATTAGGAGATAGGGGCACCATATCCATACATGATATAGAGTGTAACATAACCCGGCTGTGTTTCCCGGGCGGGGCAGTAGGGTATGCGTAAATACATTTCCTGCACGTACGAAAAAAAGGTAGTCCAATATACCTACTAGCATAGATCGTAGAACGCAAGATGGGCCCCATCCCAAACTTCACGGCGCACGCAATCATGTCAACGTTGGGAAGAGTGAGCTCACTCTTTCCGTTCTAGTCGGTTGCAGGACGCGGTGGACGCCGGACGTTTTTACCTATCATTATTCGGTGTCAACAACCAAAATAAGTAGAACCACAGCAAATCTCGCCGCTAGCGATTACAGGGGTCAAGTAGATGGGTTGTTTGTAAACCACTTACGATACATACAGAGACGCAGTTTATTACCAATTTCAACGTGCTCAGGGCACATCTATTGATTTATATCGATGCCTACTAGATACATTAGTATATAATGTCCATCCACATTCACACGTACAGTTAGTTATACGAAGTTTTCTGCTACCTAAAAACCTATAAATGTGAGAATGGTTGTTACTCAACTTTAAATCGATATACATCCTAAACGGTCAGTCAAATCGAAAAACATTGAGAGAAAGCTAAACATTATTTTTAAATACCTATTCAACGATACCCCTCTTGACATATTTTGGTGTTTTTTTTTTTTTTTATTTGGACAATATGGCGTCCTGAATCCGCCATATTGGACTTAATGTCATGCCTTTAGTGTCACTCGCCAGATTTAGAGGAATCGATTGACGTGTGAATCATAAAAATTGGCCCAGGCGTTTGGTTTGTATAGTGCAAAGTCAAAGTCAAAGTCAAAGTCAAAGTACTTTATTCATAAATGTACAATTTACACGTCAATAAATAAAAAATTAAAACAAAAGAAAGAGCATACAAATTGTATACATTTTCAAAGTTTGAAATGACTACTTTACTGTATTATAATAATTATTGTACAGAAAACTGTCAAGCATTATGTGAGTATAATATGTTTTTATAACAATTGTACTGACCCATGTCAAATTTTTGTATACATTTTTATAGGACTTTGCCATCACTCTCTAAAAATTCGGTGTAACTATAAAAAGTTTGATCGATAAGCCAGCACTTTAATTTGTTTTTGAAGCTGCCGAAACTTGGAGCAGATTTAACTATTTTGGGAAGAGTGTTATAAACTTCAGGTCCCATAATGTGAGTTAGCTTCCGTGACCTTGTGAGAGAGTGTGATATGACATCCAGCTTGTCCGCGTTACGTATGTTTCGAGAATGTCTCTCTCCTCGCGTATTGTATGATTCTAGATTATTTCTGACATACACAGCCACCTGGTAGATCAATATAGCAGGTAACGTAAGTATACCAAGCTCTTTGAAATATGGTCTGACGGATGTGCATTGCGATACGCCAACGATGGCACGTACGGCACGTTTTTGGGCGCGGAACGCACGCTCCCAGTCGGCAGCGCGCGCGTATAGCTCGGCGCCATATTGTAACCGAGAATGCACTGTGGCGAAGTAACACGCACGTGACACTTCCGCAGACACCACTCGGGATACTCGTCTTAGCGCAAAGCACGCACTGCTGACTTTAGCACACATCTTGTCGATATGGTGTTCCCACGTCATGCTGCGATCAATCTCGAATCCCAAAAATGTGGTGGTCTGTACTTGTTCAATCCTTACACCGTTTAGTGAAACTTTAAGCGATTTTGTATGATGGCCCGACAGACAAAAGTGAACGAAATGAGTCTTTTTTGAATTTAACATAAAACCATTAGCTCTAAACCATGAATTTAAGCCGTTAATTACAATATTTAATTTCTCTTCTAAATCCTCAATTGAAAGAGCTGTTACTACGGCAGCCACATCATCTGCATACATGAATATGCCTGCACCCTTTACGGCATCAGGGAGATCGTTTAGTAGGAGAGAGAACATTATATTTGAAATTGACGAACCCTGCGGTACTCCCATAGACGAAGGCAGCGGATCTGATTTATTATCGCTATCGCCAGCATCCACTACCTGAGAGCGGCCTCGTAACATGTCAGTCAACACCTCGTATGATTTCCCAGCTATGCCATAGTGTTTCAGCTTTAAAGCTAAGGTCTCGTGGTCTGCGACATCGAAGGCCTTCGATAAGTCACAGCACAAGACAGCTACTTGCTCTTTACGTTCACGGGCAGCCAACACACTACGTATCACTTCACGCGTTAGAGAAATCGTAGACCTCCCTTCGCGGTATGCGTATTGTTGTTCACACAGCGCCTCAGTTTCCGATAGGTAGGCCACTAATTGTGAACTCAAGCCGTTTTCGAACACTTTGGCTATTGCTGGTATAATCGATACTGGTCTATATCCATCAATATCGTCCTTTTTGCCCTTGCCTTTAAATATCGGGGACACTTTTGATATTTTCAGCGACGACGGGTACGAGCCTTCTCTAAGACACTTATTAAACAGTGTTGCGAGAACCGGAGCTAGAGGCAAAATTGCTAGTTTAATTAGCTCCATCGACACACCGTATATGTCTTTCGACTTTTTTGGGGGTATTTTGGAGGATACTATGCGGAATACCTCATCAGCCGAGAAACTTGTTAGTCTGAGGGAACGTTCAGATGCTTGACGTGCTGATACTAAAATTTTACATACAGTAGCAGTATCAGCTTTAGGTGCTCCACAGGCAGCAGCTGCATTTAAAAACCGAACGTTCATAGCATTTACTGCATCTTTAGGCGAACTAAACTTACTGCCGTTACAATCTTTAACGATCTCGGAGCAGTTCAACCTAGGGGTATTGTTTTTCCCCCTCTCCGTGTTCACGATTCCCCACATAGCTTTTGATGGATTCGTACTTCCGTGTATTATACTACTATAATGATTTGTCTTAGACATATTCAAAGTCGAAATGTATTTCCTGTTGAGATCGTCAAATATAGCTATTAAGTTCTCTTCCTCAGGAAATTGGTCAACTAATTTCGAAATATCAAACAACAATGATTTTAGATTGAGTATGTCAGGCGTAACCCACGACGCGTCACGTTTGTTATTTGGAGTTCGTTTTATAGGGAAACAAGTATCGTACTTATTTGCTAAAATATTGATCAGTGCCACCGCAAATGTTTGAGCGGTTTTGTTTCTCTCGCTTACCTCGCACCAATCTATACTATCAATAGACATAACGAAATTTGCCCGGTTATTCTGCGAGAAATAACGCGTGCGGCGAGTGAGCTGTGCTGGCGTTGAATGTGCAAATTTCACTACTCCACGTACAGCTAAGTGATCCGACAGAAGCGTATTTATTGAGTTTGCGGAAGTAAGTTGTCGCGCTACATTTGAAAAAATAAGGTCAATCGCTGTTTGTGAGTTTTCTGTTATACGAGTAGGGAAGTCCACAATCGAACTCACATCATGGGAGTGGAGTAAGTCGGACAGATTTCTAAAGTCAGCGCTAGTATTGTCTAAAATATTTATGTTTATGTCACCGAGAATCATGAATGTTTTATCGGTTTCACTGAGCTTATCGAGCAAACGTTCCAGGCCACTTAAGAAACCTCTAACATGAGCTAGGCCTGTGCGATAAATGCAAATGATAGTAATGTTAAAGTCCATAACGTCAATCGCGGAGATTTCGCAAAATCTTTCTTCTGACAATGCTGATAACTCAACGTTTTCGACACACTTTAGTGCTTCATTTACAAAGATGCAAGATCCACCATGGATAACATTATTTCTACAAAAACTAGACACTAACTTGTAGCCTTTTAAGTGTATACATTGTAAATTCGGGGCTGTAAGCCAGTGTTCTGTTAATGCAAGAACATCGCACTTAAGATCAGATTCTAAGAGAACTTCTAATCGTTGAGTCTTATCGTTTAACGAGTTAATGTTTTGGTGGCATATTGTCAACTGTCTCGGTGGTAAGCACTGCGCGTTCATGCTAAACACTGAGTTTTGTACTACGGCCGCCAGCTCTCGTCGCAGGGGAGCCGCCGGCGGAGTGGCGGGGGCGGTGTTGCGTCCGCCGCCCCGCGCCCGAGGCCGCGGTAGTTTTGGTGTTGTTTGCGTCATCTGCGGCGTCTGAGGACGGGCGCACCGCCCGCCGGTCGCCGCGTCGAAACCAAGGACTAATTTCGACTCTACTTGGCCAATTATCAGCTTTCATGAAAAAGTCATATTTGCTTGTTGGTACGGTCACGGCAAACGATGCGTAGTGCGTATGCTTCAAGAGAATTTTCTCGACATGATACTCAGAACATGGATTTTTCTTGTCCATGTATGTTTTTAAAGTTTCCGAAGTCGTTGTCGGTTTCAGGAAGCATACGTGTAATTTTTTCACGCGTTCAATTGCTTCTAGTTCCGCGTCTGAAGTGCCACTTCCGCGTACGACTTGTCTCGTATATGCGTATCGATTTTTACGCCGTGTGACCGTCTGCCACGAAGAATCTCGAGCTGATGATTGTTGCTCGGTCGTTTTTGAATCAAAAATTGATAGAGTGTCTTTATCGGTGGACGACTTTGTGGTTGACACCAGGGCGCGTTTGCCGCGTTTCCGCGATGGCGCCGATGCAGCTGTTGGAGCTTGTGCTCGTGCGAGCGGTGGTGCGGGCTGGCGCAGCGGTGCAGTGGTGGCTGGCGCCGGGTTGCGTGGTGGTGTGAGCTGGCTAGGCGGCGGTGCATTGACGGCCGGCGCGGGCTGGCCCGCTGGTGGTGCAGGGTTGCGTGACGACGTGAGTTGGGTAGGCGTCGGCGTAGTGACGGCCGGCGCGGGTTGGCCCGCCGGTGGTGCAGGGTTGCGCGGCGGCGTGCGCTGGGTAGGCATCGGCGCAGTGACGGCCGGCGCGGGCTGGCTCGGTGGTGGTGCGGGGTTACGCGGCGGCGCGGGCTTGCCCGGCGGCGGAGCACGCGCCTGGATGGAGCCGCGCTGTGCCACTGACGCATATTGTGTAGGGTCCGGAGGTGCAATAAGTGACATGTTCGCACTGTCTTGATTTTCTCGTCTTTCGAACTTCCCAATTTTTTCGAAAAATTGGTCCATTCGGGAGGAATATGTGGCCATCTTTCTTTCGTAGCTCGCTATGGTCGTCATACAACAATTTAGTTTCCTGTCATAATCGGTAATAACCGAAACGGATTGTTCCAGTTTCATCTTATACGCATCGATAAGGGAACTGGACTGTGTGAATTTTTCCCTGATGGTCGTCATTTCGTACCGAAGTTTCTGAATTTCGAGTGTCAGTTCTCGCGTGCCCTCTGTTTTTGGCTCGTCCACGTTCTGAACCCGCGTTTGTTTGTTGCGGATCGTTACGTTGGGGTCTCTTTGTTTCTTGGAGACGCCAACCGGAGTAAGAGTATTGTCACCTCCTTTCTTCGATAAACATCTACACTCGGGACAAATGTAACTCGCGATTTCTATGTTCTCCAAATTTCTTTCGCCGGTACATAACAGGTGATAGGGCTTTTTGCAATTCAAAACAGTGCAATGTAAATATTTTTCATTATCTTCAGCAATCCTACCGCAGCACGCAGCACAATTCATGTTAAAAAAGTGTTTTTGCAAATAATTGAACAAAAATAATTCAAAAAAACGAGCAAAACGAAATACTGTATACAGGCCTTAGTCAGGATCGAACCCGGTTCGAAGCGATCGCTCAGCAGAGGCGTTACCCGTTGAGCTAAACGGCGCTTGGAGGGACCGTCAAAATTAACGTTTAGTTGTATCAGATGACTTTTTGCTATGTCGTAGTAACAACAGGTAGGTACGGAGTTCTTTTAGCACTGTTATAAGTCCACTTCATAATTCGATTTATTACAAAAAATGAGGGTTATGTAAACAAATGTTCCAAACTATTTTCTTTATTTAAGATATTTTATAACTTTTAATTTTAAATCTGAGTCTTTAGCACTGTTCCCTCGTTTATTTTTACTAAGTATATAACACTAACCAGTCCACAGTCCAGTCCAAATCCTCTATTATGCACTTTATTCCACGGTATTGGGGATCACTTTCACAGATATTATTTTCAAGTAAAAATGGTATTTACGCGATTAAATCATTAACAAATAACACTATAACTACGCTACCAACTCTTTTCTACACGTTTAGCGAACTATATTCACTTAAAACGAAATATTATTATTTTTAACTAATTTTAACATCAAGACGACTGTTACGATGACAGCGCGCGCGACGGACATACAAACGCATGCTTCAAAGGAACATACAAACATACATACATAGACTGTTAAACACATTACCACTCCTTTGCGTCGCGCAGTCGGGTAAAAATAAGGGTGAAATGTAATAGGCCTCTTAAGAATTGTATATAAATATCTGTGGAAAATTTGTAAATGTAATTATGATGACAGTGTAAGTGACAACATTTTCAAAAATACAACCAAAATCACATAATGAACTTATAACAGAGATCATCTTTCCCGTAACTAGTACAACTTAGCCAATTGTCGCGTCCTTTTACTGCCGAACTTAAACTAATCTTTATTTTATTTTAGTAAGTTAAGTTACTATACTATAAGCATTATTGTATTTTATTAATCTTTAATTTCAAACAAAAATAAACAGAGTATTTTATCAAACCAAACAACATTTTTGGTAGACCCATAAGTCCCACATGTCATTGAGTTCATGTTGTAGGTATATTTAAATAGACACACGCAGTATTTTATCCTATTTTATACTCACTGTCTATCTAAGACAAGACGGAGAGGCTCCTATAAAACTAACGGCGTTTTTCTTTGAAATCTGACGCATCGGAGATGATCCTTAGCGTTGGTAATCACTTCACTATACATACAAATTTATTAATATTTATTTTTACTTGTTTTGTAGAATGGCTCACTGATATATCGTGTGCATGTACCAGGCAAAATAGAGAAGGAGGAGTTACTACTTCATTCATCCGTTTTTTGCGTGGACCTTCAATATTATGATGGAGTTAAAGAAACTCCTGTGGCCTATTATAATCTAAGTCCAGGGCAAGACTCAACAGAAAAGCAGAGTAACTTATTCACTGGGATATGTAAGTCTGACACTTTCCACCTACTAATACACTTTAAATAAAAAAATAAAGTTGTCATTTAAAATGAGTCACATAATGTCATGGCGGAAGACTTGCCTAACTAAATTGCCTTGGTTCTTTCCATTTTAAGTTAGAAAAATAAGCAAACAATTCCAAAAGTCAACAGTATTTTAAATAGGCAGTCGAAACTCCTACAGCCTAACTGTAATAGTTATGGATTTCCATTTGCTCTCTCTCTCTGTCTCTCTCTCTCTCTTTGTTACTTCCAGCGAAAATACAGAGAGACGGTAAGAGAGCTATAGCAAAGCCAAAAGTGATTTTGTTAAGCGTTAGAAAACCGGGTGTTCAAGACAAAGTTGAAATTGCAAGATAAATTCGATCAAAGTCGACATATGTATATACAAACTGGACTTATTTAAACTGCAAGTAAATAATGTAAATGCAAGACTAATCAGCTTCACAAACTACACAATACGTTATATGAAAATGTAAATTTTAAAGGTCTTAATCGAAGAACTATTTCGATTAAAACCTTACCGTATACCTAGAGGTATACAAAATGAAATCGAATTTCTGCATCTCTGAATATTTTTCCAAGTCCAGATCTACTTACTAGTTTGTCATCATCATTAGCTGACTTACTGTCTTTAACGGAGAAGGAAACCATTGTGAGGAAACCAGCGTGTTATAAGACACGCGGAATATAATACTTTCACGTCATAATTATATCGCGTTACGTCACCGATAACTGCGTTGTGACTCTATTAGGGCTTTAACTTATTTCGACACAAAACGCTTGTGGCGGCGTAGTGTGACTCTGTGCAAATGCTATCATCTTTAAACGACATTTGTCACCCACCAAACCCCATTTGGCCAGCTTGGTGGATTATAGCCTTGACTAGCCTTGTGAGAGAAGGCTCCTAGTCCCAGCAGTAGGAACATTAAGTAGGCTGCTTATGCTAACGAGATTTGTTGTCTTTTTTCTAGCGCTAGTAATATCACTAACGTTCATGGTCCCTGTGTTGTTGGTGTACTGCGTGCTTCCAGAACGACGAAACTTCGCCGGGACGATGCTCATGGCTTACATGTGTTCTCTCTTTTTCACATATATGCTTAGAGTCATTGAAGTCTTTTTCTACGAACTAGGAACCCTCACCTGCCAAATTTTAGGTAAGTATTTTTTTATAATATATAATTATTTTTCAAATTGTCAATAGATGGCACTATTAAGCACAAAATTATTCGATCAGCTTATACAAATGCTTGTTGTGGCCGGTGGTTTCGAACTCGTAAAACTTTCCAGCAGTTCACGCAAACTGATGGAGAAGATTACAACCGGTGCGGTGGTGGATTTCGGAGGCGGTAGAATTCGACATAGATAGTGAGCTAAAAATATTAAGCATACAGCGGATATCGGTAGCAATCGTCTTCACATTATATAATATTCATAAAACTAGGTATTGCACAGCCGAGGAAATAAATATCTTGCCTGTCAAAGCCAGAATATGGAACTAGATGGAATTTGCCGCGCTAGTAAAAATAGACGTTTTTTTGGTCAACTTTGCAATAAATTTCCGATCCAAAATTCCTTTTTATGGAGTTTAGGATCACTTACTGAGCATAAAATCGCAAAATACTGAGAGATTCAGGTTGAGCTTCAAGCGCCATCTTGAAAAACGTTTTTGGCCGATATGTCGGAAACTATCCACTTTAAGGCACAAACTATTGAAATTGTTCTTGTAGGAAATTAATTTTTGCATTTATTGTTGCCGAAAAACTTTTCCGTTTACGATTTATGGCCCATTTAATGAACCAGTTTTTCTTTCGCAGCCGATAATTCTTGAAATTTTAGATTAATCAATAAAACGCATCTCTCTTTTTTTATCAGTTAATTTTCTACAACTTTTGCCTCAAACTTTTTTTCCAATCTCCAAACATACGTTTTGAGTTATCATCCATCGTCATCCACAGCCCTCTTTATCCCACTGCTGGGTATAGGCCTCTCTTTTCCCATGCCATCTTCCTCGGTCCTATGCCAATCGAGTCCAGGTTCGACCCGCGTTAGATACGATATCGTCGACCCATCATGCAGCTGGACGTCCTACACTCCGCTTACCTTGCCTCGGCCACCACTCGGTCACTACTCTACTCCACCTGTTATCACCACGTCTAGCAACGTGTCCAGCCCAACTCCACTTTAACTGCATTACCGTAGTTCCGACGTCCCAAACGTTCGTTCTTCGTCGGATCTCGGTATTTCGGATACGGTCCTGGAATTTTATGCCAAGCATAGACCTTTACATGGCTCTCTGTGCTACTCTGATGTCGTGTATAGCTTCCTGTGTAAGCGTCCATGTCTCAGCACCGTATGTAAGAGTGGGCAAAACACATTGGTTAAAAAGTCGAGTTTTCAAACATTGTGGAATAGAGCGTGACTTAAGAATGTCATCTAGTTTTTTGAAAGCCAATTTTGCCCATCCTAGCTGGATTCGCCTAGCAATCTTCTTCTTTTGATGCTCTATGCCAAAAGAGAGAGTATGGCCCAGATAGACGTAGCTGTCAACCGTCTCTAGCTTCTCACTCCCAATCATTATTGGGCTTGAGGATCCAGAGGCGGTGGACAGCAGTTTGGTCTTAGCCATATTCATCTTAAGACCTACTCTCAAAGAAGCATCCGAAAGTTGTTTTATCATAATTTGGAGATTGTCTAGGTTTTCGGCAAACAGCACAAGATCATCTGCAAACCTTAGATGCGACAGGTAAACGCCGTGAATATTAATGTAATGTTATTGTATTAATGCCACTTGTTTTCAAGGCATCTTCTAAGACAGCCGTAAACAGCTTGGGTGAAATAGTGTCTCCCTGTCGCACCCCTCTTTTTATGGGAATAGGGTTGGTTAAGTCATGTAGTTTCACTTGCATGGTTGCCGAGGTCACGGAGCTCATGGAGTACATCAACATAGCGACCATCTATACAGCAGCGGTTCAAAGAGTCAAACACAGCCCAATGTTCGGGGGGGCAATGGGCGTCCTAAAAACATACTGATTGGGATTGGGAATGACTTGTCATTTGCTGTTCACGTCGTATGTTTTTGAGACGCCAATTCCTGATTCACACCTCCTCGCGGGCCCCTCTGGTAACTGTGGAGAGTGATGTGACAGACAACTTATACTTAGTTGTATGTGGCATCACTATCCCAGGCCAACGTGACAGGAAGAAACAAAAACTCGCCGAGACGCACCAGCCAGCGTGGCGTTTTAAGGTTAAAATCCTCTTTGAGTTATAAGACGTTTAAATTCTGTTATTCTGCCAAAAATATAGTACAGTCGAGGTAGACATAAAACTAGCCTGAAATAGAAAAAATTCCGGGGAGCTATTTTTTTTTATGAAACGTCGGGGAGGGTTGTTGGAAGTATAAATCTCGATTTTCTAACTTATCCCGGTAGAGGGTTCGCCACCATCTTGTTTTAAAGTTTTTGTGAAATAACTCGTTCATTTTCAACTTTAGAGCAAAAATGATGGTCACCAAAGTTGTTGGAAATTTAATTTCTCACAAATTTGCCTCATATAGTTTTTACGCTAGGATCAATATTTGCAGAGTTATACTATCAAGTTTATCAAAAAAATCGTAATGAGTGCAATTTTATTTTCTTCAACTTTGGTTCTCGCACATTTTTTACTTATTTTATTTTTAGTATTTGTTGTTACAGCGGCAATAAAAATACATCATCTGTGAAAATTTCAACTGTCTAGCTATCACCGTTCTTGAGATACAGTCTGGTGACAGACGGACGGACGGACGGACGGATGGACAGCCAAGTCTCAGTAATAGGGTTCCGTTTTTACCCTTTGGGTACGGAACCCTAAAAAGTGCGAGAACCGAAGTTGAAGAAAATAAAATTCCACCCATTACGATTTTTTTGATAAACTTGATAGTATAACTCTGCAAATATTGATCCTAGCGTAAAACCTATATGAAGCAAACTTGTGAGAAATTAAATTTCCAACAATTTTGGTGACCATCATTTTTGCTCTAAAGTTGAAAATGAACGAGTTATTTCACAAAAACTTTAAAACAAGATGGCGGCGAACCCTCTACCGAGATTAGTTAGAAAATCGAGATTTATACTTCCAACAACCCTCCCTGACGTTTCATAAAAAAAAATCGCTCCCCGGAATTTTTTCTATTTCAATGTCTGCCTCGACCGTGCTAATATTATACATCAATGAATTGGATTAAAATGAACAATTGTTTTAGTTATCAGACGACGAGTACTCTGTTTTTGTAAGAAAGAAATGAATACTGAGTCTAATGAGAACCAGCATTAGACGAGGCGAGAGTGAATCTGTGAGCGTATTATGTTAAAGGACCTTGAAACTTAACGGTAAATAGAATATAATAAATAAAATCCGTATGTGTGTGTGTTTGTGATATTTTCAGATATTTCATTAATTTTGTTTCATTGTAGGGGTCAAAAAAATTATACGGATGAGAGGTCCACCAAACCTGTGCTTAAACGGAAATCTAGCACGATTGCCACTGCCGTCCACATCATTGCAGTCTCGTCATCTATGCCACCTGAAAGCTGTGCCGTCATCTCCGTTAATGCAACTGTTTCGATCTGAAGATCTTGAAATTCATTCCTGGACAACTACCAACTACCTGTGTTCAACTATCTGTTTTTTGTGTGACGCAGATATCTCAACCGATTGGCTCAATAAAAATAGAAGCGTAAGAGTATTCGAGAAAAAATACGTTTGGTGTGGGATTTCCCAACAGTAAAAACTACTCTTTTTCCATTTTTGAGTGACCGAGAAGATGCGATGGCGTGGACGGCAGTGAAAATTGTACTAGACTCTTTCATTTCTCTTTCATTTAAGCGCAGCTTTCATGGACCTCTCATCCGTATAATTCTTTTGAACCCTAAAATGATACCAAATTACAGAACTATCTGAAAATAATACAAACGCGCAGATACATAATATATTATATTTCATTTACCGTTAAGTTTCAAGGTCCTTTAACATGCTCACAGGTTCACTCTCGCCTCGTCTAATGCTGACTTAAATAGACTCAGAATCCGTTTCTATCTTACAAAAACAAAGTTTTCATCGCCACAAACTTTTTTTTCTAATGTCCACAATAATCGAAAAATAAGTTTGTGTCAAAAGTTATACAAAATTAACTGATCTTTAAATAAAGTAGCCAAGTGCGAGTTGGACTCGCCCGTGAAGGGTTCCGTTCCAGCAAGTAACATAATATACATAGTACACATAGTTCTTGTAGTTCGTTGTAACTTTGATCGAAGTTTTAATAATAGTGTATTTATGACGTAATAAAAAAAACTACTCATCAGATCGAGTTCAAACTAATTTTCGTTGGTAGTTTTCATGGTAATGTACATCATATATTTTTTTTAGATTTTTCATTCTCTTACTTTAGAAGTTAGAGGGGGGGGGACACACATTTTACCACTTTGGAAGCGTCTCTCGCGCAAGTTATTCAGTGTAGACAAAAATTATATTAGAAACCTCAACATCATTTTTTAAGACCTATCGATAGACACCCCACACGTGTAGGTTTGATGAAAAAAAATTTTTTGAGCTTCAGTTCTCAGTATGGGGGGGTTTTATTGTAGCAAATTAATTTCCTACAATAAAAATTTCAATAGTTTTTGCCTTAGTTTCCGACATATCGGCCAAAAACGTTTTTTCAAGATGACGCTTGAAGTACAACCTGAATCTGTCAGTATTGATTGAGTGATTTTATGCTCAGTAAGTTAACCTAAACCCCATAAAAAAGGAATTTTGGATCGGCAATTTATTGCAAAGTTAAATTCTATTTTAACTGGCCTATAACGCTACTTCCTAAACTTAACTTTAAATATTTAAGGTAATATTTTTCAGTTGGGATACTATTGGGAACTAGCCTTCTGTAGGAATACGTTGTCGTTGTCAATTTCTGGCGACATATATCGCGTTACGTCACCGATAACTGCGTTGTGACTCTATTAGGGCTTTAACTTGTTTCGACGAAAAACGCAAATGGCGGCGTAGGAAAAGTGCAAATGCCATTCGGGCCAAGTTTTGCAACTGGTAATCGATACTTACATTTTGTTATATACGTAGATATAATATAATTATGTCGCGGCCAGAATGTGTATTTGGTTGTTACTCATGTTTTCGTCGTTCAATTTCGTTAATTCTTATTTTGTTAGAAAGAAAACATTGTTATTATATTTCCATCAAAATTTTAACATTGTTGGTCGTGTGGTTTGGAAATTACATAGAAATTAAATAATAACGGTAATAATAAGTTCGTAGCATACTAACTTCTAAGTATACTGGGACACTGTAAGCACTAGAGATGTAATGGAGGTCATTTTATCCGAACCGATTTCGGAGTCGGAGTTTTAACATTTTATTAATCGGAGTTGAAACTGAAATCGGAGGCATAGGCAAGATTAGAAGTGTTGGCAGGAGAGATATTTTTATTGGGTATATTTTTTTTGCCAAACACGTGAGGACACGATAAACATTGACGAGCAATTGATTTAGGTAGTTGGGATTTTGTATTTCCATTTACTATCCACCACAATAAGGGATTATCTGCAATATTTATACACCTTACCTCCGATTATAACTTCCGTTTTCAAATTTTCGGAACCGAAATTTTGAATCAATATGACAATGCCTGTCTAATTTTTTTCTTTTTCCACATTAAGTATAGATGCCAGCTCAGGTACGAAACACGATCTGATATTTATTGGAAAATGTGTAATGTAGTATTTGTTGTTGTAGCGGCAATATAAATACATCATCTTTGAAAATTACAACTGTCTAGCTATCACCGTTCTTGAGATACAGTCTTGTGACCGACGGACGCACGAACGGACGAACAGCGAAATCTCAGTAATAGGGTCCCGTTTTTACCATGTACATTGTACATATATTATATGGAAAACAGGGAGGCGGTTTTTTTAATATTAACAAAAACTGGATGACAAGATGTATAAGCCCACTACCAGTCGGAAGCGTGCTCAGCATGCTGGTGGTAGTACTACGCTGAAGAGCAATGTTTATGCGTTGGGCCAAATAAACGCCAGCATTTTGGTCACGCGTTGCGTCGGCCAAGCGCTTGGAAAGGCTTTTGAAGATGAGGTGAGCTCCCGGTCTTCACAGGCACTCAACCCCAAAAGGCTTAAATATAAATCCACTACCGAGGGTTGCATATTTCCACTGTTTGAGACGCTCAGCTGAATTAGCCGCTGCACTAGCCCTACTATGTGTCTCTGGAAGATGTGATGGTGCCAGAGTATCGACGCAAGGTGCGTCCCACACTAAATCCGACTCAACTTCCAAGGCTAAAAACTCATGCCGGCAGGTCTTTTGCCATCGTCACGCGTAAGACCACTCCGGTTTGAGTATGGCTGGGACATTGGCGGTGGAAAAAACCAAAGCTTTGTGTGTGAATTGTCCACCAGTATCTATTTATCTGGACGACGTAGTCATAGCTTCTTAAATGAGTCGAGTGAACTTTTTACTTCTAGAAGTTAGTTACTCGACGTGAAATGATAATAATTGAAGTCAGTTTTTGTTCTTTCGGCTATTATTTAAATCCAAATCTAAATTTAGTGTTCAACAAGCTTCGGTGACCAAAGCAGACCGTTGTTTTTCTAAAATTGAATAAAATGTTATCTTACTACTAAGTATTATATGTATATTATGTAAAGGTTTAATTTGGTTAAAATATGAAACACAGATAGTTTATAGTCTCATATACTACCTATCATCTCGGAAAAAGCATGAGCCCTAACGAAACAAATATTAACGACAGAACGACATTACCAATTAGATTGACATTTGAAACACACATGGTTTTAGAGTCTGGCTTAGAGTCTAAAATATCACATCGGCTAATAAGTCTATCACCTACTTAGGCTATCATCCTGTAAAAATGTGTAAGTGGGTAAGTATCAGATTACGCACATCAGCTACTACAGACTTTTCGTAATGTATCCTATAAAAATCCTACAAACTTAACACTAGGGCTATGTTTGGTACTCCACAACCTTACTACGAGTATGTTTGATGTTGCTAAAAATATAAAATATATAGTTGCTAATCTCGAATAAATTTATTTTTGTGTGGAAAAACAATATCACACGGTTTGTGTAATGGCCACCCATCCAAATATTTTTACGTAAGTACTACTTATGTACTAATAAGGTCGAAAGATCAACGTACGCGAACGAAGTAGCGGGTTCAGCTAGTATAAGAATAAAATCAAAAGCCTACAAATAATTTTTAAGTTTCTGGCATAACAAAATGACGGCACTTCGATACAAACCTTCATTTTCATGTTTTAAGTAGAAGAAATTAATTTAAGTTTAACAATCTAATATGATTTCATCCTGGAAGAGACAATAGAAAGGTTTTTATCTAATTTGAAAAAGCAAACCGTTCTAAAAATGAATTATATATATTTTTTTTTTTCAGCGCCGCTTTTCTACTTTTCTACTTTGTCTACTTTTTTCTGGCTCAATATCATGTCTTTTGATATTTGGCGTGTTATAAGGTAAGAGCTTTAAATTTTTTAAATCACCAAAACAAATGTTCCATGTACTTCAATCTCATCACATGCTTTATTAAGAAGGCTGTAGAAATCTTCTACAGCCTGGCTTCTACGGCCTGGATGACGGAAAGGGTTTTAATAGGCGTCAATGTAAACTTCAGAACTGCTTTTCTATCCGAGTACCCAATAAATTAAATGATGTTAATGGTAGAAGAGTAAAATGTAGGGCTGTATGAATTTTGTAACGTAAAATCATAAAATAAAATAAAATGTATATTGCGTTAGTGTTTGAACTCTTATTCGTATTCGTATTCGTAGGCGGGCTGTTTTCCGCAACTCGACGTCTCGATGCGCCTATTTTGCGTGTGTGGGAAGTAGGCTTCACTCCTGCCAACCCAGCTCCAGCAGGAAGCCCAGCAGCGTCTTCACGTTGCCGCATGCTTCGCGGAGCGTCCCCGGTGTGCCCAGGAACTTCGCCCGATGTACCGCCACTCCCGTGCACTCCATCAGCACGTGAGCGGCCGTTTCTTCAGCCTCGAGGCAGGCTCTGCAAAGAGGACTGTCGGTAATACCTAGTGTGAATAGGTGTTTATTGTACGAACCGTGACCAGTCAGTGCGCCTGTGACCAGACGCAACTGTTGCCGATTCAGGCTCAGCAGCTGCCGGGTATACCGTGTGTTACGGCCCCCCAGTGCCGCCCTAGACTGACTGCAGTCTGTCCTGTTGGTCCAGTTGTTATTATGTTCCTTAAGTGATTTCTCACGCAGCCATTTCCGTACCTGTGATAATGGAAGTGGGACAATCGGTTCAGGGCCTTGTACCTGTTCCGCTGATGCCCTCCTCGCCAGTTCGTCCGCTGCGTCGTTACCTCTCGATCCACTATGGCCTTTAATCCATTGAAGAACGATTTGGTTATGTTTACAAACCTCCATCAGGGATTTGTGACATTCAAGAACAAGCCCCGAAGTAATGGTGTTACTCTTTAGGGCGTGTAAAATTGCCGCGCTGTCAGATAGTATGCGGATGTTATATCCTTGTACCCTCCTGTCGGCGATTATGGTAGCCGCCCTCGTGATGCCCACGCATTCTGCCTGGAAGACGGAGTTGTAGGCCCCAAGGGATGTGTGATACCTGATGTTTAAGTCCTCCGAGAAGGTGCCTGATCCGACGCCCTCGTTGGTTCTCGAACCATCGGTATAGACCATTAGCTCGGTAGAGCTATGATCACCGGAGGGGGGCTGCTCAAGTTGGATTTTGTATTTTTTGTCAAATACGAACTGTTTGGGTATTCTGTCACTGATCGCCAGCAGCATGTGATGGTGCTTCAGACTGTCCTGAAGAACTCGCGTGTGAGGAATACCTGTGTCATGCCAGAGACCGAGAGTCCGTAGTCTTATTGCAGACATCGCCACCTCCTGCTGCACAAATGAATGGAGCGGAGGCAGATCCAGCATTATTTCCAGGGCTGCCGTTGGTGTTGTGCTCATACCGCTGGTAGTCGCTAAACATACCAACCTCTGGAATTGTTGTAGCTTCGCGATGGTTGTGGCCAGCGTCGTCCTGGTCCACCAGACCAATGCCCCGTAGGTGATGATGGGCCTGATCACTGTGGTGTAAAGCCATAGGGTGACTTTTGGATTAAGTCCCCATGTCTTACCTATCATTCTGCGACATTGATAGAAGGTGATACAGGCCTTGTTGATCTTGGTCTCTAGGTACTTGTTCCAGTTCAGTTTGCTGTCTAGGATCATCCCTAAATACTTTACCTCCTCAGACAGCTGTAGCGTTATGCCGTATAGACCTGGTAGTGTGTATAAGCCTAGAGAGCGTTTGAGTGTGAACATAACTAGTTCCGTCTTTGACGGGTTCACGGTTAGATCGTACTCCGTGCACCATTTCTCTACTATTCTTAGAGCCGCGTGCATCAGGTCACAAGCGGTGCTGGCGTGGAGACTCGTTATCATTATTGCTATGTCGTCGGCGTAGCCTACTGTGTAGAAACGCCCCGCGTTCAATATCTCAATCAATCCGTTTACCACCATGTTCCATAGTAAGGGAGAGAGGACGCCCCCTTGAGGGCACCCTCTCGCAACAAGTGCCATTTTTGTTGCGTATCCTGGAGGCCGAACGATGCGGTTTTTTAACATTTTTACTATCCAACCTGCTAGTAGGGCGTCCACTCCATGTTTGTTCAGAGCCAATTTTATGCTGGAGAACTTAGTCTTGTCAAAGGCGCCCTCGATGTCTATGAAGACGCCTAGACAGACAGACTTGGATTGGATTGCTGCCTCAACTTCAGTTATGATAGCGTGAAGTGCTGATTCAGTTGATTTTCCCACACTGTAGGCATGTTGATTCTTATGCAGTGGGGTTGATAAAAGCGCTGAGTCTCTGATGTACCTATCGCATAGCCTTTCCAGCGTCTTCAGCATGAAGGAGGTGAGGCTGATAGGCCTATAGGACCTGGCGTTGGTGTAGTCACTCTTACCTGGTTTGGGAATGAAGATGACATTAGCTTCTCGCCACTCAAGAGGGATGTATTGGAAAGCTAGGCAGGCTCGTAGAACCGTGGTTACCAGTTCCACAAGCTCACCGCCCCCCCACTGCAGCAAAGCAGGGAAGATGCCGTCCGGTCCGGCCGCTTTGAATGGTTGGAAGCTGTTGATGGCCCAGAGAGTTTTTTCATGCGTTACTACCTTCTGTGCGATCTGCCAATCAGTCTCTGAAGGCGAATAGCTGTCCTCCTCCCAGTCCGAGCTCTGTGTGAGCTGGCAGCCCGGGAAGTGTGTTTGGAGTAGCACCTCGTACGGTTCCTCTAGGGAGGTAGTATATGTGCCGTCGTTCCTGCAAAGGGACCCAATGTTTTGTTGTGTCCCTGCGGATAGAATTCTTCTTACCCGTGCTGCTTCATTGCAGGATTTGATGTTGCTACAGAATCCGCGCCAGGATGACGAACTTCTGTAGCGTAGTCGTTTTTTATAGTGTGCCTTGGCATCTTTGTACCTGTCCCAGTCCTGGTCATCACTGGTGTTCATGGCCCTGTTTAGTAGTCGTCTAACCTTTTTCCTGATTCTTTCGAGCTCGGGACCCCACCATGAACTGCTGCTGTTGCTGTTCTTGGCGGTTGAGGTTAGAGGACATGATATATGGTAACTTTTTATGACTGTGTCAGTGAATAAGTTTACCTGTGATTCAATTTCTTGTTGATTGCCTGGCCTAGCCTGGAGCCGAGCCGACGACCGGGTATCACTGAGCTTACCTTGCAGTGTTTTAGCAAAAGTGGCCCTGTTCGTCTTCCTCGGGTTCCTAGTTGGCTCGGGTATCATCGTACATGCCTGCAGGTCAAAGCGGATCCATCTGTGGTCGGAACAAGATGCCTCGTCCGACACGTGCCAGTCCTGGATAAATTCCGCAGCTCCCTTCGTTGCAAGTGTCACGTCGATGATCGTTCTACTCCGTCTAGTGACGAATGTTGGTTTGGACTCTTACCACTTATGGGTATGAAAAATAGCGTACGACCGATTCTCATATCTCAAGAGGTAATAAATAAGTATAAGCTCATAAATAAGCGCTACTCACTCATATATTCTAAGTCGGTGCCAGTCAAATGAAAAAGATAGTAGAAAAATACTTTGTACGCAGTCAATAAAACTTTTACTAACCATAATACATGCATTATTTACACAGTTTTAACATCGTAAACAAAATTTCTTAAAATCATACACAGTGCTGCATTGTTGATAAAACAGCTTTTAGTAATGTTTTTCTGACACCCGAACTAGTTAACTAAAGTGGCCAAGTGCGAGTTGTACTCACCCATGAAGGGTTCCGTTGGAGCAATAACATAATATACATAGTACACATCATAGTTTTTTTAGTTCGTTGTAACTTTGATCGAAATTTTAATAATAATGTATTTATGACGTACTAGAAAAAACTACTCATCACATCGAGTTCAAACCAATTTTCGTTGGTAGTTTGCATGGTAATGTGCATCATATATTTTCTTAAGTTTTTTCATTCTCTTATTTTAGAAGTTGTTTACGAAATGTGGTGAAAACTTAACTTATTATGTCCCAAATACACTATAATTTATTTGATTTAATATTTTTATGTTTTCGCCTTATTTTAACTTAATATCAAAAAAGCATCCTAATTTTCAATCGAAAATTCTTGCCTCAAATTATCAGCTGTTTCCAAAAAGTTTGAAAAAGTTTTGTTCGTTGAAATCTCTACTTTCTGATGGTGTAAAAAAATATACATTACCATAGTAAATGTTCTCAGAAAATGCAAAAAAATGCGATCCCTTTTTCTTTCTGACCTATTGTTATAAAAGTTAGCCATACAAACAGTGTGATGAGTTTATTTTATTACTATTACTTATTAAAATTAATAAGTTCGAACTTGACTGCCAAATCGCCTGATAGATTTTTTTTATTATTATGACAAAAAGTTTACATAGGTAATACTACATCTATGATTGTAGGCATATTAAAAAATATTTTGACTATGATACTGCTGATACTCATCTCATTTTAACTACAATTTCAGACGACAAAGGGTTATTGGAACTAGGACGAATGATTTAGTGAAGTTAAGGCGATACGTCTGTTACGGATTTGGAAACCCATTGTTATTGACCATAGTGGCTGTAATTATAGATAATACATACCCTGACTGGCAGTACAGCCCTCAATTCAAGTATTTCATGACTGAAGGTGAGTTTCAAAATTCTATATATTTTATATAAAAAGAAAATATAATTTAAAAACTCAAAAACCCGACTGCGTAAAAAGTGAACCAAACTACGTTCTCGCATTCTAAAAAAAACTGAAAGAATAAAACAAGCATTTAGATTTCTGGTGGTCTAGAATTTTATAATATGTTATTGTATTAATACTATTGAAATATATACAATATTTTCTAATAAAATAACATTACAACTGAAGAGTCGGGATCCATTATTATTCGACATACAATGTAATTGTTCAATGGATCCCGACTGTTCAGTTGTAATGTTATTTTATTAGAAAATATTGTATATATTTCAATAGTATTAATACAATAACATGTTATAGAATTCTAGACCACCAGAAATCTAAATGCTTGTTTTATTCTTTTCAGTATTTTTTAGTATGCGAGAACGTAGTTTGGTTCACTTTTTACGCAGTCGGGTTTTTGAGTTTTTAAATTATATTTTTTTTTAATACTTTTTAGTTATGAACAATGTTGTGAATGTTAATATGCTCAACATAATAATATGCATCTTTTGGTTGTTGACCAAATGTCTTCGTTTCTACTGATATAATATGTAGGATTTTCTACCGCATGTAATTAATATTTATAGTTTTGTGTTAGTTTAGGTTTTCGATTGACGTTGAGTACCTACTAAATCGTTTGAAGTTGGAGATGGGCGACCGAGGCGGAGCAATCCGAGAGCGGTTCCGTGGTCCCACTATCAGCGGCAGAGTTGAAACATACATGATATAGAGTGCAACATAACCTGGCTGTGTCTCCCGGGCGGGGCAGTAGGGTATGCGTAAATACATTTCCTGCACGTACGAAAAAAAGGTAGTCCAATATACCTACTAGCATAGATCGTAGAACGCAAGATGGGCCCCATCCCAAACTTCACGGCGCACGCAATCATGTCAACGTTGGGAAGAGTGAGCTCACTCTTTCCGTTCTAGTCGGTTGCAGGACGCGGTGGACGCCGGACGTTTTTACCTATCATTATTCGGTGTCAACAACCAAAATAAGTAGAACCACAGCAAATCTCGCCGCTAGCGATTATAGGGGTCAAGTAGATTGGTTGTTTGTAAACCACTTACGATACATACAGAGACGCAGTTTATTACCAATTTCAAGGTGCTCAGGGCACATCTATTGATTTATATCGATGCCTACTAGATACATTAGTATATAATGTCCATCCACATTCACACGTACAGTTAGTTATACGAAGTTTTCTGCTACCTAAAAACCTATAAATGTGAGAATGGTTGTTACTCAACTTTAAATCGATATACATCCTAAACGGTCAGTCAAATCGAAAAACATTGAGAAAAAGCTAAACATTATTTTGAAATACCTATTCAACGATTCTTGACATATTTTGCTGATTTTCATTTTTTTTATTTGGACAATATGGCGTCCTGAAGCCGCCATATTGGACTTACACTAATGTCATGTCTTTAGTGTCACTCGCCAGATTAAGAGGAATCGATTGACGTGTGAATCATAAAAATCGGCCCAGGCGTTTGGTCTGTATAGTGCCTCAAAGGAACATACAAACATACATACATACATACATACATAGACTGTTAAACACATTACCACTCCTTTGCGTCGCGCAGTCGGGTAAAAAGGGCAAAGGTGATTGACTGGTAGATCAACGCACAACCCAAACCATAAGAGCCAGAAACTTGAAACTTCGCATACATGTTATTTTTTATAATATAACCCTGAAGGGGGTGAAATAGGGGAAGAACCATTATATGAAACTTTTTATTCCTTGGAGATATTTTATGAAATTTCGTACACAATGCGTTCAACTAAAATCATGAAGTAAGTATGAAAGCGTTTTTAAATTTTAGTCTTCAAGGGGGTGAAATAAGGGATGAAAGTTTGCAGGAAACTTTTTATTAATATTTGCATGAAACTTCGTAAAAATTTAGTAAAACCGTTTAGTTACCCACCCCGCCGGTCAAATTTGCTAAGTTAAAAACTCCAAAACTACGATCGATTTTTCGTGAACCTAATCTATATATATAAAAGGTAAAGGTGATTGATTGATAGATCAACGCACAGCCCAAAATCGTAAGAGCTAGAAAGGATTATAGTTATTTAAGTTATTATTCGACAGTTGTATCACTTTTCAAAGTGGGAACCTGCCATAAGAAACTTACAGAACGCGAGTGAAGCCGCGGGTTAAAGCTAGTCTGTAATATACAGAATTAACTGGGCATTGATGTAGGCTAGGAATAGGTTGAAAAATATCAATTTATCGATATTTTTACTCGCCGTCGTCATCATAAATATTATAATTATAATGAATGATCTTTTCAAGTGATATTAATAATGATTTATATCCGATATATCATATTGAATATTGGAAATTGAATATTTTGTCCGGCACGATATCGTGTCATGGATAAGTACAATATCAAGACAGACTAGGAATAGTTCATATTATGGAAAATATGTCGATATACAGGGTTACTGGTAATCAGCCTGCATCCGTTTAAGGGCATGTTCTGTATATTTAAACAAACCACTTTTGTTCTACAACTTTCGTTAAAACTTAATAGATAACCCAAAAAAAAATTGTATTTGTTGCCCTTTTTTGTACTGTTTAGCGACTTTTTAGTGTTTATTCACTTCGGTACATCATTTTTTGCGCGTTAAAGAGCGTACGCGCTCTCGTTACGAATTGTTACGAGGAGTTTGATACTTTTAGACCGTGCAAATGCACTTTTTATTTATTTTGTAAAAGAAAAAAAAACTTTATTTTTTAAAAACTGTAGAACAAAAGTTGACGTAATGAATGTACCTAACGTCCCTTTAAAAGGATGCAGGCTGATTACCAATAACCCTGTATAGTGGGAGTCCCACAGGATAAATGCACGACCCTTATTTAAAAAGTTCGGGATATAGACGTTCCCCGCAATAGTCATTTTCCAAGTCGCGGTATACGCCAGATCAAACTTAACTCGAAGAGTTAACTTAACTTAACTTATCGAGCAGTTGTTCTAGAGCTACGAAGAATTCGTTCAATTGAAATTATTGTAACTTAAGTTTTTAGACATTAACGTTAAAATGAATGATTTCATAATTTATTACAAATTATTAATTTATGTTGACGTTGTGAATTTATAAATCAATTAACATTAATTAATTTAATATTTTATTATTTTCTTATTATTAATAAACGAGTGTATGCTTTACATTAATTACTAGATATATAAGATGTTGCAGTAGGTACAATAGTACATACACAATACACATGATTGTATAGCATTAACCAATATTACATTTCTGGCTTGTAACACAATATGTTATCAATAATGTATTCATAATCTGATATGTAATCATAATCATATGGTTATTATCATTATGATAGATATTTTTCGAGTGTCATTTAAAACGCATAACACTCGGGACTGACCGCAGAGCTTCTGGCGGGAGCCCACCCGGAGTCAAAAAATGCACCATATTTCTTAGGTGTAGGTACTGTCTGCTGTCCTCAATGTGTGTATTTTAACATTATGCTAAGTTATCTTTATGCTATATATGGTTACTAGCTATTACCCGCGACTTCGCCCGCGCGAAATAAATATTAAAGTAACTAAGGCAGTATTTGTACAACCATAAAAATGTAGGGTCACTAAATACATCTTATAACAGAAGCATACATTGCATGCACTGGATTTCACAATACAGGACTTCCCCTAGTGTGGAATCCAGGGCTCAAATAAACCAAGTATCTATGTTACATTATTTTAACCACAATTCTTGTATCTACTATTTTTTTGGCTCAAATAAAGTTTGTTATTATTATTATTATTATACAATAGTGCAGTTCCGGCGAAAGTCAATAGATGGCGCCAAGATAGAATTAGAATACGCTAACGTTTGTTTACCAGCGATCTACATACAGCCAGTGTGTCGTCCATTGCGGTATCGTATCAATCCTTCCGATCAATCCATTCGTAGGCTCCTCTAACGAATATAGCGGACAGCTGCCTGACCCTGGTTTACAGAGTACCTAATACGAGTCACAGTATCGGACAGCTACTTGGCCATACTACAACATCTCTTCCCTCATATTCACGTTGTTTCCGATTTCTTTTGTTTGGATATTAAAAAAAAAAATTACCGTTCTCTGTGTATTTTCTCTATTATTCGCCATCATCACCAACTACAACTGGCGCCGAACGTATATATACATGGAGTACCGAATACATTAATGTCTGAAGAAACTGAAACACCGACAGAAACAAAAGAAGAAGTAAGGAAGTTAAACGAAACAAAAATCATACAATATACAAAACACCACTACGACTGATGACCAACGTGTATTTTTGTAAAACAATAGTGTGTGTTCACTGGTGTACTAATGTATGAAAAAGAAATTGAAATACTGGAAAAACAAAGAAAGCTTCTCGTTGATGAATATGATCCCATTAAGGAGTCCTTATACGATGATGATGCTTCAGTAGACGTGGCTCACTTTACTCATCTCACCAAAAATAATTTCAAGTGGCGATGGACAAATGAACGAGTGGTGGGTTTCAACAAATTTAGAGAACTACTTGTAACGGCTCCAATATTAGCTGAACTTGATGATACACGCCCTTTGGTAATTAAAACTGATGCCAGTAATTATGAGAACGGAGCAGTTTTGGTGCAGGGGGAGATGCAATAAACACAATTCAGTGTTCGACTACTGATTTTAGTCCTGTATATCTTACATTTGGCCATGAAAACAAAGTACCTAATACGAGTCACAGTATCGGACAGCTGCCTGGCCATACTACGACATCTCTTCCCGCGGGCTACCATGCATTGTCGAAGTCGCCTTCTATGTCCAGGGAGATTAGGAGTAGGGTGTTTTTACTGTCTACTCCTTTTTTAATGTGCTCTTCCAGGTTATGACCTGGAATTATTTGCAGAAGATGCCCTCTATGGAGGGCATCTTCGGCGCCTCGTTGAGGCATGAAGCCATACTGTTTCCTACTGATAGTTGGGAGGAGATGCCATTGGAGTCGGTTTACCAGAAGCTTTTCAACGACGGGCGCCTGGGGTTAGCCGGGTGGTTCGACAAACCATTCCTTGTATTATTTCGAGTATTTATGGTAGTTTTCATGGGATATTAGTATCGGTAGTTTCCCATTCCTTTCCGTCCCAGTCTTTTAGAGGTTATTTACTCCTCACGGCCACTGCTGCCGCCCATGCAATGCTGCAATGCTGCTTTGATTGAGGGTGTCAGGTTATTAACCGCCACCTGATGCTCGGCGTTGTCACTCATCTAGCATCACCCGGGGGACACGAGGGGTTGTAGAAGGTAGCTCCCACGGACGCGAGTAACATCGCCCCCCTTATACACCTTGTACATTTATGTATAGATGTATTTAAACATTATGGTAAGTTAGTTACCTTCATGCTATACATAGTTATGGTAGTAAAAATTATGCGAAAACAGTTATATATTTAGTTGTTATGGTAAATTATCGTTAGTCTTAAAAACGTTATGCCTACTTAAATTAGTACAATAATTGTTATGCGACCACATATTCCAACCCGATTTAAACATCCACCCGTCCCTGGGTATAATTATATTTATAACATATTTGCTCGTAAAGGGTATCTTATTCGACTAATTTCTGTATCGTAATGTATCTTATTACTCAGGGTTGGCATGATTAAAACAAGTGTTTTAAAACACATGTTTAAAACAGTTTGAATTTAAACAGTGTTTTTAATCACATGTTCAAAAACAAAGATTAAAACAAGCATTAAACATAGTTTACAACATAAAAAAAAAAAACAATGTTTAAAACTACTTTTTGAATGAAAATAAATTAATATTTAGGGCTCGAAATAGATTGACATAAAACCAATTTAGTCAATGCTATTTATTTTATTTTTTTGTACCTACTCACAAAAGGAATTATGAGTTTTTGAAAAGAAACATTACAAAGAAAGACACTTCAATGTATACCTCTAGAATTAATAGGTAATTCCCCGTTGGTCCTGCTAGGAAAGTCCCTAATGTCGACCGTCGAAAGAAAGTAATTCAATGGACTAGTAGGGTATTTATTTCCCGCATTAAAATAGAAATATTGTAGTTTCCCCATTGAACTCTTAAAAACGGTATTTATAACAATGGGTTTCCCCTGTTAAAAATGAACATTAGTTAGTTAGAAGACACAGGTGAATCTAAACCGTTTAGTACAGATTAGATATAGGTATGCTCGCAACTCGCAACATAAAATAACTGTGTAATCAAGAACCATTTTGCAAATTTGAAAGTACCTACCTAGCATATAAACCTATAAATGAATAAATATGACGTCTATTTGAAATTAAATGAATGCACAAAACTAAAATGAATAAAAGAAACAAAAAAAAACACTTGTTTAAAACATTTTGAACTGTTTGTTTTATAAAATTTTAAAAAACTGTTTTTTTTTTCCAACCCTGCTTATTACGTACTTGTTCGGTAATATAATGTAAATCGCACGGTTTCAAAATACTCCGTCTAAAACGAACGGTACCTTTTTAAATCTTAGTAAAGAGTTTTTATGTCAGAAAAGTGGACAACAATTTATGAATAAAATTAACTTTGAGAGGTAAAATATAATAAATCATTGTTTAAATCATTAATTTAATTAATGTTGACCATAAATTACAACAATTTATCTGTAACAAAACACAAACATATTAATTTACTTTATTACTAATGGTATATAGGCTGGTTCTGTGCCGTTCCTTAAAAAATAAATAAAGTAGCCAAGTGCGAGTTGGACTCGCCCATGAAGGGTTCCGTTCCAGCAAGTAACATAATATACATAGTACACATAGTTCTTGTAGTTCGTTGTAACTTTGATCGAAGTTTTAATAATAGTGTATTTATTTATGACGTACTAAAAAAAAACTACTCATCAGATCGAGTTCAAACTAATTTTCGTTGGTAGTTTTCATGGTAATGTACATCATATATTTTTTTTAGTTTTTTCATTCTCTTACTTTAGAAGTTAGAGGGGGGGGACACATTTTACCACTTTGGAAGCGTCTCGCGCGCAAGTTATTCAGTGTAGACAAAAATTAAATTAGAAACCTCAACATCATTTTTTAAGACCTATCGATAGACACCATACACGTGCAGGTTTGATGAAAAAAAAATTTTTGAGCTTCAGTTCTCAGTATGGGGGCACCCCTAATTTTTGTTTTTTTAAATAACTTTTGTAAAAATCTTAATGCGGTTCACAGAATACATCTACTTACCAAGTTTCAACAGTGTAGTTCTCATGGTTTCGGCAAAAAGTGGCTGTGACATACGGACGGACAGACAGACAGACAGACAGACAGACAGACAGACAGACAGACAGACAGACAGACATGACGAATAAAAATATATGATGTACAATACCATGTAAACTACCAACGAAAATTGGTTTGAACTCGATCTGATGAGTAGTTTTTTTTTAGTACGTCATAAATACACTATTATTGAAACTTCGATCAAAGTTACAACGAACTACAAGAACTATGTGTACTATGTATATTATGTTACATGCTGCAACGGAACCCTTCATGGGCGAGCCCAACTCGCACTTGGCCACTTTATTATTTGAAAATGTCGTCATTTTTATTTATTTCCGTCATTCAGTTCAGTTTTATTTATTTCCTCGCAAATATGTTATAAAACGTCGTATGACATACGTGCGCTTTGATAATTACAGCTTCTGCTAATTTTATAGCTCTCGCCTGCGGCTCGAGCTAGCAATAACGCCTCGGCTGTAATTATCAACTTAGCGCACTTATATCATAATGTACTATTTTAGCTGATATTTATTTATGTCCGATCGGATTATCGATACATGATATTAAATATGGGAATTCATACCAAATACAACTTATTTTATTTGAATGAAGTTCCTTACGGCAGATTTGGACGATACAGCAACTTTGTTGCGCGACCGAACTAAAAACAATGCGAGGCTAAAACCAGTCAGGCAAATATTATAGCCATATTTAGATCAAAGTTTAAAGACACACATTGAGAAAACGGACGGTACGGTAAGACATAAATGGTGCATTTATTAACTCCGGGTGGGATTAAAGGCACACATCGAGAAAACGGACGGTACGGTGAGACATAAATATGGTGCATTTATTAACTCCGGGTGGGATTAAAGGCACACATTGAGAAAAACGGACGGTACGGTAAGAAATATGGTGCACTTATTAACTCCGGGTGGGATTAAAGGCACACATTGAGAAAAACGGACGGTACGGTAAGACATATGGTGCATTTATTAACTCCGGGTGGGATTAAGGCACACATTGAGAAAAACGGACGGTACGGTAAGACATATGGTGCAATTATTAACTCCGGGTGGGATTAAAGGCACACATTGAGAAAAACGGACGGTACAGTAAGAAATATGGTACACTTATGAACTCCGGGTGGGCTCTCGCCAGAAGCTCTGCGGTCAGCCTTGAGTGTCACTTGTCCATACTCGGCCCGCGCTCCACTACGGCGGTCAGGACCTTACTTAAGCTTCTGGCTCCCGCTTTTATATATACAGGCGTAGTAGCGACAAAACTAGAAGGGGTCGGGGTGTTCCGAATCGGATCTGAGTCCCATGTAACCTGGGCATATACTTAGTAGCACAACAAATAACTTAAAAAAATCCTAACTATTTCTTTATGCATCCTCATCAATATCTCTAAAGACTATTATGCGTCTCATGGTAAAATTTGGTGCCAGCTCTCGGAATATTTATTCAAAGATTGACTACTTGATTTAATCTCAATTGGTTTTACCTGTATAGTACAGAGTGACAAGACGAGCAAGCTGCAAGATGTGTCTGATGGTAAGTAACAGACCGGCCCATAACTGCACAGTGACACACAATTATTTGAACATGAAAAGTCCAAATCCCATCACTGTACTGCGCTCGTAACCCAGAGAAGATATAAAATTATTCATCTCCATTACCTGGAATTTCTCTGCAAACATTGCTCTTCAAACAGGAACACAGTAATGTATGCACATTGTTGCTTGGCGGTAGAATAACAGGCAAAGGTGTTGTACTTCCCCAGATGGACTCTGCGAAGAGTCCGACCTCTACAAAACTTTGACTTTGTTTAACTTCACAAACTTAGTAAACCTCTATACGAATTTGACGTTACTCAAAAACTGGTCCGTTCCAACTTTGTAGTAAAAAATGTTTGTCTGTAAAGTCGGTTTACTGACGATAGAACGTGACAACGTCTTAAGAAAATACTGATGGAATGGTAGCATTTTTCAAAAGAAAATTTTAATTTCATTTGTTTAATAGATTTGTATGTAAAAAGTAATCAGTAGAATTTAGTCATTTTCAATCAAAACAATGCAAAAATCAATGCAAAAAAGCTTTTAGATGCCGGGGATCGAACCCAGGGCATTTCACATGCAAAGCGAACGCTCTACCACTGAGCTACATCCCCGCTTGAACTACTGGTCAAAATAATTAATACAACTGTAACAAACATGCGGCGAGGTAACGACCGACGGTAACGACCGACGGTAACGGTACCTGACGTCATGTTTTGTGGGCGTGCAGCCGGCTTCATCGAATTATAAGACGTTATCACGTCAAAATATCTAATCTTTGGGATGCATTGACTGAGCAGAGCTATACTTCTATGAATAAATCGTTAGAGAAATCAATTTCTTCTGGGTTAGCTCTCTCCATCGCACAGCGCATTGTTACATTACATCAGGCGAGCTGGGATCCAAGCAAAATCCATTATTGATAATATATTGAAGGGTAATGTTTCCAGAGAAATTACAGGGCTTAGGGATATAACAACTTAGATCTCTGGGTGACGAGCGCAGTGCAGTGCTAGGTAATGATTTGGGCTCTTCATGTTCCATTAGCTGCGTGTCACTGTGTTGTTATGTGGCAGGCATGTTGCTTACCACCAGGCACATGTCTTGCTCGTCTCGTCACTCTTTATTTAAAAAAATAAGTAGTAACGAAAGTTATTGTCTTGGAATGCATAACTTGTCTAAAGAAAGATCCTACGTGACTGTGGATTTAACAAAGATTTTAAGTGAACCAGAATCTAAGGAAGCACAGGTAAGTTGAAATGTTTATATAGAGGCAGAGTCCCGCAGGTTTATGTTTAGTTTGATCGATAGTTGACATAAAAATCGGTTGTCTGTAAAGTTACTGACGATAGTTGAACGTGACAACTTCAACTCCAAGCCTTAAATGGAACGCCTCAGAGCGAGGTAACGCCGCATGACGTCATGTTTTTTCGTGCGTGCAGCCGGCTTCATCGAATTATAAGACGTTGTCACGACAAAAAAAATTGATGAAAAGTTTTTTTTTAAATGATTAAAATAGTTAATTTTATCGTTGTCCCTACAGAAATCACCTTGTGGTATATACACGTTCCAATTGGTATATTAACTGGTATAAACGTTGTGCTGCTACTGATGTCATTCTACAACGTTTGGAGGGTTAAAATTGAATTCAACGGATTCAAAGACAGCAAGAATAATCAAAATAAATTAAGGTAAGAAACAAAAATACCATCGTTTTAGAAAGCCTGTCTCGAGTTAAATTTTGACTGTATAAGAGCCTCCAGGCTCTTATACGTCTACTCTAATTCAACGAAAAACGTAATTTCGATATAAACTCGCGACTTTCCTACTCCCGTTCTACTTCGTTTCGTCCGATCGAACATTGTTTGTATAAATGTTCTAAGCATACTCTAATTAGAGTAGGCTTATAACATTTAAACGGACAAAACGACGGATCGAAGTGGAATCGGAGTTGGAAAGTCGCAAGTTTATTTCGAAATTACGTTTTCGTAGAAAGAGAGTAGACGTCCTGTAGTCTGCAACTGCGAAAACTGTAGTGTGTGTTTTGTAGTGGTAGGACTCTTGGCAGAGTCCGCCTGGGGAAGGACTACACCTTTGCCAGTTATTCTACCGCTAAGCAGTAATGTGCAAACATTACTGTGTTCCGGTTTGAAGGGCAATGTTTCCAGAGAAATTACAGGGCTTAGAGATATAACAACTTAGATCTCTGGGTGACGAGCGCAGTGCAGAGCTAGGTAATGATTTGGACTCTTTATGTTCCAATAGCTGCGTGTCACTGTGTTGTTATGTGGCAGGCATGTTGCTTACCATCCTGCCCCCGTTATAATAAATACAGTAAGTCATGTTACTTGTGTTATAACTTTTTTTACAGCGCTGTGATACTTAAATTAAAACCTACTAGGAATATCTTTCTTTTTTTGGATATCTTAATTATTAACAAAGATACCATAAGCTCAAGCACAGTAAATGTTATCAAGATTCAACCGTTCCTGAGAATAAAGACGGTAATTAAACTTACTATTATATATTTTTATTTATTTCATATTTTCTTAATCATATGTACGGTAACTAAGCTTACTGAGACTACCATTATAGTATTTGCTCAACACATAATCACAGTTAGTATAGTTACACTCCTTATAGTTTGTGAGATTCGTAAAAATAATGCCAATCCGTAAGCATAGTTCAAGTAAGTGAGTGAACACATGTACATACTGTAACTATGATAACAAAATCTTCACCATAGACGAACACACCTTTTAATGCTATGCAAAGTAAAACTACTTAAGTGTTGTATGCTAAATACATTGTATAAGTAAAAATAAGTTATGTATATCAATCTAACAGTAAATTCGATGGTTACTGTAATTATGTTTAGATATTTGGATCGTAACACGAAAGTTTATGATTTTGATGATTATGTTGCACGTGTTAAAAGTGTGAATTCCATGAAAACGATTGTTAAAGAAATTACGTTCTCTGATTTTTATGACTACGATGAAAGCGTCTCGCAACATAAAATACGGAACTCTTCACCGCGTATCTACAAGAGACATCACATACGTTCAAGCTGAAAGGGGACATTTTAGTCTAAGAGAGACGAACTTTTTAGCAATCCATGGATTCACCGTGTGGGTGCCGGGTCCATCGTGTGGCAGAGAGAGAAATCCCGAGTCTCGGGATCTGAATTGTGACACGGGTGTAGGTTTAATGGGCCCCTTTCCGACGTTAATCAACAGTCACCTTCACTACTCGCGTTTCTCTCCCTGCCCATACAAATCTGATATAAACCAGCAGCTTTAGATACTCGTTCTAGTATAGAACTTACTGAACTTCTGGACAAGCCAAGGTCTTTCAGCAGGTCGTAATACTTATTTTATTTCATTGCGTGGTCTTTAGGTATATCAGTTTCCCACGGTGCGGTAAGTTCTACAAGGACAATGCGTTTCGTAGCTCTAGAAAAAAGGAAAATGTCCGATCCGGATGACGAAACATCCACATCCTCTAGCATTTTATAGTGCTTTTCATACGTCTCTATTTAAGTAGTGTTGATGTACGTCGGAAAGAGCCCCTTAAACCTATACCCGTGTCACAAGTCTCGGGATCTACTCGGGATATCTCTCTCTACCGCACGATGGACCCGGCATCCGCACGGTGAATCCATGGAATGCTAAGAAGTTCGTCTCTTTGTTAATGCTACTAAAATTTTGATAATAATTATTAATCGTCTTTAACAATTTAACCATTAATAAAACATATCTGATATTAGGATAATTATGAGTAGTTTTCGACACTGTTATTAATTAGAAAAGTTTATTTAACAAATAAGATTATTTTATCTCTCAAATATTTAATTCTAATGTAAAGACTGAGTTCTTACTAAACATATATATATATATAATTTAACATATATAATTTTATTATAACATGAAGTGAAATTTTAATTGCTCAATAAATGTAAAATTCTGTTATAAAAATATTGTTTTTGAAAAAAGCTGCTACTATACTATATTATATAAATTAGGAAGATTATTTCATAGATGTAAACTGAATGGTAAGTAACAAAATGGTAAGTAAAAACTCTCAAAATATGAAAAAAATTACGATGTTTGTAAATATGTGCTAAATTAAATAACTAATCTGTCTCTCTACTTTATTTTACTTTTACTGATGATATCAATAAAAGATCAAAACACACAATTTTTCACAAAAGCACTGGATTCATACGTTTTATATAGAAGTTATAGTAAACATAGTTACAGTAAGTTAAATAGACTGGACATTTTGCTAAACATATTTACAGTATGTTATCGAGTTACTGTAAAAATGTTTAAGAAAGTGTTATTTGAGCTAACAGAAGTAGTAAATAGAGATACATTAATTAAAATTATGTCAAAAGCACTAGCATTAAGTCAATAAAATTTATCAAGAATAAATCTACGTAAATATATATTTTATTGTCTGTTTGAATATCTGAGTTATCTGCTATAGTTATTGAGATACACAAATTTTAAAAAGTTTAAGCAAAAGTGCGATTTCCCGCGTGTTACATTTTCTCACTTACTGTAATTACAATAACGGGGGCAGCATCAGGCACATGTCCTGCTCATCTCGTCACTCCTTATTTAAAAAAAAGAGTTCTGATCGAACACCTAAGTAACGTGTACCTATACTATGTATGTCGATGCTTAAATTGATATTTACACCCCCATAGATGCTCACGCCATACGTTTATAGTAGTGTTGGTGTATTTTCACCCTGGACGTCTACTCTGTTTCTACGAAAACGAAATTTCGAAAAAAAGCTCGCGACTTTCCTACTCTCGTTCTACTTCGTTTCGTCCGATACAATATTGTTTGACGTTTAAATGTTCTAAGCATACTCTAATTAGAGTAGGCTTAGAACATTTAAACGGACAAAACGACGGAACGAAGTAGAATAGGAGTTGGAAAATCGCGAGTTTATTTCGAAATTACGTTTTCGTTGAATTAGAGTAGACGCCCTGGAAACGAATAAACCTATTATCAATGTTTCGTACAAATTAGATGTTCATAACGGGAGCCTATTAAAACGCATAACTTGTTGTTCCTAATTTACTAGTAATGTAGCATAATGTATAGTGCCATAATGCAACTTTCGCATAATAATTGTTTGGCGTCCTGTGTTTTAAGCATAACAATCTATTGTACTACATTTAATTCGACTATTGATGAGACGCATAATAGTTTTTAGTTATTTTTTTATTTGTTCTATTTTTTTAAGGTGCCGTTTAATTCGCATAATTTTTTACCCTAATTTGCTTTGCCATAATGAATGTAGCATAACATATAGTGTCATTATGTAACTTTTGCAAAATCGTTTTTTGGCGTAATGTGTTTTAATCATAAAAATCTATTGTACTACATTCAATTCGACTGTTGCTCAGACGCATTTAGGCACTTTTTAATTATTTGTTGTGCTACGTGCTACGTAATATATAACTGTCTAACCTCCTTTTCTCTTTGTTGCTTAACGATCTGCCGGACGCTATAGCAGATGCGGAAATACTGATGTATGCTGATGACATCGCTGCGATAGTGACCGCATCTTCCCTGGACTGCCTTGAACGTAAACTGAATAAAGTAGCGCACCGGCTGTCTTATTGGTTCTCTATGAATGGCTTATCTTTGAACCTCAAGAAGACGCACTTTCTAGACTTCGATCTTTCGGGTCGAAGTCGCAGAACTATGGCGGTGCCACTTGAAGGGAAAACCATTCAGCAAGTAAAAAATACGACTTTCCTGGGTTTCGAGCTGGACTCAGCTCTTATATGGAATAACCATGTAGATAAAATTTGCGGGAAAATAAGTAGCGCGTGCTTCGCCCTGCAGAGAGTCTCACGCTTGGCTTCGACAGAGACGGCTCGCACTTGTTATTTCGCAACAATTCACTCCCTGCTACAATATGGTGCCGAAATCTGGGGTCTATGCTCGGAGTGGAAAAGAGTGTTTCGCCTACAGAAGCGTGCCATACGAGCGATCGTGCGAGTGACGCAGGATACTTCCGCGCGACCCTATTTCCAAAGCCTAGGGATTTTAACACTGCCATCATTAATAATATTGCAAATGGCAATGTACGTGCGAAGATATCTGTCAGCGGATGTATCGGACGAAGAGAATAAAAACAAAAAGACAACTCTTGTTAAGTCGAGCAAACTCACGCATGTCATGTGTGCAGTAGTATATAGCAAGTTACCAGACTCTATCAGGATGGCTCCCAGCCATAATAGCTTCAAACACCGGCTTCAACGCTGGCTTGTCGAGCACTCTTTTTACGACTTAAATGAATTTTTACAATATTAATGTAATTATTATTTTTGTGGATTTGATTTTACTATCAATTGTTAATTATTTGTGACGTGTAAATTGGCTTTACCAAATAAATGAATATGAATATAACCAGGTAATATAGGTTCCAGATCCGACTCGGAGCACCCCGACTCCACCTAGTCTTGTCGCTACTACCCCTAGAGTGTATTTAAAAAATGCGGGAGCTTCTGGCGGGAGCCCATCCGGAGTCAAAAAGTGCACCATATGTCTTAGGTGTATGTAAGTTATTAAGTCCTAAAAACGTTATGTCTACATAAATTAGTACAAAAATTGTTATACTACTGCATAGTCCTGCATAGATATTCCATTAAATTAGTAGATTACGAATCATAAATATTGTTGTCAAAGTACCCACCCGCATGTCACACACCCACGTATTTTATTTAAATAATGTTGCTACAGTCCGTTCTTTGCACTTGTTTTTTAGTTAGGCGTTTAAAGTTTATGCCTTTGAGCATTATGTTTAAGTATTGTTATGCTTTTCTCAATGTGTGCCTTTAAACATTATGCTATTTATAGTTATGCGTCGAAACATTATACTAAGTTATCTGTATGCTATACAGGGTTATTGGTAATCAGCCTGCATCCTTTTAAGGGGATGTTAGGTACATTCAATACGTCAACTTTTGTTCTACAGTTTTAAAAAAAATGTTTTCTTTGTTTTTCAAAAAAAAATGAAAAAATATTTGCACGGTCTAAAAGCATTGAACTCTTCGTAATAATTCGTAGCAAGAGCGCGTATGCTCTTTAACGCGCAAAAAATGATGTGCCGAAGTGAATAAACACTAAAAAGTCGCTAAACAGTACAAAAAGGGCAACAAATACTATTTTTTTTGGGTTATCTATTGAGTTTTAACGAAAGTTGTAGAACAAAAGTTGTTTATTTAAATATACAGAACATGCCCTTAAACGGATGCAGGCTGATCACCAATAACCCTGTATATGACTATGCGTTTAAACATTATGCTAAGTTATCGTTATGTCATATATGGTTATGCTAGTTAACATTATGCGAAGACTGTTATGCGTTTAGTTGTTATGGTAAATTATCATTACTCCTAAAAACGTTATGCCTACCTAAAATAGGACAAGAAATGTTATGCCACCCCATATAGACCCAACGCGCAAAGGATTTAAAAAAAAAGTAGGGTAACCTGTTCAACAGTTAACCAGGAAAATTTCAAACCATTATAGATCATTATTTTTTGTTCGCAATAAAGTTTTATTTGAATTGATCAAGAGGTAGATTAGTTAGTTACCTAACTGCATTTCTTAGATGTTCGCTTGTGTAGTAGGTCTTGAGAAAATAACCTTCTTAAAAAAAATGAGAAATGGCTAAATGTGTCCATACCAGAGTACACTATTAACCAGGGGGGAGTGCCACAGTTAACCATGGCGTACACATTTCACCATTGAAATAATAATAATAATAATAATAAATATTGGTGGACAATTCACACACAACACCATCTGACCCCAAACTAAGCAAAGCTTGTGTGATGGCGGCCAGATAGCTGATATAATACTTATATAATTTTAAATACATACTTATTATACATAGAAACACCCAGACACAGTGCAAACATTTGAATTCATCACACAAATATTTGCACTGGGTGGGGATCGAACCCACGACCCTCGGCTTCGCAGGCAGAGCTACTACCAACTAAGCCACGAGGCCAGTCAAATGTGATATATATATATATATATATATTATTTAAATAAATAATAATGCGAGGTTTACGAAATCAGTTTTTTGTTGTTTACTTGAATGAACACTAATAATAATAATTAACTGAAATATTTTATTTCTTAAAGAAACGGCAAAGAAACGTTTATTGTCACAAACAGAAATCCCAACGTATTAGAAAAACTAAATGGGTCCAACACATTCTTCTATAAGTTATTTGTAAATATTTACATATTTACTGTACATATTTTATAGTAAAATTTCTCAACAGCCAGGAATCTACTGCTGCATTACAGCATGTCTTAAATGGGCCATTTAGAATCTACTGCTGCATTACAGCATGTCTTAAATGGGCCATTTAGAATCTATTGCTGCATTACAGCATGTCTTAAATGGGCCATTTAGAATCTACTGCTGCATTACAGCATGTCTTAAATGGGTCATTTAGAATCTACTGCTGCATTACAGCACGTCTTAAATGGGCAATTTAATCCACCCACCATAAAGTGGTTTGAGCTTTGCTGTTGTGTGTGAATGGAGAGTTAAAATAGTGACTCCTGAAACTTTTGCAAGATCAAGAGCCTCAATAGAAAGATGACTTTCGTGATTATTCATAATTATAAGCGATAAGCGCTAGATTTTCTTTAGAGGCTGAAACATATCTGATGAAATGTTTCGTGATATTTATGAATTACTCGGAATTCATCCACCCAGAAGCTGAAGCCAAACCTAAAGTGCCTGGTGGTGCACCGTACAACATGTTGTGTGGTTGAAATTTACTTCTGGGAAATATCATGGCTGGTGGTAAGGCTTGTCCTGTCGAGTTGACAATGCAACATGTTGTGACCAAGGTATCTCTTCCTAAACTACAAGCCTCAGGCCCTCAGGTTTCCTCAGTGCAATTTCAGGATGTCTTCTCCTGAATGACCTTAGTTAGCCATTCCAATCCAGCCATTTCTGCATGCATCCATGATTATGGTATTTTCTTATTATTGATTTTGGCCATTTGATATGCACAATATACAATATAGTCTACTAAGTTTTGCTCTTCATCTGAAGTAAATATCTTGTTAACCTCGTAATTTGGTGAGAAGCGTACTGTTTTAGCTGGATTCTCTTTCATTATTTTTTTACATACAACCGAACTCTTGGATATTTAAGCTGGCACTCCTTACTTGCATTCTTTATGCTCGTTCCAACTTGGACTAATTCAGCTGCTTTCTTCATAGACTCTTCTGTATGCCTTCCTTTTTATTATTTTCTAACAGATGCAGAAATTTCATCTGCGTTACAAATACAACAATTCTCAATTTGTTTAGCACGTAAACTCAATCAGTTATAGATGATACAGAATGTACGTACACAATTAACCAATGGTTAATTGTTGAACTAAGCATTTTGGTTAATTGTCTAACATACCCCTCCCGAACACATTTACTTATTATAACTTCAAAATTAGAGATCCTACATTTATCACACATACGTTAAAAAGATTACGAAAAGTATAACTACAGAGCAAATATATTGAGATTCCGGTAATACTGATAAAAAACACGGAAAACGAAAAAATACTAACATTGTTTTCTTTCATTTTTTCACTGAATTCCAAAAAATCACCTGTCACGCAAGCGTCTCAAGCGCGAGTCCGCCGCTGCATGGGGAGCGGTGCGCGTAGCCAGTGGGGCGTCGGTATAGCGGGATTGCACTGATTGCCAACGTCGCATTTACGAAATATGAACGTACGAGTGGTTAACTGTCAAACAGGTGACCCTACGCCAAGGAGGTTCCGAGTCTGAGTTTTTAACAAAATTGAAAATATTTTGTCAAAGCTGTTATTTGATTTTTACTAGATAACTGGTTCTTACATATTTATAGTGTCCGTTTTTAAAGTCATTTCTTTTTTCAATTTGTCAGACATGTGTTGAATTCTCGAGTCAATAGTACTTGTTATTTCACTCAGTATATATTTTTTTGTCATTTAAACTTTAGTACCTAACAACCAGACGGTTACACAAATGTGTTACCATGGTTACCATTAATAGTAGCCATGGCGTTATCATGGTTACCATTACACATTTACACATCTAACCGTGCCGTCTAATCTAGATAGCCATGCTAAGAAACTTTTATGTACTTAATGATAGATGATAGATATTTTTTTACGTACTTAATGAGAAATAGATGATTTTTGGATAACATTTTTACCCTGGCTAAACCACACACAACAAAAAATTGCGAAATAGGTCAAGCCATTTTTAAGTTATAGTTGATATTTTATTTTTGATACACTTTGGTAACTATATTACACCGAATGACGAAAAAATACAAAATTAACTTTGCGGTCGGGTTTTTGGCGGGAAAAAAAAATTCGTGTTTTATTTAGGAAGGTATACCAATAAATGTGTGTTTAATGGCGTCTACTTGAACTGGTCTTTATTTTGATATAATTCACATTAAAATTAGAGTTCATTTAGGCCTGGTTCACACGACGCGGCTGCCAACCGCGCCCGCGCGCGGGCGCGGCGCCGCGCCGTGCGATGGTTTTGTTACAATGCTCCGGAAAGCTACTGCGCAAGAATCGCGCGCAGCCACGCGGGCGCCGCGCGGCTGCCGCAGCCGCTGCGGCCGTAAACCGCGTCGTGTGAATTGAATTCAATTTTATATGGAAATCTGCCGCGCCCGCGCTCGGGCGAGGTTGGCAGCCGCGCCGTATGAATCGTCTCTTACACAAAAACATCGTAAAATAAAAAAATAAAACAAGGTCTGGAAAATGGTCCGAAGTATTGAAAAAAAATTTAAAAAAATAATTTGTGGTATCATATGCAGTTATTTTTAGTTTTTCGAGTTTGTTATTTCGTATACAACACATTTAAGCCATAAAACCACTGTCTCCTTTATAAATTATTAATTTAATAGCTGATCGACTACTTGAGAAATCGCAAAAAAAATCTCAAGTGTCAAAAATGATAGTTTACATTTTAAGTAGGTACATTAATTATAAACAAACGATACCGCTAGAAGCGTCTTGAAACGCTATTGAGAATAATGGGCTTAAACACGTACAAGTAACGCGGCAATTCATATGTCGAAGCGTAAACAAACGCACTTAGGTAAGCTGACACCCGTTTTCTCGCCAAAATTGTTAAATCGATTCGCCAAAAGTGTAGCAAGCGGATACTAGCACATTCAATACCGCATGTACGTGTACGCTATTCTGTATGTCTCTGAATAATTACCATGTTTTCTGCAATTAAATTATTTGTTTTCCTTCGCAGGTTTATTTTCTATGCCAAAACGTCAATGATGATGGGCATATCTTGGATCTTAGAAGTGCTGGGTGCAACGTGCTTCAAAGATAACCGCTCCTTAACATTATACGTTTTGATGAACATTTTCAATGGTCTCATTGGCGTCCCCATCTTCTTTTTGTTCGTGTTCAATAAGACTACTTTGAAACAGCTGTGCAAAAGGTAAGTACATATTAAATGTTTTATTTTGAAATATAAGGTTTTTAGAATTTATATTGTAAAATATAGATGCAATATTTAAATAATTGCATACTGCGTTTTTGCGGTCTTTAAAGGGACAAAAAATGTAGGTATGTGTTAATCTAGGTAATCTTTGTATTCATTATGTATCAAGTATCAATAAGTCTGTTCGGTCTTTACATGTAGAGGTATAGCGAAACCATTTTTTGTAAACTCTTTTAGCGAAAAACATATTATATACTCTTACACACTTACCCACACATTTATGCAAATACAATACCATACGATCAGTCAAATGACTGATCGTACGACTGCCCCTCCTTAGCATTTTAGTACTCGTAGCATAATTGCACTAAACCTGTGCGAGTTAATTATTATTATTTTTTTTTTAAACACTCCACAGACACCGGGGTCCGTGACCTTTGTCATTACAATAATCTCTTATATTTACATAGTTCTTGGATAAGGAGAAGAAAAGGAAAATAAGGGTGGTGGGTGGCAATAAAGTAGGGGTGGGAGGGTGAACATTTCAAACCTAATTCTAGTTCTAGTAAGTCCGATTTCGTCTGTTGAGCCGATCACTACCGGTTGGGATTCCGATAGTAATCGACTCGACATCGTCTTTTGCCTAAACTGCCTCCTCCCGGCCCAGAGCCTCCACTACGGCCATATTTCTGTCTCTAATTGCCATTTGTAGGTTGAAATCTCGAATGGTCTTTGCATATGCAGCCAACGCTCGCCACACGAACCGACCGATGGCGTCGTCGGTGTCGTCAGCGTAGTATGTGAAGGTCCCCGTGTGCCCTGAGATTGCAACAACCGCATGGGAGACACTTTCCTGCAGCTTCATGTTTGCCTTAATTTTAACCTCTGCGAGTTCAGTCACTCAGGCTTTTGATTCCAACGAAAGAGTGCTGATAAAAAAAACGTAATAAATATAAAATATGGGTTTCTGCTCAGTGGAGTGGTGCGAAAAGAATAGCAGGACATCCAACTTTACAATGCACGGTATATCATTTCAAAAGTAAGTCATTTAATGCAATAATTAGAAAAACAAAACATCAAAAAAAACGAAGAAATCGTAACCCGTTGATGTCTTTCTTTACATCCTGATCCATAGATGAAGATTTTTTTTTGCTACGCAAAAAGATCAACAAAGCGAGTGAGCGAGAAATCATTTTCAAGTGGAAATCGCTCGAGAGGAGAAGAGAAAGTGAATGAAGTAACGTCATTACAATATTTTAGTATAGGTACCCGAACGTAACAGTCTGATTTCGTCGCGGTGAAAATCGTGTATTTTTTAATTAATCCTTGGATTGCAGACGATTTTATTAAATTATTTATATTATGGCATGTTCGGTTTGACGACTTCCAGCCACCCGAACAAGCCGGTTTCCGAAAAGGCTATAGTACCATAGACCACATCCATACGCTACGGCAGATTATACAGAAAACCGAGGAGTATAATCGGCCACTATGTATAGCGTATGTGGACTATGAGAAAGCCTTCGATTCCATCGAGACCTGGGCAGTGCTTCAGTCTCTCCAGCGATGCCGCATGGACTATCGCTATATCGAAGTGTTGAAGTGTATTTACAGCAAAGCCACAATGTCTGTTCGATTACAGAACCAGTGCACAAAACATATCCAGCTACAGAAAGGCGTGAGGCAGGGAGATGTTATATCTCCGAAACTGTTCACTGCCGCGCTGGAAGATGTTTTTCAAGTTACTGGACTGGAACGGACATGGCATCAATATCAACGGCGAATGTATCACTCACCTTCGGTTTGCCGACGACATAGTCATTGTGGCGGAGTCGCTGGAGGACCTCGGTGCTATGCTCAGAGACCTCAGTAGAGTATCCCAACAGGTAGGTTTGAGGATGAATATGGACAAGACGAAGGTCATGTCAAATGTTCATGTCTCACCTGTACCGGTTATTGTTGGGAATACCACACTCGAAGTTGTTGACGAATACGTCTACCTGGGTCAAAAGATCCAATTAGGTAGATCCAACTTCAACAAAGAGGTCCAGCGAAGGATCCAACTCGGATGGGCAGCGTTCGGGAAACTACGGCACATCTTGGAGTCCAAAATACCCCAATGCTTGAAGACGAAAGTCTTCAATCAGTGCGTGTTGCCAGTGATGACTTACGGAACTGAGAAGTGGTCCTTAACTGTGGGCCTCATAACAAAGCTCAAAGTCACACAGCGAGCTATGGAGAGAGCGATGCTCGGAGTCTCTTTGCGCGACAGAATCCGGAATGAGGATATTCGTAAAAGAACGAAAGTAGCCGACATAGCTCGAAGAGTAGCTAAGCTGAAGTGGCAATGGGCAGGCCACATTGCTCGCAGAACTGACAACCGATGGGGAAGAAAGGTTCTCGAGTGGCGACCACGAACCGGAAGACGCAGTGTTGGACGGCCTCCCACTAGATGGACAGATGACCTCACAAAGGTCGCTGGAAACCGCTGGATGCAGGTTGCGCAGGACCGTTCGTTGTGGAAATCTTGGGGGGAGGCCTATGTCCAACAGTGGACGTCTTGCGGCTGATGAATGAATGAATGTTCTGTGCGTGAATGTGATACATAAGACGATATTATAATCCGAATCATTACACTATTCACCAACACATGTAAATATGATTTTTTATCAGGTCTCCGAGCAGCCTTTGTCTTTTACATTTGACGTCTTTGTCCTGATCTGTCCTTATTTGACTCTGAACCTTGAAAGTTGGCATACAATTTTCTTGAATAAGTTTTGTTGCACCAAATGACGTCATTTGAAAACAATTATTGTATTGCTGGATATGAGTAAAAATGTTAAGAATCTGGCCTATTTATGGTTTAAGATATTGATTTTCTCAAAAAAATATAATATTAACTTACGAGAAAATACATATAAACAATATTTATTATTATTGATTATTTTGCAGGCATCGGATTTTTTTTTGAAATAGATTAAAATAAAAAACCATAAACTTGGTTATTTGAATTTTTCACCTAAATTTTGAGGTTTTGTGAAAAAGATTTAGATCTTTTCATTACATACAATTTTGCTATTTAATTTTTTTCCATAGTTCTTGTAGTTTTGCGGGAAATTAAGACAAACCGTTTTTTACTTTTAAAACTCACCCCTCCTTTTTTCCGAACTCGTATCGACCGTAATTTATTTTTCCATTCATTTTTATCATATTGCCCTCCTTTTCTAATGGGTTTCATCCTACTGTATTTTTTTTTTCATTTTTTACCATTTTTGAAGGCTCCGGCCCTGGTCTATAGGTACAACAAGGTCTTAAATAATTGTATAAAGAACTCCACAACCAACCTTACGAACGGCATGCAAATTTAAAGTTGTCTATGACAAATAATAATTGACCAGCGTAGAACTTAACTGAATTAAAGCCTTCGAGGGCTGAATACTTTACATAATACTATTTAATACAATGGAAGGCATTATCAGTACAAGTACTAAATAAATAATATAAATTATTGATCTAAATCAATAATTATTTATGTATACAATATGTCAAATTGAAAGTAATTTATAAAATATAATGATGATTACTTTATAACGTAGGTTTACAAAATAATGTCATTTTACAAACAATGTCAACATAATTCATCATCAACATAATTAGCCGCAAGACGTCCACTGCTGAATATAAGCTTCCACCCTAGATTTCCACAACGAACGGTCCTGCCCAACCTGCAAACAGTGGTTTCCAGCGAACTTTGTGAGGTCATCTGTCCATCTAGTGCAGTCTTTCCCAAAGTGGGCGATATCGCCCCCTTGTGGGCGCTGCAAGCCTAAAAGGGCGGTAAGAGACCCAGAAAAAAAAATAGGGGTAATGTGTAGAGACTTGGTGTACGTTGTGTCCTACTACCTACTGGGCTCAAGTCTCATGTTAACTCTTGCGGGTTATACCTAGTAACGGTCTCGTTTAGAATTAATGTTTGATCTTCGCTAATATAGTTCACGATAATTAATGAATTTAATTTGAAGTCATAGTGGTTGTTAAGTACCTACCTATGTGAAAAAATAGGGGCGCTAAAAATAATTTATTCTCAAAGTCAGCAGCAGACGAAATAAGTTTAGGAACCCCTGATCTGGTGGGAGGCCGTCCAACACTGCGTTTTTCGATTCGTGGTCGCCACTCGAGAACCTTTCTTCCCCATCGGTTAGCAGTTCTGCGAGCAATGTGGCCTGCCCATTGCCACTTTAGCTTGCTTACTCTTTGAGATATGTCGGCCACTTTCGTTCTTTTGCGAATATCCTCATTACGGATATTCATTCGGAGTCGCAAAGAGACTCCGAGCATAGCTCTCTCCAATAGCTCGCTGTGCGACTTTGAGCTTTTTTATGAGACCCATTGTTAAGGACCACGTTTCAGTTCCATAGGCTATCAGTGGCAACACACACTGATTAAAGACTTTCGTCTTTAGGCATTGGGGTATTTTGGGCACAAAGTTGTGCCGAAGTTTCCCGAACGCTGCCCATCCGGTACTATATTGTGCACAAGACATTATATAACAAATAACATGGCTACAGAAAGGCGGGAGACAGGGATATGTTATATCTCCCAAACTGTTCACTACCGCGCTGGAAGATGTTTTCAAGCTACTGGACTGGAACGGACTGGTCGGCTTGAGTTCGCGATTCACTAATCGCGAACTCAAGCCTACCTATCGGAAACCGAGGCGCTGTGTGAACAACAATACGCATACCGCGAAGGGAGCATGGCTGCCGTAGTAACAGCTCTTTCAATAGAGGAATTGGGAGAGAAATTAAATTTTGTAATTAACGGCTTTAATTCATGATTTAGAGCTAATGGTCTTATGTTAAATTAAAAAAAGACTCACTTCGTTCACTTTTGTCTATCGGGCCATCATACAAAACCACTTAAAGTTTCGCTAAACAGTGTCAGAATTGAGCAAATACAGAACACCACTTCACTTTTTGGGATTCGAGATTGATCGTAGCATGACGTGGGAACACCACATCGACAAGATGAGTGCTAAAGTCAGCAGTGCGTGCTTTGCGCTAAGACGAGTATTCCGAGTGGTGTCTGCGGATGTGTCGCGTGCGTGTTACTTCGCCACAGTGCATTCTCGGTTACAATACGGCGCCGAGCTACACGCGCGCTGCCGACTGGGAACGTGCGTTCTACGCCCAAAAACGTGCCGTACGTGCTATCGTTGGCGTATCGCAATGCACATCCGTCAGACCATATTTCAAAGAGCTTGGCATACTTACGTTACCTGCTATATTGATATACCAGGTGGCTGTGTATGTCAGAAATAATCTAGAATCATACGATACGCGAGGAGATATACATTCTCACAACATACGTAACGCGGATAAGCTGGATGTTATAACACACTCTCGAGATCACGGAATTTAACTCACATGATGGGACCTGAAGTTTATAACACGCTTCCCAAAATAATTATATCTGCCCCAAGTTTCGGCAGCTTCAAAAATAGATTAAAGTGCTGGCTTATTGATCAAACTTTTTATAGTTACACCGAATTTTTAAAAAGTGATTGCAAAGTCCTATAAAAATGAATACAAACATTTGAAATGGAACATATTATACTCGTATAATGCTTGACAGTTTTCTGTACAATAATTATTATAATACAGTAAAGTGGTAATTTTAAACATTGAAAATGTATACAATTTGTATGCTCTTTCTTTTGTTTTTATGTTTTTATTAATTGACGTGTAAATTGTACATTTATGAATAAAGTACTTTGACTTTGACATGACATCAATATGTCAATTATTCTACCGCCATGCAGTAATGTGCAAACATTACTGTATTCCGGTTTGAAGGGCAATGTTTCCAGAGAAATTACAGGGCTTTGAGATATAACAACTTAGATCTCTGGGTGACGAGCGCAGTGTGGTGCTAGGTAATGATTTTGGCTCTTTATATTCCAATAGCTGCGTGTCACTGTGATGTTATGTGGCAGGCATGTTGCTTACCATCAGGCACATGTCCTGCTCGTCTCGTCACTCTTTACTTAAAAAAAAAAAAATATCAACGGCGAATGCATCACTCACCTTCAGTTTACCGACGACATAGTCGTTGTGGCGGAGTCGCTGGAGGACCTCGGTGCTATGCTTAGGAACCTCAGTAGAATATCCCAACAGGTGGGTCTGAGAATGAATATGGACAAGACGGAAGTCATGTCGAAAGTTAATGTCTCACCTGTACCGTTTATTGTTGGGAATTGAGCTTCTGAACTGAAGGAGCTTCGTACTACCTGGTGTCCCATGACACCACAACTTAACTGCGAGGTCGTAGGCGAGGGCCCATGTCGCCCACGCCTTGCTACGCCACTGTTCGAAAACGGTGCTTCACATTTAGGTCTTGCTGTCGCTTTTTGTCACCCTCACGAACAGAGCCGTCCCATTCACAGTTATGTAGGTTGTCGGTAGAATTTTTAATAATTGTTATCAACGTGGATAGCGTCGTGATTTTGAAACGACGTTAAAGAATTTTTTTTTTCAGGTTCGATATTCCATGCCGATACAATGAAAATAAATCGCTCTACTCTACAGGATCAGCTATGAATTCATCTACCAATAATGATCCAAAATATGGTTCAAGTGCAACCGAACTATCGCAGCTGACCGAGGCCGTAGTGAATGAGGCTCCGTTAGAATAAATATTACGTATATTTCTGAAAAAAAAACACACTCTTTATTACTCGTATTGTCGTTTCCTAAAATGATTGTACCCTTATTATTATTCTTAATGTAAACATTATAATATTGGACTTAATCGCTAACTGAATGAATGAATATTTGGAGAAACCTGTCGATTTTCACGGCGCGGTTCAAACCGCGCCCGCGCGGTGGCGCGGCACCGCGCCGCGCGACGATTTTGTTTCAATACTCACGAGACCGCAGGTTTTCGCGGTTTCTACTGCGGCAAGCTACTGCGCAAGAACCGCGCGCAGCCACTCGGGGCCCCGCGGCTGTCGCAGCCGCCGCGGCCGTAAACCGCGTCGTGAGTTTTGAATTAAATTTTACATACAAATCTGCGCGCGGGCGCGGTTGGCAACCGCTCCGTGAAAACCGGCTCTGAGTGTTGTGTGTCGCGGTGACAACCCTGCGACTTTTAAATGTCTAATGAAGGTAGATTGAGATTTCTAATTTCCCATTGAAACAAGAATATTTCGGGAGTAGGGAATGCAATCTCGCAAGATCTCGCGAGAGTATGATTAACAATCGCGCGAGATCTCGCCAATTTCGAGATAATATAGCGAGATGGGCATTTTTGAGTACCTATTTATTCATGTCAAAACAAAATTTTTCAATAAATTTGAAAAGCGAATAATTAATTATAAGTCTTATGAAATAATCAGTTATTTTTACGATTTTTTTTCGATAAACTTTTATGCATTTAACATTATCTGACCGTCTGACGTACCTATCATTTTTTTAGAAATAAATGTTGACGTACTCATAACAAATGAGAAAGGACCGGTCTTCTCTTCTAATATTCAAGTTAAAAGCTAAAAAGAAACTCATTGATTAAGTTGAGTTGACTTTTATTAATTATATTATTCTTTTTTATACTGTAAAATATTAACTATATTAAATTGCGGTATTATTATCACATTAATTACGGATTTCAAAACACAAAAACTTGATTAAACAGGTGTGTAAATTTGAAATTTTAATTCTTAACCAAAGAGGATATATTTGAGATCAAAGTGGCCAGTACGACAAAACACCAATTTTGTATGTAAGGACATAATAATGATTATAAATTAGGCATGACTTCAACACGGAAACTCTGAATTTGACACTAGGTTAGGTGATGTAGAACATACTGCTTTCCACTCTATGTGGGTGTGTGCTTAAATTTGGTTCACAAAGTTCAATACTTAGGACGTGCGACGCGTCAATGGGTACATGCTGAATAAACTCTGTGCATTATTGATTAAATTATAGTATGAGTCTATGTCCACGATAATTAGCGTGTGTTAGAACAAGTGTGTGTACAGTATCAGTTTATGGGATCTGGCATATGAGAGTGTGGTGTAGTCTCCATCTTCTAGCGCCATGACGAGTGTGTGAAGTCGAAACCTGCGTAGTTGACTTTCTCGCCTATTTAATAATTTCAGTTTTTCAGTTGTTTAATTTATCAAGCAACTCCTCTGTTTTTGTCATAAATTTAAGTTTAGTAAATATGTAACTATAATAATGTTGTAATTAAATTTGTAATCAAATTGTTACGTTTTGTTTAATTTGTCATATAATACTGTCCCAAACAATTTTACACTTCTGATAACAATATTTATAAATATACTATGTTGATGTATCTGAATATAATCCGTCATTGTATAGTGTACACAATTCCTAGGAAATATATGTAATTCCTAAAATTTCGAAAATGTGTAATAATACTACCTACCTACCTACTAATATTATAAATATCAATGTTTGGATGTTTGTTGCTCAATAACCTCAAAACGGCTAAATGGATCGACCTGAAAATTTTGACACAGATAGTCTATAGTCTAGAATAGCACACAGACTACATTCTATCACGAAATAATGCACAGTTCGTTAGGGATCAAGTATAATATAAATATAACATCGGAACGCCTGATTCGATTTTGTAGTAATTTGAAACACAGATCTAAACAAAACTGGCTATTTATTATCCCAAAACATGCATAGTTCGTCCAGTAGTAGAATCCAGTACAAATGTAACATCGGAACACCGATTCGCCCGTTGGTCTCAACTCAAGGTGGACGCTTGTCAAACTTTGTTTTAATATTTTGTTTTATAAATCAGTCCGATAATACATAAAACATCGGCTCCTCTCTTACTATCTTGCGGTGGCCTCCGTGTACCTTAGTGGCCATATTGGATTGTGTATCTCCGCACCTTTTGGAGGACCGAAGATCTGCGGAGCTGTATCCGAAGGACGGCGAGATATACCGAGGCGACGGGTGGGTGAGGAATTAGTATACTCATTAATCCGCGTCGCAAGTTGGGGGCGCTGGAGAAGTGCAGCGGCTAAGGCGCGAACCCGGTGCTTCGGATTGCGAATCGGGCCGCTCCCGATTGCGCTACTGAGCATTAGAGGCACGCGTCGAAAATAACCGCTGTATGCGAATTGGCCGGTACCACGACACTAACGATACCTAAACGATATAAACCCTGGTAATTGGAACAAGATATTTTTATAATAAATAAATAAACTTTTTACTCATTGTGACGCACTCACTCGTTTTAGTGATGTTTCTACTAAATTGTGAGGAGAAAGATTGACATGCTATAAGCAAACTAAGAGCACATTGACTTGATTTTGTCGCATCAGGGAGCGAGACATTGACTAGAATCCCGAAAAATCTGGAAGAAAATCCCGCTGGTAACTAGAACTAAACACGGACTGCATGCAGGACAGCAGCATCAACTCTTGGACGCCGAGATCGCGGTAAAATTAGAGGGAAAACCGCTTTTCAATTAACACGCTTCCGCAAACTGAACTAGATGGCGTTGTAAGGAACTAAAACGCGGTATCAAGTGTAACCTGACTAGAATAGATCAGTACAGTGCTTACATATCTAAGATTTTATTTAACTATTAACCAAACGGCCTTTGTACACTTATTTTATACATTGAATATTTAATTTAATTGATTAGTATATTAGCTTAAGAATACTTTAAGTATTAGAATAGTTAAAGTTAAAATAAGATTATAATATAATTACGTAATTAGGACAAAGCGAAATAGACCTAACCATTTACATTAGGTCTAGCCGCTAGCCGCTATCTCTTGGACATCTCGTTCGCTCCGACCCGCGCTAGAGGACGGACGCTCCGCGAGACACAACCACGCAGCACGCACACACACATACACGAAGACACCCTCTTATACATACGAACACATATATTATACATCATACCACATACACGCACACGCGCCCTCATATACGTTCACAAGCATCTACATACACGCACGCGCGCGCTCATAACTGTCTCCTGCCTCTGGGTGGAGATTAAGCCCTATAGGTTGTATTCAAACTAAATCTATAAACAGTAGTAACAACAAAAAGGAATGTAAGTAGTAAATTTAATAGAAAAGAAAATAATATCTGAGAATAATAGATTTTAATAGTGTAAACTTTAGTGGATTTACATAACCATCAAACCCGCGTAGCAACGAACATTCCTATTCGAAAGAAAACATGATCCGCACCCCGTCAAAGACCTTGGAAGACCCTAATTTAACGATGACATTGACAGGCTCTGACAAAGAAGAAAACACATTAGGGCAAACAGCAAATATGAGCTCTTCTAACGGCAAAGAAATTGGCAAATCGAACCGTCGACGGCACGGTCAAAGTCCTACTGTAACACATTCCAAACCAATCGCGCAACGAGCTTCCCCGGAGTTCACGGTCAGTTCCCCGCAAACAACTGGTGAAAAACCACGGGAAAAAACCGTGGAGGCCGAGTCGCTGGTAGCAAGAATCAAACAGCATATTAGCATGACACGACTTCTCAAAACGGGAATCAAGACATCAGTTCTGCAAGACCTAGATCGACTTTACGAAATCGTGAAAGAATTAAACATTTCAAAGAAGATAATCCTCACTCCGCAACCTGAAACTAAAAAAGGAAAGGATATGAAGGAAGTGGAGGGAAATGATTTATATAAAGAGTGGGAAGAGGCAATTAAAAAGCACACAAAATTGATTAAAGAAAACAGTGAAAAATTAGACAGTCTAAACGAAACTATGAAAAAAAAGAACGTATGCCGAAGCGGTAGCAATCCCACAGGAACATGTGCCTGAATATACGGCCCTTCACTCCGTGGTAATAACCTCCAAGGATGAAACGGAATCGGGCGACCAAATACTGAGTAAAATACGAGAGGCTATAAATGCGAAGGAAGGAGGAATAAAAATAGAAAGGGTGAGGAAAGCAAGAGACAGAAAGATTGTAGTGGGGTGTAGAACGGAAGATGAAAGAAGGGAAGTCAAAAATAGACTTGAAAGAGCTCCGGAGCTGAAAGTAAGTGAAATTAAAAACAGAAACCCTTTGATCATGCTCAGGAACGTACTGCAAATTAACAGTGACGAAGAAGTCCTGAAGGCGCTGAAAAATCAAAATAAAAATATTTTTAACGGCATAGAAGAAGACCAAGAAAACATAGAAGTAGCATTCAAAAAACGAACAAGGAACCCGCATACTGCAAACGTCGTACTGAGAGCTCCCACCATAATATGGCGGCGTATGTTGGAGGCCGGGGCGGTTCACGTCGACCTGCAGAGGGTGAGAGTGGAGGACCAATCGCCGTTGGTTCAATGCTCTCTCTGTCTCGGGTACGGGCATGGCCGCCGAAACAATAGAGAAATGTAGCCACTGTGGGGGTCCTCACATGAAGGAGCGGTGTGCGGATTGGCTGGCTGGAGAGGCGGCCTCTTGTTGTAACTGCACGCATGCCAAGATTGACAAAAATGATCACAATGCATTCAGCTCCGAGTGTACGATTAGAAAAAAGTGGGACGCAATAGCTAGAGCAACTATAGCTTATTGCTAAAGTTGTTCCGGTGACAAATTCTGCCGCAACCGAGCCGTATCTAATAATCCAAGCAAATCTGCAGAGGAAGCAAGCCGCCACGATGGAAATTATGCTTGAGGCTCAAAACAGGAAAGCAGCCATAGCGCTAATTCAGGAGCCGTACATTGGGGGAATAGGCAAAATGAAAAGTTACGGAGGGGTCAGGATATTCCAAGACACGTCAAACAGTAGCCCGGTCAAAGCGGCAATCGCTGTCTTTGACAAAAATTTGGATGTCGTACCATGTCTGGACTTTACGACATCAAATATAGCGGTAATAATAATTAAGACGAGATCCTGGGAGATCCTCATAGTTTCATTTTATTTCGAGCCCAGGCCTCACCCAATAGAGCCATACCTGGAACAAATAGAGAAAATCAAAAATAAATATGGTCGACATATTATTATTGGTGGAGACGCAAACGCTAAAAATGCATGGTGGGGCAGTCTAAATACCGATGAAAGAGGGGAGAAAATGGGCTTTTAGAAGATTTGAACTTGCAGGTGCTTAACAATAACCCTGGAATACCTACGTTTTTCGCGGTCCGTGCTGGCATTGTATACAGCAGTTTTATTGACTTGACGGCATGTACACCGGGACTGATGAGCCTGGTAGAAGAGTGGACTGTTGACGAAGAAATTACTACCTCGGACCACAACACTATACTATTTAAACTCAACTTGAAAAAGTCCAAAGGAATAAAAACAGAAAAGACAACAAGAGTATACAACTGTAAAAAAGCAAACTGGAGCCGTTTTCGTACGAAAATGGCTCAGCTATTAACAGACAGCAACATAGAAAGTAAAAATTTTGAAAGAATAGACAACCTAATTGAGTTAGAAAATAATATAAAGTTGTACACAAAAATAATAACAGAAACATGCGAGAAGAGTATACCAAAACTAAAAACAAAAACGAAATTTAACTCACCATGGTGGTCCGAGGAACTCGCCGAGATGAAAAGAGAACTCACCACGAAAAAACGCAGAATTCGTTGTGCAGCGCCAATCCGTAGAGCTAGGGTTGTTGAAGAGTACTTGCAAGTAAAAGAACTGTATGAAAGGAGTGTGAAAGAAGCTCAGATAAAAAGCTGGAAGAGTTTTTGCGAAAAACAAGACAGAGAAGGAATGTGGCAAGGCATCTATCGAGTCATTAGCAGAGCAGCGCAGCGTTACGAGGAGCTACCCCTAAAAAGAGACGGACGGACATTGAGTCAAAAAGAATCGACCCAAGCGCTGGCCGATACCTTCTATCCAAAGGATAGCACTTTAGACGACGGCCCTGAACACGTTTGGCTGAGGAACAAAGCTGACCAAATAAATGAGCGTGGTCATAATGAGAAGCATGATCCGCCATTTACAATCTTAGAATTGAAAACGGCTGTGGTCAGCTTCGACCCCAAAAAAGACCCGGGGTCAGATGGAATTACGGCCGACGTGTGCCAGCAAGCAATAGAGCAGTCCCCGGAGATATTCCTGTCACTGGCCAATATATGCCTGAAGATGGGCTACTTCCCGTACATTTGGAAAGAGGTTACCGTTGTTATCCTAAGAAAACCAGGCAGGCCGAGCTATACGGATCCAAAATCTTATCGGCCAATAGGACTCTTGCCAGTGATGGGAAAAATACTGGAAAAAATTTTCGTAAACCGGCTTAAATGGCATCTCGTACCCCGGTTTAGCCCTCTCCAATATGGATTTATGCCACAAAAAAGTACCGAAGACTCCCTCTATGACCTAATTCGTCGAATCAAGCTGAAACTTAAAGAACGCAAACTAATTGTATTAATATCACTAGACATAGAGGGAGCCTTCGATAACGCATGGTGGCCTGCAATACGGGTGAGACTGGCCGAGGAGGAATGCCCGGTGAATGTTCGGCGGCTAGTTGACAGCTACCTTGAGGATAGAAGAGTGAAGGTAAGATATGGCGGGGAGGAGGTGACAAAAATCACATCCAAAGGATGCGTCCAGGGTTCCATTAGTGGACCCATTTTCTGGAACCTTCTCCTCGACCCCCTTCTCAAGGAGCTTCAGGCCCGTGACTGTGGCTGTCAGGCATTCGCGGATGACGTGGTGTTGCTCATCGACGGAGATACCGCCCTTGAAGTGCAGAGACGCGCAAATGTAGCTCTCGAGTATGCCCGGCGATGGGGTGAACGTAATAAGCTGACATTTGCACCCCACAAAACGAATGCACTGCTTATTACAAACAAGCTAAAATATGACACCCCACTGCTTAGCATGGGCGGAGTAGGTTTGGAGTTTTCCAAAGAAATTAAGATTTTGGGGCTCTGGATTGACAAAAAATTAACATTTAACACACACGCATCGAAAGTGTGTGCGAAAGCTATTAATGTTTACAAACAGTTATCCAGAGCCGCAAGGATTAGTTGGGGGCTACACTCAGAGGTAATAAGGACGATTTACACGGCGGTTGTGGAACCTATGATAATATACGCGGCACCAGCGTGGGCCCCGGCAACCAAAAAGTGCTGTATACAAAAGCAGCTAAACGCGGCTCAAAGGGGTTTCGCACAAAAAATATGTAGAGCATACCGCACTATCTCACTTAACTCGGCGCTAGTACTCGCAGGGATACTACCCCTCGACCTGAAGATACAGGAAGCAGCTGCTCTGTACGAGGCTAAGAGGGGGTCACCCCTGCCGGTGCTGGGAGTGGGGGAGATGGAGCGAAGAGCCGCGTTTACTGACGCTCATCATCCAGCACAGCGAGTCTCGATTCAGTTCCAATGCTTGGGAAACGAACGACACGAAAATGAAAGGGAGAACCAGCTGACAAAAATATACACAGACGGCAGCAAAATCGAAGGAAAAGTTGGAGCAGCAGTGTCGGTCTGGTGCGGTGGCACTGAAGCTGGGTTTCGGAAGTTAAAGCTGTCGTCGTATTGTTCAGTGTACCAGGCAGAACTGTTGGCGATTCTCACAGCCGCGGATGAAATTATCGAGAGCCGGGATAGGTCCTTCAGAATCTGCAGTGATTCTAGGTCAGCACTGCAAGCAATAGCAAACCACTGCTCTTTCAATCCCCTCGCAGTCAAAATCCGAGACAAACTTAAGCAAATAGAAGCCCAAAACAAAAAAGTAGACCTGTGCTGGGTCAAAGCGCATGCTGGGCTCGAGGGAAATGAAAGAGCAGATGAACTTGCAAAACAAGCCGCATTAGACCTAAGTATCAAGCCACATTACGACAGATGTCCGGTTTCATTCGTCAAACGCCAAATTCGGACTGGGACGATTGACGAATGGAACCGCAGATATAAAACCGGTGACACCGCCAGTGTGACAAAGCTTTTCCTCCCTGACCCAATAGAAGCTTACAAAATTATAAGAGTAATAAATCCGAATGGCATTTTAACACAGATAATGACGGGGCATGGTGGGTTCTCCCAGTACCTACACAGGTTCAAACTAAGGGAGAGCCCATCATGCACCTGTGAACCTGGCAGGGAGGAAACGCCGATACACATCATAACTGAATGTCCTATATTTGGTAGAGAGAGATACGAGACGGAACAAGAGATAGGCGAGAAAATAATAAAAGAAAATATCTGTGTAATTATTAGAAACAAAAGCATAAACGAAAAAATTTTAAAGTTTTGCATAAAAGTATGGCGAAAAATAATTAACAGAAACAAACAAATAGATAATTTAAGATGACAATGTATATTGATATATATATGTAAGTCAGCTTAGTTATATAATGACATAAAATAAACTAATAGATATACATTATGTAAGACTAACAAAATTGTAAAAAAATATAAGTGAAGATACACAGTAAGAATGTGTCCAACAAATAGTGAATAGATTAAGATAATAATTTAAGAAATTAATGACATAAGTAATAATACCCCTGACAATCTTGTTCGTCAGGGAATAGTTGCGGGCCGGGCCTATGGGCACGGACACTAATAAAAAAAAAAAAAAAAAAAAAACATCGGAACACCTAACTAGATTTTGTTGAAATTTGGAACACAGATAGTTTTTAGCCTGAAATCCTACTATCCTACTAATATTATAAATCTCAATGTTTGGATGTTTGTTGCTCAATGCAAAACGGCTTAACGGTTACAGTTAGGACACAGATTGGTTATACAGTCTGAAATAACATAACATAACACAACATCATCATCATCAGCCCGTGTTCGTCCACTGCTGGACATAGGCCTCTCCTATATTACGCCACTCAGCCCGATCCTCGGTCTTACGTTTCCAACTGCCACCAGCCATGTTTCGTATATCGTCACTCCATCTGGTCTCTGGGCGTCCTACACTACGTTTGCCGATTCGTGGTCTCCACTCCAAAACCCGTCTACCCCAACGGTTATCGATAACGACCGATAGGCACTGTGTTGTCCATAATTTGCGTGTCTTCGCACATTAATGTAATGAAGGTTTTCTTTGTAATTTATTTGTATTTTTATAATTATATAGTTTCAAGGCCAAGACTATGATTCATCATACCCTTGAATATCTAAAGTGTTCAAACAGTCAGCCTTATATGGACGGACAGGCGCGGGAAGTAACTTTGTTTTGTGGTGATATCAGGATCTTGAGGCAAAATAAAATGATAAATTTGAACATAAGGCGCTGAATAGAGCCAAATGGCACTTTTTAAACACATTTTTAGCAAAATGTATAGGGTTTGAGATGTTGAATAAAATATATGTTATTCTTGAACATATTTATAAGGGAACCATTGCTTTCAAAACACGATTTAGAAAAGATATCTTGACAAGAAAAAATCGTAAACTAACCTCTAAAATGAGTTTTAAACGTAAATATCTGTGTTATTAATGAACATACATTATTCAAATTTTAAAGATTAACGTATTATTTCTTAATAAAGGGCAAGGATGTTTTATATTTTAGATTAAGTTGTTTGATTCGCATTAATTAATTGTTTTTTAATACGCTAACTCGACCGAACCGGCCTGAGTCTTGCTTCTCGCTCACTACTATGAAGTCCGGCAGAAAGCGCTGATGCGCCGTGCAGGAAGGACGCTACATCGCGTCGCTTCGCTACGCGGCACTCGCTATTAAAAAAAATAAAAATTCTTACAAATGGAATGCAGAAACGTCAAGAGAGCTCATATGATTTGAAAATTTGACGCGTTGGTTATTAGTAGGTTTAGCTCGATGGTTTAGCATGACCGTGGTGGACGTTTATGACCCTGTGTCCAAATGTTTGAACCGTGATTTTCTTTTTGCGTATTTTTTTTCATATTGTTGTTGTATGTTTTCTTTGTAGTTTTCAAGCTTTTATTTTTTAGTTTCACCTGCCCTGAGGCACAGATGAGAATATAGTTATTATGGAACCCATGAATATCCGTGATGTAACCCGAGGCTTATCATGAAATCTTGCAAATTAAATCTACTTCCCGATTTACAGATTGCGTGAAAATTTGCATAATACTTGTGTAAATTGCAAGACAATAAATAAATTGCAATATGATAATTATGATGCTGATCTGATGATGGAGCTGGAAGGTTGCCATGCCATATCATTGATGTTTAATTCAGATCAATCAATTGTTTTTAAAAAGCTAACTCGACTGAACGGCCCTTCTACCAGCTAACTAAATCGGCAAAAAAATTAAAATGATAAATTCTCACAAACGAAATGCGGAAACGTCAAGAGAGGTCATATGATTTGAAAATTTGACACATTGGATATAAGTCGGGTTGGCTCGATGGTTTAGCATGACCGCGGTACGCGTTCATGACCCTGTGTTCATATCTCAGAACCGTGAACTTCTTTTTGCATGTTTTTTTTCATATTATTGTATGTTTTCTCTGTAGTTTTTCAAGCTTTTATTTTTTAGTTTTACCTGCCCTGAGGCATATATATGAGAATGTAGTTACTATGAGACATTTAAACAGACTAAATTTCAAGACAATTATATGATAACTAATTAATTATGGTGCTGATCTGATGATGGAGCTGGAAGGTTGCTATGCCATGCAAAATGTTTAATTCACATCAATTAATTGTTTTTTAAAAACCTAGATGGTAACCAAGGTCTGATGATGGAGCTGGAAGGTGGTCATAGGAACTAAACAATTAAACGACATAGCCCCAGCGAGTTTGGGTTCTTTTGATTTGTTTTGAGGAGTACTTTGAAGGTGGATGGTAGCCAGGGTCTGATGGAGCCGGAAGGTGGTCATAGAAACTCAGTAATTAAACGACATAGCATAACCGAGCTTGGACTCGTTTTCTTTGTCTTAACGAGTACTTTGGTGCTAGATTATTACCAGGGTCTGATGATGGAGCCAGAAGGGGGTCATAGGAACTCAACAATTAAATGACATAACTCCATCGAGTTTGGGCTCATTTGATTTGTCTTGATGAGTACTTTGGTGTTAAATGGTAACAAGGGTCTGATGAAGGTGCTGGAAGATGGTTAAGGGTTGCCAGTAATTAAACGAGTACATTGGTGTTAAAGTCCAAGTCGCTGTTAAAGTCTACTTTATGGCTCATCTATTCGGGAGAACGGTGACTGCCGATTCGGAGCCCCACGCGCACCACTCGATGTTAGCATGTAATGCCGCTAACTTAAAAACGATGAAGGAAAACATCGTGAGGAAACCGAAATGTACCTAGTAAGTACATATAGGTACCTAGTGTTTTCACCTCATGTGACATTTACCAACCCACACTTGGCCAGCATGGTGGATTATAACCTAGTCCCAGCCTAGATCTCTCCTTGCGAATGAATGCCTCGAGTCCCAGCAATGAGAAGATATAGTGGGTTGTTTACGCAGATTGTAACCGGGTCTGATGATTACGCTGAAAGATGGCCCTACGTAGTTTAATTTCACAAGAGACGTTATTTCTTTAATACTACATTTTTAGATTTGGCGATGAATTGAAAATAAATCGCTGCTTTGAGACTAAAAAGCTCTCAACTCAAAATTCAGTTATTTTACTTTTCTACTTCTGACGATTTTCTATCATTCTCTATGTATTTTAATGGGATATTACTTGATTATTTCTACGTTGTATTAAAATTAATAATCATAAGAATAAAATGAATATATAAATATGTGGAAGTAGGGTTCCTATAAAATAGACCTGATTTTTTGCCGTTTTCATAGATATTGATATTTTCATGATTAGTGCTGAGGAGTACATACGTTTCGTTACATTCGTTCATTCGACTTGCACTTGGCTTATTTTAAACACATTTGATATTATCTAATGTTTTATGTAAAAATGCCGTATAATTAGTCTCTTATCCCTCGAAAGCCCATTACCGACATTAACTACTAAGCTTCGTCGAATCGACGATGCGAATGTGAAAAAAATGATGTAATTTTTAAGTGCGCTGTTGCACCCATTGCTGCTTCTGATTATATGGATTAGTGGCACCATTTCCTTTTTTTCATATATTTAAATTTACCACTCCACAGACTCCGGGGTCCGTAGCTTTCATCATTTCAAATCTTATTTATTTTCACATATTTCTTGTATAATCTGAAGAGGAAAATATGGGGGGAGCTGGGAACATTTTGAACCTAATACTAGTGCTCGTCTGTTGTGCCGATCACTATTGGTTGGGATTCCGCAAGTAATCGGCTCGACATCGATTTTTTGTCTTATTACCATTTGCCTAAGCCGCCTCCTCCCGGCCCAGAGCCTCCACTACGGCTGCATTTCTGTCCCTGATGGCCATCTGTAGGTTGAACTCTCGGATGGTCTTCGGTAATGCAGCCAACGCTCGCCGCACGAACTGACCAATGGTGTCATCGGTGTCGTTAGCGTAGTACGTGAAGGTCCCCATGTGCCGTGAGATTGCAACAACCACATGGGGCACGCTCTCGTGCAGCTTCAGGTTTGCCTTGGTTTTTATTGCGATTACCGATTCATATGTCAGTCCCTGAGCTTCATGAATGGTAAGGATACGTGACCCTGTGCCTGACCCATAACCCTGGTTTGTCAGGGCCTCCTTCTCCTCTTGAGTGTGAACTAAAAAGAGGGTGTTGGGCATTTGCGCTCCCTTGTACCTTTTCTGTTCTAGGGACTTTATACGGGGTGCTGAAGAGTACATACCTGAGTATATTTCCCTCAACGCATATGCTACATCCATCGGATTGCGATGTGTGCAACTCCTGGCTGATTTTTGTTACCAGGTTCGGGCGGTGATACCTCATTTCGAAGAGATTTTCCCTGGCGGAGTTAAGACCAATCAAAGTTATATATTATTTCGGATTTTTGTACGGGCTTAGTGACATCGTGTTTTTTTTAACGGCTAAAGATTTATTATCGCTTTTTCGAAATATTACTTTACTTCTAGGGTAATTGTGCTATCAGGTTTGCTGTAAGCTGTAAGTCATATCGAAGCTGAGTTATGGCTTTTCAAAGTTTTTTTTTTGGTTATTTTTGTATGGATTAGTGGCGTCATTTCCTTTAGCAGCCAAAGATCTGCTGTCACTTATTTGAAAGGGTATTACTCAAGGGTATTTGTGTAATCAGATTTGCTTTAAGTTATGTCGGAGCTGAGTTATTGCCTTTCAAAGTTTTTTTTTTGGTATTTACAAAAATTTATCATTAAAATGACAATGGATCTTTGATATATAATGAATGACCGCTATAGATTATGGCGCCACTAGTCCATGTAAAAAACCCCAAAAGAAAACCTTGAAAAGCTCCGACATAACTTACAGCAAATATGATTGCAGAAATACCCGTCAGTAAAGTATGTTTAAAAAAAGTAACAACAGATCTTTGGCCGGTAAAGGAAATGGCGCCACTAATTCATATGAAAATACCCAAAAAAAAACTTTGAAAAGCCATAACTCAGCTCCGATATGACTTACAGCTTACAGCAAACCTAATTGCACAATTACCCTAGAAGTAAAGTAATATTCCAAAAAAGCGATAACAAATCTTTAGCCGCTAAAAAAACACGATGTCACTAAGCCCGTACAAAAATCCAAAAAATAAATAACTTTGGTTGATCCTAACTCCGCTCCGATATTACTTGGAGCAAATATTCATTGATACAAGAAAGTGATAACAGATTTTTGGCCGCTAAAAAATACGACGCCACTAGTCCATACAAAAGTACCCAAACGCCTTTGTTGTTGTCCAATTTCACTGATTATATTTTAATTTGAAAAAAAAAATATGAAAGGGCATTGTTCAAAATAGGCTATCCGTGGCCAAAATGTTCTTGATAATTAGATTTTGTAAAAAACATATGTATAATTAGGGCATTATTTTAGTACCCAGATAATTAAACTAAAAGTTCATTATACTAGTACATTATGATATAAGTGCGCTAAGTTGATAATTACAGCCGAAGCAATATTGCTAGCTCGAACCGTAGGCGAGAACTACATATAATTAGCAGAGGATGTAATTATCAAAGCGCACGTATGTCATACGACGTTTTAAAACATATTTGCGACGAAATAAATCAAAATTCAGATGACATTTTCAATTAAAAAAATTGGCAGTCATAGGAACTGCCGATAGAAGGGAAAACTTATTACTCGGAATTTGATCCATCATGGCATGGCCATCTAGAAATGCGTCAGCATTTCCCGTTGGCTCACGCATTTCTAGATGGCTATGCCATGACATTCAGGCTACGCCCTTTCGGCATTTCCCATTGGCTGACTGACGTATTTCACAGATTAACAATGCACGCGCATCAGCGCTTTTTTTTAAAGCAAGGACACAAATCCAGCCAGTATGACATTACGACATTAGTAATAAAGTAAATGAATGTTTTTGTGTTTTTAAGTTTTGGTCAAAATTAATTAAATTAACAAATTAAATAATTTTCATTGTATTTTATCTTTCATAGTTAATTTTATTCATAAAATATTTGCAACTTTTCTGACATAAAAACTCTTTACTAAGATTTAAAAAGGTAGGTACCGTTCGTTTTAGACGGAGCATTTTGAAACCGTGTGTTTTACGTTACATTACCGCACAAGTACGTAATAATCCACATTACGATACAGAAATTTATATTATAATATTAATACACTATTATTAAAACTTCGATCAAAGTTACAACGAACTACAAAAACTATGTATACTATGTCTATTATATTACTTGCTGCAACGGAACCCTTCATGGGTGAGTCCAACTTGCACTTGGTCACTTTATTTGTGTAATGGTTTTTCATCGCACCCGCTTTCACTTCACAACGCCACGAAAAACAAAATCATCTACTTGGGCAGTAAAGTTGTCCCACTGCCGGCGAGAAAACGAGTAACTATCGACTATTTTCTCGCTCAAGAAACGTACAATAGATATTATACATTCCGTGTACCTAAATAAAAGAGATGCATATACTCAGATACAGACAGTAGTTGATCGCTGACTGTTCATACTCCCGGTGAGTACTCGCTTCACTAGGTTGTCGCTGAGCGACAAGAGCTATGAAAGATAATACTCGCTCAGCGATACTCGCTAAGCGATTAGAACAATCCAAGAGAGCAACCAGCGGTTCATTTCTCTACAGTGCGGATCTGAAAGTACAGGTTTTTTTACGCCGCGAGCGAGTGATGCGAGTAATCGCTCGTCTCACTCGCACACATTGATAATCATCTAACCACTAACTTGTGAATAATTTAGTTATTATTTTAAACATAATAGAATAGCATCGATTTTATCCAGACGGTCACTATCGATCTTTAGATCGATATTAAAAAATTTACAAAATGTTGTAGTTTTGTTTAAAAGTAACCACGTCAACGTTCGCATTACGAGTAAATAGTCTTTTTGCTACTACCAAAAGATAATATTCTGATATCAAGTGCTAGAAGCCATCATGTTTAATTTATGATATCAGTGACAGTCAACGTCCACGTTTAGCCCCAAGTCCCTTATAAATGAACAATGTCCTTTCTCAGTAAAGTGACTTTTAGATGACATTTGGTTACATTGTATGCAATCATTTCATCTATGATTTGTTATGACGGTGTCATATTTAACTATTATCTGTAAACCGACTTAACCGATTCGTTGCGGAAAACACGGCATCCGTGTCATTCAAGCTTTTATTTTAAGGCGTATGACACGGGAAGCGTGTCATTATTTATAACCATCGTAACTCGCACAAAATCAACTTTAAAATGTTGCTAAACAGTGTATTTATTATTTTTTATGTAGATTATGGTTGTAGCCTTCGTTTCTGGATATTGATTAATTTGGATAGTTTCAAGGATTAGCTATCTTTTTCAACTGCATTAATATTTATATAAACTATTATGCAACATTGACATTATGGCACTATATATTATGCTACATTCATTATGACAAAGTAAATTACGGAAAAAAATTATGCGTTTTCAAACAAAGTTAATATTAAAAAATATTAACTTAGACATTTGTGACTCATATCCAGTTTGTGTTATTTTTTGTACTTGTAGAAACTGTTTTTTGTCGTGTTTCGTTTTGCTGACCGGTATATGATACGAACTTCTCTTTTTTTCTGCGATATAGTGAGCTGCAGCTTTATTCTCTCAATCTCAAGAATTATCTGTTTATTTCTGAGTGGTTGTTTCATTTTTGTATTTTTTATATTTTATTGCATAGGTACTCAACACTAGTAAGTATAGGTGAAATTTATATTTTCAAATCATTTGTCCGCTATAGAATATGGCGCCACTAGTCCATATAAAAACCCAAAAAAAAACTTTATCCATTTCAACATTGTTATTTGACATTTTAAAACCAACTTTTTGCATGATATAAATTCCAAAACTTTTTCCATTGCAATTTATAAATGTTTCATTTTATAAACGTTCCGCATGGTTTAAATAAAAAAAAATCTTATGAATTTAAAATATTTTTGTAAAATTTTGTTTGTGGACCTTTCGTTACAAAGCAGCGAAATGGGGTTGTTTCAAAAACTTGTTTTTCGTGTTGTAATGAGCAATAGTTGTGGATTATTAACTTGAGCTCGTCTATTGATGATGATGATGATAACTATTATGTTTGTATTAATACACGTATTTAATATAATTGACGACGTGCATAGCGCGTGAAAACACTAGTTCTCGTCCGATCACCGAAGTTAAGCAACACCTGGCGTGGTCAGTACTTGGATGGGTGACCGCCTGGGAACACCACGTAATGTTGGCTTTTTGCTGTAGCTACTTTAATGCAATTAATGTTTATGTCGAATGAATCTATTTGACTTCAAATAGATGAGTGAGTAGCGCTTACAATAATTAAATGAACTTTTTTTCGCTTTCGAGTACCTATTTGTGATTTTGAAGTTGGTTTAATTTTCTGTATAAAAAGAGTTTATTGTAATTGTAGACCGTACATTATTATTTATAGGCTTTACTAATAGAATTTCGATAATGTTCTTCACAATCTGCAAAAGTGCAAAAAGATATCGAAGGAAACAAAAAGTTATGTTAAATTAATTACAAAAATATTTTAAAAGCGCCATCTATGAGCTTGGAGCGGTAACTTTTTGTTTCCACGTTTTGTTCAATACTAATAATGTCGCCGGCTGGACGCGGTTTCGTTTGGTGGCGCTGTCTTATCGAAGTAGTAAATAGGCGTGGCTTAATTTCGAATTCGTGAATTTCAGTTAGCTGTTGTCAACACCATAACATATTTTGTTAATAATTTATGAATAAGAAAGTAATATTTCCCGCAAATTAAAAGATATTATGTATGTGTTAACCATTTACTATTTTTTATCGATATATTAACAATTTCATCGATATATTTGGCTAAGTAAATTGCGCCGTCACAGCGCTAACTCACGACTGCTTCCTGCGGCCGTACCACAGAAGATTTGAGGATGTGACAATATCGTTAATTTTACATCGCATTGCTGTTTATGCTTGTACCACTCTACATGTTAATTATCTTATGCAGCCATGGTGTGCAAAATGACGATAAAAGTATCATAGTGAATCATAGGGCTCCGTTTATTTTATCAAAAAAACACAATTAGGATAAAAAAATACTTATTGGTGAAATGTAATCCCCTTAAAGGTATAATTGCAAGTTGTGGAAGAACTTCCACTATTGGTTATGCTGCAAAACCTCATTTTTAAAGCTGATCCACGTCTGCCGGTTCGAAGAAGACTAAACTGCAACTCGGGGACTAGTGGCCTAAAAGTCACCTGTGCGGCGACAAAGTCTCGCGGTTATGAGACTTCTATTACCATATTTAGATTTCTGTGATTTCTACACACTATCAAGAGATCGATATTTCAGAATAACTACTGACTATAGTTACCTACCTAACAGATTAATTCGTGAGGCATAATAATTATAATATAATAGGTTATAATTTACAAACTTTTAGGTAGAAACTTTAAATTACCTACAATATTTGTAAACCTTTCCTCAATTCAGACATTAACGGATGATATTGGTAACGGATTTTTTTATCACATTTAAGTAAATAGATAGGTGCCATCAGTTACGCTGCGGGTGCAGCTTGTAATGTAGAGTCAAGGGACGAGCAAGGCAGGCGGTTGATGTGGTAAACAACGCCTACAACGAAAACGCACGGAAAACGCACGGTGCCACGCACGTAGTGGTAGGACTCTTGGCAGAGTCCGCCTGGGGTAGTACCACACCTTTGCCAGTTATTCTACCGGCAAGCAGTAATGTGCAAACATTATTGTGTTCCGGTTTGTAGGGCAATGTTTCCAGTGAAATTACAGGGCTTAGAGATATAACATCTTAGATCTTGCTGCGCTCGTCACCCTCTGGGTGACGAGTGACGAGTGCAGTGCTAGGTAATGATTTGGACTCTTCATGTTCCAATAACTGCGTGTCACTGTGCTGTTATGTGGCAGGCATGTTACTTACCATCAGACAAATGTCCTGCTCGTCTCGTCACTCTTTATTTAAAAAAAACCTTATTTGAATATGAAGAGTTCAATTTACTATCTAGCACTGCACTCGTCACCCAGAGATGTGAGATGATAGCCATAAGAATGGTCATCTAGAAATGCGTCAGCCAATGGGAAATGCTGACGCATTTCTTTTTTATAAATAAAATAAATAAATAAGCCAGCCCACGAAAAATCTGTCTAAGGCGCGCCAAAAGAAGTTTTCTCTTCAAAATCCACCCATACAGTCAAACATATAAACTTTCAGAATTTTAATATTCGTAGAATAATATATTATTGTCTTAATTGTGTAATTTTTTCTACAATAAATCAATGTCAGAAAACAACCGAATAAGCGAATAAGCGGATCGGACCGACAGCTGTCCGAATAATCGGTAAGGTAACTAAATGCTTTCGGAGTAACTAGTTCGGAGTTACGACACAAAAACTGTCAAATCTATGTCGGTCGGAATTCAAAATGAACGAAACGCCCGATCCGATCAACCGACTGATTGTGTTTCGTGGTAAGAAACGTCCATAAGCTCGGCCGATATATCGTTTATCGGACTTCGTAGTAGACCTGCAGTTGACACTTTGTCACATTATTATTATTAGTATTTATAAATTACAATTATTGTGTGTCAGCTAATCAGCATCGCTACTTTATTGTACGGTTTCGCCAATTGCTACTTTATTCTACGGTTTTTTTCTGTATTTTTGTTTTTTTTCTGTGTAATTTAAGTACAATACCTAAAGAGTTATCATAGTGCAAGTAGTTAGACTATAAGTAGCGTAGTCACCAGCTAGTACCAGTACTAGCCAGTACTAACTATTTTCTTATCCGTAGTATAATTATCATTGTATTAGGTCCTTACATATGAAATTGGTGACCTGTCGTTGTCGTCGCCGTCTTGTTCTGCAGTTCGAAATTTCCAGAACGAAAACGTTGGATTCAAAAACACACTGTGTGTATTTTTTTTTGCGACACCGCCGCCATTCACATTATTAATCCTCCGTTTCTGCAGCAGTGGTGCCACGATGGAAGTCGTACTCATAGTAAATAACGCGATATTTCAGGTTTTCCATTTTCTAAACTGAACCGAACTAAACCGAAAGCAAAAAACCAATAGAGGAGAAAATACATTAATTGTGATTTTCAAAACACAAAGAGCATGAGTAAATTAAATAGCCGTAGGTATAATTTTGAAATTAAAATTCCTAACCAAAGAGGAGATATTTGAGATCAAAGTATCCAGTAGGTACGACAAGACCCCAATTTCATAATATGTAGGTATAATTAAAATTGTATAAATTCTGATATTTTAGTTTGTTGGACTTGTTTGTTTTAGGAGTGGCGACTCCGTCCAGGCCGCGTTCGTTGTTCTCTAGAGCTGGAACAAGAGCATTCTTTCTCGATCTCTTAGTGTAAACGAAAGATCGTTCTTAGCGTTTTCAATATTATATATTCCATAGAATCTTTGCGAACGCAATCAAAACAACGAAAAAATGCTCTACGTTTGTTTATGTACACCAAATGAATTTGATACAGTGGGGATAGAATGAGCATTCCCATTGTAAATCGGCCATTGTTTACAGTTTTTCGTTGATCTCTTACCTTAAACAAGCTATTAGGTTTGACATGTTAATTACAAAACCAAGGTTGTACCTACTATGAATGCCAGGTAGGTAGGCGTTATAATATAAATGTAAAAATGAAATTTTAAATACACTCTTAAGACACAGAACAAACATCAGTACCTATTAATCACAGAAATATTAGTCCTGAGTGGGAACCGAACCCAATACCGCCTGGCCACGAGGCCAGTCATTGACTTTTTGCTACATCCTGTTACTCATTATTTTGCGTAGTTCATTGCCTACCTATTACGCATGACATAATATGATGAAACATGCGTTAAATATGTTATTGGCATTATAAATTAATAAAGTGTGTTATATGTATATTAACAAATATCCTCATTTAAATTATTTATGCACCGCTAAGTAACATTTCTAGGTATTAGAATAATTATACTGCATAGATCTTAAATTACATATTAACTAAAATAATAATTAAAAAACGAATCTCCGAATAACCCACCTCTAACTGCTCCCGGCGCAAAAGTGCCCATGATGTTCGCCGCGTTCCCACGCTGAATGGCAATGGCCAACCTTTGCTCCAGGAACGCACCAGAGCGGGAGTCACCCGTATTCTCCCTGAGCCTGCGTCCCAATTCTGAGAGGAACCCTTTAGCCTCTGCGCCTCAACAACCCAAGGTCTCCACGGCAACCGGTACAAATTCGTACTGCGACACCAACATACCATACTTTTGCTAGGTATTAGTGGTATTAGTCTGAATAGAATACCGGTGATTTGCTCTTCTCGTTTTCAAATAGTTGCTGTAGGTACTGTTGTGCACGGGCAGGCTCACCATCATCAGGTCATTTCAATCATTTCCATCTATTCCTCTATTTTATGAATATATGCAGCCACTTTATGTACCACTATAACCAGCCCACTTTATTTACCCACAGCTGAGAATCGAGGCCTTCTGTCACAGGGGGAGAATGTACCATTCACCACTATTGCTGAGAGTTGAGCAGATAGCACAGCCGTGTCTTCGAACAATGTATTTCTTTAGATAGTCCGATATCGTATTAAATATTGTTAAACTAGTAGCTCCCTGCGGTTTCAATCGCGTAGTTCCCGATTCCTTTATTTTCCCGAGATCTAATCATAATCATTATCTTTATTTGCGTTTATGGGTACGTTAAAGTGATAGTATGAGTGAGTAGTAGTGATGTGTAGTGGTAGGACTCTTAGCAGAGTCCGCCTGGGGAAGTACCACACCTTTGCCAAATATTCTACCGCCAAGCAGTAATGTGCAAACATTACTGTGTTCCGGTTTGAAGGGCAATGTTTCCAGAGAAATTACAGGGCTTAGAGACATAACATCTTAGATCTCTGGGTGACGAGCGCAGTGCAGTGCTAGGTAATGATTTGGACTATCATGTTCCAATAGCTGCGTGTTACTGTGCTGTTATGTGGCAGGCATGTTGCTTACCATCAGGCACATGACCTGCTCGTCTCTCGTCTCGTCTCTAAGCCCTGTAATTTCTCTGGAATCATTGCCCTTCAAACCGGAACACAGTAATGTTTGCACATTACTGCTTGGCGGTAGAATATTTGGCAAAGGTGTGGTACTTCCCCAGGCGGACTCTGCTAAGAGTCCTACCACTACAAATAAAAAAAAAAAATTGCAAATAATCCAGATGGTCTTTTTTTAAGTTCTGTGGTGTTTTGCCAATTCATGCCAAAAAGAATTATTGCTTATTGGTCGAACAATTTTTTGGATCGGAGATCGGAGACCATTAAAACGGGGCGTATCATTACTAGAGGAATCTCAAATAAAAATCCTAATGTACCACGATTCAAGAATACTTATGGAAAAAGAACTTCTAGATTTATTATAGCTAATAATTATGATTAATAAATTACCAGCAGAAGTCAAAAATAAATTAAATGAAAAAAATATTAAGGTTATCTTGAAGAAATATTTTTTACAAATAACAACAAAGTGGGAGCAGCCTGTATCTTAGGTATGCAGCGCGCGCTGACTCGGCGGTCTGTATGGGCAGATTAGTTATGGAACCGGTTTATCATTGAACTAAAACCCATACGGCTGTCTTAGGTGTGCTGTGCGTGCGCTAATATCTACCTGTTATGTCCATTGTGATAATGAAAGGTTTTATGTCGACAGATGTTCACCTTTTTTTAGTTAAATGTCGAGAACTATTTGTCCTAGACAAACCTTGTGTAGGTTTAAAGGGCGAATTTATTAATATATGTAACATTTATTGTGTTTATGAAATAAATTAAAAAAAAACATAACAGTAGGAGTACCATAATCTGCCTTTCGGCATGCAAAATTTACATTTTAAGATAAAACAGCTATGTTTAATGTACATAAACATAGTATTTAGCTTATATCACTTAGGGGTCACGAAGATACATATCTAACGATGAAATAATTTTCAAAATCGGTCCAGTAGTTTCTGAGATTAGCGCGTTCCAACAAATAAACTCTTTGGCTTTATAATCTATATGTATACTTATAATAACGTCGTCGAACGTTCGTCGTATAGCGGGTCGAATTCTGAACATTGAAGAAATTTTGGAAAAAAAATTTTGGTGGCGCTCCATAGTCGATACTGATGGCGAAACTGCATTTTTTTTCTTTCATGTCTGTCTGTCTGTCTTTTTGTATAGGGAACTCTCATCACGCCGAAACTATTGATTCAATTCAAATGGAACTTGACATGATTTAAGATCATACTAAGGAGATGGTAGCTGTCTACTGTTAATCCTCAAATTCTGCACGGTTTTCTTGCAGAAAGGAGTGAAAGTGAGAATGTGTATTTGGTTGTAACTCATGTTTGCATTGTTCAATTTCGTCAATTCTTACCATTAAGTATACAATTTTTAACATTATTGGTCGTGTGGTTCAGAAATTACATAAAAATTAAATAATAACGGTAATAATAAGTTCGGTACATACTAACTTATAAATATTCTGTGGCACTGTAAACACTTGGGATGGAACGGAGGTCATTATATCGGATTCGAAGGCGGAGTCGGAGTTTTAAAATTTGATTTATCGGAGTCGGAACCGAAATCGTAGGCATAGGGAGGATTAGAAGTGGTGGCAGGAGAGACATTTTTATTGGGTATATTTTTTTTGGCAAACACGTGCACACGGTAAACATTGACGAGCAATTGATTTAGGAAGTTGAGATTTTGTATTTCCATGTACTATCCACCACAATAAGGGGTTATCTGCAATATTTATACACCTTACCTCCGGTTATAACCTCCGTTTTAAAAGTTTCGGAGCCGAAGTCGGAAGTCGGAACCGAAGGTGTAATATTAATCGGAAGTTTCGGCTTATCGGAGTCGAAGCTCATCCCTGGTACACACACCGAGCACAAATCCGCCATCCGTCATCTATCGTCAGGTAATAATATTACAATACCTTTCGAATGTTTCTCCACATTAACTACAAATGGCAGCTCATGGTACGAAACACGATCTGATATTTATCAAAAAATGTGTAATGTAGTATTTGTTGTTGTAGCGGTAATATAAATATATCATCTGTGAAAATTACAACTGTCTAGCTATCACCGTTCTTGATATACAGTCTGGTGACAGACGGACGGACGAACGGTCGAACAGCGAAGTCTTAGTAATAGGGTCCCGTTTTTACCATGCACATATATTATATGGAAAACAGGGAGGCGATTTTGAATATTAACAAAAACTGGATAACAAGATGTTCAAGCCCACTACTAGTCGGAAGCCCAGCCCAGCATGCTGGCGGCAGTACCACGCAGAATAGCAATGTTTATGCGTTGGGCCAAATATACGCCAGCATTTTGGTCATGCGTTGACGGTCGGCCAAGCGCTTGGAAAGGCTTTTGAAGATGAGGTGAGCTCCCGGCCTTCACAGGCACGATGTCTCAACCCCAAAAGGCTTAAATATAACACCACTACCGTGGGTTGCATATTTCGGTTTGAGTATGACTGGGACATTGGCGCTGGAAAAAGCGAAAGTTCTATTTATTTGGACGACGTGGTCATAGCTTCTTAAATTAGTCGAGTGAACTTTTTACTTGACTAGAAGTTAGTTAGTTGACGTGAAGTGATAATAATTGAAGTCGCATTTTGTTCTTTCCCATGTTATTTCTTTCGGATATTATTTCAATTCAAATACTGTACTAAATTTAGTGTTCAACAAGCTTCGATGACCAAAGCAGACCGTTGTTTTTCTAAAATTGAATAAAATTATATCTTACTACTAAGTATTATATGTATATTATGTAAAGGTTTGATTTGGTTGAAATTTGAAACACAGATAGTTTATTATCTCATATACTACCTATCATCTCGGAAAGAGCATGGCCCTAACGATACAAATATTAGCGACAGAACGACATTACCAATTCGATTGACATTAGAAACACACATGGCTTAGAGTCTAAAATATCACATCGGCTAATAAGTCTATCACCTACTTAACTTAGGCTATCATCCTGTAAAAATGTAGAAGTGGGTAAGTATCAGATCACGCACATCAGCTGCAGACTCTTCGTAATGTATCCTATAAAAATCCTACAAACTTAACACTGCGCTATGCTCTATGCTCGGCTATGCTCGATACTCAATAACATTACTACGAGTATGGTTGATGTTGCTAAAAATATAAAATAAATATGAAGTTGCTAAGCTCGAATAAATATATTTTTGAGTCGAAAACAAATTCACTCGGTTTGTGTAATGGCCACCCATCCAAATATTTTTACATAAGTACTAATAATGTACTAATAAGGTCGCAAGATCAACGTACGCGAACGAAGTAGCGGGTTCAGCTAGTATTAAAATATAACTATAACTATTTTAATATTAATGTAGTATGTGGTATATTTGAATAACTAAATAGCGTTAGCAGATAAGTAGGTAATGACTGCATTACCACCACATTTCCTTTTATTTTCATTTTATGTAAATATAGGTACCTACATGCCTACATAAGTTTCCTATGACTAACAACTGAATGTATCTAACATTATTCCATGACGTTAGCGTGTTTGTTTGAATAGGGATAATTATAGTTAATGTAGGTAGGTACGTATCTAAATGTCTAAAATTTAAAAACCTCACGTGAAAACACCTTCGTTTAAAATACCTGAAATCAGAATACCTAATACGATTTCACAATTGAAAGTACCTAAAGTTTAAAAGGATACGCATCGTATGAAATATTCATATTTAAAACGCAAACCTAACTAACTTAACCCATATCTTCCCAAGGCATACAATTTACAAATAATTGTTGTTTTCGTTACATAAATCAATACAATAGCTCTTAAATTAGACAAAAATACGTATTTTATTTTTGTGAGTTTCATGGAAGCTGAATTTCAGGACCGCACCTTAAATGGGGCGTTGGGAAAATACGCCCATGGATTCTGTATAGAGACATAAAATACAGGATGTTATGTTGGAGCTCTTTTATTTATGAAATTAAAAGCAAATAAATAAAATTAAAAGTAATTATGTAAAATCAATAAACAAACAAATACAAAAAGCAATCCATCACAGAAAAAATCTATTTTATGTTATGAAAAGATTGAGAGCAGTGTTGATGCAAACTTTCCCACTTTGCTGAACCGAAACTTAGTGTTCTTGTGGCATTCACGACACCGAATTTGAGTTTCGTTTTTGATCCTTTCCATCTAGCCTTGGCAAATAGGTCTGGTTTTTACTTGATTGGCATAGGTGTCTTAGTTACAAGAGACAATGATGCTATGCAAAGAATCAAATAAGTTTGTACTATGCAGGTATCTCGTTTATGATTGTCATTTTTCATCATTCGTCTGCTTTACATTCTTTAGCTCTATTATCCCCAAGAGTTCCAGTGATATCATGACCCATCTGAGTCCCATCATCAAGTACCTAATCGTAAAGACGTAAAAAGTTAGCTTGAGATGTAGTTGTTCTTATTTGTGGGCTAATCTTCCTCTTGATTTATAACATCAATATAATTTCCACAGTTTCTAGGACTCTTTCTGATGATGGAATCATACTTAGAACTTTGGCTTCAGCCAACTGGTGACGCGCAAGATTACTAATCATCACTGCATCCTTGCTTCCACCATCTTCATCACTCAAATAATCATTTTCAGGTGGCATAATAAAAATTTCAGCAGAAGTTGTAAGGTTATCGTTTTGTTAGGTCTATATAATTTCATGAATTGTTCAAACTACAACATTAAAGAACACAACTTATAACTCAAAATATATAAAAAAACTACGTTCAAACAAAATCATTGCTACAAACTAACATGGTGTCTCCTATTCCCAACGCACCTCAAATGAGGCGTTCAAGATAACCTTGAAAAAGTCATACTTTGACATTTATAACGTGTGGCGGAAAAGTCCAACAATATTTATGGTACTTCATCTATACTAATCATCGAAACACATATGTGAATATTAGACACGAAAGCACATCATTTTTTTTCCATACAAAGTTTAAAATTTGTTGATGAAAATTTTTTTTGACAACCCTAACTCATTCAACCCTGGCGGCCAATGACCGCGTCGCGCCACGGCGCGATGCTGCTACCTACCTAAATAGCATAAAAATCGAACAGATGAAAAAGATTAGGTGTGGAAGCTATTGCATAAACAACCCACTAAATGTTCCCACGGCTGGGACTCGGGGTCTTCTCTCGCAAGGAGAGAGTTTAGGCCATAATCCACAACGCTGGGCCAGTGCGTGTTGGCGGATGACACATGCCCTCGAAATATTCTAGGTACGTGTCGATTTCTTCACGATGTTTTCCTTCATCGTGTTAAGTTAGCAGCGTTACGCACATGACTTTGAAAAGACAATGGTGCGCGTGGGATTCGAATCCGGGGCTTTCGGATCGCCAGGCGCAGCGCCGTTGTCCCGACTAGACCAGCCGTTATAAGCGTGGAAGCTATTGAACTGGTATACCTATTCGATAAACCCAAATATAATTAAAAGAGATGTTTTTTATTAGCACTAACACTAACCAAAACACTTATTACACTTTGCTAAATTTAGTCGACTGAATTTAGTGAAATGTTGTAACATTCAGTCCTAGTAAATTCAGAAGTGAGGATTGCTTGTTTCTAACTTGTTCTGAATTCAGTCGACTAAATTTAGTCAAGCATATTAGATAAGCATCAATGTTGAATGAAATACCTAGGTAGGTACAACTAAGTAGGTACACGTTTGAATCAAACTCAAACAAAAAGTAGGAATTATTCATTTAATCATTTAAACCCTGTATGACTATTGAAGATAGGTACAATAACTACCTACTTATCGATACCAGAAGTATCAATTAACGTAAGGGACATTTTGGCGAAAATGAGTTAAATATATCATTGTATTCAGAATTTTCTGCTCTATCGATTGGTATTATTGAAAAAATTCTATCGTTAAAAAAAATCCCTTACAGTAAAAAATTTGGGCCTGCGTAAAACGATTTATGACAAAAAAAGTGATGTAACAGACGTTTGCATTTTTTCCACCTGAAAAATAAAGTAAGTCAACAGTGTTAAATAATTTACACCCTTACCTTAAACCTCAAATCAGTCGATGTAAATAACACGATGTCCCTTACTTTAATTAATGATTAGAGTTATAAGAATTATTATCTTAAAACATAAGGGTGTGCACATTTTAAAAAAATGGTTTGATGAATCTTGAAGTTAAATAAATACAAAGTTAGAGACTGGTGATACTTACGACATAGAAGACTGTAAAAAATTACATCCAAAGAATTTTAACGCAAGAGGGTTGGAAAAAAAATACTGTTAGAGGTAAAATTACAAAATTACACAATGAAAAATTATATAAGCAACCAAAATGAATCTACAGCTGAAATACTAGTAATATCATAAGTCAAAGGAACAATTTGCCATCTCTATATAAAGAGAGGCTACCAACTTCCATTTCAAAATAAAATGGCCTGATAAAATTGTGCGACACCGGTATAATACCAAAAAGATTTCATGGTGAATTAATATATGAACCTTCCGAATAAATCGCCAGTTAAATATACCCTCAGGGAAACCGACGACGATGAAGGTGTAATGACAGCTGATGAAAAAATAAAATACCAAATAGAAAAAGTTATTCCAACCATTTCAATTTCACCATTATAATAGTTCAATTAACTAATAGTAGTTATCGTCATAATTTATCTGCCCATACCTAAATATTTATTCATGTATTAATATTTATTTCTTATATTAATATTCATATCATTTATTTTATTTTATTAATTCGACTGGCCTTGTGGCTTTGTGGGTAGTAGCTCTGCCTGCGAAGCCGAGGGTCGTGGATTCGATCCCCACCCAGTGCAAATATTTGCGTGATGAATTCAAATGTTTGCACTGTGTCTGGGTGTTTCTATATACAACGTGGTGGATTTACCCCCAACAATATTTTAACAGTCCAATCTAACACTGACGTAGACTTCATCACCCAAGGTCTCTTTCCCCTCAGCACGGTAGATCACGAGATATTTCGAGTCAAAGTTTGACGTAAAATTCTCACTAAATCACCAGCTTCAACCCTAAAGCTTGTACAGCAGACAAACGACCTTGCCACCGACGCCGCGACGTCGTACAAAAATCCGTGCGGAGATCTGGCCATTAGGGGTATGTCAAATGAAATAACAAACAAAAAATTTAATTTTTTTTTTGGAAAAAAAAATTGAGCTTTCATGCCTAATTTTCACATACATGATTCAAAACTGAATGTAGATGAACTACCATAAATATTGTTGCACCTTTTTGCAACACCTTGTATAATAAGTATGTATTTAAAACTATACAAGTATTATATCAGCTATCTGGCCGCCATCACACAAGCTTTGCTTAGTTTGGTGTCTGATGGTGTTGTGTGTGAATTGTCCACCAATATTTATTTATTTATTATTTATTTATCTTTCAGACAATGCATATTTGTTGATCTATCTTTCGTTTTAGTTCTGAAACTAACATTAATCATGCAAAAAACCTATTTGCATGGTGTTAAAATACCATAATTTTAGTAGTTAATCTATGGTTACATCAAACTGCAACACTGTTAAAGTCCTTTACAATATAATTATGGTTAATTTTCTATTGCTCTTGCTGCTTACACTATGCTTGACGGTTTATACATAAATATAATATCAGTAACGTAAGGCACAACTAAACATATTTTTTTAATGTAAGGGACATGCTATATTTTAAACAGGTGGGTATTCCTAAATCCTTCGTTTAAAGCATGAAAGAAGAAGAAATTCTAAGAAACTTTGCTCTAGACACAATTGAAATTGGAGCAGACAGTAAAAAGCTATAGACAGATTTAAAAAAAAAATATCGTTTTTTGGCTCTCCTGAAAAACCGTGTTTTGTCCCTTACATTAATTGATACTTCTGGTATCGTTATTTTTGTCTAAATTAACTAACTTTTTACTATCACAAACATAATCCACGATAGTCGCACTGTAACACTGTAACTTTCCGCAACACAAAACACAACACTACACATTATAAAAATGGCTCGAAGTGACGGCCACGCCAGGGATGTTGGCCATCATTATGGAGGGTTCCCCATATCACACTGTGGTCCACTTGGAATGTTGAACCCGCACGACGAGTACTTGTGCGCGGAACATCAGCAAAATGATGCAGGATTTGGGTTTCCAGTCTAGATCCTATGCGTGTAGGTACTTGGACGTCCTTCATGTGGTGGTGGGTGAAAGCTTCCCGTGCTGTGCAGACGTAGACAAAGCCCTCGAAAACAGGAATATGAAGGCAGCCTGCGTTGTTCCGCGAGCGGTCTTCCGTCAAGGTAACGTTGACGGTAAATTTCTCGTGCACCATGGCAACTGCCACCTGTAGCGCCAACGCACAAAATCATGTCGTAGTACTCGGAATTCGCATACTGGGACATCGTGGATCGTAGATAGAAATAAATAAAACAACTTGCAAACAACGTAACACCGGCAAAGCGAGCGAACGAGTGAAATAAACTTTCAACTCAATTTTACAATTATTTCCAAGATTTTAAAACGACAATATTAGGGTTCCGCACTTGAGAAACCCCATAGTAGGTACGCGAGTTCGTGTAAAATCGCGCATACTTTATTAATGTTACTGATGTGTGCCAACGTTATTAACTTCAATCGTTCTTAGAATCACTATTTACCGTGCATTTATCAATAAAACGAAAAAACTACTCTTAAACATTATTCGAGTCTAATTATTATGTCATACTACCGGAATTCCGCGGTTGTACCCGCGTCCTTCAGAAGCAGTACATTTATCGTATGCGCTATTGCAGGCTATAATCTATCTCTGCCAAATATCGTCTAGGTCCGTTCAAGTATCCTGGCGTGTAACAAAAATCCATCCATCTGTCCATCAAACTTCCATATTTATTATTTTTATACTAGCAGAACCCGCAGTTTTACCTGCGTAATTCCCGTTCCCGTGGTTCCTGATATTTTTAGGGATAAAAGTACCATATGTCTCTTATCCAGGCTAACTCCATAGGTACCAAATTTTTCTAAAATAGCTTCAGCCGTTTCGACGTGAAGAAGAAAGAAACATACACACTCACAAACTTTCGCCTTTATAATATTATTGTAATAGTGTGATTAATATTATAAATGTCAATGTTTGTTGCTCAATCATGTCGTGACGTCTGAACGGATCGGGCAAAAATTTGGGAAATTATAAATAGGAGAAAAATAACGAGAACCACGAGCCACGCGGGAAATACCGTGGGGCGCTGCTAGTTAATAATATTAGTGGGATTTAATTGGAATTATTGGTGATTTGGATGGCGCATTACTACATTTTCTTAGTTACCGTTACAATAACCACCATTTTACTTCAGGCGAGCGACTCGTCTCGTCTCGAAATTGAGCGAATTGATACTCGTCTTTTATCAATTCAATCAATTTCTTAAATGTAGGGTAGTGGTTTGTGGCACTTGACTGTGCCTTGAAAATTCAATGGAGTTTTGTCTTTCTATCTACTTCGGCCCATAACTCTTCGACGTCAGTGTGGTTTATTCCCATTCGTCCCCACTGGGGACGAGTGGGAAAAAAGTTTCGATCGTCCCCAGTGGGAACGAATGGGAAAAATAAAAATAGGTAAAAAAACTTTTTAAGTTAAACGGTTTTATGTTAATAACATACATTGCAATGTTTAAGATATATGTACTAAAAACCAAAAAATAATAAAATAGATACAGTCGTGGGAACTATAAACATATGCATAGACTAGACTAAAATAAAACCGTGGGGCACGTCAATTGTCTACAAATTATCGACTTAATGTGCAATAGAAAAGAATCGATTAATTCGTCGTTAGGCAGTTGGCCCGCAGACGGTGAGGAAATTACTTACTATTTTCTTGCTCATGGAAATTCCAATAGTTAGGTCAAACTGAAAGTTCTTAGAAAATCAAAAACTGATTACATTAGCCAGTTATTAGTTTTATTATATCTTTTCAAAATATTGTCCATTCACGTCAATACACCGCTGCATGCGATGGAACCACTGGGAAAAGCACTTTGCCCACTCGTCCTTAGGGGTCTCTTCAATGGCATCGCGATACGCAGCCACCGCTTCTTCAGCATTCATAAACCGCTTTCCTTTAAGTTTTTCTTTAATTTTTGAAAATAAATAAAAATCACAAGGCGCGAGGTCGGGGCTATACGGCGGGTGACCCAGTAATTCAACGTTTGATGTCGCCAAATAGTCGATCGTTCGCTTGGCGGTGTGCGATGAGGCGTTGTCGTGGTGAAGGAGGATCCTACTGCGAGGTCGTTTCTGTCGAACTTTTTCCAAGACAAGTGGCAAACAATTGGTAGTGTACCATTCTGCAGAAACTGTTTTTTGATCCTCTAACACAATTGTTGCGAAATGACCTATCCTTCCAAAGAACGAGGCCACCATTTTTTTCCCCGCACTTCGATCTCTCTTCACTTTAGTTGGCAACTCCTCGAAAGGAAACACCCACTGAGCAGATTGTCTTTTGGTTTCAGGATCATAACAGTAAATCCAGCTTTCGTCACCTGTTAGTATGTCGAACACAGCATTTGAGTCACCTCCGTTAAAATCTTTCAATCATTTTACGGCACCAATCCACACGATGGAGTTTTTGAGCCTCAGTCAAATTATGAGGGATCCACCGGGCGCAAAGCTTCCTGACCGCTAAATGTTCGTGTAGGATTTTGTGCACTTGACTCATACCGATGCCTAAGCTTGTCCGAATCTGCTGATAGGTCACTCGTTTGTCAGTCTCTATCATACGCCGCACAACACAGATGTTATCTTCAGTCGTCGCCGTAGAAGGCCGTCCCTCACGTAAATCATCAGTGAGATTAGTGCGACCACGTTTAAACTCATTAAACCAGTTGTAAACAGTCGCACGAGATAGGGCTTCATCGTGAAAGGCCAATCGTAGTCTATCATAACTTTCTTGTTGACTTAAATGACATCGAAAGTCATAAAAAATCATTGCACGAAAATTTTCTCGTGTTAAATTCATGTTGACGTGACACAGACAATTTTCAATTTGCCGCCAAATCGTAAAACAAATGACAAATGAATGAAGTATATACTCAGTAATATTGGCAAAGAGTTCTATTTTCAAATTATAGAATTATTTTTTTATTATATTGTTTATAAGTGGCCAGTTCTAAGAACTTTCAGTTTGATCCTCGTACACTCCATGTAAAAAAGATGTAAAAAAGATGTTTCAACTAGTTTATCGTTGGACATTCACACTGCTGGCTGGCGAGGAATCGTTTCACTGCTCGTAGTTTGTCTATAATCGACAAAACATATGATAAAAGTACTACTTGCTCACCACTATGAAACCCTAAAACTCGCTTATAATCGAGCTTGCTAGCTTGTTTCCACATTCTAGCCCTACTTATCACACGTCCATCGTTATCGGTTGAACAACTGCCTAATTAAAGTGTAACATTACAAAACAAACATTTTAATCAACGATTGTAGACAATTGACGTGCCCCACGGTTTTATTTTAGTCTAGTCTATGCATATGTTTATAGTTCCCACGACTGTATCTATTTTATTATTTTTTGGTTTTTAGTACATTTATTTTAAACATTGCAATGTATGTTATTATTAACATAAAACCGTTTAACTTAAAAAGTTTTTTTACCTATTTTTATTTTCTAGTTTTTAGTTTTTATTTCGCATTCTGTTTAATTCATTTAGTGCTTCATTATTGCAAGGTTTCTTGCCCGTTAGTTTATTGCAGTCCAACTCCTCTATACGTAGTCCCTGCAAAGATCTTACTCTACTAAGAGCCACGTAGGCTTGACCTTCTTCAAACAGTTTTGCACCTAAGTATACGACTGCGTGATCCACAGTGCTGCCCTGCATTTTATGTATTGTAGAAGCCCATGATAGTATTAAAGGCAACATTCTTCTTTCAGCCGTCCCGTAATTGTACTTAGCTGGAAACTGTATGGCTTTCGGGTGTATAAGATGTACTCCGTCTCTTGCGAAATCAATTCGGACGGAAGGTACATCTGTTGCATACATCTGAGTTTGACGAAATTGAGGCCAAACGATTTCATTGATGTAGCCTATAGCGCCATTTACTAATCCGGATTCAGGCTGGATTAATCAGATACCTAAATTACAGATTCAATTTCTAAATCTTATTATTGTACGCCATTTAGTGGCTGCGCCCATCTTAAATATTGAGGTTGTATAGTGCACTGTATTCTTCTTGTCAAGCCCTTTTATTTGATACCCATGTTGATGGGATTGATAAAACCTAAGTTATCCGCCATTTTGTAGAGGCCGCCATCTTGGATTTTAATGTTATATAGTACATTGTATTCTACTGGTTGAGCACTTTCATTTGATACCCATATTGATGGGATTGATAAAACCTACGTTATCCGCCATTTTGTAGCGGCCGCCATCTTGTATTTAATTTTTTTATAGTATATTGTATTTTGCTTGTTAAGCCCTTTCATTTGATACCCATATTGATGGGATTAATAAAACATAAATTATCCGCCATTTTGTAGCGGCGGCCATCTTGAATTTATAATGATAATAAATAAACATAATTGTATTGTCACCAAAATCCAAAGTGTATACAAAATTTCAGATTAATCGGTTGACAGGAAGAGGGTGAAATTTGAATTACTAAATTTGACCCAAGAATAAATAATAAATAAAACAAACGGGGTGAGCTAAATAAATAATAATAATAATAATAATAACTGGGGGGGGAAAACCAAAGATCCAACCCAGTACAGACCTATAACATGCCTACCAACACTATACAAAATCATTACAGCCTGTATCGCAAATAGGATAAACAATCATATAACATCAAACAATATCATTGCAGAGGAACAAAAGGGATGCAGACGGCACCATATGGGATGCAAAGAACAGCTTATAATAGATTCAGCAGTATTAAGCTATGCAAATAAAAACAAACGAGATCTTTACATTACATATATAGACTACAAAAAGGCTTTCGACAGCGTGCCACATAGTTGGCTTATTCAAATATTAGAAATATATAAAATAAATTCAAACATAATAAAATTCTTGAAAACAGCTATGCAAACCTGGAGAACCTCATTATATCTAAGGGCAGAACTAAATACAATTACAACAAAAGAAATAGCCATTAAAAGGGGAATATTTCAAGGGGACTCTTTAAGTGCAATCTGGTTTTGTATGACCCTTAATCCATTATCTCATGAACTAATAAGAAGCAAAAGCGGATTTGACATAAAACTTGGTATACAGAAAATAGCACAAATAACTCATTTACTCTACATGGATGACATAAAATTATACTCAGATAGCGACACCAATATGACAGATTTGTTAAATATTACCACGAAATTTTCAAAAGATATTGAAATGGATTTAGGACTGGACAAATGCAAAAAGCTCAATATTAGAAAAGGAAAAATTTCTGAAGGAAATTATAATATCGACGAAGAACAGCAAATTGTAGCGATGAACAACGACGATCTTTACAAGTACTTAGGGTATAATCAATCAAAGATTTTAGATCATGTTAATATTAAAAAACAGCTGAAAACCGAATACTTCAATAGACTCAATACAATCTGTAGAACTCAATTAATTAGCAAAAATCTTTTCAAAGCTATAAATACCTACGCGATCTCAATTCTTATATATTCATTTGGCATAATCAAATGGACTAAATCCGATTTAAACAATTTAGAAACCAAAACCAGGACCACTCTCACTCATTACAGATATCATCATCCAAAATCCGCAAAAGAACGAACAACTATTTCACGTAAAGAAGGAGGAAGAGGCATGGTTGACATATCACTTTTACATTATAAACAAATACAGAAACTTCGCCAAATTTTCAACTATAAACAGACATTTAGTCCACTACACAAAGCCACGGCTAAAATTGATAAAAGCTTTACACCACTAAATCTCAAATCTGAAAATATAGAGTCAATAGATATAGACCAATACCACCAAAATAAGGTCAATACGTGGCGTAACAAGGAACTACACGGACGATACCTGAAAGAATTAGGGCAACCAGGAATTGATAAATCAGCGTCGCTCAGATGGCTAGACTCCAGTGGCCTGTTCTCAGAAACTGAAGGTTTCCTAATAGCAATACAAGACCAAGTTATAGCTACAAAAAATTATCGAAAATATATAATGAAAGATAGCACATTAAACAATGACCTATGTCGAAAATGCCGAAACAAACCAGAAACAATACAGCATATTACAGGAGCATGTATAACACTAACACAAAATGACTACACACATAGACACAACCAAATAGTGAACATTATCCATCAAAAACTATGTGTAAAACACAAATTAAGTAATACAACTCCCATTCCATACTACAAATACACACCTCCAGCAGTTTTAGAAAATTCCACACACAAAATTTATTATGATCGTACCATTCTCACGGACCATACAATATACAACAATAGACCTGATATAACATTAATAGATAAATCAAATAAACATGTATTCCTGATAGATGTAGCTTTGTAGCTATACCTAACACAAACAACATTCAAAACACAATATCCGAAAAGATAAGGAAATACACCGAACTACAACAAGAAGTGAAAAGGATGTGGCATATGAATACGGTAACTATAGTGCCTATAGTCATATCAGGAACGGGTGTGATTCCAACTCACATTTTCTGGAGTTTAAGTACTCTAGAATTACACAAACTAACGTTTATTCAACTTCAAAAAGCGGCTATCCTAAACACATGCATACGAAAATTCCTGCAGTTAGACGCCGATAATGCTGATGTAGCTACATAATTACTGGAATAGCACTTGGTACCCACCCGTGCTATTTCAATTAACCAGAGTAAAAACTCTGAGAAACTAAAGTTTAGACTCTCAATAATAATAATAATAAAACCGTTTAAATAAATAAATAATAAAAAAGTTTCGTTCGTCCCCAGTGTGAGTCATTATGTATGTATTGTTTGTTACATCGCCATGCTTACAATTTGCCGATCAGTATCAGTACCTGGCTACATAAATAGTGATTCAAATATTTATTTAAAAAAATAATTAAATACGTATTTTAATTCGTATATTTTTTACGTTTGTATTTCTTTAATGTTTGCTTAAATTATTGGAATTGGAAACTAGCAGTGCCCCACAGTTTTACCCGCGTAGTTCCCGTTCCTGTTATTTTCCCGGGATAAAAAGTATGTATTCTTCCAGACTAATCAAACTGTATTACACATTTAGCCTGATTGATCCGTTCATACGTTACGGCGTGATTGAGCAACAAATATCCAATCATAACGTGCATACTTTGACATTTAGGTATAACATTAGTGGGATTACAACGAATGTTTATAATACACCACAATAAAGTATTAGAACTTACTCGTTTTTAATTATTTTTAACTATAGTATTGTGATCATTGCCTTTTGACTCTCGGTCAATAGCGGAACGAATGGGGAAATAAAAAGTTCCAATCGTTACCACTGGGGACGAACGAATTTTTTTTTTCCCATTCGTTCCCACTGGGGACGATCGAAACTTTTTTTTCCCACTCGTCCCCAGTGGGGACGACGATGTGGGGACGACCGGGAATAAACCGGAATAAACCTTTTCCCGGGATAAAAATTATGTATTCTTCCAGACTAATCTAACTGTGTTACAAATTTTAGCCTGATCGATCCGTTCATACGTTACGGCGTGATTGAGCAACAAATATCCAAACATAACGTGCATACTTTGACATTTATAACATTAGTGGGATTACAACGAATGTTTATAATACACCACAATAAAGTATTAGAACTTACTCCTTTTTAATTATTTTTAACTATAATGTTGTGATCATTGCCTTTTGACTCTCGGTCAATAGCGGAACGAATGGGGAAATAAAAAGTTCCAATCGTTACCACTGGGGACGAACGAATTTTTTTTTCCCATTCGTTCCCACTGGGGACGATCGAAACTTTTTTTTCCCACTCGTCCCCAGTGGGGACGACGATGTGGGGACGACCGGGAATAAACCGGAATAAACCTTTTCACGGGATAAAAATTATGTATTCTTCCAGACTAATCTAACTGTGTTACAAATTTTAGCCTGATCGATCCGTTCATACGTTACGGCGTGATTGAGCAACAAATATCCAAACATAACGTGCATACTTTGACATTTATAACATTAGTGGGATTACAACGAATGTTTATAATACACCACAATAAAGTATTAGAACTTACTCGTTTTTAATTATTTTTAACTATAATGTTGTGATCATTGCTTTTTGACTCTCGGTCAATAGCGGAACGAATGGGGAAATAAAAAGTTCCAATCGTTACCACTGGGGACGAACGAAACTTTTTTTTCCCATTCGTTCCCTGGGGACGACGATGTGGGGACGAACGGGAATAAACCCTTCTGATGTTATCAATTGAGTAAAAGTAAACCAATTGAATAAATGCAAGAATTTATATTGACAACTGTTCGATTTTTCCCATATAAAATTTCACAAAGGAATGCTCTTCAACGGCTTAGCTCCATCTACTTATAGCGCCAACCTCTCATAAATCGATCTAACTAGGTCTTATTAAAAAAACGCATCTTATGCGCGTTTTTAGACAATGAAAAACTGTCACATTAGACATTAGAATGTGAAGGTAAATTTCGCCGCGTGACGCGACAGCATAATTAGTGCTCGCAGTATAAGTCTGCGCGCGAGTGGTGGCGACTTAATGTTGCCAGGTCAAGCTAATAGGTTCCCTTCCCGTTCATTGGGAACGTACAAACGTACAAAAACGTTCATGAAACAGGAACGGGAAGGAATTTTTCAGGGAAGCAATTTAAGTAACTACACGACAACTGAGACTCAAGAACGAATGTCTCGAAGTAATGAACGCCTTTGCAGTGCTGGTTTGGTTCAGTATGTGACCAAGTATCATTGGTAATTGGTACAGGCTGTCCGAGTCTCTTACCACTAGGAAAACTTTATTATAGTTTATTACATTACAAAAAATCTGGCATTTTAAATCTACACCAACATCGAAATAACAAGAATTTAATTTAAACTTGTAAATCTTTTATTGAGGCCATAAATAACACTATTTTAAAATTTGGCGCATGAGCGTTCTTTTAATGAGTCATTGGCTTCCATAGAGTCATCTTCTTTTTTCAATAGGGTTAAAATCACAGCGGTAACAGCAAAACTTCCTGTTCATGTTCCTTTAACAGTTATTCTACTTGGTATTGTGGGTCTTCTTTGTGCCTCTTTATTCGAGTAACTGCGGATTTGTCCTACAATCGTCGAAATTTATTGATTTTTTCTTAAGCCACTTTTGGCTTTCTTCTTTTACATTGCCCATTGTACCCGCTTTATTTATCTGAGTGCAGTGGTATCATGCGTTGTCCATTGACAGTACGTTCTGAAACGCCTATAATAAAAATACAGTAATTAATACAGAGTTAAGGATCAAAGAGCATCCAAGCTAACGTTGAAAAACAAATTAAGTAAAATTTCTTTTGGCCCACAGATTTTCCCTTAAGTGGTAAATGAAGCTGACGCTGTTAGGTGAAAGAGTCGATCGGGTGAACATGGAACCGCCGAGTGTACCCGAGCGAGCAAGATACAATCAGCTGATCTTCACTGCTGTGTCACTGTGTTTTCTATTTTGATTTGTATGTTATGAAAAAAAACATTTATAACTAGTTTCTCACATTCGGTCTTAAGCACTCACATTTTTTCCCACGGGTAAATTGGCGATAAAACAATCAAACCCAAAGCCGCACCTCAACCTAAAGCCTCAGCTTTAAAATATGCCGATAATAGGTGGAGATGTGATTGCTATGGTATCCCTAAATTTTAGTTGTCAAATAGCTCTGCGTTTGGAAAACTGCAATTTTGGCCCGTTATTGTATCGTTCTTCTTCACAACCACGATTGATTTTCAAGAACCAGCCACGGCCAGCACTTTTAATCACTTTCGGCATAATAAAAGCTATTAATTACTTTGGAAATTAATAAATACATCAATCGTAAACAAACTTTTGTCAACTGACGTAAACAAGAAGTTGACGGCCCGTCAATTAGTTCCATATTTTGCTACGCGCAGAGTTATATTGCGAGCACTCTAGCTCAGACGGGAAGTCGGGCGCTCATAGCGGTCACGAATTAGTAGCTCCGGGTTCAAATCCGGACGGGTTCTCTTTTTTTTTCAATTCGTTTTTTTTTATAAAATCTATTTTTGGAGTCTTTTATCTGTAGGTATCTAAGTATACTCGTATTTAGTATTTAAGCCGAGCAAAGCTCGGTCGCCCAGGTACTCCCTACTAAAATATGCATTGCTTTAGAAAGCTATGATCAGTAAGATAACTATAGAAAAATAATAAAGGAACGCTAGGTAAAAATAAATAAATAATAAACGTACTGGGATACACTAAAATGGGTTTTATAGTACAGGTATTTATAAGTACTTCTGTGTATACGATATTTTTAGTTTTTTATTTCTTACGGTAGAAGAACAAATTGATTATCTCTGTAACCTGATGATCTTGATAACGCAACAGATACCTAAGTAGTTGTCCGTACGAAAAACCGTCTTGGCGTGTTCGATTCCTAGGTGTTTAAATGTTTGCCCCTGTGCTTTAGTAATACTTCCAGTAAACGACTCCTTAACGGAAATTTGTATTATTTTGAAATTAAAAAGCAAATGGTGCCATTTTATGTGAAGGTTATGCATTAACGTACCATTCCGCTTGAAGGGAATGGTCGATGTGTGTCAGATTCGACATGAGTGGTGCCCCTACCGACTAAAACCTTTGCCACACCTTTGTCGCGAACACGGGTATGCTCTCGCACTCTTCTGCAAACCTGCCGCGGGATAATACACGCCGTGATCATCTCGGTAACCAACCGCCTCGTCGGTGCCAGACATCCTCCCATCTAGACACCTTTTGAATCCCGCGGCGGGCCAAATGCTCGGCCTCATCACATACCATCATCTGGCTGAAGTGGACGGGGACAGCAGCTCACCGATATACCGGCACTCTTCATCCCCTACAGCCCCACCGCGTCCACCATCATACGTTGGCGACTTGGCGACCACGCAAGGCCGCAGTGGGCAGGAAGAGCGGCGCACCGTTATACCGGTATTCCTATTCTTCTCCTCTACGGCCATGGTTCATCGCGGCACGTCTCAGTCGCGCCGGCACCGTCTATGCCGCGCAACTCCCCCCTGACCGAATTGCTTGGACCGCAAGGTTTGAAGCCCATGGTCACGCATTGACATAGTGGGATATGTCGGGATCGATATTACGTACGGATATGGTACCCTTACCGGCTAGAGATGGCCGCGGTTCCGCCTCCGTGGCTACATCGCCTCGAAGAACCTCAGCTGGAAGACAACGCTAAGAAACATCACTGGACCACGTGCCCACAATAAAGTGGTCTATTTTGTTACGGAGTTTTTTAAAACTACGATATTTCCTAAAACATTCATTAAAATCAAACAACATCAAGGGCAATTTTGTTCTAAATTGTATGTTTGTGATAAATAATGTATTTGTTCAGATAAACATTAACATCACTCTTATAAAAATACCTCCGCCAACAATGAACAATGCATTCTGCTTCTCCTTCTTTTTTCTTATAGTCCAGTAACTTTGTCGCCTGAATGTATGGAGTAGGATGCGTTAAATCCGGTAGATCTGATTTTTTGCAGACTTGTTTATGATGTTGGCCTAATGATTGTCCCAAGTTTGTGACCTCGAGCGACGAACGCAACTTTGTCAAAAATCGAAAAAACCGCGAAAAAATCGTTTATTTTTCAAATTTTGGCGATTATAACCCTAAACGACTAGTTTTTGTAAAAACTTTCTTATGGTGTTTATAAAGTAGACTAAATTTGCTACAATATGATACTAGAATTGTCTCTGTACACTCAATAGTTTCTGAGAATAAGTCTTTCAAAATTTTAAATTATTTTCGTACTTCGCAATTTTTAGCAATATTTTAACTCCTACTTGACCACTTTGTCGCACAGTTACGGCGGTTTTTAACCCCCGACCAAAAAAAAAGGTGTTATAAATTTGACGTCGAAGTCTGTCTGTCTATCAGACAGACACACATACAGGCATAGAATAGATAATACAGATAGAACGGACACTCCCCACCCCCCGCCAGTTTCAAGCTTCCTTCCCCGCAAGCACCGCGAGAAGCACTCAACGAAGGGTTATATCGGACGATAATTTTCTATGAGAATACGACCATGATGCTGTATTATTTAACAAAATGGTACCACATTTTTCGTCTATTATACGAAACAATAAGAGATTTTTGATTTCATAAGAATTTTTACAAAGATTGAATCATTTTTATAAACTGTGTTAGCTATTCTGGTTAGAAGTACGCGCCAACACTGAAGTCCTGTGACGAAATTATTAAACTCGTTGTTTTTAAACTGCGGCTTTCGTTAATCGTTGTGAAATACGTCAGTGGCGCCAAAAACGTATGGTAACGAGTGATGGCGCGGAGTATAGTTCGCAATTCACGAAGTCACTAGTCACTAGTGTTGCCAATTTAGTGGATTTTTTTACTAAGATTGCTACTATTCAGATTTATTGATAAGTGATTATTTCTTAGCATTCAACCAACTCAAAAAAAAGAAACAGGTTCAATATTTAGACTACCTGTACTTTTATGTGCGTCCATGTATATATTATGTCGGTCAATAGTGAACAATGAATATAGGATTTCATCTAGTAAGTAGTATGCTTATTTAAGATTTCGCAACAACCGTTCATTAAAACCAGTAAGAGGATACGAGTACATTGACTATTGGAATGGATAGTTCCAAAAAAAAAATAACGATATTTTTAAACTAAAACTTATTCAGTAATTAACGGCTTTGACATTGACTTATAAACTTTACCGGTTCTAGTACTACCGGTACTACTACGATTTAGTTTCATTTTTAACCAACTTCAAAAAAGGAGACGGATCTCAATTCGTTTATATGTTTGTTACGTAATAGCTCCATTTATTGTGAAACAAAGGACATAAGCCCAAATCACATTGCAAAAAACCCAGGTGCCACACCTGGGTTTTTTGATGTACCTCAGATTTTAAGTTATTAGTAATAATATTCTAAACTATCATCATCATCCGTTTGAGTGGCTAACCTGCGTTTTTTTGCCTGTAGAAGTTTTGTAGAAGTTCGTGTCAAAAGCTCGTTTTATGGAACAAAATATATTGTATAATTTGGTGTTAATGATGTAAAAATAATATATACCGGCTGAGTCATAAAGATATATTATATCAAACAATGCACGAATATGCTTAGGTATAGAATATGCTTTGTATTCAATTATCAGTTTGCTTAAATCGCGGGTCAAATCTGGACAAGTACTGGCACAAGCACAGCACTAGCATAGGCCTGGGATATGAGGCGTACTTGAAGAGAGGTATATACTAAGATGTTACGAAGATGATGATGATGATTACATCGGATTGCAAACAGTAAGTATTGGTGAACTTTAAAAAAAACGCCAACAAAACTACACTGATAAAAAAACATGTTAGCCACTAATTTGGGTTATGGGAGTGGTGTAATTTTTTTTTTCTAAAATATATTTACATACAGTTATTAGATTTTTTTGAGATTAGATACAATTATTTTGTGCCGAGGTCAGGGTACGATTTGGGCCATGTCTCCTTTGATGTTTCTTTTTTTTTGGTAGATCATAGTTTTGAAACATGAAAACAAAACTAAAAATTACTTTCGTTTATTTTTGTTTAAGTTTTTTATGATCGTCGTTGAAATTTGGTCAATTAAGTTTCTGAATTTAATTTGAAATTAAAACTGATTTTTGTTTATTCGGCGCAAATAAATTATTAAGTAATGACTTCAACCTTAAAATGTGATTTGAGTATAATAGACTCACTCACTATTCTCACAACATTTAAAGTTTTATGCGATCCTTACTATAATGCGAACAAATAAATCACTTTAAACAAATACACGGGTAACTCACGTATAAAATAGTCAGAACAGTCCGACTCGAGTTTCGATCGCGTCCGGCGATCTTCTTCAAGGCGAGTGCGCGCGCATGTTCGCAGCTCGATTAGCACTATAATAATAAACTTTATTTGGTCCAAAAGAAAATAACATCATTACAATTTGAAATATGAACCCATTAGCTCCGAACTAGTTTCAAACTGTGTTTCGATAGCTAATGGCCTCTCCCATGAAGACGTGCTCTTATATTTAGTTAATGTTCTAACATAATTTCTGACAAATGGTGACCAATTGCGTGCGTGTGTGAGGGTTTGTGTATGTGTGTGTGAGGGCGTGTGTGTGTGTGTGTGTGTGTGTGAGGGTGTGTGTGTGCGTGAGGGTGTGTGTGTGTTAGGGTGTGTGTGTGTGAGGGTGTGTGTGTATGTGTGAGGCGTGAGGGTGTGTGTTTGTGAGTTTGGATGTGAGATTATGTGTGAGGGTGTATCTAAGAGTATGTGAGGGTGTATGTGTGTAGGTGAGCATTACATATGTACCTGCAATTATGCGTGTGGTTCTAAGCGTGGGTAGTTCATATACATATATAGGTACACAAAAAATAATTCTATACATAAATATACTCTCTCAGAAATGCACATTATTTAACACAACTATACTTAAGTAGGTACAAATATAAAGTACATATTCGACAACAATGTCATAGTATATATTATATCATATGATTATAGGATATTATTATTAAACGACATAAATAAATTTAAAAAAAAACCTTGTTATTAAATAATGTAGTTCAACATTGCGCAACCACTTCAACTAACATATTCTCAATTCCGTCATAATCATATTCATCTAACCAAGCCCAGATAATTCTTTTACATTCATTATTACTTAAACGTTTTATTTTGAATTTAGCGTCAATTTTATTGTATATTAGAGGAATTATTCCTGCATAACTTTTACGGGCAAATTTGCGTTTGGCACCCGGAACTGGACAACGACGTTTTCGCTTTGTGGTATTGGTGAGTAATGTTGGAACAGTTTTTTTGTGATACCGCCGTATACTTTCATAAATAAATATTTTTATTACACTATGAACCTTAGCTATTTTGTAAACTTCAGTTGTAGAATGCCTGAAGGGTAAGTGCAACAAAACTTTAATCAAACCACGTTGCGCTCGCTCAACAGAAATGATGGTCGTCTTTGCTGCAGATCCCCATGCGCAGATGCAATACCTAATAATGCATTCACCAAGAGCTTTATATGTCTGTAAGATTAATTTAGTATCAGCCACAGTCCTCAGTGCCTTGAATACATGCATAAGTTTTCTGATTCTAGTGGATAGTGTTTTTATGTGAACGTTCCAGTTGAGATGACTGTCTATACATACTCCTAAATACTTTATATAGTCTTCCCTAATTAGTACTTTACAAGAGCACCGTATGGGTATCGGGCCACAGTTATACGGATATGCATGCATTTTTAAAGATATATTTGCTTTAGGTGCTCCTGACTCATTGATGCTAAAGCACATATACTTCGTCTTATTGGCATTCAAAGTTAAAAGATTGTTTTCCAGCCATCGTGTTACTGTTGCAAGATGATACTCAGCTAACTTTAACACTTTACACCAAGTCCTTTCATGAATCAGGAGAACAGTGTCATCAGCAAACATGAGAAGGTCAAGTCCCGGCAAGATAGTATCACACAAGCTGATACTGACCCGCTTAGATTAGCTGTTACCCGTGTATTTGTTTAAAATGTGTAATAACCACGTTAGTTTTCATACTAAAATAAATCACTATTTAGCAACATACAAAAGTTATATTTTTTTAAGCAATTAGTAAAAAAATAAATCCGGAACTAGCAACATTATCCCGCGAGACACGAGATCCACAAGGCGGCCATAGTAACAACAATTCGGAATGTTTGTTTACAAAATTAAATTGTAGTTTTGAGTTGAAAAATTATGTTGTTCTTTACTGTGGTGAGACATGCGATGGAAATAATTAATAATTAGTTTGTGCAGTGTATACTCTGATTATAGTGAACTGTGTGTAAATGCAACGTATGGACGTAGTTTTACCATCTAATGTGAAATACACGATATGTGGAGTGATTAATTAATATATTGTCAGATTAAAGTTTTCTCTTTGGGTAAGTGTACTTAACTAAAAATCAATTCGTCCATGGTACCTTTATTATCTCTTATTTTGTTTTAAATCTTCTCCCTTCTGATTGTTGATGAAAGTTATATTTACATTAAAGATCGAACACTAACTAGGTAAGATTATAGGTCACTTAACACAGGCAGGTGAACTCACGAGTCACAGCTATTCCATAAAATAATGTAGTAACCCTAGGTGACACGCACACATGCGTAAATGTGTTCGAACGACATATGCGTAGTTGTGTGAGTGTAGGTATGTCAACTGCACCGTCTGTATGGATTTTAGGCCGAGTCATAGAATAGATAATACAGATAGAACGGACACTCCCCACCCCCCGCCAGTTTCAAGCTTCCTTCCCCGCAAGCACCGCGAGAAGCACTCAGCGACACGACATAGATGACACGCACACATGCGTAAATGCGTTCGAACGACATATGCGAGATGTGTGAGTGTAGGTATGTCAACTGCACCGTCTGTATAGATTTTAGGCCGAGTGTCCGGGGTGTGGCCGAGTGTCCGGGGCCTGATACAGGGCTGTCTCTATGTGTATCTGCCTGTGTGTGTATCTGTCTATGGCACCGTAGAGCTCAAACGGATGGGCCGATTTCGATGCGGTTTTTTTTATTTGAAGATACATTTTTGTGTTGATGTTTTGAGCTATTTTTGGTTAATATCGATTCAAGATGGCCGCCTCCACCAAATGGCAGACCAAATATTTCATCACAATCTACCTCAATATGGGTATCAAATGAAAGGGCTTGACTAGTAGAGTACTATACAGTTTAACAAATTTCAAATCACAAAATGGCGAACTCCATATTTTTTTTTTCACTAATGCTTTAATATGGGTATCAAATGAAAGGGCTTGACTAGTAGACTACTATGCACTATGACAAATTTCAAATCTATGATGGCCGCAACCACAAAATGACGAAATAGGTTTCTTTTTTCATAACTACCTCGATATGGTATAAATATAAATTGTTCATAGTGTATAGTAGTCTACTAGTCAAGCTCTTTCATTTGATACCCATATTAAGGCATTAGTGAAAAAAAAGTTATGGAGTTCGCCATTTTGTAATTTGAAATTTGTTTTACTGTATAGTACTCTACTAGTCAAGCCCTTTCATTTGATACCCATATTGAGGTAGATTGTGATGAAATATTTGGTCTGCCATTTGGTGGAGGCGGCCATCTTGAATCGATATTGACCAAAAATAGCTCAAAACATCAACACAAAAATGTATCTTCAAATAAAAAAACCGCATCGAAATCGGCCCATCCGTTTGAGCTTTACGGTGCCATAGACAGATACACACACAGGCAGATACACATAGAGACAGACCTGTATGTGTGTCTGTCTGATAGACAGACAGACTTCGACGTCAAATTTATAACACCTCTTTTTTTGGTCAGGGGTTAAAAACCGCCGTAACTGTGCCACAAAGTGGTCAAGTAGGAGTTCAAATATTGCTAAAAATTGCGAAGTACGAAAATAATTAAAAACTTTGAAAGACTTATTCTCAAAAACTATTGAGTGTACAGAGACAATTCTAGTACCATATTGTAGCAAATTTAGTCTACTTTATAAACGCCATAAGAAAGTTTTTACAAAAACTAGTCGTTTAGGGTTATAATCGCCAAAATTTTAAAAATAAACGATTTTTTCGCGGTTTTTTCGATTTTTGACAAAGTTGCGTTCGTTGCTCGAGGTCACAAACTTGGGACAATCATTAGGCCAACATCATAACCAAGTCTGCAAAAAATCAGATCTACCGGATTTAACGCCTACGGTAATGTATAAAGTTACTGTACTATTATTGCTTCCATTCGGTAATACTCGTAGAAGGTACGTATCACCGCAATTTCGCCAACGTCCAGCGTTTGAACATTGAGAGCATTGTTCTATATGTTACTTGTTGGAGTATGATTCTTCGTTCAGGTGATATGTCTTCTTCAGATAATCTTGAGGTAACCCCTTTCTTTGATGTAAAATCGAGGCAGCATGGTTCTTTCTTTAAGTACTTTTAATGTACGATTGTATGTGAATAGTTATGTTGGTGTAGAGGCATTAAAACCAACGGACAAATTTTAATATAAATAACATTACACAATATAAGATTAGAGAGATTTTTAATTTACATGTGAAAATGTAACAATCCATTATTGCATATTTGTTTACCTAAAATGACGCAACCTTCAAATCTGTGACGTGTCTACAAAAGTCTGGGACACGTGCTGTCATAGACTTCAACCCACGCCAAGGAGAATGACACACGCAGCTAAAGCTCTCAAAGAGCAATATCTTTCCCCGTTTTCGTTACATTGTTCAACCCCTCAACCCTTTCTCCGCAATAAAAAGTAGCCTATGTCCTTTCTCGGAGTCTAGTCTATCTCTATACCAAATTTCATCAAAATCGGTTCACTGGTTTAGACGGTAAATCATAACAGACAGACAGACAGACAGTCAGACAGACAGAGTTACTTTCGCATTTATAATATTATGTATAGTAAGGATAAGGATTTGAGAGTTACGAATTAGTTTTTATTTAATAATTTTCAAAGAATACATAAAAACATTACCAAATTTTTTAAATTCTTGCAAATCAACCAAGATTTGCACAAATTTGTGAAAGTTTTGATTTTTTTTTCTAAATTCTTGCGGAACCCCGATAGAGGTATCATGGTACCCTAGGGTTACGCGGAACACACTTAGAGTATAGCTGGTCTACAGTTAGTCCCGGGATCCCGGGATAGTCCCGGTATTGCATTATTAATGGAAAGTGGTGAAAAAATTTTTTCCTTCGAAATAAGCAGAAACCGACTTAAATTTAAAATAAAATTCAGACACTCAGACACACGAAATATCATAAGAATCTATCACACTTAAATCGTGTAATGTAGATAAATAAAAGTAAATTTTAGGTTTTGGTTCATATTTCAAAAATAGTCACACCGATTTCTATAAAAAATATTTGGGACCACCTTTATTTAAACTATGATTTACGAAGCAAAATATAACCATCAAAATTGATTCACAATTGGCGGAGCTATCGCGTATCATACACATAAACATGCAAAAAATTGGCAGTCGTAAGGACGGCCGATAGAAGGAAAACTAATAACTCAGAATTTGATAGCTCACTTTTCAAAATACGCGGGTAAAACCGGAGGGCGTAACCATAACCATGGCCATCTAGATTATCCGAGTTAACCCAAAGATTTCTTTCATTTACAAACGTGACGTTTGAACTCAATTCACAGCCCACGGAAAATCTGTATGTGGTGCGCCAAAATAATTTTTCACTTCAAAAAAAATCGAATTGTGATCCTCCTTTTTTTGAAGTCAGCCAAAAAGATATGTAGTAAAACATATCGAGATCAATATTTTATTATCTTTTTTTTGCACGGACATAGAATACAAGTATTTATACCTCATTCCAAATCTATGTGAATAAAAGGTAAACAAACCAATGTCACTCTCAAAATGACAGACCAGCATTTCTCAACCATAGTTTTACAAGATAGTTTGTAGTAGGTACCTTTCATTGCTTGCCTTTTTAAATTTTCGTCGCATAACAAGGCTAAATATATATGTATGCAAATCATAAACACCCAAATAAATGTTCCCACTGCTGGGACTTAGAACAATCAACACATTGCCGCTGTAAAAAATCGTCAGACACAAGAATTAAGGAAGTTTCCAATTACATAAAATCAAAAAATAATAACATAGATTTAAAGATAATAGAAATAAATTATACATAGTGAAAAAATTACTTGAATATCTCAATAAATGACGAATCTGTGAACATTTTAAAATTACTAACTAAAAATCAAAAAGCCGCGTGACGTCACGAGTTACGACGCGGTCGCGCTTTAGGTTAGAAAGGACACAATAGAATCTGATTTCGCGGCAGAGAAACTACAATTTCGTGCTAATACTATTTCAAATGTGGTGATGTATGTAGCATTGCGACTATAATCATATTTTACATCATACTGGTATGTATAATAAGCTATTGACGTTAAGTTTAGACTATGACCGGGCATAAGTGCGCGGATAGTCTAATGAAATTTACCAAAAGTCGACAGGGGCATGTTTTGGACTTTTAAACTAGGTAATCAAGGTATCCGTGAAATACAAGTGCAGATATAAGAAGTGTCTAGCTTTCAACTAAGTTAATCATTATTTACCTACCTATTTTATCTACCATTCTATTATTTTTTGTTTTTAAATTAACGGCATTACGCACATGATTCCGTAAAGACAGTGGTGCGCGTTGAATTCGAACGAGGGGTTCCGAATCAGTAGTTGCCGTTATCCCGACTAGCCGTAACACTCTCATGCAACCCACTAAATTTTGCCACAGTTGGGACTCGGGGCCTTCTCTCACACAGAGAGTCCAGGTCTTAATCCTACACACGGGGCCAGTGCAGATTGGTGGATGACCTCGAAAGATTCTAGGCATATATAGGTTTCCTCACGATGTTTTCTTTCACCTTTTTTTACAGTGGTGCGTGTGGCGTGTACGACTAGACGAGCCGTACGCAGATGCTTTGTACCAGTAGACCGTACTTGTGTATCTACCTCGGTTATTTGAAAGAAAGTGGTGGGCGTGGGATTCGAACGAGGGGTTCTGAATTAGCAGTTGGCGTTATATTGACTAGTCGTAACACTTATGACTAGACCATAACATAGTATATGCATCCCACTAAATTTTCTCACAGTTGGGACTCGTGGCCTTATCTTGCAAGGAGAATCCAGGCCTTAATGCACCACCCATTGCGGAATGGTGGATGGATGACACATGACCACGAAATATTCTAGGCATATGTCGGTTTCCTTACGATGTTTTCCTTCATCACTTTTTTAAAGTGATGTATTTTTGAAGCCATGTGTGTAATGCCACTATTAATAAATAAATAAATATTGGTGGACGAACCCACGACCCTCGGCTTCGCAGGCAGAGCTACTACCAACTAAGCCACAGGGCCAGTCATACGCATTACATACAGTATTACACACATGGCTTCAAAAATACAGTGGTGCGTGTGGCGTATAAGACCAGCTATAATTTATTCTGGATACATGTGCACCTAGATACAGCCCATTGATACCAAAACACATAGACTTTTAGAATCTTAGGTTTCTTCATAACTCTGCACATTTAATAAATAATAGGTACGGGATGCTGGGCAAGAGTAACTTTAGTACTTTTTCAAAATACGCTGTTTGAAGACGTTTTGCACAAGTAGACCGTTCTTATGTACGTACCTCGGTTATTTGGCAATCACACTTGTATTTTTTCAGAAACAATACGTTGTCTTTAAAAAAAAACCTAAATCCTACCAAACACTTGCCAGTAAATCTTTATAAGTAAAAGCTAGCAATTGACATTTGGGTAAACTAAATATTTTTAAATAAATCCGTGTGTATATTTAAATATCAACCAGTCAAGCAGTAAAATCAAACAAATAAATAAAACAAACATAAATAAACACGGAATATAATAACATTTTCACCATATTACTTCTATCGGTAGATTTAGATAATATTTACATCTAATTGCTATTCGTATGAGTACCGTACCTACTTACTGATATTTCCGACCACTTATGTATCTCATATTTTTTCTGTTTTGACGACGTAAAAGAATAGTTTTCAGACGTTGTCGCCGTTTTTGCATGTACATTTAGGTACGATGCAGTACTTATAACGTATTGTAGTTTTATAATACCTGCATGATAATACCTACATGATAATACCTGCTGTTGTTTTGAGCTAACGAGTATTAACTACGAGCTGCAGTAAATTATCGTGCATTGTGACGTCATCGCGGTGTTTGGCCGGCCGCGCGATTTATATTTTAAAATGGGAAGGAAAAGCTTCATAACTTCGTCATTTGTTTAGATATTTAATATATAAATACACTGGGTTTTATTGTAGCCTTAGTGAGATATTTCAAATATAAAACTAAAAAAATGGAAACTTCCTTATTGCTGAACATTTGATTGATGCTAAAACTGATCATTGGATCGAGATCCACGACCCGAAGGTTCTATCTAACGAATGTTATTACTACGCAAGAATGGTTCGGGAAGCATTGGAAAATAAAAAACATAGGTATAATACATATATTTCAACTACGACGCGATGACCACGATTCCAATAACCGACAACTACCCGGTTTACGGTTATCGGCGTCGCGGAATCCTCTAGTAAATAAATGTGTGCATAGCGCACTGAGTTTGGAGAAACCTGATATGGTTTGTGTTGTGTGTAGTGTTGGTCACCCTGCGATTTTTAAATGCCCAAATGAGGGTAGATGGAGATCTCCTCTCATTTCATAATGAGAGTATGGCGGGCATACGTACATTTATTTTCCCCACGTAAAAAAAGGAAAGGCAAAGCATTTAAGTTCGCAGAAGAATGTAACACTAGAACCAGTGACTTAGAAAAGTAATTGATGTTTCCTTATATGAGAACGTTCCTTTTATTTTTAACAATAATTAAATCTCGTTTGAATTGTCCTCGTACTACCCAAAACTGATCACTATGATGTAATATTCTGGAAACACATACAAAAGTTTCGATCAAAATAACACAAAACTTATGGCATTTTAAAGTGAAAATTATACAAGCTTTTGATAGTAAACAGCGTAATTTGGAACACGTATTTAAAGGTTTGCGATTTTTTTCAACTTGTTACGACACAAGAAACCTTTTTCTTGGAGTTCTTTAGTCATACTCATACTCTTTTATTGATAATTAAAAATTCCAAATAAATGACAAAAATAAATAGAGTATAATTAATCCATACTTGAGTATAATGGAAATGGGCATTTTCACAATATGGACATGAGAGGGGTATGTTAGAAAAATAGGCGCGTCCTTAATAAGATAATTTGATGAAAAGAAGTATAAATGTCTTGAATGTAACATTGAGAGTTTGAGAAACACAGATCAAATTGCTAGTACTTAAAATCATATTTCTATCATCCTACCATTGCTTTCTATAACTTTTAAAATAAGATAGAACAGAATTATTTGATCAATACAAATCTAAGTATATGGTATTTTAATCCTATTTGTGAAAAATATTTTAAGGCAATTTCATAAAAATACTAAGATTAAACGATGTTTATGTTATGGTATCACCTTTTTTTGGTTTGTTTTGGTTTTCTATACGCCTTACTGGAACGCACTATAAGTTTTAAATTTTCATAAAGGCGGCGGTTGTTGCACAAAATTAATGAAGAAGGATCAAAACTTACACGGCGTGAAGCGGGAATTTTTACACAGTTTTACGCATAATTTGTTATCTAAATGAGCTATATAAATAAGATGGCTGTCAAAAGGTCAAATCAAGACACGTGTGTTTCGATACACGTACATTTTATTTTATTGACTTTTCGACCTCGATCCCGAAAATCCCGGGATTCTTTGAAATCAATCCCGAGATTTTCGGGACTAAAATATAACCGGGATCCCGGGATCGAATCCTCTAACTACATAGTATGTAAATGTAGGTATGTTCTGGTAGTACTATAACTAACTAGCTTCCTCAAATGTCCTGTTCAGTCATAATTCACTTTGTTATTGAACACTCTCTGAACTGCACATCGCGGAACTTAACTGTTCAATGTATAAAAATAAACTACAATGTCAGTATTAAAAATACTTATACTGTTCTACTGTTTTTGCAATCTGAAAATAGTAAGCTCAACAATAACTATCGACCAGTGTAAAACAAATATCATAGATTTAACTAATGCCAATAAACCAATTGAAGATATTTTAAGTTACTGTGGAGGACTTACAAAATCATGTATTTCAAAGTGCTGTGGACCCAATGAAGTTCTCAATAAGAAAATCTTGAAGAACGGGAAGAGAAAATCAGTGTGCACAAACCCAGCCGATTTGAGTTTAGCGCCTAATTACACAAAATTGGCAATACACGACAGCTTAGTGAAAGAGAAAAAGATAGTGCCTAAACATATATTGCACAATTTTCATTTGATACAATACCCGATACATTCGACTACTCCTGGTCAGTGTTTTTTTTTAATCAAGGCGAATAATACGTATTTATTGGATGTAAGTATTTGAAGCAATGTGGCAAGAGAGAGTAAGAACCATGAAATATATATTTTTTAAACGAAATTATATTTGCACTTGCCCAATCGCTTATCACGTTTACTGCGTAAGTAAAATCATAATACTTCATCAGGTGCGGCGGCGGGCCAAAATGCGCCCCCAATGATATTTCCGCCAGTGCGTGGCAGGTCTTTCTAGACCTACCAGCATTAGGATAGATTAAAAATTGCTATAACTTTGTGAAAACATAATGTATATTTTTTTTTTTGAACCTGAGGTTTGATTCGCCTCGGGATCTGCCAAACAGGAAATGAGAAATAAATCAGGAAAAACGGCAGTCTGACCTGAACCGCACTACAAGCAACACGCAAAAACTACTGAACGGATTTAGATTACACTTTACAGTAATATAAGTGAAAAATTAAATAAAACATTAAATGTGGAAAGATGTTCACAGATGCTTGGTAGATACTATAATACTAAAAGTAAAGAAATAATTTAAGAATAATAATTTTCAAACAGAATGATATTACATAAAAACCCCATGTCATTATGAATCTTAGGATGCTATGTTGATATGTGTAGGTAGTAAACAAAACTTACCGCTTGTGCTTCGTTTTCCGTGCATATTTGTTTCCTTTTTTTTTTCTTAGTGGAAATCATTTTTTTCCTGCTGTCACTATTACTGTCAATAACTGCAGGGCGAATTATTATATTTTCTAAAATTTGTATTTTTCTTTTATTGCTTGCCATCGTTGATTATATCGAAAGCTACGTCAGATCAGTTAGATAGGACAACACTAACTGGCGGGGCGCGCGCTCTGTGCGGTATTTTTATATCTATATTTTTACAAACACCTGAGATAATCGATTCGCACAAGCGAGAAGGACAAAGGTTTCTTCGTCCGCACCAGCTGAAGTACTGCGGTAGGCCGATATCGGCCTGTTACGCAGTGAACGTATTAAACATCTGGTGGAAGGGGGCGCCTGATGTTAAGTGATGATGCAGTCTGCGACATAACCCACCTAGAAAACCCGATTCACTCTCGATTTGAAGACACAACAGGCAATGCATTCCACAGCCTTAATATAAAAGTAGAGTCAAACCTCTTATAAGTTCAAGTTCAGCAGGTCTACTACAAAAACAAACTCCAAATGATCGGATCCGACCGACAGCTAAATCGGATTGTAGCCTACCACGAAAAACATTCGGATCGATACATCTCGGTCGGAAGTTATAGACTTAGGTCAGATGAGGGTCGGATCGAACGAAACGGCCGATCCGATCAACCGACCGATTGTCTTTCGTGGTAGGAAACGTCCATAAGTTCGGCCGATATGTCATTTATCGGACTTTGTAGTAGACCTGCTGAGACGAATCCTGAAACGATGTCGCTTTCAACCGACTTAAAAAAGGAAGGAGGTTCTCAATTCGGTTGCATGTATTTTGTTGTATGTAACGCGATAGCGCCGCTAATTGTAAATCAATTTTGATAGTTATTTTTCTGTTTAATACGATTAGATGGTAGTCCAGAGGTGGTCTCATATAGGTACATTTTATCGAAATCGGTGTGGTGGTTTTTGAAATGAACGAAATTCTAAAAATTGCTTTCATAATATATTTAAACGACGCGACGTAGTGAAAGATTGTTATGTTTTTTTTTGTTGAGTCTGATTTTAATATTTTAAATTGAAGTTGGTTTTTGTTTTTAACCGACTTCAAAAAAGGAGGTTTCTCAATGCAACCGTATATATGTTTTTTTGTTGTAGGAGAAAATACATTATTTGAGTTATACAATACAATTCTTTATTGGCCTGTGAAGACTAGGTTGGATACAGATATTTGGTTTTGGACGCAGTTAGGATCTCTAACTTCTGCCTTACTTGGCAAGCAGACATTATAGAGCAGGAGCGGAGTGGAGTTGAGTGTGCGAAATATGAGGACCGAACGCAGTGTAATGGTTTGGACTCAAAAAAGTATGCAGATGATGTTGCCAGGAGGTTTATTGGTTCCTGTTTTCTTTTACACCAAAGAGGCCCTTAGAATCAAGTAAATGAATATAATACATTAATAAAAATGGATATAGTGGGATATCCCTACTAGATAGATATATAGACAACCACAGACTGTTTTACTGTACCTACTGATGCGATTTTTTTTAACAGATAAAGTTATTCAAGAAAAAGTTTTATATGAATAAAACATGCATAAAATAGTAGCGAAACACTTCTAATTTTAATGGTATCTGCGGTAATTTAAAAAAAGTCTGCAATAGTATATATCCATATCTTAAGGATAACCCATAATAACCATTTTAATTTGTAGGTATATTTATCATATCGATACATATTAGTATTTGTAGTATAATATCAGCAAGGCACCCATTGGAAGCCGGGGCGGGCGCTAGTTAATCTTAAAAACATTTGATATTGTGACTAAACCAGTTATTACAATGATACTACCATGTGTTCATTCCATATACTTGATGCTTAAGGGCCATCCCCTGTAAGAAAATAAACTTATACACCACTTAGCAACATCCAGAATCATAATCTGCATGCTTTTCTGAGTCCAAAACCGTACACCGAGTTCAGTCCTCATATTTCCCATTCTCAACTCCATTTAGCGCCTGGTCTATTACTACTAGTAATCCAATAGCCATCTAATTGAAATGCTTATCATAAACACAACGTACATAATTATTTTATGTTTGTAGTGGTAAGTTTTTCTATTGGTTAAGCCCGCCTGGGTCCCACACCTTTGTCAGTTAATCTACCACCAGTTATGGCCACCAGCATTGAAAAGTATGATTAAATTTTAGCGATCTAATTTAAAATACGCCGTTGTTTACCATTATTTATTTATTTTATGGGGGGGGAACCCATTTATGTATGCCCCACCATGCTGGGGCATGATGAGGATCGTTAAGACGACTACGAAACTTTTTACCCACTGCTACTAAAGTTGCGCTTGCACAATCTATTCTTCTTTCCATCTTAGACTACGCAGATATCTGCTATCTTGACCACAATGAAGACCAGCTAAATAAACTTGAAAATTTGAAAATTGTCTTGTGGGGCTGCTTCTGTTTCTTATTTCAGGGAGAGGAGACAAATAATATTCAAGTAAAGTACTGAACATTTTATTACGAAAATCATCTTAAATATATACAAAATTAATATTGACATTTCACATGGCATGTACGCAGTATTATTCAAAATTGTGACAAGGATGCCGCATGTCTCCGTTTCATTCGCACACTATAAATATATATTTTGGCGCGCGCAGCGGCGACCGTCTTAGTTCGCCAGTCGTCTCCGGCGCGTTGCTGTGAGCGCGCGTGCGATGGACGTATGCTCGTTCCGCAGCTCATTACACACGTAGTGCGTTAGTCACTGCATCACCCCTTCTCAAAAAAATCGTACGGTGCGACGAACTTTTCGCCCACTTCGTGTGACATAGGGTTGGTTTGGCTGGCCTGTTATCGAATTCTCATCTGTACCATCTGTATTAGATTTCTTAATATTTCCCGTAGCGCTTGTATTCTTTGTAGCTGTAGACGTAGCGTTTTGAATATCGCATTCGTCATTGCATAAGTAAGCTGGCTTCAATCTGTCGATAGATATCACTGCTATGCGATTTAACAATTTTATCTTGAAGTACTTGTCGTGTCTCTCTAGTACTTCAAATGGCCCTTCGTAAGGTGGTGTAAGTGGCTTCTTGACGAAATCGACTCGGACAAAGACGTGTGTACAGGTGGACAGGTCTTTGTGTACAAATGGAGTGTGCGATCGTGACTTCTGTGTCTTATCTGGTGCGAGTGACGTCATCGTTTCGGATATTTTTCTTATTAATTCCGCTGGTTCATTCGGGTCCGTCTTCGATGGAACGAAAAAATCAGCTGGTAAACGTAATGTCGTTCCGTAGGTGTTTAAAGCTGAGCTTGTGTTCGTTGATCTATGTAGTGATGCGCGTAGTCCAAGTAAAACTGTGGGTAATTCTCTCGTCCAATCGGTACTTGATGCTCTCGCCATTAGTGCTGCTTTTAGACTACGGTGCCAACGTTCTATTTGACCGTTTGCTTGAGGATGATATGCGGTCGTTCTTATTCGCGTAACGCCTAGTTTCTTCATCAGCGCGTGGAACAATGCAGATTCGAATTGTCGTCCTTGGTCTGTAGTTATTCTCAACGGACAACCAAATCTACAGATCCAGTGATCATATACAGCCCTGGCGGTCGTAGAAGCTGTAATGCTGGATACTGGTATCGCCTCAATCCATTTAGTTCGGCGGTCCATCATGGTGACGATGTGCGTACAATTCTCTGACGGTGGCAGCGGTCCGACGATGTCAATGTGGACGTGGTCGAATCTTCCAGCTTCCTGAAACTGTCCTAGTGGTGCGACAGTGTGACGTTGTATCTTGCTTTTTTGACAATTAATACATAATCTTGTCCATCGGGATATGTCTGCGTTCATACTCGGCCAGAAATATCGCTTGGTCATCTGTTTTCTTGTGTTCCGTATACCAGGGTGACTTAGTTCGTGGAGTGCTTTGAAAGCTGCTTCTCGAAATGTACTGGGTAGGTATGGTCTTGGGTCAGTCATAGACATCTCACAATAGATAGGTTTGACGATGTCTGGTAAAGTTATCTGCGCAAACTTCAAATTGCTTTTGGTTCGAAGTTTTCTGAGTTCTTCGTCACTTTCTTGCTTTTCTGCGAGTTGATGATAGTCTAGCGTTGAAGTGCACGTGATTTCTTCAAGTCTAGATAGCGTATCGGCAACTGGGTTCTTCTCACCGCTAACAAATCGAATATCGGTACAAAACTGACTTATAAATTGTAGTTGTCTTTCGCGCCTCGGCGTATCATTGTTGCTCGGTGGTTTTGATAAGGCGTACGTAAGTGGTCGGTGATCAGTATGAATAACCACTTCTGAACCTTCGATGTATCTTCTGAAGTGTTTGACAGCAGTGTAAATCGCTAGTAGCTCGCGTTCGTACACGCTGTACTTCTTCTGTGCTTCGCTAAGTGTCTTCGAGAAGAATGCTAATGGACGCCAGGCTGAGTCTTGAAACTGTTGTAGTACTGCGCCCATACAAGTGCCGGATGCGTCGGTCATTAAGTGTAACTTGGCTCCAGGAATAGGGTTTGCCTATGTTGCCGCGTGTTTAATGCTGTCACGACATTGTTCGAAAGCCTCTTCTGCTTGCGGTGTCCACTGGATTGGAGTCTTGTCTCGCTTCTTTACATTATGTAACAGTTTGTTGAGTTCTAACTGTTTTTCAGCTTGCTTAGGTAACGCATCTCGGTAGAAATTGAGCATTCCCAGAAATCTTCTTAATTCTTCGATTGTTCTCGGTTTGGGGAATGATGAGATGGCTTCTGTCTTCTCTTCTGGTAGTCTTATACCGTCTGCTGACACTTGATAGCCGAGAAAGTTGAGATTTTCTTTCCCGAACTCGCATTTATCGACGTTAATAGTGAGTCCGTATTCCGTCAGGCGTTTCAATACTTCGTGCAAGTGTCGTTCATGACTCATCCTATTGGTCGAATATATTAACAAATCGTCTATATAACAGAAGGTGAAGTCATCCAGGCCTCTCAGGACTTGATGCATGAAGCGCTGGAATGTCTGTGCTGAATTTCTCAATCCCATGGTCATAGAATTGAATTTAAATAGTCCAAACGGCGTTGTTACGGCAATTTTGTCTGCGTCTTGTTCGCTCGCCATAGGAATCCAGTAGTAAGCCTTTTTTATATCAATTTTCGAGTATATCTTCGTGCCATTTAGTCTCAGTGTAAAATCTTGAACTCTTGGTATCGGGTATCGATCTGGTGTTGTCATCGCGTTCAGTCTGCGATAATCTCCACATATACGAAGTTGTCCACTCTTTTTCTTTACTATATGAAGAGGATTTGCCCAGGCTCCGTGTGCTAGACTGCAGATTCCCATTTCCATCAGGCGCTCGAATTCCTTCTTTGCTGCGATATACATGTCAGGCGCTAGCGGTCGAGGACGAACGAATACTGGCGGTCCGGTAGTCTCCAAATTATGCGTAACGTTGTGCGGTGGTGGCTTCTTGAGAGACATAGGTCGTTGAATATCTGGATACTGCATCAGTATGTCTCTGTACGGGTGACTGCTGTTGATGACGTGTACTGTAGTAGACTCATCGCTGCAGGTCGAAAGCGTCTTGACTGAGAGCTTTGTCAGCCCGTCAATCAATTTCTGTCCTTTCAGGTCCACCAAAATGTTGTGATGACGTAATAAATCAGCTCCGATGATTGATCTTCTGACGTCGGCGATCGTAAACGTCCAGTTAAAATTACGTCGCAACCCCAGGTTCAGTTGAAGTGTCTTCTCTCCGTACGTTCTAATAGTGCTTCCGTTGGCGGCATACAATTTGAAGCCGCTCGGCGAATGTTTGCTCTTCGTTTTTACTGCCAATACTGATATGTCGGCGCCAGTGTCGATTAAAAAACGTTCACCGCTACAGCGATCTGATATGATTAGGCGGTTATTCAAAATTGCTTCGACATTCGTGCTCGTTGAACTCGTTGACTCTGCTTGTTTATTCGACGTCTTGGCTTGCTTTTTCCACGTACAAGGGGATTCGCATCTTCTTGCCCGATTGCGATATCGCAGGTGAAATCTGCACAACCAGTCTGGGTCGCTAGGCTTCTTGCTGGACTTCGGTCTTGAACCGGAACGGATTTGTGAAGGACGACGATACGTCTGATTTTTCTTCAACTCGGCGATTTTCAGCGTGAGTTCTTCGATCTGCTTCGTTAGAAGATCCATCCAGGCATCTTGATTTTCTGGTCTTGATTCTTGCATCTTCATTTCTTCTTTCGGGGTCACCATTTGTGGGGCTGCTTCTGTTTCTTATTTCAGGGAGAGGAGACAAATAATATTCAAGTAAAGTACTGAACATTTTATTACGAAAATCATCTTAAATATATACAAAATTAATATTGACATTTCACATGGCATGTACGCAGTATTATTCAAAATTGTGACAAGGATGCCGCATGTCTCCGTTTCATTCGCACACTATAAATATATATTTTGGCGCGCGCAGCGGCGACCGTCTTAGTTCGCCAGTCGTCTCCGGCGCGTTGCTGTGAGCGCGCGTGCGATGGACGTATGCTCGTTCCGCAGCTCATTACACACGTAGTGCGTTAGTCACTACAGTCTCATAAATTATTGCATAACATGTATATGTAATGTATGTATGTGTAATGAAGATTTTCTTTGTAATTTATTTGTAATTTTTATAATTATATATTTTTAAACCCTTCATGTGACTATAATTCATCATATCCTTGAATATCTAAAGTGTTCAAACAGTCAGCCTGTATATATTACACAGGGACTTCCTCCCTTTCAACGACTCTACACAGATATCTCCCGAAACAGCCGTATCCTCAGAGCATCTGCGTTTTTGTTCATATTTCCAAAACCGCTACAATGATTTCGATAAAATTTATAATATGGGATTACCTCTGAACTATCTATGGTCTACCAAACAAAAAACCAACCATCTAAATTAATTCACAATTGACGGCGCTATCGCATAACATACATACAAAAACAACGTAGGTAACAGTACGGCTTCATGCCTCAAAGAGGCACCGAGGACGCCCTCTATGACCTGAGCACATCAAAAAAGGAGTTGACAGTAAAAACACCGTTCTCCTAATCTCCCTGGATATATAGGATGCCTTCGACAATGCATGGTGGCCCGTCCTCAAAAATGAATTAGCGAAGAAGAGGTGCCCAACAAACCTTTACGACATCGTAAGCTCTTACCTTAGCGACCGTAAAATCAAAGTCAACTATGCAAGAGCAGTCTATGAGAAGGAAACAACCAAAGGATGCGTTCAAGGGCCCATCTGTGGACCAACCTTTTGGAATGTGATCCTACAGTCATTACTGCGAATGCTAGAAGCCGAGGAAGTATACTGTCAAGCATTCGCGGACGACATCGTTCTCGTGTTTACAGGCAGCCCGAACATCATCGAACAGCAAGCGAGCAGGGCGTTGAGCATGATAGTGAAATAGGGTAAAATTAACAAACTCAACTTTGCAGTGCATAAAACCAATGCAATGCTTTTCACAAAAAAGTTGAAGTACGAACATAGTCATGTCCAGCGTCCGGCTCGATCTGGTGGAGGAAGTCAAACTGCTAAGCCTACTGATCGACCGACGGCTCAACTTTAAAGCACATGTGACCGCTCAATGTAAAAAAGTGGCGAACATTTATAGACAGCTAGCATGTGCAGCTAAAGTGACCTGGGGATAAAATGGCGAAATCACGAGAACTATCTACGTTGTTGTGATGGAACCCATCATCATGTATGCCTCAAGTGTATGGGCGTAAGCGGAAGACTTCGAGGAAAACAAGTCTCACTTGAATGCGATCCAAAGAGGTTCAACCTCAAGACCTGCGAAAACATCATGCAGCCCTATAGGCTAGGAAGTGAAAGCATCTTAAAGGCGAAACTCGAGGAGGCCGAAGCAGCCATTTAGAATAATGTCACTTCCCAGGTCATCAAGAGGACCATGACAGGACAGTATATGGCAGCTTACAGTGCAGAAAATGGCTTCGTGACACTGAACGAGAAAGAGACAGAGCGAGCGGCAATGCCTGTTTATGCGACACCACTAAACGACCCAATTGTAGTTACTGCCCGATGCACCAAGATTATGCTAGACGATAAGATCCTAGAGATGGCCAAGACCATGGAAGGGAACTCAAACGTCAAAGCGGGTTGGGAAAACTGTGAAGTACCGCGAATACAGTGGGTCAACGGAGTTCCAGGATGTGGAAAGACAACATGGGTGATTAGATACTTTTCCGCCGATGTGGACAAGGACGCTATAATCACCACAACAGCAAAGACAAGGCAGCAAAAGATCTAAAATAAAAGCTATCGCACCGTATCGGAAACCTGGTCAAAACCAGAGTCCGATCGCCATGGCTTCTGCTCTGGTAAATTGTTTCGGAAGATAAAGTATCAGTCGCCTTATGGTGGACGAAGCTCTCATGAACCATTTTGGAGCCATTGTGATGGCTTCAAAGCTGGTGTTGGTGATATTTTCCTCATCGGAGACGTCAATCAGTTGTCTTACATCGACAGGGAAAATCTCTTCGAAATGAGGTATCACCACCCGAGCCTGGTCACAAGGATCAGCCAGGAGTTGCTCTGCACACATCGCAACCCAATGGATGTCGCATACGCGCTGAGGGAAATATACTCAGGTATGTACTCCTCAGCGTTCCGTATAAAGTCCCTAGAGCAGAGAAGGTATAAGGGAGCGCAAATACCCAACAACTACCAAACACCTTCTTTTTAGTTCGCACTCAAGAGGAGAAGGAGACCCTGACAAACCAGGGTTATGGGTCAGGCACAGGGTCACGTATCCTTACCATCCATGAAGCTCAGGGGCTGACATTTGTCAATATCTCAGTACAATAATCTTGAAGTCGCGAGTGTATCGGTTCCTTCGAAGTAAGCGCGCTCCATCGTCGACCGCATCGATACAAAAATGTATTTCATATTTTTTTTATGAATGAACTGTTTATTTTATTTTTCATTATAAATCGCGATCAAGTCTAACATGGTATATGAGATAGATATACAGTTTTTGTGCAGCATAGCATAAGCTGCCTAATTTTTCCACTACTGAGACTCGGGGCCTTCTCTTGCAAGAAGAATAATCCACCACGCTGGCCCAATGCTGGTTGGTGGATAACCATGACCTCGAAAGATTCTAGTTACATGTTGGTATCCTCATAATATTTTTCTATTCAATTTTTGTACGTTTAAAAAAATCTAGTATCCTCTATGAGCGGTAAGTATAGATCCCATACAGATATAGTACAGTGAAAATGTAGTTTTTCTTGTTTCTAATTTTATTTCGTTCTCCATTAGCACAACCGCGCTTCTACCGCCTAACTAAATCGGCTATCGCTTTGTTAATGCTGTTTCTATCATTTCAAGCGAAAAGAAAAGAGAGAGAAACATCAAAGCGATGACAATTTTCGTTTGGCGGTAGACCCCCGACGGCCAAATACGGCCACTTTCACATGTATGAACATTGTGTGTGGGATATTTAAACAGTTGGGGTGACCCTTATCACTAAGTAGTAGGTATTAATGTAGTCTACGACTTCTCAGACCTATCGAATAAAGAAAATTGCCATACGTGAATATAAATTATGAACACCATCGCAATACTTATATTGAGAAATTAACTATTTAAAAAGTTTGTGGTAGAAGAATAAAAAATTAGGGCTGTATGTATTTTTAATGCCAAATCTTAACAAAATAAAAATAGAACTTTTTGTCGAAAATATAAATAAAAAATGTTTTGGTGGACCACTCTTACCACTTATAATGGGTATAAAAAGTAGCTCACAATCAATTCTCATATCTATCCGAAGTACATATAAAGTTTCATAAAAATCGGTCCAGCTGTTTCGGAGGAGTTTCCCGACTAACACTGTGATACGAGAATATAAGATATGACTTCAATTGTTTTATGATATTTTGTTTTTAAGGATGGCACAGTTAGAATAGTCAATGACGACGATCCGGTGAAATTAATAGGCCCAGAAAGTTATTGCGCAGATTTAATATACGATGAAGGGAAAAATGAAAGAGGAATTATTTTCTTCGCCCGGAAACAAGAAACGACGGATGAGAAATCGAAACGCATCTTTGATGGCGTAGGTATGTATTATTTATTAATTTATAAATTTTAAGCTATTGGGTGTAGATCTCCTTTCCATCGTACCATTGTGTTCTACCCTAAGCACATCTATTACATATAGGTAACCCTCACGATGGACGTAATGTAGTCGACTCATCTGTCTGGCGCATGGTGGTCGAACAACGGAACTAGATCGGTTACCACTCCACTCAGTCAGAAATTATTTCCATCTAATATTGTCACGCCACGTATCATGCCCGGCGCCAGTTGATGGAGTCTCATAGGCTACTATTGTAAGTTGTAACCAACATTAGCGACTGTCATCACATGTCTGAATTCCGTATTGCAGATACGATAGACGAGTCCTAACTTTTGCTTAGCTTGGAACGCTCTATTGCCCTTAAATTACCGTTTTTGTTATTTTAGCGTTGGTGATATCTTCGGCATTCTTAGTTCCAGTGCTGGTGACTTATTCTGTGTTGCCTGAGCGCCGAAATTTATCAGGAATGTTGTTCATGGCTTATGTTTCGTCTCAGCTGTCTGCCATCATGTTACAAGTCGTCCGAGTCTTTTTCTCGCAATATATTATTACGCATTGTGCAATCGTTGGTAAGTATCTTTAAGTACCATGCAATCCATTCTATTTTTGTTGTGAAAAGGGACCAATGGGATGTTGCGAAAAGATTTATATTATTGTATGTTTTCAACGAATAAACCCAAAAATGATTAGACTGATTACAAAAATCCTGTCACAACTATTTCTACATTATTCCTGAGTGACATAGGGTGTTATAGTTGGGAAGCCCTTTCAAACATATTTTTCATCCCACCAGCTCGGAAAGAGTACTTTTGCTCCTCGATATCAGGGCGTAAAAGTCGTTTTTACCCTCTAGAGGTTAAAGTAAATTTGAATTTAGAACATCGTGTGTACTGAGGTTTTGAATTCAAAACATAATTTAACCTATTTATTTCTACCTCCTTGGTGCCGAATTCATCATACATTTATTTTTAATTTGTTAAAAACTCATACTCGGAACCTCTTTGGTGTACTTTTTTTTAAATGCTTTGCGCGCAATTTTCTTTTCATATATGGAGGATAGAGGTAAAGAATGTTATTTCAAATGGCAAAACATTTTGAAATGCTATTAATGAATCAATTGTAATCGAATTGAAGTATGCCGAGTTAAATAAATAAATATTATTAACTACTAAAATAGTAACTAATAGATAATTTCAACTACTTGTGCAGTACAACATTATGTAGTAAATATAACATCAAATAAATAATTACTATTTTGAGAAAACATGTAGGTACAATATATTTTGAAGTCAAAACTTCTTTTGGCGCGCCAAAGACACATTTTTCGTGGACTGTCAATTTAATTCTAGCGTCACGCTCGGGAATGATATGAAATCTTCGGGTAAATTCGGGACCATAGCCAATGGCCATCTAGAAATGCCTCAGCCTTTCCCATTGGCCATTGAAAAATGTGTAAGCATTTCTAGATGGCCATGCTCATAGCCACGCCCTCCGGTTTCACACGCGTAGTTTCCAAAGTAAAAATCAAATTCTGAGTTATAAGTTACCACTTCTATAGGCAGTGCCTATGACTGCCAATATTTTTCTTTCATGAATTCTGAATAGTACGTTTATTAATTTCCTTTAAAATGTACCCTAATGCAAATTTAGCGCTACTATAATTTAATGCATTTGGGCGGACACTTTTTCATGTACACATGAAACTCCTTACATCAATCGGTCAACTCTCCATATTTTCACGTCATATTGTTATTGTTAAAACCATGGCTAAATAAACTTAAGTTTAAAACTTATAAAATTGAATACAAGTGAAAAACCGAAATACCATAATAATAAGTGATTCTAGCGACCAAGAAGTTTATTTAACGCCAACAGAATCTACTGAAACTGAAAATACGCAAAGCGTTTAGTAATTTCCTCGCTAGGGGGGGATGAAAAATTACGTGTTACACTCGAGTGCAAAGATTTTTCACCTTGTGCCCTTTTGATTCCCTTGCTACGCTCAGGATTCTAATTTTTGAATCCCTCGCTACGCTCGTGATTCAACTTTAGAATCCTTCGCTTGCTCGGTCATCAAAATTGAGCACGCGGTTAAAAAGCCACTTTGCACTCTTGTACAACAAATAACTATTTATTTAGTCTGTATTTAATACCTAATGCAAAAAGCAAACATGAAACCAAGATTTCTCATTTTTCAGCCGTACCATTCTACTTCTCTTACTTATCGTATTTCTTCTGGCTCAACATTATGTCATTCGATATATGGTGGACTTTCAGGTAAGGTTTTACGCATTGATAATGATACAATTACGTTTCGTCATTCTGTGGAATTAGGTTAAAGTAAGTATTTCAAGAGCTTTTTGTAAATTTTTGTAGTTGTAGGACTCTTAGCAGAGTCCACCTGGGGAAGTACCACACCTTTGTCAGTTATTCTACCGCCAAGCAGTAATATGCAAACATTACGGTATTTCGGTTTGAAGGGTAATGTTTCCAGTGAAATTACAGGGCTTAGAGATATAACATCTTAGATCTCTGGGTGACGAGCACAGTGCAGTGCTAGGTAATGATTTGGACTCTTCATGTTCCAATAGCTGAGTGTCACTGTGCTGTTATATGGCAGGCATGTTGTTTACCATCAGGCAAATGTCCTGCTCGTCTCGTCACTCCATATTTAAAAAAAAAAAAGGTATTTGAGGCAAGCTAAAAACTTGTCACAAATCATTTTTTGGATGGAAAAATGCTTTTACACGGCCTCCACCGTGTAGGAATACACGATACAGGGAGTGTGTCAGACTCGATACCTCTATAAGTACCCCTACCAACTAAAACTCCCACAGGATTCTCCGGTGTGGTATGGGGTTAGAATCAAGGGGTTACATCTCGCACTTACACTAACGAACATGACCCACCGTCGCCCATAGGAGTATTTACACGAAAAATCCGGTCATATTTATTTAGAGGTTTAAAATAAAAATAAAACTACTATTCTTGCTTTTTGATAGTGCTTATAAATTAAAAATACAATTGTCATTATAAACACATGTAATTGAATTTATCTGAATTCTCCTGTGTATTTTCGTGGCCCTTTTTCCTTCCTTGATGATGATGATGATTTCCTTGTTTGACGACAAAGGCAAAGGTGGCGGTACCTCAAAATAAACCACAAAATAATTTAAATTAGTAATTGATCACTTGTAACCCTATTAGTAACCTATAAAGTATCAAAAACAAAATGGCGCACATAGGCGCACGATGTTTCTTTATTAGGGTTCCGTACGCAAAGGGTAAAAACGGAACCCTATTATAACTGAAACTTGGCTGGTTGTCCGTCCGTCCGTCTCTCACCAGGCTGTATTTCAAGAACGGTGATAGCTAGACAGTTGAAATTTGCACAGATGATGTATTTCTATTGCCGCAATAACAACAAATCCTAAAAATAAAATTAAAACAATAATTAAGGGAGGCTCCCATACAACAAACTTGATTTTTTACCGTTTCTTGGGCGATTAGTCCATCCCAAGCAAACTAGATAGCACCACTAGTAAAATAAAACGTGAAATTGATATCATCCCTTATCAATATCACGTATTCGTCGTACATATTCGTCGTCAGAATCATGAGGCAAAAATCAAAATTTTAAAAAACTTTTTGGATGAAAGACTGTCTGCGGACGTATACGGAATTCCGAATAAATGCACTGAGGTTTTCGCCATTTATTTATTAATGGTACGGAACCCTTCGTTCGGGATTCCCACTCGCACTTGGCCGGTTTTATTATTTACTAAAGGAACTACTATTATACGAAAAAATAATGCCTTGACAAGGTTTGACAATTAAACAAAAACACTATTGGATGAATCAAATCGAATGAGAATGAGTATCGCAGATTTGCTAGGAGCTTTATTTCTATTTAGTACGTTTTTGAACTTATTGACTAGACCATTTTGCCGAAATAAGATTAACGGAAGTTTTTACTTCATTAATAAAGGACAAAATAGTGTCGCACTTTTCGTCTTCTGCAGAAAGCTGCAAGCAAGCTCATTTCGGACTTTGTGATGTCATCGTCCCATATTTGCTTATGGCGATAAGTTATTTTGCTGAATGATGATAAAAAATTGCAATTTATTAAAGTCGTGTGCACGTCTTCCTTGTACAGAGGTCCGAAGGAGAAGCTCAGTATTATTTTAAAAATAACTTTAGTCTATGTAAATACGTTCCCAAAATAATAATAAATCGTATTCGTGTGGTCTTTTTTTCTTTACGTTTTCTGAGAACATATTAATAGTCATAGCAATGTGTATTTTTTTACATTATCAGAACGAAGAGATTTCGATGATCATAAAGCTTACCAACTTTATTGAAAAAGCTTATATTTTGTCGTGAGGTTGTTTGATTGAAAATTGGAGTTCTTTTTCAAAATTAAGTTTATTAAGCTGATATTAAGCTGAAACAAGCCGCAGATTATTTGCGTCAGGAGGATCTTTACGTAGATTGCGTAATTTTCTGCCAACTACTACTAAGATTGCGCTTGCACAATCACTATTACTTCCTATTTTAGATTATGCTGATGTCTGCTACCTTGATCTCACAGAAGAGCAGCTATCTAAACTTGAGCGCCTTCAAAATTACTGCATCAGATTCATATTTGGCTTGCGTAAATATGATCATATTTCTAACTATCGCACTAAGCTCAAGTGGCTGCCAATTCGTCGTCGCCGGGATGCTCACATACTCTCCCTTCTATACAATGTCCTTTTCCTTCCCTTGTCTCCTCATTATCTGCAAGAACGTTTTCAATTTCGCCACTCTCTTCTCCCTAGATTGCTGAGAACTGCGGATAGCCTTACGCTTGATATCCCTCAACATAGTACATCTTTTTACTCATCCTCTTTTACTGTGAGGGCTATCAAGTTGTGGAATGAGCTACCGTTAGAAATAAAAAGTGCCCAGTCGCTGGATGTTTTCAGGCTTCGGGTTAAAGAGTTATATTTAAAATCTTAGTTACTGTTACTACTATGAATAGGTATCTATCCTTTAGTTGTGAAGTTCTGGTACTTATTTATTATCTTAAATATGAGTAGGTTTACTTATGTAATATTTCAGCGGTGTTTTATGTATTTACTTTCATTCTATTTAAATTGATGTGTATATATTTTGTATGTATTCTTAGTGTAAGTAAAATATTTTAAGCATAGTTGTTATAGTTTGTTGTCTATTTATTATATTAATTTACCTAAAATATTAAGAGCCGCGTTATTGTATTTATTCCTATCCGTGCACGGTTGCCTGGAAGAGATTGCTCTGAGCAATAAGGCCGCCATTTAAAATGTCAAGCTTGTGTTCTTTGTTTCTTTTGTAATTTTTATTTTGTGGCTTTTAATAAAGAGTTTTCTTATCTTATCTTATCTTATCTTTATTTAAGGTAAAAAAATTACAGTGTATTTTAGATATAACAAGGCAAGCTGTTACTAATTTTTTTGAAGTCGGTTTTATTGAAGTCGATTAAAAATTCTATACTTTTTTAGATACGTATTATTGTAATAAATTGATACTGAAGTATATTTTTGTTCTACAATGTAGGGAGTTGTAAGTCTAAGTGTAGAATAAATTAGTCTCATTTAGTATGTAGGTAGAAGAATATTCAATGAAGTATGTTTTCAGAAATACATTTCATTATTATAATGAGACATAATAAAAATGGGACAAATGGTATTTCAGATGAAATAAATTGTATCCATATCCTCTACTGTATTATTATAAATATATATATATAGATATATATATATTCTAAATAGTCTATTTCTTAATACTGTTTCTATATTATGAGCAATCGAAACCAAACAAAATGTTGTTCAATAATAAATAAATTAATAACAACAAAAACATTTGACCTTGCTTCATGTTTGGGCAATTTAAAAAAAGTGGCCAATTGCAAGTTAGACTCGCCCATAAAGGGTTCCGTTGCAGCAAGTAACATAATATACATATTACACATAGTTCTTGTAGTTTGTTGTAACTTTGATCGAAGTTTCAATAATAAGTGTATTTATGACGTACTAAAAAAAACTACTCATCAGATCGAGTTCAAACCAATTTTGGTTGGTAGTTTACATAGTTATTTACATCATATATTTTTTTTAGATTTTTCGTTCTCTTACTTTAGAAGTTAGAGGGGGGGGGGACACATTTTACCTCTTTGGAAGTGTCTCTCGCGCAAATTATTCAGTGTATGAAAAAAAAAATTTTGAGTTTAAGTTCTCAGTCTGGGGGGGCAACCCTAATTTATATATTTTTTTAATATTATTGTTCAAAGCTTAATGCATCTGCTTACCAAGTTTCAACAGTGTAGTTCTCGTAGTTTCGGCAAAAAGTGGCTGTGACATACGGACGGACAGACAGACAGACAGACATGACGAATCTATAAGGGTTCCGTTTTTACGTTTTACGGAACCCTAAAAAGATAAATCACTATAAGATTTCGGTTTCTGGCCATTTCAGCCATTCACAATTTAAAGTGCAGCAATATCATTTTTGCGCGCGCTCGGCGTTCATTCAAACGTCAACTCGGGCAAACGGCTGGCAGCCCTGTGATCTTGTAACTGCCGGGAAGCATGGAACGAGTAGGTATAAGACTCGCGCCATTATGTGAGTGACGGAGCCCTGGCCTAAAAGTATCAAAAAGTATCATCTATACATTAACAGTACGATACAATATGAAATGGGAGAAACTTAACGGAACGGAGCGCAATGAAACGGAACGTAACGAACTGGACCAGCGTGATATGGATCGTTAAAGAATGGAAAGGATAATTCTGGAGTTTAGATAATAGTTCAGTTCATAAGTAATTTATTTTCGTAACATTAGGTACATCTTTATTTACACCCGCGTAGTTCCCATTCCTGTTATTTTCCCACACTTATAAGTAGCCTATGTGTCATGCCAGACTGTAATCTGACTGTGTTCCAAATTTTAACATTTAAGAACCAATAAACATTTAAACTTTGATATACAAACTAAAGTATGTAGCAGTAAAGCAGGGTTTTAAAATTAACTAATATTAATAAAAAATAACAGACAGAAGCATGTGCGATTGTGACAATGTATTATTTACCCAATTACAGAGGAATAAGGCTCAGGCGAATTCATCGAAAAGGAATAATGGTCAAGTTTGGATGGTACAGCTTGTACGCATGGGGCTCTCCTCTAGGTATCGTAATTACAGCGATTATTATTAGTTACAAGAAGCCTGAAATTGGACCATACTTTTCCAAGTGTATGAATGACGGTGAGTTTCTATATCTTTATTGAGAATACTTATGACCTTAACTCTTAAAGAGCTTTAACTCTACTTGTGTGATAAGAACGTCTAGGCTGTGGAAAGCGTTGCCTGAAAGGGTTTACCTCTCATTAAGCTAGGCCCAGAGGCATCGCCCTAATCAGAGACTGTCTCAAAGGCCAATACATAAATAATGACCTAAATCAGGGGTGACCAACCGGTCGATCGCGATCGACTGGCGATCTTAGCAAGGCAAACAATATATATATGTAGAACAATTTGCCAAACGTATGATAAAAAAAATGCAGTTGGTGGAATTCATGAGTTTGATGATTCCCTTGATCGTAGTAATATCTATAAACTGATTATCTATCTACTACCTGTTAGACTTGACTGGCACCGACTTCAAATAGATGGGTGGGAAGGCCTAATAATAATCATATTAATTTATTTTCGCTTTTGAGTGCATATTTACTGCTTATTTTTTTTTTGTAACGTATTTTACCCTATTTATAAAGTGTACGCTATACAACATCGTATTATTTAACAGTTTTATGCCGTTTGTGCTGATTGGAGATTTTTTATCTCGTCTACTGGTAACATATAATTTTGAGCTATAAAACCGCCACTTGGAACTTTATCTGTCTGATATAATTATTAATTCAACGGGTAACTCACGAATGATAAATATGGTCGGTCTAGTACAAATCAACTAAAAACTTAACTTAGCCGCCGGAATTGGTCAAAACTTGAGTCACACTGGACTGATCATATCACACGTGAGTTACCCGTTGACTAAATTAAATATGAGACTACAGGCCAGTGAACAAAATTTACGTAGTAAATGAACCACCAGGAGACCTATGTAGGATGATAGAAGGGTATAAAGTAATAAGATTAAGCACTATGCCGTCACTTGTAAGCTGTCCAACTGAGTACAGATTTGCTCCTTGTCGCATGATTTTTGTACGGCATTGCGAAATAATGGGTTAGGAGAGGTATTGATACTGTATGGAACCAATGCCGTACATAATCAAATGCCCAAATTTAATCTGTAAATCGTCGGAAAATCACGAATTTTTCCGACAAACTAATAATTAAAAACTTAGAAATTAAAATTTTTATAGTTTCAATACCTCTTCTAATCTATTATTCTACAACGTTGTATAAAAATCATGCGACAAGGAGAAATTATCGAGGGTTGTAACCCGCCCTATTCGACTGTACTCAGTTGGACAGCTTACAAGTGACGGCATAGTGCTGAATCTTATTACTTTATACCCTTCTATCATCCTACATAGGTCTCCTGGTGGTTCATTTACTACGTAATTTTTGTTCACGGGCCTGTAGTCTATATGTGTTACCAAGTAATTTTCATATTACTATTATCATCACCTGTCGTAGTTATTTTTTGTGAGTTAAAACAATTTGTTATCTATATATTTGTATTTACGACTACAGAATGGGTAAAAAGGTGGTATATGTACGGCCCGACTGGATTTTTGACTGTCATCAACATCGTGCTATTCATAATGACTGTTTACAACATTTGGTTAATCAAGATCACACTAAACAGGCACAAAGATAGCAGCAGAACCACCATAATGCAAAACGAAAACAGGTAATTAATTTACTATCAAAATTTCACTGGTGTACACTACTTCTGTCCAGATAACGATATCTAACCTGCATAATAAGAACTAAATCTATACCTACTGTAATGTTCAATGAGAAAGAGAACCCCAATGTTGTGTTAGTATGAACTAACACAAATTGGGGTTCTTGGTAATCAACCTGCATCCTTTCAATAGCATCTTAAGTGTATAAAATACTAGAAGCGCCCGCGGTGTTACCCGCGAAGTTCCCGTTCCCGTTGTTTTTCCGGGATGAAAAGCCTATGTGTTCTTCCAGACTATAATCTATATGTGATCCAAATTTCAGCCTGATCCGTTCATACCTTAGGACGTGATTGAGCAACAAACATCCAAACATCCATACATTCACATTTATAATATTAATAGGATGTCCAATTTTGCTTTACTGTTTTTAAAACTTATATTTTTTCCATACAAAAGAAAGGTGTATGTGCCTGGTCTAATTATATCTTTGTCAAGAGCCAAAATAAGTAGAACCGCATTATACCTCGCCACTAGCGATTCTAGGGCTCAAGTAGATTGGTATTTGTAAACCACTCACGCTACACACAGAGACGCAATTTGTTAACAATTTCAAAGTGCTCAGGGCACAATCATTGATTTATATCCATGGCTCACATACTTCGTAGAAGATTCGTACATTACACAATTTACTCGAAAAAGTAAAAAAAATCTAAACACTGAGACACTCTAAATTTCATAATTACATAATCACGTCGATCAGATAAAGGTAACCGAATTTTAGGTTTTTGTTGATATTTCAAAAACCATTTCACTGATTTCAAAACAAAATATTTGGGACCACCTCGGAACTATCCTAGTTCCATTATGAGACTCACGGAAAATTACCCACAAATCGTGCCAGCACAACGGCTAGAAGTAGCGACCGGTTACTGTATCCGATCACCACCACCGGGCAAAACAACTACGATTATCAGTGACCACTACTAGGAACAACTGTGTCCGACCAATACTGCTACTTATTATAATAGTCCAGGACCGAAGCCTTCAAAAATGGTAAAAAATTAATGCCAAATTACAGTAGGATGAAACCCATTAGAAAAGGAGGGGAATATGATAAAAAATAAAGGAAAATAAATTACGGTCGATCCGAGTTCGGGAAGTGGGAGGGGTGAGTTTTTAAGGGTAAAAAATGGTTTATCAAGATAAACCATTTTTTATATCCGGCAAAACTACAAGTCCCATGGAAAAAAAATGAACAGCAAAGTTGTAGGAAACAAAATGATCTACAACTTTTGTCTGTACAATTTTTCACATAACCTCAAAATTTAGGTAAAAAATTCAAATATTTATTTATTCGAATTCGAAACTATTAATTGAAAAAGTAAATTTCTCACAATTCTCTTAGAGTACTCAGCCTGCATGTATATTTTTGAAAACGATTTTGTACACTGCTCTGTATCTCGAATACTGGCTAACGGTTTTTACAGCTGCTACGAAATAGCAGGTATGTAGAAAGGCCCAGACCCTCCTAGGTCCGTCCCCACTTCTCTATGCTTCTTAACACCTTACAATGGGCTAAAATTTACCGTAGGTATATTAATTATCTTAAAACAGCAATAAATAGGACTGACCTCGTGGCTTAGTGGGTAGTAACTCTGCTTGCGAAGGTCGTGGGTTCGATTCCCACCCAGTGCAAATATTTGTGTGTTGAATTCAAATGTTTGCACTGTGTCTAGCTAGCTGTTTCTATGTAAAATAAGTATGTATTTAAAACTATACAAGTATTATATCAGCTATTTGGCCGCCATATTACAAGTTTTGCTTAGTTTGGGGTGAAATGGTGTTGTGTGTGAATTGTCCACCAATATTTATTATTATTCTCTACAAATATTATTTAAAGAAGAAACTTTTTCAAAATATTGTAGATGTCTTATTAAATATTAACTTCATTAATTTATTCGTTTGTTAATTATAGTAGTATATTTCAATTTGCAATTTTTCCGTTTATCAATGTAACATGCAATTTTACGTTTTCTGAGTAATTAAAGTGTAAATTTTAATAAATAGCTCAAAATTGTACATTGTGATTAAAACAACTTTTTTTATTTATTTTTTTGCATTTTCTGAGAACATTTACTAGAATAGTATATTTTTTTACGCCATCAGAAAGTAGAGATAAAAACTCACCCCTCCCACTTCCCGAACTCGGATCGACCGTAATTTATTTTTCCTTTAATTTTTATCATATTCCCCTCCTTTTCTAATGGGTATCATCTTACTGTAAATTTTTTTCCTTTCAAAAATTATCGACCCTGGTCTATACGTACTATACATATTTACGATTGTATACTAATTATATCAGCTATCTGGCTCCCATCATAATAAATAAATAAAAATGAAAAAAATATTCTAAAAACACCACATTAGTTGAGAGACTAACACAGAGTTTAATTTTGATCGTTTTGACTTTTCAGAAAAAATCTATTATTAACAACTTTTTTTTCTCCAGGTTAGGCTTATTGGTCAAAATGTCAATGCTGATGGGAATATCTTGGTTGCTAGAGCTTATCACCGTGATTTACCCCAAGGACCTGCCATTGTGGGCGTTCATACTAGTTAATTCGTATAATGCTTTTATTGGCGTCGTCATTTTCCTATTATTTATTGTCAATAAGGATACCTTGAAGTTGATATGCCAACGGTAAGTTTTTTTTCCATAGAGAGAGCCTGACTGTACCAATGTACCTAGAACAAGAACAGAATGTAATCGATTAATTATTATATGACACTGTTTTACCTATTGAAACACCGTTAGATAACAATATATCTAGCAAGATCGTAATCTGTAGAAATATTGTTAGCATCACATCCTGTTTATAATTAACTAGCTGAACCGTGCGCGCGTTGCTACGCCATCTATCGAAAATTGGTCATACCAATTCAAAATTCAAACAAATTCGGTTACCTTAGGTTCTAATGACGTAACCGTTAAAAGATGCTGTCACGCAACGAAAGCTCTCAAAAAAGCAATATTTTTCCTCGTTTTTGTTACAGTTTTCATTCATGCTCCGCTCTTATTGATAGTAGCGTAATGTTAAATAGCCAATAGCCTTCCTCTATAAATGGATTATCTAATAGAGAAAACATATAACAAAGAGGGCCTCATAACAAAGCTCAAAGTCACACAGCGAGTTATGTAGAGAGCTATGCTCGGAGTCTCTTTGCGCGACAGAATCCGTAATGAAGATATTCGCAAAAGAACGAAAGTGGCCGACATAGCTCAAAGGGTAAGCAAGCTGAAGTAGCAATGGGCAGGCCACATCGCTCGCAGAACTGACAACCGATGGGGAAGAAAGGTTCTCGAGTGGCGACCACGAACCGGAAGACGCAGTGTTGGACGGCCTCCCACTAGATGGACAGATGACCTCACAAAGGTCGCTCGAAACCGCTGGTTGGAAGTTGCGCGGGCCCGTTCGTTGTGGAAATCTAGGGGAGGCCTTTGTTCAGCAGTGGACGTCTTGCGGCTGATGATGATGATGAAAAGAGAAAGAATCTTATTATTCGGACCAGTAAATCCCGAGATCCTGGCGTTCAAACAAACAAACAAACTCTTCAGCTTTATAATATTAGTATAGATTTAATGCATCGGTATACAATACAATACAAAACACTTTATTGGCACCATAAACAAAGTTGACAACAAGTAACACATATAATAACAAAACAAAATGGGCACAAAGGCGATCTATGGCTAAAAACGATCTAAATGCAACTAACGAAATAAATAAATACACATACTAATTTTATGATATATGAATGACTAGCTTTTACCCGCGACTTCGTCCGCGCAAAATAAATATCAAGGTAACTGAGGCATTCCTTACATGTACACCCATACTAATTTACATTTACTGAAAACAGCTTACATATCATATTAAAGCATTTTTATTCAATTTCATCAAAGTCAACTCAGCTTTAAAGTATAACCGACAAACAAACAGAGTTACTTTCACATTTATATTATCAAATAGTATGGATTTCTAGAGGCTAGTTCCAAAATTTTACGGTTTTATCTTCAACGGTTTAACTTCCACGTAAACTTTAATCCCTCATTTCCACCCCTTCAACTCTTTTTTCCGTGATAAAAAGTAGCCCTTGTCCTTTCCTGAGTCTAGTTTATCTGTGAAACAAATCGCATTAAAATCGGTTCAGTGGTTTAGACGTTAAAGCGCAACAGACAGACAAGAGTTACTTTCATATTTTAAATATTAGAATGGATATCAAGTTTTTTGGTTGCAAATTTTGTTAGTTTTATCTTCAACAATGAACAATTACGAACTTCTATGTTTACTTTCATCCCTCATTTCAACCCCTATTTTATACCTGTACAGTTCGAAATTACAAAATTGCTAAAACAAACATTTATTTTCTTCGCGTCAAGTGCCTAGCTACCAAGTTTCGTGGTTTTACAAGCTTACATACGTGCCGCCATAAACAGTTCGTGCCGCGTCCTAGTGAGGAATTCCGATAGTGTCAGCTTAGAACCCTTTAAGCTGGTTTTGGCATACCATATCTTGCCACGAAGTATCTTCTATATATATACTTCTTTTGATTACATCAAAAGAAGTGAAACCGTCAAATTGTGAAACGGTATTCAACGAAACGCATCTCGCGCGTTGATTGCGCTGATCGCGATACTCTATCAATGAGTCAATGACACTATCTCTCTAATCCTCTGGCAATAATTGTTTGCAGTCGACCAGTGATTTAATTTCAAGGACACGTTTTGAAGGCATCATTATAAAATACTAGCGGCCCGTTAGTTACGGCTGCACTGAAGCCTTATTAATGACAGTATCCGAGTGCAGCTACTTCACTCGGATACTGTCACATAAAGACCATTAATAGGCGCTCCCAGACCGCAAGCCTCCTCTTAAGTTGAGCTTCGTATTACAGCAACGACTGAACAGAAAATATAACATGTATGTTTACAATAGTTAAATAAACATCTTATTAATTTTTGTCGTTGTGTTTCCAGTTTCCAGATTCCATGTCGTTTCATTGAAGACAACAAATATTGTCCCAACTCATCCTTGAAGTCTATTATCAAGTCTTCGAGATCAAACAGAGGATCATATCACAAAACAGCAACGACCGATGAATCTGCCCAGGAAATCGAAGATGTAGAAACAAATCCAAATCCATCAGAAAATCCGTGTTAACTCATTAAAAATGTATCAATAATTAAAACCCGAGGCCGACGTTTAAAGATGGGTATTGTTACCTTGACGTGTTTGTTTAAAGATGGGTATTGTTACCTTGACGTGTTTGTTTTGTCTAAATAAATATGGTATCAAAGCTTCGAAACGATTTGATTGATTTTGAGGTGGTTACATATTACACATACATATACACGATAATAAAATGTTAAACTCCCCTTTTTAGTACATCTTTTAATTAATCCATTTTAGTATCCAGTAATATAATGAATGATGTAATAATAGAGTAACGATTTTGTGTTTAACAATAAGGTAACTGTTCTATTCCTGCACAGAAAACAGTATCTAAGCACTCGGACCTCAAGATACAAGCTATATGCTTAGTTTGGGGTCCACCGATCATTATTGTACCACCCATACGATCGGACTATGTATATGTTATAAGTTGGATTTCTAAATTTTCATAATGTATGTGTTAGTTAATCTGTGTGTCAAATAAATTTTAATTTTCATTGTAAGTTCAAACCCTACCGTAGGATAGGATTTCCAAATATTTTGTTCAAAAAAGATATAATTTGTAGACATCACTTGGTCGCGTGGTGGATTGTAGCGTACACTCTTATCGTATGAGAATAGACTTCGAGTTCCATCAGTCTGAGCATAACATTCGTACCTATCCAAGATTCGCAGCACATCGGTCTACGTTACGTAGACTGATGTGCTATGAATGTTATGATGTGTCCTTAATCCCTAATCCCTACGTTTTCACGTGTAACTTTCACGTCTGTCTGTATATCTGTTTGTCTGTATCTTTAGTGTCAGAGCTTTTCAAGTCACAAACAGAACAAACAGTATTCTTAAGTATAAAAATGCACATAAGCAGTCGACTTTGCCTCAAATATAGCTTGACTGCACTACCGACTAAATTTCTCCTCCAAAAGAGTCGGATTCCGTAATACTTTGCGTAATACGTAAAAAAAGAACCCTTATAGAATCGACATGTCTGTTTATCCATCTGTATGTCAAAGCCAAAACTATAGGAACTATGCCGTTAAAACTTGGTAAGTAGATGTATTCTGCGAACCTCATTATAGTCTAGTCAACAAGTTCAAAAACGTATTAAATAGAAACAAAGCTCGTAGAAGCATATTTGCTACCTCATTCGATTCGAAATGACGTCTTATAAATGTTTTTAAGGGTTTATCACACTAAGGCCTTGCAACCAAAAAATTGCGATTGTCATTAACAATAACTCTTTTACAGTATTAAACAACAATTTAAAAATTAGGAAAAATCATAGTGTAATCTCGATACATAAACATACAAAATACATACAAAAACCTCGGTAAAAAAAATATATTATGTATGTCGATTTTTCAGAAATTTTTAACAATTTTTTTAACCAATCTTTTTCCGGTATCTGTTTTTATAAATTACGACATAAAAGGTTTAATAATGATTGGTATAAACATTTTTCGCTTCATGGAGCTCTTTTTACCCGACTGCGCGACGCAAAGGAGTGGTAATGTGTTTAACAGTCTATGTATGTATGTATGTATGTATGTATGTTTGTATGTTCCTTTGAAGCACTATACAGACCAAGCGCCTGGGCCGATTTTTATGATTCACACGTCAATCGATTCCTCTTAATCTGGCGAGTGACACTAAAGACATGACATTAGTGTAAATCCAATATGGCGGTTACCGGACGCCATATTGTCCAAATAAAAAAAATGAAAATCACCAAACTATATCAAGAGGGGTATCGTTGAATAGGTATTTAAAAATAATGTTTAGCTTTCTTTCAATGTTTTTCGATTTGACTGACTGTTTAGGATGTATATCGATTTAAAGTTGAGTAACAACCATTCTCACATTTAAAGGTTTTTAGGTAGCAGAAAACTTCGTATAACTAACTGTACGCGTGAATGTGGATGGACATTATATACTAATGTATCTAGTAGGCATCGATATAAATCAATAGATGTGCCCTGAGCACCTTGAAATTGGTAATAAACTGCGTCTCTGTATGTATCGTAAGTTTAGTGGTTTACAAACAACCAATCTACTTGACCCCTATAATCGCTAGCGGCGAGATTTGCTGTGGTTTTACTTATTTTGGTTGTCGACAACGAATAATGATAGGTAAAAACGTTCGGCGTCCACCGCGTTCTGCAACCGACTAGAACGGAAAGAGTGAGCTCACTCTTCCCAACGTTGACATGATTGCGTGCGCCGTGAAGTTTGAGAGGCCCATCTTGGGTTCTACGATCTATGCTAGTAGGTATATTGGGCTACCTTTTTTTCGTACGTGCAGGAAATATATTTAAGCATACCCTACTGCCCCGCCCGGGGGGTTTACCGCCTAACGAAAAACGCTTTGACGCTTTGACATTGCCGTCTCTTTCATTTCAAGCGAGAAGAAAAGAGACAGCAACTTCAAAGCGTCAAAGCGTTTTTCGTTAGACGGTAGAGGTGCCGGAGACACAGCCGGGTTATGTTGCACTCTATATCATGTATGGATATGGTGCCCCTATCTACTAATAAACCTCCATGGGGTTTCAACTCTGCCGCTGATAGTGGGAACACGGAACCGCTCTCAGATTGCTCCGCCTCGGTCGCCCATCTCCACTTCAAACGATTTAGTACTCAACGTCAATCGAAAACCTATACTAACACAAAACTATATTTATGAATTACATGCAGTAGAAAAACCTACATATTATATCAGTAGAAACGAAGACATTTGGTCAGCAACCAAAAGATGCATAATATTATGTTGAGCATATTAACATTCATAACATTGTTCATAACTAAAAAGTATAAAATAAAAAAATATAATTTAAAAACTCAAAAACCCGACTGCGTCAAAAGTGAACCAAACTACGTACTCGCATACTAAAAAAACTGAAAAGAATAAAACAAGCACTTAGATTTCTGGTAGTCTAGAATTCTATAATATGTTATTGTATTAATACTACTGAAATATATACAATATTTTTTAATAAAAGAACATTACAACTGAACAGTCGGGATCCATTGAACAATTACATTGTATATCGAATAATAATGGATCCCGACTCTTCAGTTGTAATGTTCTTTTATTAGAACATATTGTATATATTTCAATAGTATTAATACAATAACATATTATAGAATTCTAGACCACCAGAAATCTAAGTGCTTGTTTTATTCTTTTCAGTTTTTTTAGTATGCGAGTACGTAGTTTGGTTCACTTTTGACGCAGTCGGGTTTTTGAGTTTTTAAATTATATTTTTTTATCATTGAAGTATTTCATAAAATAATACAAAAAAAATATTTAAGTTTATTATTTTGGTAGTTATGATTTTTTTATATTAACAAAATATGACATTTACAAAAATTGGTATCATAAATATTGTTCTTAGTAATATCTTACTATTACTTTTTTTGCATCCAATATATTTATGTAAGTGTTAACTTGGTATAACTATAATACTCGGAATTTTAATTCGATTCCAGATTTGACATTAGCTACTGTCATTTTGTTAAATAATGATACCACATATAATAGTGTATATATAGTACCACATATAGTAGTGATGTAGCGAAGTTTCAAAGATAAAATTGATGAATTTACATGCTCTGCCATATAACTTTTTTATTTATAGTTCTACGACAGAAAGTTACTGGACCAAAGTTGTAGAGAATTTAATTTGCAACAAAAAATGTTAAAAAATTTTTTTATCAACTAAATAGTTTAAGAGATATACCGTAGAAACCATTTCAACCCCTATTTTCAAGATGGCGGCCGTGGGACATGGGTTGCGACCCCACAAACTTGGTTTTAGCATTACACGGAACCCCTCTACACATCAAAAAAATAAAATTGCGTCCGTTAGAAAACGCAACCCCAAATGTAACTTTTCAATTGGTCTAAGATCCCGCTATACAACGACCTTCACCGAGATGTTTATTTGATGAAACGTATTTTATATGTAATTTAATATGTCAAGAAATATATTGCATATGGGTTGCCTAACAAATTTTAGTCTAGAGTATGATTAATTAATAAATGTTTTTTTTTATTTTATTAAATCGTAAACGGTATAATTGTCACAGAAAAGTTTTCATGCCACAAAAGATGCAAAATTGTATTTTCTACAATAACGACCTCAATAATGTTTGCCCTAAAGTTTATAGTTTCCGAGATAATTGGCCAAGGTTACAGTAATAAGGTTACTTTTAAAAATTAGGCAACCGGACTTCCGGACTGATTTTTCGCCGGCAACCCTATAATACCACCGTGTTCATGATAAAATAATCCTTCATTTTATTTAATTTCAATTCAATAATCAGACCGTTGCAAAATGCAGTATCGATGCAAAAAACAATCATTTATTAATTAATCATACTCTGGACTAAAATTTGTTAGGCAACCCATATGCAATATATTTATTGCCCTATTAAATGACATATAAAATACGTTTCATCAAATAAACGTCTTGGTGAAGGTCGTTGTACAGCGGGATCTCCTACTAAATGGACTGGTAGTGAACGACACCGGCACTAGTCCACCAAACGCTCACAAGTAACTTTTTTTAGTAAATTTTCGATCGGGGCATGATTTGGCCAATTCACCAGATTACGATTACTGTACAGGATCTACTTTTCTTTACAGGTAATGATTAAATTTAAAATCCCTCCATTATTGTAACGGTTGAGTAAAGTAATGCAGCATTCGACTCGTGTTTGTCGGTATGCCGCACTCAATTCATGAGGTACTTTCAAGTTTTTTCACCTTCCCAATTTGTTTCAAGTGGATTAAAACAGCTTTATCACTAACACCGGCCGCCAGCTAGCTCGGACGTGATTTGCGATGGATCTGCTTCCACAATAGCCCTCAATTCTTTATTACCAACTTGTTCTGCATGTCGAAATTTCCAGAGCGAAAATTGGAACCAAAAACGCACTGTGTTTTCTATTGCGATACTTCCACCATACACGTCATTAATCCTTTTTCGAAGCATTTCTGAAGCCGTTTTTGAAGTAGGTAGGTACAGGTGCCACGATGGATCTCGTACTCGTAAATAACGTGGTATTTCAAGTTTTATATTTTATAAACGGAGTGACCGAAAGAAAAAAACAATATAGGAATCAAGAAGTGAATTACGGTTTTGAAAATACAAAAGAATGAGTAAATGGCTGTATAAATTTGAAATTGGTATTCCCATAGAAATCTAAATAATTATAATCTTAATTATTCTTAATCTTATTATTCTTATTCTAAATAATTATAATTATTTATATTTCTGTGGGTATTCCTAACCAAACAGGAGATATTTGAGATCAACGTGCGCATTTCGACAAAACACCAATTTTGTATGTTTGTAAGGACCTAATATTTATGTAAAAAATCACTGTGATTAATTAAACATTAAATACAATACAACAACAACTAGGTATACATCATTTTTTCCCAAGTAAATATGAATGCTTGAGAATAGCGAGACCTCTTTAGGTATAGGTATTATTCCTCAACAATGGCGAAAAAGTAATTACTCCGTAAATATAATTTAGTAGACGTAATAATTTTACGTGTTCATACCTCACATAAATATCGAATACCGAATAGGTTTAAGTAGAGTGCAACAGTCCGAAAACTCCACGTGGTGCATCCTGGGCATCAAGACTGCAGCTTACCTTGGTGGTACCTTATTTTCTGATGACTAATCCGGGCCGGGGAGGGCGAACTTCTATGTGCGAACCTTGCGCTCTGGAGTAAAACTATTTAAGGGAGACTGGAAGGACCTGGAATGTTACACAGCTGCTTTATATATCTGATCAAGTAGAATAATTGTTTTCATCCATCGTTAGTCCAAAGTCAGAGCCATTCAGTCAGGGTTTAACAGGGTTCTGATAAAGCGGATTTTTTGGACCTGAGGGAGGCTGCTTTTGCCACCAGGGCTTTGGGTTAGAAGTCGACGGCTTTGCGACCGGGTAAAGCTTTGGTCTGGTGATCATGACGCACAACGCTGCGGTATGCTTTATGCGTCGCCGGACACTCAATCATATGAAAAACGTCGAGAATGGTCTCTTGTTCCGTCGCAGAATGCGTCAGCGGCGAGGGGCAAGCGCGGTGAAGTGGGGAGGTGTACTCCCGCACAACGCGGCGTCATTCTCGGTTCAACGCTGCGGTGTGCGGTGCGCGTCACGGGTCAATATGGAATTTTTTGAAGACAATTAGGTAGCTGCGGCAAAATCAAATTACCACCTCTCCGCAGGGATGCTAAATGCTGCGTCGTGACGCTGCGTTGTGGCGCATACCGCAGCGTTGTGCGTCATGATCACCAGACCAAAGCTTAAGGGTTACGCGGCGTAGACGGCGCCATATCAACTGAGTAGGGGCTGCGATGGTTAGTCTTACATGGGCGTCGTGGCCGCGAAGGTGGAACTGCAGCTCCCGACTCCCGACTATCTTTGTAGCAAATATTATTAAAAATTACAACGTACTGATTAAAAGTTTATATGCACTGAGAGCAATACCTATGCACAAAATGCATCATCAGAGGCAAGAGAGTGTCCTGTGCCACTATTTTCAAAATGTTGCTGTCACTACCCCGTATTCTATGTACCAAGGTAGTTACTTTTTTGCGCATTATTGCAGACATGAACTGGATCTTCATGATGGAACATCGTATATAATACAAGTTCTGTAGTGTCTCGGAAATGTTTGCGCAATCGTATATTGACGGGTTCCAATATACGATTGCGCAAACATTTCCGAGACACTACAGAACTTGTATTATATACGATGTTCCATCATGAAGATCCAGTTCATGTCTTCCGGCTTCATCATCAGATCAGTTCGACAGTACCATATTACGATTTTGTCATCAGCAATACATACAGTTGCCAATTTTCATGAGATCCTTGGAAGATGGTTAAATTAGTTATCTTAGATTTCATTACATATTTACATATAGATCGACCTAATAAAAGCGTGTTTTATTAATCAATTATTCTTACAGATATCTGAATTTTGCTCCCATTTATCAGTAAATAATAAAATCATGAGCCAATTTTAAAGTTTTATATTGCAGTTTTAGCGTTGTGTCTGTGTGAAATACACAATAATTCGTGTTAAAATTGTGGTCAACTTGTCCGACAAAAACCATGCAGCGTATGGAATGTCCACCACCCTGAAAATGTCAATATGACGTCATTTAAAAACAGCGTACAAATTTTTCGCATTAGATTATTTACAAAGTTTAACATTCGTAAATTTATGTTAGTAAAATTTTTGTTTGTTGTACCGGGGACTATCAATGAAGGAAAATATTGTGAAAAAATCGACGCGTTTCGAGAAAGACATGTGTCATTCGCCAGCCCGCACTTGGCTAGCGTGGTGGATTATGGCCTTGACAATATCTTTGTGATAGAAGGCGTCAAGTTCCAGTGGCAACATAAAGTGGCATGTTTATGCATTTACACGCGGCGGTGACCCCTTGCCATAAGATGGCCCGTCGCTTGTTTTCGTTTTTGTAAGCAAATTAAAATATTGAATGCACATGTAGTTGACGGATAAATATTTGTTCTTGCAGTATAAATTTAAACAGTAACGAGGTAAACTTATAACTTCGTCAATTATCCTGTCCAGTCGTGATTTGACTTTGTTATTCCTCAGTCTCTGAACTCCACATCGTAGAAGTTAATTGTTCAATATTTAAAAATTAAATATAAATTAACAATGTTACTACTAAAAATACTTCTACTATTATTTTTGCTCTGCAATCTAAAAATTGTTAGCTCAAGAAAAACTATCAACAAGTGTAAAACAAATATCACAGATGAAACTCATGTCAATAAACCAATTGAAGATGTCTTAAGTTACTGTAGAGGCATTACAAAATCATGTATTTCAAAGTGCTGTGGACGCAATGAAGTTCTCAATAAGAAAATCTTGAAGAATGGGCAGAAAAAATCAGTGTGCGCAAATCCAGCCGATTGGAGCTTAGATCCTAATTACACAAAATTGGCAATTCACGACAACTTAGTGAAAGAGAAAAAGATAGTACCTAAACATATATTGAAAGATTTTCATTTGATACAAAATCCGATATTTTCGACTACTTTTGGTCAGTGTTTTTTTGTGATCAAGCCGAATAATACGTATTTATTGGATGTAAGTATTTCAAGTTTAGCAGGAAAGAGTAAGAACCACGAAATATATTTTTTTCAACGATATTATGTTTGCACTTGACCAATCGCTTACTCATCAGGCGGAAAAGGCCGCCTGATTTTAAGTGATGATGCGGTCTACAACGCGCACTTGGTCGACAACGTATTCCACCACAGCTTTTTCATGCATTCCCTCTTTAACGCTCTCTCCTCCTCAAACGCATAAACTGACATACACAATCGCTTGCACACACACACCCTAACACGCAAGCAACCGTATATTAAACACACACAAACATAATTAGAGACATTCACGCTCATGTACACACGCCCACACGTACAGTCGTGCACGTTAATGCACCAAATAACATACATACACACACACAGTCACTCCCACAAAACTAATCAGTATGCTCTCATCTATATATATAAAAGCGAAAGGTTACCGAATCTCAAAAATACAAATGCTAGGAGTCTGAAATTTTCCGTGGAGGTGTATTTAGCACGTAGGCGCTCGCTAAGATGGGGTTTTGCGAAATTCAACCCCTTAGAGGTTGAAACAAGGGATGGACGGTTGTAAGAAGATTCTGTCATTTCCAAAGTTGTAAGCATGAAATCCACTGAACCGATATTAATGAAATTTTGTTACACATATAGACTGGATCCCAAAAAAGGAAAATTCCGGCACAAATAACCGTTTCCGATATTATAGCAATCGCCAAAACGTTCGCCCAGCAAAAAACGACATATCTCTGAAATCTTAAGAGGCACAAATTTGGCTTTCACGGCACATTTGTACCCGTATATAAGCTCTCTTTTTGCATATTTTATGTCTAGCTAAACCCATCATTTAAAAAAAAATGCTGGGCGAACGTTCGTGCAGCAGAATCACTATTTCTTAAATAAATCGGAAACTTTTGGAGGCACAAATTTAAAATTTCGGGCACATTTACACCAGATAAGGCACTAATTGTCTGCATCATTCAATTCTTTAAAGGCGGTACTTTCTTGTTGGGCGAACGCACATATCTATACTAATATTATAAAGAGGAAAGATTTGTTTGTTTGTTTGTTTGTTTGTAATGAATAGGCTCCGAAACTACTGGACCGATTTCAAAAATTCTTTCACCTTTGGAAAGCTACATTATTCCCGAGTAACATAGGCTACGGCAGATGGCGCTGCAGTTGATATCTAGGTTATTATTCGAGCGAAGCCGGAGCGGGCCGCTAGTTATAAATAAAATGTCAATGTAAGTTGAAATTTAATGTTTGAATATTTGGATGTTTGTTGCTTAATCACGTCGTAACGTATGAACGGATCGGGCTGAAATTTGGAATACAATTATTAGTTTGTAGTCTGGAAGAACACATATTATGCTTTTTATCCTGGGAAAATAACGGGAACGGGAATTACGCGGGAGAAACCGCAAGCCGCTGCTGCTAGCTGTATTATAAATGTGAAAGTAACACTGTCTGTCTGTTACGCTTTAACGCCTAAAACACAGAACCGATTTTGATGAGATTGTATAAAAATGTTTTAATATAAGCCGATTTTAGTAAATGTAAATCTGTATGGATGTACAAATACTGCCTCAGTTACATTAATAAATACCTATTTCGCGCGGACGAAGTCGCGGGTAAAAGCTAGTAGTTTTATAAACATTGTTTTTAACCCCCGACCAAAAAAAGGAGTGTTATAAGTTTGACGTCGATGTCTGTCTGTCTGTCTGTGGCAGCGTAGAGCTCAAACGGATGGACCGATTTCGATGCGTTTTTTGTATTTGAAGGTTAATTTCCGTCCGATGATCCTTAGCTTTGTTTGGTTAATATCGATTCAAGATGGCCGCCTCGACAAAATGGCGCATTAAATATTTCTTCACAATCTACCTCAATATGGGTATCAAATGTTAGAGCTTGACTAGTTGAATACTAAACACTATGACAAATTTCAAATGCAAAATGGCCGCCACCACAAAATGGCGATATGCATTTCTTTTTTGCACTACACCCTGAGTATGGTTGATACCCATGAAAGAGCTTGACTAGTAGAATGATGTACAGATTACAAATCCGAAGTTGTCAGGGGTAAATCAACATTTTTAATTTTATTCTTTTCAAAGATATGTAATGGAACCAATATTTTAATTAGCTGATGAAATCACGTCTACATTGTAAATCCTTTTAATTTTTTTTTTATTATCCAGACTTATGTAACGTTTGTAATAATAGTAAATATGAATTCTGTTACGGGAGATGCAACCTCGCTGCTCCAAGCAGCACGGGTTGCATCTTCCTCCACAACAACAGTAAGTTATGGAAAGCACTAGATTTCACAACACAATGCTTCCCTAGTGCGGAATCCAGAGATCACAAAAACCAAGTACTTACGCTTATGTTGCATGATTACAACCACATTCTTTATAAAACTATTATTTTTTATTACGTAGGTCACGCTATAAGTATTGCGTTACTTAAAAAAAACAACATGCTATAACCAAAATATTGTGTTTATAGCTTTTCAAAATACTCTAATTTACACATATTAAACACGTTTTTTTCATGCGATCGAACCATTTTTTTAAACAGGAGGACCACAGATCTGAAGGCTCGTTTTCTACGTGCTGATTGAACGCTATCACTGGCTCTTCGCGGTTACTGTTAATAAAAGAGAAATCTCTCATCAAAACTTTGATTTTGGGGGAAATACAGATATCACAGGGTGGGTGCTAGGTCGGCTGTGGGAAGATTGGGTGACGAGTTGTACTTTTTCGGAAGCTAAAAATAAATTTGTTTTGTTGGCCGTGTGTGAAGAAGCGTTGTCATGATGTAGAACGCGGCTTTTTGGTCGTCTTTCGCGAACTTTTTCTAACCACTCGGCATTATTAACACTCTTTTGATCTCGAAGTGGAATTGTACAGATAAAAAACTTCCCGTATCTCAATAGTCGTACTTTCAATACTCAATCGTTTATTGCTTTGTTATGTTACAGATATAATGAAAGATAATACAGATAGGTAGATTTCGTACAAAATTAAGTCGCAACACAACATACCCAATCGGGCATTGCAATAAAAAAACGTTTTGGAGCGAAGCGTTATGTTTCACAGTCAATTACCAAACTTTCATCCTCGAAATTTCTTAGGTCGTCGGTTAAAAACTCGGATATGCTATAGTAGGCTTTAGACAGCAGCAGATTTCTCTGTCCTAATAAACCTACGCTCATCTTCTATTTCCTGTAATTTGGTGGGAAGCTTATTATATTATTAATAAAGTAATGTCAGAGTTAAAATTTTGTAGTCAATAAAATAAGGTCTGTGAAAATATAATTTACTTATTGTCAGGGAGCCTAATTTTGGCGAGGATACGCACACATTTCTTTTGTAAGGTGAAGAGGTCAGCGGCGGTCAACTTCAGTAGCATTTGTGAGCACCATTCCACGCGAGCCCGCTTCTGCTCCGCTGTCAGGTTACGAGGAATCCAACGACAACAAAGTTTCCGAATTTCATTTCTTCGTGTAATTTTTTTTGGATTTGGCTCATACCAATCCCCAATAGTCCTCGAAAAGTCTCATAGGTAATTGGCGGGTTTTTTTTTTTAATTAACCGCTTAACAGCAACCCACATTATTTTCGTTGACGGCAGTTAAGGGCCGCCTTTCACGAAATTCGTCATGTAAAGAAACTCGACCTCTCTCAAATTCAGCAAACCATCGCCTCACGGTGCTCAAACAAGGTGCTTCTCTCCCAAAAGCATTATGAAGACGAGTGGCATAGTCTTGCGGAGAGAGAGAACTTATAAATCGCTCTAAAATCTTTTCGACTTAATTCCGTTTTCGTTGCGTACGTAGAACTTTGATGTGTGATAAAAAACAATACGGTGTTTGACAATGTTTAAAATATAGCATAATTTATGATCATCCTATCAGATAACACATTAAATAAACATATTTCACTCTATTTTGGAATATATAGTGTGTATCTTTTGTATAATACGCCAATGAAAATTTGACAAATACTGAATTATAATCTGCGATGTAAACGCTGTTTCTAGTCACGTGACGCGCGTGACGTCACCTGCCAGTAAATATTCAATCTACAGCAAACGGTTTCTTTGAGAACACTGATTTGTTTACTGGCACATGACGTCACGCGCGTCACGTGACCAGAAACAGCGTTTTTGGAGGGGTTTTTGAACTTTTTACTTTAAACATTTATTTTTAATGGTAAAACAGGGAATCTTGTGGAAATATTCATGTAGTATGGTATATTGTGTAATCAAAAATCATTTAAACGGTTTTACAAATTTAGTCAAATACCGTATTGACAAATGATTTCCCGCCAATTGTTTTTATTTTATTAATAAGAAGGTTGCAACGTTTAAAAAAATATAACATTCGAAATACAAATAGAGTTCCGATTAGCTAGAAGTGCAAAACTTTTAGTGTGCCCCATGTATTATAGATACATATATTATTATTATGTAGATTGATATTGTCAACGGGATGGAGAAAAATCGTTTTTAGGGTTCCGTAAAACGTAAAAACGGAACCCTTATAGATTCGTCATATCTGTCTGTCGGTCCGTCCGTATGTCACAACCACTTTTTGCCGAAACTATGAGAACTACACTGTTGAAACTTGGTAAGTAGATGTATTCTGTAACCCGCATTAAGATTTTTACAAAACAATTTAAAAAAAAAAATTAGAGGTGCTCCCCATACTTAGAACTGAAACTCAAAAAAATTTTTTCGTCAAACCTGTACGCGTGGTGGGGTAGACACCCCACATATCGAAAGGTCTTCAAAAATGATGTTGAGGTTTCTAATATCATTTTTGTCTACACTGAATAATTTGCGCGAGAGACACTTCCAAAGTGGTAAAATGTGTGTGTAAAAAGAGAAGTTAGAGAGGAGGGGGGGCGCCTCTAACTTCTAATCGATCAAAGTTACACCAAACTACAAGAACTTATTTATTATGTCAATTGCTGCTAAGGAACCCTTCATGGGTGAGTCCGAGTCGCACTTGGCTGCTTTTATTTTTTGCAATAACGGCAAATCTAACAACAGGAAAGCACAAAACAATATAGTCCGGTCAAATTAGACCAAAAAATAATAGTAAAGTTACCTAAATTCCCACCAAGCTGAAAATCGGAATGATTGTTTAAAATATCGTTAAAAACAAAATTTGAAAGTTCCCCATCTATCCCCTGTGAGCAAATAGTTTTATTCAAGGTCAAAGGAAAAAAAATGAGTTTATCGCGATTTTCAGCAAAATGGTAAGTTTTATCATAAAAATACCTCAGACAAAAGTTGTAAGCCATAAAATTATCTACAAAAAATTGATACATACTTTTTTTCTACGAGCCACCGTTTCTGAGATATAACGATTCAAAAAGTTGTAATCATCATAATAATATGCATGAGTACGTTCGTGAGGAAGCACCTATATATTGAAACCTCACTCGTGGTCCCTGGGTGGTTCTAATCAGGTGACAAATTACCGGTGGTAGGCTTCGGCCGTGGTTGGTGAACACCCACTAGACTAAGTCACAACGCCAAGCGGCCTAGCCGTGTTCCGACGTGTTGTCTAGTGCCACCATTAGGGGAAAACGGGTTAGATCAGTTGCTGCAGTCTTGCAGTTGTAGACCGGTCTGTCTCACACCAATACTGTACATCGGGAAGCTAGTCATGGAGGGTAGCGGGATCCGAGGCGCGGTTGCCGCGACCGAGCGCAGATAGTAGGGGGCCCAAGTAGTGTGCTAGCCCCTCATGAAAGGCGGCTCGCCATCTAGCGAAAAATCCCGGGATGCGCTATCCTGCCGGTTGGCGACCGGATGACAATGCCAGGTAGACATCTCCGGGGGGACTCGGGCGTCCCCGCAGTCTCCAGGCTATCTCCCCACTGGTGTATTCGTGTTGTGTGTTGTGACCAATGGCCAGTAGTGTGCGGCCTCGTTCCACTGCCGTTTTTCCCAGCGATCCCCTCTCAAAACAAATATGAAACAAGTCAATTACAGAATCAAGTTTGAAGAGCGGCTGCACGTCTTGTCGGTTAAAGTGCACCTCACTAATATTCGGGGTCTGCACTCCAATCTCTCAGCAGTCCACCATCACCTCGAGACTGAGCAGCCGACACTCTTGTTTCTTACGGAGACGCAGATAGGTTGTCCGTCGGATGTGGCGTACCTAACGTATCCAGGCCCAGATGGCATTCCTGCTCTACTAGAGCAGGAATGCCATCTGGGCCACTGAAGGCTTGTGCGCCTGAGTTGTCACCGATATTGACACGCCTATTTAGACTCTCTCTCCAAACTGGGCTAGTACCGAATTCTTGGAAGCTTGCCAATGTGCAATGTGCCCAAAAAGGGTAGTGTCAACTACAGGCCCATCTCGGTCACGTCCATACTCTGCAAGACTATGGAACGTGTCTTAAACCACAGGCTCCTAACGTACCTAGAATCGAACGACCTCCTCAGTGACCAGCAATACGGGTTTCGTCGAAACCGGTCCACCGGGGATATTCTAGCGTACGTCACTCACATCTGGAGTGAAGCTATTGAGAACCAGGGGAAGCACTTGCAGTCTCCCTGGATATCTCGAAGGCTTATGACAGGGTTTGGCACGATGGCCTTACAAGGAAGCTTTTTCGTTATGGTTTGTCTACTGGGTTCATTGCGTGGATATCGGACTTCTTGAGGGATCGATCCATACGAGTCGCCATTGATGGCTGCTCGTCGGATCAAATGGCTATCAATACCGGAGTCCCTCAAGGGTCGGTACTCTCAGCGACGCTCTTCCTGCTACATATCAACGATGTTGAAGCCCATTATCTTTGGGTACGCAGATGATAGCACCATTGTAGAGAGTTACATATCTAGCGCGAGAGCCACTGGGCATCAAACTCAGGTACTGATAGAGAGTCTGATCGAACGTTTGAGCTTGACCCTTGAGGCGTTGTCCAAATGGGGCGATGCCAATCTGGTCAAGTTCAACGAGAGTAAGACGCAGCCGTATCTGTTCTCCGCTAAAAGGAGTCCTTTCCAACTGACTCCAACTTTTAGAGGTGTATCCGTGCCGGTGTCTGACCGTCTTGCGATTTTGGGCGTTACTTTGACCTCTACGCTGAACTTTGGCTCGTATATCGAGTTCAAGGCTAAACTGGATGCCAAAAAACTTGGTTTCCTCTCAAAAGTGCGAAGGTACTACAAGTCTTAACAGTTGCTTACATTATATCAAGCACAGATTCGATCCTGTATGGAGTACTGTTCGCACTTTTGGGATGGATCGGCTGAGTATCAGCTGGAGGCTCTGGAATCGATAGAGAGACGTGCAAAAAGGCTCATAGACAACGACACTCTTGTGCGAAAAAGACTTCAAAGTCTTGAACATCGCCGAAAAATTGCTAGTCTATCGGTTTTTATCGGATACACTTCGGAGAGTGTGCAACTGATTTGCATGGTCTGATACCACTTTGTCCTTTTTTCTATCGGAATGCTCGTAGCTCGAAAAAGCGACATCGTTTCATGGTTGATGTTCCAAAGACACGAACGAAGAGATTTGGCTCTATTTTTGTGATAAGAACGTCTAGGCTGTGGAATACGTTGCTTGAGTGGGTTTTCCCCGATGGTTACAATATTTGTGTCTTCAAATCGAGAGTGAATGGGTTTTTTCTAGGTAAACACGCTCCATCGTAGACCGCATCGTCACTTAACATCAGGTGAGATGGCGGTCAAGTGTAAACCTATAGAAGTTAAAAAAAAATCATCATAGGTGGCGAGGAAACGTGTGCAAATTATGACGATTACAACTTTTACAAGTTTTTGAATCGTTATATCTCAAAAACGGAGGCTCGTAGAAAAAAAAGTGTTAATATTTTTTTGTAGATAATTTTATGATCTACAATTTTTGTCTGTGGTATTTTTATGATAAAACTTACCGTTTTGCTGAAAATCGCGATAAACTCATTTTTTTACCTTTGACCTTGAATTAAACTTTTTGCTCACAGGGGAAAGATGGGGAACTTTCAAATTTTGTTTTTAATGATATTTTAAACAATCTCACCGATTTTCAGCTTGGTGGGAATTTAGGTAACTTCGAATGTCTAAATTGACCGGACTAATAGCAGCGTACGAAAATTTCATTGTCTTGCGAAATAAACAGAATAATGGAAGTTTGGGATAGATATTTTATACAGGGTTACATGATATACCTGTTAGGGTGGAGCACGAATGTATGGACAAAATTTTTTTTGTGTTTCGTAGTTCTAATAGGGGGGGATTTGTGCGTCATAATGAAGTTAAAAGAAGTGTAATTTTTCATTCCATTTAATGATAATCTTCTGCCTCCGCAGTGACTTCAAAAATTTTATTTTTTTACATAAAGTTTAAAGTCGTATAATGTTAAATGGTGTCCCTATTTACAAGTAAGAAGATACTTAATTATAGATAATTTATGGTTTAAACATTTATTAGAGTAATACTGTGACAATGAACATGAAAATACTAAGAAGGAGTTGAAAAATTACATTAATAATTAAGCTTGAAAATCCTTTTTTGTTTCAAATTTAGGCATCACGTTCCAAGATTCCAACGTGGCTTTTATTGCACCTACTCGTGACTTTTGTGTGCACCGAGTTAAAGAAACTGCGGTCGTAATCTTCACAGCTCTCTCAACAGCTTCAGTAACCCAGGGAACCTTTAAAAACAATGGTTTGCTCTCACCACTAGATTCACCAATATCCTGAATTCTTTGGTCAGATATTTTTTTTAAAGCGTCGGTTCGGTTAAGTTTTCCTACCAGTACATTAAGTAATCAATATAAACTAGAAGTAGCACTAAAATTTATCAATGTCACTTGAAAATTTCTAGGTGTTGAAGGTAGGCTCACACTGCGTGCCTTTAGTATGCGACAAGCAGCCAGCTCTCTAATATTATGCTTCCTCTCATCTGTTATCATCGCAAGAAGAAGGCTTTCGGGAAGCGCAAAATACGCGTTTCTTTGGATAGCCGGATCTATAATGTTTCTTAAAGTATATGGGCAGATTTCTGGAGTCCATGACAATGTTAAACAGATGACGAGTGACATATTTTTGCAGGACGGTTGGATCCTAATTGAAAACCAAGACGGTCCAACTTTATATACGAAATTTTGCTAGAATCCTTAAATTGGTAGTCGGATTTTCAGTTGCCACATACAAACGTAGTATTTCGTTGGCACGTGTGATCCAACAGGCATGTGAAAGTTTACCTGAAGATTTATTTTCGAGATCTGATTTTAGTAATTGGCCATTGCGAGTATTAATATTTGTCCTGCAATGTGCTTAAATTTCTTTACAGTCAGTTTTTCACATGTTTCTAGAGATTTTCCTAGAGGACCTACGTAAGATATGTGTCCCGAAGTACAGTCTTCGAGATGAAGAAATAAATGTCTTAGGCAGTTCATCAATGAGGAGCAAACTGATTTTTCACTGCAATAGTTTTTGTAGCTTTTTCTGAACCAGTTTTATAAATCCATCATACTTTTCAGTGTTAACATTCGTTGTGTCACAACCAGTGGTCATAATACATACTCGCCATAATAGTAGCTTGGAAAATATCTTCACGTACCAGAAAATCTGTTGTCACAGTTTGTATTCCTCTAGATGTACCAAACTCAGGTACAATCTTTACCTTTTTATAGTATTTTGCTATTTATTTGTACCAGTATCATCGATTCTGCCGATAATCATCTCATGAGACGTTCTTTGATAAATTATAGAAGCCTGTTCTTATTTAGGAACCTTTTATCCTTAGAACAGACGCACTGAGCTAATTTATTGCATTTACTTGCTGAAATACCAAAAAGTATCTTACTGCTTTGCTGAAAACTTTCTGACTCCTCTTAATGGATTTGAGTAGATTTTTGCATTTTAAATGATATACTTTAAACATTTGAATGATCCTCATTCGTGTTACCATCAGAATAAATACAGTTTGTTGTATATTTCCAACCCTAGATATTACGATGTCTTTCTGAAAAAGTTGGCTCTTTTGCCCTTTCTAGTTGTAATTTTAGTTGATGTCTCGTTCATGTCAATTCGTAATAATTCTTTACATATTTGTAAGTAGTTAACACTTTCCCTTTTATCTCACTAACATCCCCCAAATAAGGACATTTAAACACACTTTGAGTTCTTTACATAGTGTTAAAAATAGGAACTGAAAAGAACAGAGCACTGTAAATGACGAGTGTCGTGACAAGCGCCGCTAGCGTCTCCTCCCGTGCTCCCACACTCCCTTTATTAAACTTATAGACACATAATTTGGTTTCTTTGTGTATTCTACATCGAAAATATAGGACCCCAGAGAATGATTCGTAATAAAAAAAAATGTCTGTTTATGAAAATATAGTACTGATATACGGCGTCTATGTGAGGTCTAAAACCAATTATTTTTATAAAATGAGTGCCGATGCGGGGGCAGTTACTCTAAACGGAATTGATTTATAATTTGTATTGCTTAATTTAAGCCCAAATGGCACCAAATTTTTTACTATTACATTACAGTTAAACGAAAAAAGTTTTTTCGCTCCACCCTAATACCTGTATTAAATATAAAAACAGATTAGAGTTTGTTCTCAACATTTCAATAAAATGAATTTGTGATTTTTTGAAAATGTCGAAAGTATAACATTTTTTTTTTTTATTTTCGTCTTGGAAAATGTACAGCGGCGGTGCTGCAGTAAAAAAAGTTATAAAAAAACTTATGTACACAGTTTGTACGCGAAAGAAAAAATGAAACAAAAGAACGAGTAAAGTAATAAATACAAAAGACGATATGTAGAGGTCAATTGAAAAGAAAATATTACTTGCTTTAGTAGACCTTCATTGGTTCAATGGATAATTCAGGTGTAGTACTTAGTGTAGTTCTCATTATATTTTAGTTTTGTTAATATAGGCTATGCCCGTTAAAAACTATACATTTTAATAAAATGAGATAAATAAAATTTGGCCTTTGTAATGGCTTTCAAATAATTACCTTATAATTACGATTTTAAGAGCTCATGGAAAAGGAAAATCTCGAAATGTTTTTCCCAGCGTAGATAATTACAATTTATACTGAATAGTTGAATAATCTGTAGGTGTTACTGGCACTGGAGAGGAAATGAAACCACGTCACTGTATAAACTGCTGACTATATTGATCTTAATATACAAGTGACGCGGGGCGAGAGACTGATCGCTCGATATTCTTGTCATATTCTTATATACTAGTTCTGACACGTACAAACGTGCCCCCCACATACACCCTTTTCTTAAAAAAAAGAAAAAAACATATAACAATCCACAAAAAAACATAATTACACACCTTGTTTACACTATAATATAACTATCAACTCGTCACATGTTTCTTCTGCTTGTTAGGCACATTTTTCCTTCCGTGCTAACCTTGGCATATTGACGTCGAACCGCTTTGCTCACTCAGCGTTCTAGTTTGCACTAATGACTATTGATATATATTTCCTATTACGTGACGCATATCACTTGCAATCCAATTTTTAAAATATAAAATACCCGAATAAATCGCCAGAAGTTCCTTGTCGTATACACAGTACTTTTTCTGGGATTCCCTGGGCTTCTTTGCAAAAATAATCGAGGGTTCTCCAAAGACCCTTTTCCTTCTGTGCAATACCGCGCCTATACTAATGTCTGACGCGTCTGTCATAAGAGTTAACCTTGCCCCTGGACTCGGGTCCGATAACTTGGCAGCATTCTTCCAACGCTCTAATTGCCTCTTTAGCCCATATTGTCTCTTTTCTTTGCACATTGTCTGTCAATATCTATCAAAAAGTCTTTGTACTCTTGCAGCGTTTGGTATGTATGCTCTATAAAAATTAAACATACCCAAAAACCTGCGTAACTACTCTACTGTCTCCGGTTTGAGATAGTCCTGAATAACCTTGACTTTGCCAGGCAAAGGACTTATTCCATTTTCCGAGACTTCGTAACATAAAAAAAAATCTATTTTACTTTCCTCAACGTACATTTACCTATTTCAACTTCCATTTAATATAACTGTAAACGTTCAAATAACCTACGCAAATGCTCTTTATGCCAGGTTGCATTTTTCGAGCCAATTTGTTATGTCATCTAACCAAACAAAACTGATTGTTCAGCATTACTACTACTACCGCTGTCATTGACACCAATATTTATTTGCTCTACGCCAGTCAACCCAAAGGTCCATCTCGTAATCGAAAATACCAAACGCGTAATAATTGCTGTTTTTCTATATCCTCTGTACTAATTTTCTACCGTCAGCTTAAAATTCCTTGAACAATCGGCTCCAATTGCCGCTGCTTAACATCGCATAGCCCTTTTCTTGAACCGGAAATGGAGTCTGCACAGCCACTCTGGATCACCTGGTCCCCTTTTCTTCCGCGAACCAGTCCTATTTTCGCTCCCTTTTTGGCGGCTTCTGCTTCTTCCGCGTTCTTGGCCTTGAATCTTACTGCGTAGTGAAACTACTTCTAACTCCAGCTTCCTCATCTGCTTGACTAGCTCCGTGAGAGGTAAATGGGGTACCTGTTCGTTACTCCCGGACACAGCAGCGATGTCGTAGCACGTGGTGTTCTCTACAATTTTGTTCTTGTTGCTAAGTTCTTGTCGCTCAGCACTATCCTCATAGACCTGCAGCAGTCGGTCCTTCAGCGCTGTATACTTGTTGTTCACCGGCGTCTGGAATGAGTCTCTCCCCAATTTTGATATAACCATGTTGAACTTTCCTCCATCCCCTTGTTTCTGCGATGCCATCACTGCTTCAAACTGGGCCAACCATAACCGCGGCATGTCAACCCAAAAATGTGGAAGTCTCGTTGACACACCTATAGCGGCCAGGGCACAATCAGCGGAACTCGTTCGCTCGTCTTTCTTGTCCTGCTGACCCACTTGCCCACTTACTGGTGCAGCGTGCGGAAACATTGTTCAAAAACAGTTTACTAACGCAGTAACACCAAAAAAAATCTTCTGAATCTTCTCTTTAACTCACTGTTCAATCGTCGGGGTCACCACTGTAACCACCACTGAATCACGTCGGGCTGGATCACGTCGCGCTGGATCACGTCGGGGTCACCACTGTAGGTGTTACTGGTACGGGAGAGGAAATGAAACCACGTCACTGTATAAACTGCTGACTATATTGATCTTAATATACAAGTGACGCGGTTTCAAAATCGGTTTAGTAGATCCAGAGATTACCCCCTACAAACTTACAAACATCCAAACTTTACCTCTTTACAACATTAGTATTATAGACTAGCAGCGTAGCAACGTCTCATGATTAAAATCACGTAGGTCCCGGTCCCGGTCTCGATATTTTCCCGGGATTAAAAATATCCTGTGTGTTATCAATCCGTATATCAAATTTCATTCAAATCCCCTCAGTAATTTTTGCGTGAAAGAGTACATAAGTACATACATTCTTACAAAGTTTCGCGTTTACAATGTTAATATAGTATTACGTATATCAATTATTGTTTTAAAGTATATTGTTTTGAAGGATGGCAACGTTAGAATAATAAATGCCGACCAACCGGCGCATATAATAGGCCCAGAAAGTTATTGCATTGATCTAGTATACGATGACGGGAAAAATGGAAGAGAAGTTATTTTCTTCGCCAAACAAGAAGAAGTGGATGATGACAAATGGAAACGCACCTTTGTTGGCGTAGGTATGTATTATTTGTTCGTTCATTAATGTTAAAGCTGCGTCTACGCTAGGAGAGCCGAGCACGAGCGGAACACAAGCGAAGCACGAGCCGAACACAATTCGTCTAGTGTCTTACAAGCCTCGAACGAACGCACTGCGAGCATTTCGTCCGTGCTCGGCTGCGTTCCGCCTGTTGTCGGTTTTTTGACGAACACAAAGGGATTTGCTTCGCGCTCGCAGTGCGCTCGTGGACGTCTTAGGCTGATTTTAGTATCACGCTGTTACGTTGTACGTCCACACTTGACGCCGCGAACGACGAAGCCGAGAACGGCTCCGCTTGTGCTCCGCTCGTGCTCGGCTCTCCTAGCGTAGACGCAGCTGTTCTGTTGGGTGTAAATCTCCTTTTTATTGTACCAAATGTTCTACCCTGACCACATCTTCTGTTACACGTAATCCTCGATGGACGTGATTTCATCGACCCACCTGGCTGGTGGTCTGACAACGACACTTTTAGCGATCGGTTACCACTCCGTCTGAAATTTGCTCCACGTAATATTGTCACGTCATATGCCTTACCTAGCGCCAGTTAATTGAGTCGCTTACAAGTGTAACCGACATTACGACTTTAGCGACTGTCATCACACTTCTGTATTTTCGTATTACGGACACGATAGGCAGAATTTTAACTGAAGCTTAGCTTGGAGCGTTTTATTGAGTTACCATTAATATAAGATAAGGTAAGAGTAGTGGTAGGACTCTTGGCAGAGTCCGCCTGGGGAAGTACCACACCTTTGCCAATTATTCTACCACCAAGCAGTAATGTGCAAACATTACTGTGTTCCGGTTTGAAGGACAATTATTCCAGAGAAATTACAGGGCTTAGAGACATAAGTAATATCTTAGATCTCTGGGTGACGAGCGCAGTGCAGTGCTAGGTAATGATTTGGACTAACATGTTTCAATAGCTGGGTGTTACTGTGCTATTATGTGGCAGGCATGTTGCTTACCATCAGGCACATGACCTGCTCGTCTCGTCACTCTATGCTATAAAAAAAAAAAAACATTCCGAAGAAATTTGCTCCACCTAATTTACCACGTCTAGCCACGTATCTTGCACAGCTCCATTTGATTGAGTTGCATCCTACTATTATTATAAATGTTAATATATGGATGTTTGTTTCTCAATCTCGTAACGTATGAACAGATCAGACTGACATTTGGAACACAGATTATAGTCTGGCAAAACGTGAGAAGAACACATAGATTAATTTTTATCCCGAAAAAATAAAGGGAACGACGGGAACCACGCGGGTCCAACCGCGGGGCGGTGCTAGTGACTACTTTAACCCATTGTTCCGGCCAGCGACACCGCCGGCGTCGCGACGTCACACAAAAAAATTATCACTCAAAAATGAAACCAAATGTTGTGTGTCTGTAAAACGACAATGTACTTATTCAAATAATCTCCTATCTTTTAGACATCAAAATAAATTAATCATCAAGTATGTACATCATGTAAAAATAATGTTTTAAAGTCCCAAAAACCGGTTTGGCCAAATTTGGCCGCTTGGGGCTCAAGTGGAGGGGCATTAGACTTTCGTCGTTCGTCTGATTTCAATATTGCGGACACTATAGACAGATAACTTTCCATTGCCCTAATATTACTGTTTTTGTTATTTTAGCGTTGGTGATATCTTCGACATTCTTAGTTCCGGTGCTGGTGACGTATTCTGTGTTGCCTCAGCGCCGGAATCTATCAGGAATGCTGCTAATGGCTTATGTCGCAACCCAGCTGTCTGCCTTCATGTTTCAAGTCATCCGTCTCTTTTTCTCGAATTATATGTCTTGTGCACTCGTTAGTAAGTATCTTTATATTATGTACCATCGAATCCATATTTTTTGTTCTAAAAGGCGGTTGACATCAGATTGCTTCTACTTTACTAAACTTTGGACAGGCAGAGAACTTTACCTACCAATATATATTTGTGTAGGTACTAGCATTATACAAAAGAAAGATTTGTTTTGTCGTATGTTTGCAACAAACAAACTCAAAAACTACTTGACCGACTTCAAAAGTCATGTCACAATTAGAATGATATATTATTCGCACATTCCTAATACTAAGCCTTATAGTCCGAGATCCCAGAGCTGCCAGACGTCACCTATTTTCTGATGAATGAAATGTGGACGATTGAATAGAGTTAGTAGGCACTAAAAACACATGCTTACTCGCTAACTTGGTTAGACGGCCAAATTTTGAGATATGTATATGGTAATGAAGGTACATACAAAACTTTACTTACTTCACGTATTTTCTAATAAGTTATTTTCACGTATGTTGTAGGCAATATCCTTAAAAAACAAGGTCCCAATACTCACAGACACTTTCCGTCAGCCGTTTTGCTTAAGAACTCCAAAATAATAATTTAACTTCACTTAAATTCTCATGCTCCATTTGTAAATATGTTCGTCAGACAACTATTTTGTTGCATTTTCCAATAAGATAGACCAATCTAAGCGGGCAATCATCCCCTAAACTCAACTATGTCCTATGGGCTGAGCGGGAGACTGAGTGAGACATTTATTAGGAAATATTGACTTAAAATTGAGTTTAGGGGATGATTGGCCCCTTAGATTGGTCTGTTTTATTGGAAAAATCATTAAAATAGTTGTCTGACGCACATATTTACAAATGGAGAATGAGAATTTAAGTGAAGTTAAATTAATATTTTGGAGTTGTTAAGCAAAACGGCCGACGGAAAGGGTCTGGGAGTATTGAGACCTTGTTTTTAAGGATGTTGTCTACAACATACGTGAAAATCACTTATTAGAAAATACGTGAAGTAAGTAAAGTTTTGTATGTACCTTCATTACCATATACATATCTCAAAATTGGCCGTCTAACCAAGTTAGCGAGTAAGCATGTGTTTTTAGTGCCTACTAACTCTATTCAATCGTCCACATTTCATTCATCAAAAAATAGGCGACGTCTGGCAGCTCTGGGATCTTACTCTATTAAAATAAATTATATTATGTAATCAAGATTTCTCATATTTCAGCTATACCGTTCTACTTCTCTCACTTATCATGTTTCTTCTGGCTCAACATTATGTCATTCGATATCTGGTGGACTTTCAGGTAAGTTTTTACACAATGATACTAGTAATAATGATACAAAAACGTTACACCGTTCTGTGAAACCAGGTCAAAATATAACGAGGAAGAGACGCAAGTTTATCTGTTATGTCCGCAAAACATTACCTAATCATAACTCAAAAAACACCAAAATTCTTCCGTCCCTTTGGGGTATATGGTATATAGTTATCCCATCAAAAACATAAATGTAAAATGAGAGCCAAGTTCAGTCCTAATAGTATTATAAATGTCAATGTATGGATGTTTGGATGTTTGTTGCTCAATCACGTCCTAACGTATGAACGGATCGGGCTGAAATTTGGAACACAGATAGATTATAGTCTGGAAGATCACATAGGTTTTTTATCCCGGAAAACAACGGGAACGGGGACTACGCGGGTAACACCGCGGGGCGCTGCTAGTAGTATGATATATGGCTTAATTGTTGACTTCGACAACAAAATAAGTGAGATATAAATGGGAAATGGGTGCCAAGTTCAATGATCAGTCCTGCAATTGGTTAAAACCACATAGAATGTTTTGTAAGATAACTTAACATATATTGTTTTCTTATAACTTAACATAACAAACTAAAGCCTCAGATTTTACTTGGCTAAATTAAACTATTATTTTACGTTAATATCTAAGAAAAATTTGAGGTATGTTTATGAAATTTGGAGCACATATTGATATCCTACAAGTCTCAGTGTGTGAGCAATTTCACAATGAGGAAGACAAAAGTAGCTCCAAATGGTTCGTGATATATTAGAATATTACACATGGTGCGGCTCGCCAGTTTACTTGAATGAACTTGGCTGGCCACACTGCCGTGTGTCTACATAGATACGTTTATAGTTTACTATACGCGAACGAAAATACCTACCTACTACGTTATAGATTACATACGAGTACCATCTGAGTTCGAGTCATACCCAAAGGGCTAGATTGACATTCCTTATACGTCTGACTATAGGGAACTAAGACAACTTCAGGCGGGTTGGACCGGATATTACACACTAGCTGAACCCACTACTTCGTTCGCGTACGTTGATCTTGCGACCTTATTAGTACATTAGTAGTAGGTACTTAAGTAAAAATATTTGGATGGGTGGCCATTACACAAACCAAGTAAATTTGTTTTTCCACACAAAAATATATTTATTCGAGTTTAGCAACTTCATATTTTAAAGTTTAGCAACATCAAACATACCTACTCGTAGTAAGGTTGTGGAGTATCAAATATAGCCGTAGTGTTAAGTTTGTAGGATTTTTATAGGATACATTACGAAGAGTCTGTAGCTGATGTGCGTAATCTGATACTTATCCACTTATACATTTTTACAGGATGATAGCCTAAGTAGGTGATAGACTTATCAGCCGATGTGATATTTTAGACTCTAAGCCAGACTCTAAGATCATGTGTGTTTCAAATGTCAATCTAATTGGTAATGTCGTTATGTCGTTAATATTTGTTTCGTTAGGGCTCATGCTTTTTCCGAGATGATAGGTAGTATATGAGACTATAAACTATCTGTGTTTCAAATTTCAACCAAATCATACCTTTACATAATATACATATAATACTTAGTAGTAAAATAACATTTTATTCAATTTTAGAAAAACAACGCTCTGCTTTAGTCACCAAAGCTTGTTAAACACTAAATTTAGCACAGTATTTGGATTGAAATAATATCCGAAAAAACAAAAACTGACTTGAATTATTATCATTTCACGTCAACTAACTTCTATTCAAGTAAAAAGTTCACTCGACTAATTTAAGAAGCCATAACTACGTCATCCAGATAATACTGGAGGACAATTCACACATAAAACTTTGGCTTTTTCCACCGCCATTGTGCGAGCCATAGGTACTCAAACCGGAGTGGTCTTACGCGTGACGATGGCAAAAGACCTGACGGCATGACTTTAGTGCCTTGGAAGTTGAGTCGGCCCCTAGTATGGGACGCAGCTTGCGTCGATACTCTGGCACCATCACAACTTCCAGAGACACAAAGTAGGGCCAGTGCAGCGGCTAATTCAGCTGAGCGTCTCAAACGGCGGAAATATGCAACCCTCGGTAGTGGTTTTATATTTAAGCCTTTTGGGGTTGAGACATCGTGCCTGTGAAGGCCGGGAGCTCATCTCATCTTCAAAAGCCTTTCCGAGCGCTTGGCCGACGCAACGCGTGACCAAAATGCTGGCGTTTATTTGGCCCAACGCATAAACTTTGCTATTCAGCGTGGTACTGCCGCCAGCATACTGGGCACGCTTCCGGCTGGTAGTGGGCTTGAACATCTTGTCATCCAGTTTTTGTTAAAATTCACAAAACCGCCTCCCTGTTTTCCATATAATATGTGTACATGGTAAAAACGGGACCCTATTACTGAGACTTCGCTGTTCGTCCGTTCGTCTGTCCATCTGTCACCAGACTGTATCTCAAGAACGGTGATAGCTAAGTGACTGATGATGAGGTGACAGTAGTAATTTTCACACATGAATGTATTTATATTGCCGCTACAACAACAAATACTAAAAACAACATAAAATAAACATTTAAGGGGGACTCCCATAGAAAAAAAATTTGATTTTCTTACCGTTTCTTGCTCGATACTAATAATGGTGACAGGTAGCCGCTTTAGCTGTTCACACAATATTTCGTTTTATGTTCTCTTTAAATAATTAATTAAATTAATGAGTAAGGAGACTCCCATAATACAATAAAAGAAGTTTTCGCCGTTTATTTCGTAATGGTACGGAATCCTTTGTGCGGGAGGTCCACTCGCACTTGGCCGGTTTTTTAGTACCTAATTTAGAATGTATGTTACGTACCTAGGTTACTTACCAACGTGATTTTATTCGCTACAAAATTCAGTAGTTAACGTAGAATAGCATTCAGTAACCTAACATACTAAATTCCGAAGCAAGGATTGCACCCAAAAACACCAACCGCTAAATTTTTAAATGTAGTTCGATTTTGGTTAATAACATTACATGTATTCCTGTTTCTGAGACATTACACATTTTCTAATAAATCTCAGATTGTGTTTCGTACCATGAGCTGCCATCTGTAGTTAATGTGGAAAAACATTAGAAAGGTATTGTCAGATTACCTGACGATACATGACGGATGGCGGATTTGATTGCGGTGTCTGTACCAGGGATGAGCTTCGACTCCGACTCGATAAGTCGGAACTTCCGATTACTATTACACCTTCGGTTCTGATTTCGGCTCCGAAATTTTTAAAACGGGAGTTACAATCGGAGGTGAGGTGTATAAATACTACAGATAATCCCTTATAGTAAATGGAAATACAAAACCCCAAATTCCTAAATCAATTGCTCGTCAATGTTTAGCGTGTCCACGTGTTAGGCAAAAAAAAATATACCCAATAAAAATGTTTCTTCTGCCACCACTTCTGATCCGGCCTATGTCTCCGACTTCGGTTCCGACTCCGATAAATCAAATTTAAAAACTCCGACCGCTCCTTCGGTACCGATAAAATGACCTTCGTTACATCCCTAGTGTTTACAATGCCACAGAATACTTAGAAGTTAGTATGTACCGAACTTATTATTACCGTTATTATTTAATTTAACTTCCGAACCACACGACCAATATTGTTAACAATTTGATGAGACTATATTAAAAATATGTTATTTCTAACAAAATAAGAATTAATGAAATTTAACAACGCAAACATGAGTTACAACCAAATACACATTCTGACTTTCACCCCTTTCTGCAAGAATATCGTGCAGAATTTAGGAATTAAAAGTAGACAGCTACCATCTACTTAGTATGATCTTAAATCATGTCAAGTTTCATTTTAATTGAATCAGTAGTTTCGGCGTGATGAGAATTCCCTATACAGAAAGACAGACAGACATACAGACAGACATGAAAGAAAAAAAATGCAGTTTCACCATCAGTATCGACTATGGAGTGCACCCAAATTTTTTTTTTCAAAATATCTTCAATGTACAGAATTCGACCCACTACAGTTTTATTATAAATATAGAATAGATATAGATAGATAGATTAGCAGTACATTAAATATTTGGATGGGTGGCCATTACAAAAACCGAGTGAATTTGTTTTTGCACACAAAAATATATCTTCTTCAAGTTTAGCAACTTCATATATACTAATGAGTCAAAAGATCCAATTAGGTAGATCCAACTTCGACAAAAAGGTCCAGCGAAGGAGCCAACTCGGATGGGCAGCGTTCGGGAAACTACGGCACAAAATATCCCAAAATAGTCCAAAATACCCCAATGCTTGAAGACGAAAGTCTTCAATCAGTGCGTGTTGCCAGTGATGACTTATGGAACTGAGACGTGGTCCTTAACAGTAGGCCTCATAACAAAGCTCAAAGTCACACAGCGAGCTATGGAGAGAGCTATGCTCGGAGTCTCTTTGCGCAACAGAATCCGTAATGAGGATATTCGCAAAAGAACGAAAGTAGCCGACATAGCTCGAAGAGTAGCTAAGCTGAAGTGGCAATGGGCAGGCCACATCGCTCGCAGAACTGACAACCGATGGGGAAGCAAGGTTCTCGAGTGGCAACCACGAACCGGAAAACGCTGTGTTGGACGGCCTCCCACTAGATGGACAGATGACCTCACGAAGGTCGCTGGAAACCGCTGGTTGCAGGTTGCGCAGGACCGTTCGTTGTGGAAATCTAGGGGGGAGGCCTATGTTCAACAGTGGGCGTCTTGCGGCTGATGATGATGATGATGATATATACTAATATCATAAAGCTGAAGAGTTTGTTTGAACGCTAGGATCTTGGGAAATACTGGTCCAAATAGAAAAAATATTTTTCTATTGGAAAGTCAATCTATCGACGAAGGGTATATAAAGGCAATTATAACATAACGCTACTACGAATATTAGGAGCGGAGCATGAATGAAGAATGTAACAAAAACGGGAAAAAATATACCTTTTGAGAGCTTTCGTACCGTGCGTTGACGTGACAGCATGTTTGTGTCAAAGAATTGCGACATAATTCTTTGCTAAAATCATTTTTTTTCTAAATCTAAGTTGGTGCGACCAATTTTTGACAGGTAAAGGTAGCGGTTCGCGCCGCGACCGCGACGCGAGACCGCGACCGGAGACCGCGACAGGCACTTGACACTATGGAATTGTATGGGCGCCAGTTCGCGCCGAGACCGCGACCGCGACGTCTCGGTCTCCTGTCGCGGTCTCAGCGCGAACTGGCGTCCATACAATTCCATAGTGTCAAGTGCCTGTATTGGTCTCCGGTCGCGTCCGGTAACTGAAGAGGTTTTTTGTTTGAACGCGATATTCATAGGATTAACTAAACCGATTTCAAAAATTATTTCACCGTTGGATATGATATGTACGGGATCCCTGAGTGCTATTGGTTATATACATAATGTACCTCGAGCGAAGCCGGGTCGACATCTTGTATTTTATATTTTTAGCAACATCGAACATTGTAAGGTTATGTACCTAGTATCGAACATAGCCGGAGTGTTAAGCTTGTAGGGTTCTTATGATACATTACGAAGAGTCTGTAGCTGATGTGCGTGACTGATACCCACTTATACATTTTTACAGGATAATAGCCTAATTAGATGATAGGCTTAATAACCGATGTGATATTTTACACTACAAAACAAATTATAAGTGAAGCTTTATCGACTAAACATTTTTGCGGCAGCAGTATAAAAAAATGGCAGTCATAGGAACTGCCAATAGAAGTAAAACTTATAACGCAGAATTTGATAGCTTACCTTGGAAACTACACGGGTGTAACCGGAGGGCGTGGCGTCGCTATCATGGCATGGCCATCTAGATATGCGTCATCATTTTCCATTGGCTGACCCATTTCTAGATAGCCATGCCATGATGGGCAGGCCACGCCCTTTTAGCATTTCCCATTGGCTGACGCATTTCTAGATGCCCAATCGCCAAGGTCCCGAGTTTACTCGAAAATTTCTTATCATACCCGATCGTGACGGCAGAATTCAATTCACACCCTACGAAAAATTTGTCTAGGCGCGCCTAATAGTTATTTGTTGTACAAGAGTGCAAAGTGGCTTTTTAACCGCGTGCTCAATTTTGATGACCGAGCAAGCGAAGGATTCTAAAGTTGAATCACGAGCGTAGCGAGGGATTCAAAAATTAGAATCCTGAGCGTAGCAAGATAATCAAAAGGGCACAAGGTGAAAAATCTTTGCACTCAAGTGTAACACGTAATTTTTCATCCCCCCCTAGCGAGGAAATTACTAAACGCTTTGCGCATTTTCAGTTCCAGTCGATTCTGTTGGCGTCAAATAAACTTCTTGGTCGCTAGAATCACTTATTATTATGGTATTTCGGTTTTTCACTTGTATTCAATTTTATAAGTTTTAAACTTTAAGTTTACTATGTTTATTAACAATATGTCGTGAAAATACGGAGAGTTGACCGATTGAGGTAAGGAGTTTCAAATGTGTACATCAAAAAGTGTCCGCCCAAATGTATTAAATTATAGTAGCGCTAAATTTGCATCAGGGTACATTTTAAAAGAAATTAATAAACGTACTATTCAGAATTCATGAAAGAAAAATATTGGCAGTCATAGGCACTGCCGACAGAAGTGGTAACTTATAACTCAGAATTTGATTGTTTACTTTGGAATCTACGCGTGTAAAACCAGAGGGCGTGGCTATGAACATGGCCATCTAGAAATGCTTAGGGTTCCGCAAAATTTTAAAAATATCGATACCTACTCGATGCCAAGTATCGTATCAAAAGTATCGATACCAATGAAATTATCGTATCAAAAGTATCGATACTACTCAGTATCGAGTACTTTTTCTTTGCCTCGGGAAATGTGTTAAAATCTCAAAAAAGTACATTATTAATAAAAATCTTTATTCAAAAATAAACATAGTTAATACTACTACTAATTTACTTTGTGAACCCCCAGTCTTTTTCGTTACAATCAGACATAAATAATAATTTATTGACGCGTGAACCAATCTTTCTGAAACTTAGCCAGACATCACTGCTCCCACCAGGAGGCGGCATTTTGGTTTCAAGACTTTCAAGACAATCCCAATCAATAAACAAATTATAATAAATTTAATGTCTTCCGAGCTAACCTGCTGGCTAAATTAATAATTATTAATGTAACCAGATTATTAATTTAATTTGTAACTAAATTGTCTAAAGTTTATTCTAATGAAATGCACGTACATACAAGTTATAACAGCTACGTTAAACCAGTAAATAATTGATGTATAAGAATAATCTAAGACATCATTTAATAAATCATCCCATTTAAAAAAAATACCAAGATCCAATTGAAGTACTGAACTGGCCGCACCACTGTAGATTCGGGGATTTCCAAAAAATCGAATATCAATAATAGTGAAGTGTCTGACACTTCGGAGTGGGTAATATCAAGTATTTAAGACTAGCGGCCCGCTCCGGCTTCGCTCGAATAATAACCTAGATATCAACTGCAGTGCCATCTGCCGGGGTGATTTGTGAATTTAAACCTTCCAGGGCCCTACCCAAACGTATACAAAAAAAATCATTCAAATCGGTCCAGCCGTTTAGGAGGAGTTCAATGACAACGAAAAGTGGCTTTGATTTTTATATATGCATATAGATAACTAGCGGCCCGTTCCGGCTTCGCTCGGACATAACCTAGACACTGTCTGCAGCGCCATCTGCCGGGCATGAAAAATAGCTAGTAGCCGATTCTCAGACCTACTGAATATGCATATAAAATTTGGTAAAAATCAGTAAAGCTGTTTCGGAGGAGTAAGGAAACAAACACTGTGACACGAGAATTTTATATATAAGATAATGAGTTCTGCAAAGTCGTAGTAAATGATTTTGTTCTATCATCAATAGTTTTCGCAGCGTACGCGACGTAAGGAATTTTTCAGGTCATTTTTTTACACCTTATGTTACATTATTGGAGTTTTAGTAAGGATCCCTAATTTTTTTTAAAATATAATGTAGCCTATGTTACTCGGGAATAATGTAGCTTTCCAAAGGTGAAAGAATTTTTGAAATCGGTCCAGTAGTTTCGGAGCCTATTCATTACAAACAAACAAACAAATCTTTCCTCTTTATAATATTAGTATAGATATCAAATCGAAACTTATATCAATATTCGATATCGGATTCTGAAACTATATATTTTTTAAACTATATATTCGTGTATTCGTCTGTATTTTGTAACGCTGAACCTATAAAACAATGTTATCTGAAACTGCATACCGAATCATAACTTGATATCAGCTCTGTCTGGATTTGGTACGCAGGCACATTGGGTATACATAAATGTTTGGTGGTTACTTTCAAATAAAGATTACTTAGTTATTTTAAAATAGTTTTGCATAGATAAACATTGTATCATCGAACCGGAACTATAAATTCAAGGACAACAGTGGTATATTTAAAAATATGCCGAAATACACAAGAAAGTATTGAAATTAAGTACCTTATACGTATATACGTTTAAGGTTTGAAATCCAACAAATAACCAACTATTGTTATTTCACTCACCCATCATCCTTTCAGTCGCGCGCGCGTGTCGGCCGTTCGTAGCCCGTATTGCTAGGCGATACGGTTTAATATCGGTATAAGATACCGATCCGAGCGTATCGCTACTATTCGCTATTATCGGGTTTCAAAAATATATAGTTTTTACTCGCATCGATATCGGATTTTACGATATTGATCTAATATACGATTCAGTAATATACGATTTGTATCGGCCACTCCTATGAAGTGACAGGCATCGAGTACATCAGAAAGTATCGATACCCAGTAAAGTATCGGAACAAAGTATCGAGTACGGTATCGAGTAGGTATCGCAACGCAAGTATCGATACTACTCAAGTATCGATACTTTTTGCGGATCCCTAGAAATGCTGACACATTTTTAAAAGGCCAATGGGAAAGGCTGAGGCATTTCTAGATGGCCAATGGCTATGGTCCGAGTTTACCCGAAGATTTCTTATCATTCCCGAGTGTGACGCTAGAATTAAATTGACAGCCCACGAAAAATCTGTCTTTGGCGCGCCAAAATAAGTTTTGACTTCAAAATATATTGTACCTACATGTTTTCTCAAAATAGTAATTATTTATTTGATGTTATATTTACTACATTACTTTGTACTGCACAAGTAGTTGAAATTATCTATTAGTTACTATTTTAGTTGTCAATAATACTTAATTATTTAACTCGGCATACTTCAATTCGATTACAATTAATTCATTCATAGCATTTTAAAATGTTTTGCCATTTGAAATAAAATTATTTACCTCTATCATAGAATAGATAATACAGATAGAACGGACACTCCCCACCCCCCGCCAGTTTCAAGCTTTCTACCCCGCAAGGACGCGAGAATCACTCAACGAAGGGTTATATCGGACGATAATTTTCTATGAGAATACGACCATGATGCTGTATTATTTAACAAAATGGTACCAAATTTTTCGTCTATTATACGAAACAAGAATAAGAGATTTTTGATTTCATAAGAATTTCTACAAAGATTGAATCATTTTTATAAACTATTCTGGTTAGAAGTACGCGCCAACACTGAAGTCCTGTGACGAAATTATTAAACTCGTTGTTTTTAAGCTGCAGCTTTCGTTAATCGTTGTGAAATACGTCAGTGGCGCCAATAACGTATGGTAACGAGTGATGGCGCGGAGTAGGTATAGTTCGCAATTCACCAAGTCACTAGTCACTAGTGTTGCCAATTTAGTGGATTTTTTTACTAAGATTGCTACTATTCATATTTATTGATAAGTGATTATTTCTTAGCATTCAACCGACTCAAAAAAAAGAAACAGGTTCTATATTAGACTATCTGTACTTTTATGTGCGTCCATGTATATATTATGTCGGTCAATAGTGAACAATGAATATAGGATTTCATCTAGTAAGTAGTATGCTTATTTAAGATTTCGCAACAACCGTTCATTAAAATCAGTAAGAGAATACGAGTACATTGACTATTGGAATGGATAGTTCCAAAAAAAAATAACGATATTTTTAAACTAAAACTTATTCAGTAATTAACGGCTTTGACATTGACTTATAAACTTTACCGGTTCTAGTACTACCGGTACTACTACGATTTAGTTTCATTTTTAACCAACTTCAAAAAAGGAGACGGATCTCAAGTCGTTTATATGTTTGTTACGTGATAGCTCCATTTATTGTGAAACAAAGGACATAAGCCCAAATCACATTGAAAAAACCCAGGTGCCACACCTGGGTTTTTTGATGTACCTCGGATTTTAAAGTTATTAGTAATAATATTCTAAACTATCATCATCATCCGTTTGAGTGGCTAACCTGCGTTTCTTTGCCTGTAGAAGTTTTGTAGAAGTTCGTGTCAAAAGCTCGTTTTATGGAACAAAATATATTGTATAATTTGGTGTTAATGATATAAAAATAATATATACCGGCTGAGTCATAAAGATATATATCAAACAATGCACGAATATGCTTAGGTTCTTTTCGCGATGGGTGGCCTTGGAATTGAATTCAAAGGAGACGGCTCATTTCTGCCCCAAGTCGTTTCAAGTTTAGGTACTTAATTAGCCCCGGAGACCTAAACAAGTTATTTAATTAAAATAACATATAATTAAATAAATCAAACTGTACATTCAATACTAACCTTCCAAGCGGGGATTGCAAATTAGTGATTAAAAAGTACCTTAATGACTATGTTTAAGTAATTTTGTATTAAGGTACTTTAGTTCCATAAAACCAAACTAGATGGCGTTGTACGGCGTTAAAACACGCTAGCGAAGTTTATGTGAATTTAAATAAGCCTGTTAAGGTTTAGTTAGTGTTTTGACTGTTTTGTCTTCGGGTCAGTACCCAAATAAATAAGTACTACGGTGAACACTCATTTAATTTGTACTTATCTACTTATGTGTACAGACTATAGTCAAAGTCAGCCATGTTTTTCTCATTTTAATTTTAGTGCAGGTGAAGTTTACGTACAGTAAAAATTCGTTCGAAACTCACACAACACATGGAATTTCTTTATTTTTCCAAAGGTTTTGTAATTATTTTGTGGTTTGGCCGAATCTCCAGTCCTTCTCTGTGTTGAGTCGACGTTATTCTGAGCACAGTACCTACGTCGCAAAGTACGTCGAATTTACTACCTTCTTTTAGTAGTAAGTACATAATCACGTTCTTGATTACCTACTTGCAGCGTTATTTTTTTCAATGTTTTAGTTGATATCTTTTAAACCCCGCTATGGAGGATAAAAACATAAACGGTTCCTCAATATATATTAAAAATCCTATACAATGATCCAATTTTGGTCAAGTCTCTTGCACTTTTTCTGTGGGGCAAATGCCCATAGAAAATGGGCCGTCTCCTTTAACGAGTGTAAGTAAAATAATTCATGATAATACGCTTATTTTTGGTAATGTACTTTGGACTTTGTATTCAATTATCAGTATGCTTACATCGCGGGTCAAATCTGGACAAGTACTAGCACAAGCACAGCACTAGCATAGGCCTGGGATATGAGGCGTACTTGAAGAGAGGTATATGCTAAGATGTTATGATGATGATGATTACATCGGATTGCAAACAGTATTGGTGAACTTTTAAAAAAAATGTGTGCGCTTAAAACCGCACGGCAGAAGTGAAAACTAAAATAAGAAATACTTAACTATATAAAGACTACTAAATAATTTTAATTTAAAACTTTTACGGCTGAATGATTAGTATCCATGGCCAAGAATAAATTAAAAAAAAAAATTACGCGGGTCGAAAATGCCGTTCGAAGCCGTTTCGCTCACAAGTTTTTAGCTTTTTAGTGTTTGCTATTTAGTTATGTCATATTTATGTATTTCGCTAAAAATGCATAAATATGTTGTGTTATAGTGTATTTGTGTAAGCACTTTCTTATGAAAATGGGTATCATTTTGTGTGTTTACGTAGTGTAAGTGCTGTGATAAAATATTACAACCATAACTTTTTTGCAATGGACGTGAAATGCAAATTTAACATTTCGTGACAGGTTCAATTGATGTGGTAAGTACCTAGAAGTTAATGTCGTGATAAAAAAGTTTAAAAATTCGCCAGTTTCAGCGAGAAAGTCGCTAAGGTGTCAGTCAACACTGGTAGTGAGCAGCGAGAGAGAGTAAGAGTATGTATTGTCCCATGTCCTCCTCTACCAATTATCTTTCTCGGTCTGGCACGTTTGTTGACCACATTATCTTTCTCGCTCTAGCATCCCGAGTTTACCCGAAATTTCTTATCATATCCGAGCGTGATGATCACGTGATCATGAATCCATTTCACAGCCCACGAAAATTCTGTCTATAACGCGCCTAAAGAAGATTTCACTTCAAAAACGCCTACAAAACTACACTGATAAAAAAACATGTTAGCCACTAATTTGGGTTATGGGAGTGGTGTAATTTTTTTTCCTAAAATATATTTGCATACAATTATTAGATTTTTTTGAGATTAGATACAATTATTTTGTGCCGAGGTCAGGGTACGATTTAGGCCATGTCTTCTATGATGTTTCTTTTTTTTTTGGTAGATCATAGTTTTGAAATATGAAAACAAAACTAAAAATTACTTTCGTTTATTTTTGTTCAAGTTTTTTATGATCGTCGTTGAAATTTGGTCAAGTAAGTTTCTGAATTTAATTTAAAATTGAAACCGATTTTTGTTTATTCGGCGCAAATTCACAATATTTAAAGTTTTATGCGATCCTTACTATAATGCGAATAAATAAATCACTATTTATCAACATACAAAAGTAATATTCTTTTAAGCATTAGTAATAAATTAAATCCGGAACTAGCAACATTATCGCCATCGGCCATAGTTGATAACAATTCGAAATGTTTGTTTACAACATTTAATTTGGAGTTTTGAGTTGAAAAATCATGTGCTTTCTCTTTACTGGTCGCTGACATGATGTGTTAATAATTAATAAGTAGTTTGTGCAGTGTATAATACTCTGATATAGTAAACTGTGATAACGCCTTTTAATGCATCTTATGAACGTAGTTATAGCTAATCTAATGTTCTGTGACTAGTCTATAATGAAATACGCGAAATATGTGGAGTGATTAATTAATATATTATTGTCAGAATAAAGTTTTCTCTTTGGGTAAGTGTACTTAACTTACTAAAATAATTTAGTAACCCTAGATGACACGCACACATGCGTAAATGTGTTCGAACGACATATGCGTAGTTGTGTGAGTGTAGGTATGTCAACCGCACCGTCTGTATAGATTTTAGGCCGAGTGTCCGGGGTGTGCCTCTATCCTCCATACGTGAAAAGAAAATTGCGCGCAAAGCAATAAAAAAAAAGTACACCAAGGAGGTTCCGAGCATGAGTTTTTAACAAATTAAAAATAAATGTATGATGAATTCGGCACCAAGGAGGTAGAAATAAATAGGTTAAATTGTGTGTTGAATTCAAAACCTCAGTACACACGATGTTCTAAATTCAAATTTACTTTACCCTCTAGAGGGTAAAAACGACTTTTGCGCCCTGATATCGAGGAGCAAAAGTACTCTTTCCGAGCTGGTGGGATGAAAAGAAGTTTTCACTTCAAAAACTATGAACCAGTGAAATCAAATAATAGAATTTGTCTTAAAATTAGTCGCAACTGACGGATTAACATTACATCCTTATTTAGTGGAGCGCCGTAAGGCATAAAAATGGTAAAATCTCGGAACCCAGGGCCAGTCAATGAATCTGTATAACAAGTGTTTGACTGCATTATTAAAACCTCAAACAAAAATGTTAAAAAAAAAAAATTGGCCGATCTCGATTACAACAATTTTTATAAACAATTTACTGAAAAATGAAAGGCGCAAGGGGAAAAAAATGTTTACAGTAAAGATCTTAATTTTATATGTAATAAATTATGTTCGCAGAGTAAATTCAATGTTAATTTATAGTCCAGTAACTTTGTCGCCTGAATGTATGGAGTAGGATGCGTTAAATCCGGTAGATCTGATTTTTTGCAGACTTGTTTATGATGTTGGCCTAATGATTGTCCCAAGTTTGTGAACTCGAGCGACGAACGCAACTTTGTCAAAAATCGAAAAAACCGCGAAAAAATCGTTTATTTTTCAAATTTTGGCGATTATAACCCTAAACGACTAGTTTTTGTAAAAACTTTCTTATGGCGCTTATAAAGTAGACTAAATTTGCTACACATATTGTAGCAAATTTAGTATACTGTATAGTACTCTACTAGTCAAGCCCTTTCATTTGATACCCATATTGAGGTAGATTGTGATGAAATATTTGGTCTGCCATTTGGTGGAGGCGGCCATCTTGAATCGATATTAACCAAAAATTGCTCAAAACATCAACACAAAAATGTATCTTCAAATAAAAAAACCGCATCGAAATCGGCAAATCAGTTTCAGCTCTACGGTGCCATAGACAGATACACACACAGACAGATACACATAGAGACAGACCTGTATGTGTATCTGTCTAATAGACAGACAGACTTCGACGTCAAATTTATAACACCTCTTTTTTTGGTCGGGGGTTAAAAACCGTCGTAACTGTGCCACAAAGTGGTCAAGTAGGAGTTAAAATATTGCTAAAAGTTGCGAAGTACGAAAAAAATTATAAACTTTTAAAGACTTATTCTCAGAAACTATTGAGTGTACAGGAATAACTCTAGTATCATATTGTAGCAAATTTAGTCTACTTTATAAGCGCCATAAAAAAGTTTTTACAAAAACTAGTCGTTTAGGGTTATAATCGCCAAAATTTAAAAAATAAACGATTTTTTCGCGGTTTTTTCGATTTTTGACAAAGTTGCGTTCATCGCTCGAGTTCACAAACTTGGGACAATCATTAGGCCAACATCATAAACAAGTCTGCAAAAAATCAGATCTACCGGATTTAACGCATCCTACTTCATATATTCAGGCGACAAAATTACTGGACTATAAATTAACATTGAATTTACTCTGCGAACATAATCTATTACATATAAAATTAAGATCTTTACTGTAAACATTTTTTTCCCCTTGCGCCTTTCATTTTTCAGTAAATTGTTTAGAAAAATTGTTGTAATCGAGATCGGCCAATTTTTTTTTTTTACATTTTACTATATGCTATTAAAAACACATTGCCAAAGTTTATAAAAAGATTTATTGACTGGCTCTGGATTCCGAGGTATAAACCTTATGGCGCTCCACTAATTATCCTTATTCCATATTATAAATGCTAGCAGCGCGTAGTTCCCATTCCTGTTATTTTCCCTTAATAAAATGTATGTTTATGTATGTGCTATTCCAGACCATATATGTAAAAGATTATACTGCGTTCCTTTCAACTCGATCCGTTTAGAAGTCCCGGCGTGAAGCAACAAAGATCCATCTATACATAATATCTAAACATCTATACCTTCATCTAAACATTGGCATTTACAATATTAATAGAAAGTAAATTAAATTTACTTTTTAAACTTAAAAATAATAAAATAAACTACGAAACAGAAGCACGACGAGCCCATGTGCTAATATGACAATATACCTATCATTTACAAACTTACAGAGGAATAAGGCTCAAGCGGAAAATTCATCGAAGAGGAATAATGGTCAAGTTTGGATGGTACAGCTTGTACGCATGGGGGTCCCCTCTAGGCACTGTTATTATAGCGGCCATCATTGACTACAAGAAGCCTGAAATTGGACCATACTTTGCCCACTGCATGAATTACGGTGAGTGCCTGTCTTCATTATATACATACGTTGAGAATATTAATTCAAAATCGAATCGGATGACGCTAAAACATGTTGGATGGTAATATGGTCGTATGGTCCGTAGCTTATTTTATTATGTAAGCTGAAGATTTATCACCTTACGTAGCAATCTGGTAGAAACGATAGGCTTAAGGCACCTAGCATACGGCGTATGTGAAACGCGCAGCCGACACGCGTTACATAAACGCGCGTTTTCATTTTTGCATTTGTACAGATTCAAAAGCGAGTAAAACGCGATATAGACGCACGTTTGATGAGCGTTCGAAACTCGTTTGAAGCGCGTTCAAAAGTGCCTCATTGTACAACTAACGATGAGTGTCTGATCGATGCGCGGAAGCTACGAGCGACTAAGCGACTACAGTGTCTGTATCGGTGTGTTTTCGCGTATACGAGTAGTCAGGGCCAGATTTAGAGGAGGGCAATCGGGGCACACGGCCCGGGGCCTCCACAAACGAGGACAACAGACACTTCGAAAAAAAAAACAAATTTCGACAGTAAACATCTTTTATGTTAACTTTAAACTATTTGTTTGGGAAATCTTAACCGTTGAAATACACCCCATATCAACGTCCCCAACGAAGCTCTGCCCCGGGGCCTCCACACCTCTAAATCCGGCCCTGCGAGTATACCTACGCACGGTTCACATGCGTGCATGCGCTTAGGTTGCGTTCAAATCTCTTTTGAAGTGCGTAGGTATACGCGCATCAACTGCGTTTCCCTCGATAGTTAATAAGAGAAATAAACGTGTGAAAAAGATGTGTCTAACAAATCTATATATATATTTATTTATTTATAAAGAACTGCCGACATGTGCTAACAGCGTAGCCAACACGCACAAACGGCCATAATACACATGAATTACATAAAATATTGTTAAACACATAACAAGATGTACATTAAAAAAAATATATAACAGAGAACACAAAAGTACATTAATTACATTAATTTACATAAATATGTAACGAAACTTATACATATTTATAAATATATATTTATGACCACAGATTGGGTAATCAGCTGGTATATGCGCGCCCCTACTGGAGTTTTGACTCTCGTCAACATCGTGCTATTCTTAATGACTGTCTACAACATTTGGCTTATCAGGATTACACTAAACAAGCACAAAAGTAGCAGCAGTACTACAAAGCAAAATGAAAACAGGTAAGTAATTATTTATCAAAAATTCAGCAGTATAAACTATCTGGCCACATTTCTGTTAGCATATTAAGAACTCACTCTATTGGTCTAAGATCCGGCTGCAGAATCTCTACGTTCATCGCGTAGTTAATCCAATTCACATTTGAACAAACATTTATGATTAGTAGTATACATTGATAATAGGTCAGTAAGTGGCCGCAAGTAATTTTAACTAAATTGATGTTAATTAATTTTCGAAAAAAAATTGCGCTCACTTTTTTTTAAAATAACATATCATCCATATCATAGCAATGTATGTAAAGAATTCGAAAATCGATGGGTGCCGTTACAAAGTCGGCCGCAACTACTTCGCAGCCAGGTGTAAACAAGTAATAGTGAGTGCAATTTTTTTTCGAAAATTAATTAACATCAATTTAGTTAAAATTACTTGCGGCCGCTTATTGACTGGCAACCTATAATCAATGTATTCTACTAATCATAAATGTTTGTTTAAATGTGAATTGGATTAACTACGCGACGTAGAGATTCTGCAGCCGGATCTCGTACTATTTACTGCAATCTTAAAATAAATGTGTGTTAGGTAGTTTATATATTATTATAGGTACCTACGTACCTACTGCAAGAAAAATTTAACTATTTGAAACGTATCCTAAGCTCATAATATATGCAACGATACAATTGTACGAAATAGACTTCAAAGTCCTGAACATCGCCGAAAAGTTGCTAGCCTTTCGGTTTTTTATCGGATACACTTCGGAGAGTGTGCGACTGATTTACATAATCTAATACTATCTTGCCCTTTTTTCTATCGAAATGCTCGTAGCTCGAAAAAGCGACATCGTTCCATGGTTGATGTTCCAAAGACACGAACGAAGAGATTTGACTCTACTTTTGTGATAAGAACTTCTAGGCTTTGGAATGAGTTGCCTGAGTGGGTTTTCCCTGTTAGTTACAATCTTGTGTCTTCGATTCGATCGACCGCATCGTCGCTTAACATCAGGCGAGATAGCGGTCAAGTGTAAACCTATAAAAGTTTAAAAAAAAACAATCTTGTGTCAGATACAAGCTAGGTTACTATTCCAGATTAAATTCCATTATTCAATTCATGGTATACTAGCAAATATAGTGAATATTATAATAGTTACTTATTATAGTGAGTTAACGCGTTAAATGTGCCACAAAAACAAAAACTTGGACCAGAGCGCCCAAGATACAGCCTAGTTTGGGGTTCAATGTAAACTGAATAGCCATTGAAAAATAAATTAAGTTATTCCATATTGTAAAATGAAGAAATGTATATCTGAAAGGAATAAATGTTTTATTTATATCTTTTTATATATATTACTAGCTGAATCGCGTGCGCGTTGCTACGCCATCTATCTAAAATTCATCGTACCAATTCAAATTTTGAACAAATTCGGTTACCGGTTCTAATGACGCAACCTTTCACGAACCTTTGACGAATGACACAGTCATGCTGTCACGCAACGAAAACTCTCAAACAGCAAAAGTATTTCCCGTTTTTGTTACATTTTTCATTCATGCTTCGTTCCTGTTGATAGTAGCATAATGTTAAATAGCCTATAGCCTTCCTCGATAAATGGACTATCCTACAAAGAAAGAATCTTTCAATTCGGACCAGTAGTTCCAGAGATCCTTGCGTTCATACAAACAAACAAACAAACTCTTCAACTTTACAATATTAGTATAGATATATTATATTATATTATCAGCTATCTGGCTCACAAGATACTAGAAAAGTATTTATGAAACATTTCTTGAATTCCAAAAACACCTTATTTGTTGCATGTTATTTTTGATCGTTATTTGACTTTTCAGAAAATAACAATTATTAATAATAACATTTTTTTGTATTTTTTTTCTCCAGGTTAGGCTTATACGTCAAAATGTCAATGCTGATGGGAATATCTTGGTTGCTAGAGTTCATAAGCGTGATTTACCCAAAGGACCTGCCATTGTGGGCGTTCATACCAATTAACTCGTATAATGCTTTTATTGGTGTCGTCATTTTCCTGTTATTCATTGCCAACAAGAAAACGTTGAAGTTGATATGCCAACGGTAAGATTTTTTTTCCATAGAAACAGTGTCCGAATGTAGAAACATGTCCAGAATGTAGTACCTAATCCAGTAATAATTATTTTAAATCGTTTCCTCTAAAACATTAGGTACATGAGCTCATTTTATGTAAATACTCGTAGTACAAGATATGTATGGTAAGTACAACCCCGCTTTAAGACTTAAGTTCCGATATTCCTACACGTAACCTACATATACCACAGTGCCGTGTGTCTAGAGGTTAGTGTCCGAATGTAGAAACATGTCCAGAATGTAGTACCTAATCCATTAATAATTATTTTAAATCGTTTCCTCTAAAACATTAGAATCATTTTAATGTAAATAGTACAACGCATGTATGGTAAGTACAACCCCGCTTTAAGACCTAAGTTTTGATATTCGTACACGTAACCTGTATACCTAGAATTTCTTTTTTTTTTATCAATCGAACTTATTAAGGAATTTATGAATAGTGCACTTTTGGTAGGTTGAGAAGCATTGGGCTATCTGGGTTCGTGAGTACTATGTGTAGGTATGAAGACTTATATTAAGAGCTATGAATATTAGTATGGCTGGAGGCTGTATTAGCCGACGATCAAAAAAGATGTAGATGGATAGTTGTGAAAGAGGACATGAATAGTGCTTTCAGAAGTTAACTCAGATGGGACGAATGATGGAGACGTAGTGTACGTGATGTAACGACCCAACATAAGGGCCACAGCACACTCGTAACAGCAATGATTGTAGGGTTATATTTGTTGATTAAGTGGAGAAGACTAGGCTTCTTGTGACGGAGACTTCGAGCATTCCACTGTAGAATGGCTTGGTTCGTGATTGTTTAAGGATAAAATCTGGGATAATTTATGGGCAACGTGGGACGGTATACCTACAAGAATTGTTTTGGGAAATTAAAATGATAATAGTTGAGATCAGGACATCCAGGATGCTCTGATCCGGGGGGAAAGATAAGGACAAGGCAAATCCGTTGGGTAAGTCGGATGTCTATTCTGTGGTGTGTGTGAATTGTCCACCAATATGTATTATTATTATTTTCAGTTATAAAAAAACTATACTTTGCGCGAGAGACACTTCCAAAGTGGTAAAATGTGTCCTCTGTCTCCTGTCACTTCTAAAATTAGAGAAAGATAAAACTAATAAAAATATTTGATGTTATATTACCAAGCAAACTTCCAACGAAAATTGGTTTGAACTCGATCTAGTTTGTAGTTTATTTTTAGTACGTCATAAATACATTATTATTAAAACATCGATCAAAGTCACAAGGAACTACTTACAAGAACTTGTATATTATGTTACTTGCTGCTACTGTTTCATGGGCGAGTCTGACTCGCATTTGGCCGCTTTTATTCTACCGAAATTCGCGTCTCCCGCGTGACTGCTATCTGTTAGTTGCGAGGGCGACAAAAAACGAGTCCCTATTTCAACTTAACACGTTGGCTGCCCGTGTACTATATGTAGGGCATTGTGAAGTTAGCCATAGCGTCCGTGCACTATATATAGGACACCACTCCGCTCAAACAAAGACAGAAAGAAAGGACATACGGGAATTTATTAATAATTTGTACGGCAGTTGATGAGGGTAGAAAACAAAAAGTAAAATAACAGGCCAAATCAAAATTATTTATGTTTTATTGCAAAATTAGTAATGAAAACAAACAAAACTTGTTGTAATTATAATGAAAAATAAAACACTTTACACAGTTTTAATGGCATTCGTTATAATAGGGCAAACAGAAGCCTATCCCACATAGAAGAATACCCACGATTTTTACCTACAGTAAAACTTTTTGACGGCTGTTAGTTGAGTCTGACACTTTTTTGTCTATGCCCCACGCAAAAAAAATACAAAAAACACAGGGACCCTTAAAAATAGTGCACTAAATGAAAGCTGCAGAGTCCGTGCACTACATACAGTGCACAAAAATTAAGCCGAGGAGTCCGTGCACTACATATAGGGCATGCGGAAATTCAGCCTGTAATATATTTTCAAAAACCCTGGAGGTAAAAACGTTATTTCAAGAAGCTAGTAGCATCATTTTTATTCATTTAGTCTAAAAAAAATTGGACGTAGCGTGTCACTTGACTGAATCAACGTGGACAGCCAACGTGTTAATTATTATTTTCCCTTTACGACAACGAATCATCCAACAAACACGTCAACGTCAAGGAAACTTTTTGTTATTGACAGGAAACTTACGTGCCTATATTTAAATAAAATGAAATAAACTAATGTGATGCTAGGTAGGTATGTACCTAATCCTATCCTACTAGTAGTAATGTTATAAACTAGCAGCACCCCGCGGTGTTATCCGCGTAGATTCAGATTCAGATTCTATAATGGTAACGACATTCATTCATCATCATCATCATCAACAGCCCACTAAACGTTCCCACTGCTGGGACTCGGGGTCTTCTCTCGCAAGGAGAGAGTTAAGGCGATAATCCACCACGCTGGCCCAGTGCGGGTTGGCGGATGACACATGCCTTCGAAAGATTCTAGGTACATGTCGGTTTCCTCACAATGTTTTCCTTCACCGTTTTAAGTTAGCGGTATTACGCACATGACTTCGAAAAGACAGTGGTGCGTGTGGGGTTTGAACCCGGGGTCTCCGGATCGGCAGCCGCCGTTCTCCCGACTAGACCACCGTAACTTACTAGACTACCGTAACTTACTAGACCACCGTAACTTTCTAGACCACCGTAACTTAGCTGCGCTTCTAGTGAATAATATTAGTAGGATGTCAATGTATAGGTGTTTGTTGCTCAATCGCGCCGTAACGTGTGAACGGGCTGAAATTTGAAACATGGACAGATTATAAGAAGTCTGGACGAACACATAGGCTACTTTTTAGCCCGGGAAAAGAACGGAAACGAGGACTACGTAGGTAAAACCGCGGGAGGGTCTAGTACCCCCCGCGGTAATAAAATTACGCGATACGCTATTTTTTAATACAAGCCTACTGTGCCACGCACGCGTCTTTTGTCGAATGCATGCGTCCTACAAACGACGACAGGCGATTTTTGCATCTTTGCTATGTCCACGCTGCTGCATGCGAGAGATGCACATCAAAGATAGTGGATGCAAATAGTCAGCCACGTTCAGTATTGCCGTTTTAGTGACTTTGTCGCTAGATTTAGTGAGTTTTTGATGTCTTTGGTGACATTTTTTTTTATGATTTTGTGACAAAAAAAATCTGGTGATTTCTAGTGACTTTTTCATGACAAACACATCAGTTATGTAATATCTTAATGAAACATTATGCTCTTGAATTTTTAGCCAAAACCACAAAAATTAATACAACCGCAAGTTTCTACTTCTACTGCTATTATACGTAACTGATGCGTTAGACATGAAAAACTAAAATCACCAGATTTTTTTGTCACTAAATTACAAATAAAGTGGTCAAGTACGAGTTGCACTCGCCCTTGAAGGGTTCCATGGCAGCAAATAACATAATATAAAAATTCTTGTATTTAGTTTAATCTTTGATCGACGTTTTAATAACAGTGTAATAAGTAGATTACAATAAAACTACTAACCAATACTACCAACTTTCGGTAGAAGTTTGCATACATCATTTGCGTAAATCATAAATTTTTTTAGTTTTGTTATTCTCTCATTTTAAAGATACATTGGAGGGGGGAGGCACATTTTACCACTTTGGAAGAGTCTCTAGCGCAAGCTAAACAGTTAAGAAAAAAAAAGTTGGAAACCACAATATCATTTTTGAACATCTATCCATAGATAATCCCTGGAACTTCTAAAATAAGAGAATGGCAAAAATATAGAAAATGTATGATGTAAATTTTCAACGAAAATTGGTTTGACTGAGATCTAGTGAGTAGTTTTATTTCATTACGTCATTCATTCACTATTATTAAAACACTGATTAAAGTAACAACGACCTACAAGAACTTTTATATTCTGTTACTTGCTGCTACGGAAGCCTTCATGGGCGAGTCCGACTCGCACTTGAAAAAAAATAGAAGTGTACACTTCTATTTTTTTCATTTTTTGTGTGAACGTCACAAAATTGTGTGTGTGCAGTTCACAAAATACATCCACTTATGAAGTTTCAACAGTATGGTTCTTATACTTTGAAAAAATGTGGCTGTGACATACGGATGGACATTGGACAGACAGACATGACGAATCTATAAAAGAGAGTTTTGCGTACGCAACCCTAAAAAATGACAAAAAACTCACTAGATCTAGCGACAAAGTCACAGCAACTAGTAAAATGTAGTCGTAAAATGGCAACACTGCGTGCGTTTGACGAGCCGATCGAGCAGTGACCCGCATGACGAACGCAAGACGTGCGGCTGTCGTGTCGTTGTCGCTTCGTGGACACAGACTTCATTATTTCTACGCAAGATGCAAGCATTCGTCTTGAATCCGACAATTGTCGAAATCGTGCGGATAACGTGCAATTGGCCTTAGTCTTTACCACAGAAATCTTAATAATAAGGTAATAGAAATGGCATAACTCTCAAATTACTTGCAAAACGCTTGTCGCCACATTTCCCCTACCCCCGCGGTCACTACTACATGCGCGTACTATTCCAATACAAATTCACTCACACACAAACAGCTGCACATTAACAAACTAGGTCTGCGATTGCACCACACACATCCATAAACGCTTATCAGTGAACCTACTAATACATTGAAAAATAAACAATTTTTCACATTTACGCTAGTGCTTGACAAAAATTAAAACATATCGATATTTCAAAGTACGGTCCAATTTTAACATTTGATAAAGGTTATTATTGATTTCATTAATTAGGTATACACCTAATGGGTACACTACAACAAAGTCAATATGCTTATAAAATAAGTGAGTCACACGGGGTATACTATTGTTTCGAAAATTTAACTATGTAATTCTGACACCATATGTGTATAGTATTTATGCCAGAAATACCGACTTGGGACCCATAGCAAGTCTAGAACATTATTATTTTGCTTTTATACCGATTTTAATATTTACCCCCTAATTGCAAACAAGGTACCGAAAAGAAATCACTTACGTAGGGTTCCCGGCGTCGTCCAAAGCCCAGTTTGATACGACAGGAATGTAGGTAGGGATCAAATGGGAATGTGGGAAGAACCAAACCAGGCGATATCGAGGCGACCTCCCGAATTCCCGTTCCAGCAGTAGTCCACCGGCACTACGATTCCGCGTTCAACGATCCTGCGTTCTAGAAGCGGCCAATCCAGCAGCCACTTCACAATTAATAGTCCAGCACTAATCCAGTAGTCACAATTAATGTTAATAACGTGTTCCCGCACAATATTAAAGCTTTTATCCCGAAAAACTCGTCGTTCCCGCGAACAAAGACAACGTACAAGTGACAGCCGGCTGTCAAACATAGATCCGCTATATTTCGATGGCCGATATAATGTTGCCCGATTATACGGAACAATATGGGCTTAGGTATAGTTGAAGAACAAAGGTTGTTGTATATTTTGTACATCGAGCAACTCGATCTTCCGCGCAAGCACGGAAGGGAAGTAGCCTTAGCTAAAAAATATTGTGCAAATCTTTGTCATTTCTTGCGGGAGGGGAAAGTTGCACACTAGCGCAAAGCCGCAATATTAATACAAAACATATCTGTACCGATCCATTGCCGACCATACTCACGCAGCCAAATCACTAACACATAAAAAATAAAGCACCATTCACAAATCTAGCCCCGCCCTCAGTGTATTCCACGCCACGGTATATTATCAAACTCCGCGGACTTGCACTTTGACAGAGGTTGACGCTGTGTATGCCTACTCCCTTCCGTGTTGTTCGCTGATTTTGTATGAAAACTAATAAAGTCTTAAAAATAAATGCTTACAATAGCTAAATACTGCCTCTGTTACCTTAATATTTATTTTGCACGGATGAACAATCGCGCGTTATAGCTAGTATGTATATACTTTTGTTAATAATTTATGAATTATGAAGTAATGTTTACCGCGAATTAAAAGATTTTACGTATGGGTGTTAACTGTGTACAATTTTTTTATCGATATTTTATGTTAATTTGTCGATAAAAAAGGTAAAATTTAAAATACAATTTTCAACGTTTATTTTTGGCCAAGTAAAATTGAGCCGTCACAGCACTAGCTCACGACCGCTACCTGCGGTTGTACCATGGAAGATTAGAGGTTATGACGATTTCTTTAATTTTACATTACATTGCTGTTTATGCTTGTACCACTCTAGATGTTAATTAATGTACGCAGCAATGGTATGCAAAACGACGATAACACCAAAAATGAATAACTATCATAGTGAATCATTGGGCTCCGTTTATTTTAGTAAAAATTCAGTTAAAATAAAATAAAATACCTATCAGTGAAATATAATCTCATAATTGGGATAATTGCAAGTTGTGGAAGAACTTCCACAGTTGTTTATGCTGCATAACACAAGTTTTAAAGATGATTCACGCCAGCCGGTTCGAAGAAGACTAAACTACAACTCGAGCACTGGTGGCCTACAAGTCACCTGTGCGGCGACAATGTCACGCGGTCATGCGACTTCTAGTACCTTATTATTTAGATTTCTGTGGTCTTTACTAATTTTTCTAATACTTTTTTTTTGAAACACATTATTACAATGAAGTTTTTTTCGGAATATCAGATTAACGCAAAATTAGTTCTCAATAAAGCGTTTTCAAGACGCAAATAGCCTTGTCCAAGATAGTTTTCAATTTGCTATAGGTGGCGCGAATGTTTTCATTTTATTCGTTTTTTTTTTTTACAAAAGAAAACATTTCCTCTACGATGTGGAGGAAGGATGTCCACATAATATATGGTGTGTTAACGTCGTTTATTCTAAATTAAGAACACAATTAGTTCATAAATAAAACAGCTATGATCAGTCTACAGCAGGGGTTCCCAACCTTTGCTTGATCAGGGACCACTTTTAACTTATTATTGTTAGGAGGGACCACTATGAAGGGATAATAATTAAAATAAAGTTATATAAATAATCAAACCGCAACTCGAAAAGCTAGTTACATAAACACAAACAATAATGTTTTTTGGATAAACTTCTGTTTTGTTTTTGTGTGATATAAACTTGTTATAATATGATTTCTAAGCTTGCATCTTCTTTATGAATTCAGCTACTAATATTAGGGCTAATATTGTTACTCAAAGCTACGCGCATATCATCATTAACTTTTAATCGATTCCTCGTCTTGTTTTTAATTACCAGTAAAGCAGAAAATTCTTGTTCACACAAATACGTTGTCGAGAAAACCATAAAATAGCGCAAGGCAATTTATCGAAGTTTAGAATAGGAAATTGCCTTTTTACAACAAAACGTCTAAGCTGAATTTGGCTCAAAGGCAACCGTGCAGTTTCTGTCGTTTTGTAATTCAATAAGTTCTTCCTGGATTCCTTCAATAACTTCACCAGCGTCCGTTTGCATGGTAATGTACATCACATATTTTTTTAGTTTTATCATCCTCTTTGTTTCGATTTTACACACATTTATTCAGTATTGAAAAAAATGATGTTAGAAACCTCAACATCATTTTTGAAGGCCTAACGATAAACAGCCCAAAAAAATTTTTGAGTTTCAGTTCTAAGTATGGAGCACCCCCATATTTTTTTTATTTTTTTTATATTTTTGTGTAAAATTGTTAATGCGGTTCACAGAATACTTCTACTTACCAAGTTTCAACAGTGTAGTATTGTCTTTTAGTTTTGGAAAAAAAGTGGCTGTGACATACGGACGGACGGACAGACAGACAGACAGACATGACGAAACTATAAGGGTTCCGTTTTACGGAGCCCTAAAAACTATCTGGATTGTTTTTTAGTTCAAGGAAACGGTTTCCTACTCTCATGAGCAAAAACTTCAGTAAACTTCTTAACATATCACTTAAATGATAAAAATCAAAAAGTATCACTTAGTCAGTTACTTAGTTTTTTTTAATGTTTGGCCTTGTCTTTCCAGTTTCCAGATTCCATGCCATTTCGTTGAAGACAACAAATTTTGTCCCAACTCATCCTCGAGGTCTACAACTGTCAAGTCTTCGAGATCAAACAGAGGATCATATCACAAGACAGCAACGACTGATGAATCTGACCAGGAAATCGAAGATATAGAAACAAACCCAAACCCATCGGAAAATCCCTGTACTTAAAGTACAGGGTTGAAAACTTTTCATTAATAAATTAAGTCCCGACGTTTAAAGATGGGTGTAGTAACTTGAATGTGTCTGTGATGTATCTATAAATATGCCATCAAAGATTTAGAATGATTGATTTGATTGATTTTGAGGTTTGGTGGCGTGGCGTAAGGTCAAGCCCCACCTAACTTCCAAGCACTTATTGTGGAACGAAGTTCCTGATGGCGGGCTTGGAGGAGATATGGATACGTGGATAGGGCGCGTAATAAATGCCCGTGCACAGTGTTGCCAATTTTATGTTCCATATGATCTTACAACAAATAAATAATAAAATAAAACTGTATTTTTTTCAAATTGTGTTGTTTCCCCTATGTTGCATACCCTACTATCTGAAAGAACTTCGTTCCTACCTGGGTAGCGATTCTGAAACCATTCGGTTGCATCCGACACGGAATCTCATCTCTCGGTCTTTGTCTTATCTGTTTAGCATGACAAAGATCGAGAGATGAGATTCCGTGTCGGATGCAACCGAATGGTTTCAGAATCGCTGTCCTGGTGTCCCATGACACTACATTTTCGTCGCCAGAGTGCTTGTTTGTTCTATCTACCAAATTCTACAAAAAATCACTTTTAAATGCAGTTTTATTATTAAGGGCTAAATTTGAATCGTGCTACAAGCACGATAATAAAAAAAATACTCCTATGTTATTTAAGAATTTGATTCAATTATTTTTTAGTGACATGACACTCAATCAAAAATTTCGTGCTTATTTGTCCTATGTCGACTTTTTGTTCTAAATCCAATATCATAAGAAATGTTGCGTGTTTGAGTGCTCTATGTCTATCACATCGACCACGAGGAGCCACGTCCGCCATTTTGTTTTGGATCAGTTTTAGATTTATGGATCAGTTTGTTGCACCACAAAATTATTCAAATACTAGATACTTACATTTAAATGTTATTAATAAGTACTTGAATCATTCTAGGCATTGACAAAAAATTATGTTCAGATCTCGTGTAAAATTAAACATGAGCCGACTTAGCCGCAATTAGACCAGTAATTAGTACTTATAAGAATACTTGACTTCGAAATGAATTTGCCAGATATGTCATTTTACCATAGCCTATCAATGACCTTTATATGATAAAGCTAGTAATCTTATATATAAAATTCTCGTGTCACAGTGTTTGTTTCCTTACTCCTCCGAAACGGCTTTACTGATTTTAACCAAATTTTATATGCATATTCTGTAGGTATGAGAATCGGCTACTAGCTATTTTTCATACCCCTAAGTGACAAGGGTTGTTCACTAAGGCAAAACAACGTTTGCGGGGTCAGCTAGTATCTTTATATAAATTACGCGTCACGTTGTCTGTCCGCAATAGTCTTGCTAAACTAGTTAACCGATTTTAATCAAATTTGCACACTGTGTGCAGTTTGATCCACTTTGAAAAATAAGGTCTTTATATGACATTTTTATAGTATAAAGTGACGAGACGAACAGGACATATGCTTGATGGTAAGCAACATGCCTGCTACATAGCACAGTGTGAAGCCGGAACGGACCGCTAGTCCTTTATAACACAATTTATAACACCTTTATAATGCACAATATGTACTTATGTATACTTTACTTATAATAATTAAGATCATGTTTTAACACGCTTTTATTAGCTTCACTTGTAACTTTGTCTGTAAGAAAATCTTGGAATCTTAATTTGACCCACTTTCCGGTCTTGGATTAGCATGAGATTTTGCACACGCTCTGAGTTCTAATGAAAATACATGACTAGTTAAGAAACGTTATTACAAATCCAATATAGTGGCCCTCCCAAGATGGCGGACTAGCTGTTTGAAATCCACCCCCATGATATGGATATCAAATGAAAGGGTTTGCTGTCAGGAATACGAAAAAAATAGTTACGTGACTTAAATCCAATATGGCGGACAGGCTATTTGAAATGCACCCCCATGATATGGGTATCAAATGAAAGGGTTTGCTGTCAGCAATACGAAAAAAAATAGTCAAGTGACTTAAATCCAACATGGCGGACATCCAAGATGGCGCATTGGCTATTTGAAATGCACCCCCATAATATGGGTATTAAATGAAAGTTTTGTAATTTTCAGTGCGTGCTAAAAGCGTGTTTTTAGTTTTTTTTTAACTATTATTTACACATATGTACAAATTGTAAATATTTCATACTATTTACTTAAATATACCTACTTTACTTATTAATTAAGATTATGTTATAGGTATAATAATAAGGACTATAATAATTATTATTTAAACATTAAATACATTACAACAACAACTAGAAGTTATTTCGATACTTTTTTCCCAAGTAGGTAAATCTTTTTTTTCAGATGTGATTAGGTATGAAACCGAGCACAATGGCGAGAAACTAGTCACTCCGTAAGTATACATAGAACAAGTAGTAGACCTAAATTTTATGTATTCGTACCCCTCCTAAATATCAAATAAATACAGCATGTGTATAACGGTATAAGTAGGGTACAATACTCGAAAACTTCCACGTGATGCATCCTAGGCATTAAGGCCACACCTTACCTCTTACCTCGGTGATTGATACTTCGTTGTCTGATTACTTATCCAGATCGGGGAGGGCGAACTTCTATGCGCAAACCTCGCCCCCTCGAGTAGAAGTTCTTTAGGGAGACTGGAATAATCTGGAGATACACACCATGCGCAGTCCGGAGGGGGGGGGGTCAAAGGGGACATGATCCCGCCCAAAATCGTATAAGTTAAATTAAAAATCTTCAAAAATTCAAAATATCTAATAGTACATGGACTATTTTTTAATGCGGGAAAACAAATACGCGGGTAAGCTCGTAGGGCGCGCTAATAGTAAAGTCTTGTTTACTCGATTTATCGCATTTCTACTCGTGACCCCCCCCCCCCAAATCTGAGGCTGTGGACTAATGACCCCCTCCAAAATTGGAGACTGGGACCGCGTCTGGTACACACACGGCTAATAGCTACGTAATAAGTCAAGTGACAGTCCGAAGTCATTCCACAAGGGCACTGGTGGAACGGATTCTAGGACTTGAGGTGGAGGGCTTTGGGATCCAAGTCGATGGCGTTGCGGCCGGGTGGAAGGTAAGCACATAGTCGGCCCCGGAGCAGCCGAATCTAGTCGCTATGTCTAGTCTGACATGGGCATCGCCGAGGTGGATCCGCAACCGACAAAGCGATAGGTTTTCTCCGATGGTTACAATCTTTGTGTCTTCAAATCGAGAGTGAATCGGTTTCTTCTAAGTAAACACGCTCCATCGTAGACCGCATCGTCGCTTAACATCAGACGAGATGGCGGTTAAACGTGAACCTATAAAAGTTTTAATAAAAGCCGTCCCTATCCGCGTTCGTGAAGGCGGGCCTCTCACTGCCGCACATCTTTGTAGCAAGATGCTGGACAGTGATAAGTCGTGGAAGACGGAAGAACGAGAGATTATCTCGTTCACCGCGGATGAGCATGAGTCTTCTCGGATCGGAAGTGGACACGGAGGCGAACCGTGCAACGATCTTGCTTATGTGTCACTCTATGCTATAAAAAAAAGACTCCACCGAAGCTATGCCTTAGGTGGTCTACGAGGCCTACGCCTTAGGTGGTCTACGAGGCCTACGCCGGAGCCGCGCGTCGTCGCCTGCGCACACTTCTCGTCTCCGCTGCGCGTTGGCGTGGCACAGCTCACATCTCCGCTATCATCGCGCCATACTAATATAATACATCTCCGCTTAGTGGTCTCCACTGGAGTTGGGAGGAAACGAGATGTGTGAATAACGAAATTCTATTGGTGGTTAATTAATAGAAAACAATTCGTCTCCGATCGCACATCTTCAATTTGGTGGAGTCTCAGCCTTAGACAACGCCGCTAGAAAGGCACTTATAAATAACTTAAAATGTTAGTATCCTACTATCTTACTAATATTCGATATACCTAAATGCGAAAGATTGGATGTTTAGATGTTTGTCACTCAGATAGTCTGGAATAGGTAATACATCGGCAAAATTTCATCCTGGAAAAATAACGGTAAGTACTTACCTAGGTAACTATGCGGGTGATACCGCGAGGCGCTTCCTGTCACCAATGTTGCACATTACGTGATACGTCACCTGTATGTATCTGTAAGTAATGTATGTATTTTCTGTATGGCTACAGATATACTGCTATTACGCATGTCGATGACGCGTGAGTGCCTGTATACTACCTACGTAATTTTGATATAAATCAATGAATGTGCTCTCCCAAACTTCGGGCGCACGGAAATATGTTATCGTTGGGAAGCGTGAGCTCACACTTTCCGTTCTAGACGGTTGTAGGAACCGGTGAACGACGGACATTTTTAACTATCGCTATTCGTTGTCAACAAACAAAATAAGTAGAACTACAACATACCTCGCCGCTAGCGATTCTAGGTGTCAAGTAGATTGGTAGTTTTAAACCACTCACGTTACATACATAGAGGCGCTTTGTTAACAATTTCAAGGTGCTCAGGGCACATCTTTTGATTTAAGTACCTATATCGATGCTATGTACCTACCACTTGAAACCTGACGTGCATTGATTTAAGGCGTTATTACACCACTCGTTATTCAGACAGTCTTAGTCTAAGTAGCGTGGTGTAATAAGCGTCAGACTGTTAGACTCTGAATTCAGACAGCAAGATCGGGTTCGGCGAGTCTTACTGGCTTACAGTCTGAATAACGAGTAGTGTAATAAGACAAAGACTGTTAGACCGATAAATACATGACACTGACATTGACATTTAATGTTAAAATATCATTTAATTGGTTCGTGATTGGTTCATTGGTATTCGCGGTAATTTTTATTGTTTTGGGTAGATATTCGGAGTTCGAAGTTCGAATGCCATAATTTTAATGTTGATCTCGCTGTTATTATACATATCTTAAATGCTTAAATTTTTTTTTTTTATTTAATTTAATAAATACCATAATAGCGTGCAATAAAGAAAAAAAAGTAATATTAAAAGTCCAAGAGCGCGCGTTTTTCAGACTGGTGTAATAGCGAACTGACAAGTTAGACTCTAGACTCTAGGACAGTCCGCATAACGAGTGCTGAATAACGCGTAGTCTAAAAGGCGCTTTACTATTTTAGAAATCATTGCGCTGACGCGATACAAAATGTACCTTCAAGTATTGCGTAAATGACGACGACCTTAGCTCCATGCTCTATCTATACAAATTAATTACAAACAAACAAGGATCATAATAAAGTATTGCCTTCCTGGAAATCGAAATTATGAGACGAGACGCCATTTTGAATGCGCGGCATTTCGCGGCACTTCATATTTTTCATATCTAGTTCAATTTTATTAGACTATTTACTTAGTTATAAACACATAGGTACGTCGTCATATCGATGTATTTTCGAGTTTTCATTAGTTTTCACAAAATGTCTACAACAAACGTCACAGTTCACACATGAAAATTGATAAAATCGGTAAAAGTGTGTTACTTGTTTTCGATATTTCTATTCTAATAATTTTTGCTAACCATATAATATTATTTATTACAAATATTTATAATGAGCATTATTTGAACACAATATTATTCAACCAAGAAATACCTAGTAGGGACCTATGTGAGATAAGTCCAATAAAAACAACAAACAAATTTCACTGCAACTCTTGAGCAAAACACTAAAAGCCGGGTCACACAGAGGCGATCCGATAGCGATAGCGATCCGATAGCGAGACGGGATTTTTTGTAATGTTCGAATTTGTAGGTATGCAACCTGACACACAGCAAGCGGGCGCGATCCCATACTCGGTATCGGATCGCTATCGCTACCGGATCGCCTCTGTGTGACCCGGCCTTAACTACCTACTCAAACTAATATCGCAAATTCGCAAAGTTTGGAGTTTTCCCATCAATTGATCACTTTCAAAATTCAAAAGTTAAAAAAGAACGACCATAGACTTTATGTCATTATTTTTTGTTCAGATTTCAAAAAGAAGTTTTTCTACCTAATCACTAAACTTCTTATCCTCAAAGTTCTAGATCTAAACGGATAAGACAAAACCGAGAGATTTGGTTCCGTGCACAGACTATGTAGAGAGATACGTTCCGTGTCGAGTCAAACCGATTGCGTTGTGGATCAGGGTACAGCTGGGTATACAGCACATTGTCCCGAAAAGCCGAAAACAATGTGTGAAGTCAAATGAAAATAAAAAAATTGGCAGTCATAGGAACTGCCGATAGAAGTGAAAACTTATTACTCAGAATTTGAAGCCTACTTTGGAAACTACATGGGTGTACCGGATGGCGTGGCCTGACCATCATGGCATGGCCATCTAGAAATGCGTTAGCATTTTCCATTGGCTCACGCATTTCTAGATGGTCATGCCGTGATGGTTAGGCCACGCCCTTTCAGCATTTCCCATTGGCTGACGCATTTCTAGATGGCCAATGGGCGTGGCCCCGAGTTTATCCGCAGATTTCTTATCATACCCGAGCGTGACGCCAGTGACGCTAGAATTCAATTAACACCCCACGAAAACTCTGTCTAAAAGCGCGCCAAAAGAAGTTTTCACTTACTTGGGAGGTGTCAAGGGACATTCCGATGGAACGAAGTTGTACAAAATATTGCAACTCTTTACTGTTTCTGTTGCCCTGGTACTGGTACCTAGGGGCAAACGCAACTCTTTTATATTTCTGTTGTCCTGGTATGTGGAGATAAACGCTGGGCTGTTGGAGGTAGGTAATCAAAACTCTTTACTGTTTCTGTTGCCCTGGCCGTTTTTACCGAGTTTACCCGAAGATTTCATATCCGATCCGATCCATTATCATATCCAAGCGTGACGGTTGATGAATCCATTTCACAGCCCACGAAAATTCTGTCTATAGCGCGCCTAAAGAAGTTTTCACTTCAAAAATTGGCAGTCATAGGAACTGCCGATAGAAGTGAAAACTTATAACTCAGAGTTTGATAGCTTACCTTAGAAACTACACGGGTGTAACCGGAGGGCGTGGCCGCGCCATCATGGCATGGCCATCTAGAAATGCGTCAGCATTTCCCATTGGCTGACGCATTTCTAGTTGGCCAACCGCAAAGGTCCCGAGTTTACCCGAAGATTTCTTATCATATCCGAGCGTGACGGTAGAATCCAATTTCCACCCCACGAAAAATCTGTCTAGGCGCGCCGAAAGAAGTTTTCACTTCAAAAATGACAAGACATGATAGCCTGCTGTTGCTCAAGCAACTAGGAACTAGTTTGGTAGGAAGGGGCTTGATTTTGCAAGAAGACCGCAATAGTAGATATATATACATCTTTATTTTAACAACCCACAATTACAATTTTTATACATTAAACTTGAATTCTTATGGGTGTGAAAAAACTCAGAATTTGATACTTAGCTCACTTTGGAAACTACGCGATTGAAACCGGCGGCCAAGACCATGACCATCTAGAAATGCGTAGCATTTCTAAATGGCCAATGGCCATGGTCCCGAGTTTACCCGAAGATTTCTTATCATTCCCGAGCGTGACACTAGAATTCAATTCACAGCCCAAAGAAATCTGTCTGTGGCTCGCTAAAAGAAGTTTTTACTTCAAAAAGTCTGCGTATATATTTATCTATCTCTTAGCAATAACCCACAATAACCATTTTTGAAGTAAAAACTTCTTTTGGCGCACCACACACAGACTTTTCGTGCTCTGTGAATCGTAGATTCTAAAGTAAGCTATTCGATTCTGAGTTATAAGTTTTCACTTCATGCCGCGCCCGCGCGCGGCTGCGCTCGATTCTTGCGCAGTAGCTTTCCGGAGCAGAAACCGCGAAAACCTGCGGTCTCGTGAGTATTGAAACGAAACCGTCGCCCGGCGCGGCGCGGTTGGCAGCCGCGCCGTGTGAACCCTCTCATAGATGCTGTAATGTAAGTACAAATTTAGTGCCTTTTCTGGGCATTCTGGGCTTAAATTAAGTAACACAATATATAAATCAATTTGGTTAGAGTAACTGCCTCCGCAACGGCACTGATTTTATAAAAATAGTTGGTTTTAGAACTCACTTCGTAGACGCCATAAATATATCCGCACATTATTTACATAAACAGACTACTAGAGGCCGGCTGCGAAGCCGAGGGTCGTGGGTTCGATCCCCACCCAGTGCAAATATTTGTGTGATGAATTCAAATGTTTGCGCTGTGTCTGGGTGTTTATATGTATAATAAGTATGTATTTAAAACCATATAAGTAAGTATTATATCAGCTACCTGGCCGCCATCATACAAGCTTTGCTTAGTTTGGGGTCAGATGGTGTTGTGTGTGAATAATTGTCCACCAATATTTATAAAAAAAATATTTAAATTTATTTATTATTTATTACAAATCGTTCTTCGGGACCCTATAAATATGTTCGATGTAGAATACACAGAGAAACCAAATAATGCTTATAACTTTAATAAACCCTTAATGAATACCTCTTCTAATCCATTACTTCGCAATGCCGTTCAAAAATCATGCGACAAAGAGAAATTATCTAGGGTTGCAACCCCTTGCAACCCTCGATAATTTCTCTCTTTAACTGCACTGAGTTGGACAGCTTACAAGTTACAAGTGACGGCATAGTGCTGGATCGTATTACTTTATACCCTTCTATCATCTTTTTACATAGCCTCTGGACGTCTACTCTATTTCTACGAAAACGTAATTTCGAAAAAAAACTCGCGACTTTCCTGCTCTTGTTCAACTTCGTTTCGTCCTATACAACATTGTTTGATGTTTAAATGTTCTAAGCATACTCTAATTAGAGTAGGCTTAGACCTTTTACACGGACAAAACCACGGATCGAAGTAGAATCGGAGTTGGAAAGTCGCGAGTTTTTTTCGAAATTACGTTTTCGTAGAAAGAGAGTAGACTTCCTGGTAGGTACCTCTTGGCTTAGTTGGTAAGTAGTAGGTCTGCCTGCGAAGCCGACGGTCGTGCGTTCGATCCCACGCAGTGCAAATAATTGTGTGATGAATTCAAATGTTTGCACTGTGTCTGGGTGTTTCTATGTATTATAAGTAGGTATGTATTTACAACTATATATTAAGTATTAAATCAGCTCTCTGGCCGCCATCACACAAGCTTTGCTTAGTTTGGGGCAGGGGTGGTCGACTCTCTTAGGGCCGTGTTAGACAAAAGTACATACACGTGGGGGCACCAAACGAGTAGTGGCAATATATACGCGCGTCTCTTTCTAACGTTTCATTTTAGAGATAAGTAACCAGTGAAAAATTACGATTTTAATTTACGATATCCGATTTGTTGTTATTGTTATTTTACAAAAATATCGATTTTGAACCAATAAATAATTCTCATAAAGTTATAACCATTTGTCGATAAAAACTAGATGTTGAAACCATTAATTGTATGTCCGTCGTCCTACGATTTCATAGGACTGCAACATTAACTGCGACTTGTACCAAAAATTACATCTACCGACGGAACGCCTCTCTTTTCTCAATTTCTCTTGATAACTCGATTAGTAAAATAACAATAAAAATAAGTATCGAGTCAAACATTTTCGTGGTGTCATTGCGTAGGTATCTCTAAAAGTCTAAAACGACCACAAGAAAATGGCGTCGTGTTTTGTTTACGTGCTTTATTCTTGTGTTTTTTGCTAAAATCCAGTTTATTTACATTGTATCCATATATTTCCGCTGTATTTCGTCATGAAAGAGAGCCAACGAAAATGTGCTAAGTGTGGCAGATCGCCTGCTGGTGATTCTACCATCACGCTACATCGTTTTCCTAAACCTGGAAAAAGGATTTTTTTACGGTAAATACTTACGTTGTTCACCAAATCGACGACCTATGGGCGCCCGGCGGAAACTAAAACATATTTGTAAATTATGCTTTCAGTTGCTGGTTGTGGGCTAAGTATTGCTATCCTAATTAAGAATGGGCTTCAAAACAAGAACAGCTGTACAAGAAGGATCCATCATACCCATCACTTCAAGCCATCTTCTTTAATTTCTGGTGGAAAACAGCTTATAAAATTTGCTACACCCGATGAAAGCTATGATGAGGTAAATATATTTTAATTGTTTTCTAAAAGATAAAAAATAATAATTTAGTGTATGTTGTGCTTGGTAAAATAGTATAAATTATTTAATTTTAGATGCTGAACATAACTGAACTGAAGCAGGTTCATCTACAAAGCAGCTCCTACTAGAAAACATCAATATTTTGAATACTGACATACATGCAGTGGTTATACGACTACTGAACCTGACGCAGGTTCATCAACAAAGGCTGACATAAAGCCAGTGACTACTACCTATATGAGAAAATTATGAGGTTGGTATATCGAAGTTATCTAAAAATAAAGCTGAAATCAGAAAAAATTACATTGTAGTTGTGTTAGAATTTGGTGTCGGCATCATTATGTCTACATTTTACTAATTCAATACTACTGTGTCTTATTACAAGCTTCTACCCATGACTTTTATTTGTAGTTTAGAAGGATGAGCAGGACATGAGTCTGATGGTGAGCAACACGCTTTAGTTACACAGCTACATAAAGAGTCTAAATCACTACCTAGTACTGCTCTGCTCTCGTTACTCAGAGATTTAAGATGTTTTATCTCTATGCCCTGTAATTTCTTTGGAAATGATGCTCTTCAAACACTAACAAATCAATTTACTAGTTTCGAATATGATGAAATATATAATCATGAGGAAAATAAAACTTTCAGATGCTGAGATGTACTGAACTGAAGATGGGAAACAATCACTCAAGTATGTACTCCTCAAAAATGTTTACAAAATGTGTGGAAAAATGTGCTTCTACGAGTATTTTAAAAATATTGTTATAATATTTAATTTATTAATGGGTAGTGTGTGTACATGTTCTGATTACATTTTGAAGTCTCAAGATTGTATTTTCCAAATACCTAATTGAAATAAATGTATTAAACCTCAACACACATGTTTTTTTCTACACCACATCAAGCCATGAATTTATATTAAGACAAGAAAAAGAAAAGTTAGGTTATAAACCACATGGAACTACAGCCTAACTAATATAAACAAAACTTACTTGCAAGTAGTAAGCAAGTACGTTTTGTTTATATTAGTTGGGCTGTAGTTCCATGTGGTTTAGGGGGAGGTGGGGTGCATTGATACAAGGGGCACATTGATACACTAGCCTTATCTAATAATGGAGTGAATGGATTCGAGTGGTTCCATCTGTAAAACGTTCGCTAAAGCATCCAAACGCATCTATTGTAACCGCTCCGACCGTCTCTCAACGGTCAGCCTTAGGCATGTCGAGATGTGTTTTGAGCGTCTCTAAGTAAATTCTGACGCACTATGTGAAAATGTTTCGACACTCTTCCATAACATCTAACGAGGATCTTACTTTACCAAAGGTAAGTTAAACTATCAATTATTATGATTTCTGTTAATTTTACTTCAAATCAAAGTTAATTTAACTGTGATAATTTTAATTTTCAAAAATGTCGTTTGGGGCACTTTGATGCAACCAAGTGCGGGGCACATTGATGTGTATCATTGTGCCCCACCTCCATGTTATGGTGCCCATGCCCATGGCACCAAGGACGTTACTAAATACAATTTGACTGAGTATGAGGTGTTATACTTGAAAAAAAGTGCCAGGACTTACATTTTCGTTTTTCTAGACGTCGAAGACAAAGCAAGTGTTGATTTTAGAGATGTTTTTTTACACCTCCTTATACCAAATTTTACGAAAGGCACTAGTCGAACCTCATCTATGTACACTTTATATACCTTTTCTATTAATTTGAGTGCATATAATGTGCAATAAAATATAATCAAATTTTATGTTTTTTTTTTTCAAATAATGTTAAATTTATTGACTGTATAAGACTGACTGTTATTAATGGTTATTTGTTGTAAGAATTGCTTAAATAACTTATATTATAAGGCTGATGATGATCTCATCACGATATACAAGTTTAATCAATCTAAAAGTGATTTAATTTGACCATTTTAATAGATTTTTCACCCTGTATGAAAGTGCCCTACGAGGTGTATCAAAGTACCCCACTAGTGGGGCAGATTGATACTAAAGCCATTTTTTACAAAAATTCAATTATTTATTTACTTTGATAACTTAAAAAAAATTAAACTATGACATTATAAAACTAAATTACTAGGCTAAAAGTATAATAGAAAATTAATGGAAAATATTAAGTTTTTATACACTTTTTTTAACTTTCAATTTTTGTGTATCAATCTGCCCCACTTCCCCCTATAATCTACCTTTTTACCTATAACATTTTAAATTTTCCCGCCTACCCAAATGGTAGATTTTAAAATTTCCCGCCTTGCGCACTGAAAGAAGTTTGAAGGGGGCTACAAATAGATGGAGCCACTTTTCTACGAAGTATGGAGTTGACATTCTTCTTGAGTAATATTGTTCTGTGGTTTGGGGTCAGATGGTGTTGTGTGTGAATGGTCCAACAATATTTATTTATTATAGGTCTTCTGGGTAGCGATTCTGGAACCATTCGGTTGCATCCGACACGGAATCTCAACTCTCGGTCTTTGTCTTATCTGTTTAGCATGACAGAGACCGAGAGATGAGATTCCGTGTCGGATGCAACCGAATGGTTTCAGAATGGCTACCCTGGTGGTTAATTTGACCTATAAATGTTCACGGGCCTTTAGTCTATTGGCCAGACATATTATCATATAAATTATTCCTAGCAGCTAATTTTCTTAAAATGTGTATCAATATCAATCACAGAACAAATACTCACGATATCAATGCGCAATGCGTCGACACCACCAAAATGGAATGAAAAAACGTGTGTTTTTTATTCATGACACTGACATAACAAACTGTTTACTCAAGAGGGATTTCATTATTAACAAAAATCGATAAAGAATCGATTGGGAGTCTCGATCTATTGATGACTATGGTGAAAACAAAAAAATGTTCAGTTAAGTCTTGTTAGCTTTTTACACTGTCTTACTAGTTAATACGACCTAAATAATAACCTTATGGTGAACAATTAAACAAACTAAAGCATAATCATCGATTTTCGATCGAGGATTGTCACGAATCGTCCAATAAAAACTTTATGAGTAGAAAAGATGTTTGATGTAAATTGATATTCATAAAAAAAATGTTTGTGCTTATGCCACATGGCATTAGTGAAAACTAAAATAAAAAAATACTGTTAAAATATTCAATTATTTTAATATTTGAAAATAAAAACGACACCTTAAAATAAATTGTATGTAGTTAACACAGCGACACGTAAGTAGTAACAGATGCGGCTGAAGAACTAGTTATCCATGGCTAAGAAAAAAAGGCAGTCATAGGTCACAGGGACTGCCGATAAAAGTGAAAAGTAATAACTCAGCATTATAGCTCACTTTGAAAACTACGCGGGTGTAACTGGAAGGCGTGGCCATGGCCATGGCAACCTTGATCATCCAAGTGACACTTGAGTTCCATTCACAGCCCAAGGAAGTTGCGGTGAGCCACATGAAATGATCACTTATAAAATGAAACACCACTTCTGGCAACATCCAGAATCATAATCTGCATGCTTTTCTGCAGTTTAGGTGCAGTAGCTTGCTAGGAAAATTTAATTCAGGAATTGAAAACATTTTTTACACATTAGAATACTACTAAAGTTTAAACTAAAAGTTTAAATAAAAACATCAACACGATATTGACAGATACTGCTGAAGGACTAGTACCCATGGTAAGAATAATTTAAAAAAAATTGGCAGTCATAGGAACTGCCGATAGAAGTGAAAACTTATAACTCAGAATTTGAAGCCTACTTTGGAAACTACACGGGTGTACCGGATGGCGTGGCCTGACCATCATGGCATGGCTATCTAGTAAGGCGTTAGCATTTTCCATTGGCTCGCGCATTTCTAGATGGTCATGCAGTGATGGTTAGGCCACGCCCTTTCAGCATTTCCCATTGGCTGACGCATTCCTAGATGGCCAATGGGCGTGGCCCCGAGTTTATGCGAAGATTTTTTTATTATACCCGAGCGTGACGCCAGTGACGCTAGAATTCAATTCACACCCCACGAAAAATCTGTCTAAAAGTGTGCCTACGCGCCAAAAGAAGTTTTCACTTCGAAATACTTGGGAGGTGTCAAGGGACATTTTGATGGAACGAAGTTGTACAAAATATTGCAACTCTTAACTGTTTCTGTTGCCCTGGTACTGGTACCTAGGGGCAAACGCAACTCTTTTATATTTCTGTTGTCCTCATATCTGGAGATAAACGCTGGGCTGTTGGAGGTAGGTAATCAAAACTCTTTACTGTTTCTGTTGCCCTGGCCGTTTTTACCGAGTTTACCCGAAGATTTCATATCCGATCCGATCCATTATCATATCCAAGCGTAACGATTGATGAATCCATTTCACAGCCCACGAAAATTCTGTCTATAGCGTGCCTAAAGAAGTTTTCACTTCAAAATTTGGCTGTCGTAGGAACTGCCGATAGAAGTGAAAACTTATAACTCAGAATTTAATAGCTTACCTTGGAAACTACACGGGTGTAACCGGAGGGCGTGGCCTCGCCATCGTGGCATGGGCATCTAGAAATGCGTCAGCATTTCCCATTGGCTCACGCATTTCTAGATGACCATGCCATGATCGCGAAGCCGGATGGCGTGGCCTGACCATCATGGCATGGCTATCTAGTAAGGCGTTAGCATTTTCCATTGGCTCGCGCATTTCTAGATGGTCATGCAGTGATGGTTAGGCCACGCCCTTTCAGCATTTCCCATTGGCTGACACATTTCTAGATGCCCAATCGCCAAGGTCCCGAGTTTGTCCGAAGATTTCTTATCATACCCGAGCGTGACGGTAGAATCCAGTTTACACCCCACGAAAAATTTGTCTAGGCGCGCCCAAAGAAGTTTTCACTTCAAAAATTGGCAGTCATAGGAACTGCCGATAGAAGTGAAAACTTAAAACTCAGAATTTGATAGCTTACCTTGGAAACTACACGTGTGTAACCGGAGGGCGTGGCCTCGCCATCTTGGCATGGTCATCTAGAAATGCGTCAGCATTTCACATTGGCTCATGAGTTTCTAGATGGCCATGCTATTATGGCCTGTCCACGACCTTTTAGCATTTCCCATTGGCTGACGTATTTTTAGAGGGCCAATAGCCATGGTCCCGAGTTTACCCGAAGCTTTCTTATCATACCCGAGCGTGACGAATGAATTCAATTCACAGACCACGAAAAATCTGTCTAGGCGCGCCTAAAGAAGTTTTCACTTCAAAAAGACTGTGATAGCAGTTAGACAGCAGCAGTAGCTGCAGCAGCAGCATGCACCAGCTAAAAAAAAATAAGTCAATGCTTAAATTATAAAGCTTAAGAGGTGTTTTGTTTGCTCGCTCTAATCACGCTCTAATCTCAGGAATTACTGATTACGTGTTCACCCGTACGATTCTTTCTCTTACAAACGTGAGGATGAGCTGCATTCACACTCTACGAGAAATTCTGTGTGTGGTGTGCCAAAAGAAGTTTTCACTTCAAAAATAAAAACACCAAAGTAAAATACATAATATATCGAAAAATGTACACTATGTACACGCATAAACACGGCTTGTACGAAAATAAAATTGTAAATAATCATGCTCACCATATCTATATCTGTATATGTAGGCACCTATATAAAAGCGAAAGGTCACTCATCACCGAATCTCAGAAACTACAAATGCTAGAAGTCTCAAATTTTGCATGGAGATGGTCTTTTACCACGTAAACGCTCGCCAAGACGGGGTTTTGCGAACTTCAACCCCTAAGAGATAGCAATAAGGGAAGAATGGTTGTACGAAAATACCGTAATTTTCTGTAAGTTAGAAGCATGCAATCCACTGGACAGATTTTATTGAAATTTGGTACACAGATGGACTAGAAAAAAAGGTTAAAGGGGTTTAAATGGGGGATGGAAGTTCGTCATTGTTGAAGTTGAACCATGAAATTTTGCATCTAGACACTTGATATCCATACTGAGCAGAGAAGGGAGCGCAAATACCCAACACCCTACCAAACACACTCTTTTTAGTTCACACTCAAGAAGAGAAGGAGACCCTGACAAACCAGAGTTATAGGTCAGGCACCGGGTCACGCACCTTTACCATCCATGAAGCTCAGGGACTAGCATACGAGTCGGTAATCCCAATCAAATCCAAGGCAAACATGAAGCTGCACGAGAGCATGCCCCATGTGGTTGTTGCAATCTCACGACACACGGGGACCTTCACATACTACGCTGACGACACCGACGACGCCATCGGCCGGTTCGTGCGGTGAACGTGGGCTGCATCACCGAAGACCATCCGAGATTTCAACCTGCAGATGGCCATCAGGGACAGAAATGCGGCCGTTGTGGAGGCTTTGGGCCGCGAGGAGGCGGCTTAGGCATATTAAGAAGTTGAATTGATTACTAGCGGAATCCCAACCGGTAGTGATCGGCTCAACAGACGAGCACTAGAATTAGATTTAAAATGTTCCCAACTCCCCCCTATGTTCCTCTTGTTCTCCTAATCCAAGACATAATTATGTAAAAAAATGTTTGTCTGTAAAGTCGGTTTACTGACGATAGAACGTGACAACGTCTTAAGAAAATACTGATGGAATGGTAGCATTTTTCAAAAGAAAATTTTAATTTCATTTGTTTAATAGGTTTGTATGTAAAAAGTAATCAGTAGAATTTAGTCATTTTCAATCAAAACAATGCAAAAAACAATGCAAAAAAGCTTTTAGATGCCGGGGATCGAACCCGGGGCGTTTCACATGCAAAGCGAACGCTCTACCACAGAGCTACATCCCCGCTTGAACTACTGGAACATCATAGTTACGCTCGATAATTATTTCGATTGAATAGTAAAGCCATCGATTTTTTACTCATCGTGAAATAGTTCTGTTAACTTATTGTTTTAATTTTGTCAATTATAGCATAACCTACAATCGCTGCACTAGCGGACCGATGCTATTCATTTTAATGATTTAAGCATGAATATTCGACAATATATCACTGAATATATAATGAATATCGACAGAATCATTACCTTTATCGCTGTAGTTATCGTTGCTTCACTTTTCACTGCACTTGATTTCATATTCAGTGAAATCATAATGTTTTTGTTTTATTATTTTCATGATCTATCATCTATCATTTCAACCGAATAAAAAAAAACTGGTAATACAATTCATAATCTGCATCTGCCATCTATCGCATTAGAACAACGGAAGTAAGCTCCGCGCTATCACTGAAGTCCTATGGCGAAATTATTGAACTAAGCCATTATAATATCACAGGTTTCATCTGACATTGTAGAATACGACAGTGGCTCTTTTCGCTAACGGTCATGAGTGGTGGCGCGGACTCTATAATATAATGTCATCTAGCGGCAAGTAGCTGGTAAACTACTGCCGCTAGATGGCATTATCATATTTGAAAATAAAATGTTCTGTGTACAAATTCTAATCATATAATTTCATATACATTTTTAAACTGTCTTCCATTTCAATGCATTTAAAATATAATATACGTATATTTCCTAGCTAATAGACACTTTCCTGTGTGTCAAAAATAGCTTCTATTCGCCGGCAATCAACGCAACATGCGATGGAAGTTTCATACAATGTTGTTACGACCGATACAGTATAGATGGCGGTAAAACAATATTTTTCAAATCACTCATATCTTCAAATGATGTTTAAAACAAATTGTTACATACTAAAATAATTAACTGTTGTTTTTTTTCAGATATTTGTTAGACAACGCGATCATTATAAAAGGCCGCCGTGTTTTAGACATCGGAGCCGTCTTTTATTCCGCTTTTATTGATAGTCGTTGTCAAATTGTCCTGTATTTAAAATTGTTTTGCTTTACAAAAAGTAATCAGTAGAATTTAGTCATTTTCAATCATAACAATGCAAAAAGAAAATTTTAATTTAATTTGTTTAATAGATTTGTATGTAAAAAGTAATCAGTAGAATTTAGTCATTTTCAATCAAAACAATGCAAAAAAGCTTTTAGATGCCGGGGATCGAACCCGGGGCGTTTCACATGCAAAGCGAACGCTCTACCACTGAGCTACATCCTCGCTTGAACTACTGGTCGAAATAATTAATACAACTGTAACAAGGTAACGACCGACGGTCGTTAGATGACGTCATATTTTGCGGGCGTGCAGCCGGCTTCATCGAATTATAAGACGTTATCACGTCAAAAAAGAATTGAAATGACAAAGATCACGGACCCCGGTGTCTGTGGAGCGGCTAAATAAAAAAAAAAGGATATCTATATCCATACTAGTATTATAAATATGAAAGGAACGATCTCGATAGAGATACGCTTTAACGTCTTAACCACAGAACCAATTTTGATTCAATTTGTGACTCAGATAGGCTAGACTCAGGAAAGGACAAGGGCGATTTTATCACAGAAAAAGAGTTGAAGGGGTGGAAACGAGGATACAGAGTTTACATGGAAGTTCGTCAATGTTGAAGATAAAACCATTAAAATCTATACTATTTTATAAAATAAATTTGAAAGTGACTTTGTCTGTCTGTTACGACTTAACGCTAAACTGATTTTGATGAAATTGTAAAAAATGTTTTTATAAAAGCTGTTTATTTGTAAATTTGTATGGGTGTAAAAGTAAGCACTGCCCCAATTACCTTAATATTTATTTTGCCTGAATGAAGTCGCGGGTAAAGCTAGCTAGTTAGTTAGTTCGTATTTTATTACCAATCGACCAATCGTTCGAATCTTATTACATCGATTTTCGATGTTCGACTTGATGTGTTGTGTCCAATCGATGTTGCTCCTCCCTAGTAAATACAGAATACAGAATTACAGATTACAGACGAACCGTGGACAACGGAAACGGACGGCGCAGCGCAAAGCGGGCAAAGAAGCAAAGATTCAGATTGATTGATTGCCTCGAGATTTATTTCGTTCCAGTTTTTAACCAGCGCCAGCTGTTCATATAATTTTGCTATTTTGTGAACCAATTTTTTTAAAGTTATTTCACAATTTCGTATCACGTATCAGTTCCGTTGTAAATACTCGAAATCATGTCGGCTGCACTGGATCAAAGGTGTGTGCTGTGAATGTGAATAAAATATGTTTAGTTTATTATATATCTACATATTATATATTTTGGTATTTCACAGAGTTTCGGACGAAGTGGAGGTATTGCAGGCGATCTTAATGGATGATCTTGTTATTAAAAGAGTTGATAACGTGCCGTATGCAATTGAAACCGTGGTGCGGCCGTCGACGGGTGACGATGTCGATCAACAATACGTTTGTGTGACTTTAGAGGTAAAGCTGACCCCTGGATACCCGGATGTGAGTCCGGAAGTAACGCTGAGACATCCCAGAGGCCTAGATGAACGCCTATTAGTAGCACTTAATTCACAAATTAAAGAAAAGCTAGCAGACTGCATTGGAGGTGCTGTGGTGTTTGAACTTATTGAAGTAAGTAAACCTTAAGAACCTAGTACCTAGATTTGGATGATAGCATTTTAAAATTGCCAGTGTTTCCTTGTCTGTTCAGAAATTCAAATAATTCTTTATACCTATGTAACAAAATTTCATAGCATATAAAGGAGCTTACATTAAGTGTTTGTGAGTTTTGGTAGATATTCAACAGATTTTAGCGAGATTTGCTGTAGCAAATTTATTTGGCTACAGGCTAAACTAGATCTAGACCTTGTTTATGATTTTTTCCGACATTAATAAATAATATAAGCCTTACTATTGTAAGGAGTTGCAATCCATTCCATAGTTGGTGTATGTTGGAGTAACAAACATGTCCATCAATCACAAAAATCCCTGACAAAATTACAAAAATAAACTATTGAAGTGATTAAAATAAAATGTGTTACAAAAATAACCCAAGAAAAGACTTGATTACGAATATAGTGGATTTCATTAAAAATTACCTGATTTAGAGACAAACTTCTTGCCATTCCATGGATTAACCACCATGCGGGTGCCGGGTCCATCGTGTGACAGAGAGAGAAATCTCGACTAGACCCCAAGACTTGTGACTTGGGCGTAGGTTTAAAAGGGGCCCCTTTTGGTGATGTACGTCAACACTCACCTTCACTACTCGTATTTCTCTCCCTAGCCAAATCCGATATGATCCTACTAGTGCAGCTTTAGATACTCGTGCTAGTATAGAACTTACGGCACTTCTGGACAAGCCAAGGTCTTTAAGCAGGTTATAGAGAGATTTTGCTGGTATACCTCTCGCTCCTACTTTTACATAGCCATTTTTTGATAATTCATTTTGAAGGTCGTTATACTTATTTTGTTTCATCGCGTGGTCTTTAGGTATATTAGTTTCCCACGGTACGGTAAGTTCTACAAGGACCATGCGTTTCGTAGCCCTAGAAAAAAAGGCAAATGTCCAGTCTGGATGACGAAACACCCACTTCCTCTGGAATTTTATAGTGCTTTTCATACGTGTCCAATAAAATAGTCCAATCAGGTGCTGAACCCAGGATTGAGTAAGGCTTGTTCCTGGAGTTTGAAGTTGAGCCTTCTTTTACAAAGTTAATTACAGCTGGGTTGGGTGCGAGAAAGAAAAGGGAAGACCGAGACATGATAAAAACCTTTCTACAACAAGACGAAAATGACAGTTACAAAGTGTACGCTATGAATTTAGAAATGCAAATTTTATTTGAAAAAATTTTTTATACGGTGAACTATTTTCGAGATAGAGGGCGGAGAGCGCCTAGTCACCGCGCATCACTTCAGGTCAACCGGTGCCTCCGATCGATAATGAGAGATATACAGTTTTCTCAAGTTCTTCCATGATTTCGGGGTCAAAGGTTCCATTTTCGTTAATGTCCCTCTGATATGGTAGAGCATTGAGACAAGCTTGCCCATTACATTGGCCACAAGCTAAAGAGCATTGCCAGCCCGCATCCGCATCGCAAACCACAACCACTCTTGCAGTTGCAGAAAATTTGGATGAACTAGCTGCACTAGCAACATTGGAGGAAGAAAATTGTTCGGCCCAGAGATTATTAGAGAGTAGAACTCAAACCTTATTAGCAGTCTATCATGCTCCAAAATCTGTGAAAAGTCTCGATCATCTTCGTTGTATGCATTACTTCAAGTCTATAAAACTTAATAAACCTGTGCAGCTGTCAAATATTCCACCAACAGTGCAGCTGCTCATCAACATTTCAAACATGTATATTATCAAGTATGTACTGTGACCGCGAGCTCTCCACCCTCTATCTCGAAAACGGTTCACCGTATAAAAAAGTTTATAAAGAAAAATATGTAGGGAATTTTGTATTCTACAATATTCATCATACATACAAATAGCAAAAAAACCCATAGGAAATGAAATATTTACAACAAAAGCGCAAAAAACCGATTTTCGTGAACTTTGACATTGAAATTTAATAGTCGCTCACACCCGACCATATGTAGGCTTTGAGACAACTTTTAGGGTGTCAATATACAAGTATTTACAGACTTACAGCTGGGTATATCGAATTCCGAGGTGAACTTACTAAAATGACTGGACTATGGGGATTAAACATAGTTATAAAACTAAATAGAACTCATGAAGATTAATGATATTTTGTAACATAACATTCAAGATATGAGTAATACTTGGAGGAACCTAGGTAACAGGGTTACGGCAACTGTAAGTTTAAATTTATTAGATTTTATTACTGTTGAATGAACATAGATTTAATTATAATCTCTAAAGAATATGCAATGAAACAAAATAAGTATTACAACCTTCTAAACAAATAAACGTAGATGTAGGTTATAATTACTAAAGAATACGCGATGCAACAGAATAAGTATTAAAACCTTCTAAACAAATTAACGTAGATATTGACTACATATTATAATCTCTAAAGAATACGCGAAGAAACAAAATAAGTATTTTAACCTTCTAAACAAATTAACAAAAATGGCAATGTAGTTAATTTCTGCATAGAAAGTTGCTGTAGAAGTAGGAGCGAGAGGTATACCAACAAAATCTCTATAACCTGCTGAAAGATCTTGGCTTGTCCAGAAATGCAGTATGGTATATGCTAGAACGAGTATCTAAAACTGCACTGGTGGGTTTTTGTTAGATTTGGCTGAACAGGGAGAGGTCTGAAAGTAGTTAAGGTGAGTGTGGAAGTGCTTCACAAATGGATCCCTTAAACCTACCGCCCGAGTCACAAGTCTTGGGGTCTACTCCAGTTTTCTGTTTTTCTCTCTCTGTTGCACGATGGACACCAGGCACGGTGAAACCATGGAGCGCTAAGAAGTTCGCCTCTCTTCTCGCGGCTAGGATTGCGAAATAGTGTTGAAGCGAGGGCATCCTCGTGGAGTCCGACTAATACGGTTTAAGAAAAATAATAAACTATACTAAAATTCAAATCCAAGCTTTTCGTTTGTAGTAGGAAGAAGTTCGCTATTTAATTCTATAGGCAGGCAGGCTAGTTAAAACTAATCAATTTGTATTTATGGTAAACGGTGATTTTAATTTTCAAATACCTATTAATCTCAAATCTCTTGTTTTGCGAATTTGATCTATAATATTCAAATAAATATACTCTTTATACTCTCTTTGTAGATAGAATTATCACCTTCTTTTCAGGATCCTAGGCATTTATCTAACTGTTTTTTTTTAGTAAATTATAAGATCTGTTTCATTTCTTTATTTCTTAGGAACATAGGTAAACCGGTCTTCTCATAGAACCTCTAGTAGTGCGGATACAACGTGGTTCCTATAGGTTTCACTAGACGACGTGTTCACTTTCGCCACTTAAAACAATATATTTATTATCCTCCTCTATCAATTATCCGCTCAAATCATCTTCTATAACTATCTTCCTTTTATTTAACTTCTTTACTTTGACTGGCCTTTTGGCTTAGTTGGTAGTAGCTCTACCTGCAAAGCCGAGGGTCGTGGGTTCGATTCCCACCCAGTGCAAATATTTGTGTGATGAATTCAAATGTTTGCACTGTGTCTGGGTATTTCTATGTATAATAAGTATGTATATAAAACTATATAAGTATTATATCAGCTATCTGGCCGCCATCATACAAGCTTTGCTTAGTTTGGGGTCAGATGGTGTTGCGTGTGAATTGTCCACCAATATTTATTGATTTACTAACTAGCAGCGCCTCGCGGTGTTACCCGCGAAGTTCCCGTTCCCGTTGTTTTTCTGAGATAAAAGAGTCACCCAAAGATATTAGATGATTTATTAACCTCTAATAACTCTGGAGACATTCATTGCCCTTGACCTATACTCTGCAAGGAGTCTTACGAGAAAAAAAATGTAGGGGAACCCATAAAAAATTAATTTTCTAAGTTTGAACTGAGTTTTTTAAAGAATGATGATACATTGAAACTCAGTTTCACATATTGTTTCAATTTTAATACATTGCAGGTTAAAATACTCTCCGTTTTTAAATGGTCCCTGAAATAACCCGGTTGTATATTCACTGAGTTTCATACCCCTCATGTAATTTTAGAAACTGGGTCATAGAAGCTCAATTATGTCATGTTGTGTGGGGTAAAGAATTTTTATATTTTCGAAATAAATTTTAAATTTTCTAGTGGTAGGGTTCTCTGTAGAATTTCCCTGAGGATACTGCAGTAATGTGCAAATGGAATGTGTTCCAGTTAGAAGGGCAATGTGCTAAGAGAAACTATAGGACAAAGGGTTTACTAATAGGATAAATAATCTTATATCTCTTGGTTCGAGCATATTGCAGGTTCTTTTCTGGTTTGTCTAGTCATTCTAAACTTTAAAAAACGGGTTCTATAGCTAATAAAAAGAATACAGTTTTCTATTATCTAATGAATGTTCTTTTAGAATGCTATGATATAAAAATTGAATAAAAATGAACTTGAGGAAACTATTGTAGTTGTTAGAACATCTGATTTTACAATTGTGAGGTTGTAAGTACAAAGTTCTGCATCTCTGAATACATATACCCAGAGGTATGGTGATGACAAACCCGCTAGTTCATCACCACTGGCTTTAGCTATGGCATGTTTCCAGGACAGTGTTATTTGGCCAGTGTGGTAAATAACAACCTCTCTCTTTATGAGAACTTATCACTTAGTAAACTAAAGAAATTATTAAAAAAATAAGTCTACAAGTCATAATTAAAGTGACTGTAAAATGGCATTGTCAGTAAAATGCCACTGCAAAATGGTCTTGCCAGTAAAATTCAACAGTAAAATGTCTGTGTTGGTAAAGTGTGACTGTAAAAGGGCATTGTCATTTGTATACGATTAAATAATTAACATCTAGATATGTCACAAAAATGAAATATAACCATCAAGTCCACATTATTGTGGACCGGACACATTACTGTGTTCCGGTTTGAAGGGCAACGTTTCCAGAGAAATTACAGGGCTTAGAGATATAACAACTTAGATCTCTGGGTGACGAGCGCAGTGCAGTGCTAGGTAATGATTTCGACTCTTTATGTTCCAATAGCTGCGTGTCACTGTGCTGTTATGTGGCAGGCATGTTGCTTACCATCAGGTATTTGTCCTGCTCGTCTCGTTACTACTTATTAAAAAAAAAGTGGCAGGCATGTTGCTTACCATCAGGCACATGTCTTGCTCGTCTCGTCAATCACTTAAAAAAAAAGTAAGTCTACAAGGTAGCTAATTTTACGTTCAATTTTAACCAATTTCCTGAAAAGAGAACTCCAAAAAAGAGAGAAAAAAATCAAATTGATAACTTCCTTCAATTCTGTTTTTTATGTATGTTACGCGACAGCGCCAACAATCGTGAATCGATTTTGATAGTTATTTTTTGTTTGGTAGATAGTTCTAAGTTCAGAGGTGGTCCAAATAAATTTTATCGAAATTGGTGTAGTGGTTTTGGAAATATGAACAAAAAACTAAAATTTGCTTGCATGTACTTAGCTAATATAGTGGATACATACTTATGAAATTTGGTCGAGTATCTGAATTTAATTTTAAATTAAAGTCGGAAAAAGTTATTTTTTTAAGAAAAGAGATTATTTGAATTTGAATATTGATTTTGCCAATTTTGTCTACCATTGATAAATGATTTGTCATCATTACTAACACTACTCTTCTGAAATAAGTATTCAAATTGTATCTAAATTTGTTTCAGCTGATCCGTGAAAACCTGACAGAGAGCAACCTTCCGAGCGAACGCTGTGCCATCTGCTTGTTTGACTTCGTGGAAGGCGACGTGTTCACAAAGACGGAGTGCTACCACTACTTTCACAGCCGCTGCCTGGGGAACCACCTCGTGGCGCTGAAGAAGAACTATCAGGAGGAGCTGGAGAAACTACCCAATTGGAAAAGGATAGAGGCGCCACCATATCAAGTAATTATCTAAACTAATATTATGAGATAGGAAAGATGTTTTGTTTGTTTGTTATTCTATCCATTGATATAAACCATTGGATGTGCCCTCCCAAACTTCAGGCTCACAGAATGATGTCATCGTTGGGAAGAATGAGCTCACTCTTTCTTGTCAACAACCAAAATAAGTAGAAACACAGCTTACCTCGCCGCTAGCGATTCTGGGGGTCAAGTAGATTGGTGGTATGTAAACCATTTATGCTACACACACAGACGCAGTTTAATACCAATTTCAAGGTGCTCAGGGTGCATCCAATGGTTTATATTGATGATTCTTTCTGCTACTACAGGACCAGTTTTAGAAATTCTCTTACCATGTGATTACTACTTGTTACTGAGTGTTATAGGCTATATTAGGATTTTTTAAGAAAATAGAGATAGAAACAAACAAAGGATCCCAAGGTATCAAAATTTTACAGGATAGGGAACTACACAAATGAAACCGCGGGATGTTACTAGTAATTAAATCTGGGTGGATATTTCTTAGACAGCACCATCTATTCATTTTAATTGTGGCTATATGTATGAACAGGTTTAATGTGTGTTCCCAGCAAACATGTCCGGTGTGTCGGAGCGTGGTGAGCTGTGATGTGGACTCGCTCAAGGAAGCCCCGCCGCCTATCGACTCGGTCTCCGCGCCACCGTTCTGTCTCACAGTCGAGCTGCAAGTAAGTTATTTGATACTGAATCACCCCCTCCCCCCTCAGTGCTTCTGGGAGTCGCTTATATCATCACATGTGCGCACTGAAAAAATTACGTTCGCGATAATATAAGTAGCGGGATTAATGCATTTATTTAGTTGCGTCATCTCATCTGCAGCCTGCAGACGTCCACTGCTGGACATAGGCCTCCCCCAATTGGACTTTGACTGGCCTCGTGGCTTAGTGGGTAATAGCTCTGCCTGCGAAGCCGAGGGTTGTGGGTTCGATTCCCACCCAGTGTAAATATTTGTGTGATGAATTCAAATGTTTGCACTGTGTCTGGGTGTGTCTATGTATAATAAGTATGTATTTAAAACTGTATAAGTATTATATCAGCTATCTGGCCGCCATATTACAAGCTTTGCTTAGTTTGGGGTCAGATGGTGTTGTGTGTGAATTGTCCACCAATATTTATTTATTTAATGATTTCCACAATGACCGGTCTTGTGCCGCCTCCATCCACGGACTTCCGATTTCCTATTTAGTTGCATAGGTATCTGTATAAATAAATATTTGGCAATTTGTAATGAGCCTGGAATTATTTAAGACCGTCGCGGGCCGCGTGTTGCCGACCCCTGCTGCCAAATAATTTATTGCCAAAGTAATAATAAGTAATCAACAAGACAGTGTCATTAATGAGATAAATTTTGCCATTTTAAAAAGAAAAAAAAATGTAATAAACATAATATTATATTTAACACTAAAATTTAAATAAACTACTTATGTACTTATAATAATTGCATAACACTCTTTGTGTTTTTTTGTGTGAAAGTGTGTGTCTAGAAATGCGTGAGTCAATGGGAAATGCTAACGCATTTCTAGATGGCCATGCCATGATGGCCAGGCCACGCCCTCCGGTTACACCCGTGTAGTTCCCAAAGTGAGCTATCAAATTCTGAGCTATAAGTTTTCACTTCTATCGGCAGTTCCTATAACTGTCAATATTATTTTTTAGGGTTTGACCACCAACTCGCCTGATATTAAGCGACGATGTTTCATAATTATGTTAGTGTTTTGAGCAAAATACATTTACAACTTTCAGACATCTAACTAATCGTATCACACGACACATACAAAAAAATATGGACTTTACTTTTTAAGTAGGTAATCTTGAAACAGATGTAAATCATCTATCGGAAAATAAGAATTCACAAGTCAATCAAAGAAGTTGATCAATTAAAAAAAAAATTAGAAGATGTTCATTCTAGAACAATAATTGGTAGTATTTGTCTTTATTGGTTGTATGTGTTTACAATTAAATGTAATATGTAATCTAGGGCATAACACGCTTGTCTATGTGTTTATCCCATTTTTAAACCAAACAATTTGCTTGCCGAGTAATTTTAATTTAACTACAATAAATAAATAAATATTGGTGGACAATTCACACACAACACCATCTGACCCCAAACTAAGCAAAGCTTGTATGATGGCCGGATAGCTGATATAATACTTATATAGTTTTAAATACATACTTATTATACATAGAAACACCCAAACACAGTGCAAACATTTGAATTCATCACACAAATATTTGCACTGGGTGGGAATCGAACCCACGACCTTCGGCTTCGCAGGCAGAGCTACTACCCACTAAGCAACGAGGCCAATCAAAGAGTATCTAAGATTTCTGTATGAAACCTGCACGTTTTGTCGTTTGGCAGGAGTTGCAAGCCAAGATGGCGAAGCTGTTAGCCAAGCAAGTGGCCAAGGGAGGCGTTGTCGGCGCCGGCGACACAGGCCCCCCGCCACTTACCATCACGACACCGTCAGACTTCGACGTAAGTAAAAAAATACGGAATAATATTTCTATGGTATTATAATTATTAAAAGTACCTCATGCGTTATGATTTGTACGTGTTCCAAATTTCAACACATTACATTAAATTGTCCAACGTGATGGAGTAAGGAGAACGATTATAAAAATAGTTTATATTTATGTACTAGCAGATCGATCCCCGCGGTTTTACCAGCACCGTTCCCGTTCAGAGTTTTCCGATATAAAAAGTAGCCTACTTTTTAGTTCGGCAAAATAACAGGAACAGAACTTGACCTTTGTTCCAAATTTCAACCCGATCCATTCAGTCGTTTCAATGTGATTGAGTAACAAACAACATATCTGTCACAGTTAGTGTTAATGTTAGGATTGGGCAGTCACAACACTTATTTACTTACTTAGATATAAAAAGTTTACAATTGATTAAGGGTCAGCGGAGACAGAACGGAGCGCAGCGGAGAGGATTTTATGAATGCACTTGAAAATAACATTAAAACTACAACAATAAAGTGCATAAATGCTTGAACCTGACAAAAGATGCTCGCGCGTCCTCGAAGGTACGCGGGAATAAGGTTCAAGCATTTATGCACTTTATAGTAATAAATTTAAAGTTTATTTTCAAGTGTGTTAACAAAATCCTCTCTACTGCGCTCCGTTCTGTCTGCGCTGACCCTAAAGACTTACATATAGGTTCTGTACATGCCATGCTTGCTATGTGCTAATAGGTTCTATTTGGTTCTAACAGCCTGATTCACAACGTGAACAGTGACACATCATACTATAAACAGCACTAAACTAAATACACAAACACAAATGCAATGAACAAAATAACATAATGAAGAAGAAAACGTAAATGATAACTGAAAATTATCATTGAAATTCTACTAATATTATAAATACGAACGTACGGATGTTGTTGCTCAGTCACGTCGATTGGATGAACGGATCCCTTCTACCGCCTAACTAAATCGGCTATAGCTTTGCTATTGCTGTCTCTATCATTTCAAGCGAAAAGAAAATAGAGAGCAATATCAAAGCTAAGGCAGTTGTAGTTAGGCGGTAGACCCCCCGGTTCTAGATGGCCATGCTCATGGCCACGCCCTCCGTTTTCGCCCGCGTAGTTTCCAAAGTAAGCTATCAAATTCTGAGTTGTAAGTTTTCACTTCTCTCGGCAGTTCCTATGACTGGCAATTTTTTTTTAAATTGTTTACTCACCCCTCCCCTCCTCGTAACGCAAAGGAATTGCCAACTTGGGAGATTTTAATTCCCTAGTCTTAAACAAAATGCGTTAATACTTGGATGCCCCCTAAAACCCCGGCGCTTCTACCGCCTAACGAAAAACGCTTTGATGCTTTGACATTGCTGTCTCTTTTCTTCTCGCTTGAAATGAAAGAGACGGCAATGCCAAAGCGTCAAAGCATCAAAGCGTTTTTCGTTAGGCGGTAGACCCCCGGGGCGCTGCTAGTAAATGATAATGTGATGTCGTGTATACAGGAAGCAGCAAGTAACTCGTCGCAAGGCCCGCCGGTGCAGACGGAACGCGTGGCCAGCCCGGCGTCTAGCCCGCCGCCCGCGTCGCCGGCGCGGAACTACCGAGGACCCTACCGGTAACACTTACTTGTATTTATATATGAAAAATATTGATTTACCCGAATCTAACTTGGATTTGAAATTTGTACAGTATTCTACTAGTCCAGCCCTTTCATTTGATACCCATATTGAGGGAGTGGTGAGAAAGAATGTAATTCGTCATTGTGTAGAGGCCGCTATCTTGAATCAATATTAACCAAACATAGCTAAGAACTACATATCTAGCTTTTAAATAAAAAAATCGCATTGAAATCGGTCGATCCGTTTGAGATCTGTAGTGCCACATACAGAGACACACAGATAGACAGACAGCAATGTCAAACTTATAACACCCCCCTCTTTTTGGGGGTTAACTGTGTTAATTAACTGTGGCCAGCCTCATACTCTCTAATTCTTACTGTATTATAGTGCAGAAGGTGCAAACCCCTGCAGAATCTTTTTTGAAGTGAAAACTTCTTTAAGCGCGCTATAGACAGAATTTTCGTGGGCTGTGAAATGGATTCATCAATCGTCACGCTCGGATATGATAATGGATCGGATCGGATATGAAAATTACCGGGTAAACTCGGTCGGTAAAAAAACGGCCAGGTAGGTACCAGGGCAACAGAAACAGTAAAGAGTTTCGATTACCTACCTCCAACAGCCCAGCGTTTATCTCCAGATACCAGGACAACAGAAATATAAAAGAGTTGCGTTTGCCCCTAGGTACCAGTACCAGGGCAACAGAAACAGTAAAGAGTTGCAATATTTTGTACAACTTCGTTCCATCAGAATGTCCCTTGACACCTCCCAAGTATTTTGAAGTGAAAACTTCTTTTGGCGCGCAGGCGCGCTTTTAGACAGATTTTTCGTGGGGTGTGAATTGAATTCTAGCGTCACTGGCGTCACGCTCGGGTATGATAAGAAATCTTCGGATAAACTCGGGGCCACGCCCATTGGCCATCTAGAAATGCGTCGGCCAATGGGAAATGCTGAAAGGGCGTGGTCTAACCATCACGGCATGACCATCTAGAAATGCGTGAGCCAATGGAAAATGCTAACGCATTTCTAGATGGCTATGCCATGATGGTCAGGCCACGCCATCCGGTACACCCGTGTAGTTTCCAAAGTAGGCTTCAAATTCTGAGTTATAAGTTTTCACTTCTATCGGCAGTTCCTATGACTGCCAACTTTTTTTATTTATCGGACTGCTCGTATCTCGAAAAAGTGACATCATTTCATGTTGACGTTCCAAAGACTCGAACAAAGAAGTAACCACATTTGTGATAAAAACGTCTAGGCTGTAGAATGCGTTACCTGAGTAAGTTTTTAAGGTTAAATTTTTAAGGTTACTGTCTTAGTGTTTTCAAATCGAGAGTGAATCGGTTTCTTCTAAGTAAGCACGCTGCATCGTAGACCGCATCTTCGCTTAGCATCAGGCGAGATGGTGGTCAAGTGTAGCTATAGTAGTTAAAGAACTTACTATCAGCCGTGAATCCGTGTATCAATCTATAGTCTTCTGGGGCACAAGTCTCCCCTTCTATGCTTAACATCAACAATCTGCCGCTATACTATAGTATAAAAACAACATTGGCAGATGGCTAGACCAAAGGGAGAGTCGGATAGGTCCGCGTTTGTCCACCAACTCTCCTGATCTGTTCCAAGATGACACATGCTGAACCTAAAAAAATGTTATTCACTCTGACCTTGAAAATTTATTTATTCTTGATTGTTCTCTGAGTGATACAACCTAGAACGGTCATGTCACTCAGGAAACAATGAAGCCAATTTGTGAATTATGGTCTTATTTATGAGAAGTCCCAAATCCCGGCTGTGGCTACATAAAATAGTTTATGGTTGTACTAACTTATTCGAAAAGGTTGCTATTTCTCAGCTGTTTATTTGGGTATTAGAGTTGTTCAGAGTTGTGTTTTGTTTCAGTGGGTTCAACCGGCGCGCTAAACCGGGCCGCCGCGGCCAGACCTCGCGGTGACAGGACTGGCTGACGCCGCTCCTCGCCTCCTAGCCTTCCCGAGCGAAACTACACCTTAACATGTTCGTACTTAGATATCAGTATCCTTTGCAAGACTGTTTAGGAGCGATTGTAAATTAGGATCCGTAGTTATCGCGGTCCTATGCGAATATGCACCTTAATGATTTGTACATAGGTGTCAGTGTCCTATGCAAGACTGTTTAGAAACTACTGGGAAGTTCTAACTAATTATCGCCGATGGATGGAATTTTAGATCTCATTCATTTGTTTTTACATGTCAGTATCTTATGCAAAATACTGTTTTGGGGCGTTTAGGTAAAATATTGCGATTTTATCCGAAAGTGCATCTTATGTCTCATAGGTACTTCAAGTCGTCAAGTGTCGTTATCTCGACGTCTGAAAAGTGTCTAGGAACTAAAATTTACTCATTATTCCTAATGCTCTGAAATTTATACCACATTTGTATATTACAAGTCAGATCCCTTGTATTTGATGAAGCTATGAAAAAGCAACATTCATCATGTTTATGCAAAAATGTAATTGACGTATTCACAAGAGAACTACACATTTATGAATCACGTGAGATATTAGATGAAGGGAGGGAGGGACGGACTTGAAACATATCTTTCGATGTGTAATCAAGGTTCCTTTCATCCTTAATGATCCTTGGGGAGTGTAAAATAACTAAATAGCCTTAACACCTAGTGAGTGTCGCTTTGCAACAATAAAATGTATCAGCATTCGTTTTCAAGATAAATATAGACAATATCTAGGTTTCAGTTGTTTTTGAAGAGCTTTCCGTGTTATTCTTAACAGGCTGTGCAATGGATAACTTTACAAAGAAACCACCAGATATAAATGTGGAGCAATCCCTTGTACCAGCTTCAGATAATTCATCTCCAAAAGGTCGGAAATCCACATGCATTAGCGATAATATGGAACGAAAGATAATCCCATAGTTGTTTGACTTATAGTTTAAGGGGAGGCAAGGCACAAATAAGAGTAAACATAAGTAAATTTTTTATTTGTCATAAAAGGTAAAACAGCAGTGGCGGAACGACGACCAATTATAGCTCACCATTCTTATGGTTATGAAACCACCGGGAGCTGTGATTGGTCCGACATCATGTTAAATCTTTTATGACACGTTTGGATGGACGGAGTTATCAAGTGTTTAATTCTAGTCAAAAGTGGAGTTTCCTATATTTAAATAAATCGATGACAGCAATGAATGGGACATAAAATTACGTTAAATTATTTATACTAGTGTTAAATTTGGGGCTATGCAGAATGGTTATGTAAAAGTAGGGATGACCATTACTGCCAAATTATTTCGCGTAAATTACTATATTTTTATTGTAGGTATGTGAATTGTTTATGCACTGTTTGTAAGAAACAGAAACATTTTCATTGTACTTGATAAATTTTTTTTTTATATTCTGTGTATGTAAAAATGACCGTTATTATAGGCATGCGTTAGACGTTTGGAGCACATAATGAGCCCCTTCTGGATTAGGATACTCTCTTTAAGACAACCTTGAAAAGTGATGTTTTTTTTTGAAGAAAGAATTTGTCAGTGATAAATTATTAGGTACCATAGTATTGATATTATTGTCCATACCTACGCCAAATATAAGCAAAATTGTGCCAATTATGGCATAGAATTGGCTAACGTTGTACATTATCATAATTAAGTAGGCATATAAGTAGCTTTGGCATCGATTTAGTTGTCCCCTTTGTCTAAGCTTGCTGTTGATGCTAATTCTTTACTTAGGTATGTATATTGTCATAGAAATGTGGTGTCATAGACCTCACGCGTATGGCTACTAAGCATCACCAGCCCACTTTCTGTTCCACTACTGGGACTTCAGGGCCTTACAAGGCCATTATTCACGACCCTGGCCATTATTTATAGATTACGCAGTTGGCCGTATTTATAACCGTTATTTTTGTTGTTATTTTAGTTTTTTTATTTATACTTATTTATGCTTTAATAATGTAATTTTACTTCGAAAAATAAAAAGGAATATTTAGTAATTAAAATCAAAATATTTCAGTTCATTATTAAGTTAAATAAGCCAGTTATAAATATACATGTAAATATAATTTATATGTTACAAGAAATAAAAGAATACTCAAATTAAATAAGACAATTATGAAGGTACAAAAAACAAACAAATACTCAATTAAAATTCAAGGAACGAGGTCCTATGCTATATAAATCAGTAAACAATATGATGACGGAACTTGAGATTTGCTAAGGTCTGCCAAACTTAAATAGGAATAATGGGCGGGTCATGTAAGCAGAATGCACCCGGATCGGTGGGCAATAGTTTCTACAGAGTGGTTTCGGCTAGTTGACTCCAAGGTCATCCTCCAACACACTAGAATGATGAGCTTGGAGCGTTTAAAAAAGATTGGGTGATGGAAACTCAAGACCGGATTAATTGGAGAGAATGGGAATGACAACACTAATCACAAATTAATGTTCATGTACATGGATGTGAGAGATTCACTGACTTATTTATTGAATTTAATTTAATATAAAGGCTACGCAGAACTCGTGTACTTAGAGAAAAGGGACACATTCTACATAATACCTTAAAATAGCACATAATCTGCTTTACTTGCCGTAAAATGAATGAAGGATCTATATTTTTTTTCGTGGTTCAAGAAAAGGATATTTAACTATTTCAAGGTTTGGCCCTTTAGTTAAATTAGTTCATGACGATGCTCTGCGTAACCTTATATAAACGTACAACACGAGTTCACGAGTGTATAGAATTAGATGTAATCAAAAGTGTTTTTTGGAAAAGTTAGTTCAAAAAATTATGATAGATGGCGCTAACACTCAACGTACTGGACCATTTTGAAACTAGTTTTTTTTTCGTCTGAAATCTACTCATAATTATACCGAATATGTGGCAACTTCGCTTTTGTTATGTCGGCAGTTAAACCTGTTCTTTTTTAAAATTCAGCTTAGACGTTCCAGCTCGCACGCGAAGTAATACCTCATTGAAAATCAAATAAATCATTGGAATAAGGCGTGTACAGAATGCAAATATACCCTGTTACTTAATAGTACTTAATTTTGCCAAAGATGGCGCCTTTATTTCATTTTGACAAAATTAAACACTAGCGCCGCCTCCGGCATATTTGAGAACTATCTTTATCAGATATATTTGCGTTCTTTATGTATATAAAGACGCATCATTAAAACTTTTGCCATTTGAACTCTTATTGAAAACATTTTACTTAAAACTTACAAGGCTTAGAGCGGTTTCCCACTACGTCCGATCCGAATCCGATCCGAACCCGTGAAAATATATGGATCTAGAAAACTCGGACCGACGCTTTCGCACTACATCCGATCCGATATACAATAAGCTGCCAAATAACCTAAAAAAAATGACTGTTTTATTGAATAAAAAAATACCATTTTATTAAATGTCTAAACAATATATTAGAGAATAAATGGTTTTACAAAGAAATAGGATTTTTTTCAAGACATTTTATATGAAAATATTTTCCGTTGCCACTTTAGCCATGCCATGAATGATTCAATTCGGACGCAGTGCGGGAAGCGTTCATCATACAAATAATACTATGGCTACTTCGGTTCGTCAATTATCTATTCCGAAATGGAAATTTACGGATGACGAAGACAATTCGGATGACGGAAATCGGATCTAGTGCGTAAACTACCATACAAATAGCTGGACGATAACTTCGGAAACTGTGTTCACGGATTCGAATCGGATTCGCTCTTACGCGAGCCAAAATCTTTCAAATTAACAACACCCAACACCGTCAGATTATAAAATCTAACCTTAACCGTAATCTGACTTATGCGCGGTCCGAAGGGGGGGGACATGACAACCCCCCCCCCCCCAATCGTATACGTTACATTAAAATGGGGCGCTATTAGTAGTCTGTTTTACTCAGTTTATTGTATTTTACCCTCCCCAAAATCTGAGGCTCTGTACTGGTGACCCACTCCAAAATTCGACGCTGGGACCGCGCCTGATCTGACTGTCTAATGTCTAATCTGGTTTTTACAATAGGGTACAATCCTCAAAAAAACTAAGTAGCCCGTTAGTTAGATTGCCAAAAAATATTAAATAGGTACCTATTTAATATTTAATTTCAGCTATCTGGCCGCCATCACACAAGCTTTGCTTAGTTTGGGGTCAGACGGTGTTGTGTGTGAATTGTCCACCAATATTTATTATTATTATTGTAAATTTTATTCTCAAAGTGTTTAAGACACTTCGGTGATAATCATGCAGTCACGGGCCTAAGCCAAGTGAGCTTCATGTTCTGTAACGGGTTGATTATTTAAATCTTCTTGGAGAAACTTGCGGACTATGCGACACGTATTTAAAATGGCGGCTTTTTGCATCGTGATGTATGTGTTTTCGGAGATGTCTATAATTTTAAGTGATTGAATGAGATGCTTTGGGATGACTCCTGTACTGGAAAGCACCATAGGTATGATATACACTTTATTCATTTTCCAGATTCTAATTATTTCCTCTTTAAGCTCTGTATATTTATTTATTTTTTCTGTAATGGTTTTATGTAAATTGTGAGTGTTTGGCACTGCAATATCTATTAAAAATACTGTTTTATTCTGTTTGTCAATTAGTGTAATATCAGGTCTATTGTTGTGGATAGTTTTATCGGTTAATATTGCTCTGTCAAAATATATTTTATGCGTGGTGTTTTCCATTACAGGTTTAGGGGTGTACTGGTAGTATGGTGTAGGTTTGCCTGTCGTTAGTTTATGTTTAAGGGCCAGTTTTTGGTGTATTATCTGTGATACTTGATTATGGCGATGTGTGTAGTCGGTCTGTGTCAAATTAGGGCAAGCACTGGTGATATGCTGAATTGTTTCAGGGTGCCTGTGGCATTTTCTGCATTTATCGTTCAACGTATTGGGGTCCTTAATTATAAACTTTCTGTAATTTTTTGTGTTGATTACTTGGTCTTGGATAGCAATCATAAATCCTTCGGTTTCAGGGAATAAAGAACCTAATTTTAACCATTTGTTGGAAGCCTGAAAATCTATGTGGTGTTGTTCAAGGTCATGAATATGTCGCCCATGTAATTCCTTACCGCGCCATTTTGTAAGTTTATTATTTTCAGCGCTTTGTACACTTGTGAATTCCCTATTTTTATCAATTAAATTTAGTGGTGTATACTTGTCATCTGATTCTACTACTGCCCTATGGAGATTACTGTAAATTGATTTTTCAAAAAAGAAATGTCTTAATTTTTGTACCTGCCCTTCCCAAAGTACTCCTAAGTCTATTACACCTCTTCCACCTTTCTGTCTTTGAATTGTCATTCTTTCTATAGCTGATTTTGGGTGAAGATAGTTATGTTTAGTGAGCGTCGTTCTAGTTTTTATTTCTATTTTCTGTATATCTGTTTGCGTCCACTTAATAACTCCGAATGAATATGTTAATATCGGTATAGCGTATGTGTTGATTGCTTTAAATAAATTTTTTGAGTACAAGGTTTTCTTACAAACTTGGTTTAATCGTCGTGTGTATTCGTGGATCAATTGTTTTTTTATTTCTATGTGATTTATTGATTTTCCTTGGTGAAGCCCTAAATATTTATATGTGTCTGTTTCATCCATTGTTGTGAATCTGATGTGTTCCAGTGAGTCTTCGCTATTATCGATGCTTACCTTATTACTTACTTTACCCCTATGCAAGTGAAGTGTTTTACATTTATCAAGTCCGAATGTCATATTGATATCTGAGCTGAATTGTGAAGTCATTTTTATAATTTTGTTCATTTCATTTTCTGTTTTAGTGAAGATTTTCAAATCATCCATGTACAGAAGATGATTTATAGTAGTCTGTTGAGTTAACTTGTAACCGTAACTTGTGCTATTCAACATATTTGATAACGGATTAAGGGCTAAACAGAACCATATAGGGCTCAATGAATCTCCCTGAAAAATGCCATTCCCAATCGGAATTTCATCGGTTCTAATAGAGGTTGTGTTAGTATTGAGAGACAATGTAGTTCTCCATTGAGACATGGCATTTCTCAAAAAGTGTATGATATGTGGGTCTATTTTATAAATTTGGAGGATTTTAATCAGCCAGGCATGTGGTACACTATCAAAAGCTTTTTTGTAGTCAACGTAGGTAATATTTAGATTTCTATTGTGTGAGGTAGCATGCTTAAGAATGGTTGAATCAATGATAAGTTGTTCTTTGCACCCCATATGTCTCCGTCTGCACCCTTTTTGTTCTTCTGTTAGTATATTGTTCCGTTCTATGTGTGTATTAATTCTGTGAGCTATGCAGGATGTTATTAGTTTGTAGAGTGTGGGTAAACATGTAATGGGTCGGTACTGAGATGGGTCAGACGTATTATTGCTCTTGGGTAGCATGTAAGTTACTCCCTTAGTTATAAATCGTGGTATTTCTTCGGAACCTTTAATTATGTTAGAAATATTTTTAGCCAGTATATTATGAAGAGTTGTGAGTTTTTTATACCAAAAATTGTGCACGCTGTCTACTCCAGCGGCTTTCCAGTTTTTTAATTTTTTTGTGATCTCTTCAACATCTATTTTAGTAACATCATCAAATTCCATTGGTACAATGATGTTTGATCTTTCTATTTCTTTATTTATCCAGTCAGCACTTTCATTATGTGGATCTTGCTTTTTCCATATATCAGTCCAATAGTTTTTAAGATCTGTTGAGGTAGGCACACCTGATGGGTTAACGTTTTGCTTATCACTTAAAGATCTGTAAAATTCTTTTTCGTTTTTAGTAAATAATTTGTTGTCAACTTTTCGTTGATGCGCTTTTTTATATCGTGCTAACCGCTGCGATTTTAGTGATAATTTTTGTTTCAAAGTGTCCAAAAATTCTTCGGGCTTACTATTGTTCTTCTCGTGTGTGGAGTGTACTTTAATGGTTTCAAAAATTTTGTTGACTCTTTGGACTAATTTTTTCCCTCTGTTGTTACTAATGTACTGTGTTAACCTGCCAATGTCTGCTCTAAGATTCTTAATGTCGTTTTGTAATCTATGTTGCCACGCCGGAATTTCTATAGGCCTTCGTTTTGGAGGTGAATTTTCTGAGTTTGTAGAGATTCTGTAACCTAACCGAGAGCAAATTGTCATAGCGCTACAATAAATTAATGTGTGTATATGAGATAGATCTGAATCCACTGAATAAAATTTTTCTAGTATTTGGTGGTTGAAAAGTTTGATGAGTTCGTAGAGTTTTTTGTTTTCTCTTAGGCGAGGTAATTTGGGCCTAGCTGTTGGATCGGTTCCTGAATATTTAGTGAGTGTTGTTTGTAAATGCTCTATTAAGTCATGTGTGTAACTATCGAACTCTATTGTATTTTGTGTGTTGGTTTCATTCATCAAGGCAGATGCTGTTGAAAATGATGTAGTTTGAGTTGATACGTGAGACAAATTGACCTGATTGTCTGATGTCGATACTTGTACACTTGTTTCGTTGAACATTGTTGATTGACTGAAAGGTTCGTATGGTGGATGTTGTGTTAAAGAATGAGTAGATTCTTGAGACTCTATTATTGGGCTAATACTTATGCTACCTTCTGCTGCTGTCAATTCTTGGGCTACTTCTGCTTTAATTTTATTTATACACTCGTCTGATAGTAATTTATTACGTAGTATGACTCTCCTTTGGTCTGAAATTCTTTGTGCTGATAAGTCTTTAAGTTGTGGATATTGTTGTTTAAATTTGTCGTGAAGTTTTGTGCAATACATAGTCCTGTCTGTTTCTAATTTAGTTATAAAGTAATATGTACGCATGATGAATGTATTCATATGATCGTCCCACTTCATGCGCACCCTGGGTTTCCCAGCTTTGGTGGTCACAGGTTGGTTGACACATGCCTCCTGTGAAACATCCTCAGCTGGGGTTATTGGTGTGTCCCCAGGTAGCAATTTTACGTCATGACGACGTCCATTCACGGTCATTTTCGACGTAAATGACGTCGTAAAAAACGTCCCACAGACGTACTAAATGACGGCCTAATGTCAGGTCTCAGCGACGTCTCTGAAGACGTCATATTAACGTCTCCAGATAACGTCATATTAACGTCTCCAGATAACGTCATATTAACGTCTCCAGATAACGTCATATTAACGTCTCCAGATATCGACTTATTAACGTCTCCAGATAACGTCATATTAACGTCTCCAGATAACGTCACCTTAACGTCTCCAGATAACGTCATATTAACGTCGCCAGATAACGTCTCCAGAAGACGTCAATACCACGTATTGTGAAGACCTCCTATAATAACGTCTATTAACGTCTTCAGACACATTAATATAACGTTATCTGAAGCGTTAATATGACGTCATCCGGGATCAATTTGGCCTCGATGCAATTCATCCAGCCACAGTCTTCAAGTAACTCTGAAAGGTCAACATTAAAAACACAAATTTGCATTGTAGTATTATTTATTATAACGAGTTAACTATCACAACTTAATTAATAAATGGAGAATTTTAATCCTTATAACCATGGAGCATAGGAAAACATATAAAAGAATTACTAGTTGCCTCTTGAGGAATAACAACACATTTTGAAATAATATCATAAACAGGTACAATTTTGTAAGCTGAACAGAGTTCCGAAACTTTAAAAATATCAATAACAGCAGAATCATAAGGATACGTATAGTAGGAATCATAATGTACAAACTCTTTTCCATAGACGAACAAGGAAACCTCTCCATTAATCTTACATCTCAAAATATTATGTATCTCGACTACTTTGCCGTTTGCATAGCAGTAACAATTATTAGCTAAACCAGATTTTGTATACATTGCAAAACCCTTATAAACAAGTTTATTAAAGCATTCATAAGCATTGTTATCAACAGGCGTTGGTCCTAAGCTATTGTAATAAAAAACCGCTGGTACCTCGTCAATCAGTTTTGGAGGAAAAGTAGATTCCATTTCTTTTAATCGTTTATAAATTTGCTGCAACGGTTTGTTAGGTGACCTAACTAATTTTTTTAACATGCCTAAATAATTTTCGAAAGGAAAGGCGGAATAACTGTCCAAATCACCAAATAAACGAACGTCATCACACAAATGACATAACATATGAACATTGTAAATTAAAAATTTCCGGCTATAAATAGTTTCGGAATGTCTTATGAACATTAATAATAGCTCATGTGCTAAATATGTACCTACTTTATTGATGTTTCTAGGGCTACAAAGAATTGTTATAGCACAATGAAATAACAAAAAATTTTCATACAGGGAGGTTGGAAGGATATTTTTTAGAACAACTGGTCCAGTATATAACAAAAACATCCTAAATTCGGTGGCTTTCCAGCGAGCCAACTCACTGATACTTCGCGGTCGCCTGTTAAATTCAACAGGTATACAACTTGCACAGCTAAGTAATTTTTCAGAAACTGCATTTACTAAACGGCTATTTAAACGAACATTTAAATCACCACCAACCCAAACATTTAAAAGTTTCCTCATGACTCCCAGACAAACAGCATGCATATAATCAATGGGAAACAATGAAACTAAATCTATGGGAAGCGTCAAAAGTGGAGATTCACCAACATGATGGTCGTCATCAGACTGTAAACGAAATTGTGAATCCGTTCTCCTACTCGCAGATACGCTTGTATAAATCACTCTACCTTGAATATACTCACCAGGTTCTACACATTTATCACATGATGAGTATCCACCATGGGATTTAGTACATTTGATAAAAGCTCTAGCTGGAGCGTCACATACAAAACTATGTACTTTTACAATATAATGAGTATCTTCAAAATTTATTCCATCATTAAGTAATGTAGACAGTTCTTCAACAAATGGCCCCAAAAACAGATTCAATGGTGAAGGTTTAGAGTTTCCACAGAACAGAGTTATTACAAATGGCTGTGCACAATTAAAGTTTTTGATCAAACCTAATATAGGCCATAGTTGAGTATTCGTGCTTTTAAAAAGTGGCAAACCATCAACATTAAAAGACAACAATATTTCACTATTTTTAAAGTTGAACCCACTGTACAGTTTTAATTGTGCTTGTATTTGATTTATGAGACCAATGTGCACCAATTCACCAGATTGCAAAGAGTTACTTGATATATTCATTGGCGTATTTAAAAACGTTCTGCTATCTCTAGGCAATTTAGGGCAAAAAGGATTTAGAATTTTTAGAAGACTATCTAGAGCACTGTGGGAAATTTTATGTTCTACGGTAGCCCAATGTCTTAATTGCGATGGCAAATCGTTAGCATCGTCAGATCGTGAATCATCATTATCTATAAAACAATCCTCAAACAATGTTGATTGACAATTTTCATCTAAAAAAATATTCTCTTTATATGTCCTTAAACAGTTTTCATTTAAAGTATTGTTGTCAATACTACTGTTACTCGTAGCTATAGATGTGGATGTATATTGTGGTGAAGATGGCAAATCACTTAATGATGGCTGTAATGTACTTCTTTGTATTTCTAAAATAATTTTTCGTTTTTCTGCCAAAATCCTTCTATACATTTGACGCTCACCTACTACATTTTTTTTCTTCCTAGAGGATGACATTGTTATTTTCCTTTGACAATCGCTTTTTTGCTCGTTCAGGTGCGTGCTTGAGCCACACCTTTATATCGTCTTCAATGTCTTTTTCTGTAATCCTTGGAGAGGAACTCTTTAAGCTCTCTGAAAACAAAAAAGTTTGTGAATATAAGAATAGCCCAAATGCCTGCAACGCTCTGTGGGGTCAGATGACGGGTCGCTCTCACACAGCGACTCGCGAGTCGCGACACAACTGGTGTTAAATATTATTTTTAACGGAGAATTAAAAACCGGTCAAGTGGGTGTTGGATCACGCGCATTGTAGGGTTCCGTAGTAAGCCCGTCGCAATAATTATGTGGACTTAATTGTTTTATTTTACCAGTTAATTGACGTGATTATTATTATATATAGCCTTGCCAAATTACAGCTTTCTAGTACTAAGAGTCTCCCCACCTAGCCACCTACATAAAACATGCCAATTATTAACCAGTTGCCAGTACACAAGGAATATGTATCTTTTGAAATTATTTAGGTATTTCATAGCACACTTATTTTGTATTATAGATGAGATCTAGAAAGAATAAATTTAATCATATGAAAGACAATAGACACATACCAACAATAAATTCACGGAGACGTAGCTCTGAAAAAGGCTTCTTCTCAGACCTTTTACCATAGAAGTTGAACTTGCTTGCCAACGAGTCTGACAATGTATATTTCATCACTCTCGATACTTTATTTTTTAAATCATGCCCACCAAGGCTCTTTAGGTAGCTTGTCTGTAAATATTAATTGATAGCAATAAACATCCACATATATCTCTATAAGTACACACTAGAATTAACATAAGATCCAACAGTCACATACATAATCTTGAGCTCACACTATAGGATTCCCTGTCATAGGTATCAGGAACTACGAGTGCCAAGGTATCATGACACAGACCTAGAGCAAATATTTGTGTTGCAACAGGAATTGAACCCACACCTCACATCTCAGCCCTCTAATCGCCCACTGTGAAGCAGTGGCCAAAATTATTAGGAATTAACTACACATAATGTGAGCAGAAGCTAATAAAACATAGCCTGTCAGGGGTAATGTAGCTTGCTATTAGTGACTGAATTCCCAGAATTGAATCAATAGTTCCGATGATTAACTCCTACATCCAAACTCACAAACAAACTAACTCATTCTAGCAAGGTACCCATGTAATAAAAAGCTTTCTTATGGTAAAGTAGGAATTAATTATAATTGCTCAATAGGCATTTCCTGTTTATTAAAAGTAAACACTTACCAGGTTAGCACAGTTTTCTGTATTAGTCAGTAACTGTTCCACTGTTTCTAAATCTTGAAAAGTTTCCAAGGGAAATTTGAATTCAGGCTTCAATGCATTGGTATTTCCTGCTCTGTCTTTCAAAATTGCTAGGATGACATCATTTTGGGCTTTTATTTTGGCAAGTAGTGAAACAACTTGGCCTTGACAATCTGGATGAAAAAAGTAGTATGGTAGGTATTACAGTCTATAATAATCTTAACACCAACCACCACCACCACCACTATACCAAAAAATAGAAATAATCGTCGAAAACTATACTCATGCATATAAGGTAGTATCTAGCAAAGAATCTAGTTAGGCAGCTATAGATTTAAAAAAATCAAAATGATTTTTACTATTTACCACAGTTATTGGAAGCACTGCTGGCAACAATTTCATCGAGTGTCATACTTTGTGAACCAGATGGTTGATCATGATGACTGTTAGAAGCCTTCTCTTGTGCATCAGGTTTATTCATCTGTGAGTTGTGATTTAGTACCAAATCACTGTAAATTGTGCTTGTACTTGAAGGTTCAAGGTTTATATCTAAAAAGCAAAAAAAAAAAGAAAATAATGGAAGGAAATATTATTATGTTCAAAATAATTTAGTTAATGTATCATCCGGTATAATTACAATTGGATAGATGTTTCTTTAAAGGCGGAGGACGAGGGAATTCACACCCTTTCTCATCATCATTATCATCTGATGATGAAATGTATCTGCTAGTTTTTTTTGTTTTGCGTTTAGGTGGCTTACTTATATAATTTTCCTCCTCAGTCTGTATATCTGATGTGTCTTCCACCAACTTTAATTTTTTCTTTGCCTTATCCAATTCATCTATAGAACAAGCATAAAACACCAACACAGTTAATATCAAAACAACATGCAAGTTAAAGTTAGTCACGCCATGCAACACACCCACGCCGTACAAGCTTGGTAGTCCAGCACTTATTAATCCATTAGTTCTATCTCATTACTAGTAGTTAATAGTACTGCCATTACTTATATAATTTACTATGCTTTTGTTTCTGTTTTGATATGGTATGGTGGTGAGATTACAGGCACATGAGACTGCAATGAACACAACACAATGCTATGTAGGGCACATTCTAGGTGGATGTGGGTACATACCCCCCATACATACCCCTGGTGGTTCGGTGGCCACCTAACCACCAGGTTTATGTATGTTATACAATGTATAATTATAAGACAAGACCAACAAATATTTGTGAAAACAAACAAAACCAAACACCTGTGAACACACTTTCTTGGAAATGATTACTTATCTGTTGCTTGCTTGCTGTCGCCGCTGCTGCTTGTTTACACACGGCGCCATGACCTAAAAATAGCAGTTCTGTCTTGTGATCTTGGGCAATCTGAATATTTTTTTTCTGTGCGCATCAAAACTGCAGTCAACTTCAGCTCGGCCGTAATCCTTAGATTTTTAGGTTATGGCACCGTGTATTTTTTTAGTTAGGTTTTAAAACACTAGCACCTACTAGAATTAAATTCTGGGCCAGTCTGTCTGTGCCCAGGCTTAAAGCATGGTAAAGTTAACTGCCCTCAAGCCACCAGCTGCTAAAATAGTTGTGTGTGGTAGTGTTACACTACCTACTCATAAAAAAAACTTACCAGTCTGATAGAAAACTCTATCGATCTCGTATAGTTTCCATTGTTCATTTGGAGACGAACACCTCTGTAGAAGTTTATCAAATGCTTTCGCCTCCTTTACGGGAGGCCAATAGATTTCTCTTTTTTTAGGTGTTATCCATTTATTGATGACCACAGCCACAGTGCCACCCTCACTCTCCGCGAACTGAACGACACTATACATAATTTACAATCCTTTTATGTGCTGTGATACGTACTATAACAACAGCAAGAAAAAAACATGAGAATTTACACATTTGTTTGACACAGAGAATCAGGGGTGGTCGACTCTCTTAGGGCCGTGTTAGACAAAAGTACATACACGTGGGGGCACCAAACGAGTAGTGGCAATATATACGCGCGTCTCTTTCTAACGTTTCATTTTAGAGATAAGTAACCAGTGAAAAATTACGATTTTAATTTACGATATCCGATTTGTTGTTATTGTTATTTTACAAAAATATCGATTTTGAACCAATAAATAATTCTCATAAAGTTATAACCATTTGTCGATAAAAACTAGATGTTGAAACCATTAATTGTATGTCCGTCGTCCTACGATTTCATAGGACTGCAACATTAACTGCGACTTGTACCAAAAATTACATCTACCGACGGAACGCCTCTCTTTTCTCAATTTCTCTTGATAACTCGATTAGTAAAATAACAATAAAAATAAGTATCGAGTCAAACATTTTCGTGGTGTCATTGCGTAGGTATCTCTAAAAGTCTAAAACGACCACAAGAAAATGGCGTCGTGTTTTGTTTACGTGCTTTATTCTTGTGTTTTTTGCTAAAATCCAGTTTATTTACATTGTATCCATATATTTCCGCTGTATTTCGTCATGAAAGAGAGCCAACGAAAATGTGCTAAGTGTGGCAGATCGCCTGCTGGTGATTCTACCATCACGCTACATCGTTTTCCTAAACCTGGAAAAAGGATTTTTTTACGGTAAATACTTACGTTGTTCACCAAATCGACGACCTATGGGCGCCCGGCGGAAACTAAAACATATTTGTAAATTATGCTTTCAGTTGCTGGTTGTGGGCTAAGTATTGCTATCCTAATTAAGAATGGGCTTCAAAACAAGAACAGCTGTACAAGAAGGATCCATCATACCCATCACTTCAAGCCATCTTCTTTAATTTCTGGTGGAAAACAGCTTATAAAATTTGCTACACCCGATGAAAGCTATGATGAGGTAAATATATTTTAATTGTTTTCTAAAAGATAAAAAATAATAATTTAGTGTATGTTGTGCTTGGTAAAATAGTATAAATTATTTAATTTTAGATGCTGAACATAACTGAACTGAAGCAGGTTCATCTACAAAGCAGCTCCTACTAGAAAACATCAATATTTTGAATACTGACATACATGCAGTGGTTATACGACTACTGAACCTGACGCAGGTTCATCAACAAAGGCTGACATAAAGCCAGTGACTACTACCTATATGAGAAAATTATGAGGTTGGTATATCGAAGTTATCTAAAAATAAAGCTGAAATCAGAAAAAATTACATTGTAGTTGTGTTAGAATTTGGTGTCGGCATCATTATGTCTACATTTTACTAATTCAATACTACTGTGTCTTATTACAAGCTTCTACCCATGACTTTTATTTGTAGTTTAGAAGGATGAGCAGGACATGAGTCTGATGGTGAGCAACACGCTTTAGTTACACAGCTACATAAAGAGTCTAAATCACTACCTAGTACTGCTCTGCTCTCGTTACTCAGAGATTTAAGATGTTTTATCTCTATGCCCTGTAATTTCTTTGGAAATGATGCTCTTCAAACACTAACAAATCAATTTACTAGTTTCGAATATGATGAAATATATAATCATGAGGAAAATAAAACTTTCAGATGCTGAGATGTACTGAACTGAAGATGGGAAACAATCACTCAAGTATGTACTCCTCAAAAATGTTTACAAAATGTGTGGAAAAATGTGCTTCTACGAGTATTTTAAAAATATTGTTATAATATTTAATTTATTAATGGGTAGTGTGTGTACATGTTCTGATTACATTTTGAAGTCTCAAGATTGTATTTTCCAAATACCTAATTGAAATAAATGTATTAAACCTCAACACACATGTTTTTTTCTACACCACATCAAGCCATGAATTTATATTAAGACAAGAAAAAGAAAAGTTAGGTTATAAACCACATGGAACTACAGCCTAACTAATATAAACAAAACTTACTTGCAAGTAGTAAGCAAGTACGTTTTGTTTATATTAGTTGGGCTGTAGTTCCATGTGGTTTATAATCTACCTTTTTACCTATAACATTTTAAATTTTCCCGCCTACCCAAATGGTAGATTTTAAAATTTCCCGCCTTGCGCACTGAAAGAAGTTTGAAGGGGGCTACAAATAGATGGAGCCACTTTTCTACGAAGTATGGAGTTGACATTCTTCTTGAGTAATATTGTTCTGTGCAGAGAATTGAGAAAGAAAAAAAGCGCGGGATACCAACCAACCGTCAACGCGTTCGTTCGTTCCGTTCCGAAATAAACAAAAGCAAACAAAAATATATTTTTTTTACTTTTTAAATATTTATATTTTTAATCAGCCTTTTCTATCTTATATTGGTTCTTTCTAATGTTTGATGATAGACTAATAGCTGAATTTCTTTTCATTGAGTTACATAACAAATACAAATGTAAAAAATAATAATTTAATAAAATAATAACAAACAACATGCTATCAATGCGTTCCGTTCCTCGCAGATTGGAAGAAAGATAAACTCTGGTGATAATTTTTAAATTATTAAAATGGACTATTTACTGTCGAGTTAAAGTTTTTACAGAGTACCTATATTTTAATACAAAAAAACGTTCGCTAGCCGCATGATAGTTATGTTGTTAGAGCTAATTTAATCGTGCCTGCTTGAGCATGGTAGGCACCTGTTGTACTCTCCTAGAATAAAATTATGTTTCTTTTCTTGGATAATGGCATACCTAGCTCATATACCTACCTTACTTAATTAGGTTTTATTCTGATTCCCATAATAATAATAATATGCTTGAATGTCCATAGCATCATAAGTAGGTTCCCGTTTATTCTGCTAGTCAAACGAATGGAAGTCAGTGGTGGATGTTTCTGTAGGTATCGAGGCGGCTCAAGACCGCTCGTCGTGGCATTTCTATGTATATGGGGCCTGTCCAGCAGTGGACTTCTAACTAAAAGTGTTTGTACAAACCTACTTACAGAAAATAAATCATTTATCATTTAAACTGATAATTTATTTAATGACGATGAATATTAATTTTATCGGTTGCAATTAGGTACCTACCTTAACACGTTCGCAGTCCAGTGTACCCTATGCGGTACACGCGGAGCGATTCCGCCGAGTCCGTGTACCCTATGCGGTACACGAGGCCACTATAACTATATGGGCTCTGCAGCCACGGACTTATGAAATTTGTTAGTGTATCGTTCCTGGACTTGTGACAAGGGTTCTATTAGACAAGAAAAACCAAAAACATGACTTATTTTTTTTATATAATGTTTTCACAGTACAAAATGAAACGAGTTAGTAGAAATATATAATGTTTTATTGGTGAACTGTAACTTTAGGAAAACAATCAATACATATGCCTTTTTACATTTTTTACATTGTGATGACACCCTTTTAGCTTTGGCGCGTGCATACGAAGTGAGTCTTCCTTCGTCGTGTTTTAAGTCCGTGTACCGCCCGGTGTACACGAGCAAAGTCGGGGCACGGGCCTTTATTTTAACATAATTATGCATCAGTTGTGACGTTTGCATCGACTAATGGTCAAAAGTAATGAAAATGATATTGGACTTATGGCGTTGTCGGAAACTTTTGTATTGGGACTGCGAACGTGTTAAGCAGGTATTAAGTAGTACCTACGTGTTAGAGCATTCCTTTAGATGCACTAAATAAATAGTACGTAGGTAAGTACACTACGGCCGAAATATCTTGGCGAGTCTGTACATAGACACTACGAACTTTCGCCATTGACCCTAAATGTAGGTACGTTCCTACGGCGTCTTATTAATGAACAACACAGGGCGTCACAGAATGGAACCCAAATGGACGTTGCTAGGGCGTCTTATTAGGGAACAACACAGGACGTCACAGAATAGACCGTAAATGGACGTTGCTAGGACATATAATACATGACCAACACAGGACGTCACAGAACTGACCCTAAATGCACGTTGCTACGGCGTCTTATTAATGACCAACATAGGACGTCACAGTTGACCCCAAATGGCCGTTGCTAGGGCGTCTTATTATTGACCAACACAGGAGGTCACAGAATTGACCGTAAATGGACGTTGCTAGGACGTATAATACATGACCAACACAGGACGTCACAGAATTGACCCTAAATGCACGTTGCTACGCCGTCTTACTAATGACCAACACAGGACGTCACAGTTGACCCCAAATGGACGTTGCTAGGGCGTCTTATTATTGACCAACACAGGACGTCACGGAATTGACCGTAAATGGACGTTACTAGGACGTAACATTCACGACCAACACAGGACGTCACAGAATTGACCTTATATGGACGTTGCTACGTCGTCATAATCATGACCAACATAGGACGTCACTGAATTGACGCTAAATCGACGTCACCAGGACGTTCCCTTGAGTACCAGACGTTAAAATGACGTCAGTGTGACGTACTTATTTGACGAATAAACTACGGACCCTAATATGACCTTAGGATGACGTCATTTTTTTCGTCGCAGACGTCATTTTGCTACCTGGGTCGTTACTCCTACTACTACTCCTACTGCTTCTACTAGCGGCTGTAGTCCTTGAGGACATTCCCCTACCCCCCGCGTCCCCGACTCCCGCCCAGCCGACCGGCCGAGAGTCACTGGCTAGCATGCTGTCGCGCCCGTGGCCAGCTACAGACGCGCCCCGGCGATCGCCCCCGGGCAGCGGCCCTATACGTGTTTTACTATTTCTCGTCTCCATCATGAATGGGTTACCCTTGCCTTGTTGGCCACGTAAGTTTCTATAGTACGCGTGTCCGCCCCCCACGTGATCAGGTGTTCGATCAGGACGTAAGGTGGGATTTTAGGGGGCTTATTATTATTATTTTTGGAAGAGGTGTCTCTGTCTCGAAACTTGAAGAGTTTCGGTATTTTAATGAAATCCACGGGTCTAGACCAAGTGGACTTCATGATGAAGATTATTTTCGGCTCCTAACTCGTCCTGCAGAAACTTTCGAACAATTCGACAGGTGTTTAATACAGCAGCTTTCTGCATGGTTATAAATATGTTACTATGTAAATCAATTTGTTGTAAGTAGTGGTGTAAATGCTTAGGGATGACCCCCGTGCTAGAGATCACCAGAGGTACAATATATACTCTGTTCATATTCCATAATCTCATGATTTCCTCTTTTAGTTCAGTATATTTTTGTATTTTTTCAGTAATGGTTTTTTGTAAATTATGTGTATTGGGTACAGCTATATCAATTAAGTAAGTCAATCTATTTAATTTATCTATTACAGTGATGTCGGGTCGATTATAGTGTATTGTTCTATCTGTTAAAATGGCCCTATCAAAGTATATTTTGTAGCTCTGGTTTTCCAGCACAGGTTTAGGGTTATATTGATAATATGGTACTATCTTCGGTGGTATAAGGTGGTGTTTAATGGCTAACTTTTGGTGTACAATATGGGCTACTTGGTTATGTCTATGGGTGTAGTCTGTTTGTGCTAAAGCCGGGCAGGCACTAGTGATGTGTTGTATTGTCTCAGACGCACGGTGACATTTTCGACATTTATCGTTTTGGATGGTACGGTCTTTGATGATAAATTTAGCGTAATTTTTGGTGTTTATTACTTGATCCTGGATCGCGATCATGAAACCTTCGGTTTCTGGAAACAGAACACCCAGCTTAAGCCATTTGTTTGACGCTTCAGCGTCTACATGAGGTTGTTCTAAGTCATGTAGATGTCTCCCATGCAGTTCTTTTGAACGCCATTTTTCTATTTTTTCTTGTTTACGGATTTGTGGTGTTTTGTAGTGAATGTCTTTATTGATAAGGTTCAGTGGTGTGTAGTTATTATCTAATTCTACGATTGCAGAGTGTAAATTACTGGTAGTTTTTGAGAAGAAAAATTCTCTCAAGTTACGCACCTGTCCTTCCCATAGCTCTGTTAGGTCTATTAGTCCTCTACCTCCTTCATGCCTTTTCACTGAAATACGTTCTATTGCAGATTTGGGGTGTAGATAGTTGTGTTTAGTCAATATGGTCCTAGTGAGAATCTCTAATCGGTATATATCAGTATGGGTCCATTTGACAACTCCGAAAGAGTATGTCAAAACAGGTATTGCATAGGTGTTAATGGCAGTAAATAAATTTTTCGAATAAAGTTGTTTTTTACAAATTACGTTTAATCTTCTAGAGTATTCTGTTGTTAGATCTTTTTTTATTTGGATGTGATTTATGTTACTTGATTGATGGATCCCCAGGTATTTGTATGTTTCTGTAGGGTCCATATTGGCAAATGTGTTGGGGTCCCTCTCAACAGGGTTTTCGTTACTACTGTTATTGGCAGGTTTGCCTTTGTGTACATGAAGTATTCTGCATTTATCTATGCCGAAAGTCATGTTTATGTCCATGCTATATTTTGAAGTGATACTTATCAATTCTTGTAAGTCTTTATCTGATTTTGCGAAGAGCTTAATGTCATCCATATACAACAAGTGCGTAATGGAAGTGTTTGTGTTCAGTTTGTATCCATTGGAGGTACAGGTATTGTTCAGAAGGTTGGAGAGTGGGTTTAAACTAAGACAAAACCATATTGGGCTGAAAGAGTCTCCTTGAAAAATACCATTTTCAATAGGGATTTCGTCAGTTCTTATGGTATCAGTTCCATTTGATAAGTGTAGCGTGGTTCTCCAGTCAGCCATGGCATTTTTCAAGAAGTTTATGATTTGAGGATTAATTTTGTAAATGTCAAGAATTTTAATTAACCAAGAATGTGGGACACTATCAAATGCTTTTTTGTAATCTATGTAGGCAATGTGTAAGTTTCTTTTGTGTGTATTTGCGTGCTTTAAAATGGTGGAATCTATTATGAGTTGTTCTTTGCAACCTTTATGATTTTGCCGGCATCCTTTTTGCTCTTCACATAATAGATTGTTGTCTTGGAGGTGTTTATTGATTTTACGTGTAATGCATGATGTAATGAGTTTGTAAATTGTAGGAAGACATGTGATAGGTCGGTATTGCGAAGGGTCAGTAGTATCGTTACTTTTGGGTAACATATATGTAATACCTTTCGTAATAAATTTGGGTAATTCTTGGTCTCCTTTAATAAGGTCTGTTATATTTTTTGCTAAAATGTCATGAAGTACGAAAAATTTTTTGAGCCAAAAATTGTGAATATGGTCTATACCTGAAGCTTTCCAATTTTTTAACCCTTTAGTAATTGATTCTACATCTTCCTTAGTTACCTGTGAGAACTCCATTGTATCTGTGGCTTCAAGTCTATTTTCTTCGTCTCTTAACCAATCAGCTTGGTCGTTGTGATCTCTATGTTTTTTCCACAAGTCAGTCCAGTAATCTTTAAGGTCAGTTTCATTTGGTAGTTCTTTTCTTTTATTATTATCTATTTGGTCTGTTCTTAGCGATCTGTAGAAACCTTTTTCGTTAGTAGTAAACTGTTTGTTATCGACTTTTCTTTTCAAAGCTTTAGTATATCTTGACAATCGTTTTGATTTTAGGGTTAATTTTTGTTTTAGTGTATCTAAAAACTCTTCTGGCCTAGTATTGTTTTTTTCATGCGTTGTGTGTATTTTGGTTTTATTGAAAATTTTTTGAACTTCTCGGATTACTTTTGTAGATCTATTATTATTTATAATATATTGCGTTAATCGGCCAATATCTGCTCTTAAGTTTTTTATATCCGATTCGATCCTTATTTGCCAAGCGGGTTTACATGTTTTTTTACTTTTTTGTGGAGTAATTGTGTTTTCTTCTGTTATTATTTTGTATCCTAGTTTTTCTGAGATAACTAAAGCACTACAATAGATGAGAGTGTGAATAGTGTTAATGTCCGAGTCTATACTGAAAAATTTACCTAGAATATGTTTGTTGAAGCTATCCAACAACTGGTACAGCTTTTTGTTTTCTTTTAATTTTGGTAGTCTAGGGCGAACCGTTGGGTCCAAACCTGTATATTTAGTGAGTGCTGTTTGAACTAGATCAATAAGATCTTGTGATGCCACATTTGTTTGAGTTAATTGAGAGTTTTGATCCTGTTCTATTTGCTGAGTGATGGATGTGATACTTGGTAAAGGGCTTGTTTGGGTTGAGTTGTGCTGCCGCATAGTAGATTCGCTAGCTGGTTGTGTGATTAAAGTTTGTAGTATATGTTGTGTAAGGAGAGACTCTTGGTTAGTGTTTACTTGATAGCTTGAGCCGGCAGTTGTGTGGTTATCTGGGCTTAATGCAAGCCCGGAATTGTTCTCCAATGCTTCGTTGGCTAGTTGTTTTGATACCTCGAGTTTTAAATCATTGATAGTTTTTTCAGAGAGTAATTTATTTCTAATTATTACTCGTCTTTGGTCGGCAATTCTCTGTGCCGAGACTTTTAAATCCGGATATTTAATAGTGAATTTATCGTGAAGTTTCTTACAGTACATGGTTCGATCTGTTTCGAGATTAGTAATGTGAAAATATGTCCGCATGATAAATAGGTTTATTTCATCGCTCCATTTCATGCGAACTCTGGGTTTACCGGCTTTGGTGGTCGCAGGTTGTGTGGCAAGTGCCTCCTGCGAAACATCCTCAGCTGGTGTATTGGATCTACTGTAGCTACTCCTACTATTCTCATCGTCTTCTGACTCGGCTGTAGTCCTTGAGGACATTCCCCTACCCCCCGCGTCCCCGACTCCCGCCCAGCCGCCCAGCCGGGAGTCACTGGCTAGCATGCTGTCACGCCTGTGGCCAGCTACAGACGTGCCCCGGCGATCGCCCCCGGACAGCGGCCCTATACGTACTTTTTTACTTCGTGTCTCCATATTGATGGGTTACCCTGACCTTGTTAGCCGCATAAGTTTCAATAGTATGCGTGTCCGCCCCCCACGTGATCTGGTGTTCGATCTGGACGTAAGGTGGGATTTTGGGGGGCTTATTATTATTATTATTATATTATTATTATCCACGTATTTATTTCGTTTCTTAAATTTAAGTTTTTACAATATTTATATAAAAGAACATAAAAACATTATAAAAACTTAAACCTAGATAGCCGCCAGCAGCGGGGCAGGGCCCAAGCTACCGGTGGTTAGGGCTGCAGAGAGAGGAACCTCCTAACGATGCGCGCTGTGTCTAGGATGACTGCTTTCTGTATCTGACCCTTGATCCAACCGTCTAGCGAAAGCCTCTTGAGATGTTGGTCGAGGCTTTTCGCTATAAGGCCGTTTGCCGACACGACTATTGGGACTATGATCGTCGAATCAACATCCCACATGGCGGTAACCTCATGAGCCAAGTCAAGGTACTTGCTAAGCTTGTCCTTCTCGGCTTTCACGAGGTTCTCGTCATGTGGTACGGTGATATCGATGATCACAGCCCGGCGCTGAGACCGGTCTATCAGCACGATATCAGGCTTATTGGCGACAATAGTCCTGTCCGTGATGATAGAGCGGTCCCAGTAGAGCAACGCACGACCATTCTCGAGAACTGGCAGAGGTGCGTACTTATAGTACGGCACCTCGGACTCGACAAGGCAGTATCGAAGAGCAAGTTGCTGGTGGATGATCCTGGCTACTAGGTTATGTCTGTGCAAGTACTCGCCGTTAGCAAGATGCGAACAACCGGAAATAACATGACGAAGTGATTCGCCTGGACGGCGGCATGCCCGACAAATGTCGACCGTACCGTCCTTCATTATGTATTTCCGGTAATTGTTCGTCTTGATAACTTCATCTGCAATTGCACAGGCAAAACCCTCGGTTTCTCCGAAGAGGTCCCCGAAGCGCAGCCAGTTCACCGACGCGAGCGGATTCACATCGGGTCCCGTCAGGGCCCGATAGAATCGCCCGTGTAGCTCCTTGCTCTTCCATACCTCCTTGCGATCATCAGTGCTGAGCACCGATGGTTTGCGCCAGTTCTCGTTTGCCAATGAAAGAGGCGTGAAGCTCCTGTCAACTGCCACAACATCGCGATGCATCCCGGACTCACTGTTGCGGAAATAATCCCTGAGACTGCATACTTCGCGGTTGTGAAGGTTCTTGGCATTTAAAAAGCCTCGACCCCCCCATTTCCGCGGAATATACAGTCTCATAACAGACGAGCGCGGGTGTAGCATGCGGTGTGTTGTGAGCAGTTGACGGACCTTTCTATCCAGGGCGTCGAGCTCAGTCTGAGTCCATCTCAGTATGCCAAAGGAGTATATCAGCAGAGGCATCACCCAACCGTTGAAGGCTCGCGCCTTGTTGCCGCCTGACAAAAGACTTTTAAGTACTTTTGTCAGCCGGCAAAAAAAGCGCTCCTTCACCGATTTCTTAATGTCATCTGCTGATATACCCAACGACTGTGACATACCGAGATATTTGTAGGTTTCGTCTTCGGAGAGGCATCTGAGAGTTATAGTCTCGGAAAGTTGTAAATTCTCTGAATTTACTACTTTCCCTCGCTGTACATGCATGACCGCACACTTGTCGACACCGAACTCCATCTTGATGGCGTTACTAAAAACCTCTGTGGTTTTTAATAGCTCCAACAAGTCTTGGCGTTTCGATGCAAAAACTTTGAGGTCGTCCATGTACAGCAAATGAGATATAACCTCACCTCCTCTACGAAGACGATAGCCTAACTCTGAATCTTTCAGCAGAGTGCTGAGAGGATTCAGACTTAGGCACCACCATAGGGAACTCAGACTGTCTCCCTGAAATATTCCCCTTTCAATCTTTATCAAGTCCTCCGAAACAAACGAGCTCTCTACGCTACCTGGTTGACGAAGGACTGTGACCCACTGTCCCATGCATTTGCTTAGAAAAAATTTTAGAGTTGGGTTTATTTTGTACAACTCTAAAACTCTTTCTAGCCACGAATGGGGCACCGCGTCATAGGCCTTCTTATAGTCAATCCAAGCAGCGGAGAGGGCTCCCTTGTTTCGTTTGACTTGTTGGCAAATGGTCGTGTCAATGAGGAGTAGCTCCTTAGTACCACGGGACCCTATCTTACATCCATTCTGAGAGGAGGCCAAAACGTTATTTGCGACAATATGCGCGTTAATTTTTGCTCTCAGAATGGATGTAAGCAGCTTATAGATGGTAGGCAAGCACGTGATGGGTCTGTAGTTCTTTGGTTCCGTGGTACTACCAGACTTATGGAGCAGGAAGGTGACTCCGGTGGTCATGAAATTGGGAAGAGAACCCGTCTCGAGGGCTTCTTGGAATTGTGTTGCCAAACGCTCATGTGAGCATCGAAACCACTTAATCCAGAAGTTGTGCAATCCGTCCGGCCCAGGACTTTTCCAGTTCTGAGCCGTCCGGATAGCACAACCAACGTCTTCGAAGTCTATTGAAACAGACTCCATGGTTTCGATAGACTCACACGCACGCTCGACAACACGCATCCAAGTTCCCTCTGTGTGCTCGACAGGCACCGACCAGATGCTGCGCCAGAAGTTTTTCGTAGCGCTGGCATCCGGTAGCTGCCCATCGTTCACACGTCGACTAGTTCCCTCCCAGTTTCTATACACCTTCCTTTGATCACTTTGGAAGTCGCGATTTTGCCGATATCGACTCACACGCTCTCTGTATCGGCGAATACGGTTTGCCCACGCATAAACTTTCTGCTTCAGATAGTCAATGCGTTCCGTAACATTGGCTAGGTAGTGCTGGGGACTGATACCAGTCCCAGCGAATGTCTGTGTCACGAAACGCATGACTCGGGGACGACTGTTCCCCTGACTGAAGCAGATTAGCTTTGCTATAAGAGTCCTGAATGTGCTGATACGCCGTTCTATTCGCATTTGCCATGCGGGTGCATCTCCGGCGGTTCGCGTTGTACGGTCAGTGTCTGGAAACTTGACACGTGCAACGCGACACGCCGCGATAGCACCACAGTAGAGAATAGAATGGGTATCAGTCAAATCTTTACTAGTACTCAGGTAGGGCACTAGCAAAGTATTCAGGGCTCCCATCAAAGCTAAATTCCGTTTATGGGTGGGTAAACGTGGTAAGCGCGGCCTAGAGTTTGGTGCGAGTCGATATTGGATGATCGCGTCTTCCAAAGCACTCCTCAGTTGCCCTCTTACCTGGTCAGATACATTACTACTCGCCGAGTCTTCCTCCTCGATGTCGGGGTCGGCCGGCGCCGCAAGTGTCGCCACTGACGCTGGCACTGAGGCTAGTGTCAGGGTCGACGACGCGGCGGGCGGATTCCGAGACGAGGTAGAAGCTGGGCGAGTATGTTGTTCCTCCAGGCGTATCCGATCAAGTGCCGAGTCATCCAGCAGTTTACACCTCTGGATAGCTCTCACTTGATCAGACAGTCGTTGCGCGGACACGGCGACGGTCGGTTCGAGAGTCTGAAACAGAAGCAGCATCCTGGCACAGTACGCGGTCAGGTTAGTTCCTCCTTCTGTAGCCCTGTAGTAGGCGCGCATGCAGTTCTCGTTCATTGCTTGAGACCATTTCATGCGACGCACTACACCACCGGTAGCGAGGGCCGGGCGCGAAGCAGAGTGCTCCGCAGGCCCTAAGCGTGCCGGCAGCTGGGGACGCGTCCGTCGTACAGGTGGTCTTGGCGGCGGCGGCGTCGGGGCTGCACTCACTTCACTCGATCCGCTGTCCTCGGCGGGGGTATGGAATTCATCGTCCGAGGAAGAGTCTGAAGGGCTGAGCGATGTGGATGCAGCCGAGGGTGGAAGGCGTGCGTTTCGTGGGGCTGCTTGTGCCGTTTTTGATCTCGTAATCATCTTATATTACGTATTTTTCCTTGAATTTTTGGTAGTTTTCTTGAAATGTTTTATTGACATTGTGCTGTCAAAACAAATTTTCCAAACAGGCTTCATTTTTATGTTATTGATAGATTTAGCTTTGTAAAATAATATGATATTATGATAAAAAGGCTTGTTAGAAACTATTGTAATGGAGAAAAACACTAAAAATGTAAAATATAACACAAAAAATGAATTTAATATGATCACGGAGAAAAAAAACGTGTTGTCAGTTTCGCAGCTTTTTTTTTATTATTATTATTATTATTCACGTATTTATTTCTTTTCTTAAATCTAAGTTTTTACAATATTTATATATAAAACAACATAAAAACATTATAAAAACCTAAACCTAGTTTGCCGCCAGCAGCGGGGCAGGGCCCAAGCTACCGGTGGTTAGGGCTGCAGACTGAGGAACCTCCTGACGATGCGCGCTGTGTCGAGGATGACCGCCTTCTGCATCTGACCCTTAATCCAACCGTCTAACGAAAGTCTCTTAAGGTGTTGGTCGAGACTTTTCGCTATAAGGCCGTTTGCCGACACGACTATTGGGACTATGATCGTCGAATCAACATCCCACATGGCGGTAACCTCGTGCGCCAAGTCAAGGTACTTGCTCAGCTTGTCCTTCTCGGCTTTCACGAGGTTCTCGTCATGTGGTATGGTGATATCGACGATCATAGCCCTGCGCTGAGACCGGTCTATCAGCACGATATCAGGCTTATTGGCGACAATAGTCCTGTCCGTGATGATAGAGCGGTCCCAGTAGAGCAACGCACGACCATTCTCGAGAACTGGCAGAGGTGCGTACTTATAGTACGGCACCTCGGACTCAACAAGGTCATATCGAAGAGCAAGTTGCTATTATTGTTATTATTATTATTTAAAATATTTTTTCTACAAACAAAAAATTACGAAGATACGCTTCGAAGTTTCGTGTGACGTCACTTGTGAGTACGATTTTTGCTCACGAATGACCCCCCACTCTCGAAGTTTGATGGTCTATATCTTTGACGATTTTTTAATATTATGAAAAAACAAAAAATACGTGTCCAATATTTTTCCATGATCTAGCTGACGGACTAATTGGGATGGTGTATTTTTGACCCAGTCCGGTACCCTATTTTACGGTGACGTATACATTTATGATGCTTCCGACATCAACAAAATTAAAGAGATTTGAGTTATAAGTAGTCAAGTTTTATGTAACGGTAATTAATGTTTTTTTTTATATTATTTCCCGATGCTTCGGTCAAGTTTAAACGGTTGCGTAGAAACAAATATAAATTATCTGTAGCACTATTATTTGTGAACGCTAGCTGTACCGGGAGGTGGGCAATACGCTTATTTATTTAAGATTTAGGTACGCAGGCAGTTTATTAGCGTAATTTACTTGCCATTTTTAGAGGGACTACGGAACCTTAACATATGTATTAGCTATAGGGAAAGCAATGCGTAATTTTTATTGTTCACGTCTTTATAAATTGAACATTCCTTCTGAGTGTAATTGTATTTGTAAAGCATGAGTAGCAGCTATAATTGTGTATGTAATTTATATTTGAAGACTTATTCACCGTAATCTGGCTTAAAACAATGTTCGACTGGCGATCAACGACGTATTAATTTATTGTTCATGGGTGCATTACGTGTGATATGATCGGTTCAGTTCGACTTAAGGTTGCCGCCCACTTATACCGGCAATTATGGGCTTTATGCCATGTCCCGTTAAGATATAGATTACATTGGCATCATAAATTAGCAGACAGCTCGCTCACAGGCGTCTGCAAATGTATGTTGCCAATGTAATCTATATCTTAATGGCCATGATGGAAAGCCCATATTTGAGTGTATTTTATTTGTGAGGTGGGAGCGGAGTCGTATAAGTAAGCGATGTATTTTAAGTCGCGTCCGGCGATATTTTTCAAGGAGAATGCGTAATCGTGTTTAGCACTCTATATACCAACCTTTCCCAAAGTGGGCGAAACGCCCCCTTGTGGGCGCTACAGGCATAAAGGGGGGCGGTGAGAGAACCAGAAAAAAAATGGGGACGTTGTGTATCGGCTTGGAGCCCGTTGTGTATTACCTAATGGGCTCGGGTCTCAAGTTATCTCATGCCGGTTATAGTAAAAGTCTCATTTAAAATTAATGTATAATCTCCGCTAATATAGCTCACAATAATTAATAATTTAATTTGTAGTTATCGTGGTTTTTAAGTTGGTAAGTATGTAAAAAAATAGGGGCGCTGAAATTTTTTTTTTTCTCAAATTGGGCAGCAGATAAAATAAGTTTGGGTACCCCTGCTGTATACCAAATTTTAAGTTGGACTGGACCGATCATGACCTGAGTTACTCGTGAATTAATGAAATACGCATAACTACCAGAGGCTCTACCTCCTAACTAAAACTGTCTTGCTTTGATATTGCTCTCTCTTTTGTTTTCGCTTGAAATGATAGAGACAGCAATAGCAAAGCGATAGCCGATTTAGTTAGGCGATAGAAGGCCAGGTTAGTTTTCATACTAAGATCAATAACGTTCTCTTAACCTTTTGAACGCCAGAGTCACCTATACTTGACAAGCGCTAGCTAGCACTGAGCGCCAACGACGTCTATAGTTGACTAAAATAAAAAAAACGTTACAAGTACTGTTAAACTTTATAAGTACTGATATTTTTTTTTTTTACTTGTCTTTATATAGAAAATCCCAGCAAAACAACGTGTACGAAACTAGTCGCTGAAAACCATGGGACTTTGATTTTTTTAATTTTGTGCTATGACGTACGCTTGGCGTACAGGGCACGGATATGCAATTTAGTCCTGGCGGTCAAAAGGTTAACAAAGACATGTAAGGGCTGCCACACAAAACTGCGCTGCGATGCGATGCAAATTGCTCCGATGCGGCGACGCATCGCATCGCAGTTTTGTGTAGAAGCCCTAAGGTTTAATTTGAGCATATTTGTAAGATTCACCCCAATGTGAGTACCAACCCATAGGTACAGATGGATTCATCAATTAAATTGTGTGGAAAGTGGAATGAGTACGAAGCGAAATACAAATTCTCGTGTTTGCGTTACGTCAAGGAAAAGGTAGGGAATACTATCTGCCTACTTTTACAAGTGAAATTTTGTATGTTTGGGTATCTGAGGGTCAATAACGTCATAAGAACTTAACGATTCAGACTCAAAACCTGGAACTCAGGCAGATGATAGTCTGTTAGCATATCGGCTACTTTCTGTCCCAAAAAACTCAAGAGTAAATAAATAAATAACTTAATTTGCGAAAATTATTTTAGTGCAGGAATTAATTATTCTAAACTGTACGAGCGAAGTCTTGAACAGTTACTAGTATATATAATTAGTTAATTAGAACTCCTCTAGCAGATGTAGAATAACCCGTTTCGCCATACATTTGTTAGTGTTTACGCGATGTAACGGAAACGCTAGAATTCGTACTTCGCGTACTGAATGTATAATCTAAGTGCCTAGAACGTCACCAGTTAAAGGTAACACATTCGTTTTTAAGTAAGTTTGGCAAATACTTACACCTTTGCGTCATTGTATAATAAGAGTCGTTCATAGCATTTTAGCAACCAACTATTTTGAAATTATTCTTGTACCATTACGTGTATTGATATCGTTATTGTACCTGTCAATAATAAATGTGTAAAAAGTGAAATGTTTAGAGTACCTATTCTCTACTTAGCGACTATTTTGTCTGTGAGGTTGGCCAAAATATATCACTTATGTTAATAAAAAAAGTAATATTAATAAGTATATTGATATTTTTATTTGCCCGCGACGACATCCAAGTAAAACTTGGAAAATGGCTAGTCCCTATGTAGTTTTTTCGGGTTTAAAAGTAACCTATGTGTTCAATCTATTTAAGTTCCAATTTTTTTTATCCCTTTAGTTCTTGCGATGTGATTGATCAGCAAACATTTACATTATATTATTATATTAGTAGGATGGCGCCCTCGGCGGATATAAGTTGGTCGCTTCTTAGAATAGGTACTTACAACAATACTGTAAATTCCGTATTATGAATGTATGTCGAGCAATACACGAGTAATTGTAAACTTATGTAGTCTAAATATTAAAATATACCAAAGATATTTTTTGTTTTAATTTCATACTACTTGTTACCAAATTTTTTTTAGCACCTAGGAAGGGTGCTCACTCGCTGTAAAAACATTACGTGACATCCAAGTGATTAACCCAATGAAATTAGGCAAAAAAATGGAATAAAAAAACATTAAATTATGTAGTTTGGGGACTATAAAGGATCGATAGAGGGGTGCATTCTGAGCTTATATTCCAATTTGAGGGATTCTGGCATGGTCAGCTCAAGGTCATTTCGATGAAAACGCGTTTAATTCGATATCTCGAGAACTGTTAGTGTTAGGCAAAAATTTGTTAAGACCTTTTCTCTTCTAAATTAAATTTACTAACTTTTACATTAATAACTTTTCTTTTTTTTTATCAATATTTTTCAAGTTATTGCTTCCGAAAGGCAAAAATTTAACTTTTTTCCTCCCTTTCGCCATTTCCTCCCCAACCGTTCAATTTTATGAAACTTTACCGATAATCAAAAGTGTACATCTTTTAATAATAAACAACTTTTTCCTTGAACTTTTTTCTGTAATGACAATACCTTCAGATTTATGTTACTTTACCGAGCGAAATCCGCGCCACTGCGACACCTCCGCGACACCTCCGGTCTTAGGGCTGAACCCAAAATTCATTGTTGGATTGTGTCGGTGGGTTTCTTCTACACAGGGTTATGTGGGACAACAACGTTACCTACTTCGACATATGCCAGAAATACGTAACATACATAAAAAAACACTACGGTACAGACGTGGTAATTGTATTCGATGGCTATCCCAAAGGTATTTCCAACTTTGGCACCAATTCTGCCAAACGGATGCGCCGATCCCAGCTGAAGCCATGTGCGGATATCATTTTCATCTACAATATGACCGTCACCATAACTCAAGATAAGTTTTTAGGCAACGAGAGCAATAAAACCAGATTCATCTAACTACTGAAAACTTTTCTCATCAAATCAGACATAGAGGTGGAGCAAGCCGTAGAGTCCGGCAAAATTCTCTTAATCAGACTGATAATCAGACCATCCGCATCCTCTACGGCTCGCTTCACCTCTATGTCTGATTGAGTGTATCTGAGTGTATTTCTGGCATATATCGGAGTAGGTGACGTGGTTGTCCCACATAAGCTTGTGTAGAAGAAACCCACCGACACAAACAAACAATGAAATTTGGGTTCAGCCCTAAGTCCGCAGGTGTCGCGGATTTATCGCAGTGGCGCGGATTTCGCTCGGTAAAGTAACATAACTCTGAAGGTATTGCCATTACTGAAAAAAGTGCAAGGACAAAGTTGTTCATTATTAAAAGATCTACATTTTTGATTATTGGTAAAGTTGCATAAAATTGAACGGTTGGGGAGGAAATGGCAAAAGGGAGGAAAAAAAGTAAAATGTTTGCCTTTCGGAAGCAATAACTTGAAAGATATTGATGAAAGAAAGAAAAGTGGTTACTATAAAAGTTAGTAAATTTAATGTAGAAGAGAAAAGGTCTCTACAATTTTTTGCCTAACACTAACAGTTCTCGAAATATCGAGTTAAACGCGTTTTCATCGAAATGACCTTGAGCTGACCATGCCAGAATCCCTCAAATTGGAATATATGCTCAGAATGCACCCCCCTATCGATCCTTTATAGTCCCCAAACTACATAATTTAATGTTTATTTATTTCCTTAATTGCACTGCATTAGATTGTTGTTACTTAAAAGTCACCACACAAGTTGCCAACTAATGCCTAGGCGCCAAAATGGGTTGAGTGTGCGGTGTGCGTAATGTGAGGACCGACTTGGTGTAGGTACGGTTTTGGACTCTGAAAAGCATGCAGCTTATGATTCTGGATGTGGCTAGGAGGTGCATTGGTCCATTTCTTTTTTTACAGGGAGTGGCCCTTAACACGTAGGTAGTAAATGGAGTGAACACATGCATGCTTTGGTATCATTATAGCTAGTAGGTAATTGTTTTAGTCGCAATGTGAAATTGTTTTTACGATTAACTAGCGACCCGTCGCGGTTTTGCACGGGTGCCTTGCTGATGTTATGCTAAATATCAGCATATATTTACAGATATGGTAAATATAATAATAAATATTGGTGGACAATTCACACACAACACCATCTGACCCCAAACTAAGCAAAGCTTGTACCATGGCGGCCAGATAGCTCATATAATACTTAAATAGTTTTAAATACATACTTATTATATTATTATATGTACATATAAACAGCCAGACACATTACAATTATTTGAATTCATCGTACAAATATTTGCACTGGGTGAGAATCGAACCCACGACCCTTTCGCAGGCAGAGTTACTACCCACTAAGCCACGAGGCCAGTCAACATACTAACACAATGGTTATTGTGCGTTAACCCTAAGAGATAGATATATATCTACTCTAGCACTACCTATTTAAGGGGTACAATATTACAGTATGTACATTATTTTGACCTATCTCGTGGGGTTCAATCAGCGTTTGCGATATTATGTTTGCAATGTTTTCTCTCCTATCGGCAATCGCTATGACTGCCATTTTTTTTTATAAAACTGATCTAATATCTTTTATGTTGATGCAACGTTATTTTCTCTATTTTTCTACTTTACGTAGGTACCTACCTACTAACAAACATAAGTACGGTACGTATGGTTCGAATAACAATAAACAAAAAAACGAGGTTAATCTAAGATATATTTTATTAAAAAGGAGAACCAATCAATAAAATCAGCCAATAAGTAGCGTATGTCCTTAATTATGACAGTTTAGTTACGACAAATTATACTATAGAACAGCGAGCAACACGGAAGGGAGTAGCCTTAGCTAAAAGCGTTAGCGTTCTGTCATTTCTTGCGGGAGAGGAAGTTGCACACTAGCGCAAAGCCGCACTATTACATACAAAACATACCTGTACCGATCCATTGCCGATCATACTCACACAACCAAATCACTAACACATAAAAAATAAAGCACCCTTCACAAATCTAGCCCCGCCCTCACGCCACAGTATATTATCAAACTCCATGGTCCACGCGGACTTGTACTTTGACAGAGGGGAAACGCTGTGTATGCCTACTCCCTTCCGTGTTGCTCGCTGCTATAGAACAACAATTCTAAACATTTCATAATATAACACACTTGCATAAGCTATAAATTACCTACCTATGTATAGTGGGCTAATATTTTCGATTTCTAATAAGATTCTGCTTTCCTACTGAGGTTTTTCTAAATTTTTTTTTTCATTTTAACTTGTTTTTGTAAAGACACTTTTGGCATGTAGTACTATTTTATAAGACTATCAAAAATTGCTATTCTTTTTAAATAAGTAAGTAATAAAATATAATTTATAATAGTAATGGCATCTGTGAGACGTCCAGACGTCACACTTTCATAATTCGTAAATACTTGACAGTATCTACCTATGCTATATATATTCTTCATCATGCCTATTCTATAATATAGTTCTTCGTACCAGTTTAGATACGCTTGAAAGTGGGCCTGCCTTACTCGGAGGGCCTTGAATCGCTTCCGATCGCTGGCATTAGTAATATTAGCATGTTAGCTGTTATGGGCACGCGACCACGGTTCCTGTTGCTTTTTGTGAAGACTTATTCCAATCTGAAACCTAAACAAAACCATAATAATAGATCCAACCGTTTATTTTCTTTTTGACAGCACCAATAGAACGTAACTGCGTCATGTTACGCAAAAGTTCACTTTTAAATGCGAGGTTTTAAAAATATGGCAACTGCTTAAATTTGCTCCTTGATCCCGTATAATAATCATCTTTGACAAATTGAGTCCATAAGTGCAGTAGTTTTTTTATAAATTACATAAAATAACAAACGTTTTTAAAAATTTACGTTCTATGGGTGATGCTAATTAGGTTAACAAAAAATTAGGGTTTGCTTAGGGAATTGTCGGCTAATAAGATAAAACGACTGATTTTACAATAGTGAGGTGGTTGGCCCGAATCCAATTCTGAGTATATTTCCTCGTGCAGTTGTAAAAGTTCACACCACTGGATTTTAACGGTGAAGTAAAATATTGACGAAACCATTATGTTCCAAGAAAAACGTATTTCCAGGACATCTGTCTTCTGCCAACCCGTACCGTGGCCATCGTGGTGGATTATGGCCTTGATTTTCTCCTTGTGGAGCCTTTTCCTACAAGGAGAAAGTCAAGAAGGAGAATAAAGTGGGTCTAGTAGGCGGACTGAAAAGAACTAGCATCTGCCAGTAGTTACATTTTGACATTTCGCTATTTGAATTTGAGCTTATTGTTAAAACATTAGGTACACGCCTTTATTGAAATATTAAATGTTTCTGTGGGGTCTTCGTGTCTACACAGATCACAGTATCTACAGAATCTACACCACAGATCTACACAGTCAACGACGCTATAGTTTTCACATTATTATAGTAGGTACCTACTGTTGCTCAATCCCGTCCTAAGTCGTAACATGAGCGGATCAAGCTGAAATTTGAAACACAGATTATAGTCTGGAAGAACACATGGGCTACTTTTTATCCCGAAAAAATAACGGGAACGGGAACTACGTGGGTCGCGGGGACGGGAACTCTGCTAGTCCTAAGTATTAATATTATAAACGCGAAAGTCTGTAATAATGTTTGGTTGTATGTTTGTTACTCTTTCCCGCAAAAACTTCTGAAGGGATTTGAATTAAATTTTTCAAGTAGGTAGGTACATAGATAATGGTCTGGAATAACATATAAGTAGGTTATTTTTCCCGATAAAATAATGGAATTGTAAACGAAACCGGAAGTGTAACCGCGGTGGACTGCTAGCTGGTAGACATAGGAATCTCCCATGATACCTACGCCACTTAGCCCTATCCTCTGCTTATCTTCTCCAGACACTGCCTGCTGCCTTACGTATATCGTCACTCCATCGAGTTTCAGTCTTACGCTACGTTTGCCTATTCACGGTCTCCACTCTAGGACACGTCTACGCGTCTACCCCAAGGTCCTATGACAGATATGACCAGCCCAGTTGAGTTAGCCCACTGCTATTAGGCAATCCTACTAATATTATAACAATGTTTAGCTGTAGATGTTTGTGGGTTTGTTGCCCAATCACTTCGTAACGTCTGAACGAATCGGGTTGAAATTTATTTAGGTAGTTAGTTATTAGTTTGATTTAGTCAGAGTTTTAATATTCCCAGACGCGTGCAAACATTATTTGCACACAAATATAAAATGTGTAATTTAAGGCAATTAGAAACTTCAATAGGGTATTATTTATAACTAAAACTAAGGATTCCCAAAAAAACTGTCAGGAGATCAAAACTTTGGGTTTCATTTTGCCTCGCTACGCACCAGCCAGTTATGTAGTAGCTCCGTGTTGGGGTAGGTATAATATTATGAGAGGCATATGCCAAGTTTTTATTTTGCCTAACCAAAAATTGGTGCCAGCTCTCGGGATATTAAGTAATTTACATGAAGCCTAGCGTCTATTACTGTAGCGAACAACCGTATACCTTGAAACAATGTCTCTTTTTACGAAGTAAATAATTCTTTTGACACAATCATCTGGCTACAATCCACCTACCAACGTAATTTATGTTTGGTAATCCTTTTAAAAGTGTTTCAAAACTACCTATATAACCGTAGTGCAAGCCCACTCAACGCTCGGTTTGGTAAAGTGTATTCAAATAAGACGTGTCCTCAGTGAGTCGCTCTGATATGGAGAAAACAAGCAAAGGCCGCCGCTGGATATACGCAGAATAGATAAACTTACAGAGAAACGCTTTCTGTAGACTGAACAATAATCTTTCTTGAAGCCAAGTACCTAGGTACACTAAGATTTTTGTCAAATAAAATCGTAACCTTAATTTTGAAAACCGTAGTTTCTACTGATTTCTATGGTTATCATATGTTTTCCCAGGACGAATAACAGTTGATCAAAATGTTGATCGTGTTAAATGTTGTTGAAATGTTAAGGACCAATATTTTCAAACATAATAGTAACTAGTTTCATAACTATTTACATGAGCTACCTAAGGTGATTTTACTTAGTGATTAAATGATAAGTAATTCAAGGCTGTGATGCCTTCGTGACTAAAACGTGCCATTTACATTCGCGAGGTCGTAGGTTCGAATATCGACTGCACATATCTGTGTATTTTTACAAGTGCAGGTGTATAAATTTGTCGTCACAAGTCTTTAACGAGGAAGAAAAACGTTGTGAGGAAATGGTCATGTTCCTAGGATCTTTCGAGGTCATGCGTCATCGCCCCTCGCGCTGGTCTAGCGTAGTGGATAGCCCTAACTATCTACCCGTAATAAATTATCCCAAATAACTAAATTAAATATTTCCATAAATAACACTTCAGATCCGAAAATTTTAATGCCGTATTTTTTTATCTTTACGATCTACTATAGATAGGTCCTACCTATATATAGGTACGAATCGTTCTTATTTTTTGAGATATCTATCGCAAAACTTAATTTAGGTAGTGAAATTTGTTTCTTGCTAATTGTTTTCTTCTCGAACAATTTGTGGTATCTTTGTAGAGCGTGTTCAGACCTACAATTATGTTATTTCATTTTCAACAAAGTTCTTTTTGTGCGCTCACTTGTTCAAATTGAGAACTGTATTTGACAGTTTTATTTGCATCTAGAAAACGTTTCTTTGGGTTGTACTACTATCACTACACCTACATTCACAGATCTGCTTCTTCATAATTGTTTTCCTCCGTTATTTTGATGAGTAATGCAATAGTTGCGAGCCGACGCCATTTTGAGATCTCGGAACTGATGACCTGAGGTCAGCCTTTCGGAGATCAGTGGCTCAGTCAGGGCTGCTGGAGGGTCGTTGTCAGGGCGCCATCTCAATGTTTCTCGGTAGGTTCAATAACATCAGAAACATTTTATTGTTTTCAATACAAAAATTGGCCGCGAGCTGTCAAAGTTACAGAAAAAGTTACAAGAATCAATGTTTTTAGGGTTCCGTAAAACGTAAAAACGGAACCCTTATAGATTCGTCATGTCTGTCTGTCTGTCTGTCTGTCTGTCTGTCCGTCCGTATGTCACAGCCACTTTTTGCCGAAACTATGAGAACTACACTGTTGAAACTTGGTAAGTAGATGTATTCTATGAACCGCATTAAGATTTGAACAAAAAAATTAAAGAAAAAGATAAATTAGGGTTGCCCCCCATACTGAGAACTGAAACTCAAAAATGTTTTTTTCATCAAACCTACACGTGTGGGGTGTCTATCGATAGGTCTTCAAAAATGATGTTGAGGTTTCTAAAATCATTTTCGTCTACACTGAATTATTTGCGCGAGAGACTCTTCCAAAGTGGTAAAATGTGTGTCCCCCCCCCTCTAACTTCTAAAGTAAGAGAATGAAAAATCTAAAAAAAATATATGATGTACATTACTATGTAAACTACCAACGAAAATTAGTTTGAACTCGATCTGATGAGTAGTTTTTTTTTAGTAGGTACGTCATATATACACTATTATTGAAACTTCGATCAAAGTTACAACGAACTACAAGAACTATGTGTACTATGTATATTATGTTACATGCTGCAACGGAACCCTTCATGGGCGAGTCCAACTCGCACTTGGCCACTTTATTTATTTGGATTGTTAATCTAATCTCTTTTTCTGAACTGATTGATGTCAAAGTACTTTATTGGGTAATGTATGTACAATATACACATCAATTAGTGAATAAAAACCAAAAATAAGAAGATGAGTGGACGAACCTTAATTCGACCAAAGCTAATTTGTCCATAAAAACCACTAGATTGTGCACATCTACGATTTTAGCAAAAGGCCAAGATTGTTCCTCCTCAAGATTGACTAGGGAGTTTCAATTAAGTGGATAAATATATCGCTATGTACCTAATCCTCTTAAGAAATAAGTACCTATTGCCTGCCTATTTATCTCTCGACGAGCACAACTTTGGGCATCCATTATCGTTTTACGAATTTCAAATTTGAGTCGTTGGGAATGTTACAGTCGCGTCTTAGCAAACGTATAGACTACAGGCCCGTGAAAAAAATTTACGGGTCAAATGAAGCACCAGGAGACCTATGTAGGATGATAGAAGGGTATAAAGTCATAAGATTCAGCACTATGCCGTCACTTGTAAGCTGTCCAACTGAGTGTAATTGAAGAGGGGGGGTTGCAATTCTCGATCATTTCTCCTTGTCGCATTATTTTTGTACGGCGCTGCGGAATAATAGATTAAAAGAGGTATTGAAACTATAAAAAATTTAAATGTTAACTTTTTGATTATTAGTTTGCCGGAGAAATTTACAGAGTAGGTAGGTACGAGTAATTTACAGGGCAAATTTGGTCATTTGATTAAGTACAGCATTGGTTCCATACAGTTTCAATGCCTCTTCTAATCCATTATTTCGCAATGCCGAAAAAAAAACATGCGACAAGGAGAAATGGTAGACGGTTGCAACCCCCCCTCTTCAATCACACTCAGTTGGACAGCTTACAAGTGACGGCATAGTGCTGAATCTTAATACTTTACACCCTTCTATCATCCTACATAGGACATACCTAGGTCTCCTGGTGGTTGATTTGACCCGTACATTTTGTTCACGGGCCTGTAGTCTAGTAGTGTAGCCCGCATTTTGTGAAGTGACGTCTCTCGCAAAGCAACGATAAAACATTTAAATAAAGCTGCCAGCTGAGCTCAGTGGCCTGCTTTAGGAGAGTTGGGAGTTGCAAAATAAAACATCCAATGATAACGATTATTCTAAAACAATTCTAAATCCAAGTAAATCACGCTCACATACTCGTAACTCCAGTATTAACTCTTGCGGAAACTATAATAATGGTATGTCATTTTCCATTCTTTTCTTTACTTGGCGACGCACCAGTCACTCGATTCCTGCTATGGGAAACACAATATAGGTCACAAAATATGCCATTGTCCATTGAATGCCATTGTTTTGGTTGCGTCACTGGCAGAGAATACTTTTGAAGTTGAAACTTTTATGTAATGCTATTATATTGCTTTGATAAATCGTCTGTTTTATGTAATTTTCTATATAGATAGACTCCTTATTGTGTATTTCAAAAACACAAAAAAAAACACTTATACAGGAGAAGAACAATAAAAACTGGTGCTACAAGCGGCGGCCTTTTCGCTAAAGGTGATCTCTTCCAGGCAGCCTTAGGACACCTTAGGATGGAAATGACTACCTATATGCTATATGTATATCTTCATTATCTTCCGAAAAAGACGACATTTTTGTTTTTCCTGCGGTTGCAGTCTGCAGCCTATCTCGGACTTTTGAGGCTGTAACAGAACGCATTTTTTCCAACAAGGTTTTTTTATAGGGATCTATGGCAGTTGGTTTCAAGTGGCCTCTACTGCCTACCAAAGAGAATGTAAATATGCTACCTACCGATTTTTCATGCAACTGTATTGTTGCCAATATTGACATAACGTTAATTGCGAGAAGAAATCGGTGTTTATAAAGCTTCCAGTTATGGTAGGTACTGTCCAGTCACTGTCTGTATTGCTTCCATGGTCAATTTTCAGGGATGCATATTAAAATGTTCTGTCTATTTGATGTAAATGGGATACCATTGTTAATTTGTTCTATAATAAATAAATGTTGGTGGACAATTTTCACACACAACACCATCTGACCCCAAACTAAGCAAAGCTTGTGTGATGGCGGCCAGATAGCTGATATAATACTTGTATAGTTTTAAATACATATCTACTTATTATACATAGAAACACCCAGACACAGTGCAAACATTTGAATTCATCACACAATCATTTGCACTGGGTGGGAATCGAACCCACGACCCTCGGCTTCGCAGGCAGAGCTACTAGCAACGATGCTATCTACGACGGAGCGTGCTTACCGAGAAGAAACCGATTCAATCTAGACATGAAAACACTAAGATTGTGATCATAGGGGAAACCCCACTCAGGCAACGCGATCCGCAGTCGCACAGTCTAAACGTTCTTAAGTTCTTATCACAAAAATGAATGTCAAATCTCTTTGTTCGAGTGTTTTGAATATCAGGCGTTACCTACGGTGAACTATTAACTTTTTTAATAAACGTAGAGTAAACATTTATTATCCTAGGGTCTGATAATCCATGTGCATTAATTCGTCAAATGTTTCGATAGAAATAATTCCGATAACAGTATCACAAAGTGTAATCGGTTCCATAATAGCCAGTATCAATGCCCACATCCGGCGGCGCACTTGCCCATTGAGTCTCTAATTGAAAAGTCATTCGGATCACGTCGCTAAACTAACTCTTTGTTACATCTATACTTTACTAGCTGACTCCGTAAACGATGTTCTGCCATATTAGTGCAGTAACTTTATACATTACCGTATGTGTTAAATCCGGTAGATCTGATTTTTTGCAGACTTGTTTATGATGTTGGCCTAATGATTGTCCCAAGTTTGTGACCTCGAGCGACGAACGCAACTTTGTCAAAAATCGAAAAAACCGCGAAAAAATCGTTTATTTTTCAAATTTTAACGATTATATCCCTAAACGACTAGTTTTTGTAAAAAAAATCTTATAACGCTTATAAAGTAGACTAAATTTGCTACAATATGATACTAGAATTGTCTCTGTACACCCAATAGTTTCTGAGAATAAGTCTTTCAAAGTTTATAATTTTTTTCGTACTTCGCAATTTTTTGCAATATTTTAACTCCTACTTGACCGCTTTGTGGCACAGTTACGGCGGTTTTTAACCCCCGACCAAAAAAAAGGTGTTATAAATTTGACGTCGAAGTCTGTCTGTCTATCAGACAGACACACATACAGGTCTGTCTCTATGTGTATCTGTCTGTGTGTGTATCTGTCTATGGCACCGTAGAGCTGAAACGGATGGGCCGATTTCGATGCGGTTTTTTTCATTTGAAGATAAATTTTTGTGTTGATGTTTTGAGCTATTTTTGGTTAATATCGATTCAAGATGGCCGCCTCCACCAAATGGCAGACCAAATATTTCATCACAATCTACCTCAATATGGGTATCAAATAAAAGGGCTTGACTAGTAGAGTACTATGCTACTGCATAGTACTGCAATCCATGATGGCCGCAACCACAAAATGACGAAATACGTTTCTTTTTTCACAACTACCTCGATATGGTATAAATATAAATTTTTCATAGTGAATAGTAGTCTACTAGTCAAGTTCTTTCATTTGACACCCATATTAAGGAATTAGTGAAAAAAAAATGAAGTTCGCCGTTCGGCAAGGTTTCCAAGTGACTCAGTCTAGTGGGTGATCACCAACCACGGCCGAAGCCTACCACCGGTAATTTGTCACCTGATTAGCACCACCCAGGGACCACGTGTGGGGTTTCAATATTCAGGTGCTTCCCCACGGACGGAGGTGACCGAAAAGTGTAGCAGAGATGTGAGTACTGAGATACATGTGTGGTGTGACGCGGAGAGATAGGATTAGAAATGAGTATGTTAGGGGAAGTACGAAAGTAGTAGAGAAAGTGACAAAAAGGTTGAAAAGTGGAGCTTTTCAGTTAAGGAGTTATCGTGGTTTGGCCATGTTATGCGTAGGGATGAAGACCACAAAACCCAAAGAGTTTTAAATATGAATTTTGATAGATGCTGTGGTAGAAGGCGACCAATAAAAGTGTGGCTGGATTGTGTGAAAAAGGAAATGGATAGGAAAGAATTAAGTAACTCATATTTGACAAATTATATAGACGAATGGAGTAAACGTACATTTGGAACCCACCTCACATAAAATGGGATAAGGATTGGCGAATGATGATGCTGTTTTGAATCCGTTTCCTACTAAAGGTATTATTGTTTTGAGCCTTTGTATGGATTTGGATATCTGTTACTCTTTCGTCCAAAAAATGCTGAGTAGAGTTATATGAAATTTGGTGAATAAGTATTTAGCCGGGAAAAGTTCCGGGATCGAGAACTACGTCCGAAAAATCGCAAGGCACTGCTAGTATTTTAATTGTAGAAATTGCGTAAACAAACCAGAAAATGTATCCTTGTGTACCTATGTAAAACTAAACTTATTTCTCGTACATTTGCAAGTGTTTAGTACCTACACGTTAATGTTCGTTATACTTACAAATTTTAGCTAAGTGATTTTGAAGTGAAAACTTCTTTTGGTTTTCAACTTTTCGTGGACAAATTTTTCGTGGGTTGTGAATTGAATTCTAACGTCACGCTCGGGAATGATAAGAAATCTTCGGATAAACTCGGGACCATGGCCATTGGCCATCCAGAAATGCGTCAGCATTTCTCATTGGCCATCTAGAAATTCTAGATGGCCATGGTCATGGCCCTCCTTCCGGTTTCACCCGCGTAGTTTCCAAAGTGAGCTATGCAATTCTGAGTTATAAGTCACTTAGAACTTAAGTTAAGTTTTCACTTCTATCGGCAGTTCGTATGGCTGCCAATTTTTTTTATCACTTTGAAAATAAGGACGACCACAGACTAGGTAAAAGAAAATACTAGGAGGGTTGAGTGTAGAAGACGACTGCGAAACTAAATTGAAAGATTAAATTTGCAAACACAGAATCGAATTAAATATTTCTAAATATGTTGTGACTGGCCATCAACAAAGTACGAACTCTGTAGTCTGTAGAGCTTGTTCCGCTGTGCGTCACTTAATTTCCTTTTCGCTTGATATCGCGCCTCAGCCAGTCGGCCAGCATCGTTCATCGTTCTCACTTCTCAGTTTGTAAATCGAACGCGAAAGGGAAAGACGCGCGCTTTTTTATTAAAAAAAAACATTGAGTTTCGTGTTTGGATATTGTGATGTAATTTTCAGTGACCAATTAAAATGTCTGCTCTGTTAAAAAATGTGACGAACTGCATTTGGCACGCGTTTGATTCCTTGCAGAATAAAGATGTGGTGCACAAGTCGAAACTTAAGGTACATTTTCAGAGCCTTGCTTAAATTTAAGTTCGCGGAACGTTTACTACATACAAGAAATTATGTTGCGAAAATGTAGCTTTTTAGGGCTAGTAAGTTATTCACGATTAATTGGTACATTTTAGATTCTTTTTAAAAACTTTAAAATTTATCTGCGTTAGGCAAACGACTCGTCTGAAAATAAACGCTACAATGACTAAAATAAAGCACATATTGTTCTGTTATTTCTTCGAAGAAGTTATATTATGGTGTTACCTGTGTCGTCAATAACGTGTTCAAGTTTTAAGGGCAATGTTTCACAAAACTATTTTGGCGTGCGGAATGCAATGGTAGACAAAATTTTAGATTGTTTTAAGTCAATTAAAAATTAAATGTGATGTAGTAAGTCATGTGAATGTAATTAAATGTGAAAATTCAAAGTAAACTATTGGAAAGAAGTTCTTTACGGATTATTTGTACATCGAGGAGGTTTTACTCCACTTTTTTTATAGAAAGTCTAAGCTGTGGTATGTGTTGCCTGAGTGGGGTTTTCTCGATGGTTACAAACAATTTTGGTGTCTCCAAGTCGAGAGTGAATCGGGTTCTTTTAAAGAGTGCGCTCCACCGTAGACCGTATCGTCGCTGATCATCAGGTCAGATAACGGTCATGTGCAAACCCATCATAGTAAAAAAAACGCAAAACTTGCTGCTAGAGATTCATGAAAATAAATATTTCATTTATTTCCTATCCTTCATTGTCATTAAAAATCATTGATAAGTCAATAAAAACATAAACGGTATTTATCTGCTTCCTACGTAGGTAACACTTTCCTTAGACAATCTTGGGTCTCCTAATCTATCAATTGTGTTGTCACGATAACGTAAGTGTAAATTCACTACTATACACATTTAGGTAACGTTTCTCAGACTGTATTCATAAAATTCAGGTGTATTTAGTGTAAATAGTATTGTGAGTAAGAATTCTTTGTAGAGTCCGTCCAGGAGAAATAGGTACCGTTGCCAGTTATTCCCCGACCAAGCAGGAAATATTTTCCTTTTTTTATCATTATTAGTAAACTTACTTTATTTTACTGTACTTACTTTACTATCGCCGATCGCCGCCGTAGCGACAATGCTGGGAGCTGTCCACGTTCACGGGACACGTAAGGTTCAAAAGGGCGGGGGTTCGGCAAAATCACGAAATATCACAAGGGGGAGGAGGGTATAGTAAGATATCACGTGTATTTATTTTTTCGTCAAACGCGTGATTTTTAAATCGAAAAGCGGCGTGTAGTGTAACCTTGACTCGCCGTTGCCAGGCAACGTACGAAGTCCTCGCGCGCCTAGAATAGGATTATTTATTAGACTTTATACCGGTATTTATAAAAAAAAATATAAAAAGTTTCAGATTCTTTGTAGGTACTAAAATACACGTGATTTTTGGTGGGGGAAGGGGGGGGTAGTTTTAAACCTCACCACGTATCACCAAGGGGGAGGAAAGGGTTAAAAATGTAAAAAAAAAACATCACGTGATATAGGTCACAGCCCCCTGTCTGCGATGAAGCGCGCTTACCTACTCAAATTCATTCTCGATTTGAAAACACCAAGATTAAGAATGTTAATTATTATTATGTTCCTAGTTAATTAGCAATGTTTTCGGAGTAAGTACAGGGTAAAGAAATAAACAGTTGTATATCTCCGACTGACGTGAATAGTGCATTTCTAAACAGTGATTAGATTTTTATATTCAAATAGTTGTGTGATCCCTGTTGGCTGTTGGGCGTATTGTGTGCTATCAGACTCATTATCAGTCGTCGTTCTTCTCCTAACTCTGTATATTTTGTAAAAACAAATAATTATTTAGCGTGTTATACTTTTCATTTTAATTCAGTCGTTAAAAGCTCGATGAACAATATCATGGGTGTGGGTAAGATAGATCTACGTTTGACTGCGATTTGTCCATTGATAGGCACGGCCTAGGATGTGACACATATACCTAGAAGGTACTGCCAGTTTATTATAAATTTGAAGACACGCAGGTTGTACCGATCGGGAAACACGGAATCAGGTAGTGGTAGAGTATTCCACAGCTTTACAGTGCGTCGTGATAAATGTAAATGTACATAATATACATGCTATAGTGTGGATGTTTGTAGCTCAATCACGCGGAAACAGATGAACGGATCGGGATCAAATTTGAAACACCATTAGAGTATAGTCTGGAATAGCACATAGGCTACTTTTATTGCCATAAAATATCGACGGACGGGAATTACGGGGATAAAACTGCGGAGCACTATTAATTAATATTAATTACTAGCCAGACGAAGGTGGCGTGACGAATTGGAATCGCACGATAAAGACTGGGCCACCAAAGCCGTAAATCGGGCTATCTGGAAGGAGGGAAGAGAGGCCTTTGCCCAGCAGTGGGACAATTTAAGCTATTAATAATAATAATGGTGCACAGACATAACCTAGTAGCCAGGATTATCCACCAGCAACTTGCTCTTAGATACTGCCTTGTCGAGTCCGAGGTGCCGTACTATAAGTACGCACCTCTGCCAGTTCTCGAGAATGGTCGTGCGTTGCTCTACTGGGACCGCTCTATCATCACGGACAGGACTATTGTCGCCAATAAGCCTGATATCGTGCTGGTAGACCGGTCTCAGCGCCGGGCTGTGATCGTCGATATCACCGTACCACATGACGAGAACCTCGTGAAAGCCGAGAAGGACAAGCTGAGCAAGTACCTTGACTTGGCTCATGAGGTTACCGCCATGTGGGATGTTGACTCGAAGATCATAGTCCCAATAGTCGTGTCGGCAAACGGCCTTATAGCGAAGAGTCTCGACCAACATCTAAAGAGACTTTCGCTAGACGGTTGGATCAAGGGTCAGATACAGAAGGCAGTCATCCTAGACACAGCGCGCATCGTCAGGAGGTTCCTCTCTCTGCAGCCCTAACCACCGATAGCTTGGGCCCTGCCCCGCTGCTGGCGGCACCCTAGTTTTTAAGTTTTTAAAAATGTTTATTTTATATATATATTGTAAAAAACTTTAAAATTAAGAAGATCAATAAATTTGTGAATAATAATAATAACTACCAGTGCCCCGCGTAGTTCCCGTTCCCGTCGTATTTCCCGTTCGTCGTCCCTTTATTTTCCCGGGTTAAAAAGTAGCTTAGGTATGTATTCTTTTCTGAAATGGAATGTTCGAACCACTAGGCTACCACGTCAAACGGTAATGAAGGATATTAAATAGAGAAATATTTGTTTTCGTTTATTTTGTTATCATTCTCTACGTAACTCAGTACAAGTGACTTATCGCCCTATAATAGACAAGATCGCAAACAATTGCCAACCAGTCGTGCGTAAATGAACGTAGGCCCCCAAATGTCTGACTTGAAATGTGGCGATAGCATGCTCTAGTTAGCAAACGCCTTCTCCACCCTACAGTTTATGGTGTTGACAAAAGGCTTGTCCGGTCTGACCTAAATATAGAGCCACTGTTTTTGAGGACATCCCTTGCCACCCCTTGGCTATAAAGACTAACGATCATTTAGTTAGTAAGATCAAGAATAATTATAATAGTAGGTATGTACATACAGTTACGAAGGTCGCAGAATTTCAAAAGTATTGTATTAGATCTAACTCTCAAGTAAACCTTCTCACTCAAAGTTGCATTTAGACTCCTCCAGACTCACCAATCACACGCACACCACTCAGCCACACACACACTCACTCACGCTCACACACACTCTCCCACACAAACACACACAAACGCGCGCACAAGCTGGAGCCATTTTTTTAACGTCATCTTCAATTGGATTTCTACGTAATAAGATAAGAAGTAATAAGCTAATAACTAACGGTCCGTCCCGGTTTCACCCGTGATACATACCTATTTTACCTACATCACTCATGGATCACTTACCTACATATCCAACGGTAAACGAATTTTTGAAATCGATCAAGTAGCTCCTGAGATTAGCGCGTTCAAACAAAAAACCTCTTCGGCTTTATAATATTAGTATGGATACAAATAAATAAATATTGATGGACTATTCACACACACCACCATCTGACCCCAAACTAAGCAAAGCTTGTACGATGGCGGCCAGATAGCTGATATAATACTTATATAGTTTTAAATACATACTTATTATACATAGAAACCCCCAGACACAGTGCAAACGTTTGAATTCATCACACAAATATTTGCACTGCGTGGGAATCGAACCCACGACCCTCGGCTTCGCAGGCAGAGCTACTACCCACTAAGCCACGAGGCCAGAATAGAATATTATTTATTATCATGGTAGTAACATTCACATATATAATTACAAAAAAAATAAGTACATAGTATGAACGCCACTACACAGACTCGTCACATTACAATTTGACATTTGATGTACCGTAGTCATTGATAATATTTTTTTATACTCAATGGATCAATGGATACATATATAATGTTGTCTCACTGTTACATTATGTTATGTATAGTTTACCCAAATGTAATCTGAGCTCTCAAATGTGTACTAAGGTACCCACTGCACGGGCCCAGAGCCTAGTGTGGTGCCACTGTATAAACGCATTCTATGAAATATTTTCTGTACTAAGAAATCAAATTTAATGTTAACATAAATATGCCCGGAACCCAGGCCGGGTTCGAATAATTGAGATTGAGCTTATAGTAAAATTACTATAATATCATCGCGAAGAACCCGATTAAAACCGTGGTGGCGTAGTAAATAGAACGTCCGGGTTTAAAGCAGTAGGTTCGAATGCCACTTGCACTTCACAAATATTGTTTCAAGGGCAGATGACCAAGTTTGTGTTAAAAACTAATTTTAACTGTAAAACTGTTTTTGACTTAGTAAGCACTCGTATTTATACTCATCTCGAAATTTTCATTGGGTAACGCTGTATGTTTTCCAAAATAAAATATCTTGAGGAACGCGGAATGTTCCAAAATGATATAGACTACAGGCCCGTGAACAAAATTTACGGGTCAAATGAACCACCAGGAGACCTATGTAGGGTGTAAATTAATAAGATTCAGCACTATGCCGTCACTTGTAAGCTGTCCAACTGAGTGTGATTGAAGAGGGGGGGTTGCAACCCTCTACCATTTCTCCTTGTCGCATGATTTTTGTACGGCATTGCGAAATAATGGATTAGAAGAGGTATTGAAACTGTATGGAACCAATGTCATACTTAATCAAATGACCAATTTTGCTCTATAAATTACTCGTACTCTGTAAATTTTTCCAGCAAACTAATAATTAAAAAGTTAAAATTTATAATTTTTATAGTCTCAATACCTCTTTTAATCTATTATTCCGCAACGCCGTACAATTTCAATTGCACTCAGTTGGACAGCTTACAAGTGACGGCATAGTGCTGAATCTTATTACTGTATACCCTTCTATCATTTTACATAGGTCTCCTGGTGGTTCATTTGACCCGTAAATTTTGTTCACGGGCCTGTAGTCTAATACATTTCCAGGATATGCGTTATCCGCCAACCGGACTTGGCCAGCGTGATGGGCTATGGCTTTAACATTCTCCATGAGAGATAATACCCCAGAGTCCCAGCACTGGGAAAGTATAGTGGACATTAGCTAGTCAGTTTAGGTATTGGCTTTCCGAGTCGTTGTCAGTGGTAACACATATTATTGCGTTAATCTATCACAGTACATAGTATATCACCATGACGTCACACCGGCTTGCGGCTCTTTGTTTCGACCACTTACTATGATTAAGTTTTTTATATCAACAAAGGAACCGACATACGACATACTTCCTTCCGTTGTTTGTTAAATTATGATTTTAACGCGGGCCAGGAGTGACTAACTGAATTAGTAATAAGTGAATTATTTTGCATGATTAGTTCACCGAGACTTTAACGAGACTTTGAATCAGACTTGAAACTGGCGCACTTTCGCGTAGTCTTTTTCTATATTATGAATCGGTGTTTGACGTTGTACTTCTTTTGGTGTCTTTGGAAGAAATTATGAGACTGTATTTTTAACGATGCGCGCGTACCTACACTGGTATCTATAAAATAACGACATGATGAGGACTGTCTCTTCCATAGATTTCGTTTTTTTTTTTTGCTATTCGACATTTTGGTCTCTTCAGAGTGAAATTTTATGATGTGCGCGCCCACCGGCACTTAAATATGACACACCTAAATTAATTCCGCGTTTTTTTAGACCTGCAACCTGTGACAGTTGGCCGCGCGGTTGTCGTAAGTACCGGGCTAAAAACGGCCGTAGGTAGGCCAGAACAGAGTGAGAGAGATGCAAATAGCTGTGCAAAAGAGAATATTTTCATAATTATTTTATTTTTTCTTTTAATATTTTTTTCATAAATCATTATATACGTCGTAGTGTTTTGTTCACAAAGACGGTAATTTTAGGCGCGATTTTTGTAAATTTCATAACACGTGCAGACGTGCACCTGATGGTAAGCAACACGCTTAACCATAACGGCACAGCCCCATGCATCCATTTGAAGAGAAAATGCTAAAGTCCCTGGTTGGCTCATCCGGAGATATAGAATGAATCTCGCTTTGCCTTGTAACTTCACAGAAATCATTGTCATTAAAACCAAAAATCAGTAATGTTTGCACATATCTGTATGGTAGTGGATTTTCTGGTAAAGGTCTAGACACTTTCTGAGGGAGAATCCACTAAAAGTTATACAATTGCTGTTTTATTACGCTGAAAGAGGTAAAATTAGGATAACTTTCCCCGGGTCATGGAAATAAAGTAGGAATCATCATGATTGTTACTCGCGGTTACCTGTATTGATAAGATACGTACCCTCTCAAGCTCCAATTTACCCATTAACATAGTGCATGGAACTGTATTGAAACAGGGAAGTCGTTCCACCATTTGCCCACGGTATTTAATCATACCGCATTGATAAAACTAGGGGATTTTAATTATCTTTGATGAATTCGGAATTTCACTAAAACACTGACGAAACCGGCGTGTTCTAAGAAATATATCTTTTGAGGACATTTGTGTCATCCGCCAACGCGTACTTGACCAGCGTAGTGGATTGTGGCTTTCACTCTCTCTTTATGAGAGAAGGCCTCATCCCCAGCAGTGGGAAAATAAAGTGGATTATACACTTTAGGCATAAAACAATTTTTATTTCTTTCAGTTTGAATATTGTGATTTTTATACAAAATAGGTTCAGAATCAGAATCATTTATTGCAAAAACTGTGTACAAAGGTGATGTTATAAATAAGAAATGTAGAAACAACAGTTCTACCCTTTGCGGGCATGCAAAAGCAACGCCAACCTAGATTATATTATAAAGAAAACGAACGAAAATAATTTTGAGTAAATATACCTAATTACAGAATTAACTTAAGTATAATTAAAAGAAAGAAAAATAATAAAACCATCAACACTTATTGTCAAATTGGGCTCGTAACATAACACTCTTTTGTGATAAGAACGTCTCGACTGTGGAATGAGTTGCCTGAGTGGGTTTTTCCCGATGGTTATAATCTTGGTGTCTTCAAATCGAGAGTGAATCGGTTTCTTCTAGGTAAGCACGCTCCATCTTAGACCGCATCGTCGCTTAACATCAGGCGAGATGGTGGTCAAGTGTAAACCTATAAATGTTAAAAAAAAAAAAAAACACTCTTCAGACTGAAAAACTTAAATTATGAGAATTCAATTTTACCATGACAGTAAATAGATAACCTAACATTCAAAACATTTAACAGTACCTAGGTAAACATTACAATAAGGCTGTTATGTTTCATTAAAATATTCTTTGATTTTGTAATAAGTCTTACTTACGAGCCAAGCTTTTAATTTATGTTTAAATTGTGGTAATTTCAGTGACTTTATGTCAATGGGTAAATGATTGTATATTTTACCTAATAGCAGAGTGAAATGAACTTTTGTAGAATGTAGCATTGTTAACTTGGCGGATACATATGTTAAATCTATGTTTCGTACGTAATATATCAGAACGATTCGACAATACATCAAAAAAGTGACCTTCGTTATTGTTCACAAATTGCAATTGACTGCGAAATTAAAAGCGCTACCTAAGATTCATTATACCGAGATATCTACTTACGGAAAATCGATCGCCGGCCGTCTTATAGCCTAGGTCACGCGATTACATTATCTAGGGATTAAAATGTTATTTTATGTAAAAGGCAAATACATTATCACCTTGACGGCCTTTTAAATAAATTAGGATTAGACTTTTCACACATAGGAAATTTCTATCATCATAATTTTCTTTACACTCATAAATTAACTATTTTAATTTAAATTTAATTTATTTTTGCGCGTTCCTCTAGCAAAGGTTGGCCATTGCCATTCAGCGTGGGAACGCGGCGAGCATCATGGGCACTTTTGCGCCGGGAGCAGTGTGCATTCGGAGATTAGTTTTTTAATTAATCTATACTAATATTATAAAGAGGAAAGATTTGTTTGTTTGTTTGTTTGTTTGTTTGTAATGAATAGGCTCCGAAACTACTGGACCGATTTCAAAAATTCTTTCACCTTTGGAAAGCTACATTATTCCCGAGTAACATAGGCTACGGCAGATGGCGCTGCAGTTGATATCTAGGTTATTATTCGAGCGAAGCCGGAGCGGGCCGCTAGTACAATATATATAGGGTTCATTTATTTATGTCATTCAAAATTCATTTACACGTCAAGTTATATTTTAAATAATATCAATTTCCAATTTTAATTGAATATGTGTAATCACATGTAAGTATTTATAGCTTCAATAATGTTCCCCGTGTAGATACATAAATATTATGCACATACTATGCTGACAGGTTTTCCAACATTAGGTATTGGAAGAACACATAGCTCTTCTGTCGTTTTCTTGGTTACCTATACTGATTTTTTCTCTATTTTACTTCTAAACAACTTCTCAGCTTCTTTACAAGACAAATTAAGTCGTAGGTACATATGAAAACTTTCTGTACTCACCTTTGGGAACGGCTCTATCAACTAGAGGCACTGGAAATGATTAAGAGAGCGCCAAGATCACTAATTGGAGACAGTGTAGGACACTTTGGTTACCCGGCTTCAAAGCGTTGAGCATCGCGATATGGTGGCTTGTCTCTCGGTTTTTTTTAAACATATTTCAGGACCGCTGCTTATATTACTCATTCTAATTTTGTACGTTCTCTCCTTTGCGTTGGGAGTATAGATCGTGCCATTAAATAAACTAAACCTTTACATTCATGTATCAAATTTTAACACCTCCTGAGACTGCTTTTAAAAAAATAGACTGTCGAACAGAAAATAACCATCGATGTAAATAATTGACGGAGAAATGGGTAATGAAATAACTATATCACCTACATTATAACAAAATAGTTTTTTTTTTTTTTTTAATTTAAATTTTACAGCTCCACAGACTCCGGGGACCGTGACCTTTGTCAATCGTTTTCTTTTTATTACATGAATCTTGGATTGGAGAAGAAAAGGAAATAGGGGAGAGTAGGGAACATTTTCTTGCTAATTCTAGTACTATTTTATTTTCTAAGTCGCCTCCTCCCGGCCCAGCGCCTCCACCACGACTGCATTTCTATCCTTGATGGCCCCGTAACAAAATAGTCAAATACAAAATATAAAACAAATATTATACTCGTAGATATATAAATTTCTTTAGAAATATGGAAAATGAAATCAAATATGGAACTGAAAACATTTACCCAAGTCATCTAGGTGCCAAAAATCAGACAAATTGCTAAGAAATTTTAATTTTTTGACGTCAAAATGACCCAAGAAATAAACACAAGAAAGAGATGCACGCTGTCTTACATTCGGTCTCCAGGCCCGCGATAAAAGCTATGCAATAGCTTAATAATTGCACTAAAGTGTTCTTTTGGGTATCGGAGAATTAAGCCCAGTACAGAAATACATCTTAAAGTATAAGTCTTATGTACTCATTATAAAGTGTGGAAACAAATCAATAGCTGCAAAACAAGTCGTTGTCCGATGCGTTCCAAACGGCGGATATGGTAATGTCGCAGATACGTCGCCTCGGCCAGTGTTGTCCTGTCTGTGCATTTAAATTGAATGCATAAATTGTCGCATACTTACACGCCTAGCCGCTACCGAGAACAAGGCTGTATGCACTATGTCATTGGTAAAATATTCATTTGGTTGTGCAGTTGACTACTACACAGATAAGTAGAAATTGCAGCGCTTCATTTACGTACTTCACGCTTTAAATTTGACGATTAATCCTGAGGAATATTTTAAATTATTAAAGTCAAAGTTCTTTGATTTATTGATATATGTACAATTTACACGTCAATTAATAAAAAAAATTAAACAAAAGAAAGGGCGTACAAATTGTATACATTTTAAAAGTTTGAAATTATTACTTCAGTGTATTATAATAACAATTATTAATTATCGTACGAAAAAACTGTAAGGCATTATACGAGTATAATAAATATGTTTAAAATACAATTGTACTGATGAATGTCAATTTTTTCACATTTTTATAGGAACTTTACCATCACTCTCTGAAAATTCGCTGTGACTATAAAAAGTTTGATCGATAAGCCAGCCCTTTAATCTGTTTTTGAAGCTGCCGACACTGTTAATTGGACATCTTCAGACTAGATGGAGTGACGATATACGGAAAATAGCAGGCAGTGAATGGAAACGTAAAGCTGAGGATAGAGCTGAGTGGCAAGCATGGGAGAGGCCTATGTCCAGCAGTGGACTAAGATAAGCTGATGATGATGAGGAATTTTTAAAAATAATTTTGACTGTAAAATTGACGAAACATTTAGTCCTGATATGCTATCTGAAGTCTAGGCCTTAATCAACACCCTGGCCATGTGCAGATTGGCAGATGACACACTCTTTCGAGATATCTTTATAGTAGTACAGTATTGTAGATGTATGTTTCCTTACGATATTTTTCGTCAATGTTAAAGCTGGTGGTAATAACAAGCTTAAACGTGCATTTAGAACGAATACTCAATAGGCAGGGATACTAACAAACTCCGAACTCTGATGGTAGAGTTCAAACCTTAGACCTCACACTTGTAATATCGCACGATTTCACCACTCAGCCACCACGACTTACATAGGTTAAAATTAATTACATGTTACACTCAGACAGTCGTGCTGGCCATTTACATTGTCGTTGACATTTATATCAATTTGCATTCCAGTCTCGCCTTACCACCGAAATTGCATCAAAATTGCATACTTTCTCCAAAAACTTTAAGTAATTACTGATATTAATTTAAAGTAGTGCAAAGACAATTATTTATTCACCTACATGTTATGCAATAAGTAAATATTGTAATAATTCTGAATACCTATTTTTTTAAGCAAACAAGTCCACGTTTGACCTCCAAGTTGCCTGATGGTAAATGATGGCCAAGTCGAAGGTAATGCGTACTGACCTAGGAGATATTTACTTATTATCTGAAAGATTTCTTCCAGGGTTACTTTGGACTGGACGAAATTCTTGAGAAAACTCATAAATAATTATGATGCAACAGACACAAAAACAGAAACAAACTACTGATTGGTCTGTACGGTTTTTGTATAATGTAAAAATATGAAATGATGAAAATAATGTATAAAATTCTGAGTTATAAGTTTTCGCTTCTATCGGCAGTTCCTATGGCTATCAATTTTTCTTTAACCGACTACCGTCATCTTTCCAACCTAGCTTGGAAATATTTTTATATTCTGTAAACGGCTCGCTACTGTCCTTCTAATAGTATAAATATTGGATGGAAAAGCAAAGTTTGAATGTTTATTGCTCAATCACGTCAGAACGGATCGGATTGAAATTTGGAACACGGATTATATAGTCTTGCATAGCACATAGGCTATTTTTTATCGCGGAAAAATATAGGAAAGGTGAAACCACAGGGCGCTACCGGTCTTTTATAAAATCGATAAAAATATCATAAACTACTTTCACTAGCGACAATATTGACATTTATTAAGTTAACGCAACCTACCTTTGCGTTGTGTTGAAAATTGATTGCTCATTGAAAGTTAGTACCTTCATAATTTACTTGCTGACACATTAATTATGTTTGGAAATTCGTCAGATTAATTTCGTGATTAAATCAGCTTAAGTTTTGGCCATACTGCGATTGTAAATAGTAATAAAATATTAAAATTGTATGCTATCTAAATATTACTTGGTCATTGCGAACCTTAGGATAATACCTATTTAAGATACCTAATTCGATCGTTGCGCTGGCGCGAATGACGCAGGGCCCACAATTTTTCACATACCACGATCTCGGTGACAAAGCAATAAAAGATAGTTGATCGAGAACTAATATTAGACGATAAATTTAAATTACAGAATTTCCTACATACTTTGGTACTAGGTAGGTACACTTACTAATTTTGAACTCACTTTTACATGCAGACATATTATATGTAATTCTAGAGACTAGATAGAACTATGTACAATATGTATACCTACAATACCATAGTTACCTAGTAATTTTGTCATAGGTATCAATCTAACTAAAAATGTTATGACCACAAAATTTCATTCTCACCTTTGACATATGACCATTCTGGGTAGCGATTCTGAAACCATTCGGTTGCATCCGACACGGAATCTCATCTCTCGGTCTTTGTCTTATCTGTTTAGCATGACAAAGACCGAGAGATGAGATTCCGTGTCGGATGCAACCGAATGGTTTCAGAATCGCTACCCTTAAGTCATCGATTTATTTTTATCACGGTTTCTTCAAATATGTTTTGTATACAACCTCTCAGAAACCTTGACATAATATTGTTGCATTTTTAACCGGCTTCTTAGTATTTTACATGTATGCAAGTATAATATATTACCTTACAACAAAATAAACATCGTATGACTACGTATAACTTATAATAAATACTAGCGGCCAGTTCCGGCTTCGCTCGGACATAACCTAGACACTGTCTGCAGCGCCATCTGCCGGGCTTATTTGTGAATTTAAACCATCTTCGAATACACACACAAAAAAAAACATTCAAATCGGTCCCGTCGTTTAGGAGTTTACTGTCAAATGATTAAATTACTAAAATGGCTATAAAAAACAGGGGTTGGTGAACAAAAGGGTAAAAATTTAGGGTTGTATATATTTTTAACGCCACATTATAAAAAAATAAAAACAAAAAAATTTTAACAAAAATTTTAAAAAAAATGTTTGGGGTGAACAACCCCTAACACTTAGGGGTATGAAAAATAGCTAGTAGCCGATTCTCAGACCTACTGATTATGCATATAAAATTTGGTAAAAATCAGTAAAGCCGTTTCGGAGGAGTAGGGAAACAAACACTGTGACACGAGAATTTTATATATAAGATAATAGGTTTCATCTCGTAATATCAAACGACCGACGTCAATCTATACTTTATACAAATAGGTAAATAAGATTGAAGTGTATGTTTGTTTTATTAAACCAACCGCATTTTACTAAATGTACGGATGCTACATACACCAACATTTTTTTTACGTTCTGTGGCTGTGTTTGTTATAACTAATCTCCGAAATGGCTGGACCCATTTAGACGGGACTTTTACTACTAGATAGCTGATGATCTAATGCATAACTGAGGCTACTCTTACTTCAGTAAAATAAACAGCGAAATAAACAAAAAAACCTTAAAACGCGCGTGAAACCGCGGTTACAGCTTGTTGAATAATATGCGTAAGCCAACTAACAGCATTGCTCTACTGTGACAGCGAGGTTTCGGATAAAACGAAAATATTATAAAATCTTTTTAAAAACCACTCGACCAATTTCGACAATATTTTACGGGAACAAAGTGTGAAGTGAAGTATATAAAATGAAAAAAATAATTTTCCAAATCTGTTCAGGCGTTTTCGAGTAATCGAAATAAAAACGAAGATTCCGTCTAATTGTTGACCTCATTGAAGTCGATTAAAATATCAGTTAAATTTTCGCGATTTGAACTCATATTAAAAACACAAACATTGGAGTCTTGTGACCACGGCCGTTGTAACGCAATCCTCCGGTATTGTGGTTGATCCAGCGTGGGTCAACTAAACGGATGACACCTACTGCCGTGGTGGGAAGGAATCTCTCTTTGCAGTGACAAAGGCAGCGAATAACTTGCGATGCAGTCCGTGGCTTCACCGAAGAGATCATTAGACAAAAATAAAAGGGCAGAGTGCAACAGGGATCCTTCGAGCCTCTGAGCTAGCTCTTGCGTAGACGCAGGTGACGGCAATAACGTCTTCTGCGCAGAAGCGTGCAGTCCACACAGTGCATTAGTGAACCATCCCAAGGTTTTTTTGGGTACACCATCCTTCCGTGACAGAAAGTCCCACATAACCGCCGGATCCCCCCGGGGACTGGTGGTGTCTATCACAGATTTTCCCTGGGTTAAAGAAAGTGCTAGTATGTGAACTGAGATTGAAAATAAATTCAGTCGCCGTTTATTGATTGGTCAAGAGTTCTGGATCAATATATAAACTTAAACCATAGACGAGCTCATTGTCGACTAGAGTGTAATTTGCTTTTCATCATTACTGTTGGTTAGGATGTCCTACCCAACAGTAGGATAATAGGTAATCATGTGATTAGGAAAGTAATTTGTAAGAAAGCTTCTTTTTGTCATGAACAAGTACATGTGCCATGTGTCCCACTTCAAATGGGGCAACCTCGTAAAGCTGTATCTCGTTCTTTCTTGCTCACACCCATGATGCTGATAATGTTGAGCCGCTCTTATATTTGTAGGGAATACATATACCACTTTTTTATGTCCTGCTTAACACTCCTCAGCATCAAACAGCTGATATTTCCTGTCATATTCCGTTATCACATTGTTGAATAACACTTTAGCTACCACATTAAGGCGGCATAATATAACGTTTACATCTCAGACGCTTTGTAGGCGTGAGGTCATTTATCTACACGACAAAATACACAAGAATTATGCTATAGACTATAGACGCTTGTATAACCATAGAATATGTAATAGTAGGTATAAACACTACTGCTAGCTGTTATACCTATTCACTTGTTGAGGCGTTTAGATGACTCATATCAGCGATTATGACAAACGGTAAGAAATGTTGTTTGTACTTGGCAGTTCGAAAGTGCAAGTCTCCAGAAGCAACTTTGGTTGATCTTTCGGATTTCTACCGAATAGACCGTTGTTTGACGTATGACACATACTTACCCTTACCTAAACAAATGTCTACGACTGACCTGCAAAGGTAACTGGTTGATTGTTGATCCTACCGATTTCTAACGTCTAGACAGTCGTTTGTGAGGCACTTGGTTACACAATTATCTACACAGTACACAGTAGAAATCGGTGAGATCTACCAAAGTCAACTCTGGAGGTCGGTCGACAGTACTGTACTACAGCTTTAAACAGACACCCTTCATAAAAAAAAACTTAATTTGAAAAAAAAACCAAATATTTATCGAAATTTTCGACGTTTGTGGCATGTACCAAATACAAGAGACAATATTATGCTTAAATCCTATTTTTGTACATCGGAGGTACGTTTTCAACTTTTTGTAGGTGTTGGCTGCAAACCGCGAGCTTTTATTGCGATAATTATCCCATTCAATCCAATTACCTCTGTGTAATACCTCAACACATTCGTTTCACAGCGTTGAATTTAATCAGAGTGGCGATAAGGTTCTTTGTTGTTGTGCAAAACGATGAGTCTAAATTATCTCACAAAGTCCTTAAAACCCCTAATTTAAATACTCTACTTTACCAAAGATTATGTGTACAGTGTACTTCCACACTACAAATATGTAGCAGGTTCATCATCATCAACAGCCCACTAAACGTTCCTCTGCTGGGACTCGGGGCCTTCTCTCGCAAGGAGAGAGTTAAGGCCATAATCCACCACGCTGGCCCAGTGCGGGTTGGCGGATGACACATGACTTCGAAAGATTCTAGGTACATGTCGGTTTCCTCACGATGTTTTCCTTCACCGTTTTAAGTTAGCGGCATTACGCACATGACTTCGAAAAGACAGTGGTGCGTGTGGGGTTTGAACCCGGGGTCTCCGGATCGGCAGCCGCCGTTCTCCCGACTAGACCACCGTAACTTAGCATGTAGCAGGTTAAACACGTCGAAAACATTTTGTTTATCAAATATTTCCAGACCATTACTTGAAGATAAAAAACGCTTTAAGTGAGTGAATGTATGTTATGGTTATGGTAAATTATTTAAGACTAAGACCAAGACAAGACTATACTTACCTTACCTATTTTAATTATAATTATCTTTTTATTAATTTTCTGAAATTTTGTTTAATTTATTGTATTCAATTAATTAATTATTGGCTTGGTTATTTTGGTGATTGTCTGACATTCTTACTTATTTTATAATTGATGGTATCTACCTGTCCATTATTTGTTTTTACTTAATTACATTTCGTGTAATTTTAAGTATTCAATATTGTTACGTGTAATATTTTTGTTATAAATAGATATGATTATAAATAGTTTTTTTTTTTTTTATCAGTTTGCACTTGACCGCCATCTCGCTTAATGTTAAGTGTAAATGCAGTCTACGATGATGTGCCCTAACACCCGCCATACACGCTACCTGTCTACCCACAGAAATCTAAATAATAATTATTTAGATTTCTGTGTGTCTACCTGACGCGAGGTCCACCTGTGCAGGCATGCCTGCGCAGGTAGACCTCTCCGGCAGACCGTAGCGCGTGTATGGCGGGCGTAACCTAGGACTAACCGTTTCATTTAGCTCTACGCTATTCCATGCTCGAATTGAAGTCTAATTATTTCCATCAGGCAATACACACCTACTACATTGGTAACGTGTTCCACAGTTTAGATGTTCTAATTACAAACCTGCCAACCTTTTATTTCGAACTTTTGGAACATCAATCATAAAACGATGTCGCTTTATCGAGATGCAAGCACTGCGACGGAAAAAATCCAATATTGTATTAGATCTTGCAGGTTAGCTGCATTATCTCCAAAATGTATCATGCGGTTATGTTCAAGACTTTGAAGAGTTTGAATTTTTCATTTTCAGAGATTTTCGTAGTTTAGGTTTTACAGATTTTTGCTTGCAATGACTATTCTTTATGTAAGAACTTTTAACTTTACTTTTTTATTCATCTTTTAGAGACTCTACCAAAGAAAATGGGTTGGATGATTCAAAAATGTATTACCTAAACTACATTAAGAAATTATTGTTTTCCTTCCTTGTGTTCTGTACTTACACGTAGCATTGAATCCTACTAATCCTATCCTACTAATATAATAAATGTCAATGTATAGATGTTTGGATATTTCGATGTTTGTTGCTCAATCACGTCCTAACGTATGAACGGATCGGGCTGAAATTTGGAACACAGATAGATTACCTATAGTCTGGAAGAACACATGGGCTACTTTTTATTCCTGAAAAACAACGGGAACTTCGCTCCGCGGGGCGATGCTAGTAAGTTTATGTATTTAAGGAAAAAGTAGTTTTTCCTTACTTACGTAGGAACGTAGTACTGTGTACATATTTGTAAGAAACAATGAAAAAATACTTACATACAAAATTTTAACAGTGCATCAAAATAAAACGCAGTGACGGTGACAATATCTATACTAATATTATAAAGCTGAAGAGTTTGTTTGTTTGTTTGTATGTTAGTTTGTTTGTTTGAACGCAAGGATCTCTGGAACTACTGGTCCGAATTGAAAGATTCTTCCTTTGTAGGATAGTCCATTTATCGAGAAAGGCTATAGGGTATTTAACATTACGCTACTATCAACAGGAGCCGAGCATGAATGAAAAATGTAACAAAAACGGGGGAAAAATATTGCTTTTAGAGAGCTTTCGTTGCGTGACAGCATTTGTCATATGTTAAAGGTTGCGTCATTAGAACCTAAAGTAACCGAATTTGAACAAAATTTGAATTGGTACGACCAATTTTCGATAGATGGCGTAGCAACGCGCGCGCGTTCAGCTAGTAATGTATAAAAATTGTAACAGCGGCGTAAACTCTGTGCAATACTTTCCCTGATGGAGATACTCTGGTGTCTTGAAATCTAAGGTGAATCGGTATCTTCTTGGTAAGCGTGATCCATCGTAGACCGCATGATCGCTTAATATTATTGAAAGTACGGTTAAGCTCAAGCAATTACACTTTTCAAGAAAAAAAGGTAAATGCAATGGGGTACGGGCGCAAAAGAATATTATAATGCTATTTTCAAAACCATTTGCTAGCGATACGCAACAATCATACATCACATTATCATATTTTGCTATTGGAAATGCACTGTGTAGGATCCGGTATAATCTTACTCTGGTGTTGACTAGCTAGAATGTACGCGTACTTACTTAATCTTATTGATGAGGTGTGACTGAGACATTAAAGGACAATAGAGTCGCCACGACGGCAATTTCCTTATTTATTTACTAGTCAATGAAAACCTATAGTTAAGAACCATTAGAAGGAACACGAGTTGTCTGTTTTCCTTACTTGGTCGTGGGATATAAAGCTGATACCTAATATGTACGTCAAAATGAATAACTTACTAAGTAAACAAGTTGTCTCCAATAGTAATTTAAAGTTGAATCTTTCAATAAGTTTAATATATCTAAAATTAAGGTTTGTTACTTTGTTTGTTGACATGGGAAATGTCCGACTTGCATTATAATAATGCAAAAGCATAGGTAGACCATTTTATTTATTATAACCTTAACTCTCTCACAAAGAGAGTCAATATATCACGACAATCAATCAGATCAGTAGCTATAGGTATATCACCACCCTGGTCAAGTGCCGGTTGGCCAATGATATAAGTGCTCGAAAAATTTATCATTCTTGGAACGTGCCGCCGGTTTCCTCACGATGTTTTATTTCGTCGTTAAAGCCAGTGGTGATGACAAACTTGTACATTTTCATTTGAAACCTGATTGTTAAATTAGACGTTCTAGCCATATATTCCACTAGCGTCTCGCCCCGGCTTCGCCCATGGACCCCGTAAAATAATATAAAAAAGAATATAAAATATAGCCTATATCACTCGTACATTACGTACATATCCAACAGTAAAATATTTTTTGAAATCAAATACGCTCAACAAACAAATAAACTCTTTAGCTTTATAATATTACCATAGAAGTATACTAGCTGACCCCGCAAACGTTGTTTTGCCTTAGTGAACAACCCTTGTCACTTAGGGGTATGAAAAATAGCTAGTAGCCGATTCTCATACCTACAGAATATGCATATAAAATTTGGTTAAAATCAGTAAAGCCGTTTCGGAGGAGTAAGGAAACAAACACTGTGACACGAGAATTTTATATATAAGAAGATAGATACTGACATGAGTAATAGATAGATAACAGTCATAGTAATAGCCTTGAATTTAAACAGAATTTTAATAAAGGGCTCCCACACAAAACTGCGATGTGATGCGATGCGACGCCGCATCGGAGGAAAGGCTTCCCACACAAAACTGCGATACGATGCGATGCGTTGCGATGCGAATGCAAATTGCTCCAATGCGGCGTCGCGTCGCATCGCATCGCATCACAGTTTTGTGTAGGAGCCCTAAATCCTACAAATGGCTCATTTCGTTGTTTTTAATATGTAACCATAACTTGTGCCAGTGCCGAGGAAAGGTCTTCCTTAATTTCCTTCTTACTCCAGTCCAAGACTTGCATCGATATTACTGTGAACGACAATTCTTTTTTTACATTTACAATACTTTGAATCACATACCTACGCCCTACATGCAGTCGCTGTCAAAACAACTACACAGTTCATATGAAACAAATACTCGTTTCAGAGACATTAGGATGAAATCAGAAGCCAGTCATGCAATACTGATTCACATGTTAGGCTCGTAACTTATGATCAAATCGTCTGACTGCATGTTTCTTATTACTACGTGTAACTAGAGCTGTTTATTGACATAGTTTTGAGATTACTAATGAACTCAGAGCGCAATATTATCTATACTGATATAAAAAGTGTATGTGTGTACTTGTACTATACACATAGCAGGTAATAGTAGGTAGTAGTAGTACCTATATATGTATTGTACAAGTAGTACGTACATTATACATATTTTGCAAGAAATTGGTCATAATTATAATCACATATTTTCAAATTAATTAAACTAATAATTCCCCGTTCCCGCGTTGCCGCCATAAGTAATAATAATAGCCAGCATGTTCTGCGCCGACTGATACGACTCGGCTACCGCCCGAGCAATAGAAAACATTCAAATATGGGTCTTCGTTAAGCAGGTTAGGATACAGATTACATTGGCAACGCAAATTAGCAGACCACTCGCTGACAGCCGTCTGCTAAGTTATGTTGCCAAGGTAATCTATATCTTAACTGGCATGATATAAAGCCCATATTTGAGTGTTTTTTTCGGGTTGGAGCGGAGTCGTACAAGTGAGCGCAGGTCTTTAGGCTGCAAGAACACCATTTATTTTGTGGTGTAGAGTTCGACATAATCCGTCCCTCTCCCCAGGCGGCAGATCTGTGTGTAAGTAATACACTAATACATAATATGTTCTTTGCACATGACGAAATAACTTAGCTCGGGATATATTAATTCCAACGTATAAACACCGTAAATAAACAGTAATCGTTAATTATTATAGTGTTGTGAATAACATAGATAGTTTCTTTACAAACGTAATGTCAGTTGACTTCTACCCCGATACGAGTTTTACAGCGAACAAAGATGAACTTTGCAGTGCTTTTTTAACTCTTAATTTTATTTTCCATTCACACAGTCTCTACACTTCACAGCTACACACATGGTGCTGTGCGTCATTCCCTTTTTTAATTGGGTTTAATAACCGATAATGACATGACTCAAAAGTGTTTGTTTACTTTTATACGTACGATATTTGTTTTGGAATCGCTCACCGAACAGTGAGCGAAGAACATCAACTAATATTGTCTCCGTAATCGCTAAGAATTTTAAACAACGGTCTTGGTTTATATATCGATGATTTTAACCTAATGACTAATATACATATATTATAATGAAATGCAAAAGTTGGGCGTTTGGATGTTTGTTGGAACATGTCGGAACAATCACTCCATCATGTCGGAACACTTGGACGGATCGGGTTGTAAATTGGAATACACATAAATCATAGTCTGGAATAACACATAGGCTTCATCCCAGGAAAATAACGGGAACGAGAACTACGTGGGTGAAACCGTACCTACTCTTAGTTGAAAATAAGAATATTGCTATTAATGGATGTAAAAGGAACCGTATCAAAAAAAAAAACCTTCAGCATAAGCAGCGTGGTGGATGGTCTTGACTCTCTCCTTAAGAGAGAAGGCCCCGTGTCCCAGCAGTGGGAACATTCAGTGGACTACTTATGCACCACTAGGCCACCATTGCTTTTTGATTCTAGCGTACGGAGTTACCATTTCTACAGACGTTCTACGAGTATTTTACCCACCGTGATGACAGCCGCCAACCGCGCCATTCCAAGCCAAGATTTGTGACATTATTTAAATTAAAGTACAAAAAGCTCAATCTTATACATATATCTGAACCGAGAACTATTCATATGGTCCTAACAAATATACTGTTATAATCCATCAATCAATATTTTAACGCATGAATCAAGTCTTTGTTAAATGGGATTTGCAGTTGGCGGCCTTTAAACGGTTGCTATTTGTTAGGAAAACACCATAACAACACATATTTTGAGAAAATGTTTATCTAACTACTGTGGTTTGGAAGATACAGACTATAATATAGACGAGGCACCGTAGTTATAGAAATAGAGCATCGGTTTTAATTCCGCAAATCGAAAAAAGCTTTATGTTAAGAATGAAGGGACAAGTGGAAACAGGGTAGGGAGGCCTTTGCCCAACATTGGGACATTTCAGGCTATAAAAAATAAAGTTTTATATTTCCAGGTGCTGACAGCAAACATTGGGACCCTCCTTGATCTATACGGCGTAGAGAAGGGCCTGGACCATTTCAGATCTTCTCAGGAGCTGACCTTCGACGAGTTCCGTTACTACCTGCAGCATGAGGTCTTCAGCTCACTACCTAAGACCGTCACTCTACCTACTGTGAGGGAATATGAGAAGAAGATCAGTGAGGTAATAATACAATTTATCTTGGGTTTTACGATAGGTGTTCGATTTCATGAACAAGAACTAATTGGAGAACGCTTCAAAGTCTTCGTATATTTAAAAACACTAACATCTACATGACCTTCGTATGTTTTCATAGACAGACGGGCAGACAGAAATACTTGAATATGCACACCAGAAAAATAACACACAATTAGCAAGCAATACGAACAATGACTTATATATCAATGAAATATCTATCACGACATAAAATACCTTCTACTTATACTTAAGTTATAAATGTTAAATCTTTACTTTTATATTCGTTCTTTAATTTACTTTTATATTCTGTCACCGTAATAAAAATCATGAGTCTCCGGCCCCGCATATTTCATCTATAGACTTTACACTTGCAGCATTTTAAGAAAGTAAGTTATAGGACGATGTAGTTAGATGCGTAGTACCTACCTGTGTTTTATCTACACAATACAATAATGTTTATTTAACACATTCTTAGCATGGACGTATAAAATACGTCCATGATTCTTAGTATAATACTATACAGCTTAAACGGTCAGTGCGATGATCACGCGACTTCCAAACGTAATTTATTATGGAATTAGCTCTACCTACCTCCGTTCTAAGGGAAAATTCTTACTCCCAGCAGCACCAGCATGAAATTCACTATGCTGTGTATGTCATACCTAGATAATGTATGAAATGTATCATGAAATGAGAGGAGCTACATGAAATCGGCCTACAGTCGATATAGGATCTCCGCATGAGTTAATTTGTTGAATAACATTATATTGTAGGCATTTTCCCATTTTCACAGTTGAATGACTGGAAGTGAAGTATTTCTACTGACAAACTGTATTAATTTGTCAACTATGGTATGTTACATAATTCGCTATTCTTAAAAAAGCTTACTTCGCGTATTATAACTCACTGGCCTTTCCTTCAATGATCGGTACTATCGGTAGCATACATTATTTTTAGCTTGTATAAGAAAAAGTGCTAAATATGTATCAGTTGCTTTCCTGGGCAGTCTTTCAGAATTGTCCAATTAGCAACTTGAACGGTACATTTATCAGTAAGATTTCTACAAACAACGAGTGCCTTACAACGCTCTGATTGATCCACCGTGCACTCTATACGGGCCAACGCACAATGCACAGTGCACGCGTGTTGTAACTTGTAACAAGGGGTCATTAGAAAGCCATGAATTTCCCTTCTCTAATAAGTGTAATAACCCAACTTTTGATTACACAGCTTTAACTGTTGTTTAACGAGAAACAAAAGACTATACACGGTGGAATATAATGAATAATGATTAAGAAATATTCATTTAATAATGATGTTACAGAAGCACGAATTCATACTATTACTACCTGGGCCAAAATATAATAGTTGGTATTTTCACTTACCGTAATAATTTTAATGTAGGTGTAAAAATGTACAATAATAGTTAAGTTATCTATTGTTATTTAGATATTTGCTAAGATATTCAATTTATAAGCTTTCTATCGTTGTTAAGCTTGACACATATTTGAGCATACTTTTTAGTTTTTTGTTTTCGTTTGATTGGCAAATGATACAGACAACATTTTTATGTTTGTTTAACTGGAAAAAAAAATTCTTAAGAAGGTAATATTCTCTGTCTGAAGGAACGTTTGCTTATGACCAACTTAATAAAAACGGTTATACAAGAACGTTGTCCTGCTTGACCTCTCGCAAACTGCACCTGAACCTGTTATACAACGTGGTACATTTTTTTCAGGTGTGCTGGCTAGTTTGCCGTAAAAGCTCGGTTGCGCGAGACAAGCCTGTGTTCGAAGATGATTCCGTGTTGAAACTGTTTCGAATATTCTGCCTTCTCGGAGACCTAGTGCAGGATGTCGACGATACGAACCGTTATGTGGTGAGGACTTACAACATCAATCAATAGCTTGTCACTCACACAGCTCCCATTACCACCACACGATAATAAACAAAACACGTGCAAAGATATGCACAAAGAACTACCAGGCGTTGAACAGAAATTTAAGTTCATTCACTTACTTCCGCTCGGTCAGAAATCAACATCAAGATCTGCCGACCCCGGCTCAGGCGGTAGAGAGTCGATTTACTGAGCATAGGGTCGTGGATTCGACTCTCACCCAGGACGAACATTTGATTCATGAATATGAATGTTTCTTCTGCCAGTATTTCTATGTATCATAAGTACCTACTTATTAAAATTCATATTTATTTAAATAGCCTGAGAAAGCACATAGCCTACTTTTTAAAACAAAATGGGGTGGCACGGGGCTAAAGCAGATTATATTTTTTATGGAAGCTTCGCCAATAATTTATTTTTTTAAAGCCAGAAGCTTGAAACTTTTTTTATGCTTTTTGATTACACATAAATTCATATGACATTCATAGTTTGTTCAAAAAATCCTTGAAGGAGGTAAAATCCCTGCTATTAATTCAAGTAACCGTCAAATCAAGAGGTCATACTGCGGAGCAGCTAGTAAATAATATATTATTATCTATCTTACTGCCTGATTTAAACAAAATCCAAAAAAATATTTCTAAAACTCGAAGCCTACACTGAATCTACCAACCGGTCAAAATAATAAATACGTCAGTATATTGGCACTAAGTATTAGCGTTGTTCTTGCGAATGTAATGACAAATAGTTAACCATATATCCTACTGAGTCGTATTAACATCATCTTACTAAACAAGTGGCTGTACAAAATTAAATGTTGTTGTTCACAATTCATTTAAACGATCAAAAACATAACAGCACTGCACCCATATAACATCATTAGCTATAACAGGGATTGAAAGCTTACCAATGTCAGGGACCTTCAGATGTTTGACGTCATAACTGAGGAATATCATGTGATCGTCAATGTACTCGAAATATTGGCTATAACATAAGAACATTAGGTTTTACGACACGTGCGAGCCAGCTGCTCTAGATCATGTCTACGGGAGTGGAACATGAGATCACTGCGATCGAAAATATCGAATAACTAATGTAAGCCAATAACGATGAGGCATTTTCAGAATACGAAAAAAGTGTATGTGTACTTATGTGAGCATACAAGAAGTTAATACCTTTTTGATGTTTAAGAAGTAGATATTTTATCAACGCTACCGTGCAACTAATGTTCCTGTCTTCGCAAAGTTGGCTAAGAAGTAGAAGCCACTTGAGATCAACCGCCATAGGTTCCTTCCCCCCCCCCCCCCACAGGTCCCTTCGACCTGTAAACGAAAACTAGCTTCAGTGTGTCAAATTCACTCTGAAAACACAAATGTCAGCCAACTTCGTCTCGTTTATTGGCTACGCGCATCGTTAAAAATTCACTCTTATACTTTTTTCCCAATGAGCGCCCTAAAAGAAGTCGGTAGGTACTTGTATTATAAGCTTCAAAACCTGTCAAAAATAGGTCTAAAACACAGATTTCGATTTGTTTGCTACCTTTGGTCTTAAATGCACCAAATGAAGCGTTAATGTGTCATTTTGTTAGAAAGTATATAATATAGTAGCAGTGCCCCGCGGTTTTGCCCGCGTAGTTCCCGTTCCCGTCGTTCCCGGGATAAACAGTAGCATATGTGCTCTTCCAGACTATAATCTAACTGTATTCGTCAGCCTGATCTGTTCATACGTTACGGCGTGATTGAGCAACAAACATCCAAACATCCATACTTTGACATATATACTATTAGTGGGATATATTATAGTTAATGTCAATAATGGGACATAATTTTTGACCAAGTATTATTATTATAAATGTCAATATGTATTTGCATGTTTCGATGTTTGTTGCTCAATCACGTCGTAACATCTGATCGGATCGGACTGAAATTTGGAACACAAGTTAGAAAGATTATAGTTGGGAAGGACACATAGGCTTTTTATCACTAGTCCATGCTAGTCACTCATATGTGTATGTATGTCATTATGAAATAGCATTTTAGGTATTGTGCAGCAAATGGCAATTCTTTCTTTTTAGGTCATTTAGCTGTAAACACACTACTTGTGTTTCCCAAGAATTTGTAACCGCATTGGTCACAAGGTTAGGTCAGGCATCGTAAACTGTTTATCACCTACTTATTTCAAAAATGTTTGTGCACAATAATGAATGCCATTAATATTTTATCTTCTACTTACTGCGAAAGGTTGACCGAAGTAGTTCCGGTAAAACGTAGTCATAAAAACGCTACCAATTTGCCGTTTTTAGGGTTTTGTGCTACATTTGCGATTTTGGCGTTCTCTTTTGTCCGTGATGATGTCATATGACTTTGTCTATCTGAAGATCAGTAACTTAGCTCTGTTATGGATGCAATTTAGAAAAACCACCTCTCTGGTTCTATTACTGCAAAAACATAGGTACTCTAAAACTCATGTTTGTAGGACTACATTAGATAGGTATATTAGATCTCCTGAACTGAAGTTCTCCTGACAGAAAATTATGACAATACAAGTAATAATACATCAAAAATAATAGCACAATAATAATTATGCAGATAACACACAAAATCATGGATGATTCGGTTCAACCCTATTGTCAATAAACACCCAAATCTGTATTAGAGATTCACACTCACAAAATGTACTTTGATAGGGCAATTTTAACCGATTAAAGATAATAGACCAGACATTACTTTAATGGATATAATAAATAAAACAGTATATTTAATAGACAGGAATTCCTAACACTCACAACGTTCAAAAAACCATAACCGAAAAAATACATAAGTACACAGAACTCAAGGAAGAAATAGTCAGAATTTGGAAGATGGACAAAGTATATATTGTGCCGTTGGTGCTATCTAGTACTTGAGACATACCACACAACCTACATCATGGCATAAAATTATTAAACTTGCCCCAAAATACATTCATTACAATGCAGAAGGCTGCAAGGCTGCAGAAAGAATTCCTCATCTCGATTAAAACCACTCGCAATCTTCCTTCATTCTTCAACATTTTATTCTTGTTAACCTTGATGGTGATGGAACAAACAATACATTCGAACTTCAACAGAATAACCATAGACTTTTCTCAAAATTTCAGGTAGTGCTCCAACCATCAGAAGCTGGCATAGTGGCAGAGCAGCTGGTACTCTGCTTAGGGCTCCGCTGGGACGCGGCCGACTGGGAGGCACTAGGATCCTCCATAGGCCACTTCAAATGGGCAGCATTCCTCGCTGTGCTGGAGGCTAAGTACTGCGGAGATCAACAGCTACATATAGCAGCTTTGGTTGAAGCTGTCGACGAGATCTACGATGTTTTTATAGAGGATATTATAAAGAAGGTAAGTTCGTTAAAATTCAGTCAAACAAAATCATAATAAAGACAATTTTATCATTGGGTTCTTGACTTTTAAATACTGTGTCTTATGCTTCATAAGTAAAACTACAAATCATCAAATTAATTCAGTCTACTCTCATTTATAATTTTTCGTTTCTTATTTTGCAATCCATAGTTTTAACCCCTGGAATTTGCGCGTTAACTTAGTATAAGACTTTCTAATATATTTTTTAAACTTCCACGTCATCTTATTTTTTATAAAAAACTCGATCAATATTCGCAAAACTTATCTATGTACAAAGAGTAATTATGTTTTTTTTTTTGTTCAATGTCGATTAATGATTTAATACGCCTTTGTTTTAGGGCTATTTATTCAAACGCGGCTACCTCCTTCCGACCATGCGAGAGTACTGGTGCGTACTGCAGCCCTGCGCTCTCACCTACTACAAGAGCTCGTCCCAGAAGGACCAGTGCGGGAGGATAGCCATAGACGAATACTGCTCCGTGGAAGCAGCCGTTGGTGAAGGGAAGATACAGAAGTTTCAGATCATTACCCCGGATAGGACGTTCGAATTCGGCACTCAGGACCACAAGTAAGTTGATAATAATTAGTGTTAAAAATGCGCCAAAAATTAAATCTCAAATACTATTATTACTACTAGGACTCTATACAGGGTCTACCAAACCTTTGCTTGGCGTTCTACCGCAACGCAGTAATGTGCAAACATATATTCCTGCTTGAAGTGGCAATGTTTCCAGACAAATTACAAGACAAATAGATAAGTCGCCTTATACATCTGAGATGAGCGCAGTTCAATGCTAACCCGTGATTTGGACTCTTCATGTACAAATGATTACGTGACACTATGCTGTATTACGGGCAGGCGAGTTACTCACCATAAGATACATGGCTTATTTGCTTCATTACTCTACATTATATTAAAGAAAATAGTTCTCAAAAATGTACTCTATTAATGTTTTGTTGATTAACTAAAAGTAGTGTGTAAATGCACAAGGCATGATGACTAAAAAACTCTTATTAGTCCGTCAGATTATGAAAAAATATGGGACACGTATTTTTTATTTTGTTTCATAGACAAAACATGCCAAAGTTACAGTGCTTAGAAGTTTCAAGTGACGTCACTTCATTGTACGATTTTTAGGAGGACGCGACATCACAACCCCCCGCTCTGGAAGTTTGATGATCTATAAATGTAATATCATTGCCGATTTTTGATAATAATTTGATAAAACAAATGTACGTTTCCATTGAACCAGTCATCATCTCAATAGGGAACCATCCTTAAATAAACTAATGTTTGGTTGTGTTGCGTGGTGGATTATGGTCTTAACTCTCTCCTTGCGAGAGAAGGCCCCGAGTCCCAGCAGTGGGAACGTTTAGTGGGCTGTTGATGATGATGATACCGTATTCCAGGAGTCGTCTGCAGTGGATATCCGCGGTCCGGCAAGCGGTGTCGGTGACGGCGGGCGCGGAGGGCTTCCAGCGGCGCGCGCGCGCGGGCCGGCGCGGCGCGGGCGCACGCCGGGAGAAGGAGGCGCGGGACACCAAGGCGCGGCTGCAGCACGAGGTGCGGGCACGGCTGGCGGCTGAAGCTCAAGCGCAGGTTAGCATTCAATGGATCTCCAGCCTCTAGCGTCTGAGATAGGGATATTTGATTCACAACGCAATCAAGGGCGGATCCAGCGGGCGCGGTTCGAAGGGGGGAGGTCACAGGGGGCATGAATCCAAATCGTATAAGTTAAATTAAAAACATATCTAATAGTATATAGACTATTTTTTAACGCGTGAAAACAACTGATACGACAACTACGCGAGTAAAATCGTAGGGCGCTAATAGCAAAGTCTTTTTTACTAGATTTATCGTATTCTATTTATCTACTCGTACTAGATTTATCTACTCGAGACCCCCCCCCCCCCCCCCAAAATCGGAGGCTGGGTACTGGTGACCCCCTCCAAAATTCGAGGCTGGGACCGCGCCTGCCAGCGGGGCATCATGGGAGATCATGATCCTGGGCCACAGATTAGATACCCTGTTGATCGACGATGATACGAATCTCGCCTACATTCACAACTCACCTGCGGGGCGCAGTATGAGGTACAATACCGCGCTTGTCCGCGCTTGTGATTAGCCAAAAATCCGTGTGATGTGCACTACTTTCCACGAGTGATCGGACAAAACGAGATAGAGTTATACAAACTTCAAAGGACAGAGCAGGATGCAAAGAAAGACATCAACGGGTTCCCATTGTACTGAACTGAGCAATCATGCTACTAAACGGCGAAGGGGGGGGGGGCAGTCGTTATTGTCTTTGCCCTGGGCCCAGTAACTAGGTAGACCACTAATTAAAAAGCACGTATGTACTTATCGCACAGTTTTGTGACTTGATCACGACTTTGTGACTCTCCACTGGAGCTAAATCTGGAAATATGTGACGTCTGGTGGCTCTGGGATCTTGGACTAATATTCAAATATAGTTCAACAATATAAAATAGTTGTCTGTCACTGTCGCTGTTGTAGCTTAGCATGTTACTTATCATCAGACGCATGTCTGACGTGTCTCGATACAATTTATTTTTAAAATCTTAACATGAAAGAGTCTTTTTTATCGTATAGAGTGACAAGACGAGTAGGACATGTGCCTGATGGTAAGCAACATGTCTGCCACATAACAGCACAGTAACACACTGCTTGGTACATGAAGAGTCCAAATCATCACCTAGCACTGCACTGCGCTCGTCACTCGGAGATATAAAGTGTTTTTATCTCTTAGCCCAGTAATTTATCTGGAAACATTGCCCTCCAAACCGGAGCACCTTAGTTCAAAGAACAACAAAGCCTACCAAAGTCCTCTATCATTATTGATTTTAAATATTCACTAACGATTATTTTCCAGGAACTTGCAGAAATAGCACAACAAGACAATAAGAAGTTAGAAGAACTTAAGCACACCCAAGTTGAACTAGAAAAGCTACTTCAGGAAGAAACGCAAGCCAAACGCGACGAAGAAATCGTACGAGCACTACAAGCAAGGTACAGAGCTGCAGGTATTCTTACAAACAAAACAGTTGCAGAATTCAAGTTTTTAAATGAATAATAAGACGTTGAACGAAAGTGTATATCCCAAAATAATAAATACTAATTCGATAAATGTAAAACTAAAACCTCCTCAATGGGTCCTTGATGGAAATATATTTAAAATTTCTAAAAGACATTTTTACTTTAAAAAATTAAACGTTATTTTAATAGATTTTTAGCGATCAGAGAACATATGTGTTTAGGAAACTCAATGAGCATACATAGTCCAATGCTCGACTCTGCCAAAACCAATCAAATTCAACTAATGTTTTTACTTTTGCAGGGTCCTAGCAGAAGAATGGGAGAGAAGAGAAGAACTAGAACGGCTTCAAGAAGAACAAAATAGAATGTTGGAAGAAGAAAGACTGAAACGGAAACAGTTTGAAATACTACAAGCAGAAAAAGAGGCACAATATAGAGGTTAATCACCGAACTCATTCTTTGTCAGGTCTAAAAAAGAACCACAAAAACCGTTTTATTTTTTTAAATAAGATAGTGAAACGAGCGGACGAGCAAAACGTGCGGCTGATAGTAAAGAACACGTCTGGTTGCTGTTATAGCGTTGCAATTAGCGGCACTAAAATCCAGATAAAATTAACTTCAGAAGAATTAACATTTGACAATTATTTTGATACCTATGCGAAAGGTCCTTTAACAAAAAAAAATAGGTACATAGTCTAACACAGACAGTCAAAAGAAGAAAAAAATAAGACGCAAAACTAACCTGACGCATTTTAGTTTCCAGAGTTTCGTGAAAAAATATAATCTTTCATTACAGAAGCCGAAAGACGACTAAAAGAACTGGAAGAAGAGAAACAGCGTCTCGACGAAGAATTAAAAGCAGCTCAAGTGAAAATCTCCAAGACTGAGCACAACGCACATGCCCTCACTGTACAATTAAGGGTAAGAAAACCTTTGATGAAACTAAGTAAACGTTAAAACGTTAAGTGTTTTAAGAGTTCAATGAAGAAAACGATACATTAACTTTTTTGTGAGTCCACGATCGACAACAACAATTCTACTGGGTCGCCGCTGCAGGGTATCTAGTGTACCTAGTGAATAGCAATGATAGCTTAAAATAATGTTTTAAAGCGGCAAGATGTGCATTCTTCTCTTAGTTCACTATTTCGGTATTATTTTGTCTCTGTAGTGTCGTTACGGTCTACAGTAGTTGTAATCCATAATGCGTGCCTGTTCTCTATCTGCCGTTTTCGTTCACTATCTCTCTTTTAACCCGTGACAAAAAGCAAATTTTAAGACAAATTCTTTTCATTAATTTCACTAGTTTATAGTTTCTTTTTTTTTGCTGCCGCGAAACATTTTTAGTTGATAAACCTTTACTTATGATTTATTTTGTCAAAACTAACCTTAAAATGTTTGAGGGTAGATTCAAAAATATATTTTTTTCACGTGATGAGTCAAATCTGGACTGATATTGGTTCCGCGCTGCATTATTACGTTCGTTTAACATTAATTGATTATTTTCATTCTCCCAGGAGCTCCCAATCCTGCGCAACGGCGAACGCGCCCGGAGAGCCATTTCGTTCGTGCCCACAACCAAGAGCTCCTCGGACACTCTCATCGACGTCCGGGCAATACGACACCTGAAGGTCATAGACGATGAAGACCGAGCGTGATGACCATGCAACAATATAAACCGTTAAGCAAATACAAATATTCCATCGTTAAACCAATGGACGGGCCCTGGTTCGCGATTCTAAATGCGATTCCGAATGGTTCCGAATCGGAATGACAATCCCTGTCTCTGTCATGCTAAACAGATAAGACAAAGCCCGAGAGATGAGATTCCGTGTCGTATGCAACCGAATGGATTTAGAATCGCTACCCAGAGCACCTTGAAATTGGTAATAAAACTGCGTCTCTGTGTGTATCGTGATTGGTTTACATATAACCAATCTACTTGACCCCTAGAATCGCTAGCGGCGAGTTATGCTATGGTTCTACTTATGTTATTTGTTGAATACGAATAGTGATAGGTAAAAACGTCCAGCGTTCACCGCTTCCTGCAACTGACTAGAACGGAAAGAGTGAGCTCTTCCCAACGATGACAAAATTCCGTGCATCTGAAGTTTGGGAGGGCTCATCCAATGTTTTATATCGATGAATCATTCAGAGTAACGTGTCATTATAAATGTGAAGGTAGCTCTAGCGATGTTTCCAAACTCCTGAATTTGGCAACGTTCAAAGAAAGAGTTGTTTTTAAATATGTTTTGGGGTATGCTTGTTTTACTGAAGATCTTATCCACACCTTATGACTCTTGGTAATAAGGCTAGGTGATTTTAATAACATACGTTATGTATAAATATATAAAATGTTGATGAAATGATGGTGGTCGAAATCATGAATATAAACAATGGTTCGTGGTCTGCGATGCTGTCTCAAGAAGAAGCCGCTAAAGCAGCATTACCACTTAATTCAGAGCAACTATTTCAGTATTGTAATACGTACCTACGCAAGTAGTGAATATCGTTGACAACCTCACTTCTTTATGTATCTGGAATTCCGAAGTAATGACGCACTCCTGACATAATATGACACATAAGTTTGTTGACCTTCCAGTTACTATTTTCTGAGGCATTTTTGAGATTAAAGGCGTAAAGCGTGGAACACTCAGCCAAATACGAAAAACGCCAATACCTACCCAATACGATGGATGGGGTAGGTAGGTACAGTAACTGTAACTGTAAACAGTAACTGTTTTTTTACCCTTTGACCGTGAATACCTTAAGACTCTCACATTTATGCGACATTTGAGACAATATTTGTAATACCAATGTAAAGTTTTTTTAGCAAAAATATAGCTTATTCCGTTATAGACTACAGGCCCGTGAACAAAATTTACGTAGTAAATGAACCACCAAAAATCATGCGACAAAGGAGAAATGATCGAGGGTTGTAACCCCCCCCCCCCCCTAAATTTTCTGTCCCTCCCTCCCCCTCTGGTGAGATGTCGTGAGATTTTATTCAACCCCCTCCCCCATCCCCCAAACTCACGTGAGATTTTTCAAGATGTAGGTTTCTTACGTAAACACGTTAGATTGTTTTATTTTTTGTGTTCTATTTGAGTATTCATTTATTTTTTTGTTTCTCGACCTACAAAATGGTTTTCAAAGTCTGAAAATATGAAACAAATACAAATACTCAATAATTCGTTTATTTTGATGCCTGAGATATAGGAGATATATCAATTAGTACATTGCCGTTTACAGACACATAAAATATGGTTTCGTTGTTGAGTAGGTAATGATTTTTTTGTGCGACGTCGCGACGCCGACGGCGACGATTCACCCCGAGGGGCGTTCGTATTACGATTATGTTTAAGATTAAATCTTAAACATAATCTGGATTAAATGGACCAAAATAGTATATTTTTTTTTTGTTTCAAGGAAAATAAATTGCGTGATATTTGCCGAGACCCCCCCTCTCTCCAACGTAAGATTAGATGAGATTTGACTCGACCCCCTCCCCCCCCTTAAACACCTCACGTAATTTATGGACGCCCCCTTACAAGTGACGGCATAGTGCTGAATCTTATTACTTTATACCCTTCTATCATCCTACATAGGTCATCTCCTGGTGGTTCATTTACTACGTAAATTTTGTTCACGGGCCTGTGTAGTCTATTAGATTTCGAGGTTAACCCGTTTTTTTATTGAGATGACTGTACCATAATTATGTATTTCATTTTAATTACAATTTATTGTTGCATTTTTGGTATTATGAATCGAATAAGTAATATTGCCTGGCAGCATTAGGATATATGAATTAAATGTTTTATGTTACGTATTTTATTTTTATTTTTAAATATTCCCAATTTTATGCCAATAACCAACTTTGGTTTTGTTCTCCAATGTCTCTCAAGGTGTAAGCCTAAAATGGAATCCAGACTGCAACCGCAGGCGACATTGCGGTCGCGGCGTCTTTTTCAAGCGCGGTGGTATGTTTCTGTTACTCCAGTAGATTTATGTGAGACAGAATATCGGACAACGCTAGTTTACTTATGTTTTTGTTTTGAAACTCTCTGCGGTAACGAAACCGTGGCCGCATTGTCGCCGCGATTGGATTCAAACTCATAGAGATGCGTAGAAACTGGTGTGGTAGTGTCGCTTGCAGCCTACAGCTGTCGTTTGCGGCTGCGGTCCGTCTTGGAACTCCACCTTAATTGCATTTTTTCAGTGAGATGTTTTCAGAAGAAGAAGAAAGAAAATCGTGCTAAAGTAGGTACATACTAAAAGGCGGTGATGATTTTTATAGTACTCAATTGCCACGAACTATTATGTTAATTTATCAAATAGCAATCTAGGTGTCTTGAAATCGATAGTGAATCGGTTTCTCCTAGGTAAGCACGCTCCATCGTAGACATCGTCCTCATTTAAAATCAGCCGAGATGGCGGTCCAGAGGAATCCTATAAATTTATCCGACATTATTCTCAAGGTTTGGGAGAGCGAGAATATTCCTCAGGGCTGGAAGGATGCGGTTATTTTCAAGCTGTACAAAGGTAAGGGAGATGTCTCCGATTGCAGCTCATATCGAGGAGTATCGCTTCTTTCCAGTGCTGGGAAGGTTCTTGCCCATATTATCAATGGTCGTCTTAGCACAATAGCAGAAACCTACCTTCCTGAAAGCCAATGCGGTTTCCGGCCTTCTAGAGGTACTATTGATGCCATTTTTGTGCTAAAACAAATCCAAGAGAAGAGCCTTGAGCACCAGCGGCCTCTGTTTATGTGCTTTGTTGACCTCGAAAAGGCGTTTGACAGAGTCCCACGTGAAGTTCTGTGGATAGTCCTCGAAAAAACTGGTTTTCCGACGAAGTTCATCAACCTGGTTCGCCAATTTCATGACGGTATGCGTGCACAGGTACAACATGAAAATGAACTTTCTGACGAAATTTCTATTACAAGTGGAGTAAAACAAGGTTGTGTGATGGCTCCTTCTCTTTTTGCGTTAGTGTTTGCTGTTGTGGTGAGGGACGCACTCCGATCCTGCAGTGACCAGATACAGCTTAGACTCCGAACTGAGAAGGGTGTGTTTGACATCTCAAGATTTAGAAGCAAGTCCAAGGTTTTAGAGATCCCTATTGTTGAGATACTATATGCGGACGATGTCTGTCTGATGTCGGACACCATGACAAATCTTCAGGCCTATGTGAATGCTTTAACCGAGTCTTGCAAGAGATTTGGTCTGGTCATAAGTGCTTCAAAAACTCAAGTCCTCAAACAGCCGCCCCGGGGGAGGATTACTGATGGTGCAGTGCTTAGTCTGGATGGGAAACCACTCGACCAAGTAGACCAGTTTACATATTTGGGGAGCATCATTAGATCTGATAACACCTTGGCATCTGAGATTCCATCACGTATTGCCAGGGCTGCCGCTGCGTTTGGGCGTCTAAGTGACCGTGTGTGGAGATCCCACGACCTTAAACTGAAAACCAAGATGGATGTTTACAAGGCACTGGTTTTATCAGTGCTTTTGTATGCTTCAGAGACATGGTGCGTTTAACGTGGAGACATCAAAAAGTTGGACACATTTCATCTTAGATGTTTGGTCCATTTTGAAAGTTAAATGGGAAGACAAAGTGTCTAATTCCGAGGTTTTACGACGCGCTGAGATGCACGGCATTGAGGCTTTCTTGATGAAACGTCAGCTCAGATGGTGTGGACATGTGCTGCGTATGGAGGACAATCGCTTACCTAAAGCTGTTTTCTATTCTGAGTTGGCTGAGGGTAAGCGAAAACATGGGAGCCTTCGCTATAAGGACGTCTTTAAGTGGCATCTTGGCGCCTGTGGAATAGAGTCAACATCGTGGGAGGGGCTTGCATCGGAGAGATCATCGTGGCGAACTACAGTCCACAGAAATGTGAATGCGTTTGAGGAGAATCGTCTTATCGACTTGGACCAAAAGCGGCAAATCCGCAAAGATAGACCCAAACCCATCTACAATTACACATACAATCCTGACGGCCAACTCTGTTGTAATATTTGCAGCAGAATATTTAGAACTAAATTTGGTTTTGTGAGCCACATTAGGGCACACGCTCGGAAACAGTAGGGGTCGCCGTCATCGAAAACGATGAGGAGGACCATATATAAATTTAAAAAGAATCAAGTGTCATATACTTGGTCCATTACATTAAATCGAAAATCAAATACATACATGGTTATCAAAACAAAATTGGCAGTAGAAATACGTCCGGTACGCTCATTGAGCTTTGCTGAAGTGCTAAGTTAACTCTGGGGAGTGTTACCTCAGCACTCAGCACTGCTGGTATTGGTATCGGTCAAAAAGAAGAACATATGTACCTAAAGAAATACATTAAATGAAATATACGACATATCTATAATAAAAAATAGATTTAATTAAATTCAGAAACATTTAATTAAGTACCTACGCAATAAGTACGCAGTCACTCACCTATGATTTTATTGTGTATTTCAAACAAAATATTTACAAATAAAAGCTTTACTAAATATGTAAATAAAAATAAGCTGTAATTATCAAAAATAAACACTAAGTGTATTAAAAATAAACTTTAACAAATAAACGAAATAACTAAAATAAACGACAGCAAACACAAAAAAAATCATAAATTAATAAATAGAATCTAAATCAAATTTAATAATATCGTAAACAAACCAGACATTAAATGCAATATACTAAATTTAGCCAAAATGAAAATTGAAATCGAAAATAAATATTACAAAATAAAAGTTAAAATGAAATGAAAATAAAGTAAACAATAATAAATAAAAGTAATATAAACTATCTAAAACTACCTTCTACTACAAAGACTATGATAGAACTAATGTAAATTTAAATTATTATCATGATACAATCCATTGAAAATGTCTACTCTATTCAGCTCCTGCCCTCTAGCCCCCTTTCTTGGCCGCTTTCTTAGCCTTCTTTTCTAGAAGAGCTTGCTTTTGAAAGGCTCTCTCGGCTGCCCTTTCTGCGGCTAGAGCCGCTGCCCTTATCTTGGCCAGCGTCTTTCTCAGCTGAAATAGATTTCAGGGATGAAGGATCAGAGATTTGTAGAGAAGCTCTTATTGTAGGTATGATATATTTTTAGAGAGTACTTTTAGATAAATCAAATTTTAATACTTTTCTAGCGATCTTTCATGTAATAATGAAGTGCTATTTATTATATTACCATTCATGTAGGTATCACATATTTGGAGATTGAAGGATAGATATTTGGAAATCATATCAATTGATAAAAAAAATAGCTATAACCCTATGTATAGTTGCATAGGTACATGGTTATTTAAGCACATCGGTCGAAGAGATCCCGACATGGAATCTATCATATTATTCTAAACGCACTTGGCAAATACCAATCGATTTCGACACAGAATCATTTTTTGTGCGAAGTGAATCCAAAGTGATTACAAAAAAACAATATAAGTAAATAAGTGAACAGAATTAAATTTACGCCTTCTTTTTTCCTTTTTTACCCTTTCCTTTTAGCTGCGTGAAAAGAAAACAGAGTTAACGTTAATTTTACTAAGACAACAATAACACACACAACAATTATTATTATTAAACAGAAATGCAGATGGTAAACTTATTGGAACGGAAGTGCTGGCTGAGCCTGCGTCAGACGCGGCCAGAGACCTGTTCAGGTATGTGGCTCACCTCAACTGACCATCCTACATGCTGAAATAGCCCTTTACGCCTTAACGCCTTGTAGTACCTAGCTACAATTGTTACAAATAATGGGACCGTCATGTGACTAGTCATAAAAGTCCCATAAAAAAAACTGATTAAAAAAAAAACTTATTGGAACCATAAAATAGTAAGTACCTACTGAAACATTATCTACCCACCATTTTCTAGGTACCACCACCAAGGTTTTGCCCTTTTACAAATATTGTCTCTCAACCATCCCATTCTTTCCTGGGGCCCTGTCCTACCTGACCTAGCGGTAAATGGATACATTTTGTTTTTTTTTTTTTTTTTTTTTTAACTTCTATAGGTTTACACTTGACCGCCATCTCGCCTGATGTTAAGCGACGATGCGGTTTACGATGGAGCGTGTTTATCTAGATAAAACCGATTCACTCTCGATTTGAAGACACAAAGATTGTAACCATCGGGGAAAACCCACTCAGGCAACGTATTCCACAGTTTAGACGTTCTTATCACAAAAGTAGAGTCGAATCTCTTCGTTCGTGTCTTTGGAACATCAACCATGAAACGATGTCGCTTTCTCGAGCTACGAGCATTCCGATAGAAAAAAGGACAAGGTGGTATCAGATCATGCAAATCAGTTGCACACTCTCCGAAGTGTATCCCATAAAAAACTGATAGGCTAGCAATTTTTCGGCGATGTTCAAGACTTTGAAGTCTTTTTCGCACAAGAGTGTCGTTGCCTATGAGCCTTTTGGCACGTCTCTCGATCGATTCCAGAGCCTCCAGCTGATACTTAGCCGATCCATCCCAAAGGTGCGAACAGTACTCCATACAGGAGCGAATCTGTGCTTGATATAGTGTAAGCAACTGTTCAGACTTGAAGTACCTTCGCACCTTTGAGAGGACACCAAGTTTTTTGGCAGCAAGTTTAGCCTTGGACTCGATAAACGAGCCAAAGTTGAGCGTAGAGGTCAAAGTAACGCCCAATAGTTCTAGACGGTCAGAGACCGGCACGGATACACCTCTAAAAGTTGGAGTCAGTTGGAAAGGACTCCTTTTAGCGGAGAAAAGACACGCCTGCGTCTTACTCTCGTTGAACTTGACCAGATTGGCATCGCCCCATTTGGACACCGCATCAAGGGTCAAGCCCAAACGCTCGATCAGACTCTCTCTCAGTACCTGAGTTTGCTGCCCAGTGGCTCTCGCGCTAGATATGTAACTCTCAACAACGGTGCTATCATCTGCGTACCCATAGATACCGGGCTTCAACAGATCGTTGATATGTAGCAGGAAGAGCGTCGCAGAGAGTACCGACCCTTGTGGGACTCCGGCATTGATACCCATTTGATCCGACGAGCAGCCATCAATGACGACTCGTATGGATCGATCCCTCAAGAAGTCCGATATCCAAGCAATGAACCCAGAAGACAAACCATAACTAGAAAGCTTGCTTATAAGGCCATCATGCCAAACCCTGTCGAAAGCCTTCGAGATATCCAGGGAGACTGCAAGTACTTCCCCGTGTTTCTCAATAGCTTCAATCCAGATGTGAGTGACGTACGCTAGAATATCCCCGGTGGACCGGTTTCGGCGAAACCCGTATTGCTGGTCACTGAGGAGTTCGTTCGATTCTAGGTACGTCAGGAGCCTGTGGTTTAAGACACGTTCCATTGTCTTGCAGAGTATGGACGTGACTGAGATGGGCCTGTAGTTGACAGGGTCAGTTGTTTAAATGTTGGCCGACTAATCTCACTACTACTTAGCCCGATCCTCAGCTTAATCCATCCATCAACTTCCTGCTGTCTTTCGAATACCTATCATCACTTCATTTAGTCTATATGTACAACACACACAACAACAACACTGCGTTTGAAAATTTGCCGTCTCCACAAATGTATCCATCCAAATGGTTTTCAATTCTGTGTACCCAAAATCAAAGAATAACTTTTAAACTAAAATAGACGAGTCTTAGTTACCTTTTTCTTCTCAGCTCGATTAGCTAGCACCTGTCTCCAGGCGGTCTGTAGGATCCTCGCGGCATGTTCCTCTCGGAATTTGGTCATCTTTTCCATCATTTCTTGATGATATTCCGCCTCTCGCTCCGCCATAAGAGGAATATATTGTTTGTCTTGCTCTTTTAGTCTTTCCTGTTGATTATACAATTGGGGGTACATGATTTATTTATATTTTTTAACCGTGATGTAAAATTGACCTGGCGAAATTTAACCTGCTCAATATACCTAGTTATCATTCACAGCCTTCTCTATCCTCTATCCCAACCTTAGCCATATATCATTAATTCATTACTACATATTTAAAGCCTTGGTCCCGTGCTAATCGATTCCAATTTGAATTATTTATTAGGTAGGTACTTCTCCCCAGTTTATTAAAAAGGTGTTGGATTTGATTAGCTCACCTCACAAGCTTCAGTGAGCCGCAACTCTTCCTCATACATCTCTTTGAGATGATCCAGCTCTGTTTGCTTCTCAGACATCTCTTGGTCGTATTTCTGGATCCACGATGACAGCTGCGTCTCAACTTTGCACCTGGAATACAAAAAAAATTGAGGAGAGTATACCTGATGCGTGGTCCGAAAAAAAGTTTCATGTTATTTTTTTTATATTACTGATGTTACATTAAACCTTAATAAAATTACTTTACAGATTAATTCAAAGTGCCAAACTCAGAAGATATACGAATATTTGTATTTTCAATTATTTGTTCAAAGACACTCAGTTTATATATAATTAGATATTTATTGATTGTGATATTAATTATTTCAATTTAATGGTTTCGTCTAAGGTGTTCAATTATTATAGTTATTAACATTATTGTTGTAATTAATTTTCGGGACTATCCCAAGCTGTTGTTAATTTTTTTAAGACTTACTCTTAAATGCAGCAAGGGACGGTACTAAGGCCCTGACCACACTAGCTACTTTTTGAAGCGGGATGCAGCGACTAGACGTCAAGCGCCGCTACTTTTTGAAGCGTGACGCAGCGTCTGTCGCCTGTCGCCGCTGCTAAAAGTAGCTAGTGTGGTTTGGCTGTAAATCCATTTATTTTCATTGGAAAAAGCAGAACGTTGGGTACCTCGCGCCGAAACGCTATTTGATAATAGGTATGACATGTTAATTATTGTTTAGCGATTATAACGACAGAATATACTACTGGAATAGAATTTGAAAACTGTTTCCTGTGCTCAGCAGCAGTACAATCGAATTTTAAATACCTGCTTTATTCTAAGTCAATTGAGCAATGATGCTCAATTGACTTAGACATATTAGACATATTCTTCAACCAAAATGAATTAAAATTGCATGAAAGTGGCGTGCTTATCAAGTTTGCGTTTAAAACACGATTTACATGCGTTGAAATTAAAAACTAAAAATAAGGCATTTGTCTCCGCTGTCATTATCGGACAGATAACCTAAGGTAGGCTAGAGCTGATCTGCCCTAAGTGTTCCTCGATGGATCCAATCATATATATCTCGTTTTACAACAAGCTAGATGATGGTCAAGACAATTCCTGTAATTGATCAAAAATGTACCTCCTTGCCCGCTGAGTCTTCTCCTCCAGTAAGTCATGATGTAGAACCGACTCATAAGAATCTCTGCACTCTACGTCTTCCTCTTTGAGCATATCGGCCTTAACGGTGTGGGCCCTCGTGGCTAGAACCATCTGACGCTCCGAATCTAGGCTATAATAACAAAATATTCATCATATTGATAAATATCCAATAATTATGGTACTTTTTTCCAACAATTGAAAAATAACCGCCTAATATTGTCCTGTTATAGTTTCGATTGCATGGTGATGCACGCAACGGTTTTTAAAACCCTCAGTTTAAACCTTTAGAACCTGCATTGGACATACATAAACGCAGTTATAGAGTTAAGGGCCTTGTCCAACGTACATTTTCTTCTTGAGTTTGATGTTGGCTTCGAAATTGAGGATTTGCAGGTCGTGCTCGAGCTTGGCAATGGCCTGCACCTTCGCATCCATCGACAGCTGGAACGCTTCCTGCTCCACCTTCAAGAGGTGAGTGTACTCTGCAACGTTACGAAATACTTATAACAAACCAAGCATTAAGTAAACTGGTACTTCCGTGCTGACCTACTTCTGTGTCACCGGGCTGAGGATCGCTGGTATCGATAACGGTCAGACAAACAACACTTTCATCTAGATCACGGAAGAAAAGCTGAACGAATTGGGTTGAAATTTAGAGTACCTACCTAGGTTGGATAAGGTATGGGATAAGGTCTGGAATACCATAATATATAGACTACTTTTTATCGCGGGCAAATAACGGGAACGGGAACTACGCGGCTGAAACTGCATATTATAATGTCCATGCAAAAAAGAAGAGTGACTAAAATGATGATTCTTTCGAATAATGCTTACGCTTTGTTCATATAGGTACAGATAGCGCGCGAGTTGAATGCAGTCGGGGTCTGAGGTAAAGAGCGGGAGCATCTCCCCCCGCTATCCGCACGCCCCACCTCACGCGCCTGCAGTGTATAGTGCTGTCACTGTCGCGGTCACAGCACTCCGCATTCCTACGCTCTGCATTCAACTCGCGCGTTATCTATAAGTACATTGAATAAGTACGTCCTGCATCCAGATCATTGTTGGGATCGCTGGCTTCGACAGACACAGAGAAACACTTTATTATGCACACCAGAAAAGTTAAAAACTTGTAACTGGTACCAAAAATGGGGGCCTTATCATTAATAGCTATTTCTTCCATGCGAACACTAGTCGAAGCTACTACTAGCAAGAAAAACTTAAAGAAGAAACAAAGTGAGGATAGGGTGTGAAGAAATCAACAAGATGACAAAAATTACAAGTGTCGTATTTATACTATGTGAATATATTATACACATAAAATGGCTTAAGACTATCATCGACTGGGATTAGTGAATATAGAACAAGATAATTGAGTACCGACCAGTAATATGGTCCTTGAGTTTTGTATTGGACTGCTCCAGGCGCCTGGTATTGAGCTTGGCTGCGAGCTCCTCGGCGGCCGTGGTGGCCATCTGCCGCACCATCAGCTCGCGGAACTTCTGGAGAGCCAACAGGTACTCCAGGCTGGGGTTAGCTGTACACTGGGACCAAAACAACATTGATGACAAAAGTAAGGATTAAGGGTTTCATGGTGGCGCTTAAAAACGTCCTCATCAAAAGGATGTTGAAACGGCAGGTGTAGCACTCTTTTACGACAGTCGTTGTTGGACAGCGCTGATTAGAACCCATTGCGTACTCCTCTGCATAGCTGGGCACCGTTAATCAAATAGTTAACTTCGTTAATCGTTAATCCGTTACAAAAAAAGTTAACTTCGTTAAACGTTAAAGCGTTACATTTCGTAAGAATTAACGGAAGTTAACGTTAATCGTTAATCCGTTAATATGCATATTGGATATAGTTGCGTTAGTGAACTTATAAAACCTGTTGGTTTAGGTTCTGGAAGTTAACAGGTTAGGAAAAAACCAAATACTTGTAGAGTTTAATTTTATTATTGAAGTGAAAACTTCTGTAGGCGCGCCGAGACAGATTTTTCGTGGGCTGTGAATTGAATTCTGTCGTCACGCTCGGGTATGATAAGAAATCTTCGGGTAAACTCGGGACAATGGCTATTGGCCATCTATAAATGCGTCAGCCAATGGGAAGTGCTGAAAGGGCGTGGCCTGGCCATCATGGCATGGCCATCTAGAAATGCATTAGCCAATAGAAAATGCTGCTGCTTTTGATGACATGATGACCAGGCCATGCTCTCCGGTTACACCCGTGTAGTTTCCAAGGTAAGCTATCAGGCGAGGCTCGCTTTGGTGTTAAAATGTCTTTACCCGTGGATAGCAGACGTTCAAATGTATAGTTTGAGGGCTGTTTTCCAAATTTCATCCCAATCCTTTCCCGTTCCCAGACGTTCTGACGTGATGAAACAACAAACATTAAAACATCCAAAAATTGCCATTTATAATATTAGTAAGATGTAAAACACTGGAATTTTCATTGTATACCTCCATTTCTTCATTCTTATACATTGATTTGTCATTTATTTAAATTTGTCATTTAATTGGTTAGTTGAAATGAACTACCACCGATTTTATTAAAAGAAAGTTACAATACAGATAATCGATCGAATAAGTATTGAATTTATCGGGGAGTTCCCCACTAGCTATGGATTACTATAATCTACTTGGTTTACTAGGGATGTGTAAAATATTCAATTAAATTGTAAACGTCAGTCAAATTCGAGTATGTATATGCTCAAATTTTCAGCCAAAAAGAACTCGAGATTATCGGAAATATGACTTATGATAACAAAATTATATTTGTTTTCATATAACGTCAACCGATCATGTCACAGGCTAAAATGACGCCTCAATCCTGCCAAAATTGCAGGAACTCGCCACATATAGTCACACTGCACCCAGCACTTTTCGTTTCATACTTGTCTGAACCTGTTTTTTGCGCCGCGCCGAGGTGCCGTGCGGTAAATAGTAAGCATTGGATTAACGATTAACGGACTTCTACATAATTAACGGAAGTTAACATGTCCGTTAACAGTTTTAAAAGTTAATCCGTTAATCAAAATGCTAACTTCGTTAATTAACGATTAACGGATTAACGAGTTAATGCCCAGCTATGCTCCTCTGTAATGTGGATATAATCGTGAAGTAACTACTTCAGAAAAGCGAAAAAGTGACGATCTATCATAATATTATCTATCATTCCACCAAACTTCTTCTACTCTAAAAAAGCTATCCATAAACAATTCCGAATAAAACAAAATAAAACCGATTAATTCTAAAATGATCTTGTTGTTAGACTGGTCCTTAGATGTCTAAGCTCGTCAATAAGTTAAGCTTTACTGTCAGGAAATAGAGCTGTATTTGAAACTTTGAGATCATAATTAATATAAAAGATTGTAAGTACCAACGTATATATGAAATAGGGATTAGGGACACTTTATTTGTAATTTTTGTTTGAGACGTTGTGTTGTGTTTAAGTGATTTACATCGATTTATATCGATGGTGATATAACGTTATTGTACATAAGTATGAAACCTACAGATGGCCATCAGGCACAGAAAAGCGGCCGTTGTGGAGGCTCTGGGCCGGGAGGAGGCGATAGTGATCGGCTAACAGACGAGCACTAGAATTAGGTTTAAAATGTTCCCAACTCCCCCATATTTTCCTCTTTTTCTTCTAATCCAAGAAATTTGTAAGAAAAGTGTTAAAATGACAAAGATCACGAACCCCAGAGTCTGTGGAGTGGCTAATTTAAATAAATAAATAAAAAAGTATGAAACAATATGAAACTTGACCGTAGATTGACTCTAATTTTGTGATAAGTACAAATAGGTTATAATGCGTATATAGGTTGGAATGCGTGGCCTGAGTAGGTTTTACCCGACGGTTACAAACTTGTGTGGTATCTTCAAATCGAGAGTGAATCGGTTTCTTCTACGTAGGCACGCTACATCGTCCCTTAATATCATTATAAGCAAGAAACATTTTAAGCTATTGTGGTTATTCACTTCACTACTATGTATTATTCATTACCGTGTATTTGTCTTGGTTATAGTACCTACCTATGGTGGAGTGAGTTCCCGATATTTCGATATAGTTTTATGCACTATGGTCGCAGGTCAGTTACGGATTACTATACGGATAAGGTTTATTCATGAACATGATGCATGAAACTGCATCAAAATATGGAGGTCGCGTACGTACGTCGCGACGTAATTGTATTCCAGTCATTTAAGCTTAAATTAGGTAAGAATCTCGGAATTCGAGATACCCAGCTGTAAGTCTGTAAATACTTGTATATTGACACCCTAAAATTTGTCTCAAAACCTACATATGGTAGGGTGTGAGCAACTATTAAATTTCAAGGTCAAAGGTCACAAAAATCGGTTTTTTGCGCTTTCTATGGAAATATCTCATTTCCTATGGGTTTTTTGCTATTTGTATTTATTATCAATATTGTAGAATACAAAATTCTCTAAAATTTTTGTTTGAAGAATTTTTTTATACGGTGAACCGTTTTCGAGATAGAGGGCGGAGAGCGCCCAGTCACCGCATCACTTCAGGTCAACCGGTGCCTCCGGTCGATAACGAGAGATATACAGTTTTCTCAAGTTCTTCCATGATTTCGGGGTCAAAGGTTCCATATTCGTTAATGTCCCTCTGATATGGTAGAGCACTGAGGCAAGCTTGCCTATTACATTGCCCACAAGCTAAAGAGCATTGCCAGCCCGCATCCGCATCGCGAACCACAACCACTCTTGCAGTTGCAAAAAATTTGGATGAACTAGCTGCACTAGCAGCATTGGAGGAAGAAAATTGTTCGGCCCAGAGATTATTAGAGAGTGGAACTCAAACCTTATTAGCAGTCTATCATGCTACAAAATCTGTGAAAAGTCTCGATCATCTTCGTTACATGCATTACTTCAAGTCTATAAAACTTAATAAACCTGCTGCCTGACTTAATGACCTAATAAATAAACTTAATAAACTGAATAAACAGCTGTCAAATATTCCACCAACAGTGCAGCTGCTCACCAACATTTCAAACGTGTATATTATCAAGTGCGTACTGTGACCGCGAGCTCTCCACCCTCTATCTCGAAAACGGTTCACCGTATAAAAAAGTTTATAAAGCAAAATATGTAGGGAATTTTGTATTCTACAATATTGATCATACATACAAAAAACCCATAGGAAATGAAATATTTACAACAAAAGCGCAAAAAACCGATTTTCGTAAACTTTGACATTGAAATTTAATAGTTGCTCACACCCTATCATATGTAGGTTTTGAGACAACTTTTAGGGTGTCAATATACAAGTATTTACAGACTTACAGCTGGGTATCTCGAATTCCGAGGTGAACTTACTAAAATGACTGGACTATTGAGCAACAGACATCCAAACATTCAAACTTTTGCATTTATAATATTAGTAGGAAGTAGGATATGCGACAACATGATAGGTTCCACCACTTTCAATATTGTTACACAGGCTAGTTTAGTTTAGGCGAGCAAGCCGACATTTTTTATCGGTCTGCAGTTGCCGCCATTTTGCCCGATGTTAAGCGACGATGCGATCTACAATATCATAGGCACTTACATTGTTATCTGCTTGATATTCTGCTTCCATCTGCAACACAATGAAACTTTAGTAAGTACAGAAACTGATTTGTACAGCTGAAGGCATATTTTAAGCTGTGGCGGTCTAGAACCCGTAGTGGCCAAGAGGCCGTACGTAGTACGTTCGATTTCACAAGCGTGAGATTGTACCTACATTCGAAACTTCCGCTTGAACAACAGACATCATAATGAAATGGACAAGTTCCAAAGCTGTACTCGGCCAGCGTGGGGGATTGTAGCATTGACGGGACTCGCAAGGGATTGCGAGATAATGCTCAGAGTCCTAAAAGTGTTCGCACTTTTATATTTATCATAAAGGGGATGCGTACGCTGAACGCTTATTCGGTAAGAGGGATTACCGCTTGGGATTTCAGAGGTGTAGAATTAACTAAAATCCTTACCTGTTTGACCATCTCTAAGACAGTCGGCCGTAGAGAAGGATAACTGTTCATAATGTAGAGAAGATGGCCCAGCTCTGGATTGAGACGATTTTTCAACGACAAATCTCCCTGAAGCAAATACAATGTTCTTGAAAACTGTAAAAATCCTTGGAAACATGACATGTTTTTCAATTTATAAAAATCAACGCGAACTAAGTTTATGAAAAATGCCAGTTTGATAAAAAAAAACTACACCAGTTTATTCTAGATTGTTTTGTACTAGGCATGCAAGTTGGTTTCCATCAGGCATATTTATGTCTTGCACTATTTATGTCTTAGTGGCACTCTATGTAATACTAAAAATCGCATTAATAATATTAGAAGGATACATACCAATTTGATGTCTTCCATGGCATCCACATTCAATAGACTGACAGACATGACCGGGTTTTCATACTGCTCGAAAATGAACAGCAAATCATCCATGTGTTGGGGAGTGAGAGCCGCGTGCAATGTCTTGTATTCTGCCACTAGTTTGGGCAGACAAATCGCCAGCATCGTTTTGAAGACAGCTTCGTCTAAGATTTTGGTGATACGCTCTGCTTGGATGTGGCATTCTAGGTCGATTGGCGAAGCGGCTAAAATTTGTGGAATGAAAACACCAATCTTATATACATAATTAATAGTTTACCTACTTTTGCAAATCTTGAAGTGAAATGATAAAAACATTTAAAAACCTTAAGCACTGCAAAGCAACGTAGTTAAGTGGATAAAAAAATGTGAATTAAGTGTATTAACGATTTAATTTATTTAAGATCTTGTTTAAGATTATAAAACTTTTTAAAAGTTTAGTTCTTATTAAATTATTCTCAACTAAAAACAAGACCTTTTAATTTTGAAATAAAATAAATTGGTGAAACCGTGGAGATGCTCGTGAAGGTTTAGTGGTTAGAGGCACCAGTTTGGTGTCGAGCCCGATTTACCCCGCCGTGCAGGGATACGGGATACGGCAGAGTATGTCGAACATGCGTAAACGCATTTCCCCACGAAAAACATCATAAAAGTAAATTATAATACAATTAGGTAAATTGTAACTCAATGATCATAAAATTCTTCTGTGAACGGCTCTACTCTACATTCTCTTTTTGTCACAAATTTACATAGAAATATATAGAACTTTGCTACTTGTACAAAAGGCTCTTACCATTATCTTTAGTAAGGTCTACTTCCTTAACCTCCGTACTCAGGCCTGATCTGCTGCTACCAGTCCTGGAGCTCTCAGAGACGCCAGACGGAGACCGCGTCTGGAGGGTGCCAGACGACTGAGAGGGATCCATCCCAACAAACTTACACTTTTCCTTTTCCAACAGTATATCACAAAAAAATTTAATATAAAAATGGTAAAAATTAAATCTTACAAAACCATTGAACTTGGCATGCTGTCAAAATGAACGATAGCCGCTGCCATGGTAACGTTACTTTTTTAACGAACGATTGGTTCATAGGATAAAACATAATTTTAAGGGCAATTTATGGAGAGGGGAGTACACAACATGTATTGTATTGATTTCACTTGTTGCACGATTTGTGGGTAGAACGGCTTGAATCAGATTGTTAAGTATTTTATGTTCCACAATACTTATTGGTAAATCCTACTACGCACAGAAACACAGACACATCGATATAAACCATTAGATATGCCCTGAGCACCTTTAAATTGGTAATATGCTGCGTCTGTGTGTGTAGGGTACGTAGAGCACTTGTTCTTGCTTACTTACTAGATTGGTGGTGTGTTAACCACACCCCATCAATCTACTTGACTTATAGAATTTTAGCAGCGAGGTATGCTGTGGTTCTGCTTATTTTGGTTGTTGACAACGAATAGTGAAAGGTAAATACGTCCGGCATTCACCGCTTTCTGCAACTGACTAGAATGGAAAGAGTGAGGTCACTCTTCCCAACGACGACATAATTCCGTGCGCCTGAAGTTTCGGAGGGCACATCTGTTGGTTCATATCAATGTTACAGGCAGCCTAAAGTGCAGTTGGAAGTTGGAATAGAGTTACATTATAACGATATTTTGTGTAGTATACTAGTATAAGCATACAAACCACTTTTTATCGCGTGAAAATTACGAAAACGGGAACTACGCGGGGCGCTGCTAGTCATAATATATAGCTAAGTATAATGAAGATAATATTGTTATCTCGTCTGTCTATCGGTCATAGGTTCAAGTCCCACCTGCACCTTTTGAGTATTTTTCGGAGTGCAGATGTACAAGTTGTCACCCGTGGCTTTAACGGTGACTAAAAACATCGTGACGAAACCAGCGTGTTTCAAAAGGCGAAACGTTTGTAGTTTGTTTGTTCGAAAGATGCCTTTCGAGATTAAATAGGATGATATTATGGTTATCTTAGTTAAATATTTCAATTCTTAAGTTATTACAATACAATACACAAATTATAGGTAAAAATCGTCACTGGCAGCAAAGCAGGATCTACCAGCACCGGCGCCTGCAGTTTGAACTGCAAAGTGGGGAATCTTTTGTAGAATATCAACTCAACCTCTAGCTGTGTAATAGTTTGTCATTTATATCATCGATTTATATAAGAAGATGTGCCCTGAGCACCTTGAAATTGTTAACAAACTGCGTCTCTGTGTATAGCGTGACTGGTTTACAACTACCAATCTACTTGACCCCTAGAATCGCTAGCGGCGAGGTATGTTGCTGTTCTACTCATTTTGGTTTGTTGGTTGTTGACAACGAATAGCGATAGGTATGGGTAAACGTCCGGCGTTCACCGCTTCCTACAATTGACTAAAACGGAAAAAGTGTGTTCACTCTTACCCTACGATAACATAGTTCTATATCGATGATGTATATCCTTTCGTGAAATAGGTTATAGAACCAACAAAAGAAATTTTAAACCCCTTGGTAACTACAATAACTAACAAATTAGGTACTTTAGTTAAAGGATACGCGAATGTTATTTGTCCCGTGCTCTAGTTTAATTCCTAAAGCTGCCTATACACACTGGGCCAGTGCAGGCCAACGCCAGTGTGTGGAGGGTCGTTTTGTGATTACTCGCGTCGCTCGCCTAGCTGGCCGAGTGACGGCAAGTGGCCAGTCAGTTTTGTCTCGACTCGTATCTCGTGCTCGTGACCGGTGTCGGTTTTTGTGCACAAAACAAAGGCGCTCGGCGAGTAGCATCCTGTTCTCCTATTGGCCTTTCTCGCTTTTGCCTGCGCTGGGCCAGTGTGTGGATGCTACGTTTGGTCTCGTGCCGTTTTGTCGGCGCTCGCGTTGGCCTGCGCTGGGCCAGTGTGTGGATGCTACGTTTTGTCTCGTGCCGTTTTGTCGACACTCGCGGTGGCCTCCACTGGGCCAGTGTGTATAGGGTACATAACAAACATTGACTAGACAAACATTTATTGTGATGAATACCTACGGGTATTTGTTCGTATCTGGATGAGGGTAGGTATCTATGTCACAAGCAAGTTTTCATAAAATTAGATATCAGCTATCTTGCTGTCAAAGAACAAGCTTTGCTTAGTTTAGACCTAGATGGCTGGACCTACTTAGAAAAGGTATGAAAATAATATCGACAGATACTTATTTCTTAAAGTAAAACTAGCAAAGCCCCGCGGTCACCCACGTAGTTTCGATCTCTTTATTTTCCGGGGATAAAAATGAACTCGGGTAATATTTTAGATTATTGTATATATATAACCTTCAGTAGTTTTTGCATAACACAATAACAAAGATCCATACATACACAACTTTCGTATTTATAATATTAGTAAGGAAGTGTATTTCTGAGACAAAAATATGTATATTTGACGCTATGATTGCAGTCGATGTGTCGTGCCTACAACAATTGATTAGTTGCTGCATGTAATAATATCACCCTAACCTGTTGCCTTGTGACAGAAAGTTTGTTCAATAATCTATTTCACGCATGGATAGGTTTAGTTACTACGTGACTTATTAGTTATCAGTTAACGAACACTGCTCCCGTGGTATCTTTGTGCGCTAAAATTAATATTTTGGTTTTTAGGTGTCAGGTAAGTAATATTTTACTAATTGTTTTTTGTAGTTTTGTAATTCAACTTTCTGAATATTAATTATTTATCTGAGTATGTATGTATACAATATAGAATTTAGTTTATCGAGTTCAACGGAGGTGACTTGTAGGTAGTAATTGTATTTTATGATTTTTCATCTCTAATAAATCATAGTTCTAATAAATTAAAATAAATGTAAATTTGTGGACTATCAATGTCACACTACACTATCTAGCCAGCTAGCCACCTTGGATATCTTGTATTATGAGAGCCAGATTGCTGAAATATAATGTACTAGTAGCGCCCCGTGGTGACGGGATTTCCCTTATGATGATGATGGGATGAAAAATGCTATGACTGTGTTATTCCAGATATCTATTTATGTACTTAATTTTATCCACATCCCTTCCCAAGTTTTTTCATTCATAATTTTAGTAGGGCAGGAAAAAAGTAGAAAGTTCTTAATCCGGTTGTACCTACTTTTTAAATTTAAGTACAAGTAAGTATATTAAATGTATATTATAATATACCTATTACATAAGCTATCTGATTCCCATAGTACAAACTCCAGATAATGCTAGCGGACCCGACAAAAGTCGTATACACACGTAACAGCAAAATAAAAAGAAAAATAAGCATCTAATTGTTAATTCAAACTATTCTCGTATCCACTAGAAGACGCACAAAAAAATGGCAGGCAACCGATATAAGTGAAAACTCAGAATTCAGCTTACTTTGGAAACTACGCGGGTGAAAACGGAGGGCGCGGCCATGAGCATTGCCAATGCCCATGGTCCCGAGTTTACCCAAAGATTTCTCATCATTCCCGAGCGTGACGCTAGAATTACTGTACACAGCGCACGAAAAATCCGTCTGTGGCGCGCCAAAAGAAGTTTTCACTTCAAATATCATCAAAATCTGTCCAGCCGTTTAGGAGTAAAATTACAAACAAATGCACAAAAGATGTATGTACCTTGTGTATATCTGTAATATTAAAGATATCGTTCTAGTTTTCCAGCAGTAGCGCAAGATGGGTAAGAAAGGCAAAGTGAACAAGTTGGCGCGCATGTCGGACGAGGAGCGCGCGCGATACCTGCAGCACCGGGCCGACATGGAGGAGGAGGCGCGCCGGAGGAAGCTGGAACTAGTCGCCAGGTTCATCAAGGTAAAGGCTGGAAACAGAAACATGCCAGTCAAACAGTTTACACATACTACGTATAGAGAGCAAACGCTTTACACCGAAATCACGGGTCTGTCTTGTCGCTCTTGTGGAAGTGTCATACTTTTGTCGCGGCACATCACTATGTCCATACCATAGCTAACATACACGTCATCTGCTTACGACTGGTACAAAGGAACCGTGCGGAAAAACCTGATCTATTTACTAATTCATTATCTAAGGTGCCAGTATAACCCAAATCACCTTTGAGCATCTTTCCAATCGCAAATGTAGAAGTTGATAGGACTCTTTACAGAGTCCGCCTGGGAAAGCACCACACCTTTGCCAGCTCTACCGCCAACCAGTCACGTGCAACATTACTGTGTTATGGTTTGAAGGGCAATGTTTCCAGTGAAATTATAGGGCATAGAGATGAAACATCTTATATATCTAGATGACGAGCGCAGTGCAGTGTGCTGTGTGTCACTGTGCTGTTATGGGTAGGCATATCGCGTACCATCAGGCACATGTGCCTGATGGTACGTCTGCTCGTCACTCTATACTACACAAAGAAAAGCATCTCGTCATCACTGGCTTTAACGCTGACCAAAAATATCGTGTGTAAACCGATTTCAAGAAAGGCGTCTTTCAAGGACAGGAGTCATCCACCAACACGCACTTGACCAGCTTGGTGGGTGGCCTTGACTCTCTCTTTAGCAGAAAAAGGCCTGAGCCTTAGCACCTATGTTCCCATTAGGTGGGCTACTCATGACAACATCGTTGCCTAGGCACTAGGCACTAGGGTTATTTAGGTGTAGCGAATGTATCTACTTAGATAAAATTTTGAAGTGCACGTTTTTGTTATTATACATCGATAGCTCTATAAAAAATAGTAAACGATTACTTAGTAACGTTGTGCTAATGAGAATGTGAAACAAAATCCTCTACTTTATTTCAGAACAAGTTAGACAAAGAAGAAGCGTACAGTCGCATGAATACAGCGAAAATTAACCAAGAATGGCGCTACATACTCCGCAAAATCAAATGCCGGCAGATGTCTCAGGATATACAGGTAAAATTATGTCATCTGTAAATCTGCCCACGACTTCGTTAACGTACTATCACAGTCTATTAAATCATACAGTCGTTCGACGAAGCCGTTTAGACGGGGCAATCGTGCGGGTGTGCGGGGTGAGACGCGGGAAGCGCGCTCCTGCATTGCCTACATTTAAATGTTAGTATTGCAGGAGCGTGGCTCAGGGCTGACGTCTTCCGTGTGCTTTCATTTTATTATGGTGCCACGTTTTTAAAATTGCGACAACCCTGCCCGTGTCTAGACATTATCGGCGTTTCTCCCAAGATCAAAGGCGATGAACTACTGGTAGTATTTCTTTATACTGTGGTACTATATAGAACATGGTTATTCCCTAAAAGCAAAATTGCTAGCTTATCGGTTTTTTATCGGATACACTTCGGAGAGTGTGCAACTGATCTGCATGATCTAATACCACCTTGCCCTTTCTTCTATCAGAATTCTCGTATCTAAAAAAAGCGACATCATTTCATGGTTGATGTTCCAAAAACACGAATGAAGAGATTTGACTCCACGTTTGTGATAAGAACGTCTAGGTTGTGGAATGCGTTGCCTGACTGGGTTTTTCCCGATAGTTACAATCTTGGTGTCTTCAAATCGAGAGTGAATCGGTTTCTTTTAGGTAAGCACGTTCCATCGTAGATCGCATCGTCGTTTAACATCAGGCGAGATGGTGGTCAAGTGAGAACTTATATAGTTAAAAAAAAAAATGTGTTATTCCGTAGTCTATTTGAGTTCCAAATTTCAACTTCTTACGTTATGGTTGAGGAACAAAACTCAAACATGCAAACTTTCGTAACTATTCTTCGTTTCTGAAATACTTTGTTTTAGGATATTTGTATGCCTACCACATCAGGCAAAACATGACAAGCTACTTTGAAATTTTGTGACCTACATATTATATGTACATACATATATCATGCATTATGTGCGTTTGTAGTTTACTCATGTTTTGAACAAATAAATTATCTTTTATCTTTTTAGGGCATGTTAAACTCTTTCAACTACACTGTGGAGCGGAAGAACCGGCTGCTGAAGGCGCTGGTGACAGCTCTGGAGGACTCCGATGAGCAGCATCGCAGGGCATTCCACGCTCACACGGAGACTGTTACTTACTTCCTAAGTTAGTATTCGTTTTATGCCGTTTTTTTATTTATTTACGTGTACTAGCAGCTTCGGTTCACGTAATTTCCGTTAACGTAATTTTTCACGATAAAAAGTATATGCCTAAAAGTATAGCCCATGCAATCCATTCTTTGGTCAATGGAACAAGTTCTATTCTAGCCACTAACCACTTATTAAACTAACATTTAAAATATTTGTTCAGATGTCGGCACTCAAAGTTTGGACAAACTGCAAGCTGAGTACGACCTCCAAAAGAACACTCTCTTAGAAACCTGGGATAAAGAAGAGATGGACATAACGGACAACGCAGAGAGATCAGAGCTGAAACTGAAGCTCGTCACTTACATACAAGATCGGAATTTCCAAATATTTAAGAAGGAAAAAGAGCTTGAAAGAGCTACTGCTAAAAATGATGCGAGACTTGAGGTAAAGAACGAAACTATCATACATCTTTTGGTCTAGTCAGTCAATTTTTCTTTTCTATAAATTATTTTACAAAATACCCAAGTTCACTTATTAGGCGAGTACATTGCACTATCAGCACCTCCCAGTTTTAGCCGCGTAGTTCCCGGTCCCGTAATTATCTCAGGATATTATCTATGGGTTATTTGAGTTATTTCTATCATGTATATATGTTGTGCCTATTATCTACGTTCCCAAATTTCAGACAAATTCGTTCAGTTTTCACAATGTGACTGAACATCAAACATCTAATCTTTCGCATTTATGATATCAGTAGGATATAGGGCTAAGCAATACATCTGCACGTAATCAGTGGAGGTACTCGACTTAGCATTATAAATAACTATTACTTTTATGCTCAACGAAGCAGAGAAAGGAGGAAGCTGGCATATGAGGACAGAGGAGCTGTGGAATCAGGTAGAACAGCCTTCCTTAAATAATTATGATGATGGAATAAAACTTGTAATCCGCAAAAAAATACAAGTTTTTTTCGCGCCTTCTAAATTAGTCTCTGAGTAGAAAGCGTAACCTTGTGAGCATATTTGTATATTTTTAGAGTCAGACTCAGAGCAAAGAAATGTAAATACTTAGGGTCCTGCTCCTTCTATGCTGGCAAGCTGGCGCAAACTTCAGTAGGCAAGTAGAGGCAAACTAGATCTCTTCATAAAAAAAAAAGTAAAAACTAAAGTTCACTTAAATTTTTGAAGGGAAGCCCTTGATAATATAACTACTCTAAGCTAGGTATTATAAGTTTTCAATAATCAGAATTATGAAGACTCTATTACGTTCATAATAATCTCGAGAACATCTATCGCGTGGTTGTCATTTGTTAATAATTTACTTTATTTAACCTTAATAAAAACGTAGATATGAAAATCGTTACACGACACGAATGTATGAAATCGTACTTCTAAACATCAAATTCCTTATTCAAAACCGTAAATCATCCTTCCAATCGTCGCAGTTCGCTCGACCCTTTTCCGACAAGCACATTAGGAGGTTCTTCGAAAACTCGCATTTGTCTTCTGTATTCTCTGTAAATATCAAATTAAATTTATTGGAAGTGTTTACGATGCTGTTATACATTGATTTCACTTTGGTTATTATGGCAGACTTGCTACAAGTATTAATACTTTTTCATGTATCATTATTTTGTTTGTGTTATTGGAAAGATAAATGATTATGCATTGATAAAATAATAGTTATAAGCTTTCATGCAAATATTTGCGGGGATTTTGTACATAATGTTAAACCAAACTGGCAATATATAAACCAGTTAGCTGATGAAAACTAATATGATGATAATTATGTACTTATCATACATAGAAACACCCAAGCAAGTACATAATAAACAAAGATTTGCATTCACCACACATAGATTTGTTCTAGATGGGAGTCAAAATAGAATCAACAGCTCTATGGGGAAGATTTACCTAATGCTTAGTCAGTCACAGGGCCATGCAACTGTGAAAATGGGAATCATTATTTTTATTCGAAGACATCGTTTAGTACAGTTATTTATTTTATTAGTTTTGGACACATACGTACAAACGTATTTAAGTACAAATTTTTCACTCAGCACATTTATTATAGTTTATACTTTACCATTTTCTAACATCTGAAAACATTCATCTATGGACTCTTGAAGAAAATCTTTCAAGTCTTCGTTAGTAACGTCTTTGGTCAAAGTGTGTGTTACCAGGTATCTATCTGGAACGCCATCTTCTGCTGTCTGTAAAATAAATTCGTTATCTAAACATAAATATTTTCATTATGCTCAAAATCTGAAATCTATTCATTCCACTTACCATTTCCAATTCCTCTAAAAAGCAATGCAGTGCACAAGATTTCTTGACGTCATCTTTACTGGTATTATTTTCTTTTCCACTTCTCTCATCACTTTGATAAGAATCATCATAATTTGATTTTTTCTTAGAATTCGGGTTGAACTGACTTCTCTGTCCAGAGTTCTCTGTTTTTTTCTCTCGTTTGTAACGTCTTGAAGATTGCGTAGACGACTGGTACCCGTACTGGTTAGACATTTCCTAAAAATATTCAAAAAATGTTATGGTGTTAAAATAAAATGGTGTTAAAATGTCTAATATATTACAAGTTTCAATAAATAGGCTACTTACTCTTCCATAATCATCATGTTGAAAATCATTTCTGCCATTAGAAACATGTTCATGTTCTCTGCCCCTGCTATGAGCATTATCATGGTTTGACATCGAATCATCTCTATCATGCCCGTATCTGCTGTTTCTATTGTTACCGTCCATTCTATCGTAGTTATCCATTCTAGTGTTCATACCATCGTAACTTCCAGAGTTTTCTCCATAGCTACCAGCGTTGCTATCACGTTCATCGTAACTCCCCATCCTGCCATCCATACTTCCCCGTCTATCACTTCTACTACCCGATCTCTCTTCTCTACTTCTCCCCCTGTCATTTGATTGATCTCTGTCCCAATCGTTTCTTTGATTGTGGCGTCCTTGGTCCTTCCAATCTTGATCATCTTGATCGTGATTGCTAGAATTCTTGCCGTCTTGCAGCTTCAGACATTTGTTGTAGATTTTTTTGAGGTCAGATTCTTTTGGGCCCCCTTCAGATTTACAGTTTAAAGCCTGACGAGTAACAAATGTGTAAAGTTTTAATGTGAACATTAGTAATAAAGAAAACCAAAATTTACGTTTTAAAAAAAAAACTTTTACTCTAAAGAAGACTCGCAAAATTTTAACAAAACTTTTTTGCTCTGGATCTATGATGAACCGCACCGGGATAGCTGAGAGTAGAAAATAGTTTATATTCCTATTCCTATAGACTTGTTTACTCAATTAAAAAAAAAATAGAATAGAGTGACGGACCGACCAGGACACGTGCATGTTGCACGTGAGTCCAAATCATTACCTAGCACTGCACTGCGCTCGTCACCCAAGAATATAAGCATGATTTATTTCTAAGTCCTGTAATTTATCTAGAAATATTGTCATTCAAGCCGAAAGACAGTCCATTAACAAATTACTGCTTGGCAAAGGTGAAGTACCTCCTACACACCTAAGGTGGTAAAGTAGGTGTACCTACCTACTTCCCCAGGAAAACTCTGCAAAGAGTCCTAGCACTACCAAAACAAAATAATTTGTTACTAACCTCTGTGTCGAAATATAGGAGACATAATAAAAAACCGTAATATTTGCCGCACCACATATTCGCAGGCGATGTTTGGACGACAATGCGGCTGATGCGGCAGACGCGTCGTTTATAACGGAGCCCACGGTTCGGTTCCTCGGGACAGAGGAACACCGGTGACAGATTAAATGTTTGGTATTCAATAGGCCGCTTTTTGTTATGGTCAATTATTTTTGGACAGGTCATGGATTGACGTGAAATGGGTTACAGTACCATAGATAGATGGATCTTTATTTGAAAAATATTTAGGAAGTGAACAGATATGTTGCGACGTATGATATAACTATGATATTAAACGCGCATACCTAACCCTGTCCTGTAAAATAACCCACCATTTCGGTCTCATAAAAACATGAGTAACAAACTATTGCAACTCACACAACTCTTACAAGCTACAAGAATTCTCAACAAATCCATCGAGTTCCCCCCAAACATAGGTTCCTTCTAGATAGGTAAGTATACTTAATTTCATAAAATTTACTTTGATTTCTAAAGACAACTACATATGTGACATGTGGTCTTTAGTGACTGCTAAGAAGTTCCTAGGTATGGCACCCATCTAATATCTAAATCTGCGTTCAACATACACTCGCTTAAGTACAAACTTACCTACATGAAGTAAGCTTTACTACTTTACTCGTGAAAATAACATGACTGCGTGACCACAATGGTCATCAGCTCATCTGTCACGCTTGTCAAACCGAGAGCATACATCCTACAATAGACCAAAACAAGTACACGGTTGTCCGAAATCCTAAACAACAAATATCTGTGAATTCGTCTTGAAACATCAGAGATGTTTCCCTCACTGAGCTGTATATATAAATTTGTTGTAGTGGACTCGGTATATAGGTATAAAGGTACGTTTTCATCCTTGTCCAAGTGACAAGTACGTTCAGGACCCGTGGTCCACTGAGCCCTAATTACAGGAAGCCGTACCGCATCCAATTGGAAATGTGTTGATGAATAAATTGTATCTGGTTAATGACTGGATATTTCACAAATTTAGGTATAGAATCTACCCGTGTAGGTACAATAATTATTACTGAACCAATCTCTAGGACATCCGACAACTTTAGATTACAGTGACCCAAATATAGGTAGATGCGTAGTGCCCATCTAAATATCACTGTGGTTGTTGAAGAAAAATATTTTTGAAATTATTTGTCAGAGTCACACGATAATCGTTTTAAAAAACACTGTATATAGTTAGGTCACATAGCTCTAAAGTCATGATTTCCCATGAGCCCATAGTATATAATATCATTTCTGAGCTCTACAACCAGGTTATTTTATTTTATGCATTAAAATGCAATCCAATCAAGCGACGCGACGTGATGTGTAATCTGATGACAATGGATCACACCAATATAATAAAGTCGGAATGTATGGATTTGTAAGTTTCTAACTGTGTGTGTTTGTTCTCGCGTATCTCTGTAACGGATAAGCGGCTTTTGATTAAAATTGAATACCTACGTAGTAAGTCAACATCATCTAGATTAACCCATGGGCTATTTTTTATTCCGTAAAATGTAATGGTTGTTGAGCCGGGTGTATAGTTGCACCTGGTAGTCCCAGGTAGTCGACTATAATACTTATACATAACATCACCGCCACCTTCAATAGGGTACCGGACTGGGTCAAAAATACACCATCCTAATTAGTCCGTCAGCTAGATCATGGAAAAATATTGGACACGTATTTTTTGTTTTTTCATAATATTAAAAATCGTCAAAGATATAGGCCATCAAACTTCGAGAGAGGGGGGTCGCGACGTCACTCGTGATTAAAAATCGTACTCACAAGTGACGTCACACGAAACTTCGAATCGCTGTATCTTCGTCGATTTTTGTTTGTGAAACAAAAGAAAAAATACCTACGTGTACAATATTTTTTGGCAATATAACTAACGGGCTACTTAGTTTTTTTGAGGATTGTACCCTATACACCACTGTCAATATTAAGAGCACTCGCAGTGTGTTGCAATCTAATTAGTACTCTGACGAGGATGTAGGAAAAAGTTCAATGTTTGTTTTAAAATTATCAGCACGAGGAAGATATGCGCAGCCTGTGCCGGCCGAAGCAGCATGACATCGAGGGCTATTGGGCGCAGCTCCGGGAGGTGTTCTCGGGATACATGGAGCAGCACCAGCCCATCATGGGTCAATACCAGAGCCTGCAGGAGAAAGACAGCTTCTACCAACGGGACATCGCGAAGAACGACTTTCAGATACAACAAGCTACTGTAAGACATTTCTAATTTAAAGGTTTACCTACAAATGTGTAAAAAGAGAACCCGAAACCTCGTAAAGTACCTAGCTAATTTTACCATTAGGTACTTACAGTAATTTTTGGATGTTACTTTAGAGTTCAGAAAAAAACAGTTGTTCATCAGTTTTCCCGAGAGATTCTTTAAATGGAACAACAATTTTTCAATATTTTAGGGTTGGCAAATGTAAGCCACAGTAAAAATTTATCATAATGATAAGTTAAGCACGATCTTTTCGGCTTAGAAGCGGTGGTGTGCGTAACCTTGTTATAACATTGACGGGTGAAACTGTAAGGTACTTTACACCAAGTAATTTAAGATCAGGACGTCTACTCTGTTTCTACGAAAACGAAATTTTGAAAAAAAACTCGCGACTTTCCTGCTCTCGTTCTACTTTGTTTCGTCCGATACAACATTGTTTGACGTTTAAATGTTCTAAGCATACTTTAATTAGAGTAGACTTAGATAATTTAAACGGACAAAACGACGGATTGAAGTAGAATCGGAGTTGGAAAATCGCGAGTTTATTTCGAAATTACGTTTTCGTTGAATTAGAGTAGACTTCCAGGCCGTCTACTACTCTCGTAATTCGTAGAAAGAGAGTAGACGTCTAGTTCTTGTCGAAATTACCGTCTGAGGCAAGCGCATATCCAGGGGCTGTCATAACTCATGAGGGTCATGACAATGGAGCGAAAACTATATCTGCTGACTATCTTGGTCTGAGGTGCCCTTGTGCCTTGTGCTAGTCTTCGTGCGAATTATAGTAGGTACTCATTGAGTAGGTACGGTAAGTGAGTATGGTAGGAAGGTAGGTATGACTGTAATGATTTCAGGTAAGGTTTGTTCTGTATATATGTATACCTACATATATGAGTATGTGTAGTTATTTAATGAGATTAGTTTTGAAGGCCTTACGCCTCCTGCCCTAGCCCAAAGTTGCTTAGGACGTAGAAGCCAACCGACGACGACGAATAAGTCCCTTTATGAAATAAAAATTAAAAATTTGGTCTAAGTATAGATTCTCGTGACCACGGCGATTGTAACGCTGCCGAAACGTCGAGGTAATGAAACAATGAATTATTTCGTGATGAAGCCCCGTACAATATAAACATTATGGTCTAAGTATGTAGACTCGGAACGCGTATGAATGTATACGGGCACGCTACCTGTTTAAAAAGATCTTTGAAACGTGTCCTTTTTTATCCTTAGGCGAATGGTTTGTATAGGAACAAAAGAGAGGGATGCATCCTCTTTGTTTTGGTGTATAACAATGGTGGTATTTTGTTATTGTTTCTCAGTGAGGCCATTTTGAAAGTCGGCAGTTGTGTCGCAGCAAACTCAAGTGATTGTGCGTGTTTTAAAAATTGTTTAATTTGTCATATAAAAGGTAAGTGAAAGCTATTATCATTTTGATCACGGCATATATTATGTATGTAGACTTTTACATTGCAATAATAAAGCAGTGAATACGATATTGTTAGTTTTTCGTATAGTAATGCAGATGCGACGAAATTGTTTTATGTTCCCTATATTTCAACGGGTGTTTTCAAAGTCAAATTTCGTTAGTGTTTGATTTATGATTTAGGTACCTATGTACGAAAAAAAATTAAAATAACCGGATAATGTATTATTGACTATATTTCTTGTAAAAAAGTTTAAAAAACGCTAAAATACCATTTGATAAAAGCCAACGTGCAAATATCTGGTTTGTGTCCGCCATTTTGATTTGTTTGGCTGTAGTGCTGGTTAAATTTTACTATAGTGCATGGACGTATAAAAAAAGTCGGACGTAGTCTCGCTAAAATAAAAACTGTGTCCATCGAGTCCGCCACATAACATGCATGTGTGCGCTATCACATACAGGCTGACACGCGCAGATCAGTGCGCCATTACACGCGCTACTTGCTAACACGCACACATATACAATGTGTGCGTGTTAGCCTATCAGTGACAACCTGACAACGCACACGAGCAAATGTGGCTGACTCTAGTGACACAGTATTTGTTTTAGCGAGACTACGTCCGACTTTTTTATACGTCCATGCTATAGTGTCGATAACTTTTTGGAATAAATAAGTTTTAAATTATTTATGCCTTGTTAACGGAGTTAAAAGAAAATATTTGTGTTGAATTTGTGGGGATCTTTAACTAATTTTTATTTTTCGTGTTTTAGATGTGGAATCCCGCAAACCAAGAAGACCCACTGCAACTTCTCGATCTACTCAATGAAGAGTATTTACATTCCGATGACGACATCATTGAGGAAATCGAGGACGAGGGTGATGATTTGGCAACAAATTTGGAAAGCTTAAATGTGAGTAAATTTTTGAAACGACGTTCCTTATCGCGCGTTGTGAAAGGTAGCTAGACGGAAAAAAATCTCACGAAAAGTTGTAACGACACTTTTTACTAAAGTAGAAAACGATAACAAATTTCGCCACTGTAAGTAATTACTAAATAGTCGCTACTGAATTTAGTCGCTACTGAATTTAGTCACTACTGAATTTAGTTGCTACTGAATTTAGTCATTACTGAATTTAGTCGCTACTGAATTTAGTCACTACTGAATTTAGTTGCTACTGAATTTAGTCATTACTGAATTTAGTTGCTACTGAATTTAGTCATTACTGAATTTAGACGCTTCTGAATTTAGTCACTACTGAATTCAGTCGCTACTGTATTTATTCGTTACTGAATTTAGCCCACTGTATTTAGTCACTACTGAATTTAGTCGCTACTGAATTTAGTCGTTACTGAATTTAGCCGACTGAATTTAGTCACTGCTGAATTTTGTCGCTACTGAATTTAGCCAACTGAATTTAGCTGCAACTGAATTTAGTCGCTACTGAATTTAGTCACTACTGAATTTAGTCGCTACTGAATTTAGTCGCTACTGAATTTAGTCGCTACTGAATTTATCTGCAACTGAATTTAGTCACTACTGAATTTAGCCACAACTGAATTTAGTCGCTACTGAATACTGAAACTTGAATCGCTTGGGGTGTAAGGGGGAAGCACTAAACATCTAGCTTCTCCAAATGTCAACCTCTCCTGCGCGTGGTACACCCTGCTGCCAACTAACGAGGCTCTGACGACCGAACCAATGGCGGTATAACCATTTAAAAGCCAGTCCTAAATTGACCAGACCGGTGACGGGCAGCGGCGTCATCGGTGCAAAGGGCTGGCTCCGCGGTCACCAACCCGCCTGCCAAGCGTGGTGACTATGGCAAATACCCCCCCCTATGAAGAACACAATAAAGAAACGGCCTCTAGTCCCCGGCGGCTCCGCTATTCCAGGCGCTGGTGGCAGCCTTGGTTCCGGTGGAGCATGGGGTGCGAAGAATCCCCGGCAGACGCCCCGCCACCAAACCCAACGACTCGACCTGGCAACGTTTAACGCACGGACTCTGAGGGCTGACGAAAAGATTGTGGAGCTGAAAGAAGAAGTGGACAAGTTGCGCTGGGATATCATAGGGTTATCCGAAGTCCGTAGACAGGGCGAGGACAGGATAAACCTCGAATCCGGCAACTTGTTCTACTACCGGGAGGGAGATCAACAATCCCAAGGGGGTGTCGGGTTTATAGTCCGCAAGTCTCTCGTCAACAACGTGATAATGATCGAGAGTGTGTCGAGCAGGGTCGTGTACCTTGTACTTAAAATTACCGACCGGTATTCATTGAAGGTCATACAAGTATACGCACCGACCTCGACACATCCCGACGAAGAGGTTGAGACCATGTATGAGGACATCTCCAAAGCCATACATGTCTCGCCAACACATTTCACAGTTGTGATGGGAGACTTCAACGCGAAACTGGGCAAACGTAGCGGTGAGTTGAGAGTGGGACAATTCGGATATGGGCAGCGGAACCCAAGAGGGCAACGTCTAGCTGATTTCTTGGAAAGGGAGAGCCTCTTTATGATGAACTCCTTTTTCAAGAAACAGCCACAACGAAAATGGACATGGATTAGCCCAGATGGTTCCACAAAAAATGAGATCGACTTCATTATGACGACTAAACGGCAAATATTCAGCGATGTCTCTGTGATCAGTAGGGTTAAGACCGGCAGCGATCACCGTATTGTAAGAGGCACGCTGAATCTAAACATTAAGTTCGAAATATCACGTCTAATGAAGTCCACGCTCCGACCAAATTATGCTCAAATCAAAGATCCCGATAACTTTCAACTCGAACTTCAAAATCGCTTCGAAGCCTTAGATGAATGCGTAACGGCGGACGAAATAAACGACAGGCTGGTGGAAACTGTTCAAGCAGTTGGCAGGAAATTTTATAAGAGCCGACGCCAAAATAGAACCCAAAAGCTCTCCGATCATACTCTAAATCTCATGGCAGTTAGGCGAGATATGCGGTTGCAGTCTTCGGTCGACATGACGGTATACAGACGGCTCAATAGACGGATCTCTACTTGTGTGCGACGCGACATACGTTGCTTCAATACTTCGTGTATTGAAGAAGCGATCAAGCGGAACCAAGGCTCGAAAGTGTTCGCAAGAAATCTGTCTCTTGGGCAAAGTCAGCTGGCCAAACTGAAGACCGATAGCGGTAACGTAGTCTCGTCGAAGCCCGAGATTTTGGAGGAGATTGAGAAGTTCTATGAACAGTTATACACCTCTACACAAGCACAACCTGTCGTTAGCAAGGCAAAAGACCCCAGAGCCAAGCTGACCCGGCACTCTACCGAAGATATCCCGGAAGTCAGCCTGTATGAGATTAAGATGGCTCTCAAACAACTTAAAAACAACAAAGCACCTGGCGATGACGGAATTACGACTGAGCTTCTGAGAGCGGGTGGAAAACCGGTACTTAAAGTCCTCCAGAAGCTTTTCGACTCCGTCATACTTGACGGTAATACGCCAGAAGCGTGGAGCAGAAGTGTGGTGGTGCTCTTCTTCAAAAAAGGTGACAACACCTTGTTGAAGAATTACAGACCCATCTCACTTCTGAGCCACGTTTATAAGTTGTTTTCGAGGGTAATCACGAATCGTCTCGCACGCAGGTTTGACGACTTTCAGCCACCCGAACAAGCCGGTTTCCGAAAAGGCTATAGTACCATTGACCACATACATACGCTCCGGCAGATTATACAGAAAACTGAGGAGTATAATCGGCCACTATGTATAGCGTATGTGGACTATGAGAAAGCCTTCGATTCCATCGAGACCTGGGCAGTGCTTCAGTCTCTCCAGCGATGCCGCATCGACTATCGCTATATCGAAGTGTCGAAGTGTATCTACAGCAAAGCCACAATGTCTGTCCGATTACAGGACCAGTGCACAAAACATATCCAGCTACAGAAAGGCGTGAGACAGGGAGATGTTATATCTCCGAAACTGTTCACTGCTGCGCTGGAAGACGTTTTCAAGCTACTGGACTGGAACGGACATGGCATCAATATCAACGGCGTATGCATCACTCACCTTCGGTTTGCCGACGACATAGTCATTGTGGCGGAGTCGCTGGAGGACTTCGGTGCAATGCTCAGGGACCTCAGTATCCCAACAGGTTGGTTTGAGGATGAACATGGACAAGACGAAGGTCATGTCAAATGTGCATGTCTCACCTGTACCGGTTATTGTTGGGAATACCACACTCGAAGTTGTTGACGAATACGTCTACCTGGGTCAAAAGATCCAATTAGGTAGATCCAACTTCGACAAAGAGGTCCAGCGAAGGATCCAACTCGGATGGGCAGCGTTCGGGAAGCTTCGGCACATCTTTGAGTCCAAAATACCCCAATGCCTAAAGACAAAAGTCTTTAACCAGTGCGTGTTGCCAGTGATGGCTTATGGAACTGAGACGTGGTCCTTAACTGTGGGCCTCATAACAAAGCTCAAAGTCACACAGCGAGCTATGGAGAGAGCTATGCTCGGAGTCTCTTTGCGCGACAGAATCCGTAATGAAGATATTCGCAAAAGAACTAAAGTGGCCGACATAGCTCAACGAGTAAGCAAGCTGAAGTGGCTATGGGCAGGCCACATCGCTCGAAGAACTGACAACCGATGGGGAAGAAAGGTTCTCGAGTGGCGACCACGAACCGGAAGACGCAGTGTTGGACGGCCTCCCACTAGATGGACAGATGACCTCACAAAGGTCGCTGGAAACCGCTGGTTGCAGGTTGCGCGGGACCGTTCGTTGTGGAAATCTAGGGGGGAGGCCTATGTTCAGCAGTGGACGTCTTGTGGCTGATGATGATGATGATGATGAATTTAGTCGCTACTAAATTTAGTCACTACTGAATTTAGTCGCTATTGAATTTAGTCGCTACTGAATATAGTCACTACTGAATTTAAACGCTACAAAATTTAGTCGCTACTGAATTTAGTCACTACAGAATTTAGTCGCTACTGAATTTAGTCTCTACTGAATTTAGTCGCAACTGAATTTAGTCGCTACTGAATTTAGTCGCAACTGAATTTAGTCGCTACTGAATTTGGTCACTACTGAATTTAGTCGCAACTGAATTTAGTCGCTACTGAATTTAGTCACTACTGAATTTAGTCGCTACTGAATTTAGTCACTACTGAATTTAGTTTACTGAACTTCGTTCCATCCGGGTGTCCCTTAACACTTCTCAAGTTTTTAATATTAGTTTCATCACATTATAATCAGCCCACATTTGTCCTGTGCTTGACATTGTCCTCTCCAATAATACGCCACTTGGCTCGATCATCGGCTTTACGTTTTCAACCGCCAGCAGCTGCTTTTCGTAAATCGTCACTCCGCCTAGGCTCACAGCGTCTTACACTACGTAAAGATATAACTTTAACCAAGATATTTTATCTAATACCTTTACGAGCAATCCTTGTCCATGTATTGTTATGTATAGAATCTGAAATCTCGTTATGTTATTATTTTCAGACATGAAATTTAGTATGCATAGGGTTTCGGAGACGATTAATAGATCTAGCTAGGTTTGATTTTTAGTAAAACTCGTTTTATTCCTGATTACCGAGCAAAGCTTGGTCATCCAGGTTCTGATATCTTCTATCAACTTTTTAAAAGTTCTTATTGTGATATAATTAAATGTTATATTAACCGAATGAGACTTTTTTTCTTATTCTAATTGGTTTAGTTGATTACATTTTGTTATGTCATTAAAAGTTTAATCAATTAAATCAACTTAGGTGCTTGCAGCTCGAAAAAGCGACATCGTTTCATGGTTGATGTTCCAAAAACACGAACGAAGAGATTTGACTCTGCTTTTGTGATAAGAACGTCAAGACTGTGGAATACGTTGCCTGAGTGGGTATTTCCGATTAGTTACAATCTTTGTGTCTTCAAATCGAGAGTGAATCGGTTTTTTTCTAGGTAAACACGCTCCATCGTAGACCGCATCGTCGCTTAACATCAGGCGAGATGGCGGTCAAGTGTAAACCGACAAAATTTATAAAAAAAAAGGTGTAACAATTGTTAAACAATATTTAAAAAAAATACAAATTAAAATGACAAATCCTTAAATACTACAAACACAAGTTGACTCCAGACATCAATTTAGTATCCGCGCTCGCCAAATCGCCAACCAAAAGTGCCCATCATACTGGCGGCGTTTCCACGCTGTATGGCCAGAGAATTTTTTTGCGCCAGATAGAGACCTGAGCGCGGATCACGTCCCCTCTTGTTTTTGGTTTATTATTTGTTATTGGTTTCTTTTTCAATTGTTTTTTGTTTATTTTGCAGCTGGCACCTGGGTCTGAATTAGTTATTGTCCAAACAGACGGTACTCTGGCGCCTATGACGGTACCAGATAATGAAAGTTACATTGAGTAAGTATTATTATGTATCGTAAATGTAACTAGCTGTGCCCTACGGTTTTTTCCGCACTTATAATGATGATTATGATCAGTAGCCTATTTTCGTTTATGGGTGTCAGTCATGTTACTTTCTAATTTATAATAAGACATCAAAAATATTTTTTTCATAGTGTTGTTTCTTGTTCCAGGGCTAGTGATAGTGATAGATGACGACCGCGCGACGATTCTGCGAGCTATTAGTCCTATGTAAATTACTGATTTTATATTCGTATTTACTTAAGTTACTTTTTACATACAATACACAAACACACCCAAATATATGCATGCACGTTGCTCAATACAGTAGTAGATATGAATGAGTTCAGGAAGTAAAAATAATACGTGACGTGATGTAGCTACGAATATTTTAATTTTTCCATTTATTTTACAGCATTCCTTCGCAACCTGGAGTGAGAGACGAGAAAGCCATGCAGGAGCCACCTACCGGTAGTCACGTAGTTGGGCGTGGTAACTTCAGAGTCTGTAGACATGGTCAGGTCAAGAAAATTCATACCAATTACAGACCCATAGCATTATTGCCCACATTTTCAAAAATTTTTGAAAAAGCGATGTATAATCAACTATACACATATTTAGAAAAGTATAATGTGCTAGATGACAGCCAAAATGGATTTAGAAAGTCAAAATCTACTACATCTGCAGTTTTCAAATACGTTCAAACAGCTCTCCAACAGATTAACGACAGAAAGCTCTCTTTAGGACTATTACTAGATATGACAAAAGCATACGATAAGGTCTCCTACAAAATTTTACTCAATAAATTATATGGTTCTGGCGTGCGTGGACCTGCCTACCTGTGGTTCAAATCCTACTTATCCAATAGAAAACAAATAGTACAAATTGAAAACTTTAACTCGCAAACTAAGGAAATAAAAGCAATACGATCTGAGGAAAGAACGTTAACTAGTTCAATACCCCAGGGTAGCGTCTTAGGATGCATTTTATTCCTCATATACATAAACGATCTTCCAAAAATTCTAAATAAAAATGCCGAATTACCAGTACTGTTTGCAGACGACGTATCAATTTTAATCAAATGTGAAAAAGATCAAAACCCCAGCGAACTACTCAAAGAAACACTGAATAAAACAACAAAATGGCTACATGATCATAATTTAGACCTTAACGACAACAAAACCAAACTTATGAACTTTAAATCAAACCAAAGCCCTCCACTAAACTTTAGCTTACATTTTCGAAACACAATATTAGAAAAAGTAGAGTCATTTAACCTATTAGGACTGAACATAGATACACATTTAAATTGGAAATCCCATGTTGAACAAATTAAAACTAAACTATCACGATTTACTTACGCCCTCTTTGAAATTAAAAACAGTACTAATACACAAACAGCGTTAACTGCTTATTACGCATATGCAAACTCATGGCTGAAATATGGGGTAATGCTTTGGGGAAACAGCGTTAATGCAGAAGAATTATTTATAATGCAAAAGAAATGTCTCAGAATTATAGCTCACATAGATAATACCACCAGCTGCCGACCCCTCTTTCTGAAATATAACATACTCACCTTACCTTCACTTTACATCCAAGAACTTTGCACTTTCGTCCATAAGAACAGCCACATCTTTATTAAAACTAAAGACACACATAATATAAATACGCGTCATAAAGAACGACTAGCTTTACCATACTCTAGAATAAAAATGTTAAATGAGAGCCCTCATTACATGGCTATTAAAGTTTATAATAAATTACCACTTAGCATAAAAAACGAAACAACATTTTCTTTATTTAAATCTAAACTTAAATCATTTTTAATTAATAACTGTTTTTATTCCGTAAAAGAATATTTGAATAATAATACTTAATTTTCAACCTGAATAAAAAATATAAGAATATGTTTTAATAAACTTACATAAATATTGGGATGTTATCACATCTCGTATTTTTATATAAATAACATTAATGTTATTATAAATGTTATAGATAAATGTAAGCTATGTTCTTCGATAATTATATTTTATTAGTTATAGTGTCTTAATGTACAAAACTCTCTTGTAGTTACCATTTAAGTACTCATTGTAACACTTTTGTCGCTTTTGTGACATTTGCAATGCCCGTAAAGGGCGACTAAGTTGTAAGTGGCTATACCTATTATTATTGTAAGATCATAATGTACACTTAGTGGCAAATAAAGATTTGAATTTGAATTTGAATTTGAATAGTCTAATCGGAGGAAGAGGAAGAGGTAGAGGTCGCGGGCATTTTGTAAGAGGAAATGAGAGGCGAAGAGTGAGAGAAAGGAATGGTTGGTCACTTATAGAGCGTTATTTGTCTAACGAGGAGCTGTCTGCGCAAATGCGTGAAGAAATCGAGCGAGAGACCGCTCAGCGCGGGAGACAAGAGAGAGCGAGGCGTGCAACAAGAGTGGATAATGTTGAGTTTGAAGAAGACGTGAATGAAGTGAATGAAAGTGAGTTTCATGAAAACGAGGAGTTTGTTTGGACTTCGATGGATGGATGGTCTGGAGCAAAAGAGGTATTCTGCGATGAAGCTTCTGGGCCTGCTCGGTTATTTGATAACGTCTATGATGCTTTTAAGTCGTACTGGGACGATTCACTTTTATCCCACATTGTAGAAGAAACTAATCGGTATGCCCAGGGGATTCAGAGCGAAAGATTTAGAAAGAATTGGTATGAAACAAATATCGACGAACTCCTAATTCTGTTCGCATTCTGGATGATGCTTGGTATTATTAAGATGCCATCCATAAAATCTTGTTTCACTAAAATTCCCATTTTGCGGACAGAAATATTCCGATCCATGTTTTCAGAAGGCAGGTACTGGAATTTGAATTGGGCGTTCCATCTTGCCAACGAATCCAGAGAGGAAAATGATCCTGATAATGTTTTGTACCCTATGGGACCCGTGTTAGAAAACTTAAATTTAAAATTTCAACAAAATTATTTTTTACATCAGGATATTTGCATCGATGAATCGTTGACACTTTGGAAAGGACCAGTAGGATTCAAGCAATATATTAAGACTAAATCTGCCCGGTTTGGGATTAAAACATATCAGTTATGTGAATCGGAAACTGGGTATCTTTGGTCATTTTTTATACATATAGGCCGAACGAGCACCTCCCCTCTTCCATCGAGCGTTTCCCCGGTTTTAAAACTTTTGCAGCCTCTTCTGAACTTGGGTCACGTCTTATACATGGATAATTGGTTCAACTCCCCCATGCTAGCGAGGTACCTCAAACGCAGGCGTACTGATTTCGTTGGAACACTCCGGGCAAATCGGAAACGTGTGCCTGCTGTTATCCAGAGGGCCCCTCTTGCTGAAGGTGAGTTCGTAGCAAGACACTGTGGAGATGTCATGCTAGTGGCACTACAGGATCGGAAGCGTCTTACGTACATATCAACATTCCATGACGTGTCTCAAGTACAGAAAGAGGGTCTACCCTCTAGGCCTGGGCGACATTCCCAATTAAAATTAAAATTAGTCGATGATTACAATCACGGGATGGGTGGGATTGATCGTTTAGATCAGATGCTTGAGCCCTACTTGCTTGAAAGGAAACAGTGTGCCAAATGGACAAAGAAACTTTTCAAACGTCTTCTAAATATTTCAATTCAGAACTCCAAAATTTTGCTAGAGAAGTCCACAAAAACAAAAGTCAGTACATTTGCATTTAGCTTGGAACTGGTCCAATCCATCATAAGTCATCACCGCAATAATGTTCCATTACGAAATCCCGAAAATCTTCCTCCACAACCTCGTGTATCCTACCATCAATTTCCAGCAGAACGACTAACAGAGAGGCACTTTATAAGGCGCATCCCGATCACAGACGAGATGCGAGCAGCAGTTCGGCACCGTGCTAACCTTGGGCGACGACAGTGTGTATGGTGTACGGCTAATGGCCGTAAACAAAGCAGAACAGCCTACGAATGCCCACAGTGTAAAGTACCTCTCTGTTTAGACTTTTGTTTTGAACAATTCCATACCGTCCCTTAATTTGTTTTTCTTTGTCCATTTAACACGGTGTTATTGATTTGACTAGCAGTAAGGGTGTGAGATTTCAGTGGTGTAAGGTCCTGCCAGCGACATCTCCGATGCATAATTACCTATCTATTCTACTAATATTATAAATGCCAATGCATGGATGTTTGTTCCTCAATCACGTCGTAACGTCTGTGAGGATAGGGCTGAAATTTGGAGCATGGACGGACATATAGATTAGTCTGGAAGAACATATATGCTACTTTTTATCCTGAAAAATAACGGGAACGGGAACTACGCGGGTAACACGGTGGTGGCGCTGCTAGTCTACATATTATATAACCGCCGAAGGAGATTGATCAACGCACAGCCCAAACCGTTAGTTCTAGAAATTTATAATTTCGCACACGTATTGTTCCGAATGCCCAGAATATCACTCATCTGGCCTGCACTGTAGTTCCTAGTCCCACGATTGAAATTATCAGCGTCCACGGTTTTTTCCATTTACGTTCTTTCATCCGTGGACTTTAACAGTGAGACAAGAGGGATGATATTCGTTCTTACAATAAATGTTGTCTACGGATTTTTCCATGGCTCGGCCAGATGCAAACATGTGGCTAGACCTTTTAATAATAAAACAATAGGCGGTCGCCAGGTTTGCTCTATCTTGTTGTCGGTCGGACGGTCCAAAGAGAAAGCGACGCCAGACAATTCAATATTGTTTCATTATCAGACAATGCCATATCCGTATCCGTAGGCGCATCCTAACCATAAAATTAAGTTAAAATTGCAAAGACGTCTTATTATACCATTCTAAGAACGCCTTGTTTAACAATATTAATTTATCTATACTTATAGTTACCATTTACCTACAATTTGAACGGATATCCAAAATTTACATAACACGAGGAATTCAAATCACTGCCTAGCACAACACTGCACTCGTTACCGGGAGAAATAAGTTATTTTAGCTCTTAGCCCAGTAATGTAATATCTGGAAACATTGCCCTTCAAACCGGAACACAGTAATGTTTGCACATTGTCAGTGGTAAGTCTCTCTACCGAACCTGCCTAGAGAAAAACCACACGCTTGCCAGTTATTCTACCGCCAAGCAGTAATGTGAAAACGTTACTGTATTTTAGTTTGAAGGGCAATATTGTCAGATAAATTACAAGGTATATACATAAGGGATTATGAATTCCTCATGTTCAAATAACTACGTAGCACTTGACTGTTATGGGCAGGCTTGTTGCTTACCATCTGTCGCATGTTTTGCTTGTCTGGCCACTCCATATGATTTATATATACAAATTATCTTTTCCACCTTGTTCTTTCTCAGAGGTTGAAAGTCTACAATACCAATAAAAATACAATGTTCTAGTAAGTAATCACAATTCGTTAAAGGTTACCTACAATTGAACTACAATTAACTGTGAGAATGAATCATAATATGGTCCTTATCAAAGTGGGAATAAATGCTAATTCCTACGTTTGTAAAAAAAAACACAATTAGCGAAAGTTTGAGATACGTTGCTTTATCCGTCGTAATCCCTGTACCATCATATCGCTATATACCATGTCGCGCTCTTAAACCTAATTCATAATATATGTCCCTTTTATAAATAGCTTTTATAATTTTTTTTTGTAGTGGTAGGACTCTTAGCAGAGTCCGCCTGGGGAAGTACCACACCTTTGTCAATTATTCTACCGCCAAGCAGTAATGTGCAAACATTACTGTGTTCCGGTTTGAAGGGCAATGATTCCAGAGAAATTACAGGGCTTAGAGACATAATATCTTAGATCTCTGGGTGACGAGCGCAGTGCAGTGCTAGGTAATGATTTGGACTATCATGTTCCAATAGCTGCGTGTTACTGTGCTGTTATGTGGCAGGCATGTTGCTTACCATAAGGCACATGATCTGCTCGTCTCGTCACTCTATGCTATAAAAAAAAAAAAAAAGCAAAATGTTTATCGACTACAGAAAATATAATTTTAGATTTAAATAATCAATGATTTTGTTTAATTACGCATGAAATGTGATGCCACTGAGCTTTTCCTTGGTCTTTAAACTATTTGTGCACCTTGTAAACACACAAAAAGGGTTTGTCCCCGGTCGTCCCCGCCCTCTCGTCCTCACTGGGGACGAGTGGGAAAAAAAGTTTCGTTCGTCCCCAGTGGTGACGATTGGAACTTTTTGTTTCCCACTTGTTCCACTATAGACCGAGAGTCAAAATGCAATAATCGCAACATTATCGTTAAAATAATTAAAAATACCTGAGTTCTTGTACTGTATTGTAGTGTAACATAAACATTCAACCTAATTTACAATGGCTTAAGAGGCGAGTCTGTGATTTTAACGAAATCGATGTGTTTTTGTAGCCAATTCATGGCCATAATACATTATGTGGAAGTGTGAAATTAATACATACTATTACACATATCCTGAATTTCACACTGAACTATTAAAAATCGTTGCATATGCTTCTTGTCTCTTGAAACTATGAAATTGGTTTGGCCAAATTTGTTTTCACCCGTAATTTTGATATGAAAAAAATATATGAAAACCGTGTTTTTAAAGATTCTAACTTTTATGTAGATACATATATGGGTTAGATCTTGTATGCCAATCTACTTATTAATCAGCAGATAGCCAGGGATAGTTTTTGAAAGTTTTTTAAAAAAGCCTCCTGAATACGCCTGTTGTTTGAGTGACAGCAAATACATGTTGCACAAATGTATTTGCTATCACTCAAACAACAGGCGTTTTTGTAGTTGCTCGGCCACGTTATTCACAGTAGTAACTATTATCATAATCTGTGCCAGCCATAGAATACATAATAACAGCCACTGTTCGGCTGCTCACTCGCTTTGTACCTACGTTGGCTTGTACTATTATCATAATCTGTGCCAGCCATAGAATACATAATAACAGCCACTGTTTGGTTGCTCGCTCGTTTTGTACTTACGTTTGCTATGTTTCGAAAGAGTTGAAATAGGTATGTATTTATACCTACATGTAGAGATGCATTTCAATATTTTTTTCGCGTATACCTAGGTAGAAACTGATTGCCGATGTGCGATATAGAATTCTCACATACTAGGTATTGATTGATTGCTATAATCTGTTAAATGCAATGTAATAAAATTATAAAAATATTATCTATACATACCTATACACATAAATAAAATTGGGTCGTCTGTATGTAATATCAAATTAACAGCTTTTCACTTAGCTCCAATGAAACTAAATACCTACGGTACCTATACCTAAAAACTATTTTTTGTCTATCTCTTTGTTTGTGCCGGTTAATCTCCGAAAAGGCTGGACCGATTATGACATGACTTGCACTATCACATAGGTAGCTGATCTCTTTTTATTACAGTATTGAGCGACGAGACGAGCAGGACATATGCCTGATGGTAAGCAACATGCCTGTCACATAACAGCACAGTGACACGGAACTATTGGAACATGAAGAGTCCAAATCCTCACTTAGCACTGCGCTCGTCACCCAGAGATCTAAGATATTATATCTCTCGGCCCTGTAATTCCTCTGAAAACATTGCCCTTCAAAGCGGAACACGGTAATGTTAGCATATTACTGATTGGCGGTAGAATTACTGGCAAAGGTGTGATACTTCCCCAGGCGGACTCTGCCAAGAGTCCTACCAATACTAAAGATTTCCTAAGGCATGACAGGTTACTCTTACTTGAGGAAAATAATTAGAAAAAGAAAACCCTCAAAACGGGTGGGCACAGTAAGTGGTTATGAACAAACGTTTATAATGTTTTTTTTTTCATCACAAGCTTCGCGTTTGTTATAAAAATTATACGTTGTTTTGTTCGGCTGCATCTATCGGTGGTTAGACTTCTTCAAAAGGTGGGTACTGTTCTTAAACACGTATACAGGGTTACTATAAAGACAGTGAGTTTTTTTTTATCGCGTATATGTCCTCTTTTGACCACTAACTCGCCTGATGGTAAGCGACGGTGTGGTCGAAGATGACGCACGTTGACCTAGTAAGAACGTATTCACTCTGACCTTGAAAAGTTCTAAATTGTATCTTTCAGGGAACAAGGAGGCCGACAAGTTATTCCACTCTAAATCTGTACGTACGAGAAAAGTGGACTCAAACCGTTTAGTACGGATTTTGGGAATATTGAGAAAATTCTGTTTGAGTTGCCTTAATATTTAATTTGTATTTCTCGCGGACTAAGCCGCGGGCAACAGCTAGTTTAATCATAAAGGCATATACCCTAAAACTAAGAACAAACATAGAAACACGACACTAAAAAAATCTGCAACGGATTCTGAAAGAAATAACACTTCTTGAGGCACCCATAAACATAACAATATGTTTATATACAATATCCAAATTAATGCAAAATCAAAATATAGCTGTGGTAGCAGAAAAGTAAGGATGCACAGATGGCTTCAAAGTCACTTGGATACGGGGGCTGTGGTGTATTCTTAAAATAAATAATAAATTAATAATTTATTTCCGAAACTTTGAATACAACACAATTTAACAAGACGGTAATTCAGCAAGAGTTAAACATATACAAAATAGACATTTCCGTGATAGTAAGATATCACGTGTATTTATTTTTCGTCAACCGCGTGATTTTAAATCGAAAATCGACGTGTAGTGTAAACCTTGACTCCCCGTTAAGGTAACGAACGAAGACCTCGCGCGCCTAGAATAGGATTAGATTCTACTTTATACCGGTATTTAAATAAAAAGATTAAAAAATTAGGATTCTTTGTAGAAATTAAATATACACGTGATTTTGGTTTTAGTTGTAAACCTCACCAAGTATCACCAAGGGGGAGGGAGGGGTTAAAAATTAAAAAAAAAACATCACGTGATTAATGAACAGCCCCTAAATAGTTTGACACCAGATTTTGCATCCCCAGAAATGGCCCAATTTATGTAATGTAATCAGAATTTATCCAATCAAATTTCGATAGAGGAACTATCAAACTGCATTAAACGATCAGATACAGCTCCCGGCATGGACAATATTTCGTACTTTATGGTTAAAAACCTTCCAGATATAGGTAATCTAGTTTCTTTATACAATCGATTTTGGAGTACTAATTTTGTTTCCAAACAATGGCAGAAAGTTAAGATAGTTCCTATACCAAAAACATGAAATGAAAACCGGCCAACGTCAGCTGTCCATACTAAAATTTTACAAGCTATACTTACTCGTAGACTTGATTGGTTTCTTGAGAAAAAGACCTGATTTTCAGAGGAAACTGTCGGTTTTAGGCGGTCTAGATCATGCCTTGATAATTTAGCTAGGTCATATATTCAGATTGGTCACACAGAAAGTTATCCAACTACAGGTTGTTTTGTAGACATAGAAAGCGCCTACATCAACGTCAATATAACAAGTCTCTTGCAAGTATTGGATGGTTTGGAAGTGGGATCAGATTTCTGTAAATATCTATGGCAATTTCTTCATGAAAGAGTCTTGTTGGTTCCGATAGATGTGTTAAGGCCCTAGTGGGTTGATAAATGAAAGGTTTGTGGACTGTATAAAAATAGGGTTTACTCCGAATGTCACAAAGGAATATATAGCTAGAACGCCCGTTGCGTGACGCGTCGCTGAGCCGAGTAGTCCAGACGGCGGCCGCAGCTGACGACCGATGGCGCCGCCCCGCGCCCCGCTCCTCTCGTTCCCTCGTCCGGCGCTCGTGCGCCGACAGATGACAATGTCACATTATGCCGAATCACGGGAGTTGGTTTAGCTCAAGGAGTGTTCAGAATGTGATGTGAGATGTGATAGAGGATGTCTAACATATTTTGACGGAGTACGTCCGAAACGAAGTGCTCCGTCAGAGTCTTTTTGTACAAAACACCAATGTTGGAGAGTTTAATGGTATGTTGCCTTCATCATCATCACAGGAAGCCAAAAAGCAACTGCGGCTTTACTTGTTTCTCTTTGGAGCGGGTTCCTAAGCTTAATTATTTTTATTTAGGTCATTAAAAGTGTCATCCGTTATTTTATAAGTTATTTATAGTTTTTTCCTTGTGTGGTCTTTTAATAAAGAGTTTTTTATTATTTTTTTAAATAACTCTATATATTAAAATCCGCATCAAAATCTGTTTGGTAGTTTTAAAGATCTAAGCAAGCATAGGGACAGACAGACAGTGGGAAGTAACTTTGTTTTATACTATGTAGTGACAATGTATGATTTGAAATGAGATGACCAGAATGATGATTTTTAAAAAAGTTTAAAGAAGAAGATGACTCACAATCGTAAAGCAATGATAGGGTTATAATCTTACAACATCAGATTAAATTTTTTAAACCAATAACAATTGATCGATTTTTGTGAATATTGATTTTAGGTACCTACTCAGGCGAATTTAAAAATATCTAGCCAAGAAATGAATAAAAACAGGTTTACTTCTTATGAAATTAATGAACTAATACTTGTGTAAAACATTTTTTCTAACACTGCACTTTGTCCTTCCTGTACGTTTGTCACAGTAACCCTGTAGAGGTAAATTTCCTAATGTCAATGTTTGGATATCTGTTGGTCAATTACATGGTAAAGTGAGAACGGATCGGGCTGAAATTTAGAACACAGTTAGATTATAGCCTGGAAGAACTCATAGGATATAGTTATCCCAGAAAAATACGGGAACAGGAATTACGCAGGTAAAACCGTGGGAGCCTATTAGAACGCATAATTTTTTGTTCCTAATTTACTTTGTCATAATGAATGTAGCATAATGTATAGTGTCATAATGCAACTTTCGCAAAATAGTTTTTTTGCGTTATGTGTTTTAAGCATAACAATCTATTGTACTACATTTAATTCGACTATTGATGAGACGCATAATAGTTTTTAGGCATTTTTTTATTTGATCTAATTTTTTTTAAGGTGTTTTTTAAATCGCATATTATTTTTCACCTAATTTGCTTTGTCATAATGAATATAGCATAATATAATTATAGTGTCATAATGTAACTTTTGCACAGTCGTTTTGTGGCGTAATGTGTTTAATCATAAAAATCTGTTGTACTACATTCGATTTGACCGTTGCTCAGACGCATTTAGACATTTTTTAATTATTTGTTGTGCTACGTAATAAATAACCAAGTTACATAGGACCCAGATCCGATTCGGAGCACCCCGACTTCACCTAGTCTTGTTGCTACTACCCCTAGAGTGTATTTAAAAAATGCGGGAGCCAGAAGCTCAAGGGAGGTCCTGAGTGGATCGATCCATGCGAGGCCAAGCGTAGCGAAGGCGAGCGAAGCGAGGCGGTGACCTCCGTAGTTGAGCGCAGGCCGAGTATGGAGAAGCAACACTCAGGGCTGATCGCAGAGCTTCTGGCGGGAGCCCACCCGGAGTCAAAAAGTGCACCATTTGTCTTAGGTGTATGTAGGTTTTTAAGTCCTAAAAATGTTGTCTACACAAATTAGTACCTACAAACATTGCTATACCCGCTTGCTACACCGCCTGCTCTTCGCGTTTACAATTTTGGCGGGAAAACGGGTGTCAGGTTACAAAACCGCGGTGTTTGTGCTTCGACATATGAAGTGCCGCCTTACTTGTATCCGTTTGAACCCATTTATTCTCAAGAGCGTTTCAAGACGCTTCTAGCGGTATCGTTTGTTTATAATTAATGTACTTAAAATGTAAACTAACATTTTTGACACTTGAGATTTTTTTTTGCGATTTCTCAAGTAGTCGATCAGCTATTACATTAATAATTTATGAAGGAGACAGTGGTTTTATGGCTTAAATGTGTTGTATACGAAACAACAAACTCGAAAAACCAAAAAAAACTGCATTCGATAGCACAAATACATTTTTTTAAATTTTTTCAATACTTCGGGACCATTTTCCCGCCAAAATTTTTATTTTTAGTTTTTTTTTAATTTTACGATTTTTCTATGTAAATGAACTCTAATTTTTATGTGAAATATATCCAAATAAAGACTAGTTCAAGTAGACGCCATTAAACACAAATTTATCGGTATACCTTTCCAAATAAAATCACGAAAAATTTTATTCCCCGCCAAAAACCCGTCCGCAAAGTTAAGTTTGTATGTTTTCGTCATCATCAAGTTTTTGGGTACTATATTAAACACCGGTGTAGCAAGCGGATACTACTGCATAAATACCGTTTATAGTACCTACCATAAAAATGGTGTTTACCATAAAAAAAAATATGGTGTTATTCTCAGACCAACGATTCTTATTCCTCAGAATATACTAAATAATTTCACAGCAACAGTATGATAACACGAATGCGATAATAACAGATACTATTGGCAATGATATTCCATTTAATTTGTAGATACCTACATTACGAATAATAAATATTGTTGTCAAAGTACCCACCCGCATTTGACTTGTTTTTTAGTTAGGCGTTTAAAGTTTATGCCGTTGATCATTATGTTTAAGTATAGTTATGCTTTTCTCAATGTGTGCCTTTAAACATTATGCTATTTATGGTTATGCGTCGAAACTTTATACTAAGTTATCTGTATGCTATATATGGCTATGCGGTTAAACATTATGCTAAGTTATCGTTATGTCATATATGGTTATGCTAGTTAACATTATGCGAAGTCAGTTATGCGTTTAGTTGTTATGGTAAATTATCATTAGTTCTAAAAACGTTATGCCTACCTAAAATAGGACAAAAAATGTTATGCCACCCCATATAGACCTTAAAACCGTAAAACCGAGAGGAGCTGCTGGTCTTTACAAATGTATGTAAATGTTTGAATGTTAGCAAATGTGTTGCTCAAAGCTTGGAAAACCATTTCACGGTAATATTATAAATAATACCTAATATTGGTGGACAATTTGCACTCAACACCATCTGATCCAAAATTAAGCAACCTTGTAATATGGCAACCAGATAGCTGATATAATACTTATATAATAGGAAATACATACTCATTATAGATATGAACACCTAGACACAGTACAAATATTTGCACTGGGTGGGAATCGAACCCACGACTCTCGGCTCTCCGAAGTGTATCCGATAAAAAACCGGTAAGCTAGTAATTTTTCGGCGATTTTTTTTACTTCATATGAAATTAATGGCTTAACCTAAAAAAAACACTTATGTAAAACACTTTTTCTATCTAACCCTGCACTTTGTCCTTCCTGCACGTTCGCTACAGTAACCCTGTAGAGATAAATGTCCTATTAGTACCTATTATGAAAGTCAATGTTTGGATATTATGTGGATGTGTTTTGCTGAATGACAGTTTGGAACATTGAGATTATAGCCGTTTGTTATTGTCACATTCCAAATCGAAATGCAACTTACAACAGAGCACACTAAAGTCTAATATTCCTAAATGGTGTATGATATTGAATACGTAACAGTAACTTAACATGGAATATGTAGCAGTTCGCACCTGCTCCGGAACCCCGTTTCGTAGAAACTATGGCTCTGGCTGTGGGCGCCTATCAGAATACGAATAGTGCTATATCTGTGTGAGTAATGTTGTCAATGTAGTTATGCAATTTTATTTTCCCACGCTCACAGACTACGGTCTTAAGGAAACGTTAAGGAAATAGGCAAACATAAAAAATATACCAATTAAAATACCTCATCATCATCATCATCATCATCAGCCGCAAGACGTCCACTGCTGAACATAGGCCTCCCCCCTAGATTTCCACAACGAACGGTCCCGCGCAACCTGCAACCAGCGGTTTCCAGCGACCTTTGTTAGGTCATCTGTCCATCTAGTGGGAGGCCATCCAACACTGCGTCTTCCGGTATTAAAATACCTACCTATTATAAATCAATCTTTTTTTTGAAAATTGGAATCACTATTTAGGTAGACAGGTACTGGTATTATGCGATGTCACACATAGTGGTTAGTGACCGCTCTTTCACGCGAAAATACCTACCACTTTCAATACCGGACGAGTAAATCGGATTTAATTATGATTATTATCAACACCAGTAAAGATATCTATACTAATTAAATTATTGACTGAATATTTTTTTATTAGGAATAAGGTGCCATCTGACGTCTTACACACTTACTTCCTACATGCGATTATATTGCACTTTGACTCTTGGTCTACAGCGGAACGAGTGGGAGATAAAAAGTTCCAATCGCCACCACTGGGGACGAACGAAACTTTTTTTCCCACTCGTCCCCATTGGGGACGACCGGGAACAAACGAAAATAAGTCATTGTTACGGCTTATTTCGGATTTTGTGGAAATATTAGCCTACGTGCGCACCATTTGTCGCTCATCACTAAGCACAATCAGGAGACGTCGCCTGATTTTACATTGCCATATTTAAGAAGTAGTGCGTGCCGCTTCTTCTGATTTAACCTTTAAGTACCGACGTGCCATTATAGTCACATAAGTACCGACGTGACGTCTGCCAGACCACCATAGTCTAAGTGAGGAAAATTTCCAAATTTTAAGATTTTCTTTGAAAAAAAAATTGTCGATGTATTGTTAATATATCTAGTTATTATACAAACAGTGGAACGAGACCTGTCCCCCTCCACATGAGTTCGTGGCCCCAGCCGAAGAGCTTGCCCCAGGTAGCAACTTAGCGTGGCCCACGTGGAAGTCACTAAACCGACTCCGGACCCAAGTGGGTCGCTGCAAAGTTAACATGGCGAAATGGGGATACTTCGATGCAAATAACATCCTATGCGAGTGTGGCGCCACTCAGACCATGCAGCATCTGCTGTCCTGCCCGCGGTGCCCAACCAGCTGCACCAGAACCGACCTGATGGAGGCCTCGCTACCAGGAGTTGCAGTTGCTGAACATTGGGCAGCACAAATTTAAATATTAAAAACAATAATAAATTGTAAGTAAATTTAGTTTTCTTAGGAAAAAGAAAAAAAAATACACATAAAAATAAAACAAAAAAATATCTAAAATTAAAAAAAAAAGTTCAGTAAAAAAATATAATAATTAGATAGTAGGTATAGTTATTAAAATAGATATTAAGGAAACAATAATACATCATCGACACGAAGAAGAAGATTATACAAACAAAACAAAATTCAGAAGGTTTCACGTTTAATATTAATTTTAAAAAAAAATTTGAAGTCTTATGACCTTTGAGAAAGAAATATCAGACATATCTTAATTATTCATATGTTTTTAAATAACAACATTTTTTTTCTGAAAGATTAACAACTAAATAAACAATTGAAATATTAATTAGATAAAACATAAAACGATTTTGTTATAAATGCAAGCCACTAAATCATAGGAACTTTCACAATTTACAAACACTTTTTGCATTCTGGCTTGCTGCATTGTAGGCACACATTTTTCATGCAAGTGCGACATTTGCTTTTCTTTTCAGATGCCGATTCATGGTCACTCTCTAAGACAATAAAATTCGGGTCGATATCATCAGAGTCAGACTCTGAACTCTCATTCAGCCATTCCGCTATTATCGCTTCGTGATCTATATTTTGAGGTGTTGTAACACTTTTCTTTCTTGAGACCGAAACACAGTATTTTTCATTTGTAGCTGCCTGTTTTACACATGAAGTACTCGGCTTATCCATTTTTATAACTAGCTGAAAATAAAAGAGAAAAACAGTAATCTCTGAAAAAAGACGTATCCAAAAAAACTAACATAAGTACAGACGAGTGGTCTGTCAGACCACTCGTAATTTTATAAAAGTTGTAACTCACCGAAATCGCACGTGCTGATACAGCCACTCTCCTCAAACGTTACTGGGCGATAGCCCGAGGGGTATATGGAAGCACGGAGGGATACGTCTTCGTTTACTAATAAAACTAGTGCTTTCGACCTCTTCGATTGTCTGTCAGACCACGCGTCGGTACTTAAAGGTTAAGAGTTCAATGTTAGTTTTAGTATATTTTATGGTTATGGTATTTCTGTCCTCTCTTTATAAGTATGAATTATACTTCTTATTTTATAGTTACGAGTGCTTAGTACTTTGGTTGTTGTACGCAATTTTTGTATCTGGTATGGTCTCTGTTGTTTTTTTGTTTAACGTAATATTTTCACCTAATAACTAATATCATTTTATCGATATTTTGCTATTGCATCTTTATGTACAAAATAATAGCAAAATTGTCGACACTTGTATGCGGTAGGTAGGTAGGTACCTACTACTTTTTCATTACTTCTGCGAAATTCATCGATAGCATGGTACCTACATCACTATTAAATTGTTCATACTTCATACACGAATAAAACAGAAATAAATATGTATACCTAAGTACATTTTTAGTTATAATTTCCTTGTTTTATTTTAACCAAATATCCTTTCTATCATAAGTACATGTCACATAAGATATACCTAGAATACGAAATAGATGGCAATTTTGGGAAATATCTACAATATTTTGTATTGTTACATATTTTTGCAAAACAATGTTTGTTGTTACAAAATAAATATGTACTTATGATATATTTAATGACTATTTGTAAATTTTGGCAGAAGATCATTGACTAACTGAGTACAGAAATTTACATTCGGTACGGCTATAGCCGTAGAAGAGCTGACATATTGTTACTTTATTATCATAACATTATTATATTATATACAAATTTATATTATTTCAGGAGTATAACAATACATTAAAGATTACAACAAACATACATTTGTTCGTAAAAGCTACATCTAGACTTCATAAAAAAAAAATACACCAAGACACCTTTTCTACCATGTCTCCATATTATATCTCGAAATTAAGGTTGTTTGAAATTGTAAATCTTGTTGAGTTGGAGAAAAAATGTAACAGCATTATCATATAAACGGCAATTTTTTGCATAAGTTTAAAATATTCCATAATTTTTTTAATGTTCGTCATTTTTCTAAACGTCTCCTTGGACGCCGCGCAAGCCGCCAGCCATTACGCGTGCGAGCTTACGGGCATCGATATAAACCAATGGATGTGCCCTGAGCACCTTGAAATTGGTAATAAACTGCGTCTCAGTGTGTCTAGTAATTGGTTTACAAGCAACCAATCTATTTGACCCCGAGAATCGCAAGCGGCGAGATATGCTGTGTTTCTACTTATTTTGGTTTTTGACAACAAATAGTGATTGGTAAAAATAAAAACGTCCGGCGTCCATCGCATCATGCAACCGAATAGAACGGAAAGAGTGAGCTCACTCTTCCCAACGATAACGTGATTCCGTGCGCCCTGAAGTTTGGAAGGGCACATCTTTGTATTGAGATTGTTGCTTACGGGTCCAAGCAACGGGTTAAGTTTGACAGGCGTCTAAGTACAGCTTAACTCACGTGGCGTAAGATTGCTTGCGTAAGCTTGGGAATGATAACAACAAAAACAAAGACATTATAATTAATACTTACTCTTTACTCGAATGATCTCCGTTTCTTACAGGATAATCTAATGAATCTCCAAAGAGAATGGTTGAAGATGACTACGACCATGGCATCAAAACTGGAGCGCATGGTCAGCTACAAAGCAGAGCTTACCAAGAAGTACTGGCAAATGAAAAAGGACGCCAAAAGTGAGACGGGCAAGGCCAATAGTCAGCTGGCCATCATGGTGAATGCTAGCCAAGACGCAATATCGGTATGCACGTTGTAGAAAAGTACTACACTTTTACTAGATTGTCGCGAATGAGTTATGTGTTCTGGCGTGAAACGGATAATGTTCAGGGAAATTACAAAGCAATGAGATAAATCATTTCATATCTCTGAAGAGGACGGTGCAGTTTTCCTCAATAATTTAAACCATAGATTAAAATACCTAGCAGGCGTTATGGGCAGGCACGCGTGAGAAATTCCATCAAGAATCCGTCTTTCCAAAAATAGCATAAAGTTTTGAAGCTAGAATATCGTCAACTGCCTTTGCCAGTCTTACTGAATGTAGGTAATCAGTAATTAAATCAGTCAGTCACAATCAGTAACCAGTTGGCGCTGCTAACGCCAATTACATTTAATGATATTATATAATTATATTCTAACATATTGTTTTTGCGACGGTGAGATCTACGATGGAGCGTGTTTACCTAGAAGAAACAGATTCACTTTCGATTTGATCAAGATTACAATCTTGTGGGTTACAACCAGAGATGTTACGGAGCTCCGACTACGACTCCGATAAGTCGGAACTTCCGATTATTATTACACCTTCGGTTCCGACTTCGGCTCCGAAACTTTAAACCCGAGTTTTTAATCGGAGGTAAGGTGCATAAGTATTAGTGATAATCTCTTATTGTGGTGGAAAGTCAATGAAAATACAAATTAATTTGATTTAATTTGTTTAAAAGTTTTTGTTAATTTAATATTCATATGTTTTTTTTTAATTTATACAAATTACGATTCGGTTCATCTAATTTAATTTCCTGTTTATTTGAAAACATGCATTTTTTTTTCTTGTTGGTATTTTATTTTATAATCAACATGAAAAAAGTTTAACTAAATAATGTTTTATTAGTCCCCACTAAACATCACTATCCTGCCACCACTTCTGACCCTGCCTACGCCTCCGACTTCGGTTCCGACTCCGATAAACCAAATTTAAAAACTCCGACTCCGCCTTCGGTTCCGATAAAATGACTTCCGTTACATCCCTGGTTACAACCCAATCGGACAACGTATACCACAGCCAAGACGTTTAACATAAAAGTAGAGTACTCTTTACTACTCTTACTAGTAATACTCTTTGTTCTAGTCTTTAGATATCGACCATGAAACGATGTAGCTTTTTACATTTACATTACATTACATTATTTATATCAGCATGATAATTTGTCCAAAAACTCCTGTCGTTCCCAGCGCCTGGAGTACTTCAAAGATAAGGTGGACAAAGTGCTGCAGTTGGCCGAAATCTGCAAGAAATTCGAGAACGCGCGAGACCACACGTTCTTCCACGACGAGGACGATATGCTGGATGAGGAGTTTGAGAACCTGGACCCTGCCATGATTGTAAGGGGAGATGCTGGTAGGGTAGATGACGATAGAGTAGACGATGATAATTTGGATTATAGAAGTGTCGGCGATAGTAAAGTAGAAGACGGTTCGCTAAACGATAGTTCTATCATCTATAATTACGATATTTACCATGGATACAAAATAGTGGTGATGATTTTAAAGTATATGATAGTTCATTAGATGATGTTACTTATGATAGTTCCGATAGCTGGTAACACTAATCCTATTATTAATTACGATAATGACCATGGTTAAAGAGTGGTGCTGAACAACTAACATGACCTAGCAAATATTGATACGCTGGTAACAACATAACTGTAGCTGATAGTACGACAAATGGTACAATAGATGATAGTAGGTGAAAGGCAAGGACAAGGTGCTATCATATATGGCGGAGTTCTGCAGGAAGTTAGAGCAAGCGGGTGATTAGCCGCTGCTTCGCCTCACCTGAAACCCATCACGATTGTAAGAGGAATAAACCTATATGATAGAAGAGATGATGGTAAAAGTAGAAGAGATGATGGTAAAAGTAGAAGATGGTAGGGTAAATTAACGTTAAGGTAATTGATTAATTGGGATGATTGGATTGATAAGGATGACGGTAGAGAAGATGACGATAGATTGGATGATGATAGCATAGATGACAGTAACATAAAGCCCATTTTATGTTCCCACTGCTGGGGTGCTGGGATTCGTGGCATTCTCTCACAAAGAGATAGTAAATCCATCACGCTGACCAAGTGCGGATCTGACGAATGTCTTCGAAAGATGTCTCCTATAAAGATGGGGATCTTTAAAGCTTTAGGAAAAAACAGAGGTGCAGACGGGGTCGAAGTTACGACCGCACGATTGTGAGTCAGATGTTCTCGCCACTACGACACTATTGACAGTCGAATAGATGGCGTTATAGTAGACCACTGTAGAGCAAGCGAAGATCCAGGGGTCATGGGGGTCATCACCACTCCCTGGGCTGGGTTCAGTACCTAGGTGGACCACTGATTAAAAAGCAGGCATGTGCTTATCGCACAATTTTGTGATATGACCACGACTATGTGACCCCCGTGACCCCCGTGACCCCCCCCCCCCCCTGGAGTCATGCGACGGCCCCTGGAGTCATGCGACCCCCCTCCCTGGAGCCAAAGCTGGATACTCCGTTGCTGTAGAGTAGATGATAGTATATAATGTATATATATTATATTTCAAGATTGCAGTGTAGTTGGACTATCATTTGAACTCTTGTGATTCGAAATATCCACCACACACCACATGGTTCTTAAGAAGACGCAAAATTATTAATTTAGAAATAAAATAACTATAACAGGTTCGCACTTGACCACCATGATGTTAAGCGACGACGCGATCTACGCCGGAGCGTGCTTACCTAAAAGAAACCGATTCACTCTAGATTTGAAGACACCAAGATTGTAATCATAGGAAAAAACCCACTCAGGCAACGCAATCCACAACCTTGAAGTTCTTGTCACAAACGTGGAGTCAAATCTCTTTGTTCGTGTCTTTGGGACATCCACCATGAAACAATGTCGCTTTTTCAAGCTACTCGAAGTCCGATAGAAAAAAGAGCAAGCTAGTATAAAGGCCGATTTACATCAGACGAGCGAATGCTCATTCTATCCCCACTGTATCAAATTCATTTGGTGCAAACAAACGTAGAGCATTCTTTCGTTGTTTTGTTTGCGTTCGCAAAGATTCTATGGAATGTATAATATGGAAAACGCTAAGAACGATCTTTCGTTTACACTAAAAGATCGAGAAAGAATGCTCTTGTTCCAGCTCTAGCTCTATGTTCGTTTAGTTTAAATCGGCCTTAATTAAGGCCGATTTACATCAGACGAGCGAATGCTCATTCTATCCCCACTGTATCAAATTCATTTGGTGTAAACAAACGTAGAACATTCTTTCGTTGTTTTGTTTGCGTTCGCAAAGATTCTATGGAATTTATAATATGGAAAACGCTAAGAACGATCTTTCGTTTACACTAAAAGATCGAGAAAGAATGCTCTTGTTCCAGCTCTAGCTCTATGTTCGTTTAGTTTAAATCGGCCTTTAGATCATGCAGATCAGTTGCACACTCTCCGAAGTACCTATATCCGATAAAACCCCGATAAGTTAGCAATTTTGCGGCGATGTTCAAGAATTATTTTTTTTCCATAAGAATTTAACAATTAAACCAACCCAACAGCGTGAATTCAAAGAATTCGGCAAGATGGACAAGTTCCTGCTGAAAGTGAACCGAGTCAAGGTTCAGACCATGTGCCTCCGGAATGAGAAGGCGAAGCTGGCGAGGGAGAACGTGCAGCTGAAGCATTACATCAAGCGGTGCCTCACCGACCTGGCGCTGAAGACAACGCGCCCCGCCAGCGGCCCGGAGGAGAGGATCGACGCTTATGGGAAACTCTTGTACGACTTGTTTTATTGTCTTTCTTTAGCCTCATTGACTCTCTTTAAGGAGTTGGATTTACCTAAGTCAAGTACTTATAGGTACTTACTCTTAAATCCTACTGATATTACTCGCATAAATGTCAATGCTTGGATGTTTGTTGCTCAATCACGTCGTAAAACATGAACGGACCCGGCTGAAATTTGGAACACAGATTATATTCTGGAGAACTACTATTTAAAGGTTACTTTTTATCCCGGGAAATTAACGCGACGCAATGCAAACATAACAATAAATCCTACTAATATCATAAACAAGCAGCGCTCCTCGGTTTTACCTGCGCAGTTCCCGTTTCCGTTATTTTCCTGATAAAAACTGCCTGTGCCGTTCCAGTCTATAATAATCTATGTTCCAAATTTCACTCGATCCGTTCAGAGTTCAGACGTTTCGACCTGGGTAGCGATTCTGAAACCATTCGGTTGCATCCGACACGGAATCTCATCTCTCGGTCTTTGTCTTATCTGTTTAGCATGACAAAGACCGAGAGATGCGATTCCGTGTCGGATGCAACCGAATGGTTTCAGAATCGCTACCCTGGACGTCTGTCTGCTCTTAATTTCGAGATAAACTCGCGACTTTCCAGCTCCAATTCTACTTCGATCCGTCGTTTTGTCCGTTTAAATGTTCTAAGCCTACTCTAATTAGTTTTTTTTCGAAATTACGTTTTCGCAGAAAGAGAGTAGGTAGACGTCCTGATCGAACAACCAAACATTGACATTTACTAGTTTTATCAAAGCATTTACACATTTATAACATTAGTAGGTAGCGAAAGTTTGGATGTTTGTTGCTCAATCACGTCGAACGGCTGAACGGATCGGTTTGAAATTTCGATACACATATAGTTTATAGACTGTAATACACACACACTTTTTTACCACGGGAAAATTACGAGAATGGAAATCGTGCGGGTAAAACCGCGGGGTGCTGCTAGTACCTACTTTATATAATATTAAATACATAGGTACTTACTTATTATTCATATGAACATAAACGACACAGAATAACTTTTGTAGTGGTAGGACTCTTGGCAGTCCGCCTGGGGAAGTACCACACCATTGCCAGTTATTCTACCGCCAAGCAGTAATGTGTAAGCGTTACTGTCTTCCGATTTGAAGGGCAATGTTTCCAGAGAAATTACTGGGCAGATATAATATCTCTGGGCTCTGGGGGACGAACGCAGTGCAGTGCTAGCATAGCTGGGCATTAACTCGTTAATCCGTTAATCGTTAATTAACGAAGTTAACATTTTGATTAACGGATTAACTTTTAAGTTAACTTTTAAAAATGTTAACGGACATGTTAACTTCCGTTAATTATGCAGAAGTCCGTTAATCGTTTATCCAATGCCTACTATTTACCGCACGGCACGGCACTTTGGCGCGGCGCAATAAACAGGTTCAGACAAGTATGAAACGAAAAGTGCTGGGCGCAGTGTGACCATATGTGGCAGGTTCCTGCAAATTTGCCAGGATTGAGACGTCATTTTAGCCTGTGGCATGATCGGTTGACGTTATATGAAAACAAATATAATTTTGTTTTCATAAGTCATATTTCCGATAATCTCGAGTTATTTTTGGCTGAAAATTTGAGCATAGACATACTCGAATTTGACTGACGTTTACAATTTAGTTGAATATTTCTCACACATCCCTAGTAAACCAAGTAGATTATAGTAATCTATAGCTAATGGGGAACTCTCCGATAAATTCAATCATACTTTTTCGATCGTTTATTTCGTTTGTCTGTATTGTAACTTTCTTTTAATAAAATCGGTGGTAGTTCATTTCAACTAACCAAAGAAAAGTTAAATAAAATGTATAATCAATGTATAAGAATGAAGAAATGGAGGTATACAATGAAAATTCCAGTGTTTAACATCTTACTAATATTATAAATGGCAATTTTTGGATGTTGTAATGTTTGTTGTTTCATCATGTCAGAACGTCTGGGAACGGGAAAGGACTGGGTTGAAATTTGGTAAACAGCCCTCAAACGCTGCAGTTGAACGTCTGCTATCCACGGGTAAAGACATTTTAACACCAAACCGAGCCTCGCTTTCAGACGAGAACTTCGCCATGTTAATGTTCATGAGGGGAAATAGATACCAATGCGCATTATGCCTGACGATTAAATTACACATTAAATTAAATAAAAAAAATTAGCAGTCATAGAAACTGCCGATAGAAGTGAAAACTTATAACTCAGTTTGACAGCTTACCTTGGAAACTACACGGGTGTAACCGGAAGGCGTGGCCTGGTCATCATGGCATGGCCATCTAGAAAAGCACCAGCATTTCCTATTGGCTGATGCATTTCTAGATGGCCATGCCATGATGGCCAGGCCACGCCCTTTCAGCATTTCCCATTGGCTGACGCATTTCTAGATGGCCAATAGCCATGGTCCCGAGTTTACCCGAAGATTTCTTATCATACCCGACCGTGACGCTAAACGCGAAAATTAGACGCGAAAATTAAACTCTACAATTATTTGGTTTTTCTTAACCTGTTAACTTCCAGAACCTAAACCAACAGGTTTTATAAGTTCACTAACGCAACGATATAAAAATCCAATACGCATATTAACGGATTAACGATTAACGTTAACTTCCGTTAATTCTTACGAAATGTAACGCTTTAACGTTTAACGAAGTTAACTTTTTTTGTAACGAATTAACGATTAACGAAGTTAACTATTTGATTAATGGTGCCCAGCTATGAGTGCTAGGTAATGATTTGGACTCTTCATGTTCCAATAGCTGCGTGTCACTGTGCTGTTATGTGGCAGGCTTGTTGCTTACCATCAGGCACATATCCTGCTCGTCTCGTCACTCTTTAATATTATTCTTTAATGCTTTTATCACACAAATATTTGCACTGGGTGAAAATCAAACCCACAACAAAAAGTATCACCTCTCATAGTTTGGTGCATGATAGATCAATACTTAGCTTACTGGAGAGAGACAAACTTCTTAGCATTCCATGGATTCACCGTGCGGGTGCCGGGTCCATCGTGTGACAGAGAGAAATCTCGAGTAGACCCCAAGACTTGTGACTCGGGCGTAGGTTTAAAAGGGGCCCCTTAGTGACGTACGTCAAAACTTACCTTCACTACTCGTATTTCTCTCCCTGCCCAGCCAAATCCGATATGATCCTACTAGTGCAGCTTTAGATACTTGTTCTAGTATAGAACTTACTGCACTTCTGGACAAGCCAAGTTACTATTATTTACTATTATTACCATTATTTGGCTTAGTCCGTAGTAGCTGCCTGCTAAGCCAAATAATGGTAGTCCAGTAAGCTAAATATTGATCTATCAAGTACCAAAGTATGAGAGATGATACTTACATCTGATTTTCTACATTGAAAGCAATTGACTGTTTGAATTACCATATTATGGGTCAGTTGGTAGTGAGTTTGCCCACTGAGACATATTATGGTTATGATTCCTACCTGTTACTTGTGTAATGAATATGAATAAGTGATCCCGAGACTTTGACCGCATGCGCAGGTGGGTTTGAATCCCACCAAGGACAAATATTTGTTCTGTTTATATGTAGTATAAGTATGTATTTACAATTATATAACTATTTTATCAGACATATGGATCCCATAATACAAGCTTTGCTTAGTTGTCTGTTGTGTGAGGAATGTCCACTGATATTTATTATTTATCTCTGGACGACTGCAAGGCAGTACTAGGTATTATTTGACATTGATTTGTTTTATTATTTATTAATATTGTTATGATTGTTGCTTTTCTATATTTTTTTTTTCTTTCTATTGGTTATTATTATTTTTCGTACTTGACATTGAATTCATTGGTATTTATTAACTATTGTTGTTATTTTACAGTTTTCCTATTTGCATTTAATTCTTTGTTGTTTGGGTTCTGATATTATTGTGTTTTTTCCTATTTGAATTTAATTCTTTGTTATTTATGTATAGTTTGTTATTATTGTTGATTTTTGTTTTGGTTCTGATCAATTTAATGTTTATTTTTATGTAATTAATGACAGATGACATGATTTGTATGACATAACATTTCAAACGTAGAAATGTAAAGTGTAAATTTATTATTATTTAAGTTAAGTTAATGTAACTAATGGCTTGTCGCACGTGTTGGCGTGGCTGTAAGTGTGACAAGTAATTGAATGATAAATAAATAAATAATTATTATCTTAAGTATTGTGTAGACCTATGTTGTAAATGTTACTTACCATCAAGTGCTAGCTCATCCTGTCACTCTATCATGCATATTTTAAATTGTTTATATGAAGAACAATATTCTCTTCCCAGAGCTCGCCCAGTCACCTGTATTGAAGGAGCCACCTCCAACGCAGTGATGCATGAAAAACGGATGAAGGCATTCTACAAGAAAAACAAGGAGGCAACTGTGCAGTCCTACCCTCGGTTACATTGCTGGTCATAAGAGAAAACTATCTGACTTTTTATTTCTTTTTCTGAGCACATTGTATTTAAACTGTTACTGTTGTCCATAAGATAACATAGATATAGTGTGACAATCCTTACAAGTAAGCTGTTCAGTTCTGTGCAGTAGGTAATAATTAACAACTATAGAAGCAGTCACAGTGAAAAGATCCAAATTCAGAGTTTTCATCCCAAAGTAGCTAATCTAATAATTTTATATCAGCATTTTTAACTTTCCTTAAATCATAGTGAATTTCTCAAAACTAAAGATTAAAGTACTAGTTATGGTAATAATAAGACAGTAATGATGTACAAATAGTTTTAATACCTATAAATAGAATCTAGCTTAGGTAAATGTTTACATTTTTAGTTGAATGTGGATTATACTGTACATGAAAGACTTAAATAAAAACTTAGCTCTACTTAGCACATACTTATTTTTTAAATAACCTTGTTAACAAATCAACAATCACTCCATCGGCGTGACGCCGTTCACAGTTGATGAATCTTCTCCGAGGTTCCAAGGATCATCCAGTGCTGTCAGCAGTCGCGCTAAAGCCTTGTGTCCTTCTGTATCGATATTTTTCGCAACGTCTCCAGTAAATTGGACATATTCATCACACAGCACACTTTTTCCTTGTGACACACCGTAAACTTCATACCAGCCCTCAAGAGATTCGTTCAACGGTTTCTTCAACTTCACGAGAATTTCCTGATCATCCACAGTTTTGATGTAGAAACCTTCGCTGGCAGAAACTTTCGTGACTTTTCCCCATACGGCTACTTTAGATCCATTCTTCTGCGGAAGGCTGGCGGCTGTAACGTATGGAACGTATTCATCGTTATCAGGGAATTGATTATCTTCGTAGTCGTCCTGGTCACCCATTTCTTTTCAAATCAACCCAACACACGATATAATATAATCTCGTATGTAAATCGCAGTCCTATCACAAGATTCGTTAATTATTTTCAGCTACCGGCTACCGGTTAGGTAGGTACAAATTCACTGCGCGCCAAAACAAGTCAATACTCGCACGACAGTCGTCATTGTGTCAATTAATTCAGGGCTGTCAAAGTCAAAACATCGCAGCATAGAAAAAAAAATTGGTAGTCCTATGACTCCAAATTTTTTTTGAACGGCAGTTCCTATGAACTGCCGATAGAAGTGAAAACTTAAAACTCATAAACACGGCGCGGTTGTCAACCACGCACGCGCGCGGGCGCGGCATATTTCCATTTTTTTTTTTTTTTGTATAAAATTGAATTCAATACACACGACGCGGTTTACGGCCGCGGCGGCTGCGGCAGCCGCGCGGCGCCCGCGTGGCTGTAGACACCAACTAAGCCAAAGTAGAAGGAAAATTCATAGATATAAATAGCAACACTGATACGACAATATTTTATCCACAGACTAAGTAGAGAGATCTCTCGGCTGAAGGACTAGTATTATTCATGGCCAAAAATAAATTTAAAAATATATATATATATTGTTTTCACTTTACGAATTTGTTTTGAAATTTGCATGTTTTGATATAGTTTTCATTCGAATAGAATGCGTACATGGATAAAGTAGTTTATTATTTATTACAATAAGTCGTGCTTTCGCAAATTGAATCAATTGAGTCCCATTATGCCCAACGCTTTTGACAACTAAATGAAAGGCCTACAAGCGCCTCCTATCATCGTTTTATTAAATAAATAAATATCGGTGTACAATTCACACACAACACCATCTGACCCCAAACTAAGCAAAGCTTGTATGATGGCTTATTATATGCATATTGAACCATATCTTTTTCATCATCATGGTAATCTTCTTCCTCCCCCTAGGGGGGAAGTAAGGTGCCGGCCTCAAGGTATTGCCCTCCTTACCGGGGAAGGTCTCAGGCACACTCTGGTACCCGGGAGTTTGTGGACCATATCTTTTTACACACAGACACACAGTCTGTTCTTCTTCCTCCCCGCGGGGGAAGTCAGGACGGCGGCCTCGAGGTAACCTCTTTACCGCGGTAGGGCTTCTGGCGGCACTGCACCAGAGGTAGTTAGCGGGCCGTAGTCGGTCCGGTTCGCCCGACGCGGACAGTCCGCGTCTGGGCTAATGGTCTTGTTTTTCTTGTTGCAGCTTGGTGTTGCGGTCCGCCGTCTATCCATAAAGAGTTTGGACGACGGCGAACAGCGCGCGGGCCGCGGCTTGCTCGGCGTCTTCGCCGGCCGCCGCGGAGGCGCACGCGCCCCTCAGGATACTCCAGATCACTGACATGACCTGAGTCCCGAGTGGGCCGTGCGGTGGTGGTACGCCCACGGGTGGGCGTGGGAATGTTTCTTCATAGCCGGGATAGGGACCCCAGCCCGGGGGCCCGAAGCCCGGCGGCGGCTGTTGGTGTTGCCCTAGCCGCAGGTCGGGGAAGGATTGGTAGCCTCCCCGCCGCGGCCTGGGCTCTTCATGTTCGCGGCGCCTGTCCGGGGCGCGCGACAAGCGCGGGTCCGCGCCAGTCGGCGCGACCTCCGCGGCACTCGCGGGCGGTAGTGTGGCCGCCGGTGTCGCGACTTGTCTCGTCGAAAAACGCCTCATTGCGGTAGCATTACCAAATGGAAGCCACGACGAAATAAGAAGAAGACTTCAAAGGAAGGACGTAGCTTACTAACCATTTTGTATAAAATTTCTTGAAACATTTTGTCACACCTTTGGCTATGTCCTTATATATGTCACCGGAAAATAACAAGAATCGTTAGTTGATCAATTCACCAGGTAGTTGATCAACTCTCAAAAAAGAACAAACGGCGGTTGTAATATATTATTTAACGCAATGAATTTACGTTAATTGATCAACTTACGGTGCCTGGCCGTCATTTAATAAATTACGATTTTGCCGCAAGTAAAATCATCCTTATATGGGCCAATCGTTGCTCAGCGTACTATTTAACGGTACACCCATCAATTAATACACTGTTCTCTGATTGGTCGATGGCATTAAAATTATAAGCATCTGGCAAGTGTTTATTCAGAGTTCTTACCTACCATCTACCTCCTGAGACCACCTGGGTGAACCCTGAGAAGTATTTTTTACAACGGCTCACCTGTCAGATACTTAAAACTTCAATGCCCTTAACTTAATATTGGTGCACTTTTAGACACCGGCTGGGCTCCCGCCAGAAGCTCTGCGGTCAGCCCTGAGAGTCGTTTCTCCATACTCCACTCAGGACCTCCCTTTAGCTTTTGGCTCCCGCATTGTTATAAACACTCTAAGTGTAGTAGCCACCAGACTAGGTGGAGTCGGGTTGCTCCGAGTCGGATCTGGGTCCTATGTAACCTAAACGCTCCGATTTGGTAATTTTACAACGCGGACGGACATTTCCCAAGGATGTGACAGGTGAGCCGTTGTTAAAAAAAACTTGTTACGGTTCGACCGGCTGGTGGGGAGCGGTGTAAAACACGTGAGTCGTTAAACCAATCAGCGCACACCTCGCCGTTGTCGGACTATTTAACGGCAAGACGCCGTAAATTAATCAATTTACTAAAATAGGTACGTTAAATAGTACATTTCAACTGCCGTTTATTATTTTCCGAAAGTTGATCAACTACCTATACCTAGTGATCAACTAACGATTCTTGATAATCAACGGTGACATAATATATAAGTCTATGGATTATGCTTGATTTGTGACTGCGATTCATTAGTACGTTTATTACGAGGGTCAAACTGAAAGTTCTTAGAAAATCAAAAACTGATTACATTAGCCAGTTATTAGTTTTATTATATCTTTTCAAAATATTGTCCATTCACGTCAATACACCGCTGCATGCGATGGAACCACTGGGAAAAGCACTTTGCCCACTCGTCCTTAGGGGTCTCTTCAATGGCATCGCGATACGCAGCCACCGCTTCTTCAGCATTCATAAACCGCTTTCCTTTAAGTTTTTCTTTAATTTTTGAAAATAAATAAAAATCACAAGGCGCGAGGTCGGGGCTATACGGCGGGTGACCCAGTAATTCAACGTTTGATGTCGCCAAATAGTCGATCGTTCGCTTGGCGGTGTGCGATGAGGCGTTGTCGTGGTGAAGGAGGATCCTACTGCGAGGTCGTTTCTCTCGAACTTTTTCCAAGACAAGTGGCAAACAATTGGTAGTGTACCATTCTGCAGAAACTGTTTTTTGATCCTCTAACACAATTGTTGCGAAATGACCTATCCTTCCAAAGAACGAGGCCACCATTTTTTTCCCCGCACTTCGATCTCTCTTCACTTTAGTTGGCAACTCCTCGAAGGGAAACACCCACTGAGCAGATTGTCTTTTGGTTTCAGGATCATAACAGTATATCCAGCTTTCGTCACCTGTTAGTATGTCGAACACAGCATTTGAGTCACCTCCGTTAAATCTTTCAATCATTTTACGGCACCAATCCACACGATGGAGTTTTTGAGCCTCAGTCAAATTATGAGGTATCCACCGGGCGCAAAGCTTCCTGACCGCTAAATGTTCGTGTAGGATTTTGTGCACTTGACTCATACCGATGCCTAAGCTTGTCCGAATCTGCTGATAGGTCACTCTTTTGTCAGTCTCTATCATACGTCGCACAACACAGATGTTATCTTCAGTCGTCGCCGTAGAAGGCCGTCCCTCACGTAAATCATCAGTGAGATTAGTGCGACCACGTTTAAACTCATTAAACCAGTTGTAAACAGTCGCACGAGATGGGGCTTCATCGTGAAAGGCCAATCGTAGTCTATCATAACTTTCTTGTTGACTTAAATGACATCGAAAGTCATAAAAAATCATTGCACGAAAATTTTCTCGTGTTAAATTCATGTTGACGTGACACAGACAATTTTCAATTTGCCGCCAAATCGTAAAACAAATGACAAATGAATGAAGTATATACTCAGTAATATTGGCAAAGAGTTCTATTTTCAAATTATAGAATTATTTTTTTATTATATTGTATATAAGTGGCCAGTTCTAAGAACTTTCAGTTTGACCCTCGTATGCAACATGTTAGTGAAAAAAACACCAGAAAATTGTAAAATTTGAGGCCAGTGTCTGAAAATATGGTTTGAGGTATGTAGAGATTTTATTGATTTTCATAAATTTTACACTTAAAATTTAAATAACCGACTAGGCGCTAGTATCGTCTAGGCGCCCCGGGCGAGCCATGCCTCAGGCGGCCTAAAGGACAACAATACACTATGTTGAAATACATGGGTATGACTGATAAATAAATAAAATTTAGTGTAGAGGGCGCCGGTGGGATACCATTCACCTGAATTAAGAACATATTGTATAGAACAAAGACACTCAATGTTCAAACGTTAGACGCTGGCGAAATTATGGGTAGCATTACCGAATGGAAGCCATGACGAAAAAGAAGAAGGGTATAGATACACAAATCAGCCCGGCAGATGGCGCTGCAGTCGATACTTGGACTTTGACTATTATCAGAGCGAAGCTGCTATATAATATATAAAATTCCTCCGGGTTCATTTCACAAATTCACAAATGAAGCGGGAGCTGTGAGCTGGGAGGTGCGGAAGAATAACGTCCCCCGCGTTTTGGATATTAAGAGATTTTTTAATAAGATATGTTACTGTTCTTTTTATTTTGATGTCGAGTATCATTTCTGCGTAATAAAACTTGCACATTGTAGCATATTGCATTTTTTTCTAATTATTTTCGTAACATAAACAATCCGCAATGACAACCAATTGATACTCATATGACCAAACAGACATGACAAGAGAGATCTTACTCTTGCAGATGGTGCGAGGCGTTTGTTCTGGCTCTGTAAGTATATGTTAACTCTTTGGTTATTACACTTCTTGGCAAAATTTAGTCACTACTGAATTCAGTGAAGTGTAAGCTAGCATAATAAATTCAAAAGCGAAGATTGCAGGCAAGTTCGCAAACAAGTTAGAAGTATCCAACTTGCTTGTTTCTTGAATTCAGTCGTTTAAATTTTGCCAAATGTAATAAAGCTAATAAACCTTTTAGGAAAGAAAACAAAACATTTCCTTTCTTATTATTTATTTTAAAATTTTATTATACAGTCTCCTTGCTTAATCTACAAACACAAAACATTGTTGTAATTAAAAAATAAATTTAGAAACAAAATATTATAACAAACATGAAGTATGGAATTCAAATATTATTGCTAACATTTAAACATGTATCTGAAAATACGTGCTTAGAACTGCAAATTATTTATAATTGAATTCTATATGAATTTTATATTTCAAAGAACTGAGAGAAAATGTTGAATTCTATTTAATTTTTAAGTAATAATAATAGTGTCAAAACAATGTACGAAAGACTCCGAACTACACAGTAGTAAGCTCACAGATTCAAGAAAAAATGTTATTCTTTTCTAGACAGTCATTTTCATAAAAAGGTATTTTAATTTTTTCAAGGTATCCAAGACCAGACTAGCAACATTTTGTAGGATGTAATATGTAATGTAACTGGGGGTCGATGAAAGTTCAGTCACTGACAGGTAATAAAGTCCTTTCCATAAAAATAACTTTCCTAGAAGTGGTGCCGTAGTCTGGAGACTAGACTACAAGCAATCAACCAAACTTAGTTTGCCATTCACCGAGGGACTTTTCTTAACAAACGCTTTCTACCATAAGTAGTGTTTAAATAGAGCACTTATGATTCTCTCTTCATACTAAGGCATATGGAGAGAAATACTTTTACTCCATCTCAGATTGCATGGAGTTGTATATTCAGAAATTCATAAAAAAGGTTTGGCGACTTATCTGGAGACTCTTGGGGAACAAATTAAATAGTAGTTGCCTGTAGAGTTAGTTCCATACATTACATTACGGAGTATGTCAGCTCCTGGTTAAAACGTTATAGCTTTTTTATTAATTAGTTGGCAAGCACGTTTCTCATGAGTGATAATTATAGTCACCGACACCTGACTTAATAGCTTTTATATTGACCTCAAACATAAGAACTGACGACAATGTATTCATGATGTGCTTGGTATTTCTAGCCCCGGTCGCAAAGAGCCCTCTCTTCTATCTGTTTCTTCCGTGTGTATTGTTTACGCGAAGTGGTTATCGTTTTCGCGGCTTCGAATTGACTTCAAACATAAGAACTGTCAATGTATTCACGATTTGCTTGGTATTTCGTAACCCCCGTCGCATGTTATATCGTTCGCAGCGGTGTTCACGCAAAGTGGTCTTCTCTGTCGGCGGCGAGCGCGGGCGCGGTCGCGTCCTCCATGGCCGCGAAGTTCATGAAGTGCGCCGGCCGGTGCACCTCGTGGTAGAACTCGCGCGGGTTGCCCAGCTGCACGCCGTACTTCATGTTCGGGTCGTGACGGACACCTGCACATTCATAACAAACAATTAATATACAATAATACCCAGTGAACTCTTCACCATGTTAACCGATTGTTCACGAAAGTTGGTATAGTGCCCGGCAAACAAGTTGTCCCAAAATTGACGTGGAAGGGGAAAGTTCGCGCATGTACACATCCACCAAAGAGACCTTAAAAACGTTGCTGCGCAGCCATTGCGCAACTAACTTCATTGGGTCTACTTGTTTGCCGGCACCTACATTTATGTGTAACTATATAACTATACACCTATATTTATGTGTACAGAATCGAGTTTCATAACTGTTGTGAACTCTACAACCATGTCATACAGGCAAAATTGTAGGCAAATTTTAGTGTTTTGTTCATATTTCACAAACCACCTAGCCGATTCCGATAATTCGATAAAATTTATATGGGAGACCATTCAGGAAGCATACCCATTCAAACACAAAAATAAATTTTGAAATCGGTTTGGGAGTTCCCGAGAAATCAGGTAACATACATAAAAAAAAAAATTGGCAGTCATAGGAACTGCCGATAGAAGTGAAAACTTATAACTCAGTATTTGTTAGCTTACCTTGGAAACTACACGGGTGTAACCGGAGGGCGTGGCCTCGCCATCATGGCATGGCCATCTAGAAATGCATCAGCATTTCCCATTGGCTCACGCATTTCTAGATGGCCATGCCATGATGGCTAGGCCACGCCCTTTCAACATTTCCCATTGTCTGACGCATTTCTAGGTGCCCAATGGCCAAGGTCCCGAGTTTACCCGAAGATTTCTTATCATACCCGAGCGTGACGGTAGAATTCAATTTACACCCCCACGAAAAATTTGTCTAGGCACGCTAAATTTGTTTAAAAATGGTGATCGAATTGATAACCTCTTCCTTTTTGGAAGTCACTCGCAAAGGTTAAAAAAGGCACTCACAAATGTAGCTTTGAAGTTTACCTTCAAGATTCAGATATTAATTGTTAAGATTGTTAACTGTCCTACATTTGTGATGCTAAATAAGACCAAACATGGTGTCTGTTAGGTATTAGCAGTTCAGTAACCTTGGCGTTAGTGTGAAGCAATAAAACTCACCCATAAAGTTGTAATTCCAGCTTCCCTGCGAGGGCACCATGAAGTACCCGAGGAATCTGTCAGAGAGGAGCATCTGCACCCTCTCGTAGTGGCTGGGCAGGTAGCCCTTGGGGTTGTTCCCTCTGTCCGTGTTCTTGGCGCCCCACTCGTAGCCGCTAGGGGTGAGTTTGTACGCTGTGAGCGAGCATGAGCCGGGGGTGAACGAACAGGTGATGATGATCGTCTTCTCCCCATCCCAGGACGGATTCTCAGCCATTATCTTCGCGTGTGTCGTGATGTCCTGTTGACGAAATGGAACTTGTAAGTAATAGAGAATAGGCAAGAGGGTCGCTTTGTTCAAGTTGACTGGTTTACTTTATTAATCAACACTCATTGTGCTGTCTTATTTTGCCACGAAGTTCTTTATCACGCGTTACATTTGTGTGGATGGGATGGACCAGAAAAGTGGGATACGACTTTTTTCCGACACTTCCTTCACAGCCGTGTAAACAGTAGTCATCAAATGTAGTTTAACTGTTTTTATGCAAAAAAGTAAATATACTTCAAATAGATGAGTGAGTAGCGCTTATAATAATTGAATTATCTTATTTTTAGCCTTTTTGTGGTTTTGAAGTTGGTTCAATTTTTTGTACAAAAAGAGTTTATTTTACCCTTTTTAGTACAAAACAAGTTTTCATCAATGCAGTTACACAATTTCGTGTTGACAGGATCGAATTTCATAACTTTTGTGAAATCTATAACAATGTCACCTGAGGGCATATTTTAGTTATTTGATCATATTTCACAAACCACTCCACCGATTTCGTTTAAATTTATTTCAGACCATTCGGGAAGCATATCCATCCGAACACAAAAATACATTTTTAAATCGGTTCGGGCGTTCGCCAAATGAAAATACCACACGGAGCCTTTTATGCTGAAACTCCAGACTTCCTTATGCTCCCAACCGCACAAAGCGGCGTCCGGGCACCTCCGTATGACTCACCTCGGTTGACGTTTATGTTAAAATAGTTTGTAAACTTCTGAGAATAAGGTCTAAACTTAAAAGGAACAGGGCGGCATCCGGACGTCACTTGGTGTGCGGTCCCCGTAGGTCGCTTGTAGTGGGCTAGGTAGGGTTGCAGGTGCACGCCCTGGTGCGTGCCCCGCCGGGGGCGCCACTAGCACAGTTACCTGCGGCGAGAGCTGCGGCAGCTCGTTGGGCTGCGTGTGCATCCAGCCGAGCGGCTGCAGGTGCGCGAGCGCGGGGTGGCGCGGCAGCGCGCGCGGCAGGTGCACGCCCTGGTGCGTGCCCCACTGCGGCGCCAGCACGCAGCACTGCACCTCGCGCACCTGCGGGTTGTCCGGCGGCGCCACGCCGTACAGGTAGCACGCGATCTACGGATATTTGGAAAATATTGTCGTTTACACATTAAAGAAACAAGTTTGACACTTGAGCATAAGTTTTTTTGAGATTTTAAGTGGTTTAGGAGTTTCTATATCATACATTTAAGAGAGAGAGATAAAGGTTGTTTGTTTTATTTGCATTAATTGTATGCAGTAAATCAATCACGAAAAACAAAAAAATGCATTCAACAGCGATTCCCATTTTCAATGGCTTCTGCACTGGTACAGTAAAATATAGCTATAGACTGCCGTTTCCGTGCAAGATGATTTAAAAAGTAATAAAACTAAAACCCGTAACTCAAGTCACTACATTATCAAATTAAATCTCTATTACTTTAAATTCTAGTTTTTTTTCTTTCATTTATGGTACATTAAAGAAACAGGTGAATCGCGTACGGTAAATTATGGCTATAGACTGCCTTTTAGGATTCAAGAATCTTTAAAAAACAATAATCAGTCAGTCAATGCATTAAATTAGCAAATTATGCCTCTGTTGCCTACACTTAGGGCACATAAACATAGAACTCAACATCTTTGCATTCATTGAATAAAATATTCCATTACCCGAATGACAAAAACAAAAGGTGTTTTTGTAGATATTGCTAGCAAGCACCACTCTGGTTGAGGTATGTGGTCTTACCTGAGCTCTCAGATCGGAGATTGTGACGAATTTCTTGAGCAAGTTCTTTGGCAGGATGTAAGTGTAGCCGGACTCCTTGATGTCGTCGGAGCTTACATAGATGTGGTTGGTACGCAGATGCAGGTTGGTCGCCGATATCGCACGCACGCGCCACTCCGTCTTCGAACTGTGGAGCAACGGTATTAGTAAATGTAAACGTTCCATTAGAATCCATCAGATTATTGTAACTGAAGTATAAGTCAGGCATATTTGAACTGTTTTATAGATATTTGTTATTTTTAAAACTGTAGCACACTACTTTAATGTCAATCACATTTCACAGTTTTTCCGGTCATGCAGCAAAATCCCTGTCTCTTCCAAGCCTGGCGCAAGGAACTTCGTTCCTAAAAGAAAAACATACAACCAAATTAATAACCTAATCCTCGTTTTTAAATTAGTTTAAAACACAGGTACCTGAATGTCTGCGACTCGTAGTTGCTGGTCGTGGAGGTGATGATCTCGTCGCCGTGCTTGTTGACGGTGCGCGTGGTGGTCGCCGTCAGCTGGCTCTGCTCCTTGCTCTGCTTCTCGATCTCAGCGATCTGCTGTCGCTGCGCAGACGGCGCCGATATCTCCATGCCCAGGATGATGTCGCGGATCTCAGACTGCGTCAGCGATGCCACGTTCACGCTGGAAAACGAGATGGGGTTTTTTAAAAACAAACAATTATTGTTTGTTACATTGCTTATTGTAGGCATGTTTCCCCCGATGGTTCCGATCTTGGTGTCTTCAAATCGAGAGTGAATCGGTTTCTTCTAGATAAGCACGATCCATCGTAGATGGCATCGTCGCTTAACATCAGGCGAAATGGTGTAAAGTGCGAACCTATTATAGTTATAAAAAAGTACACATTCTTTTGTTTCACAAACAGAAAATGGCGAAGATATGGCGCTTAGAAGTTTCGAGTGACATGACGTCTATATACGATTTTTATCTTGACGTGACGTCACAACCCTTTCACCCCGGTTAGATAATCGATATCTTTATTGATTTTTAATAATTTCTGCCTGCACCTAACGCGTCCCGCTCCGCTGCTTCGACGCAATCCCGCTACCGTTCGACATTCGCATGTCGGGGACGCGAACCTAGAGCTTTTTCCCCTACCATAAAGTGATTAACGGTATTAAAGAAGATTTCACTACAAAAAAAATTGGCAGTCATAGGAATTGCCTATAGAAGTGAAAACTTATAACTCAGAATTTGATAGCTTACTTTGGAAACTACGCGGGTGAAACCTGAGGGCGTGGCCATGGCCATCTAGACATGTGTCAAGTTCACCCGAAGATTTCTTATCATTCCCGAGCGTGACGCTAGAATTCAATTCACAGCCCACGAAAAATATGTCTGTGCTCAAAAGAAGTCTTCACTTTAAAAATCATCTAATTTTACCTACCAACATACAAAAGTTGTTTATGTTTGTACTAACTTGTTCTTCTTCCCATAGTCGGCGAGTATGAGATCCTTGAGCTGGACCTCCACCTTGATCCAGTCGTCGTCGGACAGCGTCGGCCAGATGTGGTGCGGCTCCGTGAGCGTCGTCTTGTCCGGCTTCAGCAGGACCTTGGTCCGCTCGGTGTTCACGTGCAGCGCTCGCAGGATCAAGATCAGACGACTGAACGCCTTCGGGGAACGAATGTTGTGTTATTACTGCTCAAACGATGTACGGTTTCAGAGCTAAAGTGCATGTTTAGACGATACTCTGTTACAAAATTCACCTATTTGTCTGCCCTTGCAAGTAACTCGGGGAAAGTTCTCCCGTAAACGACTATACTGTATGCTTTGACCATAGTTCACACGGATTCAATTTAAAATATAGTTGTTTTGTATTCAAATTTATGGACTAAATTTTAATCATCTAGTGATGCTGTTCAATAACTGAATACAATACAAAATCATCTGGTTGGGTGACTTATTATTGTCGCCCAACCGATTTGCATTTAATAATGTAGCAAGTTTTTGTTTAGTGACATAAACTGTGACTGGTTATGAGCTGTGACATATGTAGTGACTTTCGGGGCATCCACCACCACTTTGTACCACCGGAACTATAGAATACCCTGGCCGAGTCCTTATATCCAGATATGACTGTGCCACAAACTCTCTATATTGGAATATAGAGCAAACAGATACTATATAATTAGGAAAGCGTGTTATATCCTAGCTCGTACTGCTTAATACTGGACAAATCGCAGTCAAACTTAACCAATGTTACATTTTATAGAAAAATAAACATTTAATTTTATTCATAAATAATAATAATCTGTTGTTAAATGTGAAGGCTGCATTGGATCAGAGAGCGTATAATCAGACGAGCGCGCCGACCGCGGTGCGATCAGCCCCCGCGACCGGCCGCGCTCGCCCCCAGGGCACATGGCTTCTCTGGCTTCGGGACCCCTACGCGGTTCATCATTTCCAATGTACAGCCTAAGTAACAAATAACCGACCTCAAGTCAAACCTAACCTCTTTATTGGACTACCTTCTCTTTAGAGAGCTCTATAGTACAATAAGAATAAAATAACGAATGGAGAGAAATTGACATGTCTTTTGCACTGAGAGTTCAAATATATATCACAGATTAAACTTTGTAAACATAATATTTATTTAGTCTTTTAGGCTGAAACTCGCTTAAAGACGCGCGTCTCATTTAAGCACTAGCGAGGTACAAGCGTGTGTACCAGACGAACTTATATTATAGAATCCGCTGTGCGGGCGCCGCGACGCCGTACTAACCGTGACCAGATCTGGTCGCTTAGGGTATTAGTGGTTGCAAAATTCGTTTATTACTATATGAGTTTTTGCATTTGAAATTTTCAAATCAACTTATGAAGTAAGTTTTCGAATTCGAATTTTTATAGCAATTTCGAGTTAGTTTGAATTTAAATGTCTTTGTGTACAAGTACTTACTGTGTACGAGGAGATGGTCTTGAGCCAGTCATCGTAGAGATTGAAGAGCACCATCTGCGGCTCGGTGGCCTTCAGGATGAGGTCTCCGAACTTCTCCACCTTGAGGCAGGCCTGGAACGGCAGCTGCAGCTCCGAGCCTTTGATCACGATGTTGGGGAAATCCAGCAAGTGGACCTGGTGGAATAAACTTCTATTACTACCCGAGCCTCATTCCAATTCAGGGTGGGGGTGATCGACCTGCACTGACGTCCCGCTAGGGGTGTATTGTGCACTTCCCCCCGGCCAGCCTACCCAAACCAGCCCAGCTCTTTAAAATATCGGAGCACGGCCTTGGGGCGCTGGCAAACTAGTTCCACTCCCATTTCGTCAGATGTTGTTTCTCTACATGGAGTTCCTTCAAAGAGTCCCGATTCTAGTCTTATACTTTTCGTGGCCTCGCAGCGTAGCAGCACATGCTCCACAGTTTCGTTCTCTCGCAAACAGCCTCTGCATAGGGGACTGTCAGTAGATCCTATCTTGTGAAGATGGTAGTTTAACTCACAGTGACCTGTGATCAAGCCTATCATCAGACGAAGATCTGATCTAGATAGACTTAAGAGTTTATTAGTAACTTTTTTATCTATCAGTGGGAACACCGCTCTTGTGTGTTTGCACTTTACGGAGTTATCCCAAAGTTTTTGATGTTCTTTTTCTATGTGTAGACATAGTAGGTTCCGTGTTTCTGAAGCAGTTGGCTTACACAATTCCGCTATGTCTGCCCTGATGTTCTTTTTTGTTCCCGCTTTGGCAAGTAAGTCTGCTTTTTTATTCCCTTGACATGTGTTGTGGCTTTGAGTCCACTCCACTGTAACATTATAATTAAGTGCAAGACACTGTAGGGTGGAGTGGCATTCTGCAATCACTTTTGACCTAGTTGTGGGTCTTCGTAGAGCGTAAATAGTGGCTGCACTGTCTGTTATAAATTTCATATCTGGTATGGATTTGTTTACTTTTTCATAGTTATATATGTCAGTTTGTGTTTCTTTTCTAAGTACTGATTTAGCTGCTAACAGGAGGCCCATAGCTTCAGCTTGCAGTACTGTAGTAGTTCTGTTTAGGGCTAATGATTCAGCTAGGTCTAGCTCTGGTGAGTGGTAGCCACACCCAACACCCATACTATTTTTAGCCCCATCTGTGAAAACGTTGCACACATTGCTTTCCCTAGCGGTATTTGTTTTGGTGTGGTCCTCTGTGACCAGCCCATAGTTTTTCCTATCCAGATATGTCGTGGCTATACGATCCGTGCCTTGGCATGCGCCTGGCACGATTCTCGTTGCCCTATCTAGGATTTTACAGTGAGTTGTGGGAATCCCTGCCCCTTTCCATTGGTTTGTCGATTTAAGTCTTAGTGCTGCCGCCATAGCCTCTTGTTGTATGTGCAGATGGAGTGGCGATAGACCAAGTATTATATCCAGCGCTTCAGACGGTGTGGACTTCACACATCCGCTAGTTAATGAACATGCCAACCGCTGAATCTTTTGTAATTTAGATATTGTGGTCACCAGATTAGTTCTAGGCCACCACACTACACAGCCGTAAGTGAGGGTTGGTCGAACTATAACTGGGTTGGTCGAACTATAACTGTTATACCCGAGCCTCATGTCTCAAAGAAAAGATCTGCATTCTTAGTATGAGCAAAATATAGTATCCTATATTCCAAAGACACAAACAAAGAAGTTTGAGTATTTTTGTGATAAGAACGTCTAGGCTGTGGAATGTGTTGTTTGAGTGGGTTTTTCCCAATAGTTATAATCTTGGTGTATTATAATCTACAAATCGATTTCTTCTAGGTTAACACGCTCCATCGTAGACCGCTTCGTCGCTTAACAATCAGGCGAGATAGCGGTAAAGTGTAAACCTACAAAAATGAGACGTCACAAAATATCAAATTTTGTGACATCACATTTAAAAAATATTGTATTTGATATCTAAAAGTATTAAAACACTAAATTTAAACGAGAATTACAAAATATGTGACGTCACACTAGGTAGGGGGGAGGTCTCAAAAATGTGACCCCTACTGTGATGAGGACAGGGGAGGGGTATAAAAATCATGAAATTCGTGTGACGTATTTATGGATGGCCCCTTACGCCGATAGTAAGGGCATAGTTACCTCGAGAGGATCCAACATGCCCTTCCTGGTGACGATGATCTGTTTGGGCTGCTCCTCCACTGGCAGCGATCGAATCAGCGCTGCCACTTCCTCAGCCGTCTTCCATTTCGCGAGCTACAACACACAATACAAAGAAGCTTAAATCTCTGGATGATGAGCTGAGTGCATAAACAGCCCACTAAATGGTCCCACTGCTGGGACTTGGGGCCTTCTCTCGCAAGGAGAGAGTGAAGGCCATAATCCACCACAATCGCCCAGTGCCAGTTGGTGGATGACACATGACTTGGAAAGATTCTAGGTACATGCTGGTTTCCTCACGATGTTTTCCTTTACCATTTTTTTAAGTTAGTGGCATTACGCACATGAGTTCGAAAAGGCAGTGGTACGCGTGATTTTGAAACCTGATCGGCAGTCGCCGTTCTCCCGATTAGACCAGCCGTAACTTGTGCTCGAGCTCAGTGCAGTGCTAGGTAATGATTTGATCTCTTCATATTTCAATAGCTGTGTGGTACTGTGCTGTTACGGGCAGCCGTGTTGCTTACCATCGGGCACATGGCTTACACGCACCATCTGTACTAAAATATTTAAAAAATGTTGAAAAAAATTAATTTAATAGGAAACAATACCTGTCCGAGACGTTTCTGGCCCGCCCACACGCTGGTGTGGATGATCTTCAGGAACAGCTGTCCGGTGCGAGGGTTGAAGATGAAGATGGCTCCGTTGATGGGCTTCGTCGTCAAGTTGCCCTCGAACGTCTTGTGGATCGTCACTCGGTACACGTTCGTGTCGTCTACGAACCTGGATAAGAGATGAATATTATGAATGTATTTTCCAGTGATATTACAGGGCATAGAGATAAAACATCTTATACCTCCGGGTGACGACCGCAGCGCAGTGCTAGGTAATGATTTGGATTCCTCGTGTTCCAATAGCTGGGTGTCACTGTGCTGTTATGGGCAGGTGTGTTGCTTACCATTAGGCATATGTTCTGCTCGTCTAAGCACTTGTATATGATAAAAATAGTGTCCAGGAGTAGGTATTTGATACAAATAAGGCAAGGCAAGGCATTTCACAAGCAACCCAATAAAAGTTCCCATTGCTGGGACTCATCACTTACTCTCTCGCAAAGAGAAAGAGTCAAGGTCATGAGAAGGCGAAAGTTTGTCTGTAGGGATGTCTGTTACTCTTTCGCAAACAACACTTTCAAAAACTACTCTATAAATGGATCTGGATGAAATTTGGTATACATAGTCTGTCAACACATATGCTACTTTTTTATACCCGGTAATGAACGGGATCGGGAATTTCGCTAGTATAAGTAGTCAAGTACAGCACCGGGGATCGCTTTCATTATCTAGTGTTTCCGTAGTAGTGACGTGTTACCAGATGATCTGGTTGGAGAACAGCTCGCCGTAGTTCTGGCTGGACAGGTACGGCTCGGTGGGCTCGGACGAGTACAGCTGCAGCGCCTTGCGGATGCGCTCGCGCAGCACGTACAGCGCCGGGTTCGCTTTCATTATCTTGGCCATCGCTTGCTGGATGAGGGGCTTGCAGCCGGGGAACCAGTTGCCGTATGCACTGTGGAAAATAGAAAGGTGAATGAGACTGTAGAGCGTCTGTTGTGTAAGAACTATTGCTGAAAGAGAGACGAACTTCTTAGCATTCCATGGATTCACCGTGCGGGTGCCGGGTCCGTCGTGTGGCAGAGAGATAAATTCCGAGACTTGTGACACGGGTGTAGGTTTAATAGTGTGCATTTATACGTAAAACACTAAAGGCCCCCAGGGACTACACTGAACCATGCGACTTCAAATAGATTAGTGGTTAGCGCTTGTAATAATTATCATAATAGTTTATTTTTGGCTGGCCCCACACCACACACTTGCAATAACAATTGACAATATAAGATTGTAAATAATTTTCATCAATATATGACCCTGAACATTATACATTACACATATTAATGAATGAAAAGAAATGAATGAGGGCAAAACCAAGTAAATGTCATTGTTTATGTCTGGGTAGACGAGATACCAAATATACTTCTTACGATCCGGGACTCTCCATAAGTGGCCAAAGAGTTGCCACAATTGCAGAGGCTGTGCCTTTCAAATTTCTTGGTAGAAAGATAGACTACAAAGGACGTACACCATCATTAGATGTAGTTGTTGGAAATTTCATGAACGACCTCAATAAGATAGACCAACAACCTATCAGCAATATCAAAAAAGCATGGATATATGACAACTATCTCACATCACGTCTCACTTGGCCTTTCCTAGTATATGACATCGGTAAAACCCTCCTCGCAAAACTAGATGCTAATGTCATAAAGATATTAAAGTCATGGTTTGGATTGGCACATCCGGCTGATCCCTCTACTCTCTTTAGGGATCACATAGTTTTGGCCTGAAACTAAAAAAACCGTCTGAACTCTACAAACACCGAAGAGTTACAAAAACGCATGTTTTGGGAAAGTCGAAAGACGAATTAATCGCATCTCTCCCAAAACACAAAAGCGCTTCGGACCTTGAATCTAGACTTCAATTCCATAAACAATTTATGGCAGATGCACAAGTAAATACAGCTGGGTTGGGTGCGAGAAAGAAAAGGGAAGACCGAGACATGGTAAAAACCTTTCTACAACAAGACGAAAATGACAGTTATAAAGTGCACGCTATGAATTTAGAAATGCAAAGTGAGTGGTTAACCATAGGTGAGTTTTGTATCCCATTAGCTCTAAAGTGGCGCACCTTGCTATATGACTGGTCTCCTGCCTTATTAAAATTTTATCTAAATGCTTTTCAAATGACCCTTCCTGACCAGAGTAACTTGGTAAGGTGGGGAAAAGCCTCTGAAAAATGTTGCTATACTTGTGGTGAGGCGATATGTACAGCAAGGCATATATTGGTGGGATGCAAGGTGCTCCTTAATAGGGGTCATTACTCACAGCGACATGACAGAGTACTTGAAATCATACGTGAAGCCGTAAGCCTTTCGGTAGCTAGAGCCCAAAAGGGATTGACGACAAACAAAAGACAAATTAACTTTGTAAAAGAGGGTTCAACTTCAAACTCCAAGAGCAAGCCTTACTCAATCCTGGGTTTAGCACCTGATTGAACTATTTTAATGGACGTATGAAAAACACTATAAAATCCCAGAGGATGCGGGTGTTTCGTCATCCAGACTGGACATTTTCCTTTTTTCTAGGGCTACGAAACGCATAGTCCTGGTAGAACTTACCGTACCGTGGGAAACTAATATACCTAAAGACCACGCGATGAAACAAAATAAGTATTACGACCTTCAAAACGAATTAACAAAAAATGGCTATGTAGTTAATTTATACGCTGTAGAAGTAGGAGCGAGAGGTATACCAGCAAAATCTCTCTATAACCTGCTTAAAGACCTTGGATTGTCCAGAAGTGCAGTAAGTTCTATACTAGAACGAGTATCTAAAGCTGCACTAGTAGGATCATATCGGATTTGGCTGGGCAGGGAGAGAAATACGAGTAGTGAAGGTGAGTGTTGACGTACGTCAATATAAGGAGCCCCTTTTAAACCTACGCCCGAGTCACAAGTCTTGGGGTCTATTCGAGATTTCTCTCTCTGCCACACGATGGACCCGGCACCCGCACGGTGAATCCATGGAATGCTAAGAAGTTCGTCTCAAACTGCCAGAGTGTATACAAAAAAAGTCGGATTATTGAGAAAAGATAAATTAGATGGAAGTACTATAGTACCTATGCTACATGAGTAGCATAGGAACATTTCCCCACAACAACAACCCATACATAGCTCATACAATACCTGTGCAAGTTGTAAGCCAAGTCGATGGCAATGAGCAGTCCGGTCGGCGAGGGGTAGATCGACATGTTGTCGGTGGTATAGTCGAGGAACTTCGCTCGGGCGTAACGCTCCACGTCGTGGGAGTCGTAGTCTCCCCAACGAAGCTGGATGTCGAGCCAGTACTTCTGCGTTGTTGTGTTGTCCATCGTGTCTCTGGAATGAAGAATGACGTTAGTTGAACTTTGCTTGGGTAGTTAGAACGAATTCAACGAATCAACAGTTGAATGGTTATATTATGAATCCTACTAATATTATAAATGCGAAAGTTTGGACGTTTGTCACGTCGCAACGGCTGAGAATGCGTCGGGGGGAAATTTGAAACATACATTATTTAATTAGGTAAAATCGTAGAGCACAGCTACTCTGTAATAAATTCAATATTAATAGAATGAATAGATGTTATTTCATCTATAACTTTAATAAAAATAAAAAACATTATTTTTTATAGAATAACTAGTAGCTCCCCGTAGTTTTATCCGCGCAGACCCCCATTCCCGTTATCTGTGTGCTATTCCTTATTATAATCTAACTGCGTTCCAACTTCCAACCCGATCCGTTTCGACGAGATTGAGCAACAAACATACAAATTTGCGCAATTTATAATATTCGTACGATGGTCTAACAAAATGCGAGAAGTAATCATTGAAAACATTGTAGAATGCCATGGTAGCAACATTTTTAAGCGGGACCAGTCAAGTTTTCATACTAACTTGGTATCAGCGAGCAGAGACGGGCGCGAAACGTTCCACTTGTACGCAGAGAACAGCAGGATGTCTGCGCAGGATGAGTTCATCTTGTACGACTTTCGCGGGTGGATCGTCTCCTTTTGGACGGTCTCTATTTCGAGCGCGTCGAGTTCTTGATCGAACACCTGTATGGGAGAAAACATTTTAAAGAAACTCTTTTTTAACATAAAAAATAATAAAAAACCTCGTAAAACGGCCACCTAGGATTTGAATTTAGTATTTTAGTAGTTCAGCCTTTCATATGATACTCATATTGTGGGAGTTGTGTTAAAATATGTAATCCGCCATTTTGTCACGACGGCCATCTTGGGCCGATTCTCATCAACAGTGCCGACTAATTTACCTTTCAGCCAAAAAAATCACAACGGAAATCTAATAATCAGTTTTGGAGTCACGATGCCACACAGACACACACACACACACATAGACACGTCAAACTTATAACGGCACGTCGTTTTTGCGTCAGAGGAAAAAATTATGATATATGAACGCCACTTGCGGCGCAATTATTGAGGAAGTTTCTACAGCAACACGCAGTAATGTGTATCCTGTCTCCGGTTTGAAGGGCAATGTTTCCAGAAAAATACAGGGCATAGAGATAAATCATGTTCCGAGTAAATCTCTGGGTAACGGGCGGCACTTGACATTATGGCTTTGTATGGGCGCCAGTTCGCGCCGCCTTTAGGTAGTGATTCGGACTCTCCATGTCCTCCTGCGTGGTACTGTGCTGTTATGACCAGGCATGTTGTTTACCATTAGGCACATGTCATGCTCGTTCTATCACCCTAAACTATAAAAAACATAATTTAAAAGAGATTTACAATTAACAGATTTTTTGCATTCATCAGTTCATAATGAAAACATCTCATTGATATTATCTATGGTAGTTTCTGATCTGACCTGACAGAGATCCATGACGATGGACTCGTGCACCTTCTGCCACAGATGGGCTCGGAAGATCTGGATGAGGGAGATCTTGAGCGTAGGGATTTTGCCGTGCATGAATATTCCCGTCAGATCCAGTTGCACCTGTAAAAATACAATTCAAATGAATACGAGAAAATATCAATACTCAAGCAGTTTGAATTCTGTAAAAAATACTTGACATTACTAGAAATCAATTTTTGGACAGCGTTAAAGTAACAAGCCAAAAAAAATGTAATTTCCGCGTAGTTCTCGTTACTGTATTTTTTCTGCAATAAAAAGTAGATCATGTGTCATTCCAGAATATAATCCAACTGTATTCCATATTTCAACCCGATCCGTTCAGACGTTCTGACGTGATTGAACAATAAACATTAAATCTTTCGCATTATATCATATCAGTAGGATGACAGTCTATGACAACCACAGATGGAAACATTCTGGTAAAAGAATTTTCAAAATCAGTGAAGCAGATCTTCATTCCTTGCAGCTTCACAAACTACATATTTAGAATATATAAGTATGGATAGCTTTTCTTCATTTAAAACTCTAAAGATCTTTTAAAAAAAGTTAGACATCAAAAAAATTTAGTTGAAACTGTTCCCTACTCTCCCTTTTCTTTTCCCAATCCAAGATAAAAAGTTAAATACTCAAATTAAATGAGTTGCAAACATTTCAATTTAAAAAATGAAGTAAGAAACTTGGTGGCTTCAAATCGAGAGTGACTGTTTTTTTTTCTAGGTAAACAAGCTCCATCGTAGACCGCGCCGTCGCTAACATCAGGCGAGATGGCGATCAAGTGTAAACCTATAAAAGTAAAAAAAAAAGTTGTTTCTCTGGATAGTACATTTGTATTTTTTTCTGGCCTTTTTTCAAGGAGTTATTGTCACGTTTGGATAGCACCGTACCTGGAAACCGACGTAGACGTTGGCTCTGTTGATGGTGGGCGACCACCACAGCGTGAATCGCCGGTTCGGGATCTGGTTCAAACCGGACCGCTGGGCGTTCGTCAGCTTCTTGTACTTCATTGACTCTTCGAAGCCTGACGCCTTCTCCCTGTTTTACAATAATAACGAGAATTAGTAAAACTTGCACTATTGTATTCTGATTTGAATGGCAACATTTCCAGGAAAAACTATTTATATAGCTAAGTCAAAGATATAAATCATTTAGCATAACTGGATGATGAGTGCAAGACAGGCTGACTATTATAGACAAACATTTCGAATCATCAGACATTCGTCTTGCTTGTCTCGTCAATCTTTCTTCAAGAACAAAATAACTATTTCGTTAATTGAGTTACCCCAACCACCTTGGATTTGAAATAGTATGTTAAAGGCTCTTTCATTTGTTACCCATATTGATGAAAAACTATGTAATCTTCCATTTCGTGCCGCCATTTTAATCAAATTTTCATCAAACATAGCTAAGATTATTCCCAACTATACTCTATGCGCTGTAGCATGAGTCCTATAACAGTTCGAACTAGTTTCGTAACACGAAACGTTTTATGAAAATTGCCGTGATTTACAATATTATTACTTAGTATTACAACTGCTCCACATTTGTAATATTTTGAATCATTAATAGCTATCATCAATAAATTAAATGAGACCCAACTAGAATGTTCTAAGCCCACAAATAAAATAAAATTGAAATTAAATAAACGAAATTTTATGCGTACAACGTAACACAAAAACGTATATAGTGATGGGGTGGATGGGACTGCAAAAATGCATAGTCAAAATAGACTGAAACCTAGGGCGGCAGTTTTTAGAGGGCGGCAAATCTAGTAAAAAATTGTATATTTTATTACTTTTTTAATAATTATGTCATTAATCGATTTAGGAATTAAAGATTTGGACTTGGATCAGAATCATTGATAAGTTACTTTTCAAATATCATTTACGATGTGTTTTCTCTTTTGGTAAACTTATTAAGTCAAAAACCAGTTTGGAGATGAGATAAGCCCCCTGATTTAAAATGCGATTGGATTGCCATTGTAGACCGCATTGTCGCTTAACATCTTTCTGGCGAGATGGCGGTCAATAAAAGTTAAAGCCAGGTATTCCTGCCAAAGCATTTAAGTTATTTTTTTAAGATGTTAAAGAATAACAATCATTTTTAACTTTTTTTTTTTGTAAGAGGAACATAACACTGGCAACAAAAAGTGGCAGCACATCAAAAAGTGAAACTAAGAAAAGGAAAATTAGTTGACAGAAGTTGAATAGCCTAGGGGCAGCCAATGTGTAAATTCGCCATATAATGTGCCAAGTATTAAGTAACGAGATAAGCAAGACACGTATCTGATGAGAAACAACATGCTTGGTTGCCCATAAGAGTATAGCGACACGCAGCTAATGTGATAAGTGTGCTAAGTGGCCTGTGATCAACCCTATCATCATCAGACAAAGATGAGATCTTGTCAAATACAGTTATTTATTACATTGTAGGTATTAGTTAACTTTCTTTCTATGGTCGGGAACACAGTTCTTGTGTGTTTGCGTTTAACAGATTTATCCCATACTTTTTGTTGTTATTTTTCTATGTTTAAGGCATGTTAAGGCATTTAGATTCCGTGTTTCTGAAGTATTTGACTTACACAGCTCTACTATGTCCGCCCTATTATTCTTCTTTGCACCTTCTTTACCTACATTTCATTTTTTTGGCATTTGAACACAAACATAATGTAAACGTTATACAGGATTTTCATGTATATTTTATACCTAAGTCACACTATAAGTTTTGCGTAACTTATTTATCTATTTAATTTAAACACTCCACAGACTCTGGGGCCCGTGACCTTTGTCATTACTATAATCTTTTTTTATTTACATAGTTCTTGGATTAGGAGAAGAAGAGGAAAATAAGGGGGGGGGGGGGGGAGTAGGGGGTGGTGAACATTTAAAACCTAATTCTAGTACTAGTCAGTCCGATTTCGTCTGTTGAGCCGATCACTACCGGTTGGGGTTCCGATAGTAATATAATAAATAAATAGACTCGACATCGTCTTTTGCCTAAGCCGCCTCCTCCCGGCCCAGAGTCTCCACTAGGGCCGCATTTTTGCGTAACTTAAATAAATACAACATGTTACAGCCAAAATATTATATGTATTGCTTTTCAAAATAATTTTTCGTAAGAGACATTCGTTCTCATTTCAACTCCAATTTCATCCCCGTACAGTTCTAAATTACACAATAGCTAGAACAAACATTTATTTGCTTCGTATCAAGTGCCTACATACAGAGTTTCATGGTTTTATTTTCAACGTTTGGGAACTTCCATATTAACATTCATCCCCATTTCAACCCCAATTTCACCCTGTTCAGTTCGAAATTACAAAATTGATAGAACAAACATTTAATTGCTTCGTTTCAATTGTTTACATTCAAAATTTGAGAACTTTAGAAATTGCGAATTTTCATACAACCGTTCATCCCTTGTTTCAAACTCTTAGGGGTTGAATTTCGCAAAACCCCGTCTTAGCGAGCGCCTACGTGCTAAAAAGCACCTTCAAGCAAAATTTCAGATTCCTAGCGTTTGTAGTTTCTGAGATTCCTTGATGAGTGACCTTTCGCTTTTATATATTATGTAGATTATGCTAGAAGTAAAAATGAAATATATTATCTAAGTTTGCGGGGGCGGCATTTTTAAGTTTTTGCCTGCCTAATATTGAAATTTGCCTGCTTAAAGTCACAACTCTCACACGTCACAGTTACAGGCGTACATGAATCCAATGGAAGTTGGATGACATTGTAAAAAGGCTACGCAGACACAAAATCTCCTTAATTTTGGGGGAATTTAAATAAATTATCACCGTAAAAATATTTATATTTCCATTAATAGGATTTAACACACAATGCTAATAAAAGTCTAAAATGATGTATCTTTGCAAGATTTTCACAAAACAGTGTAAGTCATTTTTAAAAAAGCAAAAAAATGTATATCTCAATCTCAAAATTCGTGTTTTTAATTTATTGTTCGAATGTCTAAAACGCTTTACGACGTCAGTGGCTCATGTAAACGAAAAACTTGGTTATGTTTTATTTTGATATTTTTAATTTTTTCGGTAATTATTATTATACAATTTTCGATATTCTGTAACAGCAATAAAGAATAAAGTTTCATTATGGAAGACGGCTAAAATATAAAATACTGACCCAACAAAAATTTTCCGCCATATTTTCCAAATTCAAAGACTTATATTCTATGATAAAATTAAATTAATACATAAAAGATAACATCTGTTTTTAATAGGGCTATATACTGAAATAAAGTTTTAAAAATATTAAACGACTGTATATATACATATTTATCACATTAATTAGTCTATTGAGAAATAAAAAATTATATCAATGAAATTTTAGGAATTATGTTACACACCTATTTACCCAATGTTTCCTGCTCTGGGTTCGTATACCTTCAGTCCTACAGTAAAAACTGCTTATTGGAGCTTCCTTCATTGAAGTTTTCACTATTCGCGGATTTTGCTATCCAATTCCTGGATTTGCGCCTACAAATTTATTTTTTAGCGTGTCAGTATATTTGTAAAATGGACTAATAAAAAAGTGAAATTGACCTTGTTACAATTACGCGTATCTAAATAAGTTGTTAGGTGATATCGCCGCTGCATTGGTCCAGTTTTTCCTTTTCTTTTTGGCGCCTTCACCGCGGTAGATGTTTTTGAACATGTAAACAGGACGTTTAAGTAAAGTAACCTAAATACTCCATGCATAAAGTAGGTAGGTATATTGTTAATTGCTGCTACATATTAGATGTTCCGACTTTTGGTAAGATCAATTTTGTATGTTTTACATTTGCATTCGTTTATTGAAATTCGTTCTCAATTCGTTCATATTATCTTTACAGAAATAGTATTCAGGCTGACATAGTAGACAATCATTTATGATCTCGTTTTGATAATTTCAACCATGAAATTCTCATTTTTATACTAGTTGGCACTTGAAGTCATAATGTTCGCGGGGTTTTAACACTTGTATTCTTACAGTCCATCACAAAGCCAATGGTATGAACTGTAACTAACTCATTATTAATTTACGAAAATATATTTATTCCTTTTGAGAAGCGTATTATTGTTTAAACCACTGCGTCACAAACATAGCGATGTATTCGCCGGTCTTTTTCCTCGAAATTCAAAATTGAACATTTGAAATAAACGTTTGAAAATTATTTGGTTTAAAAAATTTTTATTAATTTTTTGTCTTCTTAGCAACTAAAGATTAAATTAAAATACTTTTAGATAGAGGGTGTATTAGCCTATTGCGGGAAAAAAATGTTTCAGAGCTACGTTCAAACGTTGGCTACACTTACTGAATATGGTACCTATCATATACCTGTAGCATAACGACACGTTCCAGCTGGAATGAATTACTCCCTAAATTTTGAAAATTTTGGGAAAATCGGGCGACCTTAGTTCTCATTTTGGCCACGAGCCATTAGATTGTTATACGCCTCTACGTGATACTGACAGTTTCACGTCATACTTACACATATTATTACTTAATCTGTGTTACACTGTCACGTCTGACTCGGGAATCATGCTTAAGGCTCACGTAGTATAATTCAGTATAATTAAAATCGATTCATCCGTTCCGGAGCTACAATGCCAGATACATATATACACACATTACGTCAATCATATAACACTCCATTGGTTGTTAATAAAAATAAAAAGTGTCACATTATAAGTAGTACCTGGGTGACCGAGCTTTGCTCGGTTTAAATACGAAATATACTTAGATACCTCTACAGATAAAAGATTCCAAGAAATAGATTTTCCTAAAAAAAAATAATTGAAAAGATAAGAGAACCCGTCTGGATTCGAACCCGGAGCTACTAATTCGTGACCGCTATGAGCGCCCGACTTCCCGTCTGAGCTAACTAAGCTGCCGCGTCACGCGGCGAAATTTACTTTCGCATTCTAATGTCTAATGTGACAGTTTTTCATTGTCTAAAAACGCGCAAAATATGCGTTTTTTTTTAATGAAACCTAGTTAGATCGATTTATCGTCCCCAAAATCCCCTGCATACATAATTTCATGAAAATCCGTCGAGCCGTTTCCGAGATTCAGATTCTATATATATATACATATTTATATAGGTACAAGAATTGCTCGTTTAAAGGTATAAGATGTAGTTTTAACTCACCAGAACAACCCCTCCCAAGTGGGGAAGTACGTCCCTTTGAAGAGTGTATGTTCGAGGATTCCTTCAACACCACCGAGCGCTTGTATCATGTCTGTGCGATAGTTGTTCAGATTCCACAGCTTGCCGTCGTGCCGTTGGTGGGTCCACCAGAAGGGATTCTGTTTTAGAACCTGTTTACAAAATTACTAAGGTAAATAATGGAATGTTGTACGACTTGTACATTGTATCTAACACACAACCTATACATACCTAGCGTTTCTACATTTAAATTTTTAGCAATAAGTATTTATATAAATACACAAATAATTTAAAAGAAACCAAATCTGAAAGGAAGACTTCTTTTGCTCAGATAAGAGCAAAATATTGAATTTGTCATTATTGAAATAGAATCTTCATTACCTGCATTTATCACTTTTGGTAAGATTTGTTCCTTACCGAAAAGTTCACGGGTTTGTGTCACTGACTTGCTAATGTTGGGTGGATGCAGCAGAGCGGGACGCGCATTTATTTGTTTAGTTTTATTGCCGTGTATAATGTAAATAAATGAATAAAGAACTTTAACTTTAACCTACAGTATTTAAACTGATTTAATATTCACCTGATACTGTTTGAACTCGGTCCGAATCCTCCAGCCCTTGTCGTATGCGAGCGTGTGTCTGTCCTTCTGGAAGAGAGTGTTGATCCTGGGGATACCGCGATCCCACGAGTCCTCCAGATCTTCCAGTGTCAAACGCCTGGAATGTTGGAAAAAAGAACCGAGGTTAATAAGATATACTTTTTTTTCGGTCACGTTTTGCTTTTTGTCCTAATACTTCCACACCTTTCTGTATTTTTACCTACCAAAAATGTTATCGGAACAAGATCATCAAAAGTTATTAGCGATACGATCGCCTTTTATACAAAATGTCTTTACAATCTATAGACCAGATTGCTTCGGCAGCGACCTAAAGTCGAAACCGCATATATAGCGACGGATCTGTTATTACGACCGAATGGCAAGGTCCCGGCCGAATCCCTAATATACGTAATATATAACCAACCAACCGTCGTGTTTGTTCCAGCAAAATAAAACAATAGAAACAATTTTCAAACTATAAGCTAATTTTTATTACACTTGGCTAAATTTTGTCGACTGAATGTAGTCGCTACTGGACTCAGTGAAGTGTAATAATAGCATTCAGTAATCTAGCCACAGATTACAGAAATAAAACACAGATGGAACCTTCGTGAACAACACTGTGAAGCCCGTAATTAGTCTTGTTGACTTAAAATTGTCAAATCAACGTTCCAAATTACTTGTATAATGTTGTCAGTCTTAAGAAAAAAGTCCCACTATTGTTGTCTTAGCTTGGGAAATCTTCACGTATAATAAACAAATCAATTGATATTTTAAAATATTAATATTATTACACCGATTATGCAAGAATTTCTTGTTACTACTATTTCCATTCTATGAAGAAAAGAATTTTGATTTTGCATGCAACTAGAAATTAACTTGAATCGCAAATAATAATATTAGTGTAATTTACTCGCTTAGATGGTTAAACAAAAATTAAAACAACGATCTTTACCACCAAACTATTTTTGATAAAATGCATATAGGCTGCCTGTATGTCATAGGTCTAAACAACAAACAAAAAAAACTAACAAAATAATAATTTTAACAGTTCACTTATTATTCACCTTTTTTTCACAAAACAAGACTTTACAATCAAGTAACCGTATAATATTAAAAAACTTAACAATTTAAAAATATTTAATTTTACAAACAACGTTATACATAATATTAACTTCAAAAATATCTTCCTTCAACAAATGTTTTATTTTATAAACCATCATTTTATAACCAATTATATTGCCACCGTTTCACTTAGATAATATATCGAATGACATTACAATACAATACAAAACACTTTATTGGCACCATAAACAAAGTTGACAAGAAGTAACAAATATAATAACAAAACAAAATGGGCACAAAAGGCGATCTTGTCGCTAAAACGATCTCTTCCATATAACCTTTTGATTCATGAGGAAACAAAATTTGTATTATTTTAGGCAGTGGTGCCACTAAAACGAAATAAATAAATACACAAACAAATTTTATGATGTATTAATGATTTTGTTTTTTGTACATTTCTATGTCATAAATTACACATTTTACAAATTTAACATTTACCAAAATTAAATTTGAAATTATATTAAATTGAATAATACAATGCCCATCAATAATTTGGTCTACGAGTATCTAAAAAAATATATAATCTATATTTTACCCTAAATTCAGGGAAAATAATTTCCATTTAGTATCGCCACACTAACCTATTTTCGTTGAGGTGTTGTGTTCCATTCATCACCAAAATGAAATCGCCTAAATTATATAAATAACAGTAAAAATATTCCAATTTTCCTATGAAATTATATTCGTCTTTCTTTTTTTTTGTTTTTGGGAAAATTGTTTGCAATGTTTTAAGACACAACACGGCATATTTTAAAACAAAACTTAAAATCACACGGGACTCCCGTACAACACGGAAGTCCGTTTCATACTGACTGGAGTTTGTATTTCCTTTGTCTGCTTCACTAGCTCTGTTCTGCGCGCTCCATCTGGTTTTATTTCTGTAATCTGTGAATCTAGCATACTAAATTCAGAAGTGAGAATTGCTTGTTTGTAGCTTGCTTCTTGGTTGGCTTCTGAATTCAATTGTCTAACCTTGCTTCTGAATTCAGCCACAAAATTTTGCCAACTGTAAATTACTACTACTTTTATTCTTAAGTATAAAGGAATGTTTTAACTTATTATAGTTTATACAAAGTTTCTCCCACCCTACCCAAACCTCAGAGCACGGTCTGTGCTGTTGACATAGCATGTTTCACAACTTCTATTATGTTATTAGTATGACTATTTGTGTTTATGGCTTATAACAACTATCGGATACAACGTCCGAAGTTACACTGTCCTTAGACGTTATATCCGGTTTTGAATATATTTTAATTCTAACAAATTCTGCTTTTCGACTTCCATTAGAGTCACGGTTGTTAGCATGATCAGTACGTGCAATAGATCAGAGAGCGTATAATCAGACGAGCGCGCCGACCGCGGTGCGATCAGCCCCCGCGCCCGCTCGCGCTCGCCCCCAGGGCACATGGCTTCTCTGGCTTCGGGACCCCTACGCGGTTCATCATTTCTATGCACGCACTATACACTAAAATTTTAAGTATTTTCTCTTATAATTTAACTTACTGTTATTTAATATTCAACAACAATATATGAACGTGAAAAGGTCACATTGCTAAGATAACAAGCTTAGCAATGTGACCTTTTTACGTTCAATGTACACTTGCGCCGTATCTATCTCTCCTCCACTCGATTGCCTATGCAATCTTTTCAGCAATGTTTTGCTATGACGTTGTCACGTTAAACTATAGTCCGTAAACCGACTTTACAGACGTCTAATAAATCGATGGACTCCGGCTGCACGCACGAAAAAGTGTCCCGTTACACTCGTTGTCCCGTTACGCAAATAACAATGATTATTTGCGTACTTTCATCAATGTTTTGTTAGGAAGTTGTCACGTGAAACTATCGTTCGTAAACAGACTTTACAGACTACCAATTATTTCTTTGTGTTACCTGTTCTGAGCGTTGGCCTCCTGCCGCTTGAGCGCGTACTCGGCCCACACGCGCTGCGAGTCCACGAACTCGGCCTCCCACGGCTGGATGTAGCGGTACAGGTTGGGGATCAGCTGGTCCTCGTCGTGCGACATGCCGGACCGGAAGTGGGTGATGCCCACGTCGGTTTGCTTCGACCAGCGCAGGTCAGACTGGAATCACAAACATATACATTCAAAAAAGTGTCTAAATAATAATCGGCGGCTATCTAGGTTTAAGTTTTTATGTTCTTTTATATAAGTATAATAGTAGATCTAAACCATAGTACCAGTGGCCGCCATAGTACAAGCCTTGCTTAGTTTGGGGTCAGGTGGTCTTGTGTGTGGATTGTCTACCAATATTTATTTAAACTCACCTGCGGTATAAGCACATGCCCCATAGACAACATCCCCAAGCCACCGAGCTCCTTGGGCGTGTAGAACACGACGGGAGGGAAACGCGAGGGCATCTTCGAGTTGAGACCGATCTTGATACGCGTCTGGATCTTGTTCTCGCACTTGACCAGCAAATCGAGCAGCTCTTGGGTGTTGACCACGGCCTCGCGGAAGTACGTCATAAGGCCTGAGAAATTAGTAGCAGTTAGTATTTATGTCAAAAGTGTTTATCATACAATTATGCACTGTGATAACGTGGAACACCTTGTAAGATTCTAAGCTTCCCGATAGATAAAACCTGGTTGTTTTCAAATCTAGAATAAACTCGTAAGCGTGTTAAACCTCTAGACATGAAAATGCATCTTAGACCGTCAACCATATTCAGTCGTCGATGGCACTTTTCCAAGCTACGAGCAGTACACAACTATTATAAATGAATTGTGGCCTGCGGTGAAACCCGTGACTACCCTAAAGTATTAGTAAGGATCTACCCCCTTAAGGGCAAATTTTTTAGAAATGTTCTATGTCATATTTAGGTACTTATTTATATTTCATCGGAAGCCTAAAAATAAGTTTCAAGCAGACAAGTCCAAAAATGACGAAACTTTTATCCCCTTGAACCCCTTTATTCTTATTAAAAGTAACTCATGTTCGTTCTCTCTCTCCTTTTTAGTGTAACAGACACACATATAAAGTTGCTTTCGCATTTATATTATTAGTTTGAGATTATAACTCACCAATAAGTGCGGTGTTCCATTTGTTCACGATCTTGGTGAACGTCGTGGAGCCAGAAGCCATCAGTATCTGGCGCACTCGGTTGTGGAAGCGAGCCAGAGACTCGTCGTCTACGCGCAGGTAGCACTGAGCGGTCCGCTCCTTGGTCACTTCGTTTTGTAGGTTCCATACACCGTCGCGGTGCGATAGCTCCTCGTGTTGACTGCGGCACTGTGATGGGAGAATACGTATGAATCAAATTGTTATTATCAACAACATCTTAATACAAAAATCCAGTGTCATGATGTATGTTCCTAGTTCCCAATGAACAAAACCACCAAGTCAACCTATTCACGAAAGTTGGCATTTATGTCTAATTTGGTCCAACTTGAGAGATGGGAGTTTTTTAATCTTTGTGTAACAAGCCTCTATAAAAATAATAGTACATTATGATATAAGTGCGCTAAGTTGATAATTACAGCCGAGGCTTTATTGCTATAATTATCAAAGCGCATGTATGTCATACGACATTTATATAACATATTTGCGAGGAAATAAACAAAACTCTGAAGACATTTTCAAACAAAAACAATACAGCGAAAAAAAAGGCGCGGAATAATATTTACTTGATCACAGATCACAGCACAGAGTAAGTAATCACTATGGATCACAGATTAGCAAAGCGCGCGCATCGGCGCCTTTTTTTTTAAGCAACGGCACAGAACCAGCCGGTATGCCATTAGTAATAAAGTAAATTAATATTTGTGTGTTTTGTTACAGAAAAATTAAAGTAATTTATGGTCAAAATTAATTAAATTAACGAATTAAATAATTCTTTATTATATTTTACCTCTCAAAGTTAATTTTATTCATAAAATGTTGATCACACTTTTCTGACATCAAAACTCTTTACTAAGATTTAATAATACACTGTTAACTGTCAACATTACATTAAATTGAGACATACCTTCGGCAGTATCCTGCACTCGAAGCCAGCCATGTTGAACAGCAAGTTGGGATTGTCCTTGGAGTAGACCGAGACGAAGCTGTTCTCCCACTGGATGGTGGTCACTGACCGCGGGAGACGGTTCTTGATGTCCCAGAATACTGCGCGCCCACTGACAACAAAATACGTAAGTTAGCTTAAGCAGCCCACTAAATGTTCCCACTGCTGGTACTCGGGGCATTCTTTCGCAAAAAGTAAAGACTGGTCTAGTTCCCATTGGCGGATGAAGCAAAACTTCAAAATATTCCTTGATTCCGCGCGGGTTTCCTCATCTTTACCATATCAAAATTCGATGATTAGAGCTACATTTTACTTATTCTACCACCAAGCACTAATGTGAAAACATCATTGCGTTCCGATTTGAAGGATGTTTCAGGAAGGAAGTTATATGTTTTCACTTCTATCTGCAGTTCCTATGAATGCCAATTTTTTTGTATACATTTGGGTAGCATGGATTTAGATGATGGTTTAGATTTACAAATCAGCCCAGCTGCAGTCGGTATCTAGGTTATTATTCAAGCGAAGCCGGAACGGGCCGCTAGTATTATACAAAAAAAAAGATACAAAAGGTACTGACAGGTTGACGTCGTGCTTCATGAGGCGCATGCGCGCGTCCCTCGGCCAGCACTTCTTGTTGTTGTAGCCGACGATGTTCTCATTGTTGGGGTCGGGATGCTCAGTCAGGTAGCGCTGGATCAGGTCGCGCGCCTCCTCCGCAGTGAACCTGCAAATAAAAATAAATATTGGTGGACACTTCACACACAACACCGTCTGCCCCCGAACTAAGCAAAGCTTATACTAATGGCGGCCAGATAGATGATATAAAACTTATATATTTTTAAATATGTAAGTACATACTTTTTATGGGGAAGTCGGTGGATGGAGGCGGCACAAGATCGGTCATTGTGGAAATCACTGGGGTAGGCCTATGTCCAGCAGTGGACGTCTGCAGGTGAGATGAGATGACATACATTTTTATAGCGTATAGGTCCGCGTTTGACCACCAACTCGCCTGACGCACGTTGACTTAGGTACCTATTCACGCTGACTTTGAAAAGTTCTAGGTTGTATCCTTTTATCTCTCTCAAGGCCGGCAACTTATTCCACTCCAAAGCTGTAAGTGTGTGTGAGAGGAGAAAGTGGATTCAAACTTTTTCTATTTTATCAAATACTAACCTGAAGTATATATGTATCCTGTCGATATACCGACAGTAGAGGCGTATAGGGTGCGCCGTCTCCGTCGTCCGGTCCTGGAAGCTCAGGAAGTCGTTCGGCAGCTGCGGCGGGCCCGCCATCTCGCTCGCTCGCTGCAGCCCCAGGACCAACAGGTCCAGGACGAGGCCGTAGTACTGCACTATGAAGGACGCGAACTGGAGACCGCGGATGATGCCGTACGAATTTGTGTGGTTCATGTCCTGGGGATGATACGTTAGCGTTAGTGGAGTATATTTGAAGTTCTCGTGAGATATTTAGAGTGACAACTTCTTATGAGAGAGGGTATGAGAGGGTTCACACGGCGCGGCTGCCAACCGCGCCCGGCTGCCGGGCGCGGCAGATTTCCATATAAAATTGAATTCAATACACACGACGCGGTTTACGGCCGCGGCGGCTGCGTTAGCCGTATTTTGGACATTTTGTTTTTTTTTCTTTTTCTGTCGGGCGTCCCGAGACGCACATGTTTTTTAGGGTTCCGTAAAACGTAAAAACGGAACCCTTATAGATTCGTCATGTCTGTCTGTCTGTCCGTCCGTATGTCACAGCCACTTTTTGCCGAAACTATGAGAACTACACTGTTGAAACTTGGTAAGTAGATGTATTCTGTAAACCACATTAAAATTTGAACAAAAAAATTAAAAAAAAGGAAAAATTAGGGTTGCCCCCCATACTGAGAACTGAAACTCAAAAAATAATCTTTTTTTCATCATTCCTACACGTGTGGGGTGTCTATCGATAGGTCTTCAAAAATGATGTTGAGGTTTCTAAAATCATTTTCGTCTACACTGAATAACTTGCGCGAGAGACACTTCCAAAGTGGTAAAATGTGTGTGTGTGTGTGTGTGTGTGTCCCCTCTAACTTCTAAAGTAAGAGAATGAAAAATCTAAAAAAATATATATGACGTACATTACCATGTAAACTACCAACGAAAATTGGTTTGAACTCGATCTGATGAGTAGTTTTTTTTAGTACGTCGTCATAAATACACTATTATTGAAACTTCGATCAAAGTTACAAGGAACTACAAGAACTATGTGTACTATGTATATTATGTTACTTGCTGCAACGCAACCCATCATGGGCGAGTCCAACTCGCACTTGGCCACTTTATTTTTAGTACGTCATAATACACTATTATTAAAACTTCGATCAAAGTTACAACGAACTACAAGAACTATGTGTACTATGTATATTATGTTACTTGTTGCAACGGAACTCTCCATGGGCGAGTCCAACTCGCACTTGGCCACTTTATTTAATGTTCGTTGTCTCGTAACTTCTGTCATTAGTAATGAAACGTTATATTTACAATTGTAAAGGTATTCTAATATTAGTTATCTGAGTCCTAGAGCTTTGAAGCTTTGCTTAGTTTGAGACTAGAAGTTTGCCTGAAAGTATATCCAATATTTATTAGTTAAATATTGTATTTTTTATGCCAAAATCACAGCAATGTAGTAAGCCCGTTTTATCTCTGACTGTAGTGCTGTCTATCTACAAAATTTCATTTCATATTATATCCTCAATTTGTTACTAGTCTTACTACTTTTCATTTTGTTTCTGGTGTGTATAATAAAGTATTTCTGTCTGAATGTGTCAATACATTCGTAACTTTACCTTATAGTTGATGACGACGTTGTTCTTGGCCGTCATGTAGTCGGCGATGTTGTGGTCCACGATAAGTCTCAGCAGTCGGTTGAGAAGCGTCAGATCAATCTTCTCGTAGAGTTTCTCGAACCGCGACTCGAGCAGCACATTGCATTCGCCCTCACCGACCTCCCACACGTCTTGCAAGTTGTTTATACCTGTACAGGAAATAAGAATGTATTTATAGTAAAATTGTTAATTTGCGACATATCTAAAAAAATATAATGAATGCTATTTAAAAAAAAACATCAATAATAGCCATGATGACTAAAAAAACTAAAATAAAAGCATTTTGTTTCATAATAAAAAAAACGACGAAGACAGTGGTTAGAAGTTTCGCGTGAACTCACATCAATAAACGATGTTTACGAAAACGTGATGTCAGAAGTCAGGACCCCTCATTCCGGAAGTTAAATGATCGACATCTTTGCAGATTTTTAATATTTTGATAAAAAAAAAAATAACGAGACCCATATTTTTCCATAATCTACATGACGGACTAATTCAAAAGGTATATTTTTGACACCATCCCAATTATTGTAAACAGCCCTTGATACAAATCAAGGGTAAGAAATATTGATAAAATATTGCACTCTTTGCAGAGACCTCTTAGGAAAGTACCACACCATTCCCAGTTATTCTACTGCCAAGCAGTAATGTGCAAATATCACTGTGTTCCGGTGCCAGAGGCGAAGTTTTTCCAGAAGAACTACAGGGCATAGAGATAAATCGTCTTATATCTCTGGGTTACAAGTGCAGTTCAGTGCTAGGTAATGATTTGGACTCTTTATATTTCAATAACTGTGTGACACTCCTGTTATGGGCAGGTGTGTTGCTTACCATCAGAAACATTTCCTACTCGCCATCACCCTATAAAAAATAACTCCCACATAAGCTATCAAAATTAAAAAAGCACATCAAAATCATCCAAAAGCTGGCTAAAAGCTAAATTCAAGAATTAGAAGTTTTTTTTTTCTCATCTTCTTCCTTGTCCTCTTCTAATGCAGACTGCGCGGTCAACCAATGTGAGGTTTGCAACAAGGGGATGGTACTCTCATACTGATCTCCTTTGCCACAACACGCACTATGGGCAACCGCTGGTCTTTTCATTTGCTTCTTGGTGAGTTCTTCTTTTTTCTTTTATTTTAGAAACTGACACACGGAAACATAAATAGAAAAGATGTTAATAACAGTGTAACAACTTGTGTAGGTCTCTATTGTTTCCTAACATCCTTGTTGCTACAGACTTACTTTGCTGTTTCTCCTTTAAATTCCTAGCTCCCTTTACGTCCTATCAACTTTTATTTTCTTCTACTTACATGTTTTAAGTACATCCTTTACACTCCCTGATGATAGCTGTTGTTTTTATATTTTTCATTGCCTTTACAATCAAATCAAAGTGATTATTGTCAAACTGATTTGAATTTCAGAAGAAACAAACGTACTTAGACACTATTTGTAAATCAACTATTGTGATGGTTGGATGGAGTCAAACAAAAAGGTTTGACTCTACTTTTGTGATAAGAATGCTAAGCTGTGGAATGCACTGCCTGAGTGGTTGTTGGTTACATTATTGTTGTCTTCAAATCAAGATTGAATTGGTTTCTTCTAGGTAAGCACATGCTTTCGTAGACCGCATCATCACTTATGTAACATCAGCAAAGGTGGCAGTGAACTTTAAATCTTTTTTAGTTAAAAAAAAGGCCTTTGCATCCCATATAACCAAATCTATACTTATAAAATCACTAGCCCCGGGTTTGCCCGTGGTACATATAGCACATATTGAATGAATGAATGTACGAATAATAAAATATATGAATTTTTGAAATCAGTCCAATAATTCCTGAGATTAACGCGTTCAAACAAATAAATTCATCAGCTTTATAATATTAATATAGGTTACCTTGGCACCATTTGTAGACCAACAGTGGTGATGGTTCGGTGTCAGCGGGTTTGTTCCATGGAGGCAGTAGCCGTCGCTTGTCAGCTTCATACCAGAGGTACTGGTCGAGGTATGCGTCTGTTATCTTCTCTAGTGGTTCCACGTCATACACGGGTACTAAGTGGGAATAGAGATCCATAAACTCGATTCCGACCTGTGTGACAAGGTATTAAGGTTTAAAATTACTTAGTGTTGTCTACGTTAGTTCACGGTCTACATCAAACTCTACTTAATTTGGTACATTTTTAACAAACCTCTTTTTATCTTAATCAATCATTTTGGTGATGCAATTGATGATCAACATTTTCATAAACTATAGATTATTTTTAACACAATTAACACAATTTTGAAACAAACATTATTTTTAAAAGCGTTTTTCTCTCTCTCAATGGCTCTGGTATTAATTTCTTAAGACATGTCATTGTCTGTTAACATTAGTAAGGCATATTAATACTACTAAATTCATGATCAAACCCTATGTATATTCCACTTCGATAAAAAAATATCTGTTACAATATTATTTTTGTAGTAACAGTAAATATAAACTACATAATCTTTGAATAACTAAACTGCCATCTAGATTTAAAATGTATCAGTGTTAAAATATTCTACCAGTCAAGCATTATATATCCATATTGAGGGAGTTGTGTAATAATTTCAAAATGGCGGATTTCAATCCGCCATTTTGTAGTGACGGCCATCTTGAACTGATTTTCAAACATACATACATCACTTCCGATTAATTGACAGTCATACAAGTAAATATGAAATCCACCATTTTGTAGTGGCGGCCATCTTGAACTGATTTTCAAAGATGGCTAAAGACCACTCCCGACTAATTCACCGACATACGATGCCACACACATACACTCACGCTCAATGCAATTAAATTAACTACAAACCTCTCTGAACGTCCTCTGCGTGAGCAGATGTCGCTTGATCCTGGACAAAGCCTCATGAGGATTATCGTAGGCCTGTTCAATCAGCCCCAGTTCCTCCCTCTGGCTCTGGTTGAGCCGGGACTTGACGCTGTAAGCCTCCTTCAGGCGCTCCAAGGCGAGGATCAGCAGCTTCGTGTCGTGCTTGTACGACAGAGGGGGGAAGGGAATCGGGGCGAAGCGCCGGGACTCAAGCCAGTGCACTGTCGTCGTGTAGATGGCGACGGCTTCTTCGGGCGAGATGTATGGACCGTCCTGTGGTGGTAATCACATCAATAGTTACTGTTTTGAAAAGTATTTTTTATTATTGGCTTCTTTTTTGACAATTTCTTTAGCCATTGCCCTTTTTTGTAAGATTTTTTTTATTACGGGTTCGTGTCACCGACATGCTAATGTAGCGTCGGAGCGGAAGAGGAGCGGGACTTGAGCGTTAGACGCTGTCGCGAGTGAAATCTTGTAATTTCAAACAAAGAAATAATATAACGTGATTTTTTTGCTCGATGCCCATAGAGGCAATAGGTAGAAGAAGCTTTAAATATTACAAAGAATATATACATTGTACATATTTACATTTTACAAATAACAACATACAATTTAACAAATAAGAAGTATCGAACCTTTCGTGCGCGAATCCGACTTGACGTGGGCCCGTTTTTTGTAAATTGAACTAAATTGAATGGAAACATTCACAATTAACAATCTATCAACCTGACACTTTTGAAATCAAAAGCCTAAGGATCCATATAAATTTATTGAAATGACATTACTAGTATTTTCGCTAACCTTGAGATAGTTATGCTGCCGCTCCTGTTCAGCCTTCAGGTATAGTCGTGTGAGTCGTCCCAGGTTCTTCTTGCAGACGGTCTTGTCGACGGTGGCGCCGCGGCGGATGCGCTCGCGGTTGTAGTGCGCCGTGTTCGTCCACCAGTCGGCCTTCATCTTCACGTAGCGCAGGATCATGTTCTCGATCGGGGTGGGAAGGCCTGGCACCTGAGAGGGAAACATTTCATCGCTGTTATTGACGTGATTGTATTAATCGATGAACGCAGGCTGTACGCACGAAAAAATGTCACGTTCCATCTAAGTGTCGCGTTCCGTCAGAGCCTAATAGGCTCTACATACGAATCCTTTTATCAGAGGAAGTTGCGAAGAAATGACGTAAAAGTGGGCGGGACCTGATAAAAAAGTGGGTGGGACCTGATAAATTTATCAGGTCCCACCCACTTTTACTCAATTCCCTGTCTCCAAAAAATGAGACCGAATAATTGCCAACAGTATGATTTAAATCGTATTTCTACGACTTTTTGGCTATGGTACGATATACGATCGAGTAATCGAAATTGTACACAAAATATTATTTTAATTACCCGACTGAATGAAGGGTTATGGTTTCTTATATGTTTGTAAATTTCTTTACCCCCACTTATCTTCCAAACGGCTGGATGACAATAATTAAGGTATCGTTAGATTTGTCTCAATCACTCAAGTGTCTCCTTAGATAGTACATTGTATTAAATAATGTTTTTAAAGCTGTTTTTGTTCAGTCGGGTTTTTAAAAGTATAGTTATTTATTTATCTTGAAATGAATAACCACTTTTTTGTCATTAAACAATAATTAACAACATCGAGAAGACCTGAATGAGTATAATTTTATTGTAAATACGTGTTGGTGTGTTTTGTTCCATGTGGGTTTCATTAAGGAGTATGGTAGGTAGCACGGCAGGAGGTATCTTTTTGTGTTAAGAAGACAGTGGTAAGACTTTTTGGGGAAGTACCTTCGTCGGTTATTCTACCGCTAAGTAGTAATGTGCAAACATTACTATGTTGCGGTTTGTAGGGCAATGTTTCCAGTAAAATTACCGGGCATAGAGATAAAACATCTCATATCTCTGGGTGACGAGCGCAGTGCAGTAGGTACTAGGTTTTTTTGGATTTTGACTCTTCATGTAGGTACCAATAGCTGTGTGTCACTGTGTTATTATGTGGCAGTCATGTGCTTACATGTCTTTCTCTTATTGTAACCCAATTCTGTAATAAAGGCGTGGGTATGTTTTATTTTTAATCGTTGAAATTTATTTAAGTTTGGTCTATTTTATTGTAGAAATTACATCAAACCAGAGCGTACCGATTCTAAACTCTCCGACACGGAATCTCACATCTCGTTCTTTGTTTTATCTGTTTAGAATGACAAAGGCAAGGATTATGCGCCGTTCGGATTGCGTCTAAAACCAGTACTACTTTTATCTGCAATATAAATTCGAGATCCATCACCATCGATGAATATCGATCATCCCTGATCCAGACGGTACTTAGTTCATCTTTATATTTCCTTCATTTCATTTACATTCACAGCCCATGAAAATGCTGTGCACGTGCGCTATAAGAAGTTTTCACTTCAAAAAACATCTCAAATGATTTCGTATGTAAGTTAATTAATTATGTCTTCAACCTTTTCTCAGAAGTAAGTCCCATGGCAACACCTATGTTTTTTGTTCTGAGTAGGGCGTAACTAGGGTATGTAATATCGGAAGATTATCAATTCCGGAACTGAGTCACGATTCTAAATATCCAATAAAATATCGGAATTCCGGAACAGCTCCGAAACTGGAAAAATATTTGGATAGTACAGAAAAGTAAAATTGATTATCTTATAACGATTTTCATGAAATTATGTATGCAGGGGGTTTCGGGGACGATAAATCGATCTAACTAGGTTTCATTAAAAAAAAAACGCATATTATGCGCGTTTTTAGACAATGAAAAACCGTCACATTAGACATTAGAATGCGAAGGTAAATTTCGCCGCGTGACGCGACAGCATAATTGGCTCAGACGGGAAGTCGGGCGTTCGTGGCGGTCTCGAATTAATAGCTGCGGGTTCGAATCCAGACGGCTTCTCTTTTTTTTCAAGTATTCTTTTTTTAAGAAAATCTTAGAGTATCTAAGTATTTTTAGTATTTATACCGAGCAAAGCTCGGTGACCCAGGTACTTATCTATTTATATACATACATACTTGTTATTTTTAAAATTAATAAAACATTCTAAAGTTCTACAACAGTGGGCGGCAAATCATTACCTAGCACTGCACTGCGCTCGTCACTTTCAAGCCAAATGAATTACTCCACTGAATGATTTATTTATTGAATCTTTAATAACTTATTGTGTGTATGTATATTAGGGTGTCCCTTATACGGCAAAAAAAAATTTTTTTTAGAATTTCGAAACGCATACCCTCTACTTTTTTTATGAATGCTAAAATGTACTTAAATACGAAATTTCATATTTGTAGCATGATTGCAACCCGTGCCGACCGAGCTCTAAAGTTTATTAAAAAATGGTGTTTTGGCCTGACATCTTGGTTTGATCCAAACTAATTAAAATGCAACAAATAAAGTAAATATGAGTTATAACAAAATAAGATCAACACAAACTTTTATTGAAATACAAATTATAATAATAATTAATTACGGTGACTTCTCTTTGGTGTTCCCTGAACACAACGCAACAAAAACTGTTTTTGTTCTTCTTCAGCCGTGATAAGTCCATTAAAATCTTGCATTCATTTAACAGCTCTTTCAGCAGTGTCATTTACGACCTTCAAACAACTTATTCGTCTTCTAGCTTCCAAAAAAGTAGTATTGTCACCCCAAGAAGATACATCCTCCCGAAGAAAACTGTCGTCGATCTGCAGTCGAGATAGAAATTGTTTGCTTCTTTGAGTCATAACAATATCTGAAAGAAAGAAAAAACAGTCTAAAAAAGCAAAAATTAAGCCACGAAAATTTGAAAAAAGAAACAAGAAAATATTAAGCTTACTAAAGAAATTTTGCGTATTTTCTTCCTTTGATGGGATATAGCGTTTGGCGGAATCTGAACTTTCATCTCTGTTTAAATTATTAATCATTTTTGTCTTGGTTTTGAAATCAACTTCTTCATCAAAGAGTAATAACATGACTGCTTTTTCACACAAATACCATAAATGATGAACAAACTTGCTTGTGGAAGCCATATGGAACTTGTCGCATCTACTTTTTCATATTCTTTTAGAGCTTTCAAAAAGCATAAGTCTTGGTTAGGTGCTTTAATTGCCACTGTACATTCGAGCCAAGGTTTAGTATACTCTTAACTTTTTGAAAATTGGAATATCTGGGCTACTTGTAATTTGCTTTACCTTGGTTTCAAAAACAGCTTTGAGGACCAACATATAAAAATGATGACGACAAGCAAAAAGCAGTAATTCCCTTTCTAAAGTCCAAAATAGCACAAGCTCCACTGAAACGGCCAGTATTTTAAGCTGTTGTATCGCAGCACATTATCTGTACTTTATCATGGAGGTTCCAGTCAAAGAGTACAGTTGAAATGGCTTTAGCTTGATGTTTTCCCGAAGAACTCTCTAATTTAGGCACTGCAAGAAGTTGTTCTCTATCGTCAAATGAAGCAAGACTTGGCAAGCGTTCTTCTTTTGAACTTCATACATCCAATCCAGGTAATAGTTTTCCATCCCAATGGACTGTGACTACGTCAGGCAAATTATTCTGGAAGTCAGTTTTTATTGCTTCTGCCCTGGATTTTCTCGCCTGAGTACGATTTCGCTGAATCGAAGATTTGTTAATAGGAAAATCATCGGTGTTCAGACCAAGCGCTTCTACAACCGCATGGAGAATGTAAACTGAGTCTCTTATGCTTAATTGGCATCGATCTAAAGCTGCTACCAGTTTAGGAGTTATGAAACTTTTCGTGCCTCTTTTAGAACTTTTTTCAGGTCAAGGAATCTGAGTACTAAGTACAGAGTTCGAAATCTGTTCCTCATTCGAATTCTCCAGACATTCCAAGCTATCTACCGAAGAAGTACATGCATCAGCCAATAGCTCTCTTTGTTTTACCTTTATTTCCTCTTCTTCCAATCGTTCTTCTTTCTCCGCCAATTTTTTGTCGTTCCACCTAAGCATCCCAGTCGACCTGCCTCTCTCTGTTTCCTTAAAAAATCTTTGTCTTCCAGGTCTTCCTCTATCTTCAATCTGTCGAAGGCATCAGCATGTGCAATATCAAACAGGTTATCAAGGTCTTTTACAAAATTATTTTCACGGTTCTTGAACGTCTCCTGAGTTTTCTTACAGTTTTTTGCAGCTCCCTCCATACATGGTATAAATCAACAAGTTTCTTCATGCAGTTAGGAAATGACTTTGTAGGAATTGGCTTTTCCCAAAATATAATGCACTCTCATATAACAAGATTCGCATATTCACTAACAGTCAGCTTGACCTCACGTATATTTGTAATAAAACGGTGAGAACTTGTCGATTAGATGGTAATTTTGCACCATTTATCTGGTGGCTTGGCAGTCCGATAAGGTAAATATTTTGTTTATCGCTTCGTGATTCCACAGACATCTTCACACAATAAACAACAACGCACTAATAATGTTAGAAATCACGTATGAAATCGGGCTTTATAAATCGGGCTAATATTTATTTCTGTACTATATTAGGTCCATATAAAAGTTTTTAGAAGGTATGCGTAAAAATATATTGACATTGAATTTTAAGGGACACCCTAATGTATATCTATACATCATGGCTGTGTTTAAAAAAAAGTTAGTGGTCAAAATACCGACATTGGAGTAACGATATTAAAGTGTTTCAATTTCGAAATTGAGATTTCGAAAAAGTTTCTCCAAGATTTCGGAATTCCGGAATACATGCCCTAGTTTTGAAAGTTTTTAGTCTATTGAAACTGAAACTTACCAGTACTTAAATAAATGTATGAAATTTACCAGGTCCATGTCTTCTATCTCTTTCAATAATCTGTTAGGTTGGTACTCGTCTTGTTTTCACGAAGATAACCGTTTCCACAAAGTCGTTGCCATATGGTTGGTATTGAACAGACATGTTAACTGCTCTTGTTAGTTTGTACTTTGCTCTGATCAACGACCGCTCCGTTGCACGGTCGGAATCGTACTGACCGATATGTACGTGTGTAGAGTAATGCTGATTTCTATTCCCTACCGCTTCTACGTCACTTCCTTCTGATAATAGGTTACGTGTGTGGTCGTTTTAACGCGCAAGCGAGAGTTAGCGATAAAGAGGCACGATCGGGCTAAGCGTTCTGCTTGTGACGCATCTATATCTCTTCCACTCCATCGGACGATGCGTCCGAGAAAAAGTCCGTAGAAGAGACAGTGACAGCATTGCACAAAATATTTATAATTAGAGATGCGCCGAGTAACACTTTTGCCGAGTAACGAGTACCGAGTATTACTCGGTTCCATTTTTTTTCAACCGAGTACTCGGCCGAGTAACTCGGTTCAATCAAATTCCCATTTCGCGCGCGTGAACAAGTACAAACAGGTTACTATTACTACTCATTCATTAGCATAATTTTGATTTTATTGATTGAGATTATCAAAGCATTCCTAAATTAGTAAAAAATACTTTTTGATTAACTGTTGGCTTAATTATATCTACCAAAATGGGATTCGGCCTTTTCCCCGAAAGGTGATTGGCCGATTATCACTGGCCAACCAACGGTTCGTCTATGTTTCACTTTGACAACTAACGATTGTCAACTTTTTGTATGGCAACGTTTCATTTGGCAGAATTTTGGTTAAACAGATTTTTATAATTACTCAATACGTTCAAGGCACTTATCATTTGTCAAATCTTTCACTACGCCAAACAACTTTTAGACAAATAACGTTTCGTCTGTGTATCAGTTCCCTTTTGTACATTTATATTAGATTAGAAAATAAATTATTTTTACATGTAATATTATAACCACAGAAATCTCCAACATATGTACACATTTGCAAAAATTCAAAGTTCGGAATGAAGTTAAGGTGAAATAGAAAAGAATCGGTTTGGTTAGATTAGAACATAGAACTGTGACCAACAAGGCACAAGCCAAGCGAGCGAAGCGAGCATTCCGCGGCAGCGGCCGGCGAAGTGCCAGAACCAAAGGAGACGGCCCATTTTCCATGGGCATTTGCCCCACAGCAAAAGTGCAGGAGACTCGACCAAAATTGGATCATTGTATAGGATTTCTAATACAAATTGAGGAACTGTTAATGTTTTTATTCTGCACAGCGGGGTTTAAAAGATATCAACTAAAACGTTGAAAAAAAATAACGCGATGTATGAGTTTCGAACGAATCCAGCATATTTTACATTCTTTTTGGAATTGAGTTTCGAAGGAATCGGATGATGTGTCAACTTTGTTCACTTTTTTTTTATTTTGGCGTCGCACGCCGTTTGTGTTTTCCCATATTACGTATTTCAATATTTTCAAGTTTTACTAAAAATCGTCAAAGAAGTACGTTCACAAACATCAAATAGTAATTTGTAATCATTCACCATTTATATTACGCATTGCCACTCTAAAATACACAAGTTAAAGAAAATAATACAAGGAGGCGACATGTTTTTTTCAAGTTGGCGCCAAAACTACAATTTCGCCATGCGGGCAAAATGACACAAGCACGTTCACTTTACGTAAACTTCAACAGAAGAAAAAAAGCGAAAAAACATGGCTGGCTTTAGGTACATTCATATAAGTACTTTTATTACACCAATTTGCAATCCCCGCTTGGCACGTTAGTTTTGAATGTACAGTTTGCGTTATTTAATTATATGTTATTTTAATTAAAAAACTTGTTTAGGTCTCTGATGATAATTGAGTACATAAACTTGAAACGACTTGGGGCAGAAATGAGCCGTCTCCTTTTGTTTCAGTACACAGAGCACAAACATGAGAAAAATAATTATGAAAAAAATACACCAATAATACCATCAACCTGTATAATATTTGTTCCAAATGAAAATGGCATCCCTGTAAATAAATTTCGGCGAAAAGGCACAGAACCCTACCTAAATATATTGCTTTTCTTAAACCGAGTATACTCGGCATTCAAACCGAGAGTACCGAGGCCGAGTACGAGTATCAAAAAACACGCCGAGTATGCCGAGTACCGAGTATCAACCGAGTACTCGGCCCACCTCTATTTATAATAATAATTAAATTCACATAAAATATGAATAGGGACTGAGTGCCAAAACCATTTACAAAGAGTTATGTAAGTGGCTTTATAAAATATTCAAATGCAATAAATTTTGTTAGTTATACAGACAATCTCACAAAATCTCTAATCGATTCTAATTTTAATGAGACATTTTCAGAATTATAGTTATTGAGTGTCTATTTTTGGGAACAGAAGTTAAACTTGTTTATATCACAGCCACAGACTAAATCTCTATCTCTCAAGTTGGACGAAATTACACACTAGGGGGTGTCTATTCATTATGTGAGGTGTTCAAGGGGGGGAGGGGTCGTGTCAAATCTCACGTGGGGGAGGGGGGGAGCTCTCTTCAAATCTCACTTTTTTGCACAAATGTTAATTATCTGAGAAAACTGGGTGAAATTTTTAAAAACGTCTCACGTGAGAGCGTGTCGAACAAAGTGTCACCTACAGAAGAGGGCGATCAAAAAATCGTAAATATTAACTCACGTAATTTATGGCTGCCCCCTTGATACCAACTTTTGTGAATATCAGTTGACTTGGTGGAGTTCATTGGGAACAAACATCGAGTCACTGGATTTTTAACAGAGTATCATTGCGAGTTTTACCTTCCAAGGAATGTTTGCCTTCCAGCACCGCCAGGCCTCAGACAGATGCTGCAGGATGGTCCTGGCCTTGTTCTGCTTGATCCCTTCGGGCATCATGTCCACGATGTCGTGCATCACCGACGCTCGCAGCTCCAAGTCGAAGTGGGATTCGACGCGCTGCTTCGTCACAGTCTTTGCCACACCTGAGGAGGTTACGATGATTAGTAAAGTTAAGTGAAAAAATTTACCACAAATCCAAACCAGTGTCTCATTGTATTACTCGATGGATATAATCTGGTTTTCATGATATTGAGAGCGGATTTGAGTCTTCTCCTTCTAGTGTGATCCATCATAGACAGCATAAATTTGATTTAGAAACGGAGAGATGCAGGTCAAGTGCCAAACTATGATTGATAAAAAAAACTTTCCCTACCAATAGTCTTTAGAGTTCTAATTGGAACGCCAGTTGGTAATTTGTCTAATCATTGGCAAAGCTTTATAGTTGCTAAGATGTTATAATACCTTCGGAATGTCGTCCTTCGAGCCGCAATCATTAAGTCCAGGCTGATGTTACTATCTTTGTAATATCACCCCTAATTGCCATTTCAGAAGAACCCAGAAGATTTGAACTCAATTCTAAGGTACGCTAAGGTAATGTAGGTATGTAAGTTTTACCACATGGATCACTTGAAATGATGCTGCTGAAAAAATTTCAGTCAATTATTAAGTTACCTTTGGAATGCCGTCCCTCAAACTGCCTGGACAGCAGGTTTCCGAGCCACCGCTCAAGTAGGGGAGTGATTCCTCGCATGAAGAACAGCCACACCCTCCAACCCGGCGCCCAGAAACCACAGCCAGGACCCTTCGATACTGGACCCTGAAGGATTTAGAACAGCCAACATCAATCAAATGATTAATGTAACATATAATGTAAGTAGCAAGCATCAGGTGAAAATGTGAAGTTCACTCCTGAAAAAACTTTTAGCCTCTTAAATGAATTATTGTATGCAAATACAGCATTTTCCACTTTAATTTCACATGGAAAATTATATCAAATGCTTGGTATTGCTTTTCCCAATGTAAGTAACATTGTTACATGTCTCAAATAACAATGGATATAAATCATGGGTCATGACATAAATACATATGGAATAGGGTACCGGACTGGGTCAAAAATACACTATTCTAATTAGTCCGTCAGCTAGATCATGGAAAAATATGGGACACGTATTTTTTGTTTTTTCAAAATATTAAAAATCGACAAAGATATAGAACATCAAACTTCGAGAGTGGGGGGTCGCGACGTCACTCGTGAGTAAAATTCGTAGGCACGAGTGCCGTCACGCGAAACTTCTAAGCGCTGTATCTTCGTAATTTTTTGTTCGTGAAACAAAAGAAAAAATACTTGTACAATATTTTTTAGCAATCTAACTAACGGACTAATTAGTTTTATTGAGGATTGTACCCTATTTGATCATCAGGCCATTATTATCTTTTATGGTCAATGAGAAGGATATGTTTCCATATTTGACTGGCTTTGTTGGTCAGTCAGTAGTGAGGCTACTCAATTAGCCATAGGTTGTGGGTCTGATCCCTACCTAGGGCAAACATTTGTGATTAATGTATTAATTAAGTCATATAAGAAATTCTGACTAAGTTCATTTACTTTACGTTTGATTACAATTAAGTATTTGTCCAAATGTGATTTATAATTTTATATAATTAGGTAAATTTATACATGACATTTCAATTGTGTTAAAACTTTTTAAATAGTTGACATAAAAATAAGACTCAGTACAATAAACTAGCGGTCTGCCCCAACAATGGCATATAACATATATCCTATATCACAGGGATCACTTGCATAACCAACTGTGAAATAATTTTTGGAATCAGTCCAGTAATTCCTGATATTAGCATGTTCAAACACAAAACTTTTATAATACTAGTTTAGATGAATATAAATAAGACAAGATATAGTTACCGTGTTAAATCTGTAGTAGATGAGATGCTTTAGATCCTTGCACATGCGTATTTGTCTCATCAGTTTGTACTTGTAACGGTACATGCCGGTGAGCTGACCGACATGAGCAAAGATGTACTGCAACCCGTCGGCGAGTTGGAAGGAATCCACGTTGTTCAGACGATACTGCACGTGTGAGTCCACTATCAGCTTCGTAAGGCGCAGAATCTCGCGGCACAGATGGAATGCTGGAACAAGGTTTCAGTTATTATTATAGTCACGAGGGCTCTGTACCTTCCGAGCTAACCAAATTTTCGGTAAGTTGAGCCTATTGTGAAAACGTATATAAGAAAAATAATATAAAATGAAAAAAATAAAATTTCATGCAAATGACTTTAATTTTTCCTGAACTACCTTCTACATCGGCCCAAAATTTCGTAGACAGTAGAGGTAATTTGATATGAACTACCATACATACCATTTAAAAAAACTTACAACGACAAGTACAAGAATAGGGCTAACCCTAGTTAGTAACAAATTCCTGAAACATTACATTCCAGCCATTAGTTATTTGCGAAATTAGGGCAATAATAGTCAGAATGCGATGTTAAATAAAAAAAAAACTTTTTTAATTTGACTGGCTGCAAATACCAATAATAAATACAACTCACCATTTCCAAACCGAGACTTCTTCCTCTCTTTGGTGGTGAGAGTCTTGACGGGCTTCAGATTGAAGTTGTAGTCAAGATGGAGATAGTTGAGGTTCTTCCGGTGGATGAGCAAGTTCAGCATGTTATACCCTTGCCTGCAGACCTGCAGTCCCGCCTCCACCCAGTCCAGGGTTGTTGTTTGGAAGAACTTGGTTGATTTGAAGGAACGGAACAGATACCTGAGAGGAAAGTTTTTATTTTGGAGTTATGTTTTACGCGAATAATTTGGGGTTACGTTTCAAAATTGGCTTAGGGTCAATCGCTACTAGTGCAGAGTCGATGCGCATCGAAAAATCTATCCAAAACTGAACATTAGAAATTAAAACCTTAACTCCATAGCGTATCGCACACATTACTTCTACTACTACCAACCAGCGTTGTTCACGCGCAGACGCGCGAATTCCGATGAATGCGAGTCTTTATAAAATCTCAGAAGTAAAGTGTGTGCGTTACACTGTGGAGTTAAGGTTTTAATTTGTTATGTTCCGTTTTGGATAGACACTTCAACTATGCGCTAGTATAAATTGACCCTTAGGTAGCCGTCCATTAATCACGTGACGTGTTCAAGGTGAGAGGGGGTCGAGTCAAATCTCACGTAGGGTGAGAGGTCTTGGCAAACCTCAAATAATGTTTTACGCAAGAAAATGTGTTAATTCTGTATGAAATCTGGGGAAATTGAGTAGAAAGAAAGAGAGAGAGAAAAATGTGTTTTTTATAATAACCAAATAAGTAAGATGTTTTACCTTTTCTTTTGCGGCTTGGGCGGGCGATGTTTGAGCGCATTCAGCACGTAGTATTTCAGCAGTTTCTGATAGGAGACACGCACCTTCACGGGTTGACCCGGCGGGCAGTGCTCCTTATACCATGTCTTCACTAGTGGCACGTCGATAGCGCGACGGCAGCGACCTGTATGGATGATGGAGAAATTAAAATTTGTAACTGATGGATTAGCTGTTTCACTTGCCATAGCAATAGATCGAGTGCATTTTCGAGATAAAAAAGTAGCTTTATAGTATCCTGGTGTTAAACTTGATTACTGTTAAGTTTCATCCAAATATGTTCAACCATGTCTGCATGAAACATTTAATTTATGAATACTTTCCAGTCTTCAAACCATTCCACATAAATATGTAATTATTTATGTGGAATGGTTAAATTAACTTGCATATTAATAAATAATATTAAAGTATTTTTGAATAAAGTAAGCATTCTTGTCTTTACTTTTAGATCATAATTTTAATTTATAATTTTTGGTGTAGTAACCACTTCTTTTTTATAGTATAGAGTGACAAGATGAGCAGGACATGTGCCTGATGGTAAGCAACATGCCTGCCTATAACAGCACAGTGACACACAGCTATTCAAACATGAAGAGTCCACATCATGACCATGCATTGCACTGCACTCGTCACCTGGAGATATAAGGTGTTTTATCTCATAGCCCAGTAATTTCTCTGGTAACATCGCCCTTCAAACTGGAACACAGTAATGTTTGCACACTACTGCTTAGCGGCAGAATAGCTGGCAAAGATGTGGTGCTTCCCCAGACGGACTCTACAAAGTGGGCTACCACTACAAAACACAACAACTTGTCAACATAATATTGGTTAGAGAGAAAAAATAAGATTTACCTGATCTCATGTTGAATGGCCTCGGAGCCCACAGCAGGGATATTCCATTGGCTGTATTGTCCGTGTACAGAGCAGTCTCCTGCAGGAATGGAGACACTTCCTCGGGCAGCACATACTCCTCCTCCTCAGGCACCGGGTCTAGGGACTTGACAGTGTGCCGATGGGAGATCGGGTTGATCAGAGGATCGAAGTAGAATGCTGGGAGATCAGGATCCTCAGTCTTGATGTAGACAACATTGGGAGTGTGATACCTAGTGAAAAGGTAAATATATAAAACCAGCTTTAAGTTAAAAAGTGGAACAATTAACGAGACCTAAATATTATATACAACATGGTTGATTAGCTAGCTACCTAGCAAAAATTTTTAGATGGGGTCTTGTGAATGAATGACATAATTCTTGAAATTAATAATTTTTTTGAACAAGTGTGGTTTATTTCCTTTGTTCCAATACTTCTTTAAAATTTAAAAGCTGGTATGGCAGTACATTCATTTTCAGAGCTGTGTCTAACGGGTTGCTCAGAAGATCAATTTTGTGACAAAAATGTTGGCGACTTTGGTTGGTATTTAGTTCTCAGAACCAACTTAAGGGAAGGTTAATTAAAATGAGTAAATCTGTTATATTAATAAAGAAGACTTACCAAGACAGCTGCACGAAATGTGGCAAGTTATTGTATAGGTACGGAAATGCAATCCTGTACTCAGTCCTGATTGGCTGGCGAATTATGATTTTGTTGATATCATTGAACTCATTCCAGTCTTCGTCTCCAGCTGAATTGTCTTTTACAAGTGGCTCAAACTTTGGCCCACCAGGAATTGCCATATTTAACGCCTTGGCAGTGAAGAAGCTCTTTGAATCAAATAGATAGAAGTAGTTATCATCCACCAGGTCTGTAAGCAGTTGATTCGCTAAACGGTATAAGGTTGCCATCTGGGGTAATGTTAGGTTCCACTTTCTGTAAGTAGAGCCATTGACATGTCTTGTGCCTAGCAGTGGCTTGTGGTCATAGAACCATTGAGCAACTGCACCATCTTCATCAGGGTCTAGTTCAATTTGAATAGGCTCCAATGGCTCAACATCAAGAATGTTGTCGGCATAGTCAAGGGGTGGTTCTTCATCATCGAATGGCGGAAAGCGCATACGTTTGAAATGTCTTCTGTCTCGTTTCTCCCTTCTCATCATAATCCACATGGTGCCCCACTGAGCAATGTAGACAGGTTCAATAACCCAAGGAATTTCATTCACAAATGTAATAGCCCCTGTGATGTGGTACAGGACTTTGACATCACGGATCTGTTCCCAAGGCATTGGCATGTTTTCTAGAAGCTTCATCACAGCGTGGGGCATGTATTTCAAGGCCCCAAGGTAGACACGTTTATCGTGTCGGTATTTGCGGCTGGTCATGTCGCCGTGGTCGCGTATGATCTTTCTGATGTGCTCGGGGGGCATATCTTCTTTCTGTGCATCCACAAAACCAAACTTGCGCTTCTCGGCAAAGCGTTTTGATTGGAGTTGTAACCATTTTTGAGCTACAATGAAATTTTAAAATTAGAAAAACCAAGGATTACCAAATTGCCAAAAAATAGAAGAAAAGAAATTAGTTTAACAGTACCAGCATAAAACTTGTAAGTACATATTCATCATCAACATCAACAGCCCACTAAACGTTCCCACTGCTGGGACATATTAGGCACAAATATTGTAGCTTACAAAAAATGTATTTTATCTTAGCACTAATGGGGCAGCTATCTACAGGAAGTACCATAGTGTTCCATGAGGAACTTTAAAAAGTATAGAAAGTTGAGTAATACAGTGTACTACTTTTTTTTTAAAGTCGGCTAAAAAGATGCCAAGTTGGCATTTCAAAATCTTCAAAAATCAAACAACATTGAATTGAAAACAAATATACCACAGTATAACCTCAAAAATTTTCTGAAGATCTCACCTTTCTCTTTTATCTTTTCCTCGGGTATGTGGTGCGGCTTCGGGGGCTGCGAGGGCGGCACCGGAGGCGCAGCAGCGGCGGCAGCAGCGTGCGCTTGAAGCGCCGCTTGTTGCGCCGCTGCCAGTTGCTGCTGCGCCATCATGGTGGCCCAGGGGTTGGGCCCCAGTAAATACGGCGGCAGCGACATGGCTGCCCGCCGTCTAAAACAAAAACTTTACAATACTACTATCCGTCGTGTATTTCTAATCAAAATTTCTAAATACAAGAACATCAGCGTGGTGGGTAAACAGACGCCGAACCTGCGACAATATCAGTAATACACAAGTTCAACTTACTTAAGATTACTCTACACTTAACTATTTGCAGTTTTTAAAACTTTGGATAGAGAAATCCATTGGTAAAATGTTTTATTTTCACTTATAATCGCCGCAAATGTAATCGCTATTCAAAGCTTCATTGGCGTCCATTTGCAATTGTGTTTTTTGTTTTTTTTAATTATTTACCAGCCATTTTGTTGTCTATTAACGGTACAGATAAAAAAAGAAAAGGTAATGACCATAAAGAGATTAAGTCGATTAATTGTTAACCAGTTCGATAGCTGACGCTAAGCACTTTCCTTGCGAGAGATGGCCCCGAGTCCCAGCAGTGGGAACGTTTAGTGGGCTGTTGATGATGATGATACGAAGAATAAAGAAAAGAAGTATTACTTCTTCCACATGTAAATGGAAATTAAAACGTGCTAGAGTTGTTTCGATTATACAACCATTTTAACACTGAAGCTGCGTCTTACGCCTACGCTAGGAGAGCCCATGCGCGGTCCGAAGGGGGGGTCACAGGGGACATGACCCCCTCCCCCCCTAAATCGTATGCTTACCTTAAAATGGGGCGCTACTAGTAGTCTTTTTTTCTCAATAAAAAAAATTGGCAGTTATAGGAACTGCCGATAGAAGTGAAAACCTGCTGTTGCCCTGGTACTGGTACCTAGGGGCATAGAATAGATAATATAGATAGAACGGACACTCCTCACCCCCCGCCAATTTCAAGCTTCCTCCCCCTCGCGGACGCCAGGCGGACTCAACGAAGGGTTATTATATCGGACGATAATTTTCTATGAGAATACGACCATGATGCTGTATTATTTAACAAAATGTTACAAAATTTTTCGTCTATTATACGTATATTTTGTTTTAAATCTTCTCCCTTCTGATTGTTGATGAAAGTTATAGCACAGATTAATAAAGTTACTACGTAACAGATAAATCACTCCAAGGAAAAATGACAATACCTACTGCTATAATAACCTACTCCCTCTAGTAGCTAGACGTTGCAAGCCAAAATGAACCAAAGCTTACGAACATAAAGTTGACTTTGCTCTGTAGGTGCGCGCCGCGCTCAGCGTAGATTGTCAGGGCTGCCTCTTTCGATATATATGTCAGTAGGTATTTGCAGTAAACTTTATAATTGAAAGAAAAAGAATTTCTTCTGTTTTAACATGTTTTATTTTTTAATTATCAAGAAATTATACATAACTTACAAATGTTTTATTTTGATGTAATGTTTAATAAATTTTTTGCCTTGGCGAAATTCTCGGTTATTAAACTTAATTGTGGAAAATATTCTGAATCGTATAAATAATTTAAGTAGGTATTCTTGTGGGAAACAAGGGCAAGGGGAGTTAAAGAGTTAGTTGGTTTGTATAGTGGTTTCCTTTGTTTTAGGTTCATTGCTGTAGTTAGATGTTGTAGGCTGAGACGACGACGGGAGGGATAATGTAGGTAATGCCTTAGGTAATAATTTAGGTGTATATTTAATTACACATGGGTCAAAATGCAGCGAACATACGAAATGCGATCTTATTTTCGTTTCCGGTCTTGCTAGATCTGGTCTCCTTATCAGTTCTGTCCAAGTTTTGCGCCTGAAATAAAATATTTTTTTACATTTAAAATACCTTCATCCCAAACAAATAGCCAATACAAAAAATTATATGTAGGTAGATATAAATTTGACACAAAGAGTACCACACGATTATTCAAATAATGGCAAAAATATCACGTTTGTTGTATGGAAAACCCCTTTAATGTTTATTAAATTTAGATTTTTTTATTGTAGCAGCGACATAAATACCTACAAAATTTAAAAAGTTCAATTGTTTGAGGTGACAGACGGACGTAAAGACAGACGGCGAAGTCTGATTAACAGGGTCCGATTTTGACCGTTTGGGTACGGAACCCTATACAGGGAGGGGGCGGAGCTCAAACAAGCGAATGTATTCATTTACATCAAGCATAATTTACTAGAGACGATTTATGTAGGTACATACTTTGTTAATACGAGGGTCAAACTGAAAGTTCTTAGAAAATCAAAAACTGATTACATTAGCCAGTTATTAGTTTTATTATATCTTTTCAAATTATTGTCCATTCACGTCAATACACCGCTGCATGCGATGGAACCACTGGGAAAAGCACTTTGCCCACTCGTCCTTAGGGGTCTCTTCAATGGCATCGCGATACGCAGCCACCGCTTCTTCAGCATTCATAAACCGCTTTCCTTTAAGTTGTTCTTTAATTATTGAAAATAAATAAAAATCACAAGGCGCGAGGTCGGGGCTATACGGCCAGTACTTCAACGTAATTCAACGTTTGATGTCGCCAAATAGTCGATCGTTCGCTTGGCGGTGTGCGATGAGGCGTTGTCGTGGTGAAGGAGGATCCTACTGCGAGGTCGTTTTTCTCGAACTTTTTCCAAGACAAGTGGCAAACAATTGGTAGTGTACCATTCTGCAGAAACTGTTTTTTGATCCTCTAACACAATTGTTGCGAAATGACCTATCCTTCCAAAGAACGATGCCACCATTTTTTTCCCCGCACTTCGATCTCTCTTCACTTTAGTTGGCAACTCCTCGAAAGGAAACACCCACTGAGCAGATTGTCTTTTGGTTTCAGGATCATAACAGTAAATCCAGCTTTCGTCACCTGTTAGTATGTCGAACACAGCATTTGAGTCACCTCCGTTAAATCTTTCAATCATTTTACGGCACCAATCCACACGGTGGAGTTTTTGAGCCTCAGTCAAATTATGAGGTATCCACCGGGCGCAAAGCTTCCTGACCGCTAAATGTTCGTGTAGGATTTTGTGCACTTGACTCATACCGATGCCTAAGCTTGTCCGAATCTGCTGATAGGTCACTCTTTTGTCAGTCTCTATCATACGCCGCACAACACAGATGTTATCTTCAGTCGTCGCCGTAGAAGGCCGTCCCTCACGTAAATCATCAGTGAGATTAGTGCGACCACGTTTAAACTCATTAAACCAGTTGTAAACAGTCGCACGAGATGGGGCTTCATCGTGAAAGGCCAATCGTAGTCTATCATAACTTTCTTGTTGACTTAAATGACATCGAAAGTCATAAAAAATCATTGCACGAAAATTTTCTCGTGTTAAATTCATGTTGACGTGACACAGACAATTTTCAATTTGCCGCCAAATCGTAAAACAAATGACAAATGAATGAAGTATATACTCAGTAATATTGGCAAAGAGTTCTATTTTCAAATTATAGAATTATTTTTTTATTATATTGTTTATAAGTGGCCAGTTCTAAGAACTTTCAGTTTGACCCTTGTACCTTCACTGTCCCTAAATAAGAAATATAATAAGTAGGTAGGTATTTGTTTTGATTAAGGGACATACCAACCCATGCATGTTTTGTTTGTGTCGTTATATGGCGCATTGTATCGCCAAAATTGACGTCATTATTCGCAAGTCAAGTAGGCCTAAGCGCTTACTTGATTTAATTAGTCAATAAGTACGCTTTACAATAGGTAACATTACTTCAACTATTTTACTTAAGAAATATTTTTCAACTATTTTACACGACGCAACACCTGTGCGAGGCGCGGGCGCGCGGCGCGCATCATACGGCCGGCTTTCCTTTGATCTCTTTGTCGGCATGCGCCGCCGCACGGGAGATGCCGCAACCGCCGCCGCCGCCGCGCGCCCGCCGTTCAGCCAGACTGCGATATGACGACAAGTCGTGATATGACAGCAGCGGTTCAAATCGCTCTGGTAAATGCATAAATTTTGTTAGATCGACCAGCCTAACCTGAACCCGCGCGCGGCCCGCTCAACGACCGACCCACCACCCACCCGATATTGACTAACCAAAAAATTCAGAATAATCGGTAATTCAATTTTGATTAGGTACTCGAGAATTGAGTAGATTGTCATGCCTTTGAAATTAGCAAAAATACAAGTACATAGGTAGGTACTGAGGTACGAAATTATACGACAAGAAAAATAAAATTCTTTGTAGGTACGAAAATGTATTACCTAAATATCTAAACCTCCTGCACTACGTATTTTCATACGCTGGAACAAATAATGAATTAAAAAGGTAGGTAGGTACTCACGTTTCTTCATCAGCAGGTAAATGGAAAAAAGATAAGTTTTTATCTCTTCTCCTGCTGGATTTAACTGCACATAGTGTACCACTATTTTTATTATTAGTTTCCATGTTAAATTAGCAAGTAACAAAACAAACAACGAACGTCGGGCTACAAGTCCGGTAACACAAAATATTTCCTCGCGTACGAACGCTCCGCGCGGCTGTCGGCAACCCACTGAGAAATAAGCAGTCGACTGCCCGGCGGCCGGTAGGTAGTTATCGCGCGCAAGTACATGGAGTGAAAGAGGCCAGCGTAGCGATTCTGAAACCATTCGGTTGCATCCGATAAGACTCATTTTGTAGCGGTCCCGCTACCGAATGGTGAGGAATCTGCGATTCTCAACGCCAATCACACGCCAATCGGATTGGCGTAGTTGGCGTAGGAATGTCTTTTGGCCAGACCAAAGACAAGCTATCCCATCTACTTTTCGAATACAGATACAAATTTGGTAGAAAAGTTAACTCATGGTAGGAATATACAAATCGTCAAATAACTCTATTTCGGGTTTATTTTGTGGTTTTGAATGACTTTTTTACATAGAATTTGCATAATAAACGAGTAAATCGAACAATAACCTCTGGAAATTAGCATCTGCAACACAATAAATCATAGTTTACATTCTTCGTTTTACCTTCAATTGTCAATCTGTTGATGTTGTCAAAGTCAACGGAACCATTGTTTGTTTTTGTTTTGTTTGGAACATGAATCTGTATACTTCGTGTTCATGGTTTGGAAATAACAACAAAAAGTAATGGTTTCACAGTTGTGTTTGTCCATTACAGTTATATATAACATATCTAAAAGTAACCACTAACAAAAGTATCTACACTCCACCGATCATCAATAATCCTGCATCTTCACTGAACATATGCCAGAAGTTGTCATCAAACTGAAGACTACCTGAAGTGGACCGATCATCTGAAGCAAGATTCCTACCTCTAAGTGAATAAAAGTTCAGAAGACTATCTTAACGGAGAAACGCTAGACACTGGCGAAATTCCGATGAAATTACCGAATGGAAGCCATATGAAAAAGTTGAAGTTGGACAAGCAAATCATATATAGAAGACTCATAAAATTGTCAAGAAGATAAGTTATAGTTTAATACAAGAAGCCAGCAAATGTGATGCATTGTTTAAAACGACTTATTATATTTATGTCGTGCCAACCTCAACTCGCAAAGCACATGGATCTCATAAAATGGTCAAGAAGAGAAGTTATAATAATGTTATACTTACTCCATACAAGAAGCCAGAGAGTTTTCGTTTTTTCGTTGACTCACCTTGAAAATTAAAGCAGATTTTCAGTAAAAATATTCGCTTTAGTACTGATTTACCTATAATCCAATTTCATTTTGTTGGAAAAAGATAATATAAGTATAATAGGTACAATACACACACATCAATTGTGATATAAGTTAAATTAGTTTTCTCTCTATTTAGGTATTTTAATATATCCCTTCAATAAATGTTAATTTTGTGACAAACCATGGTAACTTTTTAGACTGTATATTAATGTATATAATTACATAAATAATTAATTACTTACATTAAAAACGGCTATGTAGTTAATTTATATGTTGTAGAAGTAGGAGCGAGAGGTATACCAGCAAAATATCTGTATGACCTGCTGAAAGAACTTAGTAGTAGGTTCATATCAGAATTGGCTGGGCAGATAGAGAAATATGAGTAGTGAAGGTGAGTGTTGATGTACATCAGAAAAGGGCCCCTTAAACCTACACCGGTGTCACAAGTCTCGGGATCTACTTGGGATTTCGCTCTCTGCCACACGATGGACCCCCGGCACCCACACGGTGAATCCACGGAATGCTAAGAAGTTTGTCTTTCTCTTTGTAATTAAAAATCCATGGACATTTCTTCATCACTTCGCATCACAGTTTTGTGTTAACAGGTAGCCCTTAGTCACTAAAGAGTTGCGATCATTATAATTTTAATATGTTTAGAAGTTTAAAAGTAAACTAAATTAGCTATGATTGTATTATGTATTAATTAATTAGGAAAATAAAACATTGTGGTATGTACAAAAAAAATAATGTTTTATTGACTGACTTTTGTACGGAGAGCTATTATGTTTAATTCATTTTTACAATATTCTGTTTGGTCTCTTATTAAATGTTCTTCTCAATGGTCTAAATAAGTAAATAAATATTGGTGGACAATTCACAGTCACCACCATCTGACCCCAAACTAAGCAAAGCTTGTACGATGGTGGCCAGAAAGCTGATATAATACTTATATAGTTTTAAATACATACTTATTATACACAGGAACACCCAGACACAGTGCAAACATTTGAATTCATCACACAAAATATTTGCACTGGGTGGGAATCGTTCAGAATAACTATAGACTTAGTGATGTCGCGCGTACCGCTTACCTCAACTCGGCATTTGAAGCTACACAGGATGCTATACTCGAAACTACTAAACAAAGCTTATGGAAAATTCATAAAATTGTCAAGAAGAGATGAACAAAAGAAATTATAATACCATAAGCGTAAGTAGTAAATAGTATAAATTTGTAGTGGTAGGCCTCTTAGCAGAGTCCGCCTGGGGAAGTACCACACCTTTGCCAATTATTCTACTGCCAAGCAGTAATGTGCAAACATTACTGTGTTCCGGTTTGAAGGGCAATGTTTCCAGAGAAATTACAGGGCTTAGAGATATAACAACTTAGATCTCTGGGTGACGAGCGCAGTGCAGTGCTAGGTAATGATTTGGGCTCTCCATGTTCCAATAGCTGCGTGTCACTGTGCTGTTATGTGGCAGGCATGTTGCTTACCATCAGGCACATGTCCTGCTCGTCTCGTCACTCTTTATTTAAAAAAAAAAAAGCCAGATACAAGAAGTCAGCCTGTTTTCGTTTTGTTGTTGAACTCATCTTATAATGTAAAAACATTAGCTTAAGTACTATAAGGTAGTAACACATTTAATCAGTAAGCTAATCTTAAGTCCAATTTCATTTCGTAAGAAAATAATACGTACGTACATATTAACATCAATTGTGATATAAGTTAAATAAGTTTTTGCTCTATTTAGGTATTTAAATATCCTATCAATTATGTAGCAGAAACACTGCAGCTTTTAGTAATGTATATAAATGCATATTATGAAATTAGTAAATTCATCTGAAATATTAGTATCTCCTTGTAAATAAATGACATGTATGTTTCACTGAACTCATGACGACATTTTTTATTATATTTATATTGCTTTGACACTCATTAAATTACCTAATTTGATGTATGTTTGTATTTGAATTTATATTTATTTGTTAATGCATTTTGATATTGTTAGAATGCCTTAATATTTCTTTGAAAACATTCTTATAGTTGTAACAATGTATTTATGATGTACCTGGTAATTGTAACTTTGAATTATGACTTGTACGCTAACCAAGCAGGACCTGGAGAATGTTACTAACCCTAATTAAAATCGGTATAACCTAGGCCCACAAGGAAATAAATGATTTGATTTGATTTGAAAAATCCTTGTAGTTAGTAAAAACTTGGGATTGTTGTAATTCTAATAGCTTTAGAAATTACAAAATACCAATTAGGTATTATTATGCAGTTAGTTAGGATTGTATTATGTCTATAATTAGAAAAATTAAATGTGGTATGAATAAAAAGTATGTTTTATTGTATGTGGAAAAACACACAAAAACATAATTCAGAGGCTTTTATTACTAAACCATTTTTTACAAATTTTTGTTTGGTCTCTTACTAACAGTTGTCCTCAATGGTAAAAAAGCACTGCTTATTTTAGTCTAGTACACTATCTCTTTTTTCAACTTTATTGCTAAATGATGCAGAATTTAAAGCATCAATAAATTCTTCAATTATTATTAAAAGTACTTACTTAAATAAATGATCTTTTAGTTATAACAATCACCTTGTATGGTAATAATGAAGAAATCACTATCTCTTTGTTTCAACTTTATTGCTAAATGATGTAGAATATAAAGCATTAATAAATTCTTCAATGATTATTAAAATACTTATGGAAATAAATGTTTTTTCATTTGATCTTTTAGTTATAATAATCACCTTGTATAATAATAATGAAGAAATTACTGGTCCTTTTGTTAATAGCCAGGAAACTTTAATCAAATTACAGCAGCAAAGTTTTAAACTTGCAGAAATAGATAATCCGGTACAACAGGCGGTATTAGAATCTATGATAAAACAATTGTGTCTGACATTCTCTCACTATGCCACCACGGCTTTATAAATAAGTATATAATAATATTTAATGTAGGAAATATGTAATGTTCCTACATTACATATTGAGTAGGACAAAATAATGGATAATTTGTGGTCTACATGTTATTTTATTTCCAAAATATATCTGTAAAACAACACAGTAATATATTGCTATAGTTAGTTAGACGGGGTCTTTTCCACGCTTAGCTTCTTAATTAGGCCATTGGACGTTGCTCATACATCTGAATTGTTGTTGAAGGCCTCCGGGACTGCTGCTGGAGAGTGGAAGAATTCTGTCCGCCACGCTCCTGCACTCCACAACCACATTCTGTGGCATTACTTCTTCCTCCATGCATCCTGTACCCTGCATAGAGGGCTTTTTGTCACACCTATATTGAATAAGTGCTTGTTTAGAGGACAATTGTCATAGTACCTATAACTTTGGGGATTTTGTCCCACATATCTATGTCTAAGTAAATTTAATGTTTGTTAAATCACATGCCGTACACCGGCAAGGTGCTACTTTTATATACACCTACGGGGTCTGCGTTGTCATTATAGGGATTGGGGACCAATAAGTTCTGGCAGAAGTACGTTTAAGTAACCTTTCCTTCATCTATAGATAGAACTAAAGTCGAATAGATAGGTACGAAAATACTGTTTGTTATACAAGGACCAGAGGGGTTCGTGGGTCACCCCTTTTGGGCTGGCACTAAGTAATATTATAGACGCACGCACTTATCACACGGTCTTCTTACTTAGTTAGCTCCGACTATGTTTGTGACCACCACTGACCACTGGGGCCAAAGTTGTTTCCGCTCTTGCTGTTATATCGTTGTTTGACGTGATGTCTCGTATCTCCAATGTTTCTTTGTGGTTTCTTGGCTTTTTGCTCAAACAACAAACATGTTTCATATTTTCTTCTCAAAAAATAAACAATATCAACAAATCAAATGTGGCAATAATCTATTTCTAGCAATTCTTTTGAGCACAAACTGCCAACTTTGAAAACTTCAAAACCCAAAATTCCAAAAACTAAACATATATTACACACTAAAGTTAATAAAAAGTCGTTTACTGTCCATAATCTTACAGAAATATTGAGAAAAACAGAGAAAAATCAAGTAAATACAATAATCTGAAAATCGTATTTAGCTATCCACGACAAAAAAGGTGTCCGAATCCCATCCGATTAGAAAACAGCTGGTATTCGGTTGCAAACGTCAAAAGTAATCGGAATTGGCGTAGAGAATCGCAAATTGCCCGAACCAGTCGGTAGAGGCCAGTTTCCGTGGATCAGCCCGATCCGAATGGTTTCAGAATCACTACGCTAGCGATTCTGAAACCATTCGGTTGCATCCGATAAGACTCATTTTGTAGCGGTCCCGCTACCGAATGGTGAGGAATCTGCGATTCTCAACGCCAATCACACGCCAATCGGATTGGCGTAGTTGGCGTAGGAATGTCTTTTGGCCAGACCAAAGACAAGCTATCCCATCTACTTTTCGAATACAGATACAAATTTGGTAGAAAAGTTAACTCATGGTAGGAATATACAAATCGTCAAATAACTCTATTTCGGGTTTATTTTGTGGTTTTGAATGACTTTTTTACATAGAATTTGCATAATAAACGAGTAAATCGAACAATAACCTCTGGAAATTAGCATCTGCAACACAATAAATCATAGTTTACATTCTTCGTTTTACCTTCAATTGTCAATCTGTTGATGTTGTCAAAGTCAACGGAACCATTGTTTGTTTTTGTTTTGTTTGGAACATGAATCTGTATACTTCGTGTTCATGGTTTGGAAATAACAACAAAAAGTAATGGTTTCACAGTTGTGTTTGTCCATTACAGTTATATATAACATATCTAAAAGTAACCACTAACAAAAGTATCTACACTCCACCGATCATCAATAATCCTGCATCTTCACTGAACATATGCCAGAAGTTGTCATCAAACTGAAGACTACCTGAAGTGGACCGATCATCTGAAGCAAGATTCCTACCTCTAAGTGAATAAAAGTTCAGAAGACTATCTTAACGGAGAAACGCTAGACACTGGCGAAATTCCGATGAAATTACCGAATGGAAGCCATATGAAAAAGTTGAAGTTGGACAAGCAAATCATATATAGAAGACTCATAAAATTGTCAAGAAGATAAGTTATAGTTTAATACAAGAAGCCAGCAAATGTGATGCATTGTTTAAAACGACTTATTATATTTATGTCGTGCCAACCTCAACTCGCAAAGCACATGGATCTCATAAAATGGTCAAGAAGAGAAGTTATAATAATGTTATACTTACTCCATACAAGAAGCCAGAGAGTTTTCGTTTTTTCGTTGACTCACCTTGAAAATTAAAGCAGATTTTCAGTAAAAATATTCGCTTTAGTACTGATTTACCTATAATCCAATTTCATTTTGTTGGAAAAAGATAATATAAGTATAATAGGTACAATACACACACATCAATTGTGATATAAGTTAAATTAGTTTTCTCTCTATTTAGGTATTTTAATATATCCCTTCAATAAATGTTAATTTTGTGACAAACCATGGTAACTTTTTAGACTGTATATTAATGTATATAATTACATAAATAATTAATTACTTACATTAAAAACGGCTATGTAGTTAATTTATATGTTGTAGAAGTAGGAGCGAGAGGTATACCAGCAAAATATCTGTATGACCTGCTGAAAGAACTTAGTAGTAGGTTCATATCAGAATTGGCTGGGCAGATAGAGAAATATGAGTAGTGAAGGTGAGTGTTGATGTACATCAGAAAAGGGCCCCTTAAACCTACACCGGTGTCACAAGTCTCGGGATCTACTTGGGATTTCGCTCTCTGCCACACGATGGACCCCCGGCACCCACACGGTGAATCCACGGAATGCTAAGAAGTTTGTCTTTCTCTTTGTAATTAAAAATCCATGGACATTTCTTCATCACTTCGCATCACAGTTTTGTGTTAACAGGTAGCCCTTAGTCACTAAAGAGTTGCGATCATTATAATTTTAATATGTTTAGAAGTTTAAAAGTAAACTAAATTAGCTATGATTGTATTATGTATTAATTAATTAGGAAAATAAAACATTGTGGTATGTACAAAAAAAATAATGTTTTATTGACTGACTTTTGTACGGAGAGCTATTATGTTTAATTCATTTTTACAATATTCTGTTTGGTCTCTTATTAAATGTTCTTCTCAATGGTCTAAATAAGTAAATAAATATTGGTGGACAATTCACAGTCACCACCATCTGACCCCAAACTAAGCAAAGCTTGTACGATGGTGGCCAGAAAGCTGATATAATACTTATATAGTTTTAAATACATACTTATTATACACAGGAACACCCAGACACAGTGCAAACATTTGAATTCATCACACAAAATATTTGCACTGGGTGGGAATCGTTCAGAATAACTATAGACTTAGTGATGTCGCGCGTACCGCTTACCTCAACTCGGCATTTGAAGCTACACAGGATGCTATACTCGAAACTACTAAACAAAGCTTATGGAAAATTCATAAAATTGTCAAGAAGAGATGAACAAAAGAAATTATAATACCATAAGCGTAAGTAGTAAATAGTATAAATTTGTAGTGGTAGGCCTCTTAGCAGAGTCCGCCTGGGGAAGTACCACACCTTTGCCAATTATTCTACTGCCAAGCAGTAATGTGCAAACATTACTGTGTTCCGGTTTGAAGGGCAATGTTTCCAGAGAAATTACAGGGCTTAGAGATATAACAACTTAGATCTCTGGGTGACGAGCGCAGTGCAGTGCTAGGTAATGATTTGGGCTCTCCATGTTCCAATAGCTGCGTGTCACTGTGCTGTTATGTGGCAGGCATGTTGCTTACCATCAGGCACATGTCCTGCTCGTCTCGTCACTCTTTATTTAAAAAAAAAAAAGCCAGATACAAGAAGTCAGCCTGTTTTCGTTTTGTTGTTGAACTCATCTTATAATGTAAAAACATTAGCTTAAGTACTATAAGGTAGTAACACATTTAATCAGTAAGCTAATCTTAAGTCCAATTTCATTTCGTAAGAAAATAATACGTACGTACATATTAACATCAATTGTGATATAAGTTAAATAAGTTTTTGCTCTATTTAGGTATTTAAATATCCTATCAATTATGTAGCAGAAACACTGCAGCTTTTAGTAATGTATATAAATGCATATTATGAAATTAGTAAATTCATCTGAAATATTAGTATCTCCTTGTAAATAAATGACATGTATGTTTCACTGAACTCATGACGACATTTTTTATTATATTTATATTGCTTTGACACTCATTAAATTACCTAATTTGATGTATGTTTGTATTTGAATTTATATTTATTTGTTAATGCATTTTGATATTGTTAGAATGCCTTAATATTTCTTTGAAAACATTCTTATAGTTGTAACAATGTATTTATGATGTACCTGGTAATTGTAACTTTGAATTATGACTTGTACGCTAACCAAGCAGGACCTGGAGAATGTTACTAACCCTAATTAAAATCGGTATAACCTAGGCCCACAAGGAAATAAATGATTTGATTTGATTTGAAAAATCCTTGTAGTTAGTAAAAACTTGGGATTGTTGTAATTCTAATAGCTTTAGAAATTACAAAATACCAATTAGGTATTATTATGCAGTTAGTTAGGATTGTATTATGTCTATAATTAGAAAAATTAAATGTGGTATGAATAAAAAGTATGTTTTATTGTATGTGGAAAAACACACAAAAACATAATTCAGAGGCTTTTATTACTAAACCATTTTTTACAAATTTTTGTTTGGTCTCTTACTAACAGTTGTCCTCAATGGTAAAAAAGCACTGCTTATTTTAGTCTAGTACACTATCTCTTTTTTCAACTTTATTGCTAAATGATGCAGAATTTAAAGCATCAATAAATTCTTCAATTATTATTAAAAGTACTTACTTAAATAAATGATCTTTTAGTTATAACAATCACCTTGTATGGTAATAATGAAGAAATCACTATCTCTTTGTTTCAACTTTATTGCTAAATGATGTAGAATATAAAGCATTAATAAATTCTTCAATGATTATTAAAATACTTATGGAAATAAATGTTTTTTCATTTGATCTTTTAGTTATAATAATCACCTTGTATAATAATAATGAAGAAATTACTGGTCCTTTTGTTAATAGCCAGGAAACTTTAATCAAATTACAGCAGCAAAGTTTTAAACTTGCAGAAATAGATAATCCGGTACAACAGGCGGTATTAGAATCTATGATAAAACAATTGTGTCTGACATTCTCTCACTATGCCACCACGGCTTTATAAATAAGTATATAATAATATTTAATGTAGGAAATATGTAATGTTCCTACATTACATATTGAGTAGGACAAAATAATGGATAATTTGTGGTCTACATGTTATTTTATTTCCAAAATATATCTGTAAAACAACACAGTAATATATTGCTATAGTTAGTTAGACGGGGTCTTTTCCACGCTTAGCTTCTTAATTAGGCCATTGGACGTTGCTCATACATCTGAATTGTTGTTGAAGGCCTCCGGGACTGCTGCTGGAGAGTGGAAGAATTCTGTCCGCCACGCTCCTGCACTCCACAACCACATTCTGTGGCATTACTTCTTCCTCCATGCATCCTGTACCCTGCATAGAGGGCTTTTTGTCACACCTATATTGAATAAGTGCTTGTTTAGAGGACAATTGTCATAGTACCTATAACTTTGGGGATTTTGTCCCACATATCTATGTCTAAGTAAATTTAATGTTTGTTAAATCACATGCCGTACACCGGCAAGGTGCTACTTTTATATACACCTACGGGGTCTGCGTTGTCATTATAGGGATTGGGGACCAATAAGTTCTGGCAGAAGTACGTTTAAGTAACCTTTCCTTCATCTATAGATAGAACTAAAGTCGAATAGATAGGTACGAAAATACTGTTTGTTATACAAGGACCAGAGGGGTTCGTGGGTCACCCCTTTTGGGCTGGCACTAAGTAATATTATAGACGCACGCACTTATCACACGGTCTTCTTACTTAGTTAGCTCCGACTATGTTTGTGACCACCACTGACCACTGGGGCCAAAGTTGTTTCCGCTCTTGCTGTTATATCGTTGTTTGACGTGATGTCTCGTATCTCCAATGTTTCTTTGTGGTTTCTTGGCTTTTTGCTCAAACAACAAACATGTTTCATATTTTCTTCTCAAAAAATAAACAATATCAACAAATCAAATGTGGCAATAATCTATTTCTAGCAATTCTTTTGAGCACAAACTGCCAACTTTGAAAACTTCAAAACCCAAAATTCCAAAAACTAAACATATATTACACACTAAAGTTAATAAAAAGTCGTTTACTGTCCATAATCTTACAGAAATATTGAGAAAAACAGAGAAAAATCAAGTAAATACAATAATCTGAAAATCGTATTTAGCTATCCACGACAAAAAAGGTGTCCGAATCCCATCCGATTAGAAAACAGCTGGTATTCGGTTGCAAACGTCAAAAGTAATCGGAATTGGCGTAGAGAATCGCAAATTGCCCGAACCAGTCGGTAGAGGCCAGTTTCCGTGGATCAGCCCGATCCGAATGGTTTCAGAATCACTACGCTGGTTATAGTTAGCTACATTAAAGATCGAACACTAACTAGGTAAGATTGTAAGCCACTTAACACAGGCAGGTGAAATCACGGGTAACAGCTATTCCATAAAATAATTTAGTAACCCTAGATGACACGCACACATGCGTAAATGTGTTCGAACGACATATGCGTAGTTGTGTGAGTGTAGGTATGTCGACTTCACCGTTTGTTTGGAGTTTAGGCCGAGTGTCCGGGGTGTGCTAGGGGCAAACAAAACTCTTTTATATTTCTGTTGTCCTGGTATCTGGAGATAAACGCTTGGCTGTTGGAGGTAGGTAATCGAAACTCTTTACTGTTTCTGTTGCCCTGGTACCTACCTGGCCGTTTTTACCGAGTTTACCCGAAGATTTCATATCCGATCCGATCCATTATCATATCCAAGCGCGACGATTGATGAATCCATTTCACAGCCCACGAAAATTCTGTCTATAGCGCGCCTAAAGAAGTTTTCACTTCAACAAAAACATACAATAAGTATTTTTACTCATGACCCCCCCAAAATCTGAGGCTCTGTACTGGTGACCCCCTCCAAAATTCGACGCTGGGACCGCGCCTGGGAGAGCCGAGCATGAGCGGAGCACAAGCCGAACAAAATAATTCGTCTAGTGTGCATCGACTTACAAGCATCGAACGAGCGCGCTTCGAGCATTTCGTTCGTGCTCGGCTACGTCCCGCTTGTTGTCGGTTTTTTGACGAACACAAAGGGCGCTTTCGAACTTGCGCTCGCAGTGCGCTCCATAATCCATTGATATGGGACCCAAAACATGAGGATTACTATTTAAAAATGTTTGTCTGTAAAGTCGGTTTACTGACGATAGAACGTGACAACGTCTTAAGAAAATACTGATGGAATGGTAGCATTTTTCAAAAGAAAATTTTAATTTCATTTGTTTAAATAGATTTGTATGTAAAAAGTAATCAGTAGAATTTAGTAATTTTCAATCAAAACAATGCAAAAAAGCTTTTACATGCCGGGGATCGAACCCGGGGCATTTCACATGCAAAGCGAACGGTCTACCACTGAACTACATCCCCGCTTGAACTACTGGTCGAAATGATTAATACAACTGTAACAAACATGCGGCGAGGTAACAACCGACGGTAACGCGGTAACGGTACATGACGTCATGTTTTGTGGGCGTGCAGCCGGCTTCATCGAATTATAAGACGTTATCACGTCAAAAAATGTTTGTCTGTAAAGTCGGTTTACTGACGATAGAACGTGACAACGTCTTAAGAAAATACTTATGGAATGGTAGCATTTTTCAAAAGAAAATTTTAATTTCATTTGTTTAATAGATTTGTATGTAAAAAGTAATCAGTAGAATTTAGTCATTTTCAATCAAAACAATGCAAAAAAGCTTTTACATGCCGGGGATCGAACCCGGGGCATTTCACATGCAAAGCGAACGGTCTACCACTGAACTACATCCCCGCTTGAACTACTGGTCGAAATGATTAATACAACTGTAACAAACATGCGGCGAGGTAACAACCGACGGTAACGCGGTAACGGTACATGACGTCATGTTTTGTGGGCGTGCAGCCGGCTTCATCGAATTATAAGACGTTATCACGTCAAAAAATGTTTGTCTGTAAAGTCGGCTTACTGACGATAGAACGTGACAACGTCTTAAGAAAATACTTATGGAATGGTAGCATTTTTCAAAAGAAAATTTTAATTTCATTTGTTTAATAGATTTGTATGTAAAAAGTAATCAGTAGAATTTAGTCCTTTTCAATCAAAACAATGCAAAAAACAATGCAAAAAAGCTTTTAGATGCCGGGGATCGAACCCGGGGCATTTCACATGCAAAGCGAACGCTCTACCACTGAGCTACATCCCCGCTTGAACTACTGGTCGAAATAATTAATACAACTGTAACAAACATGCGGCGAGGTAACGACCGACGGTAACGGTACATGACGTCATGTTTTGTGGGCGTGCAGCCGGCTTCATCGAATTATAAGACGTTATCACGTCAAAAAAAAATTGCCAGTCATAGGAACTGCCGATAGAAGTGAAAACTTATAACTCAGAATTTGATAGCTTACCTTGGAAACTACACGGGTGTAACCGGAGGGCGTGGCCTCGCCATCTTGGCATAGCCATCTAGATATGCGTCAGCATTTCCTGTTGGCTGATGCGTTTCTAGATGGCCATGCCATGGTGGCCTGTCCACGCCCTTTCAGCATTTCCCATTGGCTGACGTATTTCTAGATGGCCAATAGCAATAGTCCCGAGTTTACCCTGAAGCTTTCTTATCATACTCGAGCGTGACGAATGAATTCAATTCACAGCCCACGAAAAATCTGTCTAGGCGCGCCTAAAGAAGTTTTCACTTTAATAAAAAGATTGATTCATGGTCTCGTATATCCCTGCTGCATATTAATATAGTCCATATTCGCCAAAAGCCGCGTGCTCAGTGCGAAAAACTACGTTCGAAAACAGTGATAGCTGTAGGTTCGTTGTACGTCCACACTTGACGCTGCGAACGACGAAGCTGAGAACGGCTCCGGTTGTACTCCGCTCGTGCTCGGCTCTCCTAGCGTAGACGCAGCTTAAGAATAGTCGTTCTGAGTTTTAGCCATTAAGTAATTTGTGTGAGCCATTAACGCATCATCACACATATACACAGTAAAGTCATCAGGGTAGCGATTCTGAAACCATTCGGTTGCATCCGACACGGAATCTCATCTCTCGGTCTTTGTCATGCTAAACAGATAAGACAAGGACCGAGAGATGAGATTCCGTGTCGGATGCAACCGAATGGTTTCAGAATCGCTACCCAGAATCAGGGTAGCGATTCTGAAACCATTCGGTTGCATCCGACACGGAATCTCATCTCTCGGTCTTTGTCATGCTAAACAGATAAGACAAAGACCGAGAGATGAGATTCCGTGTCGGATGCAACCGAATGGTTTCAGAATCGCTACCCTGAATTATTTACTGCAAAAACTGTGTACAAATTTGATGTTATAAATAAGGGATAAGAAACAACAGTTCTACTCTTTGCAGACATGCAAAAACAAGGCCTCATTGGCATGAGGCTACAAAACAATCAGAATGATTCATACAAATATGAATTAGGTACATTTTAACAACATTAGGAATTAGCTCATGCGCAGTTTGGTATGGCTTTATGTTTTTGATTTGCTCTACTTTTATGCATTTAGTGTGAGGAACACTTTAACATGCTAACGTCTATCTGCAAAATGGAGAAATCTGCTTTTCTGTCTAGGTGGTCATAGGTGGCTTAGTCTTAAAATGGCAGAAAAATCATTGTAAATATCGTGGTGCTTTATTATTATTATCTTACAATTTCTTCTGAAACTACAAAGGAGCATGGCGTAATTAAGTGTATTAAGTACTTATTGTAATGGTCCACACCATTAACAACTTAATCTGTAGTGAAGTTGACTCTCTCCATTCGGTTGCATCGAGGTTGCATCCGACACGGAATCTCATCTTTCGGTCTTTGTCTTATATGTTCAGCATGACAGAGTCAGGGATTGTCATTCCGATGCCAAATCATTCGGAATCGCATTTAAAATCGCTACCCTGGAGGCTCTCGCACGAGACTTGGCAAAAGGCCATCACACAAGGCACATTTTTGTCAATTTTTGTATTGTTCAGAGTGTTGCCAAGTTTGCCATTTTTGAAGTGAAAACTTCTTTTTGCTCGCCACAGACTCATTTTTCGTGGACTGTGAATTGAATTAATTTGAATTAATAGGGTAACTCGAGACCATGGCCATGCTCATTGCCACGTCCTCTGATTTCACCCGCGTAGTTTTCAAAGTGACTTAACAAATTCTGAGATAAAAGTTTTCACTTCTATCGGCAGTTCCTATAACTGGCAGTTTTTTTAATGCATATTTTTTTATCAGACATTTACTGTGATTTAATTCGACAAGTGTGAGAGTATTACGGCAATGAACGAAAAGTGAAAGACAACTAGCAGTATCCCGCGGTTTTACCCCAACATTCCCTTTATTTTGCCGTGTTAAAAAATGCCCTAAGTATGTCCTATTCCAGACTAATGTTTAATATGTTTTCCAAATTTCAACTCGATCTGTTCAGACGCTCCAACGTGACTGAGCAACAAATTTCCAAATATCTAAACAAACAATTGTTCACATATTTATAATATTCGTAGGATAATACAATAATCATCTCCGACACAAAAGAAAAGTATGGAATAAGAGCACGGATTTTATCAAAATTAATAACAGTTTGACAATTTTGTAATAAAGATCTCTATTATAATCTAAGTATCACTATCTCTGAAACCTATAGGTGGTGGCAAAATAATTTCCACAACTTGCATTCTTTGTTCTACTTCTAGTTCTTCATTTATTTCGTTGGCTATGTTTGACATGAACTCATCATCTAAAGATTGGTTAAAGCTTTTGTTTGTTTGGCTTTCATCCAAAGAACATTCTTCTATTATTTGAGTTAAAGCATCAGCTATATTTGAACTGTTTTCACTATCACTAATTTGGCTTATACTATCTGTGTTGTCTTGATTATTTGTATCCATTTCTTCTACTAAGGTAATATCAGCATTTGAGTTTGACGTGATTCCGTTTTCGTTACTATTTGGGATTTCAATCCGTGAGCTTTTACTTAAAATGCTTCTATTATCACTGATACCATTAGCAGACATGTCTTTTTGGCTAAATCTGTCATTCAATTCCTCTTCTGATAACGGATTCGTTTCAACACAAACATTATTATTATTATTATTATCGGTATTGATAATACTGTGTAGAAGTTCCGTTGATGATTTTACACTTTGTTTGATATTTAGTTGGTTGGCGTATGGAGATGGATCGATAGCTGAAGATGTTTCTATTGTCAATGTTTTATTTGACTCTACCGTGTTAATATCTTTTGAGTTTATTTTAACTTCACTTGATGAATTTTGTTGGAGTAAATCCGATGTAGAGTTGTTGCCGCTGTAGTTTGTCTTACAATTTCTGTTTCTTTGGTCTTTTATTCTTTCAACTACAGCGGAATTTTCATTTTGAATTTTTTGAAACATTTTTTTTACGACTTCGTCAGGATTGACATGCTTTCTAGACTCTAACATCATTTCTGCATGCATTTTATACAACATTGCTTCATCACTTTCTTGAAATGCTCTTATTTCCTGTGACTGTAAAACATAATACAATTTTAATTGATTTTTTAAATTACGAGTTAATATCTGTTCCATGAGACATTTCAGTAATAATGAGTAGCATCGAGAACAAATCTTACATGATTTGCACAATAGTACAATAACTTACGTGTTCATTACCAGCAATCACTTCCGATAATTCAATTGCTAATTTTATGGTATCTTCGGGTAAATTAGTTCTGGCTGCTAGCATCAGGCCATAATTTTTAACTCTAGAAACTCCTGCTTCAATCTTATGTTTATATACCAAAGTTTTAGAACCATTTTCAGTATTTTCAGATTCTTCGGATACTTCAGCATGAAGACTAAAATATAAGAAATACCAATCTATCAGTTCGTAGATATTTAGTCATGAGTACCTATATTCTCACAAACACAAAATACTTAACTAATGAATAAATGTACTTATTTTATAATGTATCATGAAAGGTTTCTTACTTTATCACACTGAAATATAGTTCTTGTAATTGTGTTAAGTATGAGAAATGAGTAGTGAAGAAAACAAAAGCATCACTTGCGATAAGTTCTTCACAAATGGCCCATGCCATACTTGTCCCTTCTTCTTCATTTGTTCCCCTACAAATTATTAAAATTCACATTTAACAATATAACCACTAATCACTACATAACACAAATAAGTCTCTGCGTTAAATCTGTAATAGGTATTACTCCATTTGAGAATGAAATTCTTTTATTACCTGCAAACTTCATCGATTATTACCAAACTTGTTTTTGTCAGTCCTTTCAATATATGCTGCATTTCCTTCATCTGAAATCAATTTAATAATTACATAAATACATTTGATTGATGTTTTTATATACCACACTAATATAACTATAATTATGTGTAAGTTTGGAAGTTTGCAGCTCAATCAAGTCACAAATGCTCAAAAAATTGGATTCAAATTTGGAACACTTAGAATGGATAAGTAATTTGGAATAAGAATAGACTACTTTTTATCGCAAGCATGGAAATCGCGCCCGTAAAACTGTTGGGTACTGCTAGTATTTTAATAGACACCAGAAAGGGTTACCTCGTAAACGTAGGTTGACGCATTTAATTCAACACTATCGTTAAATCCAATTCTGGAATATAATCTGTCGCACAGACGTAGTACTGCACTTTGCGCAGGTAAAAAACAACCCAGCTGAAAGTAACAGAATAATGTGAAGTGTTATTTTTTTTCGAGAGAAGTTATTTTACAAATGACTTACAAATAACAGTCGTTAAGTCAAAGATAGACGAAATATTTACGCAAATGTCATCAAAAAAATCAGAATGTCCCGTAATCGTCAGATCTTATCCCAAAAGTGCCCATCGAAATTGTGTTCCCACGCTGTAACGCCAGCGTAGATACCAGACCTACATTGCCCTAAGAATGGACCAGAACAGGGATCACATCTTTAGTACTAAATTCAATTCATTTCTCAAGATCTACTTTTAGTACCTGTGCCATGACCTGCATTAGAGCAATCTGTTTAATGTAAATACTTTTTCCTCCCATGTTTGGACCGGTGATTAATGTAAAATTATTTTCTGGACTCGCAAACTGTAAATAAAATTAATATCCTAAATAAACAAGTTTAAAATAACTTTCATGTTTGAATTAAATATTGTGCAATGTCAATTCTTACAATATCATTTGGTACTGGCATGACTTGGCTGTTATAATCTAATAAAGGGTGGACGCTGTCTTTTATTTGCAAATAATCATTGAATTCTGGCCTGATGTACGATCCTACAGTAGTTGCCTGTCAATAGAAAATACATGAAGGAAAAATAAAACGACATATAATATATGGTATGATACGCGTCAGATGTTAATAGTTAAATATACGTAGGTAATTAAATAATTGGAACGACAAGGAAATTACGTGAGCAAGAGCAACTAAAATATCCAATTCTGCAACATTTTCGCAAAGTTTGTAAAGGCTCGGCATAAAAGGACGCAGTTCTTTTAGTAAACTGGAAATTACGCTGCAAATAAAACTGTTTGTTATTGTTTGATCCAAGGTAAACATGCTCCGGAATAGATAAGATTAAAATAGTTTGTTAAACACAAACATGTTGCTTATTTTCTGTATCTCTTTGAGGGACTCCTTAGATTGTTGATCTAATACAACAAGCTCTTCAGTAGTCATTGTTACACTTGGACCGTTATTTTGTACCTGAAAACAATACATTATTGCTATCTGGTTTTAATTGTACCTATTTTACAAACATCAATAAATTATTAATTTTAATGTTAAAGTATGCACATTAACCGATTTATTTCAACTCATTTTTTTATCCTAAGAAATAAGTTGACTGGCCTCGTAGCTTAGTTGGTAGTAGCTCTGCCTGCGAAGCCGAGGGTCGTGGGTTCGATCCCCACCCAGTGCAAATATTTGTGTGATGAATTCAAATGTTTGCAGTGTGTCTGGGTGTTTTTATGTATAATAAGTATGTATTTAAAACTATATAAGTATTATATCAGCTATCTGGTCGCCATCACACAAGCTTTGCTTAGTTTGGGGTCAGATGGTGTTGTGTGTGAATTGTCCACCAATATTTATTTATTTACTTATTTAAGTATTAGTTGAAACTTGAAACGTCAACTTAAAAATACCCTATGAATTGCTATTTATTATATTATATCTAATCTCTGGTGATATAAGTATAAAGTCAATGTCTAATTGAAACTATGACATAATTTCGTGTCCACTAACCTGTATAAATATGTCTGGTAGATCTTCTACGTTAAAGTTTCTTCTGTTTTTCGGTGCAATGGGCAGAACAATATGAAATCCTTTCATAACATTCTGGTTCAATTTTATTTGCAAGTCGTACCTCTCACCTAGTTCTTCCACTATTTTTTGAATGTCTTCAATCAGTTCCGAGTACGTTCTTCTAGCAACGTCCAGAAGACCATTGATGTTCGGTTTTACAGCAAAACATCGTTGCAAGCTTCCCATTACACCCTTCTCTAAATGGGCATCGTCTTGTATGACATTACGTATACGACTAGCTATTTCGGAGTAGTGCGGGTTTTCGAAATCCTGGACAGGTATTGTACAACTTTAACAAAAATATTTTTACCAAAGTTTTAAAAGAAAGTAAGTATTTTACACAAACATTTATTTATTTTTAGGAAATTAGAGTTATCGGATGAGAATAACATGATATGAATGCCCATTACGGCATAGTACAAAGCAGATATTTAACATAAAAAGTCCAAATCACTACCTACCACTGCACTGCACTGGGATCGTACCCAGGGATATGAAGAGATGATCCTTTTGTATTGTGTTTTCTGTGGAAATATCGTTCTCCAAACCAGATCATAGTATTATTTGTATTCCTGCCGAATCACGTAGTATTTTCTATAATTAACAAATCTCTAAAAATATACCATTTTTATTTTCCGCAAACGCCCACTTTCTGCTGATTGTAGAGCTTCAACCAGCTTAGGTACCATATCCATTGTTGTTTTCAATAAAAGTGTTTGATTTATTTGCGCTTCTCCAGCCGTAATCATGTTTTGATTTGTGGACTCGACGCATAAGAACAATATTTTGTCGATATCTAATAGTTTCTTGATGACATCCTTTATAAAAATAATATTTTTATTATTAGAGTATAACACAAAACAAAAAAGTTGTGGCGTAGGGACGTGACGACCCCACCGCCCGCTAATGGTAGTTTGCACGACCATCATAGTAGTGGACACTACCATCAGTGCAATCAGTCCACCGAACAATGGCGGTAAAACCTTTGCGGAATGGTCGGAAGTTATAAACACTAATAACACAAGATGGGCAGCAGCAACTTGTAGAAAACTTCCGACCAACTGCGATCGCCAACCCGCCTGCCAAGCGTGGCGATTACGGCAAAACCCCTCCCATTATGAAAACAAAAAATCTTTGGGGGAGGCCTTTGTCCTGCAGTGGACGTCTTTCGGCTGATATGATGATGATGATGATAACACAAAATACTACAATACACAAACAAAGAATACTTTTATTATGAGTTAAACGTGTAACAATACGTTTTATTTATAACTGCAAATTTTTCATGCAATCATAAGTAATATTTGATTAATATCTAGTGTTGGATTTAAAAGGCTATCCATAGGTGATTATTACCTACCTATTGCATTCTATCTTTTCTCCTCTAACTCATGACTGTTTGGAAACAAGTTATGAAACTCATTATATATTAATGACGTACTTGATTACATTTGATAATGAAATTTGTCGAATATTAATCCTACCATATCTATATGGTTAAAAGCGAAAGGTCACTCATCAAGGAATCTCGGAAACTACAAATGCTAGGAAACTGAAATTTTGCATGAAGGTCCCTTTTAGCACGTAGGCGCTCGCTAAGACGGGGTTTTGCGAAATTCTACCCCTAAGAGGGCGAAACAAGGGATGAACGGTTGTATGAAAATTCGTGATTTTAAAACGTATCTAATTTTGTATCTAGATAATTTACACGAAGCAATTAAATGTTTGTTATATAAATTTTGTCATTTCGAACTGACCGTTCAGTTTGGTGAAATTGGGGTTGAAATGGGGGATGAACGCCAATATGAAAGTTCCCAACTATCGAAGATAAAACCATGAAACTCTGTACCTATATAGACACTTGACACAAAGCAAACGAATGTTGGTTTTAGCAATTTTGTAATTTCGACCTGTACGGGGGTGAAATTGGGGTTGAAATGGGGGATGAATGTCAACATGGAAGATCTCAACCGTTGAAGATAAAACCATGAAACTCTGAATATAGACACTTGACACGAAGCAAACGAATGTTTGTTCTATCAATTTCGGAATTTTGAACTGTATGGGGTGAAATTGGGGTTGAAATGGGGGATGAATGTCAACATGGATGTTCCCAACTGTTGAAGATAAAACCATGAAACTCTGTATATAGATACTTAACACGAAGCAAACGAATATATTTGTTCTAGCAATTTTGTAATTTCGAACTGTATGGGGATGAAATTGGAGTTGAAATGGGGGACGAATATCTCTTACGCTTTCACACCTAAAGAGCTGAACCGCTTTTGATGAAATTGTAGGAAATTGTTTTCTTATAAGCTGTTTTTAGTAACCTTAAATGTGGTAGGGTATAAAAATAGGTACTGCTTGAGTTACCTACCTTAGTATTTATTTCGCGTGGACGAAGTCGCGGGTAACAGCTAGTAATACTATAAATGTGAAAGTATGGATCTTTGTTGCTTAATCATGTTGGAACTCCTAAACGGATTGGATTGTAATTTGGAAAACAATTAAGTTGTAATAAAATTTAAATTGTATAATGATACCATGTACGCCACCTGTTAGCCTGTTACTGCGGGGAAATAACGAGAAAAAGTCAAAACGCGGGTCGCTGCTATAGCAGCAAATAGCTAAGTGTCTTACCTGAACATCCACCATTAATCCAGCGTCATTATCAATTAAGTCTTGGATGGCATCAAGCTTGTTTTCAATGACTTCTTTATTGCATGATGGCTGCAGTATCGATGCTCGAAGAGCCCTTATCCCACCCACCGTATACATTGGACCCAAAACTCCTAGGAGACAACACGTGTGTCCTGCTGAAGGAACTAGTGGCTGGACTAGCTCAAGTTGGGTGGCTGTTCCAACATCTGAGCACAAAATAACAAAACTAAAATTATTATTATAAATGCAATTGTTTCATTCTGTCGTTCTATTACAAAAGATTGGTTTAAATAGTATATTTTAATGTTATTTATTTATTTCGACGAAAACACAAATATTGTTTTTATGAGGAGGCTAATGTATTACTGTTTTTTCATTTAAATTAAATTATTAACAAGTATACATTAAATTAAAAATGTAAAAATATCCCAAGGACATTGTTTAAAATTTTAGTCACATGTTTGCTAGTAATACCAATCATATGCGCCTAAGATCTCTCTCTACCGTAACTAACAAATTTAATGTTCTCTATTTCTATCATATTCTACTGTAATTATTTTACCGATGATCATGGTGTTTTCAGATGAATGATATTCAATTTTGAGTGATTCTTTAGAGAATACAATGCATTGTATGTATTCAACATATTTCAAAATAGCTGCGGCCGCAGTCAAAGCATAAAACCTGGTGAGGAAAGATTGATATCTGTAATTTCTATTTATCTGAAATTTCTTACCATTCAAAACTTTTTAGAATTGCCACAGGTAACTGTAGTAATTCCGAAAATATTTTTTATTTGTATCGCGTAATTTCATGGCTCTTTAAAACAATCGAAGTTCTGATCTAAGTTTCCACTGTCCATGAATATTATTAGTCTAGATTTAATACGATTTTCGGCTCAAAATAAATCTCAAGAAAATGAAAAATATATTGTAGAACGTTAGTTCTTTGAGGTTGGTCCGATTTGTAATGACTTTAGTTACTTCCATGCTTTATTATTTACTAGCAGCGCCCCGCGGTGTTACCCGCGAAGTTCCCGTTCCCGTTGTTCCCCTTGTTTTTTCGGGATAAAAATGTAGCCTATGTGTTCTTCCAGACCATAATCTACCTGTGTTCCAAATTTCAGCCCGATCCGTTCATACGTTAGGACGTGATTGAGCAACAAACATCCATACATTGACATTTATAATTAGTAGGGTAGTAGGATTTGCAACTAAGTCCTAAGAATTCAACAAAGTAGCTCAACTCTCTTTTCACGAAATAACGTAAAACAGTAAACACTTAAAATCCAAAGAAACCAGACTGTCTTACTCAAATCATAATATATCGTCTTACATAACTAACGAAGATAATTAAGTGACAAATCATTATTACTTGTGTAATACTTGAAGATATACGGCGTTGTACTCTGGAGCACATAGTGATTGTATATGTAGACGACCTGCTGAATCGTTGAAGAATCTTCTATGAACAGTGTTCAAATTGACTTGTGGATAGTGATCTTTGATTAACTGATACAACTGATTGGGCTGCACGCCCTCACAGAATGTATGCGGCACAATAATCTGAAATAAGTAGGTATTATTTCAAGGCAATGTATTTATCAAGGGAGATTACGAGGTCAAGTTATCAGACGTGCAATTCACCTCAATAGGGTTGAAGAAATTGATTTTAGTCAACGTGTGTGTATAGAGAAGTGTGTCGCTAAATTGGCAGAGCACTAGATGTGGGTGTCTTAAATCTATTGCTGCAATTCCTATCTCGCCTCTAGCCAAGCCACGGCCTTCCGAAATCGCTGAAAAAAAACAATTATTTTAATCAATTACATTTCTTCACAAAGACACAAAAATATAGCGACAATGTGGGACTCCAGCGTCGATATAAACAATCTAATCGGTTCGGCCTGAGTCACGGAATCTCCCCATTCGGACCGTTTGGATTGTGAATAGCTGACGCTGGAGTTATGCCTATATTTTTGTAAAAAACAAACACATTTTGAGAGATAAACTTTATTAACAAAAAAAATACATCGAGGAAAATGGTAATTTTAATGGGGCGTCTTCAAGATGCAATAAAAAAATATTATTTAAAAACTCAAAAACCCGACTGCGTAAAAAGTGAACCAAACTACGTACTCGCATACTAAAAAAAACTGAAAAGAATAAAACAAGCATTTAGATTTCTGGTGGTCTAGAATTCTATAATATGTTATTGTATTAATACTATTGAAATAAATACAATATTTTCTAATAAAAGAACATTACAACTGAACAGTCGGGATCCATTGAACAATTACATTGTATGTCGAATAATAATGGATCCCGACTGTTCAGTTGTAATGTTCTTTTATTAGAAAATATTGTATTTATTTCAATATTATTAATACAATAACATATTATAGAATTCTAGACCACCAGAAATCTAAATGCTTGTTTTATTCTTTTCAGTTTTTTTTAGTATGCGAGTACGTAGTTTGGTTCACTTTTTACGCAGTCGGGTTTTTGAGTTTTTAAATAATATTTTTTTATTTTATACTTTTTAGTTATGAACAATGTTGTGAATGTTAATATGCTCAACATAATAATATGCATCTTTTGGTTGTTGACCAAATGTCTTCGTTTCTACTGATATAATATGTAGGATTTTCTATTGCATGTAATTCATATTTATAGTTTTGTGGTTTTCGATTGACGTTGAGTACCTACTAAATCGTTTGAAGTTGGAGATGGGCGACCGAGGCGGAGCAATCCGAGAGCGGTTCCGTGTTCCCACTATTACGTACCTGCACGTACGAAAAAAAGGTAGTCCAATATACCTACTAGCATAGATCGTAGAACCCACGATGGGCCCCATCCCAAACTTCACGGCGCACGCAATCATGTCAACGTTGGGAAGAGTGAGCTCACTCTTTCCGTTCTAGTCGGTTGCAGAACGCGGTGGACGCCGGACGTTTTTACCTGTCATTATTCGGTGTCAACAACCAAAATAAGTAGAACCACAGCAAATCTCGCCGCTAGCGATTATAGGGGTCAAGTAGATTGGTTGTTTGTAAACCACTTACGATACATACAGAGACGCAGTTTATTACCAATTTCAAGATTCTCAGGGCACATCTATTGATTTATATCGATGCCTACTAGATACATTAGTAAGTATATAATGTCCATCCACATTCACACGTACAGTTAGTTATACGAAGTTTTCTGCTACCTAAAAACCTATAAATGTGAGAATGGTTGTTACTCAACTTTAAATCGACATACATCCTAAACGGTCAGTCAAATCGAAAAACATTGAGAGAAAGCTAAACATTATTTTTAAATACCTATTCAACGATACCCCTCTTGACATATTTTGGTGATTTAGATTTTTTTAATTTGGACAATATGGCGTCCTGAATCCGCCATATTGGATTTACACTAATGTCATGTCTTTAGTGTCACTCGCCAGATTAAGAGGAATCGATTGACGTGTGAATCATAAAAATCGGCCCATGCGTTTGGTCTGTATAGTGCCTCAAAGGAACATACAAACATACATACATACATACATACATACATACATACATACATAGACTGTTAAACACATTACCACTCCTTTGCGTCGCGCAGTCGGGTAAAAAGACCTGTCGAAGACAGTTCCTAATTTCACCATAGGTGGCGTCAATGTTTTATTTTGTTAGAGACATTTCACAAATTCAAACAATGGTGCCACACTTGGTAAAATTTATAACTATTTTTGACAAGTCAATTTGCATCTGGAAAACGCCTCATTGACAAGACATGTTTTTTTTTCACTCACTTTTTTTTGTCTCAATCACGTCGTAAGGTATGAACGGATTGGGCTGAAACTTGGAAACATTAAATTAAAATCATGCGTGTGGGGTATGGATAGTTCTCTAAAAATGATTTTGAGGTTTCTCATTATTTTTTTCTAACTGAATCGTTTGCGCGAGAGACTCTTACTTACCAAAGTGGTAAAACGAGCCCGCCCTTCTATGTAACTTCTAAAATAAGAAAATTATAATGACAAACCTAAAACAAATGTATGGTGTACATTACCATGCAAACTTCAAATTGGTTTGAACGAGATTTAGTTAGTCGTTTTTATGGAATCGTCATAAATACACTATTATTAAAACATCGATCAAAGTTTAAAGCAATAAGAATGTTATAATTGTTTAATATTGTTATTTGCTGCTATGGAACTCTTCAAGGGCGAGTCCAACTCGCATTTGGCCTCTTTATTTCTACTATTTAGATGTAGATAGATGTATGTACAATGTACATGTACATGTTGAGCACAAACTACAGAGAGATACTTTTTGATGTTGAGACTTTCAATAATTAAGCAAACTTTCAGTGCTTGTATAATTCCACTCAATGTGTTTCCCTATAATAGGGTACCGGACTGGGTCAAAAATACACCATCCTAATTAGTCCGTCAGCTAGATCATGGAAAAATATTGGACACGTATTTTTTGTTTTTTCATAATGTTAAAAATCGTCAAAGATATAGACCATCAAACTTCGAGAGTGGGGGGTCGCGACGTCACTCGTGAGTAAAAATCGTGCTCACAAGTGTCGTCACACGAAACTTCGAAGCGCCGATCACTTTTTGTTTGTGAAACAAAAGAAAAAATATGTGTACAATATTTTTTGGCAATCTAACTAACGGGCTACTTCGTTTTTTTGAGGATTGTACCCTATTCATTTATCGGGTATTAAGTAGGACGACACTTCATGTTTGGTAGATATACTTCAGAACACAATTTCTAAGCACCCCCTTCATACTTACAACATGAATTACGTTTAAGATGTTTTATTATGTGTTAAAATTCGTACGCGGCTAAGCAGAACATTTAGTAAAAAGGAGTTATTATTTATCCCACCAAAAACATTCTGTAAAAAACTAGCCAAGTCTCGATGAAGCTGCATATTTATCTCTAAAAAGTAATGAAATCTAGACAAAGACGTGCCAAGTCTAAGGTTCCTTACTGCGATTTCTTTATTATTATAGTTTTAATGTTGTGTAAATTGGCCGTTGAAGGGTACACTAGTACACAAGGGTACAAAACCAGGTGGTCCATGACACCATTGCATCAATCTGTCGCCAGAACCGCTACTATTGACGCTGGGAAATGGCCACTTGGAAAACGTTGATTCAATAACCAGTCAATTGTTTTTGTTTTACTATTTACTAAATTATGTGTATCCTATATTGTGTGAACAATAAAGAATTTCAATAATACTTATGTGTAGGCGAGCCGGAAACAAACTGTTTAAAAAAATATTTCCAGTCTAGACGGACTTCTATTCATTGATAGAAGCCCGTCTGTACAGCAGACGACCGTCTCTACCGTCTGCAGAAGTCAGCATTCGATGCTGAATGCAGGTGCTTGCTGTTGATTAACAACAGCCTATTAAGAGACACTAGCGTCCAATTACCAATACCAGTATAGGGTATTATCTCGCTTAACAAACATAAGTAGTTACAACAGATACAACATAACGTGTAAACAAAATTGACTTGTATCCATTAACGGGCTAACGTATAAAGAATGTTCAACGGCCAAGTCACACAACATTAACTATAATAATAAAGAAATCGCAGTAAGGAACCTTAGACTTGGCACGGCTTTGTCTAGATTTCATTACTTTTTAGAGATAAATATGCAGCTTCATCGAGACTTGGCTAGTTTTTTACAGAATGTTTTTGGTGGGATTTCACTTCTTTTTGTAGAAACGTGGACCTTGTGGCGTACATGCTGGTATGTCACCCGTGCGAATCCAAGTCATAAAAGAACAACTTTTTATATTGATTAAAACCGCTATCGTCTATAGCGTGTAGCGCCTCTTTTCTCCATTGGATTCGCAGGTGACATACAGGCCGCGCATGCGAGGAGCTTGTGACAGTTGAAAAAAAACTCTCTGACGTCTTGCGCTTCTCGCCACTATATTAATATTAATATTTCTAAATGAATTCCTTATTTCTGTTAATACTAATTTCATAGTTTATTTCTGTTATTCGTGTTCTGTTAATTATTATTTTGTCTAACATATATTTTCCAAATTTTATATTTCGCATTTAATTTTAACACCCTCTGCACTTCGCGACCTTCTATTCAACAGTGGCTAGCCGTCGGGAGTTCGTGCCTAACTGATTACCTAAGCGACTCCCCAGCTAGTCGCCACATTGGTGACCCCGAAGTTTGGACAAAAATATTCAAGTGCAGATCAAGTTCTGGATTTTTCGATTGAAAAATTGACGTTTGGTCCAAGATTTGAGCGGTGAGCGATTTGATTTTGTTTTTCTTATAAAAACTAAAAATGACTTCCAAGAGCGAATTTCACGACGCCCAGCCCTTCGCAAGCCCAGAAATACTGCGTGTTGGGGTCAGAGTCCCACCTTTTTGGCCAGAAGAACCGGCTTTGTGGTTCGCCCAACTAGAATCGCAATTTAATTTGTCCAAAGTGACAGCTGATGACACAAAATTTTACTATATCGTTTCTCAGCTAGATCATCATTACGCTGCAGAAGTCAAAGACATCATCACTAACCCTCCTGTCACAGACAAATATTTAAAATTAAAAACTGAACTGATTAAACGTCTTTCGGCATCACAAGAGAAGCGCGTCAAGCAACTGTTAATGTACGAGGAGCTCGGAGACCGGAAGCCCTCACAATTTCTACGTCACCTGGAGAGCCTTGCTGGTTCAACTGTACCCAAGGACTTTCTAAAGACCATCTGGTCCAGCCGACTGCCTGCCAACATCCAGACGGTATTAGCCTCACAAGTGGACCTCGACTTAGACAAATTATCAGATCTAGCCGACAAAGTGTACGAGATAGCTCCATCTATGCCTCAGGTGGCTAGTACTTCCAGGGCTGAACCTTCATCTTCATCATATGATGATTTGACTCGGCAAGTGTGTGAGCTCACTAAGCAGGTGGCGATGCTAACGCAGGAGAGGTACAGCGGTGGACGATCACGCTCGCAGAACCAGAGGAGACGAGACAATCGTTCGCGCTCACAATCACGCTCACGCTTACGACAACCTCCTCCAGACCATCCTCACTGTTTTTATCACTTCAATTATGGAGTCCAGGCGAGGAAATGTAGTAAGCCTTGCACCTTTAAGACGTCGGCGGGAAACGCTCAAGGCAGTCGCACATAGCGGCCAACGACTGCCGCACTACTCAAACAGGCCGTTTATTCGTCTTTGATCGTGATTCCAAGATGCAGTTCCTCGTGGACACTGGTTCAGACTTGTGTGTCTTCCCACGGTCAGCAGTAAAGACGCCCTGTTCTCAGTCGAAGTACACATTGACAGCTGCCAACAACACGGTCATTCACACTTACGGAACTACACAGCTGCATCTAAACTTAGGACTTCGACGTGCGTTTACATGGAGTTTCACCATCGCGGATGTTTCCAGGCCTATCATAGGAATAGATTTCCTCAGCTTCTATGGTCTTCTTGTTGACTGTAGGAATCAACGACTTGTTGATACCGTCACTTCGCTCTCAGTCAATGCTCTCTATTCTGGATCATCTGATGACTCAGCTTCAATCAAGGCTGTAACAGGCGAATCGGAATTTCACTCTCTACTGAAGGAGTTTCCAGAGATTACTAGACCTGCAGGCGTACCTTCTTCTCCCAAGCATAATACGCTACACTACATCAAAACTACTCCTGGTCCACCCGTTTCTTGCAAACCTCGACGTTTGGATCCGTCTCGACTTAAAGCTGCAAAAAAAGAGTTTGAGGACATGATGTCAAGTGGTGTAGCTCGACGCTCTAAAAGCCCGTGGTCTTCTGCTTTGCACCTGGTGAAGAAGAAAGATGACGGATGGAGACCTTGCGGTGACTACCGCGCTCTCAACGCACGCACTATTCCTGACCGGTATCCAGTTCGCCATATTCAGGACTTCTCCCACCAGCTCTCAGGCTGCTCCATCTTCTCAACGATCGACCTGGTTAAGGCCTACAACCAATTGCGCGTAAATCCAGAGGACGTGCCCAAGACTGCTTTGACAACTCCTTTTGGATTGTTCGAATTTGAGTATATGACTTTTGGACTTAGAAATGCTGCTCAAACTTTCCAAAGGTTCATCGATGAAGTCCTACTAGGCCTCGACTTCTGCTACGGGTACATAGATGACATACTCTGTTTTTCTTCTTCAATGGAAGATCATATGAGACATCTTCGTCAGCTATTCGATCGCCTCAAGCAGTATGGTGTGCTGATTAACACTTCCAAGTGTGTTCTAGGGAAGTCTGAAGTAGACTTCTTAGGATATCGCGTCTCTGCTGCTGGCACACGACCACTGGACACCAAAGTTCAAGCGATCCAGAACTACGCTGTTCCAAAGAACGTCAAAGAACTTCGTCGCTTTCTTGGGATGATTAACTTTTACCGTCGTTTCATCCCCAATGCCGCTAAACTTCAAGCGCCACTGAACGCTGTCTTATCTGGCCCGAAGGTTAAAAATACTCACCCTGTGGACATGACTCCAGAACTGATGCGCGCATTTGAAGAGTGCAAGACTTCTCTTTCCCAGGCAACCCTGTTGGCTCATCCGAATGCTTCGGCTGAACTCGCAATTGTCACAGATGCATCAGACACTTCTATAGGTGCTGTGCTGCAACAACGAGTAGGTGCAAACTGGCAACCACTAGCTTTTTATTCGCATAAGATCTCCAGCACACAGTCCAAATACAGTCCATACGACAGAGAACTACTCGCGGTGTACGAGTCTATCAAATATTTCAGGCACATGGTCGAAGCCAAAACTTTCGCTATCTTCACCGACCACAAGCCTCTGACCTTCGCTTTTTCGCGTTGCAAAGAACAATGCTCTCCTCGACAATTTCGCCAGCTTGATTTCATTTCCCAGTTTACGACAGATCTTCGATTCATATCTGGGAAGAAGAATGTTGTGGCAGACGCTCTGTCTCGTGTAGAAGAGATCACAAACTGTATCGACTACCAAGCTCTCGCTCGATTCCAGGACGCAGATGAAGAACTTAAGAACTTACTTAAAAATGGCTCAAGTTTGAAGCTCCAGAAGATACCATCTATTGACAGTAATGTACCTATCTTCTGCGACACGTCTAGTGGTCAGCCTCGCCCTTTCGTCACGCCACAGCTGCGTAAACAAGTTTTTGACATGCTTCATGGACTTCACCATCCTGGGTGTACGCTACTGTGCGACTGGTGACACAGAGATTTGTTTGGCCAGGGATTCGAAAAGATTGTAGAGAGTGGTCTAGGCAATGCATACGATGCCAACAATCTAAAGTTACCCGTCATACTAAATCTCCACTTTCTTCATTTCATACTCCATCCTCGAGGTTCTCTCACATCCATATCGACATCATAGGACCATTACCCCTGTCTTCTGATTTCAGGTACTGCCTTACCGTCATCGACCGATATACTCGATGGCCTGAGGCGGTCCCGCTTAAAACAATTACAGCAGAGTCTTGTGCTGCTGCTCTTGTATCCTGCTGGATTTCCAGATTTGGATGCCCTGCTCGTGTGACAACGGACCGCGGTCGCCAGTTCGAGAGACAACTCTTCAAGTCTCTCGCTGCATTGGTTGGTGCGCATCACTTCCGCACTACCGCTTACCATCCTGCTGCGAATGGTATCGTCGAACGAATGCATCGGCAACTCAAAGCCGCTATTATGTGTCACTCTACCTCACAATGGACTGAAGTCCTCCCACTGGTGCTCCTTGGTATGCGCAGCGCCTGGAAGGAAGATCTTCAGACTTCAGCCGCTGAACTGGTCTACGGTGAGTCTCTCTTCTTACCTGGACAATTCCTATCTCCGAGAGACGACCCTACCTCTGATGACATCACTCAGTACGCGACCCGTCTCCGAACTCATATTCAAAAGATGACGCCTCGTCCTACCTCTTGGCATACTTCATCTCCATTCTACATTCCACGTGACCTACAAAGTTCATCACATGTATTCCTGCGGCAAGATCATGTACGTGGTTCTCTAGAATCACCATATGCTGGACCTTATCTTGTTATCGAAAGGCAGCCCAAGTACTTCACCCTAGACGTTAAAGGCAAGATGACAAACGTCAGTGTCGACAGGTTGAAACCAGCATACATGGCAAAAGATGCACCTACCCCACCTACATCTTCTACATCTTCTACCCCTACACCTGCTGAAGAAGCCAGACCGACCCCAGTTCCGGTAACATCACCACCAACCGTGGAGATGAGGACCCGAAGCGGCAGAAGAGTGCGGTTTACTGACTTTTATCGACCGTAGTCACGGTCTGGTCGGGGGGAATATGTGGCGTACATGCTGGTATGTCACCCGTGCGAATCCAAGTCATAAAAGAACAACTTTTTATATTGATTAAAACCGCTATCGTCTATAGCGTGTAGCGCCTCTTTTCTCCATTGGATTCGCAGGTGACATACAGGCCGCGCATGCGAGGAGCTTGTGACAGTTGAAAAAAAACTCTCTGACGTCTTGCGCTTCTCGCCACTATATTAATATTAATATTTCTAAATGAATTCCTTATTTCTGTTAATACTAATTTCATAGTTTATTTCTGTTATTCGTGTTCTGTTAATTATTATTTTGTCTAACATATATTTTCCAAATTTTATATTTCGCATTTAATTTTAACACCCTCTGCACTTCGCGACCTTCTATTCAACAGTGGCTAGCCGTCGGGAGTTCGTGCCTAACTGATTACCTAAGCGACTCCCCAGCTAGTCGCCACAACCTTATTGATTTATTATATTAGATGTATTATTTGACACATATTCTTTTTTTCCGGTTCTGATTCTTGTACAGTGGCAATTACAGTAGCAACAGTTTTTCGTATTGCCCATTCGCGTTCATTGTTTATGTAAGTGGACTCTTCATAATAGGCAAAGAACTTTAGAAGATTGGAAGAAGACTGCAAATAAATAAAAGCCAGTCTAGCTTAATCCAGAGTTTTCCTTTAATTTTATTTATATAAGTACATAAATGCGTATTAAAATTTTGACTCTGACCATACATTATTTTGTTATCCTAACTTTACAAATCTTTCTTTTCTTTTTTTCCGGTTCTGATTCTTGTACGGTAGTAACAGTTTTTCGTTTTGCCCATTCGCGTTCATTATTTAAGTAGACTCTCCATTATTATAGGCAAAGAACTTTAGAAGATTGGAAGAAGCTTGCAAATAAATAAAGGCCAGTCTAGCCTTATCCAGAGTTTTACTTTAATTTTATTTATATGCGTATTAAAAGCAGAAAGGGAGGCATTCGCCCAGTAGTGGGAAGCAATAGGCTAGATTAAATTAGAAGATGTGTCCCACTACGCTGGATTTTTGCAATGACAGTCGATTTTTTATGTACCAATAGTAGAATGGGGCATTACTATATCTCTTATACAGCTGAGACAAGCTGAGGGTTCTTCATCAGATCCTTCAGACCTTCGATTTTTGACATCTAATGAAGAGACAAACAAAGTTGAATATTTTTTGTAAAGGCGTGTTTTCAAATAACCAGGTATACCACCAGGTACTCCAGATTTTCGATATTCCTAGTTTTTATAGTTTTCCCTTTATGTGGTCATTAAACCCTAAGTCTGTACCAAATTTCAGCTCTCTGAGTTTATGGGAAGTACTAGTTCTATTTTGATGATCATGAGTGAGTGAATGAGTGTCGTAAATGCGAAACTTTCCGTTCGCTTAACTTCGGAACTAAATGACGTACAGACTTGAAATTTTGGGTTTTAAGTACGTGATTATAGCTTACTAGATGACGAAAATTTCAGCGCTCTGGTCTTATCCAGAGGTTCTCAAATAGGGGCCTGAAAATGCGACGAAATGGTTCCAGTAAAGGATGGTACGGCAGTGTTTGCTTCGCGCTCGACTTGGCGGGGGCACTGCCGTGCCCCCAGATACCCATATTCTATACACAAGTTTTAATAAAAAAAAATCGTGGTGAAAATGCTTTACTCACCGTCCGCAAACACTAGGGACACCCCGAAATCACAAAAAAAATGTTGTATACATTTTGTCACAGCTAATTTTTGTCTTATTAGCCTATTTCTTTGCAATCTTATGATGTGCCCGATATCTTATATACTATGGGGGCTCAGTAAAGTGAAGACCTATAGTGACACTTTTGAGGCATACTTATCGCCTCGCATATTCTGCTTTTCGTTCCGGAAATAAGTTGTAATAGTAGGTAAATATTTATGTTTTTAAGATGCATATTTACGAGATTTTGTCGTCAATTCTAAATAGTTTCTTACCCAGAATAACACTAGCTTCAATAGCAGCAGTACTCGCAGATCTCGCGCCACTGTGACCTATAATTAAATTATCATGTTTAACTATGACACCTCGCACCACCACTGAAATCCCGGAGTAAAATTGGCTAACGTCTTTATAAACAATTACTTTCTTTTATCGTTGTAGAATACTAAATTACGAATAAGTGATACGTAGATTACGCGTCGTTCACACCTTTCCTGTGTGGTGGGTAAGTAGACTAGTGCAGAAGCGTTTGAAATTGGCAAAAAACAAAAATAATTTATAGTAGGATGAAATCCAATGTAAATGGAAGAGAATATGACAAAAGTGAAAGGAAAAATAATTTACGGGCGATCTGAGGTTGGGAAGTGGAAGGGGGGGTCCGTTTTAAACGTAAAAACGGTTTATCCCGATTTCCGGAAAACTACAAATCCTATGGAAATAAGTTGTACGCCAAACTTGTAGGGTTTAAAAAGATCTACAGCTTTTGTATTGACACTTTTTTCACATAACCGCAAAATTTATGAGAAAAATTAAAATATGAGAGTTTTTGGTTTTCAATTTTTTTCTCATGTAAACACACAAAAATTACTCTAAAATTTGGTCAAAACTTGCCTTTTTAGGGTTCCGTAAAACGTAAAAACGGAACCCTTATAAATTCGTCATGTCTGTCTGTCTGTCTGTCTGTCTGTCTGTCTGTCCGTCCGTATATTACAGCCACTTTTTGCCGAAACTATGAGAACTACACTGTTGAAACTTTGTAGGTATATGTATTCTGTGAACCGCATTAAGATTTGAATAAAAAAACTAAAAAAAAAGAAAAACTAGGGTTGCCCCCCATACTGAGAACTGAAACTCAAAAATTTTTTTTTCATCATACCTACACATGTGGGGTGTCTATCGATAGGTCTTCAAAAATGATATTGAGGTTTCTAAAATCATTTTCGTCTACACTGAATAATTTGCGCAAGAGACACTTCCAAAGTGGTAAAATGTGTGTCCCCCCCCCTCTAACTTCTAAAGTAAGAGAATGAAAAATCTAAAAAAAATATATGATGTACATTACCATGTAAACTACCAACGAAAATTAGTTTGAACTCGATCTGATCAGTAGTTTTTTTTTAGTACGTCATAAATACACTATTATTGAAACTTCGATCAAAGTTACAAGGAACTACAAGAACTATGTGTACTATGTATATATTATGTTACTTGCTGCAACGGAAACCTTCATGGGCGAGTCCAACTCGCACTTGACCACTTTATTATATCTTAAATACACTGTATTTTTTTTAATTGAAAATAATATTTTTTTTCTACCTTAAATTAACTTAATATTGAAAAAGTACCCTAATTTTTATTCGAAAAATCTCCCGTCAAAATATCAGCTTTTTCAATAAAGTTGGTAAGCTTTTTGTTCCTTAAAATCAATTTTTTCTGATAATGTAAAAAAGTTATACATTAAGTACCATGGCAAATGTTCTCAGAAAACGCTTTGAAAAAAAATACCACATGACATATTTTGGCATAAAACGCATTTAGATTGAAGTTTTTTTTCATATAATACTGAACTTCCAATATAAACTAACAAGTTTAATACTTGAGCATAAGTGTTATTGGATTTTTAAGTGGTTTAGGAGCTTCTATATCATACATTTAGGCATACATCACAAATTTGACATTAACATTAATATTTTACCTAACGCTAAAACTACAGAACATTCCTCTACCTATCTAGATGTATTGGTTTTGTACGGTCTCGTACAGGGTATCGACCTACCTACTAGGTACTCAACTTGTCTTGACCATTTCATGGTTAAGACAAGTAACAAGTGGGAGACTTTAGTTTTCAGTGAATTCACGGATCATTCACCAATATTATCAGTAGTGGATATAAAACGACTAAAAAGAAATATTCTTCACAACTATTTAATTACAGATGTTGAAAACATAAAAAAAAACTTTAACCTTATAAATTGTGGGAAAACTTTTACAAAATTGAGGATGTTAATATTGCTTCAGAATATCTTATTGACTTATTGAGAGAAACAATTGACAAAAACCCCAGTAAAAAAAACCTTCGTCTAGATTTAAACCACTGCAGCCTTGGATTACCACAGGCTTGTTAAAATTCATTCGAAAGAGAAATGTATTGCAGAAACAATCTAAGCTAGCATGTAGTGATGATGACTCTATATTGACTTATAAAAGGTATAGAAATGTATCTAATTACATTATCAAAACTTAAAAATGTAATTATTATAAATTATTGGATTTATCAAAGAATGATAGTAAGTGAAGCTGGAGGATAATAAAAGAACTTTCTAACTATACTACATATATAGTTTCTTCAAATGCATTAGGTACTTAAGATTAAACTTACGCCCGAAGCGTCGTTAACTGAAGTTAATAGTTATTTTACACCAATTGGTAATAAATTGGCTAACCAAACTCTTAGTAAATTAAATAAAACTGACATAGGGTTGGCATCTGTAATATCTAATTCACATAATAATCCAATTCACTGGTTGTCACTATTTTTAACGGACGATGTAGAAGTTTCCAGAATAATTTCTAACCTAAAAAATAGTAGAGCTGCGGGCCAGGATAACATAACCACTAATACAATCAAGTCATGCTCAGATTCACTGGTGGGCCTATTGCGCACTTATGTAACCTCAGTTTTTCTAAAGGTATTTTTCGGGAAGCTTTTAAAAAAGCCATTGTGTCTCCCATTCACAAAGCCGGTAATAAAGTTGAACCCTCTAATTACAGACCAATCTCGCTCTTATCTGTTTTATCTAAAATTCTTGAAAAAATTGCAAACTAACGTCTCATGTCTTTCTTAGAAAAAAAAAAAAAATATATATATTGGCTAGTAATCAATTTAGCTTTCGTGCCAAAAAAACCCACAGATGACGCAGTTCTTAAACTTCGTACTTGGATCGAAATAGGAAGTGTCTTGCGATCTTTTTAGACCTCCAAAAGGCCTTTGATACCGTATCGATACCAATTCTTCTTGCGCGTCTAGAATTATCTAGTGTGTATTATCTATCGGTGTGAGAGGAATTACAAACGCGTGGTTTGCGAACTATCTTTCAAATCGTAGCCAGAGAGTTAAAGTTGATAAATATAAATATGAGTAATAGTGCTGCGTGCAGTTATGGCGTACCACAAGGATCCACATTAGGCCCCACATTATTTCTCATATACATCAACGAGCTGTGTAAATTAAACTCTACAAATGCAGAAATGTTGATGTTTGCGGATGACACAGTCTTGGTTTTCCAAAGTGATACTTGGACGGATGTGTTTATGGAAGCCGAGCAAGGGCTATCAAAGTTGATTTCATGGCTTGAAAACAATTTGCTATCCTTAAATGCATCCAAGACGAAATACCTGTCTTTTAGTAAAACTAATTCGAATAGACCGCATGATAATTTCCAAATCAAAGCACATGTGTTTCCTTGTAATATGTCAAAGGAACACAATAATTTTAACTGCAACATTTTGGATAATACGCAAAATATAAGATACTAGCGGCCCGTTCCGGCTTTGCTCCGAGCCTATGACACTCGGCAATAATGTGGCTTTCTATTGGTGAAAGAATTTTTAAAATCGGTTCTGTAGATCCCGAGATTACCCCTTACAATTTAACAAACACACAAACTTTACTTCTTTATAATATTAGTATAGAAGTATAGATTTTGGAGTAGAGATACAGTTCCCAACAATTATTTTTTTTTAGCTTTGTTTTTTTGCTTTGTTGGAGTAGAGATACAGTTCCCAACAATTATTTTTTTTAGCTTTATTTAAAGGACTTTATCACAACATACCCCCAACAATCTTGAGACTGATAAAAGGAAAATTCGATTTTTTGTACCGGTTTGTAATAGCGAAGTGGCATGGAGACATTTCCTCCATATGGCACCCATATTTTTTAGTAAAATTAATAAGTTTAGCAGATATACGAAAGTTACTCTCATATAGACTGAAGAATGTCACTTTCAATTGGTTATCAGGCTTTGATTATTCTGATGCTGAAAAACTCACGAAAAAGGTGTTATAAGATATACATTGTTATTGTTCTTGTATTTGGTAAATTTAAATTGTTAAAATCTTTTTATTGTTTATTTATTTTTCTTGAGATAAGTTTAAGTTAGTAATTATATTTCATTTTGTTATTTGATTTCTAACAGTAGTTTTTTATTTGCAAATTAGTCATATGTTTGTTTTTGTTCCTAAATTTTATTGTTGAACATCATAAAGTGTTCAAATGGAAGACGCTGCCTTTTGCACCACAGTATTTAAACTAGAGCAAAAGGCAGAGCCACCTAATTCATTGTAATTTTGTTTCTGTTCAATAAATTATATTTATTTTAGTACATTTAGATACAGCCCGTCGCGCTCGCGTCGTCCCTACATGAGTTTGCAAGCGAAAGCTAAAAAAGTCGGTTAAAAACTTTCAACTTTTATAAAATTACGAAAGTTTGATAGTCAGTTGCTTTTACTTTAATAGCAGAAAGTCATGTTACATTACGACTTACCCTTGCTACTGCTGCTTATGTATCTCAGAACAGGTCGATTTTTTGGAGTGCACATATTTTCCATAGAAGTGTCAATTGCTGCTGAATCGCTTGCAAGAATTCTCGGCCGGGCCCGATTACTTAGCAAAGATTCCGGTTTTGATGACGACGAATTTGTTAATATTCTGCGAAAACAATATATCGTATAATGAGGTGTTTTCAGAATTCAGAAAATAATAGTCGAAACTAGTTTTTTAGTGAGGCGTTCTCCAGATGCAAATTGACTTGTCAAAGATAGGCCTAAATATTGCCAAGTGTGGCACCACTGTTGGTATTTGTGAAATTTCGCTAACAAAATAAAACATTGAGATTGGGAACTGTCTTCGACAGGTCTTTTTGCATCTTGAAAACGCCAAAAGCGTTATTTTTTTTAATTGTTAGAAAAATTGGGTAATGATATTCTGATGTCACTATTTTGGCATTTATTTTACTCATTCAACACCTATATCTGTCATTTGAAAAACACTTCAATTACTTTTTTTTAAATTAAAGTGTGACGAGACGAGCACGTCATGTGCCTGATGGTAAGCAACATACCTGCCACATAACAGCACAGTGACACACAGCTATTGGAACATTAAAGAGTCCAAATCATTACCTAGCACTGCACTGCGCTCGTCACCCAGAGATCTAATATGTCTTTTTAAATGTCCAATGTCGTGATATTAGTACGATAATGTAGGTACAGTGTTTAGATGTCAAACTAGATCTAAACTACGCAATAGATAGATAGGAGTAGTTGGTTTTCAGTATTATCAATCTTCCGAGCACAGACACTTCTCAACGACTTGCTTGGAGCTTGGAGTGTCGCATTCAGAATTTGTATTTTTTTTTCAGAATAAAGGACAGATATGGATAAGGCCTTTCTTTACTATTGTGAGGAATTATCCTAGACGTATTTTAATTATCAGACGTAGGGTGAAGTGGGGCATATGCGAGGGTCATAACTAAATTTATAAGTTCAATTTTATACTGCTTACTCACTAATTAGTTAAGAGAATTGACATTTACAGCTGTCATTGAGCATATAATTAGCTCTTATTTTATGTATTTTAAGTAACGAAAAAATATATATTTCATAAAAATGAGACCCAAATAAAGTACAGTGTTTCAATATTACATTTACCCCGTGTAAAGGGGCATATGTAATAATCATATCTAATTTATTAAGAGTGTCTAAAGAATTGAATTCTGGGGTAAAAGCAAAAAATATAGAAATAAAGAAATATTTCAGTTTTTATTTCAACGAAATCAGACAATGACATCAAAAGTTATTAACTTTTTCCAAAAGTTATATTTTACTTATGCTAATTATTAAATGTATCAATTAGGAAATAACCATATTTCTGAACTTAAAATCAAATGTTATTAAACCACGTTTGGTTAATTCAGGATTAGGAAGTATCTGAACGATGGCGTCAGCCGTGATTTGATCAACATCCTCCGTTAATGGCCATACAAACATACTTCCCTTACGTCTTACAAATTTCACCTCCCAACGAGGGCCCACCTGTCTTTTTATAACACCCACATAGTACTTTAGTCCTTTTTTCAGTGCATATTTCACTATAACCCAATTGTTTTCTTGAATTATTTTTTCCGTTTTTTCCTTCGTTTGTGTCTTCTCAGTTTCTATCTGCTCTATTTCTTGCTCTTTGGCTGCTGTTTCGTGTGATCCGTCCCTTTCAATTCGTATCTCTTCTTTTTCCTTTGCTACTTCCTTTACTTTTTCTGTTCCTACTCTTCCAATTTTATTTTTCATCACTGGTGTTTTTCTGCTTTCGTTATTTTCTTTATCAAAATCACATTGTTCATCTTCTTCTCGTTGTTCGTCTTCCTCTTCCATCCATTCACTAGCATCTGATTCTGCATAATACACTTTACCTTCAGAACTTTCATCACTCTCTGTATCATCTGACTTTTTCTTTCGGTTTAATTTCGCTCTTTGTTTCCTTTTATTTATTTTTTTAGCTTTGTTTATGTCACTACCGACCTGTACAGATTCTACGTCCGTTATGTCACTGTCTGAATTCTCAGTCTTCTTTGCCTTTTTCCCTGTTATTTTCGATTTCTTTGTAGTTCTTATGCGTTTAGCTGATTGAATTTGTTCTTTGTTTCTTAATACTTCAACAATTTCAGCGGATGTTATAACTTCAGCACCCGAGGCGACTTTTCGTCGCGTTTGTTTGTTTGGCATTTGTTTTTGGTGAATAACTGACAAAATTAATTGCTCCATAGATGCGGTTTGTTGGATTTCAGAATTATGAACTGCCTTTTCTTGAGAACATGGGATTTCAATATCGGACCTTTGTGGAGAGTTGACGACATTCAGTGACTGTAAACTAGAGGCTTCATTAACATTCTCGGAAATTGACAAAGTTAAAAGCGATGGCGATTCGCACCTTGCAATATCAATATGCTCGGTATTCACAAGCTCCATAGTATTGTCTTGCACACCCCTTTCGATTTGTTGTTGGTGTTTCTCCCAACGCTCTAAAGCTTCTTTAGCGAAATTCTCTTTTGGGACAACATCAACATCAAACGGAAAAATGCCTGCCTTCCTAAAACCATTCTTGATGACATCTTCGCTGACTTTGGTCCATGTTTCTCCTAGAAATTGAGAAAATAGGCATTTGGGTAGTTTTTGGCCAATATGTTGTCGCTGCCAAGTTGCAACAGTTTGGTCCCATTTTTGTTTGTAAGACTTGAAAACCGAGACGTCTAATGGTTGTAAAATATCACTAGTGTGGGCAGGGAGTTTTAAAATTGTTATTCCTTGTTCCAAAGCATATTCTACCAAGTCAAGCGAAACATGAGTGGAGTGTCCGTCGTATATAACCAAGACAGGTCTTTCATCACCCAAAGCCGGTACGAGGGTTTTTTTGAAGTAATTTTTGAAGACTTCAGTCTCCATCCAACCATTGGGTGTTGCCGCGTAAGCTGTGCCGGGAAATTCTTTGTCTAGTGGCGCCTTCCATTGATCCCACATATTTTTTCCTTTAAATATTATTAAAGGTGGCACTCGTTGACCCATAGCATTACAAGCCAAAACAAAAGTAGTGTTTTCTTTACCCGAAGTGCTTGTAACTCGGGATGAGCTTTTGCCTTTTTCTCCGACGACTTTGGATTTGGATGGATCGATACTTAGGCTGCTTTCATCCAAATTCCAGATACGATCAGGCTTGTCCTCTATATCCAGTTCAACCAAGACCTTTTTCAAAAGATTAAAATATCCGTAAATATTAAATGGGTCTGTGGCAGCTTTCTTTCTAGCATATTCTAACGGCTCTGGTTTTCGAATGGACAGATTATGCCGCTTTTTAAAATTAAGAAACCAATCCTCCCCTGGAATCCCATCTTTGAAAGGTGTTTCAATATCATTCTTAGAAACAAAGTGACCCACCAATTCCAGAATTTCTTTCCTGCTGAGGCCAAAGCCCCACTTTGCTAGTGTTTTTACGGAAGTTGCTAACACGTTCTCTATATTTTCGGTGAGTGCTTTTCTCCTCCCTTTTGATTTTTTGATAACTCCTCGCGTACCTTTAATTCGACAATACAGTGTTGAAAATGGAATTCCGTACAATGTTGACGCCTTATGTATTGTTAATCTACCGGCTCGTACTTCTTCAATAGCTCGGTTTAATTTGTCTTCGGAATATTTGGGTCCCGTCTCTTTTTTTTTAACGTAATTTCGCACCATCTGGAACAAGAAATTGTCTTGGGGTAAATGTAATAATCATAATATCACATTTGCCCCAATACCATTAAAATCCGGGGCAAATGCAATAATGAACGTACGATGTAGACGGTACCAAATACTTAAAAAATACACGTTTAAAATAACTTTCTAACGCATAAATTATCATACTATCACAAAACAAATTAAAAACTTACGTTAAATCCTTGGATGAATCTTGATGCAAAGTTAGGTTATGAATTTGACCTGCACACTTTCACGATGTCCGACACGCAATGACACGTCACTCCTACATCCGTCAGTGAAACTATGTCAACAAGTGGTTAGCTTAGAGTTCAAGAAGTACGTATGGTATATCAGAGATGGCAGCAGCGGTTTCTTAAGTGAAACTATTTTTAGACTCACGTTTTCGCATTTGCCCCGTTATTGCAAAAGCCCCATCTGACCCTACCTACTTCTTGTAATTTATTGTAATTTTAGAGGTAATCTATCTAGAAGTGTTTATGTAACTGTATCTATATATATAAAAGCGAAAGGTCACTCATCAAGGAATCTCAGAAACTACAAATGCTAGGAATCTGAAATTTTGCATGGAGGTTCCTTTTAGCACGTAAGCGCTCGCTAAGACGGGGTTTTGCGAAATTCAACCCCTAAGAGGGTGAAACAAGGGATGAACGGTTGTATGAAAATCCGTCATTTTCAAAGTTATAAAATGTTGTATCTAGACACTTGACACGAAGCAATGAAATGTTTGTTCCATCAATTTTGTGATTCGAACTGTACGGGGGTGAAATTGGGGTTGAAATGGGGGATGAATGCCAATATGGAAGTTCTCAGCCGTTGAAGATAAAACCATGAAACTCTGTATATAGACACTTGACACGAAGCAAACGAATATTTGTTCTATCAATTTCGTAATTTCGAACTGTACGGGGGTGAAATTGGGGTTGAAATGGGGGATGAATGCCAATATGGAAGTTCTCAACCGTTGAAGATAAAACCATGAAACTCTGTATATAGACACTTGACACGAAGCAAACGAATATTTGTTCTATCAATTTCGTAATTTCGAACTGTACGGGGGTGAAATTGGGGTTGAAATGGGGGATGAATGTCAATATGAAAATTCCCAACCGTTGAAGATAAAACCATGAAACTCTGTTTATAGACACTTGACAAGAAGCAAACGAATGTTTGTTCTAGCAATTTTGTAATTTCGAACTGTACAGGGATGAAATTGGGGTTGAAATGGGGGATGAATGTCAATATGGAATTTCCAACCGTTGAAGATAAAACCATGAAACTTTGTATATAGACACTTGATACGAAGCAAACAAATGTTTCTTCTAGCAATTTTGTAATTTCGAACTGTACGGGGATGAAATTGGGGTTGAAATGGGGGATGAATGTCAATATAGAAGTTCCCAACCGTTGAAGATAAAACCATGAAACTTTGTATATTATAGACACTTGACATGAAGCAAACGAATATTTGCTCTGGCAATTTTGTAATTTCGAACTGTATAGGGATGATATTGGGATTGAAATGGGGGATAAAAGTATAGAATATGGAAGCTCCCAATCGTTGAATATAAAACCATGAAACTCTGTAGGTATATAGGCACTTGACACGAAGCAAATAAATGTTTGTTCTAGCAATTTTGTAATTTCGAACTGTATGGGGATGAAATGGATGGGGATGAATATCTCTTAGGCTTTCAAACCTAAATAACAGAACTGATTTTGATAAAATTGTTTTATTAGAAGCTGTTTTTAGTAAGTAACCGTAAATGTGTCTGGGTATACAAATAAGTACCTACCTACTGCCTGAGTTACCTTAGTATTTATTTCGCGCGGACGAAGTCGCGGGTAACAGCTAGTTGTATAATAATTGTGATAAGTAATATAATATACTATAACTATATATGCATAAGCATTTGTAAATAATAATGATAACTGTAAAAAACTGTAATTGAAGATTCTGCCATCACTTGGGCGTATTTAAATGTTATGATAAGTTAAAAATAATACTGTTGATTCGAAACAAAAATGTTGAATTTAATTAACGGTTTTGAAAATAAATGCCAATCATCTCGTGGGCCTCGTGGCAGATTGGAAAATCTTCGATTTGGACAAAATATGTTCAAGTTATGTAAAGAAGGCCATAGGCGTCCTTTATCAAAATAATTTCGAGCCATGTTTTAACGTCTTATTGCACTTTGGAGTGACCCGTGCAACCGTGCGATGTAAAGATAAGTAGGCGCATTCGTAGTACTATGTGAGGTCTGAAAAGGCAGAGATCTCAATTTGTAACAGGCGTTTCAGAACGACAGTTCTTTAGATAGGTTATGTTATTGACACACATAATAAAAATATGGTTATCAAATTTTCGTTACAAAGTCAAACGTAGCGCCACTTTTTACGTATTGAGGCGTTTTCAAGATAAACAGTGATAAATAAATAGGTGAAAACATATTTTATATCACATTACTGTTGATATTCTGATACTCACATTGGGCTAGAAAATGTCTCTAAGTGGTCTCTAACAAAATATAACATAAGACTAATTTTTGACTGGTATTATAGGATCCAGAAAAGGCTCAATAGGGCGTTTTCCAGATGAAGATAGACTTGTAAAAAAATGTTCTAAATTTTGCCAAGTGTCACCACTGTTTGTTTTTGTGAAATTTCTCTAACAAAATGAAACATTGGCGCCACTTATGGTGAAATTGGGAACTGTCTTTGACAAGTCTATCTTCATCTGGAAAACGCCCCATTGAAAACTTTTTGACAATTTTGTTGCATCTTAAAAGCGTTTCATTATTGCTATTTTTGAACCACCAGGTTAATTTTATACACGGGCCTGCAGTCTATTGGATACAACTTAGGTTACGTGATTTTAACAAGTGAGCCAACTTCAGAAATCAATTAAAACTTGTATTTTGGCTCTACATACCGGCTAAAAGGTGGCAGGTCTTAAATTTATAGTAGCATGATATTTATTTGTTTTAATTATCATAATACAAACAACGGTGGTTTTATATTACTCATTTATTCAACTGTTTTCAACTACATTACAAACCGACGTTACAATAGAGAATCCCGAATCTCCCTTCTTTTTCTCGTACCATAGACAAATGCCGTGTTGCCAGTCGTATTCGACCCAAAGTTACCACAGATATTGCCAGAAGTACGAATACTTATTCCATATAGAATCTAGTACTGTTCTACAAAATAGAACAGTACGACCCCTCGTTAGGGATTCTTAACAGTCGGCCATCCTGAACCAGTGTCTGTCCCAGACACAGATATAGTTGGCAATGTATGAGATAACAGGTAACTCAAGTAGCAGACTCTGATTCGGGTTGAATTAGATAATAATACTATACAATTATTAATAATTATGTTCCTTCTTCAAAAACAAAATTATGATATCAAATTATTAGCCTAATGGGTAAGTTAACACTTGTAGTAAATTTACATCTTGTCAAACAGTAATAAAAAAAATATCACAATGCTGCGACCATCCTGATCACTAGAATGTCCCCATTCTAAAAACGACTGATAACATTGTGCAGAATATTGCTGAACAGATTTAAGTTGCTAAATTTTGAACATAATTCTGATGCCAACTACATATTTCATTGTACATTGTACTACGCCCTCCACATAGAAGGGAACTCGGTGCATCTAACAATATGCTCCGGCCTCGGTGCTGTACATAGCTTATGAGGTCGGGGTACTATTTGCACGGCCAAGGAGCTTTCGGTCTCCTGTGAAAGGTAAATGAACAGAGCATTTGTAACTTGCACACGCAAGCTTCTTCGATCTGGTTTTAAAACAAGTAACTGGGGTATCTGGGTACAGCTTGCACACACAAGGTGCTTCGATCTCGTTTTAAACGTAATTAAGTAGAGTATCTGGATACAGCTTGCACACACAAGGTGCTTCAATCTCGTTTTACAGTTAATTTACTAAAGTATATGGGTGCCACTTGCACGCATAAGGTACTTCAATCTCGTTTTAAAGGTAAGTTACTAAAGTATCTGGGTACCAATTGCACGCACAAGGTGCTTGAATCTCGTTTTAAAGGCAAGTTACTAAAGTATCTGGGCACCGCTTGCACTCACAAGGTGCTTCGGTCTCGTGTTAAAGATATGTAGTTCATCAATCTCGTTTTAAAGGTAAGTTACTAAAGTATCTGGGTACTACTTGCACGCACAAGGTGCTTCAATCTCGTTTTAAAGGTAAGTTACTAAAGTATCTGGGCACCGCTTGCACCCATAAAATGCTTCGGTCTCTTCCAGCCAATGATTAACTCTTCTGGGTACCGCTTGCACACGCAAGGTGCTTCGGCCTTCTCCTGTAAGTAAATAACATAAATAATCTGGATACCGCTTGCACCCATAAAGTGCTTCGGCCTCCTCCAGTTAGTGATGAAATCGCCTGGGTACCGCTTGCACACGCAAGGTGCTTCGGCCTCCTCCAGGAAGTAAATAACATAAATATTCTGGATACCGCTTGCACCCATAAGGTGCTTCGGCCTCCTCCAGTTAATGACTAAATCGCCTGGGTACCGCTTGCACACGCAAGGTGCTTCGGCCTCCTCCAGGAAGTAAATAACATAAATATTCTGGATACCGCTTGCACCCATAAGGTGCTTCGGCCTCCTCCAGTTAGTGATGAAATCGCCTGGGTACCGCTTGCACACGCAAGGTGCTTCGGCCTCCTCCAGGAAGTAAATAACATAAATATTCTGGATACCGCTTGCACCCATAAGGTGCTTCGGCCTCCTCCAGTTAATGACTAAATCGCCTGGGTACCGCTTGCACACGCCAGGTGCTTCGGCCTCCTCCAGGAAGTAAATAACATGAATATTCTGGATACCGCTTGCACCCATAAGGTGCTTCGGCCTCCTCCAGTTAATGATTAAATCGCCTGGGTACCGCTTGCACACGCAAGGTGCTTCGGCCTCCTCCAGGAAACAAATAACATAAATATTGTAGATACCGCTTGCACCCATAAGGTGCTTCGGCCTTCTCAAGTAGACAAGTTTATCAGGACATCTTCGGGAAGAACTTGATTCTGCCTCGTTCTGGTGTTGCAGCACTATGCAGCACTAGCGCTCACAAGGCGCCACATTGCCGACTCCATCGTCACTCCAAGACGTGCTCAGCTGTCTCTTTGCGCGGTTCATTTAGGAATTGGTTGAAGGAAGGGTAGCTTAAGCGTATCAGAACCAAGGGCAAATTTAAAACATCTCAGCGGTTTTAGAAAGAAAACAAGAATATAATCAAGGTTGTTAATGGACCAGTGCAGAGTAACGTTGACTAACATACTTTGTATAAAATACATTTTTATCAATCAAGAACACAGTTCGTAAGCTTACGCAAACTGAATCATAATACATTTCATAGTTATTTTAGTGCTTTATATATTTTTGTTTTAATTTCCATCACTACTTTCCTTCCGAGCCGTCAGATCTCATCGAAGGTTACATTTTATCCATTTGAAAAATGTTTACGTTTATCTTTCTCGCGCTATTCTTGCGCTATCTATACTTTAGAACCTATAAATTGTTCAATGCTACTTCAATACTTCAATGATACTTTTATTCGTCTGTGAAACTAGGATTAACAAAATTGTGTTGTGTCAGAGACCAGAAAAACGTTCGCTAGTTTCCATCAAAGTTTGGTATACAGACATATAAATGGATTATAAATCTTCAGCGAAATTTAAATTTGCTTCAGCGAATTTTGTTCAATGCGAAAACATCTCGAATTGCAGCTCTAGAAGTTTTAGTCTTCGTGTCCGCTTTCGTTCTCTTTGATATTTTAAACTTAACAGTCTTTGATATTATACATTTAATTTAACTATCGATAAGGCCTATAGGATAATGCCTTAGGGTATCTATTGTCTCCAACTTTACTTTTATCGAAAGGTTCAAATAGATTTGCGTACAAATCGTACTAACTTAGCAAACCAGTAGTTCAGTAGTAGACTACGTTTCTTCATAAGGGGAACGACTGACATTGTCTTGGCATTGTTCGATTTTTTTTCTTTTAGGCACTCGCCTATCGTGACTCTTAACTGTATGTCTATTTTTTTGTAATTAAAATTATAATAGTGGAGCGACTCCCCGATATTTCGATGCAGTATTTTACGCCGTGTTCATGGATAACAAATTAGAAATTTTGTGTCAATTATGCAAAAGTTTCTGACCGCAGGCAGACTTATCAAACTACCCTATTTCTCAGACTTTTTAGGAAAATTACTAGTCTTATTAGTCAAGCTTAAATTTTGACAAAACGTAGTCACTGTTTCACTATTCTTTTTTTTTTAATTTATTTGGAGCACAATGTAGAGTTTTATTATTATTTTAAACATCTTACAGCTTTTGGAAAAGAAGTTAATAATTTTATCTGCCATTCCGCGCCAGCATATTTGACTCTTATTGGTCGATCAACCAACTAGCTAGCTTTTACTTTTTAAAATGGCCAGAGTATCGTTTGACTTTTCAACCAACTCAAAACATGTGCTGTCGGCTCAAAAGCTTTGCATAGCCAATCCTTGATTGTTTGTAAATAAAAATCTTGAGGATTGGAACCCTCTATACCAGGTACCTAATGCTCTTGCTCCGTTCTCTCGCCAATTTATGTTTTGTCGTTGCCGCATCTTACCATGTGCTTTAAAATATAGAACATCTGAGTTAGATGCGACAGAATACCAGTTTGATATCCGTGACAGTCAACAAACAGAAGCCAGATTTCAAATCGTTGCGACCAACATACACATCATGTGTGATGACGGCGCCACTACCACGGTTTTAATGTGAACAAATATTTATGACATAGGAACTGTTTAGTACCTGTTTCTAGGTATCTTTTATCAATACATATATTTGTCGTACTCTGTTTGAAAATTATATTTTGTGACCACTGCGCTTCAATATTATGAAGCGCTTTATACAAAATTATCAAATTACTAACTGTAGTACGTATTATTACAATCATATTCGCCAGATTTAGCAGTCCGTTCTTTTTTTTTTTATAAATGGAAAAGGAGATATATTAATCAATTTCTAATGTGGACCCAAAAAAAATATACCACGTACAGTAAATAACTTTGTGTTCGGCACGACCTGTATTACGTCACGCATTGCATCACAGCTTATAAATCTTGAAATGCTTTTCATGCATGAATTCAATCATAATATTTATTTCTTTATTCTTAATATTAACTACCACGGGCGTACAGACAAATTACTTTAGTTAACCATACATCTAAGAGTGTAAATAATAATGTATCTCATTTACAGTAATTCAACTAAGAGGTATAAACTACACTTGCACTAGGTATGCATTTAAATTAAACCTCCATTACTTAATTTCGGGCACTGAATGTTCTTAGAGCCATTACTTCCTTTTTTTTTTTTTAGTTTACCTTCTGCTTATTTAGGCTAGGCTAACAGCCATCAGAGAGTGAAGAAAGTACGCTTCGTTATCAAGTAGATAATTTTAAACTTTAGTAATTGTCTTGCTAATGTCCATTTCAGTAGTCAAAATTTTTTTTATTTTTTTTTTAATATGTATGCCTTGCACATTATACTTAATGTCAACATTTCATTTACATTTCATACTGATTGCAGATCTAAATAGTAATTTCTGAATTTTAGAAAGGAAAACAAAATGTTCAATCTGGGACTTTTGTGTTTGATGATTTTCTTGATAGCGGGTAGTACAGTGAGAGTACTCGCTTCCAGGTATAAACAGATTTCATTGTAATTTAACATTAATGACGCACATTCCTTATGCATCCCGTGGGACGATAAGAGCGTTAAGGATTGAAACTATTAAACATCGGAATGTTTGAAATTGTGTGTCACGACTAATGCTGTTATTCATGTTATTTTATTTTTCTATTACAATAATAGCTTGCTTGCGCTTACGCACATGTAGCCAAACATAGTAAACAGCATAACAAAGTACCTATTTACAACGAAAGCAATGTATCCAAATATGTTTTTTTTTGTTATAAATGTTTTTGTCACTCATTTTTTTTTAAATATTTTTAGAGCTTGAACTATAATCATCAAGTAATCTAATTCTTTATCTTACCTAATGTATTTTTGTGACGATTTATCGTTACCTTCAACTTATTAAATATGTAGGTACTGTTTATTCGACTAACGACTTGTCGAAGTTTCACCAATAGTTCTTTATTTTACAAACAAATAAATATAGGTATTTGAATGATGTTAATTTAAAAGCCTTGGTTATAACCCAAATATTCTAAGAATGTTTAATAGTAAGTACAAATATTAGCATTTTATTTTTGTAACTATTCCAGAGTTTTAAACTACGTAGTACCATGAAAATCTCCGCAAATAAGATCCGCTATATAACTTCAGTTATTCAACAAATCGGAATACTAACGAAATTTCACCGTAGGCAACAAATGTTTGTATTCATCAGACAAATATTTATATTGGATGTGAATCGAATTTATGACCTTTGGCTTCGCAGGTAGACTCACTACCAACTAAACCACGAGTGCTGTCAAAGTTATCTTTACATTTTCATTAGACATACTAGCTGAACGCGCGCGCGTTGCTACGCCTTCTATCGAAAATTGGTCGTACCTACCAATTCAAATTTTGAACAAATTCGGTTAGTTTAGGTTCTAATGACGCAATCTTTAAAATATGACATATGCTGTCACGCAACGAAAGCTCTTAAAAAGCAATATTTGTTCCCGTTTTTGTCACATTCTTCATTCATGCTCGGCTCCTGTTGATAGTAGCGTAATGTTAAATAGCCTATATAGCCTTCCTCGATAAATGGACTATCCTACAAAGAAATAATCTTGCAATTCGGACCAGTAGTTCCAGAGATCCTTGCGTTCAAACATACAAACTCTTTAGCTTTATAATATTAGTATAGATTAGTACATGATTGGAAGAATACCTACCTCGTATACGGAGACAATAACAACAAGTGTTCTCTTGTGTTCAAACTACATACCTATTTGAAGTTTAATCAAAACCTTAATTTCATGTTTCAAAAATTTTAATCCAACATATTTATTTTTACAATAAGTGTATGAGAAATTAGAACTTTTACTTAATTAACATGTTACAAATTAAATATTTGCTTCTTAGCAGACCTACAATCTTCGGGCTCAAATTAAATATGTTTTTATTTATTTATGATTTGAATTTAAGCAACATACCATGAGCTATTACGCTGCAAACCAAAACTTCAATTTCAGTTGAAGAAAAATGTTGCTAATATTCTCAAAGTAAAACACGATCCCTTACGAGCATTTATTTACCTACTCGTGACACACCCCGGCTTCGCACGGTTTAATTGGATAAGTATTAATGCCATTTTACTCAAAATTACTTCGTTCACAAGCCATTATTCCTACTAATAAGTAAAGGATACATTTATCTTGGGTTATTTCTAAGAGATAAGACATACCGTCGCGGGCTTTATATAGACATTTTTAAGGCGTGCAATACTGCAATATATTATTTTGATCTATCTCGTAGGGTTCAATCAGCGTTTGTAACGTAAGCGCACAAATGTATTTATTTACAACATCACCTCTAATATTACCAGTGTTCATCTGTCAAATTTTAAAAGTTTTACAATTATTAAATTTTTTTTTATACGTTTCCTTTCATAAAATCCTTCTCCCAACAATAACAAACACAACTACGAAAGAATTAGCGAAATCGGTCCAGCTGTTCACCCATGATGCGATGATAAATGGATTCATTTATAATATAAACATTGGTGTGGTTTGCGTAACAAATCACTTTAATTCACAGTAGTGAAATGTCGATTAGTAACATTATTTTGAATTCCTTCCTAGCACATTTTTTTTTTTTTTTATTATCAACCAGACCTTATGAAAATTTAAAATAAAGAAATTGCTTGATGATACTGGAAATAATCTAATTTCAAAACAGTAATTTTTAGTAGATGCCACCAAATCTAATTCATTAACCTTGTCTACACTTATTTTTCTAAATCCGTGTTAGCTGCATTTTTAGCCGTGTTAGCGTTTTTTTAGCATAGCGGCGATCATCCACGAATATCGGACTATCATCACATCTTTCGCGTGATGACGACATCGTACTAGGTATCAGTTGAACTAAGATAGACAAGTGAGTGACCGCGACTCCCACTGCACCTCGTCAGTGATTCATTTACATCTCCCAATCACTAACATTGCGACGATGGATTTACCGATAGCTAGATCGTATTCAACATCCAAACTAATAACCCACGGGCAACACGAAAACAAACCTTTTGTTCTGATACGCTAAAGGTAATAGTTCAAGTAGGTACCAAAAGGGATGGGAAAAATATGGATTGAACTGATTGCTGTAACATTCCCACATAGTAAATAAGTACACAGTAAGCAGATCATGCAAAGAGTACCTACAATAAAAATACATGAAAAGGAGAAAACATAAAATAAGGTAATTGGCTGTTAATAATCAACCTTCATTGTAGGGTCAGTCTCAAAATATATAGGTACTAAAAACACGTTAAAAATATCAAATCAAATAAGACACTGGAAAATGCCCGATGAATTTTATGCGCCAGTTGTCGGTAGATAGACATAATTAGCTAAGCAGATAGATAGATGGATGTAGTTACTTAGTCGTTATTATAAATCTTCGTCATAGAACTCAGTTGCTACCCGCGTAATAGAGAGGTACCTAGTACCGTGTACAAAAGACACGAAGCTACCGATCTTCATCGTAGTACCTTCTCTTCAAACAGTAAGCTAGAACCATATTTATATCTGAACACTGAACACGTAACTAACAAACACATTAGAAGGTTCAATAAACATGTTGAAAGCGTTAAAATAGCAAATGTAAAATCAATTCATTGTCAAAATCAATATTTTGTCTTAGTGTCCAGTCCCTAGAGGCTCATTATATTCAAATAGGTACTAACACAAATAGGTAGGTACAAACCTCATCGAAAATAACTTTCAGCTTTTTTTTAACTCGTATTCTTGGTTATCGAAAAGTTGTGCAACTCACCCAAAATATCACCATTTTTACCTTACGGCCGATAGCGCAAATGGGCTATCTCGATATCCCGTCTTCTGAACTTTTAATTATCATAATACAAACAACGGTGGTTTTATATTACTCATTTATTCAACTGTTTTCAACTACATTACAAACCGACGTTACAATAGAGAATCCCGAATCTCCCTTCTTTTTCTCGTACCATAGACAAATGCCGTGTTGCCAGTCGTATTCGACCCAAAGTTACCACAGATATTGCCAGAAGTACGAATACTTATTCCATATAGAATCTAGTACTGTTCTACAAAATAGAACAGTACGACCCCTCGTTAGGGATTCTTAACAATTTGTGATAACACAATAGTTCTGTGGAGGTACTCAGTTATTTATTATTTCAAATCAGATGAACGGGGAACGGGGAAGTTCTTGGTTCGGGTTATTCCGTGAAGATAGTCGTATCGTTTTCGGATGAACTTTCGAACGACATCAGTTTTAGTTCTAATGATACTTAGTCAGCCGACACTTGCATGGTATGAATGACAAACTGTTAGTCGACTTATATACTACATGCCCGCGTACAAAATTAATGGGTCTTTTGAACCACCAGGTTCATTTTATACACGGGCCTGCAGTCTATTGGATACAACTTAGGTTACGTGATTTTAACAAGTGAGCCAACTTCAGAAATCAATTAAAACTTGTATTTTGGCTCTACATACCGGCTAAAAGGTGGCAGGTCTTAAATAGGTGGCACTAGGGCCGTAAGGCAACTTTTTTGAGATGTCAGGTCGTTCTTTGATTTCCCTTAGCGGAGGAAACCCAAGCCGAGGTTGTACCGTCTGAGATGTCGCTTTTCGTCGTATGAGATGTAGTATGCAGTCGTTAAATAGGCACAGTAAGTAAGTAAGATAAGTGTATGGAAATGATTAAGGTAGGCTTTACCTACGTGCGTAAGCTTAGGGTAGTAGGGCCTTGCGACTTTTCCGCTAGCTCAAAGTTTAGAAGGCATTAAGAGCCACTTAAGGCCAACTGAAAAAGGTTCCTTTTAAAAAAAAACTTTTTAAAATAGTCTTTAGGTTGAGTGTTCGCATCTTCTGTGTCTCACGAGCTTACGACAGAGTCAAAGACATAATCCACCATCGTGGCCTTGTGCGTCTGACTCATGTGCTTGAAAAGGATGTCTTTCCTGGAAGACGCCGGTTCCCTCACCATGTTTTTCTTCACCGTTTAAGCTTGTAGTAACGACAAATTGTACACCTCCACTTCGAATAATAGTCAACTGTGCAGATGGAATTCGAACCTACGATCTTATTATTGTGAAATCTTAAGTTTTCAGGACTAGGCTAACACAGCTCTGCTTATGAATGTACCTACTTGTACGCATGTTGTTTACTAGCTACTTCGTACAAGTAGAATTTACGAGCAGTATTTATCTGTAAAACTATGCAGTTGATCCCAATACCGCTGCTATTAGTGTTATATTATGTCCTGGATAAAAAAGTTTTTTTTCATGGTAGACAATAGATAAATCATATTTTTTGATAGGTAGTAGACAATTCTTATTACGATTAAAATAAATTACTAAAGAAAAGTCCTAAAATATTAAAAACATTAATTAATGGCTCTGCTTGGCCACGTTAGGTACTAACTTGCGTGATAATTACTTTGTATATATTATACACATATATATTATATTACGGTAGGTACAAGATAATAATATAGGTAATAATTCATAATTTATCGTATCATACTTACTTTCGTTTCATGCTCCTCGGCGGGCCCAGGGGAGGTCCCATATTTGATTTATTTATTTTCGTTGATTCATTATTGGAGTTGAATTGATATCGAGGTAGTTGATTTGATACTCGGGAAATACTTACTGGAACAGGTGGCGCCAAGTATGACCCACGAATCCCTAACGAACATAAGATAAAAAAACAGAAATATATCAGAATCATAAATTCAGAAATCAGGTCTCTTTCCCGCTTATTAACCTGTGTTAATAGGTAGGTGTGTAGGTAGGGTAAACCTACTACTAAGTTTTTTACTTTTACCCAATGCGTGATTTGCGTGGATTCAAAAATAAGGCCTCTCACTCTGCAATGTACTGGGTTGTAATCTTGATATTAGACTGAAAGATAAACTCATTGAACCTGTACAATCTACTCTTTTGCTGGGCATTTCAGTGGATTCGAAGCTTCAGTGGGGTCCTCACATAGAGAGACTGGGTGAGCGACGCAGTTCAGCTGCCCATGCAGTTCGACAAATTAAGAAGATAATCAGACGTAGTAACGGCCCGATTTGTTTATTTTGGATATTTTCATAGTATTATGTCCTACGGGATCTTATTATGGGGATCTTCTGTGGATAGAAATTCCATTTTCAAATTACAAAAAAGAGCAATCTTTGCTCTGTACAATTTGTCAACTAGAGACTTATTACAGGAGATTTAAAACTATAAATATACTAAAAGTCCCCTCATTATATATTTATGAATATATAAAGTATGTAAGAAAGTCAACTAAAGAAATTGTCTGATTTGAATCCAAAAGCACATCATAAACATACAATCGTGTTTCCTAACTGCAGACTGCAAAAAACAAATAACTCTTTTAAATATAATGGTATTCGCTTTTATAATTTAATCCCAGTACAAGTGAAAGGTCTCAATGAAACAAGGTTTTAACTGAAATTAAAAGCTACCTAATGGGCAAAGCATATTACACTGTAGATGATTTTGTAAAGGACAGTAATGTTTGGAAAAGGAATATGTCGAAACTGGAACTATTGAATAAGGTCAAATAATACTGGACATTAATGTACATTTTATATAAATACCTATTGTATGTATTAATTATTTGGATAATTTGTATTTTGTCAGAACAAAGCTTTTTTACAACTGCATCTAATTGACAAGGCCCCTTTACAGCTGATTAGTTTTTATTTGACATTATTTTTTGGTATTATTTTATTATGTACACAAAATAATTATCTATAATTTATAAATTGCAAGTGACGTTACCAAGTGTTCTTTTGAAATAATGGTTCGAATAAATAAATTGAATTGAAAGTAAATCTATAAAAACAATCAACTAAAAAAGGAGTTTTGAGTATTGAATTAGATAAATGAATTAGCATTATAAATAATAAATAATGTACTGCACGTGGATTATTCATATACCTACTTACATTTGAGTAAAATAGTGTGAGTAATTGAATGTCATTTGAAATCAACCCACCGTTAGCCAAGTCTCTTTTGAGTAAATCATTTTTAGACCTTGAGTGGTTCTTAACTTTTTCTCGTTTGACGACATTCATCCTTGTTGACTCAGTAGACAATATTTGTTATTGATCTACACACGATATCACATTTTATATTGTCAGATCATAATACAAATCAAACCAAATATTCAATCAAAATTGAATACTTGCGAATTTTTTTCAAAAGTTCACACGGATGTTTTCCCGCCTTTAGTTCTTTGTCTCATTGTCCTAGTGGTGTCCTAAAAGTTTATCCTACATCGACTTTTTATTGACCAAGGTAAGTCGATCATTTTAGGGGTATAAGATGACACCCTTGGTCATGACTTTTCACTTTCAAACCATCATTGTCTATTGTCATCTAGCGAAATTAAAAAAAAGAAAACAATAATATAAACAAAATCAAAAAGTGCAATTTGGTTCGTACATTTAGTAATAATTATTTGTATGTGATAGATTTTAAAATACCTGTGATTTCATCATGAAAATAAACTTCATTAACATCATCTCTTATTCATGCGCTTTAAACATAAGTAATTTCGCATTATATCATGGTCTAGGATAACCTTCAATTATGTAGTGGTCTTATCTTCACTATCATTATGATATAATGCGGATATGCAGATAATAGAATGTGTTGCTATGTGCATGATATTGTTTCCAACACAACATCATTAGGTAAGTATTATAGTAATTTACTCATTGAATAATACGAGTCTGTAATAGCAGTCTGGTCGCGTGTCGAAGGTCACTTCAATGTTTTAATTCAATAGTTCCTCCATTTACAAGTAATCGAGCTATTTTAATCCGTTTGAAAAATGTCCAGGGCTACGGTGTTTATTCTATGTTGTTATTTCCTAGTGAACAGTGCTTCTGTTGCGCATTTTAGGTTAGTAAACTTTGTTTTTATCACATACTTTGCGGTGTTTTAGAATATGGTAAGATTTTAATGTATTATAATTATGCAGAGAACTGAGAAGACAAACGCTATTCTTAAATTTCTGAATACTGTGATTGTTTGATAAAAGTATCTGACTCTCAAAACAAGTGATGATACAAAACTTTTCTAGAAAAATAAAACTGAAGTTGTATTCTTCATATCTTTGTCATAGACTCATTTTTATTTTTATTTCGATTTATTTTTCTTTTAGAACAGCAAAAGCAAGTCATGGTAAACAGCACAACAGTAATGTCTATACAATTATTATGAATATGAGTTCAATAACACCTAGCATTGGACTCTACTAAATTGAATGCCACCTAGGAATATGAGATGCTCATTACGCAGCTAGACAAATCAAAATTTTCAAAGGGCTTTAAATTTTCACTGTATTTCTACATTTCCATTTCATTTTTTTTCCAGAGAAATTACAGGGCTTAGAGATATAACAACTTAGATCTCTGGGTGACGAGCGCAGTGTAGTGCTGCTAGGTAATGATTTGGACTCTTCATGTTCCAATAGCTGCGTGCCACTGTGCTGTTATGTGGCAGGCATGTTGCTTACCATCAGGCACATGTCCTGCTCGTCTCGTCATTCTTTATTTAAAAAAAAAAAAAACATTTTCTTGAATTAAGAGGAAAGCAAAAATGCTGCTAAAATTCGTCATTTCGAATTTCACAGTCACGTGAAACAATTTTAGATTTTTTGGGTTTTTCATCTGACTCTTATTTATTCTGACACATATCTGAGGTAGACCTCAAAATCTTTCTAATTAATTATTATTTGTGTAACTGCTAGTTATTTTTATTTTTTTATTGTTGCTTGATACTAAGTTCAAAGCCACTAAAATTCCTCATTAGCTTGGCTATGACTATTCCATGCATAAAACATTAACCAATGACCATAAAATTGAAAATTTAAAGCTTAAAATCAAAAACATATTTATTATTTTTAGTTAATTGCTCATATAAAATTGACTAACACAGTAGTTTGGTATGTCACCTAAGATTATTTATTTAACAGAGGAAAGAAAGTCTTTGTTAATTACAACAATTAAATAAATAAATATTGGTGGACAATTCACACACAACACCATCTGACCCCAAACTAAGCAAAGCTTGTACGATGGCGGCCAGATAGCTTATGATATAATACTCATATTGTTTTAAATACATACTTATTATACATATTTATAAACAGCCTGACACAGTGCAAACATTTGAATTCATCACACAAATATTTGCACTGGGTGGGAATCGAACCCACAATCCTCGGCTTCACAGGCAGAGCTACTACCCACTAAGCCACGAAGCCAGTCTATTGCATTTTTATTATTTATTTATATTCCTTGATGAGCGGATTTTGCCATTAAATGATTTTTTTACTGGGTTGTTGCAGTTAAAGTAATCAAGTCAAAACTAAATATATGATTTGATTGAGAAGCCCTGGATGATTATATAATTTATGGTAGAAATTATCAAACATAAATAGCACCATCACAAATATCCTGTTAAGATTATAAATGTGAATTAAATAAACTATAAATTATAAAAGGTTTGAATGGCAATATTTTCATAAAAAATACTAGGATAAAAATGACTAAAAATCAAGAGATAAACACTTTATATCTCCAGGTGACGAACTCAGTGCGGTGCTAGGTAATAATTTGGACTCTTCATATTCCCATAGTTGTGTGTTGTTGTAGTGTTATGTGCAGGCATGTTGCTTACCATCAGGCTCAGGCACATGTCACTGCTCCTGCTCTTCTTGTCACCATTAAAAAAATGTGAAAGTTTGGATCAAAACAGATTGTCAAAAATCCTGAACAGATTGAATTGTAATTTAGAACAAAGTTAGATGAAAGTCTGCAAGACCACATAGAATACTTTGTATCGTGTACATACAACATAACAAATCCACATAAACCAACTTTCATTCACTAATTAATTATTGTATTGATTTACACTTGTATTATACCCCGTTTACATGATTCCAGTCCAGCGACCGAATCCAGCGCTGGATTGCTTACTGGAATAATGGAGACTGGCACTGGAATGCATCAATCCAGTGCCAGTGCATTCCAGTGCCGGTTTACATTATTCCAGTAACCAATCCAGCGCTGGATTCGGTCGCTGGACTGGAATAATGTAAACGGGGTATTAAGGATAAAAAATAAAGTACAGCTATATTTGCATCATTATAAGTATTCAACTTACTATTGTTGAGTTGAGCTATACTAATATAACAAAGAAAAAAAAAGCAGATTTCATGTATTTTTTTATTTGCTATAATCTCTCTTTTTGTTTGATTATGGTATTTGAGGTAATCATCGGTCCAGGCTTACTTTGAAACTTTTTACTGTTAGCAATATAATTTTTATTATCTATCTTTTTATAGCCCATATCATATTAATTATTTATTTTTACCTAAACAGTGGATGAACAGTTATAATTAAATTAAATTGGGTTTTGTTTATTCAAATATTATTTCAAATAAAATAGAATATGTAAAAAATAAATATTTTGCCAAAAAAAATAAAATACAGAAAAAATAATTACAAAATACACAGTTTTGGCTCAATTTTTTATTACATAGTGCTCTCAGAAAAAAAAAAACAAAATATTTTTAATGTTCAAAACTGACTGAGATTAAACTAGAAAATCCTAGTAATTGCTAAATTAGACAGTCTAGAAGTTAAGAAACTATTGCTATGTAAACTACAGCGAAGTGTGCGTCTGTTGACCGAGTGATCTCTTTGATTTGGCTACCACTTATAACTGGTTATAATCTACCACACCGTATACACCGATATATGTTGACGACTGATTTCACTCCACTTTAAAAAAACTGGTTAAATCCAGATTCTGTTTGTCATGTAATATTTTGTCGTCTTAGGATTATGTTTATCTGATATTAAAATTTATATCACAGTGCACTCAAGTAGCTCGTAACTGGCCTTGGGATCATAAAATAAAATTTAGGTATGCACAAATTGGATCAACTGTGGCAGTCTGAATTATCAGTTTTTTAAAGGCTTTACTAGCCTACACTCTCATATCCTTAACATGGGCTATCTTTCTACATGACATTGGTGGTGTTGCGATGCTAAACCACAATAATATCCTGTAATAATCAATAATCAAGAGTTGAAGGTTGTAGTCACATACATAATTTTTCTGAAGTATCTTTCTGGTTCTATGCAAGTATACCATCTAATCAACTTTTTACCCAAGATTACCTTAAATAACATTACAAATGTTATCCAAATCTATTGTACTGTTCTTGTAAATGGTTTTTCACTTGGCCATAACAAAAGCCTTAAAGGTGTGAAGGGACTGTAGAGGTGGATTTGTAAAATTAAATCCTAAAAACATTATGTACTTACAGATTTAAATTAGCGGATTTATTTTGTAGAATAGAGTGATGAGACGAGCAGGATATGTGCCTGATGGTAAGCAACATGCCTGCCACATCACAGTCACACGCAGTTATTGGAACACAAATAGTCCAAATAATTATCTAGCACTGCACTGTGCTCGTCGCTCAGAGATATATATAAGATGTTTTATCTCTATGCTCTGTGTAATTTCACTGGATACAGTGACAGAAGTTAGTAGTAGACGCCGTTAGTGACAGAAACCTCTTAAAACTGAGATTTAAAAAAAATGCCAGTCATAACGACGACTGCCGATAGAAGTGAAAACTAATAACTCCGAATTTTATAGCTCACTTTGGAAACTACGCGGATGCAACCCGAGGGCGTGGCCATGACCATGGCCATCTAGATCATCCGAGTTTATCTGAAGATTTCTTTCATTCAATAAGATTCATTTTTATTTGTATAGATTTACTTATAATTCAGACGCAAATTGCACACTTACTTACTGAAACGCTTCAATTAAACCTAAAACTACGTCTATGTACTTCGAGGCGAGTGTCAGTGTTCGAGTTTTTCCTCAACAAAAAACCTTTGCCTAGTTTCGTGTGCCAAAGATAAATTAAAAAATATACCTAACGCATTTTATCAGGAACGTCTTGCGTCAACACGTAAACAAACAGGAGCATGCGTTGTAAGTGTGACAGCCTGACATGTGGTCCGATAACCCTACGGGATATATTTTCACTATATTCTGACACGGGGATTTCATCATAAAATTATCGAGAAATTGATGACCTTATTTCGATTTCATTAATGGAAAAAAATTGGCAGTCATAGGAACTGGCGATAGAAGTGAAAACTTATAACTCAGAATTGTATAGCTTAGTTTGGCAATTAATATGCGGGTGAAACGCCAATGGCAAATGCTGACGCATTTCTAGATGGCCAATCGCTTTGGTCCCGAGTTTACCCGAAGATTTCTTATTATTCCGAGCGTGACGCTAAAATTCAATTCACAGCCCACGAAAAATCTGTCTGTGGCGCGCCAAAAAAAGTTTTCACTTCAAAAATAATTTCCGAAAATTCACTTTTAAAATCTAACGAAACGCAGGAATACTAAAACTTTCTAGTTTTCGAGGCTTGTGTATTTACGCTATACCTAATCATCAAACAATAAATGACATTTGAGTTACTAATTTTTAAATTTAATTATAAAACAAACAATTAAGTTAGCTTAAATCCAAGTCGACCTTATGGTAGAATAAATATTTATTATTTAAGCTATGAGCGATCTCTTCCCCCGAGGAGTTCCCGTGTTAACGAGACGGGGGGCTCAGTAGCCGTGGTCTTAGGCCGTAGGTGACCAACTGACCACCTACGGTGAAGCTAAGAAGAACCTGCGGTGGGGCCGCTCGTCTAGGTTTTTCCTCTAAGCCGACGACGATGCGACCATGTCACTTGCGCAGTGTACCCGCACCGGTGCACCTGAGGTGGGACGCGATGTTCGGGGTAGGCATCGCGGCTGTGGGGTGGAGGCCGCGGCGGGCGACGATCGCCGGTATTACGGTGCGCCGCTCTCCCTGCCTTGATGCGACGGGCCTTGATGGGGTCGCTACCCTTAGATAGCGAATGCGGTGGGGCTGCAGGGAAGAGGAGTGCTGGTATTGCGGTGCCTCTCTCTCCCTATCCTCTGCAGCCGATGATTGGCGGCGGGACCACAGACCTGCGTCGTTGCGGGGACCAAGGGTGTGCAGACGCGGGGCCGTCTGACTCCCATTTATTGGTTGGCCCCGAGGTGGCCACCGCGTATCATAGAGGTTCAGGTGCGTCGGTACAGGGGTGTGCTCCATAAGAGTGCCCGGAGACGCGCAAGCTGCGGCGGTTTCACGGGAGAATGCAACATTTACCGCCGTAACCGTCAAAAGCGGTACGTCGTGGAAGTTTTAGTCGGTAGGGGTACCGTGTCCGTCCGTGGTGTAGAGTCCGACATAACCCGGCAGTCTCCCACAGGTGGAAGGGTATGCGTAAAAGCTTTACCTCAACGTAAAAAATGCATTAATTTCCAGCTTTTATTGTCGATCATATAGATTTTTATTTAAAATGTCCTTTTTTGTTAAAATTACCTAAGGCAGTTGACGTCAGATGGCCTCTACTGCCTTTCGAACTTTGGACTAACATACAGAACGCAGGCCGTACTAACATAAACTTCTTAACTATACTTGCACACTTACGTAGAGCATACCTGTAAGCATACTCGAGGCACAACAGAAAACATTTTTTTTTATTATTTGAAGATTACTACGTAAGCCTACGGATTAGCTATGTCATAAAATTCTAGTATATTGACTACGATATAATAAGTCCTTGAGAATGAGTTTAAGCTGAAGGCGGTCACACTTGACCGCCTTACACCTATTATCTTTCTTATATATAAAATTCTCGTGTCACAGTGTTTGTTTCCTTACTCCTCCGAAACGGCTTTACTGATTTTAACCAAAATTTATATGCATATTCAGTAGGTCTGAGGATCGGCTACTAGCTATTTTTCATACCTTTATTTATATGGCAAAACAACGTTTGCGGGGTCAGCTAGTACTACTATATATTATTAATATAAAAAATAGCCTCTCTAAAATTTATCTCACTCTAAGAACTCTAAATTAAGCTAGTTTTTAGGGTTCCGTAAAACGTAAAAACGGAACCCTTATAGATTCGTCATGTCTGTCTGTCTGTCTGTCTGTCTGTCTGTCTGTCTGTCTGTCCGTCCGTATGTCACAGCCACTTTTCTCCGAAACTATGAGAACTACACTGTTGAAACTTGGTACGTTGATGTATTCTGTGAACCGCATTAAGATTTGAACAAAAAAAAATTAAAAAAAGATAAATTAGGGTTGCCCCCCATACTGAGAACTGAAACTCAAAAATTTTTTTTTCATCAAACCTACACGTGTGGGATGTCTATCGATAGGTCTTCAAAAATTATGTTAAGGTTTCTAAAACCATTTTCGTCTACACTGAATAATTTGCGCGAGAGATACTTCCAAAGTGGTAAAATGTGTGTCCCCCCCCCCTCTAACTTCTAAAGTAAGATAACGAAAAATCTAAAAAAAATATATGATGTACATTACCATGTAAACTACCAACGAAAATTAGTTTGAACTCGATCTGATGAGTAGTTTTTTTTAGTACGTCATAAATACACTATTATTGAAACTTCGATCAAAGTTACAACGAACTACAACAAGAACTATGTAAGTATATTATGTTACTTGCTGCAACGGAACCCTTCATGGGCGAGTCCAACTCGCACTTGGCCACTTTATTTTTAATAGTATTAAAGAGTGACAAGACGTGCTGGACATGCCTGATGGTAAGCAACATGCCTGCCCATAACAACACAGTGACACTCAGCTATTGCAACATGTAGAGTTCAAATCACGCACCGCACTGTGCTCGTCACGACGGTTTCAGAGATATAATGTTTTTTTATCTCTTAGCCCAGTAATCGCTGGAAACATTGCCATTCAAACCAGAACACAGTAATGTTTGCAGACTACTGCTTGGCGGGAGAATAACTGGCAAAGGTGTGGTACTTCCCCAGGCGGACTCTGCAAAGAGCCCTACCCCTATTACAAACTAGGTTTCAGAATACTTGCAAATACGGTCTTCTATCTTATACCTTTAAACGAGCAATTCTTGTACCTATATAAATATGTATATATATATAGAATCTGAATCTCTGAAACGGCTCGACGGATTTTCATGAAATTATGTATGCAGGGTATTTCGGGGACAATAAATCGATCTAACTAGGTCTTATTTAAAAAATACGCATATTATGCGCGTTTTTAGACAATGAAAAACTGTCACATTAGACATTAGAATGTAAAGGTAAATTTCGCCGCATGACGCGACAGCATAATTAGCTCACACGGGAAGTCGGGCGCTCATAGTGGTCACGAATTAGTAGCTCCGGGTTCGAATTCAGACGGGTTCTCTTTATTTTTCAATTCGTTTTTTTTAAGAAAATCTATTTCTTGGAGTCTTTTATCTGTAGGTATCTAACTATATTTAATTTTTAAACCGAGCAAAGCTCGGTCACCCAGGTACTTCTATTTAGTTGAGGTAGTTCACAGCACCAATCAATCAGGCAATATGCAGGGCAGGCGTATTGCATAACATATGGATCATGTCTTGCCCATCATGTCATACACAGATTATTTATGTGTAATTTTATTGTAAGTGACGTTACCAAGTGTTCTTTTGAATTAATGGTTCGAATAAATAAATTGAATTGAATCCCATCGTTATTTTTCGTTTGCCACAAAGTGTATGAGAGAAGGTCCGTCCGGAAGAAAGGTCCCAAGAAATGTGGGCTGCGTATTTAAAGGAGAGGAGGAATAAGAATACATAAAATAGAAAGTGTGCGCGTAAGAATATTGAGACAGCTAGTTGGAGAGAGAAGGACATAATAAAGTCCCTTAGGAAAGAAAATGGAGACAGCGAGTATGAGAGAAACACGCAGCATAAACTTCTTAAGGAAGGAAATGGAACGAGGGGGAATGGACACAACGATAAAATAAATAAATAGAGCAATTGTTTATTTGGTTAATTATTATCAATCGCGAACATCCCCATCATTTCCCCATTCGTTATTGACACAGACCACGTAATAACGAAAACATTATTTTTTAGGGTTCCGTAAAACGTAAAAACGGAACCCTTATAGATTCGTCATGTCTGTCTGTCCGTCTGTCCGTCTGTCTGTCTGTCTGTCTGTCTGTCTGTCTGTCTGTCCGTCCGTATGTCACAGCCACTTTTTGCCGAAACTATGAGAACTACACTGTTGAAACTTGATAAGTAGATGTATTCTGTGAACCGCATTAAGATTTGAACAGAAAAATTAAAAAAAAAGAAAAATTAGGGTTGCCCCCCATACTGAGAACTGAAACTCAAAAAAATGATTTTCATCAAACCTACACGTGTGGGGTGTCTATCGATAGGTCTTCAAAAATGATATTGAGGTTTCTAAAATCATTTTCGTCTACACTGAATAATTTGCGCGAGAGACACTTCCAAAGTGGTAAAATGTGTGTCCCCCCCCCTCTAACTTCTAAAGTAAGAGAATGAAAAATCCAAAAAAAATATATGATGTACATTACTATGTAAACTACCAACGAAAATTAGTTTGAACTCGATCTGATGAGTAGTTTTTTTTTTAGTACGTCATATATACACTATTATTGAAACTTCGATCAAAGTTACAACGAACTACAAGAACTATGTGTATTATGTATATTATGTTACTTGCTGCAACGGAACCCTACATGGGCGAGCCCAACTCGCACTTGGCCACTTTATTTATCTAAATCGTGAGCAACATTTATCTGTTTTGCACTCGACGCAATTCGCAAAACAAGTGGTTCCACAAAATATTCCATACGCTTCTATCGTGAGCGAGCGAGACGCACTCGTTTTCATCGCCCCTACTTTAAGGTTGCTCGTGTCTGGCAGCAGTCTTTTGAACGAGGAATACTCGTTAACGTCATTCATAGTACGTAGCTCTCAGATAGTAGTTCTGTAGCTCGCGTTGTGTTATCTAGCAGTGGCATGTGGATATAAGGCGATAAAACGTCGCTGGGTTTATTGTATAAAGTGATATTACATTCGAAGGAGGCGTGTTGCGGTATATCCCAAGTGGGTCTCTCATACAGTATAACCTTTGACGACAGATAAGTAAGCGTTCTCGCTATCGTGCGCTAGCTCATTGTATATCTCCTCAAAGAAGACGCATCGATACGAAATGGCCCTTTACAGGTATATTCTGTTGTATTTAGGATTTGATTAATGCATGTTACCTTATTAAGGCATGTTATTATAAGGAAGTTGCTTTTCAATATTTTAAAACAAAACGAAAGCGAAGTCTATTTTGAACAGCTGTTGAATCAAAACAAGGAGAAAGTTCAAAATCGAATCTTAAATCATAAGACAGAGAGCTGTCTTATGATTATTGTGATGATAATGATGATGAATTTTAACGGAAATTTAACTAACTTTATTTATCTTTTATACAAAAAATGTAGTCCTCAACAAAAAAGAAAACTAAAAAATAAATGACTATTATTAGCATTAATACTAAACTTGGTAGAGCTTATATATAATTCTAGTTTACAAAGATTTTAAATAATTAAGGCTGCTTCTTTAAATTAAAACAAAATTGCATGTAATAATAAACAATCATTAAAATTAGGTACGTATGCATGTTACCTATAAAAAAAAAATATTTACTACTAATTAGTGGAACCAAAATAAATATTGATAGGAGTTGATAAAAAGCAAGGCCCAACAAAAAAAAACACAATATAATTTGACAGTAGACAACATTTCCTTCCATTTTCCATTTTTAGGGTTCCGTAAAACGTAAAAACGGAACCCTTATAGATTCGTCATGTCTGTCTGTCTGTCTGTCTGTCTGTCTGTCTGTCTGTCTGTCTGTCCGTCCGTATGTCACAGCCACTTTTTGCCGAAACTATGAGAACTACACTGTTGAAACTTGGTAAATAGATGTATTCTATGAACCGCATTAAGATTTTTACAAAAGTTTAAAAAAAAAACAAAAATTAGGGGTGCCCCCCATACTGAGAACTGAAGCTCAAAAATTTTTTTTTCATCAAACCTACACGTGTGGGGTGTCTATCGATAGGTCTTAAAAAATGATGTTGAGGTTACTAATATAATTTTTGTCTACACTGAATAACGTGCGCGAGAGACGCTTCCAAAGTGGTAAAATGTGTGTCCCCCCCCCTCTAACTTCTAAAGTAAGAGAATGAAAAAACTAAAAAAAATATATGATGTACATTACCATGAAAACTACCAACGAAAATTAGTTTGAACTCGATCTGATGAGTAGTTTTTTTTTAGTACGTCATAAATACACTATTATTAAAACTTCGATCAAAGTAACAACGCACTACATGAACTATGTATACTATGTATATTATGTTACTTGCTGGAACGGAACCCTTCATGGGCGAGTCCAACTCGCACTTGGCTACTTTATTTTTTATTGACTCAATCTAAAATATCAAAAATTCGGCTGGAAAAAATCTGGAATTGTTCACTAATTTTCCAAGATACTGAAAAATACTGAAAAATTAATATTTAAGTTTTATGTAACACAAATCACTATTCAAATTGAAATCGGTCCATTTGTTTATTTATTACGATGTCACAGAAACATAGAGTATGCACGTAATTGATACATTAATGTGTTCCGGTTTGAAAGGATATGAAAGAGTTCCATGTTCAAAAGTATATATCACTTTTATTAGCATCAGACGCATGGCTTGCCCAGTGCCGTTTTGACACTCTAAATTAAAAGAACTTAAATCTATAACTCTTACAAAGAAAAAATGAATCGTTGAGGCGAATAACAAAAAACAGAAGTATCTCTCTCCTTGCCGTATATGTATGTAAGCTCGTAAACAGTGGTTCTTGATCTTAAAATGCGGTTGGAAACCCGACAAACAAGTTACATTTGTTTCCACATAATCATATGTACCTACATACATGTTTTGCCAATTTCGTCATTTACATAATTGCCACTTTTTTGGATCAAACTCTAAAGTTGGTTCTCGGTAAGGCCTATTCAGTCAGTGTTTGCTACTTTATTACGAAAATCGTCTACTGCGCAGTCATTTGCGTAAAGTTCGGAATGTTCTTCCCTAATATAACTTTCTGGGCAGAATAATAATTTCTTTTTAAGAAGGGACCCATGGCAGTTTGCCTTCGAAACTACTGCTTACCGAACTTTGGGCTAGAGAAAAAAGCGAAGACCCAACTAAAATAAAGTTACTATGTAGTAGTAATAGTGTAGTTACTAAGTAGTATGGGTACTTTTACTAACTATAGTTGTTACTCACTAATGCCGACAGACAGACAGACAGAAACACTTTATTATGCACACATAAACAGTAAAAACAATAGCAAATAAAATAATTTCATCAAAATCGGTTCTGTTGTTTAAGTGTGAAAGCGTAAGAGACATTCGTCCCCCATTACACTCGTTTCCTTCGTGTCAAGTTTAGTGTCTATATACAGCGTTTCATGGTTTTATCTTTAACGGTTGGGAACTTCCATATTGACATACATCCCCTATTTTAACCCCAATTTCACCCGGGTACAGTTCGAAATTAGAAAATTGATAGAAAAAACATTTAATTGCTTCGTGTAAAGTGTATAGATACAAAATTTGATAACTTTGAAAATGACGAATTTTCATACAACCGTTCATCCTTTGTTTCGCCCTCTTAGGGGTTGAATTTAGAAAATTGATAGAAAAAACATAGAATTGCTTCGTGTAAAGTGCTTAGATACAAAATTTGATAACTTTGAAAATGACGAATTTTCATACAACCGTTCATCCTTTGTTTCGCCCTCTTAATGGGTTGAATTTCGCAAAACCCCGTCTTAGCGAGCGTCTGCGTGCTAAACGGGACCGCCATGCAAAATGTCAGATTCCTAGCATTTGTAGTTTCTGAGATTCCTTGACCTTTCGCTTTTATATATATAGATCATTGACTAAATACGTAGGTTTGTTTCTAAGAGTCATTGATATTTGATGTTTGTAATTTTCCTATAGTTTCTAATGGAACTGGTTTCTATGTTAGTCTAACGTTATTTCTTAACGAGGCTTTCATTGATTCATAAGTTAAGTATGGTGTGAGAATCTAAAAAGAAATTAAATATGCCAATAAAAATAATAAATAAGTAAATAGGAATTTCGAAACCTGTTCCTTCCTTTTGATTTGGTACTGGACTTAAAAAGCTGAAAGCCTTGAAATGTTCTTCAGATTATCATCATTCACAGCATTCTCGCTCACTGTTTAATCTAGTTTCTGACATATTGCTCAGGCTTGATCTTTTGCCAGTCCAAGTTCGATTTTGTTTTGTTGTTCGGTTTTGTTTGTTTTGTTTCAAATTTTGTTTATTTTTCGTATTACAGCCATCAAATTATGAATCCGGAATTACCTATTGTAACAGAAAGTCACGCTTTATGTACTGACTGTACTCTGTACTGTCTTTATAAACGAATTTAATGGAAGTTATTCGGTACTTAAAAAATCAATCGTATTTTCTTGTTATCGTCTCCTTATTTCATACAGAGTACGGGTTACACGGGATAATCTGAAAAACAAACAAAATATATTGTGGTTTTGGAAATAATTAAACAACATATCATATTATTCCGAATATTTTAGATTTGATATATAACCTAAAGAATTCACGGATTCACTACATGCTGTGACGCACGAAATCAATTAGTCTATTAATAGGAGCCACATCGATTGTGTTGTGTTCGAAATGTACACCAATATTTATTTTATTGATGGCGTTGCTAGGTTGACATCCCAACCACTCGTTGAATTAAACGTTGCTTGGTTGCAATCAACTCACTATCATATTTCAAGTTTATTAAAGGCTCACGCTTGCCAAAAAACTGTTAATTCTTTGAGCAAAGTGCAATACTTATGTGTTTAAATTTTCAACATTTGTGACGTAATAATTTATTGTCACAGAAAAAACAAAGACTGACTTCAATTTAAAATTAAACGCAGACACTCGAATACATTTCATAATGCCTCGGCTACATTAGCGGGCGAATATTCGTATCGTGTTGGCGCGACAAAAAAATCCTGTTCGAGCATAGGCGATGTTCTTGTCTACATTAGGGCTCCCACACAAAACTGCGATGCGATGCGACGCCGCATCGGAGGAAGGGCTCCCACACAAAACTGCGATGCGATACAAATTGCTCCGATGCGCCGTCGCATCGCATCGCATCGCAGTTTTGTGTGGGAGCCCATCCTCCGATGCGGCGTCGCATCGCAGTTTTGTGTGGTAGCCCTTAAGGCGGGCGAAGACATCTACCACATCGTCTTCGCCCGAATACTACGTGATGACGTTAACACGAATATTCGCCGTAGCCCGCTAATGTAGCCGAAGCATAAGAAGCTATCACTACGTCGCGTGGTCCAAATAAATGTAAGCAAATTTTGGTTTTTGTCCATATTTCAAAAACCGCCACACCGATTTCGATAAAATTTACATGGGACCACCTCTGAACTCTGAAGTATTTTCTACCAAACAAAAAGAAAAAAACATCAATCGATTTACAATATAGCGCAGCTATCGCGTAGCATATATACAAAAAAAAACATACAACCGAAGAACCGAGAACCTCTTCCTTTTTTGAAGTAGGTTAAAATACCTTAAAGAGAATAGAAATTGTGCTACAAAAAGTTTCACAAAATGGTTAACATCAATATTAATTTCATTATACATTTGAATCTGCTCTATTATATAATGAACCATTATCAGAATTATCAGAACAAAAAAGTAGTTCTAGACCACGTACTAGATGACGGTAGTTTTTATTTTTAGTGTTTTATCGCCACTACCATAATTTTGCTTATTTCGTTTAATGTAATAGTACATTATGATATAAGTGCGGTAAGTTGATAATTACAGCCGAGGCTTTATTGCTAGCTCGAGCCGAAGGCGAGAGCTATAATTAGCAGAGGCTGTAATTATCAAAGCGCACGTATGTCATACGACGTTTTATAACATATTTGCGAGGAAATAAACGAAACTCTGACGACATTTTCAAATAAAAACAATACAGCGAAAAAAAACGCGCGGAATAATATTTACTTGATCACAAATCACAGCACAGACCACAGAGTAAATAGGTAATCACTATGGATCACAGATTAGCAATGCGCGCGCATCGGCGCCTTTTTTTTAAGCAACGGCACAGAACCAGCCCGTATGCCATTAATAATAAAGTAAATTAATATTTTTGTGTTTTGTTACAGAAAAATTATAGTACATTATGATATAAGTGCGGTAAGTTGATAATTACAGCCGAGGCTTTATTGCTATCTCGAGCCGAAGGCGAGAGCTATAATTAGCAGAGGCTGTAATTATCAAAGCGCACGTATGTCATACGACGTTTTATAACATATTTGCGAGGAAATAAACAAAACCCTGACGACATTTTCAAATAAAAACAATACAGCGAAAAAAAACGCGCGGAATAATATTTACTTGATCACAGATCACAACACATGAGCACAGAGTAAGTAATCACTATGGATCACAGATTAGCAATGCGCGCGCATCGGCGCCTTTTTTTTTTAAGCTACGGCACAGAACCAGCCGGTATGCCATTAATAATAAAGTAAATTAATATTTTTGTGTTTTGTTACAGAAAAATTAAAGTAATTTATGGTCTAAATTAATTAAATTAACGAATTTAATAATTCTTTATTATATTTTACCTCTCAAAGTTAATTTTATTCATAAAATGTTGACCACACTTTTCTGACATAAAAACTCTTTACTAAGATTTAAAAAGGTACCGTTCGTTTTAAACGGAGCATATCTCTCTACCTAGTCTGTGGACGGAACATTTTGAAACCGTGCGTTTTACATTACACATTACAGCACTAGTGCGTAATAAGATACATTACGATACAGAAATTGGTCCAATAAGAGACCCTTTACGAGCAAATATGTTATAAAAGTAATTTATGGTCTAAATTAATTGAATTAACGAATTAAATAATTCTGTATTATATTTTACCTCTCAAAGTTAATTTTATTCATAAAATGTTGACCATACTTTTCTGACATAAAAACTCTTTACTAAGATTTAAAAAGGTACCGTTCGTTTTAGACGGAGCATATTTCTCTACCTAGTCTGTGGACGGAGCATTTTGAAACCGTGCGTTTTACATTACACATTACAGCACTAGTGCGTAATAAGATACATTACGATACAGAAATTGGTCCAATAAGAGACCCTTTACGAGCAAATATGTTATAAAAAGACATTACATGTTGGTACATTTCATGTGAACAACACAGAATTTGGCGTGCTTAAATATGATGATACAGAATCTTAAATCTGTATTAAATACGGTCAAGTCAAGCTAAGCGTCAGACAGGCGTCAACTATCGTATTATTTTTTAAAGATTTTGTCTTCTCTGGCAAAGTCTCATCGAATTAACTCGTGTCTTTTCAAAAGTATAAGTTTATAATTTCTAGATCGTAGAATTGAGAACTCTATAGGTACCTATAAAATCAACAAAACAAATTAGTTTAATAGAATAGCAGTATCATTGCTGAAATATGGAGAAGACTTACCTATTTATTGTCGCTAATTGATTTATAGACTGTTTAATTAAAATTGTGAAAATTCCATCACATCGTTAAAGCTATCTGGAGTGCTTCTTTCGCTCTCGTTTTTAAGCGGCTTTGGTGGCGAACCTATTAAGGTTTTATAAGTAGCTCTCAACTTCACGGTGAGTAACCCTTCACTAACTAAAATGGCTTAGATTTGTGTCGTCTAACCTGATGTCTGTCGTTGTGCACTCCACGCCGGGACACGTGAGACCATGACCATATTTTGCGCACGAGATAATAACTATGGTTAGGTACCGCTACCGCAATTGTTTGCTTCCGTGCGCATATATTTCTATAAAAAGGCTGTGACTGCTAAATGATAATCTAGTGTTTGTGTGACGGCGCCCCTCACTACATTATTATCTTCGATTGTTTTATTTAGTTCGCTTTTTGAACATTTTTGAACAAAATTTGTGCGAGTGTGATTAAACCAAATTCTAGTGTTTCTAATTGTACGTATAATGCTTCTTTCGTTCTATTATCATTCGTTCTTAAGATATATCGTATCTTTACTAAAGGGGGAGCGTCCCCTTTTGCTAACAAGTTTACTATTACATATCATATTTTTATTATTATCCTATTGTGTTCTGAAATATCCAAAAGAAAATAAAGTTATCGTTTAAATATTTCAACTCTATGTATAACTTGCAATAGTCATACATATAGTGCAGTACAGAAGTGGCCCCGAATTATGAAGATGTTGTGAAAAAAATACATCGTGATATCAGGGCGATATTACGATTACGATTATTTTAACGTAATTATACTTAATTACCATTATTTTAACGTAAAAAACTGGATATATACTTACCCTAGGGCTCTACGTATTCTGCCCAACGTCCATTAGAATCCATCTAATGCTAATTGCCATAGGTCACTTAAAAATTAATAAAATCTATCAGTGTAAAATTGGTGTTGATCCTGCTGCTGATAATGTAAGCCTTGTGCAATTACTTTAATGAGTAGTCTCGGTTTGGAAGAATCGACGCCAATAATGTAGAGTTTGTGCATACAGTGGTATGTTAGTGGTGTGGTAGGACTCTTAGCAGAGTCCGCCTGGGGAAGTACCACACCTTTGCCAATTATTCTACCGCCAAGCAGTAATGTGCAAACATTCCGGTTGCAAACAGTTGTGTTCCGGTTTGAAGGGCAATGTTTCCAGAGAAATTACAGGGCTTAGAGATATAACAACTTAGATCTCTGGGTGGCGAGCGCAGTGCAGTGCTAGGTAATGATTTGGACTCTTCATGTACCAATAGCTGCGTGTCACTGTGCTGTTATGTGGCAGGCATGTTGCTTACCATCAGGCACATGTCCTGCTCGTCTCGTCACTCTTTATTAAAAAAAAAAAAAATACAGTGAAGTCTTATGGTGAAAATGTGAAAATATAAAGACAAATTAAGACTAAAATACAACAATAACACTACGAGGAATCAGACTACTGTACTGGCAAAGGCTCTATTTTCATTGTAATGCATAGGTATTTATGATATCACATTCTTATAAACCATGTCCTAACAACATGTACAGCGTTGAGTATCGCATTGACGACTTTGTATTATCACCTAAAATTTAATCATAAACATTACCAGACCAGAACCTGATTACGCAAATGATATCGTTGTTGATTTTTTCACTTTATCATCAAAGTTTTGCTAAAATAATTAAACAATTAGCTTCAAGATATCCACATGTTGCCTCCACTTTAATTATTTTGGGCTATAAAAATCTATTTTTAGCTAAAATTATTCTCGTAACTGCTAAAATTCATCCATGTTTTTGAAGTGGAAAGACTCTTTGCAGAGTCCTTATAGGAAAGTACAACACCAACTATTCTACCGACAAGGAGCTATGTGCATACTACTGTATTATGATTTCAAGGGTAACATTTTCAGAGAAATTACAGGGCAAATATACAAATCATCCTATATCTCCGCACGATGAGTTCAGTGTAGAGGTACGGTGTGATTTGGACTCTGCCACGTTAAATAGCAGCATTTCACTGTGCAAGTGCATGACCTGCTTGGTCCCTAACTCTACGTAAAAGTTTCGCTATAGTGAGAAAGAGCTGTTGCATTCCTGTGTGTCTGCCCTGTTTGCCGAACGCCAAGTTTTGCTTTACAGGTTTTAAACGTTTGGTGTTTTGTCCTTCAGCTTGAAAAGCAACTTGCAGTACGCAACCCTCAAGACGTTGTCGCTGGTATCGATCAGCGTGATGTCGCCTCAGCAGAGCGTCCAGGAGTTGTTCCGCACAGCAGACTGCGTCTGTTTCGATGTAGACTCTACCGTCATTCAAGACGAGGGCATCGATGAATTGGCCAACTTCTGCGGAAAAGGCGACGAAGTTAAGAGATTGTAAGTATGCTTTGAAGATTGTCGCGCTATACAGATAAGTTTTTTGACGTGATAACGTCTTATAATTCGGTGAAGCCGGCTGCACGCCCGCAAAACATGACGTCATGTAACGTTACCGCCGTTACCTCGCCTTATTACTTTTCGCACCATCTACTGAGTGAAATGTGTATTACGTTCAAGGAGTCTGTCCATGTTTTAGAAAAGCGACGATATGAAGTTAAGAACTTGTGCTAGTACAATGATGTACCCAGAGATGGCGCTTTGAACAGCTTTTCAAAAAGCTTCAGAATGTTTTACCTAGATGGCGATTAACACAAATGCTAGACGTTGTCACGTTAACTATCGTCAGTAAACCGACTTTACAGACAACCATTTTTTTTAACTAACGTTGGTTTTCGCTTGACGACTGTCTTGCCTCATGGTCTAATACCTGATGCCTGATGAATTTACGGTGGAGCGTACATACCTAGAAGAAACCGATTCGCTTTTGAATTGAAGACACTAATACTTATTGTATCCATCTGGAAAATACACACTCCCACGATCGCACAGGCAACGTTTTTCACAGACGTCCTTATTAGGAATGTGGAGTCCATCTTTTTAGTTAGACTCTTTGAATCGTCAACCATGAAACGATGCTGTTTTTTAGAGCTACGAGCTGTCAGCTAGACAAAAGGATATGTTTTAGGTTTAGGTATTCGTGAAGTCACATTTTAAAGTAAAGGCATGACCGCTAATAATGCTGTCATTCCTGAAGTACCATTTCATTTCAATTTGATTATGAGAAGAATTTCTACCAGTAGACCGTCGGACAACATCCAATGAGGTTCTAGTTAAGTTGCATCAAGGTTGTCAAGATTTAGTTCCTCGGTTTGTAACCTTCACTGCCGGCATGCCTTTGATTGCTCTTGAATAAATATTTTTATGTTCCACCTAATACTTTACTTTATAAGCCGACTTTTTTTTAACTATAATAGGTTCGCACTTGACCACCATTTCGCCTGATGTTAAGCGGCGATGCGATCTACGATGGAGCGTGCTTACCTAGAAGAAACCCATTTGTTTGTTCGGCTGGATGTATTATTTATATAAATGTCTTCGATAAATTCATTAATTGTAACTCATTTTTGTGTATTGAAACTGGTTCTACTCAAAGTTGGCCCCGTTTTACTTTCAAAACATATTCAACCTTTGAGGGGAAAATTAAGCGAATATTGCTGCGTGGGGGTTCTTTCTTTTCTTCCTCGTTGGAAGAGTTGTAAAGGCAACTGACATAACTGCAAATAGATAGAAAAAGTTGTTGACGCGGTAAATAAAGGTTCCTAAATTTACGATAAATTGGTGTTGTCTTTATTTGGTTATCAACAAAAGCTATTATGGCTGTCTAACGTTGAAATCTTTTATAAATATTAGGTGTGAAATTGTTTTATTACTTTTACTTAGTCACTCCACGCACTCCTGGGTCCGTGAATATTGTCATTTGGATTCTTATTTTGAATTAGGAGAAGAAAAGGTATGATTTTCGATGTGTTGTCAACAGAACAGCGGAAGCTATGGGGGGCAGCATGACCTTCCAAGAAGCATTAAAGAAGAGGCTCGACATCATCAGGCCCAGTGTCAGTCAAATTAAGGAATTCATAGAGACCACGCCCATCAGACTCACACCAGGAATCTCGTAAGTTTTTATCATATTATTGCTATTGAAATTATCAATATTAATACCTGATTGATGTATTTATTTCCTTCTGCGTCATTTCAATGCTTGCATATGTTTAATCAGTATACCCAACCAGTAACATAATCCAGTGTTTACATTAAATGTTTCTTTAGGTATAATAATGACTGTCATCCCTCCAGTTGTTACCGCTTCGCCGGCGCTAAAGTTATCTGTCGCAATGACCCCTAACTCCGTGGCTTAATTACATATCAAGTTTTTTTATGTAAACAACCCGCTGGACCTATTCTGTGTAATTTGTATTCGTTGCATCAATAATGCTTACTTTTAAATTGCATTGTTTGCATAATAAGCCCAATAAATGTTTCTACTGCTGGGGCTCTGGGCCTTCTCTCGCAAGGGAGTCTAGGCCATAATCCACCACGCTGGCCCAGTGCGGGTTGGTCATTTCATTGTTGTGGACCACGCCCTCCTCTGAGTATTTTGCCACGTATAAGTTTGTTATCACCGCTGACATTAGCGGTGAATGAAAACATTATGAGGAAACTGTCATCAACTATCTGTGTTCCTAGAATCATTCGAGATTATCCGCCAACCTGCACTGGGAGAACTGCACTGCACTACTGCGTGGATTGCGAGAGACCCTAAGTCCCAGTAGTAGGAACATTTAGTGCTTTGCTTATGCTTATACTAACGGCCCGACCTGGCTTCGCCCGCGTCGAAAATCGTCGCAACTTACCTAATTTGTATATTTACATTAATTATAGTCAGAATTGCACCCAATTATGTAAGACTAGTAACGCCCCGCGATTTCACCCGCGTAGTTTGCGATCTCGTTATTTTCCCGGGATAAAAATGAGCCTACGTGTTATTCCAGACTATTATCTATCTATCTATGTACCAAATTTCATCTAGATCCCTTCAGTAATTTTTGCATGAAATAGTAATATCCATACATAATCACAAACTTTTAAATTTTAATATTAGTAGCATTTATTTATAGTAGAGTGGCGCCAAGTATCTTTTTATTTTTATGGGCTTTTAGATTAAACTCGTACCTATATCTATACAGCGTCATAGCAACCCAACAAGACACATGTTTTCACTGAAAACTGTACTTTATACCTAACTACATAAAGTATAATTTGTTTTGCAGACAACTAGTAAAAGAGCTACACGACAAAGGCGTGGTGGTGTACCTAGTGTCAGGAGGCTTCAGGAGTCTAATAGAACCGGTTGCTGAGCTCATTGGCGTGCCCAAGTCAAATGTCTTCGCTAACAGGCTGAAGTTCTACTTCAATGGTGAGTCTTGTCTTCCTATTAAACGAATTTAGTGTTCGGTGTCTGAAATAATGTATACAATAGCTGTGAAATTATTTCAGTCGTCATTATAAATAGATTAACTCTTGATTGCACTTAACAACTAAACAAAGTTACAAAAACATACAAAAACTTAAACAAATATAAAAGAAACAATTAAGAAAGAATTAAGAAATAAATAATAAAGATTTGTATTTGTAGAGTTGTAATTGTAAATATTAAAGAATTTTAAGAATTGTTCGTGAATTTATATATTCTATCTAATATACGTTTATATCTATACAAAGAATTAAAATTGAAGTGTCTGTTAGTAATAATAAAATTACCGCTTTTGACTATACACATAAATATAAATGTACAGACGGTATATGTATTAGTATATTAAAACAAAACAACATTTTTTTTAAATGTTGTCTGTCTGTTTGTTCCGGCTAATCTCCGAAACGGCTGAACCGATTATGACAAGGCTTTCACTTCTAGATAGCTGATATTCTAATGTATAACTTAGGCTACACTTACTTGAAAATTAATAGGGTTCCGCGGAATAAACAAAAAAACCCTTGAAACTGTAAAAGGCGCCTAAAACCGTGGGTACAGCTAGTTTAAAATAAATTTGTGATGAATAATAACTATAACTTGAGCTTAATTTAGAATAATACATTTTTATTTGCTGCATTATTATTATAACTTGTGGTCGCCAAATGGTGGAAATTCGAGCAATATGCAACTGCGTTTGGCTTAAAACATGAAACAATGTCCTTGGAGTTTTTAATTTTTTTTAATATTTAAAGCTTGTTATTGCTATGCGTCCGCTATTAAACAAATAACAACATTTGTGAGTGCGTCATATACCGGTATAGATACGAGTATTAATATGATGCCACCAAGGCTCCAACTGTGTCATCTGGTTTCTCAAAGAATCAGGTCATCGATACGGTATCAAGTAGTGCATACGCATTGAAAATACTTATTTATACAAAATTCATAATTATTGACCTTATTTTCTTTGTGTTTGAATACATTTTTCATTACTGACTGTCGTTTCACGGTACGCTTTGTTGGTACAAAATGACTGTATGTATAAGTTTTTGTCACTCTTTGCTGAGTTGGCACAGTGAAGCATCTAGACTTTGGCCAGTTATTACTACCGAAAACGAGCAGTGATGTGAAAACAGCACTGTGTTCCGGTTTGAAGGGAAGTTTCTAATGAAATTACAGGGCATAGCGATAAATCAGCTTAATATCTGCATGTAACGAGTGTAGATTTGTGTTAGACAGTGATTTGGACTCTTCATATTGAATTAGTTGAACAGTACTGTGCTGTTATTGGTGGGAATGTTGCTTAACATCAATCTGATGACTTGCTTGTTTCTTAACTTTAAATCATTGAAAAAAAAGTCGTAAAGTATGTTGATACGAGTAAATCCTACTATATGTTAAAAATGCGATAATATGTATGTTAGTGTAGATGTTTGTTACTCTTTCAAAACGAAAACTGCTGAAGGAATTTAGATAAAATTTGACACACAGATACTACTAGCTTGGAAGGAATGACTCATAGGCTACTTTTTATCCCGGGAAAACAATAGGATCACGAACTACGCGAGTGAAACCGCGGGGTGGTAATAGTACAACAATAAGTTTATTGCGTCCTTTCGATTAAAATGCATTCAAGTTTCAAGAACGAACGCAATCACACAAGTTCACCTCGCCGAGGAAAATGCAAGTAATACCTATAGGACTATTTTTTAATCAGTGTACCTTGGAACTTCTATCGGAATTTCTGAGCTGAACAATCGACGATTCATAAACCATTTAGTTCCACAATCTTATCAACTGAGCAGTAAAGTTGGTGTAACGGATTATGAAATCGCAACCTCGTGGTTAAGGCTATTGATGTCGATAACTTGATAAAGATAGATGCATTCGTACTGATATGTTGATATTCGAGTATGTGCATATCTTCATTCATGTACAAGTAGATGTTGTATTTATTGAAGTGAAACCTTCTTTGACGCACCACAAACTGATTTTCCGCGGGCTGTCAATTAAGCTGAAGCGTCACGTTCGTAAATGAAAGAAATCTTCGGGGAAACTCGGATGATCTAGATAGCAATGGCCACGCCCTCCGGTTTTACACGTGTAGTTCTGCCGTGCCGTTAGTAGTTCCGCTGTAAAATTCTGAGTTATTAGTTTTCACTCTATCGGCAGTCCCTGAAGCTGACAACTACGTCTGCTCTCCGTATGCAACGGAACTGAAAACAGATGTAGTTGTCTGTTTTCATTGGCGTTGTCAAATTTTCCGATGACATTACAATTCAAAGCATGGCAGAAAACAGGAGAGCTAAAGTACAAGTTCGCGCTGAGACCGCGACCCGAGACCGCAACAGGAGATAGCGACCGGAGACCGCGAAACGCACTTGGCATTATAGAACTATCTCGGTCTGTCTGTCTAGAACTGTCTCGGCGCGAACTGGTGTCCATACAAAGCTATAATGTCAATTGCCTGTCGCGGTCTCAGCGCAAACCGGCTACCTTTAGGCGGTTGACCTGCATGACATTATCATTTGATGGCTATGTTTGTGTGTGGCCCAGCAGTGGACTAGGGTAGGCTGCTGATATTGATGATGACATTATCAGTGACATCAGTTAATTATGGTGGAATCTTTTAGAACCATGTGCAGAAATGAGGCAATTATGGTGGCTTCTGATCTTATCGACGTTCTACAACGTATCAGTAGCCGCCATAATAGTCTCCTTTCTGTACGAGACTCTAAAAGATTCTGACCTCTCTGTACGCACACGTCTCTGTTAAGTGCACACGTTTTTAAAAATTGTGCAATTTGCACACGACTCCACGAAATGTATCCTTAATCTATTCGCTTCATTAGACAGTTATATCAGTTGTTTTATTGTACATCGTATTAACTCCACGTGTCTCGATAGTTCTGTAATCTGAAGCAAAGTCGTATCGTAGAAATCTTATATAAATTGAATAATCGGTACCGCGAGATAGGAACATAACTCACCGCTAATGATGGAATTAAGTCCCTTGACATATTTTACATTTATTTTTTAGATCTTCATAATTATTATTTTTTATAGCAAAGAGTAAGACGAGCAAGACATGTGCCTGATGGTAAGCACACGCATTCCCATAATAGCACAGTGTAACGCAGCTAATGGAACATGAAGAGTCCTAATCGTTACAGCACTGCTCACCCACTTCTAAATTTGAATCACTTAAAAAAATACTAAACTGCTATACAAACTTTTATCCCCATTTTCAGCCCCTTATAAACCCCTTTTAACATAAACAGGAACCTTAGCCTTCAGGACTTAGGTTACTTCTAATTCTGTACCAAATTTCATTAAAATCGGTTCTTTAATTTAAGCGTATCAGACAGATAGACACACATTAGATGAACATTATTTTAATATTAGATGAAAATGCTGACGATGGTTCTAAATTAAGACACAAGCAATTCGTAGTTAATATAGATAATAATATATCGGTCGGAAAAGGGGTATGTCTCGTGACAAATAGTAACGTCACCGTATCATGTTGGACGTAAGTGTCCACGGTTGACCCTCGACGCGTTATCAGCCCACCGCCGACCCCCTATCGAGTGAAACTAATAATAACATTATTATTATAATAATAAATATGTCATTATTGATTGGACACATGGCCTGACGTAAAAACGCGCACTGATTGCTGTCAGCTGCTGTTGCTTTCGAACTTAGACCGTATCTGTTCATATATACTAATATTATAAAGAGTTTGTTTGTTAGAACGCTAGGATCTCGGGAACTACTGGTCCGAATTGAAAGATTATTTTTCTGTTGGAGAGTCCATTTATCGAGGAAGGCTATAAGCTATATAACATTGCGCTACTGTCAATAGGATTAGAGCATGAATGAAAAATGTAACAAAAACGGGAAAATATATTCCTTTTTGAGAGCTTTCGTTGCGCGCGCTGACGTGCGCCGAAGTCCGTGACAGCACGTGTCTATATTTTAAGGTTGCGTCATAGTTGGCGTAGCAACGCGCGCAGGGTTTTGCTAGTTATAAACTAATAATGGAACGAACTTCTACTAAGTTTGATTGCTAAAATTAATTGCATTTAAAGAAAAAAATCTTTTCTATACGATAATATTATACAGCTATATGATATACTAATGATTTCCAATAAAATAATCGAATATAAATTGAGCTATTAGCTAGAGGCATGCTATCTCTAATGTAATAAAAATAAATTGCACAAAAACCCCAAACTTTCGTTCAAAATCAGTTGAGTTGGTGAATTTTTCACTGGGTACAAACACCATGACACTGGAATTTTATATATCAGTAATGTTTTGTAAAATCTAAAGCCAAAATAAAAAGAAATAGCTGATATGAAAATAATGAGTAAGTATTTTTATTGATATCGTATGATTCACGCGACTGACAACAAACAGCGTCCTATCTGGCACGCTGTTGTTGCGTGCGATCTGATCGTAGAAGGCGTGGCCGTCCGTCTGTGAAATGGGACACGACTGTTTGTCTTCAATGTCTACATATTGCGTATTTATTTGAAAATACATAATATTAAATGTCCGTGGGAAAATTACATTAGTTGTTATACCTACCTAATTATTAAAAAAAATGGCAGTCATAGCAACTGCCGATAGAAGTGAAAACTAATAACTCAGAATTTGATAGCTTACTTTGGAAACTCCACGGGTGTAACCGGAGGGCGTGGCCTAGCCATCATGGCATGGCCATCTAGAATTGCGTCAGCATTTCCCATTTGCTCACGCATTTCTAGATGGCCAATGGCCATGGTCCCGAGTTTACCCGAAGATTTCTTATCATACCCGAGCGTGACGCTAGAATTCAATTCACACCCTTCGAAAAAGCTGTCTAGGCGCGCCAAAAGAAGTTTTCACTTCAATAATAGTTATACATACTAGCAGCGCCCTGCGGGTTTACCTTGTGGTTCCCATTCCCGTTAATTTTCGCCGATGAAAATTAACCAATATGAGAAACTATTCAAAATTTCAACCCGATTCGTCCAGCCGTTCAGACCTGATGGAGCAACAAACATCCAACTATTCTCATTTAAAATATTAATGGGAAATATTGATGTATTATAATTTTTAAAACTTTTTTTTTAAATTTTTTGCTAGAAAAAACGTGTTTTTTCTTGCAAAAAAACAAATCTTTTATTTAGTAAAAAACTTAACGTAATAAAACTTAAACTTATAAATCTATCTATCTAATCTATTGAAAGCTGTGCGATAGGTATACTATTTAAAAAGTGTTTGTAATCTATTGTCGTAAATTAATTTTTCTATTTATTAGTCCAATTCCAAAATCCAAAATTCAAAATTCAAGCGGATTCTCGGTCAATGTTCCGCATTCGCTACTGAAAGAGAAACAAATACCATACATCATACATACACAAATAAAAACTTGACGCTGGATGCAAGAAGTAGTCTGTAGTTGTAGAACTCTTTCCCACACCTTTCCCAGTTATTCTACCGTCTAGAAGTAATGTCAAATAAATACATTTTCCAGAAATAATTTTACAGACCAAAAATACAGACCAAAGAAATAATTTTCTATTTTCTAAATATTATAAAGCTGAAGAGTTTGTTTGTTTGTTTGAACGCAAGGATCTCTGGAACTACTGATCCGAATTGAACGATTCTTTCTTTGTAGGATAGTCCATTTATCGAGGAAGGCTATAGGCTATTTAACATTACGCTACTATCAACAGGAGCAGAGCAGGAATGAAAAATGTAACAAAAACGGGGAAAAATATTGCTTTTTGAGAGCTTTCGTTGCGTGACGAATATGTCATATTTCAAAAGGTTGCGTCATTAGAACCTAAAGTAACCGAATTTGTTCAAAATTTGAATTGGTACGATCGATTTTCGATAGATGGCGTAGCAACGCGCGCGCGTTCAGCTAGTAATTTTCTAACAGCGGTTAACGATCGCAGCGCAGTGCTGGCCAATGATTTTAATTTTGTTGTGTGATGTTATTTTCAAGCGTGTTGCTTACGATCAGATATATGTATGTCTTTCTCGTCTCGTCGCTGTGTTATAAAACAATCTTTTAAATAGATAAAATACTGGTCTTGTATAATATAAAGTTTCTATTGTAGAGCAATATGTAGGAACATTTTTCTCAAAATATTCTAAGTTTTCCATAGATCTATGCAATGTTTTTAAAAGCATTTATTTAACTTGCAATGTATGTATGTTATAGATAAATATGATGACTTGTTTTTTGTTTTGCCCATGTATGTATGTTATTGTTTTATCTTCAAACTAAGATACCCAACAAACACGTCTTCATTCGCTCATAACAGAATCGTTGTCGTCTATTGTTAATGACCATGTTATTGGCTGATAAATATGTCCTTCAAGAAACGTTTTATAACCGACCGTATTGTCTTAGAATAGAGTTGAAAATGCTGTACGCGATTTGTTATTTGTTCTAGAGATTTTGATAAGATACGCAGTTAGAAATAGTTCACTAAACAATGTCAATTGAGTTTGTTTAAATTGTTTACCGATTTATCTATATTGAGTTGTTACTACGCTCAATTTTACGATTTATCTATATTGAGCTGTTACCAAGTCCAGTTATTTTAACGATTTATCAATGTTCGGTTGTGACTACTCTTTATTAAATGTATTTAGCTGACAGATAAGCATGCAGCTCTTTATTGCACTGCTGCCCCCTTTATGTTTGCCCTACAGGGACTCGGAGCCTTCTCTCGCAAGAAGAGAGTAGTAATATCTATTTGTTTCTCGAGTGCTTGCCGCATCGATCGGGTCGAGGAAGTTCCGATTAGCGGGTTAGGAGTGTCCATTAAATTTAACAGTATACGGTGTACTAACAGCGCTCCTAGGTTTTACCCGCGTAATTACTTTTCCGGCTGTTTTCATGCTAGGAAAAGTAGCCCATTTCAGACCATAATCTATTTTTAAAATTCTAACCCGCCCGCTTCTAAACTTTCTGCCGCCTAACTACGAGTAAATCCACTTTGGCTTTGCTATTGCGGTTTCTATAAATTCAAGCGAAAAGAAAAGAGAAAGCAGTTTCAAAGCTAAGCCAGTTTTAGTTATCCGTTCAGATAGCCGATACGTTCAGGCGTTTGAGGCGATTGAGCAGCAATAATTCAAGACTTTCGCATTTACGATCGTGTCTGGATGGTCTCGGGGATCATTCCGAGACTTCGCCCTGTAAGCAGGACAGTCTCGGGCTCACGTGCCATACACTCCCCTCGGCGACCCCCGAACCTTGAGATTTGGGTTGTTTGCGTCGCGACACCCGACGAAAATCGCCAAGTGTCGCCATGCGAAGCGATCTCACCGATCCATCGCGGATCCCACCAAAATGCGCCGATTTTTATTTTTTATTTTTTTAAATAAAATGAGGGATGAGACGAGCATGACATGTGGCTGATGGTAAGCAACATGCCTGCCACATGACAGCACAGTGACACGCAGCTAATGGAACATGAAGAGTCCAAATCATTACATAGCACTGTACTGCGCTGGTCACCCAGAGATCTAAGATGTTTTATCTCTAAGCCCTGTAATTTCTCTGGAAACATTGCCCTTCAAACCGGAACACAGTAATGTTTGCACATTACTGCTTGGCGGTAGAATAATCGGCAAAAATATGATACTTCCTCAGGCGGACTCTGCTAAGAGTACTACTTGATATGATTATCTATTCTATGTTGTTACTTAAGATGTGATGTTTGTTTCAGGCGAGTACGCGGGCTTCGATGAGAACGAGCCGACGTCCCGGTCGGGCGGCAAGGGGCTGGTGGTGCGTCGGCTGAAGGAGGTGCACGGGTACCAGCGGCTGGTCATCGTCGGCGACGGCGCGACCGACGCCGAGGCTAGCCCGCCCGCCGACGCCTTCATCGGTACGTCTCATACTTATGTAGCTCTAGTAGGTAGATTTTTGAAGTGAAAACTTCTTTAGGCGCGCCTAGATTTTTCGTGCGGTGTAAATTGAATTCTAGCATCACGCTCAGGTATGATAAGAAATCTTCGGGTAAACTCGGGACCTTGGCGATTGGGCATCTAGAAATGCGTCAGCCAATGGGAAATGCTGAAAGGGCGTGGCCTCGCCATCATGCTATGGCCATCTAGAAATGCGTGAGCCAATGGGAAATGCTGACGCATTTCTAAATGGCCATGTCATGATGGCGAAGCCACGCCCTCCGGTTACACCCTTGTAGTTTCCAAGGTAAGCTATCAAATTCTGAGTTATATAAGTTTTCACTTCTATCAGCAGTTCCTATGACTGCCAATTGTTTTATAGTTTAGTGTCAAGAGGAAAGACATACATACATAAGTATTGTATTGCTGCGTGCCATTTAATGTATTTTTAGCCGACTTCAAAAAAGGAGAAGATTCGGTTGTATGTTTTTTGAAGTGAAAACTTTTTTGGCGAACCACAAACAGATTTTTCGTGGGCTGTGAATTGAATTCTAGCCTCACGCTCGGGAATGATAAGAAATCTTCGGATAAACTCGGGACCATGGCCACGTCCTCCGGTTTCACCCGCATAGTTTCCAAAGTAAGACTGTAGTCATTCTAAGACTTCTATAGGCAGTTCCAATGACTGCCAATTTTTTTTTGTATGTAATTATGTTACGCGATTGCTCCGCTAATTGTGAATCGATTTTGACAATTTTTTTTTTGTTCGGTAGACAATAAATACTTCAGAGGTGGTCCCATATATAAGTTTTATTGTTATTGGTGTGGCGGATCTTGAAATATCAACACAAAACTAAAATTTGCTTTCATTACGTTGGCCAGCGACTTTGTAGTCATAGTTTCTTATGAATTTTGGTCGAGTCTCAGTAACTGAATATAATTTTAAATTGAAGTTGGCTTTTTTAAAATGGAAAATTAAATTACGCTTGTATAATTCAACCATAATTTAAACATATATAGTATTCTACATGTGTACTCATTCTCTATATGTGTAATCTATAATTGAACGAAATTTCATACTCTTTCGTCTGCGGAATTTTCGTAATAAGTGGTACAAATACAAAGTTAATAACTAATGATTTCCTCATGTTTTTGCAGGTTTCGGCGGTAATGTAGTCCGCGAAGAAGTAAGGAAGAAGGCAGCCTGGTACATCACCGACTTCCAAGAACTTATCCAGCATTTGACGAGTCAAACCAAATGAACGAACGCTCCGGCCATAGGTGAATTGTTTGAGCGGAGAACAAATTGTGCCTTAGTACGTCGACGTAAGATTGAAATTGTAACGGTGATGTTAGAGAGCGTATTGTGTTATGGGTTAGTAAAATTATTCCTCTACGATATTGTTTATAAATGTGTTATAGTATTATTTTAGTTGAAACGTGTATACTATTCCCGTAAGCCAAAAGCTGGTAAAGAGCGCTGTGACTAAAATAGGTTTATAAAACGTTTATAAACCGTGAAGTTAAAGTTTAACTATAGGATAGAACGCAAATGCCTGTGCTTGGTCGAAAGTCGCGCATGTACTCATTATTATGCACAATTTTGAATGTGGGATTAAATCGGAACTCGCGAACAAAAAACGAGTGTTTTCAACATTTGAATAGCTAATTTTTACTCGATTTCTGGGTTAATCTCATATACTCTTTCGGCTTAGTAGAGGTGTACTGTGTTACCCTGCCAAATGTAGAACTAATACAGTGCCTCATAGTAAGTTTTAATTTATATTACTGCCATTTGACTATAAGATAATATATATATAGAAAAACTATGTGCCTCAACCCTGGCAGTTTAAACCTAGATACCTAGAAAATAAGGTGTATTATCATTTGAGCATTTAAATTCTATGGTTTGAGGGTATTTTGACTTTGTGATGGTACTATGAGTACAAAAAAACGTTGTGAATGAATTATAAGTGATAAGTATTTCGGGACTTAGTCCTTGTTGTTGGTTTTTGGACATTTTGCAGTTTTTATTCGAACATTTTGTAAATACATACCTATATCTTTAGTATAGTTAAAATTAATTATTAAATCAATGTTTTGTAATCGTAAAACAATTATTTTATGTTTTTCTAGAATAGTTATTTATTCTTTCATAAATTTATATTCGTTCGTTGTTAAAGAGTTTAGTTTTAATTTCATTTTTATGATGTCAAAACGGCTGTGTACTTCTTATGATTAAGTAATAAAAATAATTTTAAGGTTAACTTTTTGTGTTATTTTGTCAATTCCACTCCTATAAAGAAGGCTTTTAGGAATTGCACATCATTTTCTTACTGCTGGACTTAGAGGCCTTCTCTCAAGATAATGTTTTTTTTAACTTAAATAGATTTACACTTGACCGCCATCTCGCCGCGACGATGCGGCCTACGATGAAGCGTGCTCACCTAGAAGAAACCGATTCACTCTCGACTTGAAGACACCAAGATTATAACTATCGGGGAAAATCCACTCTGGTAGCTCATTCCACAGCCTAGACGGTCTTATCACAAATGTAGAGTCAATCGTTATTTTATAGTAGGTACTAGATGGGCTTTTAGTGCTAAATTACAACCATCAACTATGCGCTTATTTAAGACCATGAAACAATGGCATCAGTACTACTGTTCCAACAATAGTAACAAAACGTTGATATTGGCCAAACAATAGTTATTATTGTTAGGGTTCCGTAGAACGTAAAAACGGAACCCTTATAGATTCGTCATGTCTGTCTGTCTGTCCGTCCGTATGTCACAGCCACTTTTTGCCGAAACTATGAAAACTACAACGTTGAAACTTGGTAAGTAGATGTATTCTGTGAACCGCATAAAGATTTGAACAAAAAAAAAAATTAGGGTTGCCCCCCATACTGAGAACTGAAACTCAATTTTTTTTTTCATCAAACCTACACGTGTCGGGTGTCTATCGATAGATCTTCAAAAATGATGTTGAGGTTTCAAATATCATTTTAGTCTACACTAAATAATTTGCGCGAGAGACACTTCTAAAGTGGTAAAATGTGTGCCCCCCCCCTCTAACTTCTAAAGTAAGAGAATGAAAAATCTAAAAAATATATATGATGTACATTACCATGTAAACTACCAACGAAAATTGGTTTGAACTCGATTTGATGAGTAGTTTTTTTAGTACGTCATAAATACACTATTATTGAAACTTCGATCAAAGTTACAACGAACTACAAGAACTATGTGTACGATGTATATTATGTTACTTGCTGCAACGGAACCCTTCATGGGCGAGTCCAACTCGCACTTGGCCACTTTATTTTTACAATAATATGTTACAGTCCGCGAGGTATAAGCTGAGCTTTGCATTAGTGAGAGTGATCACCAAAAGTACAGTCAGACGCAGGACACTGTGACCATGTTCTCTTAATAAGGTGTCAATTTTATATTCAATAAATCGTTGTTTATTATGCAGTATCAATTGTATATTGGTATAAACGATAGGCCTGCCCTGAATACGGTATTCGGAAATGTTAAGTAAATAAGTTATACGTAGGTGACGGATCTCATGCTTTTCTATTAAAAATTTTCTGTTATTCTCTGTCCTTGACCATTTGAATCCTAAAAGAGATACTTCTTTTCGCAATGACCATATTGATCCTGGATAGTTAATGTCAGCTTGTTGTTTAAGAGTTTGTTGTCTGACTGTACTTTTGGTAATAGATGCGTATGCATGTGATCACTCACACTAATGCAAAGCTCAGCTTATACCTCGCGGACTGTACTATTGTTTCATGGGTAGGTATGTGTTAAATTCAAGTAACGCGTAAAAGTAAATAGAACAAAAATAACTTGCTTCGTAATTTACTTGATACCCGGCCATCACCATGTCACCAGTCACCATGTCCATCCATAGTGTCTAGGCCGACATGCCCCACGATATCCTTCCATGGCGGCCATGCCACAGATAAGAAAATAGTGCTATGTATAAATACAATATTTCCCCCACATAAGAAAGGGTAAAGTTGTAGCTTGTAGCACCGCCGGCGAGCAAACGAGTTACTATCGACTATTGTCTCGCTCAAGAAACGTACAATAGATACAAATTCCGTGTAAATAAAAGAGATGCATATACAAATAGTTCGTCACTGACTGTTCACACTGCCGGCGAACACTCGCTTCACTAGTTTGTCGCCGAGCGACAAGAGCTATGAAAGATAACACTCGCTCAGCGATACTCGCTACTCGCTACTCGTTCATCGTTGCCGGTGAGACAACTGCCTCAGATAACTGATATAATAGTTGTGTAGTTGTACCTACATACAAACTTAATATCGGTACACAGAAGATATCCAGGCACAGAACTCTTCGGATACACTTCCGAGAGTGTCCAATTGATTTGCATGATATACCACCACCTAGCCCTATTTTCTGCTCGTAGCTCGAAGAATCGACATCGTTTCATGGTTGATCTCCCAAAGACACGAACGAAGATTTGACTCTACTTTTGTGATAAGACCGTCTAGGCTCTAGGCTATGGAATGCGTTACTTGAGTGGGGGTTTCCCGAATTATACAATCTTGGTATCATCAAATCAAGAGTGAATCGGTTTCTTCTAGATAAGCATGTTCCACGATAGACCGTATCGTCACTTAACATTAGGCGAGACGGCGCGGCGATCAAGTGTATACCTATAAAAGTAAAAAAAAAGAGATATTTGTATTCATAACACAAATATTTGCTCTGTGGTAAATTGAACCCATATCCTACGGAAATTTGTAAATTTAAAATATAATAAATAATAACTAGTTTTTAATTCGGGATCAAAGTCTTAATTTTGTAGTTCTCAGAAAACACGCGCAACGCTTTATTCTAACTTTGCTATAATTTAAATTGTAGGAGCTATTGAACCAAGTTGATGATAAAGATGTTGCTCTACAGTTTTACAGATGATTAAGTAGTTATTTTTTGTCTTTGGAAGTGGAATAAATAGAACAGGAAGCGATAAATAAATAAGGTCATTCCGCAAAAACACTGGCAGATGTATGGAAAACATAGAGTAGCCCCTTACAACATAATATTTCGAGGTAGGTAGGTAATATCAGTTTTAGGGTTCCGTAAAACGTAAAAACGGAACTCGTATAGATTCGTCATGTCTGTCTGTCTGTCCGTATGTCACTTTTTTCCAAAACTAAAAGCACTATACTGTTGAAACTTGGTAAGTATTCTGTGAACCGCATTAAGATTTTTTACAAAAAAAAAACAAGCACAATTGGGAGTGTGCCCCATACTTAGAACTGAAACTCAAAAAATATTTTTTCATGAGACCCATACGTGTGGGGTCTTCAAAAATGATGTTGAGGTTTCTAAGATCATTTTTTTCTATACTTACTGAATTATTTGCGCGAGAGACCCTTCCAAAGTGGTAAAATGTGTGTCCCCCTGTAACTTCTGTAATAAGAGAATGCAAAACTAAAAAAATATATGATGTACATTACCATACAAACTTCCACCGAAAATTGGTTTGAACGCAATCTAGTAAGTAGTTTTTTAGTAAGTCATAAACACACTCATTATTAAAACATCGATCAAAGTTACAACTAACTACAAGAACTTATGCATTATGTTACTTGTTGCTTCGGAACCCTTCATAGGCGAGTCCGATTCGCACCTGGCCGCTTTTATTTTGACTAATTAAGTCGAAGGATTTAAAGAGGAAGTCAAAAGGGGCCTTGTTTGAGGGATTGGTGCTTGTATTGGCGAAAACTGCTGATAGAACTTGATCCCTCAGGGTCTATCAGCAGATCTCGCCTATTCGGTCGTCTACCTCGCCAACGAAATCGTAAACGAGCTGTCGTTGGTACCAGGACGTCTACTCTCTTTCTACGAATACGTAATTTCGCAATAAACTCGCGACTTTCCAACTCCGATTCTACTTCGATTCGTCTTTTTGTCCGTTTAAATGTTCTAAGCCTATTCTAATCAGAGTAGGCTTAGAACATTATTTAACCTTTTGACCGCTAGAGTCACCTATACAGCTATACTTGACAAGCGCGAGTGAGCACTGTGCGCCAACGACGTCTCAACATCATCAACAGCCCACTAAACGTTCCCACTGCTGGGACTCGGGACCTTCTCTCGCAAGGAGAGAGTTAAGGTCATAATCCACCACGCTGGCCCAGTGGGGGTTGGCGGATGACACATGACTTCGAAAGATTCTAGGTACATGTCGGTTTCCTCACGATGTTTTCCTTCACCGTTTTAAGTTAGCGGCATTACGCACATGACTTCGAAAAGACAGTGGTGCGTGTGGGGTTTGACGTTTATATTAGTTGACAAAAAAACGGACTATACCAAAACATTGTGTGTTAGACATGAAATGGTGACAGCACAATTTATATTTTTTTAATTTTGGCTTATTTCGTACGCTTGGCGTCCAGGGCACAGAAATGCAATTTAGTCCTGGCGTTCAAAAGGTTAAAGGTCAAACAATGTTCTATCGGACGAAACGAAATAGAACCGAAGTATGAAAGTCGCGAGTTTTTTCTCGAAATTTCGTTTTCGTAGAAAGAGAGTAGACGTCCAGGTGCCTACACCGAAATTATCATATTTTCTATATTATTGGGTAAGTAGAGCCGTTCTTTTAGGAATGCATAAGGTATTTGCAAGTATCGTCAGACCAACATTTGGTTTACAATAGTAGTCATCTGAGCCAAGTACATCGGTCAAGTAATAAGTTATTGACTTTTAATGTTGATGTTAGTCTGCGGGTATTGCGGCTATTCCTAGACGCAGTTGTGAGAACGTATCTATCACTTCATAGCAACCAAACATTTTAGCCAAGATGCTCGACTGTGAGAGGAGCGAGATGGGCACATCCAACGAGGTGGATGGATACGGGGCGGGGCTGGAGAATCTTGCCTCGCATCCCGTCTCCGTTGAAGGAGCGTCTGGACCGTTGGACGTTTAATGCCGTCCGGTAACCCACTTAGAGATAGGTGAAGTAGCTAGTTTTCAATGCGTCTCTGAAGCCAAAAGCCAAGCCACGGCTAGAGAAACCGGCTGTGGGGTTTTAGTCGGTAGGGGGACAACTCTATAGCCCGACATACCCTGCGGTGTCCCTGCACGGAGAAAGCGTAGGTACCTACATGCTTTTCAACCATAAAACAAAACGGCAGACGGCGAAAGAAGCAACATTAATAAAATATGATAGAGAAGGCTCTGGGTAATAATGATGACTTTTAAAGTAATTGTAATTATTTACAATTATTTAATTTATCTAAGATTTATTCAATTTGAAGTGTATAATTTCGTCCGAGTTAAAATGTATTTTTGAAAAATGACGGTAAAATTTATATTGAATTTCCTGACGTATGTTTGTATGTTCGGATTACGTAGGCTTCAATACTTACATCGCATCGTAGCAAAGTTGTCCTATTTCTGTTCTAGACATATTTTATTCACACTCATCGTCCTATACCTACTTTCTGAATTCAAGAATTTATTGATGTAGGTCGATAGATCCAGAAATAACAGCCGGGAAAAAAAAAAACGACCTGTCACTGGTTGCGTGTATTTTTACGTGAATCCGGATTATTGACCGTGATTCTGTCGCGTCGCAGCAAATCATTTTTTGTGGGTCTTACGTACGTATCTTATCTTATACCTTTAAACGAGCAATTCTTGTATATATAGAATCGGAATCTCGGAAACGGCTGGAACGATTGTCATGAAATTATGTATGCAAGGGGTTTCGGGGATGATAAATCGATCTAGCTAGGTTTTATTTTTTTAAAACGACATTTTATGCGCATTTTTAGACAACGAAAAACTGTCACATTAGGCATTAGAAATTAGAATGCAAAGGTAAATTTCGCCGCGTGGCGCGACAGTACAATAGCTCAGATGGAAAGTCGGGCGGTCACGAATTAGTAGATGAGGGATCCAATCCGGACGGTTTTTTTTTTTCAAGTTCCTTTTTTTGCTTAAGAAAATTGAGTCTTTTATCTGTAGGTATCTAAGTATATTTAGTATTTAGACCGAGCACCCAGGTACCTATAGTAGATCCAACCGTTTATTTTCTTTTTGACAGCACCAATAGAACGTAACTGCGCCATGTTACGCAAAAGTTCACTTTTAAATGCGAGGTTTTAAAAATATGACAACTGCTTAAATTTGCTCCTTGATCCCGTATAATAATCATCTTTGACAAATTGAGTCCATAGGTGCAGTAGTTTTTTTATAAATTACATAAAATAACAAACGTTTTTAAAAATTTACGTTCTATGGCTATCAACATCACGTTACCCAAATTTTGGGTAGGCATATGAAGCAAGCTGAAAACTTGTCATATAGCTCTCCTACTACACCCCAACACGGAGCTACATATCCTTTGGGCCCGCTATGCACTAGCCAGGTCTGCACCTCCGTGTTGGGGTATAAAAGGAGAGCTACGTGACAAGTCTTCAGCTTGCTACAAATACCAAAAAAAAATGGTTGTCTGTAAAGTCGGGTTACTGACGTTAGTTGAACGTGACAACTTCAAGTACGCCTTAGAGCGAGGTAACGCCGGCGGCGAGGTAACGGCGGTAACGTTACATGACGTCATGTTTTGCGGGCGTGCAGCCGGCTTCATCGAATTATAAGACGTTGTCACGTCAAAAAGCTTTTAGATGCCGGGGATCGAACCCGGGGCATTTCACATGCAAAGCGAACGCTCTACCACTGAGAGCTACATCCCCGCTTGAACTACTGGTCGAAATAATTAATACAAACATGCGGCGAGGTAACGACCGACGGTAACGACCGACGTTAACGCTACATGACGTCATGTTTTGTGGGCGTGCAGCCGGCTTCATCGAATTATAAGATGTTATCACGTCAAAAGTAGAATGATAGAAGGGTAGGTATAAAATAATAAGATTCAGCAAGTGACGGCATAGCACTTGTAAGTTGTAAGCTGTCCAAGTTGTGAGTGCAGGGGAAGAAGGTGAATTGCAACTCTTGATCATTTTTCCTACTCGCATGATTTTTGTACGGCATTACTGAATAATGGATTAGAAGAGGTATTGAAACGGTATAGAATCAATGCCGTATATATGCCGTATACAAATGACCAAATTTACCCTAAAAATCGTCGGCAAATCCTGATTTTTTCTGACATAAATAACGATAAAAAAAAACAATTTTCATAGTTAATCATCATCATCATCATCAGCCCGTGTTCGTCCACTGCTGGACATAGGCCTCTCCCATAATACGCCACTCAGCCCGATCCTCTGTCTTACGTTTCCAACTGCCACCAGCCATCTTTCGTATATCGTCACTCCATCGGGTCTCAGGGCGTCCTACACTACGTTTGCCGATTCGCGGTCTCCACTCCAAAACCCGTCTACCCCAACGGTTATCGGGTCTGCGACAGATGTGACTGGCCCATTGCCACTTCAGTTTGCTAATACGCTGAGCTATATCGGTGACTTTTGTTCTCTGACGAATCACTTCATTACGAATGCAATCCCTCAGAGAAACTCCAAGCATAGCCCGTTCCATAGCTCGCTGAGCGACTTTGAGCTTTCGGACCATTTTGACTGTCAGTGTCCACGTTTCAGCACCGTAGGTCATAACGGGTAGGACGCACTGGTTGTACACTTTTGTTTTGAGACTTTGTGGGATGGGTGACGAGAAGACCCGACCAAGTTTGCCATACGCTGCTCAGCCCAACTGGATTCTTCTCATGGCCTCACTCTCAAAGCTACATCTACCTAGTTCGAGCGTCTGCCCTAAGTAGACATATTTCCGAACATTTTCGAGAGTGTGTTCCACTTACGGCAATCGGCCCCGGAGCAACGAACTCGTTGCACATGACTTTGATTTTATCCGAATTCATCCGAAGGCCGATGCGTTGAGAAGCGTTAGCCAGGCTGTCCAGCATCCACTGCATATCCTCCAGCGACTATGCCATAATTACGATGTCGTCGGCAAATCGTAGGTGAGAGATGTATTCGCTATTGATGATTGATGACGGCCTGTTCAGGAGGCTGAAACTCGTCGAGTCTTTGGGCGACACGATTCGTGATAACTCTCGAAAACAACTTATAGACATGGCTCAGAAGCGATATTGGTCGATAATTCTTTAAAAGGGTGTTATCTCCCTTTTTAAAGAATAAGATGACTACACTTCTGTGCCATGCCTGTGGAGTTCTCCCGGTGAAGAGGACGGTATCAAAGAGTTCCTGAAGCTCTTTTATAAGTGGTGCACCACCAGCCTTTAAGAGCTCTGTTGTAATTCCGTCCTCGCCCGCGGCATTTCCATTTTTAAGTTGCCCAAGACCCATCACGATTTCGTCCATACTTATTTCTGGCAGTTCTTCAGTGTAGTGGCAAGTTAATGTGGCTCTTTTGTCCTCGTTCTGTGGGAGATGTGGAGCATGCGATGTGTAAAAGTCTTCTACTTCCGAGAGAATATCCGCCTTGGATGAAACGACTCTCATGGTTAATACCCTCTTTTAATCCTTTATTACGACAAGGAGAAATGATCGAGAGTTGCAACTTCCTCTCTTCACTTGCACTCGGTGGACAGCTTTCATGTGATAAGTGTATAGTGCTGAATCTTATTACTTTATATCTACCCTTTTATCATCCTACATAGGTCTCCTGGTGGTTCATTTATTATGACCCATAATTTTTGTTCACGGGCCTGTAGTCTAATAAGAGGACACATTAGATTGAATAAAAAAGTGATACGGTGGTACCCCAGAGAAGGCAAAAGGAAGAGAGGTAGACCGCAGAAAAGATGGGATGACGACTTCAGACAAGTAGCAGGAGTCATGTGGAACGTGGAATAGAGTAGCTCAAGAAAGAACGGAATGGAAAAGGTTGGAGGAGGCCTTTGCCTACTGGCCAACAGATCTAGCAATGATGACCAAGGAACAGGTTTTAATGTAAATAGTTTATTTAGCTTAAGAGCACAGCGTTAGTTTTTTTAAAGTCTAAATTCATTGTAATTAGTTAAGAGATATGAATAAAAGGCTACATTATTGTTACAATAACTGGGAAAGCTGCGGGACTTCCTAGGACGTCTACTCTCTTTCTACGAAAACGTAATTTCGCAATAAACTCGCGACTTTCCAACTCAGATTCTACTTCGATCCGTCGTTTCGTCCGTTTAAATGTTCTAAGCCTACTCTAATTAGAGTAGGATTAGAACATTTAAACGTCACACAATGTTCTATCGGACGAAACGAAGTAGAACGAGAGCAGGAAAGTCGCGAGTTTTTTTGTATACGCTACAAAGAGTCCTATCACTGTAACTTAACGTTTTGCTCCTGCGCGGTTTTCCCGCGCGATTCTCGTTCTCGTTGTGTTCCCGTGATAAAAAAGTGTGCTTTTTTTTAATATAATCTATATACCAAATTTCAAACTGGTCCGTTCATACGTTTCTACGACACTGAGCAACAAACATCGAAACTTTCACAACCAACAAACCACAACAGTTATAATGAGGCCTTTTTTGTAAATAAATTTTCGGGGGCACGGTAAGTCTCGAAAGTTGTAAGTCTACAATATATTGGAGAACTCAGGGTGCCACCGGTGCCCTTCAGGGGGCACTGCGTGCCCTCGTATGCCTCCACGAAAAAGCCATGGTAATAATATTGTAGTCGCTTTTTCCAGCCTAAAATCAATCTTTACTTCCAAGTTTCTGCAAGATCCGTTAGCACTTCTGATCGGATCAGTCACAAACGATTAAAAATCGAAACTTTCACATATTTCGAATTAAAGAATTGCTTTTTCATTTTCTATTTCATTTCAAGTTAGAATTTTCCCTTTTCATGTCAATTTATGTGTGTAAATTATGTAAATGTATTTTACTACCTATCTAAGACCTATCTTGTTCTCATAGTACGAGTACGTACTAGCGTTGCTCAGTTCTTTGTGAGATACCTAGTGATGTGTGGAAAACGTCGAATTTTTTTTCATTATTTCGTCAGCGCATAGACGTCGTAATGTTTAATATTTCCTCCTCTATTGAACATTTCCTTATATCCGTCTTAAATTTAGCTTATTATTCGTCTCCGATTTCACAGTTTAGTTCACTACTTAACTCCAAAGATCACAAGACATCGAGACGGTAGGTAATGCGCATCTGTGTAAGATAATGACGGAAGGACGGAGGGCCGCGTCCCGCCTGCGTACAACTCCAGACTAACCGTCGTATTTTGAACTTTCAACTCTAAAAATACACAGTTGGTGACCCCGCACGACTCGCGCGCAGTCTCGACGCTTTCTGAAAGGTCAAACCACGCGGTGTCGTGCCCTATTGTCTAATTATCGATTAAAATCGAATAATAACCGGTGTTTTATCGATACAAGTCTAAGAAGTATTCGGTGGCTATTTTATCTTACATCAGTGACAATGTTTATCAGTGCTACGAAGAGAATATGTGGAGTGCTGAAATATTGTAAGGTGAAAAGTGAAAACACGAAAAAATAATACAGCGTTTATTTTGTGGATGTTTATTTTTGAGGTGATTATCATGGCTTGTTTTTAATAAAAAGCGTCTTGAATAACATTTGCTATAAGGAAAAATGACATTTTGCCTGGCGGTAAATCCAAAGATCTTAATTGGCTAATTTAGAGAATTTGGGAATAATTTAAAGCCCTTTTTTACGCTAAAGTTCGGTTGACAGTAGACACAAACAAACAGAGGCCAACAGCTGCCGTAAGACCCTTTAAACAAAAAACTATTTGTAATCCACCTAGATAATAATATTTAAATAAGCTCTCAATTAGCTTTATGTACCTAATACTAAACAACTGTTCCACATAGAGCGATTTGGCAAAATTGTATCAAAATGATAAAATTTATGCATAGGTACCAAGTGAGAACAGTGATTTATTTAGATAATAACTATTATAGTAACTTTTCTTATAAAAAAACACATTACATCATGACGTGATTATTTTACAATGAAAACTAATGGGGTTCTTAAATATTATTAATTTATTGGTTTGTCACGTATAATATTGGCAAAATCAGGTCCAACCCAAGAATCCAACTTAAGTTTCAGCTATATTCGGCAACATATTTCAGACTTAAGTCAGACTGATAGCGAAAAATGTAAATTGTTGTATATGTCATAGAAAGATAGAGAGCGAGGGATAATAATAAGTACCTGGGTGACCGAGCTTTGCACGGTTTAAACTCTGAGTTTACATAAATACCTACATATAAAAGGCATCAAATAGTAATAGATTTTGACATAAACAAAAAGGTTAACTTGAAAAAAAATAAGGAGCCGTCTGGGTTCGAAACCCGGATCTGATAATTCGTGACCGCCTGAGCTATTATACTGTCGCACAACGTTGCGAAATTTGCCGTGGCATTCTGATGTAAATGTAACTGTTTTCTATGGTCTATAAATGCGCATAATATTAAAACATAACGTTTTTTTTAAAAAAAACCTAGCTATATCGATTTGTCGTCCCCAAAGTAAGTATGAAAGGGAAGGGTCCCCTTCATACATACTTTCATGAAAATTGTTCCAGCCGTTTCCGAGATTCAAATTCTATATAATATATATATTTATGTATGTATTATGTATATTTACAATTATACATAAATATATACAAGAATTGGTCGGAAGACGGAAAATCTTTTTTTAAAGAAAATTTCATTTAGGCTGATAATATACTATTACTAGCAGTATCCACGGTATTACCCGCGCAGGCCCCATTATCTTCCTGTGATAAAAAGTAGCAGATTATTATACATTATCTGCAATAAAACATCATCTACCTGATGTAATCTAGAAAAAACCAACTGAAGTTAACAGAACAACCTATTACAGACACTTAAGAGCAAAAAATAAATAAAACCGGCCAAGTGCGAGTGGGATTCCCGCACGATGGGTTCCGTATCATTAGCAAATAAACGGCGAAAACCTTTGTGGCTTTATTCGAAATTTCTTATACATCGCTAATTCCGCAGACAGGCAAAGAATATAACTATAATATTGATTTTTGGCTCATGATTCTGACGATGAATTCGATATCGCGTTCTATTTTTACTAGTGGCGCCATCTATTTCAACTGTCTAGCTATCACCGTTCTTGAGATACAGCCTGGTGACAGACGGACACGGACAGCCATGTCTCAGTAATAGGGTTCCTGGTGACAGACGGACGGACAGCCATGTCTCAGTAATAGGGTTCCGTTTTTACCCTTTGGTTACGGAACCCTACAAACTACGTTTAAAAAATCGACTTCAAAACCACAAATAGGCACTCAAAAGCGAAAAATAGATTAATTATTTTAATCAATTTTTAAATAACAGATTAATTATTTTAATCTATTTTTCGCTCCGTTCAATTACCAATAAAAACTTATCAATCTACATATTATATCGATCAATCGGAGTAGAATAATTGAACCTCTCAGTAGCTTACGTGAACTTGTACCTCTGTAGTTGTAATAACGAGTGTGGACAGTTTCGTAAAGCGTCATACAACTAAAAAAAAAATTTTTTTCAGTTAAGTATTCTGTATTTCTATCGCGTATCAGGTGTAATATTTTTCTTTAAATCATTATTTAGCAGAACCAACACTTTTTTATTGCGAAGATCTTTTATTAATCTGTTCGCAAACTTGGCATTCAAGGCTTTTAGCATATACTTCGGGGTCTGAGACATTAATCTTCGGTTTTCCGTTTGTCCTATAGTAGGTCTTAGACGAACGAGTGGCATAAGACTGGATTTGGTCTCTATGTATAATTTAATTTTTGCGCCTTCTTTATTCCAATTTCTGGAGTAACAATTTGCAGCGTTTTTACATCTAGTATCGTTTCTCTCTACTTTTAAATCATTATCTGGATAAATATAATATACACTTTCATTAGCAACATCATTTGGTACATCATCCACGTCATTAATTTCTTGTTTCGGGTCTTTCGGTTTTTCGAGTGGTGTTTCAGTAGTGTCCTTCCATTTTGCCCGTCTCGAGAATGTCTTTACAAGGCGAATCTTTTCTGTATTAATCCATGGCCATAGTGTCGCTGTTGTCCTACTTTTTAACTTTTTCTTATTTGCGGTCGTATATTCCCTACTTGACGTAGTAGTGGTTTTTCCTTTTTTAGTTGTTGTCGTAGTCGTTTTCATCGTTTTGGTTGTTGACTTACTTGTAGACTTACTTGTAGACTTACTTGTAGACTTTGTACTTTGTTTAGTCGTAGTCTTCATAGATTGAGTTGTTCCTTTTTTAATAGTAGTTCCTTTTGATGCTCCTTTAGTTGGATATAAAACCATTGGTACTGGATATGGAACAACGACTACATTAGGTTGTTTATGGTAGAAGTATCCGTCGGAATATTGGTTAGCATCTGCATCACATTGGCCGCAGTCTGTATTTGAATTTGAGTTTAAGCAGTCATCACATTCATCTTGATTACTACCACGGCGGCGAAAATTTACGGAGTGGTAAAATCCATTATTCATTTGGTAATTATTTGGCTGTAGTGGACTTGGAATCTGATTTAGATTCGGAAATCGATAACCATATGGATTGTATTGAGCTCGGCTTCTTTGTAGAATCATCAGTATTATTTGGTAGAGTAATGATCGCTGAAAAATATTGATCAATATACTATTCAAGGGTTTTTTGAACAGGTACAAAATTATTCGATTCAAAAACTTAAGCATAAGCGGTCCAGCAGCGTACATGTTCGCACTGCTAAAGACGGGGACCTTCTCTCACAAAAACATACGCTCAGGGCCATAATTCACCACTCTGGCCAAGTACGGCTTTTCGAAATCTTCTACGGTATCTTAATTTTCTCTTTTACCATTACATATTGGTAATTGTAATTGGAGAAGACGAGTGTCGAATCTACGAGCTTACGAATGTGAAAGACGATAAACCGCAACGGCAATCAGCCGTTCCCACCCCTAGGCCAAAAAACCCTTTCTAAAAACCTAGTATCTGGCTTTAGAATATGATTATAAATTCTACAGCAATGAATATGCAATGCAATGGCCTACAGCAGGGGTCGCAACGCGCGGCCCGACCTACTTCCGCGGCCCGCGACGCTTCCAATAGACCACAGGCCCGTGAACAAAAGAGAAGAGGTATTCTCCTGGTGGTTCATTTGATACGTAAATTTTGTTCACGGTCCTGTAGTCTACAAATGAGATTTTGAAAAAACACCCGGCTCACAAGTATCCTATACATTTCAAAAATTTCTAACATTAATTTATACAGCTACTCATACAACTAAGTAAATGTATAAAGGGGTCCACAAATTTTCAGAAGTGCGGCCCGCTTTTTCTATTTTTCACTATGTGGCCCATGGTTCTCGAAACCTAGCCGATCCCTGGCCTACAGCAATATTTCATTGCCGTATTCCATTGGCCCGTTATGTTAATACTTATTTTTGTACTAGCAGTGTCTCGCGGCTTTACCCACATTGTTCTCATTCCCGTAATTATAGCGGTAAAAAGGACTAAGCACATGACTATTCCAGGCTATTCCAGGTTCCAGGTTCCAGGTGATCGAACCCACGGCTTCGCAGGTAGATTTGAGTATACACCAGGCCAGCCAGGCCAGATGATTTATTTCACTGTTCTGTAATTTCTACAAACATCCTATTATACATAATAGGTATACAATGGAACACAGCTATGTTTGCATACTCCAGTTTGACATTAGAATAACTGGCAAAAGTTTTGGACTTCCCTACAAAGGATTTGCAAAAAGTCCTACCACTACTAACAATTGATAATCCATTATCATTAAACCTTCCATCCATTATGCGGAGTAAAAATAAGGTTGCCTGGAAGAGATCACTTTTAGCGATCGTAACACTAGTTTAATTGTTACTTCTCCCGTATAAGTGTTTTTATTTTTGGTGTGTTCAACCAACAGTATCTATGTAAACATTTTTAAATAAATTTATTTATCACGTTACAATTTTTTCAACTCAAAAGACTATATTTTACATAATGTAACATAATAAAACATACCAAGATCATAATAAAAATTCAACATACTGCTTTCAAACAATACATCGTCAATAAATATCGAAGTAAGTTCGAAATCGTAAATGTGGAATAAATGTTTCTTCTCGTAGGTTACATTGCTAGAATTACAATTTATTTAATATTCAAACACTACGAGTCAATAAAGTTTATCGGTTACCTACACCTAATAAAACTAAAAAAAACTGGACAAGTGCGATTCGGATTTTAATATGAAGAAGGGTTCCGTACAATCCTACTAAGTGTCTTGGGCACGTTCGAGCACTGCTAGTGCGCGGTGGTCTCTTTGACCTAATATGATTTGTATTTGTTATTATTTTTATTCTATTCCTGCTAATCTTATAAAAAGTATCAATGATTTTTTGTTGCTCAATCATGTGTTAACGTATGAAAGTATCGGGTTGAAACTTGGACCACTGTTACATTATATTCTGGAAGAAGACATATACTAGATATTAAACACATAGACATATTTTTATCCCAAAAATAAAGTAGCCAAGTGCAACTTGGACTCGCCCATGAAGGGTTCCGTTGCAGCAAGTAACATAATATACATAGAACATAATAATATCATCATCATCAACAGCCCACTAAACGTTCCCACTGCTGGGACTCGGGGCCTTCTCTCGCAAGGAGAGAGTTAAGGCCATAATCCACCACGCTGGCCCAGTGCGGGTTGGCGGATGACACATGACTTCGAAAGATTCTAGGTACATGTCGGTTTCCTCACGATGTTTTCCTTCACCGTTTTAAGTTAGCGGCATTACGCACATGACTTCGAAAAGACAGTGGTGCGTGTGTGCATAATAATATATATAATATACATACATAGTTCTTGTAGTTCGTTGTAACTTTGATCAAAGTTTTAATAATAAATAAATATAAATAAATAAATATTGGTGGACAATTCACACACAACACCATCTGACCCCAAACTAAGCAAAGCTTGTGTGATGGCGGCCAGATAGCTGATATAATACTTATATAGTTTTAAATACATACTTGTTATACATAGAAACACCCAGACACAGTGCAAACATTGGAATTCATCACACAAATATTTGCACTGGGTGGGGATCGAACCCACGACCCTCGGCTTTGCAGGCAGAGCTACTACCCACTAAGCCACAAGGCCAGTCTAAATAGAGTATTTATAACGTACTAAAAAAAAACAATCACTCATCAGATCGAGTTCAAACCAATTTTCGTTGGTAGTTTGTATGGTAATGTACATCATATTTTTTTTTTGTTTTTTTATTCTCTTACTTTAGAAGTTAGAGGGGGGGAGCGACACACATTTTACCACTTTGGAAGTGTCTCTGGCGCAAATTATTCAGTGTAGACAAAAATGATATTAGAAACCTCAACATTATTTTTGAAGACCTATCGATAGACAACCTACACGTGTAGGTTAGATGAAAAAAAAATTTGAGCTTCAGTTCTCAGTATGGGGCAACCCTAATTTCTCTTTTTTTTAACTTTTTTTTTTTAAATCTTATTGCGGTTCACAGAATACATCTACTTACCAAGTTTCAACAGTGTGGTTCTCATAGTTTCGGAAAAAAGTGGCTGTGACATACGGACAGACAGACAGACATGACGAATCTATAAGGGTTCCGTTTTTACGTTTTACGGAACCCTAATGAATGAGAGCGTTAACTACGCGGGTAAAATCGCGGGGCGTTGCTAGATTTCCAAACGTTATCAACTTAAAGAAATATAATTTATGACTTCACGCCATTAAACGACGACGTTTAAATTATTCGGATATTGTTCTTACAAAAACAAAAAAGACGAAATTTAAGATGTAGAGATAGGTGAACAATACTTTACGACCTATCCTTATGCCTACAAAATCACTACAAAAAAATTGGTTGCCTGTAAAGTCGGTATACGAGCGAAAGTTTTACGTGACAACGACTTTGAGGGGTTAGCCCGCCTAAGAGCGAGAGAGACAGACATAAAAAGTGAAAGGCACGCGTCCCTCTCACTCGCTCTCATTGTGAGCGCATAACGTGAGCGGAGCGTAACGCAGTTTCTTGAAGTGTCACCCGGCAAACCAATTTATAAGACGTTGTCACGTCAAAAAAAAATGGCAGTCATAGAAACTGCCGCGAGAAGTGAAAACTGTAACTTAAAATTTGATAGCTTACCTTGGAAACTACACGGGTGTAACCGGAGGGCGTGGGCTAGCCATCATGGCATGGCCATCTAGAAATGCGTCAGCGTTTCCTATTGGCTGACGTATTTCTAGATGGCCATGCCATGATGGGCAGACCACGCCCTTTCAGCATTTCCCATGGGCTGACGTATTTCTAGATAGCCAATTGTCCCGAGTTTACCCGCAGATTTCTTATCATACCCGAGCGTGACGGTAGAATTCTGTTCATAGCCCACAAAAATCTGCCTAGGCGCGCCAAAAGAAGTTTTCACTTCAAAAATTCATGATAGTAGATGTTAGCCATTTATCAGGATAACAAACACTGTAACACAACATTTACATATAAACCTAGCATAATTTGTCGTAGGAAGATCACTCGTGAGGCTCGGCAAAGAAAACAAAAAAAACCGTAACATTTCTGTTTTTTAAATTCCTGACATTTTAACACAACATTTTTTTTACACAAATTTCTTGTTTGATCTTCGATGTCATTCAATGAATTTGTGTAAGATTAAGTATGTAAAAATAAAATGTTTCTGCATTAAAACGTAAATATTTATGGACAGACAAAACTAAAAATGTCCTTAGCAGTACCAATGTTAATTTTAATCGTGAGGTTACCTCAGACATATATATTCTTTCCAGGTTTTTTATTTGAATACTACCTAAACAGCGTCAATCACCATATATATATACAGGGTTATTGGTAATCAGCCTGCATCCGTTTAAGGGCATGTTCTGTATATTTAAACAAACAACTTTTGTTCTACAACTTTCGTTAAAACTCAATAGATAACCCAAAAAAAATTAGTATTTGTTGTCCTTTTTTGTACTGTTTAGCGACTTTTTAGTGTTTATTCACTTCGGCACATCATTTTTTGCGCGTTAAAGAGCATACGCGCACTTGTTACGAATTGTTACGAAAAGTTCGATGTTTTAGACGGTGCAAATATTTTTTAAAAATTTTTTTGAAAAAAAAAAAAAAACACTTTTTTTTTAAAACTGTAGAACAAAAGTTGACGCATTGGATGTACCTAACATTCCCTTAAAAGGATGCAGGCTGATTACCAATAACCCTGTATAAAGATACATACATATACGACAAATCGATAAAATCGATTCTAATATACACATGGTCTCAGTAGTTTACATCAAATTAGGGCAATAAAAAAGTGAATAGTTTTTAAAACTATTTCAGACATCCTATGGTTGTCATCTAAGATTGAGAATATTTCGAATTTTTGGCTAGACATTATAAAAACGACCACACACGTACCCTTTTATCAGAGGAAGTTACATAGAAGTGGTAGGGAATTGAAATCAGCTGTTACTCTACACACGTACATTTCAGTCAGTACGATTAGGGGTATAACATCTTAGATCTCTGGGTGACGAGCGCAGCGCAGTGCTAGGTAATGATTTGGACTCTTTATGTTCCAATAGCTGCGTGTCACTGTGCTGTTAGGTGACAGGCATGTTGCTTACCATCAGGCAAATGTCCTGCTCGTCTCGTCACTCTTTATTTAAAAAAAAATCTTTTTCAGCCTATCTTTGCACAAAATTTTATTTAAGTATGTATATCGGTTTTGTAGTTTAGGTGTGACCTCAGAAAAAATATTCTTATTAATGATCTGAGGGCATGACAGACTGACTTTCTCATTTTTTTAGCTTTTCAGTCGATAAATGTCTTAATAGAGAATTCGTGGTAGACTTGAAATTAAAGTGTACTTGTACAGACAGACTGATAGAAACACTTTATCATGCACACTAGAAAAAAAACATGAAATACTTATTAACTAGTGCCATAAATAGTGCCTTAACGCTAACAGTGATTTCTTGCAGGCAACCATTAATGGCAGGAAACACACGAAGAAGAAGTAGAACGAACTAGGGTGCAAAGAATCAATAGAATTACAAAAACATTTTAAAGTCGTCACTTAAAGCTTTAAGCTAAGTAGCTTTAAAACTGTTAAAAAATATATCTTACATAACAATACACATAACAACTAAAATAGATACAATACTATCAATAACCATACAAAAAAAAAAAAAAATGAGCAATAAGATGAACAATAGAAGGGCAAGTAAAACAAAGAAGTGAATCAAGAATAGGATGGAAAAGAAAAAAAAAAGAAAAAAATGATACCAATTCAGAGAGATTTAGTATATTTTCATCTCTGCAAGATTTTAAGCTCTGCGCGCGTCTGATGCCGACCGGAAACTTATTCCAGAGAGCAACAGCCACCATCCACACCATGCACTAACGAAGACCGCATTCTTCGTTAGTCTTCGTTAAGGAGCTAGAATGAGAAGGAATAGACTTAGGAGATTACTAGATGATTTAAGATTAGTACTGTGAGAGTCACAAAGATATATGAAACGGGAGGTAAGTAGAGTAAGTTTGATTGAATAGTAAACTGTAGAGAAGAGAAGTCAAATGGGGAGTCAGTTGAGCTCTTTAGGAAATAGGTCCAAAACACGGTCGTATAGATTTGTCAGTTTCAAGTTTTATTTTTTTCTTATCAGTATGAAGTTTTCTTGTTATAGCGGCAAGACTAAGTAGAGTCGGGGTGCTCCGAGTCGGTTCTGGGTCCTAAGTAACCTGGGTGTATATTTAGTAGCACAACAAATAAATAAGAAATGCCTAAAAACTATTATGCGTCTAATCAATAGTCAAATAGTCGAGTAAAATATATTTATGAGAAACATTTTTAACTATAATACCTACCCTGCGGTTTCAGAACTTGACCTTATTGCCTATTGCTTAGAAGCCTTGTAAATCGGATTATTAAACAGTATTATTAATAACATATTTGTTCTAACCCTTGATATGAACACGTTCAAATAAACAACATAAATACAAAATGTTTGCTTTCATTGTTAATGGAGATTAAAATAACAAAATGGATGTCGACGGTTAAAAGGAAGTTGGGCATAAGCGACATTTTGGTCAAAAATCAGTTTTAAATGCCATTTGACTTAAAATTTTCCGCTCTTTCGAAGGAAGAGCTGAGCTGAGCTGCTGACTCCCATAGCTCTACGATGACTTTTTTGGCGCTTATGCCCGAGCAAAAAACAACATTTCCCTAGTTATACTATTCGTAACCGACGTAAATTCAGGTCATTTTGTCTATAAAGGTGCTTGTACCCCTGCAAAAAATATCTAATCTCGATTTGTTGTCGGTAATGCTTTTTTACTTCATAGGGGTCTCCAGTTTTCAGTTGTTTATGCCTTCTAAGCTATTTCCTCAAAAAATACAAACGTTGTTTATAGCCTATTTCCATTTAGTAATTGAACATAGCTTTGACCCTTGTACCCTTTTTCCAAAATTAATTTCTATTTCACTCTGTCGGTTATACCCTATTACCTAATTTAATGTTAATATCACGCTGTTGGTTATTCCTCACTTCCGTTAAGAATATACACACGTTTTTGTTGCTAATCCTTTATTACTTAAATTGAACGACATACCATGGTGTCGATTACAACCTACTTCCACGATCAACGATCAAAGTAATACGTCATTTATACTGTGATACACAATGAGGATTTCATTCTAAATCCGTGCTTATGACATTTGATATCACTAAAGTACACACGAAGAAGACTGCAGCAAGAGTTGACAAAGTACGAAAAAGTCGAAACAGGAAAGTCATTCTGAATTGTAGCACAGAGGAAGACTTTGTCCTGGTCAAAAATCGTGTGCAGCAACACAAGTTTCTAAAGGTGAAAACCGTGAAAGCGGGTAATCCACAGATCATCATTCGAGACGTCTTGTCTTTTCACAAAGATAACGAAATGTAGTGGAAAACCTTCTGGAGCAGAATAAACATCTGCTACAGAGGATTGATTTGCAAGAGAGCTCGATCAGAGTGCTACACAGGAAAAAAAGGCGTTATTCACATGGGTGTCATCCACTGATCGAGGTTTCACCTCGCATTCACAGAGCGTTTTTGGACGCCGAAAAGGTCTACATAGGACTCCAGACTCCAGACCAGTGGCAGACCATTCGCCCTTGGTGCAGTGCTCCAAGTACCTAGGTTTCGGCCATACAAAGGCGATCTGCCGGGAAAGGGATGAGTCCTGCAGACGCTGCGGAAAAAAAACCCAGTTCTGGACACAATGCAAGGCAAGAAAAGAAGACCTGCCACCCAAATGCAAGAACTGCACGATTGCTCATCCCAACAGCCCCAACAGAGAACTCGCTCACAACGCCTTTAGTAGCGATTGCCCTGAAAGGATAAAATGGGATGGTATAGCGCGTTCTCTTATTGCTAAGGGCACTCATGAGGAAAGTAGCTCAGTCTCCAGTATACGGTTCATCCAAGCCAACCTGCAGTGCTCGCAATGGCAGAACTCCTGATGGTAGCGATAGAAATGGGAGTTTCAGTTGCCCTTGTTCAAGATCCCTATGTGGGAAATAAAGGCGTAATCCTGGAACTCGCGTTATCCAGTGCAGTTAAAACAGACAAAACCAATTAAGGCAGCCATAATAGTCTTCGGTGTCAGGCTGGTGGTAATCCATGCCCCCTAATTTGTCACCGAAACGGGAGTGGATGTTCTGTTGGTCGGCACAGGCCTAAAACTGGGAGTAATTTCTCTCTACTTAGAAGGAATCAAAAAGTCGAACCTTTCCTCAGCAGGATTATGGTATTCAGCAAAAAACTAGCGATAAATGACCTTATTGTTGCTGGTGACGTGAATGCGTAGTCCCACTGGTGAGGAATCACATCCCAAAATGAGAGAGAAGAAGCCGTAAACTCATTGTTCAACGAAATGGACTTATTTATAACTACGGCGATACACCAATCTTCGAGATCGTTAGGGAAGGCAAACTCTGCACAAGCATAGTAGATGTAACAATGTGCAGCGGGTCTCTCTTGGGAAAAATCATTTGGACAACAATTGGGATGGAAGGTTGACAAAAGTATTACGAATTACGACATCAGACCACAGCGCAATCACTTAACATTACAAATACATAGCAAGCCTCCTAAATGTATTCCTTAATTATGTGCCTACCTACTAGCTTAAGTATTATTTTTCCAAAAAATAGTAGGTTGATACCTACCAACTCTAGCCTTGATTTTTTGTGATTAAAAATAATAACAGAAATGTTGTTTTGTTTTTGTTTAAAACATCGTACTATCTGATTGTTAGTGAAAAGGTGACATGAAAATAATGCAAAAAAATGTGCAATCACCTTTTAAATCTACCATAATTTAGCGTAAATTAGAATTACTTAAACGAGATCGTGTTGGTTGTGCTACTTCATTATTTAGGAAATGTCTTTTTATCTATACTTCCTTAGACTCACGCAATGCCAGATGTTAGTTATCCATCTTTTCCTTTATTTCAAGCTACATTGTGTGTCACTAATGTCTTATGATTCTGTTTTTTGTGAAAGTCGACTGTTACTTGTGTTCTATTATACAACCACTGAATTTAACTGAAGAATTTTCATTCATTCATTCATTCATTCACTGTGAAAAGTACCTTATCCTTCTTTTCCCATAACTAGTCTAGTCTCTTAGACCCCTTTTCCCTCGCGATGTGAGATATCGGTATGTTGTTTAGGCTTCTTATCCATTAATATTTTATTTTGTCATTTGTCGCTTACGCCATATTACCTCATTGGAAAATTAAAAGCCATTGCTATAAGCGACATAAACAACGTTAAATAGCAACAAATCATTGAAACTGACAATACCGGTAACTGCCCCATTTTTTTCTCATTTCATAACTGTTTCAATTTTCTAATGCTAATAAATAACAGAGATACGTCAGTTTTTCTAAAATTCAAAACTTTGAACGGCTCTCCTGAACATTTCACTTTTTGGTGCTTATACCGTATTTCCTTTTAACCGTCGATGTACATTCGGTCAATAGAACGAAAGGATATTTTTTATACCTACTCGTATAGTACAGAGTGATCAAAAGAGTATTGAGTAAGAGCCTATTGGTAAGCAACATGCCCATAATAACACAGTAACACGCAGCTTATAAGAACATAAAATTTATCGAATTATCATAAGCTAACGATTAAATAATTGCCTTTTATGATTCGCTGCTTCTTGCTTCTCTATGTGGTGGTATCTTTAAAAAATGGCGTAATTCAGTTGAATCCTGTGGCCAACTTGGATGCGACTCCAAAATGACAATGCTCGAGGGATTTTCATCTTTTTTATTCTTTTCTTTTGTCATATTTTCTTCAGGAGATTCACCACCTTCTTCTTGCTTAGGCGTTTCAGTTGTTTTATCTTCAGGTTTTGGAGTTTGTGAATGATTTTTTTTTGGTATTTTGGTGACTTCATTGTGTTTACTTGAACTTTTGTGAAAGGGGGTCCTGGACGTACTTGTAAACACGTATGACTCGTCTGAATCCAATGCATACAGTGTAAATGACATATCTGGTATGCTTGGTATACCATCCGACTTAACGTCAACATCCAAATCCTTTGGCTTTTCTTCAGGAGGTTTTTCGGAAGATTGTGTTACTTCGAGCCATTCATTCGATGGTATTTTGTTTTCATTAGTATTTTTGACAATTTCTTCAGAGAGATTTGAAACTGTAGTTTCAGCATCTTTTGAGGGATAAACAGTTTTTTCTGCATCTGATCCATGATATGTTAACGAAGTTATTGCAACAGTTGATTCCAGTTGATCAATTTCTGTGAAATATGTTTTTGTACTAGTAATCGGTGGAGTGGGGCGCTCGCGACTGTCTCTAGTATCACCAGATTTATTTTTTTCGCTAGATGCTTTTATGGTTTTTAATGGGAATACTATTACTGGTATTGGGTATGGAATAACTACCGTATCGGGTTGTGGCTGAATATCAACATAATACATGTCATGGTCTTCGTAACTATTTTCACGACTTTTGCGCGAGTCATAACTATTACTATCCATGAAATGCCTCCCTGAATATTCGTATGTATCATGTCTTGATTGAGAATGTTGTATTAATATCAAAGTACATAGTATAAACGCCTGAAAAAAACCTTTAAATTAAACATGCAAAAATCGATGTGTTTCCCATGACCTATCATAGGAAACACATCGATACGTATTTTTCAACAACATCAACATCAACATCAATAGCCCACTAAACGTTCCCACTGCTGGGACTCGGGGCCTTCTCTCGCAAGGAGAGAGTTAAAGCCATAACCCACCACGCTGGCCCAGTGCGGGTTGGTGGATAACACATGACTTCGAAAGATTCTAGGTACATGTCGGTTTCCTCACGATGTTTTCCTTCACCGTTTTAAGTTAGCGGCATTACGCACATGACTTCGAAAAGACAGTGGTGCGTGTACGGTTTGAACCCGGGGTCTCCAAATCGGCAGGCGCCGTTCTCCCGACTAGGCCAGCCGTAACTTATATATATAACGTATTTTTACTAAAATTATTCATATTGATTAGGTAAACGGGTAACTCACGTGTAATGAGGTCGGTCAATCCGACTCGAGTTTCGGCACGGTGCCAAACGGGAAGCCATCGGGCGCGTACACTTTCCTTGAAAAAGGCCGCCGGACGCGGCCGAAACTCGAGTCGGATTGACCGACCTCATTACACGCGAGTTACCCGTTTACCTAATCAATATGTGTAACAACCACGTTAATTTTAATACAAAAAAAATATTATTTATTAATTAAGTAATAAGCATTTTACCTATTTATATATAAATGTTACTAATTACCACGATCATTATCATCCAGTCATTGTTTCCATACAGAACTCGGTACTACTTGTACTGTTTCAAACACAAACACATTTTCTTATCTAAATTCAATCCGGACTAAAACTTTGAATGATTTACAATTGTGATAAGATTTTAGGGCGTCACAGACGGAGCTATAATATATATTTTCAAATTTTATAGTTGAATATATTTCCGTATATTTTCTGTACAAATGCTCGAGTGTCCACATATACACACTAGTTATAATATTTATTTTCGTGTCGTAACCCAAGTATACTGTAATATATATTAAGGCATATTAATATAAATTGTATGGTATAGCAAGACATATTTTAAATGTCCAGTGTGTTTCAACATTGTCCGATCACACATCGTGAGTTGTTTTACTGGCTTTTATTTATTAGTTTCATTTTCATCTATCCCGATATTAACCAAGGTCTGATGACGGATCTCAAAGGTGGTCATCTGTAATGAAACTACGAAATCCCGTCATACCTGGGCTCGTATTATTCGTGCTGCTATGTGGCAGGCATGTTGCTTACCATCAGGCACATATCCTGCTCGTCTTGTCACTCTTTATTAAAAAAAAATGTTGGTTATCAGGGTCTGATGAAGCTGGATGATGGCGATAGGAACTCAGTAACTAAACGATATAACCCCGTCGAGTTTGGGCTCGTTTTATTCGTATTGATGAGTACTTTGGCGCTAGATGATGATCAGGGTCTGATAATGAAGCTTGAAGATGATCAAACGAACTCAGTAACTTAACAACACAGCCCCGTCGAGTTTGGATTCGTTTTATTCGTTTTGATGAGCACTTTGTAACCAGTAACCACGAAGTGGTAACCAGAGACTGATGATGAAGCTGGAATAGTCACAAGAATTCAATAACTAAACGACATAGCCCCGTCGAGTTTGGGCTCGTTTTATTCGTATTAATGAGTACCGACTTTGGCGCTAAATGATACTCACTCAGGTTTTGATGATGAAGCTGAAAGATGGTCACAGGAACTCAGTGACTATTAACTCGTTCTATTTCTATTGATAAGTACTTTGGCGCTAGATGATGATCACGGTCTGACGATGAAGCTGGAAGATGGTCATAGAAACTCAGTAATTAAACGATATAACCCGATCAAGTTTGGTCTCGTTTTATTCATCTTGATGAGTAATTTGTCACAAGATTAGTAGAAGGTACTCCGTAAATAAAACCCCATCAAATTTGGGCTCGTTTTATTTCGATGTTGTCATTAAAATGACATTACATATGATGTTCCAGCTCCATTGTCAGACCCTCATTATCATTGAAAAGCGCATTAAATTGATGAATAATAACATAATTCAATCATGTAATTCTCCATTTTGTGGTAGCACCTTGTTTTTGAAATTTATCACGTAAATATGAACATAATATATGTTTTAGCTACGTCTGTGACGGCCTTTTTATAATATGAGTGCTGTTAAATTTTTGCAATAAGATTAACGATATTAACATCGTTTTTATTACTGTAAAAATACAATACTTACCGAAATATGCCACGAATGTCATTCATAAATAACAATCATGATAAAATAATCTTTTTTTTTAATCACACAGAATTAGGTATATGGGTTAGTATATCGTTCATTCGATACATCTTACCCGCTAAACTGGCGGGATAATATAAATTTAAATCAATATTAGGTCAATTCCTTTTTTGGTTTTTATTTTAACTTTTATTAGTTTATACTAACCGCCATCTCGCATGATGTTGCTTACAACGATGCGGTCTACGATGGAGTGTGATTATCTAAAATAAACATTCGAAGATTCTCTTCCGATTTGAAGACCCGAAGATTGTAACCATCGGAAAAGATCAACTAAGGCGACTCATTCCACAGCCTATGGACGTTTTTAAAATAAAGAAAACAAAATTCATTTTAAGCATTGTGACTTTATAGTTACTTATTTACTTAAATAAACTAACATGCGTATTATATTAGCAGCAAATGGTAGCCCTAGCTCCGACACTAGGATCCCCTGAGTTTGTGGGAGCTAGTTCTCTAGTTTTTATCACAAAAGTGGAGTCAAACTTGTCTTCGTTTGAGTATTTGAATTATTATCAACCATAAAACCATGTCGCTTTTTCGAGCTACGAGCAGAATATATTTATTGATATTTATATTTATATAGAAATATATTTATAAATATACTTTCCGAACCGCACCATGTCAAAGACGCGATCAGTTTGCCATACAAGACCGAACGATTTTTAACACCGCAACATTTAGCTCCTAGGGTCCTACCTAGACAATGCTTGGATGTACCATGGAAGCCGGATAGCTGACCTAATACATAAATATGTACGTCACCGTAAAGTAGCGTCGTCAACCATAATCAGTGTGCACTGTAATCAGTAGGTTAGTAGTAATAATCCAGTAATAATGTTTCAATCTCCCATTGAGTCAAAGACGACCTGGATCTCGTAGAAGGGTCTTCCATGCCCTCCTCCAAACTACACGAAGAAAGGGGTTGAGGAACGGGCTCGGGGGTGTCCACCACTCAACAAGGACAGCCCCTGAAGTGCGCGCGTGTTTCATACCAGGTAAGAAAATAGATATGGAGGGCTGGTTCCATTTCTACACTGGAAATGGTGTCTAATCCCCCGCGTAGGGTGGAATTAATAAACAATAAATCTGAGCAAAACAATGTTAATTTATAAATAAATATCGGTGGGCATTTCACACACAATACCAGCTAGACCCCAACAAAGCAAAGCTTGGAGCCAGATAGCTGATATAATACTTATACATTTGAAATACATACTTATTATAAGTAGAATGTCGCTCGGGGAGCAGAAGAAGAACCTTCAGCTAAAGTTACTGTAGCTTATGTAGAACTAAAAAAAAAAGAATGTGTAAGATGATATGTACAAGTGTATAATAAGACAGTGTATGGTGAACATTAAAAGATGTTTGCAACAATTGTCTGTAACTATATTTTTTATCAGTATTTCTTGTAATTTGAGACTATATATTCATTAATTAATTAGTAAGAAAAAAATACTATAAATGTTATAAATATCAATAAGAAAAAAAAACTTAAATATGAATACTTAAAATGTTTGGTACTTTTTTAAAGAGTTTATAGAGCCCTACATAATATAAATAAAAATATCTACATAAATGTACCTATGTTTATTTATCTTCTTATTAATCTAAAATTAAATTTTTTTAAATTAATTTAGTTTGTAAAGAAATTAGGTTCTTAATATTGTGCGCTTCTCAGGCGCATGTTTATCTTCTCAGTACTATAAAATAACGTTATCTTTCTAGGTTTAATACATACTTATTATACGTAAAAGGTCTTCTATGTATATTCAGGCACAGTACAAATATAACATTACAAAAACATTTTTTTTATTAATCTACCGTCGTTAGATTGTTACTTATTTGTATATTTTTGTAAGTTTATAATATTACATACATACTAATGATACATAGCACCAGCTAGACACAGAACAAACATCCATATTCATACTATCCAAATGTTTCTTCTGCGTGGGAATCGAACAGAGAACAGTTTCACTACAAAAATTACCGCTATTGTTTATAAAGTGTGAAACAAAAATAGTTTCGATAAAGTGATATTTATATTATAAACAAAACACATTATTTACATAAAGATAAATGATACATTACGGGAGATGTTCTAATAAGTAATAAAGTAGCTACGAGTAAACAAAAAATACAAATAATAAATTAATGTCAAAAAAAAACCGTTCCTGGTGCGAATTTGCCCAAAATGTTGTTTGCGTTGCCTCGCTGAATGGCGATGTCTATTTTCTGCCGCAGAAACGAGCCAGAGCGGGAATCACCACTTTAGTTACTGTAACGTCACCCAGTCTCGCCAATTAAGTCCTTAGCATCGGCTCCCAACTGCCCATAGAATCCAAAACTATACACGCCAAACATTTTTCTGTATTGGTGATAATTGTGGCTGAAACCTTTCTGCCAAATCATCAGGTATAGGGCCAACACCGAATCTGGGCATGTTAAACCGACGTTGACGTTGTATTGGCTTCGACGCTTTTGTTGTAAGTTTAATTCGATTTCTTAAAAAGGATGGTACGATCCTTGTCTTTTTATGTGAGACTGTAGGTCTTATACGAACACCCCCCGGCTGTCCACGTAGTCTTGGGAGTCTTACCGATAAATGCGGAGGCCCTTTGTCGCGATGTAACATATATTTAGCGTTTAGATTAAGGGGTCTGTACGTAAAGCGTGTGTTTATAGGACGTTTGTATGTAGGTGCTATATCTGTACGAGTTTTGTAAAAAGATTGTGGTTCTGGACGAGGTCTGAATGCAGGTTCTGCTTCTATACGAGATCTCAATTCAGGTTCTGCTTCTGTACGAGATCTCAATTCAGGTTCTGCTTCTGTACGAGGTCTGTATGTAAGCTCATCGTGAGCTCTATTTGTAACTTCTGTTTCTGCGCGTGGTCCATATGAAAGTTCTGAACGCGGTTTGTACATCATTTTGTTTTCCACTCGAGATCTGTACGTAAATGTCATCTCTGCTCGAGTTCTATAAGTGAGCTCCGGACTTGGTCTGTAATTAAATATTGCACCCAATCGAGGTCTATACGAAATCATTGATCCCGTACGAGTGCGTTTTATATTTGATTCTGTAAATACTGGTTCATTAGTTTCCGTAGACTCTAAATGTGGTTGCTTTGTAATAAGGGAAGTATCTGTGTGAGTATCATCATAGTGTAAAATATGGTTTATTTCTTCGAAATCGTTGGCCGTTTCGTTTGATCTTAGATTATTATCACCAACTGTCTGTGTGGTTGTAAGTTTTTCCGATGGTTTGTGTGTTTTTTCCGACGATTTTTCTGCCACACTAACGTGCTTATATGACTTTTCCTCTGATTCTTCTTGAGATTTTTCTTGAACTTCTTGAGAGTTTTCTTGAACTTCTTGAGGTTTTTCTTGAACTTCTTGAGATTTTTCTTGAGTTGATTCTTTCTCAAACTTTTGAGACACATATTTCATGATTTTAATTGGAGCTTGGGTGGCTTCAGTTGTTTGTCGTAGAGCCAGAGAGACTTCAGTTGTTTGTACTAGAGCCGTTGTTTGTTGTAGTATCGATTGTGTTGTTATGTTTTCTATAATCGACTCGTGTTTTGTGACATTATCGGCTTTTTGTTTATTTAGTGGAAAAATTAAAACTGGCACCGGATAAGGAACAACTACTACATTTTTATCTGTTTGCCGGTCGTAATCACTGTATTGATCATAATCAGAACTATAATGAGAACAGCAACTACGTATCACAGCTTGGTAAAAAAATGCTACCTACAAAAAAAAGAATTAAGTACATAATATAGTAAGAAATACTAGAGAAAGTTTGATGAAAGAAATGTAATGAATAGCGACAAAACAATGATATTTACAAGTCTTACTTCTCTTGAATTAAAATAAATCATCTTAACACAAAACAAAACATTTCTACATTGCATTTCGTAATCACAAACCAGGTCCGCTTATCAGGAAAATAAAAAAGTATACGTAATAAGTACAACATAAAAACGTAAATAAATCTGGATTTATTACTTACTTGTACAAAATGACAATAACAGGTCATGAAAAATATATTTGTGTGTATTTTATGAAACAAATAATATAGTAACCAACAAGTATTCCTGTGCAGCATTTGACTTGTATGAATCTAGGGTCACAGTTTGTTTTAACTTAGTCAAATAGTAATTTCAACATTTAGTTTATAATAAATTTAATAAACACGATTAGAGGCGTGAGATCAAAATGAGTGAGAAGAAGCGCAAAATGTACGCCTGATAGCAAGCAATATGCCGGGCCATATTTAACACAGTACCACGAAGCTATTTGAACCATAGATTTAAAGATTTTTTTTCGCCATGCAAAATCTTTGATTCTTTGAACACTTCACCACTCTAGCATATGATATGATTCATCTTTTCGCCCAGTAATTACGAAGGAACATTCTCCTTCAAACTGGAATAAAGTAAGTTTGCATTTATGGCAGTATATCATTAGAGGAGTGGCATTTCCCCAAGCGGATTCTGCAAAGAGTCCATACCACTACACAATGAGTAGATCAGAACACAAAAACAAAATAAAATGTATTTAATTTTATAAAACCGACTGCAAAAAACTACAGCTAAAAACATTATGTAATACAATATCAATATCTAACAGACAATCTAACAATATCTTTAATGTCAAAATCCATCCAGCCGTTTGGAAGATACGCGGGAATAAAGAAATTTACAAACATACAAGATACGTCCGAAAAACATAACCCTTCTTTCAGACGCGTAATTATATATTTTATTCAAGAATACAATGATTTGCATTACTATTACAAAAATAAAAAGTTACACTAGTCTTTACACTTAACTTATGGTAAGTTTAGTGACCGTCATAACAGGGGAAGTTCTAGAAACAACTATAAATATATCTTTCAGTAAGTGTTATTCTACAACCTCTTTGCTTTTAAAGCTCTGACTTCCGATAGTTGGGTCATCAGTTTTGCAGCAAGGTGGTCGGGTATGGGGACAATACCGTACTTCGGAACCCAAGCAGGTCTAGTTCTTTTTACGGCTGGATTTAACTGCTCCATCTGCCGATGTCTCGACAACATTCCTACTTCTACGCTTTGAGATCTTAACATATCCTCTTTAAGTTTTTTCTTTCTTGGAACGGAGAAGAACCTATGGTTTTCTTTTCGAGTCGTATTTGATGTTGGTGTTGTTGTTGTTGTTGTTGTTGGCGTTGTTGTAGTAGTAGTGCGCGGTGTTGTAACTTTGGTTATTGTTGTTTCTAGTACTTCTGTTACAGTAAAAACTTCCACTTCGTTTTTAGGTTCATCATTATTCGGGACTATAAGTGGGTAAGGGAATGGGACGAAAACTACTTTTTGATCTGGGTTTGTATAACTATTTTCTTCAGCGTTAGTTGAATCACTCTGACAGTATTTACAAAACTCAATGCAGCAAGATTTTGGCCCTTCCCGAGTAAAACAAGAGTCACAGTTGCAAAAACACTCGTCCGATTCACTGACTCTATTACGCTTAAGTTTTCTCCTGGTCATAAATTGTCCTGATAATTCCTCTGAGTCGTCAGGGTCTTCTTCATCATACTGTTGGAGAGCTTCGTCATAATGATGATGATGGTGATAGTGTTGAGTTGCACTTGATTTTAGATGGACTTTCAAAATGTACACAACGATTATCTGAAACAAATAACATCTTGGTTTTTATTATTCTCTCTTGTGGGTTTTAAGTACGGTATTCGTAACTAATGTAGTAAGGATTGTGATCTCAAGTCAATGGAGGATATGGGTATGCACTATGTTCAGAGGTAGTGAAGAAAGAGAAGGAATGTGTACCTTTTGTACGAGAATTACCTGCTTTTTTACAAAGCATAGAACCTTAACAACAAAACTAAATTGCAGCGAACTATACTACGTACCTAACTCACTACCTACACGAAGCACACCTGACTTAGTCATAGAACGATGACGATCTAGATATAAACAGGGTGATCTAGCGTATTACTCGTAGTTAGCGTGCCCAGCAAGCTGATTACGATACGATAATGTAGTTTGACCTGTAGACAAAATGTTACAGTTTAATAAACAGCTTTGTTTTTAGAAGTGTTAGGTTCAAATACTTCTGCATCTTCTTTTTTAGTGGGTTTCGTTTTTGAAAATTTGAAGTAATATTTCATTACGCGCGTGGCGAGAGGCCGACGCAAGTTTGTGTGATCCGGCTAGGCGAGCAGAAGTTGAGTTATTTGTTAATTTCCTACTGATGAAATGCAGAGATAGAGAATTATATTAAAGTCAAAGTCAAAGTACTTCATTCATAAATGAACAATTTACACGTCAATAAATAAAAAATAAAAACAAAAGAAAGCGCATACAAATTGTATACATTTTCAAAGTTTGAAATGACTACTTTACTGTGTTATAATAATTATTGTACAGAAAACTGTCAAGCATTATATGAGTATAATATGTTTTTATAACAATTGTACTGACCCATGTCAAATGTTTGTATACATTTTTATGGGACTTTGCCATCACTCTCTGAAAATTCAGTGTAACTATAAAAAGCTTGATCGATAAGCCAGCACTTTAATCTGTTTTTGAAGCTGCGAAGCTGCCGAAATTAGGGGCAGATGTAATTCAGCGAAATGTTTTATATGTTATTTTAGGGACACAATAAAGTAGCCAAGTGCGAGTTGGACTCGCACGTTGAAGGGTTCCGTTCCAGCAAGTAACATACCTAATATACATAGTACACATAGTTCTTGTAGTTCGTTGTAACTTTGATCGAAGTTTTAATAATAGTGTATTTATGACGTACTAAAAAAAACTACTCATCAGATCGAGTTCAAACTAATTTTCGTTGGTAGTTTTCATGGTAATGTACATCATATATTTTTTTTAGTTTTTTCATTCTCTTACTTTAGAAGTTAGAGGGGGGGGGACACACATTTTACCACTTTGGAAGCGTCTCTCGCGCAAGTTATTCAGTGTAGACAAAAATTACATTAGAAACCTCAACATCCTTTTTTAAGACCTATCGATAGACACCCCACACGTGTAGGTTTGATGAAAAAAAATTTTTGAGCTTCAGTTCTCAGTATGGGGGGCACCCCTAATTTTTGTTTGTTTAAAAAACTTTTGTAAAAATCTTAATGCGGTTCACAGAATACATTTACATACCAAGTCTCAACAGTGTAGTTCTCATAGTTTCGGCAAAAAGTGGCTGTGACATACGGACGGACAGACAGACAGACAGACAGACAGACAGACATGACGAATCTATAAGGGTTCCGTTTTTACGTTTTACGGAACCCTAAAAAAGAGAGTAATATGTTTTTTAAAGTTATTATAGGGGCACGAGAGGGAGAGAGAGCTGTGTAAGTACCTTTGTCCGATCACACCTTCCAGAGACTCATAGTAGGGCTAGTGCAGTGGCTAATTCAGCTGAGCGACTCAAACGGCGCAAATATGCAACCCTCGGTAGAGGTTACTTACATATTTGAGGCATTTGGGGTTGAGACATTGGGTCCGTGGGGGCCGGGAGCTCACCTCATCTTCAAAAGCCTTTCCGAGCGCTTGGTCGACGCGACGCGTGACCAAAATGCTGGCGTTTATTTGGCCCAACGCATAAGCATTGTCATCCAGCGTGGTAATGCCGCCAGCATGGTGGGTACGCTTGCGATTGATAGTGGGCTTGAACATCTTGATTATCTGTAGACCTTCATTGGTCTATGGATAATTCAGATGTGCTTAGTGTAGGTAGTTAGGTGTATATATAGCGTAGTGTAGTTCTCATTGTATTTCAGTTTTGATAATAAAGGCTCTGCACTTACAAAAAAAAAAAACTATTCAGCTTTATAATCCTACTCTCTACTAATCTTATAAATTAATGTTTGTTGCTCAGTGACGTCGTAACGTATGAACGGATCGGGCTGAAATTTGGAACACGGTTAGATCCACAGATTACAGAATTATTTCTGTAATCTGTGGTTAGATCATAGTCCCTCCGCACCCTATAGTGTTACACGCGTAGTTCTCGTTCCCGTTATTTTTCCGAGATAAAAAGTAGCCCATGTGTTCTTCCAGAGTATAATCCATTTGTTCCAAACTTCAGCCCGATCCGTGCAGACGTTACGACGTGATTGAGAAACAAACATCCAAACATTTCTAATATTAGTAGGATTATAATATTAGTAGGATAGTAGAATATATGTTACTAGTTCCCCGCGGTTTTACGTGTTTCTGACGTTTCGTCGTCTTTGAACAATCTATATATATAAAAGCGGAAGGTCACAACAAGGAATCTCAGAAACTACAAATGCTAGGAATCTGAAATTTTGCATGGAAGTTCCTTTTAGCACATAGGCGCTTGTTAGACGGGGGTTTGCGAAATTCAACCCCTATAAGAGGGTGAAACAAGGGATTGTATGAAAAATCGTCATTTTCAAAGTTATCAAATTTTGTATCTAGCACTTGACACAAAACAATAAATGTTTTTTCTATCAATTCTCTAATTTCGAACTGTATGGGGTTAAAAGGGGGGATGAATGTCTCTTACGCTTTCACACCTATACAACTGAATCGATTTTGATGAAATTGTATAAAATTGTTTTATTGTAAGCTGTTTTTAGTAACCGTAAATGTGTCTGGGTATACAAATGGGTACTTACTGCTTGATTTAGGTACCTTAGTGTTTATTTCGAGCGGACGAAGTCGCGGGTAACAGCTAGTATCTTATATATTTAAAAGCGAAAGGTCACTCATCACCGAATCTCGAAAACTACAAATGCTAGGAGTCTCAAATTTTGCATGGAGATGTCTTTTAGCACGTAAGTTTAGCACGCTCGCTAAGACGGGGTTTGCGTAATTCAACCCCTAAGAGGGCGAAACAAGGGATGGACGGTTGTATGAAACTTCCGTCATTTTAAAAGTTATAAGCATTAAATCTATTAATCCAATTTTAATGAAATTTGGTACACAGATGGACTAGATCTCAGGAAAGGGCATAGGCTACTTTTCATTACGGGAAAAGGGGTTGAAGAGATTCAAGTGGGGGATGAAAGTTTAAATGGCAGTTCATAATTGTTGAAGATAAAACCATGAAACTTCGTATCGAGAAACTTGACGTAAATTCGAACTGTACGGGGATGAAATAGGGGTTGTAATGGGGATGTATGTGGCAGTTCATCATTGTTGAAGATAATTCCATGAAACTTTGTATCTAGACACTTGACACGAAGCTAAAAAAAGCGTGTGCTAGCAATTTTGTAATTTCAAACTGTACGAGTAGCGGATAAAATGAAGGTTTAAATAGGGGTTGAAAGTTTATATGAGAGTATTGGTTAAAAATAAATCCATGAAATTTACAACAAGACACTTGATATCCACACTAATATTATAAATATATAAGTAAATGTGTATGTCTGTTCGTTACGGATTAACGTCCAAACCACTGAACTGATTTGGATGAAATTTGGTGCACAGATAGATTAGACTCAGGTTAAGAGTTTTTGATTATCACAGAAAAAGAGCTAAAACAGTGGAAATGAGGAATTAAATTTTACAAGGAAGTTCATCACTATTGAACATAAAGAAAATTTTGCAACTAGACACTTGACATCCATACTATTTTATTTTAAGGTACAAGTTCGCGCGGAGACTGCGACACGAGACCGCGACAGGAGACCGCGACCGGAGACCGCGACAGGCACTTGACACTATGGAATGGTATGGGCACCAGTTCGCGCCGAGACCGCGACCGCGACCTGTCTCGGTTTCCTGTCGCGGTCTCGGCGCGAACTGGTGCCCATACCATTCCATAGTGTCAAGTGCCTGTCGCGGTCTCCGGTCTCGGTCTCCGGTCGCGGTCTCGTGTCGCGGTCTCCGCGCGAACTTGTACCTTTAAATGTAAATCTGTATGTCTATTTGTTACCCTTTTACGCCTAAACCACAGAACCGGTTTTGATGAAATTATATAAAATGTTTTAATGTACGCTGTTTTTAGTGAACGTTAATTTGCAGGGGTAAACAAATACTGCTTCAGTTATCTCAGTATACATATATTTCGCGCGGACGAAGTCGCGAGTAATAGCTAGTAATATATACAAAAAATGATATTGGTAATTGTAGTAGATATAAAATTGTGTCTCACCCATCTAGCGTTCATTTTCCTAAAACTAAGTAACGTTTCGTCTGCTTCCGGCGACCAGTCTCGAACGCTACTGGATCATTGTTCTCGACCAACACAGGTGTTACGTGTTCTTTTATTCTAGTGCTCATTGTTCTCTTACTTTTTCTTGTTATTCTGTAATAATGTGTCGTAACTAGTACGAATTTCACAAAAGCTTAAAAGTACCTACTCTAATTTCACATAAACAAACAAACATTTACACTCCGGAGAGTGTGCAACTGATTTGTATGATTAAATACCAATTTGTTATTTTTTTTTAAAGGAATGCTAGTAGCTCGGAAAAGCGACAACTTTTCAAGGTAGATGTTCCAAAGACTAGAACGAAAAGGTTTGATTCTACTTTTGTGATAAGAAAGTCTAGGCGTTGAAGAATGCGTTGCCTGAGAAGGATCTTTCCCGAATCTTGGTATCTACAAATCGCGAGTGAGTCGGTTTCCTGTAGGTAAACACGCTCCATCACTCTATCATACACCGCATCGTCGCTTATCATCATGCGAGGTGGCGGCTAAGTCCTAAACATCTTTAAAAAACAATCTCATAAGTATAAAATTCTCGTGTCACAATGTTAGTTACCTTATTCCTCCGAAACGGCTTTACTGATTCTTACCAAATTTTATACGCATATTCAGTAGGTCTGAAAATCGGCTACTATCTATTTTTCATACCCCTAAGTGATAAGGGTTGTTCAACCCTAATTTTTTTGAAGTAAAACTTCTTTAGGCGCGCCTAGACAAATTTTTCGTGGGGTGTAAATTGAGTTCTAGCGTCACGCTCGGGTATGATAAGAAATCTTCGGGTAAACTCGGGACCTTGGCGATTGGGCATCTAGAAATGCGTCAGCCAATGGCAAATGCTGAAAGGGCGTGGGCTCGCCATCATGGCATGGCCATCTAGAAATGCGTGAGCCAATGGGAAATGCTGACGCATTTCTAGATGGCCATGCCATGATGCCCAGGCCACGCCCTCCGGTTACACCCGTGTAGTTTCCAAGGTAAGCTATCAAATTCTGAGTTATAAGTTTTTACTTCTATCGGCAGTTCCTATGACTGCCAATTTTTTTTTTAATTTTTGGAGATTTTTTTCTATAATTGACATTAAAAAATACATACAACCCTAGATTTTTACCCTTTTATCACCAATCCCTATTTTTCATCCCGCTCGATAACTGATAAGTTATCGTCTTTTTTGTAAACGTTTTTCACTCTATTTCGATTAAAATTTCCCGGAGATTATGGCAAATCGTCTAAGCAAGGTAGCAAGTATGCATGCGTTCTTAGTACATACTAAAACTACGCAATCGTCCACATTCTGTTCATTAGAAAATACGTGACGTCTGGCAACTCCGAGATCTTACTCTATAATTAACACCAAAACATTTATCTAAAAGCACTTCATGATTTCTCTAAATAACACCCAGTCCAGTATTATAAAAACTTTGACCTTAGATAATGTATAAGTAAAATTCTTTGACTATGTATGACACTGAGCGACCGCACACTACTTTAGATTAATTTCTTCACATAGGTACATAGAAGTGACGACAAGAGACGCCATGACACCTGCAAGCGTTTTGGCACGAATTGTGAGTGTAGAATTAAATTTAAATAAAATCTTTATTTTCCACCAAAATATGATGTTTCGGAAACAAAAGTGACTTCAGAAAGCTGGAAAGCAAGCTAGATCAAGTCTTTCAGACATGTCGATTTCTCTACGATGATATTACCCTAGTAAGGTAAAGACCAATTTAAACATCTTGCACATAGTTACCTCCGTAGTGAAGCGCAGACCGAGTATGGAAAAGCGACACTCAGGGCTGACCGCAGAGCTTCTGGCGGGAGCCCGCCCACCCGGAGTCAAATCTCAGTGATAGACCCTAATCAGAGCGGTGGTCAAAAGTCAATGACAGAGCCAAATTAGAATTGATAGTTTACATAGACAATTTATCAGCTACTTTGAAAATTTAATTGCAAAATCTGTTTTGGTAAATGCTACATTTGTAAAAAGAATAATTTTAAAAATGAAAAATGTACAAAAAACAAAAAGTTTTGTTCGGTGAATGTGAATGAGATATAAAGCTGAGATTTTAGTGGTTATTGAGCGAGCTGGCATCAGGCCATGAGCTCGGGTCGCGTGTATGTGGTATTTCAGGAGGCGGGTCGTGACCCTTCCACCTCCGACCGCGGTCTGTGTTAACGTCATTGCTACAAATAGATGAATAGATACTAGATACAACATATTGTACATATTGCTCGAGAGTACTGAGCGTCGCCGTTGAAACATTTAATACGCATAACAACAGCCCATTTTCATTAAACAATTACAAACATTAGGTACATATTCGCAAACATTTGAGGTAATTCTGTAAAAAAATACATTAATCCAAGTAGGTAACACATGCTTGATACCCAAACTAGGAGTAACCTTTTATGGTGTGATGCAGGTTTTACGGTTTTACACATACAAAAATTGTTAAAAAAATTATAATAAAAGACATAGAAATTTAGAAGGATGACTAATTTAACAATTAAATAATATTTAATATTTTAATTTATAAACGTTCAGTTAATAGAATAGACTAAGTTAAGCTTAACAGAATAAATTAAGTTTAAGATTTAGAAGTTTGTAATTGCGTGATCCACTATTTATAATTACACAATATTTAGTGACAAAGCAAATTTTAAATTAAGGCAAAACATCATTTCTCCAGGTTCCAGAGAGTCATGTGAAAAAGGTTTACTTACTACTTTATTTGTTCTTTTCTGGGTCTAAAAAAACATCATAAAGTCTCAATTTTTACGGGTAATTTCTTAAAATGAACCTCAGTGGTTCATTTTAAACTATTTCATCTTTCATTTTGCATTGATCTTTTCGCGATGATCGATAACAGATCACTTTTAGACTGCAAATTCAATGGCATTTTTTTTTCATTTTGCCTATCATTTTATTTTCAAAAATTGTTCTAAGGTCGAGACAACGTATGACCGAAATGCCACTGTTTATCAGCTGGCATGCTTGGCACGCCTCCGACTTGTAGTTGTCAAAATTATTTTGATTCCTTCATCGGTCTATGTTTAATTCATAATATACATAGTGTAAGTAGTAAATTAGGTTTATAGTGAAGTTTTCATTGTATCTTACTTTTATTAATGAAGGCTCTGACACAATTAAATTATATTTTATTGGGTCGTGAAGATCTGTCTATATAGTTTCTAGTAACGGTATTTATTCTATTTCTGTACCTAATTAATTACATACATGTAGGTATATTAATGTTATTTATACGGTATCCTAATATTAATCAATAGTTTATTTAGTTATCTGGAAGATATCGCCATTAGCGATAAGATCACCTTTTGTGTCCAAATTGTTTTAATGCCGAGTTTCATTGTTTTTCTTCAATTATTTTTTGTGGCATAACAAAGTGTTTTATATTTTTTTAAAGGGACCCATGACAGTTCGCCTAGTATTTTGTATTGTATTGGATAGTAGGGACGTGAGCAACTGATAGATAGACGTATGTATGTATGATGTATGTACATAATTATGTACAGAACTTAGCGCCTGAAATTCTACTAATATCAACCAGTACAAGCTTTACGCGTTTGAATGTTAGTTCACACGTAGGTATAGACGTATAACACAGTAGTGAAATTTGCTTCATTTGATAGCTAAAACAACAAAAATACTTATTGAGACGAAACTGTTCATAGTATCATTATTCTTAGACCCTATTCCTCGTACCTCTCTGTTACTTTACCATCTGTCTCGGTTCTGCAGCAATAGAGCAGTTTATTAGTTCTAAATTATCTATTCTATGTCCAGGTAATATTTGTTAATTTTTACACTTGTCACCCTTTAGCCTCTAGCCCCAACGAAACAAAGCTATGTACTATGAAACCAGATGGTTATAAGAAAGAAATCGAAATAATTACAAAGCTAAATATTATTTAGATTTCTGTGGTTGACATAAACCTACTTAAAATTTCAAATGCTAATGGAAGGTCATTTGTTTGTTACTCTGTAGGGAGCTGGATGAAATTTGTCATTCAATTAAATAATAGTGTGTAATAATGATGTAACTGATCCATATACAAATAAACACCCAGACACAAAACAAACATCCGGATTCATAACAAAAATACTTGTAACGGGCGGGAATCGTATTGACGACCCACGACTCAGTGCACAAGCTCACTACTGACTAAGCGACTAGGTCAGTTTACAAGAATTATTACTCTGTTTTTCTGATTTGGGCACTTACTTACCTTACCGTTTTATTCATCTATACCAGTTATTTTAGAGCAAATGCTCTAAAATGCTCTAAAAGGAGTACAATGCACAGTAGAAGAATCGCTCGTTTAAATGTTTTATAACTTAATTATAATAATAGATACGTGGATAAATCGTGTAAACCCAAAGTATGTTAAAGCTCAACAAAGATTTTAATTAAGGTTGTAAGTAAGTGGTCCAAAAGACCCCAAATAAATTAGTAGGTCGGTTTAAAGGTAAGATACTCGTAGTTATCTAACTGTTTGTGTTTACACGATTTATCCACGTATCTATTATTATAATTAAGTTATAACACATTTAAACGAGCGATTCTTCTACTGTGCATTGTACTCCTAATATCTGTATAGCTATATACATACTACATAAATGTAGAATCTGACTCTCGGAAACGGCTTCAACAATTTTTAAATAACTGTTTGAAGACTGTTTATGAAATTTGGAGTACATATTCTACAAGTCTCAATGTGTGAGCAATTTGACAAGTTAATGAGCTATAGTTTTTATGTTATGAAGAGGACAAAAATAGCCCCAAATGGTTCGTGTACTCGTAATATCACACATGGTGCGGCTTGCCAGTTTGCTTGAAATAATAAATTAATAAATATTGGTGGACAATTCACACACAACACGATCTGACCCCAACCTGAGCAAAGCTTGTACAATGGCGGCCAGGTAGCTGAAATAATACTTAAAAAGTCAGAGATTATGGGACTGCTATGTTATTTATCCTAAAAGTCCCATATAAAAAAGGATTTAAATAAAACCAGCCAAATGCGAGTGGGACTCCAACACGAAGGGTTCCGTACCATTAGCAAATAAACGGCGAAAACCTCTTTGGCTTTATTCGGAATTCCGTATACATCGCAATTTTCGCAGACGGGCAAAAAGTTTATTCGTATACGCATTAGACATCGCGTTTTATTTTTACTAGTGGCGCCATCTAGTTTTCTTGGGACAGACTAATCATGTAAGAAAAGGTAAAAAATCAAGTTTGTTGTATGGGAGCCCTCCTCAAATATTATTTTTATTTAATTTTTAGTATTTGTTGTTATAGCGGCCATAGAAATACATCATCTGTGAAAATTTCAACTGTATAGCTATCATCGTCTCTGAGATACAGCCTGGTGTCAGATGTCAGACGGACGGATGGACGGACGGACGGACAGCCAAGTCCCAGTAATAGGGTTCCGTTTTTACCCTGTGGGTATAACCCTAAAAAAGAGCCAGAGATCTAATGAAAGAGTTGAAGCGAAATTGTGTAACTGCGGTGCGCGGGCGCAGGGCGTGGGGTCACGACCTCGCGCTCCGGAATTAGAAGTGACGCCGCACCAGGTGCCTGCCAACTGCCGACTCTAATGACATTTCTATCATATAGGTACGTATGGATTACTCCCAAAATAATGATACTTGTTTTTGTTAACCCGTGATTAAAAGCAAATGTTAAGCCGAATTCAATTAATTTAATTCACTAGTTCATAGTTTTTTTTCTGCTGCCATTGCCGCCATATTTTTTTAGTTGATAAAGCTTCACTTATGATTTGTTTTGTCAAAACTAACCTCAAACATTTTGAGAGTAGATTTTTTTATATTTTTTTTCACTTGATGAGTCATATCCGGTGCCGAACCTATATGGGTTCTGCGCCACTTTTTGGGTGTTTGGCAGGACGTATTGCCGAATACCACACTCATGCCAGTTGTTGTATCACCAAGCGGTAATGTGATGAGGAGGTGGGTACTCTGGGTGATGAGCGCAGCGCACAGCTGGACATCTACTCTCTTTCTACGAAAAACGTAATTTCGAAATTAACTCGCGACTTTCCTACTCCGGTTCTACTTCGTTTCGACCGATCGAACAATGTTTGACGTTTAAATGTTCTAAGTAAGGTACAAGTTCGCGCCGCGAGACCGCGACCGGAGACCGCGACAGGCACTTGACACTATAGAATTGTATGGACGCCAGTTCGCGCTGAGACCGCGACAGGAGACCGAGACAGGTCGCGGTCGCGGTCTTGGCGCGAACTGGCACCCATACAATTCCATAGTGTCAAGTGCCTGTCGCGGTCTCCGGTCGCGGTCTCGTGTCGCGGTCTCGCGTCGCGGTCTCAGCGCGAACTTGTACCTTTTAGACGGATCGAAGTAGAACCGGAGTAGGAAAGTCGCGAGTTTATTTCGAAATTACGTTTTTCGTGGAAAGAGAGTAAACGTCCTCGGTACTGATTTGGAGTACTCATATTCAAATAGTTGAGTGGCATTGTGTTGGTATGGGTCAGCGTGTTGCTGAACATCAGGCGCATGTATTTATTGTCTAACCACTCTACATTGTGTTGAGAATTTGTAAAAGAAACTTCTGTGTAACTCCGAGTTCTGTATAGCCTAGTAAACTCCTTATAATAAAAAAAACTTGTTCAAAAACACATACAGTTACGCCTTTATTAGACAGTCTGAATAAAAATTGTTGTAATATGGCCCCACAGGTCATTTTCAGGGCAAATGAGTCGTCTAAGTCGCAAGTAGGTACACCAGTTATCAGGTAGGTTCCTTGGAACCGATCGGTGTTTTCCTTTGTCAGCGCTATCGGCTTATCGTTATCAGCCCGATGGCATGACCGGTCGCAAACCCGACGAATGTCCTTTATCACGTATTATTCCAAAAGATCGTACTGTTTCATCTATTTCTTGTTTTTTTTTCGTAATTATTTGAGTTGGATTCATCATAGGTTCCATAAACATCTATAGATTCCCGCTGCTGGGGCTGGGAATCAAGGTCTTCTCTCTTAAGCAGAGAGTCCTAATCCACTATGCTCGCCAACTGCTAGTTAGCTTACGACGCATGACTCGAAAGACGGTTTGGAAACATGTCGATTTCCTCACAATGTTTTCCTTCACCGTTAGCCCCAGTCAAATCAAATTCAAGTATAAAGTCAAGTGAAAAAAAGCGAAGACTACTTTCTACATCTGCACTTGGAAAAACACTCACAGGTGTAGACGCGATTCTGTACTATATCACGATTATAATATATCACGATTGCGAGTCGAACGTCCACGCCACTACGCCTGCGAGGCTTATGAAAACATGAGATTATTGAAAAATTACAGAAAATTTTGAGACTTTACTTAGACTGCTCTATTTAAGTCGTCAGTGATAGATAGCTCAGTGCAATTAATTGTTAATTTATACTGTAGGAAGACGCGTGGACCTTAATTAAAACTTGAGCAAATAGTGAAAATGGCAATCATACCTGCCTATTAAAATGAAAACTTACATTAAAAATGAATAATACCCCACGTGTCTAAAGAAGTTTAAATCTGTATCATCGCGAGGAAACCGACATGTAGGAAGTAGGTATAGCTAGAATCTATCGAGGACATAGGTACATCATTCACCAACCCGCATTGGGCCAGCGTGGTAGATTATCACTTTCTCGACTACCTTTTTGAGGTAGTCCTTGACTCTCTTTTTAAGAGAGAAGGCCTCAAGGCCCAGCTGTGGGAACATTATATTTATATACTAGCGGCCCGCTCCGGCTTCGCTCGAATAATAACCGAGATATCAACTGCAGCGCCATCTGCCGGGCTGATTTGTGAATCTAAGCCTTCCAGGGCCCTGCCCAAACGTATACAAAAAAAAATCATTCAAATCGGTCCAGCCGTTTAGGACGAGTTCACTAACAACTAAAAGTGGCATTGATTTTTATATATATAGATATATAATATATATATGGGCTTAAGCCTTAGGGTCAATTCACACCGAGACGCGACGCGACGCGACGATACTCAAAGAGGCCAATAATTTCGCGCTACGCCGCGCGTCGTCGCGAGACGCATCGCAACGTCGCGAGGCGCATCTTAAAATCGTAGCAGGACGACGCCTCGCTGCGCAGCGAGATGCCGCGAGGCGCAGCGGAACGTATCTACTAGCCGCGGGCGCCGCGCGGCCCCGCCCGCGCCCTCCCGCAGTCTACCACTGGCAAGCGCACGTCTAACTGGTCAAAAGACAACGTATGAAATTCACCATGAATTCTTCTATTTCTCCATAAATTATGCACCCAAATACTCCTGTGTGATGTCTTCTTTTTAATTTTATTTTTAACCGACTTTAAAAAAAAAGTAGGTTTCTCAATTCGACCGTATATTTTTTTTTTTTTAATGTTTGTTCGCGGATAACTTCGTTGTTTATAAACCGATTTGGATGATTATTTTTTTGTTGGATAGGAGACATTCCAAGGGTGGTACCATGATAAGGAAACCAGGATCTGATGATGGAATCCTGCAGAAATTGAAGAGAACTTGCAAAAATTGTAGGGGCGACAAGCGCGATTGTTAATTTTTCCATTAAGTATTTACAAGCACTACAATTTATTTTGGTTTGGCACTACGAAGATTTGGAAGCGATCTGATGATGGAGCCAAAATACTGTCGAGGGAACTCCTCAAAGATTTACAGCAGTTATCTTGTGTTTGGGCTTGATTAATTTGTATTGATGAGCACTTTACGTCTAGATGTTTTAGGACTGTCTTTCATCATCATTATAAATGTCTATGTTTGGATGTTTGTTGCTCAATCGCGTTGTAACTAATTAATTAATCGTTAGACCTTTAAAAACTGCAAGGGTAGACTAGTGCGTTTGAAAATGTTTCAATTAAGTATTTTAAAGCACTACAATTGAATGAAGGTCTGGAGTCGATCCGATGAAGGAGCCGAAAGACAGTCGAGGCTACTCCAAAGTCAAAGTCAAAGTTGTCTGAACGGAAATAGTAGAGAAGTCGCCACAGCGGCCTCGGGCTGCGCCTCGCGGCGTCGCGCGGCACCGTGAGACGCAGCACCGCTCTTGCACGCCGCGCGTACCGGCGATGCACCGCTGCGTCACGATACGTCGCGCTACGCCGCGAGGCACCTCGAGGCGCAGTGCTGCGTGGTGCAACGTAATCTGAATTCTCACAATGTAATGTGTATCTTTTCGTGTAGTGAATAAAGTATATTCTGAGTCGCTCTATGAAAAATGTGCGCGCAGCGTCGCGCCGCGTCGCGTCTCGGTGTGAACTGACCCTTAGGTAAATGTTAAGAAAACGTCGGTAAATCCCCACAACGACGTAATCACATACATGAATAAATATAAGATTCCGATAGGATTGAAATTGAATAGTCGTTTTTGTAACGGAGCAACGATAACGCCTATTTCTGTCACGATAATGTTTTCAACGAACACACCTACTGTTTCAGTATCAAGCATGATTGTTATGTTTTTGATATATTTAAAACTTATGTTACAAAAGGAGAAGGACGATTTCATAAATCCTACTACCTCCTCCTACTCCTCCTATCCTACTAATTATAATAAATGTACTAATAAATGTGAAAGTGTGAGCGGATCGTGTTGAAATTTGGAACACAATTAGATTATAGTCTGGAAGAATACATCGGCTTCTTTTTATCCCCGGAAAATAATGGGAACGGGAACTAACCAGGTTAGACCGCGGGTCACTGCTATTATATACAAATTGGTAGATATTTCTCATTATCATCATCATCAGCCCGTCTTCGTCCACTGCTGTACATGGGCCTCTCCTATAATACGCCACTCAGCCCGATCCTCGGTCTTACGTTTCCAACTGCCACCAGTCATCTTTCGTATATCGTCACTCCATCTGGTCTCTGGGCGTCCTACACAACGTTTGCCGATTCGCGGTCTCCACTCCAAAACCCGTCTACCCCAACGGTTATCGGGTCTGCGACAGATGTGACCCGCCCATTGCCACTTCAGTTTGCTAATACGCTGAGCTATGTCAGTGACTTTAGTTCTCTGACGAATTACTTCATTACGAATGCAATCCCTCAGAGATACTCCAAGCATAGCCAAGATGTTTCTCACGCAATACCAAATTTTTTTCATGAATTGGAAAGTCATTCTGTATTTTTCCAAATCGTTCAGTTTTATAACTCAACATACTTATAAATTAAATTCAAATTATACATTCACGGTAAGTTAGGTTAGTTTGTAAAGTCTGACGTCCGTCGTTAGATTTGAATCCAACAGTTTATACAATTTTTACGGTGACATATTTAGCCCTCAGGCCCGTAAACAAAATTTACGTAGTAAGTAAACCTTTTTCACATGACTCTCTGGAACCTCAAACTAAGCAATGCTAGTACTATGCTAAACAATTGACACAATCCTGCTAATGTTGAGTAGGTATACCTATTTGCAAAAAAAATCGTATTTACGGCGGATGTATGTCTGTTTAGGTATTTGAAACTCTTTCATGCAAATACTAGTCAATGTATCTGGATGAAACGTTATTGTTTATAATGACTAGTAGACTACAGGCCCGTGAACAAAATGTATGTACGTATCAAATGAACCACCATGACCACTATGTAGGATGATAGAAGGGTATAAAGTAATAAGATTCACCACTATGCCGTCACTTCTAAGCAGTCCAATTGAGTACAGTCGAAGAGGGGGTTGCAACCTTCGATCATTTCTCCTTGTCGCATGATTTTTTACGGCATTGCGAAATAATGGATTAGGAGAAGTATTTAAACAGTATGGAACCAGTGCCGTACATAATCAAATGCCCAAATTTAATCTGTAAATTGTCGGAAAATTAGACATTTTTCCGACAAACTAATGATTAAAAACTTAAAATTTATAGTTTTTATAGTTTCAATACCTCTTCTAATCTATTATTCTGCAACGCCGTATAAAAATCATGCGACAAGGAGAAATGATCGAGCAAAGACAATATACCCAGGCTACATAATCTTTGTGATCGAGGGTTGTAACCCCCCCTCTTCGACTGTTCTTAGTTGGACAGCTTACAAGTGACGGTATAGTGCTGAATCTTATTACTTTATACCCTTCTATCATCCTACATAGGTCTCCTGGTGGTTCATTTACTACGTTAATTTTGTTCACGGGCCTGTAGTCTAATACATAAATATGTATAAGACAAATAAAAAGAAAAATAACTACAGTCTGTGCACTATAAGATGATGACAGAAATGAATGGAAAAGATATAGATACTTGTTGTACCGGGTGGCTACAGCGTGAACGGGTTAAGCATCAATAGTTCACTTAATTTCTGTAGGTACGAATCTTTTTTTAAAAAGGGATCTATGGTAGTTGGCTTCACATGACCTCTACTGTCTAACCAGCCAGACCAATTTCGTGTAAATATACATTAGATACTTAGTAAGACTCCGTGATTTTGCCCGTGCAGTTTTTCTTATAGTACAGAGTGTCGAGACGAGTAGGACATGTGCCTGATGGTAAGCAACATGCCTGTCACATAACAGCACAGTGACACGCAGCTATTGGAATACGAAGAAGTCCAAATCATTACCTAGCACTGCACTGCGCTCGTCACCCAGAGATATAAGATATTATATTTCTAAGCCCTGTAATTTCTCTGGAAACCCGTTCAAGCAGTTCCCGTTTCCGTAATTTGTGTTATTGAAAAGAATGTATTATTTCATTAAAATTAATTGTGTTGTTAATTACAACATCGGGTTGCAAACCGATTCGTTCAGGCATTCTGATGTGATTGAGCAACAAACACCCAGATTTTCGCATTTTTTCGCATTAGTGGGATTAAAGTTACATAACGTTTACAAAAGTCTTTAAAAGTGATAGTTACTACTTAGACAGACCATATGCTTGTTGACTTTTATCATATAGACGAGCAGTACCTACACGTGTTTAATGTATGTACATTTCGCATATTCACTGTATTGTCGTAGCGACGGCTCCTTCTGCTCCCTGATAAAAGGGAAGCAACACACTCAAATGCTGTATCTACTTCTTAGAATGAATTAGAAGTTACTAATACGGTTCTTCAGCAAAGAACTAAGCAGACAGATAAAATCTCTAACTCAGTAGCTGAGCTCTAGCCAAAGCATAAAGGTGCTTCTTTTTTGCAAAACGTTAGATCGGGAGCAAAGAAGAGAAGGAGAGGTTTCTTTAGAGTTTAGAGTAAACTAGTGGCGCCCCTTAGTTTTACCCACGTAGTACCCGTTCCTGTTGTATTCCTGCGATAAAAGGTAGCGTATACGCTATTTCAGATTGTAATCTAAATCCTACTATAATATTATAAATGTCAATGTATGGATGTTTGGATATTTGGATGTTTGGATGTTTGTTGCTCAATCACGTCCTAAAGTATGAACGAATCGGGCTGAAATTTGGAACACAGATAGATTATAGTCTGGAAGAACACATAGGCTAATTTTCATCCCGAAAAACAACGGGAACGGGAACTTCGCGGGTTACACCGCGGGGCGCTGCTAGTGTGTTATACATTTCAATCCGATCCGTTTAACCATTTCGACGTGATTTAGTAACAAACCTCCAAGCATCCAAAATTAATTGTGATAGAATTTCGATAAGATGAACAAGATTGGATGATTATATGGTCTCGTCCCATTTTAGCTCGAGTACTCATTCCAACTGTTTTCCCTTCCACTAGTTCTTCAACCGCCTGAGCCAAGTGGCACCGCAGAAGGTTAAGAGCCCGTTATCACTCTTATCAGGTACATACCTAGCCGCCCCATTTGCTCGTTTGACCTGACACCTCAGTTATCAGTGCGCGATAACCGGCAAGCCGTCACGGTCCTACCTGTACGGTGTTACCTTTTCAACTTTTTAACATATTTTTAAAGCTAATTAAACTGTGCGTGTCTGGATACCGGAAGACTGTGTTATTGTGTGTTATCATTTGGTGTTTTGTTTTGATAACGCTGCTTTTGTTTTCCGTGTTATTCGTGAAAAACAAGTGAGGGTTTGGAGTCATTTTAGAATTGGCTGATGTTTTATTGGTGGGTTTTTAATTGGAGAGCTTTGTATTAAATAAATACGCTGTAGATGGTAGACCACTCACTATCTGGGATGAGATAGTGAGTGGTGTGTATTGGCGCGATGTCAGTCGAGCACTGATTGCGATGTTGTCGTGCTGTGCGTTCTCAGTCTATGATAGCTCAAAATTGAACCTTATAAAAATTTATTGATTTTTCCTTTAAACGAGAATTTGAACTCTATTTAACACACTTTAAGATAACATATGTATTTATTATACTATTAAAAGTAACATTATTAGTTAATCACAAATATATTTAATTCAGAAAAACAAAGTTTATGAGCATAAAGCGAGTTTATGAGCAAACAAAGCTAATTTTGCCGTTTGAAGATTAATTGCCATCAATTACATTGAAACATTTTTGACACCTGATACTCTTAATTTATATAATTTTAAAGAAACTTAATAAATTGTTACTTTAAACGAAAATAGACAAGTAGAAGTTTTACAACAAATTCGCCGAAATGTAATAAGTCCACAACTACTAATCAAATCAAATTAAAAAATGTGTTTCTCGTAGATATTTTGTATTTATAAAATCACTTAATCAGTTTCAAAGGTGCACAAATATCGCCATATTCTACACATTCTTATCTTACAATGACTAACATCTTATCGTGTCATACCTATTGTAAGAATTGACATAAGTATGGATTCTTAAGAAGATATATGGAATGTCCTCTACAGTTCGATAATAAGTATTTTAGGTCACAACTACGACAAAGTTGTAGAATATAGTGTAAAGGCCGATTTAAACTGAACGAACATGGAGCTAGATCTGGAACAAGAGCATTCTTTCTCGATCTTTTAGTGTAAACGAAAGATCGTTCTTAGCGTTTTCCATATTATATATTCCATAGAATCTTTCCGAACGCAAACAAAACAACGAAAGAATGCTCTTCGTTTGTTTACACCAAATGAATTTGAAACAGTGGGGATAGAATGAGCAATGAGCATTCGCTCGTCTGATGTAAATCGGCCTTTAACACGGAATCACTCGATTCGGAGATATTTAAATAAATGTTATCTACTCGTATTTAAATAAATAAATATCTGGATATTCCACGATTCAACGCAATAACTAGCCTCAAACTAAGCGAAGTGTGTATCATTTACCGAAAATATGAATGGTATGAATAAAACGATGAAATGGCTTTAGAAGTAGTTAGTATGCTCACTTTTTAGGTACCTATGTACTAAAATCATGAATACTCTCCTGAGTTTTAATTACATTTTCTAAGCATTAATTAGGTGTAAACTACCAAAAATCTGAAAAGTTTTTGAACTTTGTCAAATCGGAATAGAATTTTTTGAGGTTTTTGACATTGAGATAACTGAAAGAGACAAAATTTATTGTAAAACAAGACTAAAGCTTAGAAGACGTAAGAAGTCGAAGCACGTTCATAGACCATGGACCAGAAGTGTATGTGACTTTTGGGTATAACAGGGCGCGTTACCTGTAGTTTACAATTACATCTTCGGGCAGGCGCTGGCTGAAATGGTAGTTTAGTGCCTCAAAGATTGGCGAGTAGACCTTTCTTAGAACACATTGATTTCCACACTATGTTTTCCTTCACACTAAAAGCCAGTTGACGATGACAAACTCTTACATCTGCGCTTGGAAAAATACTCAGTAGAGCAAACGAGATTCAAATCTTAGACCTACGTTAATTTGATTGTAAAGATGTTGACTGGCCTCGTGGCTTAGATGGTAGTAGCTCTGCCTGCGAAGCCGAGGGTCGTGGGTTCGATTCCCACCCAGTGCAAATATTTGTGTGATGAATTCAAATGTTTGCACTGTGTCGGGGAGTTTCTATGTATAATAAGTATGTATTTAAAACTATATAAGTATTATATCAGCTATCTGGCCGCCATCATAGAAGCTTTGCTTAGTTTGGAGTCAGATGGTGTTGGGTGTGAATTGTCCACCAATATTTATTATTTATTATTATATTTATTATTGAAATCAAACGGCACCCCAGATTTTTTTGACATCCAGTGAAGTATTTCATTATATAATGTAGTTTATTATTTATCACGTAAAAAACATTTTAATATTGCTCTTTATAATATTTGTGTGCAATACACTAGTAGGTATTATTAGCATAAGCAACTAGTATTATTAGTTAGCTAGCGTTAGTTAGCTAGTATTATTAGTATAAACAGCTACAAAATATTCCCACTTTTCGCACAAAGATAGAGACAAGACCAAAATCCACCACGCTGGCCCAGTGCGGGTTGGTAAATGATGCTTGACATCGAATGATTTTTGGAACATGGCTGTTTTCTAAGGATATTTTCCTTCACTGTTTTTAAGTTAGCCGCATTACTATATTAAGGCTTAACTTTATCGCCGTTAGTAAGTCCCTGATTTCAACACGGTAAATGTACAGTATAATTTTGTAGTTCCCCAGGCGGACTCTGCCAAGAGCCCGCCTGGGAAGAACCACACCTTTGCCAGTTATTCTACCGCCAAGCAGTAATGTGCAAACATTACTGTGCTCCGGTTTGAAGGGCAATGTTTCCAGAGAAATTACAGGGCTTAGAGATAGAACAACTTAGATCTCTGGGTGACGAGCGCAGTGCAGTACTAGGTAATGATTTGGACTCTTCATGTTTCAATAGCTGCGTGCCACTGTGCTGTTATGTGGCAGGCATGTTGCTTACCATCAGGCACATGTCCTGCTCGTCTCGTCACTCTTTATTTAAAATAAAATAGTAACACCAGTTGAGTGCACCATGATAATTTAAAACAACATCAGTATAGGCTGTGGCTAGATTTACCGTTAATTACTATCTTTATTTTATAAGAAAAAAATAACATAAAGAGGAACGTTACATAAACTATTTGATAATAATCTACGTTCAAAGACTCCAAAATTTTACTACTTACAATGGAAGCAATCAAATCGAAACAAGAACTGGTGATGTCATGTGACGAAAAGAAAAGTGATAGTGATAAAAGTGAAATAATAGTGAAAGTGGAAGATGATAGTGATGATGTGGTGAAGAGTAACCAGCGAGAGAACCGGTTGACGTCTATCATCGACCAACTTCGATGCCAAAGCAAACTGAAAGGTATGTCAATTTTGATATAACTCACTTTTCTATATCTACCCTGTGGCTGTATTACCTATTGATAAAAATTGTATCACGACGAAAAAAAATAGTAAGAAAGTTTTTGTTAACATTTAATAAAAAAAAATGTTTTTGAGGTTCAATCTCTATTTTAATGTTGATAGACCTTTTTTTAACATTAATAGATTTGCACTTGTCCAATATCTTACCTGATGTAAAAAAACAAATTGCGTGCGAGCCAGCTTACCCAGAAGAAAATCAATTCACTTGGGGTCTTCAAGTCGAGAGACTTGAAGACCCCAAGAAGCATTCGGTAGCCTAGACGTTTTTTGAAATCAAATGTCGATCAAATCAAAATGTGGATTAAATGTCGTCAACATGATGTCACTTTTTCGACCTACGAACAATCCAATAGAAAAAAGACACGGCAAAGGAAAGACAATTGATAAACTATCAACTTTGCGGCGATGTTCAAGAGTTTGAAGTCATTTTCGTCGTTGCCTTTAAACAAAAAACATCTCTCACTAAAAAATCTTAAGTAAATTTGGAGTTTTGCTCTGACTCCAGAGTAAGACTCAGTGTTAATTTTCTTGTCGTCGTCTTTTTGCATCTAAATTATTCTGCAATTACGTTTCAATTAAAAGATAAGATCAACAATCCAACATCTATCTAACCTAGTTAGCGAACGATTTAATTAAACGTTTTCCGAAAGAGACACAAAAAATATCTCACGTAATTCTTGGTAATCATGCTTGTAATTCTTGCTGTCAGTGGTAACTGGTTACCAGAGGGTAACCAGTTACCACTGACAGGCAACGATTGCAACTGCTTACGTGTGTGTCTGTTTGTGTTCTTTTTCATACTTGGGACTGTAGCTACAGTTTGTACAGCAGCAGCTCGAAGCTGCCGCAGTAAACTAAACTAACCGAAGCACAACAAAATCTACTTCCTATTATGTGAACGCGCACCACACTGGAGAGCGTTCTATTCGGCCAGTCAAAAAAAAAAATGGCTGCCGTAGTGACGGCCGATAAAAAGAAAAACGAATAAACTTAGAATTTTGGTATTAAGCAGTACTAATGTTCCACAATAAGTTACCTTAATAGCTGCAGACATACTGTAATTACGCATGCCAGTGACTTGAACTCCCAAGATTGTTCCATAACAAAAGCGCCTAACTTGTACGTCTGCTGAAGTTTTTACATCAAAAACTGTAGAGCAAGTGGAGCAAAATGTCATCTGAGTATGATCTCGGAAGCCGGCCCTTATGTATGAAATGACGTTATTACCCGAGGTTTGCACATTGAAATGGAGAAGGAGTTTGTGGTTCGTCAGTTTGTGTTCGACCGCTGAAAACAAAGCTAGAGCTTTGGAGTTAAAGCAACATTTAAAATAAACTTTAAATTTTTGAATGGGAGACGTTTTTTGCTTATATGCAACGACATTTTTATTCGAAAAATCTTCAAAACTCAGAACCACACCGCAAGACCACAGGCCACAGCCACACGTACAAAACATCGCGTAACATCATGCTATCACCACGTTCTCTTGATGTATCTGGCGTATCTGGCGTACCGTCGGCTTCGTGATCTCCTCTTGGCAGAACAGGAAGAAGGCAATGAGACGGCAACTTCACGTGAGAACCAAAAAACATAGATCCTCCAAGCTCGGACGTGGTTCACGAGCTATGCTTGCTTTCCCCGCAATTTATTTCAAGGACGGTTTCAGATTAGCATATTTTTCTGCGTGTATAGTCGTTTCGGCATACGCGCTTACACCGGCGCTACATTACGTGCTTCAAAAAACAGGAGTCGCGTAATCGAGCATACTTATTTCGGTAGTGTCAATCAGTCAGTAAATATATGTATGGATTCTGCGTCCGGGGAGGAGGCTGTCGCGGTTCGCACATATACGAGTACGAACTTAGAAGCGCAGCAACGCTCATACAAGGTGCATATGTGGCAAAAGGCGCGCCTAAGCTTGCTTACAAATGCTTCAAAAATGAACTTATAAGTACGCGTCTATTCAATGCTAGTTTTTAAACTCTCTAAAGATATTCGCCATGATATCCATATCCAACCTAAGGATGACGGCTTCCCCAAAATGAGGATGGAAGGAAAAAAATATGATGAACCTTAATAACCATAGATTTTATGTAAACAAAAGCTCAGACCAACTATTCTTAGTCCTCAAAGAAACAAAAGGGAAAACAGTACAGAAGATATTTTTTTTTTGTGATAGTTTTTAATTTCTGACCAAAATTAAATTTAGTTTTAATTTTCTTTTTCATAATATGAGTGACAGATTGAGCATAGTATGCGCTTGGTGGTAAACAACGTCCTGTTACCACAATTCTCTCTATAATAAAATAGCACAGTCCACGGAGTATTTGAATAAAAAGAGGCTAAATTTTTGCCTAGCGTTGTACTGTGTTAATTACTTAGAAATATAAGATAAGTTATCTCCTCGTTTTGTTATTTTTCTGGAAACATTCTCCTTCAAATTAGAATACAGTATCTAATACACTACTGTTTGAGGCTAGAAAAGCTGGCTGTGACAGTCTCCCAGGCGGACGTTACAAAGAATCCTTCGATTCTTTCGACCAATAATACAATTAATGAAACCATTTAAAAAAAGCAAAGTAATACAAAACATCGCCCCGAAAAATATTAAATCCTGTGAGACAACGAGCCAAACCACGTAGCACAATTAGTACGCCATAAATTTCACCTCAAACAAGGTATTCTGAAGCGTAACCGAAACAAAGTCGCAACCTTTGCTCGCTCGATGTTATCGGTCCCGTACATCGCTTAGTGGGTTTATAAAAGTAATTACAGCTAAGACAAAGGGCACGGACCACGCTTTAGCACAATCGCCATACAATTAGGGGCTAAGTCTGAGCCGCATCTGTAACAATAGAGTAGATGGGAGATAGTGGTATCTCCATCGGCCGCTATGCTCTGAATTGGTTGGCTTGCGATGGGTGCATCGCAAAAATGCTATCAACATTGTGGAGAATCTAGATTTTGTTACTAACGCATAATATTATAAGTAGACACTTTATGTGTCCACTGCTTGGGCTAGATTTCTATCAAAATAAAGGAGTCAAGAGCACAATCCACAACGCTGCACATGTGTGGTTTGGTAGATGAAATAATGCTCGTAGCTCGTTAAAGTGACATCGTTTTATGGTTGATGTTCCAAAGACACGAACGAAGAGATTTAACATTTAATTTGGATTTGAAGTGTTCAAAGATATCATCTGAATGATTTTAATGTAACAATGCAGGTCAAAACACCCTATTAGCACAAACAAAGTTGACAATAAGTAACATATAAAACAACAACACGTTATGAGCACAAAAAGCGATCTTATTGCTACAAGCGATCTTTCCGGATAATCTTTCTTATTCATAAGGAATAGATTATTATTCCCTTTTAATATTTTAAAAGTTGACCTTTAAAGCGCTCAAAAGGTTTTGACAAGTAAATTGTCCACCAATATTTATTTATATTTATTTAAAGTCCGGGCGAAATATTTATCTATCGGAAATTGCATTAAGAGTACATACTGTTATATCTGTCGATACTATGAAACTCGTGTACCACTCATCAACCAAGGACAATAAGAAGCTTCCTTATTTTCGCATTCTGTGGTGCATTTAATATGGTCTTTAGATAAGTGAGGGGCACTCTAAGTGCATTAGGGGGTAATGGGAGGCGCGTGTCGGTTGCAGTTTGTTCGTGCGCTGCTAAACTACCACTAAGATAAATTCATTAGTTTGCATAAACCCACTAAATGTTACTATAACTGGGGCTTGGGGCCTTTCCTTTCAAGGAGAGAGTCAAGGCCATAATTCACCACGTTGACCCAGTGCGGGTTGGCGGCAGGCGCGGTCTCAGCCTCGAATTTGGGGGAGGGTCACCAGTACGCAGCCTCAGATCGGGGGGGGGGGGGTCACGAGTAGAAATACAATAAATCGAGTAAAAAAGACTTTACTAGTAGCGCCCCACGATTTTACCCGCGTAGTTGACATTCCAGTTGTTTTCCTGCGTTTAAAAATAGTCTATGTACTATTAGACATTTTTATTGTTTTTAGATTTTTAATCTAATGTTTATAATTTTGGGGGGGGGGCATGTCCCCCGTGTAACCCCCCCCCCCCCCCCCCCCCCGGAGCCGCGCATGGTAGGCGGAGGCCACATGACCTCGAAAGACTCTGGATTGGGTGTTGCCGTTCTCTCAACTAAACCAGCGGTAACTTCCAGGCTGATAAGTTTATTGTTTGGGTTCATTATATTATTTTTTGGGTCCATTATTATTTTAGGTTCATTATTTATTATTTGATTTTATATTGGTAGGACTCTTTGCAAAGTCCGCCTGGGGAATTACTGAATTCCGATTCTACTATTAAGCAGTGATGGGCAAACATCAGTGTGTTCCGGTTTAATAAGCAATATTTCTAGAGAAATTTCAGGGTATAGAGATAAATTAACTTACTTCTTTGGGTGCCGAACGCGGTGCAGTGTTAGGTAATGATTCTTTATTAGGTAATGATTGTTCCTGCCCCGATGGCTGCGTTACACTGTGGGGTTATGGGCAGTTGGATACAACCAATTTTTATGTTGTCAGGCACATGACTTCCTAGTTTTAACTGCTTACTCTAACTGTGTTAGTTCTTATAATACTATTTTCACTTCAATTAAATTTGGTTCTGAGATTCATTAGACTTCGGTAACGTGTGAAAACACCGAAATCTAAATAATTTTTTAGCCACGCCCTTTCAGCATTTCCCATTGGGTGACGCATTTCTAGATGGCCAATAGCCATGGTCCCGAGTTTACCCGAAGATTTCTTATCATACCCGAGCGTGACGCTACAATTCAATTCACAGCCCACGAAAAATCTGTCTAAGTGCCTAAAAAAGTTTTCACTTCAAAATATTATTTAGATTTCTGTGTGTAAAAAGCAATCTACCTCTAGTATCTCAAAAAATATTTTTTATAGAATTTTTAAACGTGTTAAGTGGACTTTGATATTGCAATCTAACATTCAACCTTTGGAATTCCGGTAATGTAATAAATTATCGGGAAAGAATAGATAACGTAGTGATTTATAATGTTGTACATCGTTTACTAGGTACAGCACTTTTAAATTGTTATAAAAATACGAAAGACGAGCCATATGTACCTATTACTTACGCACCATATTAAGTTTTGGTTGACAATGCTTTTTGCAGCTAAGTTTGATATATCTGTTAGTTATATGAATAAAATGTTTATCTTATCTTAACCGCTACTGAGATATTATTTAAATGGTATATGGAACCAGCCATCCAATGGTGGCCGACCCATTAAAAAGTATGGTGTGTTTTATTCATACGCTGATTTACCGGAGCTGCGGAAACGCTTTCACATTCAGTATCACTTTATCGCGGTCAAGTGAAAACCCATATTCCATAATAATAAAAAATTCCTGATGCCACTGTTTTTAAATTTTAATAGCGGTTTTTATTTTCACACGGCAATATCCAAATAATTGAACCGCCGCGTTGCGTCTGCTTCTTTCATTGACGTAAATTCATGTAATTAACAAAGGTGGACAATTCACACACCAAACTAAGCAAAGCTTGTAATATGGTGGCCCGATAGCTGATATAATATTTTGACGTGATAACGTCTTATAATTCAATGAAGCCGGCTGTACGCCCGCAAAACTGTAACGTTCCGTCGTTACCGTTAGTTCGTCTTCCGTGCCATGCGGACGAAGCTGAGCGCTGAGGGCGCCACCCGCCGAGTCGAGCGGTATCACTACTCGCGCTATCAGCGTACTGATTTCTTAAGACGTTGTCACGTTCTATCGTCAGTAAACCGACTTTACAGACAACCATTTTTTTTTTTAATTTAAATTCGCCACTCCACAAACTTTGGGGTCCGTGACTTTTGTCATTTCAAATCTTATATATGTTTATATTTCTTGGATTAGCAGAAGAGGAAAATAAGGGTAGAGTTGGGAACATTTTAAACCCAATACTGGTGCTGTTGTCTGTCGTCTGTTGAGCCGATCACTACCGGTTGGGGTTCTGCTAGTAATCGACTCGGCATTTAATATATCTTTCATATCTATGTATATACCCCACCCCTCCCCTCAACTAATTCCGGACATACTCGCAATCATCTCATCTGTACCTCAACCAGTCATGCTAATGGGAGATTTCAATGCCCATCATACCTCCTGGGGATCACACCACTGTGATTCTTTTGGACGGCTCTTACTTGAGGCATTTGAAGAGGCAAACCTGTGTGTATGTAATGATGGCTCCCCTACACGAAGGGTCCTACCTTCCCAGAACCCCAAATCAGCTGTTGACCTAACCATCTGCTCCCCGGTCTTACTTCCATCCTTAGCATGGGAAGTCCTACCTCTCAGTAGAGGTAGTGACCATTTTCCCATACTACTCAGCCTAAGCCTGAGAGTTTCTAAGCCACAACCTCCCACCCCTCTATTAAAATACCGTTTATCAGGGGCTCAATGGGATTCCTATTCATCTATTCTTGGCCAAAAATTAAATTCAGCTCCCAATCCAAATGAAGAAAATCCCCTAGTTTGTTATACTAAAATGTTAGAGGCTATGTTAGCTTCAGCTGATGAAACTATACCCCTTAAAAAACCTATAAACAACCGGTTCTCCCCTCCCTGGTGGGATCCAGAATGTACGGAAGCTGTCCGAGAACGTAACTCTGCAGAAAAGTCCTATAACAGGTCCATGTCTTTAACAAATTACCTCAACTACAAAAAAGCAGCTGTAAAGTGCAGGAAAACCCTGTCAGCTAAAAAGAAATCTGGTTGGTTTAAATTCTGTGAGAGTCTGTCACCGACAACCCCATCTAGCATAGTTTGGAAACAGGTCCGCAGATATAGGGGTTCATATAATTTACCCAACCCAAGATCCAATGATCCAAACTCCTGGATTGAGTCTTTTGCAGACAAGCTGGCCCCTTCCTTTGCTCCTCAAAACCCTAATCCCAACTCACCCACCCACAATTCATCCCACTTTGATCCCCATTTTGATCCCCCTTTTTCGTTTGAAGAACTGAAATTGGCTTTAGATGGATTGACCGACTCCTCTCCAGGAGTCGACGGAATCCCTTATTCATTCATCACTAGAGCTAATGAAGACTTTAAACGATATTTCCTCACATTAATCAACATATTCTTTGAAAAGGGATTTATTCCTGATTCCTGGAAAACCCAAATTGTAATTCCCGTCCCCAAACCTGGAAAAGACCCCACAAATTCCAACTCCTACCGGCCCATTGCCTTGTCCTGCGTAGCATCAAAGATCACCGAAACCCTAATTAAAAACAGATTGGAATGGTTTATTGAGAATAAGAGAGTTCTTCCTCAGTCCCAGTATGGCTTTCGGAAGGGTATGAGTACTGCAGATAGCCTCAGCATCCTCACTACTGACATCCGGATTGGATTAAAAAACAAGGAGTATGTAGCAGCAGTATTTTTAGATGTCGAATCAGCGTATGACAACGTCCAGCTCCCAGTCCTCAGAAATAAACTTTTACAGCTGAGTGTCTCGGCGAAGATGGCTCGTTTTATCAACCTTTTTCTGACCGAGAGAACAATCCATATTAAAAGTAAAAATAATGCTGTTATAACTAGATCTGTTTGGAAGGGCCTCCCACAGGGCTCGGTCCTGAGCCCTCCACTTTATGGCATATATACTTACGACTTGGAACTCTCTGTTTCTCCTTTCACCCAAATACTACAATATGCTGACGACCTAGCGCTATATGTAAGAACCGAAAAAATTGAGGAAGCAGAGACACTTCTAAACTCTGCCTTGTTTTATCTGGAGGATTATCTTAATGATAATGGGTCATCCATATCTCCATCCAAAAGTCACTCCATTGTTTTCACTAAAAAGAGATCTGTCCCCGATATTCACCTGAGATGTAATGACCAAGACCAAAAAAATTCTGTTAAATTCCTAGGTTTATGGCTCGACACAAGATTAACAGGAGTCCCTCACTCCGAACATGTAGCTGCTAAATGCGAGAAGAACTTGAATATCCTCCGTTCCCTTTCTGGCGTATGGTGGGGCTCCCATCCATTTTCACAAAAACTTTTGTACAATTCAATAATTCGTAGCCACTTTGACTACGGAGCGTACCTGCTAGAGCCTGGCAATAAATCTGCACTTAACAAACTATCAGTTATTCAAGCTAAATGTCTTCGGGTTATTTTAGGTGCAATGAAGTGCACTCCTAATAATGCCATCCAGGTGGAGTGTGGAGATCCACCCTTACCGTTACGAAGACAATTTCTGGCTGATAGGTTTTATTCCAAAATCCTCCACAATTCAGACCACCCTCTGTGGCTAAAACTACAAGAACTCCATAGACTCACTCCCCCTCTAGATATCAGACACCAAATAAACCTTCCTTGTATTCTTCGTAGTTATGTCAAGTTTACGAACCTACCTTTCACTATTGCTCAGTTCCCTGTTAATCCTTTGTTTACGACTATGTATCATGCCATAACCTTTCAGCCTCACATAGTTTTAAATTTGGGAGTCGATAAAGAATCTTCACACTCCAACCGTAAGTTCTGTGAAATACTGTCAACTAATTGGACTGGCTGGCTACCGGTATATACAGATGCATCAAAGCTGAACCAAAATGGAGATGTTGGAGCCGCTGTCTGGATCCCTAAGTACAATGTTGTTTTAAGACACAAATGCCCTCCTCTAGCCTCTGTTTTCACTGGAGAGGCTATTGCCATTCTTGAAGCAATAATGTATGTCTCGTCTCACTCCATAGATAAAACTATTATACTTACCGACTCCAAAAGCTGTTTACAATATAGCCATATTGTCAAACCAGTTCAAATCGAAATCTAAATTTCCCATTATACTTAAAATTAAGGAGGAACTGCTGAAATCACATAATCTTGGACTTCAAATAGTTTTAGCATGGATTCCTGGACATGCCGGCATTACAGGAAACGAAAATGTAGACTATCATGCCATACAAGCAACGGTTACTGGTAGCAAAGACTATTACCACGTATACACATATGATCTATCTACAATATGCCAACCCCAACTAGTGGAGTCCTGGAATAAATTATGGCTACAGTCCAAGACCATTAAGGGTAAATTTTATGGTCAAGTCCAAGAGTCCATTCCGCCTAAACCTTGGTTTTGCAAATTCAAAAATATCAACAAAAGAATCACCTCCACAATCTGTCGCCTACGTTTAGGTTTTGCCTGTACTGTGGTGTTTCTAGCAAAAATTAAAATCCGTGACAGTTTCCTATGTGAATGTGGCCTGGCTGACGGCACCACCGACCACAAATTCCTGGAATGCTCCAGACATCCTGATTCCCTCTATGATATGATCCCTCCTGACCTTCCCCGCCCTGTTAACTTCTCCAATCTCCTTCCATTAGTATATTCCCCGTTTGTGTATGTCCTCAGTAAATATATAAAAAATAATGATATCAAACTTTAATTGTTGTCCTATTAAGTGGGATAATTTGTATTTTTATTTGTACCCATATTTTTTAATCTTTTGTATGTCTATCTTGTGATGTTTTCTTTGTGTTTGTCCATTGCAGAGGTCTAATTATTAAATATACAACTACTAAACAATAACAAACGTATCTCTACTACACCGACCAACTGCAAGAACCACTACTCAATCTGAAGACTGACCAAATTCCAAAAGAATATCCTGCTGAAACACTAGACATTGGCGAAATTATGGTCATACAACCGAATGGAAGCCAGAAAAGAAAAAGAAGTTGAAGAAGAATCGACTCGACATCGAGTCTTTGCCTAGTTACCATTTGCCTAAGCCGTCTCCTCCCGGCCCAGAGCCTCCACTACGGCTGCATTTCTGTCCCTGATGGCCATCTGTAGGTTGAACTCTCGGATGGTCTTCGGTGATGCAGCCAACGCTCGCCGCACGAACCGACCGATGGCGTCGTCGCTGATATAATACTTATACAGTACAAATATTTGAATTCATCACACAAATATTTGCACTGGGTGGGAATCGAACCCACTACCCTCGGCTTTGCAGGCAGAGTTACTGCCCACTAAGCCACGATGCAATAATGCTCAATCACGTCGAAACGGCTGATGAAATTCGAAACGAATTCGGTTATAGTTTGGAATAATATATATTCTACTAATCCGTGAAAAAGAAGGAAAGGGAATTTCGGGGAAAAATCTACGCAACAAAATAGAAGTTTCTGCAAGTCTACAGTGAATCCATTTCTTCTAGGTCAACGCGTTCCTTCGAGGTTCATATCGTCGATTAACATCAGGCGAGATGGCGATCGACAGATAACTTAATAGTAGGAATGAAAAAAAAATGTTTATGTCTGAATTTTTTTTGCGAGAGATAACCTTATACTACAATTCGGTTTTACGGTGAACCCCGCTTGGCTAGAAACCGATTCCCTCTCGACTATAGGATTCCCAGATTATATTTATAGTGGAATACACATTCAGGCAAGATATTCCATAGCGTAGATGTTTTTCTTATAAAACTTTGATTCTTTTCACTTGCCTTAATATCTTGTTATCAAGTGAGATAGACTTAGTGCGGTTTGATCTTTATTTTGTACTACTAAATAATTGCACTTCACTGTTTTCTCAGCTAAGCTTTATGTTTGTCACATTTAAATATTATCTATTGAACTACATTCACACATTCTTTTACAACGAAAAAGTTATTTTCTAACTTATGTAAGAGAAGTTCTTAATCGGGGAATAGCGAAAACGCGAATATAGGAAGCGAGAATAAGGAGCTTTTACTGTATTACACTATATTAGTGCTGTTTGTTACTAAAATTCTAAGTTATACAACTCCTATTAGCAATCCCTAACTGCTAATATTTATTTAAAGCTGTTGTTAGTTGAACAAAGAGGGCTTATAGAGGGTATTCAACCAGTCCATAGACCATGAAAAAGAAAACCCGGGTGGCCTAGTGGTGAAAACGTCCGCTTTCAAAATGAAGTTATCAGTTTCAACCTCATCTGCATTTCTGAGTATTTTCCTATCTACAAATGTGCGAATTGGTCAGTGGTTTTAAAAATGTGCGAATTGGTCATTGGTTATAACAAAAGCAAGATATCGTGAAAGAACCGACATGTGCGAAGAAAGATACCTTTATAGGACGTAAAATATTTTGCCTCTGTGAAAAAAGCCCCAACTCTCAGCAACATAGAGTATAAAGTCAACTGCTTTTGCTTTATTTTGGTTTAGAAGCTGTGTATGATGCCATCGACAGATCCCTAGATATCCGCACAATGGTTAAGACATTCGTCTTTTAAATTGGATTAGAAAACATTGTGCGAAGAAACTGATTATGATTCATTATTTTTCTTTTTGTTTTACATAACTGCCGGTGTAACGACTTCTTTAAACTTTTTTGTAATAGTGATTGCTCTATTAGAAGCAATGTCTTTTAAACAGACAGTCTTTGCCTTCTTCGTATTTTATACTTAATAACTCTGCCGTGTTACAAGTTTATAAATTACGCACACAAAACTCTAAATGTCGAATCAAAAACGCGAAAATATAAACAACGTCAACAACAATCCTTTGACCAATAAACATTACCCAAAGGTTAATCGAAATGAAGCAGCTCGATACCAAACGTCTCGATTATAGCCGCGACTCGATTAAAGTTGCGACTCGATTAAGGCTTTCACTCGATCCCTGAATCAATCGCTCCAATTACAGCCCGAGGATAAAGCGTTTAACTAATGAATGAATAAATCTACTTCCAAGCACACCGCTTCCTTCGATAGTGTTAATCACTGTACAATTTATACAGCAGCTCCGATAAAATACGCGACCATCTTCTCTGGTTTGACTTGAAAGGATTGTAAATCGTGTGTTAAGGTGTCAGGGTTGTTTTTGACGTGTAGCTGAATTGTTTCGGTAGGTCGTGGGTAAACAGGGCAATTCTGTGATTCAAACATGGACGCTGTATAGTGCGGTCGCACTATCTTGTTAACCTTTTGTGAGGATAGATCTATCTGCACAGCAAAAAAAAATTAAGTACCCGTAAAATTATTTGATAATACATAGTTACTTACTTTGTTTTGGATGCGGTATGCCCGAGCGACACGAGGCTAGTTTTTCAAGCTATGATAGCAAGCTAGTATCAGTAAGCTAGAAAGCTAGTATTTGTAGCTCAGTGTAAACAAAACTAGCTTTGTCTACACGAAGCTCGCAGTTCTAGCTTGCTAGCTTACTAACACTAGCTTGCTATCATAGCTTGAAAAATAAGCCTCGTGTCGCCTGGGCATTATCGTCACGATTTTTAATCCTACGCGTTCAAATATAACATACATACGTTAAATCTATATTAACGTTAAGTTAAGAACGTTAAAATAATAGCAGACCAAAAGATAAAATATTCCACATTTCTGGTGACCTTAGTGATTTATTTGAACTCATCACGTTGAAGATGTGTTGTGCGACTAGAATTTCACTGTTTAAAGGTATTGGAAAATACAGCACTAATACGGAACAAAATTGAAAAAAAAAACGAGACGATGATTAAAAGTAGTATGTATTTGGCTTTGTTATGACATAAGCAGGTGCTTAACACCAAGCATCAGTCACCCGTCTAGGATCGGTTTGTTAATTCCAAGTAGACGGTCTTTCCGCTGACCTACCCTCGCTTCAAGTTGAAAGGTATATTTTGACACAAACAAAGGGAATATTAGAAAAATATCGTAAACAGCGGTAAATTCAGCGGACGGTCGTGAAGCGAGCCAGTGGGTTTGAAGTTCAGTGCTGATAATATCGTTAATGTTCCGCTCGTGACGAGCCGCCTTATCAATTTACAGCTTGAAGGTGATACGGACGATTATCACGGTTTACGTTGATTGTTGTTTTTACTAGCCAGGTTCTGGGGCAGAGAATATGAAATATCTGTTGTTCTAACGATAGAAATTTCATGTCATAGCTCAATTTAATGTTCATAGCTGAGATTTGCAACCTTCTATCAGTAGGAGATCGAGAGAGAAAGCCAAGGTCACAATCCGCTACGATGATCCGGATTGGCGGATGACGTTTGTCAAAAGATGTCTTTCTTGAAACACTCAAAGCCTGAACACTTCGAAATCCCGTAATTCCCGTAAGATTGTCAGCAAGAAATGTTAAAAGCGACGTAGGCTAGTTCATAGCCACTTCATACCTTACTTTGATGTACAGTATATACTTTTTTAATGATAAAACTTTCGTATTTGTGTCACTATAAGTAGTATCACAGAAGTAGTAGCACAGGAAAGTACCACAACTTTGCTGGTGGCTCTACCAAGCAGTCATCACGATGACTACATAGCAAGTGATAAATAATAAATGACATACCTACGTTACAGCGGACACCTGTATTAGAAAAAATCACGAATTTAAAAAATACTAAGTAACTCGGGTACATAATGTGTGCCGTTTATACTGTTGCGGTACAGTTTCACAGCAAAAGAGTGTCTGTTCTGAATAACGTCTATGATCTTTGGCGTAAGGTCGCGTGCGCAAGGGCCGTTAGCTGCACTCGGATATTTATAATGATTGATATTCGCGCGCAAGCTCCGGTTGGCGCTCATCTAGAACGCTCGTCTGTAACTGGCTTTACGTTCGATCCGAACTAGGTTGCTTCTAGGATGGGCAGCGAATTTACAACCTCCTTAAGTGCTGCAGTAGAATTGTATCCATATTTTTATGAGCATGTGTCGAATAGATTACTAGGAAGAACATAATAAGAAGAGTCTATTAATAAGGCCTTTTGCACATTTAAGGAATTTTCAACATTTGTTTTCTATTCTGTTAATAATAAAAAGTAAGATAAAAGTTTCGACCAACACCTTAAGAGACTTTCGCTAGACGGTTGGATCAAGGATCAGATGCAGAAGGCGGTCATCCTCGACACAGCACGCATCGTCAGGAGGTTCCTCACTCTGCAGCCCTAACCACCGGTAACTTGGGCACTGCCCCGCTGCTGGCGGCAAACTAGGTTTAGGTTTTTATAATGTTTTTATGATGTTTTATATATGAATATTGTAAAAACTTAGGCTTAAGAAAGGAAATAAATACGTACATAAAAAGTAATATAACAATGAATGTATCACCGTAAATATTTTTTTTAAATAGCATTGGCTAATAGTCTAAATTTCTTTTAAACTGATGCTATTTACAATTTAATGGTAACATAAATATACAGTAGTCAGTAAGGACAACCACTATAAGACCATCTTTACAACCGCAAGGGCCATGCCAAACCTAACCAAGACAATCTGCAGTTCTCCAAACTCTTGTCGTAAAAAGAGTTTTGTAAAAATTAACTCTTTATAGGGTTCCCAACCAAAAGGTAATAACGGGACCCTATTTCTGCGACTTCGCTGTCCGTCCGTCCGTATGTCGTCAGGCTGTATCTCAGAAGCGGTGATAGCTAGACATTTGAAGTTTTCTCAGATGATGTTTTTCTATTGCCGCTATAACAACAAATACTAAAAATAAAGAAAATAAATATTTAAGGGGGCTCATGGGACCCCCCGAAAAAAAAATCAAGGCAATCAAGTTCGTTGTATGGCCAACAAACGTTTTTTTTTACGGTTTCTTGCTCGATACTAATCTGGGGGCACGGTAGTGCCCCCGCCAAGTCGAGCGCGAAGCAAACACTGCCGTACCATCCTTTACTGGAACCATTTCGTCGCATTTTCAGGCCCCTATTTGAGAACCTCTGGATAAGATCAGAACGCTGAAACTTTCGTCATCTAGTAAGCTATAATCACGTACTTAAAATCCAAAATTTCAAGTCTGTACGTCATTTAGTTTCGAAGTTAAGCGAAAGCAAAGTTTCGCATTTACGACACTCATTCACTCACTCATGATCATCAAAATAGAACTAGTACTTCCAATAAACTCAGAGAGCTGAAATTTGGTACAGACTTAGGGTTTAATGGCCACATAAAAGGAAAACTACAAAAACTAGGAATATCGAAAATCTGGAGTACCTGGTGGTATACCTGGTTATTTGAAAACAGGCCTTTACAAAAAATATTCAACTTTGTTTGTCTCTTCATTTGATGTCAAAAATCGGAGGTCTGAAGTATTTGATGAAGAACCCTCAGCTTGTCTCAGCTGTATAAGAGATATAGTAGTGCCCCATTCTACTATTTGTACATAAAAAAATTCGTTTGTCATTGCAAAAATCCAGCGTAGTGGGACACATCTTCTAATTTAATCTAGCCTATTGCTTCCCACTACTGGGCGAATGCCTCCCCTTCTGCTTTTAATACGCATATAAATAAAATTAAAGTAAAACTCTGGATAAGGCTAGACTGGCCTTTATTTATTTGCAGGCTTCTTCCAATCTTCTAAAGTTCTTTGCCTATTATGGAGAGTCTACTTAAATAATGAACGCGAATAGGCAATACGAAAAATTGTTGCTACTGTACAAGAATCAGAACCGGAAAAAAAGAAAAGAAAGATTTGTAATAATAAAAAAGTACTTACCCTAAAGAGAAAAAAAAATGTGTTAAATAATACAATGTGTTTAGTTAGGATAACAATATATGGTCAGAGTCAAAATTTTAATACGCATTATATGTATGTAAATAAAATTAAAGGAAAACTCTGGATAAGGCTAGACTGGCTTTTATTTATTTGCAGTCTTCTTCCAATCTTCTAAAGTTCTTTGCCTATTATGTGGAGTCCACTTAAATAATGAACGCTAATGGGCAATACGAAAAACTATTGCTACTGTACAAGAATCAGAACCGGAAAAAAAGAATATGTGTCAAATAATACATCTAATTTAATAAATCAATAAGTCCACGTTTCTACAAAAAGAAGTGAAATCCCACCAAAAACATTCTGTAAAAAACTAGCCAAGTCTCGATGAAGCTGCATATTTATTTCTAAAAAGTAATGAAATCTAGACAAAGCCGTGGCAAGTCTAAGGTTCCTTATTGCGATTTCTTTATTATTATAGTTAATGTTGTGTGACTTGGCCGTTGAACATTCTTTATACGTTAGTCCGTTAGTGGCTACAAGTCAATTTTGTTTATACGTTATGTTGTATCTATTGTAACTACTTATGTTTATTAAGCGAGATAATACCCTATACTGGAATTGGTAATTGGACGCTAGTGTCTCTTAATAGGCTGTTGTTAATCAACAGCAACACCTGCATTCAGCATCGAATGCTGACTTCTGCTCTATTTTTTTTTTTTTGGAGCGTCAAATCGACCACCTATCTGACATAAAATAGACGTACAGACGGACTTCTATCAATGAATAGAAGTCCGTCTGGACTGGAAATATTTTTTTAAACTGTTTATTTCCGGCTCGCCTACACATAAGTATTATTGAAATTCTTTATTGTTCACACCATATAGAATACATACAATTTAGGTAAATAGTAAGACAAAAGCAACTGACTGGTTATTGAATCAACGTTTTCCAAGTGGCCATTTTCCAGCGTCAGTGGTAGCGGTTCTGGCGACAGATTGGTGCAATGGTGTCATGGAGCACCTGGTTTTGTACCCTTGTGTACCCTTCAACGGCCAATTCACACAACATTAACTATAATAATAAAGAAATCGCAATAAGGAACCTTAGACTTGGCACGGCTTTGTCTAGATTTCATTACTTTTTAGAGATAAATATGCAGCTTCATCGAGACTTGGCTAGTTTTTTACAGAATGTTTTTGGTGGGATAACGTTTACAGATAGATGCTTTAACTATTCACACTATGATTTTTTCAGCTTAGCACATTATTCGCTGTAACTCTAAAATATATGCGATTTAAAAATCTGTAAATTTATTGGGTCAAGTCGTGATTTTGGGGCAATGACTCCCAATCATTATCAATCATGATATCGTAAATTTGCACGGCCAATGTTTTTTATCAAGTTATCAGCATCTGTTTTTTAACTGCCTATAATTTTCATCGCTATGGCGCGTTTCTCTGGCGCAATTTGGCGCTTTCTATAGACTGCCACTTCAGCAGCTGCTACCGTTGAGTTTAGTGGATAGTTCGACTCCAATGGGTGACTGCAACGGTGCTAACGCAAGTAGTGCCGTGACTAGGGAATTCCTGCTTTTTTCATACCGCTAGAGTCAAACCACCTCGACGAAAAGCGCCCAGATTCTATCGGTTCTAATTCGACCCGGCGACTCCAAGATACAAGGAACGTGGTGAACTGGCTATGTCTTTCAGGGCTTGGTGGCAATGACGACAACTAAGCGCGAGATGGCCATTAGACTCTACAATAGAGTCACAGGTGTATTTATGGGGTTCACACACCTAACTGCATTATTGCAAAGCCACTGCCACCAGCCAGCCAGAGTCCTCGGGAATTAAGGTCCCCCAAGTTAGGCGAAATAAGGCTCCAACAACCATGCTCCGGATTCAGTTTGCGACATTGCACGGAGTCTATCCAAATCAGCGCCACAGTTACCATCGGTTTATGAACCCGGCAAAGAAGCAGCGCCTGTGTATCTGAAAGAACAAACAATACCGTGTCAAAATATGATAATACGTAAGAAATAAACAATCAAAAGAAATCTTAAAATCGTGTATATTTAAATAAAAATGATGCGGTAAGTGTAGCAACAACAGAGATAAAGCCGCGATATACTTTTAATTCTTTTGCAAATATCACTCGTCTGACAGAGTTCTTAACGACAGACTCTCATGACTCATTTTGTCTCTCGTCTTAGTGTTCGTAAATTTTAACCGACTAGCAAAAAATACGTTCGATTGAGGATTTTTTATATTTTTGTGTATGTATCTTGTATGACCGGTCGAAAAAAAGGTTTTCAATTCGGCTATATTTAATGTTTTTTTCTACAAGTAACGTTTGTGTTTGAAATTTTTTTGTAAATATCCATGAGGATGTATGATTGTAATTATGTACATCCAATTATACATCCATTTCCATTTTTTTCCGTTTCCGGTTGTCGTAAAAGAAACAGTGTTATTCAAGTGCTCCCAGTTTTTAATTAAAAACAATTGAAAACCAACACGATTCGCAACTACTTACAGAAAACGAAGAAGAGGAACTAAAAACACAAAGAATTAACATAACAACACCATTAAAACACAGAAATCCACTGAAAACTTTCAAGACAAAGTGAGATTACAATCACAGGTTAGAAAACTTAGACTCCATTATCTTAATTCAGTATCAACATCCAAAATAAATAATTATCACTGAATACCCACATTGAAAATTGGAAAACCAAATCAAGAGACTATTTTGACACTTGACATAGTGGAGTGGGGCCAACATTGTGCAAAAAAATAACTGCGTTCCGAAACATAATAAATACGCATACTATATTTTTAGCATAGTAAAGTGATACCAGCTTTCAAATTTTAATTTCCGAATTTACCACAAAAGAAAAAATGGATATCACCGGTATGTCGGAAGACTTCGCGAAGCTATTTCAAATGATGAAAATTGAAATGGAAAAACAAACGTCTATAATTACACAGAACGTAACTACCACTTTAATGAATGCTATCGATGAAAAAATACAGCCGATATTAGAAGAAAATAAAAGCTTAAAAATTGAAGTACAATCATTAAACAAAAAAATTAAATACTTAGAGGATGCAAACAAGAAAAACAACTTAATTCTACATGGTGTTAAAGAAACCGAGAAAAATTACGAAGAACTATTAAATTTAATAAATAATACTTTGCTAAACACAAACGTTTCTATTGAAAAATATGAAATAAATAGATTTCACAGACTAGGACGTACACAAGAAGGAAAAATTAGACCTATACTAATCTCCTTAACTTCGTATCAAAAGAAGATAGAAATATTGAAGAATAAAACCAAAATGCCAGAGCAGACTTACATAACAGAAGATTTTTCAAAGGAAAATATGGAGCTTCGTAAAAATTTACAAGTAAAAATGATAGAGGAAAGAAACAAGGGAAATGATGCTTATATTAAAAACAATAAACTTATAGTAAAAAGAAAACAGGAAACTGAGAAAAGGAAAAGGGAATCTTCTCTATCACCTATTCATACATCAACGCATCTTACTGATGGGAATAAAAGCATCTTAGCTCCACCCAAGTTGCACAAACAGGATGCATTTGCTTACATGAGAGCCAGATCTCATTCAATGACAGAAAAACAAACCAAACAGCTTAAACTATAGGAATTACTAGTCACCGGAAAACCGAGAACATCGAAAAATACAGAAACAATAACAACAGATATTAATAAGATCCCCAATACGGCTGGTCACCGTGGGGTGATAGACCACAACCCCCAATTGCTTGCAGCTGAAAAAATCAATAAATTAACACATGGCAATCAAAATCTACATACTACAACAAACAAATTTAGAATTAAACTTAATTTAGCTACACTTAATACCAGATCAATGAAATCACAAGAAACCTTATTAGAACTAGAACATGCATTGGAAACTGTCAACTGGGACATTATCGGATTGAGCGATGTGAGAAGAGCAAATGAACAAACTGAGGAACGTGACCAATACATATTGTATCATATAAATGAAAGAGCTGGAAAATACGGAGTAGGGTTTATGATTAAAAAATACTTGAAAAAACAAATAATAGAATTTAGAGGAATATCCGATAGAATTGCCATTTTAAATATAATACTCCCTGGATACAAAGAACCATGCTCAATTGTACAAATATATGCTCCAACAGAAGTCACCCAGAAAGATATAAAAGATGAATTTTACAACAAACTTAATCAAATTATGCCACAAATATTTAAAACAATTATTATAATGGGAGACTTCAACAGTCAAATTGGAAAGAGAATCAAAAACGAGAACAATATATTAGGTCCCTACCCAACCGGAAAAAGAAACGATAATGGACAAAGACTGATCAATTTTGCTCTAGAAAATAACCTACACATTATGAATAGTTACTACAACAGAAACCACAATAGAAAATGGACATGGATGTCACCAGATGGCAGAACAAGAAATGAAATAGATTTTATTCTAACAAACAAACCAAGATTTTTTTCAAATATTGATGTTGTAAACGAACTTAACTATAACACTGATCACAGAATGCTAAGAGGACAGATATACACATCAGAACCAAAAAAATCAAGAAAAGACATCCAAAGTAGTAAGAAACCAATACCTTTGCCAATCGCTGGAGATATTCTGGAATCTTTCAAATGTAACCTAGAAAAAATTATAAATAGTACGAGTACTCAGGAAAAATATAATAATCTAGAAAAAGAACTTAAAAAAGCTGAAAACCAAGCTAGAATAAATAATGCCACAAAAGATAAAATAGGTCCTCAAGCAAGAAGTTTGATAATACAAAGGAAATCTTTATACAAGGATAGAAATAACAACAAAAAGAAAATAGAAAATCTAAGTAAAGAAATAAATGTGCAAATTAGAAAACATACACAGAACAGAAGAAATAATCTAATAAATTATTGCATAGAGAAAACAGGAGGAGTGAAAAAAGCGTGGCAAGAGCTTAGAGAAAGCACAAGCTGGATAGATAATATGGTACATCACAAAAATAATAGGAAAAAAACAAACAGAATCCAGATATTAGAGGTAGCCACCGAATATTACCGAGAGTTATACAGCGAAAAGGAAACTTTAGACGTAAACCATATGAAAATTGAAAAGGACATCGATGGCAATGAAAAAATTAAAAGCATACTGAGAGAAGAAGTAGAACAGGCAATAAAATCGCAAAAAAGAGGTAAAGCACCAGGTGAAGACTCTATAACAAACGAACTTCTGATAGGAACACTTGATGTAGCATTAAACGTTTTAACAGATATTTTCAACGAAATTCTAGACTCAGAATATATACCTCATCAGTGGACCATATCAACAATAATTTTACTTCATAAAAAAGGGAACAAAGATATAATAGCTAACTACAGGCCTATTAGCCTTGTGTCTAATATTTACAAGATTTTTTCTAAAGTACTGCTTAACCGCGTAACGAAGATTCTGGATGAAAATCAACCGAGAGAGCAAGCAAGAAAAATCACTGCGAAAACCATTTCGCAGTGATTTTTCTACAATTGATCACATATATACAATTAAACAAGTTATTCAAAAATGTCATGAGTATGGTATTACATACTATTTAGCATTCGTAGATTACAACAAAGCATTCGACTCTTTAAAGCATTCAAAAATATGGGAAGCGCTGGCAGCACAAGGAGTTGAAAACAAATATATAAGACTAATATATAATATATATAAGAACATGAATGCAAAAATACGAACGGAAAGAGAAGGACAGTATTTTCCTATTAAAAGAGGCGTTAGACAGGGGGATCCACTTTCACCTAAACTTTTCTCAGCAGTGCTGGAACACATATTCAGAAGACTCAAGTGGGATGAATATGGACTTAACATCAATGGAACGAATTTAAACCATCTAAGATTTGCAGATGATCTAATTCTAGTGTCGAAAAATCCAGGAAGCTTGCAAGAGATGTTAGAGCAGCTGGTTTATGAAAGCGATAAAGTCGGACTCTCAATGAACGTTACGAAAACGAAACTAATGACAAATAATGAGAAAGTAACTATAATGGTGAATGGAAACAATGTTGAATATGTTGAAGAATATACATACCTGGGACAGATAATTTCTCCACACGACTTAGCAACAAAAGAAATAAACAATAGAACACAATTAGCTTGGAAACGATACTGGTCCTTGAAAGAAGTCTTTAAAAACTCTCAGGTACCACTCAAAGCAAAGAAAAAAATATTCGACTCTTGTATTCTACCCGTTTTGACTTATGGATGTCAAACATGGAGCCTAACAAAACAGAATATAAGAAAGCTTGAAATATGCCAACACAGTATGGAACGAAGTATGCTGAACGTTAAATTAAAGGATAAAGTTAAGCTAAAAACACTAAGATCTCAAACTAAAATCAATGACGTAGCATATTGTGTAAAGAAATTAAAGTGGAGGTGGGCAGGCCATATGATCAGAGATACGAAAGAAAAATGGTCGAAAGACATAACGGAATGGTGTCCAAGACATAATAAGAGAAAAAAAGGAAGACAACGTATAAGATGGGAAGACGATATCAAGAAAAAGGCAGGAGTTACATGGAGAAGGTTGACGCAGAATAGGAAAGAATGGCAAGCTCTTGGGGAGGCCTTTGCGAGGACGCAAGACAATCTCACTACCGGTGACACATAATTCAATAAATATCAAATTTAATTTATTTTTTCAAATGTTTTGTAAGATTGTTAAATAAAGGCTAATTATTATTATTATTATTATTATTATTAATTATACATCCATCCATAAAAAAAATCAACTTTCATTCAGATTCAATTTTCTTATTTTTTAATATTCCATCTTAGCTTTAGATTGTACGCTTCTACGCTTAGCGGTAAAGCCTAGGTATACTGGATGAAGAATAATAAAACACACAAAACAATAAATTAATTAGCAAAGTAAAACATTACATCCAAATGTAGGTATATTTATTATCAAACCTAGTAAATTAGGTACGTTATTGTACAAACGTGTTCAGTAGGCTCCAAAGTAACCACAAAGCTTGTATCTTAATACAAACATATTTATCCTACTACTAATGTGAAAATTTGAATGTTTGTTGCTCAATCACGTCAGGAACGACTGAACGAAGCTAGTTGAAATTTTGAACTAACGTACTTTGATAATAGTCTGGAATAGCAGAAACGTTTATCGGAACATTACGGGGACGGGAACTATGCAGGAAACACCGCAGGGCGCTGCTAGTTATTCTAAAAATCTATCATTCAATACCCGGCGATAACCGTAGTCAGTTGCCGTTGTCTCCCGTCTAATAAAGCCTAGATCTAGCCAGCTGAGATATGGCTAATTTCATCGGTCACGCTTTCTAATGCAGACACGCGCTCACATTGTAACTTATTTTTACGATCTTTGTAGCCATCTGTAAAGATAAGAGCAGAAAAAAATGGCTGTAAAGTGAACTAGCGTGAGTTTAGAGTGTATGTGTTTTACACAATACTAGTAATACACCGCGGTTACTTCCACTGAGTTCTCGTTTTCGTATTTTTTTTTCATTAAAAACCCTGCCCGACTATCCTATTAATGTCGTACGAGATGTACTACTTGCTTGTTGAGTACACGAACACTCTGATTGGCTATTCTTAGCTTCGGTGGTGAGGGCTGGCTTCTCACCTTAGCCAAGATGATCGATAGTGAGAGGTCGTGTGAGGAGTGAGAGTTGGAAACATCTCGTTCCTTCACTGAGGTGGAAGCGCACACGGGGGCGAGCCTGAAGGCATGCTCAGGGTCGCACCCCGTCTCCACTGGAGGGCCTGGGGCATCGGACGTTAGGGCCGTCCGTCACCCCACCTAGGGATAGGCCTTCCCGAGGAGGTGAACACCGCTGGTTTCTGGCGCGTCATTGGATCTAAATGTGTGGACACCCCCTGCGAGGCGGGTCCCTTGGTCAGGGCCGTTGGTGAGTGTGAAAATTGTTCCTGCAAACCCAGGTCATGCCGGAGAAACCTGTAGGGGTTTTAGTCAGTATGTTAATAAATCACTATGTCCGGTCCCATGGTGTCGATTTCGACATATTCCACCATCTCCCTGCATGGAGAGCATACGTAAATTTATTTCCCCCTCAAAATAAAGGTAAATAGGACTCTGCGATTTTCTGCTAGCCCAAAAGGCATTTATTTTTTCAAGTCCAAATGTCAACCCTTAGTTCCAATAGTGGCAACATAAGGTGGGATGGGATGCTGCCACATACATATATACGTAGGCTACAGTCCATCATCAAGGAGAGAGTTAAGGCCATAAAGCACCACGCTGGCCCAGTGCGGGTTGGTGGATGACACATGACTTCGAAAGATTCTAGGTACATGTCGGTTTCCTCACGATGTTTTCCTTCACCGTTTTAAGTTAGCGGCATTACGCACATGACTTCGAAAAGACAGTGGTGCGTGTGGGGTTTGAACCCGGGGTCTCCGGATCGGCAGTCGCCGTGCTCCCGACTAGACCAGCCGTAACTTCCTGAGGCTACAGTGTTATGGTGTAATTCGCTCTACTATAATAATCACATTGAACATCTCGCAATGAATAAAACTATAATTATCACCTATCATTCAATTTATTTCAATTATAAAATACCTAGGCTACTTTGTAACACTTCAACGGCATAATGATAATGAATAATAATTTATTTCCAATAAAATTATACTCATTATGGGTAATGCCGCAAATGGTCGGCTTCCTGGAGTACTCGGTCAGCGAAATTAAATCACCGCTCATAACTCATCTGCAGCGGTTCTGTAGGGATGGGGTCGTAGTCTTGAAAACTGGTAAGTTAGCTAAGCTACCTACGATGTTTCACTTATATGCAGAGACTGACTGAAATTTTTAAAAGTGTTAGTTGAAATTTGTGTCAGTTTTTGCATGGTGTTTTGTTCCGACGTGATTAGCAACAAACATCTAAACTTTTGCGCACACAATATTAGTAGGATATCGGAATTCTATACATTTTGACGTGTAGGTTAGTTTTACGAAATAAACGATTGTAATTGTTTCTAACATCAATAATTAGTTAGTGTATTTAGTAAGATTTGCGGCAAAAGAACCAACCTCAGTCGATTGATAATATTTTTTGTATTGTGCACTTTGGTTTTTGCTATTTCAATGGATCCTGAGTGTCATACCATTTATTAATTATTATTATCAGTAGAAACAAAATTTATTTAACTGTGATAATTTTTTCAGAGGAAAATCCTATAACTTTGTTGTGATTTTTATACAAGAGGAACACTTTAACGTTTTCCTCAATAAATTGATAACCAAAAACTAAGTTCAATCCATCTTTAAAAGTTATCTTAGCTATGCGGTATTGCAGCATAAATTCCACTTTTATAAAAATCTATTTATGTCTACTCCTGTAAGAGACGAACTTCTTAGCATTCCATGGATTCATCATGCACCCGCCGGGTCTATCTTGTGGCAGAGAGAGAAATCCTGAGTAGATCCCGAATATACTTTAAATTTTTTGACGTAAATATTATGATAATACTGTTGAAAACCGAAAGGCCCGTAAAAAGTACTTAAATTTGAGGTTAGGTCTCTCAAAAGCAAATTTCTAATCAAGTCTCAAATGAGTTTAGGTCATCACTAGCTTCAGGCTACACGGCTAGTTGGTCTGCGGTCGTGTGTATCGATCTTTAACTTTTTCCGCCTCATGTTAATTCGTAATTAATAATTGCTGGTTTGCTACGCTACATCTCACGTACTGTTACGTACATGAGGTAGGTCAGGTGCTTTATTTTTACCTCTCGACGGAAAGACGACGAGGTGTTACAAGTTTGGCATGTATCTCACTCTCTGTGTTTCATCTCACTCCCGTCTGCGACATCATAGCTTCTGGACGGATAAACCGGTTTTGATTTTGTTTTTTGTGTTTCAAAAGTGAATTTCTTCGGTATGTTCTTTTTTTTTAGTCGTGGGCCTTTATTAACAAAACTAAAATACAATGAGAACTACACTACGCTACATACCTAACAACTACTTACACTAAGCACACCTGAATTATCCATAGACCAATGAAGGTCTACAGATAATCAAGATGTTCAAGCCCACTGCCAATCGGAAGCGTACATAAATTCATTAATCTAAGGCATTCTTAAGGTACATAAAGTACACTGTATGGGAAAGTCAGTAAATGTTCCCAGCAGGCCTACTACGAAGACCGATAAACGATATATCGGCCGAACTTATGGACGTTTCCTACCTCGAAGGACAATCTGTCGGTTGATATGATCGGCCGTTTCGTTCAGATTCGACCTTCATCCGACCTAAGTCTAAAACTTCCGACCGAGATGTATCGATCTGAATGTTTTTCGTGGCAAGCTACAATCCGATTCAGCTGTCGGTCGGATCCGATCGTTCGGAGTTTGTTTTCGTAGTAGACCTGCAGGCATCATTCGAATTTTGCGAAAGAACACTTTTGATAACTAATGAAACTTTTGGTATGTTCTTGGCAATGTTTCATGAATATCGGTGCAAGATGGCCACCGTCAGAAAATGGCAGGCTACATATTTTTTCACACCCCCCTCAATTTGAGTATGTATGGTAAGTATGCCGTCGAGATCAGCCGTTCAATCAACAGCCTAGCCTTCTTACTAAACAGCCCCGTTTAACCAACGGCCTGAATGATTTTCAGCCGTATCTCACAACATTACGTAGTTACAACATTTATTAAATTAGCTGACTAATTCTTAGGCCATTCGTACGATAGGCCAAAAATGTGACTGAAATAAAAAAGATGAAATAAGAAATTCTGTATTTATTTACATACATTTTACAGTATTACATTTTAATACTTTAAATATAACTAGGTTTTTTTTTATTATATCCGAGCTTTTTTCAGCCCGGCAAACAATACCCCGACTATGGGCATGTCAGGACTTTGCTACTTAAACTTAAGTTACTAATCACAGATTTAGAAAACCTTATTTCAATCTATTGTTACGTCTACACAATATAATAATTTTAATATCATTTCTTTATAACTATGCGTTAATCCAAACTTATTTTATCTTATTTTAAACACTAAGGTGAATTAGATTATTTAGATAAAATAACTTAAAATTTGTTGCTTGCCAACGCCATTTTGCTGATTTGGAGAGATTCGGCACTAGGTAGCAGAAAGGGGAACTAAATTGAAATAAACAGGCTAGGCAAGTAACGAACAGAATAGACAATCTAAGTTATTTGCCTAGCTGTTTGATCAAATTACTGAATATCATTCAGAAAGCTCGTTAAACGGTGTTGTTTTGTAAAGAGGCTAAAAAACCTTCGTACCCATATTTATTAAGAAAATCGAGTGGGTGGAGGAGTCTAAAATTTCGCAACCCCTCAGTAGTATACCTAACTACTACACAAAGAAGGAGTGCAGAATCGCAATTTTGCAGAATGACATTTTTATACTCTTTTAATGAAACATATTTACAAGTTTTGAACTCGCGTTAGCCTTGAGAGTGCAGGTAGGTAGGTACATGTTTTAAAATAAAAAAAATGATACCTAAAAGATGAAAAAAAACTTGAAACCATACTTTTACATACATTTCGAAAAATATTAAACTTAAGAGAACTTATTAAATATCTATGAATAATTACTTAAACCTAGTAAATAAGATTTAAAGGGTTACCACTAATTATTTCCGTAATTGACTCCAAAACATACAGTTTGTTACGTTACGTTGTTAGTATTAATAGGTTTCCGTGCGCAAGCGCATGTCCGATAAAGCTTGCATTCCACCGCGAGGTCGCAGTGTGACTGTCATCGCTCGATATATTATAGCAGCTACTGAACCGGCCGCGCGGCTAATATTTTATCTGGGCGGTCTTCATTGCGCGCCGATCGAGACCCGCCGCTTTAGTGATGTGCTTTTGTAGTAAAGATATATCGAAATTATCGATTTTTTGAAGTTATACTTCGTTTGGTGCGTTAGTGAAAATTTATGAAAGTAAATTTTTCAAACAACGTAACGTGCACACAATTTAACATTGTAGTTTTAATAGTATATAGTTTGTGATTGAATGATTTAAACAATAAAATACAGTCACTTATATCACATTAGTTGACATTAATAAACAAAACAAAAAAAAAATAGTACCGACATATTCTGGTAACATTCGGACATTAAATTTAGAAAGAGTTGTATCAAAACTGATTGTGAACAAATAGATTGTACAGACAATTTAACAGACAACGACTTCAGAGAGTACAAGAAAGTGAGTGCCACGCCCACGCGTCTGAATAGCTTCGGTACCCCGTGACGGGGCAAGTCTCATTTGCACCGCTGCTAATAACACCGCGCAACCTACATGGCCGCGTCGTCGTCTTGCAGGCAAAGTCTAGACTTGGCCCCACCTCGGGTTCATCTTTGCTTTACCGCGGTGAACCAGCTCTCTGAAGCTCCTCCTAGAAAAAACGGGAATGGCACAAGTAATATAGTTTTTAACTATTCTGATACCAGTTAGGCAATATCAATAGCAATCTTTGGAATAATTGATCGTCTCTAATTTTACCTAATAATATAGTTTATCTGCTAAAAGTGTATCGATGAAAGTGTTTTTTTATATTAAAAAGTGACGAGACTAGCAGGACAGTGACATACGGCTATTGGAACATGAAGAGTCCAAATCATTACCTAGCACTGCACTGTGCTCGTCACCCAAAGATCTAAGGCATTCTATCCTTAAACTCAGTAATTTCTCTAGAAACATTGCCCTTCAAACCGGAACACAGTAATGTTTGCACATTACTGCTTGGCTGTAAAATAACTGGCAAAGGTGTGATACTTCCCCAGGCGGACTCTGCCAAGAGTCCTACCACTACAAAATGTTTTTATTATAGTGAATAAAAGCAATCGGATTATGTCATGTTAAACCTTACTTAAGTGGTCGCAAATCATCATATGAGGATAAATAAAAAAAAAAAAACTTTGTTCTACTTCATCGACACATATTGACCGTACACGCATCACGTCCCTACTTCGGAGTGAAAGAGGCGTGCGCAGGTTGCTCTCATTAATCTTTCATTTCTACGTTATATTATTAGAGGAACGGGTTTGCACGGATGCTGGGGCGAGGGGGTGCGGTCCAGGGTTCAGGGGGAGGAGGGAGGGGGGTGTCGTGAACCCGAGTGAACCGGCGGTAGCACCTGCCGCGTCCGGCCGGCCGGCTTGTTACGATTTATCCACCAGAGGTCGTAAAAGGTGACTATTACGTGGACTATCTTCTGAAGCTGTAGAGTTTTTTTATGTCGAAATGGGCCAACGTTTAACCTTTCGGCTAATACGCATGACGTGGTCTAATACAGCTCACCCTTGCAAATGAGTGAATAATGTATTCTGATTTTGAAGATAAATAATAATAAATTATGTAGAAGGCGGTCATCCTCGACACAGCGCGCATCGTCAGGAGGTTCTTCACTCTGCAGTCCTAACCACCGGTAGCTTGGACCATGCCCCGCTGCTGGCGGCATCTTGGTTTAGGTTTTGTAATAAATTTTTTTTATACAAATATTGTAAAAATCTAAAACTAAGAAAATAAACAAATTACTGAATAATAATGTTGTTAGACATTCCTTTTTTGTGGGGGAAATGCTCTTACGCACCGTCCGTGGTATAGGGACGCGAGCCGCTTGCTACACCGGCTGCTCTTCGCGTTTACAAATTTGGCGGGAAAACGGGTGTCTGGTTACCTAAGTGCGTTTGTTTACGCTTCGGCATATGAAGTGGCGCGTTACTTGTACGTGTTTAAGCCCATTATTCTCAAGAGCGTTTCAAGACGCTTCTAGCGGTATCGTTTGTTTATAATTAATCTTATACCTTTAAACGAGCAATTCTTGTACCTATATACCTATATATATATAGAATCTGAATCTCGGAAACGGCTCGAACGATTTTCATGAAATTTTGTATGCAGGGGGTTTCGGGGACGATAAATCGATCTAGCTAGGTTTTATTCAAGGAAAACGTCAATTTAGAGGCTTTTTGAGGCAATGAAAAACTCATACAATGTCATTAGAATACGATAACAAATTTCGGCAATTTGCACATCGTCTGTTTAGCTCAAATGGGAAACGGTCGCTTTAGAAATTACGAGGCATCGGTTCGAATCCTGATGGCTGTTACCTCTCTCATTCTTCATTTTGTGTTTTTATTTTTGAGAAAAACTATTATAAATGGGCTCCCTCTTTATCAACGTCTTAATATCGTTGTATTTAATTTATAGCTAAGTATTTTCTAACAAAAAACCGAAAAAAAATCCTATTGGCGAATTATCTGCACAAACTGACTGTTGTATTTAACTATAGATGGCGTTGCACTACTAAGCCTATGAGTATTTGGTTTGAGGCTAGACCAATAATAATAATTAGGGATGGGCCGAAATTCGTTTTACATTCGGTTTAACCGAACTTCGGCAGCTTGAACCGAACTTCGTCATTCGGCCGAATTTCGGTTAAAATGCCGAACATTCTGCACTAAATATACTTGCACTATCATAATAGAAATTAATGAAAAAAATATCTGTAGTAACAGTGAAATAAAATAAGTCTGATATACTTATAGTCATTTATTTGAATTAGAAAAAATAATCATACGTGATAAACAAAAATCTTAAATTGGTCTTTTTAACTACCAGCATAGAATAGATAATTACCAGTCTCAAAAATCTTTGGTTAAGTACTTAATCAAACAAAACACAAAATTAAACCGCTCTTCTTACTAACCAAATCAGCCTTAGAAATCTTTCTTTCTTATTCAAAAATGGTTAGTGAGCAGAAGTAGACGCTTTACGGCCAATACCACCACGAGATATCAACGAACCACATAATATGACACATTTCACTTTGTTTTGGTCGTCTGTTTCTTTATAAAGTGTCCAAACACTTGATTGTTTTCTTCCAGTCATCTTCAAAACAAAGTAACAAACAAATAATGATAAAATCTATCAATCAAACTAACAAATTTCACGTAAAAACAATTAATGACGTCTAACTGGTGACGTGTTTACAAATGACTAGCTGACTAACGGCCCCGCGGGGAAGCGCGGAGTGCGGGCGGGGCACATCTAGCAAAATTTGCAGCAAGTGCGTAAACAAGTCACAACACGAAAAAGCGCGGCGAAATTGAACCGAAGTTCGGCCGAACTTCGGCCGAATTTTTCATTTTTACCGAATGTTCGGCCGAAGTTCGTATTCGGTTCAAACCACATTCGGCCCATCCCTAATAATAATCAATTATTCGCTTACGTGACAAAAATTTTATCTTTTTAACCGACTTTAAAATAGGGGAGGTTCTCAATTCCGTCGTATATTCTGGTACGTATCTTGCGCGATAGCTCCGCTATCTTCATTTTTAGGGTTCCGTAAAACGTAAAAACGGGACCCTTATAGATTCGTCATGTCTGTCTGTCTGTCTGTCTGTCTGTCCGTCCGTATGTCACAGCCACTTTTTGCCGAAACTATGAGAGCTACACTGCTGAAACTTAATAAGTAGACGTATTCTGTGAACCGCATTAAGAATTGAACAAAACAAATTAAAAAAAAGAAAAAATAGGGTTGCCCCCCATACTGAGAACTGAAACTCAAAAATTTTTTTTTCATCAAACCTACACGTGTGGGGTGTCTTTCGATAGGTCTTCAAAAATGATATTGAGGTTTCTAAAATCATTTTCGTCTACACTGAATAATTTGCGCGAGAGACACTTCCAAAGTGGCAAAATGTGTGTGTGTCCCCCTCTAACTTCTAAAGTAAGAGAATAAAAAATCTAAAAAAAATATATGATGTCCATTGCCATGTAAACTACCAACGAAAATTAGTTTGAACTTGATCTGATGAGTAATTTTTTTTTTGTACGTCATAAATACATTATTATTAAAATCTCGATCAAAGTTATAACGAACTAAAAAAAACTATGTGTACTATGTATATTATGTTCCTTGCTGCAACGGAACCCTTCATGGGCGAGTCCAACTCGCACTTGGCCACTTTATTTTGGTACAAAATACTTGAGAGGTGACCTCATATAAATTTTATGGAAATTGGTGTGGCGGTTTCCTAATAGTCCACGTAGTCATTCATAGCTTCATATAAAATTTAGTCGTGTCTGAATTTTATTTTAAATTGAAGTCGCTTTTGTTTTCTTCATAGAAAATCCTATTATTTGTAAACCTTTAAACGAGCAATTCCTAGATGTATGTTTATATGTATTTAGTATACAGAATCTGAATCTCGGAAACGGCTTCAACGATTTTGATGAAATTTAGTCTCTATGGAGGGGGTTTCGGAGGCGATAAATCGATTTAGCTAGGGTTTAGCTAGGGTCAAAAACGGCGTTTTAAGCGCATTTTGAAGCAATTAAGAATTGCTACAATATCATTAGAATACGAATGCGTATTTCGTACATGATTGTGTTTAGTGTCGTTATATCACAACCAAGAAATTGGGCGGTTTCAAATACAGAAGTGCGCGGTTCGAAACCAGATCATACCCTTTTTTTCAAATTCCTCATTTACTGTGAGTCCTTCTAATTTAATGGAATCTAAAAAAACACGAACAAATTTTATCCAAGTATTGGCGTTTTTTTTAACTTTAATAGGTTTACACTTGACCGCCATCTCGCCTGATGTTAAACGACGATGCGGTCTACGATGGAGCGTGCTTACCTAGAAAAAAACCGATTCACTCTAGATTTGAAGACACAAAAGTTGTAGCCAACGGGAAAAGCCCACTCAGGCAACGTATTTCCATAGCCTAGACGTTCTTATCACAAAAGTAGAGTCAAATCTCTTTGTTCGTGTCTTTGGAAAATCAACCATGAAACGATGTCGCTTTATCGAGCTACGAGCATTCCGATGTAAAAAGGACAATGTGGGATAAGATCATGGAAATCAGTCGCACTCTCGCCGAAATGTATCCGATAAAAAACCGATTGGCTAGCAACTTTTCGGCGATGTTCAAGACTTTGAAGTCTTTTTCGCACAAGAATGTCGTTGCCTATGAGCTTTTTGGTGCATCTCTCGATCGATTCCAAAGCCTTCAGGTGATACTTAGCCGATCCATGCCAAAGGTGCGAGCAGTACTCACTCCATACAGGAGCGAATCTGTGCTTGATAAATGTAAGTTACAATACAATACTTGTAACTTAATGTTCCTATAGAAACTAACTGACACAGCAACAGTATAACAGTATAATAGATGGCGCTGTTAAGCAAGACTCGAAGATGCTTTATTGAAAAAATATTTCGTTAAATTTTTTTTATGTTATTCCGGCAAGATTAAAAAAAGAAAACTATTCACTAGCGACCCGCTCCGGCTTTGCACGGGTGCAATGCTGGTAAAAATGTCCCATTCCATTGCATATTAAATCGGTAATATCCTCGAAAGCATTAATTTAAATTACATGATGTGCCTAAGGCCTATATTGATCTATATGAAATGCACAATGAACCTATTTAAGTTAAGAACTCAATTGAATATTGTTTTAAATCGCTTCGACAATAATACCTTTACAAAGCGATTTTAAGCAATATAAAGCTTTTAAAGATAGATATATACAACAAACGGACTTTTTTGTAATCCTTTTTATGTACCTATGTATGCTTAGGGGACCTATTAAAAATACATCAAATCCTTTGCGTGGTTTGAAAGATCTAAATATATATGTGGTATGTAGGGAGAGAAGGACAGCGGGAAGCGTTTTATACTAGGTATGTAGTGATATTTCATCAGTACGTAATTCGTATCTTCCTAAACATAATTGTTTATATGTATAATAAGTATGTATTTAAAACTATATAAGTATTATGTCAGCTATCTGGCCGCCATCATACAAGATTTGCTTAGTTTGGGGTCAGATGGTGTTGTGTGTGAATTGTCCACCAATATTTATTTATTTATTTATTTAAAAAAAAAAAAAAAAATTACGAAAAAAAACCGAGCAAAGCTCGGTCAACCAGGTACTGTACTTAAAATGTAAACTAACATTTTTGACACTTGAGATTTTTTTTTGCGATTTCTCAAGTAGTCGATCAGCTATTATATTAATAATTTATAAAGGAGACAGTGGTTTTGTGGCTTAAATGTGTTGTATACGAAATAACAAACTCGAAAAACCAAAAATAACTGCATTCGATAGCACAAATTATTTTTTAAAAAATTTTCAATACTTCGGGACCATTTTCCCGCCAAAAAATTTAATTTTTGTTTTTTTTTAATTTTACGATGTTTTTATGTAAATGAACTCTAATTTTAATGTAAATTATATCAATATAAAGACTAGTTCAAGTAGACGCCATTAAACAAAAATTTATCGATATAGCTTCCGAAATAAAAACACGAAAATTTTTTTTTGAATATACGTCAAAAATATACCATTCTAATTAGTCCGTCAAGTAGAGTATGGAAAAATATGGGACACAGTTTTTATTTAGTTTTATCAGCATACAAACACCCCACTAAATGTTCCCACTGCTGCGACTCGGGGCCTTCGCTCGCAAGGAGAGAGTCAAGGCCATAATATACCACGCTGGCCCAGTGTGGGTAGGTAGATTTCGAAATAACCTCGAAAGATTCATGGTACATGTTGGTTTCCTGACGATATTTTTCTTCACCGTTTTTTAAGTTAGCGGCATTCGATAAAACAGTGGTACGCGTCGGATTTGAACCCGCCATCGGCAGTCGTCGTTCTCCCGACTAGACCAGCCGTAACTTCCGTGGTTAATTTATCAAATGATTATGAATCGACAAAGATATACATCATCAAACCTCTGGAGCGAGGGGTTGTGACGTCACTTCGATACTTTCCAGACATACTCTACATAGATTCACCTCCACAAAATAACTCTAAAAGTTACTCATTATGGTTGTTACGTACAAAATGCATGATGATTAAAAAAATTGGTCTGTAAGTTAGGTTATTAATACATATTGTACACGTATTTTTTCTTTTGGTTCACTAACAAACATTGACGAAGATACAGTGCTTAGAATTTTCGAGTGACGTCTCTTCATTGTTCGATTTTTACGAAGAGGTGACATCACGACCCCCCGTTTCGGAATTTTGATGATCTATTGCCTTGTCGAATTTAAAAATCTTAAAAATCAGAAAATATTTACGTAATAAGCTCACTAGCGTTCGCCCCGGCTTAGCCTGTGGTAAGCAATATATGCCTATAGCACTCAGGGATCAAGTAATAATTCAACGGTGAAAGAATTTTTGAAATCCTACTAATATTATAAATGTGAATGTATGGATGTTTGGATGTTTGTTGCTCAATCACGTCCTAACGTATGAACGGATCGGGCTGAAATTTGGAACACATATAGATTATAGTCTGGAAGAACACATAGGCTACTTTTTATCCCGAAAAAACAACGGGAACAACGGGAACGGGAACTTTGCGGGTAACACCGCGGGGCGCTTCTAGTAAATAAATAAATATTGGTGGACAATTCACACACAACACCATCTGACCCCAAACTAAGCAAAGCTTGTATGATGGCGGCCAGATATTCAATCAATTCAATTCAATTCAATCATTTATTCATCAATTTGGTACATGGGTACACTTTTGAACGTCAAATTTTAGAAGCATTAGATACACAATGTCAGGTAAAACAACAAAATACAAACAAAACATAACAGTATAAAATGATGAGTATAGTGAAAACAAAGTAAAATGCGATAACTCAATCAAAGTAAAAGACATTTGTCACAATTCATTAAAATTTTCGAGTGTCAAGTTTTTCCAAGCCTTTTTGTCCTCTAAAAAATCTTGTATTTTATAGTATGCTTTTTTAGTCAAAACTTTTTTGACCGCCAACTTAAAAGATTTGTCACTAAGGCTAGTTAGGCAATCAGGTAACATATTATAAAATTGAATACAATTGTATTTGAATGATTTCTGTATTTTTGAAAGTCGTGTTCTGGGCACAATATACTTTAATTTATCTCTTGTATTATAATTGTGCGTATCACACTTCCTAGTAAAACTATTACAATGCTTTCTAGCATACATTATGTTATGGTAAATATAAAGACTTGGCATTGTTAAGATATTTATTGATTTGAACAATTCTCTCAGGGATTCCCTGGACTTTAACTTGTAAATATACCTGATGGCTCGTTTTTGTAATACAAAAATAGATTTAAGAGCATCTGCAGCATTTCCCCATAATAAGATTCCGTATGCCATGATAGAATGGAAATAACTGAAGTAAACAGTTTTTGCTGTAGCAGCATCAGTTAATTCTCTGATTTTACGGACTGCATATGCTGCTGAGCTTAGTTTTCCCGCTAGTTCTTTAATATGCTCTCCCCACTGCAACTTGGCATCAAGTTTCAGGCCTAAAAATTTTGTCGTATTGGTGAAACGTAACTCATGATTATCAATAATTACTGGATTTAATGAATTGTTTCTAGCTAGTGAAAATTTAACACAATTCGTCTTTTTCGAGTTTAAGGCTAATCTGTTTATACTAAACCAGGTCAGTGCTTGGTCTAGTGCAAAGTTTATATCATCAGTGTCAGACGACTTCCTTTCAATGTCAAATAGTAATGACGTGTCATCAGCGAACAAAATAATTTTTGCAAATTTTTGCATAAGAAAAGGCAGATCATTTATATAAACTAAAAATAAAAAAGGACCCAAAATTGAGCCCTGGGGAACTCCCACATCCACACGCAGGGAATCAGATAATACACCTTCTATATCTACATTCATTGTTCTTTCGGAAAGGTAAGATGTCATAATTTTCAATGCCAGATTTCGAACTCCATAATGAGATAATTTGGATAATAAAATATTATGATTTACACAGTCAAAAGCCTTTGACAAATCGCAAAAAATGCCAATAGCGTCTTTGGAATTTTCCCAAGCGTCATAAATACTACCCACGAACTTTGCAATTGCATCAGTTGTGGAAAACCCCTTTGAGAAGCCAAATTGACTGTCAAAAAAGAATCCATTACGGCAAAAATAAGCATTGAGCTGGTCTAGAACGATTTTCTCAAAAATCTTACTTACTAAGCGTAGGCAAGATAGATATCGGCCTATAATTACCAGGTAGTTTTGTGTTACCACTTTTATGTAGCAGAATGACCTTGCTATGTTTCATGAGAGTGGGAAATACACCACTCGATATACACTCGTTAAATATTTGAAAGAGGTAAGGTGCTAAATCAATTACAATATTTTTCATAAATTTTACGGACATACCCCAAATATCTTCCGCATTTTTCAGTTTTAGTGACTTGAATGTTTTTATAACAATATTTGGCGTCACTTCGTGAAAACTGAAGTTTACAGTGGAAACAGGCACGTTTTCGGCTAGCAACAGATTTGCTTGTTTAGGACATGATTAAAATATAAAGAAATACTACTTTAATCAACGATCTCGATACACAGAAGTGCCCTCCCAAACTTCAGGGCGCACGGAATCATGTCATCGTTGGGAAGAGTGAGCTCACTCTTTCCGTTCTAGTCGGTTGCAGGAAGCGGTGGACGCAGGACGTTTTTACCTACCACTCTTCGTTGTCAACAACCAAAATAAGTAGAACCAACGCAAATCCCGCAATTAATAGTATTTATTTATCTTATACCTTTAAACGAGCAATTCTTGTATATAAATATGTATATATATATAGAATCTGAATCTCGGAAACGGCTCGACGGATTTTCATGAAATTATGTATGCAGGGGATTTCGGGGACGATAAATCGATCTAACTAGGTTTCATTAAAAAAAAACGCATATTATGCGCGTTTTTAGACAATGAAAAACAGTCACATTAGACATTAGAATGGGAAGGTAAATTTCGCCGCGTGACGCGACACCATAATTAGCTCAGACGGGAAGTCGGGCGCTCATAGCGATCACGAATTAGTAGCTCCGGGTTCGAATCCCGACGGGTTCTCTTATTTTTTCAATTCTTTTTTTTTAAGAAAATCTATTTCTTGGAGTCTATTATCTGTAGGTATCTAAGTATAGTTTAGTATTTAAACCGAGCAAAGCTCGGTCACCCAGGTAAAAATATACTAGACTGCTCAGTGTTGCTCTATTTATTAAGGTTTAAATTTTATACACCAACATTTAGTAATCCAATTCAAAATTGCACCAGTTTCTTCTAGGTAGACCATGACTTTATTTCTTTCGAGCTCAAATTTGAAAAAAAAAATTGGCAGTCATAGGAACTGCTGATAGAAGTGAAAACTTATAACTAAGAATTTGATAGCTTACCTTGGAAACGGCTGTAACCGGCGGGCGTGGCCTCGTCAGCTTGGCATGGCCATCTGGAAATGCGTCCGCATTTCCCATTGGCTGATGCGTTTGTAGACGGCCATGCCATGATGGCCTGTCCACGCCCTTTCAGCATTTCCCATTGGCTGACGTATTTCTAGATGGCCAATAGCCATGGTCCCGAGTTTACCCGAAGCTTTCTTATCATACCCGAGCGTGACGAATGAATTCAATTCACAGCCCACGAAAAGCTGTCTAGACGCGCCTAAAGAAGTTTTCACTTCAAAAACTACATATAATGCAATGCAGGTAGCATTAGGCATATCACACATCGAAATCTTTTAGTACCATCTTCCAAAATGATGTTTTGTAGTGATAAGACTATTTGATACTTCCAAAAAGTAATGTTCCAATAAATCTATCAAACGGGAACCGATATGATTGGAAACGTGTCCGGAAAATTATATGTCAAAGAGATATCTTACATGTCTGAGTGACGAGCGCAGTGCAATACTGGTCAATGATTTGGGCTCTTAACCCTTGGGGTGCCTGGTGGACAAAACTCACACGGCATGTCTGGTGGTGTCTGTTAGACCCGTAAACAAAATCTTTTTTTTTTTTTAGTCATTAAACGTGTTAAAATGTCTGATAACAAGTATTCGTTGATTTTGAATGTTGTCTTCTGTGATAAAGTAAAAAACATATATTTTAAAGAGGTTTTATAATTAAAATAGAAAACCCTCCAATTTTAGGAACAAAATTCAACTTTTTTTGGTTAAATCACAAAACTTCATTTAATACCACACTTAATTCGTCAAATATTTCCAATAATTCAAAGTACAGTTGAATCTAGTAACAGCTTTAAATTTATCTAGCTTTAACTGCTGTACGACCATTTTTACACATAAAATTATAATAAAAAATTTAAAAAAATACTATCAAAATCGCGTATTATTTTAACAAAACAACTTCTAGTCTATATTGTGAGGCTAATCAAAAGCGCAGGCGGCTCAGTTGCGAAATGGAAGAAATATTGTAATTTTTTTGAAGTAACGGGTCTGTCAGACCCACCAGGGTTAACATTCAAATAGCAGCTGAGCACTGAGGTATGACGGTGCAGGCGTGTTGCTAACTATTACTTTTAAAATATAATAAAATACTTTTAATATATAATATATTACTTTTAATATTATTAAAAATATTATTAATTACTTGTTCTGCTGCTGCTGCTCCACTCACTCAAAAAATACTTGCACAGTATGATCATTAGTTAGCATTCTTGATTTATCTCTATACCTGAATGGTCAGTAGTTATGTAGGCTAAAACAATAATTTCCTAACTATTATGTTTTAACAATAGTTAAATATGTTAAAACCTTGTATGCAATTCGTTAGTACCGAGTTATCGTGACTTTCAGTACTCACGGATACATTGGAAGCTATTTTCGAATTAATAGTACCTAGGTACCTACTAATGGATTCAAGTAATTATATCGATACAACTTACGATGTTTGACATTTCATGGTTATTAAGTATATATTAAATAGTAAAGTACCTGGGTGACCGAGCTTTGCTCGGTTTAAATAGGTACGAAATATACCTACTTAGATACCTACAGATAAAAGATTCCAAGAAATATATTTTCAAAAAAAAAATAATTGAAAAAATATGAGAACCCGTCTGCAGGTCTACTACGAAAACAAACTCCGAATGATCGGATCCGACCGACAGCTGAATCGGATTGTAGCCTACCACGAAAAACATTCGGATCGATACATTTCGGGTCGGAAGTTATAGACTTAGGTCGGATGAGGGTCAGATCGAACGAAACGGCCGATCTGATCAACCGACCGATTGTCTTTCGTGGTTAGAAACTTCCATAAGTTCGGCCGATATATCGTTTATCGAACTTCGTAGTAGACCTGCGGGATTCGAGCCCGGAGCCACTAATTCATGACCGCTATGAGCGCCCGACTTCCCGTCTGAGCTAATTTAAATTATATATATATATATAATAAATTATGCTGCCGCGTCCCGCGGCGAAATTTACCTTCTCATTCTAATGTCTAATGTGACAGTTTTTCATTGTCTAAAAACGCGCATAATATGCGTTTTTTTTTAATAAAACCTAGTTAGATCGATTTATCGTCCCCAAAATCCCCTGCATACATAATTTCATGAAAATCCGTCGAGCCGTTTCCGAGATTCAGATTCTATATATATATATATATATAGGTACAAGAATTGCTCGTTTAAAGGTATAAGAATAATACTTATATATATCTTATAATAATAATAATATTAATTTGTATTAATATTATTATTATTAAATATCTTATACCTTTAAACGAGCAATTCTTGTACCTATATAAATATATATATATAGAATCTGAATCTCGGAAACGGCGCGAACGATTTTGATGAAATTATGTATGCAGGGGGTTTCGGGGACGATAAATCGATCTAACTAGGTTTCATTTTTTAAAAACGCATATTATGCGCGTTTTTAGACAATGAAAATCTGTCACATTAGACATTAGAATGCGAAGGTAAATTTCGCCGCGTGACGTGACAGTATAATTGGCTCAGACGGGAAGTCGGGCGTTAGAGGCGGTCACGAATTAAGAGCTGCGGGTTCGAATCCAGACGGGTTCTCTTTTTTTTCAAGTATTTTTTTTTAAAGAAAATCTAAGAGTACTATCTAAGTATTTTTAGTACTTGTTTAAACCGAGCAAAGCTCGGTCACCCAGGTACAATTTTAAAGATTTTATTTAACTTCTAATGTATGTATGTTTGTTTCGGTGAAATCTTGCTACTACATTTTTTGGACTTCTGGACCGATTAGCTTGAAATTATGAAATAATGACGTATTTCATAATTTCAAACACTGTAGCGAAGAGATTAGGCTCTACTTTTGTAATAAGATAATCTAAACTTGGAACACGTTGCTTCAGTTGGTATTACCTGATGGATATAAAATGGGTATCTTCAGATCTAGAGGGAACTGATCACTTCTGGATAAGCACGCTCCATTGCAAATCACAGTGTCGCAGAAACATAAAACAGGCGAAATGCCTTTTAAATGTTCACCTATTATTATTATTAGCACAAAAACACATTTTCTTTGAGTTCATTTGTCGTAACAAACGTAGATTTTTTTTGTGTACTGAAAATCAGATATACATACAACGATACAACATAATTGGATATAACATTAAAAATTAATTATCTTATACCTTTAAACGAGCAATTCTTGTACCTATATATGTATATATATATAGAATCTGAATCTCGGAAACGGGTCTAAAGATTTTCATGAAATTATGTATGCAGGGGGTTTCGGGGACGATAAATCGATCTAACTAGGTTTCATTTTTAAAAAACGCATATTATGCGCGTTTTTAGACAATGAAAAACTGTCACATTTAGACATTAGAATGCGACGGTAAATTTCGCTGCGTGACGTGACAGCATAATTGGCTCAGACGGGAAGTCGGGCATTCGTGGCGGTCACGAATTAATAGCTGCGGGTTCGAATCCTCCATACGGCTTCTCTTTTTTTTTCAAGTATTATTCTTTTTTTTTTAAGAAAATCTAAGAGTATCTAAGTATTTTTAGTACCTATTTAAACCGAGCAAAGCTCGGTGACCCAGGTACGGGTATACTTTGTATATACTTTGCTATACTTTTTAATAATTAATCAAGGCGCTGAGCGTGTTACAGTGTTTGTGGTATTAATCTAGAAAACCCATGATTCTCACATGGTCAATTGTATGTTGCATATTCCCTCCCGTGTTCGAAAACCATCAGATTTGTTTGTCCATGTGCCAGGTAATCAAACAAAAAACATCGTATATCACAAAGCACTACAATGAAAATAAAACTGATTTGTGGTAATAACTTGATTAACAATAAAGGGATTCATCATCATTATCAGCCTATTTAATATTCGTCCACTGTTGGACGTAGGCCTCTCCTAATGAACACGCTCATAGCTTTTGAATGACTGGACCAAATAGGATGATTCTTTGTTTGTTATTGTCGGGACAAGTTTTGTACAGCAGAAAGTCTAGAAAATGTAGACGAAAAAATACATGGTGATACGAAGTTCACCGGGTCAGCTAGTATTACATTAAAAAAATCAAAGAAAAACCGAGAAAGCAACCATCAGGATTCGAAGCGGGGTCTTCCGCCACCGAGGGCGGCCCTCTACCGCTTGAGCTACTCAGCCGATGACTTGACTGGCGAAATTTGCTATTGTATTGAAATTATATTATAGGAGTTTTTCATTGCCTCAAAAAGCACATAAAATGACATTTTTTAATTATAAAATCTAGCTAGATCGATTTATCGTCCCCGAAACCCCCTGCATACGTAATTTCATGAAAATCGTTCGAGCCGTTTCCGAGATTCAGATTCGATATATATATACATATATAGGTACAAGAATTGCTCGTTTAAAGGTATAAGACAAATACAAATACAAATACAAATCTTCCGCATTTTTCATTTTTTGTACTTAAAATGTAAACTAACATTTTTGACACTTGAGATTTTTTTTTGCGATTTCTCAAGTAGTCGATCAGCTATTATATTAATAATTTATAAAGGAGACAGTGGTTTTGTGGCTTAAATGTGTTGTATACGAAATAACAAACTCGAAAAACCAAAAATAACTGCATTCGATAGCACAAATTATTTTTTAAAAAATTTTCAATACTTCGGGACCATTTTCCCGCCAAAAAATTTAATTTTTGTTTTTTTTTAATTTTACGATGTTTTTATGTAAATGAACTCTAATTTTAATGTAAATTATATCAATATAAAGACTAGTTCAAGTAGACGCCATTAAACAAAAATTTATCGATATAGCTTCCGAAATAAAAACACGAAAAATTTTTTTTCCCGCCTAAAACCCGACCGCAAAGTTCATTTTGTATTTTTTCGTCATTTGGTGTAATATAGTTACCAAAGTGTATCAAGCGGTTAAGGAAGTGTGTGTCGGACTCGACACCACTAAAAGTGGTGCCCCGTCTAAAACCCTGCTAGGTTTCTTCGGCATGGCTTGGGGTCAGAGTCGCGACACCGCTGTCACACTCGACCACACTTGTTAGATATTTCTCACATGACACTAACCAAACCCAAATTAAGCAAAGCCTATATTTATACCTAATGATAAATACTCGTAAATTCTTACGAGAAACACAGAGCAAATGTTTGTATGCATCACACTAATATTTGTCCAGAATGGAATCCCACAACCTCTGGTTCTGGTTTCTCGGGCAAATTGGAGGATGACCCATCGAAGCACGTAAGTTTGCCCGTTGTAATTGAGGAAAAACTATCGCACCCTTAAAAATATACCGAATTAACTAAAAATTTTAGATTTTTGGGGAAATGCATTCAAAGTTGTATGCATTCGCACATCACACTTAAGTAATTAATTTAAAAGAAGTTAACATTGATTGGTCAGTTTTAAAAGTAATTATGGATACCTAGTGTATTTCATTGGCTATTAAGTTGTTGTGAAATATAGAAAAAATGTATTTCAACACAGATAAATTTACGATTAAAAAAAAAGTTCGTAGTTATTTTGTTAAAAAACTTATTCTACAAAAATTGTGAAAATTTTAGATTTGGTACAGTTTATGGCTAAAAAATATATAATTATTTTTGGAATACTGCATCCAGTTGAAAAGTAACGTTACACTGAACAAAAAAAAGAAATCTGAATGAAGTCGCAAAAAGTGGCACAAAAACTATGAAAAATTTCCTATAAAGAGGAAAGAGTCTGAAAAATAAAAAATCACATTATTTACCAGTTAATAGAAGATATTAATATTTAGTGTTAATTAAGTTATTTATAGTTATAGTTATTAGTGTTAATGCATTATTGTGCATAATACCGGAATCAACTCATCACGTTTTTATAAAAGAGGGACGGACGTTCTTATATCTCAGCAAGTTTTTGGTGGATTCGTTTAGCGATTGGACTGATCGATGCTTCTTTCAAAGTTATTTCATTTTAAGCTAAAATCTCCCAATCTGATATTTTTTAGTTAGCTCAGTATACTTTTAAGAGTGCGCTATGATCATTCATAGTTTTTCCTTACTTAGTAAATTAGAAAGTATTACGAAGTCTTTCAGTTTTATTCTGTAAGTTTTTGGTTGCATGTGCTAAATATATGAGAAGAATGGTTACCTGCTAGGTATAGCACCTAGCACCTACCTTGTGATATCTGTTCTTTTCGCTCATTCTGCAAAAACAACTTGTTTCAACTTCAACAGTCATTAGTTTACATACGTTTGCCCAAGTGTAATAGGGTGAGTACTTAGATACGTATGTATTTAATTTTTAGATCATATTTTTACTAAAGGATACCTTAACATAACAGTTCAATTGCCACAGGCCACAGGTCCCTTTCTAAAAAAATCCCGTTACAGGAATAGTGGAGCGGTCGTGCGCTCGTGCGTGCCAGACTGGATGAAATCATGTGAGTTCGCGTCACCATGAACGTAATCACAGTATATATGTATCGTATTGTGCAAAATTAGTATCTACTGTTTAGAACTTAAAATTCGTAATTGTTTGTTAGTATTCTCATTATCTACGCCCAAACAGACACAAAAATGAATTGTGTTTTGTATGCACAAAATAATATTGTGCAGTTGTAAATAAATCGTCTGCATCACGAAACGTTATTTTTATCATCAGTAAGAAAATGTATATCAATGAAGCACACACACACTGGACTCGAAATAAGATTCCACGCCCAAATCTATACATGATAAGAATTTATTCCTAAAGAAAATTGCTGAAATTAAGTAGTAGGCGCACAGTAGGCACTTAATTTAAGGGTGTTAGTTTAGTAAAGGTTTAGTTTAAGTAGTTTTGCGTCCTCCTTAGGGCGACTTCACACTCGCGTTGGCGTTCCTTCAGGGGACGACACGCGTCCGTTACATAAACGACACGCCTAATGATTTCACACAATGCATTTCACACAATAACACACATTTTACGAGGGAAAGACGCAGGCGTGTCTGTTCTCCGCAAAAAGGAGTCCATTCCAACAAACTCCTACTTTTCGAGGTGTATCCGTGCCGGTTACTGATCATCTTGAGCATTTATGCGACACTTTGATATCCACGCTGAACTTTGGTTCGTTTATTGAGTCCAAGGCTAAATTAGGCGCAAAAAAAACTAGGTGTAGATGACACCTAATTCAAGTCTGAACAGTTGCTTACGTTATATTAAACTCAGATTCTTGTATGGAGTACTGTTCGCACCTATGGGATAGATCGGCTAATTATCAGCTTGAGGCTCTAGAGTCGATCGAGAGACGTGCCAAAACGATCATAGGCAACGACACTCTTGTACTTCAGACGAAAGACTCCAAAGTCTTGAACATAGCCGCAAGTTTATCGGGGTTTTATAATATCACCATGCCTTTTTTCTATCGGACTGTTCGTAGCTCAAAGAAGCGGCATCGTTAATGTTTGATGTTCCAAAGACATGAACGAAGAAGTTTGACTCTACTTTTATGATGTGGAACGTCTAGGCTGTGGAATAATAAATAATAAAATAATAATAATAAACATTGGTGGACAATTCACATACAGCACCATCTGACCCCAAACTAAGCAAAGCTTGTGTGAATGCGTTGACTGAGTGGTTTTCCCGATGGTTATAACCTTGGTGTCTTCAAATTGAGAGTGAATCGGTTTCTTCTACGTAAGCACGCTCCATACCGCATACGGTAGACCGCATCGTCGCTTAACATCAGGCGAGATGGCGGTCAAGTGTAAACCCATAAAAATTAAAAAAAAAATAAAGTGGCCATGTGCGAGTTGGACTCGCCCATGAAGGGTTCCGTTGCAGCAAATAACATAATATACATAGTACACATAGTTCTTGTAGTTCGTTGTAACTTTGATCGAAGTTTTAATAATAGTGTATTTATGACGTACTAAAAAAAACTACTCATCAGATCGAGTTCAAACCAATTTTCGTTGGTAGTTTGCATGGTTATGTACATCATATATTTTTTTTAGATTTTTCATTCTCTTACTTTAGAAGTTAGAGGGGGGGACACACATTTTACCACTTTGGAAGTGTCTCTCGCGCAAATTATTCAGAAACCTCAAAAACTAAATTAGAAACCTCAACATCACTTTTGAAGAACTATCGATAGACATACCACACGTGTAGGTTTGATGAAAAAAAATTTTTGGAGTTTCAGTTCTAAGTATGGGGTGCAACCCAAATTTTTCTTTTTTTTAATTGTTTTTGTAAAAATCTTAATGCGGTTCACAGAATACATCTACTTACCAAGTTTCAATAGTGTAGTTCTCATAGTTTCGGCAAAAAGTGGCTGTGACATACGGACGGACAGACAGACAGACAGACAGACAGACAGACATGACGAATCTATAAGGGTTCCGTTTTTACGTTTTACGGAACCCTAAAAATGTTCCTTACCTTAGGTTGCTTGGAAGAAATCTTATCTTTTTTGGATGAAAACTTTTTTTTATAGTATATAATGACAATACGAGCAGGACATGTGGCAGATGGTAAGCACCATGCCTACCCATAAAAGCACAGTGACTCGTAGCTATTGGAACATGAAGAGTCCAAATCATTACCTACCTAGCACCGCACTGCGCTCGACACATGTTTTATCTCTTGAAACATTGCATTGTAATTTCTCTGGAAACATTACCTTTCAAACCCTAACACAGTAATAATTGCACATTACTGCTTTGCGGCAGAACAACTCGCAAAGGTGTGGTCTTTCCCCAGGCGGACTCTCCAAAGAGCCCTACTACTACAAAAACACACTTTAACTTTTCTTTTACATAATATAAGTAATTTGTTTTACCTTAAAATTAATAAGTAGTATTCGCTTTTCTAAGCATCAGTCTTTCTTTCTAATTTCCACGACGTTGAATTTTCTTCGCATTCAATTCTTCGTCAGCACTAAATCAAATCATTAATCTATCAACTTTTTATTTAGATAACATTCTACGTTATGTTTACGCATATTAATAACGTACTCGAAGTTATACAAAAAACCTGTAAAATAACAGAGGTTTCAAAGTCAACTGAGCGTGGCGAGAGCGCGCGTGCCTGCCTAGAATCCTCACAATTACTTGGCTTGGCGTGTTTGTCGCATTACCATATGACTACATAACTTTTGTTCATTAATAAAAATATAGTTCAAGAATTTTGTCAATAGACTTGAGAGAAGTGGTGCGAACTTCAGTAATATATAACTTTGTTAGTATGAAAACTAACGTGGTTATAACACATTTTACAATTAATACACGAGTAACTCACGTATGATATAGTCTATATAGTCCGACTCAAGTTTCGATCGCGTCCGGCGATCTTTTTCAAGGCGAGTGCGCGCGCGTAGTTGCAGCTCGTGCAGCACAAGCTGCGAACACGGACGCGATCGAAACTTGAGTCAGTCTGGACTGACTATATCATACGTGAGCTACCCGTGTATTAATTGTAAAACTTTGTTATTTCTTTACAACAGAACTATCCCACAATGCACATTACAAGACCCTCAATTTTTTTTCGCTTGAAGACTTCCAGACGGCCTACCAATTAACTTGCGAAGCTACTATGATACATCCTATCAATTTATACGTTTAAATTTGTTGTTACAGACGGGAGCTATTGTTGTTACTTTGTCATAATGAATATAGCATAATGTATAGTGTCATAATGCAACTTTCGCATAATCATTTTTTGGCGTTATGTGTTTTAAGCATAACAATCTATTGTACTACATTTAATTCGACTATTGATGAGACGCATAATAGTTTTTAGACATTTTTTTATATGTTCTTATTGTTTTTAAGGTGCCGTTTAAATCGCATATTTTTTTCCCCCTAATTTACTTTGTCATAATGAATATAGCATAATATATAGTGTCATAATGTAACTTTTGCATAATCATTTTTTGGCGTAATGTGTTTTAATCATAAAAATATATTGTACTACATTCGATTCGACTGTTGCTCAGACGTATTTAGGCATTTTTTAAGTATTTGTTGTGCTACGTAATATATAACCAGGTTACATTAGGACCCAGATCCGACTCGGAGCACCCCGACTCCACCTAGTCTTGTCGCTACTACCCCTAGAGTGTATTTAAAAAATGCGGGAGCCAGAAGCTCAAGGGAGGTCCTGAGTATGGAGAAGCAACACTCAGGGCTGACCGCAGAGCTTCTGGCGGGAGCCCACCCAGAGTCAAAAAGTGCACCATATGTCTTAGGTGTATGTAGGTTTTTAAGTCCTAAAAACGTTATGTCTACATAAATTAGTACAAATTTTTTTATACTACTGCATAAAGATCTTTTATTGTACCTACAATCAAATGGTGTTTACCATAAAAAAAATATGGTATTATTCTCAGACCAACGATTCTTAATCCTCAAAATATAATTAATAATTTCACAGCAACAGTATGATAACACGAATGCGACAATGACAGATACTATTGGCAATGATATTCCATTAAATTAGTAGATACCTATATTACGAATAATAAATATTGTTGTCGAAGTACCCACCCGCATTTCACACACCCACGTATTTTATTTAAATAATGTTGCTACAGTCCGCTCTTTGCACTTGTTTTTTAGTTAGGCGTTTAAAGTTTATGCCGTTGATCATTATGTTTAAGTATTGTTATGCTTTTCTCAATGTGTGCCTTTAATCATTATGCTATTTATAGTTATGCGTCGAAACATTATACTAAGTTATCTGTATGCTATATATGGCTATGCGTTTAAACATTATGCTAAGTTATCGTTATGTCATATATGGTTATGCTAGTTAACATTATGCGAAGACAGTTATGCGTTTAGTTATTATGGTAAATTATCATTAGTCCTAAAAACGTTATGCCTACCTAAAATAGGACAAAAATTTTTATGCCACCCCATATAGACCCGTTACAGACCTTATTATTATCTTACGCCCTCTTAAACGAAGTTTGGTATAGAGATAGTCTAAACTCTGAAAAAGGACATGAGCTAGACTTTTTTAATGCAAAAAATGGTTTCAAATGGTTTAAATAGGGAATGAAAGTTTCATCATTCTTGAAACTTTTTTTTAGGCTTTTTATACGACTTCAGAAAACGAGAAGGTTTCTCGATTCGACAATATTTTATCTTGTTTGATTAGACATATATAAATAAGACGTTCAAAGTTTGTAAAAATGTTACCCTTGACTAGTATTTGGCGAAAATTAATTATTTACTTTTCGTGAAAACATTGTAAACCGTCAGTTGCACTGCGGGGCGCAGCTATTCACCTGTAAGTTCATTGTGGATAAAATTATTGCGACAAGGTTAAAAATACACGAGGTCTGGTATTCATTCAGAAATACAGTTTGAAAGGTAATTTGCTTCTATCGTGACCTTTCACACTGGAATTGCAGGGGCTTATTCAAAAGCGGTAGATTGTTTGAGGCGGGTATTTGTTACCATTGTTTTTAGTCAGGCTAGTTGTTAGTTAGATCCTAATCTTACTTCCTATTATAATATTATAAATGTCAATGTTTGGACGATGTGATGTTTGTTGATAAATCACGTTGGGACATCTGAAGAGATCGAGTTGAAATTTGGTATACAGTTTGATTACAGCCTGGAACAGCACAGGCTTAGCACGTCTTATCCCGGAGAAATTACGGGAACTATTATTAATAAGTATTTTGGGTTTTGAGATTATTTGTATTTTGAATGAAGTCGGTATTTTGGATGTAGGTATGTTGCCACTACAAACAGCTGAACGGATTGAGTTGACAATGTATGAATATGACATAAAAATAATGTATAAATGAATATGACATTTGGAACTCAGATTACAACCTGAAATAACTTTACATTTAATCGCAACGGGAACGGTAAAAGTGCGGAGCACTACTAGTATTTACATATAAAAAATCTTGCCAATTTGAAGGGCAATGTGTCCAGATAAATTAAAAGGAAAACAGAAAACTCATCATATATCTCCGAGTGGCAGGCGTAGTGCAGTGTTAGGTAGTCATTTGAATCCTTCTTTAAGTTCCAGTTATTCTACCGCCAAGCAGTAATGTGCAAACATTACTATGTGCCGGTTTGAAAGGTAATGTTTGTAGTGAAATTACTGGGCTTAGAGATATAATATCTTAGATCTCTGGGTGACGAGCGCAGTGCAGCGCTAGGTAATGATTTGGATTCTTCATGTTCCAATTGCTGCGTGTCACTGTTCTGTTATGTGGCAGGCATGTTGCTTACCATCAGGCACATGGCATGCCGGTCTCGTCACGCTTTATTAAAATAAAAATAGTTTATGGAACGTCGACGCTTTTTCGAGCTATGAGCAATCCGATTAAGTAAATAATTTTGTGCATATAAGTAATTGCATCGAAATATCGGGAAGTCTAACCATCAAGGTAAATCAGGTTCAAATAATATTTGACAAGAATTGTTACCCAAGCTGCGATTCAATTTCTCAGGGTGTAAATATACAGGAAACCGAAGAAAACTTTTTTCTTAGCCATAAAAGGGAAAAACATTATCGCCTCGCGTATCTACAATGTTAATAAATAGTATATTATTAAATGTAAGATTAGTTTTCCGGAAAAGAAACTAAACGAAGAAATATTGATTTTTAGGGTTCCGTACAAAAAACAGGATTTTGTTACTAGTAGACTTAGCAAGTGCGTGACTAGGTGTCTTCAATCTGGGCTCTGTGTCTTTGATCACACGATATCCCAAATTTCTCAAAATTAATTAAGTTACTTAAAAGACATAACCAGTTCACTTAATGTTCCCACAGGTGGGACTCAAAGCCTTCTCTCGTCAAGGTCATACACCGTTCAATGTCGTTATGCACCAGTAAAGGTTGGCCATTATTTCTACTACTTAGGTAAATAATTTTGTTTTTCTTTTAATTCCATCAATATCCATCGCGAACAAGTATAGGTGGTCGTGGTCTGGAACTCTATGTGTGAGAGTACAACCCGCACTTGACCGGTATATTGGTATAAAAAGCACCGCGCTAGTGCACCGGTACGTCGAACGGACGCGTGCCCGGCGCGTGCCGGCCACCAATTACACATCTTCGCTTTATTGCAAGACCACTCATTAGAGAGGCGCGCACGCGCAAACAATACGTGGATGCGGTAAATGTACACTAATGCTGGAATATGTGTTATTTAATACTAGATACATTGAGGATTAATAATAATTATTAGTAATTATATAGTAACTATAAATTATCAAGACATAAATCTATAATTAATTTTAAAAAAACATTTCAAAACAAACATTTATGAATGTAAATACAAGAACATCATGTATGCGTCATCCCGCCTGCGACTAAATAGTTAAGTTACATCAAGTGCAGATGTAACAGGTTGCCATCCTAAGGAAACTGGCAAGAAATACATCTATTACAGAACCCTTCAACCCGCACTTGCCCAGCGTAGTGGATTATAGTCTTCCTGGTCACCTTGTAAGAATAGGCATCTAGTCTCAGCAAATGAGAACATAAAATGAGCTGATTATGCTGCTACTATGCTTATTCTCGAAAGTTTGAATATTTGTATGTCTGTCGCTCAATCACGTCGGAACGACTAAACCGATCAGGTTGAAATTTAGAACACAGTTACCTAGATATACCTAGATAGAACATAGGCTACTTTTTATCTCGAGAAAAATCAGGAACGGGATTTGCGATTTGCGGGGATTCCCCCGTAGGGCATTGCTATTTTTTTTGTAAACTTTTATAGGTTTTCTACTATGGAGCGTGTTTACCTGGAAAAAACCGATTCACTCTCGATTTGAAGTCACTAAGATGATAACTATCGGGGAAAACCCACTCAGGCAACTCATTCCATAGCGTCGACGTTCTTATCACAAAAGCATTTATTCGTCCGTGTCTTTGGAACACCAACCGTGAAACGATGCCGCTTCTTCGAGCCACGAGCTAGGTTAATAAATAAGATGTGAGAACATCCATTTTTCTGAGCTCGCGGTTTTCTCGTCACGATTGAGTATGAGCAGCCGGGTGTATCGCCTGTCAGGTCACCGCGGCTGCACTAGGCGCGCGCCGCGGCATCGCTCGCTTTTTCTACGAGATATGCTCCACTGCGGTAATGCACTTACGGTAACTCACTCATTAAAATATGCATTGTTTTTGCGTAAGCATTGTTAGATGTTTGATAAATTTACTTAGGTAAGTAGTGGTAAGTAAATGTGTTAAATTGTAATGATTTACGACATTAGAACAGTCAAATAAAATAATTAATTGCTCAAAATTTTAATCCTATTGTTTGATAATAATATTTCAGAAAAGATAGTAAAGTTTCAAGGCACTAAATTTAATACATGTATAAATATTTACCTGCTAAGTATTTAATATTTCGGAGAGTGTGCGCCTTTGCTCTTTTTGATTTAATATTACTGAATCCTTTTTATGTTATTTGAAAAAGCGGAACCGCTATAAAGTGACTGATCGGTTGAACTCGGTCTGGTAAACACATACACTCAAGCAATGGAATATGGTGTCCGAGTGGGTATTTCCCAATCTACAATCTGTATGTCTTCAAATCTGGAATTAATCAGCTTCTTCTACGTAACCACGCTCCATTTGAGACCGCATCGCTACTTCACATCCGGCAAGATGGCGGTCAAGCGCGAGCCTACGTTTGGTTAAAAAACCTTCGCATCTTTCAGACAAGACCTCCAAGTCTTGTTTACGTTTCGTGGAAATTATTATTGAAAAAATTCTGTAACAATTTCCACGAAATTCTTTACTTAAAAATAAACCTTTTACCCAAAACATTTTAATCCAACTACCTATTTAAAAAAATAGTACAGACATACCGTCAACCGCACACAACGTTGACCTATCAGGCATGTCTTCACGAAACATACAATTTAGTTAGCTCTGATTGGCGGTTGACAAAAAACGGCGCGTGTTTTCTGCCCAGCGACCCGCGGTAACTAGCGGTTGCGCGCGGCGCGGCCCGCATCCGGTGTGACGGGGACTTTCTTCTAACCTGTGTTTGACATGCGTGACAGAACTACCTGTTGAACTTGTAATGAGTGTGTTTAGGACGGAAACTCTTTTAAACAGCATACCACCGCATTTCAAACATTTACTTAAGGGTTACGCGAGTCAAAAACTTTTTTATTTTTCAGTAGGCATAACTCTTTGCATTGTCTATCTGGGGAAGTATGATACCTTTACCATTTGTTCTACAGCTAAGCAATAATATGCAAATATTACTGTGTCCCAACTTAAAGGCAAATATTTTCCACAGGAATTACAATGGCAATGACATTGATGTGGAGAACACTGTACTGGTAGGCTACATATAATTTGGACTCTTTGTTCAAATATTGTTTTCTAATTGTTTGGCACTGTGTTGTTCTGAGTGGTCCTGTCACTTTGCCAATAAAGGTTTTAAAAAAACCTTTATTGGCATATTTAGTGGCATATTTTTGACAAATATCTAGTAGCTGCTTTTGACGTCGAATGGCAAAGTGTAATCAAATAAACAAATATCACACTTTAATCCCGTTTAGTATTAAGACAATTCGTACATAGAACTCAATCGTTTTTGCAGTATTTTTAACAGACTTCAAAATAAGAAGGTCATTTTTCAATTCAGTAAAATGTTTTTTGTACGTATGTGACGATATAGCTCCGCCTTTTTTACGAGTATTTATATTTGCTACATCATACGTCGATTACACACCGTATAATATTTTATTGAAATTGGCGTAGCGTTTTATGACATATCAACAAAAATCTAAAACTGGCTCTTCGTTTATATAAAATTCAGTAGAGTGTCTGAGTTAAATTTTAAATTATAGCCGGGTTTTGTTTTTTCGAAGGAAATAAAATTATGGATAATAAATTGAAAACACGAATGTTTTAGGTCTCTTATTCGACCACATATTACCAATAGATGAAAAAATATATGTATGTGGTTCGTAAAAACAATTACGTACTACCTTTAATTGGGTTTTTATTGCTATTCACTTATGTTTTTGGAAATGGTTGCCCACTGTAACGATAAATTTGCATTCCCATTCATACTCGTAAATTGATGCTCTGTTGACAGGCAAGTTTTACTTACTATCAGACGTCCAATCTATACGTCTCGTCAGCGCAAAATCTATTACTTACCCTGAAATTTGTTGACATTTTTTTCCTAACACGCCAATATGAGTAAGTACAAGTAGATATAACTTTAAAAATAAATGTGTGAAATAATTTAAATATGTTCAATATTTCTAGAAACAATTACAAGCATTTCCCTGTCATATTCCATTTATTTATTTAAGGTCCAAATACAAACAAAACCTCGATACAAAACCTGTAAAAATTTCGAGCGGAGCTTAAACGATACAATTTTTTTTCTTGAATACGTCAAACATACTCAACGAGACAAAATTGAGCTGTATTTGGATGGTATTTAATCGTCCTGACGCTATACAATCGCTCGTGTAAACATCCCTTATGTGCAAATAAATTTAAGAAAGCAGTTTTTAATTGGCATCGAGATGATAACGCTATACTTTTTTAATAAAACAACAACGGTCTCTGCGCTCGTGTGAGTCCGTTAACGGCTGATTACATAACCAGCAGTTAACTGGGTTTAAACTAGGTGTGCACTATTACGAAATACTTTGTGTTCGAAATCTACATTATTTGAGTTGTGAGTCAGCCCACAAACAACCCTAGCAGAATCCCAGTGTCCAGAAACAACCGTAAGGCGTTGTGGTTTCGGAGGCTCGAATCCTGCTTGCCCCTCTGAGTGTGTTTTCAAAGTACAAGTTGTCATTATTCCAGGACATGTTTGTGTTATCGACCGACCGGCTCTTGACCACCATGGTAGATTACGGCTTTGATTATCTCCTTGTATTATAAGTCCTAGCTTTGGATAAAGAGGGTTTATTATTTTAACTGGCCACGTGGCTTAGTGGGTAGTAACTCTGCCGGCGAAGCCGAGGGTCGTGGGTTCGATTCCCACCGTGCAAATATTTGTGTGATGAATTCAAATATTTGGTCTGGGTATTTCTATGTATAATAAGTATGTAATTACAACTACATCAGTATTATATCAGCTATCTGGCTGCCATATTACACGCTTTGCTTAGTTTGGGGTCAAATGGTGTTGTGTGTGAATTGTCTACCAACATGTCCACTAATGTTTATGTTAATAAATAATAATAAATAAATAATGATTTATTTTCCAAAACACAACGTGTTACATTTTTAATTATAAACATCAATCATCATCAACAATACATTACTAATTTAAACACCTGTAGATCAGCAAAAATGCCCGGTGGGTCCCAAACTAGGCTGCGCCTGTATTTTGGGCATCCGTAACAAAATTAGAATTGCACTGAACTCAGATTGCAGAGTTAGCACTCACAATATAGAGTGTACTTATAATAAGCATCATTTAGCTTAAGCTTAATTTTAACTTAATTCAAACAAAATAAATAAATGAAACAAATTAAATTCGATACAGTTTGTTAGTTATTATAATTAAAAATAAATAAGTCAAATAAAAAGTGATAGGAATGGTACAATAATTGAATTAATATATTACTCGTATTATAAATTAACGTCAAATGGAATTGAATACATCAGCTCACTTTATTATTACACAAACACATCTTATGTTAAGTTACTTTACTTAAGCAGAAACCCTAACTTAAGTAAATACTTAAGTATTTATATTAAACTAGTGGTCGCCAAGAGGTCGAACTAAATGATCTATTCTCAATTTGACCACAGATTTTAACAATAAACAAAAGAGTGAGTGAGAAATATGCGTGTATGTCAAATACACAGTTACTATCGTTTAATGTATTTTTAGCATAATTAAAAAAAAAATATTAGCATTCTGCACTCCTTCTCTATATTATAAACTAAACGTGTGGAAAATTGCATACTCCTCCGTCTGCCCAATTATCGTCAAATGGGGTACAAAGTTTTTCTTTCACTTAATAAACATATGGAATATATAACTAGCTGTCATTATGACGTCACATTAATTACGTAAAAGCTTTTTATGTTATGAAGCTACTCGACCTCTACTTCCATAAAACTCAACCATTCGTCAGATTAAAACGTAAAATCGCCTAATTCGATTCTGTCAGATAATCTTGAGTTACTACCGATTCTTCGATCACCAATGGGGAAATAAATAATATCAGTAGAGTTGTTAACCTAAAAATATGACGTGACTCGGCGTACAGTCTGTTCGTACAATAAGGTACTATATACCACCTTTATACATTGGCTCAAGGGTTAGGTCAAAAATGTGTCATATTTTTTAACAAAATCCAATTGGTAAACAAAATTTTGGCGTTCATGATTTAGTTTAGTTTGACTAAAATAAAATAAAGTGGCCAAGTGCGAGTCGGACTCGCCCATAACATAATACATATAGTACACATAGTAATTGTAGTTCGTTGTAACTTTGATCGAAGTTTTAATAATAGTGACTAATAGTAATTTATGACGAACTAAAAAAACGACTTACTAGATTTAACATGGTAATGTACATCATATAATAATAATCTATAAGGGTTCCGTTTTTACGTTTTATGGAACCCTAACAATATGATTTTTATGATGTAAATATGTTTTCCGAAAATCTGAATTAAACTCTTCGAGTTTGTTTGACGTTACAGGGACAAAATATTTTTATTTTACCCCTGTAACGTTTAATTTAGGTACATCCTCCAAAAACGTTTTTTTTTAACCAAAAGTTTAAAAAAAAATTGGCAGTCATAAAAACTACCGATAGAAGTGAACACTTAGAACTCAGAATTTGATAGCTCACTTTGGAAACTACACGTGTGTAACCCGAGGGCGTGGCCTGGGCATCATGGCAAGAAATGCCGCGTCAGCATTTCCTATTGGCTGATGCATTTTTAGATGGCCATGGCATGATGCCGAGGCCAAGCCCTTTCAGCATTTCCCATTGGCTGTCGCATTTCTAAATGCCCAATAGCCGTGGTCCCGAGTTTACCCGAAGATTTCTTATCATACCCGAGCGTGACGCTAGAATCCAATTCACAGCCCACGAAATATCTGTCTAGGCGCGCCTTAAGAAGTTTTCACTTCAAAAATGTACTTTACGTTACACTGTCAAATCTTTTTCAAGCGGTTATGTGTAGAAACAGCCTTCAGAAGATAACGTTATTATAAATATGTCCGACTGTCATAATACAACGTCTCAAACTGTTTCACTTTGATTATATTTTGACATATTATGACAGTTATATTCAAATAACAAAACATTATTTGTGAAACGTGATATCCAATTATAGATAGTGATTTGCAATTTGAACCTACTACCGCGGGGATGGTGTCGTTTTTACAAATGGAATAAATTGTGATGCCATGCATTAAATTTGTAGTGGTAAGACTGTTTTTTTGAAGTGAAAACTTCGAGGCGAGGCCACGCCCTCCGGTTACACCCGTGTAGTTTCCAAAGTAAGCTATCAAATTCTGAGTTATAAGTTTTCACTTCTATCGGCAGTTCCTATGACTGCCAATTTTTTAAAAAATAAAGAGTGACGAGACGAGCAGGACATGTGCCTAGTTAGTTAGTTAGTTAGTTTAGCGGGGCCTTTTCCGCACCTAGCCTCTTTATTGGGCCATTGTACGTGTCTCATACTTCCCTTTACTCCAACCAGCCCAGGCTGTCCCAGAAGGCAAGCATCCTGTTAAGGTTGCGACAGGCATCCGGAACAGACGATGGAGATTGGAGGAATTCTGCCCGTTGATCTGCCACACTGCTGCACTCCACAAGTACATGCTGTGGCGTTTCTTCTTCCTCCATGCATCCTCTGCATAGAGGACTGTCTGTTACACCTATGGTATATAAGTGCTTATTTAGGGGACAGTGACCAGTTATTATACCTATAACTTTACGAATTTTGTCCCTGTTTAGTCTGATGAGGTTGCGGGCAAGCTTTTTAGATGCTTCCGGAATAGCATTCTTTGTTTGCCTGCATCCTTCATTGTTATTCCATTCAGTTAAATGGGCTTCTTCGGTATTTCTACGCAGCCATGTTTTTATTCGAGCCTGGGGTATAGGCATAAGGACATGTGCCTAATGGCAAGCAACATGCCTGCCACATAACAGCACAGTGACACGCAGCTATTGGAACATAAAGAGTCCAAATCATTACCCAGCACTGCATTGCGCTCGTCACCCAGATACGTAAGATGTTATATCTCTAAGCCCTGTAATTTCCCTGGAAACATTGCCCTTCAAACCGGAACACTGTAATGTTTGCCCATTACTGCTTACTACGTATAGAGTTAGAACAAACGTTGTACACTGAAAGCACGGGTCTGATCGCTCTTGTCTTGTCACTCTTGTAGAAGTGTCATACTTTTGTCACGGCACATCACTATGTCGCCGTAGCTAACATACACCTCATCTGCTTACGATTGATACAAAACCGTGCGGAAAAACCTGATCTATTTATTTACTCTTTATCAAACGTCACTGAGCTCAAAAACATTCCTATTTTGTCGAATTGCGGCTCACTACTTTACCCTAGTCGTCACTCTATCCGGCGACATGAAGATTTACACAACTTAAATGCAATCCCTACTCCACAACTAATCTTCTCCAACAGCTGTCGGTTCTTCTGGCAATATGACTGGTCTACTGAAACTGTCGTGGTTATAAAGAAGTGCATTTGCCTTTTGCATGTCGTTTTTGTGAAAATCAAAAAACATTTCAACGTAATGTTTTTTATGTTTGATGAAAAAAGTATCTGCCGTTTCATTTTTTTTTGTTAAGAACAGTAGGTTCTTTATTATAGGTATATCAAACTAAACTAACATAATGAAAACTGCATTACTATTCATACCTAACTAACTACTTACATTAAGCACATCTGAATTATCCATAGATCGATGAGGGTCTAAAGAATCAAGATGATCAAGCCCACTGCCAGTCGGAAGCGTGCCAACTAAAAACAGTAGACTTAATATATATTAGCAAACTGAATTGGTAATGGGCTGGTCATGTCTGTCGCAGAACCGATAATTTAAATTTATATAAATAGTTAGTTAATCGTTGGAGTAGTGGCAAGCGTAGTGTGGGGTACCCTGAGACTAGATGGAGTGGCGATATATGGATGCCAAGGGCAGAAGACGGAAACGTAAAGATGTGGAGCGAAATGGGTGGCGAGGCATATGTCCAGCAATGGACTAAGATAAACTGATACTGAAGATGAATGATTGAAGCGGCTTGTATCATTGAATATTACATCAATTTTAAAATTAAATGTAACTATTATTCTAGGCTTTACGAACAACACGATAAATAAAATAAGACTTCTTAAGAGGCTTTCGTTAGACGGTTGGGTCAAGGGTCAGACACAGTTGACATTCCTGGATCTGAAGGGTCGACCACCAACCACCGACCGGCATTTTAGATGTTACTTTGTTGCCGGCGGCTCTTTATATTTTAAGTTTTTTTTGTAATTTTTATACTTATGTTTTACTAGCTGTTAGCCGCGACTTCGTCCACGTCGATTTATAATATTAGTAGGATTTCAGACTAAAAACGATCTGTGTTCCAAATTCACAACAAAATTTAGTTAGGCGTTCCGATGTTACATTTATACTGGATCCCTAAGGAACTATGCATCTTTTCGGGATAATAAATAGCCTGCTTTGTTTTGATCTGTGTGGATCTGTATTTCAAATTGCTACACAATCTACTCAGGCGTTCTAATCTACCGATGCTACATTTAAATTATACTTATATCCCTAAGAAACTGTGCATTAATTCGGGATAAAATGTAGCCTATGTGTTATTCCCGACTATAAGCTATTTGTGTCCAAAATTTCAGCTCGATCCGTTAAGCCGTTTTGACGTGATTGAGCAACAAACATTCAAACATTGACATTTTTAATATTAGTTGTAAAAATGTGCAATTTAACACGGTCAAATAAATACGGAAAACAAAAACGTGAACTAATTATATTAATCTACATATGTCCAGAATTGCATTTACAAACTGTGTAAATAGTAGTTTTATTTAGTAGTGGTAGGATTCTTAGCAGAGTCCGCCTGGGGAAGTACCACACCTTTGCCAAATGTTCTACCGCCAAGCAGTAATGTGCAAACATTACTGTGTTCCGGTTTGAAGGGCAATGATTCCAGAGAAATTACAGGGCTTAGAGACATAATATCTTAGATCTCTGGGTGACGAGCGCAGTGCAGTGCTAGGTAATGATTTGGACTATCATGTTCCAATAGCTGCGTGTTACTGTGCTGTTAGATCCAATTTCTGCCAGCAATCTTCCGCAGGTCGTCCCTCCACCTAGCCTGAGGGCGCCCCACGCTACGTTTGCCTAAGCGCGGTCTCCACTCTAGAACTCGTCTGCTCCAGCGATGGTCGGTTCTACGAGCGATGTGACCAGCCCACTGCCACTTAAGTCTACTTGCTCTGAGAGCTATGTCGATAACCTTGGTTCTTTGTCGGATCACCTCATTACGGATCATATCCTTCAAAGAGACTCCGAGCATAGCCCTCTCCATTGCTCGCTGAGCAACCTTCAGTTTATGGACTAGTCCCACCGTGAGTGTCCACGTTTCGGCACCGTAGGTCATTACGGGTAGGACGCACCGATTAAAGACCTTTGTCTTCAGGCACTGCGGAATAGACGACGTGAAGATCCGACGAAGTTTACCGAATGCTCCCCAACCCAGCTGAATTCTTCGATTGACTTCTCCCTCGAAATTGTTTTTCCCCATTTGCAACTGCTGTCCGAGGTAGACATACTTTTGAACAATTTCGAGGGTTTGTCCGCTCACAGTTATTGGTCCCGGGGTAACCAGTCTATTGAACATGACTTTAGTTTTGTCGATGTTCATCCCGAGACCAATACGCTTTGAAGAATCAGCTAGGTCGGTAAGCATTCGTTGCAAGTCTTGCAGTGACTCCGCTATTAGGACTATGTCATCAGCGAATCGGAGGTGTGAGAGGTACTCGCCGTTAACGTTGGTGCCTAGTCCTTTCCAGTCCACTGCCTTAAACATATCTTCCAAAGCACTTGTGAACAGTTTGGGGGAGATAACGTCCCCCTGTCTCACTCCTCGGCAGAGCCTGATATGCTTAGACGACTGATTCTGTACTTGGACTGACATTGTCGCGGCGTCATACAGATCTCTCAGCACCTCGATGTAACGATAGTCTACTTGGCATCGCTGCAAAGACTCCAGAACAGCCCAGGTCTCAACGGAGTCAAAAGCCTTCTCATAGTCCACAAATGCAAGACACAGGGGCTGGTTATACTCTTCGGACTTCTGTATAACTTGCCGTACCGTGTGAATGTGGTCTATGGTGCCAAATCCTCCTCGAAACCCAGCCTGCTCCGGTGGCTGAAACTCATCAAATCTTCTGGCGAGACGGTTCGTGATTACTCTCGAAAATAGCTTATACACGTGGCTCAGGAGTGAGATAGGTCGATAATTCTTCAGAAGAGTTTTGTCACCTTTCTTGAAAAACAGAACCACCACACTTCTGTGCCACGAAATTGGAGTTCTCCCACAGCTGAGAACAGCGTCGAACAATTTTTCCATTCAATTTTTCAATTTTTTTTGAAATTGGATCCAAAAAGCGCAAAATCGAGCCATTTGGCGTTCATTAGGAGAGGCCTACGTCCAGCAGTGGACTGCGATAGGCTGATGATGATGATGATGATGACTGTGCTGTTATGTGGCAGGCATGTTGCTTACCATCAGGCACATGATCTGCTTGTCTCGTCACTCTATGCGATAAAAAAAAAACTTTTTGAAGTGAAAACTTCTTTAGGCGCGCCTAGACAAATTTTTCGTGGGGTGTAAATTGAATTCTACTGTCACTCTCTCACCGCTCGGGTATGATAAAAAATCTTCGGGTAAACTCGGGACCTTGGCGAATTGGCATCTAGAAATGCGTCAGCCAATGGGAAATGCTGAAAGGGCGTGGCCTCGCCATCATGGGATGGCCATCTAGAAATGCGTGAGCTAATAGGAAATGCTGACGCATTTCTAGATGGCCATGCCATGATGGCGAGGCCACGACCTCCGGTTACACCCGTGTAGTTTCCAAGGTAAGCTAGAAAATTCTGAGTTATAAGTTTTCACTTCTATCGGCAGTTCCTATGACTGCCAATTATAATTTTTTGTAGTTATTTAGGCACACAATTATTAAGTAACGATAGCCATTCCAGCATATAACAAACAAACACACGACAAATCATAAACCTTCCAGCGTAGTTATTTAAAACTTAGACTGTTTATTTACATAGTATAAGACTATAGGAGATAGATAATTTTCAGAATACACAATGCTAAGAGTGCTAAACCCATGTCATGGCCGAGTGTACAAAGTGTACAAGTCCAGTCAGCGTGAGAAAACGAGAAATGCTCGCATTCTCAGCCATTACTATCGCAATGCGCTCACTTGTTTGCAAATATGGGATTGTGTGGCTTCAAAACAATGTAAAGTTTGGCGGTGAAGATATTGTTTTGAACTTTGACTTGTTGGCTGCAAAAATGATGAGAATTATGAAATTTAAACAAAATAGAAGATGGAACCTGTGAAATCCTACTAATGTTATGTATATTTGGATGTTTGTTGCTCAATCATGTCGAAACTTCTGAACAACTCTTTGCCTGGCCCTTTTCTCATTTTATTTAGAGTCGGCTCTCCGTATGATACGTCTCCAGGTGGCTCGGTCCTGGATCCTGGATCGTATGTTTATTGATTTGGGCTTCTTTAAAGGTTCTTATTTACTACATCCATGTAATTCGGGGTCTTCCTCGTCCTCGGGGTACAGTTTCGATATCTAGCACTCTTCTGGTCATATGGTCGGATGGTCGCCTCATAACGTGTCCGTACCACCGAAGACGGCTCTCCTGTAGTTTATCTGGGATAGGTATCACTTTGAAAGTCCCTCTAATATGTGTGTTTTTGACGTGATCTAGTCTAGTTACACCACCTGCCCACTTGAGCATCTTCATCTCTGCGCAGTGTAACTGATTTTTTTGCTGCTTTTTTAGCATTCAGTATTTCATAGGTACACCTTTAGTACCGTTTGTCTGTCTGAGCCAGGATAACCAAAACTTCATAATGGTCGATCGTTATCACTTGCATTAGGAGCATGCGCTTATAAACTTTCAGCTTTGTTAAATTATGCAGATCTGGGGTTCACGGGCTCTTAGTCCAAAACTAATCGACTAAAATAGTCTTGGCTTTGCCATCTCTCTCAATAAGAGAGAGAGAGAGAGATATCAACAGAAAAGCTAAAACCATTTTGATTGAAAGGTTGAAAGGTCAGTCCAGTTCAGCCTTTCTGCAAAATTCAAACACGGTTGTGTTCAAACACAGATCTGATATCCGCAGATCTGCGGAAACAAATAAATCACCCGAATCAGAATAATTAATTGTTGAACTGTGTACAAACTAGTTGATAGATTTCGAAAATTCCAGTACCTACAGCAGTATACCCTGTGCGACGATACAATAATTGAAGTAAAATAAATTGTAAACGATTTCATGATCAGCAAAGTTGCTATAATTGCCATAAAACGATTTGACATGATCAAGAAAACTCAAAGAGCTCCTTATTTGCTCGTATTTCGTCGTCCGGTTACGGATGCGCACACGCAGCTGTCATTACGTTTTCCCGCCCAAAAGCACGGCGTCATGGGAGACCGCGCTCCGCAAGGAACCATAAACCACAAGCTGCAATAATAGAATTACACCAGCAATCACGGTAACTATATGGAGACAGACGTATGGTTTACTTTGAAGAAACGAGACCTCATATAATGATGTTGTGTGTCTTTTTAACCAAGTTCAATAGGAAGAAGTTCTCAAAGAAAAGGACGGTACTAGGTATAATACAGATGACCTCACAAAGGTCGTTGGAAACCGCTGGTTGCAGGTTGCGCAGGACCGTTCGTTGTGGAAATCTAGGGGGGGGAGGCCTATGTTCAGCAGTGGCCGTCTTGCGATTGATGATGATGATGAGATGAGATAATAGAAGAATGTTTCTACAATAATTCCACTATTTTCTACGATCTTTCCATCTTTTCTAAGATGTTTAATCTTTTCTAAGATGTTTAATTTGTTCTACTTTTCATCTAATTCTAATCTTTCCACTTTTTGATCGACATCAAAAAGGAGGAGTTCATCATCATCACTGACATCAACGGTGAAGGAAACCAAAGTGAAGAAATCTATTTCTGCCAAGAAAGGCATTTATCGAGGACATGGCGTCTGTGTCACAGTGTCTGCGTTTAGGTGTAGCACAGGGAAGGCTTATGGCCTTAAGTCTATTGAAGATATGATATTCATCCGTTAACCCATCGACCAGTGTCGTGGACTTTAGCTCTTTTACTTTAATGCCCGACTGAAAGAAGGGTTATGTTTTTCGCGCGTATCTTTTAGGTATGTTTGTAAATTTCTTTATTCCCACGTATCTTCCAAACGGCTGCATTGATTTGACAATTAAGATATCGTTCAATTCCTCTTAACCATCCTAGTGTCTTTAGATAGTACATATATCATGTTTTTTTGTGTTGATTTATTGTAGTCGGGTTTTTATATTAAAGTTATAGTCTCTTTATTACTTTAACTCTCTCCTTCTAAGAGAAATCTCGGAGTCCTGTGCTTTTGTGTGTGCTGTGAGAACAAAAAGTAGGCTGTTTTTGCAATTTTAGGCGTTAAAGAGTCGTAGTTGGTCCCATGTAACATCGCCTCATGGCAATATAGTTAACTAACAAAAAATGCCACTTGCCTAATAAAGTCATTATACTCGGCTACTTCGTCAACTTTTTATACAGGCACGAGAAAACTCACTTCGCTAAGAGAATCAATTTAGTGATGCAGTGACCGTGTAACAAATTACAGTTTGAAGTTTTCTTGGTAACTATAGCTAACTAGAGACTTTGCTTACTCATATGCGACTATACTAGCGGCGCGCCCCAACTTAGTTTGGGTTGAACGACTAATCTGTACCTTTTTTTTTTTTTTTTACGGTTGGGAAATCCTTTGCAGATACCCAGCTGTATTGGGGTGCAGCCAGGTTATGTGAGAGCTTACTCACTAAAAACCCCTCCTAAAAAACTATAGGAATACCTTTCTTCTATCGGAATTCTCGTATCTCAAAAAAGCGACATCGTTTCATGGTTGATGTTCCAAAAACACGAACAAAGAGATTTGACTCCACGTTTGTGATAAGAACGTCTAAGTTGTGGAATGCGTTGCCTGAGTGGGTTTTTCCCGATGGTTACAATCTGGGTGTCTTCAAATCGAGAGTGAATCGGTTTCTTCTAGGTAAGCACGTTCCATCGTAGATCGCATCGTCGCTTAACATCAGGCGAGATGGTGGTCAAGTGCGAACCTATTACAGTTAAAAAAAAAAAAAAAAAAAAAAGGTACAGATTAGTCTTTCCAGACTAATCTGTACCTATAGTCTGTGAGACGTCATCTGTTTGAGATTTATGAAACTTACGATTAAAAATAACGATCAATATTAGTAATTAGTGTTTTAGTAATTATACATTATTGCGACTATTCATCGAAATTTAAACTATCTTATCTGTCAGCTGGTTGCAGGTTGCGCAGGGCCGTTTGTTGTGGAAATCTAGGGGGGAGGCCTATGTTCAGCAGTGGACATCTTGCGGCTGATGATGATGATCTGTCAGTTGAAAATGAAAATTACACATAAATGCCAAATTTCGGAAATATCAGTTAACTCGGTGAAGACTTCACTGGGAACAAACATACTGATACTGATTTTTGAATTAAACCATAGATATGATATCAAGATTGACAGGCTTTATTTTTAACGTTTCAAAGGAATGCTTAAATTTTTTTTGTGTCTATCTGTGTGTATTTCCCAACTTCACTAGAATATCGATGCGATGATATGCAATGAGGTCTTCATAAACCAAGTTTTGTCTAGCGAGCGATGTTAAAGTTCATGTAAGGATTAGTCGTACTTCCCGCTAATATTGTAAATGTTAAATGTTTTTCTCTCTCTTATTCTCTAAGTATTTTGCCCATAGCAGTACAAGTTGGTCATAAAGTTGTTCGTCAGCATTTGAAAAAAAAATTGCAGTTATAGGGACTGCCGATAAAAGTGAAAACTTACCTGTCCTGATCATGACGCTTCAGCTCAATTCACAGCCCACGAAAAGTTTGTGTGAGGTGTGCCAACGTTAGTTTTCACATCGGAAAAATATTCAGAAATGTCGCCTGCTCTGTGCAAAGAGTCCAAAACACTACCTAGTATTTCCATCATCAGAAATACAAGTGGTTATCACAACTCTCAGACATGAGGAATACGACTCAAGGAAGACAATTAAATATTTCTTAAAAAATGACTTGAAGTTTTTCAAGCAATTTTGTCTTTAGAATTGTTATACTTACAGTAATTTTTGCGTTATGCTGTTTGGCGGTAGAATAACTAGCAAAGGCGCGGTCACCCCCAAACTAAACCTGCATACTGTCCTACCTCTATAAAATCCATTTAATAATTCATAGCTTAAAAATAGAGGAACATGTTTGAATGAGCTAGCAGACTCGAGGACTTGCTTCTGTGTTATTACAGCAGCCATGTACAGCGACAGAGTCCCTCGCATGCCGTTCATTAGAGCAGTTCGGTCCCGCCCCGTCATATCTCACGGCACTTCCGCCGCGGACGGCACTTTACGCCGAACGGGCTAACTGCCACTTACTGCGGGGGTGCATTGTACCACGGCATAACGAAGGAGCTGAATCTTTCCGATGTCTAATATAATAAAATTGAAATATCTGTGTGTAATTTTACATTTAGCATATATAAATTAAATGCACATGATAATAGATAGATAGGTACTTAAGAGTTAAACTGTATGGCTTACATGATACAAACATAAAGTGGAACGGATCGCGAGTGTGAAAAAAAATTGGTAGTCATAGGGACTGCCGATAAAAATGGAAACTTATAATTCATAATTTGATAGGAAACTACGCGGATGAAACGCGGGCCATAGTTCCGAGTTAACCCGAAGATTTCTTTCCTTTACGATCGAAAAATCTGTCTGTAGTGCGCTAAAAAAGTTTTCACTCCTAAAAAGGTACGCATGCTGCCGTGTGGGACACGGCGGCGGCGAGTATGTTGGGATCGAGAACACTTAGAGTGGTACCCTTATCGACTAAAACCCCCACAGGATTCTCCGTCAGTAGCTTGGCGGCAGCGTCACGCGATCAGAGGTTTTCGTATTCGGTTGTGACCTTGCCCTTACCAGTGCCTTTGCTTATTGGTTTGGAATAGAATAGAGGGATACTTATCATCGCTGGAAAATTTCGAGAACGGGAACTACTTATGCTGGTAAAACAGCGAGAGCTGTTAGTAATTTATAAACTACTAGCAGAACCCTGCGGTGAAACCCACGTGGTTTCCGTTCCCAACACTTTCCCGAGATAAAGTAGTCTATGTCAGATAATAATAATATATCTGTTTTTCAAATTTTAACCCGATCCGTTATGGCGTTCGGACTTGATTGTGTAAACAGATAGGATTTAGGTTTCACAAATATTTGAAACTCTAGAAAATTTACATTAACGTGAAAATCCGAGAGTAAAACGTGAATTCCCAAATATTTTCACCAAATTCTATTATTCATTTATAGTATTCATTTCAGAATATGAATAATTAAGTCTCAACTAACTATTAACTGACGTCACATTGTTGAAAGTATTTTGGTTCTGCTGAGTAATGGAAGCTGCGCCGGCGCAGCTACAATGGAAACGCGCATAAGTAGAAGAGAAAACGGCAGCGACATTACTTTACTGCCCCCGGCACGCGACCCGTGTCACATTCGTTATTATGTTTTCTATTGCTCACAAATAACGAGCATAATGAGCACATAATTTAAATAGAAAAATAAAACAAGACTTTGTAAGCGATACAACGTTTCTATAGGTACTTATTTTACTTATTTTAAATTACCAATGGGATCCGTTGATAATTTTAATTTCTATCGATTTGATTTTTTAGGCAATAGGCTACAATTCTAAAAACCTACTTAGTCCGTCAGCTAGATTGATAAAAAATATTGTACACGTATTTTTTATTTTGTTTCACAAACAAAACATGATGAACAAACAGTGCTTAGAAGTTTTGCGTGACGTCACTTGTGCGTACGATTTTTACCCACACGTGACGTCACGACAGCCACTCTGTAAGCTCGATGATCTATATCTCTGACGGATTTTAATAATTTTGGTAAAACAAAAAAACGTGTCCCATATTTTTCCATGATCTAGCTGACAATAATTAGAATGGTTTTTGACTCAGTCCGATACCCTATTGTACCTATTTTTTAATAAATCTATGTTAGAACTAACTGAGCCAGCAAATGGTCTGCCATACAAATTATCACATAACGCAATATCAGTTCATTCGCGTTATATTATCACTAATGGGAATCGGACCCTTCTTTCGACAAAGAGTCAAGACAGGCTAAGTGCAGGCTGTAGAATGACGCATAACAATACAATACAATACAAAAACACTTTATTGCCACCACAAACAACGTTGACAATAAGTAACATAACATAAAATAACAGAATATAATGGGCGCAGACCATAACCTTAATACCATACCATACCAGACCATAACTTCGAAAGATTCGACTAAAGCCGACCAAAAAATAAAAATTACTATACAGTTGAAAATGTCTTTGATTCTGATTTCTCCTATAGCATGAGTATTTATATCAAAAAAGCGAACGGAAATGTCGCTTGAGCGTCTCTACGGCCGCATCGCAATTATTTCGCCTCACCGGAAACTCGGCAAAAACTAGAACTAACACCGGTAGGAAAGTATCGCAAGCTTTACTACAGCCTGCAAGGCATTGCTACGAGATAGACGTTACATTTAATATGTACAACAATATCTTTTGAACAATATGAACTATATTCTTTCGGGTTCGGTCCTCGCCTCAGGGGATCTCAGACCTGATGCCTGCTTTGCCCATGTTGAGTTTAGCAATCTAAAAGAGTAACGCTGCCTGCATTATGGGAACTCTATCGCGCTGTGTCGATCTCAGTATTTTGATTTGTAATATTTAAATTATTTAATAACTCGTGTTCTGTTTCGTGCATATAGTTTCAAATACTAACACACATAACTTGCAAAAAGTTTTGAGATAAAAGTATCAGGTCTACGAGAATTAAACAAAGCGTTACTTAATAAAAAAATAAGTAGCCTCACATTTTCGTAAGTTTGCACATCTTTCTCTCGCAGTGCGCTTTATCTAGATGGCCATGACACAAAGCATTACTCGATCACGTGACCACCTAATCGTGGCCTAGAATTGGTCAACGCTCCACATGGCTTGCACCTTCTTTATTGAACGTCTGCCCATAGCAGCACAGTGTCATCCGGACATTTAAAACAAAGAAGCCATATCACGGCCTAGTATTATAATGTGTTCGTCAAATGTAAGACGATTTGTAAATGCAATCTGTATCTTTTCTAGAAATAATTATTTATTCCGGTATTTGGGAATTCAGTATTGTCGAAACATTCATAGCGGCTTGGTGGTGGAACAACCTACAAAAGCGCAGTACTTCTCCAGGCGGGAACTGCGCAATCACAATATAAGTTAATAAAGACTTGTTCCTGTAAAATATTAATAACCTTCAATGCAAAAACATTAGAGCTGATAATTTTGAAACAACTAAACCGAAAAATGAAAAATCGCTAGAATTGCATGCCTGCATTCAAATAACAAAACACCGCATCCAAATCGGCGCGCACCCGTTTCCGAGCTACGGTGCCCCGAACAGACACACACACACACACAGTGATCAAATCTTGCTTTCTTGCGTCGGGGTTTAAAAAATGGGGAAAATCCCTAATCTCAATCCCTGATATACTTAATATTCAAGAGTATGAAAAGTTGTCGTACTTATTTGAGCTTATCGAAATCGATGCAAAACCTAAGTACGTTCATTCGATCTGCTTTCCCAAGTGCAGATCTAAACGATCGCTTAACTTTCACTTTAGATTATATCTAGCGCTATCTTTGTAAAATATACCGTGACTTAGAATTAATATATGGCTACTGTGTGGAACTATTACTAATATACCATTTCGTCTGTAGTGGCAGAGACCATCTGGGGAAGTAACACATCTTTGCCAGTTATTCTATCGCCAACCAGTAATGTGCAAACATCACTGTGCTCCGTTTTGAAGGGCAATGTTTCCAGATAAATTACATAGAGCATAGAAATGGATCATCTCATATCTCTGGGTAAAGAGCGCAGTGCAGTGCTACGTAATGGTTAAGACTCTCCATGTTCGTTGCCTGAATGGGTTTTTCCCGATAGTTACAATCTTGGTGACTTCAAATCGAGAGTGAATCGGTTTCTTCTAGGTACGCACGCTCCATCGTAGATCGCATCGTCTCTTAACATCAGGCGAGATGCTGGTCAAGTGCGAACCTATTATAGTTTAAAAAAAATAATAATGTGCCCCTCTCTGCGTGTCTCTGTGTGGGGGCAGGCGTGTTGCTTACCATCAGGCACATACCTTGCTTGGCTTGTCACTCGATACTATTAAAAAAACATTTCGTCTTAAATTAGCGATTGGAAAAATTGGCGAAAGTCGAAAGAGGCTAACATCATGTGATTTTAGTAAGCGGCATTATGATGATGATACTCGTAACTGCGAGTTAGTACCTGCCTACATGTATACCAATTTAATTGTTGTCAGTACTAGCTGTTCTCCGCGGTCTCACTCGCGACTTATCTAAAAAACAACTGTATAGAACTGTACTGTTATGGGCAGGCCTATTGCTTACCATCACTCGCATGTATTGTTCGTCTCGTCACCTTGTGATCTAAAAAACAAAATGATTGAAATGAATTTGACACATAGGTACTCGGAAAACCATTGCATATATCATATATTCCATTATATTAAATACAAAAATTGAATCTTCTATGAGGTTCATTCAGAAATCCATTCTTCTTTTCAAGACGAACTAATTGTTCTCCGTCTATTAATGTATTAACATGACTTCCCCGTTTTCCATCACGCGAGTTGCGGTCAAGCGCTGGCCTATTTTATCATAAGCATGAAAAAATCTGTATAAAAAAGCGAGTGCACCTGTGCATGTGCGTTGCAAGTGTATCGGCGGGGTTACCGCTAGCGACGCTAATGGCAGCACTCGCCAATAAATATTCATCGCGCAAAAACACGGCTGCGCACGCGCCGCGCGCTCGCTGCCCATCGCTTTCTTATCCCGGAGCTACGAGCCAGTGGAGGACCCAACTTTTTGAAGTGAAAACTTCTTTTGGCGCGCCACAGACAGATTTTTCGTGGGCTGTGAATTGAATTCAAGAGTCACGCTCGGGAATGATTAGATATCTTCGGGTAAACTCGGGACCATGGCCATTAGCCATCTAGAAATGCGTCAGCATATTCCATTGGCCATCTAGAAATGAGTCAGCATTTCTAGGCAATACTGATGGCCACACCCTCCGGTTTCACCTGCGTAGTTTCTAAAGTGAGCTATCAAATTCTGAGTGAGCTATCAGATTTCACTTCTGTCGGCAGTTCCTATGACTGCCAATTTTTTTTTTCAAAATATTAAGTGACGAGATTACTAGGATACATATCGATGGTAAGCACCATGCCTGCCGAAAACAGCACAGTGTCATGCAGCTATTGGAGCATAAAGAGTCCAAATCATTACTTAGCCATGTTCTGCGCTGACTTACCCAGATATGATGATTTATCTCTATCGTCTAGACGTCTACCGCTGAACATAGGCCTCTTCCCTAGATTTCCACTACGAACAGTCCTGCGCAGCCTGCAACCAGCGGTTTTCTCTATGGTCTGTAATTTCTTTGGAAACATTGTTCTTTAAACCGCTACACGGAGATGTTTGCCCTTAAGTCATTTGTGCAGAAGATTCGTTGAGAGATAAATCTTCCTCTAAACGAACCTCATAATACTAGCATAGAATACATGAGGTAGATAGTACGTATGTAGCCCTGGTGCCCGGGTCTAAATGTGGCTTTAATCCCCCCTGTCTGTAGTGACAGCCTACAAATAGAGGACCAATTGATGCCGGTTAAACCACATCAAACCAGATCACAGTAATGGCATAACTTAAATCTCGGCCGGTGATGGATAGCAGTATCACCGTTTCAAGAAATTATACCTCTGCGGTCGTCAACCCGCATGCCCAGCGTGGCGACTATGTGCAATATCCTCCCATGCTAGGTCACAATTGGGATGACGACAGTGTCAAAAATGTACTATTCTAATTAGTTCGTCAAGTAGACTATGAAAAAATATGGCACACGATTTAATTTTGTTTTATCAAATTTGATTTGTATTGATCGTAACTTGAGTTACGGCTGGTCTAGTCGGGAGAACGGCGACTGCCGATCCGAAGACCCCGGGTTCAAACCCCGGGTTCAAACCCCACACGCACCACTGTCTTTTCGAAGTCATGTGCGTAATGCCGCTAACTTAAAACGGTGAAGGAAAACATCGTAAGGAAACCAACATGTAGGTACCTAGAATCTTTCGAAGTCATGTGTCATCCACCAACCCGCACTGGGCCAGCGTGGTGAATTATGGCCTTAACTCTCTCCTTGCGAGAGAAGGCCTTGAGTCCCAGCAGTGGGAACGTTTAGTGGGCTGTTGATGATGATGATGATGATTTGTATTGTTATGATACATTTTTTACGATAGAGTGTGTCACAAGCCCCCAACCCCGGAAGTTTGATGATCTATATCTTTGTATTTTATCGTAAAAAATATATCATAACGTGATGTCACTGGGAACTTCTAAGCAATGTATCTTCCTAATTTTGTTAGTGAAACATAAGAAAAAATACGTGTACAATATATTTTAATAATCCAACGGACTAATTCGTTATTTTAGTCATCTCGCCTATTACAAAATGTAGAGTAGAACTTGAAAAATCAAATAAAATGTCGTATCCAGATATAGTAGCTCTGTACAATTCCAGCAGCTCTAGGAATGCTTCTCCATTGCCGCAGGTCAGCGAGAGAAAAACTTATGAGGCCGATACGCGAGTGAACCGGCACCGGCTGCTCGGGAATTAGTATTATACTGTTCACTCGCAGGTACTCGTCTTTTTGCACTGTGGCTTTTTTATCACAGTCACGCTTCGATCTCATTTCCCGGTAGATTGTTTTGAAAAGAAATTGCGTGATGAGGAGCTAATTTTAATGTAGAAAATGTTATGTTCTTGTGTTTAAACAAAATTAGTCTTAAGGCCGATTTATATCAGACGAGCAAATGCTCATTCTATCCCCACTATATCAAATTTATTTGGTGTAAACAAACGTAGAACATTCTTTCGTTGTTTTGTTTGCGTTCGCAAAGATTTTATGGAATATATAATATGGGAAACGTTAAGAACGATCTTTCGTTTACACTAAACGATCGAGAAAGAATACTCTTGTTCCAGCTCTAACTCTATGTTCGTTCAGTTTAAATCGGCCCTTAGGGACTGACTATAGACTGCCCACATAGATAATATTACGAGTATTTTCTCAGATAAAACAAAATCCGACTTCAATTTAAAGTTAGATTTAGTAAATATCATAAGAATCTATACTAGTCATACAGATAAATAAAAGCAAATTTTAGTTTTATTCTGATATTTCAAAAACCGAAACACCGACTTCGGTAAAATTTATATGGAACCTCTTCTGGAATAGGTATTTTCTACTAAACAATAAAATAATCACCAAAATCGCAAATTCACAATTTGCGAAGCTATCGCTTAACATAACATACGAAAAAAAATAACAACCGAATTTGAAGTCGGAGTCGAGGAGAAGTTCGAAGAAGTGAAAATTTGTAACTTCGAAGTTTGGTATTTAACATTAATGTTGCATATGCTGCTAATTTGCATGTCAAATACGTTAACTCACTATATTTTATTTAGTCAAAAAGCGTCTAACGTTCAAATCCCGTTTTGCTACTCCGCTGCTATTTCACCGCTCCGACACTACACCGTTACATTACCGCCATCACATCATCAGTGATGCATACCCATAGGTTTCCCCAGCTAAAAAGTGCTCAGCGCGGGTAAAGAAGTTTCCACTTTTGAAATAGTACTTACTTATAGAGTGACGGGACGAGCAGGACATGTGCCTGGTGGTAAGCAACATGCCTGTCTATAACAGCGCAATGTCACCCAGCTATTGAAGCATGAAGGATCCAAATCATTACCTAGGACTGTAGGTACTGCACTGCGCTCGTCACCCAGAGATATGGGATGTTTTATCTCTATGCCTTCTAATTTCTCTAGAAATATTACCTTCAAATCGAAATACATACTTTGATGTTTTCACATTACTGCTTGGCGGTAGAGTAATTGGCTAAGGTGTGGTTGTTTACCTAGGCGGACTCTGCTATGAGCCCCTATAATTACAAATGACAAAATAATACCTTTACCAGTATCTTAAAAGCGGCAAGAGATCAACATAGAAGATCAAAATACAAATGAGAATTCAAACTCATACCTGTAAAAAGACAAGATCAGATCACCGAAATGCAAATCCGAATTTGCTTAACTTAATAAATTAAACCATTTAGACCACTTATCAATTCGTCAATAGCTCTTTTGCATAAAATATCATAATATTACGAAATTGGCCATTTGGTGACCGCTGACCCCAAATTAATCAGGATAAGGTCAATTAGAGAGTGCTAAAATTATAAAGCGATCCAGTTTGTGAAGCTAGAACTATTAACTTAGATGAAATAGGGATGAGGTACAAAATAACCGAGAGCGTTTTGTTTTCATTTTGTTGTGCGACATTACAACCCACGGACTCCTAGGTCCGTGTTTTTTGTTAACAATTACAAAAATAATATTTTAAAAAACAGTTAAATGTCTTAAAATTACAGACGAGGAAGATTATAATTTATCCCAAATCATCCCATTCAAAATAGTGGCTCCTATTTTGAATGGGATGTATAGAACGTAAAGAAAATATGCAGTGAACAGTCCAACTCCCGCAATCAGCACTCTTTCACGAGTATGACGCATGTACTAAGCTATTGCTCTCCTCGGCCGTATTTTAAGGAAGAGAGAGTTTATTTTGTACCTCAAACTTTATTGGAACCACAAAAAAATTACAATCATAAGAAACATAAACCTACACACTTTGTGGACTCAAAAAGTGATCTTATCCCTAAAAGTGAGCTTCCAGGTAACTTTATGGTTCCTAAGGAGTATATTTATATTGTGGTTAGAAATCTTTGTGAGCATGTCAAAGCATTGAAAATGTATACCTAAGGCTCTTTAATTAAGGTGGGACTTTATGTGCCACAAAAATAGATATAACTCCTTGTGGCATTGAATTTAAAATATTCAACAAAATACACAAAATTTAAACAAAATAAAATAGTGTTATTATTTAGAGCGATCTTTTTTCCAGGCAACAGTAGGATGGAATAAAATATTTTAGAATAGAAAGTCGGGCACACTTGTGTCTTGTTTTTGAAGTGAAAACTTCTTTAGGCGCGCCTAGATAAATTTTTCGTGGGTTGTAAATTGGATTCTACCGTCACGCTCGGGTATGATAAGAAATCTTCAGGTAAACTCGGGACCTTGGCGATTGGGCATCTAGAAATGCGTCAGCCAATGGGAAATGCTGAAGGGGTGTGGCCTCGCCATCATGGCATGGCCATCTAGAAATGCGTGAGCCAATGGGAAATGCTGACGCATTTCTAGATGGCCATGCCATGATGGCGAGGCCACGCCCTCCGGTGACACCCGTGTAGTTTCCAAGGTAAGCTATCAAATTCTGAGTTATAAGTTTTCACTTCTATCGGCAGTTCCTATGACTGCCAATTTTTTTTATTAATAGAGAAGTACATAGCATATTATAAAAATAACAGTTTGCGATTACCTACACATACGGAAGATACTGATTTTCCTAATTCATCATATCAATTACTAGTGATCCGCCCCAGCTTCGCCCTTGCTACATATATCTATAGCCTATAGCACTCAGCGATCATGTATACATACGTCCAATGGTGAAATAATTTTCGAAATCAGTCAAGTAGTTTCTGAGATTAGCGCGTTCAAAAAAATTCTTCAGCGTAATAATAGATTAGAATTAGAATAAAAATAGAATTTCGTATGTGCCAGCTTCCACAAGCAGTATCCGTTCACGAGTATGATTAATTTGCCAGTCATCGGTTTCCTAGGCGATTTTTTAGGAAAAAAGACGACCGGACATTTATAGAGTATTACAGACTTTTAGAGTAGCATCTTATAAATAATAATTGGTTAATGTTTTTTGTTTAAATGTTTATTTAAATAGATATTGAACAATATATATGACAATATTACACTTAATTGAAATTATATTTATCGGTGCTATCTATCTCTTGGCTGACTGATATTATTTTGCATCGATAATAATGTTGCAAATGATATCGATAAAAATCTCCATCTCTACTTGATTATGCTAATAGCTATAATTTGAAATATCACACCGATGATTGAGGCTTATGTAAATTTGTTTTTAGCCATTTGAAGGCATCAGAGCTCAGTAAAATAAGAATGTCAGTTTGTGAGTAGAGTTTATAGCAAAACATTCCACGTTTTATTACTAAACAGTTTTTGAGAAAATATCAAGATTCTAGACAATTTTAGGGCAACATAATACGATTAATGTTAACGATAAAGTCATGAATAAATTAGGTTTAATTAACCATATGTAGAATTAGTTAAATTCTTGATAATTATGGTGACAATAACACTAAAAGTCAGCCATAAAATAAATAAATCGTAAAAATTGACCTTACTGACCCTTTCATTGGTAAAGGGGGGATTAATTCCATATTTAAAATAAAAGTTATGAACAGCATGAGAACTCGCACCATATAGATAGCTACAGTCACAAGTCGTGCATTTAAAATGCCAACGAACTGACTATCAATGAATATTGAACTCACACGATTCGTACAAAAACACCTAATCTATTCAAGTGGCTAGTCGAAAGGGTCGCGACACGAAGGACAAGGACACACATACATAAACACGTACAAGCTAAAATGGGACGACAAGACAGACGATGCTTGGGTCATATGTCGACCGATATGTCATAACCTGTTCGAAAGAAACGACGATATCGACAACAGCTCGAGAGGGAAAAGGAACGCGCTGACAATGACGTGAAGGGTTAAAAGTCAAGCAAAGTGTCTCGGCCTGTGGAACAGAGACAGTTATAATAATTTATCGTGAGCTAGTGAAGGACGCAACACCGGGGGTCAAAACTCGAGCGTCGCAACCCTGACCTCTCCAGACAACTGGCGGGCCGTATTAAGGATTTACTAAAAAAAGATGGGCTTGAATAAAATAGCAATGTTCTTCATAAAATATAGTGTATTGTTATGCATTGGTAGTCAGATCGGTCTCATTGAAAAAGTTGGTAGTTTTGATAAGTATAACAGAACGCCATCGGTTTAGTGCAGGTGATCTGAGCTTTATTTCTGCTCAGTAAGACTAATGCAATGCTAATCCTTTTTTAATTCACAAGTCTTTGTCCAATTGTTCACAGAAACAAATTCAAGTGTGAGTATACTAGCATAATGTGACGATAACTTAAGGATTCATCTTGAATTTAAATTTAAAGTTTTGAGTTAATTTATCCTGTTAATTTCTTTACAGGCATAGATAGATTTTAAGCTTTACTCCATGGGGGGGCTTATAAGTTTGTGAATTTTGTATTTTGTGCTAATCCGTCTCTGGGCTGTGTAATAATGAATCGGGGCACTCGGCATAATTAACCAGTTGTAGTCGATCGGCCTCCCGATGTCACTCAAATATCGGCCACTAGAGTGCACCCGCGATTTTCATCGATAATCGATTACGTAACAATTGTTATGACGCGTCCCTAATTTTTCAAAATGTGAATTCTGATCTTTTTTTGCGAAACCGTTGTTTATACGTGAGAATAATTGACTATACATGAGTTGAGTATACCTACTTGTAAAAGTTACTAAAAGTTTTAAGAGCAATTGGCGTTTTGTGATGTGTTTTTAAAGTGAAAGATTTGTTTTTTTTAAATGAATCGAAAAAAAGTGTAGTGTGTGGTTAATTTTGTTTTAATCTAAACTTTAGTTGTTTCCCAATGTGTTTAAAAATGTTTCCAACACCTGAATTTCATTTTTCGAGCAAGCTATTGGACCTTCTTACGCGAGGTGACGTCATATTACAATATTTTGTATTAATCGTTTAGTGATCATAACTCTTGGAATGAATGATATTTGACAGATGTCAAATACAGTTCTCATTTTAACCAAGTGTGGCGCCAATGTTTCATTTTGTATACGTTTGATAGGTCTATTTATAACATGAAACGGGCCATTTAATCACTAATATTTCTGTTTTGATATATTTTAATATGTATACCGAAATTTGATTGCAGACAGTAAACCAAGTTTGAGAGGTACTGACGAGTTTTTTTTTCGGTAGCATTTTATTAAAAGTTGTTCGTTTTTAATGTAACACGTTTTTTATCCCAGTCTGGCAGTTTTCTATTTGGAAATGTAACAAGAATCGTGAAGTTAAATATTTCAGTTGTCTCATTTTAGTTTTTCATCAAACTTATTTTTACACAAACATAGTTTAATTTCAATTTTATTTTGTTTTTGTAACGATATTTACCTACGATATTTGACCTCAGATAGCCTCTTCTGTCTACTCAAAGATAGGTGTCTACCGAACTTTGGGCAGCGAATGTGTTACGTTTTAGACACACAGCGATATAAATTAAATTGTTTAGCAATGACTTTGCTATATTTTACTATTCTATACCTACACTTAAATAATCCCATTTTTGTATTCCTGTGTGGCTTTCTCTCACTTGCGGAGAGTGATGGGCTGACCAAGTGCGGGTTAGCGATGACAGTTAGTTAACTTAATTTTTTTTTTTTTTATAGCTTAGAGTGACGAGATCATGTGCCTGATCATGTGCCTGATGGTAAGCAACATGCCTGCCACATAACAGCACAGTAACACGCAGCTATTGGAACATGATAGTCCAAATCATTACCTAGCACTGCACTGCGCTCGTCACCCAGAGATCTAAGATATTATGTCTCTAAGCCCTGTAACTTCTCTGGAATCGTTGCCCTTCAAACCGGAACACAGTAATGTTTGCACATTACTGCTTGGCGGTAGAATATTTGGCAAAGGTGTGGTACTTCCCCAGGCGGACTCTGCTAAGAGTCCTACCACTACAAAAATTAGTAATGAAAGTACCGAGCGTCCTTGAATCTCAGTAATTATTCAGTTGTAATTAATTAAAAATTTCCCTACACATAGTTTAACAAAATATTTAAATGTCAATTGGATGCTGTGCTTTGTTTCAGTGATAAATACATGTAGGTATACTTTTAACAATAATAAAATAACAATAATTAGTTTAAGAACCAATGTAATGTGATTTGTCGATTCAAAGCCAAATTAAATAAAAAAATTGGCAGTCATAGGAACTGCCGATTGAAGTGAAAACTTATAACTCAGAATTTGATAGCTTACCTTGGAAACTACACGGGTGTAACCGGAGGGCGTGGCCTAGTCATCATGGCATGGCCATCTAGAAATGTGTCAGCATTTCCCATTCGCTGACGCATTTCTAGATGGCAATGACCATGGTCCCGAGTTTACCCGAAGATTTCTTATCATACCCGAGCGTGAAGCTAGAATTCAATTCACAGCTCACAAAAAATCTGTCTAGGCGCGCCTAAAGAAGTTTTCACTTCAGCAAATAAAATATGCTTTTCATGGAACTTGATGTTTCCCTCCACCGTTAAAGCGGTAATAACTACCTGTGCTAGTTGTACTTGGAAAAAATCTCAGTGATACAGCAGGTCTACTACGAAAACAACCTCCGAATAATCGGATCCGACCGACAGCTGTCCGAATAATCGGTAAGGTAATTATAATATGCTTTCGGAGTAAGGTTCACGACATAAAAACTGTCAAATCTATGTCGGTCGGAATTCGAAATGAACGAAACGCCCGATCCGATCAACCGACTGATTGTGTTTCGTGGTAAGAAACGTCCATAAGTTCGGCCGATATATCGTTTATCGGACTTCGTAGTAGACCTGCAGGCCGGGGCAATTTTTCCAGTAAGCCACAATGTCTACAATTAACTAATGTAATATTCACTTAACAAAAATATTTTCTGTTTTTTTTTCAGGAAACGCTCCGAGGGACAGCTTTAACGTTACTTCTAATAATGGTATGTAATATTTTAAATTGAAAATATCATACCTTTTTTCAGTTAAGTAATTAATACATTAATAACGATGAGAGATACAGAGACTGAGTTAAATAAAATATAGGTACTTGAAAATAATGTAATAATACAAATAAATGCTTAGCAACAGAAAAAGAAATGCTGGCTGTTGTTATGAACTGGAAACACAATTTTATATACATTTTATTAACGCTAGAACATTAATGCAAAACGTATTATAGTAATTTTATTTATGTTTCATACGATTCTCATAATCTAAAATTCAAACAATCGAGAACATACGTTTCAGCGTTTCAGCACAACACAACTTATTTGTATTTGTATAGTGAGTACTGTCAGTTCAGTACTGAATCGAGTCCACAGACTCCACACCCGGAATCGAGTGTGGAGTCAGCGTCGTAATTCCTGAAGAAGTTAGACGTTTTCTTTAAAAAGTTTATATTCCTGCCATTTCGCCAGCTGTGTTCATAACTTAGTATTTTATAATTTACCTGTTCTAACCTTAGTATCTATTTCTTTGTCACGACAATGAGAATTCAGGAGCTCATAAGTACAGCATTGCTTTAAAATATGACTGAACAAATGTCCAACTAAATATACTGTTAAATCCAAAATGAGACGTTGTTTTTTGATCACTAACTTACAAATTAACTTATAAATTGTTACGTGGCTGACGGTAGAATAGGTTTACAGTATCAAAAGGAAGGAAATACTTTTTTTTTATGTAGGAAAGACTAAGGAAGCGAAGGAAGGAAAAGGTTTGAGTCTGCTTTAAGATCTTCCAAATTGGGACACAAACTTGTTATCTGAATGAGTATTCTCGTGACGGATATATATATTCTGGGTACCTCCGAATCCAGAGTGAATTATAAATATATAATTATATTAGAAATGATATATCTTCTAAGCGTAGCCACGATGCAGGCGTCGTCGACCGCATTGTCGTTTAATCATCAAATGAGATGGCGGTCAAGCCAAGCAAAAAAAACATTTGTGCTCTTTTTTTCGTTTAAAACATAAAGCAGGGCAAATAGTACCTATAATGTGATATCTTTGGGTGATGAGCGTAGCGTAGTGTTAGCCCGTGATTTGGACTCTTCATAACTGCGTGGGACTGTGTTGTTATGGGCTGGCGTGTTTGGTACCATCAGGTGGATGTCACATTACGTAACTGTATATATACAACATTATTCATACTAACTTTCAAACTCCGAACAAACAAACGACAAATTTCATATAATACAATTTTAATAATTTTATTGCTGATTGACATTTTGAAAGTCTAATTTAAATTATTATGTTTGTTAATGTTTAATGATTATTTATTATTTAATTGGCATGAACATAGAGAACCATAGGTCCCTTAACGCACAACTAATTTCGGTGTGTCCAAATTTCAGTTCGACGAATATAACTTCAACAAAAAATGACGTTATCTAACGTTATTTTTCGGTCAAGCGTATTAAAATCCGTACTGTCATCATTTAGAAAATATGCGAAATTTCCTTTTTCCACATCCGTCTGGTCCGCAGAGTAAGTGGTAAGTGATAGCTGTAATTGCCACAATCTCCGGTAGATCTACGGCTGTCCGCCGCGCACTCGGTACAATTATTGTTAGTTGTTACGACCGGTCGCATTGTCCGGTCGCCGGTGAAAATGTGCTCGGGTTTCACCTCTGAAATTATCTTTAGAACTATATTTAAGAATTACGATATTAATTATTTAATATTTAAGACGCGACACGTGACCAAAATGCTGGCGTTTATTTGGCCCAACGCATAAGCATTGCCATTCAGCGTGGTAATGCCGCCAGCATGCTGGGTACGCTTCCGATTGGTAGTGGGCTTAAACATCTTGATTATCTGTAGATCTTCATCGGTCTATGGATAATTCAGGTGTGCTTAGTGTAAGTAGTTGTTAGGTATGTAGCGTAGTGTAGTTCTCATTGTATTTTAGTTTTGTTAATAAAGGCTCTGTCCACAGTAAAAAAACAAAAAAATACGATTTAATACTAGTTTTTCTTTTTTATAACAAATTAGACATGCGTCTGATAGTAAACAACACGCCTGCCCTTAGAAAAGCAGTGCCAAGCAATTATTTGAAGATTAAAAGTACACGCTGCCTAACAACCCAACAAACATTTTGGCTGCAAATATAGCTTACTCTAGAACCTAAAGTGTTATGAAGGTAGAGTAGTAGTTGCAATTATAGTTTTTGGTGATAAATAAGTGTTAGTAAGAAAATGTTACGCTTATAGTGATTAAACGACTTTATAAGAGCAATCAATGGAGGTTAGACGCATAGAGCAGCGATCGTTATCCCTATAATACAGACTTAAGCTTCTGTGATATAGCTTTGAGCTAATTTTGCAACCATAAGATCTATATAAGAAGTTAACATCCAAATTAGCTCCTAAAGTTCTAAGCAAGCTGCCACCAACTCTTTTGGAGCGCCGATAGTTGCACAAAGGGTGCAATTAATGCTATTAGCTCTACAATGGTGTTCATTAAATCTATTACAACACCAAACTCTTAAAGTGATACAAAACTCTTTTATATAACTTAAGGCTGAATAATAGGGATATTTTTCCCTATTAATAGAACTTGTAGTGTCAAGTATAGCCTCCATGTTATCTAAGGTTGAATTATGGAGATCGTTATCACTTTAGTATCCCTAATTGGTCACGTGTGCAATCAAATTAGCATTAAAAATGGCGTCGCAACATAACTCCTCTAAAAACCGTAGGTAAAGTGGGAGTCGTGCTTAAAGATGAGGGTTCCGTATGTAATAAAAGTGATATCGTAACTGTGAGTTTTCATACTTCCAAAGAGGACTAATGTTACTTTTCATTGAGTAGTGATGACGATGAAAACCCGAATTATTTTATTAAGAATCTTTATTTTAATATTTCTAATTGAGGGCATGCGCGTATGAAAAAATATTGCACAAACAGCTACAAAAGATCAATTTTGCTTTTGGTCTCAACTTTTGGTCATAATTGACAGTTTTGGCAACATTCCACTAAAATATCCTCGAGTTCTTTTACAAACATCCAAAAACATATTAATAAAAAACTAGATGACGATAGCGAATATTTGCATGACGGAACTTCTGAACCTTTGAAATATATTTTAAGAATATAATACATAAAATAACATTTTTTGATATTTTATTTCAAAACAAGTAAAACATTATTTTTTTACCAAAAATTGATACACTTATCTGCTATAAATAAGTATATTATGTAAGTTAGTTATTCTTTAAAGTTTGATGTTTAGCATTTTTATCTATACTCGTTAACAAAGCATACATGTTTTAATAGAAAATAAGAATAGTTGCTATTTGATAGTGACGTTTCAAAATGCCTAATATGAAAAAAAAAAATGTTTTTCTATTATTTATCACAGTTTGTATACATATATTAAGTACAACACCTTAATATCTAGGGTTACAGCAAGAAATATCTTCTAGTTAACAACTATATTTTAGTTTGTCTTGGCAACTAATAGAGTAATAAATATGTCTGAACACACAAACGCACAAATATCGAATATTCTTCATAAATTTCTATTTTCTTGAATATTGCCTATTTAGTGCTCTTAGTTTTCAGCTGCTGTACTGTAGGTATTTGCAGGTCTACTTAGAATTTGGTTATCTGACGTTCCACAAGTGTATTAAAGCTTGATGGCTGGACTTTGTACTTTATTTGAAGATGAATTCAATGACTGCTTCATCCAATTCCCGTTCAGCGTCCTCATAAGTTGGAATATTGTTTCGTTTCATTTTGGCACTTTATTTGTCACCAATTTTGGTCAAGTAATCATCGAATTTAACAAGTTTTGAAATGTTTCTTTTAGGCTATTTCACAATGTTATTAAATTCACATATAGAAGGAACAATCCAGTGGGTATATTTTCTTTTCTCTAACGTTCTTACTATTTTTATGTCGTTCTGAAATAGAAATATAATTGTTTAGTTAACAGAATTAAATTAAAAACTCTAATAATAAAAAAAATTGGCACTCATTAATCTGTGAGATCTGTGTGTAGTGGTTTTGGGAAATGATTCCGCGGATCCCCAATTTCATGCGCCCACCATCTTTAGATTATTGAGTTACTCAAAAACAGTAAAGCATACTAAACGAAAACTTAATACAATAAAGGTATTTATTTTTCTAGCGCTTCTAATACCAAACCTATGGCAATTTGAAGTCAATAGGATTTGTTTTATTACATATTTAGTAAAAAAATGTCTTGTTCCATGTAAATTAGAACATTTTTGTTAGATAAATACGCAACAAATAGTGGGCCCTTAAATTATTTGCCAATAATATGTACACATATTCACAGTAAACTTACCTTCGCAATGAAAATTCACCTTCAGCTTCCACTAACAATAAAACATTTTAGCACAAGTCCGCCATTTATTTTCGTAAACACAAAATGTATGGTTCTTTTAATGTCGTTCATATATAATTCGTTTAGCAACGTAATAAATAAAACCCACCACACGCAGCTGGCTTTAAGAAGAAAGGAAAAAAAAGTATATCCTAGGCGCTATAATTTCCTATTGTAGATCTATACTGGAACTCAAGATGTTACAATTTACCTTATTACCACCCTCTAAAAGCTCAAGCAGTTAGTAAGATCGGTCATAGATCTTCAATACCCCTTACGGATTTTATAATCACACATATGCTACCTTTATAGCACTCAAAGCGTTAGTTAGCAGCATATAGCTCTACCATAACTCTTGAGGAGTCACTAGTCACTTAAATACCACCCTTACAGCGCTCCCTCTCTCAGCTAGCGCTGCTGTACCTCCATAATTGCTCTACTATAACTCTTAAAATCATTCTGCAACCACTATATCGCCATAGTGGAACCTAAGGCTATAAGAATGTGTGCCCAATCCGGGGGTATAGCAGAGTTATAGCAAGCTATAACTCTTATGTGATAGAACTCATTCATCACCTTAGGTTCTGTTTAGCGCTTTTATATATCTGTTCTAACTCTTATATTAGCGCCTAATGTTAGTTGGGAATGTACAGCGATCGTCATCTTGATATTTGAAACTTCGACTGATCAGTATTTTATAAACAGTAATTATTCCTTAATAGCCACATAATAAAACTTCGCTGTGGCTCAAAACACTGACTGTATTAACATACTTTTAGTTTGTGTGGAATTATTAACTTTGACCCCATAAAATGATTTGAATATTGGTAGAGTTATCTGTAGTAGATTCACTTTAAAAAAGCATTACAATCTTTTACCCGAGTTTCTAATATCACGCAAAAATTTACAAAATCTGTGCTGTTAATATCAATAAATTCAAAAAGTTTGAAGTTTCAAATACTTACGTGGAAATTTTACATCAATGAGTAAAATTTCGTCCATAACAAATTGATGTAATTTCGTTTGGAAAATACAAAATAATAACTAAAAAACTAATCTCCGAATAACCCATCCCTGACTGCTCCCGGCGCAAAAGTGCCCATGATGCTCGCCGCGTTCCCACGCTGAATGGCAATTGCCAACCTTTGCTCCAGGAATGCACCGGAGCGGGAGTCGCCCGTGTTTCGTTTGATGATCCACATAGTTTGATAAATACATTTTCTTGTTTGGATTATAAATTATACTGAATTTCAATTTAATTGAAAGTTTGGAAGTCGATAAAAAGTTATAGGAGGCGTATGACTTAAAATTTGAACCTAGGACCTTTGCGAGAAATAAATTCTATAAAAAAAAACTACCACAGAAGGAGACTACTTCCAATAAGCAACTGGTGCGAACGGAGAGGTCGCAAAACTGGAAACTTAAGATGATAACCATTATGTCTCTTTAAATGTTACGGTTTTTAGGACGTTTTCAATCGACTTCAAAGAAAAGAAAAGGTTATGAATTCGAGAACCATGTTTTTTACGTAGTTATATTTCCCGATTTTTTTAAACGTCTGGATCCATTTTCGTAATTAACTAAATCTGCCCACTAAATGTTCCCACAGCTGGGACTCGGGGCCTTCTCTCGCAAGGAGAGAGTCAAGTCAATCCACCACGCTGGACAAGTGCGGGTTGGTACATGTCCTCGAAACATTCTAGGTACATGTCGGTTTCTTCACGATGTTATCCTTCACCATTTCTTTAAGTCGGCGGCGTTACGCTCATGACTTCGAAAAGACAGTGGTACACGTGGATGGGATTTGAACCTGGGGGCTTCGGATCGGCAATCGGAGTTCTCCCGACTAGGGCCGTAGTTTTAACAATCTCATAAAATTTGTAGAGAAAGAGAGAGAGAGCGAATGAGACACAAATCTGTGGTAGATCGTCAACGACATATTGACGTACATTTAATGTAAACACTTTACAGGATTTCAGGATCACGATCAAAATTATAATTTAAATACCACGATGTTTCGGCTGCGTTACAACCGCCGTAGTCACGAGAAGACTTTCATTTGTTTAGCCGGCAGTTGATTGGCTGAATCACTGTAAACCGAAAAAAAAGCATGGCGGTACGAAATTTGCCAGTCAGCTAGTCGATTATAAGTTTACGTCATGATTTTTGTGCATTTTGTCTATATTTATTACTTCAATAGCAAGGGCGCAGTTAAATTAGTTTATTGAGCTCTGCGACTAGTAGTACTAATGTGTGGAAAACATATTATTTTGGAGGATTGATTATATTCAGAAATATCATAAATTTAAATTATTTAATTACTTATGGCTATGGTATTGTTTAATGACAATTGTTAATAATTTTTTTATTAAAATCCTCAAGTTTTGCAGTTTAAGTGACTGCTTTGTTTTTATTTCCAAATTTGTCTATTGTTTCATTGTATGTGCAAAGTGCTTCAGTTCTGTGGTTATTTTTGTTAATAGTAGCCTGGAAGAAATCGTACTGTTAATTGTGTTTGTTAAAAAACGACTTTTATAAGTAAGTTGCTTATTATGAGTACCATACGTTTTAATGTTGCGCAAAAGCCTTGTTTCTATCTTGAGTCCTAACAGGGAAATGCTTCTGGTATTGATCTAGGTCGTCCCGCCATCGGTTTTTAGGCCACAACGTCGTTGGTAATAATACATACATAATATATGTATAACACACATCGACACATCGTCATAATAGTTGCACGTTGCTATAATACCACCAGTGCCAACATTTTAATAGCCATTCTCAACGTCAAGAATTAATTTTTCCACTATCTTCATTGGTCATCTTGTCGTTCTCGGACAGAAACTACCGTTCTGTCGCGTCTCATCACTTATATGTGCAATTTCATAGAATGGGTCACATCCCGGGTCAGACTAGGGTGTTAAGAGACCAAGATGTCTAGTTCTCATAGTAAAATACCAGAAATATAATTGTTTCACTCTATAAACTTAATGCTTTATCGAGATAAGATGCTAGATAAGATTAGATGGCTGAAATCTCGTAAATTGAGCTAAACCTGTGTTAGCATCGTTGCTTTGTCTTTAAACGGTGTTACTGTTTCTATTTTACTACTTCGCTTTTGTACAAATCTAGTTACATAAAGTAGGAGATCTTGAGGTAAATCTTTAGATATTCCACTACAGAACGCTCCATTTCCTACATTTGCTCCAATGCTATCTCAAAATTGATCTCTGGACTCTCGGTTCTCACACCATTGATAACTTGAATATATCCCATTACCGGCATAAAACATCCTACAAGAAAACTATAAGGTTAACTATGCCCAAAAGTAGCAGAAGATATGCCACACAATTTGTATGGAACGACCTGCAAGCCCCGGTACTAAGCTCCCTATCTAGATAAAGTCACGGTTGCTGCAACGCGACTGCTTCGATTTTATCAGAAACTGCAATATATACCCTATGTCGAACCCTACAGCGCATGCGCCGGTCGATTGATGGACCAATAAGAACAATGCGAATTAAGGAACAAGAAGGGGATAATGTTGTAAGTTTATGTGAATTTGAAATCCTTTATCTATCAAAATTATGACGTTTAACAGAGTTTCAAGAAAACGTTTGATATCATGAGTGTATCAAAAGAATGACTAGAGTTATCTATGTTTGTAGACCTTGCGTATAGCTACGCAAGAGGTCAAACGATGACTTATGACCTATTGACTCTGACAACGTACAAACATGTATCTTTTAGTTTTAAAACCATATTTATAAAGTCGAGTGTTCCAACTTACTGCCAAATGAGAGTATAATATGCAGGTTTTACCGGCAATGATTATGTCAATCATTCAGACACGAGAGAAAATAGCTGTCAAATTATTGACGCTGGGTTGTACGTGATCCCTTTTCAGAACCGGAAACAACAAAAACGAAAAGGAATGACTAAAATAAGTATTCGTAATTTTATTTCAGTTTATAAAAGTAATACTAATGGAAAACGGATCAATACACAATTTTAGTAAAATGTTTATGTCAGAAAATAATATGTTTTTTTGCAAGTTTTCTTGATATTTTAATGGCGTACGCAAGCAAAAAAACCTGTCAAACTATTGAGCTAAGTCAAATCGGATTTGATGTTTCCAACGTACTAAAAAAAGGGAATCGGTAGTGCTAATAAAAGTTTAGAACCACAAAAATTTAACTCGTGACTTTACTTCCAACTCGGAAGAAATTTTATTGTCCAAGACAGACAATAGTGTGGTTCACGCAAACCACTACTGCATAAGCATAAACAGTCCGCTAAATGTCCCGAGTCCCGAGTCCCTCTTGGGGCTCGGGGCCTTCTCTCACAGGAAGATAGTTGAGGCCATAATCCACCACGTTGACCTAGTGCGGGTTGGGGGATGATGCTTGACATCAAAAGATTCTAGCAACATGCCAGTTTCCCTACGATGTTTTCCTTCACTGTTAAAGTCTGTGGTAACGACAATCTTGTACATTTGAACATACGACCTCACGAATAGTGTGTCGCTCGTTCCGGCCACTTGTGACACCGCAGCTTCTTATCAACGATTGAATGTCTGCTACAATACTTGAAATTTGAAATGGCTAGTGCAACTAGTTATTTTAGAAAATTCTTGAGTTTCCTTTGAAATTTCTGTGGAGAGCTCTTAGCGGGTATTTTGTCTACATTTCTATGAGAAATTGAAGTGATCTTGTTTTATATTTACACTGTGGTAATGCTACAGCGTCCGCCGTGTAACCTGTTATGATGTGACCACGTAGGTATTTCCTTGCGCCAAACAGTTGCCAATGGTGACACGGGCGCTTTAATTCCCTCTATAAATAATTGGTGTGGTCAATTTGGTAATGGCTAGATGGTACACTATATAAAGCCATCATAATTAGATCTATTTTGTTTTTAAATTATACATGTTTTTTTACCCTGTTGCATAAGTGGACGTCACAGTCTCTCATGATTAGCCAGGATTTCTCAGCACCAGACAATTGAATTACTTGCATTTTAGAGGCATCTTATAGCATGTGGCGGTTGTGTTGCATAAGATAGCGAGTGAAATCATTGGTGTAAATTAATGACAATTATTTATTCGAGACGTGTCACCATATTAAACTCCTCACGGTACAGAGCTTTGATCTGTAGCATTTTAAAGCGTGTGGAAGTTGTATTGCATGGATAGCAAGTGTAACGTTGTCGTAAATTGAAATATACGAGTATGTTAAACGGCTTTGAGTTTGGTAAAGAGAGCTTCTTTTTAGGAACAGTAGTAAGGACGTCACATCAACATGACGCTCTTACCGCGCTGGTTCTGCTTCGCGTCAAAAAGCTGGCCGGTGACTGGCGACGTGGCGACCTGGACGCTTTAATTTCCTCCATAAATCAGTGGCATCTTAAAGCGTGTGGAAGTTGTATTGCATGGATAGCGAGTGTAACATTGCCGTAAATTGATATTTGTCACGTACAAATTCATATATATTAAACTGTTTTAGGTTTGGTAAAGAGAGCTTCTTTTTAGGAACAGTAGTTAGGAAGTCACATCATCATGACGCTTTGACCGCGGCGGTTCTGATTCGCGCCAGACAGCTGGCCGGTGGCTGGCGACCTGGACGCTTTAATTCCCTCCATAAATCAGTGGCGTGCTTTCGCCGAAGTCCGCGGAGGCGGCGCGACCGGTTCCACTCCCGCGCAGCCTCATTTAAACTGTAGCACATTCCGATGCCGGACGCTATCTATAGTGGCACTTTTTATTGTTTGCGTTTTTTACTTACCAATATTATGATATAATAATTTTTCAACATCCAATTTTAGGCCGTTATTGTATTGGTAGCGATAGAAGTATGTTTTAGTAAAGATTGTTGGACGCGCCAATTATTCCTCGTGGTCCTCATTTTAGAGTGCGCATCGGACGCTTTTTGTTTGCATGAAACCTTGTGAGCTCGCGTCATTGACACGCGTAATAGCAGGATATCTGTAGCTTAACAGATGACGTACGATGCAACACTAGTGTTGTATAATACTAATGTTCAAAGTTATAAGTTTTCACTTCTATCGGTCCTTTTGACTCCCATTTTTTTAAGACCTACGTTAGGCCATAAACGCTTATTAGGTAACCCAATATTCCTCGTCGAAAATTATAACTTAGCGAATATCTCACAAAGATTTATTGTGATTTTTACGTGTCTAATGAATATTCTTGATAAATCATCTTTAATCAGTCGATTTGAATATGAATAAGACCGAAATAGACGTTACAGATTAAAATTTAACGTCTCTTATACAAATAAGTCAAATGGTGTAATTTAGTAATGTCAACTGTCGGCTCATTGTGAGAAATTAATAAAGATTCTGTGACTTGAAGGTCAACACATAAAATATTTATTGTTATTGGCCACTGGCATTTGTTGTAAATCATTTGAACAAAATAGATTTGATTAAAATTGATTTTATCTATCATTTATTGTCATCTATTGTGTTGTGTGTGGACTGGCCTTGTGGCTTAGTGGGTAGTAGCTCTGCCTGCGAAGCCGAGGGTCGTGGGTTCGATCCCCACCCAGTGCAAATATTTGTGTGATGAATTCCAATGTTTGCACTGTGTCTGGGTGTTTCTATGTATAACAAGTATGTATTTAAAACTATATAAGTATTATATCAGCTATCTGGCCGCCATCACACAAGCTTTGCTTAGTTTGGGGTCAGATGGTGTTGTGTGTGAATTGTCCACCAATATTTATTTATTTATTTATTTATTATATTACAATAATACAAAATATACATAAAATATTTACTCAACAATTTTACAAATATTAATTTACACAATAAGGCTTTACCAGAATGTAAAGAAAAAACTAAACTAAGTCAAAAATAGTTCTTAATTTCGTCAAAGGTAGTGTTAATGTTAAATTGTGTCAAAATGATCTGGTAAAAATCTGTCAAAGTTAGTAATTTGACATATTTTTTACACATATGACCTTATTTAAACCTAAAACCTCACGGTTGCAACATCAAACATTCTAGCCGGCCCATCATGGTTGTAACATCTGAAAAATGTCTACAAATATTTATTATTATTTAATAAAAGAAAATAATATCGAATTTGTACTCGGTTGGTGCATTTCACCGCACTATAGATACGGAAGGGCGCGTAAGTGCAGGTCCCCTTTCATGCGCCGCCGATACTCGCCTGCCCTGTCATATTTCTTGTATTTTTATCAATAATCCACTTTTGCAATAACAATTATTACGGTATACAAACTTAAATGTTAATTTCTTCTATCTTACGTACATTTGCTTTATAGGCTTACTTAGTAAGTTATCATTGATTTGTAAGGGAAGTCTGCTGATAAGATAACAACAATTAAAGATTATGACCAAAGACCATCGTTTTTAAGATAAAAGGACGACATAACCAGTACGATGTGGCATTTTAAGACTGAAAATAACTGACAGAAAAATATATGGTTCGTTAGTTAGATCAATATCGCTAAAGATGGTGCCTATGTCTCATTTTGTTTAAAAAAATTGAAAAGTACTCGTATTATATGTCAATGTTAATAGTTTGTTATATATTTCGAGAACGTTTTAAAGAGTATTGTTTGTTTGTCGGGTCACTACATTACACCATTCATCTTGTGATTGTGTAGTTATAATATTTCCAATTTCTATGTTACAAATACCACTTAGAATTATATATGATACTAACAGCGTCCCGCGGTGTTACCCGCGTAGTTCCCGTTCCCGTTGTTTCCGTTGTTTTTCCGGGATAAAAACAACGGAAGTATAGTAGCCTATGTCTTTTTCCAGACTATAATCTATCTGTGTTACGAATTACAGCTCGATCCGTTCTTACGTTAGGACGTGATTGAACAACAAACATCCAAATATCCAAACATCCATACATTGACATTTATAATATTAGTAGGATTGATCAAATAATCCCCAGCCTGCGCTGTTCCACAAAACACATCTAAATGCAATTTTCCTTTTTTCAGCATTTGGCATTTCCCTGGATGGCAATTAGAATCCTGTGAACCAGGAACGACCCGGTTTATTTATACGTTGTAATAATTAAATAAGTATTGTTGGACATTTCCCACATATCATCATCATCTAACCCCAAACAAAGCAAATATTGTATATGTAGTTAGTATAGTTGCAAGTACATATATTTATTATACGTAGAAATCCAGATATAGAACAAATACTACAATTGAACTATTTAATGGATGAATTCGTTACACATAGGTAGATTTACCCCACACATACATACATATATACATATACATACATAGGTAGGTGTTTTTTTTCTAAGTTGTACTATGGGTACTTTGTGAAGAATCTCCTAATTTGGTCAAACCACAGTCCTGTTGGCACATTATATAGTACATTATATAGTTATATACATTATTATATAGTATTATATATGTATATATCTATTCGTCTTGTAATATCAAAACATTGCTTTGCATAATCGAACACAGTAACGTTTGCACATCACCTGAAAAAAACATACATTAGCAAATTCTGTAACAAACTATAAAGCGGTGAATCCTACTAATAACATTTATAATATTAGTAGGACGTCAATGTTTGGATGTTTTTTGCTCAATCACATCGTACCGCATGAATGGATCGGGCTGAAATGTAAAACATAAAATAGACTACAGTTTGGAGAACACATTGGCTACTTTTTAGCCCAAAAAACTAACCGGAAGTGGAACTAAGCGGGTGAAACCGCGAGGCGCTTCTAGTTAAGTATAAACAAATCTAAAATACTTACGTGTATAAAAATAAATGTGCAAAAATTCTTATGTTCCAGTTTTAGGGAAATAAGAAAATAAAGGTCAGAGTGATAAAGCATCTTTATTTCTCCAAATAAATAGCGGAGTGCAGTAGGTAGGTAGGGGGAGGTGGGGTGCATTGATACAAGGGGCACATTGATACACTAGCCTTATCTAATAATGGAGTGAATGGATTCGAGTGGTTCCATCTGTAAAACGTTCGCTAAAGCATCCAAACGCATCTATTGTAACCGCTCCGACCGTCTCTCAACGGTCAGCCTTAGGCATGTCGAGATGTGTTTTGAGCGTCTCTAAGTAAATTCTGACGCACTATGTGAAAATGTTTCGACACTCTTCCATAACATCTAACGAGGATCTTACTTTACCAAAGGTAAGTTAAACTATCAATTATTATGATTTCTGTTAATTTTACTTCAAATCAAAGTTAATTTAACTGTGATAATTTTAATTTTCAAAAATGTCGTTTGGGGCACTTTGATGCAACCAAGTGCGGGGCACATTGATGTGTATCATTGTGCCCCACCTCCATGTTATGGTGCCCATGCCCATGGCACCAAGGACGTTACTAAATACAATTTGACTGAGTATGAGGTGTTATACTTGAAAAAAAGTGCCAGGACTTACATTTTCGTTTTTCTAGACGTCGAAGACAAAGCAAGTGTTGATTTTAGAGATGTTTTTTTACACCTCCTTATACCAAATTTTACGAAAGGCACTAGTCGAACCTCATCTATGTACACTTTATATACCTTTTCTATTAATTTGAGTGCATATAATGTGCAATAAAATATAATCAAATTTTATGTTTTTTTTTTTCAAATAATGTTAAATTTATTGACTGTATAAGACTGACTGTTATTAATGGTTATTTGTTGTAAGAATTGCTTAAATAACTTATATTATAAGGCTGATGATGATCTCATCACGATATACAAGTTTAATCAATCTAAAAGTGATTTAATTTGACCATTTTAATAGATTTTTCACCCTGTATGAAAGTGCCCTACGAGGTGTATCAAAGTACCCCACTAGTGGGGCAGATTGATACTAAAGCCATTTTTTACAAAAATTCAATTATTTATTTACTTTGATAACTTAAAAAAAATTAAACTATGACATTATAAAACTAAATTACTAGGCTAAAAGTATAATAGAAAATTAATGGAAAATATTAAGTTTTTATACACTTTTTTTAACTTTCAATTTTTGTGTATCAATCTGCCCCACTTCCCCCTAGGTACTTACTAGGAGTGTATTTGAACTCTTCTTCTCTTCTATATGTATAAGTACTCAGTGAGTACCCAAGTAACTGTTTGTATATTAGGCTGATATATATCCATAGTTATCAACAGACTTAAGTGGTAAAGTGTATCCGCCAATTAAGCCTTTCTTAATTAAAGCTGCAATCCCGTCCAAGTCAGCATTTAAAACATACCTCGATGTTCGAATAAAGCCCCTTATTCGAATGTATTAATTAGTTCAGGGTATCATGGTTAATGAGAGAGTATTTCTGTGTTTTTGCTTCGGTAGGTGTGAGTTAAGAATCCGGACCGCTTCTTCGGGTCAGTTTTTGGTTAACTTTAAAAAAAGTGGTTCGCAATGTGACGTTACGGGAATGCAAAAAAGTTGTCAAAGTTCAATAGCATCATACGTGGCGATAATGTTTTATTTTTAACCTATATCAACGGGGTGTTTTTAAGTTTAACATGTGCGCGCTTGATGCGTGTCAATTTAGATTAAACATAGCTAAGAACCAACTAATTCATCTATTATTCAAAAAAAAATTGGCAGTCATAGGAACTGCCGTTAGAAGTGAAAACTTGTAACTCAGATTTTAATAGTAGGTATATTTTGGAAACACGGGTGTAACCGGAGGGCGTGGCCTGGCCATCATGGCATGGCCATCTAGAAATGCGTCAGCATTTCCCATTGGTTCACGATTTCTAGATGGCCATGCCATGATAGCCAGACTACGCCCTTTCAGCATTTCCCATTGGCTGATGCATTCCTAGATGGCCAATGGCCATGGTCCCAAGTTTACCCAAAGATTTCTTATCATACCCGAGCGTGACGCTAGAATTCAATTCACACCCCACGAAAAATCTGTCCAGGCGCGCCAAAAGAAGTTTACACTTCAAAAAGCAAATTCGCTTTATCTGTAGCTCCCGAGCTACGATGCCAATTACACACACAAACGCAAACGCACGTACATACTACAAACGCACGTACGTGAAAGGTAAATTAGTCGGGAGTGATCTTGGCTATGTTTTATGAAAATCAGTTAAGTAATTTCAAAGTTATCAGCTCTTCTGTTAGTTTTCCAACTAACAGAATACCTACTAATAAATTCTGAGACATCTAACGTTGCTTTACTAGCACATATAAAATAAGTGCAAGTGACCTAAAATGTTAAAAAGTTGCGTTTGAGGATTATTGATAAATTTAATTGTTTTGTCTGAAAGAAATTCAAATGTTAATAATTTACAAATAAGCTTACAAATGTTAATAATTTGACATATTTTATCCATATTTCGCTCATGTAAATAATTCTAAATGCCTCATTGACAGCATTTTGATGCATGCGTTTGTGCAATTTAAATAACTACATAAATTGTAGATTTCGTCCAAAATCATTGTATTAATTATTTTTTATGTCCTAAATATTAACTATTTCCGAACATACTTAAAATAAACGTTGCTAAAGAACCAGCGTCGAGTCTTTTGCTGCATGCCACGTAATATGATTATTAAAACAAAATTTGGTTTTGCAAGCAGAGATAAGCTCTCAATAGAACTAGGTCAAGTTTGCGCCATTAACGGACTCGTCTAAAATACCCATACAAATGCAGTGTATAAGTTGTAACTTAATGCTGTAGTGGTAGGACTCTTTGCAGACTTGGACAAGTACCACACAAGTCCCACAATTTTGCCATATATTCAATGAGAATAGAATTGCTTTTCCCTTCTTCTCATTGAATATCTGGCAAAATTGTGGTATTTGTGTGGTACTTCTTTTTATTTCCATAGAAATTACGGGGCATAGAAATAATTGCATCTCCGGTTGACGAGTCAAATATGGGTGCTAGGTAGTGATTTGGACTCTTCGTGTTCTACAGTTCTAATAACTACGTTGCATTGTGCTAGGTAGGCGTGTTGCCTACCATAAGATGTATGTCATTCTCATTCCGCCATTCAAAATGTTTTATTGGATTGAACAAAAAAGTCGTTTAAATGAAAGCACAAAGTCGATTTATCGAAAACATTAATCACCAAAAGTGTACTCGTATACCTGCATAATTTCCGAATTATTTGAAATCGAATAAAAACCTTTTTTCAGTTTGTTTTGGTCATGATAGATAAAGAAAATTTAAAAACAAACTGTATAGGTTTAATTACAATTAAGCTTGCGTATTTAGCAAAAGTCAGTAGTTTAGATTCAGTACGAGTAATAACAATTAAGTAGGTATATGTAAATTTTACGTGTCATAGCACTTAACATCAATAGTAGGTACCTGTATCTGGTACCTGTAGTCTGCAGTACGTAAAAATAGCATTCAATTTCTACGTGGCCTTAAATAAACATAAAATTTCACTAGTTTTCAAGTCGAGTGGGCGCGACCTGGCAACTCCGCAGCCCCAGGCCCTTACAGCTGTCTCAAGGGTCTGGAATTATGACCCGTTTGGTCCACGATTGCAGAGTAGCGACTGGGTTACTTTATGATGGGTAATCAAATGACTTCAAATACTGTGGCACGAAATAATACAACCATACTTTTGTTTAGATTACAAGTTTACATGTTGTAAAAGTTGTTTTTGTTTGTTCGTTTTAGCCATTTCTTTTATTTTTCTAAGATCGATCGGGTTTTAGAACGATTTTACGAGAATATGCAGCTTTCGTTATGAACTTATCAAATAATAGGTATAATAAGTATGTATTTACAACTATATAAGTATTATACCAGCTATTTGTCCGCCATCATACAAGCTTTGCTTAGTTTGGGGTCAGATGGTGTTGTGTGTGCACCAATAGCAACTCTCCGCGAATTAACCCGCGCAGTTTCCGTTATTTTCCCGCGATAAAAAGTAGGATTTCTGCTATTCCAGACCATAATCAGAACAGTGTTCAATCACTCCGGTCAACTGTTCCGTACGTGTTTAAGAAACAAACATGTTAACATCAAAATTTTCGCATTATTAGTAAGTTTTACTTATTTTTTTACACTCAACTTATTTTTTCACACTCAACTGTTCCCAAAAGAAACCCATATTTGAAGGTTTCCGTATTGTAACAGTGCAAAATTTTATTCTTATATTATATCCAGATCCGAAATGCCATAACCATAACATCCCTAATAAGAAGCTGTCACTAAGTCGTCCAGATAAATAAATACAAATATTGGTGGACAATTCACCCACAACACCATCTGGGGTGAGATAATAACTAAGCAAAGCTTGTAATATGGCGGCCAAATAGCTGATATAATACTTATATAGTTGTAAACACATACTTATTATACATAGAAACAAAAGCAAATTTTGAGTTTTTAGTTGAGATTTCAAAAACCGCCATAATGGATAACATTTACATGGGACCATCTCTGACCTATGATCTACCAAACAAAGAAAGAACTATCAAAATCGATTCACAATTGGTGAAACTATCGCGTAACACACATACGATAAAAACCATACAACCGAATGGAGAACAACAAGACAAGAACAACAACAAGAACCTCTTTCTCAAAAGTAGGTAAGTACACAAATTATATCATCTATATACTAAAATACAATGAGAACAACACTACGCTACATACCTAACTAACTACTTACACTAAGCACACCTGAATTATCCATAGACCAATGAAGGTCTACAGATAGTCAAGATGTTCAAGCCCACTACCAATCGGAAGCGTACCCAGCATGCTGGCGGCATTACTACGCTGAATGGCAATGCTTATGCGTTGGGCCAAATAAACGCCAGCATTTTGGTCACGCGTCGCGTCGCCCAAGCGCTCGGAAAGGCTTTTGAAGACGAGGTGAGCTCCCGGCCCCCACGGGCCCAATGTCTCAACCCCAAAGGGCTCAAATATGTAACCTCTTATGAGGGTTGCATATTTGCACCGTTTGAGTCGCTCAGCTGAATTATCCGCTGCACCAGCCCTACTATGTGTCTCTGGAAGATGTGATACATATACTTACATGGATGTAAATTAATGTGATTACAACATTTAGTAGGGTCTTAAATTTTAACAGTTAATAGCAGATTGAGAAATAAATCCTACAATTATGACTAGTTTATTTCCGAATCGATTTCATTTCTACATTATCCTTATGAGCCATGAAATTGGATGAATTGGACGTGCAGTAAGTGGGGGTATATCCAACAAGAATGATTTATTGCATGCATTCAAATTACCCGATAAACCTTCAACTTTATTACCCAACCCAACCTTTATTATATTAACAAATAAATAAATATTGGTGGACAATTCACACAACTACCAAACCCCAAACTAAGCAAAGCTTGTACTATGGCGGCCAGATAGCTGAAATAATACTTATATAGTTTTAAATACATACTTATTATACATAGAAACACCCAGACACAGTGCAAACATTTGAATTCATCACACAAATTAAAAGTAAAACGTATTGGTGGGCATTCCTTATGCGTTAGTATCTTCCTACCGACCTACGGTTCTGAAATTTACAAAGGGCTCTGACCATGTCAAAAAAGAGACCTCAAATCTATAAATATAGCGTAAGACAACCGCAGGTTACGATACCTACCGATACAATTACGATAATATGAAGTAATGTAAAGTAAAAATCTTAAAATCAAGAAACTAACTAAATAGTGTATCGTTGGAAAGACATGCTGGAGATATATCTTTGCAATGATGATGAAAGAAGTATAAACAAAATTATGACAGCATTATTTATCTCATTGCCTTATAATTACGCTGAAGACTTTGCCCTTCAAATCGTGGTAAAATAACTATAAAAGACGTAGTATTTTTAAAATTGGACTCTGCATACAAATAATGTTGATGTAAAATAGACATTCTAGTCCAGATTAGCTAAGATCTTAGCTTTAGAGCTATTAATTGGATTTCACCTCTGCCAATGGGTTCAGCCGGGGTGATTGTAGGGCACGCGCCATACTCGGCTCGCCAGGTGCTACCGACTATCTCTTAAATTAGGTACTTACATGTTTTGTAGGCCAGCCTTTTCCGGCTAGCGCACACGAAATGTGCACTATTGTTATTGCACTAAAAAGCTTTGTTTTTGTGGTTGGTCTATATTAGAATAGCACAAACATAAGCAGTCCACTAAATGTTCAAACGACTGGGACTTGGGGCCTTCTGTCACAAGGAGAGAGTGGAAACCAAAATCCACAACGCTGACTTAGTGCGGATTGGCGGTTGAAGTATGACTTCGAAATATTCTTGAAACACGCCGGTTTCTTTACGATTTTATCTTTTAGCATTAAAAAAATAGTGACGGCAAACTTTTACATCTTCATTAGGAAATATTAGATTAGGATTAATATGGATTCGAATGTACCACCTCACTATTATCCAATCGGAAGTTCTCGTCACTCAGCCACCATAGCCATCACTTAACAACTGGGTATTTATTATTTATTATTAGTAAAGCGTAAACATTTTGGAGAGTGTGCAACTGATCGGAATGATCTCTAATAGGTTACCACTTTGCCTTTTTTCTAACAAACAGGTCGTAGCTCATAAAAGCGACATCGTTTCATAGTTGACGGCCAAAGATTTGAACGAAAAGGTTATCCTTCACTTTTGTGAACGTCTAGGCTGTGTAACACGTAGCCTAAGTGGATTTTGTTCCGATGGTTAAGCTAAGTAAGCAGTTTTTTTAAAGTAAACATGCCCCATCGTAGAAAGCATAATTGATTACAACACACAAGATGGTGGTCAAGTGTAAACCTCAAATAACAGTTTAAGAAAATGGATGATTGTGTACGCATGTACAGATGCCAAATGTTTTGTAAATAAGGGATGTGTATGTATCGATGATACGTATATATAAATCTTATATATAAAATTCTCGTGTCACAGTGTTTGTTTCCTTACTCCTCCGAAACGGCTTTACTGATTTTAACCAAATTTTATATGCATATTCTGTAGGTATGAGAATCGGCTACTAGCTATTTTTCGTACCCCTAAGTGACAAGGGTTGTTCACTAAGGCAAAACAACGTTTGCGGGGTCAGCTAGTATATAGTATAGTATATATATGTTACAGTCATAGTGATTAAATAGTTATTATACATAATGACTGGTCATTATATATAAAATCCAAATTCACTAGACAATGTAATTAATTAATCACTTTATCTGGACATTATTCATAATAGCGTGTCAAGGTTAGCTAAAGTAATAATACGGTCTAGCCGACTTCGAAAATCGTTTTCCTCCCTTCAATACTTAACAAATTACCCACCCAGAGACCAACTCAAACCGGTTAGGTTGAAATTAGTCACAAAACCGACACAGAGCACCCCGACTCCACCTAGTCTTGTGGCTACTACCCCTAGAGTGTTTATAAAAAATGCGGGAGCCAGAAGCTCAAGGGAGGTCCTGAATGTTGCTTCGTCGCATGAAGTCGAGTTGAGCGAAGGGGGGAGGTGGCGAGCGAAGCGAGTCGGCGACCTCCGTAGCGAAACGAAGGCTGAGTGTGGCGAAGCAACATTCAGGGGCGACCGCAAGAGCTTCTGGCGGGAGCCCACCCAGAGTCCAAGTTAGACCGGTTAGGTTAATTACTTTATAATAATGTTAATTGAGGCATGCTTAAGGCAAATTGAAATACAAATTTATTCATAAACGAATATCTACTTGTTTTATTACATTATCCAAGTCTTCGAAGATATTATATAAAATAGCTAGTTAATGTGATTAATTTTGTGTCAATTATCACTTTATCTAAATTGAGTAGATATTATATATAATGGCTAGACAGTATATATAATATCCAGATTTATTACTTTGGCTGTAACATATATATATATATATATATATGATTTGTAGCCACTACAATCCCACCGATCTCAACAGGATGTCGGCTGTATAATATTAGATATTCATTTTATTGTCGTTCACTTTCTTCTTCGCTCTGATAATATAATTTCCGTCTGCATATCCTTTCGTTTGTAAAAAGCCCGGGCCGGAATAGCATCAGCTTCCTTTCACAGGCGAGCGCCTCGGTGTCTTTAGGAAATGTCGACACACTGCGCGGTCGGAAATGTGACCTTTCCGTCAACCGGACGCGTTACCAATGTTTAGGTAACCGCTACTGATTTCAAAATTATAGGGTTATGTTAAAGTTTATGATGTATCGAAAGGGTAGTCTTCGCTAATATATGAGAAGGACGTGTGTTAATTGAGTTGGAACTATTCGACTGGCCACGAGGCTTAGTTGGTAGTAAGTAGTAAGTCTGCCTGCGAAGCCGTGGGTCGTGGGTTTGATTCCCACCCAGTACAAATATTTGTGTAAATAATACAGATTTGGGCTCTGTGTCTGGGTGTTTATACGTATGATAAGTATGTATTTACAACTAAAAAAGTATTATATCGGCTATCTGGCTTTCACATACAAGCATTGCTTAGTTTGGAGTCAAATGGAATCATCTAATGCGTGTGAAATGTCCACTAATATTTATTTATTTTTGAAGTGAAACTGCTTTAAAACCTCGTTGAGTACTCTTTGGCAGAAGAACTGGTGAGTTTCGTATGTACCGATGACATATTTTGTTATCTTTTGTTGCCAAAATCCCACCGATCGAAACAAGATATTTGGCTGCACATCATTCGATATTCGTTTCATCATGCGAGATGGTGGTCGAGAATACATAGATAAATGCTAGAAAAAATATGGTAGTCGAATTGATAATCTTCTCTTCTTTGGAAGTAGGTTAAAATACAAGTAAGTGGAATAAATGCCAAAGGTGTGGAACTTCCCCAAGCGGATACTGCAAAAAGTCTTACCTTAGCAAAATAGCCAAAATACCACTGAAAAAGTATGTAATAAATTATAAAGTTCCTTTCAGTACAGTGTACCTTTAACAAAGAGCCTGTTTCATGCCCTCGCGACGGGCAAAATCAATAATTATCTTTCCAATCTCCATCTTGATCGGACTGGTCCAACAGTCAGCTTGAAATAAGAGCAATCACTTTCGCAATTACTATCTGCAGTCACAACATTGTTTTACAACTGCGTTATACTTCGATTAATGCAAGAAAGTAAATTAATACTCTAACAATTCTTACCACAGTGTTATAAAAAGATAAAAAGATTTATCGCCTTATTCCAAATATTTATTTTGTGTAAGCAACTCACAAAATGTTCCCACTACTGGAACTCGGAGCCTTCTCTCTTTCGCAGAGAATCAAGGTCATAATCCACCATGCTGACCCAGTACGGGTTAGCGAATGACGCATTACCTCGGAAGATTCTGAAAACAGTACTACACAAAACTCATTTTTTGAGCGGTTTCGCGACATTATCCTTGACGTTGAAAACTAATCAATATTTCTGCTTCATAAATCCTGAGGAACCAGAATAGTACCTACATCATTGTCAACATTCAGGGCTGACAAATCGACTGCTAAGTATTAGGCTCCCCTCCCCCATGGAGGATAATGATATTTACCAGGTACGGTCATACGGAGATCTCATACCTTTCGTGAAGCACAAAGGCAGTTCACCACGGGGGTTTCACAACATTCTTCTCTCTTTTTATTCTCAAGAAGAAACTAAATATAGTAGTGATTGGCGGCCTTATCGCTAAAAGTGATCTCCTCCAAGCAATCGTAGAATGAAAAAGGATTAGAAAATAGAGGAAAACTGGCATTTCACAGTTTCATAATAGTGAATACCGTGGTGTGACCCACAGGTTAACAGTTTTTCATAATAATTTATTTACGCCAAATTAATAATTTCGCTAAAGATTCTTTACGAATCACTATTTTTTTGACGGTACAACAAGTAGTAAGTAGTAAAAGTAAAAAGTACTAGAAATACACACTTTTTCATATTTATAAGGTTATAAAGTAAATTAAAGTATGACGTAAAGGTTTGACGGTAGCAAAACGTTACTTAGGTTTCAATAAACTTAATAATTAAGTTGGAAATTTTATAACTTGTGTCGTAAAAGGTCTGTCATACCACAATGATAGCAATCAAGAGTCAGTAATAGTGTGGTAGATTTAGTGCAGATAAATCTGTGCTGAACAAAACAATGTCTTTTTGGATTAGAAACCACGCTGGCGCCGCGTAAAACGGGTTAACTGCGAGTCGGGATTTTACACCGAGGACTCCGTATCATTTTGGCTATTAGTGATAGATTCCATCTGGGGTAGTTTTTATACCACAAGCTCGACTTCAAGGCCAGTTTTACTATTGTATACTGAGATATTGTTACTATTTTGGTATTTTGTTACATTTTTTAGGTTAGGTTAGGTATTTAATTGTTAGTCTTTTTTTTTACTAGAAGTACCCCGCGGATTTACCTGCGTAGTTCTCATTGCCGTAATTAAAGAAAAGTAGTCCATTTGTTTTAATCTGAGTTCCAAATATCAATCCCGTCAGTCAGTTCAGCCGTTCCGACGTGATTGAGTAAAAAACATCCAAACTTTCGCATAATATTAGTAGGTAGACATAGCATAAGGGTAGACGAATGATGATTAGTAGGTTAACATAGTCTATGATACCCATACAGTATACAGGTAAAATTACTTTTAAGTTTAAGGTTAAGTTGATCCAGATATTAATTACTCCCCGTAACCTCACAATCTTTACCACTACTACCACAGTCTATTAAATCTTTATACTGTGCTACTACACTTCATCATTTGGACTGCAAATTGACTTAGTCATAGTATAATTACATTTGGTAAAATTATTGTTACTTAAATATTACAACAACGAACCATGGATTGGAACATAATTATGGGTCAGTTTAAATAAGTCTGGCTGATTGAGAAACACACCGGAGTCCTGGTAACAGCGCTCCATTATTTATACGAAACCCTAAAAACTAAGTTCTATACAGTAGACTAATGTTTGGAACAAGCAAAGCAATCATGCGAGTATAGGCTTAAATCAAGGGCTTCCAGAAGAGAAGATGTTCAAATAGCGAGGTACTGTGCCGGAAAGGGCACGCATGTTGCTTACTACCAGCCGCATGGCTTGCTCGTCCTTTCACTCTATGTTATAAAAAAATTGCAAAAAAAACCTTAAGCGAAAAAATATTTACCTACTGAAACTTTTTTTTACTAATAAAAAAAACAATAATTTTCAAAATTAATAAATCCTTTACAACTACCACATTCAAACCTTGACTCAAGATTAATTCTGTCTCTAATCATATAATTTCGTTTGACGTTATCAAAGCCGGAAATTTCTTCCACTTCATATGTTTATTAAATAAATAATAATAATAAATATTGGTGGACAATTCACACACAACACCATCTGACCCCAAACTAAGTAAAGCTTGTACGATGGCGGCCAGATAGCTGATATAATACTTATATAGTTTTAAATACATACTTATTATACATAGAAACACCTATTAATTAATAAAATACATATTAATTTGATAGGATCGCATAAGCCTGAGGTGATTTGAATACGACAGTGAGCATTTAACATCTGAACACAGAAAGGTAAGAGAAGGTTCACACGGCGCGGCTGCCAACCGCGCCCGCGAGCGGGCGCGGCAGATTTCCATATAAAATTGAATTCAATACACACGACGCGGTTTACGGCCGCGGCGGCTGCGGCAGCCGCGCGGCGCCCGCGTGGCTGCGCGCGATTCTTGCGCAGTAGCTTTCCGGAGCAGAAACCGCGATAACCTGCGGTCTCGTGAGTATTGAAACAAAAGCGTCGCGCGGCGCAGCGCCGCGCCCGCGCGCGGGCGCGGTTGCCAGCCGCGCCGTGTGAACCGGCTCTAACATCACAGAACTGTAAGAGAGGGTTCACACGGCGCGGCTGCCAACCGCGCCCGCGCGCGGGCGCGGCAGATTTCCATATAAAATTGAATTCAATACACACGACGCGGTTTACGGCCGCGGCGGCTGCGGCAGCCACGCGGCGCCCGCGTGGCTGCGCGCGATTCTTGCGCAGTAGCTTTCCGGAGCAGAAACCGCGAAAACCTGCGGTCTCGTGAGTATTGAAACAAAAACTTCGTGTGAACCGGGCCTAAAACATGGTAAAAATGACCGCTGATATTAATGTTTTTTTTTCTTGGAAGTTAGATCAAAATTCCTGTCTGACAGCTAGGTAAGTTTTGACGTGTTTATCCGTTTGTATCGACTATTCGATTTCACGTCAGCGTCACCGCGACCCGTTGATGGAAGATATCGACGTGCCCAATTAGACTGCTTCTATCGATAATTACAATCGGTAGCGGAACGCACTGACGATACTTTACGACAGGGTCTGAATAAGGAGGACGAACGAATGCAAAACTTTCTATATTCTTGACCGTATCGACAAAATGTAAATGTTTTTTGTAGCTTTATTAAGAATAGGTATCTTCTTACATTTTACATTTTTTTTTTTTTTTTTTTTTTTTTTTACAATTTCCGCAAAATTACAGTTGTTCATTACATTAAGTTTTTTGTGTCTATAATAAAAAAATATTTCGTGTCCAAATATTACACATTAATAAATGTTATCTACAAACCAAACCTTTATAATTTGTATCTGCTTGATTTATATTGGTATTTAATTACATAACCAATTACAAAACTTATATTAGGCAATTAAGTACTAGCCAAAGCTTGGCCAATCTATATAATAATGACAATAGTGACACAATTGATATGTCCCAATAATATTCATGAATACCTGGATAAATTATCATCATGATGTATTACATTTTTATATTACAATTAATGGCAACGTTAATTGTAAAATTAAAGTTAAGAATTCCAATCGATTCATTTTAGATTCAGACAATTGCAATACAATTTATAAATTCCTTAAGATTATAGTATATAATACCTATTTGTTGCCAAAGGTACCTGAACTAGCTGCAAGCTGTATTTCAGGTACCAATGGTCTCCCCTAATTGTCTGTACAGTTCCGAAAAATTTAGGATTAAAACTTGGAATTTTCATTTAAATTTAGGAGTCAGTTAGATATCTGCTGAATCGATGACTAAAAAATTAGTAGTAAAAAAAAATGCCAAGATTACAAACAAAAGACAAATTGCGAATGAAAAATAGGAACATAATATAGAAACCATATTATAGATATTGGTGAAAAAGCGTGTGTGTACTTGTGTATGAATGAGAGTGTGCGATTGAGTGCGTATACCCTGTGTTAGTGAAAGTGTAGAAGATCTGTGTGTGATGGTGAGTATGTGTGAAGGTATAATAATTATGTGTCTGGCTTTGTAGAATGTGAGCGCAAATGTATTTATTTTGTGGAGAAAATCTTATAGTATTACGTCTGGTAATAACTATACATATGATATAAGTTATAAGTGAGAGCATTTTTGTTTTTGACTTTGAGAACAGTTAAGAATATTACACTTTATGATCTGTAAAGGAGCCTGGAAAATTGTCCCTATGTTCTTCCATACTTCAACAGTAAAATCCTTCCAACAAGCTTTCAACAACAACTTTCAACAACAACTTTCTTAAACACGCTCCATCGAAGACCGCATCGTCGCTTAACATGAAATACACAACAATAAAAAAAATTGGCAGTCATAGGAACTGCCAATAGAAGTGAAAACTTAAAACTTAGAATTTGATAGTGTACCTTGGAAACTACACGGGTGTAATCGGAGGGCGTGGCCTCGCCATCTTGGCATGGCCATCTAGAAATGCGTGAGCATTTCCCATTGGCTGACGTGTTTCTAGATGTCCAATAGCCATGGTCCCGAGCTTACCCGAAGCTTTCTTATCATATCCGAGCGTGACAAATGAATTAAATTCAGAGCCCACGAAAAATCTGTCTAGGCGCGCCTAAAGAAGTTTTCACTTTAAAAAATATACTTAACATTTAAGTTAAAAAGCTGTGAACACACTGTACGAGCTATGCATCGTACACTCACCTCATTCACCTCATTTTAATTGTTAAGTCATCATATTTGCACCTCTACACAAATCAAGCAATCAATCATTAGTTCGTAATTGACCACCGCGTCGCGTACTCATTAGCACTCAAAATCAGCACTTTGCATCCCATCAATATTATTAGCAATAAACTACATTTAATCAATATCTTAGTATTTTCATTGAACCAGCCTAGGGATCGTACATGGTCCTTCGAGTCTATCCGGAAAGACGGGATTAACCATTACGCGTGTGACCTAATTTAGTGTCGTCGGCACTTAGTGATACGTGTAGTGCCACGTTCTGTTTTCCGGAGAACTAGCATTGTGGAGTACACTCCAAACAACGGTTTTTGGGAAACATCCTGCACCGAGCACAGCATCAGCGAGGCCATTGGCTCGCTACAAGCAGCACAGCACAGCACAGGAGGGAGTTGAAGAGAACAAGCACATAAGTATTGACGAACCTGAGGAGTTGACTCAGAGCCGTCGAGTTTAGCATAGCACCGAACACAGCATCGAGCACAGCACCGAGCAAAGCATCCCGCTGACCCCACAATCATCGGCTTTCAAGTAAGAGATTTCCATTTTTTCTCTACATATTACTCATCAGTTGCCTAACCAGAATATAAAATCATGGAAGGTTTATACAGTAACCAAATTGAAATCTATCAATCCATCGAAAAGTTAGCTGCCAACTTCAAGAAAGACGGGGCGGATAGGAAAACTACTGATTATTTTTCTAAGCGATTAAGGTCACTTGAAAACTACTGGAATGATTTTCAACACAACCATAACCGTATATGCACGGAATACGGCCAAGATCATCAGTATTTCCAGAACAAGGAGTTTGAACAGACTTGGGAATATTACAAAAATGTAAAAGCAATGATTAATAATCAATTTCAAGAGTTGTTGGGGCAGAAAACACCAAAACCAATCAATCCGGGCACCTTCGAACAGGAAGAAGACAACATGAAAGAACCGTGTGTCGGCTTCAGCCACCGATATGGAGACATGACGGGGAGAGATGACAGAATTCAATCTACTGCATCACGGGGCGCCAACAGCCATTTGGACGACATGCTCCGCAAACAGTCAGCATATTTCAGAGCCCTTTCTAGAACAATAGAAAACATCAACACGCAACAATTGGAAACCAAGTGGAAAATTGACGAAGCCATAACAACATTACACTACAATCACGTTGGGTAGCAGTCGATAAACTTCACATCGACATCGACAGCGAACTTAATGGGGAAGACAGAGAATACCAACAAGCATTCAACGAGCACGAAATTAAATATACAAAGCTGAAAGACGAGCTTAACGAAAAGAAGTGGTCGACAGCAAATAAAGCAAATAACACATAACACCGCATTTGGAGATCCCTGTATTTCACGGAAACTATCACCAATGGTTTTCATTTAAAAATTTATTCAGTGATTCCATTCATAATAACACTGCTCTAACCAAAGCTCAAAAAATGCAATTTCTAAAATGCAAGTTAAAAGGTGAGCCAGAGAGGCTCATTCAACACCTACAGATTGGCAACGATAATTATGATGTAGCCTGGGAGATACTACACCGGCGCTACAATAACATCAATATCATTTTTAATTCATACCTAGATAGCATATTAACTCTACCAACGTTGCAGCATAGATCCCTACCGCAACTTAAGAAGCTTCATGACGTCACAATGGAGAGCGTTAACGGTATTAAAAAACTAGGAGTTACAACTTGGGAACCTATAATAGCACATTTACTGGCACAGAAACTGGACTCTGAAACGCTTTCCGACTACAACGATTCCATCAGAAACAAGAAAGAAATACCGAACTTGGATGAGCTCATGAACTTTCTAGAAAATCGATTCACGCCATTCGAGAAACTACGTCGAAGCAACAAACAACAAGAGACAAACATAAAATCTAGTTCGCAATATAGCCCTATTGCGACATCATTCAGTGGAAAATTTCATAATTATAAATCGAATTACAATAACCATGTCAATGCACCCAGAGTGCTGACAACGGCAACCAATGCTCAATCTGCGAGTTCATTATACTGCATATATTGCAAAATGTCACGACATGCGTTGTTTAATTGCACTAAATTCGCAAATTTACCGAATACCACAAAATTAAAAGTCGTCTCTGATTTAAAATTGTGCAAGAATTGTCTTCACAAACATGATTTTAGCAGCTGCATTTCAGAAAAAAGATGTCAGACATGTGGACAAAAACACAATACTATCTTACACGAGGCCAGCACTAACAAGAGTGAACATAAACAATTCTTCAATAAAACTACCGCTTCTCGAACGAACATAAGTTCCACACATAATGAGCCACCACAACAGAGCGTAAACACCGTGGCACATGGAACCCCTCAACAAACCGCAAATACGATAGCACGTGCGACATCGGCACAAATTCTTTTATCTACAACGAAAATAAACATCACTGCCGCCGATGGTTCAACACATGGATTTCGGGCCCTTGTAGACCAGGGATCTCAGATCTCTTTAATAACAGAGAAAGCAGCTCAAATTTTGAAAATAAAAAGAGATAAATGTCAGGGTATGATTTTTGGAGTCGGAGAAACACCAAATACCTGCAAAGGGCAAATGACATTGAATTGCGCTTCCATTTACAACAACTTCACTTTTACATCAGAAGTTTTAATTATGAAAAATCTAATCAAAAATTTGCCAAATGAAACCTTCGCAAAACCGGCGTGGGAACACATAAAAAATATCAACTTAGCGGATCCAGATTTCAACATAAGCAGTCCCGTAGACATACTGTTCGGGGCAGATATTTACTCTCTAATCATGATGGGAGGTATACTTAAAGGTGAAGATACATCGGAACCTATAGCACAGCAAACCCAACTCGGATGGTTACTATGTGGAAGCATGAAGACATTCCACTGTAACGTCGTTATTAATAACATTGAAGATCTACAACACTTTTGGGAGATAGAAGACGTCAGTGAGACAAACTTCGGAGAGCACTCGAATATGTCGTCAGAAGACCAGCACTGCATACAATTCTACAACGACACCACAATACGACAACCGTGTGGAAGATATTCCGTGAGGTTACCACTGAAAGAAAAATTTGAAGAAAATTTGGGCACTTCAAAATCAATCGCAATCGCACAGTTTCGAAACATAGAGAAAAAACTTAGTACACAATCAAATATATCAAGCATGTATAAGGATTTTATGAATGAATACAAGAAATTAAATCACATGAAACTCGAGTCTCGCAACCAGACGCCCGTGGAATGTTATTTGCCTCACCACGGAGTTCATCGAGTGCAGTCTGAAACTACTAAATTGCGTGTCGTTTTTAACGCATCATCAAAAACATCTAGCGGGAAAAGTTTAAATGATTTAATGTACACCGGTCCAAATTTACAGCAAGATATTCAGTCACTTATCTTGAGGTGGCGACAATATCAGTTTGGATACACATCAGATATTCAGCAGATGTTCCGTAACATAGACCTACAAGAACAAGACCAATCTTTACAAAAAATCGTTTGGAGAGACTCACCTACCGAACCACTTCAAACTTATCAACTCACGACCGTTACATACGGCATGAAAGCGGCTCCGTTTTTAGCAATGATGACATTGAAACGGTTAGCAGCAGATGAAAGAGAAATGTATCCAGTTTCATCAAAAATTGTGGAACAATCATTTTATATGGACGACCTGATTCATGGGTCACATAGTATTGAAGAAGCATCCAAAACAGTTGTCGAACTACAAGCACTTTTACAGGCAGGCGGTTTCATTCTGAGGAAATGGTCGTCAAATGAACCTGAGATATTAAACAGCATCACTAGCAACATAAATACAGATGATCCAGTATTTACATTTAAATGCGATCACACAGCAAAGACTTTAGGACTATATTGGAGTCCCAAAGAAGACAATTTCATGTTCCAGTCATCGTTTGAATTTTCAAATAAGAACACTAAAAGAGCACTTTTATCAGATATTTCAAAACTTTTCGATCCTCTTGGCTGGTTAGCACCTGCAATAACTAAGTTAAAACTACTATTTCAACAAGTTTGGAACACAAACTCCAAATGGGATGACAAACTACCCGATGACATCATTAAACAATGGGAACAATGTAAAATAGATATTAGCACTAATATAGCATTTATTAAAATACCAAGATGGTTAAAAATCACAGAAAAATGCGTGATAAGTCTCCATGGATATTGTGATAGTTCCAACAAAGCATTTGCCTGCGTAATCTACGCAGTTGTTAATCAAAATGTATCTATGGTTGTCTCAAAAACAAGACTGGTACCATTAAATAAAACAATTTCTATTCCAAGATTAGAACTGAGCGGAGCACTTTTATTGGCAAAATTAATGAATAAAGTAAAACAATGTTACACCGAATACGAATTGAAGGTTTATGGCTGGTCAGACTCCATGGTGACTCTAGGATGGTTAAATGGAGATCCAGACAAATGGAAACCTTTCGTGTCAAACAGAGTGAAGCAAATTGAAAAAATAATGCCGTCAAAATGCTGGCATTACGTAAAATCCGAAGAGAACCCGGCGGACTGCGCAAGCCGCGGAATTTCCATCGGGAAACTAAGAGAACATAATTTATGGTGGTATGGACCACCTTCGCTATCAGCATTCGAAGAAACGCCAGAAATCCAAAAATATTCTACGGAGAAAGAATTGAAACATCAATTAGTACATGTAGCACAGAAAGACAATGAAAGCATCATATTACAAATATTAAATAATTCAAACAATTACTCCCGAGCAGCACGTGTTATCGCTTGGATACTTCGTTTTGTCTCAAATAACAAAACAAAACGCCCTAGCTACTTAATGTTATCAGAAATAAATAAAGCAAAAACGTTAATGACTAAAGCTACACAAAGCATCGAATTTCAAGACGAGATACATGAATTAAGTAAGGAAAAGTACTTGAACAACAAAAGCAAATTATTGTGTTTGAACCCCTTCCTAGACGAAATGAATATTCTTCGGGTCGGGGGGAGGTTGCGTAACGCTCAAATTAATGATAGAATGAAACATCCGATCATTCTACCCCATTCTAGTAGACTTACAGACTTAGTCATTGATCACGCGCATCAACTTACCTTCCACGGTGGACCTCGACTAACACTTGCATTTATAAGGCAGAAATTTTGGATAATGGGCGGAAATAGAGCTGTTAAAAAGAGACTACGACAATGTGTAACCTGCGTAAAAAACACGCCTCATCATCCGCACCAGATTATGGGAGATTTACCTAGCGCAAGATGTAACCCGGCCCGACCGTTCTATCACACGGGTGTCGATTTCACCGGTTTCATTATGTTGAAAAGCAGTAAAGGCCGAGGAATTAAATCATCAAAAGGTTACATAGCACTTTTTATATGTATGTCAACTAAGGCAGTACATTTAGAAGTCGTATCAGACTTATCAACTTCATCATTCCTGGCAGCACTTAAAAGAATGGCCGCTAGAAGAGGCACCCCCCGTCACATCTATAGTGACAATGGGACTAACTTTGTTGGAGCAAATCGAGCACTGAAAGAAGAATACCAAGAGTTAACAGAAATATTCAATGAGCAGTTTATGAATGAGATTACAGAAATGGAAATCACTTGGCACTTTAACGCGGCCTCCTGGCCTTCAGCAGGAGGGCTCTGGGAGTCTGCCATCTGTAGTCTAAAAAAGCACACAAAAAAGGTGATAGGAGAGCAAAAGTTCACATTCGAGGAGTTGTCGACCCTTCTAGCTCAGTTGGAAACGTGTCTCAACATGAGACCCCTCTGTCCTTTGAATGAAGACCCCGAAGACCTCAATTGTCTCACTCCTGCCCACTTCTTAACTAACGGTCCAACCTTAGATGTGTTAGAAACAGAACACGACATGAGAACAAGGTGGTACCTAGTACAAAAAACATTTGAAGACATATGGAAAAGATGGCGTACTGAATATTTAGCACAGATCACTTCAAGATGCAAATGGAGAAAACCTAATTGCAATATAAAAATAAGCAACATGCAATTAAAACGAGATAACTGGAAGATTGTTATATACTACAACATGGATCCATACTGGGAAGGTGTTAAAACATTTGAGGAATACTTAAAATGTCTAGATACCATGTGCTCTCAAATTAAAGCAAAAACACATTGCGAATCCAGTGTCATGCAGCTACGTCACAGTTTCTCCGAATTAAATTACTATAACCAGCTGTTGCTTAATCAGCACTCGGACACGCGCCTCTCGAGACACAGGCGAGGGCTTATCGATGGTGTCGGTTACGTAGCCAACTCTCTGTTCGGAGTATTAGACTCGCGTTTCGCCGAACAGTATAAAAATGACATCACCTTGTTAAATAAAAATGAACAGCATCTAGCTAACTTATGGCGAAATCAGACTTCGGTAGTAGAAGCCGAGTACAATCTGCTTAAAAGATCAGAACAAGAGATCGATAAAATGAGGAAATTAATAAATCGTCATTCCTTAGACATTGAAAAGGCAATTAATTCACAAAACAAAGAAGTGAATCAACTAGCACAACTCGGAGAATTTACTTTAAGCACGATAACAGCAAGCAACATGTTGAATTATCTAAAAAATATTCAAGAAATCCTGTTGAACACCGTAACAGATATCTATCATGGAAAATTTAACTTCCACTTGGTTTCCCCAAAACAACTCAGAAATGAATTAAGTACTATCTCAAGTCAAGTATCTCAAGATCTATCTTTGCCTATCAAAAACACGCACAACGATTTCAGCAATATATATCAATTTCTACATATAAAGACAAGAATGCTACAAGAGTACTTAATTTTTGAACTTTCCGTTCCACTCACAAGTCGAGATAGCTATGAAATTTACAACATAATTCCCGTACCTATCAAAAGCAGCCAGCTTCACATGATAAAAATAGTTCCTGTATCAGAACTGATTGCTATCAACTTAGCAAAGGATACATATATAAAGATTTCAAAAAATGACGTCCGTTCGTGTCAGCATAATACAGACACATACTTTTGCTATTTGAGAAAACCATCATTTCATATGAAATCGGAAGACAGCTTATGTGAAATCGACCCAACCACAGGACAATGTCGATTCAGCACACTAACATGTGACAATGAATGGAATGAACTAAACAGTTTGAATAAATACCTATTCTTTTGCTGCGATAAATGCCAACTACGAATTGTATGCGAGAATCAAATGTCCATTGAACAACTAAACGTCACTGGAATTATTAGCATAGGTTATGGTTGTTTCTTGAAAGATGATAAGTTCACCATATACGCTCACAGCAACGATCAGAGTATTTTAAAAATAAAGCCGATGATTTATCACCCAAATTTGGATCCTATTAATGACATTATAAACATATCGATCCCGTGGGAAGCCATAAACCAAACTACCGACGACAGTCGTCAAGCCCTAGACTCTATTGCACACGACATTCAACAAATGAAATAATAAATAAATAAATAATAATAATAAATATTGGTGGACAATTCACACACAACACCATCTGACCCCAAACTAAGCAAAGCTTGTGTGATGGCGGCCAGATAGCTGATATAATACTTATATAGTTTTTAAATACATACTTGTTATACATAGAAACACCCAGACACAGTGCAAACATTTGAATTCATCACACAAATATTTGCACTGGGTGGGGATCGAACCCACGACCCTCGGCTTCGCAGGCAGAGCTACTACCCACTAAGCCACAAGGCCAGTCGATCGAAAGAAAAGAGTCCCAACATCAGCGAGATAAATTACCATGACGTACATCATTACATCCTTATCTACCTGATCCTGGGTGCGGTCAGCATAGTAGGTGCAGTAATGGTTTGGAGGAGATTTCGGAAACAGCGAGCAGATACTTCTACGATGTCACCAGCGAGAACACCACCCCAGAGGACGACAGTTGCACCTGTTGGAGTGCGCCGTCAGCAACCGACAACGACGACGTCTACGCTCTCTTCGCCTAACACAAACATTGACAGTGAAAGAATTGAAATCAAGGACGATGTAGTGCAGTGCATATTTCCGCGAAAGATCAGTCGTAGCGTTTCCCCTCACTCTCGAAAGACAAATTTCTAGTACTTCCTAATACTGTATCATAATAATAATCATCATAATGTTATAATCATTCCTCTTCTTTGCCCGTGGGAGCATGTACGAGCTATGCATCGTACACTCACCTCATTCACCTCATTTTAATTGTTAAGTCATCATATTTGCACCTCTACACAAATCAAGCAATCAATCATTAGTTCGTAATTGACCACCGCGTCGCGTACTCATTAGCACTCAAAATCAGCACTTTGCATCCCATCAATATTATTAGCAATAAACTACATTTAATCAATATCTTAGTATTTTCATTGAACCAGCCTAGGGATCGTACACACACCCCATCCATAAACCACTTTCTAGCCATAAAAAACAGAAAAGTTTGTATTTGTTAGTAAGTTCCTGCGTTTTCTGTGCTAACCTAAAGTGCGGTAAACGGTAGATGCCATTTGAGGCTATCATAAGTTCTACTTATCAAAAAGAAAATGTTACTATTTTACAGATTTCTACTTTTGAACTAACCAACCTTCACTTAGATAGTGCATTATGATCTTGACTCACTCCCTATGAAACATACCTCGTGTCCAGGAGTGGAAAGTAGCATTGGAAGCTGTTTACGCTTTTTGAAGTGAAAACTTCTTTTGGCGCACCACAGACATATTTTTCGTGGGCTGTGAATTGAATTCTAGCGTCACGCTCGGGAATGATAAGACATATTCGGGTAAACTCGGGATCATGGCCATTGGCCATCTAGAAATGCGTCAGCATCCTCATTGACTATCTAGACTAGATAGTCATGGCCACGCCCTCCGAGTTCACTCGCGTAGTTTCCAAAGTGAGCTATCAAATTCTGAGTTATAAGTTTTCACTTCTATCGGCAGTCCCTAAGACTGCTAATTATTCATTAAGTTAAAGCAGCCCCAACGTCCCACTAACTCCTTCCCTGGCGCTAAACGTATCGGCATTTACTAGCACTTGGTTAGAAGAGAGGTTTGTTGTTGTCTGTAAATTTGTAGGTAGATGTGTTCGCTGCAGCTGTAACGAAAACTATGCTTTTGTAATCATTTTGAGTAATAAATAACCCCACGCGCGTTACATTTAAAGTATAACGAAGTATCTTTGCTGAAACTTGTTCCCAAAACTGACAGATAGACAGACTGAAACTCTTCATTATGTACACCATAAAAAAACCGTTAAGCAAAATAAATAAAAGTAACAAATCTCCGACAGGGTCTCTCAGTAATCTCTCAGTAAATCTCTTAGCCCTAGAATTTTTAGAATATTTATTCTATTGAAATTTTACTTTTTGTTTTGATAGGCTAAGTGGTCGAAATGAGACCATAGAGCAATATTAATTTATTCTCAGTTTGACCATAGACTGACAATAAACAAAATAGTATATTACCGTATATACACAGTAGCATTTGGATTTCTTTTAATTGATTAAATGTGTTTTTCACGAGGAGATCTCATGTTCACATATCCTGCTCATATTGTGACTCTATGCTATAAAAAAAAACATGTAAAATGTTTTACGCTTTTTACGCCGGTATTAAAAATATGTTAACAAATTTGTAAGAATGCACATTGAACATTATCGAACACTTACCTAATCCATAACAGCTCATTAAGAAACATATCAACGAATAACTGCGATGATTAGCCATCTTAATGTCTGGCATAGCTGCGAGCTACATGTGTAGTAACGCGTTGAACAACGTGTTCGACCCGTTACAGAGTGTTTATACGTATAAATATAACATAGATTAGTGATAATATGACGCAAATTTATCTGTTGATCGTTTGTTCTAATTTGTAGGCATGTCTAAAGGAATTTCTTCTTATATATGCAACAATTAAATGACATTCATGAAGGAATGTATGCGTGTAATTTAATTGTTGTTAAAGTAGAGTTTGAATTACAAAAAGGTAAGTAGTCGGCAACTGTCTCTATATTATATATGAAAATTTTATACTCTGCCATTATTTAGATTAGGTACTGCCACAATACGAAACTTGATTTTAGTTTATACTTGTCTTTTGAGGTTCGTTTGAAGTTACAAATGTCAAAAATATCCATACCGACTTGACTTAAAAATTAGTGTTGGCTTCGAATCCATAATTGGAAAATGCCTAGAATATTCTATGGTAATTTACTTTTTGAAGTTATGAAAAACCAACACTTTTTTAAATTTTGGGTAAATTTGCATTATTTTAGACGATTTTGCCTAAGATATCTGAACGTTAATTCAAATATTCAGAATGTATCTAAAACTAATACACTTAAATAATCTCTGGCAATGCTCTGGGCTATGTAATTTACAATTTATAGTTCTAATATCATAACTGCTGTGACGTACAATTACCATATTATTCCCATTCGCAATGCCACCGAAGAATGCCAAACAAAGTTGAAGGCTGTGCCAAGGAGTTAAGTTAGATTATCTAGATGAGCTAGTATTTTATTACTGTAAGTCTGATAATTTTGTTTTGAATAGTTTACTAACTTTTCTTCTTGTCTTATCTAGTAGTGCAGGATATAGACAAAGATATAGATGACTAGTGTAGCGGTTAATTCTTATGAGCGTCTCGAACGGCCAAAATATGCAAACTCGGAAGCCGTTACATAATATAAGCTGTTTGATGTTGTTAGTATTTTTAAACTCATAAGTAAGAACATAAATTATAAAACTAATATCAACAACTTTTGGGAATCTATTTTTTTTAAAATAAATATATAAATATCGGTGGACAATTCACACACAACACCATCAGACCCCAAACTAAGCCATATAGCCAACTTGTATGATGGCGGCCAGATAGCTGATATGATACTTATATAGTTTTAAATACATACTTATAATACAATATAGACACACCTTACCATTTGTAAATAGGGTTCTGTGCAGAGCTTTTTGAGTAAATAGTAAATAGCTTAGGATCTGTAGTGATAGGACTCGATCCTAGTGAAGTATCAGTACCAGTTGTTCTACCGCCAGCCAGCTATTTGCAAACATTGCTGTTTTCCGATTTATCAAGATATGTTTCTAGTAAAATTACAGGACCAAAAAATAAATTATCTTATATATCTGGGTGAAACGCGTAGTGATTTGAACTCTTCGTGTTCAAATAGCTGCTTGATACTGTGGCGCTATGAGTAGGCGTGTAGCCATCAAATGTATGTCTTGCTCATTCTATCACTCTACAAACAAAAAGGTAAGTAAATGATACTAATTTTGCTAATTGGGCTTATTTGTAACTTTGACTAAGTAATCATTAAGAAATACAATAGTGAAATACAAATTTTATCGATATTTTTTATAATAAGTAAAAATTGTTGGAACATGAAGAGTCCAAATCATTACCAAGAACTGCTCGTAATTCTTTCTTTGTATCCTTTTTAATGGTACATCAATAAAGAGTATCTATCTATCTATATAGTAGTGGTAGGACTCTAGGAGTCCGCCTGGGGAAGTACCACACTTTTGCCAGTTATTCTACCGCCAAGCAGTAATGTGCATACCTTACTGTGTTCCGGTTTGAAGGGCTATGTTTCCATAGAAATTACAGGGCTCAGAGATATAACATCTTAGATCTCTGGGTGATGAGCGCAGTGCGGTGCTAGGTAATGATTTGGACTCTTCATGTTCCAATAGCTGCGTGAACCTGTGCTGTTATGTGGCAGGCATGTTGTTTACCATCAGGCACATAACTCGTCTCATAACTATTTATAAAAAAAAAAAAAATGTGAATAGTAATTCAATGTGTCATTTCTGTGAATGTTATATTTGTGAGTTGAAGGCTGTACCAAGGCTGTTCAGATCCTAAGCGTACAAATCACGAGCGCGCTATCAGGTTTCTGATAAAGTTTGATAAATATCAACGCCTACTTTGTAATGGGTCTTGAAATTCTTGTTCATTTGAATAATGATCTACGTACAAATTAACCATGTTAAGACTCTACGTAAGCTACAAACAAAGTATGCCATAAAATCAGCTGCTACAAATAAAGAGTTCAATTATTAAATTACTATTTTCTTCTTCTTTTTATTAAATACTAGCGGCCCGTTCCGGCTTTGCTCGGAGCCTACGACACTCAGCAATAATGTGGCTTTTTATTGGTGAAAGAATTTTTAAAATCGGTTCAGTAGATCCCGAGATTACCCCTTACAATTTAACAAACACACAAACTTTACTTCTTTATAATATTAGTATAGAAAAAGAAGAAGAAAAAAGTAATTTTGTTTTTTTGAGAATATTTCTTTCAATGACGTTAAATATGCACTATGGTTCATACATTTTTTCGTTTCGTTTTTAGTTAAATAAATATTTTGCTTTATAGTTAGTTACCCAAGTGCAGCTTGGTAGATTAGTAAATAAAACCGTCTTCTAATTTTTAGGGTTCCGTAAAACGTAAAAACGGAACCCTTATAGATTCGTCATGTCTGTCTGTCCGTCCGTATGTCACAGCCACTTTTTGACGAAACTATGAGCACTACACTGTTGAAACTTGATAAGTAGGTGTATTCTGTAAACCACATTAAGGTTTTTACAAACTAAATAAAATAAAAAATATGGATGCCCTCACACTTAGAACTGAAACTCAAAATATTTTTCATCAGACCTAAACGTGTGGGGTGTCTATCGATAGGTCTTTAAAAATGATGTTGAGGTTCCTAATATCATTTTTGTCTACACTGAATAGTTTGCGCGAGAGACACTTCCAAAGTGGCAAAATGTGTGTCGCTCTAACTTCTAAAATAAGAGCATGATAAAACTAAGAAAAATATATGATGTACATTACTATGCAAACACCCAACGAAAAATTGGTTTGAACTCGATCTGATGAGTATTTTTTTTACGTCATAAATACACTAATAATAAAACATCGATCAAAGTAACACCGAACTACAAGAACTTATTTACTATGTTACTGCTACGAAACCCTTCCTGGGCGAGTCCGACTCGCACTTGGCCGCTTTTATTTTTGGAATATTTCTTTCAATGACGTTAAACATGCACTATGGTTCATATATTTTTTCGTTTCGTTTTTAGTTAAATAAATATTTTGCTTATAGTGAGTTACCCAAGTGCAGCTTGGAAATAAAACCTTCTAAGTTTTTGATTCTTATTTTAGTGTCACGGATTTGTGTACACAAACTTCTTCGAAATGGCTTATCGATTTTTATATTTTTTGTTTACATTGAATAGGTCTAAGAGGCTGTAAACTATTTAAAAAGGTGATAAGGAAGGCCCACACCAAAAGTTGTTTTAAAAGTTTTATTTCCATAGTTTTAGTTCCAATAGCTGCGTGTCACTGTGCTGTTATGTGGCAGGCATGTTGCTTACCATCAGGCACGTGACATGCTCTGCTCGTCACTCTTTTAAAAAAAAGCATGCTAGTCTCGTCACGATGTCCTCCTTCACATTAAGACCAGTGGTGATGACAAATTTATACATCTGCATTAGGAAAAAAGACACTAGGTACAGGCAGGATTTGAATCTGCTACCTCACGGTTGTGAAATCTGACGTTCCCGCCATTAGGCCACATGGCTTTTAAAAATGTAACGCAACGTAATCATTTGTAATGATTATTGTCGTAACGTTGACAACGTCATTAATTTTATGTAACAATTTGTTACGCTCTGGCTTAAAACTGAGTGAAATTAACGGTTCGAAATTTACGCGGTGAAATCTGTTATGTTGTAGACACATTTTGTTCGCGAATTAATGACCCATATTAATTTAAATTATAATAAAATACATCGTATTATGTAGATCGGCTATCGTAGGTTTTAGGAAGTTGATTTATTTATGGTTTATTAGCTAAGCTAAGCTTAGTTTCCGTGTGTGGTAGCCACAGCGCTTACCTGCAGTTGTTCGCCTCACGGGTGGATTTGGACAGTCCCAAAGAAAATTTGCCCAATATAGTTTTCCAGGTATATCCAAATGCCAATCTTATTAATATTATAACTGTTAAAGTACTGTGCTACTGTATACGTTGTGATGTTTTATGCTCAATCAAGTTGGAAAGGCTGAACGGATAGGGTTGGAATACTCACAGTTAGATTATTATTATCTAGAGTATTACAAAAAACTACGCGGGTGTAACCGTGGGGTGTTGCTACTAATTAATTTATATACCTAGTCTTAATGCTTTATTTCTAGTTATAGTTTCATATGTTTATTAGGTACTTTTGGTTTTTATTTATAGTTATTTATGTACTTGTTTGATTACTGTCGATGTTTTGACTGTGTAGATACTTATTTTAAATAGTTAAAACTTCTGAAATAAATTAAAATAATAAAGTGAGTTTTAGTCACCGTTTAGTAGAGTCTTCCTAGGGGAGTACTACATCTTTATAAGTAAAACACTCATTAGGCCTGTTTGCATTTTGATTAGTGTGAGTGCAAGTAATTAGTGCAGTTGTTTAGTGATTAGTAGCAATCACGTGTGGACACCGATTGATTAGTGCGAGTGTGTAGTAACTTGCGTAGTGAAGTCTCGCATTCACTCACTCGCACTCGCTATAATCAAATTGCAAACACTTTATAGGAGCAGGAAGGCTTCAAACTTAACACTTGACCGCCATCTTGCCTGATGTTAACCGACAATGCGGTCTACGATGAAATATGTTTACCTAGAAGTCGGGATTCACTCTCGATTAACTAATCACGAGAAAAACCCACTCAGGCAACGCATTCCACAACCTAAACGATCACAAAAGTAGTCAAAACTCTTCGTGTAAGCCTTGAGTAAATGTATCTAATGCGGTAATCAATATTTTTTTGTGATAAACTATAGACGGACAAAAAGCAGCGATGGTCGAAGAGAAACCCAAGCACCTGCTATTAAATTAACAGAAAGCTCATAAACATATCAAGAGCAACAATGAGAGAACGGTCAGTTTATTTGTTGAGCCCACCATTAATCACAGATCGTGGTGAACTCTCACCTCGACAAATTAGCATGGATTTAAACTATCACGCCTCGCTGGCCTTTCATACTAGACTAGTATTTGTTTTTGACAGGTAAGATATATAAAATTGTAATAGACAATCACAAATCCAGCGTAAATAAAAAAATATGTGTGCTTAAGGCTGCACGGCAGAAGTGAAAACTAAACTTTATAATTTTAATAATTGAAAGTAAACTTTACACAAATAAATTGAATAAAGTAAACACAGCGACACGACAGTGATAGATGCGACTAAAGGACACCATGGTATCCATGGGCAAGAATAAATTAAATAAAACCGGCCAAGTACGAGTGGGACTCCCGCACGAAGGGTTACGTACCTTTAGCAAATAAACGGCGAAAACCTCTTTGGCTTTATTCGCAATAGGGTACAATGTTCAAAAAAAACTAAGTAGCCCGTTAGTTAGATTCCCAAAAAATATTGTACACGTATTTTTTCTTTTGTTTCACAAACAAAAAATGACGAAGATACAGGCTTCGAAGTTTCGTGTGACGTCACCAAGTCTCAGTAATAGGGTTCCGTTTTTACCCTTTGGGCATGGAACCCAAAAAAAAGACAGTGACTGCAGACAGGCAGCAACAACTGACTATCTTTCTCCCTCACCGGTGTTCCCGAGTTCACCCGAACCACCACTCCGGCGCTACGCCACTGCAGCCGCCGCCTTTCGGTATTACCATGTCTTTAACGCAAACCCAAAAGATTCTCCCTACCACTAAGTTCTCAACGCGGCTAAATAAGTTTACACTTTAAAAATCCTATTGTTACTACTTACAATTACGAGTATCATCCAGAAAAAGTTTAATCAAAATTAAAGTTGAGATAAGTATGAGTACTACTGTGTCAACATATGTAAGTATATATTTTTTTACTTTTATAGGTTTACACTTGACTGCCATCTCGCCTGTTGTTAAGCGACGACGCGGTCTACAATGGAGGGTGTTTACCTAGAAGAAACTGATTCACTCTCGATTTGAAGACACAAACATTGTGGAATTCCACCGCCGTGGAAAACCCACTCAGGCAACGTATTCCACAGCCTAGGCGTTATTATCACAAAAGTAGAGTATATGGAGTGAAATAGTGAACCTTCCTCTTAATCTTTACCATACTACTCAACGTACCTGGTTTTTTTTTATATTCTTAATAAACTTTCAAAATACAAAAATCTTACTCACTTTATATCCCACACTGTTGGAAATTTGGGGCCTTATCTCATGATGAGTGAAACCAGGACAATAATCCACCACGTTGTCTAAACACAGATTGGATGGCTCATTTTCTCAAAAGGTGTCTTTTTTGGAATACGATTTCGTCATCACGTTTTCTTTCTTCGTTGTATCCATTGATGATGACAAACTTGTACTAACTGGGGAAAATACCTAGTGGTTCAGGCGATATACGAACTTACAACCTTCCGAATGTGACATCGGCGTTTTGTCCACTATGCTACCACGTATACTAACTTCTATTAAAAACCTAAAAACAGTATTTTGTAGTAGTGAGACCCTCGGTAGAGTCTGCCTTGGGAAGTACCACGCCTTTGTCAGTGCTTCTGCCACCAATTAATTTACAAACATGTCCATTTCAGTTTGAAGGGCAATGTTTCTAGAAAATTACAGGGCATGGAGATAAACAATCTTAAAACTCTGTGTGACTAGCGTAGAGGTGTGCTAGGAACTTGGGCTCTTTTTTTTTTTACCATTTATAGGTTTACACTTGATCACCATCTCGCCTGATGTTAAGCGACGATGCGGTCTAAGATGGAGCGTGCTTACCTAGAAGAAACCGATTCACTCTCTTTGTGCACCAATAGCTGCGTGACACTGTGTTTTTAACCCTCCGTGTACGAGGTGACTAAAAGTCACGTGGCGTACTAGGTGGGGTTTCACAAACCCCAAAAGAAAAACTAAAATATACAACCGTCACATAACCTAACTGAGATATTGCTGGTTTTAAAGAAAAAAATAAGGTTTAATAATAAGTGTAAATAAAAAAACACCCATAATTTAAAAAAAAAAATACTTTTCTCAAAATCAAACTAAAACACAACTTTTGTGACCTAAAAATATAATAACTTTTTATACTTAAGTACTATTTGGAAATGGCACAAGTTACAATCATAGTTTTTTCGTGATATAAATACAGGATACATTATCTTACAAATCAACTACAATTCAGTCTTATATTACGATTTATAAGTTGAGATCATCAGCTTCGAAAATACCGCAATCTTGGCAGATATGAATGGCATGCTCCATACATATCGGTGTTTGGCATTTTTCGCAGCCTTATTTAGTTTTTCTATCCTTCTTTCTTGGACACATAGAACATCTCTTCAAAATATTAGGTATCTTTGGAGCAGGTCCCTGTAAATCTTCAGGAGGTCCTTCAAAATATTTGTCAATTCTTTGGCGCAGTTCTCTGGGAAGCTTATTATTGTGTTTTCTTGTATTGAGGTGGTCTTTCACCAGAGATTTGCCTCTTTGATGAATTTGCTCCCCATGACGAATTTGTTGTTATTGAGCATGTGTATTACCATACCATCTTTCGTAGCCGTTTTTACACCAGGCAGATGCGTAATAATGTTTTCAAATCTAGTGCGTGTAATTCTGTAAGGATCTTTCTGCCATTTTGTTGTGCCGTCTTTATCGGCGAAAAACAAAGTTCTGGACTGACGAATTTCGGAGAGTGGTACATTGTCTATCTACATTATTCTGCGGCTGGGGTTTGTGAAACCCCACCTCGTACACGGAGGGTTAAGGTTAGGCGTATTGCTTACCATCAGTAACCTATCCTGCTCGTCCTGTCACTCTATCTTATCAAAAAATATGTCAGTGTCAATAATAATTAGTCTAGGTGTAAGTAATTTTTCTTTTTGTAATTTTTCTGGCAATCTCAATAATATGTTTCTGTCTACAAACTGTACCGCAGAATTCATTACTACAACGTGCTAACGGCAAAATTATATCGTCAAATAATTTGCATGTTTTGGTCACAATTAATACAAATCAGAATATTAGCCCACTAAGAAACAAATCAACGATAATGCAAGTCTAACGTAGATCTAAACACAGATAGAACGGACAAAACGCAAGTCAACCGAAGATATATGCCCAGATAGAGTGGACAAAATTCATAAATGGTATCTCGGTGTTCGCTCGTGCCAGTATCTGGCATTAAAAGCACATTCATTACGGGAGCTTGAAGCTAAATCAGGTGAGCTAAGATGCTGCATGGGTCATTATAGCTTGATTTATAATTGAAGGATTGTGCACTGATGTTGATATTAATTGGCATCATATCAGTGAGTTTGCTGCATTGCATAGATAACCCATATTAAACTCAGTATTCTCATTCATTAGTACACTCATTCACGAGTATTTTTCCAAACGCTCAAAAAATGCACCCAAAATAATCCGAGTTTTGCAGATTTGTTGGATTTTAACAAAATTGCGCAATTGTTAAAATAGTTGTACTTTCTAATTTGAAATGAAAATTATTAATATTTTCTACAAACGTAAAACGATTACATATTAATTGTAAATACTGTAACTTAGGTGTGAAAATATTACTTAATGTCTACTATTATTTTTTTATACAATTTTAAAAAACATAACAACTCACGATAACCAAAACAAGTAGGTGTACAAAATACGTTTCAATTCTGAATTAAGTATACTTAGTCCTTACGCAACTATGTGTACATAAAGAGTTCAAATTGTCCAAGTATTCGAATACCACTATAGTCACATAGATTCATAGATACAAAACGATTCAACTCTTTGAAATGTATTTTTTTTAGATACATAAAATATTATACAGTCCAAAAAATCGGGGCACAGAATGTTTGCATGTTACACTTTAGCGGCTGAGATGTGGTACATCCCCTGGCGCCTACTCTCAATAGTTCTACCTCTACTATTAAAAATAATAGTAGTTCAAAAACTGATGCTAATAATTACAGACATCACTCTGTCAAATGACTGTGCAATAAAGTACGATAAAACCTAACAACTACTTAGCTACCAACCTACCTTTGTTAACCATAAAGTATGATAAAATGATATGATATTGTAACAACAGTAGCAGCTCAATACCAAAACCAATTATAATGGGTACTAGAACTACAAATATTTATAGATCAGTTTCAAGGTATCGATTTACCCAATAACAGTAAATGATCTGAATATTTCCAATAAACAACGATAAGCGGTAATTTAGCGGCCCGTCTGTGGCCACTGCGCACGCGCGCGCCGCTCCCGCCATCTTGTTTTAATCTAGTGCCGTTGATCGCGGAAAAGCGCGCCAACCTTCATCGACCTTCGCTCTACGACCGTTCTAACTTCATCGACATTCAACTTTCAACCTTAACATGTTCTGTTTCAGGACACAGCTATGGCGTTTATCTCGTGACGGGACGATTGGTCAGTAGGACTTTTTGTGCCGGAAGTGGCGACCCTGCCATGTATTTGTGTTCTACAAACGCAGGTCTTTAAATTAAAGCACTGAGCCCATAAATCGATCAGTGTAAGACGATTTATTCTCAACTGATACTTTGTCACATTTATTGAAATTATACTATTATGACACTGGTTTACGGCTTTAATTACTGGACTACAAATCGACATGAAAAATTATATTCGTCTAAATAGTTTAATTTAGAATTTAAATTTAGAATGTTTGCCAATATACGAGCTATAAACTCTTTTGTTTTTACGAAAGAGATTATAAGTGGTTTTGGACGTTTTGGATTGTGCGTAGCAAACTGTTTGGTTTTTATTGTTTTTTATTTGTATATTTTTAAATAAATACATCGTAACACGGTTAGTTTATGTCCTGTCGACATATGTCCAGATTCCACTAAATTGTCTTGATTAAAATAAAATCTTTTATTATATCGTGAGATGAAGAAATACGTTCTTGACCTCTAAATGGATCACTAAAAACTGGACCAAGTCAAGATAATTATGAATCTTTTGATACATTTCTTAACATATTCGTTGCTTATAAGATTTATGTGGCCAGATGTGGCTAGTGGCGAGAAGGTCAATCTATACGTTTTGTTATTTGATATCAATCAATCCTGCTAATATCGTAAATGTGAAAGTTAGAATGTTTGTTGCGATAAAACTGTTCGAGTTGAAATTTGGAGCGCTGATTGAATATAGCCTGGAATAGGACAAAGGTTACTTGTTAATTTATTATACTAATAAGGAAGTGGTTCAAATATTAAATTGATGTGGACAAAATTGCGTGACACAGCTATTTGCAGTAAAATTAACTGATTTTTGTTTTATAATGTAAAATGCAGTTGTGTTAGATCGCGGTCTTTCAGATAATAATAGTTGGTAGCTTGAATGAAGACGATTTTAACTTATTTTTGCTTCTAAATTGACAGATTAGACAGTGTGTAGTTTTTTGTTTCGATACTTACTTTTCAACAATAAACGGTTTGCACTTGACCGCCATCTCGCTTGATGTTAAACGATGATGCGGTCTATGATGGAGCGTAGGTTCTTCCCTAGAAAAAACCGATTCACTCCCGACTTGAAGACACCAAGATTATTACCATCGGGAAACACCCATTCAGGCAATGCATTCCACAGAATAATGTTCTTATACTTACGAAAGTGGAGTCAAACATCCTCGAGCGAGCCTTTGAAACGTCAACCATGAAACGATGTCTCTCTTTTGGCTGTCGTGTACGCGTACAAGGATATACATTAATTTTAAATTAATACACGGGTAACTCACGTACTTATGCTGTAAAGGGCAGTAAAAATAGAATTTAACTCAGCACTAAAAAAATGGCAGTCGGTGGCTACCGCGGCAAAGCTATTGCATAGCATTTTTTATCCACATAACCAATATTATAATTTAAATTACAATCACAAATCCACAGATAAACAAAACACACTACACAGCTCACTATTGGGACTATGACGCAATCACTAAATTACCGCGAAACCGCGAATTCGAAATTCCCATGAATTATCCCATAGACTAAATAACTTTATTTTCCGTTCAAAAATTAAGTAACATCTTTAAGAACAGAACACAGCTTCATAAACAAATTTAATATAGTCTGTAAGTCTTATTAAAAATAAGATTTAAAGGCAAATGGCCAATTGACCAAATTTGGAGTGGGGTTGTAAGGTTTTATTTTCCTTACGGAATTTATTGATTTGGTCGCCGCGCTCAATGCCCGCAATAAAAGCTAGGTATGCAGTTGCTGAAAAATTGGATCGTAAACTTAACGTAAAGTTGACTAAAAAAAACATCTATTTTTAACTGGCCTAATAGTCTAGCTAGAAAGAGGCCACCGGACGCGACCGAAACTTATTCGGACTAGACTTACTAATAAGTATAGCAAACGCGGGTTACCCGTGTACATGACAATGTCTAATATATTTCTATGCGATATATAAATTCGCTATTTTATCCTAGCGCACCAAAAGAAGTATAACTTCAAAGGCTATATAATTTTTACAAATACAATTAAATACTTGTAACGACAGTAAATACGGTTCCTTTTCGTCCGCTTGCACTGAACTCGTCACCCGGAGATATGGGATGGTTTTCCTCAGGCCTTCGCCCTTCAAGACAGGTAGCGATAAATTCGAGCAGCAATGTGCATCATGGTTGTAGTATCTATGTATTTTTCTCGTCGGCGCCCGCACACTTCCTGCTTGTGATTTACTGGCGCAGATAGGGCGATCTGTAGCATTCTGTTGCATTAACTTCGTAGGGCTGACAGCACATTTCAACTGTCAATTCCGAACGAAGATTTTCAAAAGCTCGTAATTTAAAATTCAGCGTGTTTCCAACTAAAAGATTGAATGCTTGGTTGTGTGTTTGTAGCTCAATCACGTCGGAAGACTGAAGGAATCGAGTTGAAATTTGGAACACAGTTAGAATGTGAATTTAAATATAGCTTTCGTGCCTATATTTAAAATTGTTTCATATCCTGAAAAAATAACAGGAACGAGTAGGAACAACGTATGTAAAACTGCGGGGCGGAAACAGATTTTCAAAATACTTAATTTATTTTTGTCATTCAAGAGCAGGATTTTCATAAGCTTTAAATTTTATTTATCTATAACTAACCAAAAGGCTGAAAAAATAGCTTAAAAATTCTAACTTCCTGCTTCTTTTCGGCTGCAGAGGATAGGGAAAGAGGTGCAATACCGGCAGCTCTTCTTCCCCTGCAAACCTACCGTTCATCATCTCTTAGCGGTAAAAATAAATAAACTAAATAGAATGGCAACCCTACTATTGGGTAATATTGTTTCCTATTTACAATGGCTGGTTTAAGTTACTTATTTACCTACGCAATACGCTTTCGTTAATTGTTTTGGATTGGCTATAAAGTTAGTCTATTGTAGTTGCTTTAAATTTCATTACTTTTTTTTAAAATAAAGAGCGACGAGACGAGCATGACATGTGCCTGATGGTAACCAACATGCCTGCCACATAACAACACAGTGACACGCAGCTATGGGAACATGAAGAGTCCCAATCATTACCTAGCACTGCACTGCGCTCGTCAACCAGAGACCTAAGTTGTTATATCTCTAAGCCCTGTAATTTCTCTGGAAATAACGCCCTTCAAACCGGAACACAGTAATGTTTGCACATTACTGCTTGGCGGTAGAATAACTGGCAAAGGTGTGGTCCTTTCCCAGGACTCTGCCAAGAGTACTACCACTACAAAATTATTATGTCTAATCATTATTGTATTACCGTTCAATTAATAAAGGTGCTTACCAGTAAATAATTACTTGCAGGCGCTGATGATAGTTATCTTAGTTTGGATTAATGAACTATAAGTGCTGTATTTCAAAGGCCAACTCAAGGCTAACATGACCTAAAAATCTGTCAATTTTGTAGATACAATCATAGGACTGGGCTAATATATGGGCATTATAAATATGGTGTCTTTCAGGATGAGTAGTTTTTTTTTTTTTTTGTATCTTGGGCAGTTAAAAGTTTTGTATCTGTCTATCTTAAGTAATTTTCGACATCAAACAGACTAAGGAGTTAAAATTGATCTTAAATATCAATTCATCAATTTTGCATATGTCCAAGCCGGATTGTATAATTCGCCGTATTACAATACGGCTAGCCGTTTTGAAAAACAGGGTTGTTTTGTAATGTTTAATAACGGCCCTGCTTTTGATAAAGGGTTGCCGTAATGTAATACGGCGGATTTTAAAACCTGGCTGCAATATACATACCTACATGTATACCTAGAATTATTTTTTTAACAGACAGGGCCTTTATAAAACATAGGATAGTCCAATGTTACCAAAACCTGCACTTTACGCATGCTTTCCGTGACTTAAACGTTCCTTTTGTACTGCTTCCTAATGGAAGATGTAATCTATACTAATATTATAAATCCGAAGAATTTATTTGTTTGAACGTGTTAATCTCAGGAACTACTGGACCGCTTTCAAAAACTCTCTCACCCTTGGACATGTACGTGATCCCTCTCAAAACTCTTTTTAAACACTCGACTCAATGTCATATTTTTGTGAAATCAACAAAACAAACATACTTCCAATGAAACAGCGAGATGGCAATGAAACGCGTCGTCCAAGTAGACAAATTTTAGATTTTATTGATAATTATTCTCTCAAAAACCACTCCACCGATTTCGATAAAATGTAGCATATAAAACTACCTCTGAAGTAAGATCTACCTAACAAAAAACAAACATCGATATTGCTTCGTAATTGGCGAAGATATTGCGTAACATACTCGTAGGTACACTCTTACTAGAAAAAAACATAATACAGAATAGAAATAAAAAGAAAAAAAAATACAAAATGCATGACAAAATCCCGGTGCATGAAAAATAGTGGCTAATTATCACCATTAAAAAAACTGAAAATCATGAAATTTTATGAGTAATTGCATTGTAATGACAAAGGTCACGGACCCCAGAGTCTGTGGAGTGTTTAAATTAAATTAAAAAAAAGTAATTGCATCTACTCGTTCCGAATGAGTATGACAGTACACGGTATTCTAGCCCCAGCAGTGGCCTAGGAGACGCGGACAGGTCGCGGCCCGATGCAGATAGCCCAGTTTGCGCGTACAATTGTACCATCTCGCCCGCGCACCATTGTGCCACTGGGAACATGCCCTTAATTGCGAGCCGGAATAAATTAAAACAGAATGCTATCTTATACGGTGCGATGTTCTAAGGAGGCGCTAAAGTTTGGAGTGGGTATTTTTGAAGTAAAAAGTTATTTTTACGCTTTTGCTTCTTGGGAAATTTTACAGGTTTGCGTCACCATCATGTTAAAACGTAGTGACGGAGCAAGATGTGCGCCTTAGATGTTTATGGATGGTTGAAATCTAGTCAGCTCGCGTTACCAGCTTGTGTTACGGCAGTAGGTATATCTGTAGCTGTACAGGTGACAGATTGGGCAAATTTAATGTCACTTCTATCGCCAGGCCCTATGATGCCATTTTAATTGTATATTTAATTATTTAGTTACGAGGCGAATAGCACATAGGCTTTATGGTAACAATATGCCTTCCTATGACAGTACAGTGCCACCCAGCTATGTGAATGTGAAAACCATATTATGTGTAATGGGCATAACATGTATTTTGCACGTATGTTTTTTTATGAGATTAAATGTTAAACGCGTGTGTTTCCAGCTCGTTTAGCAATCTCCTTGAAATAGGCCGCCGGACACGGCCGAAACTTCAAGCGAACTGGTTGACTAAATGATACTTAAGTTACCCGTATATCCATTTGAAATGTTTAATAACAACGTAAAAGTTTTCATACTAAAAAGTGCACAACATGCTTTTATACAGAGGTATCGGTAACGGTAATAGTGTCGCGAGTTCAGTTGTTTTTTCCTGAGTCAAAAAATGTCTAAAGGTACAAGTTCGGTTCGCGCTGAGACTGCGACGCGAGACCGCGTCAGGAGACCGCGACAGGCACATAACGACACGTGTGTGTCTCGGTCTCCTGTCACGGTCTCGGCGTGAACTGGCACCCATACAATTCTATAATGACAAGTGCCTGTCGCGGCCTCAGTGCGAACTTGTACCTTAATGCTCCCAAAGAAGTTTTCACTTCAAAAATCACCTTGCATTTTACGACTCCATTTCAGTCTATCTTTCGTACATCGTTGTAGAAGCTTGCGCATAGGCAATAGTTATTGCTTGTTATTCTGCTTGTTGGTTAATTGAAATGCGTGTAAATATTCGTCGAGTTCCCAGGGGTTATGAAACAGGCTCTCTAGTAATTAAGGAGATAAATGAGGAGTAATCTTATAGTGATAGGACTCTTTGAAGAACCCACCTGGGGAAATACCTTACCTTAGCCAGTTATTCTACCGCTATACAGCAATGTGGAAATCACTGTGTTCTGACTTGATGGGTAATATTTTTAGAAAAATACGGGGCATAGAGATACCTAGGACATGTTATATCTCTGGGTGAGGATCGCAGTCCAGTGCTAGGTAATGATTTGGACTCTTCATGTTCTAATAGCTGCGTGTAACTGTGTTGTTATGACCAGGTATGTTGCTTACCATCAGGCACATATCTTGTTCGTCTCGTCACTCTAAATTATAACAACCTATGAGTATTTATAGGTTCAGACGGGATTGTCTGACGGTGAGAACCTATGTTGTTAGGAAGTTTTTGCTCAGCCACGTCGGAATGGTTGAACATGTTACAGGGTTGAAAATTAGAACAAAGGTAGTTTACAGTCTGGGAAAATACATAAAGCACTTTACAAAAAAATGTGTGCGCTTGGCAGAAGTGAAAACTAAAATAAGAAATACTAAACTATCAAAGACTACTAAATAATTTTAATAATAAAAACTAATTACAAATTGGAATTGAATATATACCTAGTAACAAAGAGTTTAATACTTTATCTAAGCCTAGGAAGCACAGCAACACAAGAGTATCGTGCGGCTGAATGCCTAAGTATCCGTAGCAAAGAATAAATTAAAAACAATTTTTTACGCGGGTTGGAAATAACGTTTGACTCGCAAATTTAGTATTTGCTCATTTATTTATCTAATAGATATTTCGCTAAAATGCATAAATATGTGGTATAGTTTATGTGTGTGTAAGTACTGTGATGAAAATAGGTATTATTTTATGTGTTTACATAGTGTAAGTGCTGTGATAAAACAGTACCTAATATACCTATTACAACCAAAACTTTTTTGCAATGGATGTGGCATGCAAATTTGTTATTTCGTGACAGGTTCAATTAATGTGCTATCTAAGTACCTAGAAGTTAATGTCGTGATAAAAAAAGACAATAAAATATACTAAACACAGGGACACAACAACGAAGAGCAGTTGACTATATTATCTTTCTCGCTCTGGCGCACTTATAGGTGTTATCTTTCTCGCTCTAGCGTCCCAAGTTCACCCGAAAATTTCTTATCATACCCGAGCGTGACGCTAGAATTCAATTCACAGCCCACGAAAAATCTGTTTAGGCGCGCTAAAATAAGTTTTCACTTAAATTACGGGAACGGGCTCTACGTAGATAAAACTGCAAGCGCTGTTAGTTTTTTATTTTTATTTTATTTAATAGGTTACAAGTACAAGTGAACATACATTTGTTCTCAATACAAAATGATAAAAAAAGAAAAGAAAAACATTATACCCTAGACTCTGCACTAGGCAGTGCCTGTGTTGCAGAATCTAGTCTCATCCATTTTATCCTGTAACTTAATACAAGACTAAATACAAACTATACAAGATATTATGCAACTTATAAATATACTTATGTGTACGTGTGGGTGTGTGCATGTGTATCTGAGGGTGTATTTGTGTGTGCATGCGTAAGGGTGCGTGTGTGTGTGTTTAAATATATGTTTATTTTCCCTAATGTGAGTTTCGTCGTCGCTTCGCGATATTACAAAAGTTTGGATGAAGATAACAAACATTTCAGTCAGTATAAAACGCGGCCCTTACCATGTACAATGCGGGTATCAAAAACTCTTTGCTAATCTACGGCAACCTAAGTGCAATTACGAGTTGCTTTGTGAAGTGAAAATAGGTTTGATTTTAAGCGGTTAGATTAACAATGAACGTTTACTTTGGATATTTCGATAAAATACGAAGAGGTTTAACTACACTTTACTTTAAAACAGTTTAAGCTTTGGAATACGTTGCATGAGAGGCTGTTTCCTGATGGGACTATGAGACTATGGCCTTCTTTCAGAAGAAATGAGTCAAGCTTACCACGCTGATTCAGTGCGAGATGACGGATGACGATTCTTACATAGCGCTTTCCTCACGATGCTTTCTTTCACAAGCTAGTGATGAAGATAAACTTGTACATCTGCATTTCCAAAAATACTCAGCGGCCCACGCGGGATTCGAACGTACGACCTCACAATTTCGAAACGCGTGTTGTGGCAACTAGGTCATCCTGGCTTTTTGTAAAATACTACACAAATACAAAAAAAAATATATATATATATTATAAAGCTGGAGAGGTTGTTGTCAAAAATTCTTTCACCTTTGTATAATTCATTATGTACGTGATCCCTGAGTGCTATAGGCTATATTTTATATCATGTATCACAGGCGAAACCGGGACAGACCGCTAGTATCTATATATATACAATAAATCAATAAACTAAGGATACATTATTTTTCAGTGGAAATTTTGCGTTTGCGTGTTGCGCAATTTCAGCGTGTTTGGACATTGAACACGTTTAACCCTGAAATGAAAACATAAATGGCTACAAATGAATTAAATAAATAATTTAACCTCACAATACAGGTAAATTACAACTTTTTGCTATTTAAATTAATCTGACCTCTTTGATTTATCAACTAAAAAAAACTGCAAAAAAATGTCTTTGTCTAAATTTCCATCAAAGTAGGCGTTAATGTATCACGAGAATGGACAATAGACCACAAAACGTGTCGACAAAGGCTCATATTGTCTCCGAATAGACAAAAGAACTTTATACGACTTCTTAAATAAGAACCACTATATAATCAATCCTGTTTTACATCCGATTAGGTGCAAATTACACTACAAATAGACCGATCACGACACAAAATAATACTTAAAATGACACATCTCCAGTAAAATTTAGTCAAAAATGATGTCAGTTACGTCTTACATAGAGTTCTTATTGTGTTACATGGCGTGTCATTTAGAACACCTAATTTGTACTTTGAATATAAATCGTAATAATGTAAGTGCATCAAAGATAGAGATCGATATTAATGCTTAAGGCTCGGACAATAAGGTCTATAAAATTCCAGCGCCATGTTTATCTTCGGTCTTGAAAACTAACAATGTCTTTGCGTTCACGTCAAGGTGACATGAGATGTTAATACCCATTGTATTAGTGCTAAATATCCGTGACCTTACCTGGACAAAGTTCAACGAGTGCAGAAGGCACGATCCACAAACACAAGCGCAAACGACAACGCTACCGAAATGAAAACTCGGAAAACTGCCGGAAAACTCGGCGAGCAAACAACTTTTCAATTCGGGCGCGTAATGTTAACGCTTGTTTGTTTCGCAGTTAGTACAACGTAATTAGCTTCGGTAGAGGTCTTTGAATGATAAAACGTTTAGGTCGAAGTAATTAACACGTAAAATATTCCCAAATTAATGTTTAGGTTTTCGTTTACTTTCAGTAGAGAAATGAAAAAAGTCCAAGGACGGTCAAGTAAAAATTTACATGCATGACATGTGACCGTGCTAATACAGTAGATATCACCTGTATGCCACACTACACATGCAAACAGTGATATATCCCAATACGAACAAAATAGTGCACGCACACATGCAAGTTAGTTCACCTGAGTAACCTCCACACTAGGCAAGGGTCGTGTGGTTCAGTCGATCGCGGTGTTACGTTTTCACCTGTCGAGTGGTTTGCGCGAGTGTGTGTGAGTCAGCGTTTCAGTCTGGCCGTCTGTTTGGCGCGCTCAGGTCGTATCGCTGTCTATGCGCCTGCGCACCCACGTGTTTGAATGCTCGACTGATAACTCCGCGCTCACTTTTCCCGATAACATTGTGGAACAGTGTCAGGAAACAGAACCTTTTTTGTTTCTTTTATGACGCTCGACATCTTTTGACTGTGTTTTGTTTGTGTTTTGTTTTGGCCGGACTGTGCGTTGTTAAGCGAGTGTTGTAGTGACTTCAAGATTTTACTAACAAGCGCCAAGCTGAGGAATATATCGGCGGAAGATTATATTTGGAAATACGTAAAAGGTAAGGGTTACGTACATGTGTAAATGTTGTTCATTGTAAACTTTACCAACAGTTATAAGAGTTATACACATGTCTTATAACAAATTTGCACTGAGTTTTGATTTGGAGATCTATGTTTTCTACCACACTTAACTCTTCATTGAACGTAGGAAGGTGTAGGTATAGCCGATGCTGTTTCATATTAAATAGCTCATTAGGTAGGTACATAGTTACATTCGTTTCTTTTTATAACCACAAAGTTTTGTAAGTAAGAATACAATTTCCCTTAATTTCTTGTTTTAAACTAGCAGCGCTCAGTGGTTTTTCTCGTGTTTTCATTATTTTCCCGCAATAAAAAGTAGCCTATATGGTATGCCAGGCTATAATCGATCTCAGCACCAAATTTCATTCGAATCTAATTGATAGTTTTTGCATGAAAGAGTATAACATCTTTGTTCCTAAATAACATTCATAAAAACATTTTTGTAATATTATAGTAGGTTAAGAATGTATTGCTTAACAAAGTATCTTTTCAACTCCAACGATCGAGATACAAAGATATGCCCTCACAAACTTCAGGGCGCACGAAATCATGTAATCGTTGGGAAGAGTGAGCTCACTCTTTTCGTTCTAGTCGGTTGCAGGAAGCCGTGGACGCCGGACGTTTTTACCTATCCTATTCGTTGTCAACAACCAAAATAAGTAGAACCACAGCAAATCTCGCCGCTAGCGATTCTAGGGGTCAAGTAGATTGGTTGTTTGTAAACCACTTACGATACACGCAGAGACGCAGTTTATAACCAATTTCAAGGTGCTCAGGGCACATCTATGGGTTTAAATCGATGTTGAACTCTATATTATTTAATTATTTTTCGATCTGTAACAGACCAATAACTTTGGAAGTAAGCAGTGCGTATGTGCGTAGGTATTTTCAATAAGTATCATAGTCGTGTTCTTCTACGCAGGAGTTTGAAAATTGCTTACATTTGTGTTTCTACTTTATTACCCTGAATTCAATTAAAAAGCAAGTTCAAAATGGAGACGAGATAGAATTTAAGTACCCTAGAGAAGTACTAAACAGTTGATTTCAAATAAAATTGATCACAGAATAAGGAATGCATTACTTCTTTTTGTGGTTCTAGAAGGTGTATTTAATTGAAACTGAGAAACAGCGGCATGTGGAATGTTCTAACATATTGTGCCTGAGGTACTTGTAATCAAATTAAACATGTGCGGTGGTTTAAATGCCATAAAAGAGCTTAGGAATGAGGAAATAGATTTTTAGTTTAATTCATAGGTACACGTAAAGAATGGGATTGACTCGAACCGTTTCATGGTTTACGTTCCACACATTCGAACGAAGAGGTTTGACTCCATAGTTGTACAATGAATGTCTAAAGTGTGGAATACGTTGCTTGAGTGAATATTCCCGGATGGATATTTTATAATCTGGATAGTTTCAAATTGAGAGGTTTTTTTATAGCATAAAGTGACGAGACGAGCAGGACATGTGCCTGATGGTAAGCAACACGCCTGCGACGTAACAGCACAGTGATACGCAACTATTGGAACATGAAATTCCAAATCATTACATAGCACTGCACTGCATTCGTCACCCGGAGATCTAAGATATTAGGTATATCTCTAAGCCCTGTAATTTCTCTGGGAGCATTGCCCTTCAAACCGGAACCACGTAATGTTTGCACATTACTGCTTGGCGGTAGAATAACTGGCAAAGGTGTGGAATTTCCCCAGGCGGACTCTGCCAAGAGTCCTACCACTACAGAAAATTCGTTTTTTTTGGGTTAGCCTGCATTGTGAATGTCACCACCGTCAAATTGTAATTGTCAGATTACAAACTAACCTAACCTACCGTGAGGTTATCTTACGCGTTAGATTATAACCTGACGGGGTTGACTATTTTACGATAACATAAAATACATATATTATACTGTATGTTGCTTAAAATCAAGCGAGATGGTAGTCAGGCAATAACTAAGATGGATGTAATAGCAATTAGGTAATTAATTATCGTCTGCTATCTGCTTGCCCGTAATGTAATGACTTTTTGCAATTATATGCTTTCTATCAAACTTTTTTTTATAGACTGAATCTTTATAAACAAAACTAAATTACAATTTATAAATATTATACAATTTTAATTACTTAAATTAATATTATTAATTAATTTAAATTAACATTAATTTCTTAATTAACTACCCTACACACTTTATTTACTACTTACTGTGCGTAAGAACGAACGTTGATTTGGCTGGTTTTGTGGCTTGGTTGGTCCCTAGTAGGCCTGCCTGCAAAACCGTTGGTCGTCGGTTCGATTTCAACTCAGTGCAAATATTTGTGTGATGTTCTGTGGCTGCTTCCTGTGCATTATAAGTATGTAGTATATAAATAATTACTATGTAGTAGGTATATTAGCAATACCATAGGACAAGCTTTGTTTAGTTTGAGGCTAGATGGTCCCGTGTAAGTAATGTCCAACAAATTTATTAAATTTATTATTACTTTTATACCATCCATGTTTAGGGTTGTACAGCATGTGTGATAACTCCACTCATTTTGTTATTATAATAGTGATTATGTAATGTTCATTTTCACGTGTCGAAAGGCAGTATTTAGCAGACTCCACAAAAACCAAATCAGGCAACACGTTTTACAACCTAGACATCATTTCTAAAAGGATTAGGTTTTAAGTACTTACTAAGAATTTGATAGTTTTTAGGGTTCCGTAAAACGTAAAAACGGAACCCTTATAGATTCGTCATGTCTGTCTGTCTGTCTGTCTGTCTGTCTGTCCGTCCGTATGTCACAGCCACTTTTTGACGAAACTATGAGAACTACACTGTTGAAACTTGGTAGGTATATGTATTCTGTGAACCGCATTAAGATTTGAACAAAAAAATTAAAAAAAAAGAAAAATTAGGGTTGCCCCCCATACTGAGAACTGAAATTCAAAAAAATTTTTTTCATCAAACCTACACGTGTGAGGTGTCTATCGATAGGTCTTCAAAAATGATGTTGAGGTTTCTAAAATAATTTTCGTCTACACTGAATAATTTGCGCGAGAGAGACTTCCAAAGTGGAAAATGTGTGTCCCCCCCCCTCTAACTTCTAAAGTAAGAGAATGAAAAATCTAAAAAAAATATATGATGTACATTACCATGTAAACTACCAACGAAAATTGGTTTGAACTCGATCTGATGAGTAGTTTTTTTTAGTACGTCATAAATACACTATTATTGAAACTTCGATCTAAGTTACAACGAACTACAAGAACTATGTGTACTAGGTATGTATATTATGTTACTTGCTGCAACGGAACCCTTCATGGGCGAGTCCAACTCGCACTTGGCCACTTTATTTGGTTCGTGTAAGCCTTGAGTAAATATTTGGACTACAGCGGTTAAGGTGAAGCCATAGTGCTCTAGTGACTGGAACGTCCGATCTCACGATCTTAAGGTTGTAAGTTCGAATCCTGCCTTTGATTTTTTTTTCCAAGTGCAAGTGTAAGAGTTTGCCGTCATTACCACTTGGACGGTGAGGGAAAACTAACCAACATTTAGTAGGCAGTAGAGGTCATCTGAAGTAGCCATAGATAGGTCCCTTTATTGATTCACTGTACCTTTTCTGTGGAACCTTCTTTATAAATCAATTGATTATCAGAATACAACACAGGATATATAATTCATATTGAAATGTCAATATTGCAATTAACTCTTATTGCCAAAGTTCAAAGTAGTAAAACTTGCTCCATTTCATTTATACAAGAAATAAATACATATTTGTATAATAATAGTTATTGGCTTATTAAGTTTAACTCGCATTGAAACTTGAAACCAAAAGGTTTGACCCAAACGATGAGCCTACCTTCTGTTCCCATTACCACTGGGATTTGTGGCCTTGTCTCACAAGAGGACTGTCTTTCAAACCATCCATAATACTGGCCAAATGCGAATTGGCTGATTTTCCTCTTCTATCTTGAAAGACGCCGGTTTTCACACGATGTTTTTCTTCACCGTTAAAGTCAGTGGTGATGACGAACTTGTACTCTAAGAGCAGATGCTCTTAGAAAAATATTAAGACATGCACCCGCCATTTGAACCCACTAACATTTGTGAAACGGACGTTATAGCCCACCACGGCTTTTAGAGGCGCAGGCATAACTAGTAAGGTAGTTTAGTAGTGGTAGGACTCTTAGCAGAGTCCGCCTGGGGAAGTACCACACCTTTGCCAAATATTCTGCCGCCAAGCAGTAACGTGCAAACATTACTGTGTTCCGGTTTGAAGGGCAATGATTCCAGAGAAATTACAGGGCTTAGAGCATAATATCTTAGATCTCTGGGTGACGAGCGCAGTGCAGTGCTAGGTAATGATTTGGACTATCATGTTCCAATAGCTGCGTGTTACTGTGCTGTTATATGGCAGGCATGTTGCTTACCATCAGGCACATGACCTGCTCGTTTCGTCACTCTACGCTATATAAAAAAAAAAAGCATTTACGTCTTACGTTAGTTCATAGTCAAATTGGTCATTCTCGTGATTTGGCCACTGTTTTTTAAACAGTGTAAGTTTCTAAGTAATCTTCTCGTAATGTATGAAAAATACATTTCCATTTCTTACTGTATTGTTATCGTATTGTTTTAATGTTAGTCAACAGATTTCAAGTCTCTAGATGGTCGATAGAAAAAAGAGCATTACTAGAAAACGAATTTAATATGCAGACTCTGTGTAACGTACTTTTTTAAATCATAAAGTAACGTTACGAGCTTGACGTATACCCCGATGGTATACGCGTGCCAATAACAGCACTGTTATCACACAGCTATTTCAAACTAAGTACAAATCACTGCCGGTGTACGTCGCTTGGCAAATATACTTAGATAAAGAAGTAAACTCTTTGCAAAGATATAACATGACTAGCAGCGCTTCGTGGTCCGCTTAGTTCCCGTTTCCTTTATTTTGACTATGAAACTCACTGTCAAAGGTCAAAGGCTCACTCTGTCATCATCAACAGCCCACTAAACGTTCCCACTGCTGGGACTCTTGGCCTTCTCTCTCAAGGAGAGAGTTAAAGCTATAATCCACCACGCTGGCCCAGTGCGGGTTGGTGGATGACACATGACTTCGAAAGATTCTAAGTACATGTCGGTTTCCTCACGATGTTTTCCTTTACCGTTTTAAGTTAGCGGCATTACGCACGTGACTTCAAAAAGACAGTGGTGCGTGTGGGGTTTGAACCCGGGGTCTCCGGATCGGCAGTCGCCGTTTTCCCGACTAGACCAACCGTAACTTACTACTTCTCACTCTGTCACTGTGAAAGAATCTAACTGTATTACACATTTAAATCCGATCCCTTCAGAAGTTTTTGTGTGAAACATCCATCCTAACAAATTTTTCACTTTTAATATTAGTAGGTTTTTTCCTCTTTGCCCTGTAATTTATATGGAAACATTCCCATATTAACCCTTCAAACTAAAACCTTAAACCTTAAGTCTCTTTTCTTCTCGCTTGAAATGAAAGAGAGGGCAATGTCAAAGCGTCAAAGCGTTTTCGTTAGGCGGTAGACCCCCCGGAGACCCCGGGCTCAAACCCCACACGCACCACTGTCTTTTCGAAGTCATAAGCGTAATGTAACGGTGAAGGAAAACATCGTGAGGAAACCGACATGTACCTAGAATCTTTCGAAATCATGTGTCATCCACCAACCCACACTGGGCCAGCGTCGTGGATTAAGCCCAAAAACTCTCTCCTTGCGAGAGAAGGCCCCGAGTCCCAGCGGTGGGAACATTTAGGTGGCTGTTGATGATGAAGCATGCTGACGGCATGACCACTATTTATACATACATACTAAAACACCACATAAGTACCTACGGGTATATTTTTGCACAGATTTAATTATAGAATACTTTTCCCTGGAAAGCTCCACAACAAAACTCATAAAATAGAACAAGTAAAATAAATTGAAAACAATAGGATAGTAAATTGTTACTTATCAATTAGCCGGCGTCCATTGTATAGTTTCGTTGGCGTTTATTTACCAAGCTTCAGTTTTCCTTACAATTTTAAAGGAAAACTATTCGAAATACATACAGTTTGGTAGTGGTAAGGACTCTTTGTAGAGTTCGGCTGGGGAAGTACAACACTTTTGCCAGCTATTCTACCGCCAATCAGTAATGCGCAAACATCTCTGTGTTCCAATTTGAGGGACAATTTTTAGATAAATAAATGACAAAAATGTAAATTATACTAATATTATAAGTGCAAAAGGACGGATGGATGGACGGATGTATCTGTGTGAAGTTAAGGATTATGCTAGGTAATGATTTGGACTCATTTTTCAATAGCTGCGTGACACTGCTGTTTTGAGCAGTCGTGTTGCTTACCATCAGGCACATGTCCTGCAATTCTCGTAACTGTGTATATAAAATATTTACGTCACATAAAATGATAAAACCTATCAATAAATAAATATAAATATTGCTGGACAATTCACAAACAACACCATCTGACCCCAAAAAGCTTGTAATATGGCGGTCAAATAGCTGATATAATACTTATACAATACATAGTACTACTGTTGTAAATACATACTTATTATACATAGAAACACTCAGACACAGTACAAATATTTGAATTCATCACACAAATATTTGTACGGCGAATCGAACCCACGACCCCCCATAGACACTAGTTACATAAATATATATTAAAACAAAATATTTTATACCAGCAGCGCCCCGCGATGTTACCTGCGTATTTGGTATTTCCTGCGATAAAAGCTTAAATGAAATAGGTATATATGGTTTGTTTGATTATACATTAAAAAAAAATTACAACGGTTAATTTCTGCCAAATGTCTATAATAAGAAACGTCACTTGTCATCTGTCACTTTACAAATCCACTCTTCCTCCTTCCCACAGCGTTACACAGTTTACGTCACCGATATCGATTACAACGTGTAATTGGAGCTAATTTGTAGCCGCCGTGTCCCGGTCGTGACGTCCGCAACGTGTGAACGTAATTATGTCATTAGCTCGTTATATTATTATTAATAATAATTATTATTGTGCTGTTAGATAATGGGTCACCGATCGTACGGGACTTTGATGATTCTCATACATTGGACTGGGAACTGGGCGAAAATAAACGTCAAGTTACTTTACTTTGACATATTTGACAGGCCTCGTGACTTAGTAAGTCTGCCTGCGAAACAAATGGTGGCGTCTCATATTTTTCCAGATAGTTGACGGACTAATTAAACTGGCGTATTTTTTACCACCAGTCAATCAATTATGAGCCTAAATAATGCCGTTGTATTATTTAAGTCCCAAGATTAAATACGTTTATTTATATCAGGCTGATTATGCCGTTCATGTCCCGTCCCGGAAGTGCGAGGCTCATTGACACTCGGAGAGTGACACGATCCATTAGATATTCCGCTGGAACAATGATGGGTCGACACGACTCGACTCGTGTAGGTCGGATGTCGCGCCGCCATCCACGCACTGGTGTTTTATGACATGCATAATATTAGTCGCTCGGCGAACTATGGAACGAGCTTGGGATTTCTCTGAGGGATTGCATTCGTAATTAGGTACGGGGTCATACAGTTACGGCTGGTCTAGTCGGGAGAATGGCGACTGCCAATCGCGAGCCCCTGGTTCGAATCCCATGCGCATCACTGTATTTTTGAAGTCGTGTGCGTAATGCCGCTGACTTAAATTGTGAGAAAACCGGCATGTGCCAAGGATCTTTAGAAGTCATGCGTCATCCATCAACTCGCATTGGGCCAGCGTAGTGGGTTATGGCCTTCACTATGGCTCTAGGCTTTATTCTATCCTTACAAGAGAATAAAGCTTAGAGCTAGAGTCCCAGCAGTAGGGACATTTATAGTGGGTTGCTAATCCTTATGCGTTGGTAAAGAAAGCCACATACATGGAAACGATGGGTGGGGAACGGTGGTCGATGAAGTTTGATATTGTGTGACAATAGAAAGAAAAAGAGAGAGAAAGAGTTTTTTGACGTAATATGTCAAAATCTTTTACAGCTAAACTGCATTAAGAAATAATTAAAACTTATTGACTCCTCGATGTAAAATCTCAAAATTTGAGACGGCATACTAGGAGGCTCCCACAAATGTGACAAACTGTGACTAGGATGAAGGGTCAAAAAAGACGATATTAGCGTGACGTCCTTTACTGATGACCCCTTATCCGTACGAGAACTAAGGTCATCTGTATACCTCATCACATTAGTAAACCAAAGTGGTATGAGATCATATACGAGTAAGTCCGAAATCTTACACCTCTGAGTAGCTGAGTAATTTTCCAAGTGCAGATGTAAAAGTTTGTCTTTATCGGTGAAGGAAAACATCGTAAGAAAACCGGCATGTTCCAATACAGATCTTTCACGGATGTTTGTCATCTGCCAAACCGTTTTGGGTCGTGTGGTGGATTATGGTCTACTCTCTCTCTTTGTTAGATGAGACGAGAGGACCAGCAGAGAAAACATCAAGATAATGATAAATTGACGCCGTGAAGTCAAGAGAAAAGTAAAATATAACAAGAGTGAGAAATAAATGACATGTAACTTGTACATTTTAAGAATAAAGTACTTTATAGTAGGGGTAACCCTGTAAGTAGGTTAAAGTAGGGTATTTATGATAAAGTTATGGCTGGTCTAGTCGGGAGAACGGCGCCTGCCAATCCGGAGACCCCGGGTTCAAACCCCGCACGCACCACTGTCTTTTCGTTGTCATGTGCGTAATGGCGCTAACTTAAAACGGTGAAGGAAAACATCGTCAGGAAACCGACATGTACCTAGAATCTTTCGAAGTCATGTCTCATCCACCACCGCACCCGCACTGGGCCGGTGTGGGCCAGATTATGGCCTTAACTCTCTCCTTGCGAGAGAAGGCCCCGAGCCCCAGCAGTGGGAACATTTAGTGGACTGTTGATGATGATGATTTATGCTTTTGTAACGACATTTATTTTGTGGTGACAGACTTGAAGCTAGATAGCTATTAAAAACGCCCGGTTACATTTATAGTTATGTTATTTCAATTTTTGGACAGACCCAAAGTCGCCATGATGATTAGTCATTGAATCTTCGACTTTTTATGTGTTACAAAAATGATTCACATATAATGATCAAAAGTTTAAAATTAAAAAGCTTTTTTGTATGACTCGACCATATTTACTTATGTATTTCTGAGCAGGTGCTTATTTTGTTTTTTGGCTATGTTCGTTTATGCTCACTTTTAAGGCGATCGGTTATATTACAGGCACATGTGGATAAAACATAATGTATATAACATAATAATAATAAACATGTGTGTATAACATAAAATACCACGAACCACGATAATATATTTACATCTAATAAAAAATTAGTTTATATATGTGTTTTGAGGCAGGACATATAGATTCAAGCGGCAGGGAGCCCATATGGGCTCGGCGCCGGATATGACTCAAAATGTAAAAAAAATGTAATAAAACTAAATTACAGTGAGTTGTGTAAAGGAAAATGTGTCCAGAGAAATAGAGATAAATCATCTTATATCTCAGGGTAACGAGCGCAGTGCAGTTCTAGGCAACTAGGTAGAATAACTGGCAAAGGTGTGGTACTTCCCCAGGCGGACTCTGCTAGGAGTCCTACCACTACTAAAGTCTCTCCTAGTCTTCCTTCTTTCTCTCACACATATAATCAACGTTGAAAATAAATATACATTATATGCCGTTCAATATTACTCCATATTTATGAAATTGTAAAGTGTGAGTATCATTTTACCTACAAGTACACAGGTACAAGGACTTTCTTAAGTTTGAGTATCATTTTAGCGGCATTTTTCCAGCGGCAGAGGTCGGTGCTGGGTTCAAACCGCGAGCTATCGGGTGTCCACCGCAACTGTGCACCGTGTTACCCAATGCTGTAGCTTTTATTTTACATATTTTTATACAAACATGTTTTATTGAAGCGACTTAAAAGGACGGAGAAATATGCAGACAGGTTAACAACTTACAACATTTTTGATATACTTTGCGACTTATAAATTTCTCGAAGCCATAATTATTATTATTATCAGCAGGTTCATATATTATAGCAGGAGCTATTTTTAGCCTTCAATACAGTTTCGACTATTTTGGAACTACTAGGTTCATAACAAATCAGTATTATTTATTTTTATAGATTTACACTTGACCGCCATCTCCCCTGATGTTAAACAACGATGCGGTCTACGATGGAACATACCTACCGTGAAGAAACTGATTTACTCTTGATTTGAAAACACCATGATTGCAACCACCAGAAAAAATCCACTTAGGTAAAGCGTTCCAAAGCTTGGACGTTTTTATCAAAATTAGAGTCAAACAAGCTCATCTTTGCAAAGTCAACCATGAAACGCTGTCGCTTTTTCGAGCTACTTGCAGTCCGATAAAAAAATGACAATGTAGTATTCGATTATGCAGCTCAGTTGTGCACCCTCCGAAGTGTATCCCATAAAAAACAATAATTTATTGTCATCTTGTGGTTGTTGTTCAAGTTCAATGTTCAAGGCTTTTAAGTTTATATTGTTTTTAGATTCAGTATTTGTATCACAAAGCGAGCATTTGCGTATACTATCGCACCGGAGACATTCCACAGGGCGCGACCTCGGCGTCCTCTTGCGTAGTCTGCGCACGCGCCGCCCGGCATCCGCATAACCTTACGTCGCCACCATGCCTTAGTCTGTACTATTGTATCGGTTTATAATTACACATTCTGAAAACGGAAAACTTTACTACAAAAACAATAACATTTTAAAAGTAAGTATATTATTTGAGTTTTCTCTACGTATGTATTTTTGTTTTAGTTTTGCTAATGCACAATAATAAAGAGTTCAATTATTTATCAGGTAAAAATAATGTATATTTTGCCAGTTATTCTACCGCCAAGCAGTAATGTGCAAACATTACTCTATTCCGGTTTGAAGGGCAATGTTTCCAGAGAAATTACAGGGCTTAGAGATAAATTTAACAACTTAGATCTCTGGGTTTTGAGCGCATTGCAGTGCTAGGTAATGATTTGGAGTCTTCATGTTCCAATAGCTGCGTGTCACTGTGCTGATATGTGGCAGGCATGTTGGTTCCCATAAGGCACATGTCCTGCTCGTCTCGTCACTCTTTATTAAAATAAAAAAACGATAGGGAAACCTATGCTCGAACAAATGAAAGAAGTTATAGGGAAACTGTTAGGTCCAAGCTAATAACTTACCATCAAACACATGTTTTGCTTTGTCTAGTCACTTTACATTATATAAAAAATATTCCTACGATTAATCTTACGGTTATTTGTTATTGGATTTAACTTGTTATGTATAATTGGACATCGATCAATTCAACACATATATTAAAATAATCTTAGCCAGGTAGCATTTGTGAACTCTTTTTGTTATCTTTGTAATCATCTTTTATCGATAAATTGGAGCTGAAAGACAAAAATGCGTAAATAATGCACATTTTTTATAAGTTATCCGCATCAAATATCGCAACTACCAACTTTGTGACAGGTTCCAATTATTTCGAGCGCAACGAAAAAAGTGATTTATTTTCTTTTTATCGTTCCACTTACATTAGCCGACGGAGCGATCGATAAAAGAAAAACAAAATATCGAACTTGATGAACTGATTCAAAATAAGAACAAGAGTTTGAGCTTCTTGGCGGTAACCCGAGATCACGACGTGATTTTTTGTCTCTGGTTCCGCGCGGTCGCTTCGGTCGTGGAGGTCGCGACTGAAGACGACTGATGACCGCACAGACGTGCCTTCCCGCACCTTTACCGTCTAAAAAATTGTTTATGGTATCGCTATTGCTCTCTCCTTAACTTGGTGCGAAGTAAAAGAGAAGACGATAGCCGTAAGCAGTTTTGCTAGGCGATAGACCCTTGGGAAACTGAGGATGCGCTACGGTTGGCGCTTCCTGTATACTGTTTCTGATACTGATGAACTGTGAAGTTGTGGTTATGGTCTGATTGTGATTGGTATATGGTAAGTAAATATTACATTTATAAAATACATATTTACCAATAGACTTCCACCACTTTTTTGGTGTATGTAGTCCTACTAATAGGTATTTTAAATGCAAAAGTTTGTGAGTACGTATGGTTGCATGGGTATTTGTTACTCTTTGACGCGAATGTTACTAAAGGGATCGAATGGGGTCGAATTTATATAGATACATAATTGTCTGTTACACAGGCTAATTTTAATCCGGGAAAATTTCGGGAGCGGAAACTGTGCTGAACTACTGAACTATGCTATGCCTGAAACCGTGTTTGTTTTTAAATTAACTAAAAGTCGTGTAACATCACATACCCGAAAATACCTAAACCACTTTAACTATTCAAATATTTGACATAGTGCTCGCGTAAGCTTTCATAGTTAAGTTGTTCCAATTTAATTGCATAATCACAAGAAGTAGCTCATTTGATGTTCGATGGTTAACAAACGTTCTCAAACGATTACTTATGGAACACTGTGGTTTCTTTTTTCTACACGATGTTTTCCTGCACTTTTAAATCCAGTGGAGATGAAAAAATACTTAGGGACCAGGCGCGGTCCCAGCCTCGAATTTTGGGGGTGGTCACCAGTACGCAGCCTCCGATTTGGGGGGGGGGGGGGGGGGTCACGAGTAGAAACACAAAAAAGACTTTACTAGTAGCGCCCTACGATTTTACTCGCGTAGTGAACGTTCCAGATGTTTTCCCGCGTTTAAAAATAGTGTATGTACTATTAGACATTTTGATATTTTAATCTAATGTATATAGTTTTGGGGCGGGTCATGTCCCCCGTGACCCCCCCCTGGAGCCGCGCATGTTAGGGACGCCGGTGGAATTCGAACCTGAAAGCTCACGTTCGTGAGATCGGATGTTCAGAAGCAACTTATCCACTACCTACAGTTTTTTTGAATACCGACTTGATTTAGCTAACATCTAAAGGTCACTATTACAATATCAGTTGGATGAGATATAATTAATAAAACACTTACATTTTTAAGAGTTACTTCAGTTCAGAATCTGCAAAAAACAGGCAAATTTGTTTGAATGTACATTTTGTAACCACCAAAGAAAGTTCTATTTAGCTTAACAAGCAGTTTTACCTTTTGCAAAGAAAAACAACCGCTGGAACAAGTTTATAAATTTTCTTTGTCGCCTCGCTATTAGAAAATTGCTTCCGCTATTTTTGGTCGATTTTTGAAACAAAAAATGACTTTACAATATTTTTTCACATCACCTTCGCACGAAGCTGCAGGTGCCGAGCATTCTATCAGAAACGTGACTCCAATTTAAATATAAAAAAATATCAGGGTTACACAAAAAGGGTTAGTATTGTTGAGCGGAAGGATTTAGAAAAGAACCGCAAGTAATTAAATAACTCTACGGGACAAAAAGCACATGTGCTATTCCAGATTATAATCTATCTCACTTGTATGTTTCAGCCTGATCTGTTTAGTTTTTGAGATGTGCTTGGGTAGTCAACATTAATATTTTCACATTTATTATGTAAATAAGGTTTTAAAGAAGAGTGTTTTTGAGATAGGCGTAGTAGTAGATAGTAGATTAGTAAAAAATGTTGCACACGATTTTTTTTTGTTTCATAAACAAAATTGTTACGAAGATATTTTATAATGCTTAGAAGTTTCGAGTGAAGTCACGTCTATATACGATTTTATGTAGACGTGACGTCACCACCACTCCGGAATTTTGATGACATATTATGTGCCAATAATTCATTTAATTTTATAAAACAATAAAACTTTTTCCATTTTTATCCATGATCTACTTGATGAACTAATTACAGTGGTATACTTTGACCCAATCATCATCCCAATTTCGCCAATGTACAGGGTTTATTCATTGAGGTAATCGAGTAAGTAGTTCTGCTCAACCTTGTATAAAAGTGAGTTTGTCAAGTGGTACATTTCTCGGCGTCCGCGACAGGTGGGGTCACGTACCACTCGACATCACGACGAGCCGCGTCATGCCGCAGGAGTCAGTTTTTGTCGCGGCGACATTTTTCCGCGATTTGTCGCGGTACAAGTGTAGGTCGCGACAAGTGCAATCACGATCGAATGACGTTTGAAATGTAATCGTAATGGTTTAAGGGTTAATCGATTATTCGCTTAATCGAAAAGAAGGCCTGTTGAGGTATTCTGTAAGGATCTTAGCGTAGTTTTTCAAATGTTAACACATTTAATGAAAACTCTAATCCTACCATATTATTTATGCAAAAATTTTGATGTTTGTTGCTCGATCACGTCGGAACGGCCGAACGGATCGGGTTAAAATTTGATACACATATATATTACGTTTGTAAGCACACATAGGCTAGTTTTCGTTAGGGGAAATGAAAACTACGCTTACGAAACCGTGCTAGTATATAAATAATATTCTCGGACCTGTGTCTAATCAATTCAAAGAGTAATTCTTAAATTTTCTAAGAAACCGTCTTAAATTTAGTAAAATAGGTAAGCCAAGTAAATGATCTTCTGCAATGAGACAGCGAAGTTTGGGACTCAACGAAAGTACTGTTTTATTTTTTGAGTTTTGTTCGTTTTTATAAACCGCTAGACCGAAATTGATATTTTTTTAAATTGGGCTAATCGAGAAATCGTAATAGACTTTTGGTAATCAAGTTGGATTATTTTTAGATTTTTATAGGACTATGCATAATGTAGTTGTGTACTTAGACAGGGTTATATTGCTAGATAAATAGCTAGATAAGCCCGGTTGTTCATAACATTAGCATTATTTATTACGGAATATTCACCGTAGTTAAATAGTGGAGTATGTAACTGATAGTTTGATTAAATTTTAAGAAATATAAATACGCGACCAAATAACAATAACAATGACGCAGAGAGTGTCATTGATTAAGAGAGTGTGTTTAGGCCACATTTGAGTTCGACTGACAATAGGTAGTAGGTAATTGACCCTAAGGACTGAGATATTGTCAATATGCTCTTGATTAGAAAGTTTTGTGTCATATCCTTCCATTTGCCAGTTTATCCGTGAAAATGGTACATATAACTGCATCGAATTATAGCAGACTCATATCACGATATAACTACGGAAAATATTCCGTAACTCATAGTGGTAGGACTCTTAGCAGAGCCCGCCTGGGGAAGTACCACACCTTTGCCAAATATTCTACCGCCAAGCAGTAATGTGCAAACTTTACTGTGTTCCGGTTTGAAGGGCAATGATTCCAGAGAAATTATAGGGCTTAGAGACATAATATCTTAGATCTCTGGGTGACGAGCGCAGTGCAGTGCTAGGTAATGATTTGGACTATCATGTTTCAATAGCTGCGTGTTACTGTGCTGTTATGTGGCAGGCATGTTGCTTACCATCAGGCACATGACCTGCTCGTCTCGTCACTCTATGCTATAAAAAAAATAAAATATAAACATGTACTAATATATACCTACATTAATTATGTCCCTCAGACTTTCATCATGTTTATTATCCTACTTGCTACTAATATTAGAAATCCAAAAGTTTGGATGTTTGTATTTATGTTGCTCAATCGTCGGATCGTGTGAACTGATCGGGTTAAAATTTGGAACACAGTGAAATTATTATCTATATAGCACATTTATGCTACTTTTTATCGCATAATTATGGGAACGGGAAAAGCCGCGGAGTACTGCTAGTTGTCAATAAAAGTACTGCCCATTAAATAAAATACCTAACGGTTACGTATTGTCATATGAAATGAATCGAAGACCGTCCCGTTAAAATTTAAAAGTAAAGTTATTAAGACTGCCCAACTTTATTGTCATACTAATTTTGACGTTTTTAAAATAAAATTAAAGCTCTATTAAGTTGTTTACCAACGTATAGTTACCTCGTTGCCCCATACCAATTTTGACACCGAAAGAACATAAAAAACACACATTTTATAGTTACGCACAATAATGTTTATGGGAAAACTTTTAGCCGAGATAAAGTCCCGTCTACACGGAACCCACGGCAATAAACTTAGACACTTTTTATAGCAGACAATTTCGTGTGCTCTTTGAACTGGTTTAATCGAAATAGTGTAAAAAATCAGTGAGACATACCTACGTTCTATCGCATGCTTCGGATCATTGGATCTCGGCCTGTTCGGTTTTATTATAGAGAATTCTCTGACGAAAATACGGTCCGAAACGATGTCAAAGACTTTTAAAACTATCAAGAACGCGTTTGATGAACGTATTATGGATGTTTTTATTTTATCTGATTGTGTATTCTGAATATGGACGTGGGAAGTTCTTAACACATTTATGTCAGCGAAATTTGCGATTAGCATATTTGGGAGGTTCAATTAATTTCCTTGATTTTAATTGAGTTTTGTGGCAATAAGTTTACGGTGACGTGGGTCCAAGCGGCTCGATAAAAATGGAATAACGATTTAAAACAGTTACTTTTCAATGGTTTTTATAGAATTTGAACTTAAAATACTCGTTTTTACGTCTTGCTTTAAGTTATTCTTAGTTAGATAGTATTATCAATTTTATAGACGTAGTCGCAGTCGGCAGTGTCGCAGTACGAATTTGTAACTGTTGCCGTGGAGACCTTGGGTTGTTGGGGGGCAGAGGCTAAAGTCTCAGAATTGGGGCGCAGGCTCAGGGAGAATACGGGATACTCCCTGGCGCTTTCCTGGAGCAAAGGTTGGCCATTGCCATTTGGCGTGGGAACGCGGTGGCCATAATGGGCACTTTTACGCCGGGAGCAGTTAGGGGTGGTATATTCGGAGATTCGTTTTTTAATTAATATTTTGTATTTTCTCAAGTGTTTTATCCAATATTTTTTTCAAATTGCTTTCTCTGTCCCATTATCATCTTGTAATCGCCTAAATTTTATAGACCGAATATTATATAGATTTAAAAAAATATATATGTTACTAATATCCCAACAAAATTTTTGTTTATTTTTATTCTATTTTAACCAATGTTTCATTGGGATTGACGCATAATTTCTTGTACATATCCATTATATTACACTCATAATAGCAAACCACATAAATATAACTTTTAAACTATCGCGATTTGAACCCTAATTGAAAAAATAAAGATAAAAGTGGTGTAAATATCCAATCTTAGTTCAAGTCCTAAGTTCAAATTCCGTCTGCACCTTTGTGTATTTTTCCAAGAGCAAAAATCCCTGGAATGAAATGACATGCAATGTATTTGGTTAGTTTGTTTATTTATTTTAATCATAAAAAAGACAATTATAAACTTGTACCTATATGGTATAAGTTTGACATTCATTTTCTTTGTCTTTAACGGTAAAGAAAACCATCGTTAGAAAACCAGCAAGACAGATAGAATTCGAAAACATGTGTTATCCGCCAACCCGCACTTGGCTAGCCTGATTGTAAGTACTTAACTCTCACCTTTTGAGTGAAAACCCCGAGCTTTTAGAAATGGAAACATAAAGGGGCGGGTCGCTTATGAGGCCTAAATCATAATTTTTATGAAGTAGGCTTTCGAACAGTAAGTGCTGGAAGGAACATGCGGTCATCAATTTTGCCATAATCTCGATCAGCGTTCAATCAAAACAAACATTAAATAACAACAACCAAAGTGCCGATCTGGCCTCTCGTAAACAAAATGCAGTCATCAAATAAACAGTTCATGTTAAAATCACTCGATTAATAAATATAATCGTGAAATAATCGAATCCTCTTCCGAACGCGGCTCAGCAAAAGTATAACTTAACCAAGGTCTCTGCTGAGACATGTGAGTGAGACACTATCGTGGTTTCTCCACATAGTTTCAGAACACGTTTATTTTAAATAGTCTCGTGATTTTTTGCATTTTTTAGTTGCTTTGTATTTTATTTCAGATAGTTTTAATCTTTTAAGTAAAATAGGCCAGCTTGTTTTCGCAGAAATACGCAGGCCTCATTTCGGATTATTTAGTTCTATATTTTATTCGTATATTGTGATTGCTCTGTACTTGATTTGAGACAGCTTTGAGGTAATTTGAGGCCGAGGAGATTAAAATATCAGCATTAATCGAATGCTGCGTGACCGAAAACTGGTCGATACAGTTTGTTTTTTGAAAGTGCACAGTCAAAACAAGAGCATTATCGTGAGATCGTTTCCTATAGGGCTGTGCCGACAAACTTTTTATTATTATTCTTTGGTCGAATAAGGTTGGTATCGATTTAAGTAAAAAGTAAAAATTTTGGAATTTTGTTATATTCTCAAATGACGTCTTTAATTGATAAATAATTTAGATGCACTTTGGTTGATATTTATTGTTTTATTGGTGCGCATAAGTACATACCATTTGGGTGACAGGTGCGTATCGAATTTCACTCTCTACTTCTGAATGGCAGCTGCATTTTCAGCCATAATACCTACCTTCAACATTTATGCATATTATCTGAGTATATCAATTTCAGGTTTAAGACAGCCAGAGCGTGACGATTGACATAAATACATGATAAATTAAAATAATCGTTGCCTACGTAGGTATACTGTGCTGTGAAAATTTGAAATTTTTTAAACAGTTCTTTCGAAAATTGCCGATGGAGGACGTTGAATTGTTTCATAACTTCAAAATTAAAATTTAATCTAGTACAATTGTTTTGCTTGTGCATTCCGAACAAAATTTTTTGATTTGTCGATTTTATTTTTATTTTAGTGGATCTTTTTTAGGAACACTTTTTATTTTGACTATCACGCAACAAATGTTACTCTAAAATGTAATCTTTCTCTGTGCCAGTTTTCACCAGATCCATTCAGTAGTTTTTGTATGAAAGAGTAACAAACGTACACAAATCCAGCTACACAAACAAACTTGCGCAAAAATAATTTTAGTAGCATTTATAGACCACAATAAAGCAACCTTTATTTTTAAGTTGATAATGGTGTTTCCTTTATATAAATAGTATGTTTACTATATATTTATAAATATAGGTATTAGTATTATATCAGCTATCTAGCTCCCATAGTACAAGCTTTGCTTTAGGGCTTGATGGTGCTGTGTGTGAAATGTCCACCATTGTTTGTTTATTTTATTTAAACTCTCATTAAAAGTATTTAGTATTTACTGACAACCCTACAGGAATGCACTTTAAGAGGTCGTGAAAAATCAGAGCGAAAGTAGCGGCGGGGTGAACGGCGGAACCGAGGCAAGGCCCCATCAGGGCACGCCGAAAATGGATCACCTGCGTGCGTTACTTATTACGCGGACATACAGTTTCATCATTTATTATAACACTAGTAGCGCCACGCGGTTTCACCCGCGTAGTTCCCGACCCCGTTATTTTCCAAGGATGAAAACTAGCCTATTTTTATTAGCCTAGTGTTACTCCAGACCATTATCTGTCAATGTACCAATTTCATCTAAATGTTAAAGAGTAAGAAACATCCATCCGTCCATCCATCTATCCATCCATATTTACAAACTGTCGCGTTTATAGTATTAGTCATCAACATCATCAACAGCCCACTAAACGTTCCCACTGCTGGGACTCGGGGCCTTCTCTCGCAAGGAGAGAGTTAAGGCCATAATCCACCACGCTGGCCCAGTGCGGCTTGTGTGCCCAGTGTGGATGACACATGACTTCGAAAGATTCTAGGTACATGTCGGTTTCCTCACGATGTTTTCCTTCACCGTTTTAAGTTAGCGGCATTACGCACATGACTTCGAAAAGACAGTGGTGCGTGTGGGGTTTGAACCCGGGGTCTCCGGATCGGCAGTCGCCGTTCTCCCGACTAGACCAGCCGTATAGTATTAGTAGTATGATTAATCTCTTTGCTTTATATTTTCTTTGGTAACTTTGTCGTTCAGATCGGCGCTCGAAGATTTTTTCACACATTATTGGTTTTACAATAAGTCTCAAAGGTTTAGTACTTACTAAGGTGGACTATGCAGTCTTACCACAACATACAACTTCTAACATCTTAGTGAATATATTAAGCCTTACTCTAATTACGTTAGCAAATTAAATATCTCGTTTAATTACCATCAATCTTGAACCGTTTCAACAACAATTAAAACAACTTACCATTACTACTGAACCAATTACAAACTAGAGCATAATTCTCTTGTATAAGAATGGTAGCTTATTGTACAGTACCCTAGATCAAGATACGAGATATCGTTAGCAAAGCCTTGTAATTTGTACAATCTGGTAAGGTAGGATAAACAAATAGCTGTAATGTGTTTTACAGGTTTCATAAGCAAACTTATTACTGGGTAATTTCAAGAATTTGCGTTGCTTTTCTGTATAATAGAATAGAATATAGAATAGAATATATAATTTATTTCATTGATAACACACACATTACAATTTTTTACAAAATGGTTGTATGGTACACTATGAAAATGTCAAATGTAAATTAAAATATAAATAACAATCAAATACAAAACATTTGATAATTAATTTCCTTTCCTTTTTTTTTTTACAGTTAAAAATGCTGTATAAGGGCATTTTATTCATTTAATTATTTAATTATGTCTATACTAACATTAATTTAATTTTATGTCTACACATTTATAAATAACATTTTGAAATTATTAAATTATTATGTCAGGTATCAGTCCAATTGTAATTGGTGTAGTCATTGCTTAAATATTCTTTTATTGTATAAATGGTCTTGTCTAATAAAATAACCTTGACTTTCTTAAGAAACTCTGTGTCACTTGTCAGGGTTTGAATTCCCGATGGGAGTTTATTATATAATTCCTGGCCTCGGATGAGTGGAGTTCTATTAGACATGCACAATCTGTGTGGTATAGGTTCAAAATACATTCTGTTTCTACTAGATTTTACCCTATTGGTTCTATGGAGCTTGTATTTACTTATATTTTGCCTAACATATTTTAAAATTTCGAAAATATAAAGTGACACAGATGTCAAAATCTGCAAATCCCTGAAATGGTTTCTACATGACTCTTTACACTTGATACCAACCAAAACTCTGATTGCACGCTTTTGTATTTTCAAAATTCTCTCGTAATCTGTTGCACTTCCCCATACAATTATACCATACGACATTATAGAATGGACATATGCATAGTAAACTTCTTTCAAACATTCAGAGGAGGTGATAGTTTTTAATTGTTTGAGAGCGAACACTCCTCTGGACATTTTTTTGCATGTGATATCTATATGATTTCTCCATGTTAGCGAGGAATCAATTTCAAATCCTAACATTTTGACAGAATTTGTTGTGTATAATGTAGAAGTTCCTAAGTTTATTGGGAAAGTATTCCCCTTAGGTGTTAAGGGGTTGAAAAACATAATGTTTGTTTTGTCCTTATTTAAATGAAGTCCATTTTCCCCAAACCAGCCATCTAATTTATTGAAAGTGGCTTTAAGTTTACTTATCACGTTATCTGTATTATCATCTGAAACAATTATTGTGGTATCATCTGCATACTGTATGATGTCACCCTGAATATCTAATTGATTTATATCATTGATAAAGAGGAGAAAAAGAATATTTCCGACTGATGATCCTTGCGGTATACCTATGCCAATGGTCTGTGGATTAGATCTGATGCGACTTCCTTCATTTTTTATTTCTACCGTTTGTTCACGATTTGATAAGAAAGATTCAATGAGTTGTAGATTTCTACCCCCTATGCCATAAGTTTTAAGCTTCTGTGACAAAAGCTCATGATTTACCGAATCAAAAGCCCTGGAGAGGTCTAGAAATATAGCAGCGACTTTTTCCTTACGTTCAAGACAGCCCGTTACAATGTCAACAAATCTAACTGACGCTGTTACGGTAGACCTACCCCTTCGGTAGGCATGTTGGGATTCTGATAATAATTTATTGTGTGTTAAATATTCCATTATATCACTAGACATAAATGATTCTATAATTTTCGATATAGTTGGCACAATTGTAATCGGTCTATAATTTTTAACAGATGTATTATCACCCTTACCCTTGTACAGCGGAGTAAGCCTGGACTTCTTTAGTGACTGCGGATAGTAATTTGATTGTAATATATTGTTAATGAGGTAGGTCATATGCTCACCCAGACCTCCAAGGATTCTATTCAGAAACATTCCAGATATATCATACAAATCTTTTGTGTTGGAATTTTTTAACTTTAATTTGGACCGTGTTATAACATCATATTGACTCACAATCTGAAAATTAAACTGCGAGTTATCTATTGGAAGGTTTTTCAAATTTCGTAATGCCTTTTCGATATTGGGGCAACTGATTGTTTTAAGATTATTTGCAATTGAAATGAAGTAATTGTTAATGTAATGAGGTATATTTTCAATTTTAATAAGCTGGAAGTCTTCATCATTCAGATTCCAATCAGACGCTTTAAAACTCTTGTTTGTTTCTTGCTTTATAATGTTCCAAATTTCTTTCTTAACATTACTTGCATTCTTCAATCTATTATTTACATGTTCTTGTTTACATTTTAAAACAGTATGGGTTAACAAGGTTTTTTTTTTGCTTATATGAACTTCTGATAATTCAGGAAATTGAAACTTCATGTTATGCAAGTCATGAAGGTCAAGCTGTAACTTAATAATTTCATTTGTTATCCAGGGACACTGATTTCTCAAATTTATTTTAACCATCTTATTTGGGAAGAATAGGTTAAGGTTCCAAATAAACCTATCAAAGAAGATGTCAAAAGTTTTATCACAGTAAGAACAAAACAAATTATCCCAATCATATGCCAACATAGCATCGCAAAAATTAACAGTATTCTGTTCACTAAATATACGTTTTTCAATTTTAATCCATTTGGGTTTGACATTTTTCTGTGTTTTTAATGTAGTAAGTTGTGCGAAGTGATCTGAAATACTGGAAGCTATAGACTGTGCTTTTATCAAAGTGTCATTAATATTTGTAACAACACAGTCGACAGATGACTTTGCACTTTTGTAAATTCTTGTGTAAAAATTAACTATATTCCTGAAGCCATTAGCATCCATAATATCAATTAATGCCATTTTACTAGGAGAAACCATCATAAAGTCTATGTAGGGATACATAGACTTTATGATGTCATACAGACATAAAGTCTATGTCTATGTAGTCTATAATAGGGAGGGAATGTAGGTATATTGTCGACCAGAACCGTTTGGAAATAATCGGTTATAAAATTTAAACATAAGCCTATTATTATTACTTAGTCCTTTCTTGATTAGATATTTATTGCTTTTTACTGGCTTACGCAGATTACCTGTATGTATTGAAAAGGGTATGCTACGTTGCGGATTATTTTCGGTAATGACACGGGCTCCTTCCAGAGTTCGGGGCCAGATCATGAGAAAGTTTGACGCCTTTACTAGTTATTCTACTGCCAAACAGTAATGTGCAAATATTACTGTGTTCCGGTTTGAAGGTTAAGGTTTCTAAATACATTTCGGGTTCCATTTTCTTTAATTTCTGGGGGCTGAGCACATTGCTGTACTGGGCAGTGATTTCGACTATTCTTGTTCAAATCTACGTGTTACTTTGGTGTTATACACTACGTGTTTCTCTGCACTTATAGTTGTATTGCTTACCTTTAGAAACATGTCTAACTTGTCGCATTACTTTCAATGATAAAAAATTATAAATCACTAATAATAATTCATGGTTAAAGTAGCTGTTCTATATAAAAATCTTTGTTCGGAAAATGTTTGGAACAGTTTTTTTGTGATTTCTGAAATAATGTAAGACACACCGTACTTCGTGACCTTTCAACTCAGTACATGAGTTATGTGTACACCTGTAAGTATACAATGTAGTAGTAACTTGCCATATACCTACATAGGTATATTTTACGTAAAACTATTTGGAAATTTTGAAATTTCTACACAGTCATCGAGCTTAGTCATAAACCTACATATTACTTAGCGAATTCTTGATTGGCTACCACTATCTTGTTAGTTTGACTACGGTATATTTTGCGACAAAATTATAAATTTTGAATTTCCGTAGCGAAATTTCAAATTTTCTACAAAATCATCAGCAAGTTATCGTGTAGAAACATATGAATGAAAACAAAACACTATTTATGATGTGTACATTAAATTTGAATTAAACCATACCTCTAGAATAATAACGCCTAGAAACCGGGACCGCTCAAGAAAAGTGAGGCAAATCATAGCGAATCATATTGGCTTATCATATTGGCATAAACTACCACCAGTTGCCAAGGTTCAGAACTAGTGCATGCGTTTCCGACAATTAAAAACATTGTAATGGTTTGTGTGGTCCTTCACTGTACATATTCCAAGCATTCAAGATTTGTTTGGCGAACTTCAATACATACTGCTTGCGCCGCCGCCGTCATCAATGTGCGCTTTCCAAGCATTTATTTGAAGATTATCGATCTAGGCGTTATTAATCGATGAATTAAACTAAATAGTACTGTGTAAGCTACTAAGCTATAATATACTATTTATGCTTTTTAACTTTTACACACTTGAATTAACACGTACTTTTTATCCCATTAAAGAAAGTAGTTATACAGCCACAGGTTATATTGCAAGACGGAGCTAGTGGTTTTATTAATGTAAGTTGTTTTTTGGCAAAATATATCCAACGAACAAACTATTGACGTGAATTCTAAAAAAAATAATAAAAATCAATATTTAACAAATAAGTAACAGTTATATCCTAGTCTGAGCGAAAATAATTTTCCCGGTCCTATATTCTGTAACCGAAAAAACGATATTGCAAACCCAATATAAATTGACCCGATCTCTCTGTAGGATTCATTTCAGTCAGTGTAATTAAATGGCTAGTCTATTTGACAACTCGCTGATAACATTTGCAAATTAACGATGACTAGTACGTGATTTCACTTTTACTAAAGGTCTATTTTCTGATGGTCCGTGAATAATCGTGTGCCTTTGAGTTCATTTGACGTCATAAATATCGATAATTTTCACGTCAATTTCAGTGTACCCAAAAAATGTTCAGTTTTTTTAAATACGATAATTTAAGAAACACAGTGTGTATCTTTTCTTCTGCAACCGTATTTAAAAAAACTGAGATTTTTTCGGGTACACTCAAATTGACATTTGACTCGAATTTAATTTAAATATAGTACTCGTATTATTATAACGTCTAGTTTAGTTCTCTGTATCCCACATAACTAAATAAAATGTTGTCCTTTTCTCCTCAGTCAAATACATAACGTGAATTTGGCTAACTTGGCTTGTTTTTTTATAGTTTATTGGATTGCATTTGACCGGCATCTCGTCTGATGTTAAGCGACGACGCGACGCCGTCTACGATCGCGTGCGCTCATATACAGGGTTATTGGTAATCAGCCTGCATCCTTTTAAGGGGATGTTAGGTACATTCAATACGTCAACTTTTGTTCTACAGTTAAAAAATTTTTTTTTTTTCTTTTCAACATCAACATCAACAGCCCACTAGTACTCGCTAAACAGTACAAAAAAAGGGCAACAAATACAATTTTTTTTGGGTTATCTATCAAGTTTTAACGAAAGTTGTAGAACAAAAGTTGTTTGTTTAAATATACAAAACATGCCCTTAAACGGATGCAGGCTGATTACCAGTAACCCTGTAGAAACCGACACTCGGCTTGAAAATGTCAAGATAGGTACATTGAAAAAAAAAAACAACTCAGGCAATACATTCCACAGCCCTTAGTCTGTATTATCGTTACAAAATTAATAGTACAGATTTAAAAAACCTACAAGTTTTTTAAATCTGTACTATGCCCTAGTACGGAGTGTTCTAGAATATAATTCTGTTGTATGGTCACCACATTACGAAGTGCATAAAAGGCGTATAGAACGAGTACAGAGCAAGTGCTTAACCATACTGTGCTACAGGCAGGGGCTGCGGCGCCAATTGCAATCTTATCCCGACAAACTTGCTAAATTTAAAATGCAAACTCTTGAATCTAGACGTGCTTATAATGAATTTGTCTGCCTCTTTAAGATATTGCATGCTCATATAGACTCCCCCACTCTTCTCTCCAGTATCAACATTAACATCACCCCTAGAGCCCGCGACTATCATGCTAGGATTTTTTCGTTGCAGGTTTACACCAATAATACGTCATTTTATAACCCTATAGTGAGAATGTGTCGCCAATATAACGAAATTCATAAAAAATACCACGACACAATTGATGTATTTCATAACAAAATGTATAAATTTAAAAATGAACTTAGGAAGATAGTATTTACGCCATATGTTCGCTAAAGTCGATTTTCATTATTATAAAGTTTTCAAATTATAAAGTATTTCTTGGTTGCGTTTACATATTTTAGTTATGTTATAGTTTTAGTTGCATGTAGGTATGAGTTAAGTTAAAGTTATTGATTTATATTGTATGTATTTAATTTAGTGACTGCCTCAATATTCTAGTTAAGTTGTGTGTGCATGCTTTGGATAACAGTTTAGAACATCACAATATTATAATTTATCTGTTATTTAACATTAACTGTAATCTGTTATGTACGCCTAATTAAATAACAAATAAATAAATAAACAAACAATGAATGAACATGAAATGAAAAAAAACGTGGAATTAAACATTTAAGTTAGAGTCGAGCATGAAACGACGTCGCTTCAATGAGCTATTGAGGATACAGGTCCTGAGCAAGTTTGCGTTTTCGTTTTCAGGTTACGGAATATGAGTCCAGAACCGTTACCTCTTGCTAGTTGAGCCGTCGTCGGTCGAGACGGTATGACATATCGTAATTGTGTGCCATTACCATTACGCTATGACAATAGAATTGGGCGTCCACCAACTCCCCGTGAAATTGGCTTTTTAAATACTTTCTACCGTCACACATGCAGTGTTTCGCTGTCATGACATGTCAAGTGGCTTGCTGGAATTATTTGCGTTTGTAGTTTAGTCTTATTTTTGTAATATAGAGTGAAGAGACGTACAAAACATGCATCTGATGGTAAGTAACACCTAAACTTGCCCATAACAGCACATTATCATGTAGCTACTTTTTATGAAGGAACCTGTGCAACGCTCTTTGCATTATTATTACATGCATTGAACTCATCACCCATATAATATATAAGATGATTTATATCTTTGCCATGCTTATATGCCAATTTCTATGAAAACAGTTCCTTTTAAAATCTGGCTTGAAGGGAATTGTTTTCATACAACTACGATTAAAAATGGCGGTAGAATAACCGGCAAGGGTAACCGGTACTTCCCTAGACGAACTCTACGAAGATACCTACCATGCAACTGATGGTAAGTAATACGCTTATGCATAACAAGTAACAACACAGTGATAAACAGCTACCCTACTATCCTACTAATATTCTAAATGTCGATGGTTGAATATTTGGATGTTTGTTTATCGCTTATTTTTTCAAGTCAAAGTCGTATTTGGGCAATCCTCACGTAATATGACCGAATATGCTGACCCACGATTAATAACCTATTCACATTCTTATAAATACAAATAAATTATTACATCTGTCTCTATAATGTATATTAATGACTATTTTTTCATTTAATATTTAGCGAAAGTTAATAAATAAATAAATAAATATTGGTGGACAATTCACACACAACACCGTCTGACCCCAAACTAAGCAAAGCTTGTGTGATGGCGGCCAGATAGCTGATATAATACTTATATAGTTTTAAATACATACTTATTATACATAGAAACACCCAGACACAGTGCAAACATTTGAATTCATCACACAAATATTTGCACTGGGTGGGGATCGAACCCACCCAGTTCATTCTTTATTTTTACTTTGACATGAGTAACGTCAAAAACCTCAGGTTGGTCAAAAATAAGGCTTCGGTAAAAACCTCCGGGTGGTCAAAAATAATTTTAGCCACTCGTTTATATGCAAGATCTTTCTAAAACCGACAACATTTCACCGTCTATTGGTCATTAAGTATGTTTAATATGATTATACATATTAATGGTTACACTATCGTATATTTAGCGGCTATCTAATGATCTGTGGTTTGATAAGACGTCCTAAATGCGTGCTCTATATATAGGGTCATTAGCCCCGGGTCACATCGAGGTCTAAAATATTTACATAAACTCGGGGTTTGCCAACGCGCTATGGAACGCAGTATTCTTGGGGTTAGTCTCATGGATCGAATTCGGAATACAACAATTCGCTCAAAAACAAAAATCACGGATGTGTGCTATAAATCTAGCCAATAAAAATGGGATTGGGCAGGACATGTTCGTCGAATACCGGAACACAAATGGGCGAAAATTACCACTGATTGGGTCCAACATCTAAACGACTTCAGGGTCGACCCAGACAAAGGTGGCGTGACGAACTGGAATCGCACTACAAAGACTTGACCACCAAAGGCGTAAATCAGGATATCTGGAAGGAGGGAAAAGAGGCCTTTGCCCAGCAGTGGGACAGTTTAGGATAGTAAATAAATAAATTATACCATCGTATATTTAGCGGCTATCTAATGATCTGTAGTGTGATAAAACGTCCTAAATGCGTGCTCTATATGTAGGGTCATTAGCCCCGGGTCACATCGAGGTCGGCCGGTGTCAACGCGCACCGACCAGAATACCTAAGTAATGCGCGTGCGTTGCACATAAGTGTCGTGGGTCGATGAACTAGTCGCAATTGCTGGAAAGTGGTTGGTTTCTAAAATAACTTAGTCCTCGACATTGTACTAAAACTTGAGCTACATATGAATTTCCTTTACACTAGAGCTACATATTTAATGAAACCTGTAAAAAAATTATAAATACAAACAAACATATTACTTATTATTAAACTTCAAAACAGTTTTTTGGCAGATATACTACTAGCCTACTCCCAAATTAACATTCAAATTTTGTAGTGATAAGACTCCTTGCAAAGTCCGTCTGGAGAAGTACCACACCATTGGAAGAATATCAATCTATTTAAAAAATACATTAACATAGGCAGGCGTGTTGCTTAACATTATATCATTCATCGTCCCGTCACTCCATATTACTTACTTATATACTTTTAAGCTTTCGAGATTTGAATAAACTATTTAGTCAATACAATTTAGTCAGTCATAAACTCATAATACAATGTCCTTGGTTACGAGAAGTGTTCTCTTGACCACGGTCGTTGTAATACGCCCGATATATCGGGAGGCAATTAAAAATCATTTAGATCCCGATGGCATCCCCCTTAATAATATAATTAGAAAGTATGAATGGTTGAATATTTGTTGCTCAACCACATCGTAAAAACTAAAGGGATAAAGCTGCAATTCGGAACTCAAATAGATTTTAATCTGGAGTAAGACATTCTATATTTCATCCCGAAAAAGTGTCCATAGGTACCTACACTAAGAAAATATTTTCCTAAGAAAATAATAATATATCTATTCCTAAAACAGCTGTTTTCTAAATACGTAAAGATACTCAAAAAAATCGCGTTGAGATACTCAATTCAATATCACTTTGATATTTTTTAAGTGTTGATACAAATCAAATGAATTTACACGGCCTACGAAATAACTTAAAGATTCAAGATAAATTAAAGATGTTTTCAATCTCGAAGTGGATTCTCTCTGTAGAACGTAAGCTTAGAGTCAAATCAAAGTTTACAGCCTTAACACTCATCCAGCGAACATTTTAGCGGCTTCGTGTTAGGTAATTCTATTAAATTAGCAAAAAATAAAATTTTGCGTTGAAATGTTCTGCGTTTGTGATCTCAAATTGACAAAATTGAGGTCAAATCAAGTTTTATAACTAGCAGTGGTAGTCTAGTGGATAATAATAATCAAATATTCAATAAAAGAACATAGAAAAACATTACAAGTACCTAGCCATGTGGGTAGTATTTGCTAAAGAAATACTGTTTTCGAGATGTGTCTACCGGTAACCTACAGTTGGCCTCAGCGTGGTGGATTATGGCCTTGTCTGTCTCCTTGTGTGACGGCTCCAAGTTTCAGCAGTAGGAACATTCCAACATAAACTGGATTTCGAGTTTCACTCTTAGAATACGGTGATAAGAATCACTGTTGACTGCTGATGCCATGATCAGAATCGATAATACGATCAATGTTACCAGTATACCTTGTTCTGGCAAAGTTGATCCATCTAGCATCTGTTAGGATGTTGCCATGAATTCATTCAACTTTACATATAAATCAATTTATTTTTCAATTGTTTTTGAACCAAAAACTTCGTTAGCCGCGTTGAGCACGGGGATACTTTTATTATGGGTTGGCGTCACCGTCATCCTAATATCGGGCAACGGGACATCAGCTCACAAAAACTCTCAACAGCGACAATTGAAGGGAGTGAAAAGAGGTTTTTACTCAACATTAGGACAAAATAGGTTAAAATAATAAACAAGTACGTCAGCTTAATGTTTCAAAGTGATTTAAAAGATTGACCATCCATCCATTACAGCCCAATCCGTTCATACGTTAGGGCGTGATTGAGCAACAAACATCTAAACATTGACATTTATAATATTAGTTGGATTTATTGGAATCGTAATCGTTAGATAAAAGATTTAAATTACCGCTTAAACACGTAATAGGGTAAATGAGCGTACATGGCAACCCTGTATAGTTATTTATGAGCCGATCGTGCGACAATGGATGCAATTGACGTAAAATCGCGATCCGTCAGTTCTTGGGCTAACGAACCGGTGTCACAGACAGGTTGCGACCCGCTGCCCTGTTGATCAGCTATCTTTAATACCGGCAGGTCTACCGCCAAACTAAAACTGTCATAGCTTTGATATTGCTCTCTCTTTTCTTTTCGCTTGAAATTATAGAGACAGCAATAACAAAGGCGAATTAGTTAGGCGGCAGAAGGGATGGTCTACCGCCTAACTTTCCTGCTTTCTGCTTTGCTTTGATATGTGACGTCATCAGCCAATTTGGTAACACCGATAAAAGCAGACAACTACATACATCTACTTTCCGTAGAACGGAATTAGACGCTAAGGTTTGCGCCGACTTCTACGACTCGACTACCACCCGACAAATAAAATACACACAAATATGGCCTTTATGTCATGCATGTTAAGATACAAATTACATAGGCAACACAAATTAGCAGACCGCGCGCTGACAGCCAGACGACTGATTTATGTTGCCAATGTAATCTACGTCTTAACTAGCATGACATAAAGCCCATATTTAAGTATTTAACGAACTTACTAACGGCGGTAGACCTGCGGGCCTAACCGGTTGTATTAGATCATAGAGAAAACTAGCGGCAATAGGCATGATGACAGAAAAAAACAAATTTTGACAAAATATAGCTAAAAACAACCCCGACTAATCAAAAATTTTAAACAAAAAAAATGGCAGTCATAGGGACTGCCGTTAAAAGTGAAAACTTTTAACTCACTTTAGAAACTATGCGGGGGAACCCAGAGGGCGCTGCTAGTCTGGAATACATTTTTATAGCATTGTCGTCTAAATAAGTCTTCTAAGCATGGCCATGGTCGCGAGTTCACCTGCACATTTCTTTCACTTACGAGCGTGACGCTTGAGCTCAATTCACAGCTCACGATAATTCTGTGTGTGGTGCGCCAAAAGTTTTCACTTCAAAAAAGACTGAAAAGACTGCATCAAAATCGGTTCATCCGTTCTGGAGTTACGATGGCACAGACAGACACACAAACATTCACTGATATTTCAAACTTATAACATAACCCTGTCGTTCTTTGCACTTGGGTTAAAAATAAAACGTAACAAATTTGTCCACGTAGTCATGACCTAACGGCTTTAAATGAGGTCGTTATTAATGTCATATTTATCTTATTTTTTCGTTTGTTTTCGCAACATTGTAATTTATGATTATGTGAAAAAAACAAACCATTTAAAATTAAAAGTGCCTAAAGCAACGAATTAGGTTCCCACGTTTAGCATTAATATGCTAACTAAGATTTGTGGGTTTGGAAGTGTAAGCGGGTACAGTCAGCGCTAAAACTTTATGGTCACATACTGAAACAAAAAGTATGATAACTGTTTGTTATGGCAATAGTTTTGTAGCGGAAACTTTGGTTTTGAAATCAGATTTGCAGGCATTATTTTAAGCAATGACTCGACCTGCTTATTATGAACGAACTGCTTACTTTAGATTTGAAGACGTGTGTTGGGCACACCGTCACCAATTAGTATGCTAGTACATCTCTCACTTACCTTCACATCCCAATCAGAACATCTTGTTTCAGATTTATATAAACCCATTTAAATTCTAGTGGTGGTAGGTTCTAGAACCCTTTGCAGAGTCTACCTGGCGAAGTACCACATCTTTGCACGTTATTTTACAGCAGAATTGTGAAGACATCACTAAGTTCTGGTTTAAAGGGCAATGTTTACAGATGAATTCCAGGGTTTCGAGATACATCATCTTATATCACTAGGTGACGAACGCAGTGCAGTGCTAGGTTGCATATTGCAAGAGCCCTGATACTTCGATTTATTTAATATGTGAGTATATGCTAGAAAAAATGTATAGACAACTGTTAATGTCAATATTTTTTTTTTTTTTTTTTTTATTTAAATTTTACAGCTCCACAGACTCCGGGGTCCGTGACCTTTGTCAATCGTTTTCTTTTTTTGTTACATGAATCTTGGATTGGAGAAGAAAAGGAAATAGGGGAGAGTAGGGAACATTTTCTTGCTAATTCTAGGACTATTTTATTTTCTAAGTCGCCTCCTCCCGGCTCAGCGCCTCCACCACGACTGCATTTCTATCCTTGATGGCCATCTGCAAATTGAACTCTCGGATGGTCTTCGGTGTTGCAGACAACGCTCGCCGCACGAACCGACCGATGGCGTCGTCGGTGTCGTCAGCGTAATATGTGAAGGTCCCCGTGTGCCGTGAGATTGCGACGACCGCATGAGGCACGCTCTCGTGCAGCTTCGTGTTTGCCTTAGTTTTTATTGCGATTACCGACTCGTATGTTAGTCCCTGAGCTTCATGGATGGTAAGGATGCGTGACCCGGTGCCTGAACCATAACCCTGGTTTGTCAGGGTCTCCTTCTCCTCTTGAGTGTGAACTAAAAAGAGGGTGTTTGGTTGGGTGTTGGGTATTTGCGCTCCCTTATACCTTCTCTGCTCTAGGGACTTTATGCGAGGCGCCGAGGAATACATACCCGAGTATATTTCCCTCAGCGCATATGCGACGTCCATTGGGTTTCGATGTGTGCAGAGCAACTCCTGGCTGATCTTTGTTACCAGGTTCGGGCGGTGATACCTCATTTCGAAGAGATTTTCCCTATCGATATAAGGCAGTTGATTGACATCTCCGATGAGGACAATTTCGCCAGCACCAGACAGGCGTGAGACCATTACAATGGCTCCGAAATGGTTCATGTGGGCTTCATCCACCATGAGGCGACTGAAACTCTCTTTTCCGAATCCATTTACGAGAGTAGAAGCCATAGTTCGCACCCTGGTTTTGACCAGGTTTCCAATGCGGTGCGATAGCTTTTCTCTTAGATCTTTTGCTGCCTCAGTTGTTGTGGTGATGATAGCGTCCTTGTCCACGTCGAAATGTCTAATAACCCATGTTGTCTTTCCACATCCCGGAACACCATTGACCCATTGTATTCTTGGTACCTCCCAATTTGCCCAAGCCGCTGTGACACTTGAGTTCCCTTCGATAATTTTGGCCATCTCTAGGATCTTGTCGTCCAACATAATTTTGGTGCATCGGGCGGTAACTACAATAGGGTCGTTTGGTGGTGTCGCATATACAGGCATTCCCGCGCGCTCTGTCTCTTTCTCGTTCAGTGTCACGAAGCCATTTTCTGCACTGTAGGCTGCCATATACTGTCCTGTCATGGTTCCCTTGATGACCCGGGAAGTAACATTGTTGTAAATGGCTGCTTCGGCCTCCTCGAGTTTCGCCTTTAATAGGCTTTCACTTCCCAGCCTATAGAACTGCATGATGTTTTCGCAGGTCTTGAGGTTGACTTGTCTTGTCGCTCTCAGTGTGGCTGTGAATTCGATAAAGGCGTTACGTGCATGACTCCGCGGCTCCGAGGCCGTGACATAACGGGGCGGTTTCACCAGTCCCATGTCGGCTCTGGTTCGGCTAATTAGTTGCTGTGAAGCTGCTTTGAGGGTCTTTGACGTCAAGGGGTTTGATGATGATGAAGGGGATAAGATTCGGAGTACGCTCCTTGCTGCTGCGTTAAAGGCCGCCACGAAAGTCGTGTTGGTTCCTCGGCTGCTGCTTTGATTGGCTGCGGCTTTTTCCGCCGCCGCCCTCTGCTGTGCTCTTTCGGAGCCGGTTTGGGCGGTCGAACTTGGAACAGGATGTCCCCAGCTGTCAGTTGCATTAGTTAGGTCGTGCGAAGGGACTCTGAGGAAGCTCAGATTTTCTCCTCTATCTTCGTATACGACAACCTCGTGATGTTTAGAGGCCTCAATGCAACCCAGCCGGTCTGCGACCCTCGCTCTTGAGTATTCAATCGCCATCGCATCCACGCTTATCACCCGGGGTGTGTCACCCGCATTTCTGCTCAGATGTGCGAGCAGCGCACTTGCCTGTGTGAAAGGCGTCCGACCTTCCGAGTACTCTATTAGTGCAATCGTTTTGTTTTTCGATCGCACTAACCGAAATCGGTGGCCGTCTACCTCGCACACTGGCATAGCATCGTAGGTTTTCCGCTTCATTGTGACTTTAGCGGTACTCCCATTGAGCAGGCACGACAATCCAGGTGACAAACGGGCGCGTTTCCGTTCCCAGGCGAAGCAAAAGCTTACTCCGAATCTTTCTTTGTTGCTGTCCATGAAGAGAGCCACTCCGCGGATACGAATCCCTGCCTCTCCTCGGTCTGCATTCTCCAGTAGCTGTTGGACAGAATGTCAATATTCATATGTCTCTCATAAACGTCATTCTGAAAATGCCTCATAGTTTCCGTGCAATTTTCAATGCCTCGTAGTTTTCATAGTATCTATTTCAGCTGACTGTATTTCCGTAAAGTATATTTCGGTCAATTGAAATTCGACCTTTAACATTGATCTTTGGCCGGTAGTTAATGACGATGCCGCTTGAAACTAATGAATTTGTTTAACTCACAATTTACTTGACGGAAACCATCACAGACAGGACGCATCAATTTTATTATTATTGCCCATTTGACAGCTGGAACAACTAAGACGAACTGGTATTTATCTCAGCAAATTGATCTCATCGAATCTATTTATTTTTGTACATTTAATCTGATTTCGGATAAAATCACGAAGAATTAGAGTTAATGTTTGATGATTAGCTAAGGCAGGGCTCAAACGCGGATACTTTTTGTGTCCGGTGTTAGATATGAGTTGCCGATGAATATTTGTTTTCATTTTGGTTCAAAGTCACTCACTCCCTACGCAAACGTAAACATTTTTTTTGTGTCCTGTTTGTTAACCTGTTATTAATTGTTTAACTGGACACAAAAGACGGTCAAAAAGTGTTCGGTGGCGGTAAATGAAACTAAAAGTGTCTAGGTTTGCGGAACGCCTAAACGTTCAATTAATTGTCTTCTCTGATTAGTCTATAGACGATCAACGTGGTTGTTTACTATTAGATAGATAGATATATAGATAACTTTTTATTGTGACACAAAAACAGAGATATTACAGTAAAACACTTACGAACTAGCACCACAAATGGCGGCCTTATTGCTTAGAGCGATCTCTTCCAGGCAACCAGCTTAAAGGAAATTCGCGTACATACATACTACTATTGTGAGCTGTAAATTAGATTACAAAACAAAGTATAATACTCAAAGTTCAATAATTTAATATTTAATCATAGGTAGACTGAATCTGAGCTGAAAAGAAATCTATGTACCATAAAACACAAACTATGTACACAAAGAAAAAGAGTTCTTTGTCAAATTAATTAAAAAAAGGTGACGTTATCGTCGTTTCGTTGGTATCGCTACGTAATTAAAAGGTAAAAATGATAATACACCGTAAAAGTAGTGATAAAAGTAATAATTCAAACGTCAAGAGGTTAAGATAAATATAATTTGGTTTGTTTATGCATGAATTGTTAATTTAACTATTTTCCCATGGTTAAAGTTGATAAGCATCTAAATCCAGCAGTTTGGTCACAAAACTCTTATTTTACGAGTTACGGCTGATTTAACTTATGATAAACTTAATTGATTGTATTGGAAGTTTGTCACTACACACACGGTGTCACATGCAGGGGGCAGGTGTAGGTATACTATACGATTGAAAAAAGTTATAACGATTTAATAAACTCATATGAATAAATGAAATTAGATTGTTATTCGTAATGTGGAAATAACAGTTCTCTTTGACTTTTATATGGCTTTAACTGGATTTGTTATATGGCTGGTTATGAGACTTTTTATAATTTTATTCATAGGCTTGTGAAAATCATGTTTCTTGCTAATAGCTGTATTTACTCATATACATAGGTACTCAAGGTTTACGCGAGCCAAAAATATGTTTTGAGTAGATTAAAATTGAAAAGTGTACAATTTTTAAATTTTGTGATGTCAAAAGACCTTTAAAAGACAAAAATGTCCTTCAAAAGTTTTTTGAAAAAAATATAGTTTTATTACATTTTTTCGGACATTGATCGAAATATATATAATTGTCACGTCATTTTCCGGATTTTTCAGGAACCGGCTGATGCGACACTACTTGTTCGGAAGATCGACTCCATTCTACAAACATTACGTATCTATAATACAAACAATGAATTCATTTGAAGTCACAAATTTCGAAATTTGTGTTCCAATCAGACTTAACGGAGAAATGTCGTTTTAGCTTTGCTTTAAAGCCGTTGAGAACATTTTTGTAATGTGGTGGTTAGTTGAAATTTTCAATGACGTCTAGGATTGAGCGTTTCAATGTTTAATCTATGGTGTATCTTACTGCCGTGCTGAAAACGATAAATTGGACTTTTGCGGGTTTCAACTTTTTTTAAGTGTGTTTTGATTACGATTTGCCCTTTTGTCACGGGCTAGGATGTAACACGTTTTTCACGAAAGGCCCTGTTTTCTCTAGTTTTGAAAACATCTGATTAATTAACTCCCGATATTTCGGTTGCAATACAATACGTGGTCATGATATTAAATATTCTACTTAAAATAAGTAAAATTGTGAAAGCAAAAAAATGTGTAGGATAGACACATTTTTTTGCTTTCTTACTTACAAAATTATTTATAATTATAATTATAATTATTATTATTATAATATATAATTATTATAAACAAAATTAGTCTAAAACCGCTAAATACGACACAAAATCGCAATCATAATTTTACAGCTACTCAATCAATTCAACCAATAAACATATAATAAAACCTATTTAAGAATGTTAATCCTTAGCTAATTTACACGTAAAATTAATGTCGTAAATCAATTTGACGTCAATTTCTAAAATCGTCAAGGAGCAACAATATTAAAAATATTTTACTCATATTTTACGTTGCTACTGCTACGAAAGAACATATTTTATACCAATACCAATTTTTTTTTACGTTAGTAGCCTTTTTACAAAGATAATAAAATAAATATGCAATAACAAATCTCCAAATAATAAATTAGTAGATAAATATTACTGACATAGATATCTAATGGAAAATATAATTTCTCTGTGACTGCAAACAATACGTTTCTAAAACAATCTAGTGATGAATGGATAAAACGTACGAAATATGTCGCGACGACGTGAAAAGACGTATCTACTGACTCGACTTCAAAGAAAAAATCTGTCCACTTGCACTTCTGATTGCACAATTAATAATATTCCCTTATATGACTTCTAAAAAATTCAGTACTGGATGGATTAATCCATTCGCAACATATTTCGTACACTGAAGAACACTAAGACGTACTAATTCGACCTCCAACGAAGAAAACCCGCCGGGGGTCAAGTCACAAACTCAAACGCACAAAGGTGTCGCAGTATAATTTGTCACATACACTCCGTCGATAATTACCTGTCCACTGCGCTACACCTGATGCTGAGGCACTGAATTAATGACTATAATTACAAATGACACGACAGTTCAAAAGAATGACGTAGTTACATTACTTTCTCTGTATTAAGTCATAATCTTTTTCGCAGAAAAATGTAAACGTTTATATCGTTACCGAAACCTTTTCATTGTTTGTGTTCTATTTTTATGTGAGTGTAAATACTAATGTAGCTCGAAAAAACGAACATCGTTTCTTGATTGATGTTCATAAGACTCTAACAAAAAGGGTTTGACTCTAGTTTTGTGATCAGAATGTCTGAATGTGTTGCCTGGGTAGGATTTTTCCGATTGTTACAATCTTGGTGTGGTATAATTGAGACTAAATTAGTTTTTTTTCTAGATTTTTATATCGAATGGTCGATATAGACTTTTATCGATTTATAAAGGACGAACTAACATTTCTAGTTTGAAAGCAAACACATAAAAAATAACGTCAAATACTCCACTATATGTAATAGACAACTATTGAAGTAAGTACTTACTGCATTTTTTGCCATATCACAAGATTTTTTCATGAAGCCACTTCAATTGTACAGGAGCGATATTATAAATAAGTATTGGTGGATAATAAGTATTGGTGGACAATTCACACACAACAACATTTGAATTAAATTGAATTGAATTTGAATTTGATTAAATTCGTAATAAGTACGAGTACATTACTTGGATTAGCACACATGTAGGTGTTTTAACCCGTCAAAGTCAATAATTTCCATGGGATTAATGTAAGAAATCATTTGGGTGAATCATATTTTGTGAAAATAAATTATCATGAAAAATTGTTAAGCCGTAGACTACACCGCGGGGTGAAGCTAGTGTTATTTATATATCATCTATATGACTAGCCTTAATTGGCCTTGATGAGCATATTTTTAACTGGCCTTAAGACTTAGTAGCACTTTTAAGCTGTGTCAGTAGTAAGTCTGGCTGCAGAGCGTAGCCTGTGGATTCGATTCCTACTTTGGACAAAGATTTGTCAGCAAGTAAAACCGCGGGGCGATGCTAGTAGTCTTTATATTTATACTGATAATTGAATGTCTTTTGGCAGGTATTTACTAATAATAATTTTAGATATAAATCTGAGTGCAATAGGGTACAATCCTCAAAAAAACTAAGTAGCCCGTTAGTTAGATTGCCAAAAAATATTGTACCTACACGTATTTTTTTTTTTGTTTCACAAACAAAAAATGACGAAGATACTGCGCTTCGAAGTTTCGTGTGACGCCACTTGTGAGTACGATTTTTACTCACGAGTGACGTCGCGACCCCCCACTCTCGAAATTTGATGGTCTATATCTTTGACGATTTTTAATATTATGGAAAAACAAAAAATACGTGTCCAATATTTTTCCATGATCTAGCTGACGGACTAATTAGGATGGTGTATTTTTGACCCAGTCCGGTACCCTATTCCGCTAGTGACTGCGGAAGTGTTTTTTAAATCGAAAATAACTGGGTAATGTAATCAGTGACCTTATAATTTTATTCAACCGATATAATGTAATTACGCAAATAAATAGATTTCTTTGTTTTTTACATATCATGTAAATATTTAGATTTTGTGTAAATTACCTAATTAAAAAAAAATTGCAGACATAGGAACTGCCGATAGAAGTGAAAACTTATAACTCAGAATTTGATAGATTACTTTGGAAACTACACGGGTGAAGGAGGGCGTGGCCTGATCATGGCCATCTAGATCATCCGAGTTTACCCGAAGATTTCTTTCATTTACGAACGTGACGCTTGAGTTCAGTTCACAGCCCACGGAAAATTTGTATGTTTCACTTCAGTAAAATATTTGACGGGCCTTGTTAGTAGTAAATAGTTGGTAGTATTAGTAAGTCAACCTGCAGAAATGTAAGTTCTACCACACTGAATAGCTTGTACAAGTATTACGTGACGTCACTGTCTCCCTTAGTACAAGCTTTGCTTAGTTTGGGGCTACACTATATTTTTTTTTTAAATAAAGAGTGACGAGACGAGCAGGCCATGTGCCTGATGGTAAGCAACATGCCTGCCACATAACAGCACAGTGACACGCAGCTATTGGAACATGAAGAGTCCAATTCATTGCCTAGCACTGCATTGCGCTCGTCACCCAGAGATCTAAGATGTTATATCTCTAAGCCCTGTAATTTCTCTGGAAACATTGCCCTTCAAACCGGAACACAGTAATGTTTGCACATTACTGCTTCGCGGTAGAATAACTGAAAAAGGTGTGGTACTTCCCCAGGCGGACTCTGCCAAGAGTCCTACCACTACAAAACTACTATATTCTGTGAGTAATGTCTGTCAATATTTATTTATTACTAGCTGCGTCTCGCAGTTTTACCCGCGTGGTTCCCGCTTCCATTATTTTCAAGGGATAAAAGGTAGCCTATCTTCTGGTGTATAATCTGAATATGTTCCAAATTTCAACCAGTTTCCGTGCAGACGGATATTTCCGTGAATTTTTTTTTTATCAGATTTCCGATTGTTTTTCATCTTGTTGTGTTCAGTAACGGCAGTAGATAACGGTGTTAAAATTATTCTAATGAAAAAAAATATCTGTATAGTTTCATAATAATACCCCGTTTACATGATTCCAGTCCAGCGACCGAATCCAGCGCTGGATTGCTTACTGGAATAATGGAAACCGGCACTGGAATGCATCAATCCAGTGCCAATGCATTCCAGTGCCGCTTTCCATTATTCCAGTAAGCAATCCAGCGCTGGATTCGGTCGCTGGACTGGAATCATGTAAACGGGGTATAATGGTTTCAATAATGGTTGTCAAAACTTAATTCGTAGACTTACATACTGACTTTTACTGTGTTATTATTTTATTCATGATATACCACGTGATGTAAACTGACACAATCGGTTCAAAGAGCGTTATGTGTCACAGACTGTGACCAAAAAAATCGAATTACGGATCATTAGTTGATTTTGACATATCTTGATCGACGTATGGCCATGCCATGTACCTAATATAAAATATACAAAGAACTGCAATATGGCGATACCGCAACAATATTACGCTACAAAATGGAAATGGAATGGGACCGTGATGTAAAGAATTAAAAGACTTAAATATAAACATGCATTGTAATTTGATAGAAGTAGATTTTGTACATTTTATTGGCAAAATCATTAACGATGTCCGAAAATTAACTTTTTTAGAAATAAACGTTGAGAAATTTAACAGTGATATAATTGTGTGAAAGTTTAGTTTCCTCTCCTTTCATGTCAAAGGTTACTCAATGGAACTGGATCAAATTTGGTACAGGATCAAATTATACAATATGAACATATGTTCTGACCGTGAATCAAATCTACGGACCTACGGGTCAGTCAAAACGAATCAGTACCGTCTGAGCATCAGAATATTTCACCGCGAGACGTAAAAAATCCGCAAATAACTGTACATGCTCTAGTTGATCGAACACGCTAAGTATATGTACTTACTGAAGACAAATTGTCTCAGGTCTAATGATAGAACCAATCAAAAATTGCACGGTAGCTCTATTAGTCCTAATTTTGCGTGCAGTGCTTACCAAACGTCGTGGCACCGTCACGCCTATTTAACTACAAAGTATGCCCTTTCACCTGGCGCGCACTGTCCGTGAGGTCACGGAGTTATTCGCCAGGTGTTTTACAAACCAAACACGCATGCGCCACTGCCTCCAGGGTTACCATGTTACAAAATACAAGTGTTTTTCGTATGTATTACTTTTTATTTTACTGTTTGTTAGAATTTTGGGTGTGAGTAATGTAGATATGTTGTTTTGCTATGCGGTATGAATATTTATGTTGAGTTAAATAAAGTACTATTTTATTTATAGGATTATACACAACATAATAACTGCGCACTATTATTTTTCCTTACGTGGCCCTTAACTGTTGCCTCATAATAAAGCTCAAAGTTGCACAACCAGCTACGGAGATGGTTATGCTCGGAGTTCTCTTTGCGCGATAGAATCCGAAATGAGGATATTCGCAGAAGAACGAAAGTAGCCGACATAGCTCAAAGAGTAAGCAAGCAAAAGTGGCAATGGTCAGGTCACATCGCTTGCAGAACTGACAACCGATGGGGAAGAAAGTTTCTCGAGTGGCGACCACGAACTTCTTCTATGTATTTTATTTGAGATGTAAGGAATTGTATTAGAAAACTTAAAAAAAACATGAGCGTATGCAGACAATATGTGAATCGTGTAATACGTTAGAAATGTGACTTAGGTATTATTACGTGTAATAATTTTAAATATATGAGTCTTCATATTTCAATAGCTGCATGTCACTGTGCTGTTTTGAGCAGGCCTATTGCTTACCATCTGGCACATGTCCTGCTCGTCTTATCACTCTACACTATAAAAAAAATCTTTAGTAAAATTGAGAACTATCTTTATCAGGCATATTAGTATTCTGAAAACTTCTTATTACAACGTAGTACGTATGTACTACTAGCAGCGCCCGCGTTTTTACCCGCGCTGTTCCCGTTCCTGTTTTTTTGCGTGATATACCTTTGTTTTATTACAGATTAAAAATAATCCTACTGTGTTCTAAATTTCAACTCAATCCTTTCAGACATTGCGACGTAATTGAGTAACAAACATCTAAACTTTCACATTCATAATTTTAGTAGGATTGTAAGTTATAACATTTTGTCATTCAATAATAAATAAACAAATTATTTTCATCGAAATATTTAGAAAAAAAACATGGTAACCCCGGTGAGGTATGTTACAAATGCTCCGATTTTACCACGTTTAAGAATCTTCGAGAAAACCGAAATTAGTTTAGAAAAGTTAAGAAGATGTTTGTATTTAAACACAACAAGAGTATTAGGTACATGATATAAATTCTTATACTGGGAATACTTTGAACCTATGATTCGTGGCAATACAGCGTGGCTACAACGCGAGTGCAATGGGACTTATGGTGTTGGTTCAACGTGTGTGTCCTATGCGTAAAAAGGTTCTAAAGAAGTTCCTAGTTCAAAAGAAAGTTTTAAACATATTATGCATAATACTTAGTAGAAAATACTGATATTTTGGACGTTTCTAATGTGAAGTCGTAATTAAACACATTTACAATTGACTGGCCTCGTGGCTTAGTTGGTAGTAAGTAGCTCTGCCTGCGAAGCCGAGGGTCATGGGTTCGATTCTCACCCAGTGCAATATTATTTGTGTGATGAATTCAAATGTTTGCACTGTGTCTGGGTGTTGCTATATATAGTAAGTATGTATTTAAAGTTATATAAGTATTATAGATAAGGGGAGTAAGGGGGAAGCACTAAACATCTAGCTTCCCCAAATGTCAACCTCTCCTGCGCGTGGTACACCCTGCTGCCAACTAACGAGGCTCTGACGACCGAACCAATGGCGGTATAACCATTTAAAAGCCAGCCCTAAATTGACCAGACCGGTGACGGGCAGCGGCGTCATCGGTGCAAAGGGCTGGCTCCGCGGTCACCAACCCGCCTGCCAAGCGTGGTGACTATGGCAAATACCCCCCCTATGAAGAACACAATAAAGAAACGGCCCCTAGTCCCCGGCGGCTCTGCTATTCCAGGCGCTGGTGGCAGCCTTGGTTCCGGTGGAGCATGGGGTGCGAAGAATCCCCGGCAGACGCCCCGCCACCAAACCCAACGACTCGACCTGGCAACGTTTAACGCACGGACTTTGAGGGCTGACGAAAAGATTGTGGAGCTGGAAGAAGAAGTGGACAAGTTGCGCTGGGATATCATAGGGTTATCCGAAGTCCGTAGACAGGGCGAGGACAGGATAACCCTCGAATCCGGCAACTTGTTCTACTACCGGGAGGGAGATCAACAATCCCAAGGGGGTGTCGGGTTTTTAGTCCGCAAGTCTCTCGTCAACAACGTGATAATGATCGAGAGTGTGTCGAGCAGGGTCGTGTACCTTGTACTTAAAATTACCGACCGGTATTCATTGAAGGTCATACAGGTGTACGCACCGACCTCGACACATCCCGACGAAGAGGTTGAGACCATGTATGAGGACATCTCCAAAGCCATACATGTCTCGCCAACACATTTCACGGTTGTGATGGGAGACTTCAACGCGAAACTGGGCAAACGTAGCGGTGATGAGTTGAGAGTGGGACAATTCGGATATGGGCAGCGGAACCCAAGAGGGCAACGTCTAGCTGATTTCTTGGAAAGGGAGAGCCTCTTTATGATGAACTCCTTTTTCAAGAAACAGCCACAACGAAAATGGACATGGATTAGCCCAGATGGTTCCACAAAAAATGAGATCGACTTCATTATGACGACTAAACGGCAAATATTCAGCGATGTCTCTGTGATCAGTAGGGTTAAGACCGGCAGCGATCACCGTATTGTAAGAGGCACGCTGAATCTAAACATTAAGTTCGAAAGATCACGTCTAATGAAGTCCACGCTCCGACCAAATTATGCTCAAATCGAAGATCCCGATAACTTTCAACTCGAACTTCAAAATCGCTTCGAAGCCTTAGATGAATGCGTAACGGCGGACGAAATAAACGACAGGCTGGTGGAAACTGTTCAAGCAGTTGGCAGGAAATTTTATAAGAGCCGACGCCAAAATAGAACCCAAAAGCTCTCCGATCATACTCTAAATCTCATGGCAGTTAGGCGAGATATGCGGTTGCAGTCTTCGGTCGACATGACGGTATACAGACGGCTCAATAGACGGATCTCTACTTGTGTGCGACGCGACATACGCTGCTTCAATACTTCGTGTATTGAAGAAGCGATCAAGCGGAACCAAGGCTCGAAAGTGTTCGCAAGAAATCTGTCTCTTGGGCAAAGTCAGCTGGCCAAACTGAAGACCGATAGCGGTAACGTAGTCTCGTCGAAGCCCGAGATTTTGGAGGAGATTGAGAAGTTCTATGAACAGTTATACACCTCTACACAAGCACAACCTGTCGTTAGCATGGCAAAAGACCCCAGAGCCAAGCTGACCCGGCACTTTACCGAAGATATCCCGGAAGTCAGCCTGTATGAGATTAGGATGGCCCTCAAACAACTTAAAAACAACAAAGCACCTGGCGATGACGGAATTACGACTGAGCTTCTGAGAGCGGGTGGAAAACCGGTACTTAAAGTCCTCCAGAAGCTGTTCGACTCCGTCATACTTGACGGTAATACGCCAGAAGCGTGGAGCAGAAGTGTGGTGGTGCTCTTCTTCAAAAAAGGTGACAACACCTTGTTGAAGAATTACAGACCCATCTCACTTCTGAGCCACGTTTATAAGTTGTTTTCGAGGGTAATCACGAATCGTCTCGCACGCAGGTTTGACGACTTTCAGCCACCCGAACAAGCCGGTTTCCGAAAAGGCTATAGTACCATAGACCACATACATACGCTCCGGCAGATTATACAGAAAACTGAGGAGTATAATCGGCCACTATGTATAGCGTATGTGGACTATGAGAAAGCCTTCGATTCCATCGAGACCTGGGCAGTGCTTCAGTCTCTCCAGCGATGCCGCATTGACTATCGCTATATCGAAGTGTTGAAGTGTATCTACAGCAAAGCCACAATGTCTGTCCGATTACAGGACCAGTGCACAAAACATATCCAGCTACAGAAAGGCGTGAGACAGGGAGATGTTATATCTCCGAAACTGTTCACTGCTGCGCTGGAAGACGTTTTCAAGCTACTGGACTGGAACGGACATGGCATCAATATCAACGGCGAATGCATCACTCACCTTCGGTTTGCCGACGACATAGTCATTGTGGCGGAGTCGCTGGAGGACCTCGGTGCAATGCTCAGGGACCTCAGTAGAGTATCCCAACAGGTTGGTTTGAGGATGAACATGGACAAGACAAAGGTCATGTCAAATGTGCATGTCTCACCTGTACCGGTTATTGTTGGGAATACCACACTCGAAGTTGTTGACGAATACGTCTACCTGGGTCAAAAGATCCAATTAGGTAGATCCAACTTCGACAAAGAGGTCCAGCGAAGGATCCAACTCGGATGGGCAGCGTTCGGGAAACTTCGACACATCTTTGAGTCCAAAATACCCCAATGCCTAAAGACAAAAGTCTTTAACCAGTGCGTGTTGCCAGTGATGGCTTATGGAACTGAGACGTGGTCCTTAACTGTGGGCCTCATAACAAAGCTCAAAGTCACACAGCGAGCTATGGAGAGAGCTATGCTCGGAGTCTCTTTGCGCGACAGAATCCGTAATGAAGATATTCGCAAAAGAACTAAAGTGGCCGACATAGCTCAACGAGTAAGCAAGCTGAAGTGGCAATGGGCAGGCCACATCGCTCGAAGAACTGACAACCGATGGGGAAGAAAGGTTCTCGAGTGGCGACCACGAACCGGAAGACGCAGTGTTGGACGGCCTCCCACTAGATGGACAGATGACCTCACAAAGGTCGCTGGAAACCGCTGGTTGCAGGTTGCGCGGGACCGTTCGTTGTGGAAATCTAGGGGGGAGGCCTTTGTTCAGCAGTGGACGTCTTGCGGCTGATGATGATGATGATGATGAAGTATTATATCAGCTATCTGTCCGTCATCACACAAGCTTTGCTTAGTTTGGAGTCAAATGGTGCTGTGTGTGAATTGTCCACCAATATTAAGACAAAAAAACACAACAAGAGTATTAGGTACAAGATAAAAATTCTTATACTCGGAATAGTTTCAATTTCAACCAATGGGACTTATGGTGTCGGTTCAACGTGTGTGTCCTATGCGTAAAAAGGTAGAAGAAAATTCTAAAGAAGCTACTAGTTCAAGATAAAGTTTTATATATGTATAATACATGCATAATACTTATAGTAGAAAATACTGATATTTTGGAGATATCTAATGTGAAGTCGTAAATAAACACATTTATTGCGCTTCCATTGTAAACGCTGGCTGAACCCTACGAGATAGATCAATATAATGTAGGTACCTACTGCAGTATTATAGTACACCTTAAACATGTATACAACAAATTTCGCAATGGCATTTATATATGTCTATATCTTTGGGATAACCCACAAAAACTATTTTTATCATTTATTTTTACGAGTAACGAGGGAATCATCACTGGTGTTCCACACTTTTGCCAATTATACCTACCGACGGTTCCTACCTGTTCCTGCGTTACACTGTGCTTTTATGGGCAAACATGCTGCTTATCTATACACCCTAAAAGATCCTATAAAGCTGGTTCTGATAACCCAGGTAAATATAACTTGTACCATTATACCATTAGCAACACCAATTTGACCTTCCAGCATCTCCAAAGAGTAATAAAAACACCATCGAACACGACAACGAGCCTCGATTCTGTGAATTATAATATTCCTTTGGAGGTTATTTCTTTGTGCATTGCATTTTAATAGGTTTTTTCCGACCTCTTTGCATGGCAGGTCGACCGAGCTGACACCTTTAACCTTAGGCATCATTTGCACTTGTGATTAGACGTTCTTTAAACACACTTCTATCTTGGGATTACCTACTTGCGTTTATTTATCTAGGTGTCTGTGACGTTGTGTAAACGCTCTGAAACGTAATTTATTTATTAATATCGTATTTTTAAGTCAATATTTAGTGTTAGACTTTCCTCACACACTACTAATTAATAACCTTAAACAAAGTAAAACTTGTATTATGGAAGCCGGATAGCGGAAATAATACTTAAATATTCATACATTTTTACTTATAAATTGCGCGCCGCGGTTTTTGAATGCGTAGTTCCGTTGTCGTTATTTTTGCGGGATAAAAAGTTTAGCCTACATGCTAATTCAGACTATATTCTAAGTATACGTCCAAATTTTCCAAAATTTCAACCCGATGTATTTAGTTATTTGTTACGACGTGATTGAGCAATAAACCTCCGAACCTTGGCATTTATAATATGATACAATTCTTTATTAGCCTGTGAAGACTAGGTTAGGTACAGATATTTGGTTTTGGATGCAGTTAGGATCTCTAGCATCTGCCTTTCTTGGCATACAGACATTGTAGCACAAAATTAAGTTTTAGTCCAGTAACTTTGTCGCCTGAATGTATGGAGTAGGATGCGTTAAATCCGGTAGATCTGATTTTTTGCAGACTTGTTTATGATGTTGGCCTAATGATTGTCCCAAGTTTGTGACCTCGAGCGACGAACGCAACTTTGTCAAATATCGAAAAAACCGCGAAAAAAATCGTTTATTTTTCAAATTTTGGCGATTATAACCCTAAACGACTAGTTTTTGTAAAAACTTTCTTATGGCGTTTATAAAGTAGACTAAATTTGCTACAATATGATACTAGAATTGTCTCTGTACACTCAATAGTTTCTGAGAATAAGTCTTTCAAAGTTTATAATTTTTTTTGTACTTCGCACTTTTTAGCAATATTTTAACTCCTACTTGACCACTTTGTGGCACAGTTACGGCAGTTTTTAACCCCCGATCAAAAAAAGAGGTGTTATAAATTTGACGTCGAAGTCTGTCTGTTTATCAGACAGACACACATACAGGTCTGTCTCTATGTTTATCTGCCTGTGTGTGTATCTGTCTATGGCACCGTAGAGCTCAAACGGATGGGCCGATTTCGATGCGGTTTTTTTAATTTGCAGATACATTTTTGTGTTAATGTTTTGAGCTATTTTTGGTTAATATCGATTCAAGATGGCCGCCTCCACCAAATGGCAGACCAAATATTTCATCACAATCTACGTCAATATGGGTATCAAATGAAAGGGCTTGACTAGTAGAGTACTATACAGTATAACAAATTTCAAATCACAAAATGGCGAACTCCATATTTTTTTTCACTAATGCCTTAATATGGGTATCAAATGAAAGGGCTTGACTAGTAGACTACTATGCACTATGACAAATTTCAAATCTATGATGGCCGCAACCACAAAATGACGAAATACGTTTCTTTTTTCACAACGACCTCGATATGGTATAAATATAAATTGTTCATAGTGTATAGTAGTCTACTAGTCAAGCTCTTTCATTTGACACCCATAATAAGGCATTAGTGAAAAAAAAAATTATGGAGTTCGCCATTTTGTGATTTGAAATTTGTTATACTGTATAATACTCTACTAGTCAAGCCCTTTCATTTGATACCCATATTGAGGTAGATTGTGATGAAATATTTGGTCTGCCATTTGGTGGAGGCGGCCATCTTGAATCGATATTAACCAAAAATAGCTCAAAACATTAACACAAAAATGTATCTGCAAATTAAAAAAACCGAAGACAGACCTGTATGTGTGTCTGTCTGATAGACAGACAGGCTTCGACGTCAAATTTATAACACCTCTTTTTTTGATCTGGGGTTAAAAACCGCCGTAACTGTGCCACAAAGTGGTCAAGTAGGAGTTAAAATATTACTAAAAATTGCGAAGTACGAAAAAAATTATAAACTTTGAAAGACTTATTCTCAGAAACTATTGGGAGTACAGAGACAATTCTAATATCATATTGTAGCAAATTGAATCTACTTTATAAACGCCATAAGAACGTTTTTACAAAAACTAGTCGTTTAGGGTTATAATCGCCAGAATTTGAAAAATAAACGATTTTTTCGCGGTTTTTTCGATTTTTGACAAAGTTGCGTTCGTCGCTCGAGGTCACAAACTTGGGACAATCATTAGGCCAACATCATAAACAAGTCTGCAAAAAATCAGATCTACCGGATTTAACGCCTACGGTAATGTTTAAAGTTACTGTACTATTTGTTACCTTTTGCTCATTTATCATCACGTCAATATTCAGTTTACACAAAACATTGCACACAAACAAAATCAATATTATTATGAGATATTTACTAGGAATGATGGATCCCATGGAGGCCTAGTCACAGAATAAATATTAGTACAAGTACAGAACACTCACTTAGCGAAAACATTTATATAAATAGCGACTCTTGCTGGGACACTACTAAGTTCAATTCAGCTCGCATTAGCGCTCAATACCTGTCGCGATTTTCAACTAAACGTTTGCGCTCTTTCTAACGCGTAACTCTGTCGCTGTCTGGCGCGGAGGGTTGTCGACATATCTAACAACAATATGCGCGGGAAACGCGGGAAACGTGTTGCGCGAGCGCTCAGACGTGCGTCCGACAACCGACTGGCACTTGTTCCCTGGGAGGAACGGTCTAGCTGTAGGCTAAAACCGCGCGACCTTGAGCGAGTGATGATGCTCTGGCCTAGTGACGAGAACGCAAGATTTCACGATCATGAGACTGTAGGTTCAAATTCCACCTGCATCTCTGTGTATTTTCACAAGTATTTTTGAAGTGAAAACTTCTTTTGGCGCGCCACAAACAGATTTATTTTCGTGGGCTGTGGATTGAATTTTAGCGTCACGCTCGGGAATGGTAAGAAATCTTAGGTAAACTCAGGACCACGGTCATTGGCTTAGCATGGCCATCTAGAAATGCTGATACATTTCTTGTTGGCTATGCTCATGGCCACGCCCTCCGGTTTCACCTGCATAATTTCCAAAGTAAGACATCAAGTTCTGAGTTATAAGTTTTCACTTTTATCGGCAGTTCCTATGACTGCCAATTTTTTATTTTGTATTTGTACACTTTTTACTTGTATTTTGTGTTACGCGGCTACAACAGCGGGACACATGATTTTATTAATTGGGTGCGATTCCAAAATCTCTTAAAATTTACAAGACATTTTATTGGCAGGAAATTACGAATTTATTCAAGACGAGCTGATTGCGGCCGATAAGCAACCCGTCACTTTTACGCGTATCGTGGTTATCCATCTTTGCGTCATATCCTATTACAGACGTTTCGTGTCCTACATTTCCAATCAGATTTATTTATCTGGTTTAAGAGGTAATATTTCTGCTAAATCGGCTTTTTAGGGTTCCGTACCCAAAGGGTAAAAACAGAACCCTATTACCGAGACTTAGCTGTTCGTCCGTCCGTCTGTCTATCTATCACCAGGCTGTATCTCAAGAACGGTGATAGCTAGATACTTGAAATTTTCGCAGATGATGTTTTTCTATTGCCGCTATAACAACAAATACTAAAAATAAAATAAAAACATTATTTAAGGGCGGCTCCTATACAACAAACTTGATTTTTGCTCAATTAGTCCGTCTCAAATAAACTAGATGGCGCCACTAGTAAAAATATAACGCGATACCGAATTCATCGTCAGAATCATGAGCCAAAAATCAATATTTCAATAAAACTTTATGCCTGTCTGCAAAAATTGCGATATATAAGAAGTTTCGAATAAAGCCAAAGAGGTTTTCGACGTTTATTTGCTAATGCCTTCATGCACCATTCGCACTCGCACACTGCCCACTCGCACTTGGCCGGTTAGTATTTTTCCTTTTACAACAATTTTGAGTTAGCTTCATAGCAGTGGTAGGACTCTTTGCAGAGTCCAGCCGAGGAATTATTACATCTATGCTAGCCGGTAATGTTATTACCGTCGAATGTTGTTCCGGTTTGATGGGCCATGTTTCCGGAAAAATTACACAGCACAGGGATAAATCATCTGATATCTTTGGGTGATGAGCATAGTGCAGTGCTTAGTAATGATTTGGACTCTTTATGTTCCAATAGCTGAATAACTCATTGTAGTAGGCAGTCATGTTGCAATCTACCAAGCATTGTTCGTTCTATTCATCCCGTTACTAGTTTTTTTATTTACCTTAAGTGTCTCACTGCTGGGCAAAGGTCTCCCCCAATTCCCTCCACTTTATCCGGTCCTGAGCTGCCTTTACCATATTACATGTAAAAATATGTAGACAGTATCGTTTTTTTATATCAAAAGGTACCTATGGCAGTTGTCTTGAAGTAAACTTTAATATCTACTAAACTTTGGAATTACGCTGACAACGCAATATGTATATACCTAAATCTATTGAGTATTTGTACTTATGTACGTACATACATAGAGCATACCTGAATACGTTCCATACGTATGTGTATGGAACGTATTCAGGTATGTATGCATATATTCCATATATTACAGTAGTTAAGGAGAACTACATATCAATTCAATTCATTTATTTCTCCAATAAGGATACATGGACACTTATAAAACTCAATTACAATACTTACACTAAAGTATTACATAGCGTAATATATTAATGACTTACTTACAGTACACAGGCTCCATTACAGTCCAAACCAAGAATTATGTATTGCATCGTAATTAAATAATCTTTATTTCATATTAAAATTAATTACGAAGTGTGACTTTATCACACACAAGATCATTGATTACATAATACACATTTCAAATTCAAAAAATACTTAATGTCATTTTTATTTACTAGATTTTCTCGAAACAAATTTTAAAACACAATGCTATTGATTTTAAGAGAGCGGTCAATCTTAGTTGATGTAATGTGTAATTGACAAAACAAGGCAACACTAATTTCTTGTCTTACAATAGTGAGTGTCGCATCTTTTCTTATCACTAGTAATATTGTTGCTTACATGCATGATGTCAATGTACAAACATAATTTTACCCGCAGAAAATCTTCTCTGTGGGACTACCTAATGCGGGGCCTTTAATTTACCCATACAACACGCTTCTGCAAAACAAATATTTACATCGGCTGCGTTGCCCTAGATCAACAATCTGTATGACATAACAAAGTGGAAAGTACTGAAGTGAACAATCAATGCAGTAGGTACCTATTTGTGTCAGATAAGTCTTATTTTCACTCCAAATGCAGCCAAACTAAGCCTAAAACCACCCCAAAACGATTTTTAAACTTGTCTAAATGTTGGCTACTGAATTAAGCTAGGTGTAATAATAGCATTAGTAAGCTAGCATACTAAATTCTGAAGCAAGGGTTCTAAATTCAGACGCAGAAATTCAGGCTAGAAGCAATTTGGTTCCGAAATTAGTCACTAAATTTAACCAAGTGTACCTACTTAATGAGCCTTTCACCGCTAATTCACTCGCGATATGTGCTTAATTTCAATTTCCTATGCAAAGTAAATTTACGAAACTTATAGGTATTCGAAATACTACTACTAGTAGGTACAAGGACATCCGAGATGGTACGACTTGGGGTACCGACGTTAGGGAAGATCAAAGAGCAACCTGACGTCTCCAAAGTGTCGAGTTGCCATCTTCTCTGAAACATGATGGATAATATACTATTTATTCGCAATTGCAGTCACTGACAGCAGTGAAAGTTCTCGCATTACTCGAATACACGCGACAAAATCAAAGAAACAGATCAGCACGAAATTCAACTTCAATATGTATCACGCAGTGCCATCGGCTGCAAAAACGCAAGGCATTTATGTAATGTTGCATTCTCTACGTAATATTTGTTACAACTACGCACGATGATAAATATCACACAAATGACGTTATGATCGTGGAAAATAATGTTAAAATGGGCTGGCATATGTATCTACGCAAAGGTTTCAGGTGGCACTTAATGTTTTAACTTTGTTACGTGGAGGATATATACATTCACGTACTTAAGTATACTCCTTCCGTCAAAAGGGGAGGGTTGGGTTATGTCAGAGTCGACACCTCTAGTGTCCCTACCGCCTAAAACCTCCCAGGCCACACCGCAATGGCGGGAACGCGGGGGTCACTCTCGGCGGGAAACATTTTTTTTTAATTATTCCATTGAAGTCTTAAAATGTTATCAAAGAATTATTCTGATTAATTTTAACATCAACTTTTTAGAAATCTTGTTCCCATAATACAAGCTTTTAGTGCTAGTTTGGGAAATGTCCACCAATTTTTACACGTTTTTTACCGTTCGTAATAAAAAATGATTCGGATTCATTTATGACAGTTTAATAAATGTTTTAATTTTTTTTTACGCCGACATATTAATATGATTGAATTACAGTACTGACTTTACCATGTGGATACTTAAATACTACATTACACACGTATGAATTATATTATGATAATAATAATAATTAATAATGGTATAGAGTTAATCAAAATTCAAGCTCACTACCATTTGGAAGCATGCCGAGTAGCATGCTTTATCAAGCTAAATTACCAATTTAAGTAAAAAAAATAACTACAACGCGTATATACGTCGAGTCAAATAAACATCATTTTGTTTGTTATTTTTTTAATTCATATACATGTATAAGTACATAAGTATTTATCTACATTATTAATATCAACTAATTTAAAGTTAAGCCACGTGCCTACTCTGGTACAAATTTGAAAGTTTGAATGCTTTCAATTCAATCCCAAGAGTATAACATAACAGAAACGCGAATTAAATAACCGTTTTTTTTGCCTTGATTGACTGTACTATACATTTTTTACGATCTCTATTATGTATCAGCTCCATGGTTCAAGCAAATCACGCTTCATTCTGTATCGTGGTTTTCCAATTTGAGCTTCGGTGTCAAGATGACAATGAACATTTATGTCGTAGCCTTTACAATCAACCAGCTTGTTATGTAACTTGAAAACAGCTGAACTACACTATTTATCATTGCAAATTAGCATCCTTGTCCTGGTAATAAAGTCCACTGAACATTGGAATCTTTTAGTAAAGAAGCAAGTTATAGTGGTTTTGTTATAAGTAATAGCTAGGAAATTGGTGATGCATGATTTTACATTTGCAATGCTCATGTCAAGAGTGAAGATGGTTTGACCTTTGGGATCAAAGTCAAACATTTATAAAAGTATTTCTGCTTGGACATATTCAGTCCAATAATAAAAAGAAAATTCGCTTAATTAAAAACATGTGTCATCCACCAACCCGCTCTAGACCTGCTTGGTGCATTTTGGTTTTAACTCTTTCCTTACGAAAGAAAGTATTGAGCCCTGTTGATGGAATGTTTAGTGTTCTTTAATTGTTATAGGTTTACACTTTACTTCAGTGGTGTTTGAAGACGCCAATATTGTAACCATCGGGAAAAACCAACTCAGGCAACGCATTCCACAGCCTAGACATTCAAATCACAAATGTTTAGTCAAATCTCTTTGTTCTAGCCTTTGGAACGTCAACCGTAAAACGATGACACTTTTTCGAGCCACGAGCAGTCCGATAGAAAAAATAGCTAGGTGAAATTAGATCATGCAGATCAGTTGCACACTCTCCGTAATATATCCGATAAAAAACTGACAGGGCGAATTCTGCGGCGACGTTCAACACTTTTGAAGTCTTTTTCGCATTAGGGTGTCCTAGTCTATGAGCCCTTTGGCACGTCTCTCGAACGATTCCAGAGCCTCTAGCTTATACTGAGATATTAAGTGTATAGATACTCAGTGTACTACTTATATGCTTATCTTAAAATACAAATGGTGTTTTGTTTAACTCTTGTTTTTGTCTAGGCATGTGTTTTTGCCTAACACCACTTTGTGATTGTATAAATGAACAAAGCAACAAACATGACGTTTATGTGACACAATAGCTGTTATTCTGACGCCTCCAGAGCTTTATATTCCGACCTTGCTCTGGCGGTGAAGGCTGCTAATCGGAGCTATTATTTGTTTTAGAATTAATATATTTTTTATTAATTCATTTATTTCAAGTATCATAGACTCATAACATAATCAAACATAAATTCATTTCGTCACATTACAATAGAAAAAACACAAGTCAATAAAACATATTTTACACACAAAGAAACAAACGTAGATAGGTACACATACACTAACAAAAAAATAATAATAATTCCCAATGTCACAATGATGGCAGGCTCGACTCAAAAATATAATTTACGTACTAAAACGTGAATATAAACCGTATTTTAAAATGTGTAACGCATAACATTTCTTTAATCTATTTTACAATAAAAGCAATACTTTAAAACGTGTCGCCTGAGTGGATTTTTCGTGATGGATATAATCTTTGTCTTCAAGTCTAGACTGAAACGATTTCTTCTAAGCGAGATGACGGTCAAGTTTAAACCAAATATTGTAGATCAGTTGGGCTCTGTGGCTTCTACGCTATCTCATAGTTCGTCAGAAAAGCCAGTTATGTTGCGTTGATCCTTATAAGAGAAAACCTCTAACCTACCACCACCAACCATGGTACCAACCATCTCGTACCATAGAAGTAACGATAACATCCCAAACAATAATAATATAATATTATGTGATTCGAAAATGATTTATTTTTTCCATTTTCGTTTCCATAACTATCAGTTTTTCCATTAACCGCCAGATTCAAAAACTTGGTTCAAGTTGTAAATTTCAGTTAGTTCGACGTCACAAACGTCCAACATTTTTGTATCGATTTAGTTCAAAGACTTTACAGGCTTTTGTCTCTGACATAAGTCTTAAATAACGTTAGCTGTTAAGGAAAAACTCGCGAGGAAAGTGGTATATCCATTGGAATTAGACGTATTGACATCTTTTGAGGTTCAACTTCATACGCTAAACATCGCTACCGTTGCTTACTATTAGGCGAGTTGGTGGCCAAATGTCCTACAACCTAAAACCCTTTGCTAGTTATTTTATTTCGAGGCAGTAACGGCAAATATTGCTGTCTTCCGGTGTGAAGGGCAATGTTTCTATATTACAAGATTTAGTAGACAAATCATCTTATTTGAGTGACAACCATAGTATAGTGCAGTACTATGTTGTAACTTGAACTCTTCATGTTAAAATAGATGTGTAACATTTGGCTGTTATGGGCAGGCATTTTGCTTGCCTTTACACGCATTTATTGTTCGTCACATCACTCTATTCCAAAAAAACTTAAAAAAAACTACTTTATTTTATAAAAGAAAACATAAAAAAACGTTAAATTAATCCAGTAAATTATACAAGACGTTACGGTTAACTACAGCATGAAGCATTGGCTAAATTCTTTTGTCAAACATCTCATTGTGATAATTGACATTGCGAGAGGCGAACGGCAGTCCGCATGACCTCAGCCGTTTGTCTTCTATACCTGGTTCGAGTTACTTGTACCTACTTGTTTTTCGAAAATAATTATTATGAATGGAAGAATATCGCAACGGGGAATCATCTTATATGTTTTGCCTTAGAAGTGAAATCCTACTAAAATTATAAACATGAAAGTTTGTAAGAATGTACGTTTGGTACTTGGTACTCGTTTTCACGCAAAAACTACTGAAGGTATTTAATTGAAATTTGGTATATAGATAAGTGATGGTTCGGAATAACACATAGGCTATTTTTTATTCCGATAGATTTATGGGATTGGGAACTACGCGGGTGAAACCGCAAGGCGTTCCTAATCTTATATAATCGCATTGGTTATTACAGATAGCGCGCGAGTTGAATGCAGTCGGGGTCTGAGGTAAAGAGCGGGAGCATCTCCCCCCGCTATCCGCACGCCCCACTTCACGCGCCTGCAGTGTATAGTGCTGTCACTGTCGCGGTCACAGCACTCCGCATTCCTAAGCTCTGCATTCAACTCGCGCGCTATATATACTTGGATTGCCAAAAAACAATAGAACTCGTGACAACGATACATTTACCAAGACCTCTGTATATCCTACTAATGTTGTGGGTCCGAAAGTTGAGATATTTGTTCATACGTCGGGACGCCTGAACGGATCAGGTGGAAATTTGGAACAAAGGTTTATACTGGAATAGCACATGCTACTTTTTATAACGGGAAAATTAAGGGGATGAGAAGCCCCGCGGAGCGCTGTTAGTAAATCCTACTAATATTATAAATGTGAATGTATGGATGTTTGGATGTTTGTTGCTCAATCACTTCCTAACGTATGAAGGGATCGGGCTGAAATTTGGAACACATATAGATTATAGTCTGGAAGAACACATAGGCTACTTTTTATCCCGAAAAAAAAAAACAACGGGAACTTCGCGGGTAACACCGCGGGGCGCTTCTAGTAAATAATAAATAAATATTTGTATATACTAGCAGTACCCCGTGATTTTACTCCCGTAGTTCCCGTTCCTGCTATCTCCGTTGTCATTTATACAGTTTCGATTATTTATTGATAGAAATGATTCGTTCCTTATGCTGACGCATTCATCATATAAAATACGGCAAATAATTAACTTTCAAGTAATTTCAATGCATAACACTTGTATGATAACGTACTCATTTATTCGCTCAATTACAACGAAGTATTAACTTCAGTTTTTCCAGTTTTCACGTGACCTCCGTTCAACCGCGCGCTCTTATCACATGACCTCTTTACTCACCTTCTGACCTAAACGTCGTATACACCAACTATTTGCCTTTCAAAATAAACTGTATGCCTATAGGAATAAAGTTACAAGTTAATTCTGCGTGGATAGAGTTAGTTTACTTTGATAAAGGATCCAGTATTATGTTTTAGGCATTTCGGTTCAAGAGTTTGTAAGCAATTCAATTGTGTATTGCGGAATACGTTTTACGATCTTTTTTTATTCTATCATGCGCTGATAAGAATAACATTATGTTTTTTTTTCTAAATGTGGCAGAGCATTTATTTACAAAACCAAAACACAATGATAACTTTACTACATTCCTAACTACTAACACTAAGCACGTCCATATACTAATAACGGTCTAAAGATAATCAAAATAGTTTTTGCTTTGGCATTTTTAGTGGTAAATTTTATCAATAAACACGGTTTTTATTTCAATCGTAAGCATTAATTACCCATTATATGTTTCCACCGCTGTGGAACTGTACTATGCCCACTCGGGGTCTTTTTCAAAGTAAATTTCAAGGTCAAAATCCACCATGTCTTTCTTAAAACATGACAGTTACCTCACTATGTTTTCGTTTATACCGTTTGGCAGTGGTGATGACAAACCTATCCACCTGCCAGTAGGACAATAGATACCTAGGTAAATCAAGGACGTTTAAAAAACACGGACAGAGCCCATCCTGAGACAAGACTGAGGCACTCAAATGACCCAAAATGGCGTCGGATATTCATGTGTGGAATGAATTCTGGGTTGCCACGTTAACCAAATTTACACCACAAAAAAAAAGTACCTAATCAATAAAATTATTTCATTTCTTAATCATTTTGCTGGTCCATCCTAGAGAATTCGAGCATTTAGGCATTGTCATATATGTCATTAACTTCGAAATGCTTACTTACTGCACTTCGAACGACACACTGACACTGATATTTGGGATCCAATTGTTTTCACAATTACAATCTTTAACCGTTTCGATCCAGTCGTTTCTTCGTCGTCGTTTTCGTTTGCTTAATTTTCTTTTGGAAATCTAGCACACAGAATATTAAAATACGTAGTGACAATGGCAACCAAAATCATCTGTGTGCTTAAGACCGTGCGGCAGAAGCGAACACTAAAATAAGAAACAACTAGTAGAGAAAACGATTTAATAATTTTAATAGTAAAAAATAAAAATGTAATATAGTAAACATAGCTCGGGCACAGTCTGCGGTCCCATTTCACCTGAACGAATCTTTTACTTCCAAACGTGACTATGAGCTTCATTCACATCTCTGACAAAAAATTCTGTGTGGTGCGCAAAAAGAAGTTTTCACTTCAATAATATATTATGATATAATTATATAATTAAATATCAACTATCTCAATACAAAAATGTGCCCTCCCAAACTTCAGGGCGCACGGAATCATGTTATCGTTGGGAAGAGTGAGCTCACTTTTTCCGTTCTAGACGGTTGCAGGAAGCGGTGGACGCCGGACGTTTTTGAAGTGAAAACTTCTTTAGGCGCGCCTAGACAGATTTTTTGTGGGCTGTGAATTGCATTAATTCGTCACGCTTGGGTGTGATAAGAAAGCTTCGAGTAAACTCGGGACCATGGCTATTGACCATCTAGAAATACGTCAGCCTGTGGGAAATGATGAAAAAGTGTGGACAGGTCAGAAACGCTGACGCATGGGCCAATGGGAAATGCTGACGCATTTCTAGATGCCATGCCAAGATGGCGAGGCCAAGCCCTCCGTTTACACCCGTGTAGTTTCCAACGTATGCTATCAAATTCAGAGTTATAAGTTTTCACTTCTATCGGCAGTTCCTAGGACTGCCAATTTTTTTTCCTATCACTATTCGTTATCCACAACCAAAATAAGTAGAACCACAGCATATCTTGCCGCTAGCGATTCTAGGGGTCAAGTAGGTTGTTTGTAAACTACTTACGATACACACAGAGACGCAGTTTATTACCAATTTCAAGGTGCTCAGGGCACATCTGTTGGTTTATATCGATGTTATATGAATTATTAAGTTACGGCTGGTCTAGACGGGAGAACGGCGACTGCCGATCCGAAGTTCAAATCCTAGGCGCACCACTGTATTTACGAATTCGTATGCATAATGCCGCTTACTTAAAAAACGCCGAACGAAAACATCGTGAGGAAAACGACATGTACTTATCTAGATGGCCTTGACTTTCAATACAATAAGTGAACATTTAGTGGGCTGCTTATAATATGCTATTGATATAATTTACGAGTACCATATATTTTGGGTAATTATCACGCGGTAATATTGGCAACACTGGTCTTGGGATTCCCTATTTTGTGTTAGGAAATAAAGATTTGTTTTTAATATTTAAAATGGGGAAATAAATGATTAAATTATTCAATCACTTATGAAACATGATTCCTGGAGGTTTATTGCGTTGGTCACTACGGGCTTTTACAGGATTTCAAGGCGCAGGACGTTCTGTGTGTCAAGATTTGTATTTATCGCGAAACGTGTTGGCTGGCCTAGTTTTGCGCGCATAATGGCCGACTAGTGTGCGAATGTGTGCGTGTTAGCCTGTATGTGACAGAGCTCTGGCCGACTCAATATGACACAACTTGTTCGTTAGCCAGACTCTGTCCGGCCTTCTGTCTGTCCTTGCCTACAAGGACGTTTAAAAAAAGCCGGACAGAGTCTGGCTAACGAACAAGTTGTGTCATATTGAGTCGGCCAGAGCTCTGTCACATACAGGCTAACACGCACACATTCGCACACTAGTCGGCCATTATGCGCGCAAAACTAGGCCAGCCAACACGTTTCGCGATAAATACAAATCTTGACACACAGAACGTCCTGCGCCTTGAAATCCTGTAAAAGCCCGTAGTGACCAACGCAATAAACCTCCAGGAATCATGTTTCATAAGTGATTGAATAATTTAATCATTTATTTCCCCATTTTAAATATTAAAACAAATCTTTATTTTCTAACACAAAATAGGGAATCCCAAGACCAGTGTTGCCAATATTACCGCGTGATAATTACCCAAAATATATGGTACTCGTAAATTATATCAATAGCATATTATAAGCAGCCCACTAAATGTTCACTTATTGTATTGAAAGTCAAGGCCATCTAGATAAGTACATGTCGTTTTCCTCACGATGTTTTCGTTCGGCGTTTTTTAAGTAAGCGGAATTTTATTATGCATACGAATTCGAAAATACAGTGGTGCGCCTAGGATTTGAACTTCGGATCGGCAGTCGCCGTTCTCCCGTCTAGACCCGCCGTAACTTAATAATCCATATAACATCGATATAAACCAACCGATGTGCCCTGAGCACCTTGAAATTGGTAATAAACTGCGTCTCTGTGTGTATCGTAAGTAGTTTACAAACAACCTACTTGACCCCTAGAATCGCTAGCGGCAAGATATGCTGTGGTTCTACTTATTTTGGTTGTGGATAACGAACAGTGATAGGCAAAAAAAGTTGGCAGTCATAGGAACTGCCGATAGAAGTGAAAACTTATAACTCAGAATTTGATAGCATACCTTGGAAACTACACGGGTGTAAACGGAGGGCGTGGCCTCGCCATCTTGGCATGGCCATCTAGAAATTCGTCAGCATTTCCCATTGCCCCATGCGTCAGCGTTTCTAGATGGCCATGCCATGATGACCTGTCCACACTCTTTCATCATTTCCCACAGGCTGACGTATTTCTAGATGGCCAATAGCCATGGTCCCGAGTTTACCCGAAGCTTTCTTATCATACCCAAGCGTGACGAATTAATTCAATTCACAGCCCACGAAAAATCTGTCTAGGCGCGCCTAAAGAAGTTTTCACTTCAAAAACGTCCGGTGTCCACCGCTTCCTGCAACCGACTAGAACGGAAAAAGTGAGCTCACTCTTCCCAACGATAACATGATTCCGTGCGCCCTGAAGTTTGGCAGGGCACATTTTTTGATTCAGATAGTTGATATATAATTATATTATTGAAGTGAAAACTTGTTTTAGCGCTCCACACAGAATTTTTCGTCAGAGATGTGAATGAAGCTCATCGTCACGTTTGGAAGAAAAAAATTCGTTTAGGTGAAATGGGACCGCAGTCTGTGCCCGAGCCTAAGTTTACTATATTACATTTTTATTTATAACTATTAAAATTATTAAATGGTTTTCTCTACTAATTGATTCTTATTTTGTATAGCACACAGATGATTTTGGTTGCCATTGTCACTACGTATTTTAATATTTTCCAAAGATTTAGATTTCCAAAAGAAAATGAAGCAAACGAAAACGGCGACGAAGAAACGACTGGATCGAAACGGTTAAAAATTGTTATTGTGAAAAATATTGGATCCCAAATATCAGTGTCAGTGTGTCGTTCGAAGTTAATGACATATATATGGCAATGCCTAAATGCTCTAATTCTCTAGGATGGACCAGCAAAATGATTAAGAAATGAAATAATTTACTGATTAGGTACTTGTTTTTTGTGGTGTAAATTTGGTTAACGTGGCAACCCAGAATTCATTCCACACATGAATATCCGCCGCCATTTGAGTGCCTCAGTCTTGTCTCAGGGTGGGCTCTGTCCGACTTTTTTTAAACGTCCTTGCTTGTAGGTAAATAAATCATCTTTTTACATTACTTAATTAAGAACACCTAACGAGAGTGTGAGGAGAAGTTTGTTTATTAAAGGGGTAAAAGGTTTGTTCCGAATCTCTGCCTAACACTACATTGCGTTTATTATCATATACCTATGATACAAAACGATTTATCTCTTGCACTGTAATATCTTTGCAAACATTGCCCTCCAGACCGAAACATAGTTACGTATGCACATTACTGCTCGGCAGTAGAAGAACTGGCAAAGGTTCTACTTTCATAGACTCTGCAATAACCGAGGTAAGCCAATAAAACAACACAACGCAACTTCGATCCCGAAAAAGACATAAATTCGTTCCATTCTGTTTTTATCTATATAAAAAACTACAAACAGAAAAGTGTGCGTTTGAATGAATTTAGATAGGTATATTAGCATTGTTTATCTGTCCGTGTTTCCGAGGTGTAAAGTGTTCGTCGGTGGTCCACACACGACATGTTTTGGTGTTAGATTAGATAGATTCGCCCTATATTTGGACATTATTTGGATTGAAATACAAGTCTGTGGGTGGACTATATTGTACTATTTTGTGTAGGATGAGCTTTTGAAGATGTTATAATGAACGGTTTAAGAACTTAGAAGTTCCTCGTGACATGAAATAAATGGAAAAGTGATATTTTTTTTCTTACAAACATCCTTATTCGGTACTGTTTTTTTTTGTTTTCAAGTGATTTATCTGCTACTGCAAGCTCACATAATTTTAAAACTTTATAAAAAAAATTGGCAGTCATAAGAACTGCCGATAGAAGTGAAAACTTATAACTCAGTATTTCATTCATCAATTTGATAGCTTACCTTGGAAACTACACGGGTGTAACCGGTGGGCGTGGCCTCACCATATTGGCATGGCCATCTAGAAATGCGTCAGCATTTCCCATTGGCTGATGCGTTTCTAGATGGCCATGCCATAATGGCCTGTCCACGCCCTTTCAGCATTTCCCATTGGCTGACGTATTTCTAGATGGCCAATAGCCATGGTCCCGAGTTTACCCGAAGCTTTCTTATCATACCCGAGCGTGACGAATTAATTCAATTCACAGCCCACGAAAAATCTGTCTAGGCGCGCCTAAAGAAGTTTTCATTTCAAAAAATTGGCAGTCATAGAGACTGCCAACAGAAATGAAAGGTTATAACTTATTATTTTAGTACCAAACAGTAATTCTGTTGCCTACTGCTATTGCGCATGTCGTAACGCAAACTCAGAAGATTTCGACCATCCAAAGAGCGTCTGGCATTCACGTTATATATAGTTTACTGCACCGTAACCGCTCCGACGCGACGCTACACCGCTACATTAACATCATCGTAGGCCGCATCGGCACTTAACGTCAGGCGAGATGGCAGTCAAGTGTAAACCTATTCAAGTTAAAAAAATAACATAGTGGTGATGTCAACTCCTAAGTTTTTCCCTCTCTATTAGTTTACCACAGTGATTAATTGTAAATTTACATTGAAATTCATTTTAATGGGCTCATAAAATCATTTTTTGTCAACAGGTAAGAGACGAGGCTTTACCTAAAACACGAAAAAAACGGGGTGCATACGATGTGCACTGTTGTGTTCCCTCAGGAGAGATTATCATAAAACGTAAGTATTGTAAATAACAATATACCGTAACTAAGTTATTTAATGATCATAGTTCTTTTTCACCCACAAAAAGTAAAGGACACAGTAAAGTCTTAACGTAGTTATGTTTTACTGGTAGCAGACTTACTCGTAAGTTAAATTCTACTAACATTAAGCTGTGAAGCTAATTATTTATACAGCAAAATGCTGTGTCAGTGTATTTGCTCTTTTCTCATAAGCTTCGGCTACCTAAGCGGGCTACGGCAAATAATCGTGTTAACGCGATTAATGTGGCTGGGTACATCGTGTCATTGCGTAGTATTCGGGCGAAGACGATGTAGTAGATGTCTTCGCCCGCTTTAATGTAGACACGAACATCGCCTATGCCCGAACACGATTTTTTTCTCGCGCCGAACCATTACGAATCTTCGCCCGCTAATGTAGCCAAAGCATTACAAAATAAATCGTTAAATAGTTCATCTATCCATGCACTAATCAAATCATAGTTGAAAGCTGATAGAAAAAAAAAATTAAAAGCCTTCACAGAGTTTAGTTAAGTCTTGTACCCTCTTTGAGTTAAGTACATTAAGTATGTATATTTGTATTAGTAGGGATGAGTATCTGTCACGAACACTCTTATCTTACCTGCGCAAATTCTTCACATCATTTGTTTTAAATTATCATTTGTTTAACAACAATACGCTAGCACTTACCTGTCATATTCTCTGATATTAAGCTAAGATGTGATCTACGAAGATAATAGATGCGGTATCTTTAAAGAATCGCTGACGCACTCGCTATTTTACAAACTGAGCCCACCGAGGCACGAGCCACACATGGCTATTGTGGGTGTACACTAGTTATGAGACCCGTGGGCTCAAGTTCAATGTCTTTGTTGTGAGTGGCGCTAATTTTCTTAACATTCCTTAATCATTGTATGTTAAATTGTATGATCGTACGACTTAACTTGCTATAAAATACGTATTTTTTTAGTTATTACCTTGGCTTGTCCAGAAGTGCAGTAAGTTCTATACTAGAACGAGTATCTAAAGCTGCACTAGAAGGATCATATCGGATTTGGCTGGGCAGGGAGAGAAATACGAGTAGTGAAGGTTAGTGTTGACGTACGTCACCAAAAGGGGCCCCTTTTAAACCTACGCCCGAGTCACAAGTCTTGGGGTCTATTCGAGATTTCTCTCTCTGCCATACGATGGACCCGGCACCCGCACGGTGAATCCATGGAATGCTAAGTAGTTCGTCTCTACTACATACATATACCTATGACTACTACATATGCTTTATATAACTATTATAATTATATAACTATAGAAGGATGGGAAAAGAAGGACCTGCCTGATGTAAGCAGCACACCTGCCCAAAGAAGAACAGTGCCATGCAGCTATTGGAACATGAAGAGCCCAAATCATTACTTAGACTGCACTGCGCTGCGCTCGTCACTCAGAGATTTAAATTGATTTGTAAGTTGATGCCCTTTGGAATCATTTCCCTTCAAACCGGACTTCAATGATGTTTGTACTTTCCACTTTTCAAACCCTGACAGTACAACAAGCCACTTGCTTACATAAAATATCATATACCTAAGCATATACGTATACATCAAAAGGTTCAGCGTACAACTCTTCAAGTATTATCTTTGCAAACATAGAACGAATTTAGAAAACAAATATTTTCCTCAAGTGTAGGTGACAAAGGGTGACCTTTGCGTTGACCGATATCATTCAATCGGCAAGGTCCTTCATGACGGCGGTTCAATTATCCGCACAGTTATATTTTATATCTATAATACCTATAATGGAGCTAATCCTTTATTTAAATTGAAATAATCTATGAAAGCTAGGTCATGTAATACTAGGTGAATAATTGCTCATTACCTACCTATGCTTCTCTTCTCAAACGCAAATTAGTCTAGAATAAAGGAAAAAATAGCGTTTTTATAGTATTATATCAGCCATCTGGCTCTTATAGTAGTCCATAGGTCTCTATTATAAGAGCCAGTTATTAAAATTATGATTTAGCTTTTATTTAACTGTAATTAAGTTCATATTTATGATATATATAACCCTAACATACAGATATATCCTGACACACAAGAAATATTTAGATAAATGGATAGGTAAACTCTGTATTGCACTTAACAAAAGAAATATGTAACATTAATATAATTCCTAAAACTAAAAGATTTAAATGGCGACTTTCCGATTGAAATAATTGGTGATAAGGAATATTTGTTGATACCTCAGATGTGGATAAATATTTGTGTAAAATAAACACACAAAAGTTATCTCCTGTACGAGGGTCAAACTGAAAGTTCTTAGAACTGGCCACTTATAAACAATATAATAAAAAAATAATTCTATAATTTGAAAATAGAACTCTTTGCCAATATTACTGAGTATATACTTCATTCATTTGTCATTTGTTTTACGATTTGGCGGCAAATTGAAAATTGTCTGTGTCACGTCAACATGAATTTAACACGAGACAATTTTCGTGCAATGATTTTTTATGACTTTCGATGTCATTTAAGTCAACAAGAAAGTTATGATAGACTACGATTGGCCTTTCACGATGAAGCCCCATCTCGTGCGACTGTTTACAACTGGTTTAATGAGTTTAAACGTGGTCGCACTAATCTCACTGATGATTTACGTGAGGGACGGCCTTCTACGGCGACGACTGAAGATAACATCTGTGTTATGCGGCGTATGATAGAGACTGACAAAAGAGTGACCTATCAGCAGATTCGGACAAGCTTAGGCATCGGTATGAGTCAAGTGCACAAAATCCTACACGAACATTTAGCGGTCAGGAAGCTTTGCGCCCGGTGGATACCTCATAATTTGACTGAGGCTCAAAAACTCCATCGTGTGGATTGGTGCCGTAAAATGATTGAAAGATTTAACGGAGGTGACTCAAATGCTGTGTTCGACATACTAACAGGTGACGAAAGCTGGATTTACTGTTATGATCCTGAAACCAAAAGACAATCTGCTCAGTGGGTGTTTCCTTTCGAGGAGTTGCCAACTAAAGTGAAGAGAGATCGAAGTGCGGGGAAAAAAATGGTGGCCTCGTTCTTTGGAAGGATAGGTCATTTCGCAACAATTGTGTTAGAGGATCAAAAAACAGTTTCTGCAGAATGGTACACTACCAATTGTTTGCCACTTGTCTTGGAAAAAGTTCGAGAGAAACGACCTCGCAGTAGGATCCTCCTTCACCACGACAACGCCTCATCGCACACCGCCAAGCGAACGATCGACTATTTGGCGACATCAAACGTTGAATTACTGGGTCACCCGCCGTATAGCCCCGACCTCGCGCCTTGTGATTTTTATTTATTTTCAAAAATTAAAGAAAAACTTAAAGGAAAGCGGTTTATGAATGCTGAAGAAGCGGTGGCTGCGTATCGCGATGCCATTGAAGAGACCCCTAAGGACGAGTGGGCAAAGTGCTTTTCCCAGTGGTTCCATCGCATGCAGCGGTGTATTGACGTGAATGGACAATATTTTGAAAAGATATAATAAAACTAATAACTGGCTAATGTAATCAGTTTTTGATTTTCTAAGAACTTTCAGTTTGACCCTCGTATGGTAATCGAAGCTACTACCACCGGCTTCACGAGCATAATTACTACCAGCTAAGCTACTAAATGTTTTATTTTCAACTCCATACCTTTTACCTTTGTTTTTGTTATACAAACAGCGAGATTGTTGAAAATTATACCTGAGAGTCTATTTCACGACGGCTACAATCTTGGGATCCTCAAATGTAAAATGAATCGATTTCTTTTCCATAAACGCGCTTTATCATTGTTCGTATCATCGATCGCTTCAAATCAGGCACCATGGTAAATCGTAAGTCAATGAAAAAAAATTTTTCTATGTATTAAAATGTGCGGCTGGCTCGGACCAATCAATTTCAATAAAAAAGAATTGAATTGTTGTTTAATTGTGGTACAATAAAACAACAATAGTGACTGTTTAGTCACAGTTCTTGCAATTATTTGGACTTCTGTCACGTTTCGCGTGTTAAGGCTATCAAGCTCAACAAATTTATTTAATGTATTTACAACCTACGGTGATTATGCTATGTTGTACTCAGTTTACAGCCTAGCTGACCGCACTACGATCTTTGGTTAGGTCTTTGCTACACTTGGCACGAATGGTGTTCCTTGAAAAGACGATAATTATGATTGTTCTATCATCATCATCTTTTGCCCATCTTAGTGGATTAAGATGGGCGGAAGATGATGATGATGATAGATAGATGTTAGAGATAGGCTTCTACGTCTGGCCACTAAGCCCTATCCTCAGCTTTACCTTTCCATCCACTGCCGCCTCTCTTTCGTATATCGTCACACCATCTAGCCTCAGGGCATCCTACACCACGTTTGATAATTCACGGTATCCAATGGGGTCCAAGAAACTCCAAAAAAATCAGCCAAAATGGTGGCGTGTAATTATGGATAAAAAAGCGCCCAGTGTAGCTAAACCTTTAGATGGCTATGATAGCTTGCATCGTGACCCCGGCCGGGTTAAGGCCGCCGCAGACGATGCAGCACCATTGACATATTTACTGCGTTATATAATAACTAATCGCATGCAGACATCCTCCGCAAATATCTGTTCAAGTTATAAGATGATCACTTTGGAAAAAAAAATCAGGCCTAAACTCTGGACCAGTAGCTTTTATTAATGAAGTAGATTGACGAGACGCCTGCCTGCAAGTCACGTGCCTGATAGTAAGCAACATGCCTGTCCATACCAGCACAGTGACACGCAGATACTGGATCATCAATAGTCCAAATCATTAACCAGCACTGCGCTCGTTAGCCAGAGAAATAAGACGTTTTATCGATATGCCCTGTAATTTCACTGGAAACATTGCTAGGTGGTAAACTTTTAGTTAGATAAATGCATTCCATCGTTAATCACATAGCTAGCATTAGCGTTAGCAAATGGTCAACGTATTGAAGTTATGACTTCTTTTGGCGCGCCACAAACGAAAGATTTTTCGTGGGCTTTGAATTGAATTCTAGCGTCACGCTCGGGAATGACCAGAAATCTTCGGGTAAACTCGGGACCATGGCCATTGGCCATCTAGGAATGCGTCAGCCTTTTCCATTGCTTATCTAGAAATGCGTCATCATCTATAGGTGGCCACGCTCACGGCCACGCCCTCTGTTTTCACCCGCGTAGTTTCCAAAGTAAGCTATCAAATTCTGAGTTATAAATTTTCACTTCTATCGGCAGTTCCTATGACTGCCAATTTTGTTTAACCCTTAATCGCTATAATGTTGTGTCTTGATGCAGGCAGGTCTCAGGCCGTAGGGTCGCGCGTTTTCCTCCCTCTTACACCTGCGAGCGGCCGGTTCACGGGCGGCGATGATTGCCTGACTGGTTATATCTTCTGACGCAAAAAGGTCATCCGCTGATCATATCTAAATACAGTAGCTATAATCTTGGTGCTAAATGCTAAATAAGGTTATAAGGTTTTGTAAAAATATCCTACTAACGTTATAAATGAGATTTTTTTGATGTTTGTTCCTCAATCACGTCGGTACGTTTGAACGAATAGGGTTGAAACTAACTCAGTTAGATTACCTATATAGTAGAATACTTGTATATTGGTGGTAAGTCTGTCTGCAAAGCCGTCGGTCGACAGTTCGAATATTGACAGTGCAAATAATTATGTGATGAATACAAATACATATTATATACTATATAGCAGCGCCCCGCGGTTTTACCCGCGTATTTCCCGCTCCCGTTGTTCCCGTAATTTTTTCGGGATAAAAAGTATTCTATGCGTTAATTCAGTGTGTCAGCTAACTCCATACCAGATTTTATTAAAATCGCTTCAGACGTTTAGACGTGAAGAAGTAACAAACATACACAATCAGAAACTTTTGGCATTTATACCAATATTATAAAGCTGAAGAGTTTATTTGTTTTTTTGTTTGTTTGAACGCAAGGATCTCGGAAACTACTGGTTCGAATTGTAAAATAATTCCTCTGTTGGATAGTTTATTTATCGAGGAAGGCTATTTAACATTACCCTACTATCAAGTATCAACAGGGGATCTACCGCCTAACGAAAACTGTCTTAGCTTTGATATTGCTGTCTCTTTTCTCCTCGCTTGAAAAGAAAGAGATGGTGATAGCAAAGCGAAAGCCAATCTAGTTAGGCGGTAGAAGGGCAGGAGCGGAGCATGAATGAAAAATGTAACAAAATGGGATAAACTATTGCTTTATGAGAGCTTTCGTTGTGTGACAGCATGACTGTGTCTATCTTTTAAAGGTTGCGTCATTAGAACCTACCAAAGGTAGCCGAATTTGTTCAAAATTTAAATTGGTACGTCCAATGTTCGATAGATGGCGTAGCAACGCGCGCACGGTTCAGTTAGTTACAAATATTAGTGTGATTTGTTCAGTGTTGGAAGTTTCTGTGTATAATAAGTATTTATGTATTTCCACCTATATAATACTACATACGTACTATATCTGGTTTCTATAGGTATTATAATACAAGCTTTGCTTAGTTTGGGCATAGAATAGATAATATAGATAGAACGGACACTCCCCACCCCCCGCCAATTTCAAGCTTCCTCCCCCTCGCGGACGCGAGGCGGACTCAACGAAGGGTTATTATATCGGACGATAATTTTCTATGAGAATACGACCATGATGCTGTATTATTTAACAAAATGGTACCAAATTTTTCGTCTATTATACGAAACAAGAATAAGAGATTTTTAATTTGATAAGAATTTCTATAAAGATTGAATCATTTTTATAAACTGTGTTAAGCTATTCTGGTTAGAAGTACGCGCCAACACTGAAGTCCTGTGACGAAATTATTAAACTCGTTGTTTTTAAACTGCGGCTTTCGTTGTCAGAATTGAATTGTCAGAATAGTATAGTACAATATAGCACACTTACCCAAAGATTTCTCTTTGGGTAAGTGTACTTAACTAAAAATCAATTCGTACATGGTACCTTTATTATCTCCTATTTTGTTTTAAATCTTCTCCCTTCTGATTGTTGATGAAAGTTATATTTACCTACATTAAAGATCGAACACTAACTAGGTAAGATTGTAAGCCACTTAACACAGGCAGGTGAACTCACGGGTCACAGCTGTTCCATAAAATAATTTAGTAACCCTAGATGACACGCACACATGCGTAAATGTGTTCGAACGACATATGCGTAGTTGTGTGAGTGTAGGTATGTCGACTTCACCGTTTGTTTGGAGTTTAGGCCGAGTGTCCGGGGTGTGGTTTGGGGTCAGATGGTGTTGTGTGTAAAAAAAAAAAAACTGGCCTCGTGGCTTAGTGGGTAGTAGCTCTGCCTGCGAAGCCGAGGGTCGTGGGTTCGATTCCCACCCAGTGCAAATATTTGTGTGATGAATTCAAATGTTTGCACTGTGTCTGGGTGTTTCTATGTATAATAAGTATGTATTTAAAACTATATAAGTATTATATCAGCTATCTGGCCGCCATCATACAAGCTTTGATTAGTTTGGGGTCAGATGGTGTTGTGTGTAAAAAAAAAAAGTTTGTGGCTAGATTGTGTTGTATGAGAAATATCAAAATCACGAACCAAAATCGAAACGGCTTTCAACCAAATGCAGCGATTTCAACACTTTCTTGACAACTTTATTTTATTTAAATTAATTGATATAATAGGGCCATCAATCACGGCGGGTGATCAAATATTTCCGCTGAGTGACGATGTAGATTACTATCGAGAGGTCCAAAAGGTCTTCGCAACGGATGTTGTATGAAATTGCAGAAGTGTCGGAGAGACGTCTTGTTGTTTTTATGTGTCATGTGTAGTCATAAAGAGTGAGATTTACTCAGCAGTTCAACACAAATGAACTTCCTTTATTACTTTCGTGTTAGTAATAATAAGAATAGGACTTTCCAAAATAAAAAGAAAATATCGTATATTCATACGTATGAAGCACAAAATACCCAGGCGTAGGACCTGCAACGTATTTCACGTCCTAGACGTTCTTATCACGAAAGTCGAATGAAACCTGATCAAATTATTATTTTTAATTAGATTTTTAATTTTTAATTAGATTATTACTTTCGTGTTAGTAAGAAATAGGACTTTCCAAAATAAAAAGAAAATATCGTATATTCATCCGTATGAAGCACAAAATACCCAGGCGTAGGACCTGCAACGTATTTCACGTCCTAGACGTTCTTATCACGAAAGTAGAATCAAACCTGATCAAACGTTTTGCACTGCTGATTTTGACGTTGTCTTTGTAACGTCAGCCATGAAATGGTGTCGCTTCTTTGAGCTACGAACAGTGCTATAAAGAAGGGCAGGGTGGTTCTTCGCCTTAAATGACCAAACATGACGAAACTTTGTACAAAACTGTTAAGTTGGTTTCAAAACAATAATTAACTTTCTCCGAAGAAACAGAAACCGAGATCAATTTAAATTTAAATTCAGAAACACGATCTAACTTTTAAAGAAGCAATAACCAAGTTATTGAGATATATAAAAGTAAATTTTAGTTATTTGTTCATATTTCAAACCACCACCATACCGATTTCGATAAAATTTATATACCACCATCTCTAAGCTATGGTGGTATATTATTATATATTTTATATATATATCTACCAAACAAAAAAGAACCATCAAAATCAATTCACAATTATTAGCGGAGCTATCGCATACATAAAAAAGATATAAACCAAATTGAGAACCTCATCCTTTTTTGAAGTCGGTTAAAAAGGTAAAAGGTGGTGCCGTAAGTCAACAATGATTAACAATGGAAAACAATTGGCAGAATATATTCTATGCAGTACGTGCCGACAGGCGACCTTGCACCCGCCGCGTGATAGTGGCATCACTCGGTCTGTGAATGCGATAAACTAGGTGTATGGTGTTTATTGTCTTTGTACTAAATGGTACCTAATGTTTTTGTAGTGGTAGTGTTCTTTGCAGAGCCCACCAGTCATCGTTTCATGGTTGATGTTCCAAACAATCGAACGATCACAAAGGTAGAGTCAAACACGCCACTTTTGTGATAAGAATGTCAAGGTTGTGGAGTGCATCGCCTGAGTGATTTTTTCCCAATATTGGTATCTTCAAATTAAAAGTTAATCTGTTTTTTCTAGGTAGGTAAGTACGTTCCATTGTAGATCGCATCGTGGCTTAACATAAGGTTAGATGGCGGTCAAATGTAAACGTACCTAAAAAAGTTAAAATAAATTCCGAAAATTTAACTTAGACACTCGAAATCTAAATGATTACGTCTTTCAGGTAAATGCAAAAAAATGTTAGTTTAATGTTGATGTTTCAAAAATCGCTATAAGTACCGTTTTCGATAAAATGTATTTACATACATAGGTGGTCCGGTCCCGCCGGAAATAAAACGAAACAAAAACATAATTATCAAAATCGATTCACAATTGATGGAGCTATTGCGTAACATACATACAAAATAAAGTGACCAAGTGCGAGTTGGACTCGCCCATGAAGGGTTCCGTTGCAGCAAGTAATATAATATACATAGGTAGTACACATAGTTCTTGTAGTTCGTTGTAACTTTGATCGAAGTTTTAATAATAGTGTATTTATGACGTACTAAAAAAAACTTCTCATCAGATCGAATTCAAACCAATTTTCGTTGGTAGTTTTTATGGTAATGTAGGTACATCATATATTTTTTTAGTTTTTTCATTCTCTTACTTTAGAAGTTAGAGGAGGGGGACACACATTTTACCACTTTGGAAGTGTCTCTCGCGCAAATTATTCGGTGTAGACAAAAACTATTTTAGAAACCTCAACATCATTTTGAAGACCTATCGATAGACATCCCACACGTGTAGGTTTGATGGAAAAAAAAAATTGAGTTTCAGTTCTAAGTATGGGGGGCAACCCTAATTTTTATTTTTTTTATTTTTTTTTGTAAAAATATTAATGCGGTTCACAGAATACATCTACTTACCAAGTTTCAATAGTGTAGTTCTCATAGTTTCGGTAAAAAGTGGCTGTGACATACGGACGGACAGACAGACAGACAGACAGACATGACGAATCTATAAGGGTTCCGTTTTTACGTTTTACGGAACCCTAAAAACTTACAAACGAATTGAAAACCCTGTCCTTTTTTTAAGTCGTTTAAATAAACCTATGAAAACGATTGTTTTTCCAAAGATTTTCCAAAGATTCTCGTATAATTTGCCGCCTCGGGTTGTCGAAACCATAACATTGTTTCGTCCGCGAAGCTGAACCGAACCAAACTCGTGGCTCGTTTGCATGATAAAGGCAACCGCTCACAATGTGGCCAATAAAATGGTGCTCTGACAAAAATGGTTTGTTTTACCCATTGAAACCTAAAAGTGTAAAACGAGTCGGAATCTATTTTGGATCAATATACTTATTATTTAGACTATGATAAGGAGTTAATTTACAATAAAATAAGGTATATATTATTATAATGAAGAACTGTGGTGTAATTAACTAAATACCTAAATAATAAATGGGATAAATATAGTATTACAAAGCTGAAAGTGTTTGTAAGTATGTTTGTTTGTTCACACGTCTTTCAGTAATGGCTGGCTGAAGGGATTTGAATGAAGTTAAATACGTAGTAGCAGTACATTACTGAGATATATATATGTAGGCAACAATTATACATTGATTAGGTAAACGGGTAACTCACGTGTAATAAGGTCGGTCAATCTGACTCGAGTTTCGGCCGCGTCCGGCGGCCTTTTCCAAGGAGAAAAAAAAGCCTCTCCTTGAAAAAAGCCGCCGGACGCGGCCGAAACTCGAGTCGGATTGACCGACCTTATTACACGTGAGTTACCCGTTTACCTAATCAATATGTGTGACAACCACGTTAATTTTAATAGGCAACAATTATTACCCAGTAATTTCACAAGCACTAACTTTAACTAAAACGCAGATTACACCGCAAGGCGTGGCTAGTAATAACATAACATATAATTTTAAATACATAACATGGAGGTTACCATCTAGCTAAGCGATCCACCATAGACCACAAAAATACTCGATTAATACCAGGCTAAATGATGATCAAGCTAATTAGTGGTAAAAAAAATATATTTTTGAAATGAAAAACAACTCACAATTTCAGACCAATCATCACGCTTGACGTATTTTAACCAAAACAATGCAGCATTTTACAGCTCCTTGAGTCAAACTGTCGTGCGTCAAGTGTTCTTATTCATTTGTAGGCTTTGTCTCGATGTTAATGGTTGCCGGTCACCGGCGCGACCTCAGGAGCGAAGGTCGTTTGTAGGACATGCGGTGACCGCGAACTGTACTGATTGGGTATTGGAAATCGGTGCAAAGGATATTCGACTTTATGTTTTGGACATGATTAGAGTAGAGCTGACAGGTTTGTGGGACCATTGAAGCTTTGTTATGTTGACAATAAGAAAACTGTCTTGTTAAATGATTCGGTTGAATCGCATGTGCTTATTGCGACAGAGGAACGAAAGTCAGTCTCCGGTTGAGATATTTATATTTATCGTTGTGTACTCAAGATAGTCTTATGCTGGCTGCAAATCTTAATATATAAAAATCTCCTGTCACGATGTTTGTCCGCGATGGATTCCTAAACTACTTAACCGATTTTAAATTAAATTGGCACACCGTGAGCAGTCTGGTCCAACTTGAGAGATAGGATAGTTTTTATTTCGATTAATAGTGGGCCGCTAGTTGTTTTATAATAATTAGTAATATAGATTTTTTAAACAGGTAAAATAGATTGGCGGATAGCAACAAAGGATAAGGATAGCAAAATTAGAGCATTTATGCTATAATATTGCTTACTATCAGCTAATGTTCCTTTTTAAATGCTAATTAGCACCAAGGAAGTTACGGCTGGTATAGTCGGGAACAGCAACTGCCGATTCGGAGCCCCTGGTCTGAATCTTTGAATCCCACGCGCACTACTGTTTGTTCGATGTCACGTGCAAGGATCTTTCGAGGTCATGTGTCATCCACCAACCCGGACAGGGCCAGTGTAGTGGATTATGGCCTATACTATCTCTTAGCGAGAGAAGGATCCGGGGGGTCTACCGCCTAACGAAAAACGCTTTGACGCTTTGATGCTTTGGCATTGCCGTCTCTTTCATTTCAAGCGAGAAGAAAAGAGACAACAACGACAAAGCGTCAAAGCGTTTATCGTTAGGCGGTAGAGGCCCGGGTCCCAGTAATGGGCTAGTGGGGAACTATGTAATGGGTTGCTTAAGCTTGTGTTAAGCAACACTACAAGGCAGTGATATTTGAACGATTTGAACAAAAAGAGTCCACCACTGTCTGACAACTGTCCAAAGGTTACATGTTGTTATTACGAAAGTGGAGTCAAATCTATCCGAAATTTTGGAGCATCAACAATGAAACGATGTACATATGTTTCTAGAGTTAAGAGAGCAAGAGATATTGATAGAAAGATAAATAAAATTAAATAAAACACACAACATAATATTGACGGATTATGACATAGCACTCACAAAGTTAGAAACAGTTAGGAATTAGGTATTTTAATATTTAACCCTGATTCTACTTAGGTATATTATTAATGCGAAAGTTTTGATGTTTGGATGTTTGTTACTCAATCACATCGGAACGCCTGAACGGATCAGATTAAAATTTGGAAAACATATAAATTTAATTAAAGTCTTGAATAATACACATGCCTTTCATTACAGGAAGGTAACAGAAATAGGAACAACACTGTTGCTAAAATACTTATATGTAGATATCGCTATTTACGAGAAACACGTAACAAATAGTAAAACACAATCGCCACCTGTAAGCCGCTTCAGTACGTTTGTCATAACCTAGATTAGAACAAAAGGCATCGCCTCCGAACCTTGGCCCGACCTCCGTGGATCCTCGCTCCACATGCATCATTGTTCCGTATCACACAAAGCATGCCTTCTGCTTGTTTCAGTGCGTAACAATTACGTGATGTTATGTTTTCTTAATCTATAATCCTACTAATATTATAAATGTCAATGTTTGGATGTTTGTTGCTCAATCACGTCCTAACGTATGAACGGATCGGGTTGAAATTTGGAACACAGTTAGATTATAGTCTGGAAGAACATATTGGCTACTTTTTATCCCGATAAAACAACGGGAACGGGAACTACGCGGATAAAACTGTGGGGGGATGCTAGTCTTATATATAAAATTCTCGTGTCACAGTGTTTGTTTCCTTACTCCTCCGAAACGGCTTTACTGATTTTTACCAAATTATATATGCATATTCAGTAGGTCTGAGAATCGGCTACTAGCTATTTTTCATACCCCTAATTGTTAGGGGTTGTTCACGCCAAACATTTTTTTTTTAATTTTTGGTAAAAATTTTTTGTTCTTATTTTTTTATAATGTGGCGTCAAAAAATACATACAACCCTAAATTTTTACCTTTTTATCACCAACCCCTGTTTTTTTATAGCCATTTTAGTAATTTATTCATTTGACAGTGAACTCCTAAACGACGCGACGGGACCGATTTGAATGTTTTTTTTTTGTGTGTGTATTCGAAGATGGTTTAAATTCACAAATAAGCCCGGCAGATGGCGCTGCAGACAGTGTCTAGGTTATGTCCGAGCGAAGCCGGAACGGGCCGCTAGTAATATTATAAAGATGAAGTGTTTATTTGTTCGAACGCGCTAATCTCTAGAACTACTGAAAATGCCAAAATTCTTTCACCATTGAATATGTACGTGATCCCTCAGTGCTATATGGCCTATATGCTACATTTTATGTACCACGGGTGAAACCGGGACGGATCGCTAGTGTAAACATACAGTTTTACCAATGAGCATTTTTAACTGACTTCAAAAGGAGGTTCTAAATTCGACTGTATTTTTTATGCTTTTGGGGATCATTGCATTAATTCAGAAAATAACTACAAAATATGTTTGAAAAGACAGTATTTACTGAATTACTTTTAAAATTAGAGTATTTACAAATACATATTACAAAAACAAATAGTCTTATTACAATCGTTATTACCTGAGCTGGAATAATAGATAGAAAAACTTTCAGATTATGATATAAAATAACGAAGTTCTGGCAGCTTTGGGTTCTTGCTCTATTTCTATTACTACAAAATCCAATTTTCAGAAACTATTACGCCGGTCACCTCGGCCAGTGGCATTCGTTTTAAATGTGGCGCCACCGCACCCCACCGACTTATATTTTGATGTCATGTTCGCTTAGTTTACTCAGGGCTACCAGATAGCTATGGTACGTTACCGAATCCCCAAAAAAAAAAAAATACACTAATTTTATTTTACCACTGCACTTAACTGTAAAAGAAAACATCGTGATCTGGCGTGTTCCAACATTCTTTCGAAGTAATGCGTTATGGCCAACCCGCACTTTGCCAGTGTGATAGATCACGGCCTTAGCTCTCCTTGCGCGAGAAGGCCTCGAGTCCCAGCAGTGGGAACATTTAGTGGACTGCTTATACATACATGTACGCTTACATATTTGTTGTACTAATATTGTAAACTAGCAACGCCCCGCGGTGTTACCCGTGAAGTTCCCGTTCCCGTTGTTTTCCGGGATAAAAAGTAGCCTATGTGTATCCAGACTAAAATCTATCTGTTCCAAATTTCAGTTCGATCCGTTCATACGTTAGGACGTGATTGAGCAACAAACATCAAAACATCTATACATTGACATTTATAATATTAGTAGGATAATAATCAAAGTTCGGATGTTTGTTGCTCAATCACACCGGAACGGGTGAACGAATCGGGTTGAGATTCGGAACATTGATTATAGTAATTATAGACAAGATAGTTAGTGTGTAATGTAGTGTTATTCTCATTGTAATTCAACTTAATTAATAAAGGCTCTGCCCATTGAAAACAGTGGCACACCGAGAACACCAACAGAATGAAAACACTATAAGTGTACGTAGATACTTTAAAGTCTTATTACATTTGGCTAAATTAAGTGACTGAACTCAGCAACAAATTTAGTCGACTGAATTCAAGTTAATAGCAACCAATCCTCGCTTCTGAATTTAGTATGCTAGCTAAAATAATAAATATTACAATTCACTGAATTCAGTAGCGACTAGATACAGTCGACTATATTTATCCTAGTGTAATAAATTAATTATGTAACAATTTCGTGATTTAAATAAAATAAAAACATGTTTATTTAAGGACTTTATCACAACAGGATAATGTCGTTGACTTAAATTGTTTTTCCATAAAAAAAAATTGGCAGTCATAGGAACTGCCGATAGAAGTGAAAACTTATAACTCAGAATTTGATAGCTCACTTTGGAAACTACGTGGGTGAAAATGGAGGGCGTGGCCTGGCGATCATGGCATGGCCATCTAGAAATACGTGAGCTAATGGGATATGCGGACGCATTTCTAGATGGCCAAAGGCCCGAGTTTACCCGAAGATTTCTTATCATACCCGAGCGTGACGGTAGAATTCAATTCACACCCCACGAAAAATCTGTCTAGGCGCGCCAAAAGAAGTTTTCACTTCAAAAAACGCGCGCAAAGATGTATTAATTTCAAAAGTTTTAAAACTGTGAACCCTATATCGTACGAATGAGAGTCACGTAAGGTCGTTAGTTCACGATATATCGACGCCAGAAGCCAGTATAACTTAGTCAACTAATTGAAAATTCCGTATCTACGCAATATAGGTATTTTATGGCATCCGTTTTCACAAAATTAATATAAATTGGTTGGAATAGCCCCCCGAGGGTATTGCGCGACTTTACGCTATCCGGCCAGTTTTAGATGATCAAAGGCCGACGGAATAACGCTTTGGGCGCTGTTGTCGATTTGAATGTTAACTTCTAATGTTTTGACATAAATATCGTAAACACGCACAAAATAACAAGTCTCAAATGGGTGTGCTAAGCTAAAAGAGATGCAGTCTTTTCCGGATTAGAAAAAACGTACTTTTCGTTTTCTTAATATTTTATTATGTAACAGTGTTTGCAAATTTAAACCCGAAACGTTTCGATGTAATTGAGTAACATCCATACTTACATATACTAATCCTGCGAATCATATCCTACTTCCTACTAATATTATAAATAGGAATGTTTAGACGTTGGAATGTTTGGATGTTTGTTGCTCAATCACGTCGGGACGTCTGAACGAATCGGGTCGAAATTTGGAACATAATGAGATTACAGTCTGCAATAACACACATGCTACTATAATCGTGGGTTCGATTCCCACCCAATGTAATATTTGTGTGATGAATACAAATATTTGTACTGTATTTGCGTGTGTTTTCTTTGTATAATAAGTATGTATTTACAATTGTATAAATATCATATTAATTAGCTTTCTGGCTGCCTTAGTACAAGCTCAATGTTAGTTTGGGGTCATATGGTGGTGTGTGAAATGTCCACCAATATTTACTTATTTTTATTTTGTAACGGAAAAATAATAAAAATAAATAATAAAAATAACGCAAACTGTGCGAGTAAAACAGTGAAGCACTGCTAGTTTTTTTATAATACTAGTGTGGTGAACACGTGACAACTTAAAACAATTATTATTTATCATATCGAACCACCTTGCTCGGTATCGATTATTGCCAAAGCTATTACAACAATGCTTTTGAGCGATGAAGACTTCTTTCGAATTGATGATGGCCATAAGATATCATTATTAATTGGGTTAAGATATAAAGAATCATTATAATTTGACCACTGGTTTGAGGCCGTCAGTTTGATACATTCATCATGTTAATGAGATACTGAGATATTGGTAATGTGTAATTTTAATATAAGCTTCGAGTCTACTTTAGAGTGAATAAGTTGTCTTTCGTATAGCCTTTTCTGTCACTCTATAATTAAAAAAAATGAGTAACACTTATGTAGGACTGTACTGGAGAAGATAATAATTTGCTATTCTCTTATCTGCCTATAACACGGTAGGTACTTACTATAAATAAAAAATGTGTAAAAAACAAATCAGTTTTTATCTTTTCGATCCTTGGATACATCCATGAGTTATTTTATTTAGCTTACTCATAAATTACACAACATAATTTTTACTTTAAAAATGAAAAAGAAGCCAGGTAAGTCTATTCGAATAAATAAGTCGGTAATAAAATTGATCACTACGTACCTACATAATTATTCAACCCATAAAGCGGCAAGGTTGTAATAACATACGAAAACTCGACATTTATTAGCAATACACTACCAAATTATCATTCCAAATATAGTCATTATATTTTAATCGATATATAATAAACAATCGTAAACAAATTCGATTCGATTCTGAATTGACACATTACATCGAATGTGCCTCCCCGCTGAGTTCTAAATGTATGATTTATCGGATTCGTTACGTTTATTCGATTATCTCGAATGCAACCGATCGAGACAATATAAATTATCGTTATTATTTACTCCAACGACCTCACAGGGATTGACCAATAATGAAGTTCATATTGAAATATGACACAGAGTTGCAAACTGGGAAAATGTAGTTCCTTTCAAGGTGATTTTCACTATTTGTATTTTTTTATATAGGAGGCTATAACAGTTGGCTTCAGATGGTATATTCGGTTTAAGCTATTTAATTTCGCCGTATCCAAAAAAATCGCAAAAAGCCAATAGATTGCCAGTTTTTAAGTAAATTTGAATATATTTAGAAGGCAATATCACAGATTAGTATGTAATACGTTTAACTGACAAGTATCTGTTTAATTCTGACTGTGTATTTTTTACAATATAGTGACGAGGCGAGCGAGACATGCATCCGTTGGTTTGCAACACACTTGTCAATGATAGCGCAGTGCAACGAAGCTACTCGAACATGTAGAGTCCAAATTACTGCCCAGTACTGCGCTGCACTAGTTACCCAGAGATATAAGATTATTTAAATGTTTACCATGTGTGTATGTCTTGTAACACTGGTTTGTTTGACATTTTATGACTTTGAGTTTAATGGAGGCGTTTTATCTTTACATCTGTGATCAGAATTTAAGTAAAGTTTATAGATTCTTGTTTGGTCTTGTAATTTTTTGCGTTGTTTTGTTCTCTCTCTCTTTGGCGTATTGTAAAATGGCGACTTGAAATATTTTAATTAATTTACTTGCTTATAAAAATCTGCCCTGAAACTTTATTTAAACGAAATTTAACATTCTAACGTCAATTTACTTGATGTAGCACCAACTCATACATCTCTATCACTTAATATTTCATTAGAAATGGTATTCTTATTGTGTTAGTTAGGTTGTATAGGTTAGTTCATCAATAAATATGACTATTACTTTATCTCTGAAGTCGTAAGACCTACCAACATTCATCGATTCATTTACATCCATTAACGTACATCGTCGCCCATGATCTATGGTACAAGTCTTGGCAGACCAACCGCTCGGACACAGTACCTTTGACCCCACTATTAATCTTATGCTACACAGATTTTCAACAACAATTGATTTTGTTGTTTGCTAGCGGGAAGATGGAATTTTATTCAGCAGTGGGATAATTTAAGCCGATAGAAATAATTTAGTAGGAGGTTCTCAATTTGGTTGTATGTTGTTTTTGTATGTTAGTATGTTACGCGATAGCACCCACCAATTGTGAACTAATTTTGATGTTTTTTTTTGTTTGGTACATCATAGTTAGATAGTAGTTTAGAGATGGATATGGTCTAATATATGTAAATGTTTACATAGAGGTATAGGGTTTTGAATAAAAAAAAAAAAATTTTCTTATATTTAGACGATAATTGTGATTGATTCTTAAAAAAAAATGAATCAAAAAATGATATTTGGTCGAGTGTGTGAATTTAATTTTAAAGTCTATAGTAGTCTTTTTTTTGTTTTTTTTGAAAAAAAAAAAAAGACTTCTATAGACTTTTCTATAGACTTTTTTGAAACTTTGCTTTTTTATGATGTGGTTGAGAAACAAACGTCTAAATCTACCAACTTTCACAAATTATTTTGGAATTGGACCATTTTCTCGTACATTTCAACTTTTGAAACTTTGCACTGTTACTGGATGAAAAGCAGTACCTATTATGAGCTAATCTTAATTGTAGTGTATTCTTATTATAGTCCTAAAATCAAACATTGTTTGGTGTTATCGCAGTTGTTCTGCACGGGAATGCCCGGAATAGATAGATTGACTAAAAATTGTTCCATCAAAAAAATTAAACCAACCCACTTGTGAGGCCAAGCTCTCCATCGACGAATCGCGTCTAAAAATGCAAATTCATTAAATAAAATTTAAATATCTCGATCTAATGATCGAGATGAAATTCGATATGACAACGATAGGCTTCGGAATCGAAACTAATATCGCAATTAGAATGTGTTTGAAATTGGATACATTTTCGACATTAACAAATTTTAATCGATTTAAGCCTAATGATTGAATTTTAACCCATTATCCATCGTAATCTTCAGTTACATTTTTTAATTAAACTTCAATAATAAAATAAAATAATTAATACATTAATTAATACGAATAAGGTAAATGAGAATATATTACCTATATACACTTTTGGACGTGATTGCTACTATACTATATAAATGAAAATTGTTTCATTAATTTGTTTTGACCCCTTTCTAATATAACTTCTTCTTTATAACATTTCATTAGTTTGAATTTTCTTGATATTAAATAACAAATTGATAAACCTACACAATCTTGTCAAGTACCATAATTGAATCAGAATTACAACTCGAATATTCGTAAGGTTGTATCGGCCGACGCACCTACCGCACGCTCGTCTCATTCATAAATATCGACAGAACACGACCGTTACATCTCTAGCCGGTATCGATTGTCTTACAACTGATTTAATCGGTCCTGGAGGTCGGTGCTTCTATCTCTATGATTCGAAATTTGTAAACAATGCAAAGAGGTGTTAACGGTCGATGTTTTTTTTTAATGTGGCTTTACTTTTTGTATCTGTATGTGGACAATTTCTATTTTTCTATTAACTTTTTCTACACGGTGTATGTATATTTAGAAAACCACATCTATTTTAATTACCTATTCTTACATTATTTAAAGTTAAATATAGCTGTAACGGAGTTTTCAACAATATAGCTTTTTGTAGTGGTAGGACTCTTTACAGAGTACGCGGTAGGACGTACGCACCACACTTTTGCTTGCTATTCTACCGCCAAGCAGTAATGGGAAATCTTCGTTGTGTTCATGTGTGAAGGGCAAAGTTTCCAGGGAAATTATAGGGCACAGAGAAAAAGCATCATATATCTCTAGTGACGTGCGCAGTGCAGTGCTAGGCAATGTTTTGAACTCTTCATGTTATCCATTACCTTCTCCATTACCTACCTAGTACTCCACTACACTCTTCACCCAGAGATACAAGATGAATCATATGATCTCTACGATCTGTAATTTCTCTGGAAACATTGCGCTTCAAACTGGAACACATTGATGTTTGCATATTACGGCAGTAGAATAAATGACAAAGTTGTGGTACTTCCACAGGCGGCCAATACTTATGATTCTGCAAAGAGTCATAAGTATAGCATAAACAGCCTATCTAGTCCCCACTGCTGGGACTTGGGTCCTTCTCTCACTAGGAGAGAGACAAGGTCATTATTGATCCACCACGTTGGCCCAGGGCGGGTTGGTGAATGACACACGACCTCGAAAGAGTTTCCTTCACTATTAGTTAAGTTAGCGGCATTACGCAAATTACTTCGAACATACAGTGGTGCGATGATCGGCAGTCGCCGTTATCCCGATTAGACCAGCCATAACTTACTAGACCAGCCGCAATTTGAAAGAGTGCTACCATTGCAAGAATGTAATGAGAAACCAGCACCAACAACGGTACGTGGAATGAACTGTCACCGACCGCGTTGGGTCGCGTCGGTCGCGTGATCCGTAATGACCGCTCGGAAAAACGCGCAATTGCAATTGACGAGCCGTGGACCCACGGCGCGGGCGCACGACACCGCCGGCCACCTGGGAAGGACTAGGGTTTGCACCACATTGTTTTGACGTCTTAAAAATGTTTTCACGTCAGTCGAGGATGCCAACATGAATGACAACAGCTTGATATATCGACGAGCCTTAGTAGTAGCAGTCGTTACTGAGTTCGCCTGGGGAAGTACCACACGTTGGCCAGTTATTCTACTGCCATACAGTAATGCGCTAATACTACTGTGTTCCGATATGAACGGTTTTTTTTTCTTGTAAAATTGCAGGGTAAATAAATTAATAATTTTACGTCTCTGGGTTTATTTTTTGTGTGTTTTTATTTGAGCTTACTTAGCTAGTAGGTACATTTGACGCTATGTTTCACAACCAAACTTAAGCACAATTTTGTGTTTGAGTTTTTTAGGATCGCAAACATCAAAAATTTTTATTCCGATAAGATTTTATTAAAAAAATGTTATAGCTTTTTGGCTTGCCTAAGATTTTAGTCAATTTTACAAATACAGCAATTAAGACCATTTTTTAATCATTTTATCAAGTTTCACTTACTGAAAGAACTGTTAGGTTAGCCAGTGCCAGCCCTAAGCTATCCAATGAGAACATAGCCCGTGGCCATAGACAGAGCGCGGGCAAGGCGCGTGCACTGAACACACTTATTTGAATTTAGAACGCTCGTTCTCTGTTCAAATTCGACCGTTGTCACGGAAACGCGCGCGAAAGTTCATATTGATACTAATTTTGAAGTGATTTATCGTAATCTGATCTTGGGCAATATAATTTGGAGAGCTCACGGCTTCGTTCTACATAGGAGAAAGATAAGATTTATTTACGAAAGCATTATTTTGAAAATCAACAATTTCTCACCTTCTCTCAGCTTATGGTTTTTAGCACGGATTGCGTAGCTTAAGGCGTAGCAGCGTAGAACTACTTCAACTATGCCACTAATATGGTATTATGTGTGAAATGTTCACCAATTTTTTTTAATTTATTTAATATAGGTAGACATTTTCTTTTCCTCCAGTGCCTAAGTGGAGTACAAATATGTATGGTTTCCGTTAACGCAAGGGACATTGCTTCTATTTCTTTTAACTTTTGTTAGAAAATACGAGAGGCTTTACGCTGCAGGAGTTCTTGTAAAATACTGGTAAGAAAAATGGGAAGGTTTCAGTTCAAATTTTATGTATATGTATAAATAGTCTACTTTATCTTCCCACTCCTGGGACTCGGGATCTTTTCTCACAAGGACATTGTAAAGATCGTAATTTACCATGCTACCCGGGACAAATATTTGTGGGATGAAAACAAATATTTACTCTGGGTGTCTGTGTTTCATGACTAGGTATATGTAGATAGATAGATAGAAACACTTTATTGTTCACAACACGAAAAGAAAAATAAATAAACAAAAAGATAAATTCTTAACTCTAGTGTATTTATTCACATTTATGTACTTATGTACTTATTATGTTCTTTATGTACTTATTTACATTTATCATAAAATTACTAGAAGTGCCCTGAGGTTTCCCCTATGCAGTCCACGTTCCCGTTATTTTCTCGAGATTAAAAGTAGGCTGTGTACCTATTATTCCAGACTATAATCTGTGTTCTTAAGTTCAGCCCAATCCCTTCAGACGTTCCGCCGTTATCATCAACAAACATCCATCTAAACTTTCGTATTTATGATACTAAGAGGATTATATCGGCTAACTGGGTTCTATGTTATAAACTTTGCTTATTTTTAAGTAAGTAAGTGTTACGTAAAGCATGTTCAACAATATTTACATTTATTCTTCAAGGCCAGATTTTAACAAGTTTAGCTTCGCTAATGGCGAACAAAATAACAGTGTATTAACCTCTAAAGATTGTCAGCATCCGAACTGAACCGTAAGATCGATTTCACATCAATTTTACGGACTCTGATTAGCGTCGGTTTTTCCGCACCCAGGTTTGAAAAATCCACCATCACATAAAAATGAAAAGACATGGGTACAAAGCATTTTGCACCCAACGTTTTTAAGTTGCACTGTTCCGCTTCATTGATTAAGAGCTTTTTGGTTGGGTTTTGAAATAAGATGGTTACTTTTTGCGTGCGCCGCCTAATGATATAACGGGTGCTTACGAGGAACTATTTAATGTTAAGAGGATAAAGAAAGGTTTTTATAGATATCACAGATTATGAGAACGAGACCTGCGTGGGTAAAATTGTAGGGCTTTACTAGTTGGATTCTTTCCAAAACTGCTGCATTATAAATGATAAATATTGTAATACAATAATAGTATAATGTAATAGTATCTATATAGCATAAATAAAGTTTATACTCATCAAAACCGTAATGATGAGGCAGTAGATTCGAATCTCTTCTGCACCTCTGTGTATTTTTCAAATGCATATCCACAAGTTTGGCGTTCTTACTGACTTCAACGGTGATGGAAAACATTGTGACACACACCAGCATAGCACGTGAAAACACCAGCATATTCAAGAAAGTCTTTTGAGGATATGTCATCCCTAGCCCGTACTCGGCCAGTGTAGTGGATCATGGGCTTGTTTCATTCCATGTGAGAGAACATCCCGAGTCTCGGCTGTTGGAACACTAAATTTGACTGCTTCTGCTTATATATTATGGTAAGATAGTTATTCAACCTTCCTTTTATAATAGTTAAGTAAGTACCTATTAGACATCAGTAAGTAGTTTTTTCGAATGATGCCAACTAGTTGCTTAATACACAAGTCCTTATTAGATTAACGATCTTTTGGCTACTATCCGTCTGGCTCCAATTATACACGTTTTGTTAACTTTGGGGCTAATTAGTGTCGTCTGAGGATTGTTGAAACAATATTTATTTTATTGAAATTTAAACTAATACAGACATGGGTTTCTACTGGTTTTGTTAAAGGACAGAAAGCGGGAAAAAGTATAATTAAATTTTAATCTTATACCTTTAAACGAGCAATTCTTGTACCTATATAAATATGTATATATATATTGAATCTGAATCTCGGAAACGGCGCGAACGATTTTGATGAAATTATGTATGCAGGTGGTTTCGGGGACGATAAATCGATCTGACTAGGTTTCATTTAAAAAAAACGCATATTATGCGCGTTTTTAGACAATAAAATCTGTCACATTAGACATTAGAATGCGAAGGTACATTTCGCCGCGTGACGTGACAGCATAATTGGCTCAGACGGGAAGTCGGGCGTTCGTGGCGGTCACGAATTATGAGCTGCGGGTTCGAATCCAGACGGGTTCTCTTTTTTTTCAAGTAAGTATTCTTTTTTTTAAGAAAATCTAAGAGTATCTAAGTATTTTCAGTACTTATTTAAACCGAGCAAAGCTCGGTGACCCAGGTACTAAGTTTAATTTGGTAACTTCGATTTATTTTAGGTAACTGCGGTCTAACATAATAGGTCGTATCGTCGTAAGTTTTCATAGCATTTTTGTTTTAAAAGATAATAGGTTTGCATACATAATTAATAAATAAATAAATATTGGTGGACAATTCACACACAACATCATCCGACCCCAAACTAAGCAAAGCTTGTGCTATGGCGGCCAGATAGCTGATATAGTTATACTTATATAATTTTTAAATACACACTTATCATACATAGAAATACCCAGAGGCACTACAAATATTTGAATTCATCACACAAATATTTGCACTCACAATTGAACCCCCGACCCTCGGCTTCGCAGGCAGAGTTACTACCCACTAAGCCAGTCAATACACGTCACACATTAAAAAAAAGCATAAGACCGCATTGAAAACCTCCTCCTTATTGAATTGAGTTAAAGTACAACTTTGTATCCCAGTCGGAATCGAACAGTTGTTTGTGAATTCAACCAGTTCTGTACCGACCTATCGACTGTCAGCTCGTGCATGTCAGTTCACAAGGTGGCTTCGCCTCCGACAGACGTATGGTAATGCTGCCTGCCACTCACCACCCACCGTGAAGATAAACTACGCTGCTAACTATGACTTTCAAATGCATGCATATCGAGATAGCATAACTAGCAGTTCTGAAAATACATGAGGTTTTTCAATGAACTAAGCGTAGGCAAAAAGCCTTTGCCTAAATCTTTCTGTTTCCTTAAGTAAGTCCAAAGTATAAATCAACAGCTTGAAATGAAATTCTGGGCCTACATTTTTTTTAATCTCATAAATGGGCCTATAGCAAGCAATGGCACTCCACTAAATGTACACACTTGCGGTTTTCTCTAGCAAGGGAAGAGTCAAGCTAAAATCCACTAAGCTGGCTGACTGCGTTGACGTTGCTCTTTGTTTTTGATGTTACTGTTAAGGAATAATATTCATATAATCTCCAAAAAGTACTATAACCGAACAAAAACACAATACCAATTAACACTTACGAAGCGTTTATCTCCAATAAGCGACAAAATACGAACAACTTTTTCGGTAGCGCCCATCAGTTAGTCAATATCAAAGTGGCACCTTCACATCAACAGCTTTCAATGGAATTCAGAACCATTATAAACCGTTTCTCACGATACTTGATTACGGTTATTATCACATTATTGGGGAAAGAACTTTTGATCCGTAAGAACTCAATCTGTACTCATATATTTCTTGTTAACAATTTCGATTGTTTTCGAAAGGCACCTTTCAAAAGTTAGGAAATAAGAGTATTTTTTGTGGACTTAGCTTCCTTGAAGATGTATTAATGCTTTTTGTGAGCATCTTCATCTAAAGATGAGTCATATCTAAAGATGTGTAAGTTTAAAAAGTACTGTTGAACTTTACTCATACAACACTATTTAACCCAAAACTAAGCAAAGCTATATGAGCACCAATAGCTGATATAATATGCACCAATGTTCTAGTATTTATCCCGTTATATGTGCTATACCCTATTCCAGACTCTTATCTAACTATGTTGCATATTTCAACCCAATCCGAAAAGCGAAGGAGCTACTTTTCATTGCGGAAAATGTACGGGAACAGAAATTACGTTAAAGCCGCAAGCAAGACACTGCTAAATTGAACGTAAAGTCTATAGATTGTTGTAGCACATTTTTTTAAAAGTTTGATAAAATTCCATTGCTATTATTAAAATTTTAGAGATGTTTATTTTTTAAAATTAAATCATGTTGCGAAACTTTATTTTTCAATGAATTATATATTTGTGCACTACTTCAGTTGATGCTATTCACGGAATCATTGGTCTGTTTTGTAAAATTTTATCTTTAAAACGTCGCATCAATTTAAATCTATATAATATGCTATTGACTCTAATGTTAAAGATAAAACAAGAATACCTAATTTAAAAAATTATAAAACCCGACTAAAAACAACACGTAAGAAAAACACTGTTGATTAAATTAAAATGCTTGAAATTATTCCAAATGGCATTTAACTACACACCATATTTACATGTTTGTAATGCTCTTTAAATTTTCTGTATTTTGATACCCTACTCGATATGCTAGATAACATTTTTTTTTTCAACTACTCACAATTTTGCCTCAAAAATCGGCTATATTGATTTTTTTTATTTAATACCTATCTAAAGACACTTGGATAATTGAGACAAATGTAACGATATCTGAATCATCAAAATCCGTCCAGCCGTTTGGAAGATACGTGGGAATAAAGAAATTTACAAACATACAAGATACGCGCGAAAAACATAACCCTTCTTTCAGTCGGGTAACAAGGTAAACAATCTGTGCACTTCCGTATAAAATAACTGGTCTACCTTTGCATTTCGTTACCATCTTACATTAACCAAGGTATGGCTTACGCTAATTTATATCGCATTTCGCATAACATAGGTCGAGTTTCGCATAATATAGCCGTCTGTTACTGCGTTCGCCTAACGAAGCGAGGCAGACCTCACTGAGACACATTTGTATATGAGCTCCGACTGTTTTACTGTAGGTTTGGAAACGCGTTCTTTCGTGACGGAAAGCGCGCGTTCTTCTTGAATCTTTCGCGTGTTATTGTTGAAGCTTAGAAGTGATCGTAATTTTAGTGCCAATACTTTTTTTTGCTAAACCAAAATCGAAACAATGTGTTATATGTTTCTAGTCTACGAGTTGGAATTGTATGATTATGTTAGACTAATCGACAGTGTCGTTTACGCGAGTAGATTATACTCTAGGATATTTCTGTGAAAAAAATATCAGAAATTAAATGAATATTTTCTCTTACTCTGTAATAAAAGAATGAATGTTCCATTATAAATAATACTGTTATTGCATGCCTTATATTGTTTCATTATTAAAATTAAGACAAAACATCGTAATAGTTTTATTTGGTACAATTTATAAACATTAAACATATGGGTCGAAACTGTTTATTGTCCACACTAAAATAGAAAATCTTAAACAGGGGAACAACACGAATAAAAACTAGTGCTACAACCGGTGGCCTGACCACATCACTTTTACGTATTTACTTTTTGGTATACTTTTTGCTTTAAAATTCGTTATCAAAATGTTCGTGCAGGAAAGATCGCGCGTCTATACCATCTACGATACTCGACCTCAGTACTTTGTTATAATGTTCTAGTGCATGTTAAAAGCATTAACATAATAGTTTCGTTTATAAGATGTGACTGGGGCCAGGAGCCTATTTTCAAACGCACTCCTCTATCGTTTGACAAACGTAATCGAAGAAAAATCACCAATAATAAATAATATTAAGATAAAGGAGGTACTTATCCCTATTTTATGGATGGCCAAGAAATAAGTAAATACAAGCTATTTACTATTTTTAGGTGAACTAGTTCTACTAAACGTTTTGGAATGTTCAGGAATTCGGAAGACTTATCAAAAATATTTAATTTACAACTTAAAAACTCTCACAAAATGAGTTCATATTGAAAACTGTACAAAAAACTTAGTGGAGAAATTTTTTTTTTAATTACGTATATCCCGACATTTCGTCGCATTACAACGTCATGAAACTCCGAAGGTTAGTACCTATCTATAAAATAACTTGGATCACGATTTCATGTTTTCAGTATGTAAAGGTTATTTATTTGTATGTTTTTTCAATAAAACAAGTATTTTATCGTCAATAATTATCTATTATACTCATGAATTCATGTTTTAGTAGCGCTTGTTACTAAGCGTACAAAGTACAAAAGTGGTACAAAAGCGAGGTCATTTCACTCGCTATGCAGTTGAATCTAAGGAACTGTTCAAGTAGTGCGTGTTTGAAAATGAGGCCCCGGTTCTGTTGCAATTGGATGCGGTCAAATTGTTATAGATTACGACTAGGCTTCGATTTCTTGTATTATTTAACTGTCGACGAGTTATCCCAGATATTATTAACTAGCAGCGTCCCGCGATTTTACCGCAGTTCGCGGGGGTCTACCGCCTAACGAAAAACGCTAACGCTTTGACGCTTTGATATTGCTGTCTCTTTTCTTCTCGCTTGAAATGAAAGAGACGGCAATACCAAAGCGTCAAAGCGTCAAAGCGTTTTTCGTTAGGCGGTAGACCCCCGTTCCCGTTATTTTCCCGCGATGAAAAGCATATTTGCTATTCCAGACTATAATTATAATTGCATCTAAAAATTCAACTTGATCCGTTCATCTGATCAGAGAGCCGAGAAAAGCTATGGTGGCCAAGTGCGAAGAAGGTGCAATTCACAATCACGAGGTAGTAGATTCGATTCGAATCCATCCAGCACACCTCGGAATATTTTTTCTTCCGCAGACGCATTAGTTTATAATCACCACTGGATTTCGCGATGAAGGAGACAGGCTTATCCCAAAATCTTTCCAAGTCGTGCGACATTCACCAACCCGGGGGTCTACCGCCGAACGAAAAATGTCATCGCTTTGATGTTTCTCTCTCTTTTCTTCTCGCTTGAAATGATAGAGACAGCATTAGCAAAGCGATAGCCGATTTAGTTAGGCGGTAGAGGCGCCGCACTGGGTAGCGTGGTGGACTATGGTTTGTAGTCTCTCCTTGCGAGAGAAGGCCCCGAGTCCCAGCTGCTATAACATTTAGTGGGTTGTGTATGGTTTTACCACGCGAACTACAAATCTATCTAATTTAAAGAAGAGTCACATATTTGACTTTACCAAACAAAAAACAAACGTTTTTACTACGTATAATTTCAAATAATTAAGCTCTGTCATACACGGGAAAAATGCACCTACTTATGCTGTGATTTGTTTGTTTGGTCATTTTTAGTGCACGCTTACAAAAAAGTCTATCTTTTATATGAAGTGGTGCATGAAGGTACATCGAAATATCAGAGATCCGCTCTGCCATATAACTACGATAAACATACGTAGGTAATGAAATATTGAATAACTGCGATACCTTAAAACAACAAAGTTTTAATTAGAAAATACCTAAGGACTGTCCAATGTATACGATCATCCAAATGTGAAGGATTGAACATAAGAAATACCTAAGAATTGTTTTCGTTTATTTATATAATTTTGTTCTACATAACAGTTATGGAACATAAAAAAATAGAAATCAAAAGAAATCAGATGATATGGACTGTCAGTGCGAACAACCATAAAGCTAGAATTTATTGCGAATTCTTTTTAAATGAACACGAACAGGTGATTATTGTGTATGTGTGCGTTCATGTCATTTGAAATGGTAATGCGATGTGGGCGTCGCACGCGCCGGTCGCTCGTTCAATCGCTGCTGTTATTTATCTATTGAATATAAGTGGTAATGGAAAATCCGAATCGCGATTTTGATATATATAAAAATAAAGCTTTATAGAGTTATTTAACAAGTATACATCAATAAATTTGAATTACGACTGAATTCTTTAGTAAAAATGTTGGGGTGTGTCTTTGCACATTTCATTCAAATTTTATGAGTTTTGATCATATTTGGTATAGCTTATTTATTTGAGGTAAATATAGAACGATGTTTATGGTGGACTAGCCAAATTATTAAGTAACAGTAATACTGGTAGTAAACATTGTTGGAAGATTTGGCGCGTAAAAATTACTAAATTTTATGGCGTGAACCGAATGTCACTTTTTGATTTTTCTATTAAACAACCTGACCCGGCGAATTTCATACTACTATACTTTTTTTGTCAACATATCGTAAATTTTCTACTATCCAAATCTTATCCTGCCAATAACAAATACATAAAACAAAGAATCATAAAACTTGGTGCAGTCATTCAAAAGTTATGAGCTCACATACATTTTGATACATAGGTAGGTACATCGAAGATTAACAGTTGTTTGTTCCCGGTACTGAGATTAGGATATTCCTTTAACAAGACCCTAATCTATCAAGCAAGCCAAGTAAGCGAAAATTCGGCAAAAACAAAAATCGCTAGAAAGGGAGAAATGTGTCACAATTAACTACTATATACCTACTTCTTACTAAGGTCTTTTTTTCCTAGTGAGAGATGGCCAAGCCAGACAGACAGATAGGCACAAACACTTTATTATGCACACCAGTACATTACAAGCAATTAAACACTACAAATAATATCTTAATATCTAGCACCATAAGTGGCGGCCTTATCGCTAAAAGCGTCCAGTAAAATCTAAGTAGTCCAGTACGAAGGTACGAGTCTAAGTAGCGAAGTCCCAGCAGTGGGAACATTATGCAGCAACTACAGCAGCTATAAAACCAACCTGAATTAAAACCACAACTCCGCATTGGCCATCAAGTAAATTTACTGGTTCGAATATTTTAACACATACCTAACGGACCACTTATAGTGCTCAATAAGGTCAAACGAGGTCATCGTAATCATACAGAAATATACGATTGCAATCAACCCGATACTAAATATCAAAAATATTGAAGTAATACCAAAAACGGTACCTTTTAAGAACTGCTTTAATTTAAATTATCAAAGACTCCGTTTTATAGCTTGCCCGCATTAAGTTAAAAGTTGAAAGCGTTAAAAGTTATGGGTCGATTAAATACTCTGGTTTTTAATGTAAAATATTATGTTGGGGACCCTGGGACGTCTCCATTTGTCGCGGAAATTCTCCGGATTACAAGGTGGCTGTTTTATTTTGGGGTTCAGTTCGAATTTGTGACAAAAAATCCGGCTTAATTTAATACTGAGTAGGATCAGCATGATTTCAACTTCGACTAGTCCATTTGTAGTTTTTTTTAATTAAAACATCCGTAACTACGTTGAGTACTTTTTGATAGGGGAAATGTTAAAGGGGTCGCGTCACCAACATGGAAATGTCAGCTACATCCACGCTACAGTAGCGTCGGAGCGTCGGAGGAGCAAAAAAGCGTCGTCGGATGGACTCGCGGCTATGTGCTTATTGGATGGGTAAAAACTTCTGAGTTCGAGTCAGCGACAGGCCTTGCGTGTTTATTTTAAGTCTGATGTAATCATCATTATCATCATCATCAGCCGCAAGACGTCCACTGCTGAACAAAGGCCTACAACAACTTGCTGAACAAACGAACGGTCCCGCGCAACCTGCAACCAGCGGTTTCCAGCGACCTTTGTGAGGTCATCTGTCCATCTAGTGGGAGACCGTCCAACACTGCGTCTTCCGGTTCGTGGTCGCCACTCGAGAACCTTTCTTCCCCATCGGTTGTCAGTTCTTCGAGCGATGTGGCCTGCCCATTGCCACTTCAGCTTGCTTACTCTTTGAACTATGTCGGCCACTTTCGTCCTTTTGCGAAAATCCTCATTACGGATTCTGTCGCGCAAAGAGACTCCGAGCATAGCTCTCTCCATAGCTCGCTGTGTGACTTTGAGCTTTGTTATGAGGCCCACAGTTAAGGACTGATGTAATGCTGTTTATAAAAAATCCCTATTATCATAGTTATAGCCTCAGAGTTCATATTTCGCCAAAGCTTTTTTCCAAGACGATACAGTCACACGAAGTTTCACATTTAACGGTTCTAGTTCTGCGTTGTGTCCTTCGAGTAATCATTTGCAGTACGGACTATTATGCCATATATATGCAATATATATTAACTTTATTCGTGGTCGATACGATTCATAATCGCGGCGCTAGAAATGTTTAACGCTAATCAGATCGAACAATGATCGCAGAAAGGGTTCGTGGTACGTAACCACGAAATGTTTTTTATAGTTTTACCATGGTATTATAAATCTTGATTTGAGCTCAGTTTTATCACCAGTTACGTTGGAAATGTTAAAATTGGACTGTACTCAAAAATTTTATAAGTTTATGCCATAGGCCTTGAATAAATTTTTAAGTATGGCATTTGGATTACGTTTCTGAATTTATTTATACGAAACTACGAATGTACCTATGTTTTAACAAGAAATTTAAGATTTCACTAAAGTGAGAAAAAACTAAATATTATATTAGTGTACTTAAAAGAAAAGAGTTGTGTTACAGTACTAGGGATTGATTGTAAAGATTTGCACTCTTCATGTTCCAATAGCTGCGTGTCACTGTACTATTATAAATATATTTTTACCATGAGGTCCTGTTCATCCCGTCAATCTATACTACAAAAATACTTCGACTTTTGGGTTCCAAATGAGTGAAAAATACAAGAAGTAGCAACAACTTTAAATATAAAACATTGTTAGCGTTAGTAATTACAACGGAAACATAAAATAACAGCATACTTTATGTAAGCGGTTCAAATACAGATGTCACTGGCTAAAGTACGGGCTATGGAATAATTTAGAAATCGGCCGGACATCCCTGCGGGAGTCGCATATTTTGACACCAACATTAAACTCTGTTTCAAATTGACTTTATTTTACTGGGAACATGTAAACGTTTCGTTTTAGAAAGGGTTATTTTAACTGTTAAATGTAATGCTAAGGTAAAATTTATGTATTTTATACTAAAATGGCATTTGCGTCAGATGGATTTTACTGCCAGCTTAACTTTGGACTAATAAACAAAGCGTAGGGACTCGCAGAAGTAAAATTATTCAGTTAATTTTCGCACATACCTACATGATTTTGATTACATACCTGAAAGCATACTTGAAGATAATAGGTACATTCACTCAGGTACCATATTCGCTTAATTATTTGTTTTTTTTTTCTAAGCTGACGCTAAGCGACATTACGATCTCACAACGTTTTCGTCTAAAATTTAATATACAAGCGACATAATGCATAGTGTTACATGACATAAAGTCTATTTTCTCATCTCTCTATTTTGGCCATAAAAGGCTAAGCTCTTTATTGTCTCGTCACTCTAATTATATCTTAGTTGGTCTGGGAATTATATACCTAAACAAAATAATCACTCATTTAAATACTTATTATGAAGGCTCAAGACTCATGACAACAAAAAAAAATCCCCTTCGATGCCTTCGATCCAATTTTTTTCTTGTAAGCCATATATGAATTAAGTTACTGAGATGCAAGTGCGGCATACGCAGAAATGTAATGAAAGTGGTTTAAAGTTTCGTGCTCATAAACAACAGTAAGCAAATTTAATTGTTCTCATTAAAATTTTCAATGAACTAAATTATTTACTGTACCATTCCGTGGTTGATTTAAATATACGGCAATGTCGGAGACAGAAGCAGTTTTGGTTAATAGTACTTGTCCTCTTTTAAATGGTTTCTTGTCTTTATTTATTTATTAAGTGAACTATTATTATTCATTACGGGATGTTTCGTGTAGTTAAATAGTGGAGTTATTATGCAAACATTAGGTACTTTGCTCTAGTTTTAAAAAAAAACACATTATTTTTTTCGAAAAATAACAAGACAAAGAAACCTAATTTTATATAGAGGTACAGACAGGCGTTTCAAGCAACCGGCGAACATTCATAAAAACATGTCAAATTGAGAACATCCTCCACGTTTCTGTTGGTAAAGAAGTAAGAGTTTTGGTACACTTGGAGTGTAGTACACCACTATATTAGAGTTCATCCATCCAAAAAAACAGGACTTATTCACGATATAAATTCATAAGACCGCAATTACCGTTCCTCTTATTTTCCTGTCATAAAAAGAAACGTATGTGTTAGATTATATTCTATACCAAATGTCATCATCATCGTTCAGCCTTTCCGACTTGATTGGGCAACGAACATCAACATTTTTATATATATAATACTAGCGGCCCATTCCGGCTGCGCTCGGATATTGTCATTTAAAGACTATTAATCGAAATAAAAACTATCCTATCTCTCAAGTTGAACCAGGCTGCTCACGGTGTGACAATTTAATTTAAAATTGGTTAAGTAGTTTAGGAATCCATCGCGGACAAACATCGTGACAGGAGATTTATATATATTAAGATTAGTAAGATTACCTCCCTACATTTTGGACGTGCTACAACAGCCATGTAATACTTTGAATATAAGGAGTACAAATCGGGAAAATTAAAAATATATATCTACAGACAAAATTGACCATGAAGTCCATTTTATTAACTTCGGTACATATAGATACCTTATTCGAGTATATAAGCGTTACAAATTCGAAGTGCACACGTACCACTGAGTCGCTGCATTAGATAGAGCTTTCACCTAATAGCACAATAATGCGAGCTACCGAACTAAAACACGTAATTACAACGTCGATATAGATATCATAATTGAACAGTAGAAAGGCAAAGGTGGTATTTCTTTCCGTTGGAGCAGAGCGATGACCTCTTAATAGCAGATAGCCTTATAAATCCGGTAGGCAAATCACCACACCAATATTACTACACTGACGCGACGTCAAAGAATACCATTCATCTTGGTCATAACAAATCTGCCTTTAATTATCAGACGCCAAAATAAAAAGATATATTAAGAGTAGAATGAGCGGAGACACTTCTTCTCGATTCTATATGAAAATTAAGAAATAATCAATGCAGTAACGAGGCGTGGATTGCAGGTATCGATAAAAACGCGTTTATATCGACTTTTATGCCGCGCCCTAACGGTCGGCGTAAATTCGACGTGTTATGGCCTCTGCCCGTACAGCTTCATTAATGCGTAGTGACGAGCTTTGTTTACCCTTTGTTATTACGGATCGAATTACAGATGTAATCGAATCGGTTACAAAACATTTGTCATCGTAAACTCGAATGTGAGTCAGTTCCGTATTTTACTGACATGCGAAACTGTAAAATTAAATGTTGAAACGCCTCTCTTGTAGTTCCTATGACTATTAATTTAACAGAAATTTATCTAGAGATCAGATAAATGGTTTATAGTGTACTAAAATTATTGCCATATTAAATTAAATCAAAGCGTTCACCGTATTGGATTTTACAAGCGATTAACAATCCAATTGATGAAATTACGTTGTTTTAAATTGTGTTAGTTCGTGGGCTTTTCAGAGCACTTACGTCATAAACTAATTGCAATTACATCGCAATAAACATCGATGTCGATGGCTGTTGATTGTAGAGGCGCCGCACTATTTGCTGCTCTATTTAGGAGTATTTGTGAGAAAAAGTTGCAGTTATCGTAAACCTTAATGTTGTTGGTAAAAGGGTTATTTTCCTGTTCTTTTTGTTTGGAGTGAGTTTTAAGTCGGCGGTTGGGAAGCCGATTTGGACGTTTATGATAGCAGTAAATTGAGAAAGCGCTGTTTATTTAGTTCTACGCCCTCAGTTTTTGTACCTAAAAACTTCTTTTGTATATGTTTAAAAAAAACTAACAACGACTATTATTATTTATCAATAAATAAAATAATGGACAGGTCCATTATTTTATTTATTGATAAATAGTTTTAAATTGCTTAAGAGTTTTGACTCCACCTTCATAATAAGAACCAACATATAAACTGTGTTATACTGAATGGGTACCTACTTCTTATGTATGTAGCTTGCCTGTCTTCCGATCAAGAATTAACTTCTCTTCGTAAGCATACTCGCTTTTCACGTATATCTATTATGCTTGATGAGAATATATACAGGATACTTTTTGATGCTATCTACTTGCACTTTTTTACACTACCGTCAATTTTTAGGCTACCTCATCATTTCTAGGCTACGTCTTGTGTATATACAAATTTACAGTAGATTCTTAGTGTGAGTTTGAGGAAGGTTTACGACTTCCTCGGTCAAATGAGGTACAATCGTTACACAAACTATGAGCAATTTGTAATGAATTGTCCGCTTTCGCAAAGACACTGGTATATAATTTGGTGCAATCATGTTTTGGACGCGCGTGCCGCCTTTACACGAGGGACCTACATACACACACATACTACCTACTCACAACTATATAGGGCTACGCAGATCAAGAGGACTACGTTGAAAGTAACATGAGAAGAACTACCTAATTAATGGAACCGTAGGTAGCCCTGGTAGCGTCGTTCTAACGCTTTTTGGTTTTAACTCGGCATGTACCTACGTTTTTTTAATATGTAGTAGAAAGCTTTGCAGAATCTGCTCGGGAAAGCTTTATACTTGTGCCAGTGTTTCTATAACCAAGCAGTATTGTGCAAACATTACTGTGATCCGGTCTGAAGTGTAATGTATCAAGAAAAATTACAGGGTAACGAGATAAAACATCTTACTTATGATACATAGAGAATACTCAAATCCTTACTCAGTTCAACTCAAATTATAATAGGCTTTAAGCTAATAATAATTATAATAACGGGCTCAGCGCTTTGAAGGAACTTTGACAATGGTGTTGACTGTTGCATACTAACTTCGCTCTTGTGCATTAATTATTATATCAATTTGTATATTTGTAATGTTTAATAAAATGTACCTACTTCTACTACAAAATAAAACCTGTCATTGTCAACCAACATCAGTTCTACGCTTTGTCGGAATTTTAAGTTTAAGATTTTAAGAAGAAAAAACAGTTTTAGAACTAATTCAGCATTACAAGTGCATAGATATTTGATTAAAGCAGTTTATCTGCGTAATCCTATGTAGTTTGACTAAATGATGTCGTGACGGAGATGTGTCGTGTCGTGTCGTGTAAATTGCACTGGTGGGCGATGAAATCGGAAATTGATGTGACAGGATTTGGAAAGGAGGATAGGTCATGGAACAAACAGTTGTAATTATTTTTCAGACAAGTAATGTGTACTATAATACCACCTTTTTCATTTTAAAAATATTTGAAAATCACAATACAATATTTTTTTGAAGCTTTCGATTTGAACACATATTGTAAACACTTTACAGGATTTCATGAAGTTCAAAACTATCGTTTTATTATCTCGACGTTTCGGCAGCGTCGTTACAACCGCCGCCGCCGGGGTCACGAAGAGACAAAATACAATACCATGCCAAAAAAGTCAAATCATAAAGGGTAGGTACCTAGGTGTTGGTCTTGTAGTGGTTGTAGGTACATTTTGCGGAGCCCGTGTAGGGAAGTACCGCACCATTGCCAATTATTCTAGCAAACAGTAGAGTGCAATCATTACTGTGTTTCTGCTAGATGGCCAATGTTTCATTGATATTACAGGAATAAGAAGTAAAACAACTTTTAAACCTGAATTACGAGCGCAGTACACTGCTAGGCAGTGATCCTTAATATCAAATAACCTATTTGATGTAATGGGCAAGCTCACCAATAATCCCCAGTCATCTCGTTACTGTGTTTTATTAAAAACAATAGCTCATCTCTGATGTGAATGTTTGTGTGATTGTGTGTGTGTGTGTGTGTGTGTGTGTGTTTTACATCTTTGTGACGGCTAAATACATTAGAATAAGGAAAAATAATGAGTAAGTAGATTATCTGGATTGTCACAGGTTACCTTATATCCCATTAAAGTTGTTGTTATGTCGCGAGTTATACCGCAGGGGGCAGCAGAGCTAGTTACGTATAAATTATGTATTTTAGACACTTTCGAGGAAAGTGAGAAATTATTTTAATTCTCATTCCGTTTATTAACGATGTTTTACAACATTAAAACTGCCAGAAGCGTCAAATGAAAGTTTATGGACAAATGTAAAACAAAATGTTTACGAGAGCCAAATAATTTTTTTACATCTTTTGAATTAATTGCCGTGAAAATAAGCCAAAAATGCTAATACTCGCCATAATTTTCTTTAATAAAATATTTTAAAACCGCATTCGTTGTACCTACTGGTTATATTATATGTTCAGACTAAAGTGGAAAATAAAACACAAATTTTAACTTGCTGTTTTTTTTAGTTGCGAAAATTTACCGCCCTGGAAGGTACCTATATTGATTGTAACTTATATTTTAGTGATTTGTAAATTGATTTTGTTTATTATAGTGGTTATAAGTTACGAGCGACAAATCAAACTAAGTTTTTGGATTAAATCAGTTTAAACGGATTTTAAAAAGAGGAAATGAGCTAAAGCCATATTTTAATTTACATAAATATATCGAACGAAAATTTGGACAAAAACGTGTTTTTAGGGTTCCGTAAAACGTAAAAACGGAACCCTTATAGATTCGTCATGTCTGTCTGTCTGTCTGTCTGTCTGTCTGTCTGTCTGTCTGTCCGTCCGTATGTCACAGCCACTTTTTGCCGAAACTATGAGAACTACACTGTTGAAACTTGGTAAGTAGATGTATTCTGTGAACCGCATTAAGATTTGAACAAAAACATTAAAAAAAAAGAAAAATTAGGGTTGCCCCCCATACTGAGAACTGAAACTCAAAATTTTTTTTTTCATCAAACCTACACGTGTGGGGTGTCTATCGATAGGTCTTTAAATATGATGTTGAGGTTTCTAAAATCATTTTCGTCTACACTGAATAGTTTGCGCGAGAGACACTTCCAAAGTGGTAAAATGTGTGTCCCCCCCCCTCTAATTTCTAAAGTAAGAAAATGAAAAATCTAAAAAAAATATATGATGTACATTACCATGTAAACTACCAACGAAAATTAGTTTGAACTCGATCTGATGAGTAGTTTTTTTTTAGTACGTCATAAACACACTATTATTGAAACTTCGATCAAAGTTACAACGAACTACAAGAACTATGTGTACTATGTATATTATGTTACTTGCTGCAACGGAACCCTTCATGGGCGAGTCCAACTCGCACTTGGCCACTTTATTTAACTTCTATAAGTTCACACTTAATCGCCATCTCGCCTGATGTTAAGCAACAATGCTTTGTTTTCAGTTCAGTTTGAGATGGAGCGTGCTTACCTAGAAAAAAAAAACGATTCACTCTCGATTTGAAGTCACCAAGATAGTAACCATCGGGAAAGACCCACTCCGGCGACGCAATCCACAGCCTAGACGTTCTTATCACAAAAGTAGCGTCAAACCTCTTCGTTCGAGTCTTTGGAATGTCAATCAGGAAACGATGTCACTGTCAATTTCTTTTAGTATGGGGCGTTTTCCAGATGAAGATAGACTTGTCAAAAATAGTTCTAAATTTTGCCAAGTGTGGCACCACTGTTTGTTTTTGTGAAATTTTTCAAACAAAATGGAACATTGGCGCCACTTATGGTGAAATTGGGAACTGTCTTTGACAAGTCTATCTTCATCTGGAAAACGCCCCATTATCTCAGAAGAAGGAAGACAAGTAGTTATTATGCAATGCTTTTGTTTGTTAAAAAAACATAACGAAAGCTCTATTACCTACTTCAAAGCTAATGTCATTCCACGGAAGAAAAACAAATGGAAGTTCATCACGTTTATTACCTTGTTATGCCTTTCAGTTCGCTGCATAACTCGTGCTATCCAAGTTTAGAGATGAACCAATCGATGTACCACTAACCAACGTGACCGAAACGATTATTCGAGTTGTTTTACATTCATTGTAAAAATATTCGTTTAGGCTGCGCGTTTACTCGAAATGTGCGAGGTGTGAGGATAATGTTCACTATTACTGTATAAAAGTTTATCAGAATCACATCTCAGTTGTCAGTCGTCTCGCAGATCCCAAGAGCACACTCACCCATGAAACATTTGTAATTGGTATGTACATTTACTACATCTGCATGAATGTCAAGATAAATAATAAATACGATTCCATTTTTTCTTTTTTCACTATCCTCATCAAAATCGAATACTACAATGATTCAAATATGCAAATAATATTATGCGCAGGTACCTAGTAAGATAAGTAAAAGGTAAGAAAGATGACACTTAATTTGTAAGTTGTTCTGTGTTTTACACATTTATATGTAATACAATGATTTATTCTAAAAGGCAGGTAAATAATTATGACTGTATTTTATTTCAATGTGACTATGATATCATTCTCAAATCGATTATGTGTAACTAACTTTCGATTTTGATTTGTAGTGTAACAATCTTTTGAGATTCGAACCCTTTTAAATATCGGTTTCTTTTCTAGGTAAGCACGCTCCATCTTAGACCACATCGTCGCTTAACATCAGGCGAGATGGTGGTCAAGTGTAAACCTATAAAAGTTAAAAAAAAAAAAAAAAAAACGATTTTTACTTGTATTTGAAAATCGTTCGTCATTCGAAACATGCAAGAACAATTTATTCTTCCATCTCTATAATGTTAAGTGAGTGCTATGCTAAGCACACGCGCGAAATGTAGTCGATGAGCCGCAGCTAATTCGAAGCGACGTAACCATGTTAGTGTAGACGGGCCTTTATTGGACGATTTATGACGATAATTTGTGTTTAGTTTTGACGGAGTGAAAGAAATTGCGATGTTTCGTGGCGAAGATGAGTTCCGGATTCCTAACCTGCCTAGGGTATGAGGTCTTTAGTCAAGGGTTCATGAACATCATCAACAGGCCACTAAATGTTCTCACTGCTGGGACTCGGGCCCTTCTCTCGCAGGGAGAGAGCTAAGGCCATAATCCACCACGCTGGCCCAGTGCGGGTTGGTGGATGACACATGACTTCGAAAGATTCTAGGTAGGTCTAGGTTTTAAGTCAAGGGTTACGCACAGCTCAAATTTTCTCAAATTTTTAGTACAGCCCGACTGGTGTTTAAATTACTAGAAACATCCCGCTGTTTCACTCGCATAGTTTCCGTTGCCTTTATTTTTTTCATGATAAAAGGTAGCCTTTGTTTTATTCAAGACTATAATCTAGTGTGTACTTGTGTTCTGAAACTTCAATCTGATCCTTTTAGCACTTCCAACGTGATTGAGCAACAAACATATAACCATTCGAATTTACAATTTTAGTAGGATATAGTAGAATCAATGTTTATGTCGTCAATTAAAGCCAAAGACACAGCATGGAGCTTAAGTCAAGTTTTGTACCACATGAACTTACAGCTTCTTTGGATATGTCACTGGTCGAATGTTTTGGTATAGTAGGACTCTTTGCAAAGTTCACCCGGTACACATTTGTCGGTAATTCTGCTGCCAAGCAGTAGTGTGAAAACATTACTTTGTTACAGTTTAAAGGGAAATATTTTCAGATAAATTACAGGTAATGCTAGGTAATTATATTTATGAATTCCTCATGCTCCAATAGCTGCGTGTCACTGTGCTGGCTATAAGGTACACGCCTACCTATAATGGCACATGCCTTGTTCGTTTCGTCTCTCTATAATCTTACTAAAAGAAAAAAAACAGATGTCCTGCTCGTCTTGTAACTCTATACCTACTAAAAAAACTGTTCTGATCGACCGTAAAGTATTTTTTGCTTACACTATTGTCTGCACTGCTGAAATGGTCAGGATTTACTGAAATTACTAGTAGAAAGATGCGGGCGCTATTATGTGCATATGCCTCAGTTTGCCAACTCAATGTCTCCATTCCAGAATGTACTTCAACAGTCAGTTCAGCGACGGATATGGACGTCCATTGCCATTTCAGCTTGCTAATGCGTTAAGCCATGCCCGTATTCTAAGCTCTGTGACAAATTACTTTGCTATGAATTCGATATTTCAGAGAAATTCTCAGCCCTTTCTATTGCTCTGTATTTGAATTTTACATTATCATTCACTATCTATTCTTCTATACTATTCTCTCTATATTATTGTTTAAATTTACTATTTATATTATTTACATTACTTATATTAATACGAGTATAATAAAGCCGAAGAATTGTTTTTTTTTGAACGCGCTAATCTCAGGAACTACTGGGGCCGGTTTCAACAATTCTTTTACCGTTGAATATGTACGTGATCCTATTGATTTAAAACTAGATATTTCTTGGTACTACAGGTAAATCCGGAGTGGATCGCTAATACCTATAGGTATAATCCCGTCTCATAATAATTCAAGTATTTAATACTACTATAATTAATACACATATAGATAGATACCAGATACACTCGATAATACATCTCGATAAAGTAAATCTCAAGTTAAAACAATTAATTTACGTAAAACTAGAACAACAGATAGCAGTCTTATCACTAAAAGCATTGAAGAGTCCTGCGTTACGCTCATCACCCAAAAATGTAAGGTGATTTACCTCTATGACCTGTAATATATTGTCATGAAACATTACCTTTCAAACCGGAACACAATGTCTGGATAGAAAAGAAATTGAGACGATCGAGATTCTGTAGTCATATCCGTGTCTGGTGCACTGGTAACATTCCTGCGCTCAATGACAATGTTTATACAATTAACGTTTGATACGTGCTTTTATATTTTCATCATCATTAGACAGTTTTTTTTTTTTTTTTTTTTTTTTTTTTTTTTTTTTTGGGTTGGGTTGGGTCGGCCCCTAGTTTGGGACGCAACTTGCGTCGATACTCTGGCACCATCACATCTTCCAGAGACGCATTGTAAGGCTGGTGCAGCGGCTAATTCAGCTGAGCGACTCAAACGGCGCAAATATGCAACCCTCGGAAGAGGTTACATATTTGAGCCCTTTGGGGTTGAGACATTGGGTCCGTGGGGGCCGGGAGCTCACCTCATCTTCAAAAGCCTTTCCGAACGCTTGGTCGATGCGACGCGTGACCAAAATGCTGGCGTTTATTTGGCCCAACGCATAAGCATTGCCATTCAGCGTGGTAATGCCGCCAGCATGCTGGGTACGCTTCCGATTGGTAGTGGGCTTGAACATCTTGATTATCTGTAGACCTTCATTGGTCTATGGATAATTCAGGTGTGCTTAGTGTAAGTAGTTGTTAGGTATGTAGCGTAGTGTAGTTCTCATTGTATTTTAGTTTTGTAAATAAATTAGACAGTTAGCTTTGGCCATTTTATTTCAATTTCCACACAGGAATGCAGTGCCAGGTGTTCGGTACACTAGATTCGGAGGTCTAAATAACTGTTATTAAACCACAATCACCCACTTTGTCTGTATGTACGTGCGGACAATCATCATTTTTTACAACAACAATAACGACATGACCACACGAGTATTTCTGCTACTGGCACTACTACTCTTGTCTACGGCTACTCTTTGGGCATGAATTTGTTTTTTTTATCCACAATGACATTGACCAGGACATATGCCTGATGGTAAGTGAATTACCATGGCCATTATTACTACTGACTATTGGATAATACTTAATATCAGACACGTAACCTAAAATTTAAAACATTGCGTTGGGTTTTTTTTAAATGTTTTTACAGGTATAATTGTAGACTTTTGACCGTAAATTCGTATATTGCTTAGCATGAGCAGCTTACTAAATACTCTCACTGCTGGGACTCGGGGCCTTCTCTCGCAAGGAGAGAGTCAAGGCCATAATTCACCACGCTGACCCAGTGCAGGTTGGCAAATGACCAATGACCTCGGAAGATTCTTGACGCATGCTGGTCACGATGTTTTCCGTCACCGTCGAAACCAGTGCTGAAGGCAAACTTTTTAATAAAATTATTGTCAAATAAATAACCATAAATAAAACATAATTAATTAAAAAATATCCTATTCACGGAAAATTGGGAAAAAACGGGTTTACGCATTAATTTTGGAGTTTTTACAAATCAAAGCGGCTAATTCATTGGAGATTTCGAAAGTGAAAAACTAGTAAAATGCATACTTTTGATAATGTACGCATCAGTACTGTTACCATCATCATTCTCCTACCCTTATCTTACTTAATGTGGGGTTGGTACAACATGTACACTTACGTTTCCTCCATTCGTCTCTATCATTGGTCAAAAAATCTAAGCTTACTCCTTTCTGTTCATGTCCTCCTTCACATATATTATTATGTACTGCACCATTTTTAATTCCATATCAATGAAAACGTGACCTATTAGGGTCAAACTGTCTACCTATCGTACCTAGGGTCAGAGCAAAGTTTATTTAACCACTTAAAATAACAAAGTTTCCCCCGAGGCAATAGAATATCTAACAGTAGAGTTTAATTACAAAAAATAATTAAACAATTAATTGGCCTACCAAATGTAATTTATTTTATGCGCTCGTAATTTGTTGAATAAATTGATTTATGCGCTGTATTTAATTATTTGCTGACGGTTTTATATTCGATTTAATGGTTTGTTACATCTTAGTCAATGGTGGTCATTAAATTTAAGATAATGTTTGCATTGTTTAATAGATACCTTACGGAAATGCTATATTAACTATTAGATTTTCATTAAAATGTCGGATCAAAGAAGTTTTTACATAAATATTCTAGTATAGGTGTGTACGCAGCACTTTTATATGATTGCAATTTTTTTAGAGTATCTGTTATGTTATAATAGACCCAGATCCTTTATTAGTTTAATACTATTTCACTAGTCAATTATTAGGCTAACATTATTTAACAAAAAATGGTAAGTTTCTCTACACACAGGGTACAAGCCAACAGCTGCCAAATCCTCTTCATTAGGGCTGTAGCGAACCCTCTTCGGGGATATTAGAGCGACTCTTGATTTTCCGGTGGCAACTCAAGTCCAGCACCTCTACCGCCTAACGAAAAACGCTTTGACGCTTTGACGTTGCTGTCTCTTTTCTTCTCGCTTGAAATGAAAGAGACGGCAATGTCAAAGCGTCAAAGCGTTTTTCGTTAGGCGGTAGACCCCCGGATCGTGCCTTCTAATGTGCTTGAATTAGCGGGCGTATAAGTTGAATACGGTAGATTAGCGAGTTACGAGTTAGATGGTATGTTTCCCAGTGTGCTTCACGTATGTATTTAGTTATACAGTACATATGTATGTGCATAGTATCGTTAGTTAGTAAGTTTACGACAAAAAACAAAGTTTACAAAGAGAGTTGAGGCAATAAAGGCCACCTGAGGCAAACTGTCATAGAACTCTTTTAAAAAATGACTTATAAATAGAACCAATTTTATCGTCACAAACCAAACATTTATTCAAAGTCTTCCGACAGGCTTAATTCCAATCAATCTACAATTTGGTTTAAAAAGTCAGATCTTGTATATGATGTCAAACAAACTCAACAAGACGAAAATGTGTTTAAATGTGTTTCCATACCAAGGCGGTGAGTGTAAACTCAGCTTTACTCTAATTATCGTGTAATCGCGAGCGCACCAGTTCGCGACTTTCGACACACAATGATTGCGTACGGACACAATCACGACAATAATTCAACTCGGTCTCAATCTACCAAGATTATGTTTTAACTAGGTAGGACTCTTCAGAGAGTGTACCCGAGAGAGTACCACATTTTTGTTATCTAACCGAGTCCTACCTCATCATCATCATCAACAGCCCACTAAACTTTCCCACTGCTGAGACTCGGGGCCTTCTCTCGCAAGGAGAGAGTTAAGGCCATAATCCACCACGCTGGCCCAGTGCGGGTTGGCGGATGACACATGACTTCGAAAGATTCTAGGTACATGTCGCTTTCCTCACGATGTTTTCCTTCACCGTTTTAAGTTAGCGGAATTACGCACATGACTTCGAAAAGACAGTGGTGGGTGTGGGGTTTGAACCCGGGGTCTCCGAAACGGCAGCCGCCGTTCTCGCGACTAGACCAGCCGTAAGTTACCTACAACCTACCTACAACTACAAAAAACATAGTGATACGAACTTTTAAACAATTGTGACATTTAAAACAATTTACTTTTAAATGTCTCAATTATTTTCAATTCCTATCAAATATTATCTCATTATGTTTAAATAATACCTCTCAAGAAAAAAAAACTTTTAATACTAAATTATGTACTCGTGTCTACAACTCGGTCAAAATTGTGTTACCAAGTACTAGATATACAAACGGTTTACCCTCTTTAAAACATTTATCTGTAGCATACTTAGAGCATAAGAAGAATAATTTGTCTGAGGTGGTATAGGTATAATCATGAACGATAATGTATGTATATTTTTTACTTCATCTATATCAAGTCTAGAAATTTTGACATGGTATTGTTTTTTTGACGCAAGTAATCAGTGGTTTGACCGCGGGCAAGGTTATTTACACAAAGTTTAAAAAATCTTGTAACATCATGTTTTAACCTACCACGATTATTCACTTCACTATCAATCATTACAGGACTTTTACTCTTGATCATGGTGCATGAAACTGCACCAAAATATCGGGATTTTGACTCCTTATAATCAAAAACTCTTTACTTATTGAAGTGTTAAATTAGCTACACACTTGTTTTTTTACTATTAAGGCGATTACTCTCAGATGCCTTTTACTTACCGTCTAACGATCATTGGTCTTTTAATTAATTGGTCTAACACAAACTCCTTCATTTCTTTACAGTAGAGCAAATAACTGCTTTTAATTTAAAACAGTTAATTAAGTATTTACGATAATTAAACGTGATTTTATCGAAAGAAAGTGAACTAATTTAATATCAGAGTGGGAAAGTTGCAACTTTTACGTTCTGTTTTTATGTGTTAAGAGTTCAATTTTGTCGTAAAGTTTGGTAGTTATAACGTAATAAACGGATCATTATCGACTATTTTAACCAACTTTTGTAAAAAAGAGGTTAAATCACATTAAATCAATTAAAAAGAAAATTACATACACACACTGCCGTGTTTTTATATACACGCTTAAATACTCTTTTGTTTAAATATGATGCGAAATAACAATAAATTAATATTGATTAATGACCGAATTTCAACGATTTGGTGACCACTAGTTATTATAATTATGAAAACTTGGATGTTGCTTAATTCAGTTTAAAAAAAATGGTTGTCTGTAAAGTCGATTTACTGACGATAGTTGAACGTGACAACGTCTTAAGAAAATACTGATGGAATGGTACTGACGACGTCATGCGGCGAGGTAACGGCGGTAACGGCACATGACGTCATGTTTTGCGGGCGTGCAGCCGGCTTCATCGAATTATAAGACGTTATCACGTCAAAATACTATACAAATCGAGTTACTTTAAATATTTTCTTATGCGTCTGATTGCGCGTTTAAAATTGTGTTCTAATCTCTTCTTTTTGGTTTCAGGTAAGCTGATGAATTTACGGAAATCTTTGACTCAGCACAGTTTAAGACGGTACTTATATTATTATCTCTCTATGATCATTTGAACTGGATAGTAACAATTTATCCATTCCTCTTATAACTTCGAATACCTAAATCTCATATTTAATATTTTGATCTTGTGGAGTAAGTTCAAAAATAACATTAACTTTTGATAAACAAAATGAATACCTACGCCAATGTTTAATATAGTTTTATTATTGTAATAATTTAATTTTAAATTGTAATATTAACTTACAAAAATAATTTGAATTTTTGTACCTAATAAATAAACAGAATAATCAGCGTGTTCCGTACCGTTATTACGACGTAATTCATCAACAAATATCTAAACATCTAAAGTTTCATAACCAAAATACATATTATTCCAAAAAAATAGTTTATAATGTAGGTATAACGAGAAGTTATTTTGATAGTATGAAGCTTTATATGAAGGTTTTGTGTAATAAAAATAACACTATAAATATGTACCTATATTTAACTACTTACAAACATATTTATCTGAATTATCTATAGATCGAAGAAGTTAAATATTACTCAATTAGTTCATATTTTAAGTAAATTTCTACTTACTTCTACAATCTACATACAAAGTTCGCCGCATCTTCTTATCGGAATGTTATCTCAGATCCAATTAATTTTACAATATATTGGTATTCAGTGTAATTTAAATTAATTAATATAATAGAATTTTAATTGATAATTGAGTCTAAATTAATTAGAAATAGAGCTTTTAACTTTGCATTTTCAAAGCCCTGTTGAATAAACATGTTAAATTATATACAGTTTACATGGAAAAAGCATTTGTATTGTTTTTTTTTATAAAAATAAAAGTGGTAGCAATTCTACCTATGAAACTGTCTCCACTCTTATTCAAATTATTTACCAATGAAACCGACATTAACAAAACATTAAATAAAATTTGACAGTCATAGGGACTGCCAATAGAAATGAAAACGAATAACTCAGAAATTGATTTGAGCTCACTTTGGAAACTACGCGGGTGAAACCAAAAGGCGTGGCCATAACCTAGGCCATCTAAATCATCCGAGCTTATCCAAAGATTTCTTTCATTTACCAACGGGATGCTTGAACTCAATTCACAGTCCACGGAAAATCTGTATGCGGTGCGCCAAAACTAGTTTTCACTTCAACAAGTTAAAATCCGAAGTAGTAGCTAGTGCTAGTGGTGGAACGTGCAACTCATCATCATTAATAGATGCGAATCTCACCTGCACTTCTAAGTATTTTCCAGGTGCAAAGATGTATAAGCTTACAATCATCACAAGCTTTAACGATGAAGGAAATTACCGTGACGAAATCGGTATGCTACAAGAATCTTTAGAAGTCTTTCGCTAAGACACACCAAGCCAGCTTGGTGGGTTATGACCTTGACTTTCTTCTTGAAATAGAATCACCCAGGGGTGGGGGACATAATACGAGTAGATATGATAGGCGAAGTAACAAGCTATAACCCAAGAGTGATGGTAATTACATCATCTTTCAATTCTAAGTAAGTATATCGTACCGAAATTGGTTTTATGTAAGATACTTTTGATATTTATATAACTATAGGTATAAGAAATATGTATTCTTAAAAAAAACGAAACACACATTACAAGTTCAGTAATTTCTTGTGCCTATTAGCATCTGCCTCTTAGTTACTCAAACTTCTTGATTCCCACGGCGTTATTTGACAGACCTTAATAACTGCAATAAAATTATATAAAAATATGCAAGTTAGTAATACAACGTGAGCACAAGTGACACTTTGAATGAGAGACGCTATAATAAACTCTATCCTAAGCAAATTAAATAACTTGCGCAAGGGAACTGTGGCTGCTTTTAAAGTTATTGATAAACTGTCTGATAAGTTACAAATAAAATTATCTGATCGAAAGCGGTTCTTTGTTTATGAAACGTGAAAAATAAATCTTCATTACTTATTGATACGTGTTATTAAAAGAGCTGTTAAGAGAATTCACGATACTATTTGTATGATCTTATTTTTATGTTTTACTAATTGACGTGTGAATTTGTATGGGTAAAGAAGTTTGACTTTTAAAGTTTAAAACTATAGGTGTCTAACAAATTATTTTTTTTTCATGTTTTCAAAATTATACTTGATATTAAAGAGATTTTGTATTATACATACGTCGGAAATTTTTCGAAACCTTGAGTCATGGTCCCTGATAAAAAATAGTGGTATTCCAGGACTGCTGAGCGCTGACAAATGTAAAAACTGAAACAATTATGTAGATTTTCTTTATACTGTGGCGGTATAGTTAACGGTTGCAGTGTTGCTAGTTCAATTGTTTTTTTTCACCTCAAAAAATTCTTTATGCTTTTTATTCGAATTTGACAGATTTTGCTCACTTTGCCCTCAAATAATGTTTTCAGTAAAATTAGTTAAACGTTTGTTAAACCGGCCCTAACTTGCAATTTTGACACATAAATTAATGTCATATCCAAAGTATTATCGTTTAAGTACAAGTTCTCATATAATGGCACTACGGCAATTCACACATAGTAAATGTATTCAATTAACCACTCGCTTTATTGATACACACATGCACAATAGAATTCTTATTGAAAGATTTACGCGATTATCGACTTTACGACCTTCTCATAAAGTTTATCTAAACGTATTCACATTACTCAGTACAAAGACGACAGTTGGTTAGAAATGGTCGGAGTTTCTATAAAATTGCAACAGTTTTATTGTTGCAGTAAATATTTGCGATTTTATTGAATTGAAACTAATGATAGGCCTTTCACCCTCGGTACACGTGAAGGAAATTCTTTGCGCGAGCCGATCAGGTATAAGCCTTTCTACTTATATGAAACCACGAATGCAGTTTATTCTTTTTATATTTTTTTAAAAACTTAGTGTTTTATATCAATTAAGTAATAAAATTTTAAATAATAAAAATAAATGTACCGACAGAAGGTGACAATAACGAAATATTTATGTTAACATCATCATCACAGTGAGATAAACATTTTTTTTGTAACAGAAACTTTGGCATAATCTTGACATCAATTAACTACTATGTTTGTATTATTAAATAAATATATGAATAAAATTTTCACGGTTCATTGGATCAATCATTAGAAAAACCAAACAGCTTCAGTGATTCTTAAACAAAATAACTGGGACACTAAAATAATTATAGAATAGATAATAATACAATGTATAAAAAGACATCTCACCCCGCCGCCTACAAGGAGCTCGCGTGGCGGGCCGGATCCATGGGAGTTTCGTGCATTTTTGAAGTGAAATTTATTTAGTCGTATTGTATTAGTATTATTTATTTAGTAGTACTTTTTGATAGAGGAAAATATTATAGATTCGTGTCACCGTCGTATGTATTCTAGCGTCACACGCAGGAATGATAACACATCTTCGGGTGAACTCGGGACAATGGCTATTGGCCATCTAGAAATGCGTCAACATTTCCCATTGGCTATTTCTAGTTGGCCTAGTTACTCTAGTCATAAGTTTTCACTTCTATCGACTGTTTCTTTGACTGCCTATTTTTATAACTGCCAAATTATATTTATTGGCAAACTGCCAAGCGAACTTTGTATTACTCAAAGACGTCATATGTAAAGCAAAAAATTTGAAATCTGTGGTATTACTGCAGAAATTGCAGGACCTTACAAAAGCAATTGCTATGTTCTGTGTAGATAGTTAGAATTCACTGTTTATATATAATTCTGGCAAGTATCCGGGGTAAGCTGATAATGCACTAATTCCATAAATAAAACAAGTTAAAGTAATGTACGTTGTCAATAATATTACTCAATAAATGTCTGTTAAATGCTAATATTTAGATAAAAGTTGTAAATCAAAGGCTTCCTTGAAGTGAACTAGGTTGTGTTACAGACGCTGTTATATAAATCTAAGCTGATGCCAATTTGAAGATATATTGGTTTAGTATTTCCGTAATACCGGGTTATTTGGAAAGGGTGTGTTAAAGAAACTCACAAATAAGAACATACCTACTTTAAGGCCGTGTACGTTAACATGTGAAAATCTGTACTTAACCATTTTGTTCTAACCAGCTAAAATGATCTCTTTATTGTCCCAGGATAAACAGAACAAGTTAGTTATAGTTGTAGTTCGTCACTCACTCAATACAACGTACAAAGGAAAAAAAAATGAATATTATTTGTTTTTAATGGAACATTTTTAAATCTAACTTTAAAATATTAACGGCACTAGGTATATTATACAAAGGTCTCACAAAAAAAAAATGATATTTAGCAAAAGTAAACAAAATAAGTGCTTAAAACTTGGTACTCACTGCAAGGTTTATTTTTGGGATGGCATTGTGTGTCTGACAAATGCGTCATACTCGTGAATGAGTACTGCTTGCGGCAGAGCTTGTGGCATAGGTGCTACGTTGAAATGAGAACTTAGGTCTAAGATTACCTCTTACCTTATGTTATTCAATGGCACTCAGATACATATATACATTTAAAAAAAAGCTCCGACACTCGTAACTGAAGTTTGAAATAAAAAAGTGATCTACACCAATACATTTTTCTTCTAGCTTGTACTTAAACTGAGTAACCCTGTATTGACGTGTTAAATTAATACTAAACACCAAAGAGCTTACATGTTATCTAAGCTAAATACCCAATTATTTATTTCAGTTCGTGCAATTATGTACTCAAAATATGTGTTAATTGCCGAAAGTTTTTACAACAAGTTATTGCAATTTCCAAAGTTGCTTAGCATAACTAAGCACAAATTTGATAATTTATACCTAATTTCGTGTTGATTATGCTTACACACTAAATTACCGTTATGAGGCAATTACTGTTCTAATTACTTTAATTGCAACCTCGTCTACACCTTGTTAACTATCGGTTCCATATTGTAATTTCGAAAGTACATGTAAGCTTTCTAGTCAAATTAGAAAATTTGAAAACGGGAAAATTCATGTTCCGAGACCTGATAAGATCCATAGTCTCCAACTGTTATGTAAACCAAGATGACTTAGTGACGGGAACGTCCAAATTCACAACAGGCATGGTGTCTAAAAAAATAATTAGATTATTATTTAAAAAATTGAACACGTATTTTTTCTTTTCTTTTACAAACCAAAAACTACGAAGTTACATTGCTTAGAAGTTTTGAGTGACGTCACTTCAATGTTCGATTTTAAGTAGACGTGACGTTACAAAATCGTAAATCCGGAATTTTGATGAGCTATATGTTTACTTTGTTGATTTTTAATAATTTTTCGACGATCAACTATGTCCATTTCATGCAAATTTTATAGCCCACACAGTATTTCCACAATTCCACATTACCTGCAGGAAAAACTAAATTTCTCAACCTATATCATGAATCGTCTCTAATCCTCTAATCATTAAAGGGTAACTCTAACTAACGTAATAAGAAGGCAACGGAAGGCGTTCGTCCGATGACTATCAGCTGTCTACTTCAGCTCGCTTCACAGATATCTGCAGGTCTACTACGAAAACAAACTCCGAATGATCGGATCCGACCGACAACTGAATCGGATTGTAGCCTACCACGAAAAACAGTCAGATCGATACATCTCGGTCGGAATTTATAGACTTAGATCGGATGAGGGTCGAATCGAACGAAACGGCCAATCCTATCAACCGACAGATTGTCTTTCGAGGTAGGAAAAGTATGGACCAATAACAGGCATCTGTGGGCCCTCGCTCTTTGTGCGTAAAGACACGGGAATAAATGTATGAGTCAAGACACTGAAGTAATACCGGGGGGTCTACCGCCAAACGAAAAATGTCATCGGTTTGATATTTCTCTCTTTTTCTTTTCGCTTGAAATGATAGAGACAGCATTAGCAAAGCGATAGCCGATTTAGTTGGGCGGTAGAAGCGCGGGCTTGTTTACTGCAGAGATGTTGAACAGTTACTAAACTTTTTGAAGCGAAAAGTTTTTTAGCTGTGTTGAATGAACCCTTTTTTGTAGGGGAAAATCTTGTGATTTTGCATCACCAACATGCGTTATCCTAATAATATTAATTAAATTAGTATATTAATATCAAAGTTTAGATGTCTTAATGTTTGTTTCTATCACGTCGTAACGTCGTGAAATTTGGAACACAGAAATTAGTCTGGAACAACACATAGGCTACTTTTTACCCTAGGAAAATAACGAGAACGGGAACTACATAGGTAAAAAAGCGGGATGTGGCTAGTAGCAGACGAATAGTACGACGTAAGGGCCGTTTGATTCTAAATTTCTAAGTACTAAAATACTAAAGCTGCTTCAGTCCTGTGCCAATCAAGTCCAGGTTCGACCCGCGATATTTATAATATTGTCGGCCCATCTTGCTGGTGGACGTCGAACGCTCCGCTTTCCCTGCCTCGACTACCATTTTGTTACAGTTTTGGTCCACCGGTCGTCACACTGCCTAACATTATGTCCTGCCCAACTCCATTTCAACTTTGTCGCTGCTTCTCCGTCGTCCTGAACTTTAGTTCTGGACGTCGGAAAGTTACGAAAGTTTGGTGCAGGACCGAGGCAGACGGCAAAGTAAGAGAGAGACCTATACCCAGCAATGGGATAGAGACGGCAGTGGACGGTGATGTTGATGAAAATACTTAATTTCTAAGCTGTAAAATTGTAAGTAATTTCATCTAGGTATTACATTTTTTAGACGTTGTATACGGATTTCTACTACAGTAAAAATCAGTATGTGTGTTATCATTTATGAGAATGACAGGCCCACGCGCTCTCACCGTCATGTTAGTTGGTCTGCTTCCTACGGTTACTTAGACTTAGCGTAGCATTCAACTATTCTGGTGAAAATCGTAAACTACGTGTTTATAAACAAAAACTATCTATTAAAGACAGAAAAACGACACTAACGCCACTAGTAAAGGGACAAAAGTTACGAGGACTCTAGCTGAGCGAAAGGACTCGCGGAATCGAAACTATTCGACTATAAATTGTAATATTACTTGTTTCTAATCGAGAAATAAGAGCAAGATGGTTTAGCATTTAACCAGATAACCAAACTAATAAATTAATAATTCATTTTGTAATATCTTCGTTAAATTGCTTGACCACAGGTTGTTGTGTTTCCGGTACAAGTTTAGATATTTTCGAAAAGTAAAGACGTCGAGTAAATTGACGGCTTACAAGACTCAAAAATCGTTTTTTTTTAGAAAGTCTAATTGGTGTACAAATTTTTTTGTAGTCTAACGACTGAAAAAAGCCAATATTGAGCTTAAACCAGGTTATATAATATGTAGATACAGCGACTAATTTCTACGACTTACAAAAAGCCTTTTTCAAACGAGACAAAAATGGTTTAAAAATATCGATATAAAAATGATATGACACCCACGATGACACCTAACATGATTTGAACATATTTTTTCAATATTTAAGGATCATATCCTAGGCAATCTTAATAATATGTATAAAGGCTAGGATTAATCTTAATATGAATAAATTACGCGTCACGTTGTTTGACCATGATGAACTCCTAAACTACTTAACCTTAAATTTAAGTCAAATTTGAAACATAAAATTATATAAAGATAGTATTTATATGACAATATCCGAGCAAAGGCAGAACGGGCGCTAGTTGAAATATATTTTGACAAATTAAATTCGTTGCCAATAGTCTGTATGACTATTAAAAATTATTATTATTATCTAAAGTTTGAAAGAATGGCGTAGACTTTTTAAATTTAATATTTACTTATTACGGCTGATATTATAAACCAAGCACTACCAAGTAAGATATCGATTTGTATAAAATCATTAGTACTATTACAGGATATACCAGTTCATAACATAATTAGGTCCCTATCTCGTTATTAATGAAACCACTCTAGTAGCTGCGTGAACCTTACTCGTATATTACTCAATGAAATGTAGCTGGCTTCTATGATCGCCGCATTTCATATAGATACTTTTCACTTAAGTTACGCGACTCAAAAAGCTCTAATTTTTTAAAATCAAACTGATAGTTTTTTATTTTAACGTCCGAAATGTTAAAATAATACAACGAGACCAAAATTATGTTTCAATACACTATTTATAAATTAGCGTGTTCACAAAAATATTATACTCATTTTGATCATTCATGAACATTAAATTTTGTGTTGTTATACCGAATTTGAGGAGTAATATTTGTTTCGGAACAACTTTGACTTCGTAAAAAAATTTGGCAGATTTTCTCGCTTAAGCTATGAGTAAATGTTTCAAATACGGCCGTTAGGAATGTCAAATGTGACATGGTGTCACTTTTTCGAGCTCCAAGATAAAACGTCCGTTATACGAAAGCGCTACGTGATTGTAAATAATAATAATAATAGTGTAGACTGTAGAGAGATAGTATAAAACAAAAATAATACAAGTATACAAGTGCACGTAAGGTTAAGTTACGCGGGGTGTGAGGTCACTGACCCCACTATCGGCGGATCGCAGCCACCGACCGGCCCGATGCCGAAAGATGTCAGCCAGGGTCGGAGTAAGGTCATCTAATGGCCAACTGCCTTAAATTTATTATTATTATTTTTATATAATTTCAATTAACTGTATTTAATTAGGAGAGTGAATTGTATAAATCTTAACCAGGTCTGAATACAACCATCGATAGATAAAGTGATAAGTTAATAAAGACCAACATACATTGGCATAATAATGTGTATACTACTTAATGCTAAGTTTAATTTTCATGCAAACAAAAATAAAGTGGCCAAGTGCGAGTTGGACTCGCCCATGAAGGGTTCCGTTGCAGCAAGTAACATTATATACATAGTACACATAGTTCTTGTAGTTCGTTGTAACTTTGATCAAAGTTTTAATGATAGTGTATTTATGACGTACTAAAAAAAACTACTCATCAAATCGAGTTTAAACCAATTTTCGTTGGTAGTTTACATGGTAATGTACATCATATATTTTTTTTAGTTTTTTCATTCTTACTTACTTTAGAAGTTAGAGGGGGGGGACACACATTTTACCACTTTGGAAGTGTCTCTCGCGCAGATTATTCAGTAGTCAAAAGTAGACAAAAAATATATTAGAAACCTCAACATCGTTTTTGAAGACCTATCGATAGACACCCCACACGTGTAGGTTTGAAGAAAAAAAAATGTTGAGTTTCAGTTCTCAGTATGGGGGGCAACCCTAATTTTTATTTTTTTTTATTTTTTCTTAATGCGGTTTACAGAATACATCTACTTACCAAGTTTGAATAGTGTAGTTCTCATAGTTTAGGCAAAAAGTGGCTGTGACATACGGACGGACAGACAGAGAGACAGACAGACAGACAGACAGACATGACGAATCTATAAGGGTTCCGTTTTTACGTTTTACGGAACCCTAAAAACTGTAGTCTGTCATATAAATGACTAATAAATAAAAATATTGGGAAAAATCATACAAATATTTAAACAAAATAGAATCATATGAATCGTTACACGGCCGTTGACTATAGCGGTGAACTTACAACAAGTAATTGAATTAAAAAAATATTATAGAAAAAAATATGTTTCATTCTTTGAGTCTAATGTTAATTTATTTAAAAATGTTTTATACGAAAATCAAAATCTTCAATTTCTAATTGAGGCAATGAATCACAGCCACCTGAGTGTGATCCTGGTTTAACCTTTAGCTCGCGGCAACCGGGGCATTTAAAAATAAAAGTAAGGTCTAATAACAGAGTGAGTCTGGAAGCTACTACTGCAGGTGCAATGGCCTGCCCCGCCCTACGCCTGCCACCGCCCGCCCTAACTTATGTGTATTAAAAAAAAACATTTAAGAAGTGAAAACTAATAACTTAGAATTTTAGCAATAAACACCACTAATGTTACATAATTCGTATATATACATATACTGCTATTATGCATATCGGTCAAGCGAACTTACACCATACAAAAAAGTATTAAATACGTACGTCCACGCAGTTGTTTCGCCTCCACTACGTTGATATGCCAATATATTATATATTAGCATTACATTCAGTTTATTTTATGTTTTTTTTTATAAGTGGCTTTTAATCAAGAGTATTCCAATCTTATCTTAGATTTATATCTATTTATATTATCTTTGGTAACGTGAACGCATAAGGTTACCTCCTCAAAAAAGGGCTCAACGTGGACGAAGCAGTTTTCACTTCAGTAAATGTACAGTAAGTACAGTATTTACGTACCATTATCAGACTATCGTAATAAATATTTTTTATCTCCTACAACATGGCACTCGGCCCAAACCTCACTTATACATCATCAAACACAGTTTGCTATGGAATCATAGTCATACATTTAGCCACTAGCTTTAATAATAAATAAATATTGGTGGACAATTCACACACAACACCATCTGACCCCAAACTAAGCAAAGCTTGTGTGATGGCGGCCAGATAGCTGATATAATACTTATATAGTTTTAAATACATACTTATTATACATAGAAACACCCAGACACAGTGCAAACATTTGAATTCATCACACAAATATTTGCACTGGGTGGGGATCGAACCCACGACCCTCGGCTTCGCAGGCAGAGCTACTAACCACTAAGCCACAAGGCCAGTCAATGAACCTTTTTAACCTCATTGAACCCCAATTTTTACCACCACATGCATGTACTGTACATATGACGCAATAAACATTTGAGTATTTAGTATTGAATCGTTATTCGATCAACAAAAAAACGATTACATGTAAATAATACATGAAACAAAAAAAAAACAAGAATGAAAATCGAAGATTTCCAACATGAGTCCTTACTGTAAATAATATACATATTTCAACCTATTTCAACTGGCAACCTTTATTAATTGCCAGAGCTAGGAATTTCAAGTCTGTGACAAGTTCCGAAAAGCAAATTTTTCACATAATTTGCATATCCATAAATTTTTAATCGTTATACGACTTTAGAACTTATTTGCTTAATTAATAAATGTTGGGATTATCTAAACTCAATAAAAATGTCGCTTTTAAGTATCGATCTCAATTTTATAGAAGTCTATAAAAAGCTCACGTAATTAGATATATTCCCAAAATAAAAATGAAATAAAGAGCTTATGAGTTTTGATGCTTAATATCTATGGGAATTTATTCTCAAAGCTACTTGCGTATTATTTTTGGTTGTTCAATTTCGTAGACCGTAATATTAGAATCCAATCAGTTTTAATTCCACTAATAACAAAACAGAGTTTGAATGTGTGTGTTTATTGGGACTTTGAGAAATCTGCTCCTGTCCAAAGCCTATTATAGTCTATCCGAGTTTTTAACTAACGACCTAAGAACCTTCGAGGATGTAAACTTAGTACTTTCCTGTGAAATAAAACACTTCGATCCAAAACGATAAATAAATTGCTTTGGCCGATTGTGTACGTTGTGTTGTGACTTAATTTTGTTCCAAATCTATCTGTATAATTCTTACTATCTGTAACACAATGAACCAATAAATGATCGACTATTTCTTGTAAATGGATTATTCCAGTTTCGCCAAAGTTCATTTTAGTTTACTTACAATATCAATATATAGGTTTATCTATAGTAAATAATCCGACCTATGATCGAGTTTTTAATTTTTTTTATGCTAATATTATTATGCTAAAGTTTTATTAAAAGTTGTGATTGTGACTTTAATACTGTGAACTTAAGTTGATTTGATTTGTTTTTTTTTTATTCTTCAAAGGCTTATTTTTTACAATACTACAAGTAACTCTAGATCTTCCTGACAAAAGGGAACAGAAATGTTATTACAGCTGTTTGTCATAACAGTTCATAACGTTTCTTAGCAACATAGCTCACGTCATGATTTCCCGATTATGACATACCGTTTGTTATCTGGCGAACTGTAATCCGTACAGAAATACCGACTACCAGTTACTCGTATCACGGTGAGATGTCTCTATACGAGATAACGTTAATTAAACAGACGTCCATCGGCGTTAAATAACTAGTTTGGTTTCAAACCATTTAATCAAGACATGCAACGAGAATAACACCTATCCTAAGCGGTTCGATTTTTTAACTCTCAACACTTATTAGTCCATAGTCTATCATTTTATTACAAAAAATAATTTACCATAGCATGTAGTTCATTTCATTTAGTAATCATAAAAAACAATTGATCGAGGTTTTTAATTAATTGACGAGTAACTCAGGTGTGATGTAGTCAGTCCTACTCGACTTGAGTTCATAGTCAATGCAAAATTAAACAAGCAGCAGTTGCACGTGTGCGCTGTATTTGAACTTAACTTAACTAAACTTGAACTTAAGTCGGATTGAACTGACCAATAGAGTGTGAGTTACTTGTCAATTAATGAAAATGTGTGACAACCACGTTAGTGTTCATACATAGCTTTATCGATTTTTTAAACACGTCATTATATTATTATACATGTTTTCTCAAAAATGTTCAAAACATCTATTTCGGCTACGACAAATTAACGCAATTGAAACTTATGTTTTGTATTCATAAGTAGTAAAGAAGTATTGTTTTCTAGTTTGTTTTGAACAAATAATGTATAATTACACTAAATTGATTTGCACTAGTATGTAACTAGTGTATTTAAAAATAAAATGTATGTTAGCTTGGTTCGCTTTTAATATTTCAAATATAAATCATTCGTTTTTCTGTCTACCAATAGCAGTTTAAGCAGAAGGCGTTTACCATATATTTGTAACCGATACCATTTGACACGAACAAAAACTTATTGACCAGTGAGCGGCGCGTAGGCACAGTCATTCTCTGATAAAAACTTGAATCACAAATAACTCTCAATATTTATTAACAAAGCGAGAATGTGACTATGGGATTATTTTATTTCGGGATATCATTTTATAAAACGGTAGCTAAGTATTTTAATTTTTGATAGTTTTTTTAAATTTCATAACACAATAACAGTAAGAGATAGGTTTGATTTTGTCCGATTTGAAGGGCATTGTAAGTCATCTTATACTTTTTCATAAATCTGGGTCAAGAGTGACCCAGTAGCTAGGTAACGATTTTAACTCTTCATGTTGTGTTGTGACGCTGCTATGAGCAGACGTGTTACTTACCATCACATCAGGCACATGTCCTGCGCCTGTACATACAATGCTTCGATGTTTGTGATGTCAAACTAAAACATAAAAGTTCTGGAGTCTGTTTATTTCGGCATACAGCGGTATAACTATACACGCTTACTGCTCACACAAACACTTCGACATACATCTCTGAATATGAATTTAACTGGGATTAAACTAATAAATTAATGTAATTAATACAGCCCTCTTCTTTAATTTAGTTCCTTGGCAACCAAATTAAAATTATTTGTATTTTGTAAGTAGGTACTTAAGTGTAAATGCTATAGCAGGTGAACGTAGTGAGCCTTAAGAAAGACACAAAACAAAAATCTATTCCGTGATGAGGTCTCTAAATATTGGCAACATGATCTTAAGATATAAAATTAACTAATTAATAAATTACCGTAGTACAAAAGTAAATTTAAAATTATGACAGTCCTAGAATAGATTATACATATATTTAACTGCTAATTTTCGAAATAGTAATATAGATGAAAGATTACCAAAAATAGCCACAGGGTATGATTTAACTATCTTGACAGTTTCGTAATAGTAATTTACAATCTTATGAAATGTCTAAACAAATTCACTTTAAAATAATCAAAATGTCAACGGGTAAATAATAAAACTTATCGTAAAAGATCTTAATTAAACATTAGTGGTGCGAAGTTCTAAACCCACTATCCGCTACACTTACAGCTCCAATCAACACAGCCAATTAATTGTAATAAGTACTTTAAATGGGCAAGTTTGTAGCTAATAATATTATACGTAATAATTGTGATGCTAAAGTTAATGAAAAATATTATTTTTTAATGTTATAATTTTAAACAACAATAATTTTAAATAACATTTTTTTTTTTGTAAAATTTGCTACATTATAAATTACCTACTTTTGATTGTGAAATTGATTAATAGTAACCACTATTACAATATTTTACTATAATAACAAATTTAATCATTTTGATTTCTTGAGTATTTCCATAGCCACATTTAGCTATTAAAATCACATGTCCCCCTTATTATATTAAAATTGGATTGGAAAAATTATTCGCATAAGAACGCATGTTGTATTTGATAAAACTCACACTCGGCATACTTACTAGTATTCAATATATAAATCTCTTTTGTAAAAATAGATTGTCAAATTATTTGAAAAAATATTATTTGAATAATCAGTTTTCATGTGTAGATAGTATAAATGTGTATATTAAACTAACTGAATCCTGCGCGCGTTGCTACGCCATCTATCGAAAATTAATTGTCGTACCAATTCAAATCTAGAACAAATTTAGTTACCTTAGATTCTAATGACGCAACCTTTTAAAAGATAGACAAATGCTGTCACGGAACAAAAGCTCTCAAAAAGCAATATTATTCCCGTTTTTGTTACATTTTTCATTCATACTCCGCTCCTGTTAATAGTAGCGTAATGTTATATTATAATCTATAGCCTTCCTTGATAAATGGACTATCCAACAGAAAAATAATCTTTCAATTCGTACCAGTAGTTGCCGAGATCTTTGAATTCAAACAAACAAACTTTTCAGCTTTATAATATCAGTATAGATATCTATGTACCTACGTAAAACATGGAATCTTTCCTATAAGTACCTGAATATTTAAAGGTAATTATGAGAGCGGGTGTAACAGGAAAGTTCAAAGTCGTATCTATTCTTTAGGTTGCATCTAGTTATTATATCTTTTATTTAAGGATACATGATAATGTGCAATCAGGGCGGTGGATTACAAACCTTATAGAACTAGTCTCAATAAATCGTAACACGTGGTGACAGCCGGTCAGCTAATCTACGCTTTTTGTCCACATCACCTTTGGGAGACTCGAGCGAGGTCAACTATGACTGCTGTCGGTTCCGTTTCTCTACACCTTTGGAACAATCGTTACAATGTACATACCTATTCTCATATAATGTAGTTAACTGATGGTTAAAATTAAATTTACTTTTGTTTCCCTATTTCTATTTTAACCTATTTTCAGTGAGTTTTCAATCGTTTAGACAGTGAAATGCTAATGATATTCTACTTATTTGTAAATAGACGAAATTGTAAATATCCGTGTGTTACATTAGCAAATTTAATATACCTATTATTGTTTGACCAACAATAAAAAAAATATTCTTCAACATATATATCCACATTCGGCTATTGTTCACCATCCAATATTTTGAAATCATTCACCAACTAATATGTTAATATTATTCACCAACCGACATTTTTACCTATGAAATGAACCAACCAACATTTGACATCAACCAACATTTGTATACCTACAATTTACCACCTAATATTTTGATTATTTTGAAATTATTCAACAACCAATAAATATCTGAACTTATAATTACTCATCAGATAATAAAGTGACTTAAAAACTACACAAACTAATTGAATATCAACAAATCAGATTGCAACCAAAGTTTAAAAACATATTTATTTCTCAAGTTTCCTATTAAAGAAAAATCATATAAATAAGGACAAATCAAGCAATGTTTACCAAGCGAGAAGATAACTGACACTTAAATCTTGTTGTGCAGTATCAATTAACCACAACTAGATCGAACGATTTCGCAAGACTAATACCTAACTAGGAATCAACGTATTATCATCACATTATTACTTTATTTACGCACGTTACATATAAGGATAATAATATCCTGCCTAAGTATCATTGACAGCTTTGATTTATACAGCAAAAACATAATCAATTATACATTTGTAGCACCCATAACTCCAATTGCGATTGAAACGCCGTTGTTTTCATAAAGGAAGAGTTAATTAGAGCTAGCTGACATTCTGGACCGGTTCTTTAGAACCACAAGCTCAACTGGTGGCAAAAAGATTAAACGATGCTAGTGTAGCTAGAATGCGATGAGAGCGACTCTTTTCGACAGGCTAGTTAAGTTTGCACTGTTACTGTATAAGATATCCACTATCCATCAGGCCTTTGTGACAACCCACACCCACAACAATAATTAGACACTGCCATAATGTCAAATGTAAGTAAATGTCAAGGCGTAAAAAGTCATCGGTCATGTGAGCGCTCTAGAAACGCGTCATGTCAATTAGGTTTGATACATTTTTTTTTTTGGTTTCATAACCAGTTGTAGGTAGGAATGTTGTATGGTATATTTAGCGTTGTTATTAAAGCTTTATAACTCTTTGGCAGAATCCGCCTGTGGCACTCCACATATATTAAGCAGTAATACTGTGGTTGAGCAAATAACTTAATAGACGACGGTCAAGTGCATACCTATTAACAATAAAAAAAGAAAGCAGAAGTTAAAGTAGATAATGAGTTAATGATGTAGAGACAATCAAAATTACCAGCTGTGATTTTATATAACTATACGAATATAACTATAATTTTATTGAATAATTGAGGCTTTTACAACCAGTTAGCCGATACAATAAATTATATATTGTAAATCCATAATAATGCCAAACACCCAGGCAGAACATCGTGTATTATATCTTAACTTATTTAACACATATTTGTTCCAGGTAGGAATCGAACGAAAACGAACCCATGACCTACAGCACTGTACTGCCAACTGAGCTACTGTGTGACTTACTGCCAACTGAGCCACCAAATCTGATTTTGACTTTATTAATTTTGACGTGATAACGTCTTATAATTCGATGAAGCCGGCTGCACGCCCGCAAAACATGACGTCATGTGCCGTTACCGCCGTTACCTCGCCGCATGACGTCATCAGTACCATTCCATCAGTATTTTCTTAAGACGTTGTCACGTTCAACTATCGTCAGTAAACCGACTTTACAGACAACCTTTTTTTTTTAGTAATGACGTGTCTAAGTGACATATACTACCAGCAACCGCGATCAAAAATAACCCCAACATACATAAATGTCAGAGCAAAAACCGATCACACTCACTCAAGAAATATTTCCGCGAGCAACAATCCAAACAAGAAATCGTATTAATTAACCAAAATAATTCTGATACTGATACCCGGGAGCAATTATGAAAATTGCGTGACTTAAATGGGTAAGAGTCGACAGTCGACATTGCGCCGCAAAAACAGCGATCGTATACAACCAATAAGTGTAACACAAACATACGCCGGTATAACTTGACCTATAGCATCACAGATTCACAGCGACAGTTCGGGTCAAGATATATTGGAAAATGAGTGTTAGTTTATTGGATCAGACTGTTCAGTCGTGAGGTCGTGCTCCTGTTTCGCGTTACGTAATGGTATGTTGCATTTACTGAATGTGTAACAGAGGTTCACAGACTACCAAACTGTACAGAAAAGGCGGTAAAATCGTAAAATCATAGTAAGAAGCAAAACAAAAAAATATTGTTTAAATAATAAGATAGAATTTCACATTTTCTTTTTTTTTAATGTTCCAAGAATCTTCGAGGTCATACATCATCCACCAACCCGCACTGGGCCAGCGTGGTGGATTATGGCCTTGACACTTTCCTTGCGAGAGAAGGCCCCGAGTCCCAGCAGTGTGAACAAATGTTCACACTAAATAATATAACATAAGCACCCCACTAAATAGTGGGGTGCTTATGCTTGATAAAGAAAACTCGTCTGAGTGATGTAACGACCAATTAATAAATCTATTTTTTTATATACTTTCAGTATTTGTAGTATTCGTAAGAAATAATCCTGTAGTGCTGATTACAATTCACTAAAATAAAATATGAAAAGTGCAGCCATGTTGTATCATTTTTTGAACTTTACTACCAGAGCTGTTAGCTGTTAATTAGTAATTCTTGATTTTATCTTATTCAAGTCCATTGTTTCTAAAGTAACAAAATGCTAAGCATAAAGTTACTGATTAAATCTGTAATAATTAGAGCTCAGATTATTATCGTAAAATTAGTTTGGTTCTTCGCACTTATCTATGGATACTACACGACAAAAATTAAATGGCGAATTAGTGAATTCCAATTAAATATTACTTATCGTCAAAATGACATCAGATTTACAAAAACAAAATAGACCTTAAAGCCTTTAAAAATAAAAATATATTGTTGGACATTTTCATACACATCACTTAACTTCAACATACCACAGGCCCGTGAACAAAATTTACGTAGTAAATTAACCGCCAGGAGACCTATGTAGGATGATAGAAGGGTATAAAGTAATAAGATTCAGCACTATGCCGTCACTTGTAAGCTGTGCAGCTGAGTGAAATTGAAGATGGGGGGTTGCAATTCTCGATCATTTCTCCTTGTCGCATAATTTTTGTACGGCGTTGCGGAATAATAGATTAAAAGAGGTATTGCAACTATAAAAATTATAAATTATAACTTTTTAATTATTAGTTTGCTGGAAAAATTTACAGAGTACGAGTAATTTACAGAGTAAATTTGGTCATTTGATTAAGTACGGCATTGATTCCATACAGTTTCAATACCTCTTCTAATCCATTATTTCGCAATGCCGTACAAAAATCATGCGACAAGGAGAAATGGTAGAGGGTTGCAACCCCCCCTCTTGAATCACACTCAGTTGGACAACTTATAAGTGACGGCATAGTGCTGAATCTTAATACTTTACACTCTTCTATCATCCTGCATAGGTCTCCTGGTGGTTCATTTGACCCGTAAATTTTGTTCACGGGCCTGTAGTCTACAAACTGAGCTAAGCTTGCACTATGGGAGCCAGGTAGCTGATATAATACTTAATTATAATATAGTTGTAAATAGAGAATTCAATAAGAAAGTAATTTAGGTAAATCTGCCTGCTAAGTCGCGTCGGTCATAGTTTCGATTCAAACCCGGTGCAAATATTTTTATGATGAATACAAATACATATTTCTTCTGTTTTAGGATGTTTCTAAGTTTAATAGGAATGTATTTCCAAATATATAAGTATTATATCAGCTATCTAGCTTCAATAGTACTAGTTTTGTCTAGTTTAGGGTTAAATATTGATGTGTCTGAAATGGTTATCAATATGTAATATGTTATGTTTAAATATTTCTAATTACCCTTTAAAATACAAGCCTGTCTGCAATAATGACGCGCATACTGTTTCCATTTATGTCAAATAATAGCGGGAAAGCAACATTTCTAACATTTTATCAAATAAACAAATGTACACGGGGAAACAGCGTTTGATATAGTTTTATAGCACAACATTACACGAGTATTACGTGCGTTCACGACCGCGGCCGATCGGGAAGTGACACGGGTAGGGATGATCGGATCAATGTCGGTCATCTGATCAGATTATCGATAAATTATTCGAATAATATTTCAATCGAAAAGCTGAACTAATGCAGACTTAGAACAGGTTCAGTCTACAGAGTATATAGTGCAAGCTATCGTCAGATATAAATAGAAACGTGATTTAATTAAGACTCTACAGTGGTAATCATTTTTAAGTTTTTGAATGGTAGAGTTTTTTAATATTTTGATGTTTACGAGTTTGTTCCTCAATGACGTCGAAATGGATGAATAACAAATTTGGAACACAGTTAGTCTGGAATATCACATAGGCAATTTTTACCGCAAGGAAAATAATGGGAACGGATAAAACCGTGGGATGCTGCTAATCTCTTTAGAAATGTTATTTGAATAAATGAATTCTACGACGAAGTTGTGGTTGCTTTAGTAAATAAACTAATATTCAATATTTGTTTTAACTGAAATATATGATCGGTTCGTGCAGTTATCGATCTATTTGTCGATAAGTTAGTTTTCGCCTCCCACCCCTACAACAGAGTGTACCAGCGATAAATAACTGCGGGTAGGTAGATCTAATTCCGCGCGCCATACTTACGCGAAGTTGCGCGTAGGCGGCCGGCGACAGTGCACAGAATAGCTTCAGTTACAGAGAATTTCAAAAGTGCAATGTTTTGAAGTGAAAATTTATTTTAGTGCACCCTTCCACAAATTATTTTGCAGGCAGTAAGTGAGGCTGATTTATCACGTACTTGCGGTCTTAAGCACACTAATTTTATAAAAATGTTTATCGTATACAAAAAGAAACAACAAATAAAGTTAAAGAAATAGAAGTTATACAGTTGTGTTTTTGGAATTTACTGTGATATGAGCTTTTTAATAGTAATTTTAAAGATGTGTGTAGTGTGAAGTGTTGAAGACATCAAGTTATGACTTTCAAATTAATACTCCCTTTATGTTGTTCTTGATAAATAACAAAATGTCTAAAAATGTTTGGTATTGTTAAATTTGATAAAATGTATCTACTAAGTTTTGATGTTAGTATATGCAATTATGATAAAAGAATTGTTATTTGTACACGTTAAAAAATCAATGAAGCATTTAAGATAAAAATACTGTGGCTGAAGATCGACAAAGACTGTTAGAGGCTACTTAGAATAATAATCGAGATTGATCGCAGCATGACGTGGGAACACCACATCGACAAGATGTGTGCTAAAGTCAGCAGTGCGTGCTTTGCGCTAAGACGAGTATCCCGAGTGGTGTCTGCGGAAGTGTCACGTGCGTGTTACTTCGCCACAGTGCATTCTCGGTTACAATATGGCGCCGAGCTATACGCGCGCGCTGCCGACTGGGAGCGTGCGTTCCGCGCCCAAAAACGTGCCGTACGTGCCATCGTTGGCGTATCGCAATGCACATCCGTCAGACCATATTTCAAAGAGCTTGGTATACTTACGTTACCTGCTATATTGATCTACCAGGTGGCTGTGTATGTCAGAAATAATCTAGAATCATACAATACGCGAGGAGAGAGACATTCTCGAAACATACGTAACGCGGACAAGCTGGATGTCATATCACACTCTCTCACAAGGTCACGGAAGCTAACTCACATTATGGGACCTGAAGTTTATAACACTCTTCCCAAAATAGTTATATCTGCCTCAAGTTTCGGCAGCTTCAAAAACAAATTAAAGTGCTGGCTTATCGATCAAACTTTTTATAGTTACACCGAATTTTTAGAGAGTGATGGCAAAGTCCTATAAAAATGTATACAAAAATTTGACATGGGTCAGTACAATTGTTATAAAAACATATTATACTCACATAATGCTTGACTGTTTTCTGTACAATAATTATTATAATACAGTAAAGTAGTCATTTCAAACTTTGAAAATGTATACAATTTGTATGCTCTTTCTTTTGTTTTAATTTTTTATTTATTGACGTGTAAATTGTACATTTATGAATAAAGTACTTTGACTTTGACTTAATTAAATAATTCAAAATTTTATGTGGAGTCGATACAACATATTCGCTTTTTATTCATCTCATCCCCTTCCGACAAATTTAAGTGTAAGTTACCTTTAATAACTAACAAGTAAATAAATAAATAGATAAATCCAACTGCAATCTCTGTATCGTATGCATCTACCTCGCACCTTAAGGAGAGCTTTATCTAATAGACAGGACCGGCCATTGTAGAATCAAGTGCTAAATTATGATCGAATCATGTTGGATTTCACGGGAGGCCTCATTCGAAAGCATTGACAATTTTGCATACGCATTACCTGCAGATTTTATATATTTTATCTCTACATTTTGTCGATATTTCGTTGAAGTAAGCAGTAAAACACCCCTATAGATTTTGTTGTGGTTTTCTATGTAAACTTTTTAAGTTGAAATTTTCCGACGGCCTATATTAAACGTGTTAAAGTTCCGCTGGAATAAAATGAGTTTTATATAGATCACCTTTTTTACAATGATAGTTTTGTACTTGACCGCTCTCACACCTGATGTTAAACGACCATGTTTATGGTTTATTTATAAGCTGAAACGTAGGTACTTACTTAGAAATAAATGACTCAAACTTGAGTTTTCAAACATCAAGATTGTATCTATAGGGGCGACCCTACTGAGACAATATATTCTACAGTTTATACTTTATTATCATTTTTTTGGTTCAAGTCTTTGGAACACCGAACATGAAACGATGTTGTTTCTCAAGCCAACGAGTAGATCGACAGTAAAAGGCAAGGCAAGGTTTCAATCATTCAGATCAACTACACACTCTTCAAAAAGTATCCAAAAAATAAAAATTAAAAATTAAGCGGTAAGGCAAATACGAACAAATAATTATATTATTGTAGATATTGCAGAGTCGCTATTTTGTACTGATTTTAAAAATTTGTCGTTAACTTAAATATCTTTCGCACTTTCTTAGTTACTAATTGACAACTCTTTGCTATTAGTATTACAATTGAAAACGAGACGAAATAACTAATACACACTCCCCTTGAAAAAGTCTGGCGAATGCGACTAAAATTAAAGCGGGGCAGAACCGACCATATATCACATACGTGAATAATCCGTTGATTAACTCAAAACGTGGAACAACTACGTCACTTTTTATGGTAAAATCCTACTAATATTATAAATGTCAATGTATGGATGTTTGGATATTTGGATGTTTGTTGGACGTCCTAACGTATGAACGGATCGGGCTGAAATTTGGAACGCAGATAGATTGTAGTCTGAAAGAATACATAGGCTTTTTATCCCGGAATAACAAGGGGTACTTCGCGGGTAACACCGCGGGGCGCTGCTAGTCTCTCATGAAATTGGTATACCCGAGTGGAACAGCAAGACAATATAGGAAAATGCAAACGAGACAGTGGACAATGTTGGGTACATTGTAAGCTTGACTTCTTAATAACTCAATTCAGGTCTGAACATTTCACAAGATATATCTCTATTGAATTAAATGATTCCATTGAAATAGAGTGTTCACCTATTTGTGTCTCTGAACAATTTTGTTTGACCCGATCTGTCTCATTAATGTTCCATTTAAGGAGCTCTTACTTAAGTGTTCAAGCTAATATAGTATTTGGCAAAATTTATATTGAAACAAGAAACCGTGGTGGCTTAGTAGAAACTCTGGTAGATTAGTAGCTATTGCGATTCTATATTGTAAGCCACCTCTGAGTGTTTTCCTAGTATAGATCTACAAATTGGTAATTACCACTGGCTGTAATGATGAAAAACCATCGTGTGGATATGAGGATGTTTCAAGAATCTTTCAAAGTCATGCGTCTTTCGCCAACTTGCAATAGGCCAGCGTGATGGATTATGGCCTTAAATCTCTCCTCGCAGGAGAAGGCCCCGTGTTCCAGTAGAAAGCATTTGGTGGCCTACTTATGTAACTAATACATTTTAATACCGAGAACACAATTAAATAACAATAGTATAAGGATATTGTATTATGTAAACCTAATCCCACCAAAAACATTCTGTAAAAAACTAGCCAAGTCTCGATGAAGCTGCATATTTATCTCTAAAAAGTAATGAAATCTAGACAAAGCCGTGCCAAGTCTAAGGTTCTTTACTGCGATTTCTTTATTATTAAAGTTAATGTTGTGTAAATTGGCCGTTGAAGGGTACACAAGGGTACAAAACCAGGTGCTCCATGACACCATTGCACCAATCTGTCGCCAGAACCGCTACCATTGACGCTGGAAAATGGCCACTTGGAAAACGTTGACTCAATAACCAGTCAATTGTTTTTGTCTTACTATTTACCTAAATTGTATGTATCCTATATGGTGTGAACAATAAAGAATTTCAATAATACTTATGTGTAGGCGAGCCGGAAACAAACAGTTAAAAACAATATTTCCAGTCTAGACGGTCTTCTATTCATTGATAGAAGTCCGTCTGTACGTCTATTTTATGTCAGATAGGTGGTCGATTTGACGCTCCAAAAAAAAATTAGAGCAGAAGGCAGCATTCGATGCTGAATGCAGGTGTTGCTGTTGATTAACAACAGCCTATTAAGATACACTAGCGTCCAATTACCAATACCAGTATATGGTATTATCTCGCTTAATAAACATAAGTAGTTACAACAGATACAACATAACGTGTAAACAAAATTGACTTGTATCCACTAACGGACTAACATATAAAGAATGTTCAACGGCCAAGTCACACAACATTAACCATAATAATAAAGAAATCGCAGTAAAGAACCTTAGACTTGGCACGGCTTTGTCTAGATTTCATTCCTTTTTAGAGATAAATATGCAGCTTCATCGAGACTTGGCTAGTTTTTTACAGAATGTTTTTGGTGGGATTTCACTTCTTTTTGTAGAAACGTGGGCTTATTGATTTATTATATTAGATGTTTTATTTGACACATATTCTTTTTTTCCGGTTCTGATTCTTGTACAGTAGCAACAATTTTTCGTATTGCCCATTCGCGTTCATTATTTAAGAAGACTCTCCATAATAGGCATCTTTGCCTAGATCTTTAGAAGATTGGAAGAAGCCTGCAAATAAATAAAGGCCAGTCTAGCCTTATCCAGAGTTTTACTTTAATTTTATTTATATGCGTATTAAAAGCAGAAGGGGGAGGCATTCGCCCAGTAGTGGGAAGCAATAGGTTAGATTAAATTAGAAGATGTGTCCCACTACGCTGGATTTTTGCAATGACAGTCGATTTTTTATGTACCAATAGTAGAATGGGGCACTATATCTCTTATACAGCTGAGACAAGCTGAGGGTTCTTCATCAGATACTTCAGACCTTCGATTTTTGACATCAAATGAAAAGACAAACAAAGTTGAATATTTTTTGTAAAGGCGTGTTTTCAAATAACCAGGTATACCACCAGGTACTCCAGATTTTCGATATTCCTAGTTTTTATAGTTTTCCCTTTATGTGGCCATTAAACCCTAAGTCTGTACCAAATTTCAGCTCTCTGAGTTTATGGGAAGTACTAGTTCTATTATGATGATCATGAGTGAGTGAATGAGTGTCGTAAATGCGAAATTTTGCTTTCGCTTTACTTCGGAGCTAAATGACATACAGACTTGAAATTTTGGATTTTAAGTACGTGACTATAGTTTACTAGATGACGAAAATTTCAGCGTTCTGTTCTTATCCAGAGGTCCTCAAATAAGGGCTTGAAAATGCGACGAAATGGTTCCAGTAAAGGATGGTACGGCAGTGTTTGCTTCGCGCTCGACTTGGCGGGGGCACTGCCGTGCCCCCAGATACTGAGTACGCACTTACATTCAAGAAATGTTCTGGTACCCTTGGAATCCCTGAAATTCACTATTATTCTAAGAGTAATGCTTTCAACACTTTACTTTAGTAAGGTGTGAAATAATAAAATTCAATTAAAGCTTAGCATAGCTGTGCGGTTTTATTGACTTCTTAATTAATGTTAATAGGGATATAAATTACAAATGGTTGCAATATATTGGTACAACCAAAGGTAGAATGTAAAGTTCTAGTTCTAATAATAAATTACCAGCATCTATACGTGACTTTGTCGAGAATTTAAAAATAGGCTTTTCCATAAGGACATCGGCATTATTCTGGATAAAAAGTAGTTTATGTGCAATTCTAGATTATAATCTAACTAAATTTCGAATTTTAGAAATGTAGAATTTGCAAAAGAAAAAAACAGATGGTTCGAAGACGTTACTAGTTTTATCATAAATCTTAGGCAAATAAAATATGTATTTTATTCTTAATTACTATAATTCTGAAAAGTGTTGCCAGTTATAACTTAAAGCAGGCATGTTTGTTTTAAAACAAAAATTACACCCAATAAAAATAATATAAAATGGATTTATAAATATTATAATGACTACGTCCAAAAATGCAACCTCGAACCGTCATTTCGCATTGAATTTTAATTCTGTGCTCTGATTTAAACAGTCGCAAAACAAGTTTTTCAAGCACGCCTTGTAAACCTTTATCTCTACATGTTATCGGTCCTCTTGTCCTTGTTTGCGATACAAATCGACCGAGCTACTGGCCGCTACCAGTGTATCTTCATACGAGTATATCTCAGAAGATGAATGTGTTTCAAAGACTACCAACGATTCGACCGGTCTGGTTTCTGATGGGTGACAAAGGCTTATTATCAATATTATCACCAAATGTGGCTTCTTTTGGGAAAACCTTCATTGCCTGGCATTCATACGAAAAACTTTCAAAACTTTTTATTATCTATTTATTTTCCCTACTCTATTTACTTCCATTATACCTAATATATGATGTATGTAACAACATTTTATCAACAGTTTACATTAGTATTTCAAGCAAGCTCAGAAGCTGACAAAAATGTTGAATAATGTCTAAATATCTTCGAAGTATTTGACGTCGAACAACCTCAAGTAACAAAATTATGTTTAAGTTTTGAAATACAAAGATCTTGAGAAAACTTGTAAGGTCAAATAATAATAGTTCAGTAGTAAAATATCCAAGTTTAAAATTGATATTAGGAACCAAATTTTGAATTGAAATTAAGATTGATCGTTCATTTTTGTTAGAAGATTGTCTTTAGGGATGTTGTTAGAGTTTAAATATTCACAACAACAATTTAAAGAATAATAATAAGTCATTCACAGATTTTGCAATTAAAGAGAGAGAGAGTGCTAGACATCTAGACCACGTCAACGTTGTGACAAGCCCAGTGGCACTAATTATACTCCTTAATAACGGCTTAAACGTTTACGACATCTGCCTTAAGCTGATTTTTGCGTTGTGTAATTAGCGATAATGTTTTTATTAATTTCATTACATCACTAGCGTTAAGCTTCGTGTTAATCTCATCTCTATATGGTGTCGTTAGTTAATTGAATATACAAAAAGTATAATATGTAATACATAAAACATGTGAAATATAAAAAACATGAACGACGAAATTTTTGTTTCATGCAGTTGGAATATTTCTGTAAGAAAATTGAAGATAGGACCAATGGGAAATACTGACGTATTTCTAGATGGCCAACCGCCATGGTCCCGAGTTCACCCGAAAATTTCTTACCATTCTCGAGAGTGATGCTAAAATTAAATTCAATTCACAGTCCACGAAAAATCTGTCTATGGTGCGCCAAATGTAGTTTCCAGTTCAAAAATTTATCAACTACCTAGATATATACATAAACTGTTAAGTTGTAGGTAGAACCATGTTGTTGATGAAGTTACATTATAGTTAGAAGCTTAAAAAGTTTTCACTTCAAAAATGTAATGTACCTAACAAGTCGCAGAGTTTTCATTCTTCCGAGGAAGAGAGTCATGCTACAGAAACATACAGCCTTTGTATACCATCATCCATTGACTATACTTGTCTATTAATTCTTCGTACTAAATAGTACTTTTGCATACACATATCCATTATTTCCCGCTACCGGCTCAAACAATATCGGTTTTCCAATGCTTGAGATACCAACACTAGAAATGTAGGCGTCTGGCGACAGAACAATTTATAATGGACACCCCACAAAGGATACTGCGCAGAATATAAAAGACAGATGTAGTATCTCAGTACCTCTATACATAATTATATTTTCAGCAAAATAGTCTATGATATCTACCTAAGACTTTAAAAATAGTGGTGGTAATAGTAAGTGGCTTATATTTAAATAAGTATTATACCTGTATAAAAAAACCCAACGTCAATTGCGTTGGATGTTTAGAGATTTCAAATAATTTGATCACTTTACTGTTAACCGTGACCTACGAATACCTATAACATAAGATTCCTACAGCAGCAAATAAAATAGTTAATAACTTTGAAATTAATCAACAGATTTTTGTATAATAACTCGCTCGACTGGCCAAATTTGGTTCATCTGTTTCACTGTTATTCTTGTCTCTTATTCTAAGTCTTCTCTTATACTTCGTCTTATTGTAAAGTCAACAACAATTTGAATGAAAACAATATTGTCGTTAATTAACTTGACATTAAGACTATTATATAGCATCATCTAACAAATAAATACACTTTCTTATTTTAAGAAGGTCTCGTTGGGTATCTGCAGTGTTTTGTGCTCTCAACGAGGCGGGCCTGCTGTCAGAATTTACACTGCGCGACAAAATAAAGTCGCTTGAAATGTGTCCCGTATTTAACTGGAAGAAGCGATTTAATGGTAATAATGTGTTGAGTTTACCTCCATTTTAGATTACGGTATTGGGAACGTGAAACCAATTCGCTGAATTGTCATTTTGCAACAATTGTTAGTGAAATTGATATTCACAAGATCATGAAAATCATCTGTAGAAATAAAATAGTACAAACATTTAGCACAATATGTTATAAAAATGTTTCCGCATAGTTTAAAGATTGTTTTATAAATAGTTCGTTTTGTAAAAGTCAGATTGCCAGTTCCTTCGTCGCATTTTACCAAGACACGCTTAATATGTATCTACGCCTAATCTGCTTTTTGCAGTAACCACACGGCAAGGATGGCTAGAAAAACAAACATTTTGTTTCTATTTAGAATTTTATTTTAAAAAGCTGTAAAAGCGCGGAAGCCTAACATAATATATGTGGTTGATAGTTTTAGAATTACAGTGATTAATTAGTCTAACTACCACTCCGTTTTTTTTTCAATATGCAAACTGTAATACACAAGATTTTTTTTAACAAATGTGTGGATTCGGATAAAAATCTGTATCAATAATAACCATACTGGCCACTGGCTTGTACGTACCGCAAGATGATGTAGAAAAATAATTAAAATATGAAACACTTCAGTTACATGCTAGAAATATGAGTACCTATTTAAATATTTGTGGACATTTTCTCACGTAACACCCACCATTTATAATGTAAATTCAGATTCAGGTCGGACTAAGGTGTACTAAGGCAAGACAGGACACAGATGGCTAAGACAGGACGTGGTCTAATTTGGCAGACACTAGACCAAACCTGTATTTTGGGAAATCAGTATTAAGCAATTGAAATTGCACTGTGCTACTTATAATCACTAATTTAATATGGGTATTCACAAATAATCACACATATTTTGCTCGCCCTCGCTTTACTAGGTACTTTATTACGTGTGGGTGTATTATCTTAACCATTTTACTCTGAATTATTGCCTTCGGGTCAAGCGTGGAGTTCTAGGTCGGATCGAAGATCGCAAGTTACGTAAGTAATACACTGACCGGAGGCTTTACACCTTGTTGTGTAGGCGTGGCTGAAACACATTTCTAACAATATACTATCCGACCACAGTATCTTTAAGGTTGAATGAGGGAACCACTGTCTCGATTTTCGAACTAAAAACAAACAATTGTTTTGAGCCATTAATAAATTTATTTCAGAATGACAATCCGATATTGCAAATAGAAAAAAATGGTTGTCTGTAAAGTCGGGTTACTGACGTTAGTTGAACGTGACAACTTCAACTACGCCTTAGAGCGTGGTAACGCCGGCGGCGAGGTAACGGCGTTAACATTACATGACGTCATGTTTTGCGGGCGTGCAGCCGGCTTCATCGAATTATAAGACGTTGTCACGTCAAAAACTTTGGATCTAATAGTCTTTAAAAGTTGAAAGTGTCAAATGTAGCATCCAATGGTAATATAAGATCTAACTTGTCTTCTTTACATAAATAGGCTCAATTTTATGTGCGAATAGAAAATTATTAGTTTATTTGTTTTGCCAAGTGAACGGGTTGGAATGGCTGTAGGCACAGGTACATTATTCTTCGGCAGACAGTGTACGGGACTTTATCTCCCGATTGTAGTGAATTAGGGTTGAAAGTGGTAATGCGTTGATCATGCTGGGTGGTTTGTGTATTTATTTATGCAGTCTCGGAGTTCTTTATAGGTTTTGCTTATTCAATCGTCGCTGTCACCGCTGTTAACTCGCTTCTATCGTGTCCGGTTTGTAAAGGTATTGGTATGGTTTAGCTAGCTGTTCAAAGATTCAGACAAGTCGACTTGTAGTTATCGCGGCCGTTGCTAAGGTAACGAAACTTAGATTGAAGCTGTCTTGCAAACAAAAGGTTTTGGATCGATAATAATTATATAATGTCGAACCGTTGATAGTTGGTATGTATATTGTACAACTTTAGATATAGCTCATAAATAAAAATTGTTTGTTTCTGTATTTACGAACAATTCTGGTATATAAGTTTGTACAAATTAATTTGGCTAGGGGTATTTTTAGGGCTACATTTTTTGCATTAATATGATTGTTAGTGAACTTTTGAAAATGTTGTGGTAGGATTCTTTCAAATATGCTTGAAGTAGTATCAACGTTTACCAGTTCCTCTACTGCAGTACCGTAATTTATTACAGTTTTTTTATTTTTATTTTACAGGGAAAATAATGAATTATCTAAAATCTCTAGGTGATGAGCACATTACACTGATTGGTTGTGATTAGAACTGTTCACGTTCAAATAACTGCACAACAGTCAGCTATTACGGAATGTTACTATGTTACTTACCATCAGCTATACGTATATATTAAGATAAATAGTTCTGTCAAGAAATCTAAAGACAATGTTGCTATCTCATTGAGATTATCGAGGTCTGTACGCTCTCCAAGCGAGTTATTGTCTTGACACCAAAATGTAGAACGACTTCCTGTCTTTACCTTTGGTCCTTTCATGGGACCGTCCAGTTCCCACAATATATTGCGTAAGTATTAAATAACCATTGCATGAGACCACTTTAGGCTATGTTTTTGATCTGAATGTACTTTTAGTATAAGTAGCTCACGTTATTTTCTTATTTCTATACTGCCGAGACTTGTCACTTACCTTTGTTTACAAGGAGGGAGTCAAGGCCATATTATTATTAAAGTAATATTGACCTAGAAGCGAAAACGTCTGATTTAACAATCGCATATCATCCCCAAATGAAAATTCTCCCTATTTTATCCCCCTAGTCGTAAAGGAAACCGGTAATTTCCAAAAAAAATCGGTTGTCTCTAAAGTTACTGACGATAGTTGTACGTGACAACTTCAACTCCAAGCCTTAAATGGAACGCCTCAGATCGAGGTAACGCCGCATGACGTCATGCGGCGAGGTAACGCCGCATGACGTCATGTTTTTTCGTGCGTGCAGCCGGCTTCATCGAATTATAAGACGTTGTCACGTCAAAAAACTATTTCAAAGACACGTAGTGGAATATGGCCTTAAGTATCTGCTTGTGAGAGAAAACTCTAGCTCCGTACAGTTAGAACATACATTGTGATGGTTATGATGAGTTACTTTGTCACAAACGTCAAAAAGTTCAACACCGATTTGACTTAACTAACAATTTTACAGGTTTTCGGCTCACGTAAGCTTTCAACAAATGTTTGGAAAACTGCGGTAATATACCGCTGTGGCTCCCATAAACAGCCTTTATATTGGTTTGTCGCGACTTGCGATGTCTCGTTATTTGGAGCAATCGTCGCCATTGTAGTGAAAGGCGCCAGTGGTCAGCTTTCTGTCGCAAATAAAACATAAAAGTGTCGAGTGACCTCCGGAAAGAAGCGGTACTTGGCTGTTAATAATAAATAATCGGTACTTTAATACTCGTAATATTTTAATGATGCGATAATCGGATAAAACTGATCTGATCTACATTGTATTTTTTGTGATAACTTGTTTACAGGTCGAGGTTCCACATGTATGAGATTCGGTACATTTTAAACCTACTTCAAGGAGGTCAATTCGTCAGACTTTTTAGGGTTCCGTAAAACGTAAAAACGGAACCCTTATAGATTCGTCATGTCTGTCTGTCTGTCTGTCTGTCTGTCTGTCTGTCTGTCTGTCTGTCCGTCCGTATGTCACAGCCACTTTTTGCCGAAACTATGAGAACTACACGGTTGAAACTTGATAAGTAGATGTATTCTGTGAACCGCATTAAGATTTTTACAAAAGTTTTTAAAAAAAACAAAAATTAGGGGTGCCCCCGATACTGAGAACTGAAACTCAAAAATGTTTTTTTCATCAAACCTACACGTGTGGGGTGTCTATCGATAGGTCTTCAAAAATGATGTTGAGGTTTCCAAAATAATTTTTGTCTACACTGTATAATTTGCGCGAGAGACGCTTCCAAAGTGGTAAAATGTGTGTCCCCCCCCCCTCTAACTTCTAAAGTAAGAGAATGAAAAATCTAAAAAAAATATATGATGTACATTACTATGAAAACTACCAACGAAAATTAGTTTGAACTCGATCTGATGAGTAGTTTTTTTTTAGTACGTCATAAATACACTATTATTAAAACTTCGATCAAAGTTACAACGAACTACAAGAACTATGTGTACTATGTATATTATGTTACTTGCTGCAACGGAACCCTTCATGGGCGAGTCCAACTCGCACTTGGCCACTTTATTTTATTTTTGTATGTTCACCGTAACTCGGAAACGACTGAAAGTAAAACGATTTGTACTGTAATTATCTATTTGTTATAAATAAATATCGTTCAACAAAGTTTAATGGATTGTAAATTTTATCGAAATCAGTCGAAAGGTTTAAAAATCAAACATTGGACATTGATGATATTTTAACCGACTTTAGAAAAGAAGGAGGTTTCGATCGTAAAATTTCGTGATTTGAATTAAAAAGCGAGACTCAATTTCTAAAAATGCAGTGTCTGTGTTTATGTTTCAGTAGCTTGTTAGGGTTCCGTAAAACGTAAAAACGGAACCCTTATAGATTCGTCATGTCTGTCTGTCTGTCTGTCTGTCTGTCCGTCCGTATGTCACAGCCACTTTTTGCCGAAACTATGAGAACTACACTGTTGAAACTTGGTAAGTAGATGTATTCTGTGAACCGCATTAAGAATTGAACAAAAAATTTAAAAAATAAGTTAAATTAGGGTTGCCCCCCATACTAAGAACTGAAACTCGAATTTTTTTTTTTCATCAAACATACATGTGTGGGGTGTCTATCGATAGGTCTTCAAAAATGATGTTGAGGTTTCTAAAATCATTTTCGTCTACACTTAATGATTTGCGCGAGAGACACTTCCAAAGTGGAAAAATGTGTGTCCCCCCCCCTCTAACTTCTAAAGTAAGGGAATGAAAAATCTAAAAAAAATATATGATGTACATTACCATGTAAACTACCAACGAAAATTAGTTTGAACTCGATCTGATGAGTAGTTTTTTTTTTAGTACGTCATAAATACACTATTATTGAAACTTCGATCAAAGTTAGAACGAACTACAAGAACTATGTGTACTATGTATATTATGTTACTTGCTGCAACGGAACCCTTCATGGGCGAGTCCAACTCGCACTTGGCTACTTTATTTTATTTTTAAGATTACGCGATTTGAAGTCATTTTGCAAACCCAACATAACTTAACTAAGTAATAATGTAGATCAAGACCTGTGTTATGTTAACAAACCTTATTTTGTATCAGTATTTGTAAGTCAACAACTATTTACAGTGTAGTGATAATTCCAAACTTTGAAAATGTTTACAATTTGTATGCCCTTTCTTTTGTTTAAATACTTTATTAATTGACGTGTAAATTGTACATTTATCAATAAAGAACTTTGACTTTATTTATTTTATTTATTGACGTGACAACGTCTTATAATTCGATGAAGCCGGCTGCACGCCCGCAAAACATGACTTCATGTAACGTTACCGCCGTTACCTCGCCGCCGGCGTTACCTCGCTCTAAGGCGTAGTTGAAGTTGTCACGTTCAACTAACGTCAGTAACCCGACTTTACAGACAACCATTTTTTTTTTATCAACAGAATTCGCTAATACAATAATAATACAAGCTAAGTTAATCTGTACGACGATATTTACATACCCCATGCTCTAGTCCCGTCCTATCTTCGGCTGTAACGCGCAAACGGAATGTACCACTTATCATAGGAACAATGGCCTGTAGGCGAACTGGATGCGGCACGATACTCGCTATCCTACACGGCTGAACAATATGAACAAGTGAACAACATGAACAAGTGAACACTACTATGTACAAACATTATGGAGATCTTCCGACATTCGCCAAAGGAGAACTGTTTGATTATAGGTAAAAAAGTACTATGTATAGGTATATAGGTGCTATTTGTATATTTGTTTTTTTTTAAATAAAGAGTGACGAGACCAGCTGGACATATGCTTGATGGTAAGCAACATGCCTGCCACATAACATAAAAATAAAAATAATAATAAAAAATTTAATCAATATAATCGGTACATTATTCACTTATATTACTAATTTAAGCACAGTGACACGCAGCTATTAGAACATGAAGAGTTCAAATCATTACCTAGCACTGCACTGCGGTCGTTACCCAGAGATCTAAGATGTTATATCTCTAAGCCCTGTAATTTCTCTAGAAACATTGCCCTTCAAACCATATATTGCAAACATGTATTCCATAGATATGTACTTATATTTTTTTTTCTTTTGATTCAATAAAATATTGTTTTTGTAAGTTTACGTAACGGGATATACGTTTGACATTTTTTAGATGGTTGGTGACTTCGCGTCACCAACACCGTAATAAAAGTACAGATGACGTATTGATAGCATTAATGCAGTTTAATACTACATATCAAAGTAATAAGTTAAATACACCTCTATGGGCAATCATTATGACATAACTGCCAATTCTGTATAAATAACAGTAATTTGCAAAACAAATATGGACGTGAAAATAGCGATAGAGTTAAATTCATTCGTTTGTTGCAAACATAAGAATCATTAAACCTTTATACGTTATCACCCTGTATTTTACAAGCTTACTTTGTAAGAAATGTTTGTGTTTGACCTCGTAATAATACCAGTAAGGATTTTCACAAAATCTGGACTAAAAATACATTTGTGTAAAGTTTTTCATTGTTCATTTTTTTTTTTATCTGTAATGGAATTACTTTCTTTTATTCCTTCTCTTTTTGTAGTCGTGGTGGTCTAGAGCTAACATTTATACTTTTATCAATCCTGATGTTTATCTAACATTTATAGGTTTGCCCTTGATAGCCACCTTACTTAAGCAAACAAAGCAGTCTACGATAGAACGTCCTTATTTTGAAGAAACCAAATCACTTTTGACTTGAAAACACTAATATTGTAACTATCACGGAAAATATAATCAGGTAACACATTATTACGAAAGTGGAATCAAACCACCTTTTAAGACTTTGAAATCAACATTTTCATGCTAAACTAATCTTAATCACCTTATAACAAACATTATCAAGGCTTAGGTACCTACACGAGACGAGAGTAGACACTATGTGGTCCAATCAGATCGAGACACATAAATTCGTGCATTTTTTTTTCATACTTTACCGCCATCACGCCTGATGTTAAGCGACGATGCGGTCTACGATGTAGCGTGTTTACCTAGAAGAAATTCGATTCACTCTCGATATGAAGACACATAGATTGTAACCAACAGGGAAAACCCACCCAGGTAACGCATTCCAAAGCCTATACGTTCTTGCCTATACAAAATTAGAGTCAAATATCTTCGTTCGTGTCTTTGAACATCAACCATGAAACGAAGTCGCTTTTTCGAGCTACGAGCATTCCGATAGAAAAAAGGGCAAGGTTGATCATGCAAATCAGTCGCACTCTCTCCGAAGTATATCCGATAAAAACCCGAATGGCTAGAAACTTTTTGGCGATGTTCAAGACTTTGAAGTCTTTTTCGCACAAGAGTGTCGTTGCCTATGAGCCTTTTGGCACTTCGTGTATAGCATTTGGGCATTTGTCTATAGAATAGCGTGTGCCGTATATCTTCAGTAGAAGAACATCTGCCAAATTTTGACATTGCAAACTGGCACTATCAAAATCAAAAAGACATATCAAATAAGCTGTGAACATCAAATTGACCTACTGTATCTACCAAAACTGTATAAAGGTTGAAGTATAAATTAATCTCTAATTGGGCGATGTTATCGTCTGTTACACAAGCGCCGTCAAAATGTCGGCCGGCATAAAAATGTCACTGTCAACTGACATTTGGGATCATAATCCGGCGGGAAAGTGATCATGGATAGACCTTTGGTTCGTTGGCGTTCTTTTATCTGTTTTATTTAATGGAGCGGTGCTTTATATGGATGACATTAGATTATGCAGTTTCATGTCTACTCATGTTGACATACACAAATATTGTACATACTAATTAAACTGTCGGTGTATAAACATTTACCAGTTTTGGAGTTATTAACAAAAGGATCGTGATTGTCAACGCTCCACCGAAAATAGGCTTACCGACTTGACATTATTACGCTGTATGGTCAGGGAAGTATTAGAAGTATAGTCAGATATAATTTAATTTAAAATTTGGGAGAATATAAAATAATAATTATTTAGTAAGAACTTGGATAAAAATAAACTCTCACACCAAAACTAATAATAATTTTACATTGTACTATTTTTTTGCCCGGTGGGGTTGCTTGGATACCTATAGTGATACAATACTTAAACTAAAAATGGCATAGCTGCTGGGTGGCTGTAGCGACAGGACTATGTAGAGACTGACTGTATGAAGAAGTACTACGTAGAAGTACCTACCTTTGCTTGTTTTGTGCTCAACGATAGTGTAGAAATATTCCAATGTTCCGATTGGAAGTGCAATGTTTCCAGATGAATTATAGAGCAAAGAGACACTCACACATTTTTGGGCCGAATGCTGGTCAGTAATATCAGTTCTTTATGTTCAAATAGCTGCGTAGCACTGAGTTAAATTTGGTAGGCATATTGTTTACCATCAGTCTGTCTTGTTTGTCCCGTCCTGTGTATTTAAAAAAAACAATTTTAGTTTTATAACAATTTTACAATTTATCCCCTATACAAAACAAACTTAAGTACAGTGAAAACTATATTACAGAACAAAACTATCCACTGACACTAAGCACAATTTTAAAGAAATATTACTAAAGTTTTAATTATCCAGAAACAAATTTTGATGCGGTAATTGGATATTTAATAAAAAAATGTTATCTAAAGTAAATTTATATTAAATTGTAAATAATGAAGAGGTCGTTAGATAAATTTTTGTTAACGTTATCACACTGATTTACAACGCTTTCAATGTTTTAAGCCAATTATGGTTTATTGTATTTTTATCACGGATATCGTTAATGACTCCCGAAATGCATCAATTATGTTATAATTTATGGCTATAATAGCAGTAGCTTTGGAAAAAAATGGCTCCATAAATCACACAAAACATTCGCTAAAATAACAATTTAAAAAGTGATTCTGAATTTGTTTTAATATCTCACTAACTAATAAATAACTGTGAATGTTCACATGTACCTCTATGAAAAGAGTTTTTCGATAATTTAAGTTTTTATACAAAAATACCGTTTTTATTGCGTGCATGAAATTATTAAAATAATGTTACATAATCAAAATTGGCAGCTTAGAAATTAAAACATGAAAATCAATAGCTGAATCGTGATGAAAAAACAAATTGTCAATTCATACATTGGTAATATATGTTTTTATGTTAGACAAAAGATATATTTTGTCATTTGCTGCAATAAATTAAGTAAGTTCCCAAATGTAATCGGACGACTAGAAAATAATCGCTGAATAGCGTTGAGAAACATCAGATATGATTTATTCTCACACTGCTTCTTCGACCATTCATCAATAAGCGATAAATCTAAGTTTATGTCCTAGGCAAGCAAAACATCATGACAAAGCTATATGGAAAGACATCAAAAGCGACGAGACATACTGATAGATTTGATCTCACGAATGCCTATGATTCGAAGTGCAATATCAAGCTCAGCTTATGTTCCCACTGTTGTTTGTAGGCCTTTCCTCATGAGGAGAGTAGTCAAGGCTACAAAACACCAGGTTGGTGAATTGCATGTTGGCGGATATACATGTTCATGAAAGATGTCTTTCTTCAAAGACGATTTTTCCTCACGATTTCTTTACCGTTAAAGACAGTGATGAAATCAGTCTCGTACTTCTAAAAATTATTCGGAAAAATACTCAGAGATGCAAGCGGGATTCGAAGTTATGACCTCATGACTGTGATATAAAAAGTTCTTGTATAGTAAGCGTATGGCTTGCAAAGTACAAGCTTTGTTTAGATGGGTGCTAGATAGATATATTAACTCTTTATTGCACTTCATTTAAAAATATAAAAAAACAAGAGTTACTACAAACGAAATTAAATAAGGTAGTACTTAATTGGCTATAACAAGCTATCAGTAAAAGCGATCTTTTCCAGGATGGAATGAGAGATTGATAAAGATGAATGGTGCAAAAAAATTGTAAAAAAGTACAGACTAATCTTCTTATAATATAAAATTCTCGTGTCACAGTGTTTGTTTCCTTACTCCTCCGAAACGGCTTTACTGATTTTAACCAAATTTTATATGCATATTATGAAGGTATGAGAATCGGCTACTAGCTATTTTTCATACCCTTAAGTGACAAGGGTTGTTCACTAAGGCAAAACAACGTTTGCGGGGTCAGCTAGTATTTTTTATAATATTAAATGCTCTATCGCTTATTGTTTGTACGTGGGACATCGAGTTAGGCAAACGACCTCGTTGTCACCCGCTCGATCAATGCTCATGCTCAATGCTCATTGTGTGAACACGTTAGAGGCGACCTTTAGGCTCGGCCCACGTGGGCGATCCCTGGGCGGCACCCGGCGGGGTATAGATGCATTGTTTTGCTAACTAAAATATTATAAATACGGCAAGAACAAAATAAAAAAAATAAAAATTGGTTGTCTGTAAAGTCGGGTTACTGACGTTAGTTGAACGTGACAACTTCAACTACGCCTTAGAGCGAGGTAACGCCGGCGGCGAGGTAACGCCGGCGGCGAGGTAACGGCGTTAACGGCACATGACGTCATGTTTTGCGGGCGTGCAGCCGGCTTCATCGAATTATAAGACGTTGTCACGTCAATAATTGATAACAATCGTTGAAAGTGCAAATATAACATAGTTTGGGACCTACCGGACAAATTGCTGACCTACCACAGGTGTAAATTTGTAATATGCAATTGGGTTTTCTCAAAATATCTTACTATCTTTATGTATGTGAAGGTTTCGATGTTCGTTGCTCAATCACGTCTGAATGCCTGAACGGACTGCACAAGTAAAATTGCGTAAAGCTGTTGCAGTATCTAAATATATTGGGAAAAGAGTGATTTAGTGAAACGCTGAAGTTTGATAGTAACGCGCACATCCGTCTTTAAAAATGTGCTCTAACATTGTTCCTCTGAACAAAGAGAATAAATAGTATTTCTTTACCTAGTTGGTTTATGCTGGGATCATTTTATTTCAAACTAGAATAGAGAAATGCTTAATAATAATAACAATAAAGCCCATTTATTTCCAATCTTCTTAAATATTTACATGCATACTAAATTAAATAAAATTTTCATAAAAAATAAATTTACATTTTTCATTTCATAAAAAAGTTAAAATTGAATAAAAATTAAAAAATAATATAAATATAAATTCATTCAGTTTTAGTCACTGTTGTTGCTACCTTCTTCATCGATCGGAACCCCTTCTTGGGTAAAGGTCTCCTCCAGCTTGTTCCACACCTCTCTGTCCATCGCCATCTTTCCCCAATTGTTTCCTGTTATAGCTTTTATATCTTCTATCCACCTTTTCCTAGGCCGCCCTCGACTCCTTTTTCCTTTTGGTCCTTCCCATATAGTTGTTTGTAAAGTCCATCTTTTATCTGAGCATCTTATGAAATATTGATTTTAATGAAATTATAGAGAAATGCTTGACATCTACTAAAAGTATTGAGTAAACATATCTACGTTTTAGTATAACGCAAAACTATAGAATTAAGTGATACTCTGTCGTAAATTTTACGACTTAACATTTTTGTCGATAGGTTGCATAAATTTGAACCAAACTGCAGTCAACGTTAACAACAAACATACTAAATTCGATACACAGGGTAATAAAACTTAAATAAAACAATTTAGTCATCTATACCGTAATACCAATGACCGTACAAATCCAACATGACAAGAACCGATAGTCAAAAACCCATCGAGTCACCTGTCCGCCTAATCATGCGAGTAGAGCGCTTGCCATAAAGCAAGTCCCTCGGCAAACAAGAGGAACTAATTTGAGTGGTCAGGCTTTTGTTTTATTGACGTGACAACGTCTTATAATTCGATTAAGCCGGCTGCACGCCCGCAAAACATGACGTCATGTGCCGTTAACGCCGTTACCTCGCCGCCAGCGTTACCTCGCTCTAAGGTGTAGTTGAAGTTGTCACGTTCAACTAACGTCAGTAACCCGACTTTACAGACAAACATTTTTTTAATTAAGAGTGACGAGACGATCAGGACATGTGTCTGTACATACATTTATATAACATATATTTACATTATTACATATTTAATATTTACATTACATAGAATAACTGGCAAAGGTGTGGTTCTTCCCCAGGCGGACTCTGCCAAGAGTCCTACCACTACTAAAAGTGTGGCATGGAGTGATCAATCGATCAGAGCGCTCCGACTCAGGGACTTCTTTGATGACCAACTATAAATAATCTGTAGGCCTCGTGGGTGGAATAATGAAGCCATTTGGTGCCTAAATTTCACACGAATACCACAGTCTATTAAATCATACAGTCGTTCGACGAAGCCGTATATACGGGGCAATCGTGCGGGGCGTGCGGGGTGAGACGCGGGAAGCGCGCTCCCGCATTGCCTACATTACAATGTTAGTATTGCAGGAATGCGACTCAGGGCTGACGTCTTCCGTATGTTTTAATTTTATTTTCGTGGTTGTATATGGTGTTTGCGACAACCGGGTAGGGTTGTCGCAAACACCATATCGGCACATTATGTCACATATGTCACATTATCGGCGTTTCTCCCAAGATCAAAGGCGATGAATCACTGGTAGTATTTCTTTATACTGTGCTAATACCATGTGCATAGATGCCGATGACACGTGTCGAAATCATGAAACTACATTTCAAACAAGATTTATTGAATAAAGTAAAAAATCAATTGTGGCGCCACGCATAGTACAGACTTGAATAATAGCTTTAGTTTTCCATGCATTGCATTAGAGCCGTAGTACATTTATTTGTTAAGCGTAGCTCACAATGTGCAAATGGCTGGTGTAAAGTAATTCTTTAGCACCGCATAATTTCCCTATAATAGATGTTGAGACGTTAGCTACTTATCAAACTGTTATTGTATGTTGTTTGTGCAGAGATGCGTATCAGTAAATAGCTCCGTAAATATTAGCTCATGGTATCAGACTTCAAAATATATTATGAACATAATAAATTGATAATAATTTAACCTTTTACAAAAAGCTGTGGTGGCCCAGGTTAGATCTTATAACCACAACGTCGCAGGTTCAAACTCCGCTTGCTCCATGCTTATTGTTTCAATGCATATGTCAATATACAAGTCTGTATTCGCATTTAATGGTGAAAAATAATCTTCTTGTGGAAACTGGTATGTTCCTATATATTCCTATATTCCTGTCTTTCAAGGACATACGTTATTCGCCAACCGGCACCTGGCCAGTGTGGTGGATTATGACCTTGACTCTATCGTCAGAAGAAAATATCCCGAGTCCCAGCAGCTGTAACATAAAGTAGGCTGCTTAGACTATTCTATGTACTAAAGCAAAGCAATCAAGCGTTGAAAGTATTTCAATCTTAAAGTTTTCTTCCTATTTGGTTTGCAGAAATTGAGTTTGTTGCTAGTTGAGTTTGACAGATGTTGTATTTGGAGTAATTATATTGAACTACGTCTAAATTCGAAGTTTGAAAATTGGTCGTACCCAAAGACGTCAACGCAAAAAAAATATAGAAATTTGTGGTCGTACCAACTCAAATGAAGCAATTCGGTTACTTTAGGTTCTAATGACGCAACCTTTAAAAGATAGACACATGCTGTCACGCAACGAAAGCTCTCAAAAAGCAATATCTTTTCCCGTTTTTGTTACATTTTTCATTCATGCTCAGCTCCTGTTAATAGTAGCGTAATGTTATAGAAATAATCTTTCAATACGAACCAGTTGTTCCCGAGATCCTTGCGTGGAAACAAAATCTTCAGCTTTATAATGTTAGTGTTTTTTTTTTTTTTAACATTTCTAGGTTTACACTTGACCACCATCTCGCCTGATGTTAAGCGACGATGCGGTCTAAGATGGAGCGTGCTTACCTAGAAGAAACCGATTCACTCTCGATTTGAAGACACCAAGATTATTATAGATTAGTATAGATTATTTTGACGTCACAAATGTCATTTCTACACCGATTTGATTCCACTGATTTTACACCATTTTACTGGACGTAAATGTTGAAATAAGTGAGCTTAAGTGTGGCCCCAACTTCCTTAGCTATACGAGTAGATACTGAAACCACAATCGTTTAAAAAAGACCGCTGAATGCGGCTGAAACTTAAGTCGGGCTTTCAATTTTAATATAGTAATTATTAAAAATGTGTTACAACCACGTTAGTTTTCATAGAAAAATAATCAATTACGCTTTGGCTATCAGACAAGTTCTCTCGTTCACAGTGTGAGCGGTCTTTACCGCGTTCTGTTCGTTTGACTATGTGCCGCTAATCTCATCATTACGGTAATGGGCTTTAAAGTCGGTAATACAGAATTGAGTTACAAAACATAACTTCATATTAGTTAATAATGATGTTGAGTGGTTATATATGGTTTACATGCTGTGAGATATTACTAATTTGATTTAGCTAATGATATTATATACAGGTGGCAAATATAGTGGGCAAACTACAAAACCGTAAACAGAATGTATTTGCCACGTGTGTCAGGTTTACTTAAATGCCATGTCCTTTCATGTTGTAATTTGACTGATTTCTTGTAAATAAAATATAATAGTTATCACTAAACCTGCTAGACGTATTTAACCTGGCAATAAGTCCGTCTCTTAACTTATTTTTAAATTACATACATTTGGCAACTCTGGGCTACAGATACATTTAGCGCGATGCGCGCGAACGATGGTCATTGTAAAACTGGTGAAAATTATGAAAAATGTAATAAAATGGATTCAAATTGAATGAAATTTAAAAGCAAAGCCAGATTTAATTTTCGAGGACCTGAACCCCATACGTGGTACAATGTATACAAAACTAGAATAATTATTAGAGACGACCTAATAGTAGTGAAATATATTTTATCATCAATTTGGTCCATCTTGCAACTGAAAGCGAAATTTAGTTAAAAAAACATATCTTAATTTGTAATAAATTGTCACGTGGTTTCACTTGTATCGTTCCAGATCCCATAGTTTTTAGGGATAAAAAGTATCACATCTCTTGCTCGAGACAATTATCGTAGTAGTTGTTGCTTGAAAGAGTAACAACTTTTGCATTTGTGATATTAATAAGATAACAAGGTTGATCCACACTGCCTGAAAAAAGTATTTTAGATTGCTTTATATACTTATAAGGCCGTGGCAAGTTCAAACTATTCAAAGTTCAACTGCTGCACCGATTTCGATAAAATTTATATGGGACCACCTCTAAGCTATGATCTACCAAACAAGAAAACATACAAGCGAACTGAGAACTCCTCTTTTTTTGAAATCAGTTAGTTAAATTATGTTAATGACAGAGGTTGACGTGATTAATTGTTTTGTATGTATCCTTGTACTAAAGCAAAAAATCTACTAAGAAAAATCTGTGTCCTATCAATAAAATCTACAGCAAATAGATCACAGCTACAACAGACAATGGCAAGGGTAATGTGGTTCTCTGTCAATCAACCTTGAGCCCAAACATTTTCCGGCAGCCACAATCCCTCTTCGAGGTCAGTGCATCTCGCTTCCAATCAGACCAGTACAAGGGACGGCCTTCCTATTGGTGCAGGTGACAGAAAAACTGAATTAAATTGGATATCTTTAGGTATTAATAGGTTGTATATTTTAATTATCAGGAATTGTAACATATGATTTCATGGCGGTTTTCTTGGAAAATGTCTTTTAATCGTTTCACTGAAAATTGTCTCGTAAACGTTTCAAATAAAAATTTCTTCTTGATTGCGACAATCAAATGTCCTGAATAGAACTCTGCTTTAGAAAGCAGCAGGCGACCATTTCCATTTCGACCATTTGCGACCATTCTAAAAGATGAGATAGATCTCATCTTTTAAAATGGTCTAAACGTTACCTTCACACCAAAACGCCAGAATCCGGAAATGGCTTATAATGAAATAGACAAATCTATCGTCAATAAATTTAAGCTATTGAAATTAAATAAATCAAACCGTGTACCTAATATTTTGAAATCGGGAAAAACCCGAGCGATCCACAGTCTAGACGTTCTTATCACAAAAGTTGTGTCAAACCTCTTCGTTCGAGTCTTTGGAACGTCAACCATGAAACGATGTCACTTTTACAAGCTACGAATAGTCCAATGGAAAAAATTACAAAGCAGCAGATCATACAGATCAGTTGCACGCTCTCCGAAGTGTATCCGAGAAATACCCGATAAACTAGCAATTTTGCGAGGGCATTCAAGACTTTAATGTCTTTTTCAAACAAGGGAAAATCTACCAAGGATCTAGTAAATACATATATATATACAGACATATACAGTGAGCTGTATATTAGAAAGCTTAGATTTACGTAACAGTACGCAACCGCATCTCATCCCTGTTTACAAAACAGGCAGATTCGGTCATTGTTACAACCGAATATCTTAGCTCACCGAATTGTTTGTTGTCTCATTAGCAGGCCTTGTTTTGGCATAGCTTCGTATGACCACGAACCAATTATGTCAATACTGGTAATGTGGTTAGTCAACGGCTGATGTTTACACTTCGAGATGCTTGTGCGGTGCCAAATTTGGAGCGGAACAGCTAAAATGGGTTAATAGAAGTAGTTAAAAGTTTGTATAGGCGAGTAGTTTTACTTTCAGAGTACTTATTAGCTGTCCGAAGGGCGTAACGAGTACATGATACAACTGTTGCTGTTTTCATTGAAAATAAAAAGGTTTAAAAGGAATGTATTACATAATGCATAATACATTGATGATTTACATCAATACATAAATGTTAGTTAGGATTTACGTACGTCTCAGTCCCACGTCCCACCCAACAATGCAGTAAAATTGGCGGCATTTTCATGCTCTAATTGAACAGTAATTACCAATAATCATTATGTACTAAAATTCAAGGTCATAATTCACCACGCTGACCAAGCGCAGGTTCGCAAATGACATACTCTCGAAAGATATCTTTTTGATTATTTTCTTCACCGCTAAAGCCAAAATAGTGATCAATTACTGCCCTCGTGGCTTAGTTGGTAGTAGCTCTGCCTGCGAAGCCGAGGGTCGTGGGTTCGATCCCCACCCAGTGCAAATATTTGTGTGAGGAATTCAAATGTTTGCACTGTGTCTGGGTGTTTCTATGTATAATAAGTATGTATTTAAAACTATATAAGTATTATATCAGCTATCTGTCCGCCATCATACAAGCTTTGCTTAGTTTGGGGTTAGATGGTGTTGTGTGTGAATTGTCCACCAATATTTATTTATTTATAATTATCAAATTAGTGTCCTGAGTAAAACTATATATATTTGTGAAAAGTTATGTGTGTGTATTATAAATAGTTTTGTGTTATTATGTGTAGCGGTTGGAATTATTTAATAATATTATTTTTTGCAATGTATTTTTTTTTGACAATTCACACACAACACCATCTGACCCCAAACTAAGCAAAGCTTGTGTGATGGCGGCCAGATATCTGATATAATGCTTATATTGTTTTAAATACATATTTATTATACATATATACATTATATTATTAGTATGAGTTTGTCAAGTCATGTACCAGATTGTTGTGTTTTGGCTGTATATGCGTGTTGGCTACGCTGTAAGCACATCTCAGCAATTGAAATAAATAAATAAAAGTAGTGAAAAATTCATACACTTGCATTTGGGAAATTACTAAAAATTGCAGGCAAAATTCGAATCCACGACTTTACGAACAAAAGCAAATTTACTTTGAAATTCATAAGTACTGTATCGCAAATTAAGAGTTGAATCCAAAACTTGCTATGAAATGACTGTACAGATAGTAATTCTACCGATTTCTAAGACCCATACATATCGAAGCCGTGCACAGAAAGCGTTTGTTCAATTGTTTCACTACGCACAAAGTGCGTTATACGATATTCTTCGCTTTACCGTTCTACTTCGTTAAATAGAGAGCTCGACACTGTATTCCTGTGCCATTAAGACGTCTAAAACGGCTTTGTAAGCAAAATAAGAGGTTATAAGTTATACTCTACAACAGAATTGTCGCTAGAGGCAACTCTATCTACTGTTTAACATTAATGTTGTAAAGGGGAAGTTCTATACTACATTTTCCTTAGTTGTGAATGTCTTTTAGGCATTTCTTTTTTATAATTCTTAGTGACAGGAAAAGTAAGAGAAGCGCCCGATGGTAAGCAGCACGCATTCCCATAACGGCAGTATTACGCAGTTAATTGAACATGAAAAGTCTTTCTAAATAATGTTTTATCGTCTACCACTGAGTTGTGCTAGTTATCCAGAGAAGTAAGATAATTTATTATTTTGCCCTGTATTTGTTTTAAACATTCCTCCCCCCTTAAAATTTAAACAGTAGCGCCCCGGAATTTTAGCCGCATAGTTACCGTTATTTTTCCCCTTCAGCCACTTTCGTAACCGACTGATTCGTAACCAGCTACGAAAAAAGATTTTTTTTCAGTGTTTTGTAACCAGTTACCAATAAACACTTTCCTGTGAAACATAGGAGTGACCTATGTACCTACTATTTCATAGTATAATTTTATTATGTCTCAAATTTCAACCCGATAAGAAATATTTCAGAAGTTTTGTTTTTTAAATAAAAAGTGACGAGACGAGCAGGACATGTGCAATGTGGTAAGCAATATGCCTGCCACATAACAGCATAACGCAGCTTTTGGAACATAAAAGTTAAAGTCATTACCTAGCACTGCACTGCGCTCGTCACCCAGCGATCTAAGATAAATATTATATCTCTAAGCCCTGTAATTTCTCTGTAGTAGTAGGGCTCATAGGACTTATTGCATATACCGCCTGGAAAAATACCATACCTTCGCCAGTAGTTCTACCGCCATTCAATAATGTGCATACACAGGTACCTGTGATCCGGTTTGAAGAAATAGACTAGATGTTTTTTTTTTAAACAATCTGACACGTGAACTGACCACACATTCGAAAATCATTAAGCCATCAAAAGACTATTTACTGCACTTAGATCTAATTTTGGTAATCATTTATCTAAAATAGTTTACTTTTAATTAATTACTCAAGCACCTGGGCTATTTGACATTTTGGCAACACCTATACTTAATCCACAATTATGACCTCACTGGCATTGAAAGTAACGTTTATTTTGCCAAGTGCACGGACGGTTGACCTAATCAAGTAAGTCTTACATTACGAGATCTGCAAATGTCTTCCCGATACAATAAAGTGTTTCTCGATTCGATAGTATAGCTGGTAAAATGTGATTTTGTATAAACGGTAAATCAACTCGACATAAAATCTAAGGATTGTTAACACATATAAATATGTAACGGGCAGAGGTTTTGAACAAAAGTGAATTACCGTTTTTGGTATGACAGATTTGAATAACAGAATGATGTGAATATTGGCTGAAAAAATATTTAAATTTAAATATTAACGCCCGGTATGAGGTAATTAGAGTAATTACTGTACGAGGCAAGTACTATTTTTGAGAAGTTTTATATTTCGTGGACATCTGAAAAGACTTTAATTCAAATTCATTTACAATCTGTTCTCAATAGTTAGCAGTAGAGCCCATCTAAAGCCAACTTTCATTGGTCCCTTTAAAACTAAAATTACACACATTTATACATAATTAGATTAAGCACATCTGAATTATACATCTGCTAATGGAGGCTTAGAAATAAAAAATATGGTCAACAATCTACCAGTGGAAAGCTTGCCTACTTACAACTTATATATTTTTTTAAGACGTACTTTTAGTACCCTGCCTATTCGGTATTGTCTCTAAAAATAAGTTGCCGGCTTAACACTACGCTAGCCGTAAATATCGGTAAGGTCTCCTTACTGATTTTACTGCCGCACTACGATACCGTAGGCAGTTTATATTCAAATCGTAACCGACGCATAAAAGTAAAAACTGGTTCACCTTTTAAAAGCAAAGTTCATTACTTACAGCTTCCTAAATAATAATTTATCAACGATTTACAATCTAGATGTAAATGGGAGTAGTAATACCTACTTAATAATACCCATTCTCTGTATAAGCTTTCGACTTAATGGCCAAAGTTTTTGTTTACCAGTTATAATTTATATGTAGCAAAAACAATTCAATAGCGTATTTTGATTAGCCGCTTGGTAAGTATGTATTGAAATTGCTTAGTAAGTAGGTGAGTACAGACAATTATTTTATCTTTAATTTATAGTACTTTTCGCTTAGAGTATTCGTAATCATTTTTGTCTTTCAAGCTTTTTGGATAAGGCACTAGATACTACCGTTTTTCGATGGGGTGTTATATGTATAGACCTGTAGGGGTAGGACTCTTTGCAGAGTCCGACTTTGTCAGTAATTCCGCCGCCAAGCAACTTTTACTGTGTTCCAATTTGAAGAGCAATATTTAAAGACCAAAAAATGTAAATCCTGTCACCTGGGCGAAGAGCGCAGTGCAGTGCTATCCCCACAGGTTTCAACGGTAAAGAAAAACGTGTGGAAACCGGAATGTTAAAAATTACATTTTACGAGAACATGTATCATACGGCAACCTGCATTTGGCTAGCGTGGTGAATTATGGTCTTGGCTATAAATATCCTTCAGAGAGAAGACCTCGACTCTCAGTAGTGAGAAACTAGGGTGGGCTGCTTTTGGTGAACATTTATTATGTTTGCTGATGAAAAGTAGCTCAAAGGTCATGTACGACTAAAACTTATTTGATGTATTGAATGGTACGAGAACATTATAATTAGGGTCAGCTCGGTTTTAAATCTTACTGAGTAGTTCTACTTAATACGTAGTGTAAGTTTAGCAGTCAATTCGGAAGACTAATTGACCTTTATTCCACTAGTTACAGGCACAATAATTCATAGATGCAAACACCCACCTTTATTACTAAATTAAAGAAAATTTAGAAAAATCGGTGCTAGTTGGAGAATGTCATAAACTATTATTTCGTAAGTCTTTGATCCCCAAAGGCAATGCTAAACTAAAGCCCTATAAGCAATCATTTTAAGAACGAGGACTTTTCAGAACGCCAAATTTTTGTGACAGGATAAGAAAAATTACAAATTATAAACATTGACGTAGGCACCAATAACAATATTAACGCCACAAGAGGTACAATGGAGATATACCTATTATATTTATTATATAAATATATATATATATTTCACAAATTGTAGGATGCATCTGACATTCTGAAACCTTACTTCTGGTTGACGACGCGACGTAGAATTTGATTATTAGATGGTTAAGTTTTTAGTTAGACAACCACTAACAAAATTAAACAATGGCGCCCCCTTCGGTGAATTTTAGAACTAGCTTTGACAGATGTATTTGCTTTTTGAAAACGTCTCGTTCAAACCGAACAAGAAATATCCCGACTCTTAAAACTCAAAGAAATTGTCAAGAAACAATACTACATACGTAATATTTATATGCGTCGCAGGTCAATATTATATTTAACATCGTTTTAACTTTATGTTGACAGCAAAAAGCGGGCTCAGACAGAAATGCCTGATCAGTAAATATCAAAAATACCGGCCGGCTTCCTACAAAAGTTGTTTCAGTCAATAAAAATAAACAATACAAACTCGTGTTTAATCTGCGAGCTATCACGCGTGGGTTCAGTGACCGTTTGACATTTGACACTAATGTCAAGGTGTAAGTTGTTTCCGAGAATGGCCAGGTAGCGATGCGTGGTTTGCACCAAATGACGAGAGAAAAGTATTCTGTACCTTAGTCATATTCGAATTACTTTCGAGATATTCAAATTTAAATAATTAATAATTAAGGAACAATGACTTATGTTTGTTAGCAGTAAATTACACGATATTATGTTGCACGTACGGTGGGTAAGCTGTTTTAGATCTACATAAGAACATTTCTAAGCCGATCATATTTTTAAACTAATCAAAGGAAGGCGCTGATCAATATGTCATAGGCCAAGGGGCTTGACATATTGTCTTATAGGGCAAATGAAGTCATCAAATTATCTTCGCTTCGCCAAGTTGATTGATGATGTTACTTACTATACACAAGTGCAAAATAGCGGAGACTATGCTATTCATTATTTCTTTATTTTTCTTTTAATACAAAAACAGGAAAGTTGTCAAATATTTGTACAATATAATAATTACTTACGTAGTACTTTATGTCTTCAGTAAACTACGATGACTTGTGTTTTTTTTTTGGTTATCAAAAAACCACTTTCCATTTTAAGGTCAAAATAACTTCCAATTATTTAAAAATCAAAATGATTTTAAGAGTTTGCAAAATGTTCCAAAAACCTCTAAACAGTATTATGACTCACGAGATAACACAATATTTCACAAACACCATTTTTGAAACCTACACGAAACGTTTATGGAGATAGCTGACGATATTTTAAATACACTATACTTTTGTATTTTACTGACTGACTGACGCGAATAAATATAAAAGTAAAAGTGATTTCTCTTCACTAGAACAACATCACTAATTAGATTACACAATTTTGGTTAGCAATTAAGTTTTCAAAGAGATTCGATGGTAGGTACATATAATTATATTTAGCCCTAAACTAAGCTGCACCTGTATTTTGGACATTCAAAAATACAATCAAGAATATTCATCTCTTTGAATGTTTGTCCTGGGTGAGAATCGAACAAAATGTAATGGAATATACATAAATGTAATATAATGGAATGGAATGTGGGATGAATTCAAATGTCTGCACTGTGTCTGGGTGTTTCTATGTATAATAAGTATGTATTTAAAACTATATAAGTATTACATCAGCTATCTCGCCGCCATCATCCAAGCTTTGCTTAGTTTGGGGTCAGATGGTGTTGGGTGTGAATTGTCCACCAATATTTATATATATATATTTATTTATATACAACAAAATTAGACACAAATCTTTTTTTATATTGTGAAATGGTTATTTGTATCACCATAGCCGCAAAGCAATTTCAATGTCTTCCGTTTAAACAAATAGGCACTTCCCTTTTGTTTCCCCACGTTTGTTTGAAAATAGTTAATGAACTGTAGTATCATAAGCAAACCCGTAAACAAACGTCAATACACCACGTTTAGGTATATGTTCGTATGTCAAGGCACGTGGGCCGCGAGCGTGACGTTTGCCCCGAGAGGGCGAGTGACGTCAACGCTGATTCAAGCGAGCCCCGTAAACGGCGTGTTAGACGCCGGTGCAGTTACCATGTTGTGGGCGTAGAACCCGTACCACCACTGAAGTCTTCTTGTGATATATTTGAACTAAAATTTCATACAATAATTTTCACAAATCGCTGTGGATGTCGACTGTGGCTCCATTCATCAAAAGTCTTAAGAAATGGCGCGAAGCCTAGCGGTCAACAAACAAGAAAGGTTATTTAGGAGGAAAATAACTATTGTTAAAATTATTTTTAAATGCCTACACGCCTTATTCTTTAGCTGCTTGTTTGTTTTTGTGTTATAAAGTGATTGGTTTAATTTTCATATGAATTTTGTAGTATTTTCTTCTTGGTTTTATCCCCAGCCTGATCTCAATCTTCTTTATTATTATTTCAAGTTCAACTTAATTTATGGCTTTTATTGTGGTTTATTTAACTTCTAAATAACTTGAAAAAACATACTATATATTTTGGACATTTATGACAAACTACTCGTATACTGACATTTATAACTACTAACAATAGGGTAATGAAAATTGTTTATTGTTGACACCATTTAATGATATACACACAATATATGAAAAACAGTAAGACGTACAGCCTTATCGCTGAAAGAGATTTCTTACAGGCAACCTTATGACGGTCAAATACCTTAGCAAAACTCATAACAATGTGTAACACATCAGACAACATTGCCATAATAAAATTACGCAATGAACATACATTTAATTACTAGGTAATTTTGATAAATGATTTTTAATTTATCTGCAATCAATTGCATGTTCTCACTGTGATCAATCTAGATATTGTCTCTCTGAATGCTACTTGTATAATATTACATATGCGTATATTTATCATGTTTGCCACAAGTAAGTTATTTATATTTGTAAAATTTTAAACATAGTAGTAGTGGGGTGGGATAAAGAAGACTGTGGATGAAGATGAAGACTTGTAACATCGTCTATAAGTAAGTTACAAAGTAAATAAAGAGCAGTAGTTTGATACTAAATGATTTTCCACATTAAGGATATTATTAGGTAATTAATAGAATAATATGAGATTTGAAACCGTAAAAAGAATTGAACCACTATTATAGTGCCTAACCACACCTACCAGTCTCGCCAGGAGACATCCAAGGCATTGTGTGTATAATACCTAATTGCAGACATATTTCAAAAACCGTTCCAATAGCGGATGCTAAAATTATTTACTGCGCTCTCGCACAGCTTGGCATGTACTCGCAGATCCAAAAATGGCTCGAACATTCACGGTAATTAGCCATTTCTAACAGCCTCCAGTATATCATCTTTAATTTGTCTTGAAAGAGTAAAACTAATAAATTCAGTTAGAGAGCCGGCTTCCGCAATAAGTCATCCCCATTGAAGTTATAAAGCGAAATATTCAATTATAAGATCAGAACGCCTCTTGAACAGAACACTACTCGACAGCGGCTGGGAAATTATACGCGCCAGCTTATAATTACCCGAGATAATGGGTAATATCTCGATAGTCAGAAGTTGCAATGTACAGGTTCTAGTTATAAGCCCTGATGGCATGGAGCTCTGATAGGCTTATCATGGTTGACTTTCTATGATCTTGACGGAGAAGTTTGATGCCACCTTTGATATACGAACAGTTAAACTATGGAATGCGTTACTTGAGTGGGTTTATGCATAATAATCTTATTGTCTTCACGCAGAGAGTGAAGATTTAGTAACCGTGATTTATCGTAGACTGCATGGTCATTTAACATTAGGCATTAGGCGAAATGGATGTCAAGCCAAAACCAAACTCAAAGCCTTTAAAAAAATGTTGTGTATTTTTAATCGCTGAATTCTAAGTCAAGGCTTAGCTGAGCCACAAGCTTGTTTTAATTGAATAGATTTTTTATGACTAATTAGTTACTTATTATCCTAAAATCATCTGTATTTCATCTACCTCTATAAGGTCGCCATTTGCTTCACTTATTATAAGAATGAAATTACAAGGCGAGAGATAAAGCATCTTATGTCTCTGAGTGACGCGCGCAGAGCAGTTCTAGGTGATGATTTGGACTTTTCACGTTCCAATAGCTGCATATTACTGTGCTGTTATATGGCAGACATTTTGCTTACCACCAGGCACATGTCCTGCTCGTCTCGGCACTCTATACTATAAAATATTTTTTTTTTGTTAAATTGTTTGTATATTGTGGACTATAAAATGTGTCTATATATATATCTAGGTTTTATTATAGTAAGTAATTGATACATGAAATCAAAGACCTTCAAGCTTGTTCCGAAGTAAATACTAACTAAGTTTAGTGTAATGAGGTCATGCTAGGTCCTGATTCCCGTGTTTGCGACACTCCAGTAGGTGGTCGGCCAAATGTTGCCCGCGTAGGTTGGTGTCGCGGGCGAAATAGCTTTCTGTTATGAAACTAAATGTACATTAAACATTTTACTCCATTTTCTACGTTATAGAGTTTATTAACGACTTGTGGGCGTAGTCTTCTATTATCTTAAAGTATTAAAACATTGTGTTTTATGTGAACAAACAAAAATACTGAGACAACTACTTCACATCAAATTGCTGAATCTAGTAATTTGCAAATACACAAAAACATCTTCTTGTGTGAGGACAAATCCGAACATAAATCACGTATTATTTCAACATTAAGTAGCCATCCAACTAAACCACATAAAGAATTTCATTCAACATTTTATTTGAACCAAATGACCTATTCATTCACGTCAATATTATTTTTAATCTAAGCAAAAAGGCTAATAGACTTCCACCCACGTAATCTCGTCACAAACCATGACAAAAGACATTTGAAAGTCAATTTAGCAGTAAATATTAAGATCGATGTTTTACAAAACAAAATAAAATCGACATAAAAATTTTAAGACACAAAATTACACAAAAATAACCAAAATACTTTATTTATATTCCCAACTAGCAGCGGCCTGCGGTGTTACCCGCGTATTCCTCGTTTGCGTAGGTAAATAAAAAATGGCCTATGTGTTATTCTAGACTATATTACTAATTTAAATCAGATCTGTTCAGCTGTTATTAAATACGACAATTACGAAAATATCAAAATGTTTTTTACTCCCCCAGGACTCTGCGAGGACTCTTTGTAGAGTTCAAAAGGAACGTACGTCCAAATTAATAGTCACCCAACCCAACAAAAATATCGTTGTAATTACGGATAATGTTTTTAAATACTTATACAATTTTGAGTACAAAGTAATTGTGCCTGTACGAACTGTTTATTTTATTGTACATTATTGCATACTTATATTACGTTACACTATTAACATTTTGTGGCACGCAATTCAGAACTCAATCGTTACGTCCGTATGTTTGAAACACACATATTCCGTTTTTAAATAATTATTCAAGGGAACCTAAATCATATTCTAAAACGTTTATTTATCCTGTCAGTTGTAATCATGTGGTAAGTCCGTCTGACCTGCGCCTACGCATCGCAGACGACATCGCGCGCGGTCAAGGCTCGTCGGAGAAGCCATAACGACGCCTGCGCCCTGTAAATGCAGAGTTAACTGACAAATTTATGTCATGTCGCACTAAGGAAACGGAATCGAATGTGAAATGTTGAAATGTGATGTAAGAGAGATGTTTTACGGGAAGGGGGACATTTTTTGATAGAAAATAGCTTTGCCTAAATCTGTACTCATTGTGTTTTTTTTTAAAGAAGTAGGTACCTACGTTTTGATATTTACTATTACTTTAAAATATACAAAACTCTTAAATACAATACCTGTGGCTTCGTCCACGTTTAGTTGGTTTATAAAATGGCTATTCCTTAAGGAACTCTATATTTTAAAAGGAATCAATGCGTTATTCGAGACTATATTCTATTTGAGTTTAAAATTTCAGCGTGGTTACTTCAGTTCTTTCGACGGAATTGAGCAACAATTTTTTTGCTTATGCTTTTTTTATAGGTTTTTATTTGACCGCCATCTCGCCTGATGTTAAGTATTAAATTATAATTGATAACAAAGAAGACAATATGAAATCTAAGACTATGTAATTTAATGAGGCGGTAAATGGCGGATACAAAGATAGGCCTTCGTTTAACAGGGGGCTAAGACTGATGCTGATGATACTCGTAATATGCACTTAACATTCTAGTTGAAAATTATACTGTACGATCAACAGTCGCTTGCCAAAAAGGTTTACGCGAAGTAAAGGAAATAAGACCACATAAACTGAACTAACCCCATATAAAGTAGAATCAATATAGTACCTAGTAGTAGTGACAACGGGTAAGTGAATAATGGTGAAATAATAATACGTCTTCGCATTTTTTAGTAATCAGCCTATTCCAAAACCAGTATTTATTTTAAGCGGTTGTATAATAAACGCTATCTAAAATTATGTTTTAAAAATTTGTACAAATTATTAAAAATTTGTAAACGGAAAATCAATGAAAGAGAAAATAAATGAAACATCATATTTTTTATGACCATCATAATTTAGGGCGAATTCATTCCGCTTCTGCGGGGTTTGGTCCGAGGCGCGAGTTATTTTGCATCTCATTAGGAATACGCCCGAGGAGCCTGCGTATCTTGCGTGCCATTAATTCATCGAGACGTCCGCGCCGTCTGACCTCTCGCCCACGACTGGGCACACTGGGCAGACCCGGGGCCGAACAAACTGTCTTAGCTTTGTTGGTGCTCTCTTCTTTCTTTTCGTTTGAAATGATAGAGATGGCGAAAGCAAAGCTAAAGCCGACTTAGTTAGGCGGAAGAAGGCCCGGTCGCGGTCAGGACCTATATGCTTATATTTCATGAGCTCTTTTTGAATTTCGAAAGATTGTTCTATTCAAACAACTTGTAATTTTACTGTTTTTAACGGAATTTTCACTGGCTAGAGGAAGAGACATGACGATGGATAGCTGATGTTTTGAAACACTACTTAAAAAAACCTTAAAATAATGTAATCTTCTTTCATTGAAGTGAAATCAGTACCATAAACAGACACGTCACTTAAACATGGCAATTGATTGAAAAATTATTTACGTGGCAGAGCAACTTTGGTAGGGCAGGGTCAGCTAGTCAGCCAAACGTAAAAGTAGGAACTCCACAAAGTGACGATTCGGGGCTTTCTCTCAGAAGGCCATAATCCAACACGTTGGTAAGTTCCAATTAAGAGTCTTCAAATCGAGAGTGAATCGGTTTCTTCTAGGTAAACACACTCCATCGTAGACTGCATCGTCGCTTAACATCAGGCGAGATGGCGGTCAAGTGTAAACCTATAAAGTTAAAAAAAAATGGCGAGTTATGTCCTCGAAATATCTCGGTTTTGGAACATCTTGGTTTTCTCAATGTTTTCCCTTTACGTTAAAGCCCGTGGTGATGACAAACTTGTAGATAGATAGATAAACTCTTTTTGGCACTGAATGAACAAAAAATACTTAGGAAACATAACCCTAAAAAAATCGTAACAATTGTACATCTGCCCATGAAATAATAATCATAAGTGCAGGCGAGATTTGAACCTACGACCTCACGTTTGTAAAGGGGAAGTTTTCGCCAAAAGTTTTCGGCTTATATAGGTAAGTATTGCACCATATTTTAATCTCTGTACTCAATAATCTGGTATCAAAACAGCTCACATTACCAACTCCTTGTGCCATTTCCGAGTAGGTAGCTTACCGAATTAACCTTTAAGTAATAACAAAGAACACTTACTGACCACCAGACATGCAACTTGACCTTTACTTATCATCCTACTAATGGAGCCCGTCTATCATTTCAATGAGAATTCGTAGCAATTAACATAATCCTCGCGGTCAGATTGCAGACCTGTCACTGTCATTGTACTTTCACTTGACAGCTGTCATAGTTGACCTGTCTGTCTTTGGTGACAATCGAACGTCTTAGATTTCTTAAATCAGATACAAGCTAGATTATAATAGGTACTTGGCTTTGAAGCATATACGTACATTGTGTAGCTATTTATTACATTGCTATATCAACCAATCGACGCGACGTAATACAATTTTCAAACAATTTCCCAATGCTTAGGTGATTTAAAAAACTTATCATTTCGGCATTTATAATATCAAATGAACTAAAAATAAACAAATTTTGTCATATGGTAGAGCTTTTTAAAACAATTAAAGCTTTCCACTTGTCCGCAATCTCGCCTGATGATGCTGCCTATGATGGAGCGTGCTTACTTAGATGAAATCGGTACAGCATACCATACCCTACCATATTCCTGAAAGCGTTTTTTTTTTTCAAGGCAACCTTGTGATGGACTAAGTTTTGAAAAAACTCATACCTACACGTCTTGTGCAAGAAATACCATTTCCATAAAGTACCTATCATTAAACGATAAACATACATTATTAAGTTTATGTTTTTTTTGTTACAGGTAATTTCACCACTTACAAATCGGCTCCAAAATTGCACACGAAAAAACATCGATTCCGAAAACAAACACAGTATTCGCAAATTATACAAATGGTTGAACTAAAACACTGTAAGTATCATTAACCAAAAATGGCTGTGTGGCCAGAACATGATATTACCTATAGTTTTAAATTAACCCTTCCTCTTTTTCAGTTCAGTTTAAGTGAATTTATTAAAACAAACTGTCTATCTGTCAAAATATTACCTACATTAAGCTTTATCTGTTTGAGTTAATTTAACGTCCAGAAACATTGAAGAATAATAAACAGATATGACCTCACTCAAAAATTTGGTTTTTTGACGCGTAAGCACAGATTTATGTGCGTGTACGCATTGAGTGAAGTATTGAAACTCAGCTATTAGTTTCTATTCAACTAATCACATGACTTGTCTCCAAATGACAGCCCCTGAACTCAAATCTTATCTTTCTACCTATTTTAGACTACAACAAAGTCAAGGATTCCACAAAATAGCTCCAATTTTTTATTTATTAATAACAACGAAAATTCTTAGTGACCAGTTAGGAAGCCGAAATGTCACGAAACCGAATCGGCATTCTCCGGCACGCCTACCATACAACGGGCGACCTTCTCAATGCTAATCGTCCAACGACAATGCGCCCGCGCAGCCTACAAGTATAGGCTATAAGGCGGAAACTGAGCAGGAATGCTGAGCTGCCGAGAGAATTGTTCTCGAAATGTCAATAGGTATTGGAGCTGCGTAAATTTTTGTACGACCGGCATTTTGCGCTGTAGACTTAAAAACTATTGAATAAAGACACCACGATACAATTAAAGTAATAATGAGTTTCGTAGTTAAATCCTAACTGCTGCATTCCCAGTCCCACAACAGAAACTAGGACTCAGGACTTTCCTTCATGAGGAAAACGTTTGGGTCATAATTCACCAAGCTGGGCAAGTATAACTTGGCCGATAACGCATTTCCTTGAAATACATTATTTTTATAGATTTAACGACAAAGCCAGCCAAAAATAGCTAACTGAACTTTCAAATCTTAAAATGAAATTAATTGTTACTTGAAATAAAATGGATTTCATAAAATTCTTAAAATAAAATGGATCGTCTTTTGTTTTTGAGTGAAAAGTTCATATCGATTAGAGTAAGAACTATATGAGTAAGAAAGAACAAGACAAACTTACCTTCAGAATCTATTCAAAAACAAAACAGGATCAACGATCACGTTTATTCCGCAATTTAGAAATCCCACCCACACGTATCTTGTCAACTTTTTGACCGCTATTCAGTGTCCAGATTTCCTCATTATGCTCTTTGTCATAAATCAAGATATAAAGGTTGTAACGATAAAAGGATTTAAAATCAATTCAAAGACTAACAACAAGAAATGGTTTAACCATATACAGCTTTAAATAAGGTTGTAATTGAACTGAATTCTGCTTTAAGGTATTCCACTAGTCCACTACTCTACAACTACTCTACAATACGGTAGAAACCAGTCGGAGTCGTTCTTCAAACATCTATTCCCGATCTCAAGTTACAACTCACGCTGCCCGTATTATTAACTATTGAAACAAATGCATAAAATTGTCAAACGATAATAGTCGCAGTAATGGTTACTTTGCACCTATAATATTAATATTTTGTAAATGTTCAGTTATAAATACTATAACGTGACAACTCAGTAGGACGCCGTTTGGTGTGAGTTAAAGAATGATGCCTATCGTAGACTAAAATAGAGGCACTTTATTCTAAGCGTGTAATGTTCGCATGATATCGTAACATATATAATAATAGGCTAGTATTTTTATGTAGTAATGTTCAGAAACAGCCGTTCGGGAGCTACGATGCCACAGACAGACACACACAGTTAAACTTATAACAGCCCATCGGTTTTTTGCGTCAGGGACTAAATAAACATAATCTAATATATCCTATTAACATTTAGTCAACGTTTCTGTTAACGCATTTAGTTGGAGTTTTTTCGACACAAACTAATTTTTTTTTTATCGCGTAGGTATTTGTCCGCGTTTGACCACCAACTCGCCTGATGGTAAGCGACTGTGTGGTTGAAGATGACGCACGTTGACCTAGAAAGTACTTATTCACTCTGACCTTGAAAAGTTCTAGATTGTATCTCTCAGGGAACAAGGAGGCCGGCAACTTATAAAAATTAATAAATGTTTTTCAATTTGATAAAAATATACTATTTTATACTATTTGGTCGAAGTTTATTAGAATCAAAATTCAAAACCGATCTAAATATTAAGGACAGTCAAATCGGTATAGTAATTTTTGATTTTTGTGACAAAATAGATCTAAGTCAGGTTTTGTAATACGGCGCTTATTTAACTTCAAAAAAATATCGCTAATTAAAATCTGGTTATGTTCTAAACGTCTCCCACCGACATCAAATTAGATGAGAAATCATCATTAAATTATTTTTAGAATTAAAATAAAATAAAATAACATATTTTACGACTGTTAATGGCGCCACTACATTCCAAAATATAATAAAGCCCACACACTAATCAAGACAATTTCCTTTTCTTAAATTGCTTTCAAATCAATTTGGCGTGACCATATTTTACCGTGAAATAACATGTGACTTTTATATTCATTCTCGTTTCGTTAACTATGGAGGATAAATTTGAAGTAAAAGTATCCCACTTAATGTTCACACTCCTGGGATTCACGGTCTTCTCTCACAAGGAGAGACGGCTATGGATGACACATGTCTTCGGGAGATCATCATCATCATCATCATCAGCCGCAAGACGTCCACTGCTGAACAAAGGCCTCCCCCCTAGATTTCCACAACGAACGGTCCCGCGTAACCTGCAACCAGCGGTTTCCAGCGACCTTTGTGAGGTCATCTGTCCATCTAGTGGGAGGCCGTCCAACACTGCGTCTTCCGGTTCGTGGTCGCCACTCGAGAACCTTTCTTCCCCATCGGTTGTCAGTTCTTCGAGCGATGTGGCCTGCCCATTGCCACTTCAGCTTGCTTACTCGTTGAGCTATGTCGGCCACTTTAGTTCTTTTGCGAATATCTTCATTACGGATTCTGTCGCGCAAAGAGACTCCGAGCATAGCTCTCTCCATAGCTCGCTGTGTGACTTTGAGCTTTGTTATGAGGCCCACAGTTAAGGACCACGTCTCAGTTCCATAAGCCATCACTGGCAACACGCACTGGTTAAAGACTTTTGTCTCGTTATAAGAGTTATCTTCGGGAGATGTCTTTCTCAAACTATGCTGATATTTTTTTACCGCTAAAGTATTTCACGTCAATCTTGTAGGTACATGTCCACTCGGAAAAATACTCGGAAGTGCTGTCGGGATTCGAACCTATGACTCACGATTGTAAAATCAGACTTTCTCGGCACTAGGGCATCACGGCTTTATGCTCTGAAGGTCGTATGATATGAATAAATTGATAATATTCATTGTTTTGACCATTTTCATTTACTTTTTTTTTGTTAGATAGGTATATCAGTTCATCACGTAAATATTAAATGATGAATGTTATCAGTTTGATGTTTCTGTCGTGTGGCTTATAAATGAATTTTGGTTGTATTTTACTTGAAATTTGATAAATATGATCAGCCTGGGTTGTGAGTATATCTTGTTTAACACCTGGATATAGTCACTCCACGCATATACAGTGAGAAACACGAAAGATTTTTTAAGAGCTTTCTAATTATTTGACAGTTTCTTATATAAAATGAAAAAACGAAAATAAATTAGTTTTATCGGGATTACTTAATATTTTAATGTTCCTAAATTTATCACAAAATTATTTAATTCAACAAAAAATGCAATTGAAATTTCGTAACTTCAATATTCACAAGGTGATTAAAATTAGTTTTACTTACTGTGTAAATTATTTTATAAATAAAAAAATATTAAGGCGTAACTGAGTCCAAAAAAATAGTCATTTACATAAAATGATATCTATAATAGAATAAACAAGTATTTTTTATTTCTTTATGGTAGCTAAGTTCAGAAATCGGGGAATCCAAGATGACTGACATTTGACTTTGGCCACAATAACTTAGCCTAAATGTCGTGCTATAGTTCGAGAGTCAAGTTATGGGCATTATGTCCATAATAAGTAAAACGACATGATAATGTCATACATCCGCAGAAACTTGTAGAATGTGTCAACACGCCCACACTGCAAAATGTCTATATGTCGCCTGGATATAATAGAAACGGAAATTTAGCCAAATCTCTGTTGGACTTGATCAATATTCTGCGCACCTAAACATTTGTACAACCTTAATGTAATGTCTTTAAAAAACAAAGTTTGATTGTGTCAATCCCTGAATTGCTTTGGTAAAATAAAGACATATTTCGTTTTTTAGTTTCAAGTTTTGAATACTAGCGTCTTCGTAACGTAACGTCAGGTATACGTTAACAAATGTATTGCAAATTCTACCATATTTTCAAACTGTCAAAGATTAATTTCGTAGAGTATTAATTAAAGTATTTTTTGGGGAAAGGAAACATCGTGAAGAAATTGCCACGTTCCAAAATTTTTTCGAGCTCATGATCGGATGACACTCTCTGAGCCAACGTGGTAAATAATTGTCTTGACTCGCTCCTTACAGACCACGACTCCCATTTGTGGGAACAGGTAGTGGGCTACTTATGATGCTTATGCTTATTAACCGACTTCAAAGAAGGAGGTTTCTCTATTCTACCGTATATATATATTTTTATTCAGCTGAATCCCAGTCTTTCTAGTCAATTGTACCAAATTATTTTTTATCGTTTTTCTATTTGATATATTATCGAAAAACTCAATCATCGAAAAACAGATTAAAATACTGGCTTATCGATCAAACTTTTTATAGTTACAGCGAATTTTTAGAGAGTGATGGTAAAGTTCCTATAAAAATGTGAAAAAATTGACATTTATCAGTACAATTGTATTTGAAACATTTATTATACTCGTATAATGCTTGACAGTTTTCTGTACGATAATTAATAATTGTTATTATAATACAGTGAAGTGATAATTTCAAACTTTGAAAATGTATACAATTTGTATGCCCTTTCTTTTGTTAATTTTTTTAATTAATTGTCGTGTAAATTGTACATTTATCAATAAAGAACTTTGACTTTGACTCTTTTTTTGTGAACGACTTGTTATAAATTACTTTAGAAAAAGCAGGTATATCATTTTCCACATATCATTTTCTATCAATTCCCTGCGACATACACAAATATGATAACAAACATTTGTTAGTCACTTGATTATTTATACCTAATTTATTGGCATTGATGAAAGCTCAGAAGACGTTTTGAGGTGTTTAAATTGTTGTCTGACCACATTTTGTGAGATATCGTTTGGATTTTATCACAAAGATGTGGAAATTGTGACAAATGTTTATAGCTTTTCGCGAAACACTTAGCTCCTGATAGGTTAATGTGTCTCATAAAATTCGCACTGTTATAATTTTCTAAGATTGGAACAATATGTGTAGAACTCAGAAATCTACTAAACAAGCTCGAAACATTTCAAATAATTGATTTAATGTTATTTATTTATTCTTATACCAGCAGAGAAGTTTTATCAATACAATTAAACCTTCACTATACACCTAAGTGTAAGTAGTTAGCTAAACTGAGCGATGCTTAGTCTATAAGTATGAAGTGTAGAGTGTAGCATGGTTATGTATATCGAATTGTAATTTAGTTTTGTTATTAAAAGCTATGCTCGACACAAAAAAACGAAAATAGGCTAGTAAATCATCAGTTTACATTAATGTCGAATAAATATAAAAACTAACAAAAATCTTCAGTGTATTATTATTTAAGACGTAAATCTTCAGTGATAACAATATTAACTGACATTTCATTCAGATATTCGTTTATGAATTATTCAAAGGCTTGTTCGCTACCGTGTTACAGAACTATTGGAATTTGTAAAACGTTAAATTGAAATGTTACTTTATTCAAGTTACGTTTGAGTTTTGCCTCCCAATTCTAAAATTTTAAATTCCTCCTGCTTATCAGTTGCCTGTAAGAAATAGCTGTTAGCGATAAGCCCCATTTAAGGAGGGTATTAAAGTCATTATGAAGTTGTAATTTTTTGGTGTTCATAATAAAGTAATTTTGTCTACCTGCCTGCCTGTATGTCAAACGCCACACTGGCCAAGTGCAGGTTGGCAACTGACCAAAGTTACTAGCTTACGGGTCAGTCTCAGTGACGTCGTTAATGCAAAAGTGGCGTAAAGCCTCTTTTAGCGATAAGGTCGCAAATTGTTACTTTTTTTAAAGTTTTTGTATATTTATGTAACTTTGTTTACTTGTAAGGTGCAATAAAGAGTTAATCTATCTATCTATTCGAGCCTTTGGAACGTCAACCATGAAACGATGTCAATGTTTCGACCTATGAATTGTTCGTTTTGGAATATGAATGTGTTCCTGTCAATGTATTTTTGTGGCAGAGTCCACTTTGGGGAAGTAACTGCTGTTCTATTGCCATGGGATAATGAGCAAATGTTATTGTGTTCCGGTTTGAAGGGCAATCCAGAAAAATCACAGAATAATGAATCAAAAAACTCTATATCTCTGGGTGACGAGCGCAGTACAGTGCTAGGTAGTGTTAAGTAGTCTACATTAAATTAGCTAAATAGCACTGTTTTGTAGCAGGTGCGTCACTTACCATCAGGCCTAGCTTGACCTTTCACTGTAAAACATCTTTAATCATACATTTTAGTCATAAAAGTTTTAAGATAAGTTGCTGTCAACATCTCTAGTTTTATCTTCTGATACAGATAGTAAATAACCCGTTATATGAACTAAAATAGGTCTGCCCATAACAAGGTACTAATAGGAGAATAAAATTATTCTCAAACCACAAAACCTTTATTTTCTTTCCATTTTTCGTTCAATAACATTTCGACAACCGCACATGATGAAAACATAAAATTTTATTACACTTATCTCCAGTTTTTATGTTTATCAAATTCTAGTGGCAATAATACCCAGACCGTATTATCGTTATATGCACTTAACAAGTGTATTTTCCAATATATGTGATAACTTTAGGATGTTGAGACTGTTTGTTGAACTTAATAGATTTTAACGTATCATTTAACTTAATAATGTAAAAAATTACATTAAAAAGTGCTTAAGTCGTATCTGCATCATATAGAGAAGATGTTTTTTTTTATCTGTATTTTGTTGAATTTTATTAAGTTTTCATATCAAGAAGCTGACTCCGCAAACGTTGTGTTGTGATGGTACATAAATGAGGCCTTTTCAGAAACTAAAACCAATGCGTTAGAGAAATTTAACAAAATTAAACATTGGCCACGAAAACACATACCAAACATCCACTCTCGTCACATACATTTTTGACACAATAATACGACATTTTTATTTTTGACATTTCGAGTAGGTACAAAAAGTAACCTTCAAAAATAATAATTAATTCTAAAGACAATGTTTTTTTCTGTTTATTAAAATTGAAGTCTTATTCTACATTTTGCGAGTTGATTATAACGTAAACGTAAGATAAATAAATAAGCATAACTACGTGTAAAAAACAATTCGTAAACCTCCAACAAACAATCTCATTTTTTTTTAAATTTATAGGTGATAGTTCATATCAAATCGCTTTTCAAATCATTATTTCGCTACATTCCCTTACACCATACTAAATAAGAGACTCTTTCAATGTCAAAAAAAAAAAAAATAATTAATAACGTATTCAAGTACATTAGCGTGTTGTTTTCAATTCGCACAAAACATAACCTGCATCGAAGGAAACGACCACGTGCTTCGCAGATTACCCAACAGTCATCGAGCAATGTGTTCCCGAATGGAACCTCGCTCCTACCTGTTCTTTTCTTTTTTTTTTTGTCAAAGGTCCGGCGCGGGTCGCGGGCAGTGCTGACGCGCACCTCACGCCGTACGCGCGTATCTGTGCCGCGATTGGACGATAACTCGCGCATGCGCGTAATGAGCTTGCGTTCCGTATCAATTTCACTTCGTTTACAACTTGATTAGTAAAGTGAAACAGTTTTCGTTTTGTGACATTTTTAAATTTCGAATTTTTGGACTGATTGTGATCACTGATTGTTTTTTTTTTGTGGATTGTGTAACTTTTGAACTTGTGTTTCGATTGATCAGTGCATTTATGGACGTTGAAACTTGAGTTTGTGATGTATTTAAAGATGTATATTAAGTCAGAAAGATTTTACCAGCAGCCGGATCAGCATTTGAAGGATGAGAGATGTTTCTCTGATTATGAGGAAGAATTAGAAGACCGTGAGTAATTTGTTTTTTATTATTTGACATAATATGTGCTACTCCAACTGTCATTTGAGTTTTTATCATATATGGCAGGTTTTTACTTTACTTTATTCAATTAATGTTAATAAACGTGTATATTAACAATGCATACAAAAAACCTTAAAAATTTGAATTTAAAAATGTTGGCTATGTTAGCCATAAAAAGACATCCTTACAAAGAACATTATATTTCGATATTAAATTATGTGAAAACAATTAATAACGTAATTATTTGCCCTATTTTTTGTGATAAAACGTTGTCCGTAGAATATTACTACGTAGTATAGTTCTGTGTGTTTAATTTAAGGTTTGGTATATTTAAAGTAAGAGATAAGTTTCTGGCAGAAATATATTTATTCGACGACTGCGTTGATGTCTTTTACATTTAACTGTTACAGGGATTTCTGACATAGCGATATATTAAATTTTTTAATGTTTAAAAAAATTACTACATGGTTTCTCCGATTACAGACATTTTTTTTTCTCGTAATAGTAAAATATAATGCAACTATATTTTTTTTCATAGCAAACTGATAGTACTGAGTTAAGATTGGCAAACCTTTCAATACTATTCCTATGTTATTGTATTTTAGCGTAGATGACATTATTTTTAGAATATCATTAAATATTAAACTAAATTTACAATAACGACGCGACGTAGTCAAATGGCGCCCATCGCGTTGACAACCCCGTTGTATTTATACGAAAAATAAAACTTATAGCAACAAATATTTTAATGTGCACATTATTCTGATCTTCAATGTTATTCACTAAACTCAAAACACTTTACAGTTTACTTAAGTATGGTCAAATGGTCATCATATTCTAACCATATGCATACGTAAGTGAAAAATTGACAAATAATTATGAATGGCAAATTGATTTAGAAATGTACGACGTTCGTGACATCAAAGGAAGTTAAAAAAACGAAACCAAACTTAAGGCAGGTTTTGTATTACAGTGAAGATTTAAAAAAATAAAACATGAATCATCTAAAATAAAAGAAAACACATCTAGTTATCATCTCTTTTAGCCTGAAAGGTCTGTAATGTTGTGCATGTGCAAAAAAAAGCTTGTACCTACACTTCGAAAACTTTCTACAGTGAGAGAATTAGGCCCTAATCCACCACGCTGTTCAAGTGCGGGTTGGCAGATGACGCGAGACGCGACGTTATCGAAATGTATATTTTATGCCGGTTTCCTACAAATGTTTTAATTTACCATTACAGCCAATTAATACTGACTACAAACTTAAGCATCTATATGAACTTGAAAAACACAGAGAAATGTAGACGAGATTAGAACCTACGACATTTGAAACTTATTTAGAAAAAAAAATGAAATCTAATATTATTTTTAAATCAGGTGCATGTGCTAATTGCACTTAACTACACTAATTAAATTTAAAAAATTGAATGTTCGCACTACTATGCCATCACGGCTATATTATCTATTCTATGTAATAATATATTATTTATTGATAATATTCCTATCAATTACAAAAATGTAATAAAAATACATAAGAGATTTTACCGTCGGCATCTCTCATCTACTGTGAATTTGGTCGTTACTTGGCTAGCATTAGTTTTATGTTCATAGCTTCATCATTACATATTTCACGCCAGTTTAACGGCTATAATATTAAATATTTATTGCAATTTATGCAAATAAGCATCTTCGCGATAAGGTGCCGATGGAGATTTTATAACGACCTTATAATGATAGGCCTACGTATATTTTACTCAATTGATGTAGATTAAACATGCGACTTCATAGATTTATGTGGTAAATAGAAGTTTATTGAATACCTATCTAACCCCGCAAATATATGCTATTTCATTTAACACAATTAAATTAAATTTAAATTTTGACATTTAACCTACGACACGACGACGTCAAAACGCGACACTTCATGTTAATTACTTCACGTCAATTACTGACGGTTAAATTATTTTGATGTTGTTCATTGAAAAATACTAAAAATTATACGTATTCATCACACAAATATTTGCACTGGGTGGGAATCGAAGCGACTTACGGTTTTGCAGACACACTTACTACCAAGTAAGCCACTGGGCCAGCCAATCTATATTTTTTTGGTATATCCTTATTAAAGTTTAGTGAGTTTACAAACTAAAATGAAAAATACTGTCATTGTGTTTTTGACTTTTTTATCACGCAGATAAAAGTGAACTTAGGGTCTGGCCTAACAACAACAAAGGGCCACGGAAAGGCGCCCCGAAACATTCACAAGGGCAAGCAATTACCTTAAAGACAGCTTTTCTTGTCGGTTAACTACAAAATATACAAAAGAATTTTGAAAAAAAAATGGGCGCACGGATTAGATTTGAAGGTTTTAGACAAACAATGGGGTATTGGGGCCATTTTGAATTTCCTGGTTTTCGGACCCACCTCAAAGGTGAAACGGTAAATTTAAACGGACATTTCGGATATATTTAAGTTTACAAATGTATTTAAAGTTGCTAGTTGTGCCTATGGTACAGTCATGTATTGCCCGATTTCTTTATTTTCCCAGGAGTAAAATGATTAATATTTGTGGTATTCCAGACTAAAATCTTTCAGTAATTTTTGCGTTAAATGTATATACATTACGGAACATGCTCTCAACCTTTTGTGTAAAATTAGTTAAGAAGTAGTAGTTACTACTAAAAAAAGTGTAATTGTTGTATAATTATTACACAGCGTGATAGAAACATTTAAAACTCGAAATAAGTAGTATAGTTGAAGAATAGTCCATTACTATTTCAAATCTAAGAGATAAGATTGCTTTAGTAATTCAGTTCTTAATTTTTTAACAAATACTAAGCAAATACTTTATTGAAAGTAAGTCGAATCACTGTTTTAAATAATAATTCAACAACTATACATTACCTAGCCATGAAGCCTTCACATCTCATTGCCCACGAAAACCTTCGCCCAACAACCACCCAAAAATAAACCGTACGTTTCGTATGAAAAAACCTTTTACTTCGCCATAATCGTAGTTATTTCGACCTCTAAACACGTTGCTACGTGACCAATGCAGAAATCTGCTTAAAATGCATTTTATTTGTAACAAAATAAGGTTGCAAAGGTTAGGATTATGTTTGATGGAAATAGTTAAGCTCTCCACGACAAATGCATACAAATCTATTTTGACTGTTAATTTTGCAAGTGCGCTCGTTTCTCAGAAGGGCCACAGTACCTGACCATTAAAAAATACAGGTACCTGACCTGAGTGTAAGGGTTCCGTGACTACAAAATAAAAAAATCCTCTCTTGTTAAAAATCCTGACTGGTGACATTCGAAATCTTTGGATTTATTATAAATTGCTTCGGTTTAACCAACAATAGTGCAAGTAAAGTAACTGACAAATTAGAAGTGTTATCTAATTTATCTAATTGATTCAATCGTGTTACTTTCATATCTACAGAATTACTTGAGTACAATAATATACATTTGAGCTTGTTCAAAGTCAGAAGCGTCAAGACATTACATACCGACTTGACTTTAGCCAACAATTTGACAGGTTTTTGGCTCGCGTATGCCTTTAGTAAATGTTTAAAAGACTGCGGTCAAAGGCATACCTTTAAAAAGGTTAAGTTTGCTACGTTGCTATGGACGATTGTGTCTCTCATAAAACACTTGCTGGCTTCGTCCCAAAAAAAATAAACAAAAAGGCGCTAAATAAACAATAATATAGAGAACCTTTACTTGAAAAGGTCCCTTTACTTATTTTAGAGCAGGATATGGCGACAATAGAAACGGTCAGAAGGTTTCTCTCGAGAGATGGCAAGGCGCGCCGAAGGCTTGTACTACCGAGTATTCTGTGTCGAAGGTAGGATAAACGCATTGTGTCGATGCACGCGCATCCAAACTGCATGCGCTTGCGCACAATGCTGGGTGCCAACCCGCAAGTACGCGCTATTGTTTACCTTTTCAAAGCTCCGATTGAAATGTTGCTCGGGTCCTCTGGTGACTCAGGTTTACTCGATTTTCAAATTTTAATTGCGTTGAAAAAGAGGAAGTAATAACAACTTCCTCTTTTGAAATGCTTTTCAGAATAGTTCAACATTGAGATACACTTTACAAGCATTTTCCAACAAATGATATGATAATTTGACTGTAATTTACTTTCAATCGGTTTGCCTCAAATAATATCTACTGGCCATCAAACTTTGGCCTGGCGCAGAAGATGCAGGACCGTGCTAACCTGGACTTACCAATATTTTTTTTTTTAGTAGCTAGCTATAACTATCTTGACTATAGTTGTAGTCAAGCGCATACACAAATCATATCTGAAAGCTTTTAACACATTCATAATTCTTAGTGCTTATCCAGTTTTACGTGACCCGGGGACAACAAATATGATCATTGATGATGATGACTATGATGGGGGGGGCATTACAAATCAAACATTTCGACCTATGTAAAATGTACCTAACATAAAAACACATTTTAAAATCAGTTTTGTGTGGTTCGGAGCGATTAAATTGCGGTTGAGAACATATTTAACCGATAGCAGAAAATGTAGAAGATTCTAATGTTTGTTGCCTCATAACTCAATAAAGTTTCGGTCGACTTCGTAAATATTTTTGTTTAAAATTTAAAAAAAATACTTATACATCAAAAACAGTCGTGTAGTGATCTTTTAAATTATTAAAATAATATATTTATAAAACAGATCAAGCCCCGTTGTAACAATAAATTTATTGTTATCAATAACAATAAATATCTCAACATCAATGTGCCGTATGGTTCCGCGAAACATAGATTCTTTCCGAGTAATTTACCGGTCAAATTATGCAAATTTAATACCAATATAGAATACTAAACACCTAATAATGAGGATACGGGCCTGCTAATTGAATGCAAATAATAAACTAGGAAAATAAATTGTGGTCATGTTGAAGAAAGCGACGTACATGCGTACCTACTCATGTTTTAACCAGCTGGCGGCCCCAAAACTAACATAATTTTTGTTTGCACCAAATTGTGACTTAGCTAACACACAAAATACTGCAATTGCGGTAAAATTTTAAATAAAATCGAATTATTATAAAACAACATAATAAAATATTACAGTGTGACAGAAATTCAAGAATTAGGGATTAAGGGATTAATCTTAAATCTCAATTTGTGTTTGATTTTATGTACCTTGTTAGCGGTTAGCACGCTAATTGATAAGTTGTACAAACTGTATTGTGAGTGAAACTATCGTGTCTTAAAGTAAGTATAGATATACCGAGCTTACCATTTTTGTATGTAGCAAATTGTCTTTCGTCTGACCTTATCATACTTAGTAACACAACATATGAGCAAAGTGTGAAACATTTCCATAAAATACCTATTCAACGGTCGTTTTCATTTAACAATGATACGTTTGCACTTGACTGCCATCTTGCCTGATGATAATGTCTATAATGGAGCGTGTTTGCCTAGAAGAAATCGATCCATTTCGTTTTGAAGACTCCAAGATTGGATCTAAAACCTATCCGACAAAAAAGCGGAGTCAAACCTCTTCGTTCGAGATTTTGAAACGGCAACCGTTCCTTTCCAATGTCACTTTTTCTAGCTACCAACAAACAGTACATACGATAGAAAAGTTCCGTTGAAAATTCGTTTTCGAATTTGTTTAGAAATTCTTAATTGTAGAAGTTCGGAAATACTGCTGCTGGCAGATTTGTTCCGAATATTTGGTGTTCAGAAAATGGTGTTGTAACACTTAATGTAGTAATGTATACACAACTAGAAGTGCCCCGCGGTGTTACCCGCGAAGTTCCCGTTCCCATTGTTCCAGTTGTTTTTCCGGGATGAAAAGTAGCCTATGTGTTCTTCCAGACTATGATCTATATGTGTTCCAAATTTCAGCCCGATCCGTTCATACCTTAGGACGTGATTGAGCAACAAACATCCAAACATCCATACATTCACATTTATAATATTAATAGGATGGACGTATAAAAAACTTTTTTTATACGTCCATTATATGCACAATAACATTACTACATTAAGTTAGAAGGTAAACCCAAAAGCACACTAGTTGTTTAATCACAAAAGCTGCGCCATACCTAAAATAGAAATGAAATGTCAAGTCCCAAAGTACTTTGACACCAATTAACTCTTTGTAAACAAAAGTTTAATACCTGCAGTACAAAGTAAAACCTCAGGCTTCGTACCGGCGACACTTACGACCAATTTACATAAATAACATAAAAAAACAGTTATCACAGCCGGCGATTAATACATGCTCATCGGTAAACACATAACTAGTAGGATAGACGGTGGATGGTTTGTGTAAGGTGTTTTAGAACTACGTAGTTGAATAATGCATTTGGCGCTTTATTGTCTTAATTTTACACTTTTTTGGGTTTAAACGAGTAATATATCTATTCAAAATGTATTAATAAAAACATAATTGTAAGATTTTTTTTACTTTGAATATCAGTAATTTTCAAAGTTGCACAAACAGTTTTACTGTAAATGCCCAGATTTTAACAGCTTGCATCTAATGCTATTGCCAATTTGGTTTTCGTGCGTTTGAACCTTGATGTTGCGTTATTAAAATATGCAGTAATGTTTTTTTAATTTGCAGAATGAGCTTACGCATTGCCAAACAGCGAAGGATTTGAACAAAGTCTAAGACATTACACGCTTGTCCAGAAGAATACCTATCTACTCCTTATACAAAATTTATATTTATTTAAGCATTATTTTTTTTCATTTTAGGATAATATAATTTAATATTTCTTATTTTAGGATAACTTAAGACCAATAACCCAAACAAAACAAACGGTGTTCTGCAACTTACTTCAATCTAATATGCAAATTAATTTAAAGGCTTCGTTAAAAACAGGTATAACTTTTTTGACCCTAGTCTCTCCTCCCACGACGTTTGTTGTAAATGTCAGAGGTGTTCAACCTTTGGACCGCGGTGAATCAACGGCCCGCAGTCGCGACCCCTGCCTCTCACGACCTCCTTCACCCTGACTCTCACCTTGACCCTGCGACGACGAATTTTTGTACTCTGACTCTTCGATACGGGCGTGAGTGTTTTTAGTCTTTGTTCTTAAACTTTGCCCTCGTGGCTTCGGTTCGAGTTTGAATATTTTAAAATTAAGTATGTGGATATACAGTAGAATTTAATATTGATTGTATTCAGTTTTTGAATAACTTAATAACTACATGTTTGTCATGATTATGGCCGGCCTTATTGCGTGACGGCCCTATGGTTAGAATGTCGAATTTCAGAATCGTGAACTCGTAAGTTGGACGACATACTTTCTTGCATCTTTGACTATTTATCAAAGTACAAGGAAAACATTGTAAGAAATGGACGTTTTCTATGAAAAATATCTTTCCAGACCATGCGTCGTCCACCAAACCAGATTTAGCCAGCGTGGTGGGTTATGTAGCCTTGACCTCTGCTTATGGGAGAAAGGCCCGAGTCCCAGCAGTAGGAACATAAAGTAGGCTACTTATGCCGGATACATACGATTTACTAATAATTCTAGCTTTGTGTTCTTGTTAATAAAATTTTACTAGTTGGTTAACTTTTGTTCATATCCCCAACAGCACCATTAAGATCGCTGACAAAAAGATGATTTTACTTCCCTCCGAAAACTTACAAATTAAAGTTCTTAATTTGTATTGCATAGATACTTTATAGCCACAAAATTCAGTAACTCACATTGACCTTAGACATCCATAAAAATCCTTCCGCGTCTAATTCGCGTCTCTATTTCCCGTGTGCCCAAAAAAGGAAACTAGAAAGCGACACTCGGACACGACTATTCTTAATATTCCACATCGACGTCAAAATTTACGTAGAAGTACGTCGATAATAGAAACTGCCGCTTAATCTGTGTGAAAAATTCCCAAGAGCCAGTTAAAAAGAGGCAAAGTTTAGAATTCCGCGCGTGTATGTGTTTTCTAAAGGCAGGGTCTGAATTTGCAATTAACCCGTATTAGCATGAACTGTCGACCTGCGACTATGCGACCTGACGCTACTTGTCATTGACGGCACATGATGTAGGTACGACGTACGACGGAGCATAGATAGGCACATCATGCGAGATGGAACAAAAAACAAGAGAATTCACGATATCTATGTCGTTAATTCTCTTGTTTTTTGTTCCTGCGATACAACAGGATTTCACATTACACTAAATTGACTGCCTCGTGGCTTAGTTGGTAGTAATTCCGGAGCCGGAGGTCGTGGGTTCAAATCACATCCAGGACAAATATCGGTGTGATGAACACAAATACTTCTTCTGTATCTCGGTGGTTCTGTTTTATAAGTAGGTATGTATTTTCAATTATATTTGGTTCTTATAATACTAACTTTGCTTAGTTTGAGGCTAAATAGTGTCATAAATTTCAAACATTTTTTACTTTACATAGAAATATCCAATCTGTATTATAAAAGAAATAAAATAACATAGCTATGTAGAATACTTGAAAACAACTTGATTTCATACACTCAGATCGTATGATACACCAAAGGTATAAATGCTTATAATGCAGTGTTATATCTGTGTCCTGGTTCCTGGTATAGTTTTACCTGTCTTGTGCCAAGTGTGAAGTCTGGGAGGAAGTTAAAACGCTTTGCCGACGCGACGAGTTTATGGCGCGACCCGTAAATCTAAGTGTAGTCTCAGGAAGGGCAAGCCACACGTGACTAGAATAGGCGTCTCCGAACCTTGCGTGACGCGCTCTGCGTTAGCCCAAGGACGATTATACTCATTCATGTACTACTTTTGGGGAGTCCACGCTACTAGTCGTGATACTATATGTTTTTAAAATCATTATGTTGTAGTAGTAGACTTTGCAGAGTCGCCTATGGAAGTTTACCCTGCATGTTCTGAGCTAGCGCAACTTGTGGCAGGTAGTAGACGCCAACTGCCTTTAAAAAATCGCCTATAGAAGAAACACATATTACTGTAAGTAGTCTGGTTGTAACGACAATTCTTTTGGATAAATTGCTGAGTAGAAAGATATATTTACTGCTTAGCAGTGCGGGTCCTTGGACACACAGATAAGCTTACCGTATTGATCAGCAGTGGTTTTAATTCTTCAATTCAAAAATCCGCAAGGGCGTATTGTTTACCATCAAGCCCACTTATGGTTCCTTACTTATCTTACTTTATCACGACTGTTCTTCAAAATTTCATCGTGTGTTTTACAAAAGTGTGAGTGTAAAGTCTCTAAGAATTAATACAAATATGTATGCGTTATTCTAATCCAACTTACTAATTTCTCTGATAAAACGAAGCTCCAAAGAGTAATTAAAATAATACATTTAGAATGAAAATAAAACACAACCCTATTATAAATCTCGAAACCAGTAAGCTGCATATCATTACCGTTGAGGCGGTCATTAACGTTAGAAAAATAAACACGGCCGAAAGTGCTGACGGTCTAACCTCACGGCCGAATCTACAGGGTTACACATTTTGTCTACACTTCCCCAAAACAGGTGTGTCATCATAGCAAACTTTATATCATCGGACCAATTTTATTTAAGTACCTAGTGGTTGGAATCTTTGCAGAGTGCTTTGTCCAGTGCTGGGTAATGATTTGGATTCTACGTTTCCCAATAGCTGCACTTCATTGTGCTGTTAAAGTCAGGCCTATTGCTTACCATCCATCAGGCATAATAATACGTACTGCTCGCTCCATCACTTTATGCTTAAAAAACACTGCTACTATGGAAAATACAGAGTACACTCTAAAATACAGAAACAAAACGGCTGTCATGTTTTTGTTGAGTTCAAAAGTAATATTTGTGGGTAATAAAGTCTATCTTTTAGCGTTTGAGTGGCTTTAAGGCTCAATTCACAGTGAGTCAGTTGACAGCATCACAGTTCGAGGATTTGGTTTTCACCCAGTACAAAAACCTTTATAAAGAATATAGATTTCACAACAATATTTATCCGGTAAAAGTTGTTCTTAAATATAAATCAAACGCACCCTTTTCTATTTAGAACGAACGTTACACGTTTTTGGTAACCCTGTACAGACATAGACCTCTTGGTCGAAAGTATTGACGGACAGGCCTCTCGCGCGGTCGAGAGGTCGCGGCGGTCACTCGGAGATGTGGACAAATGTTTTCCGTCTAACACAAACGTTTGGGCTCTCGAGGCTTTCAAGAGGCCCCGGCTGGACTCGGGATGCGATGTACACTATGTACCAGTATGGAATATAATATTGTAGAAGTATTTAGAGATTTTTCTGGATTATTAAATAAAAATCTGTATTTCATAGATTTTTACGAAATACAAAATAATTCATGTTTATATCGGTATACACATCAATACGGTCTGATCTCAACTTAATATAATCAGCCCACTTAAACTGTTCGGCCATGGGGCATTCTTTCCCAAGGAGAGAGTCAAAGAACATCTTCGAGAGATGTATCTTTTTTGAAAATGTCGGTTTCCTCACGGTGTTTTCTTTCACCGTTAAAGCCTGTCTTATGATTATGAAATGCGCTGCCCTCCCGCCTGTGCAAATTTCTTGTCTCTCAGCCTCTCTGTGTGAGTGAATACATATCAGTTTTTCTACTGCTGCTACCCCATTACACCTGTTTTTAAAACGATTTTAGAATTCGCTTATTTAGATAATAATACAACATAAAAATATACCGAAACAATGAAACATTTCTGCAGTAAAAAATTAACACTATAAATAACTAAACGAGCAAACATACATTGTTGAGAAGGCAAGGTCATGGCGTGTACTATTCGCACGAACGCTACAACTGCTGATTGCTGATAAAACTAGTATCTTTTATCAGACTATGTGCGCTAAGGCCGAGCCTTTGACTACAGCGAGCAGTGGAGCGCTAACAAAACAAACACGTAACAAGGAAATCTCAAAAAAATTGTTTCCATATACCAGAAAGTGATATGCGTATCACAAAGACGATTTTTACTTTGAACTAAATAAGATTGTTCTCAAAAACAAAATCGTGGTGACCTAGTGGCAACAACGTCCAATTTCACAACGCTCACGTTATAGTTTCCCCTCTGCTTACACCTAAAGGTAGCGTTTCGCGCCGCGACCGCGACGCGAGACCGCGACCGGAGACCAAGACAGGCACTTGACACTATGGAATTGTATGGGCGCCAGTTCACGCCGCGACTGCGACCGCGACCTGTCTCGGTCTCCTGTCGCGGTCGCGGCGCGAACTGGCGTCCATACAATTCTATAGTGTCAAGTGCCTGTCGCGGTCTCCGGTCGCGGTCTCCTGTCGCGGTCTCAGCGCGAACTTGTACCTTAAAGGTGCAGATGTTTGCACACCAGCATGTTTCAAGAAAGATTTTTTTCGCCAGGCGTCATCCGTCAACGTGCTCTTATCCAACGTAGCAATATTATTTGTGGCTTTGACTCTCTCCTAATGAGCGTAGACTAGAGATTTTAAACATAAAGTTGGGTGCTTGTGCTCACTATGCACGAAAAATTTTACGCTAATTTAATTATGTAGCACGAAGTCCCGATACAAATATTGATAAGTATTTTTTTCAATAAAAACAGCAAGAAACAATAACAATTAATGTACTCGAAGGAATATGCGAAATTCCTTAACAATAACATTGCCCACCCGCGCTTCTACCGCTTAACTAAATCGGCTATCGCTTTGCTTATGCTGTTTCTATCATTCCAAGCGAAAAGAAGAGCAATGTCAGAGCTAAAACATTTTTGGTTAGGCGGTAGGCCCTCCGCTGTCGCAGTCGCTTCGTCCCGCTGTACTCAAAGACACAGCCTTAGTGCGTCCATATAAATTTCCCGCGCAAGCTCTGTAACTGTCCATAGCTGTGTCAAAAGGTCCCGTCTCGTGTAGAAGGAATTCTCTTTACGACTTGTTAACTGTTTGAAGGCACGCTCGAGTGTTGGATGTTTGTAGACTCGTTACGTTGCACGGTGCGTGTGCGCGACTCGCTTTGTTTGGCTCGTGGCAGCTGGACACATACTCGGAGGCAGTACGATAACAATCTCACCGTTCATAAGTGGCAAAGTATGGTAAAACTGTATGAAGTTTATTGTTATTATGAGACGATGAGCGCGCGCTCCGCTATGTCGCCGAAATTCTTTATAGGCAGTAAATAGGCGCCTTAACTCTATGTTATATTTAAAGTTATTTTCATAGTATATATAATATCACATGCCACTCAAATATATTTCAATATTTTTGTCACGATTAGTCTAAATGTATTTTATAATACCATCATAGAGTACCCTTATCCAATGATATTTATGAACAATATCTACGTTTGATCCATTCACTCGGTATCTCAGCGTTTGCTTCTCAATATCCTCATCAATACAGTTTATCCAAATTTTCTTTAGTTTTTACCACTGTAAACATTCAGCCACTTTTACTACCATCTCTTTATTAAGTGTTTGTCATCTCTTCTCATGATAGGTACATACATTTGTATTAGATTAAATAAATACTACGATAAGGAAAAAAACAGCCATTTCTTCAGCCGTTCTGACGTGATTGAGTAACAAACTAAACTTTCACGTTTATAATATTAGAAGGATAAACTACATTTTTTTTTAAATAAAGAGTGACGAGACGAACAGGACATGTGCCTGATTGTAAGCAACATGCCTGCCACATAACAGCACAGTGACACGCAGCTATTGGAACATGAAGAGTCCAAATCATTACCTAGCACTGCACTGCACTCGTCACCCAGAGATCTAAGTTGTTATATCTCTAAGCCCTGTAATTTCTCTAGAAACATTGCCCTTCAAACCGGAACACAGTAATGTTTGCACATTACTGCTTGGCGGTAGAATAATTGGCAAAGGTGTGGTACTTCCCCAGGCGGACTCTGCTAAGAGTCCTACCACTACATACTTACCAACAATATCACAACGTTAAATGCCACTATCTACCACATCACATGCCTAAAGATATTAGGAATTACCTCTAAACCAGGTAGGAATCATCTTAACTTACCGGTAACAGATTAAAGCTCCTCAAACGATGACCCATCGTAGCCTGACCCATCCCAGCCTATCCCGCAAGGTCGGCGACGCAGGTGGTTGAGAGTGGAGAGCAAACGTCAACAAGCCGTGTTTGTGTTGCCACCCGCGCCTGTTGGCAAACAACAGGTGAGCCGACCGACTGTTTGCCCCGTGTTTGCTGCACAGATTTGGGACTCGGGGTATTGTGAAATTGGGAAAGTTCTGGATCATCTGTTTGCGTGTGATCGCTTTAAAAGCAACGCAGCCATTTTAAAATGGTTGAAATATGTTTTATTTTATTTTTGTAAATAAAGAGTGACAAGACGAGCAGGACATGTGCCTGATGGTAAGCAACATGCGTGTCACATAACAGCACAGTGACACGCAGCTATTGGAACATAAGAGTCCAAATCATTACCTAGCACTGCACTGCGCTCGTCACCCAGAGATCTAAGATCTTATATCTCGATGTTTGTTGCTCAATCACGTATTAACGTCTGAACGGGTCGGCCTAATCTAGACTAAGACATGGGCTACTTATTGAGGGTAAATAACGGGAACGGGAACTACGCAATTGAAAAACTTGACGCTGCTAGTGCAATAATATATGAGTGAAAATGTGTTTCCTTCAGTGTAGCGATGAAAACACTCCGCTCACGGGGGGCCCTCCCGTCATTAGGGTCCGCCCACGGCGCGGCGTGTGGCTTTGCCTGTCGCGTTCCACAAATAATGTCACAATCACGGATGCTATGTTGATTCTCGTATTAGGCACAGACTGTCACATCACTATACTTTATGACAAACTGCTAAGTATAACTCTTTGGTCAGAGTAACTTGATGATGAGTTATACTGAGATAATCTTGATAAACAAGAAGCGGAGCAATTTCAGCGTGCACAAATTTTAGAGTTTATTCAAGATGTTATGTGTAATAATTATTTTTAAGTTACATACGTTACTAAGTCTCAAAATAATAAACGAACCGTTTCATTTTCGCAAAATAATTGTGTGGAATTTTTATCTGTAAAAATAAACATAAATTATAATCCTACCATGCACTTACAGCAAATAAAACTGATGCTTATTACTACTTGTATTTAATCATACTGAAAGAAAAAATATATACAAATGCATAGTGGAACTAAAAATTTAAATATAGCCCTTCAATTCGCAATAATTCATATTTTAACTTGTGGACTAACATGTTTTATTATTTATTGATGCATAAATGAACTATTTACAATCCGTCCAATACATAAAGCCATTACTTTAAAAACATATTCTATGTTTATTATTTTAAATTAACTCAACAACGATTCAACAATCAAACAGCTAATTTAAAACCTACTTCAATTCGCAATTAATTGAATTCAAACAACGGAAGCACTTACATTTGTCCGGATCAAATAAATCAAACTAAGCTTGTCAATTAAAATCGATCATTCATTAATTCGTCAGTTACTTGATTCCCAGAAATCATATCGTAAAGGACGAACATGGTTAATTGTCAAATGTTTGTCCAACGCAGGTGCTTCCATACCTTCCAAGTTTTCTGAACTTCCGAGAAGCTATGAACACGGTTCGACTGTGAGCCGACCTCTGGCCACTGCTTCTTATGTACTAGCTATCCAGTACTCAAGATACCATGAGCCTTTGTAATAATATAACCTAATCCCTAAAACTACATAATTATATTTACGCGTATTAGTATAGTTATGAGCGTTTAGATAAAGGTGCGGATTAATTGACTTTGACTATATCAATTTTGTTTTATTCCGTAAATTTATTTTAACAGACTTCAGAAAAGAAGGAGCTTTCTCAATAATAATTTCACGATTCTCAAATATAGCTTTTCCTATTCCACCGTTGGGAATTTTATAAGTGCAAAATACATTCATTCAACTTCTTTGTATCTACGAATTTAGGCTACTTACGTATGTATTTAGTTTGTACCCAAAAATCAACTCTACCGAAATTTATGAAAATTGTTTTACATATATTGTAGCAATGAGAATTGAGAATACAACACACGTCTTAATTTTTTTATTGATTTTTTATGATCGATATTTAGTTTAAATCGAGAAACGTCCTTCGTTGTGTCGCTTCGATATTTCTTTCGATTTAATTTACATGGCACAGGAGCATTTGTCTTATCAGCAAATATTTAAATTAAAAAATACACAACTTTCTTTCCAAAACTCTGTCGCTGCTAGATTATCTACCAGTGTACCTCAGATATTCCTCGTTTTACCACTATTTGATATACGTAAACGTCGACAAGTGTCGTGCACTTGACAAAACACTTCACCATTAAGACCAAGTTGCACGATCGCTGATGACCGTCAAATGTACTCACATTCAAAACTAGACCTTATTGTTATAGCATTTAAGATCTGTCGAAAGATTAGACAGGTGGCATAGGTCAGTCTAAGTCTTCGTGGAGGTAATAGCTTTTTTTTATTGATTCCATCAGCTTCAAGCCACGCGGCTATAGGGTTACTGTTATGAAAACACGGGGCACGCGCGTATTTGGAAAATAATATGAAATTCCATCTCCTTAAACGATTGACATAACAGTTCACTAATTTAGACATAACTGGTAGTAATGATACGCATAGTAGAATGAGTAGAAGGGAATACGTTCTTGGTTCGGATAAGCCAACGTAAAATTAGGCTTATTCCACAAATCCCCTTAGATTTTCCCCTGCCAGGGGATTTGTGGAATTTTTGTCAATAATCCCGTGTGATATTTCGGAAGGGGGTTTGTGGACGAAAATTCCACAAATCCCTTTTCGTATTTCTCTGGCAGGATAAAATTGGAATAATGACTGGGTCAAAAATATACTATTTCAATTAGAACGTGAGGTGAATTATGGAAATATATGGGACACATATTGTTTGTTTTATCACATTATTTAAAGCCGACATAGATATAGATCGTCAAACCGGAGTGACGTCACTCACGTAAGCACTATAATATCTTCGTAGGTTTTTGTTTATGAAACAAAAGAAAAAAAGTCATGTTCAATTTTATTTAATTATATAAACTAAAGGACCAATTAGTTTTTTTAGTTACAATGTCTATTGTAAAAACCGCTAGTTTAAAGAATAAAACTGCTGAACCTACGGTAGGTTAGATTAGGTATAATCTAACCTCGTTAGATTGTGAACTCACGATATCGACAATTTTACGGGGACATATAAACTAGGACACAGTGAGCTGTTAGGTTCTTTACTACAATGTTGCATCAGTGACATACAGGCAGCGGCTTGTCTACAACAGCTGTTATCTTAATGGATGGTATTTCCTTACTACGAATGTTCGTAAGAATAGTAAGTTAGTAGTCTAAGTTCAGTAGGCGGTAGAGGTCAGTACAAGCAGCCCACAAAATGTTCCCACTTCTGGGACTCGGGGCCTCCTCTCGCAAGGAGAGAGTTAAGGCCATAATCCACCACGCTGAACCAGTGTGGGTTGGTGGATGACACATGACCTTGAAGGATTCTATGTACATGTCGGTTGCCTCATGGCGTTTTCTTCTACCGTTTTAAGTTAGTGGCATTACGCATATGACTTCGAAAAGACAGTGGTACGCGAAAGATGATATCGCGGGTCTCCGGATCGGCAGTCGCCGCTCTCTCTCGACTAGACCAGCCGTAACTCTCAAGACCCTTTTCGAAAAATTGATCTTTCCTAAAACATTGTCTACACAAATTTTAAATGTTACACTAATATTATACAGACGAAAATTTGCGTGTTTGTAGATGTGTGAGTGTATATGTTTGTTCCCACGTATCTCTGTAACGGCTGTACAGATTTGTATAAAATATGATACGTAATAACTACATTATTACATGAATTAACAAATGGGTATTTTTATCCCGTTAAATTTAGTGGCTCTTAAGCCGCGGGTTACACGGCAGGGTGCAGCTGGCCATATTTAAATGTAATTACTATTAATATCCCATGGTTTTAGTTCACCCGCATATTTCTCGTTCCCGTAATCTTCTTGCAATAAAAAGTAGTATATGTTGTATTTCAGACTATAATCTAATAGTGTTCAAAATTACATCCGTTTTGACGTGATTGAGCAACAAACATCCAAACTTTTATATTTATAATATTAGTAGGATTTGATCGGCATCCTTAGTTGTTCCACTGATAGATAGATGTATCCTCCAATTCCCAAATAGGTTTGCATTTGACCGCCATCTTGCTTGATGTTAAACGACAATATGTTCCCTGATGTGGCGTACTTATCTAGAAGAAATTGATTCGCTCTCGACTAGAACATCAACCATGAATTGATGTTTCGTAATGTATCCCTAAATAAATCAAATCAATTATGAGTCTATTATTATCATCTAGGTAAGAGCCCTTAATTAAAGCCTACATCACCATTAGGCAAACCTTACATTACTTGTACGATGCGCAGAATAAGTAATACACATTCTAATTCTAACATTCATGGTTCAAGTTCATCGGGCAAATTGAATCGCTTTACGAACGCTAGCAATATCTTTACGTAATGAAAATCGTCTGTTATTTCTATCAGTCCGAATCACTTAACACTCCGACCCGCACGCATCCAGAATACATTAGAGGCACTTCGGTAGTCGAACGCTGGCATATTTGTAAACGGTACCGATCGGGCTGCCATTCGGGGTCATGTGCCAACGGTACCTTGTTTGACGATGGTGCTGACCCTACCGAAGTTCAACTGTGCAAGGGATAGGATAATTGAAATTATAATTTATTTGCGTTGGGCTAGTGGTTAGAACGTGCGGTTCACAGTAGTGAGGTCGTCGGATCTAAACCCATCTGCACAAGTATTTTTCTAATTTTGACATCATCGCTTGCTTTAACGGTGAATGAAAACATTGTGAGGTAACCCGCATATTCTTATAATTTTGGGCATGCGTCATCCGTCAACCCGTATCTACTTGGTCAGCGTGGTGGTTTACGGCCTTGACTCTCTCCTTGAGAGAAGGCCCCGAGTCCCAGAATTTTGCAAGTTAATGTGGCATCCATCCACCAGCACTACCTCTATTTGTGACAGAAAATCGCTGGTTCCCGTGAGTACGAAATTGAAAATTCACTGGTTTTTACTAATGCAGGAGTGGTTCAATTAATACTCGTACCTATATAATATGTTTAAATTTAGAATTGTATTGTAGTTTGGATTAAATAGATAAATATATGGTAATACATTACTCACACAAAACTGGGCCCAAACTAAGTAAAGTTTGTATTATGGAAACCAAATAGCTGTTATAATTAAAACTTATATAATCGTTAGCGATGAGATTTTCAATTGCTACTTCATTTTTGGGATTTTCTGTAGGTTTTGGTTACTAGCGCAATAAAGAGTATTTAGTACATTTCAATTTGAAATGTTTAGGTACTCTTCTCACTTGTACCACACCACACACGCTTGGATGTCTTGTCAATAAATGCGTCGAATGCACAACAATGCGCCAAGCACCAAGCACAGCTACGTTTGTTGCAGTGGGTTAATTGGTGTCATTTTACATAGACAGAGATTTAAGTGGGAATTACATCTTTACCAGTTATTCTACCGCCGAAACGTGATGTGTGCGCATCATAATGTATCGGTTTGAAAGGCAATGTTTTGAAAGTAATAAGAGGGATTTTTTGTCGTGACGAAGGACGTAACAAAATATTATTTAAGTTTATAATCTGCCACAAATTTGTCTACGTAAAGTTTGGCAAAGAACAAATTCTCGTAAGAACTTTGCTTAGAGTTTATTTGGTATAGCTTGTAAACCTATTGATTCCTGTGTTTATTGTGTACCTAAATACAAATGTATAAATACCAATACCTAAATACAATTAAAAATACAGTATGTGTGGTAAATACAAACTGAAATTAAGCTACATTTGAAATTAATTAGGGATCGTTTGAAACACTTATGAGCGTCAAATGTTTTTTTTTAAATTGTACATATAGAGCAATTTGCTTCAAGTGGCTTTCACTGCCTACCCAATATATTAATTACCTTAATCAAAATTAATCAATTAAGGATCTCTGAAAATTAAAACTTTAAATGACTGTTTCTGGCCACCAAAACAATTCCCACGAAATTTAATCAATAACTTTTCGGAGTGAATAAATATTTTTTTAGATTAGCGAGCGACGTCTTCAGCCAAAGTTTGCTTACCATCAGGGGAGAAGTTAGAATATACGATCTTATGCGCGACATAAAACGTTTCTTATTCGTTGATTAATATAGCTATACGAAGTGAGTGTAGTTTTAGCTCGCGGATGGCCACAAATCACGACCGGCGAGTAACTAGTTGACATGTCAAACTAGCTTGGCCTGCTCTAATAACGGTGTATCATACCCTCGCCTCGGTGCGTGGACGTACGAAAGAATGTGACGTTGGGGCAACACTTATAAATTCGTTTCCCTTAATTTTATATCTCAAACTAATTAATAGTGATAATTTAATTAAAACTTTCGCTTTTACTGACACTTTTTCTTGAGTTGTACATTAGTACAACTCAACTTGTATTAACAAGTTATGTCATACACTTCAATATTTAATTAAAATGTTGTCGTTAATTATAATTATGAAAATTTCTGCTAGTTATCAGATTAGATCATTTTCTATTACATAGTTTTGGAACATCATAACTTTCAAAACAAAAATAGAACATTACAGTTAAAACTACTATTCATTTCGGTTTTTTTAATTTGAACGACAATAAAATTAAAATGTTGGCGTTAATTAAAATTGTAAAAATATCTGATAGTTATCAGAATTGATAATAACTTTATTTAATATGTTTTGAAATATTAAAACTTTCAAAAATAAAACATTAAGATACTATTAATTAGTAATGATTACATAGAATTTTGTACCTATGGGTAATAAATTGAAACATATTATGGAAACGAACGAATGTCCAAACAAAACCGTATACCCCACATCGCTAAGTCATTGCAACGTCCCTGGACTGTAATAGGTATTAGATGCTTGACCTCGACATGTTCGACGCCGGAAGAGCTCACTCATCGACCGCCATAATAAATTCCCATCACTTCCTGCGAAAATCCGAAGTAGTTACCATAACCTGCAGTAGAGAAGCAGAGATCCAGCAGTAGGAGGTAGGATCTGATGAACATACAAAAAAAAAGAAGATAACTTTTCTAAATTTCAACTTCTATACATACACATTTAATTTTGTTTTTAATAATTTCTATGTCCTCAAGTCAAATAGATTATTATCTTTTATTTCTAGCTGTGCTGTGCTCTCAAAGTCTTGATCGTAAGGATGTATGTTATAATAGCTTCGCCAATTGTGAATCGATTTTGATGGTTCTTTCTTTGTTTGGTAGATCACAATTTAAAGGTGGTCCCAAACAAATATATCGAAATCCGTCGAGTGATTTTTGAAATATAAAAAAAAAACTGAAATTTGCTTTCATTTATCTCAAGACGACTTGGTGACTTAGAAATTTGGTCGAGTGTCTGATTTTATTTTAAATTGAAGTCCGTTTTTTACGGATAAAATAATTAATTAATAGAAATAAAATATATATGAACTAGGTTTTGATTTCTCCTGATAATATCAGGAATGTTATGTCAATTATTTGCCATCTTTGTAATAAACTGTAGATATTGTTAGAAAAATATTTTTCTTCGCTTTAATGCTTAAATAAAAGGAAATAACTTTCCTTAATGAAAATGTTAACGAAACGTATTTTAAACAAAAATAAGTTTATTAGAATAATGATTATCTTATATATAAAATTCTCGTGTCACAGTGTTTGTTTCCTTACTCCTCCGAAACGGCTTTACTGATTTTAACCAAAATTTATATGCGTATTCAGTAGGTCTGAGAATCGGCTACTAGCTATTTTTCATACCTTTATTTATATGGCAAAACAACGTTTGCGGGGTCAGCTAGTGTAGGTATACGATAGCTCATGAGGTTAAAAAAACATTTATATGTGAAAGCGATTTCCACCTTATACATATGTGATATTTAATTTTAACGTGAACACCATAAACTTTAATTTCAAATTGTGAGAACCAACCAAATTAGGTAATCAATTTTATCGCATTTCAATATTTTTAGCGTTAACATTTTATGTAACATCTGTTTATTTTATGACATATTATTCATTCGAAAGTTACCACCATGTGTCGAAATTGCATTGAATACGGCTAGCTAGTGTAGTGTGTATTTAAAGTTATATAATTTGGTAATTAACTACCTGTTTATTTGCAAACGATGAACATTAAATATTAAAACTAACATCGTTATTTATGTATATTTTACAACGTTATGTAAAAAAACAGCAACATCATAAATAATCACAGCCAAACATTATTTTATTTGGTACCCTGCTTAATTTTTTTTTGTGTATACTATTAGGTATGTACTCGTTTGTTTAATTTATAATATCTTGCCACCGAATTAAAGAACCTAATTTCAGTACAATAGGGATGATTACTGGGTCAACAACATACCATTCTAATTAGTCCGTCAGGTAGGTTTTTAAAAAATATGAGACCCATATTTTTGTTTTTATTGAATTATTAAAAATCGACAAACATAACCGTATATATAGACGTGACTTCAGGCAAAACTTCTAAGCACTATTTGCTTGAATTTATCGTACTTATTATTCTTACAAAACATTTTTTTCTTTGGCAAATAAACGAAGCCAAGTTCAACATAAATTAATATTTCAATAATCTTCTTTAATAATATTTCATTAAAACGGTTAATAAAAAAAAACTTGAATGGTATATCACTCCCAAAAAGGTACTAAAGTTATTCAAAAACTACAAAAGCATAAAATCAAATGACCATCAATTACATTACCGTCCTCTTTACCTGCCACTGCCACAACACAACGAGTTAATAAGTTTTAATCTACGCCATAACTTTGCTGTGGTCAATATAAATCATATACTTAGGAATAATATCCACTACACCACCATACAAGAAACGCATTAATGTGTTACAAAATGTAACTAAAGCTGCATTTTGTGTTTATGACTTGTGATGTCACAATGAAATTTTTATGCCGATTGAACGTTACTAAAAAATCGACAGGCTTTTGTCTTATCTTAAGCAAATGTTTGGATAAAGTACACTTGACTGATTAATTAGTTAGATGTATTAAAAAGTTATTCAGTTCAACTTGTAATGTACATTGTACAATTTATGCGTGCGAACACAAACAGAACAATTTTTATTGCAACTGCTAGGACTACTAGTACCTTTTCACAGTGGTAGTACCTAGTGCTAAAACTCTAACGCTCCACGCTGGTCAAGTGTTAGCTAGGGGATGTCTTATGTTCTTGTGCATTCCATCGTAGTGTAGTATTACCCTCGGAATATATAAAAAATTCAACGTTTGTGGTCCAAACTCGTCTTATTATAATCTGCTTATAACATAATGTTATCATTGTGAACGAGTATCGTTCTATACAAATAAAACCATTTGTACACCTACGTGCACTCACGCGTGCCATCTCACTTGCCGTAAACTATGTGACGTCTCCACAGAGTGACGTTATACCAGTAGGAGTAGTCGTACTAAATGTATGTATGCAGTAGAGGCTATTGAAGTCGTAGGCACTAAGCATGAGAAATTATCTGAAGCCAATACGTTGTATTATAATACCTTAGGTTCTAGGACGATTTTAATTTGTTGGAAAATATTTAACAAAGTTTTCCTTGCGTTGACAATAAAATAACAAGCTTCTGGTTCAGTTATAAAAAATTCTATTTGATACAATCATCTCTCTCATAGTTCTAGGATAGCCTTTAACTGGCTCGCCACCCAGACAACTTGCAGTAGTTTCTGAGAAATTTCTGACATCTCATACTGTTACTACGTCGCGTTGATGTCTCCACAAAATGCATCAATTTGAAATAATTTTCCCATAATATGCGTTACATTATGCTCAGTGCGTGTATGTGGGCACCGAGCACAATATGGTAAAATAAGTAGATGACTTTAAAGCGATTTGAATACATATTATTGATAAAATCTAGTGGGAGACCCTACGGTGAATAGACTACGGGGCTTACGAATTAAATGTCTGTGTCAATTCATGAATGGAATCAAAGACAAATGTTCGTTATTTCAATCAGTTTAAACATAAATCTAAATAATAACGTTATTTAGATTTGTGGTTTTAACAGTAGTAATGGTTTAAATGAATATATAAACAGGACTACCGGTATTTACATCGCGTTGGTATTTATTTTACGAAATTCACAGTTTTCTTTCATACGATTGGAAAACGATAATGGTTTATACTTAGGTTACTTTATCAAACTTTAGTAGTGGTAGGACTCTTAGCAGAGTCCGCCTGGGGAAGTACCACACCACACCTTTTACCACACCTTTGCCAAATATTCTACCGCCAAGCAGTAATGTGCAGACATTACTGTGTTCCGGTTTGAAGGGAAATGATTCCAGAGAAATTACAGGGCTTAGAGACATAATATCTTAGATCTCTGGGTGACGAGCGCAGTGCAGTGCTAGGTAATGATTTGGACTATCATGTTCCAATAGCTGCGTGTTACTGTGCTGTTATGTGGCAGGCATGTTGCTTACCATCAGGCACATGACCTGCTCGTCTCGTCACTCTATGCTATAAAAAAGATATATATATAATATTCAATAGTTAAGTAAATCACGAGTGACACCACGGGGCATAGCTAGTATTTCATATATTTGAATTATACGTTTTAAACTTTGACTACTTATTGTCTGATTCAAATTATTAATTACTAATATTGACCAACTACTACAAAGACCCAAGTAATTTATTATAAATTGATTCTTATGGATCCAAAACCAAATTATAAATTACCCGTATGACTTTCCGCCGTCATAAGGTCACATCCGAAAGTCTTTGACCCTTTGAGAGTCACGTGTTTTCTATATTCTAGACACTGTTTTTTAACTCAGCTGAGTGCTTACCTAATCTAAGCACATCATAATTTATTCTAAAACGTTTACCTCACTCTTTATAAAAAGTAAAAATATTAAAATGATCAATCCTAAATCATCACAAATGGAGACCCGCCAAAACATTTAGGCATATTCACATATATATTTACATTTATTTTCGAATCATTTTTGGGTCAACGCGAATACAAAAATTATGTTCTTTTTAACATTAATAAAGACATTAATGTTATCACTTTAGTCGTGAAATAAATAATAGATATTAAGAGGTATTCACAAGCTATGATTTTAACGGCTGTTTCACAAAAAATAACTCGTATTATGTCTCTTACAGTTCTCATAACGTCCTTACAGAAAATATTTTTTTGTACTTAGTTCATTTTTTTATAGGACTCTTTATAGAGTCTACTTGGGGAACTATTACATCTATGCCAGCTATTCTACCGTCAAGTAGTCGTGTGCAAACAATACTGTGTTCCGGTTTAAAGTTTTTTTTCTAGATAGATAATTCACCTTATACCTATCCCAAGGTGATGAACGCAGTAGTAAAGACTTTTGCATCATCGCATAGCGCAACTTCAAAATGTCAAAAAAAGAAAGTGTAAAAAAATACATAGATTTTAGAGTCTGTGAAGCATAATTTTATAATTACAATTGATTTTGACCAAAACATACACGTGCCAAACGCATTGCACCACAAAAAGTCTAAACAAAAGACGCGTGCAACATTTCAAAGACGCGGACGCATTTCGCAGTGTAATTCCTCTAACAAGCATTATGTTAGTGAAACCTGTGACCGCTCCGTATTAGGTGTTATTAATTGCCCAGTGTGGCGACATGTAACAGGTCAGTTCGCACAATGTATCATTTGTGATAGGTGACAGTGACACAAGTATTTTGACAGCCATGCGGAATTGCGTCAATGTGATCTGGCTTGCATGTAAATTGTAACGCGTAACTGGGTTGATGGACATCGAGCTGAGACAATGCATTCAAATTTGAGATTGAATGATGGACTTAAGTTGCGTCAAACTCAAAATACATCACGTTGTGATGGACATGGATGAACGGATCGAGCTAAAATTACGCAAAAAATAAAATAAAATTTAGATTAGATAGAGTCTGGAATAGCACGTATAAGCTATTTCTTATTGCAGGAAAATAACAGGATCAGAAACTTCGCAAATAAAACCTCGGGACTCAGTTTGTAATAATTGTACATAAGAACGAAGGGAAGGATCTGAAAAAAAAAAACAATTTCAATTCAACGAACAACTATGTAAGCACTAACACTGTTGGGTCATATTTCATTTATTAAAAAAATCACATTTCATTTATTTAAATTTACAGAACATTTAAATACGGAATATTAAGGGAAACAGTTGAAAATAGGAGCTTTTATAGGATTCAATGATTTTTGTTTAAAAAGTGCATGTTTGCGACTTAACAACACTCCATTTTTAATTTGATTTTAAGCAACTTTTAAAATGAGTTAGATTAAAACAAAACTCTATATTTACATCGTACTCAACACTGCTTTACCTGACAAAACAGGTTAAGAGTTCAAACTACCGAGTTGAGTAACATCTGGATTCCAGTAGCCAAACGTATTACTTGTTTGCCAGCCTTTAAGCATTTTATTCAAATTCCTTGAAACTTAATTTTGAACGTGGACTCAAAATGACAGTTCACACCTGCGGTCTCATTAATACAGCAGATGGTAGAACGTGATAGGATGAAAGTGTTGTGGATTTCGCGATTCGCGAAGTCCGTGCAACGGCTTCAAACGGCCCGTCGCGACTCTCTGATTCTATCAGTGTAAATGCTGAGATTGCTTGACGTTGGCCGATCTTAGGAACTTATTTCTTTTTTCTGGCTAGAACTGACGCGGACGGTAACCGGATTCGGCACGGTCTACAGGTTCTTGGTACTGATTGTTTGTGAGGTTGTGACATTCTTGGGTTCGATGAATTGAGACTTGTGGTACGAAGATGATTGGTTTTTTCACATCTCTGATCACGTTTGGTCACGTTCCTTGACTAATGACCATGACTGTGATAAGCAAAGTATCTCGGGACAGGTACGATCGCATTACAGTCCCAAACGCGTATCATAGACAGTAGGTAGATCCATAACAAAAACAAACCAAACGTTATGTTACTCTATGATGTCTTTGTGGTATTTTTTATTAGTTACATTTGAAGACATCTTTTACCAAACCGCCGCGTACATCCCGAAACGGGTGAAATTAAGTCTTGAAATTGTGGAATAGCACGTAAACTACTTGATTGCGATAAATAACATGAATCCGAAGCTACGCGAGTAAAACAGCGAGATTCTGCTAGTAATACAACATACCTACAGATGAATCGAACCAGCAGCATGGTAGTAAGATCTACGTGTCTCAATATGCTTGTCCATGTCACCGTAAAATTGTGAACACCGACAAATTATAATCTCACGGTAGGTTAGGTTAGTTTGTAATCTGACGGTGTTATCAATTTGATGGTGACATCCACAGAGATCTATGTAGCGTAGTGGCAGGCGCAACCGCAGCCTCAAATTTTGGAGAGGGGTCACCAATAATTATACAATATGGCGAGTAAAAAATACTTTTCCAGTAGCATTCCACAATTTTCCCAGTAGTTGCCGTTACAATTGTTTCCTAACGGTAAAAAATTGCCTAAATACTATTCGATATAAAGTAAATTTTTAGTTTTAATCGGTTTAAAAACCGATTTTCAGAGGAAAATTTAACTTATCGTCCCCCCCCCCCCCCTCCCTCTTTTCGGGCAGACCTGTTTATTGTTCTTGTTTCTGACATGTATGTTTTTGTTTCTGATATCTATGTTCTTGTTTCTGATATATGTTGTTGTCTCGTGTCGCAGGTGAAGGCGGCGGCGGCGGGGCGGCGGCGCGGCGGTGCGCGCGCGATGCGCCCGCGTCGCCCGCGCACGCGCCGGCGCCGGCGGCCGCCGCGCAGCCCGCGCAGACCAGCGTCAAGAACGAGCGGCTCAGCCCACATGACTCCAACGCTTCCAGGTAACATTATACTCCTTAATAAAGATTTCGCATTTTTTTAACCAAGTTCCTCACGGCAGTCTTGGAAAAGGATTTTGCAGTGCGACCGAACTGAAAAAAAATTTAGACTAAGCTGGAAAAAAAATATATAAAGGAAATGACGTTTTTATCAGCTAGATAATAAAATAAGTTTGTATTTAGAACATCCTGTGCACTTAGTTTGTGAATTGAAAACATCATTAAATCCATGTTAAACCTATTTACTTCTACCTCTATAGTGCCGAATTTATCATACAACTTTTTAATGTAGAAAACAACTTGCGCGGTGCACTTTTTGGGTAACCAAAAATTATGAAACTCGCGTCAGAATAATAAGAAATCTCATGGCCACGGCCTCCGGTTACATCCGTGTATTTTCCAAAGTAAGCTATCAAATTCTGAAATTCTACGTTATAAGTTTTCACTTCTATCGGCATTTCCTATGACTACCATTTTTTTTCCTACATCTCCTCGCCGCGCCGTTTTAAAACACATATTCGCTTGTTTTTCAGGAATTTTGAAAGATGTTTTTCTCGTGTCAGGTCTCGCAGCGTGACGCCGTCCACGTCGTCGTACCCGGGCACGCCGCCGGAGCGCGGCAGCCCGCACGCGCCGCCCGCGCCGGCGCACCCGCCGCGGAACTACTCCGACATCATGCGCTCGCTCGCCGCCAGATATAACGCACACCCTAATGAGTAAGTATAACATAAATATATAATAATATATTGGTGGACAATTCACACACAACACCATCTGACCCCAAACTAAACAAAGCTTGTACTATGGCGGCCAGATAGCTGATATAATACTTATAAATAGTTTTTAAATGCATACTTATTATACATAGACACACCCAGACACAGTACAAATATTTAAATTTATCACACAAATATTTGCACTGGGTGGGAATCGAACAAACGACCAGGCGCAGGCAGAGTTACTGCCACTCAACCACGAGGCCTGTCAAATATAGGCGTACATAAACAGCCCACTAAATATTCCATCGGGACTCGCGGGACAGCGTCAAGGCCACAATCCACCACGCTGGCCCAGTGCGGGTTTGGTGGATGACACACGACTTCGAGAGTTTCTAGGTACATGGTGTTTTCCTACGCCGTTTTAAACTAGCGGTTTTACGCACATGACCGCGAAAAAACTGGTGTGGATAAATCTGAGCCCAGGGCCTCCGGATCGACAGTCACCGTTCTCCCGACTAGACCAGCCGTAAGCCGTAACTTCGATTAACATACATGGTCCTATATCCTGACGCGCCGCTCAGCCCGATCATTGGTTTCAAGTTTTGCCTTTTCAGCTTCAGAAAATCTAAAAATCATAATACATAATTAACAAAAATCAAACGCCGTTCGTTCAAAACTTTTTGTGATTGTGACTTAAATATGTGTAGTTGCAAGCGTCAAAAATGTATGTACCGATCTGAGTATACTCAATAGTTTGATAGTTTTTTTAGGACTCGCTTAGGCGTTCAAATTGCACAAAGATTCGAGTATCTAGGAAAATGCTTCTAATACAGCGCTAAAGTCATGCTAAGTTCCTAATCTCCTAAATAAAGTATCTCTATAGATTTCCATCACAATGAAACAATTCACTAAATTTAACTCAAAAAACTTCTAAAACACGTTTGTAGATCATCAAGATATTCGTGTGAAATTAGAAAAGACCGCCCAAATTGAAACATCAAAATTTAATACATCGAATCTATTTAATTCGATTTTCAATCGATACTTAAATCAGATTTAATCTGATATTTTGAAGATTATTTGCGATCGTAACGTAAGATGGTATTGCTGCATATTTGACCGAACAAAATACTTATTTATTATACTTGAACTTAAGTTTTGAATCACAAAAGGAGGGAAGCTATTTGTCAAACAACCAACCGAGCCACTTCCTTACATCGTATATTGACAATCAATTTTTCACACGGCCGATGTCACAACGGAGTGCTAGTGCAGTTCACCGACCGCTAGTGATGCCCATATCGATTAGCATATTAATCGATTCGATAACTTACGTTTAGTCGACAAATTTACATGATTCGTGAGAACCGATGTTCTCCGCGTGAACTTATGTTATATTAATGAATTGCTCATCTATCGGCTTCGGGTCGGCGACCTATGGTTTTAATTACCACAGCCACGACAGGCTGTGCGGCGCCTCTATATTCTAACATAAGTGAGTAAATTCGGCTTTTTATTGCATTGAAATGACGCTTCACTCGTAAAATAATGTTCATAAAAATTGGGCAGGCATCCAGCTGTACGTTTAAGTGTTTTAGATAGATATCACACCATAAAATATGAGCGTCAACACTCGTAACTTGGAAATTTCAATAAGACTGCGTTCTTTGATCGTTAACAGCATTTAGGCGCCTCATAACACAATAATAACATGTTTTAATTGCCTATCCGTAAATTTGATCTTTTTTATTTGGAGGAACCATAGCAGTTGCCCTCAGATAACCTTCCCAACTTTGGGGCAACGAAGAAAACGCTGGGTCTTACAATGCACCAATAGTCGGTTTATCGAAAAAAATACTGTATTTTTTTTAACAAATGTCAAGATATTAACAATATTTCCTTAGCATGACATCAATTTAGATGAGATGCATCACCTGTATTTATTTCATAATGCTAAACCAGCGCATAACAATGGAGTAAAATATTTATTTTTTGTTAGAGGCTTTTTCACGATTTTACAATCACGATAGTAAAAAATTACATATATTTTATTAAGTGACTATAAATTTACCAAACTTCGGATTTTAAAAAGCTGAATTGGCGTTTGTCAGCCTCTTAACAAGCTGCACCCTGTGGCTATACCCGCATAGTTGTAATTCCTGTAACTTTCACTGAAACACAGCAGCGTTTAAAAATTAATATTTGACGGTAGAATAAACGGCAAAGGTGATACTTTCCCAGGTGGACTTTGCAAAGAGTGTAAATTTTTTTTGATATGGTTACCTAACACCGTTGGCCAATCGACTTTTTAGTGAACTGTGAAGAGAAAAACATCCTGCTAATACTATAAATGTCAAAGTTTGGATGTTTGTTACTCTATCATGTCGGAACATGAACTGGTGAACGGATCGGTTTTTGTTTCAATATTTGGAACTCTGAAATCTTCCAAATTCCGATCAATTCAATTGATCGGAATTTGGAAGATTTCAGAGTTAGATTATAGTCTGGAATAGCACATATATAAATACTAGCCCTCCGCCCGGGCTTCAGACGTAGTAATATAAAAGCCTAGACCAATCACGTGCATATCCAACGGTGAAATATTTTTTGAAATCAGGTTATTTTGTTATACCTATGTCACGGATATCAGCGCACGCATTGAAAGCTCTAAAAAAATGGAATATTTTTCCCGTTTTTGTTACATTCTTCAATCATGTTCCGCTTCTAGTGATATGATATGATAGCGTAATGTTATATAGCTTATAGTTTTCCTCGATAAATGAACTATCCAACAACAAAAAAAATGGGCAGTCATGATGGCGGAACTGCCGATAGATGTGAAAACTTATAACTCAGAATTTGATAGCTTACCTTGGAAACTACACGGGTGTTACCGGAGGGCGTGGCCTCGCCATCTTGGCATGACCATCTAGAAATGCGTCAGCATTTCCCATTGGCTGATGCGTTTTTAGATGGCCATGCCATGATGGCCTGTCTACGCCCTTTCAGCATTTCTCATTGGCTGACGTATTTCTAGATGGCCAAAAGCCATGGTCCCGAGTTTACCCGAAGCTTTCTTATCATACCCGAGCGTGACGAATGAATTCAATTCACAGCCCACGAAAAATCTGTCTAGGCGCGCCTAAAGAAGTTTTCACTTTAAAAATAATCTTACAATTTGAACCAGCAGTTCCTGAGATTATCGCGTTCAAACAAACAGACTCTTCAGCTTTACTCAATGATGCTCAATGATAATTTATTAGTCTATAAAACTAGGTCTACTACAGGTGTCTTACAGATCATAATTTGGTTTCACTAGTTCCAACCATGGATGGCATACAGTTTCCATCATTAAGGATAGTTCCTGAATAACGAATACAAAGATTTATAATATTAGTATAGATTTGCCACATTATTTTTTCTTATCACGCCAAAAAAAGTATGGTTTTAAAAAGTTGTACCTATCTAATGACACTAAATCTCCGCAGTTACTTCCACCGCATGAACGGGTTCTCAGCGGAGCGGCCGAGCGCGTCCCCCGCGGACGTCGCGACCGACGCCCCGCTGGGGGGGCTCTTCACCAGGCTGGCCAAACACCAGGGCGGCCCGCCGCGCCTGCCCGCCTTCCCGGCCATGCTGGACATGAGCTCCACTAAGGTAAGTACCATTCCTTACGCCCTGTGTATGTTTCCCTTAGAATCCCTACCGGCGGCGGCCCAAGCCGAGGTCATACCGTCTTCAGGTGTCCTTGCGCTAGTCGTCGAACGAGGTAGAGTAGTCGTTGAATAGATTAAATTAGTAGATAGCTACTAGCGGTAATCCAAAGTTAGGTGGACAATAATGATAGATACAGCCATGAAGCCAACTTTCATAAGTCTTTTTAAGAAATTAAAACCTGTGTATGTTTTTCGTAAAATGTCTTTCATAAATTACATCACGCGTTTAAAAGAAGGATCGTAAGGAAGGGGTCGACAAAGTGTGACATTGTGGGATAAGGGGTAGGAAGGGTATTTCGTGAAGTCAATCATATACATGTGATTATCGTTAAGAAACAATCTAAATGGCAATTAAACTAATATCGGAACAGCTGTTGTTATTAAATAAAAAATTACTAATTTCTAAATGTTAAATTGTTAAATTTGTAACGTCACACTAGGGAAGAGGTCTAAAATTGCAAAATGCGTGATCATCTGTGACAAGGACGGAGCCAAGTTAAAAAAATCGTGATATTAGTATGACTGATCTTATGATCCCGTATGGATGATCCCGTAAGTTGTATACTTAACTAAATAGAAAAATAACCTTCGCATTTCGTATACCAGCTGTAGCCTGTTTAGATTAGCATATAATACGCTCTTAGGTGGAAAAACCATATCCGCCTCCAATCGCATCGTACACTAGTAATATTTCTGTATAGAACTAAATCAGTCGATTTAATTACCTGCGGAAGACATTGGCCAAGGCAAGTTTTTATTGAAAAGAAAACGATCAAATCTTTTTTCAAAGCAACATTAATATTACTGTGTTTGTGACATACACTGAAGAGCTTGTAAACATTTCTCTATTGGACCATGAGTTTAATTTATTTTGATTAAACCACACTATCAAATTAAAATTATCGATAGGAGGTCCACTTAATTGGAATAATTCTGGCCTTAATTCGATGCCACTCATGTTTGTTTACCTTAATTTTGTCAACCGAACATTTCCCAAGATTATTTTATTCAGTCGAAGAAATTATGCATATTAATTCAACCTATCGAGTATAATTTAATGATTGCCATTAAACTATTAGCCTATTAGAATATTATATATTATACAGATTATTATATTTTTAACTTTCGTTTGGGAGTTGCGTGAGCCTAAACACAGGATGTTCTTCATTAAGATAATTGAAAGAGCTACCGGTGGACTAACCTTTTCGAATTATAAGCAATCAAAGCTTGATATATCTGTATATCTGTAAGAACTAGTGGTTGCCAAGTGAGCAAAATTCGACCATGGAGGCATATTAATCAATCCACAATTTCACCATAGATTTTAACAAGAAGCAAAATATTATAAATGCGTGTGTGTAAAATACATGGCAGAGTGTGTAATGTTGTTTTTTTTAATGATTTATGAATGTGTTTTTCTCCATAATTAAAAAAAAAAGCATTATGCACTCGGTCTCCAATTAATTAAATTGTGGATTTTATTTACTCTTCTGTCCACACAATTTTAGTACAAACAGGCACACAATTTTTGCTTCACGTAGGTATTAATATTTAGATATATGTATATCTTGTTTTGTGCGTTATTACTTAATATCGTGCGTTACGGCAAGGCCACTGCCCCTATGAAATAATTTACGGTCAGCTGAGTTTCCATTTCAAAAGCACATTTGTAATTCATATTAATTATAAAACACAAGTGCGCACTGACCTTCCTGTTATAATTACACATTTCATAGTTCACGGCTGTGATTAAAGTGTCTCGGGATCATAAAATTCATAAGTTTTTATCGTTTGTGGCATCTCTACCGTGCCTCGTTTATGTTAATGAGAGTTGAAATCATAATGCGCGATGAGCTCCGTTTCCTTTCCAGTAATGGGTGCAATTAGATCTGATAAGGGTGCCGTCTCGACCTTTACACTTCCTCCGGTGCATAGATCGCACGTACAATGTTAATTACGGCGTGGCGTGTGCTTCGCTATCGCGGGGTAATAGCTCGCCCTGCCTACTTACTGTTCTGCTTCTCGGGTGAACAAGTTAATGAATAATTTAGTTGTTATCTTTTTGTGGGCTCGACTAATTATTATTTTTTTGTTTGAGCTCAAAAATTAATATCAATGTTTATTTTTTTTCTGACTCTAATCACAGTACACTGCAAATTGTATCTCTAATATTAAATTAGAGGCGCTTCAGGTAATATTTTAAGATTATGATTAATACCTGATGTCAACAAACGAGCAATAATCTAATTAATTATTTTACCAGTGCGTTATAAAGTGAAGACGTAATAAATATAATTATAATCACAACATTAGCCTCGCAAATGTATATTTTCGCCAGTTGGTATTTCACAAAGACTTCATCAATTAGTATGAAACGCATTACAGTTTGTAATTATGAACTGTGAAGATTTAGATAATTTGCCTACATCGATTTATTAGTGCTATTTTCCGCAGAATATGTGCGTTTCATTATCATTTTTATATTCTCGTCGCAGTAATAAACTACAATGGTCGTAAATGATCCTTGTTACGAATAGGTACGCGTTTGCAGTTAGGTAAGTGGCGGCCGCACCGAGCGAGCGGATGGCGCGAGCGCGCTCGCTCGAACCGACTCTCCACTGTAAAAGGAACTGGAGCTGCACTAATTGGCGCCGGCACGCGCCGCGCATGCGCCCCGCGACACGCTAGTGATGGGACGAGAAATCACCGTTCGACTTTAAAATTAGATGACTTTTTGCACAGCTCGGAAATTGCAGCGTTACAGTTACGATTTCAACTTTCTAGATAAATTGCAACTGCGCGTTTCTGCAGTTACCGTCTCGGGTCGGTGTGAATGGCGTGATTAGTTACGTTTCTCTACGCTTTGTCCGGTCGATGAAATTTTAGAAGAGCATCGCGGAAGAACGATGATCGGATCGCGGGTAGCGTCGGCACGCGCGTTCATTTCACGGCGCGCGCCTTCGTCTGAATTTCATTCCGAATTACTCCGCTGTGCCTTTTTTAGTGCGCGTGGCAATTAAAAAAGATAGATTGCGATTTGACCTGCGGGCGGCAAGCGTGACGCTTCGGAACGTTATTATGATGAATGCTGGCCACTTACAAGCCGGCCGCTCTCGATCTGATAATGGGTGCTCGCCTTTCATGTTTGCTTTACGTCGGTGCTAAGACGGCTGATGGGTTTCTCGGTAATTGAGTTTTTAAGAGCTACTTATTATTCAGTAATATATCGAACGTGAATGTTTGTGCTGGGTCGTTATGTTGTTTTATGGGGTTTAATGGCATAGCGCCTTTCATCGAGGCTTGGCATCGTTTCTCATTTAGTCTAGAGATATAAGTGAGCAGATCTATTTAATTAAGTGTATCGTTCATTTGCTTAAGCAATCCTGCATTTTAAGACATTTATTTAGTAGGGAACTAAGGGTGGGTCAATTATAAAATTATACGGTTATAGCCTATCTCTCGGTTAAATATATTCGAATTCCATTTAGCATGGAACCATTTAATGTCTCTGTTGAGATATTGATATTTTAAATCTACTATATCTACTTATATAACGTGCTTGAAAGCCCCATGTAGTAATAGAAAACATGTAGTATAATAAGTACAACCATTAAATTTCAATAATGATCGTACATTTTTGTTAAATTGATTTACGATAAGTTAAGTATGTAAAACTTTACAATACGCCATATTTTTCATTTATCTTCCTCTTTACGTTTCAAATATGCTAAATAAGAAATTGTTTACAGGCCTTACTAGCGATATCCAGGGTGAGCCGAGGGGGGCGTTCAAGGCGTAAGCGAGTAGTGGCAACAGGGACGGCGGCAGAGCACTCGCCGCTGGACCTGTCAGCGGGGGCAGAGAGCGCAGCTAAGAGGGCGAGGCTGTCCGCCAGCCCTAGTACTAGAAGTGAGAGTGACGATCGGGATAGAACATCTAGCGACGGTGAGCAATTCAGTGTTTACTAGACCAATTTGCGAAGTTAAAACTTTAAATCCTGCTTTCTTTTTTTGTACAGACCATGTTTGTGAGCTATAATTTTAATTACCTTTTTTGAGGTATATTTAGGTACGTTTTTCTATGAATTTTACAGAAATCCACTCGCTTGTCATAATAGTTCTGTATATATATGGAGTTTCTTTAGTTACGGGTCAGGTAGTAACATCATATTATAACATATATTTTTGTTCTTAGATCGTAGCGATGCGCGGACGGAGTGTTTGTGTGCAGAGGCGCGGGCGCGGCTGTCGGCGTGGACCGTGGACGATGTCTGCGACTTTGTCACCTCCATCGACATCTGTGCAGAATATGCATCGGTGAGTCATCTTTATAATACTTGTATCTTTCGTGAGGGTTAATCTTGCAGTCATGGCAACTATAAGCAGATGAGGTGATTGTTTTATGGGGTTGAGGGTCTAACTCCCAGTAGAGTTTGCCCTTATAGCATATAATCAGACCACTAATTGTTCTCACTGCTGAGACTTGGGGCCTTCCCTCGCAAGGAGAGAGTCAAAAGCATAATCCACCACGCTGGCTTAGCTGCTTGACGGGTGGCGGTTGGACTAAACAAGAAAAACCTGAAAGTTTTGTTATTTTTTCGTTATCTTGAGTAAAAAACAAAGCCTAGAATCTGAGGTTTTTTTTCGCAATTTAAATATTTTGCATCCCCTTGGCCCCAACCTTAGTCCATCAAGTTTTTTTAAAATAAATTCCCTTAAAGAACCTGTTGCTGATCTTCTACTGGGTCGTATTTGTAGACTCATTTAAGACTTATGCTCAGCAACATTGTTTAAAACAGGGCAAAACCTGTTAAATTATCCCCTCACCCAAGCAGTCTGTGTATTAACCATTAATAGAGTAACACAATTATGTATGCCTTAATAATTAAGGCAAACATTATTTTATAGATAGGAAAGAGCATCAATAAAATTTACATCTACTTTAATAAGGTAACTGATACATCGTAAATAGGATAGTGCTGCTGTGGGCGCCATGTTGGATGCAATTAATGTCTAGAGATGGCTTAAACTAACTTGTATACTGTATTTACTTAATTAACTAAGCTAGCTATAATCAAACTGTGTAGATGCTTCGCGTTCTTCCATAAATATGAAGCATTAACACGTCGCATGTGAGACAAAAATATGGCAAGCTTCAGACATAATGACAGTAATTAAAGAAAGTAGCGATTTTGCGGTTTTAGAAACTACTTTATCTAGCTAGTTAACCCAACTAGTAGCCAATATTGCTCAAAACATATATAACCATTGACAGTAACATTTTCTAAAATTTGTAACAATAATTCTTTTTATTATTTGAAATTAGGTAAATCGTAAATACATCAAACAAAATTTCTAGTAAGGAATTTCTACTACAATGTATATAAATCCATGTAATCAATATAGTTTATCTTAGAGGCAGAATATCTTGTATGACATCTCTTCATCTTGTATTTGGATATCTAGTTTGTCAAAAAAATTGATTAATTAAAACATTTGAAGTAATATATAAGTATACATATTTTATAGGTACTTAGGTACAAATAATACAAGCTCAGCAACAAATTATCATCTACAAAAATTGTTTTGGGCATAGGCCAACCCATGTCACATAGTCACCGCTGCCATTTTCATTCCTCTCCAATAATTACTCTGTCTAGTCAAAAACATCATGTCGTTACCCGTGTCTTAGTATATGAAGTCTAACCAATACATTAATATAATTGTGCTCAATTTTTAACACCTTGCATCAGAAACTGATTAAAGTAATCACAACAAATACTCCAATTATAGTAATACGAATCGTAACGCAGTAATAAGTCGGAACTAATTCGATTCAAAGCAGTAACAACGTAACGCAATGATGACATGAGACGTCACTAGTACCTACGCGTCACTATTCACTCACTCGTAGGGCTACCAGAGTTTTGCAGTTACAGATCCTGTGTTAAAAAGCAATTTCAAAATAATGTAATATAAAATAGTCGAAATAATTAAGGTTTTAAAAATATATTATTTGGTTTCTTGTATTATTCTATATCTATTTTTTAAATTTTATAAAATTTATTTAAGAGTAAAACATGTTTGAGATTCGAATTTTTTTCATTAAATACAAAACAATGCATTTAGTTTATCCCTTCGTCTTAGGTGGACTTTAGATATCCATAGGATATTCAAAACCAGTACCACTTCAGTCAGTACTTTATTTAGCACATAACCTGCCGCTTTTGACCTCGGTATTCCAAACCATGGCCATTTGTTGCACTTTTTTTTACGTTACAATCGTTTTAAAAATATAAATAGCTGGCTGACCCGGCGAATTCCATTTCACCACAGAAAAATAACCTAGATACCAACTGCAGTGCCATCTTCCGGGCTGAATTGTTAATCTAAACTATTCAGGGTGCCACTCAAACGCATGCAAATAAATTCATTCAAATCGGTACAGCCGTTTAGGAGGAGTTCAGTGACATACGCACGTACAATATATATTTTTTAAGGGTAATCCAAGGAATACTCCTATTTTTTTATGTTTTATCAGGACTCTGTTTTAGGTAGCCCTAGAGTTTGTGATCATGATTACTTGAGATCACTCACTGTTTCTTCACCTCACTAACGCACCAGCGTAGTGAGACCCCCGAGAACAATGGTATTGTTATTATGTATTTTAGAAAATAGTCACCAATTTGACAAAAATAACTCAATTCTGTAACGTGACCTAGTTTCATTTATGTAGGTATATTTTTTTCACTTAATCGCGTATTTTCGCGTTTTTTGGTTCGATTAATTTTTACTCTAAACATTTTGTTTGTGGCATAAAGTGTACTATTTTTTTTTGTTACTAAAGACTTATTATTTATTTTACATCAAATCAATAATTGTACAACATGGAAACTCCATGTCCATTACAGGGAAAGTGCATCCACATAATCCGTAGCCGGAGAAAAAATATTTTTACTAAATCGAGTGTACCTGTTAATAAAAACACATACCTAGGTTCGTCGAGTGCAATGTCCCACAATAAAAAATACTGTAGGCTCAAGAGGCTCTTTTTTATAGATTACTCACAACCATAACACCTTTCTTTGAATAATTTATAAATAGCGGTTAATGATTAATTCTATTTGCTTTGAATTTTCTAGCCTTTAAATGAAATATTTGTTTATAACAATGGTTATGTGAACAAATTTTGAATAAGATCGTATTTAGTATACAAAGCGGTATTTCATGGTTGATAAATTTTTATGATTGAAAATGTTCAGAATCAGTGACAGGGTGCAAAAATTTAAAATTCGTGAAATCTTAATTCTTTGTGAACTAGTTTAGTAAAGGAATAATAATAAGTACGAGTATTTTCTATATCCTACTAATATTAAAATCCAAAAATGTTGATATTTGTTGCTCAATTAGGTACATTGGAATGGCCGACATAATATATATATACAATGTACATACGCATTAACAGCAGCTTCTGACATTGTAGCAATTGTTCTTTCCTCATTTTCAATAATACCTAAGGCACCTAAAAAAAGTTTTCACTCCAAAATCAAACTATGGACTGTCAAAGTGTTAACATTGTCCGAGGTCAATACGCTCTGGCGATCGTTTCCTGTAGATCACTACGATACATTTTGTTTGTTCGCGTCTTTTTGATTAATTTTAATTGCCACAGGTGAAAGGGAGACGTTAAAAAATGATTTTAATTACACACAGAATGCTTTTAGTGATTGTTTCGCGCCCGATGATTGCGTGTGCAATTTTTAAATTGTGAAATTTGTGATACGCTAATTGCATTTCGTCTGAAGTGTATCAGCACAAATCAGAGCGTAGTAGGAATTATTTATGATTTTGTTTTTGCTGTTATTTTATTGAGAAAGATTTTTAGCTGTATTGCTAATCTTTTAATCGGTTTTGAAACAGGAAGTTCGTAATCGTACTGCATCGTACTATTTTAATACATGCGAATGTTTGTATTTATGAATAGATATTATGTGTTGACAAAACTAACAAAGGGGTTTTTATGACATTTGGTACAGTGTACATAATAATAGTAGTTTCAAATAGCAAATATTTTGAATAAATTTTACCGTAAGAAAATTATGAGAACTAATATTGTTTGTCTTTTTAAATAAAAACTAACTTTATTGGCACGCATTTTTAATTAATTCACGGACAACCCATGTGTGATATGGTCGGTTCAGTCCGACTTAAGTTTCAACCGCATTTTGCGGCCTTTTTTAAGGATGTAAAAAAACGCGTGACCGCTATTTGTTTGTCACTCAATGTAAAATACGCGTCCTCACACATTAGATTTGTTACTAAAATATAGTACCAAAAAGAATGTCTTTTGTGGTCGAAAATGTTACAGGGAGCTTAAAATATATCTAAGAACTTTGATAAATAAATACTCCCAGAAACTTACAAATTTTATACAATCCTGTTCACAATTTTCCAAGTCTTAGCGTTTATAGTCGAGTTCATCCCTCCATCTCTTTCTATTTGTATAAAATACAATATAATATCGCAACGCAGACGTTCGCGACAATTTGCATGCGATTTATGGTCCACTCAGTTCCGAGTATCGGTTTACTATCGTATTCATTATAATCGATTATTGAAAGCCCATAAAGTTGTATTTGTATGGGAAAACCAGGGAGCGGTTTATCGCCTTGTTAGAACCTTAGGTATAAAAGGCAGTGATGCACTATTAAGCGTTTCTATTCTACGTTAAGTTTCCTAGTTTCTAAATATGTATATAAGAAAGAGGCTCGTTGGCATCTACGACCTAGTTCAAACGAAATTCAAAAACTGGAACATCGCTGTAAAGCTGCTAGCTTCTCATTTTGATACATTTTGGCAAGGGTGCTACTGCTACTGTTCTGTACCATACATTTTCACCTATGCTTGAGTTTATCAGATCGATTAACTCAAAGTGCTTGAAAAGGCGATACCTGGTTATGGTCAAAGAATAAAGTCCAAAAGAAGAAATTTGATGCTACATTAATTGTAAAAAAAGCGATATTGTGGAATGTGTTGCCTAAGTGTTTTTTTCCCGTTGGATCAATCTTAGGGTTTTCTCGTCAATAGTGAATTGATTTATTTTAGGTAATCACGGTCTCTCCGTACCTAACATCCAGACCATACGGTTGCTTATCATCAGGTTATTGAAAGTCAAGCAAAGTATATCGATTTTTAAAATACACATTGGAAACCGTTTTTCCGCGTTATTCCGACCTAACTTTATTCGCACCACTGTAATATGCAAATGCAGGCAATTACAGCAACAAAGTGGTCAATAAACACTCATCACTTAACGTGAATGTACATTCGTGACGTCATGCCGTGACGCGCGTCTTGGCGTAATTGTGGCACATTGTTTCCCTACCGTCACGTAACCGTGGCTGTTAGAGGGTTAAGCTTGGGAAAACGATAGCTACAGTTACTTCTAAGTAAGGACTTTGTTTTATTTAAATCTTTAGTTAATTGCCCTTATTTTTCGATTTTTTATCATCATCATAGGCTTATGCTAGGCTAGGCATCGGTTATTTCGTCTGTAGTATGAGTGAGTATAATGCGGTTATGTGACCATCATGAAGAAAACGGACAACTTTATTTATATGTAGGTAATAATGTACATGTCAAATCTTATAATGAAGGAAACTAGTTAGTTAGGTATTTATTTACAAAATGTACCTACAGGTTAAACTCTAGAATCTTGAGAACATTATGATAACCGTGCCTGCAATTGACAGTAGGTATATTATACATAACAGTAGTACTCTTCCCTAGTCAGAGTTTAGGGCACCAGATGAAGCCCAATGCATTATGATTATGACAATGAAACAACAGTTACAAGATGTGGGAAATAATGAACATTTAAAGTATCCAAAAATTTGAATATTACATAACTAATAAGTGGCACATACGACAGAGCAAAATAAAACACACAGTTACTAAAAATCGTGATCAATTCAACGTTAACATGAGTCATTAGGTTCAATTTGCTATTTGATCGTCAAGATAGTAAAGGAATTTAGTTTTTGGATACTAGAATGTTTTGATCATCTTTTGACTTGGGTGTATAATAAATAATTATTTATGTTTAAATAAATAACGCAGAAGAGGTTTGGTTAATATATACATTAACTACGAATAATATATACATTGTAAAATGATATATACAACTCAAACTAAATTTCCTATAAAGGCAAAGATACCATACAACTTATGAATGTTTAATTTATATTATGCCCACAAAGGAAAAGCAACGGCATAAAAATATGCATCTACCCAAATATAACAACAAAAAATAACAGAAAACTTGTAAAAAAATATTTTAATACAAACTTTTTCTCATTCTCATTTACAATACCTAAGTCAACTTATTGTATTTTATTTGAATATTCCGTAAATTTCGTGTAATAAGTAGCTAGTCTTTCCGCTAAACTTAATAGTGTCTAATGATCTCTACTCATAGCTAAGTTAGTCTGTATATTCAACCATTTTATTCATTAGTGGTTTGGCTAATTGTATTTAAAATGTATTCTTCTACTGAGGCCTGAGGCCTAATGTAAAAGCTTACATATCTACTCGTTCAATAACGTCAACATTTATGCAAAATTTCAACATACATCTACGAAATATTGAATCTCACAATAATGTGTACAAGTTCACAAATAATCTCCTCGTTATATTAACAATTTATTACAAACGCAAGAGGCTTTGTAATGTGTAAGTAATAGTAATGATTGTGCGACAGCTCATTGCATTTTAAGATGACAGCTACGATTACAGCAAACAAAATTATGATTTTGTATTTCCTGCTATTTCTCATTCATAAATTTGCCTATTCACCATTATATTCTTATACGTGTAAAGTATATTCCGCCGACGGACGGTGTTTTCGCAAACCAAAGTGATTAATATTCGCGAGTACAGGGTACATAATTAAAATTGCACATGTATTTATGAAATTCCCTTTTAGCTGACAATTTACGCCACAATAGAATTCAGTCATTAATAAAGCGTTCGTGACTTAAAATAAACTTACGTTACAAATAAGCGGTCGCGATTATCACACGACTATTAATTGTGCTGAAGCCGTGACATGCTGAATGTGCGCCAACATGATCGACGATCTTCGAAGCCGTGTATCACGGTACGTGCAGTAGCCAAGATATCGGATTACCATTTGATTTATTTATTCGGAAGGTGTCAGTTTGGAGTACCAACGAATTAATTGTTACCAGATAATAATTTCAGTTAACTAGAACTTAATGATTTATGTTGAGGCAGTTGGTTTAACTGAGGATATCCTGGTATAGGACCAAGTTAATTACTGTTACCTGTTACCGTCTAATAAATATTATAGTTTGTGAAACAACTTAGTACACTATGGAAGTGCGTTTGTGTATTTATACATTGTTCATTCAATAACCAAGTGTCACAATTTTTTATAGTAATTTTATTCACTGGGTGATACGTGATTTTTTTAAACTGAAAATGTATGTAAAAGGATAAGTGTTGCAAATTGTTGTTTCCGTATTCCGTACACTGTTGTTTCATGTTTTTACTTTTTACCTATTAAAAGTATCAATAAAATATTTTACAAACAAATGGTTCTACTTTTTTTACGTCCTTTATAACTATTTTTTAATGATAACACTTTTTTAATGGCCTGTGTCAGATATCATAGCTGAAAAGAAATCAACTGAAATGTTGTCAGTTTTTGCAACAAGTAAAGGTTGTTCACGTGCACATATTAAAGATCTGTGCAACACGAATATTCAACTACAAATAACTACATTAACAACTACAAATGTAAGGCAGATTGATATCGTAACGATCAACTGACGGTGCTTTCCGAAATCGTGCACCATGAACAAAAGTATAGATTTGATAGCACTAAATTGTACTCTGAAGCCAGATGGTGCAACTGTATCCTCTGATCCTTGCGCGTGTCAAATGTTCGCGTGTCGCAATGGTTCGTGCGAAGTGCCGTCCTCTCACGGAGCCACGGTGTGACCCGATGGGAAATTAGATCAAAACCAAAATAAATTATAATAATAATAAATGTCCAGAAGCTCTCGCAGTTTCTTTAGATGGCTGACCGCAGAAGGCAGTAGAAATAATTACAATAAGTTTTTCACACTGTAAAATCTACGCCTTACTTCGTAGAGTTTTGTTCGCACTGGAAACATTTTATTTCAAACTGGAACACAATGTTTTTCGATAATCTTGATAGTAAAAAACTGACAAAAGTGTTGTTGGAAATGACCACTGTAGTTAATAAGGGAAGTTACAGTTAACGTTCCGATGATTTAAAAAAAAATATTTTTCTGATTATCTTACTTTTATTTCATTAACAAATAAATTCTTCAAATCTATTGCTGTGATATCTATTGTTATTATGATGATTGGTAAAATTAAAACTCCACCAATCACACTAAGACCTAGCCCACATCGTAGATGCGCAAAATCTAGATACCACTTAGACCTAATTGCGCATTGTCACCGTCTCATGAACTCGTGACGCAGTGTTGCCACACCGCGTGATTTATATAAATTACTCGTGGTGTGTGCGACATATAATATGCTCAAATTATGGCAACACTCGATCGAGATCGTTGGGCAATAGTGGTGAGGAAAAATGTGGTTTGTAACGGATTGCAGATCATCCTTTTGAAAAATGATGTCCGGAAAATATTTTCACATTTTATGTGAAGTTTGAACTGAAAATGTTGATCGCCTACTAAATTATACATGTTCAGCTTTATAGTTACAAAATATTTTGAAAGTTAGTATTTTTATACTCTTATCGGATCTGCTCGATCATCTTTTTTTACTTTTATATTATGTTTAAATTAAACGCCATGATGGAACGCGTTTACCTAGAGGAAACCGATTCACTCTATGTTAGGGGGATCAACAATGTAAATAGGCGGTGGTAGTGCGCCGATCTGCAACTAGAATAGTGAAAAGGAAAAGGCAATATGAGTTTGTATAGCCGCACATTCCCTAAAATGTATCCTCCAAAATTTTGACTAGCTGGTCCCTTTCAGGCGATGCTCGAGGCTTTAAGAAAAGAAAGTGAATAAGATATCTTGATATCTTATTCACTCAAAGCTGTTGAAATTGTTCTTGTCAAGTCTCAGTTTAAAACAATAACAATATAATTAGGCGTCATAAAGAGGTAGAAGTACATATATGTCTTGATGAATGGCAACCATCTCCAGCTGTACTGCAATTAACGCATGCGCAGTAACCACCGGCGCACGATTCACGACGCTTTTAGATCGTTCAGCTCAAATTCCATCAATCTGTGCGATGTGACCTCAAATTAATTAGATTCATTTATATGTGTCGCTGAGATTAATTTTGAGAATGTTTGTTATAGTGGCTTACATTGTAATCAGATTGATTTTAGCGATAGACGGAGATACAATGTTTAGTAAATGAGAATGGTCAGCATATGAAAAGCTTTCCGGTTTGCTTCGAAAATGAGTTAGGTATATTCTACCAAAGTCATGGGTATTTTGTGCTATCCCTAAGTTCGGTAAACATTAGAAGTAGAACCATTTGTAGCCAACTGCCATAATCCTCTTTACAAAAAGAAGATAATGTGATCAACTTTAATCACGTGAAAGAGGGATTCATCATTTACATTATTACTATTATTAATTTCTTAACTTACAAAACCGAAAAAGAAATTAAAACGCTTATTGAAGTCCATATTATACGTAGAAACAAACGTAAAGTTATCTAAAATCTATAGAATTTACTCTTAAAATTAATTAAAAGTAACAACATACAAAAAATTGTTAGAAATGTCTGACTAGTTTCTTCTAGGTAAGCACCCTCTATCGAAGACGGCGTCGTCACTTAACATCAAGCGATATCGAGTGCAAATATTTAAACACTTTCAACAAATAAATATGTGTCAAACCCTCGACCTCCGTCTCCTCGAGCGGATTTACTACCAACTAAGCTTCAAGGCCGGTCAGATATTAGAAGAGTAATTCTGAGTTGACATATCAATTAAATTACATATTAAAACTTTATTTTAATTACGATCGAAAATATATTTGAGACGTTGCTCAGGATTTGTGAAATACTTAGGCACACGAAATTACTTCTGTGCACCCATAACTCAAACTGATGTTTTGTAATAAATGCTAAAATTTAAACGCAATCCAATGATGATTTCGTGCAAACTCGTCTCATTAAAACGAATAAGACTTGTAATAGAGTCAAACCAGCTTTCAATCTCCATCACGTGAAATGCCACACACGAGGGAATCTCTTTATATAAGAACGACGTATTCATCAGAAATATCACCTCAAACAAACAATGTGTAGACATCACCACCCGAAGCCATACACGACTCCCAACAAGCATCAACTATTGTTGAAATCAGCCAACCTCGACGTACATCTACAAAAACGATACAAGTATGAAAACTTACTTTATCCGACCGCAAATAAGCGTTGGTTTTGGATAGATGTAATTACTATAATGGTCGGTCTATCGTGACCATTCTGGACATATTGTTATGATTTTAAACATGAAATCGAAAATGGTCGCGGGTCAGATTGAAGTATGTGGGCATCGGTCGTTGTTACGCAAAATGTGTTTGGATTTCACTTGCTTAGTAGCTAGTAGTCACGACAGATGCTTTGCGTAGAGGCAAAGCGCTTTTTTTAAATTCTGTTTTAAAAAAGCTCTTTGCCCCTACTAGGTATTTTACATCCGCCTACTATTTGGCCTGATAGAAAGCAACGTTGTGATCGAATAAATGCGTGCTCTGTATTTCTATTCTTATTCAACTCTATCTAGATTACAAATGTAAAATAATAACAATTTCAAAACAAAATTTTATAATTAAGAAGATTAAAGATTTAAGATTTTTTCCTTAAATGTACTAATCCGCCAAATTTTTGTATAAATATGCATCAATTTTTAGATAGGAGTCAATAAGCAATAAATATTATCAGCTACTTATAAATAAAAGTGTTTTGATAAAAGCAACAATGTGAATAAAGAATTATTAGTATGTTCTACCAGTATAAAAGTTGTAAAATTAATACCACATACACTAATTTTTGCATTCCTTAACAAAATTATTAAGACTTATCTTGAAACTTGTTTTCTAGTCTCTTCTATTTATCGCAAGTTTTAAAAAATCAACTCATGAAATAAAACAAATTGGAAATAATTAAAAAAAAAAATTGTAATCCTGTCAAACTTCTACTAGTAAATTGCATTAGCAAAGTCATTGGAACACGATGCGACGGCTCCTTATAACCACTTTCGTCGTCGAATCGTGAGGCGTAAATGGACGCAATTTATAACTCGCCGTATCAAACGAAGCGACGATAATTCGGCGGCATTCTTACATTCTTGCACTCACACACAGTTGACGCTAGGGAGACCAAATGTTCTATATGTTATGTATCCAGACTAATATAAAGACTGAAATTAAACAAATCCGAATTCAATCTTGTTTCATTGCTCAAAATATATTACTGACTTAGTGTTAATTAGTGTCTTCAATTCGAGAGTTGCGTGTGTGAAAGCAAGCTCTATTGTAGACTGTACAGTCGCTTGTTATCAAGCGAGACGGTGAGTAACTGTGAACCTATCATTGTTACACAATTAAATAACAAATGTTGATATGAAATCAAAATTTGCTCAAACAAACTAAAAATAATGCAATACATGAACTGGATAGCTGACAAAGCCGAGGTTATGAAATGTGTATGCAGTTCGTTTACTCGATACTAAACATTTTTTAACTTTTCGTTGAACAAGACTACAATTTTAAAATTTAGCTGTTATTTTTATTTTAAATAAAGTAGCCAAGTGCGAGTTGGACTCGCCCATGAAGGGTTCCGTTCCAGCAAGTAACATAATATACATAGTACACATAGTTCTTGTAGTTCGTTGTAACTTTGATCGAAGTTTTAATAATAGTGTATTTATGACGTACTAAAAAAAAACTACTCATCAGATCGAGTTCAAACTAATTTTCGTTGGTAGTTTTTATGGTAATGTACATCATATATTTTTTTTAGTTTTTTCATTCGCTTACTTTAGAAGTTAGAGGGGGGGGGCACACATTTTACCACTTTGGAAGCGTCTCTCGCACAAGTTATTCAGTGTAGACAAAAATTATATTAGAAACCTCAACATCATTTTTTAAGACCTATCGATAGACACCCCACAAGTGTAGGTTTGATGAAAAAAAAATTTTTGAGCTTCAGTTCTCAGTATGGGGGGCACCCCTAATTTTTGTTTTTTTTTAAACTTTTGTAAAAATCTTAATGCGGTTCCCAGAATACATCTACTTACCAAGTTTCAACAGTGTAGTTCTCATAGTTTCGGCAAAAAGTGGCTGTGACATACGGACGGACAGACAGACAGACAGACAGACAGACATGACGAATCTATAAGGGTTCCGTTTTTACGTTTTACGGAACCCTAAAAATGAAGTCAAAAAATAAAGTCTTAGTAAAAAAATTGCTGGTTACCCTATTCAACACACATGTTACATCGTAACAAGCAAAGTCATCTGTAAAGATACAATCTTATTTGTCGTCAAAAAATGTATCATTAAATCCAAATTTCACACTTACGGCAATTTGGTAGGAAAGCGTCGATTTGGGACAATCGAATTTAAAGAAAGTACGTTGTTATGTCTTCTAGGTTACCAATTGAGATTACTGTTTCCAGATTATCTAAATTATTTTATTATTTGTTTGTATTTATTTTACGTAACTTATTTCTTCAACTAACGCTGCATTTACATCGACAGCTGGCCGTTAGAAGAATAAGCAGAGAGTGAGCAGCGTATTAAGGGACAGGCCTATGTCCAGGAGTGAATTAATACAGGCTGATGATGACGAACAGATTTGCTAAATACTTGAAACATTTTACTGTATAAACAAACTTAATTTTTTTACCATCTTGGTGTCTTCAAATCGAAATTTTTCTTCTAAATATAGTTGAACACGATGCTTCGTGAACAACATCAAGCGAGATGGCAGTCAAGTGTAAAACTTAAATTAATCGTTCCAAGTCAAGTGTAAAACTTAAATTTTTATTTTATTTTATTAAGTCGTAGATACTTTATACATACAGACAAACCTTTAATTTTTAACCATATTTTACATTTACTTCAGTAAATAATGACACAAACAGAATTTATGTGACTATTTACGATTAAAATAAAAACAAAAATACTTAATTTTCTTAAATTAATCATGCCACTATGATACCACTAAACTCTGTTTTTATATCCTATTTCTTGGCACATAAACGGATAAAAATATCTGCAACTGCAAAAATGTCTGTTTTAATCAATGACAAAATACTTATTTACAAAAATAAATACCAATCGCGTAACGTTCATAAAATTGTAACGTATTTACAGAAATGAAAGCAAAAAACCTAATAAATCTTCAAATTACTCACTCTCTAGTTATCCGCGGATAATTTGATTTCTCTACAAATCTACACTTTTTTTCTACTAATGATGCTTTAGATTTATCGCTATTTGCTAAATTGAGTTTGATGGTGCTTTTATGAGAGAAATCTGTGAGTTGGATGAAGATACAAATTGAGTGATAATAACAATATTATACATATACGTAGTTCTAGTTGCCACAGTAGTCTAATAATCAACTTGTAGCTTCTTTGATTTTACCCCATAGTCAAAATTCCCGTAAATTCCCTGCGGTAAACATTTGACAAAAACTCTAGACTAGAATCCCTCCACAAAATTTCATCCAGATCCATTCAATATTTTTTACATGACAAACAAAAAATGTATTTTAAATTATGTGTTAAAATTTATTAAAAATATAAAGTCTTATCAGCTATCCATCTGGCTTCCATAGTACGTGTATTTGCCTTGCTTAACTTGGAGCCAGTATTAATCATTCTTTTGAACTGTCGCAATCTTAGATAAAGAATAAGTAAATAGACCAGGTTTTTCCGCATGGTTCCCTAGTACCAACTTAAGCAAATGAGGTTGGGTATGGCAACATAGTGCCGCGACAAAAGTGGAATACTTTTGTCGCGGCACTTCCACAAAAGTGACAAGTCAGAAGCGATCAGACCCGTGCTTTCGGAGTAAAGCGTTTGTTCGGTGTAAAACTCTATACGTAGTGTATTTATGTAAACTCTTTGGTCGCAATTCTTAACATCGTGTGAACGACAATGTAATGTATGAACGTCTATGTGCGCTATTTGTACGCTTCATACATTTACTAGAGTTATCGTAATTTTGATGGAAACGTGTCTCGCATTATATCCTCGCCTACAGTGCACAGTAGTCAAAGATATAACAGTATCAAGACACCGTCGTTGCTCCTAATACAACTGGTTATACTCTAACCCCGGTCCCATCTGTCAGCTCGCATTATCTGCGACGCAAGCCTTAATTGAATAGCTTTCTCTGGTCCGGTTCATGATGACACTAGCGTTACTCCGATTGCGATATAAGAGCATTTCAAGTACAGGATGACTAGTATTCATGATATAGTGCAACTGTTTCGGTACTGAATTTTTTGTATACCTATTAGTTGACTTTAGATGGCCTCTGCTGCCTACCAAAATTCAGTACCGTTTTGCTATTTGTTTATTTATTTTTTTACTCTGTAAAAGTTACACTTTTACACTTTTACTGCCATCTTGCCTGATGTTAAGCGACAATAGGATCTAAAATGGAGTGCGCTTACCTACTCGTAGATGAAACCGGTCCCTTCTCGATTTGGAGACACCAATATTGTAAACATCGGGAAAAAATGCGCACAGGTAACGCATTCCATAGTCTAGACGTTATTATCACAAAATTAGAGTCAATTCTCGTCGTTCGACTTTGGAACGTCAACTATGAAACGATGTCGTTTTCTCCAGCTACGAGCACTTACGACCAGCAACGACAGTTGGCACCGATATTTACTTGGCACTTACGCAGTTTGAAATTAATCAAATTCAATTGTTAAAGAAAACATGAACAAACTCATGCCTATTATCACGCAAAACTAAAACGAGCAATTGTCATGTTAGTTAAAATGCTTGGTTGCCTTTATGAGATTACTCTAGGGAGACGTTCTTAGCATTCCATGGATTCACCGTGCGGGTGCCGGGTCCATCGTGTGGCAGAGAGAGAAATCTTGAATAGACCCCAAGACTTGTAACTCGGGCGTAGGTTTAAAAGGGGCCCCTTATATTGACGTACGTCAACACTCACCTTCACTACTCGTATTTCTCTCCCTGCCCAGCCAAATCCGATATGATCCTACTAGTGCAGCTTTAGATACTCGTTCTAGTATAGAACTTACTGCACTTATGGACAATCCAAGGTCTTTAAGCAGGTTATAGAAAAAAAAGAATTTCTCGTAAAAAATGGGTATCACCCTGTGTATGGTCACATGATCTGATTAATACGAAGAGTTGCAGGTGGCATTACAACCGGTTGCCATTGTAATTAGTTGACTCTTGAACTGTCGACATTGAGGTTTCGACAGGATTGATGGCTTGTTTTATTTTATTATACAATTCCAATTGGTAAATTAATTGCGATACTAAATGTAAAGGATTTTATTTATTTTATAAACTAGTCACATCAAACTGCATAGTACATTAATTCCGTTATATTTATGTGATAAATATATGTATGTACTCATAATTTTTTTGACGCAGGTACAGTCAAATCGGTGGGATAGGGTGGCCTTTGCCAATAGGGTCAATTTAGGCTCTTTAATAAGAGTACATTTATAGGTGATAATAAAATTGATCGTAGTTTTGAATTGCCATTTTCTATTTATCCTTATAGGAACTTCGTCACTTACAACAATTACTTAGGTAGATACTAACATACTACAACTTTAACGAGATAAGGGTCACAAATCACTAGTTTTAGATGAAACCACTAAACTAGCAACATTGTTTTGGTTGTAAAGCGTGATTGATCTACTTAGCTGGGCCCTTCACTAACTAAACAGCATATAATTACAGCTATAGAAAGATAAAACCATTATTCCAAACAAAGAAGCTAATAATTGAACTCTATTAGATAGAAATGAAAAATTTAGACTGGATAAAAGACTAATGGCAGGCAGCATTTCAAACATTTTTTATCAATGATAGGTTGATTTTAAAAATAACTTGACCGCCATCTCGCCTGTTAAACTACGATTCAGTCTACAAAGAAGCATGCTTACGTAGAAGCAGATTTATTTTCAATAAAAAAATATATATATTTAGCAACGGGATGAACTAGATTCGACTGAGGTTTGATTCCACTTTTGTGATAAGAACATCTAGGCTGCGGAATGCGTTGCCAGAGTGGATTTTACCCAATGATTACAATATTGATGTCGTTAATTCTTTCTTCTTCAAGAATCAGTATCTTCTAAGTAAGCACGCTTCATCGTAGACCACGTCGACGCTTAACTTCAGATGACAATCAAGTACCTAAATCAATAATAGGTAAAAAAAAAAATTAAGCGTAGCTCTTGTTTTGTAATACGGTTGTATAGAATGTATCGTTTACAGGAATCTCGTTTCTTACAACACTTACTCACACAGATCCTGAAGAAGCTCCATCACTTGTATCGCGACACGCGCCGCGTCCACAACATTAAATAAGAATAATATACAGAGAAATTACAGGGCTTAGAGATATAACAACTGAGATCTCTGGGTGACGAGCGCAGTGCAGTGCTAGGTAATGATTTGGACTCTTCATGTTCCAATAGCTGCGTGTCACTGTGCTGTTATGTGGCAGGCATGTTGCTTACCATCAGGCACATGTCCTGCTCGTCTCGTCACTCTTTATTTAAAAAAAAAAAAAATTAATCCCTCGAACTCAGGCTTAGCATAAGTATCGCTAACAAGCTCAATATTTCTGTCCCCTGCGACAGCCGACCAGTAGACCCGATATAGATGTCTATTAGAGTCCTTAGAACCATTCATGTCGTTTGATAATCGGCGCCACGATCGCATTTTATTAAAACACTGAATAACTGTTGCATGAAAGTTGCCAAGTTTACCTTTATCGGTACGGGACTGAAGTGGTGGCGCGCACTCTAGTATATCGGCCGGACCGTATCGGTCGACCTCTGAACTCAATTAGATAGAACGATACGACCGAGTTCGGTCCCTACATCTTTACTGCCTGATTTATTCGCCCGCTTAATTAGAATGTGTGTTCGATGCATAATCGTAGAGAAAGGACGGTAGGAATTGGTTCGAGCGTTCAGCTGAATTCATTTATTCCATTTTAGAATTAGGAATGCATTTCTGCTGTACTCGTAAGTTCTACTATAATTATATTTAATATAAGTGTTGGTTAACATAAATTTTTATTAAATAACAAAATTCTAACATCCAAATCTGACTCAACTACTTTTGTTCTTTAGACCAGTAATTTATTTTTGCCAAGCTTTTTTATGTTCAAATCTTCACAATGATTTAATATTGTTGGAGGTTTTCTAATTACATGATACTATTTGAATTTGATTTTGTTTTAATTTTAATAATCATTTCTATTTGTTCTTAATGATATTTATAATTATTGTAAATATATTCCTTGCTCTAGAAACCGGCTTCCCAAATAAAACATTTTTTTTTATACATTTTGAAGATTTAGCACAAAACTGCAACTATACCAATTCATGCAGTGTTTTAAATAGTTTGTAAGACAACACACAAGACACAAGACGTTCATGCAAATCAATAGGTATATCAAGCTTAAGCAAATAAATATAAAAAGTACTGCGAGCCAGAATTTGAAATTCAATCAGGGAACTAACGAAATAACAACTCTCAAGGAAACTGCAAAAACAAATGATCTGAATTAGCAAATAGTCTGCATAGGTACCTACTCCTTCTTAGGGTAACATTCTTAAGAAGTACACGAGTAGGTATAATATTTTCGAGTAAAATTGTATTAGTAAAATTGAATGTAATTTTGTACCTAGTATTTTTTAATCACAGTATAGACGGAAGATGTGCTTTTTACACGACATTGCTAATAATATAATCGAAATTTTCAATCTTGTCGTTATTCAGATTATAACTGTCCCTAATTTTTGTTAACTCGTGTACTACCAAAGCTCCGTGTCGTATGTGCTGTTTTAGACTGTAACCTAATTTCCAAATTTCAACCCGATCCGTTCAGCCTTTCCGACATGGTTGAGCAAAAAACATCCAAGTCACATTTAACATATTACTGGGACTAAGATTATTAGTCCTAATATCATTAGTAAAGGTCTAATATACTAAGATTATTAGTAAAGGTCAGGGTAGACCCTGTTCTAGGCTGTAAGCAGGCGATTCGTAAGTTCGCTGAGACCGTCGTGTGTTCAAGTGTGTGTCCAAGTCTAGATGTCTGGATAAGCGGGGCTAATAGGAGCCCGGAGACCACCAATATCGACCGCCTGCTGTATGAAACTAGGGCTGCCGACGGTCGCCAACTGCAACTAAGTAGTGTAATGTTACTGGGGGTTTATACAACACGCAAAGCTTTTGGTGACTTTACGCAAACAATTTAGTTGCAGTCGTTCCGAGGTTCTATCTGACCGATTTCAAAAGTATTTTTTCTATCATATATTTGGTATTTTAAATATCATAATATTTTTTTGTATATTTTTAAATACTAGTGTAAATGTGAACAATAGTCTTAACTCAACATAGTCAAATAAATAAATATTACTGGATCTTTCTAATAAATTTATGTACTTCCAAATTAAGCAAAGTTTGTACTATGGTAACTAGACCGCTTGCAACATTACTTCTTATTTAATTGTTATGTATCTAATTATTCATATTTATCAAAAGTAAATAGCGACAAATTTACAATCAAATAAATCAATATCAAATAAATATGTGACCTGAATAGGAATCGATCCCATAACCCTCTGTAGCCCATAAAATTCTGTAGCCAGATCTTTTAGCAATTGAGCCACGAAGTTATTAAATACTTTATTTATCACTACAATAACAACAATATTTATATCTATTTTTAGAATAAAAACAATAATTATTTCCCTGTTTCAAGAATAACAACAATAAATTATTTTGCCGTATCGGTTACTGTAAAGATTTCCAGTGAAATGCGGATGAGAGTGGTCGGGATCAATTAAGCTCGTTACGCATAGGACAATCCGCTGTCACGGAGGACGGAATAATTGGCGCGCGGTGGGTCTGCGTCTGTGCGGCGCGCGGTGTGCACACGGCTTTATACGAGACTTGTCTGCGGTCGACAATTTTGCTCTACCGTGATTGATTGTTTGTACAAAAGTGGTTTTAATTACAATAATTAATTAAAGTACGTTTTTGTACATATTTGAGTCGTATTTTATGCATCATATTTGCATATTAATAATGTGGAATAATAAAACGAACAAGATATGGGCCCGTTTGTTTTCCGAAATTGTGAAGTTTACATAAATACTTTGAAGCTGTAATTACTAGGTAACTAGGTAATTACAGCTTCGAATTAGGTAACTAGTAGTAGGTACCTAAAATTGTAATTGTGTAAGATATTTAAATATTTTGCTTTTCGATATAATCAATTTAACAATGCTAAATATGTGCAAATTTATATTTTTCACAGATCACGCTCCAAACTAAATAAGTAAATATAGAAGATAATAAATATAGAGTATGGAATCCAGATAGATGTTATAATACAAATATTAAAATCACCGACTTCAAACTAACACACGACCAATGTTTCAATGTCAAAATACCTACTGTATTAGTGTAGCTAGCCCTATCCTCGATATCGCAACTTTTCCCGAATGTATTAAAATCATAATTTCTATGAACCAGCAATAATTTTATGAGCGTACGGTCACAGCCGTAGCCGGATTAGGGTTATACCCTCGAAGAAACGTCTAATAACGTCCTCTGACAGAGCCGTAAAACCGTATGAGGCTTCTAACTCCAACTTTAGAACCTTTAAGTTCTAAACTCAGTCTTATTGACACAGATCTAGTTCTAAGCATACAACCATGGTATTTGATTTAATGGCGAGAATTTTGATAATGATTTCCTAGTGTGTGTGTCCTAAAGTTGTGTTGAAACTCTGGCCCATTCTGATAACAAAATACCAACATTTTTAGGCATTATTCGTTAAGGTTAGATCACTGTACTTCAATTTGACAGTTTTATTTCTGGCATTCTAGAATAAGTACATTTTGAAATTCAGTCATTATGGGAAAAGGTCATTTTGAGATTTGTTCATTACGGTTTTAGTACAATATAACATTCAGTCCAAACGGACCGCAACCAATTTTGGTACTTAAAAAAAACTGTCTGTATTTATAAAATACATAATTATGATACCGCACACAGACATAACTCCCCATCGTTCTTCATCCCTCTTTTCCGTCTGAAGTTAAAATTAAAAAGCAAAGTCACAAAAAATAAGACTACTTGTTGTCTTGTTAAGATGTAAAATGAATTCGGTTTGTAACCAATTCCCGCCTATTAAGCTTTAGTAAACTTTGTTTCCAAAACCGTTTTTATGTTCTAAATCCGTGATTTCAAATCAAAGCAAACTGCAATGGACTAATTTAAATCGCCCGCTTAATAAATATTCACAATCCTAGGCAAAAGCGGTTTGTGAATATGCAGCGCAGAAACCACTAGGTACTAATTGAAATGACAATTTTATTACAACCTCCTCTCAACATATCTGTTTTCACAGGAGACAGCGTACGATTTTAAAAAGGTGCCTTTTTATATTCTAATATTATATATGTGAATGTTACCATGTTTTATACTCAATCACATTGGAAAACTCAAGGGCTACTGAGCCCTTGAGTTTTCCAATGTGAAAAAAAAAACTAAACTTATACAGATTTTAGTCTGAATGGCGCATAGAAATAGGCTACTTTTTATCTCGAGATCTTAAGATCATTCATTGCTCGTACCTAAAAAATGAAATGTAATTTATTACAGATTTTAACCGACTTCAAAAGAGGAGGAAGTCCTTAATTCCGTAATATGTTTTTTATTTAATGTAGTATATTACGAGATAGCTCCGCCAATTGTGAATCAATTTAGATAGGTGTTTCTTTTTTTTGCTGGTAGATTATAGTTGATTACACTGAAATTGATGTGTTTTTTTTAAATACGAACAAAAACTAACAATCTACTTTACTTTATCCTGAAACATTTTAATTTGCGGATTTTTTTTAAACAGTAGTGTGCTGGTGACCTTATAAAGTCTTATGAAAATTTGTCCAGGTATTGAAATGAACACACTTCTGTGAACTCGGCCGCTACATCCCCGACTACAAAGAAATATGAGATAAAGTATTAACACTGAGTGTATTACTAGATTCTAATTGAAAATCAATGCGATAAACTGAATGAATTATTGCTTGTGTTAATCAGAAACTACAGGTATCTGGCATACACTTGCCTACGACTGATTGTAGCATTTGTTTAAATGAATATTTGTTAGTAGAATTGCCGTGAGGTTTACTACATTTATAAACATCGACAATACAACAATTACTCTGAAAGATATATTTGTGGAAAAAGTAATTATACGTATTGATTACGTTATATTAAAAGTAAAATTTACTGTAATTTATAAAAATCTACAATACAACAATGTAACAATTACTCCGAAAGATATTTTTGTGGAAATTCTTTAAGCTTTATTTGCCGTTCCTGCAGGCAAAATTCGAATACAAGCGTCTCCGTTAACGTACGTAAACGCTAACAAATGTATGAAAAATAGAATGATAAATAACAAACTAGCTACTAGTCAGTACAGCGACTACTCAAGCGCAAGCCAATGCTTGTGCTTGACTGACTTCGCCAGAAATATAGCGATACGGTATAAGATATATTTTGCCGATTTTTATGCTTTCTAGTGCTGAGTTTATGAACATATTTATAAAAGTACTATATAGGTAATTATTACATTGTTTGGATATTTGTTGTTCAATCCCATCGTAACGTATGAACGGATCGGGTTGAAATTTGGAACACAGTTAGGTTATAGTCCGAAAGAACACATAGGCTACTTTATTTCGCAAAAGCAATGACAAGGACCTTCACGCGGGTAAAACCGCGAGGCGCTGTTAGTAGACAATATCTTCCAAAGCTAGATCCACGCTTCTACCGCCTAACGAAAAACGCTATGATGTTTTGACGCTATGGCATTGCTGTCTCTTTTCTTCTCGCTTGAAATGAAAGAGACGGCAATGCCAAAGCGTCAAAGCATCAAAGCGTTTTTCGATAGACGGTAGACCCCCCGACGATAGTTGCATTGTAATCAGTCATATATATCTATAATAAATTCTATGAAGGAAACTAATCGGAAAACCTACTGCCCTTAAATAATACCCCTTAAAAAGTACGAGAAATACAGAAATCGAACATTGTCTATGCATAATGCATGTAGGCAAACCGATACGTCTAAGTTAATGCCTCGTTTGATCCAGTCCAGTGGACCATCGAGCGTGCATTCAAATTGAGACGTTGAGATCTAGAGATAGCGCCCGATGCTATCGTGCCTCGTTTGTGCGACTCGAGCCAGTGCGTTGAACCACGGATAAATCTAATTAGTGCAACGGGGTTGGAAAGATAAAGAACATATTGAAAAAAATAATTAAAAGCTTTCTTTTAACGATGGAATTGGTAAACGGTAGAGTTTCGATACAACTACTTATTTGTTATAATAACAATTCTTTTGTATTGAACAAAATGAATTATAATTAATTAACAAGTTTACAATAAAAAAATAATTACTTATGTAATATCTCATAGAGATTACAAAATTAATTATTTTTTAATTAATAAAAAAATAATTACTTATGTAATATCTCATTAGATATTACATAATTAATTATTTTTTTCAATATGTAGAATTTCGGATCAAAAAAGTTAAAAAAAAATTATGATGACTAGTTTCCGAATTTAGAAATGTGTCTACAACAAACACTTCATCAATGGGAAATGATAACATAATAATTAATTATTTTTTAAAATACAATAAATTCGGCAACTAGTCATCATAATTTTTTTTTTTACTTTTTTTATCCGAAACAGTACAGTCATATCACTGTACATGATGTCTTGTTCTTAAATTAAAATATTTAAAATGTACGTTTGATAAAATTAGTATATTTATTTTAGTTTTAAATTGTATTAATTTGAAATTGTAATTAATAATTAATTAATTAAAAGGAATTCAGCAAATATTTATTTTCACTTGTTTATCAAACACATGTCTTTTTGTTTTTTATTAATCTAAATTTATTTTAAGTCTTTGGTTGTCTCACTAACTGACAGATAAGTCTTAGACAAAAACTTAGCCCCAAAATTCAGAACACAACCTTTTAGTTTAATGATACACTTGATTTTTTTCTGAAATCGAATAAGGTGTTTCAGTTTTCAGAACGACATATTTCACATTAACGTATGCTTTTTTGGCATTTTGAAAATCAACATCAACATCATCAACAGCCCACTAAACGTTCCCACTGCTGGGACTCGAGGCCTTCTCTCGCAAGGAGAGAGTTGTGGCCATTTTGAAAATATCTCATCCTAAATACTCAAATGCTCAAAAACATCCAAAAGAAAAATACCTAAATCAAATCGTATTTTAAGCTACTATATGCATTGTAAGTTTATGCTGTAACCAAAGCTATACTTACTGCGGTATAATGCACACCTGTCGCTCGCAAATCTAATTCTTGATATCTAGAAGTAAAACGATTTCCCAGATCGATCGCTTCGCCCTCGACGCACGTAGGGGGTCTCGGGAGAAGCAATCCAAAGTAATTCCTATAAAGCATCTGAAGTATGCAGTAAAGTGGCTCTGTGGCAACCTCAAATTATGTCACGTATGGAACCAATCGGATGACAGATTTGAACGCGATTGGCGAAAGGCGGGAAATATCACGCGATCTGGATTTGTCTAGTCTTAACGGCATTTTTTTAGACTGCAGTGATTTTTTATTGTTATTGACTCTTTACTTAAGAGAGATGGTTCCGAGTCCCAACAGTGGAACATTAAATAGGCCGTTTGTTCTAACACATTAAAATTATCAGCCGAATTAAAGGACAAAGTCACACACAACTTTATGACTAATGGTTAATTTATTTGGATATTATTCACTCAAAATTAGGAAATTCTTTAAAAAAAGTTACACTTTTCTAATCAATTGTTTTTTTATTATTATGGTGAGTTGTACCAATATTAGTAAAAATGTTTTAAGATCTAGGAGCGTCTCATATATTACTAGATATTTCCAACTGATGAATTTATAAAACCACTGTTTTAAATGAGTTTTGTGCTGTAATATAAAACAACCAAAACTTCAACACTGCAATTCAGGGTTCAAAATACTTTGTAGAACCCATCCATATAAATGATTGGTAAAACCTACATTTTGTGTATCTAGTAGTGAATTACTTTTACTAATTTCAAAATGGCCGACTGATTCATAATTTCGTATTGTTATACTATGATTTATAAATTAAATTAAAACAACAAGGCCACTTAAAACAAATCGTGACCTTATCGGTGGAACTAAGCAGCCATCTTTCTTCCCGGCACGCTTGGGATACGCAAATATAAAAAAATGCATAAACGTGTTGTAAAAAAGTCAATTGATAGGTACAACATAAATATAATATAAACAAAAATGTTAACAGTATTACATAAAAATACTTACACTACACAAAAAACATAGAGATAAACAAAGAAATAATAAGATACTAAAACTCTACTTGGACTCATAGCCCACTGCCGGAGATTTCAGGCCTGACGGCTGTTGCTCTGATATTCACCACAGTGATGACTGTTGCCCGGCCATCAGTGGCTTGATCGTGTGGTCAGTTTCAAGAATGGTCGGTAATCTGTTCAACCGCTACCAGCGGATGTGATTTTCTAATGGAAATGATGCGGCTTAGTCGAGTCGTAAGTGTCGTTTAAAGATAGCCAGTTGCTGATCTTATTACAGCTTGAAGGTAGCTTGTATTACTTGTAATTACTGGTATTAACTAGAGTTATTTTAATAACAAAAAATATGCTTAAGATTAAAGTCATTACTCAGTAATTAAATCTTTTGCAAATCTTGCTTTTTATGGTGTTCAATAAACGTCACTCTAAAAATAAGGAATTTTCAATATCAATAAACTTTTAAATGAAATTGTGTAAAATATTTATTTTCTACATAGGTATTTGTTTTTTATAGCTCTTATGAATTGTTTTCATGTATATAGTTCTAAGCTACGTTCTAAAATAGCACCATTTTTATTACTTTTGACCATAGATACTAGTCCTTCAGCGGAGCCAGTTTGCGTGTTACCAATGTTACCAGTAAAAGTTCAAAAGATCTTAAAATAGCAATTTCCTGTATAAACCCGCTGCAGCCGATAATCGCTGAACCAGTTTGCGACCTTTCAATCTTGTAATGTCAACTTGACGTCGGTGTCTATGGAAAACACGACCATTACGTCGAAATAGCTTTTGGTGTATAGCAATAAGGTTTATATTGTGTTGCTGTACTGATAAAATTTTACACTATAATGATTACTGTTGTTGCCATTGTTTCACGATACGGTTAGGTATTGATCGATTTGAATTACCTTGTGCATTCCGGGTTTTTGATATTTTTATCAGAGCTTTTGTTGTCTAGTTTCTTGTTTTATTTTTCTTTTTCTTAAATCATCTACATCTCACTTTTTCAAACTTAAATTACACAGGTATGTTAGTTTATTATATTCCTCTTTATGTACATTTTACATAAACATATTTGAAAAGTGAAGATTAGTTAGATTTATATGTTTGTTGCTAATTCACCTCATAAAAATATTTCGCTAACATTTATCATATAGATAGCTTATAATCAGAAATAGCACATACGCGCATCTTTCTCCTAAAGGTGTGGAATTTCTCAGGAACTACTTATTTTTCTAAACTCTTAGAAGTTGAAGTCGTTGACTAGTATATTACGAAAGTATATATAATAAGACGTAAGAAGAATATATACAACGAAAGTAATACGATACAACAAGAAGATAAAATCGTACCCTAAATTTCTTCACTTCGTCGCGGAGTGTAATATTACATTTAATATTAAATTGACTTACCTACACACAATTTTAACTTTGTTAATTTACTTAAAAAGTATAATAATTAAACATTGTAAATCCTGGCGGTAATAACCTAGTCAATTTCTCTTAAGCAACACAGTTTAATCACACAACATTAATTTCACAAAAACATAAAGATCAGTGAAATCTAGTTTATTCACACATAAAACTAAAACTATCTCTTATGTACGAACCAATTTTAATTAACTTAGAAACATAATTTCCTTATTGAACGCGAATGTTACTTTCCAAAGCATTAAACTGAACTAACAATGCGCCAAAGACAAGACACAAGTCTTGATCTAGATTTCAGGATGTCTAACTATTTTATAACCTTACGTACGTAGCTCATTTTAGCTATGGCGGTTATTCACTCCACTGGTATTATTACGGGATATTTACTGTCGTTATATGACAGAGCGAGTCCCGGATATGTTTGGAAGAATTCATCAGTAAGAAATATACAATAACTAGAAGCACCCCACGAATATAATATCCGTGTAATTCTCGTTTCCGTTATTTGTAGCTCTTGTCCGTAGTTTATCCAGATTATATTATAACTGTGTTCCAAATTTCAACAAGATCCGTTCAGCCAATCCGACGTGATAGAGCAATAAACATCCAAAACCATCCAAACTCTGACATTTATAATATCACTTGGATAATACTAAATAATAATTTGTAAATAAACAAGATTAAACAAATAACATACTGAAGTAACAGCAAGACTCATACGAAATAATTACTCACAAAATGAAACTATTTTCATCAACAGTTCAAATAATTCTTGTCAATATTACAAGTAAATATCGCCAACTGTATGCACATTTGCCACCGTATCGCAAAAAAAAAAAACTAAATGCAAAGCGATCCATAAACCTCTAAAATATTTGAACAAATTCAAATTATGTCATAAACGTCATATGGACTCAAAGGTGACGAAATTTTACTTAAATCGATTTTTGTGATACAGCTATTATTATGAAGCGATCATATTTTCTTTTTTTTCAAAACAGAGACAGACACTGTTTCCACAGAGCAAAACTGTTTGCTGCCAGTACCAGTGGCATTATGTAAAACCTCCATAGTGTATCATTTGTCAGAGTCCCGTGGTGACATCTGTCGGCAAGGAGAACGAGTTTATCTACAACCATGTTCATTAGTCACTACTGTTTGAACTAGATGAAGCAGATCTCTGAATAAATTAGTTATGTGTTAATAGAAAATGGCAATTTTCATAAGGTGTTATGGCAACACTAATAATAGTTACATAAGTATATATACCAGCTACTGTTATTTTTAGTTTGGGGCCAGTTAATGTTTTGTGAGGAATATCTACTTGAGAAATAGGAAATACAATTATTTGTATTCATCACAAATGTTTGTGGGAATCAAATCCATGACTTAGGTATGTATGTAGGTACCTATTGTTAGGATTTGTTTATGAAATTAATTTATGATTTCTTACACAGTGGTAATTTCTTCGTAAAATATAATCTATAGTTTATGTATCGGCAAGTCGTTTACGTAGTCCAAGGAGCAGCACGACCGTCATAGTTCAGCCAGATCAAAAATCGATCAATGTCACCATTTCCATGCCTTAGGCTGCATATTTCAATACGTCGATATGCAATTCAAAACGTTTTCGTGTCTGCTGTCTCTTACTATCGTGAAAAGGATATGTGGTATCATCACGAATTTTCAAAATGAGCTAAAAGTGTATTTTTATATTTATATTATTTTAGATTTGAGTGACACATTTAAGAAGAATTAAGACACAATATCAACGTTTGCCCATCAAAATTATCTATACAAAAACAATCATTATCGCCACCTTTAGCGTAATTGAGACTATTTTTGCCAAGCTTTTTGCAGTCTGAATACTGGTCTGATCTTAATACCTACTCTTTTCAGCTTCTTATTCAGATCTGCGTCAGTGTTATCTTTCTTTTTGCATTGTGGATGATTTTGTATCAAACCTTGGAATTAATATTACAAAAAATGTTACCGCGTTTTCAAGGTTTGATTTATTATAATCTTCTTTTTGCGTTTTTTCTTTGAATTTTGAATTTGCTTTCTTTTAATATGGCTAACTACAAATGTTACTAACGCCAGAGAAATCGTTCCGTTAAAAATAGTAGGTATGCCATAAGAAAGTACAACTTGATGAAAAAGGTTTGATATTAAACTAACAGTCATGTCTATCAAAACCAGAATTAAATAAAAATAAATAATAATGGGTTCAGTAAAAGCGCAATTATTACGGTAATTAAAATATTAACTTAAAGCTACTATTAACTATTAATTTTTTATCGATTTGGTATAGACATTTTCGACTTCAAACTCAAAGAAACGGTATTTACCGTAAATTAAGTATTGTAATATGGCAATATAATCTATCGTTATTTATCCATATATGTTGAAATACGGTCAATATTCATAAGTAACTATATTGTACAGCCAGCGCCCTAACTTTCTACTCTTTTTTGCCAATCTATAACGAACCGTTTTCACTGAGTTGATTAGTTCCGTTTGCTTGCGAATGCTATATTTACAGCAATAAATACAATTTACTATCATTAAAACTCAACTGAAAATTACATTATTGCTTCGTTATTTAGCAAATACTGAACGAACCTTGCTACCCTTCCTCCTTTCCCTTCCCAACATAAATATATCGAGCGGATGTCGCAAACCATCTTGATCGATAATTCACAGCATTCACATTTACATACGGCGTATCTTGAGCGATGGCGCATTTAAACCTGCCTCTTGTATAACTAACTAAGCGATAGTACTGGAGCTAGCTACTGTCGTCATGTTTAATTATTTTAGATTGCTACCTGTCATACGCGGTACAGGCGACGTCAGAAACTGTGGTCGCGCTTTTAATAAATCTGATTTGAAAAGTTATGATATGCATGACACATAATTTATGTGCCATTGTTATATTTATATTTAAAAATGCTCAAAGATTTTATGAAAAGTCTTTGATGTAGAAATTTTGACAGTTTTTATTTATCTATTTTTTGGGCTCACCTCAGTTTTACAAAACCAGACTTTAGCCTATTTCTGTAACTGATAATAACTTTTATTTTACCCGTTGGTGAAATTCTGAAACTACATTATCAGTCTGTACACGATGGTTTTCGGTAATCATCCCAAAATACAACAGTGGGCCTAATAGCCAACAGCTTGACGTGCCAAGTGGAATTTGAATATTACGCTTCCATCCAACTGTAATTTTGTATATGGTTACTTCTTTAGGCGCGCCTAGACAAATTTTTCGTGGGGTGTAAATTTAATTCTACCGTCACGCTCGAGTATGATAAGAAATCTTCGGGTAAACTCGGAACATTGGCGATTGGGCATCTAGAAATGTGTCAGTCAGTCAATGGGAAATGCTGAAAGGGCGTGGCCTCGCCATCATGGCATGGCCATCTAGAAATGCGTGAGCCAATGGGAAATGCTGACGCATTTCTAGATGGCCATGCCATGATGGCGAGGCCACGCCCTCCGGTTACACCCGTGTAGTTTCCAAGGTAAGCTATCAAATTCTGAGTTATAAGTTTTCACTTCTATCGTCAGTTCCTATGACTGCCAATTTTTTTTTATCTTTGTTTCTGGTAGGTACCACACTATGTGCATTTTGCCTTTTTTACTCGTTTCAGTTTTCGCAATTTGTACATTAATTATATTCTGGTACCGGAACAATTTTAATACAAAATAAGGAAGGCAATTTATAATTATTATTTATTATCTACAAAATCAGCATATATCTTTAGTCTATGGACGCGTTCCGGCATCGCTGGTAGTTATAATCGGTTATTACAATCGCGTAATAAAATGCATGAAATATGCTAACGCGATCGAGTAAAAGTTATGAAAACTGTTTTGATAAATTGTTGATTACTATGTAAAGTAACAAGTATTTATATAAATTGCAGAATTAATACTTGAAAAGTTGGGTAACAAAGTATGCGAAATTAAATTACAAATTACTAACTCGACATGCATTACACAGCGCTTTCATCGGCCTATGGATAAACCAGATGTGCTTAGTAAAGTATGTAGTATAGTTAATTGCAATTTAGTATTATTATAGTTGAAGTATTAAAATCATTGTGCACTGTAAAACATAATCTCACACGTAAAGGTTTATTTATTAGTAAAGATGCATTTAGTCAGCCATCAGACATTCGGACTTAGATATCAACAAGACATAACTAGCTAGGCAAGCTATGTAGGTAATATTAACGTCTTAAACCATAAAGAAAAAAACACAGTTAATAATAAAATATGTAAACTAATTCATAAAGTTTAATATAAACAACAAGCAATTTCACCAAACTCGCTACAATTAAGAGCAACCAAAGTGTATCGTTCTTCCATTACGGCGCGCGCAGGGTCAGTTGTTAGCACCGATTTATTTACTTTCTACGCGGATCTAGCAACACTGCGCGAGTAACTGGACCTTTTAGTGCGGCCGCTTTGTTTGTATCGAAATGAACAAGAAACTGCCCTTATTGTTGAGATAGCTAACTGGAAAGGCTGTTTAGCTGCTGGGCAAAAAGCTTGCTCTATTTTTGCGCCAACCGTAAACTGTAGATACAATTATTATTTGTACTTATTTTTTTGTAGACGTACAATTTGTGTTAGTAAGAGTGGTATACAGGGTTATTGGTAATCAGCTTGCATCCTTTTAAGGGGATGTTAGGTACATTCAATACGTCAACTTTTGTTCTACAGTTTAAAAAAAAAAAGTGTTTTTTTTCTTTTACAAAAAAAAATAAAAAAATATTTGCACGGTCTAAAAGCATCGAACTCTTTGTAACGATTCGTAACAAGAGCGCGTACGTTATTTAACGCGCAAAAAAGTGAATAAACACAAAAAAGTCGCTAAACAGTACAAAAAAGGGCAACAAACACTATTTGTTTTTGGGTTATCTATTGAGTTTTAACGAAAGTTGTAGAACAAAAGTTGTTTGTTTAAATATACAGAACATGCCCTTAAACGGATGCAGGCTGATTACCAATAACCCTGTAGACAGTTGGGAAGACGACATCAAAAAAAGAGCTGGGCCCAACTGGATTCAAGTTGCCCAATCTAGAGAGGACTGGCTATGATTGGAAGAGGCCTTCACCTACAGAGGAATTCTTACAGAATAAAGAATAATAGTATCATAGTATAGGATTAAGGGAAAACTAAAACAAGTAAATTTAGGAACCAAAATTAATTACTAACAAAACTAATAATAGGGTACCGGACTGGGTCAAAAATACACCATTCTAATTAGTGCGTCAGCTAGATCATGAAAAAATATTGGACACGTATTTTTTGTTTTTTCTTAGTATTAAGAATCGTCAAAGATATAGACCATCAAACTTCGAGAGTGGGGGGTCGCGACGTCACTCGTGAGTAAAAATCGTACTCACAAGTGACGTCACTTTTATAAACTGTAAGAAATAAAAGGCTTTTTTATTAGTTTTGTTTAAGAGTGGTATAACATATAACTTCAAGACAGTAACCGAAATATTAATAACAAAACTTGGACATAGCACAATATTGTTCGTTTGAATTACAAATGTCGATAAGTCTTGATTAACCGTAGTTTTACATATGAGCACAATTTTTCGTCTCTTCGACTTACAACTGAGAATATTAATGTAGATTTTGTTATTTGCCCAAAAATTGGACATCTTTGTAGCTCGGATAAGCCCTGCGTAAAACGCATCATGTAACTCAAATGATACCTACTTACTACATATTTTATTTCATTCCAACAGACATTACTGGAAACGAACATACATACTTATGTAGTTCTCATGTTCTCATGTTTAGTTAGAGATACCTACTTACTACATATTTTATATCATTCCAACAGACATTACTGGAAACGAACATACATACTTATGTAGTTCTCATGGTTTTGTTAGAATTATAATGTGTTATTTTTAGATGAGTTTAACTTTTTAATATTTTTAAAACTAAGTCACATTAAATTTATTTTTTACTTTTATTTGATTTTTGAGACGTGACGAGACGAGCAGAACATGTCCCTGATGGTAAGCAACATGCCTGCCACATAACAGCACAGTGACACGCAGCTATTGGAACATGAAGAGTCCAAATCATTACCTAGCACTGCACTGCGCTCGTCACCCAGAGATTTAAGTTGTTATATCTCTAAGCCCTGTAATTTCTCTAGAAACATTGCCCTTCAAACCGGAACACATTAATGTTTGCCCATTACTGCTTGGCGGTAGAATAACTGCACAAATACTTTTCCTTTACCTATATAATCAATAGTCCAAAATGTTAGGACTAGGTACGATAGTTAGGAATTCTTTAGCATTGTCTACCGGGGCCAATATTAAGGCATAATCCATGCTGGGCAGATAACCGTGAAACTGCTCTCAAATGCCCGTCATCACGGCAATCTAGGGCCATAGCCCAGTCGTATTTCGCCTACTTCATAGCTGTCATTCCACTTCATGGGTGGCCATTGCTCAGATACAATTTGCTGGTCGCGAAGGAATTGTAATGTAGCTGATAAACTGTAGCGGGGAAAGTTGTGAAAGCTTAACAAAAAGACAGCGTTTATTTAGACCAACGCATAAGCATTGTCATTCAGCACGGTAATGCCGCCAGCATACCTGGCACGATTCCGAATGGTAGTGGGACTGGGGTGAAACATCATGATTATCTGTAGACTTTCATTGGCCTGTAGATAATTCAGATGTGCTTGGTGTAAATAGATTAGTGTAGTGTAGTTCTCAATGTATCCTAGTTTTTGTTAATAAAGTGCTCCTATTTAAAAAATATATCTACGATACTAAATTAGGATTTTCTACACTTACGTTTAAGGGGCCCTGGTAATGTAGTGACTAGTACGGGTGGTTCACAATCCTGTGATCGTAGATTCGATTCTCGACTGCACTTCTGAGTATGTACCGAGTCCAGATCTACAAATTTGTTATCTCCACTGGCGACGGAAAACATCGTGAGAAAACCGACATTTTCCTAAAACCATTCGTGGTCATACGTCATGCACCAACTCGCTTGCCATCAAGCGAGTAGTCAAACGTGGTACAAGAACAAAAAAATAGTCAGCTTTCTGGTATGGAGTACCTACTGTTATTAATAATTTACAACTAAGATAAAACCACAAGGATTAATCTTCATTAAAGTGCCATACATCATGGTCCAAAGAAAGCAATCTCTTAGCGACAGGTCAGGTCATTATCATCCTCAACAGGCAGTAGCTCATGAAGATGCATCTGTGTTTAAAGTATCTCATCTATACTAATATTATAAAGCTGAAGAGTTTGTTTGTTTGTTTGTTTGAACGCAAGGATCTCGGAAACTACTGGTCCGAATTGTAAGGTTCTTTCTCTGTTGGATAGTCCATTTATCGAGGAAGGCTATAGGCTATTTAACATTACGCTACTATCAACAGGAGCAGAGCATGAATACAAAATGTAACAAAAACGGGGGAAAATATTCCTTTTTGAGAGTTTTCGTTGCGTGACAACTTGTGTCTAACTTAAAGTTTGCGTCATTAGAACCTAAGGTAACCGAATTTGTTCAAAATTTGAATTGGTACGACCAATTTTCGATAGATGGCGTAGCAACGCGCGCGCAATTCAGCTAGTTCTAAAATAAACGTACCATAATTGTCACTTCTTGCTTGATTTTAACTGGCCCAATATTGATGATACATCTTGGCGAACGACGACGAGTGCACAGTTTATTAATATGCGATTTAAGTTCACTGAAAAACATTTTAAATTGTTTGTTTATTAATAAACCAAAATTACGATGTAAAACAACTAACTACTTTTTAAATATTTTTTTATTATCTAGGTTATAAATACTTAATAACTTATCTAAATTCAACAACAATATAAAAATCCCGAATTTTACAAGACGGTAACAAACGTTACATATTCGTATTTCGTCTTACGTAAATAATAATGTGTCTGGGTGTTTCTATGTATTTAAAACTATATAAGTAGTATATCAGCTATCTGGGCGCCATCATACAAGTATTGCTTAGTTTGGGGTCAAATGGTGTTGTGTGTGAATTGTCCACCAATATTTATTTATTACCTATTTATTTATTTAAAGCCGGGTCACACAGAGGCGATCCGATAGCAATAGCGATCCGATAGCGAGACGATATTTTTTGTAATGTTCGAATTTGTATGCAACCTGACACCCAGCAAGCGGGCGCGATCTCATACTCGGTATCGGATCGCTATCGCTATCGGATCGCTATCGCTACCGGATCGCCTCTGTGTGACCCGGCTTTTAATGTTTAGACCTGCTAAACTGACGTCCCAACGTCTAGAACTATTACTATTCAGTGCAAAAATGCCATCAACGTATTCCAAATTTAAAAATAAATATTCCAATTAAGTCCTCAACTAGTCCGGTTTTAATTACGTAAACAAAATGCCGCCTATAGTCCGGTAACGGAAGATCTTTTATCTGATTTACAATTAAACGCCCGGGGGCACAGACTCTCCGACCTCGCATACTTCTATTTGACATTTAGCCCGACCTTTCGGGTATTTTCGGACGGGTTCGGCTCCTACGAAGCTTGTTATTCAAATAAGTAAAACATGGACGCTGCTAGGTGGGGGTTCCTTGGGGGTAGGCCCCAGATTGTTACGATTACTGTGCCAGTACCTAAAGTATAAATGAAATGGTTTACAAAATATTTTCAACATTTTATTGAGATACATTTGTTTAATACATTGTAAACTATGATATAAATAAAATTCTAGTTGTTGTTAGAACCACATAGGTACTCAACACTTATTAGTGCAACACCGATTGAGAATTTTGAAAGTATTTTGTAACAATGAATTCTCCTAACTTGACAAACCAAATTACAACAAATATACCTACATGTTTTAACGCGCGTAGTTCTACGTTTAACCATCTAAGTTTAAACAACGAATTTTGGGAATATCCGCCAAGTTACGACTTGTCCTGTGGTAGAAAGGGAAAGGCAAAGCCAAAGTCTACACTAATCTAAAATCAAAGATATAATACAACTGCGCAAGAACACTACCAGTTGGTTTGATTTAATATAGAAATAACCGGATCATTATATCTTTCATGACGTAAATGCAGATTGATCCAATTAAAATAATAATTTACAGTCAGCAAAACTACTCATTAAGTTACGAAATACATTAACACTACCGGTCCATTTTTATCACTTAGCACACGGCCAACTCAGACGCCGTTAAAGACAGTCATTAAACAAATAGGTAACCATTTCCTGAAACTGAAGTAGATTTTACAAATAATATGAGCATTAGATCCACTCATAACACACGCTTTAGAATTTTTAAAAATGTATTTTCACCAAATACGACTCCAGGTGAAAAAAATTACAGAGTTTGGATTATATTACAAAATTGAATTAAAAGCCTAAAACATGAGTGTCAAGCTTCTAGCTTAAAAAATGGCGAAATTTCTATACAAACTTTCTTCGCATGTTATAACCCCTTAATACTCTAGAAAAAGGCTTTACACTATATCTGTATCAATTTCATTTAAATCGATTCAGTAGTTTAGGCGTGCAAGTCTAACAGACTGACAAACAGGTAGACGCTACTTTCGCATTTATAACATTAACTAGCGATCCCCCCGGCTTCGTCCGTGGTACATAATAATTACATATCACTCAATTATCACATACACGTCCAACGGTGAAATAAGTTTTGAAATCGGTCCAGTAGTTCCTGAGATTTGCGTGAGATTTACAACCTCTTCAGCTTTATAATATTAGTAGACATTTCACACACACGACACTATCTGACCCCAAACTATGCATGGCATGTACTATGGAAGCCAGATAGCTGATATAATACTTAAACCTTTTTAAATAAATAAATAAATATTGGTGGACAATTCACACACAACACCAGCTGACCCCAAACTAAATACATGTACTTATAATTGTAGTATAGATAGGGAAGTAAGGACTAGTGGAGATGAGATTAGAGATTCTGAGGACAATTCTGCCCCCTGGTAGCCCCTAGGTCCGTCCATGTAATAGTATGGTTATTCGATTATCAGCTCGGACGGCCCACATACTCGCCCACGCAGCATAAACTAGATCTCGTCTTTATTCTGTCGCGGCCGGCGTACGCGGCTTTGTCGCTTTTTATTTATAGCGCAATTGTCCGCTTTTCAGGTTTGAAACGTAATACTAGTACCTTAACTACCTAAATACTTGTACCTACGTAATCACGGTGGAGCTACAGTGCCGAAATAATGATTTATTTAGGGAAGACGTTGCATAGTGTCAACTCTGATTCTTGTAATTGACTCGCAAAATGGTTGATTTCGGCAAATGGTTGTAGGTATGTTAGGCAAAGTTGGGACGTTTCATCTTGTCGGATCGTCTGAATGGATGGGTTCGGAATTTAGAACGAGATAATTGTCTGGAATAGCACATAGGCTGTTTTTTATCACGGGAAAATAGCACGAACAGGAACTGCACAAGTAACGAGGCGGAGCGCTGCTAGATTAAATCATCATCACCATCAGCCACAAGACGTCCGCTGCTAAACATAGGCCTCGCTAGATTTCCACAACGAACGGCCCTGCGCAACCTGCAACCAGCGGTTTACAGCGACCTTTGTGAGGTCATCTGTCCATCTAGTTTATAATATTTAGTTTAAATTATGTTTAAACCTGTAGCACGCTTCAAAGATGTGGAAGGCGCCTTATACAGCTAGTCAGTCAACAAATCAATGATCTGTTGAACTAAGTGAACTCTCGCGCCATATTCGAGTGGCATTGTAAAGCGAGCCGCTCGGTTCTACAGCTCGTGGCTGCGCACGCGCCGATTAGCCTTCTTTGTAGCCTTACTTGTTACAAGTAACGGCGCACCGGAAGGATTTTTGGAGTCTATAAACATTACATTGTATTCCGGTAGGTGGTAGTAAATTTAGAAATAGGTTTTAAATCTGTATTTACGAGTATATAGAAACTATCAGTCTCCACAATTTTACCCGCGTAGTTCCCGTTCTACTTTCCTGTGATGAAAAATAGTCTATGAAATATTCTATATTGAAATCTATACATGTCCTATATTTAACCCAATCCGTTCAGGCGTTCCGACGTCATTGAGCAGCAAGCATACAAACTTATGCTTTTATAATATTAGTAGGATGAATGAATCGTTGTTGTTCTGACTAAAGCTCGAGAATACCTGGACCGATATGGATTTTTTTTCTTAAAATATTTGTGACAGGTCAGAAAGATATACGGTAAGAAATAAAAATTATTAGCTTCGCATCGTAAACAGATACAAACAACGATTTTTAATTCAAAATCTTCCAAGCTGAAAACATTTCATGCATTTTGTTTTTTTTTAATTCATATATTTATAGGTGTGTTAAGAAATATGTCTGTTACTATTTATATTTAAACAGAAATAACGTAAACACTAAACATTAGAAATGATTACGGGCCTCAAAATAAAACCACAAGTGACCACTAAGTATCGAGTTACAGCATACCATGCTTTCGAAAAAACGACGAAACGTAAACTATGAAATTAGACTGGAAACACAAATGCGTGTCGCGGGTCGCGGGCTTTTTCATTAGGCTGCGTTCACATTTACAACAAAATAACTATAAAAACTACATAAATTTAATGCATTCCGTTCACCTGTTCCGCCTTGATTGAGCAACAAATATCCAATATTTCGCATTAACAATATTTTGAATATGTATTTGTACACAGGACGGTCCATCCTATACAAAAAATTGGCAGTCAAGTGGAACTGCCGACAGAAGTGAAAATTTTTAACTCAGAATTTGATAGCTTACTTTGGAAACTACGCGGGTGAAACCGGAGGGCTTAGCTATGACCATGGCTAGATGGCCAATCGGAAATGGTGATGCATTTCTAAATCCCGAGATGCTCCCGAGCTTAGAAATCTTCGGGAGATTCCTATCATTCCCGGGCGTGACGCTAGAATTCAAATCACAGCCCACGAAAAATCGGTCTTTGGTGCGCTAAAAAGTTTTTACTTCAAAAACTTCACAAGATAATAAGGGAGCAGATAGTAAGGTATAACAATATGATAACAGTATTCTTACACATAAAAGACAGATATTTGAAGTATCTACATATTAGAAGGAGTATATCAGCTAAGTCTGGCATCCACAGTCCAAGCTTTGTTAAGTTTAGCGCTAGATGGTGTGACGTGAAACAGTTTCAACCAATATTAAAGCAAAGTTTTCAATATTACTTATTTTTGTTTATGCCATTTTAAGGCCCATAGAAAGTTTCAAATACTAGATTGTACAAAGCCCTGCGCTACGGCAAAGTTTGGTTGATAAAACTGCCTTTAAAAAAAATTGGTTATACAATCTACAGTTATGTGCAGCGAAATGAAATAGCAGACTCTGAACCGAGTTTATTTATCACGATTCATTTATAACAGTGGTAGGTTGGTTTTACGAATAAACTTAAAGCTGTGTTTATGAATGGAACTTTGGTTTGGTCGTAACGAGCGGTGGCAGGTGCGCGCGCGCAAACCGCAGTCATTTGGGCATGCGAACCGGCTGGAATGTGTGGTCGTTTGATGACGACGTTTTGTTTTACGCGATTAGAGAACGTAACGGTGTTACGAAATGTTTGTAATTATCTTTAAGTTCATTCGTCTATACGAATTGTAATCATAAAAAAGCCGAGCCTAGTGGTTAGAATAAATAAACACACAGCTAGAAGGTAGCCCCGAACTTAGCAAGGCTTGTATTTTGGGACCCAGAGCGCAGTGCAATGCTAATTAATGATTTGAATTCTTCATATTCCACTAGTTGCGTGACACTGGGCTGTTTTGAGCTGACGTGTTGCATAGTATCAGGGACATGTCCTGCTAGTCCCGTCACTCTTTACTATTATTAAAACAGATAACTGATGTAATACAACAAATACAATAAGGCTAGAAAAACAATTTCACAATCCTAAGGTCGTAGGCTCGAACCTGCCGGCACCCGTGAATATATAGCCAAAAGCAGATGCATAAGCACTTACGTCATCACTGTTGGAATTAACGGTGAATTTAAAACATTGGGCGTGTTCAAAGAAAGATTTTTTAGATGATATGTTTGTGTCCTCCGCCAACCTGCTCGTGGCCAACGTTTTTTGCTAATTATGGCTTTTAATCTCTCTTTATAAGATAACGCCTCGAGTCCAAGCAGTGAGAAAGTAAAATAGATTGCTTATGCTAAATATAATTAATCTTAATATTGTCACCATACCACATGAGGAAAACATCGTGAAGGCTGAGAAGGAGAGAACCATAACATGCCCAACAAAGAAACTAAAACGACCAGATTATTTATAAATGTTTATTTTATGATGGCTGATATTTATTACTAATTTATTATCTAAATGTCATGTGTGAAAGAATAGGCAACTGTTTTGCATAACAATGGCGGTCGACATCTTATATCACACATTGTAGCTGGCAGTTAACATTTAAAACTATTGCATAAAATTTCGAAAAAAGAACGTACCACAAACAAGCTATCAAATTACATTCGGGATATCGATCTAGTTTCGTGCCGAGTCGATAAACTGGACAATCGATAACTGGCGCGCCGGAACGTGCCAACATCACAATACAAATTCTCGAAAATAATTCAAACATTGAATGCTCCAAATTACAAAAAGCAATCAAAGAGTCTTGTGCGATCCGAGCTGTAATGATAATGACCTGTTATACTAAAGGAGGCAGTAAGGGCAGTTTTTATAAGTTACTTAGTGTTGTAATCGTTTAGTTTGTCACAAGAATACGCACTGTGAGGACATGCGAACATTAGCCCTATCTAATCACAGAAATGATACTGCTACTTATTTTTGACAGCGACATTTATACAGTTTATATATCAATGAAACTGGTGCTATATTAGGTAAGTTGGTTACAGTTACGCAAATTCAGAACATTTCACCCATCCAAAAAGCGTCACACGTCACATTTCGCTGCTCCACTGCTCCGACGCTATGCTGCTTCATTAGCATTTCGGTAACACGAGCCCATTATTTATTTTTCTGCCATAAAATGCTCAACTAAATAAAGGCCAAAGAAGTGTCTGCTTAAAAACACTTTAATTGTATGTATTTCTCCTACTGCCACTATAGAGTGTCCACGGCGGCAAGCATCCGATGGAGGTAGATATGAAAGGGGACTATTCAAAAAGCGGCAGCCACTCTCATCTACAGATAATCTATTTGGTGTAACCTCACGACCCGCCGCTTCGACCGGGCGGTCGTCGGTTCGATAACAATATAATTAAAGAGAGATCGCATCTCCGGATCGCTAGAATCCGTTTACTGGCCGGATGTCGATCGGCCGCTTTAAAAGGAAATGTACATGATTGTTGCGCTCCCAACGTGTAATGGATGTCATTATTTACAAGTCGGTCGCGTCTTTATTGCCACAAATTGTTCTTATTGCAGTGGAAATGGAAATATGGGCTTCCTTTGAGTTTGTTTATATTTTCACTTTATGAAATTGCAATAGTAAAACTTTTGCGACATTTTACAACCTTCTTTCATATCTTTTATGTACATACATAGGTGCTTATTATTTCCGCTGTAAATTTTATTCCTTATTAATTTAAACCTACTAATTTAATTAAATCGACTTGAAAGTCCTAGTTCCTCAATTTCACACTGGCCACTAAAGCTGGACATGGACAACGACATAAACCCGCGCACTTTTGAAAATGGAATAATTATCGCGGTTCACAAATCTCTCCAGCCAGCTACAGTTCATTTGGTGTCCGGCACAAAGCAGCCAGTGTCGCGATAACATCAGGATCGGCGCACAGTGGGTGTAGCGGATAGATTTATCGACTCTTTAACCCGTAGATGGTGATTTGTAATCCCAACCCTGCGTTCTAAATTTAAACAGTGTTCGTTACGCGCATAAATTGTAGACGCTAGATCATAGATGGCTACCTTCTGCTGTTTTATAGACCTACTAGTATGATTGCTAATCTCTTTTGAAGAGTTTATTGCTTTGAGATTTTTACTATTGTAGATGTAAATAAGAATGTAAATAAGTTACGGCTGGTCTAGTCGGGAGAACGGCGCCTGCCGATCCGGAGACCCCGGGTTCAAACCCCACACGCACCACTGTCTTTTCGAAGTCATGTGCGTAATGCCACTAACTTAAAACGGTGAAGGAAAACATTGTGAGGAAACCGTCATGTACCTAGAATCTTTCGAAGTCATGTGTCATCCACCAACCCGCACTGGGCCGGCGTGGTGGATTATGGTCTTAACTCTCTCCTTGCGAGAGAAGGCCCCGAGTCCCAGCAGTGGGAACGTTTAGTGGGCTGTTAATGATGATGATGAGATGTAAATTGCGTGTTTTGAAGCGGAGACCGCTAATCGGTATACGTTGGTATGGTACAAGGCTATACTTCCTGTCTTCAAAAAAATTATATTTATTTAGGCTCGCAAGTACAGCTAGCATATTGCTCAGCTCTATGTGACTTTGCAAGAAAAGAAGCACGTATCTTAAGTTATACTTAAGATACGTGCTGTTTACTGCGGTAGACTCGATTGTGCTATTATAGGTAGCAAGCAGGCCGTGGGTCGAAGCGTAAATCAGAAGATAGGACCGAGTGGTGAAACTATACTAGGTACATTAAATAGTACGGTGATAGTAAAGCTCTTAGTTTACTCGATGAAATTTTGCAAATCGACTCAAAAGACAAAAATGACAGTGTCAGGATGTATGTATGTATGTGTATGAATTCCAGTGAACTCATTACCAAGTGAATCTACCTATATTCACAAAAGTTGCCAATTATGTGTAATTTGGTCCAACTTGATAGATAAGATAGTATAGTTCAATTTATAATCGTAATATACATATATTACGAATTATTTATACCACAAATATTTTTATTTGTTCAACCCGGATAAAGTCAGGCCGAGCTGCAAGTGTAAAATACAATAGTAATAAGTGTACAAACAATACTAGTACAAGATACAAGCGCTAATGCCGGTCGTACAAGAAGATGCAAATGTGAGACTCATACATATTCAGTGTAGGAACGGATGAGATGCCTTGTCGCAAAGGGAAATATGGGTTCGGTGCTGTATGGTGACCACAATCTCAATAAAACCAGAAATTATACAAAAAAACTAAGTACAAACTAACTGCTATTACTAAGAATTGTTTTAAAAAATATAATTATGAATGAATAGTAAGAAAGTTTCACTAACAAAATTTATATTTTCGCTGTTATTACTTTAAAACCATTAGTGGTCGTTTTAGGTGCAAGGTGTTTTGTAAGCAAATCTTTTACAACGTGGTCGAAATAGCTGACATTATACTTATATAATTATTGTAAATATAAACTTATGTTACACAGACGCACAGGCACAGAAAAAACATCCATATTTATAATACACTAGCTGTGCCCCGCTGTTTCACCCGCGTCTATTAGAGGAAAATCCATACTAAAATATCCATTGCTGGCCCCTTTATTACGTTTTACGGAACCCTAAAAATACGTAAATAAGCAACAATGCATTGATGTAGAACAAATTTGATTACTTCAAATGACACAAACTTCAAATGTAGATACGCGCCGTCATAGACTTTTTTTATTGACTTTTTTGACCAAAGAGAATTTAAATTCACGGAACTAAAGCTCTCGAAGAGCAATATTTTTCCCCGTTTTCTTTACATTCTTCACTCATACTCCGTACCTATTGATAGTAGCGTAATGTTATATACCCTATAGCCTTCCTCGATAAATGGAGTATCCAACAAAAAAAGAATCTTTCCTATCGGTCCAGTAGTTTCTGAGATCCTAGCGTTCAAACAAACAAACAAACTCTTCAGCTTTATAATATTAGTATAGATATTATCCTCAGCGGAATCGAACCCTACTAACGAAACTACCTGGTTTGCAATCGACTGAGCCACGAAGTCAACCGTAAAAAATAACAATAACATAATTGATAAACGTAATTATAACATATTTTTTCAATCCAACCACGCGACCACGCTTTACTATCCGAACGTTTTCTATCCAAAATATCCGATCATCATGGTCACCCCAGCTCCAGTACATCCGCGCGAGCTCCGTATAAGGGCGGAGTGCTTCTGCTGCCGAACTAGTTCCTACCAGTTCCAGCTAGCAGGATGAAAGCGGCCTTGTCCGGCTAATAACACGCCTTATCTATCCGTAATGTGTTCATTGATTACTCTGCTCCGATAGAAATGCCCTTCGGCTTTGGAAAGTCAGAAGTAAAACACATTCTATTAACAACATTTGTGACAGACGGTCACAGTGCCATATATAATATGTATTTTGTGCCGTATATAATAATTATTTTAGTGCCATATATAATAATTATTTATTTATAATAAATGATAATAATTATTTGTCTCTACGCAACAAAACAACCGAATTCAATTTAAAAAAAAAAACAGTTTTTACACACTCGATTACTAATCAAATTTGTAACACGCCATATTCTAAAAATTATTCAACCAACTCAGAAACCGCTCCAATGACTGAGATGATCAATTTGCCAGCAAGCCTTGGAGACATGTTCGAATTAATTGCTAAAATGTTGTTATTAAAAAAAACACAGCCTTCTTTTTTATGCATTTTTTCATATCGAAATTTCAGCAAATTTATTGTGAAAAATAACTGAAAAAAAATCTCGAAAAGAAGTTATTAACATTTTCATTTCTCTTTTTTCCATACTGTTACAGTAAAATAACTTCTGGTGACTTTGACTCGGCACTAAACAAATATTTAATGAACAGCCCACTTTGTTTTCACACTACTGCGATTCGGGGTCTTCTCTCACACAGAGAGGAACAAACCCATATTCCAACACACTCGCAAAATGATACATGCTTAAACTTTCAGATAATTAAAAACCTATGTTATGCTCTTATACTAAAATCATCGCTACATTATAAATCTTTGTTTTCTTTCGTGGGTGTTATAAATGCTGAGGTACTTTTAAATAAACGATAGCTCTGATAACTCCCTAGTAGCATGGTCGGCTGCTACGCCGCGGGGCATGGGGTTCAAGCTCTGCAATTAGAAGGCATTCGATGGAAAACTTCGTGATAAAACCAAATCACCGGTGGTAGGGCACTTTCTAATGTTCGCATTGACGCACCTGTTTTTAATATTCGGCCAAAAATGTATCTTAAGTCTTGTATTTATTTTTGCCGCGAAAAATAATCCAAAAGCTTCAAGAACTGGGTGTATAATGGATAAATAATTTATATTTTAGGTCAGCGTTCTTCGACCACCTCATTGCTTACTAGGGGGTGACTAGTGGTCAAACGTTATGTGCTAGCGTCTATTTGGCACAATGTAAAAACATTACCGGCATTATAGAGTAGTTCCAACAGCATGCTGGGCATGCTTTCAACTGATGGTGGACATGAGCATTTTGTTTATCCCGAGATCTTCATCATTCTATGGAAGACTAGCATAGTAAAAGCAAGTCCGAGTATTATTTAGACGTTAGTCAAACAAACATTGAAAATGTCTATCCATTTCAATTAGAAAAAAAATCATTCTACAAAAATGTATCTACTCGTACTGACTTGATGGAGTGACTTGTGACTCTACTGTCTCAAACATTTGAGTAAAACGTATTGTCATTCTCCCCCACTCGCCTTATTAACTTGAACAAGGTCGTTTATCCTAAAGTCATGTTCACACCGATGTACCGGCTGGCCCTAATGCGAATGTCTAGTTCCCAACACGGTGCCTTCGTTGTCTGTGGTTACTTGCACTGTTAGCTGCGCTTGCGAAAATCGACACGATTTTGTAGACGAAGCTTTATTGCTACAGATGAATTATACAGAACAGGCCATGGTTCTGTCGCTCATTTAATCCGGAACTGTTTTAATAGGCAGTAGGTCAGAGAACCCTTCACTATGTCTAGTTTGGTTTGGAGTTATGTTTACTGATTTTTCTCCAGGGTTCCAGAATGAATCGAAAATGTCATTAATTAGAATATCTGTATTATTTAACTATTTAAGTATTTATTTCGCGCGGACGAAGTCGCGGGTAACAGGTACCCGCGACTTCGTCCGCGCGAAATAAATACTAAGGTAACTCAGGCAGTACCTATTTGTATACCCCCAGACACAATTACGGTTACTAAAAACAGCATATAATAAAACAATTGTCTACTATTTCAGCAAAATCGGTTCAGTTGTTTAGATCTGAAAGCGTAAGAGACATTCGGCCCCCATTTCAACCCCAATTTCACCCCCGTACAGTTTGAAATTACAAAATTGCTATAACAAACATTGGTTTGCTTCGTGTCAAGTGCCTATATATACAGAGTTTCATGGGTTTATTTTCAACGGTTAAGAATTTCCATATTGACATTCATCCCCCATTTCAACTCCAATTTCACCCCTGTACAGTTCGATATTACAAAATTACTAGAACAAACAATCGTTTGCTTCGTGTCAAGTGTCTAGATACAACATTTGATAACTTTAAAAATGACGCATTATCATACAACCGTTCATCCCTTGTTTCACCCTCTTAGGGGTTGAATTTCGCAAAACCCCGTCTTAGCGAGCGCCTACGAGCTAAAAGGGACCTCCATGCAAAATTTCAGATTCCTAGCATTTGTAGTTTCTGAGATTCTTTGATTTCCTTTCCTTTCGCTTTTATATTATAATATAGATATAGATTATTTAGGTTGCATAAATAATGTGCCACGGCCTTACTTGCATCAGTGCCCATATCATTCCTAATAATAAGTAATAACACAGATGATGGACATTTTTCACACAACACTATGTAGCCCCGAACTAAGCAAAGCTTGTACTATGGAAGCCAGATAGCTGTTATAATACTTATATAATCAATCTGTGTAGGTACCATATTTTGCCCAGACCTATTCAGCAGTTTTTGCACAAAGAGTAACAAACATCCATACTTTCATAACTGATGATGATGATGTCTTCCAGCCGATTTCGGCTACGGCGACTGCTTCTATAAATATATACCTATATATATATATATTTTAATTATTTTTTTTACATTTACCGTGGACGGTGTGCTCTGAGATGACTTATGTAGCCTATTTTTGCTGTGAAAGTTCGTGAACATAACTATAAAATTACTAGCCGCGCTATGTTTCAGATATTTTTTATCGATATTATTGTATCAGCCAGCTAACTCTCAAAAATACAAGCTTGACTTAGTTTGGGGCTAGGTGATGTTATGTGAAGAATATTTGCAAATATTTAAAATAAACTCCCGTACTCCAAAACCTTATTAATCATAATTCGCTTTTTTGTGTTCGTGAAACGTTACAAACGTCCACATATTTTACTTGCGTAAAGATTGCGTAAATCTTTCCAATACATCCGTAAATATCACACTCGAAATAACCATTTTGTTATAAGTACAAATAACTTTTTTCGTAGGGAATCTACGTTGTAAGACTTAATAATCAAATTATTTAAAATTGTGTTGTCAGAATAGGACCTAACCCAAGATAAAATCTGGAAAACATTGTCATCGAGATCCGTTCACGAAATTGGGCCGTTTGCGCCGAGCGTCGAGAGTCGAGGTACCGAGCCCTCGGAGTGGCCTTATTAAGAAAATATCATTATAGCAGTGATAGCGATCGGTCGTAATGTCCGTCTGTCCGTGGCCCGCGCCCGCACTTTCTTGGTTCTTAGGTCTAGGAGAGGGCGCGCCGGCACGCGACCGCTACTCGTGCCGCGGTAGTGATGCGGTTTATACCCACTAGAACGATATCGATATTTTATTTTCTATGATCATTTTTTCCTTCCGTTTAATATTTAAAAACAAAGTGGTCTATGTCTGTCTTCTTGTACAACTATGTAAGCCTAACAAACGCTTTCAGGCCTAAACAACAGAAGCGATTTAAATCAAATGTAGAATAGAAAAAACTATAGACTCCTTTTTAAAAAAAGGTAGTACCTACTATTTGAGTTATGTGACAGTTACCTAATGCGTTGTCTTTAGTTTAATTTTAATTTACAAATAATAATGTCTCATATAATACTTCTTTATTTCTTAGCACATTTCACTTTAAACATTTCAGAATGTTCTGTGACAGATAATCACTAATATGTTTGATGATATAAGTTTACAATTGATGATGTACATTTATTTTAAATAAATTGTAATCGCCGTAGACATAATAATAATTTGATTTGTTATTTTTTTGCCTCTCGAAATCTGTTTTGTAGTCGGTACGTGTAAATATCGATAATAATTGTTAGAGCCGTGGGTGGCGCTTCACTATCGGTTTACAAGTGGCACGAGCCGATAGCATCTACCGCCGATGAACAAGCAGATTGTTTCACCGCAGTATCGCGTTTTGCGGACACCGCCCGTTGTTGATATATCGCGGTAATCGGACTGCCCGGCCACGATTCGAAAGTATTCTGTTACCATTTGAGACGAGCCACTTTCTTAGGTGTTATTGGAATTGACAACATTTATAGATTTATCTGAATACCTTTATCTGTATCTATTTACAATTATATAAGTATTATATCAGCTATCTAGCTCTGAAACAAGTTTTGCTTAGTTTGGATCTGTGGTGTGTGAGGAATATCTAACAAGATTAATTAATTTATCTTGGTAGGTATATTTTCATTTTTTCTTAATTATCAGCGTCATGTATACCTCTAGGAGAGTCTGCTAGGATATGGATCATGTCGTATTCCAAATATATATTCACGAGTCGCCAAAAAGATGTGGAATTTTCGAGCACAATCAAATCATTATAGAAGTAATTTAACTTACTCTCAACCAATTTCTCTAAACACAGAAGTTCTTCAGAAAAGAAAAGGCTAATTTACGCAAAGCTCTAACTGATAACATTTAAATAACCAGCAAGAGGTATTATTTTTTAGAATAGGTATGTGCTATGTATTGACCATAAAAAATGTAATAAGCATTTTTCTCTTTAACTATTATACAATATCTTAATTTTGTAGTTGTTTTTATGAAATGAAATGGTTTTCAAAACGAATCTTTCCCGTTTAATTCTTTTGTACGGAGAGAGCCCCATAAAAACTTACGTCGACGGGCGTTGATGTCTTTCTTTGAAACAAATTGTCAAAGCTGTCTGGAACAAAAAGCTATCTGGAATTAAACTTTTTATTGCTCTAAATTTAATAGTAGAAATAGGGCGGTTATTTCAATGATTTTCTCAAGTCTTACGCAACACACACATGAATCACTTTAAGTTTGAAAATAAAGTCATATCGGTCCAAATTTTCTAATATCCAAATATTCCAATAAATAATGCAAAGTTTCTAAGTTAGTTTACGTTTTAATAAGATAAAACGATGCAGCGACCACAGCGTACACGTAATAATATGCAAAACACTTCCTTTTACAACCTAGTTTGTGATGTCAAAATAACTCAAAGAATTAAATTTGTGTTAACTTAAAGTTTTGAAATAGGTAACAACTAAACTACATCTTACTCTACCACGTAAACAAAATTTTTAAAAAATCTTCTGCTATTATTTTTATAATAATTGGTTTCATATTTTGTTTTTTGTCACTAATCAAGTTATTATTTCGTTTTATTTACTTATTATCATTTAGACATGTATCTGTAAAGATAGAAGCCAACTTGGTTTCTTGTATCTACAGTTATATTAAACAAACTATAGAGTTATCTTCAACATACTTCATAAAACTTGCTTAAGTAACTTAGCCATAACATAAAACCATTAACAATGAGTAAGTTAATATTACTAAGTAACGGGTAAGCGCGTCCAGTGTTTGCCTAACGGGAGTTGGTGGTACCCGCCTCACTTGTGCGGGCTAGTGATGGGATAGACTTGCGTTCGGGACTTTCTGTCTTTTTTCTGTAGTTTCGATATTACCATTAAAACTTTCCGTTATTTATTATTCTTATATAGGTACATTTCACATTGAAAGTTTTTTCATGATTTTGTGGTATTGGCTATTTTCGATTCTGACTTTAGTGTTAAATTTATAAATATACGTTTTTGTTATTGATAGTTGTAAGGCATAAACGTTATTACGCTGAAATAAAGTTTATTGCATTGTCCTTTTCCCAAAGAATTTTGATAGAAAAGTCATTTAAGATTAAAAGATAAAACTATAAATAAAGTAACAATTTCTCCTAGGTTAGTACATAATAATTTATTAACGATTTAGTTTTATTTTATAATTCCTCTATATCAGAGATAGCACATAATTTGAAACACAGAATGAAAAATACATTGCATAGAATCCATATTTTTTTATACATGAGATGGTACACATCACGGCCTTTTGAGCTTGAGCGATTTAATGACTATTGCAATTCAAATTAAAAAAAATATACCAACTGTTTAAATAAAACAAAATACAGAAACAGTAAGAAAACAGAAAGTTCTTAATTTAAAAAATTAAGTATTATTTGTATGCCCTCAGCTTAGTTGAAGTATTTTACGTAACCCTGTATATTTACATTTTAACATTAGATTACTATGCGCCTTCAATTATTATTTATTTGTTTACATCGTCAAAATATCAAGACTCAAGTTTACGAATAGTTCACGCCCATCACTATTCCGCGTCTCGATCAACAATTAAGTTTTGTTATTAAAATAACCTCATCGTAACCTTCTGTTTAATTTAATACTGATTATTAATCAATTACGTTCGTGTGTAAAATACAGCCGTTGTTTGAGATAATGAGTTATTTATTGAAAACGGTATTGAGAATTAAAACTAGCTAGTAGCATCCCGCGATTTCGTTCGCGTAGTTTCCAATACCGTTTTATTCCTGGGATAACAATCAGCGTATGTATTATTCCAGACAATTATCTAACTGTATTGTAAATTTTAACCCGATCTGTTTATAACCTCCGTAGTGGCTGAGCAATAAACATCTAAACTTTAACATTTATAATATTAGTAAAATAGGATATCAGGACAACACGTAGAGAGGTTAAGGTATACACAGTAATATTACAATTTATGTATAAGTATTTAGGTGTATCTGTATGTATCTACTTACTTTTTCAATACATATTTTATATTGTAGGTAATATACTACTTATCCCGGGAAAATAACGGATACTACACGGATAAAACCACGGAGTATTGATAGTATATTTATTTACAATTAAGAACTCTCGATTCCAACACAACAAATCGTTTAAGTAAAGCAATTAAATTCTACCATAACAATAAACCAGACAAACAAACATAAATATAATTATAAAGTAGACAGTTCAATAAAGTTGCAATTAACGTATTTAATGGACATGTTTCGCAAACTACGGTTATTAGAAAGATTACTGTACATTACTAAAACATCAGATATATACATTTAATATGAATAGTCCACATACCCATTGTTATAATTAAGCCAACGTAAGCTGACCCGCTGATTAAAGTTTAATAACACCGCATTAGAGTAAAGGCAGAGGTCATATTCGATGGTTTTCGTAGAGTCGACTGGGCGGTTTCTATTCCACATTCGGTCGCGATCGTCGACCGTCGGCTGTTCCCGCCCACCCGCTCTCTCTATCCCTTTCAAGTTTGAGTGGTACACGTCATGGTGTCTCGTTTTTGCTTAGGTGAAGCCACTCCTACAGCGTTAGGCTGTTTTCCTATTATTGTGTTGGTAGTTTTTTGCGCGCGCAGATGATAAGCTTTCTACGAGGCAATTTGTGGTCGAAGAAATATTTGGACAGCGGTCGTGGTGGTAAACATTCATTTGAACTTCTAATGGTTTTGCCATTATTATCAAAATTGTAACTGTTTAAATCATATAATTCATAGACGGTTAATGTGTTGACTTCTAAGATAGAAATGTCTTAGAATGATCGCGCGTTACATAATATTGTGCGAGCGAATAAAATGTATAAGCACTTTTTTCCGACACTTCCTATTGTTGGTTTTTAGTATTGAAGTTCATACACGGCTACAGCCGTGTACTAATAACTTCGTTTTAACTTGGAATTCATAAACTAGTCATTAGATAACCTTGAGCTTAACTTTCTCGAAAATTCTTACACTGATTTTAATTTTCTCAAAAAAGTGATAGTGTTTTTGAGCGCCTTAGATTTGAGTTAGTGATTACAGTATAGTTTGTGCGTTATAATGAGGACTTTTTCAAGATCCAAATCGACTTGTCAGAAATAGTTCTTAGTTTAGCCGTACGTGGCGGCAGTGCTTCATTTTGTTAGTGATTTCTTTACAAAATAATACATTGACGCCACATTTGGCAAAATTGAGAACGGTGTTTGATAGATCTGTATTTGTATATACTAATATTATAAAGCTAGAGAGGTTTTTTGTTTGAACGCCATAATCCCAGGACAACCGGCACGATTTCAAAAATTCTGTCACTTGGATTTATTCGTGATCTCTTAGTGCTATAGGATATATATTTACCATGAGCAAAACCGAGGCAGGTCACCAGTCCTGAATATGCCTCAATGTCGGTTTAATGATTCAAAACAATGTAATTTATAAAATGCATACGTCATTTTAAAAGAAATGTAGCAGAAGTATTTACATTATGTACAGACGATGCAGTTGCAGATGATTCTTCGCAATATTTTTTTTTTGTGACGGGACGAGGAAGACACATTCCTAATGTTAAAAGCAACCTGTCCACTCATAATAGTAGGTACAGTTGCACACATCTACATATTTGAACAAATCAGTGTCGAGCACGGCATTGACCTTGTCACTCAGAGACGTAAGAAAGTATATTATCTGCTTGCCCTTTAATTTTTCTGGAAATGTTGAGCTTCAAACCGAAATTCGGGACTGTTTAGAAGTAGACGCAATATAATTATAAGCTTAACTGGCAAAAGTATGGTATTTCCCCAGGCTGACTCTGTTAAGAGTCTTAGTACTACAAAACTTCTTCGGTAGTAAAGCTAAAACAAACAAAGGCTAATTTATGAAATATTAACGACCCGTAACATTAATGTAGTAGCTAATTAACCCACCATTCAACAGTTAGCTCTAGATCGAATAATTCGAACTCTCCATACCGTCACGTAATTAAATCGCCGAAACCCAATACAAAAAATAATAACGTACCTAAGTGCTATAAAATTTTAATGATTCCATTACAAAGTAAAAGTTAGAAAGTAAGTCGAAAAACGACAATTGATAAAAGAAAAAAAGAACTCGGCTGCCGACCGGTGTCCGTCCCATGACCCTTGCCTTGCCACATAATAAAAAAAAAACGTTTAGAAATGGCGATGAGATGGTCTCAGATTATAATTACCTACGGCGGCCGCAGTGCACACCGTCAGCTCTAAATATAAGCGTACGTTCCTTTAAAACTTAATAGCAATCTTTATGGTGTAATGCGCGCCTCACTAGTGATGTTATCGCGTCGAATCATAGATGTCGATACTCTACTATTAGGTACGACGGAATTGCATGTTGTGCACGCATTGTTCAAAAATTATGACAGTCAGATTGTTTTGTTTCGTAATTAAATTAAGCTAGTAATATAACACATTACTTTTGATTACTGTTATAACGCGTACGGTTGAATGTTCATTCTTTCATATTTATTGAATGACTGTTAAATTGGGTATAATTTCGCAATTAAGGTCGCGTGAATTCATAGTCGGCTCATCAGCTGTTTACCTTTTATGTTACGACTTTTTTATAAATATTCATAAATTTGATGATTTGGTCCGCCTAGAATTTAGAAAACGGCTATTCTTTAAAGAACTCTGTATTTCTTGGATAAAAAGAACTTTAATTTTTTTATTCACCAATCTATTTGAGTTCTTAATTTTGCCCTGCATCCCTTTTTTACGATGTGACTGAGCAACGAACATACTTTCGACAAACTTCTATGTTTACTATAACAGTAGAAATAGTGTTTGTTCGCTACTAGATCCATATAAAAAATAGAAATGTACTATTTTCTATAGATACTAATGCATTGGTTCATCATAATGTGCTATTTTAGACTTGAATCTATCTAACTTCAAAACTGTAAGACGACTTGACGAGTAACTCAATTCAACCTTCTGAATAATGTTCAAAATCAAACAAGAACAAATTTATGTCATGAATTACATTAATATGGTACAATTGTCAACAGTAAAGTAAAACTGGATTAAATATGTCTTCAATTACAATCATGATAATGTAAAAATTGCATATCTAAACAACTGAATAAAGCTTAATTCTATTGGTACCTTGTACCTAATTGGTACATAGTCAAATCTATCGTCAAAATTTCAGGTAAAAACATTATCACTAACTTAATTTAATGTTGGTGCCAAACAAAGAATAGAATAACTAGTACATTGGTGTGTTTTCTAGATATATTTTTTAAGTTAGTTAAGACAATTTTATTTTGTAACCTACTTTTCATGGTTTGAACATCTAGGTTATTTCTTTGTATGTCTACAAGTAATTAGATTGCTCATCAAATTTTAGTTTGCAGTGTTTTTCTCTTAGAAAAGGTATTAGTGAGGATCTAAGTAGATTTTCATTTAAGAAGATATAAATGTTTTATGCAGACACAAAAATAATTACCAAAACAACAAATACACTGACCTTAACTATAAATAAAAAAAAAAAACAATCTGATTATCCTTATGACCTTGCTGTTATGATGACTTTACAAACAAAATTATTTTGTTTTAAGCTCTGTATTTCTTATATGCCGGATCATATGGCACTATTTCCAAAAATATAAAAATGTATAAGATAGAACAAACAGATACGTATTATGTATGTGATGGCTCTGGGTACGAATCAGGACGTCTTCTCTCTTTCTACGAAAAACGTAACTTCGCATTAAACTCGCGATTTTCCTACTCCGGTTCTAATTCGCTTCGTCCGATCGAACATTGTTTGACGTTTAAATGTTCTAATCGTACTCTAAATAGAGTAATAATAAGCATTTCAATGGATAAAACGACAGATTGAAGTAGAACCGGTGTAGGATAGTCGGGAGTTTATTTCGAAATTACGTTTTCGTAGAAATAGAGTAGACCTCCAGAATAGTGTTCGATGGTGATATACATACACCTTTGTGATGGGTTGCTAACCATTGTATGATGATACGAGCTTGACACGCTCGTATCATCCCTCTATCTTATAAAAACATACATTATAGTATCGTTTCTACTACTTCATTTCATTGCTTTCAAAATTATTACAATGTGTAAAAACTAAAACGGCGAACTTTCAGTCCTACGTGATCCTACGGCTCAGAAAGATAGTTTTGTATAATGGTATCTATGTGACCTTAACAGTCGGTCGTATAGCCAGTGGCTGCGCCGGAACTGACGAGTATAATTCTGGTGGAAACGTGCACCTTGTCACTATGTTATCGAGCGGGCGCATCACTAGCCGGCAGCGAGGGTTCACCGCGAGGGCGCAGGCATCAATTTGCGCGCGGTAGCCGCCGCGGGCGCCGCGCCGCCCCTGTCATTAGCCCTCCGCCCCTCCCCACCCCCGCGACCGAGGATGAACATACTTTAACCTTTTTTGCTCCCTACCAACCTGTTCGTCGGCTGCCGTCTCCTGCGCCGCAATTTAAACGCTGGTTCATGGCCACGGGCGATACGCAGTATCTGTAACCTGTTAACTATACGGCCTACGTAAATATTACCGGCGCGGGCGCAGCGATCGCTCCGGGACCTCGTTTAAAAGGCCCGAGATGGTGCGCCCGACAATGTGCTCCGCAGAAATACGAGTAATGATCGTTTTATTCGTGATAATGGCCAATTTGTCTCGACAGTGGCGCTGATGCGTGCCAGCTGCCGCGACTCTTCAAACCCAAATTGCGAGACCCTTTTTATTCAGCAACGATACTTTGTCCCTCACAGGAACCGATTTCCATAATTACAAATTTCCATCTACGTCTCGACGAGATAAAAACTTTGTTTTATGTCTGCTTTGACCTGAAATTGGTGATCGTTAACGCAACCTTCTTCAGTGTCAAGGGCACACTTTTTCTCGAACGCTGGCGCCCGAAAAGGTCGAATAATAAAACGGTCGAGACGACGCTTCTCCGAACCCGTAATCCGAGCCCCAATTAAACAATTTTCTCGAATATCATTCCGCTTCATTTACCGAGCGCGGTCACCGAGCCCCGGGTCTGCTCGCGGCTAGAGTCCCGGACCGATTCATGTCTAACCCCCATTAGAGATAAATATGCCCCCAAACCACGCCGGCGAAGGTTAGCCGGGTCACTCCGACTATTCATTCCACTTTATTTAATTCCAATATATTTTAGAACATTCTCTAACCTCTCCGACCAGCATTTGCATAAACGTAACTCTGCCAGCGAGTCCCGGATAACGCTAATGGCGATCTGGGAAGGAGCAAAATGAGTCCCGGTAAATTGACCTGTCCTTCACTCGCGCCGCCACCGGGCGCTCGCCGCGCCGACCTGTCGCCGCTAAGTAATTCCGTTCCCATGATCTAGCCGGTAGCCATCTCGCTTTAATTATTCATAGACTTTTTTGTCCGCTATCACTTTTTACCGCTCGATGGCTGTCCGCTCGAAGCCTTATAAAATTAAAAAATAAAAATAATCGAACGCCGAGCGGCGCAATTTAAAAAAGGAATACGTCGGATGACACGAATCGAACTCCGGGCAAATGTCGCGCGGTAAAAAGTGGTCGGTGCGGAGGCTGCGGTGGGAGGAGGGAGATGGGGGGAGGTGAGGAGGTGAAGAGAGGGGGGTACAGGACGTCACGTACCGCGGTTTTTGTCAACGTTCCCGCGGAGATGACAGGTCGCGCGTCGTCCAGCGACCTGTCTTCTCCGCGCGACTCGTCTTGATGCTTTGCACTCAATCGTGCGACGCGAATGCGCGTGCGCCTTATCTGTTCGCGGCTCATTACTGAAACATCACATTAGGCTGTTTAGCAGCCGCTTTGTAGCAACTTTAAAGTGGTCAGCAAAAACTGCGTTCGTCAGAAGTGTAATCCCTTTTTTTTATAAACATTATCATCTAGATAACGGAAGGATAGACCTGTAATATCAATATGAATTGCTCATGCAAGTATGTAGACGGTTTGGTCGCGGTACATCACGACTCACAGCAGGTGTGCGTATAACCACAACACTTGGTTTTTTTAACTAATTGCCAACTCTGAACCTGTACCGCTTCCCACATTAAAAGAGTTAAAACCTTTGGCCATTTTACCTTTCGCCATCATGCAATTTATTTAACTATGCACTGTTCAGACACTAGTTGTACCAATTATAAACGAATACCGCCAGCATACTGGGCACGCTTCCAACTGGTAGCAGGCTTAAGCATGTTGGATTATCTCTCTAGGTTTTCATCAGTCTATGGTAATTCATTTACGCTTTGTGTTAGTAGGTTAAGAATAAATGTGATGTAATTTAGTTTCGTTTAAAAGAAACAAATTTTAAATTTGAATTGTAGGTGTGAAAGTTTTGATATTTGCTACTCAGTCACGCCATAAGAGAATCGAATTAATCAGACTGTAGTTTTGAAATCACTTTATTCCAGACAAATTATTTTAGTCTGGAATAAAACATAGGTAAAATTTTCTTTAGTTAATTGTACATGGATCAAGTTAGTTACTTGAACGCAATAGTTTTACTTTGTTTTACCACTCATACTTTGTTTAACAATATTAATGTGCCACTTTGACATATATTTAGGTATTTAATTTATACGGGAGAAAAACGTCTACCGAGTTGACTAGTAAATCAGTTAGTTGATAGTATTAGTATTTTAACAAAATTTGCACTTGACCGCCATTTCATTCGATATTAAGCAACGATGCGACCTAAAAATAATCGAGCCTATCTAGAAGAAACCGACTCAGTCTGAACTCGATGACACCTAGATTGTACCCAACGGGGCTACTCTCAGGCTACGGTATCCACGGCCTGAAAATTCTTTTTACGAAAGTGGAGTCAAAACTTTCATTTCCGAATCAAACATGCGGATTTCAAGCTGCCTTTCCGAAAGAAAATAACAGTAGTTCTCCAAGAGTGACGATAGTTATATACATTCCCGTAAACTAGCGTTACATTGTCACGTACTTTTGTTTTTTCCTAAATCGATAAATGCCCAAAGCGCCAAAACCAAAACCGTTTTCACTCAAGAAAATTCAGCGTCAGTAAGATAATTTCACAGTTCTAACCATAGTTCTCTTCTATTTCAGAATTTCCGCGAGCAAAGAATCGATGGTGCAGGGCTGCCGTTACTGACTGAGGATCACTTGACAGGCTTGCTGCAGATGAAACTTGGGCCTGCGCTCAAACTGCGGGCGGTTTTGGCGCGAAAACTGGAGCCGTGCTCAATTTGTCAAGCAGCTTCCCCCATCATTTCCTCAGTCGCCACTTTAGCCCCAAACAGTTCGCCCAAAATGAACGGCGCCGTCAAAGCAGAACCAAGGAGTAACACCACAAGTCCCAGTTAGAAACTTGGTTCCAATTTCAACGTGAACTTTTTCTGTGTTGCGTTTCGTTCCTGTCTGATAGTCTGCTATGTCTTGGAGAATCTGTTGGTTATGTTAAACAAGGACTGAAGACGAAGTAAAAATATTATTATCGGTGTTTACGGCACGCAAACAATAGCAATTTTATTTATTGCTTAACCATAGAGCATTAATTTATTATTACCAACGTTAAATACATTCGTAGAAACTAGGTATTCCACAGGTAGATCCGACAGGCTCTATAGTTCTGTAGACCCTGTCAGATCTACCAGGGAACAGAAGGATTAATTATCTACTCAAAAAGTAAAGCCAAAATATAAATTTACCAAGGCTAAGAGGTCTTCCAACTTTAAACCTCTGTCTTTTTGTATCATCCGAAAATCATTCTGCACATGTATAGCCATTAATATGGTTATACTAGCTGTGCCCCTGGACCTCAACCATCCACTTTAAAGGGTTAAAAATAGCCTGGTAAATAAAATTACTAATCTTGATAATCGTATTCGTAGGTACATATTCCATTTAATTCAAATCCGTTCAACCGTTAGACAAATACTTGGGAAAAACCGAAACTCTCAAACTTTTGCTATAATAATATTAGTGTGATTAACGTCATCCACATATTTTCTAGTGTTCACAACGTTAACGATTTATTCATATTTACCTTGCTGTGCCTATGTACCTAATAATATTTATGACACAGATTTTCCACTACATAACCGACTGCTATTTAAGATGTAAGGCTTTAAATCTACGTCGCACGAACATGTTTTGAGTAAGTTTTATTATAAGTCAAATAGACATCCTTGGTTGTTTTCTGAAGTTAAACAACATATTGGCCAGTTTCACGACCCCCTATTATTATAACCCTAAAACACCCAGCACCTTTATTATTAGAAATAATAATACGTATCAATCGACCGTTTAGAATAATTTTGTTTATCCAAGTTTGATATGTATCTTACTTGACTTCAATAAGTTAATTTCTGATTCTTCATCAACTACGTTAGAAATAACGCATTGTAATTGCTAATTATAATAATACCTAGTTTTTTTAAATAATATTTTAGTCATCGTTTCCGCATGCATTAAGTCTTCCTGTTCATATTAATTTTGCATTTAGTTATTTTTAAGATACTTAGGCTTAGTTTCATTAGTAACATAATAATATTTCTAATGTAAATATATTTGCTGCGTTGATGAAATAATTTGCCGTCCAAATGTTATTCTTATTGATTAAGATGTGTTAAATATTTGAGTAATTTTTTTGTACTTATGTTATCAATCAGAAAACATGTGGTTGTATGCTTAAATGTTTAAATGGGTTTGAAGTTTATTGGACAATATTTGAGCACAAGAAATTCTAAATGAAGGGCTATTAAGTCCTATTTGTATTGTTTGGAATATGAAGCACTACATCATATTCCCTTTTTATACATAGGTAGATAATAACATAAAGTTTGGTGCTAATCGACCCTGTTTTTAAAATATACATGTCTTGTGTAGAAGTTATTTTGTAAATAAAAGCCGTTTTGTATAAAAATTACGCACTGAGGCTACTTTTATCCTTACATAGTTATATACAGGGTCACAATCTGTTTGTATATACGATATACATACTTTAAAGGTTGTATAGATGTATAGTTATACTATTTGAAATTGTAACATTTTATAACATCACACCTGAAGAAAGCTCAGTATAATTGTACCGAATTACTTTGTAAGGTATGAGTACTTATTGTTTAATTACTTTCTTTAATACATAGATGTCTTCTACCTTTAGTAACTCTTGGGCCATTTATAAAAAAACTGTCAGTTACCCGAGTCAAATCTTAAAGGTAATATTGATTATAATACAACGTTTTTGTTCTAGTACATTCGATTACATTTCTGGGTCTTAAATTTCATAGTATTTATATAATTAAAATTCCAAAAGCCTTAGCAGACAAGATGACCTGGAAAAAAATAGGCTCAAGTACTACACACGGAGGTAGCGATCTACTTGGGCTTCAGATTTCAGTAATTTCTTTTCAAAATATTGATATGTTTTCCTAATTTGTAATAACAAATCTGAGTAATGTCTTAATTTCAGTACACTTTAAAAATGAAGTGTTATTTGTTTTTTAGCTAGGTCATATCGAATTTATTGTATTTATGTGCATGCATTTCATTGTTTATGTTGATGCGATTGTTTTAGCTTTCATAATAACGAATATTGAATGGTTTTTACCTGTGGTAATCTCCTTAATTGCCAAAATAGTATAAATCATATGAACACATAGTAGTTAATTCATGGTCATTGAATTGTAGAAATGAAATTGAAAATTAATTGTAAAATAACTATATTGGCTTTTACTAAATTCATTGTATAATTCTTATTTTTGAACAATTCTACCAGTGACTACATATTATACATCTATTTTAGAATAAATCATATCATAAAACAGTAATAACGCAAGGTGCTAGTTTGGTGAGAAAAAAAATATGTTTAATAAAAATCGTGCCTTAAACGGTCTTCCTTCTAAATATTAGAAAATAATAAATATTTCTGCAGAAAAGTATTACGGTTTTACGCTTTAAATCAGACGATAATATTACAATAATAATAATAGAGCTATAATCATGATTAAGTGATAATTTTAATTAATAGAAGTCATTTCACAGCGTGTATTCGTAACTAATGAATGGACCAGTGACTTATGCTGACGAATTATTATTTGATGTATGTATATTTTGTAATTAGAAATAATAGTGATACGTCAAGTAGGGTTAAGATGGACATCACAATTTTAAAAAAAGGGAGTTTGGAGATCTTTGTTAGATGTTGATGGCTTGATTTTTGTGTTTGTCTCTACTTAAAGACTTGACATAAAATATTGTTATTTAGAACGTGTTTTAGTCAGTGTGTTTAATTTCGAACATTGTACTTAGTTTGGTTTAGTTTTGCGTTAAGGAATAAGCTCCGACTTCAATTATTTATGTGGAGAAAATAAAACGATGATTTATGAAACTATTCAAGTTGTTTTACTAATTAATCAGAAAATTATTTCTTATATACTATTTCATATAAAAATACTATTGTTATTGGTTATTTACCGTGGTTATATTGTAGAGCAAGTATACTTCATGCACCGTGTTCATGAAATAGATTTGCACTGGAAAAGCACGGTAAATTACCCCTAATGAAAATAAATACTAGTTGTTGTGAACAACCACAATACCTAGTTTAAATCGATGTTCAACTATTATCTTGCATTGCTAATGAGCTCTTAAAATCTATTATTAAAAATAGTATATTTCAACATAACATATTAGGTACAAATAAGTATCTGTACGAAGTCTTTCAATAAATTTATTCAATAAGGCATTTTCAGAATAACAGGTGTATGTAAAAGATAATAGGAGAAAAACATATTTATATAACACTAGCTGACCCCGCAAACGTTGTTTTGCCATATAAATAAAGGTATGCAAAATAGCTAGTAGCCGATTCTCAGACCTACTGAATATGCATATAAAATTTGGTAAAAATCAGTAAAGCCGTTTCGGAGGAGTAAGGAAACAAACACTGTAACACGAGAATTTTATATATAAGACTAGCTGACCCGGTGAACTTCGTACCACCATGTTTTTTTCGTCTACAATTTTTAAACTTTCTGCTGCACAAATATTGTCCTGACAATGACAAATACATAAAATAAAGAATCATCATATTTGGTGCAGTCATTCAAAGTTATGAGCGTACATACATTTCGAAGATCCATTTTTACGGTTCCGTAAAACGTACTAACTGAACCCTTATGGGTTCGTCATGTCTGTCTGTCTGTCCATCCGTATGTCACAACCACTTTTTTCGAAATTGTAAGAACTATCTATACTGTTGAATATACTTGTTAAGAGATGTATTCTGTGAACCGCATCAAGTAAGTATTTTATTAATAACATATTTATTTCAACGTTTAAAAGCATTTAAACGCAAGTAATAATCCCTCTATGCAGAATGCAGAAGACCGCGCCTTGTGGCGTTCATTAGGAGAGGCCTACGTCCAGCAGTGAACGAATATTAAATAGGCAGATGATGATGATGAATCCTTTTATTGTTAATCAAGTTATTACCAAAATCAGTTTTATTTTCATTGTAGTGATTTGTGATATACCTACGATATTTTTTGTTTGATTACCTGGCACATAAACAAACAAATCTGATGGTTTTCGAACACGGGAGGGAATATGCAACATACAATCGACCATGTGAGAAACATGGGTTTTCTAGATTAATACCACAAACACTATAACACGCTCAGCGCCATGTGTATCGTTTAGGATACACACTGACATAAGGAGTGTGTATAGTTTATGATTCACACTACCCATTTCAGTAAAAGCAGTGTGTATCCGAAATGCGCAATTATAATAAAGTTACTTAGAAACTAAATAATCAATTTATTAAGTTCAAAATAAATCAGTGAAAATTATTGAAACATTTTTGACACAGAAAACTTTCACATACAGAGCATTTTGTAGTTGTTTGAGCTGCTTTGAAAGCCTGGCCACCAATAATTTTCCTGTCATACTTTTATAGCACCTCTGCACATCTTCAGCGTAAAATTTTCTTTTCAACTTTGTTACTTATGAGATAATGTTTTCTATTAAACGGTCTTCTTGTCATAATAGGGGCTGATGGCACTTTATCTCCAGCTAACTGAGCAGATCGTTTTAGTAAAACTACAATTATTTGTTCCCTGAAGTGAGTGATAGTAAGTTTTAGATAATATTTGGTTGAATAATAAATGTGCATTCAAGAGAGAAACAAAGAGAAATAATATTACGAAATATGTATTTTTATTGATACACATGGCCTGGGGAATAGTTCATCTATAAAAAGTATTCCCAGGCCACGTCCAAAGAAATATACACACTGGTAAAAAAGAAAGGGATGACGGGGGAGGGGGTCTGATTATTTGATATACTATTTTAACACCTCACAACTCACAACACAAAAAAAACACAAATTGAAAGTTGTGGAAATTTTGTAGTGTTTGCATATAGATAGGGCTTGGCGCTGAACTTGTTAAGGTTGGCCCTGGGACTTGTTTATGGTCATAGCAAAAGCAAGCCGCACTGAAAACTGTAGTCGTTTAAACTTAAATGGTACATCAGTTAGAATCATTGGGATGCGTGGTATCAAAACGTTGTCCTTTATACCTACTTTCCTTTCATAGTTCCTTCTATCACGTTGTTCAGTATTATGATAGGTAACCGTGTGCCGCAACATTTTAGCTACCGATTACCAGCGAGTTCAAAAATTCCGGTGGATAGTTGTTGACGACATCATTTTAATTAGTCACCGAATTAACTGATTTATAAATCTTCAGTTCGCCTGTAATTTGTTCTTGAATTTTGAAATTTAATTCATTTGCATCCATCTCATTTACGTAATGTTAATATTTTTTATCATGTAGCTGTCTTGTCCTAATGTTTGGCAACGGCTTCCATACCCTCCTTCCACTTTTTCTTTTCTATGGCTAATAAAGTGCAGTCATTCTGATATTTGTGGAGGTTGTCTTCGCCATAGTTTCTTTGGTCTGCCGCGTCATCGTTTGGAGTCTGGCTTCCTCCGCATGGTAATTTTGACCCTATGATCATCCGACATGCGGCAAATATGTCCTGCCCAATCCCACTTCAAATTGGCTGCTTTTTGAGTCACATCGGCTATTCCGCTTTTGGAATGCAGTATGGTGTTTCGTATTCTGTCCGTTAGTTTTACTTCAAAAATACTGCACGGAGCGCAGAGCCCGTTGGCAAACGTGTGTATTTAAATAATTTTGCACAGATAGGGATACTAAATTAATAATTCAAAATAATAAAACACGTTTGATAACGCGGTTTGTTTATGACTGACACTTGATATTATGACCTGAAAATTGACGCATTTTACGTCGCGTGCCGAAACTAAATCAAAATAAATTATACAGTGAAGCCGACCAAATTGAAAACCAGTACTAATGATGTATGAGTCTTACGTTTTGTGACTATTCAGTTTGATCTGGTTCTCGATGTTATCACTTTTGTTGAGTTTCTTCTGAGTGATTTTCGGAACGCGACAATCCTCCTATCCTTCAACGCAACACGCACACTGTTTAGATAGAATATATGATAGAATTTGAACTTTGTGCAGCGGGACCAAAGTGCAAATTGACTCCTTGACGTTAGGAACACACATATATTGCTTAGACTTATGTGAGTGCTTGTTATTTAATATGAACTTTATGCTATAGCAATAGAGCTCAAATTGCCTTAACATTTTAGTTAGAAAACGTTTGTATGGGAAAGCACTTTAATTAATATGAATTTTATTTCGTAGGAATGAAGCTCAAATTGCCTTAACATTTCAGTTAGAAAACGTTTGTATGGGAAAAAGAAAACGGCTGTTTTTAGGGTTTTCCTGGTAATTATTTGATTTATTCTCGCCGTAAAAACCATCCTTGAACTTATACGAACATTTTAAAAAAAGAATTGTCCAAATCGGTCCAGGCGTTGTTGCGTGATGCGCTTACCAACACATTTTGCGATTCATTTTTATATTATAGATTATTGACATTGGTTGCTTACCAAATTCATTTGACAAAATAGCGCGCGCCACTTTAATGCTGCGGCCCCACCTATGAGGCGAATATTCGTAACGTGTTGGCGCAACAAAAACATCGTATTCTGACTAAGACGATGTTGGTGTCTACATTAGCAGGCGAAGATTCAAGTCAAATTGGTGCGATGTATTGTGCTTTGATTATTTACTTGTCTAGATAGACCGCTCCGCATAGAAACATCAGAAATGTAAGTTAAGTTAAGATAAGTTCGTCCTGTCGGTTTACTTCTCGCAACAATGACGTTGCGCCGTTTTGTGACTTTTGAATATTTGCGCTATAAAAGTCTGCATAAATTACAAAGGACGATTGAAAACAACTAAAAATATTAGCTAATATCGGTAAGTAACCTTTACATTACCATTTAGTTAAGGAAGTAAACGATAGATTTTGAATACATATAACTTTGTCTCAAGACGGCGTCGTTTGCCGCCAAAATTTACAGGGTTGCCTGTTCTTGAATTTAATTTTCCGTCAGTGTACTGTTAATTTTTAACGAGAACGAGAGAGCTACTCCGCGTGATCCTGAATGCGTGCGAGCGTCGGGAGCAGGTCGCCGTCATCTTCTGCAACTTGTCCAAAGTGCAACTGATTTGCATGTTCTTATCCCACATTGTCCTTTTTTATCGAATTATAGGTCTCTATAAATCGAAATATATTTTTACCCACTTTAGCAGGAAATACTTGGGGAGCTTGTATCACTTAGCACGCATACCATTGACATAAGAACAGTAATAGCAGGGACAGTGACAGACAATTGTTAAACTTGTGTTTGAAACCTGGCTTCGTACTTTTGTCGCAATTACAGCGTAACGCATCATCTAGACAAGTCAATAATCAAAGGCATTGTGCCGAATAGGGTTGTTCAGATCGTTGTGAGTCGAGACGTAGGCAGTAATTTAATAAAGTAGCCAAGTGCGAGTTGGACTCGCCCATGAAGGGTTCCGTTGCAGCAAGTAACATAATATACATGTTACATAGCCTTCAGCCACTTTCGTAACGGACTGATTCGTAACCAGCTACGAAAAAAGAATTTTTTTCAGTGTTTTGTAACCAGTTACCAATAAACACTTATTTTCCGTTTTCATTACCTATATTTGGTAACCAGTTATGAAAAATACTTCTTGTCCGTCTGTTATCTAACCAGTGAGAAACCTTTATATATAGTTCTTGTAGTTCGTTGTAACTTTGATCGAAGTTTCAATAATAGTGTATTTATGACGTACTAAAAAAAACTACTCATCGAATCGAGTTCAAACTAATTTTCGTTGGTAGTTTATACGGTAATGTACATCATATATTTTTTTTAGATTTTTCATTCTCTTACTTTAGAAGTTAGAGGGGGGGGGGACACATTTTCCCACTTTGGAAGTGTCTCTCGCGCAAATTATTAAGTGTAAACGAAAATGATTTTAGAAACCTCAACATCATTTTTAAAGACCTATCGATAGACACCCCACACGTGTAGGTATGATGAAAAAAAAAATTTTGAGTTTCAGTTCTCAGTATGGGGGGCAACCCTAATTTTTCTTTTTTTTTAATTTTTTTGTACAAATCTTAATGCGGTTTACAGAAGACATCTATTTACCAAGTTTCAACAGTGTGGTTCTCATAGTTTCGGCAAAAAGTGGCTGTGACATACGGACGGACAGACAGACAGACAGACAGACAGACATGACGAATCTATAAGGGTTCCGTTTTTAGGGTTCCGTAAAACGTAAAAACGGAACCCTTATAGTTTCGTCATGTCTGTCTGTCTGTCTGTCTTTCTGTCTGTCTGTCTGTCTGTCCGTCCGTATGTCACAGCCACTTTTTGCCGAAACTATGAGAACTACACTTTTGAAACTTGGTAAGTAGATGTATTCTGTGAACCGCATTAAGATTTGAACAGAAAAATTTAAAAATAAGAAAAATTAGGGTTGCCCCCCATACTGAGAACTGAAACTCAAAAAATTTTTTTTCATCAAACCTACACGTGTGGGGTGTCTATCGATAGGTCTTCAAAAATGATATTGAGGTTTCTAAAATAATTTTTGTCTACACTGAATAATCTGCGCGAGAGACACTTCCAAAGTGGTAAAATGTGTGTACCCCCCCCCCTCTAACTTCTAAAGTAAGAGAATGAAAAATCTAAAAAAAATATATGATGTACATTACCATGTAAACTACCAACGAAAATTAGTTTGAACGCGATCTGATGAGTAGTTTTTTTTTAGTACGTCATAAATACACTATTATTGAAACTTCGATCAAAGTTACAACGAACTACAAGAACTATGTGTACTATGTATATTATGTTACTTGCTGCAACGGAACCCTTCATGGGCGAGTCCAACTCGCACTTGGCCACTTTATTACGTTTTACGGAACCCTAAAAATGAAGGAAATAGTGGCTTTGCATCATATGTCAGTAAACTGTCATTTATTAAAATTGTACGAGTATCATTTACGAAATAATATGAAAAAAGAAGAATTAGGAGATGGTGGATGACTACTATTCATAGAAACCGAACGATGTAAGTATTCTGGAAAGTAATCTCTTCTTACCGCAGGCGCAAGAAGATAGCCGTGAGTGTATAATAATTGTTGACGATTGACTGGAACATTTTCTTTTTCTATTTTTAATTGTATTTTATATTCTATTTTTCCTGTGACTTCAGTTGTTGCTTTAGTTACCTTGGTTAAGGAGCGTTTTGGTTTAATTTTGTAAATGTTTTAAATAATTTTAATATTTTTACTATCATTGTGCGCCTCTCTCATTTCCTATATTCACCAGCTAGTTACAGTCCACCGCTCCCCAATAATTATAATTTCACTTTGTTTTTCTCATGTACAGCACAGGAATGGAAAGTATGTATGTTATCTTACTTAGCCGCAGAGAGTGGCATGAAATTTCCTGGATTTTTACGTATGTCAACATCTGGCTTTAAAATACTGCTACAAAAGGTCGCACCATTAATTACCAATAATAGTTTAAAAAACGAAAAAACACGCTTTTAGCACGCACTAAAAATTACAAAAGCATTTCAAATAGCCTGTCCACCATCTTGGACGTCCGCCATATTGAATTTAAGTCACGTGACTGTTTTTTTCGTATTTCTGACAGCAAACCCTTTCATTTGATACCCATATCATGCGGGTGGATTTCAAATAGCCAGTCCGCCATCTTGGGGAGGGCGCCATATTGGATTTGTAATGACGTTTCCTTCATGTATTGTCATCAGAATTCAGAGCGTGTGTAAAATTTAATCCTAATCAAAGACCCGGAAGTGGGTCAAATTAAGATTCCAAGATTTTCTTACATTTTTTTTAAGCTATTGCATAGCTTTTATCGCGGGCCTGGAGACCGATTGTTACTAATGGTGCATCTCTTTCTTATGTTCACAAAAAAAGAGGGAGGGAAGACTGTCACGCCGTCCTCCCCACTCGGTCATTCGACTTTCAATCTTATGGCTTTACATTTACAGACTAAATGCTCTTAGCAGTGTTGCCAACTTAACGGATTTCCCATGATACGTAGTGGATTTGAGTACGTAGAAAACGGGAAAATAACTTTCTAACGGCTATTATCATAGCATATTTTGGAATAGGTATATCAATGAAGCAATAATGTCAGCGTAAAAGCTCACTAGCTCACTATTTAATCAATTTTAGGGATTTTTAATTTAACTTAAGTTTAGGGATAAATATTTTGAGTAGATGGAACACTGATTTCGCGACGTTTAAAATTTATGGATGTACATGAATGTCAATGTCACTAAATAATAAATATGAATAAACAAAAAATTAAGTGCCATAAAACATAAAAGCAAAATATAGTGAAAAAGCTGAAAATCTTCATGTTCCAAGAAGCGTGCTATAATTGAGATGTTTTGGCTTAAACAATATGGAATCTGGATTTACTAAAGGGAATAGGTAGTTCCAATTTACCAAAGAAGGCAAACTTTTTTGCAATCAAGAAACAAAGACTTTTGTAGTTCAGAATAATTCATGAACGTGAAAACATCTTTGTAAGTACAGTTTTACGTTACTATTTACCTATGTATACTACATAAAGCAGTCTAGTACATAAATACGTAATAGATGATTTTCGGCTTAGAACTTCATCTTTAACACTGTTTACAAAGTTAGGTTATGTGCGTAAAATATAATAAGCGTTTGTTTGCTTGTTTCAGATCTTCAACATTATCTTATGCGATGATGTTGTTTGGATATGTCCAAATAAAAAGAGATCTAAATGTGTGTACTGTCAAGTGTCGCGTATGTCCTGAACACAATAAAATATGAAACAACCTTGGATATGGGATAAGGAGCAGCTTCATCTGAAAATACCTGTGCCTATGATAAATCTGTGGAATAAGCTACAGCCAAAGGCTGCGGACAGGAACTATGTTTTCATATTGCAAAAGAAAGCAATCCATGGTTTATATAATTTATCAGCTAGAGAATCAGTACGGGAGATTTTCACCACATAACAACTTTAGTATGATAGCAATGAAGGGATCATTGTACATATATTTATCAATGTATAATGTATGTAAGAAAAAATCAAAGTCAATGGCAGAAATTAAATCTGAATCCTAAAGCACACCATAAACACAAAATTGTATATCCTACGCTTCTATATTTTTGCAATCCCTGCACAAGCTCTCAATGAAATCAAGTTTAAAAATGAAATAAAAACCTATTGAGCAAGGCAACAAAGTCAAGTGTTAGTCAAAGTTAAAGATAACATATGGAAGAGAAATGTGTTGAAATTGGAATCTTGTAGTAAGGTAAAATAGTAGATTTATAAAACTTTTGGTGTAACATTGTTTGTACTCAATCATGTACTTAGTATACTGTATAAATATTGGTGGACAATTCACACACAACTCACTGCTTTAAATTGCTGAGGCTCCTTTATTAGCTGCTTATATTAATTTTTACCTTAGTTATTTTATCTTATTATGTACACAGATTCTTTGATTTTTTGTGAATGACGTTACCACATGTTCTTATGGATTTATGGTTCGAATAAATGAATTGAATTGAACAGGAAAATAAAAAAAATTAAACATTAACAGTTGTATAATGAAGTAATAATAAACTAATAAAAATAATCTTATGTTAGTGAATTAGACTGGCGAGCGAATTAGAAGCCATGAGCTTAGTGGGTATAGTAGCTCTGCCTGCGAAGCTGAGGGTTGTGGGTTCGATTCCCACCTAGTGCAGTAATGTGCAAACATTACTGTGTTCCGGTTTGAAGGGCAATGTTTCCAGTGATATTACAGGGCATACAGATAATACATCTTATATCTCTGGGTGACGAGCGCAGTGCAGTGCTGCAGGTAATAATTTGGACTCTTCATGTTTCAAAAGCAGCGTGTCACTGTGCTGTTATGTGGCAGGCATGTTGCTTACCATCAGGCACATGTCCTGCTCGTTTATAATATAGAGTGATGAGTCACATTATAAAAAAAATATGTTTGCACTGTGGCTGGGTGTTTCTTCATATTTTATCTATCTATATAAATATAAATCAATGCCACTTTTCATTGTTAGTACCTAAACTCCTTCTAAATGGGTGGACCGATTTGAATGTTTTTTTTGTATATATTTGGGTAGGACCCTGGAAGGTTTAGATTCACAAATCAGCTCGGCAGATGGCGCTGCAGTTGATATCTAGGTTATTATTCGAGCGAAGCCGGAGCGGGCCGCTAGTCTTCTATAAATACAAAAGCGAAAGGTCACTCATCAAGGAATCTCAGAAACTACAAATGCTAGGAATCTGAAATTTTGTATGGAGGTCCCTTTTAGCACGTATGCGCTCACTAAGACGGGGTTTTGCGAAATTCAACCCCTAAGAGAGTGAAACAAGGATGAACTGTTGAATGAAAATTCGTGATTTTCAAAGTTATCAAATTTTGTCTCTAGATACCTGATACGAAGCACTTAAATGTTTGTTTTATCAATTTTGTGATTTCGAACTGTATGGGGTGAAATTGGGGTTGAAATAGAGGATGAATGTCAATATGAAAATTCCCAACCGTTGAAGATAAAACCATGAAACTCTGTATAATATATAGACACTTGACACGAAACAAATAAATGTTTGTTCTAGCAATTTTGTAATTTCGACCTGTATGGGGATGAAATTGGAGTTGAAATGGGCGACGATTGTGTCTTACGCTTTCACATCTAAACAACAGAACCGATTTTGATGAAATTGTATTATTACCTTAATATTTATTTTGCACAGACGAAGTTGTGGGTAAAGCTAGTAGCAAGTATGTATTTAAAACTGTATAAGTATTATATCAGCTATCTGGCCGCCATAGTACAAGCTTTGCTTAGTTTGGGGTCAGATTTTCATGTGTGTGAATAGTCCACCAATATTTATTTAGTTAGTGTGATTAATTTTAAGAGAAGTATATGACAGTATGATGATGTAAGAGAGTTTGTTTGACTCATTTGATTTTGAGATTGTTTTGAATAGTTGCTGTAAATAAGTGATATTTTGTACTTAATCTCTTTGTATAACTTTAACCTTAATGTAAATAAGTAGCATTTTGTATTAAATCTTTTGTAGAAATTTTACCTTAATGATTATTTTACCTATATTATTTTGTACTCAACCTTTCCAGCATTATGACATAGAATAGATTGATTATGATAAAAACAAATGTGACTCAGACTCAACATTATCCCAAAAATACTGTAGAAATCAAATTTAAAAAAATATAATTGCATAAGTTGATAAATTATGGTAAACAAATGTCACTCTTCAAAATAAAAGCAATTCCGAAAAATTGTTAACATCCCTATTGCTTATGTTGATAAAAATGCATGCAACATGCAATAGCTTTACCGCGGCAGTCCCCGAGTGCCACACATCTTTTTTTTTTATAGCATAGGGTGACGATACGAGCAGGTCATGTGCCTGATGGTAAGCAACAAGCCTGCCACATAACAGCACAGTAACACGCAGCTATTGGAACATGATAGTCCAAATCATTACCTAGCACTGCACTGCGCTCGTCACCCAGAGATCTAAGATATTATGTCTCTAAGCCTTTTCTCTGTTTCTCTGGAATCATTGCCCTTCAAACCGGAACACAGTAACACATACATACTCGTAGTTAGTTACCTACAAGTGAAGTTAACAAAAGCGTGTTAAAAAAGATACGATCAGAAAAGCTAGTAAAGCTTTCCAATACTTAAGTCTTAAACATTCCTGTTGTGACGTTTGAAATTGATTGTATAAGGCTCTACAGACGAACCCTTTTATCAGAGGAAGTGAAGTAGAAATGACGTAAAAGTGGGTTGGGCCCGATAAATTGCATCAATTCCACCCACTTTCTACGTCATTTCTACGTCAGTTCCTCTGATAAAAGGGTTCGTCTGTAGAGTCTTTATGAATTGTATAATTTATGGGGAACCTTACCTGAAATAAATTAATTTTGATTTTGAATTGACGTAAGTCAAGCGAATGTTGCCGCGACAAATCCCTATGATTCGCGCCAGTTTACCAAGAGCTCTCCGATGCATCATCGTCTTGTTGCGCATACATTGCGATAACACGATGTACCCGGCCACACTAATCGCGCCAACACGAATATTCGCCGTAGGACGCATATGAGTCCGCACCATTAGTGAAATTACGGTACATTTAGACAGTAATTATTGTATTTCGAATACAGCCGATATCCGTGATTTCGAAAATGCCTCATTTACAAGTCAAAATGAAAATAAATAGAAATAGGTACACAAATACATCGATGTGATATTATTCTTCCGGATTAACCAATAGACGCATCTTTCAATATAACATATTTTCCACCGTACTCAACACGTACGTAACACTTACACAAAGCTCACGGAAGAAAAAAGGTGTACCTACAACTTTGAGTGAAATACTGCAGATTTGTTCGACATTTCTCACGTCACACAAACTAAATAAAATAAAATTTAAAACGGAATTTCTAATACTTTAATTCATACACCACTCCAAAATTATTTGGTGGGGCTGGTCCCATATATTCCGATTTCGTTCCATGCATCGATATAATCAGAAGATGTACCCTGAGCACCTTAAAATTGTTAACAAACTGCGTCTCTGTGTGTAGCGTGAGTGGTTTACAACTACCAATCTACTTGACCCCTAGAATCACTAGCGGCGCGGTATGTCGTGGTTCTACTTATTTTGGGGGTTGACAACGATTAGTGGTAGGTATAAACGTCCGGCGTTCACCGCTTCCTACAACCGACTAAAATGGAAAGAGTGAGCTCACTCTTCTCAACGATAATCTATTGATCTATATCAATGTCATTAATCAATATTGACTTCGAGTTTATAAATATGGTCAAGCGAGTACCTATCATAGGTATATAAGTACGATATAAAGATATAATCATATTTAGAATATCAGTATCAAAATAAATATAGGGGATATTTGATGCAGTTTAAATATCATGTGAGATAAATATACCTACTCGCCTACTTACGTTTGTCTTGTCAGATATTCCATATCATATATTGAAAGGATAATATATCCAGGCGTAATCCCATAACAAAACCCCGATAAACTTTAAGATTTACACAAATTAGGGTGTGAACTAGTCAGTCTAGATTTTTGTTACGGGATTACACCTGGAAATGTCCTTTCAATATTTGCTGTGGCTATTTATTACGTCTGTAAGTATCGTTTCAATATTTCTTATGACTATGAGGTTACGCCTTCAAATGTCACTTCAAAATTTTCTATGAGATTGCACATGGAAATGACATTTCAAAATTTGCTATGGCTTTGAGAATACACCTGAAAATGCCATTACAATGTTTGTTATGGCTTTGAGATTACACCTGAAAATTCGTTTCAATATTTCCTATGGTTATGAGATTACGCCTGAAAATGTTACTTCAATGCTTGCTATGAGAATGCGCCTGTAAATGTCATTTCAATATCCTATATCTATGGGGTTACACCTGGAAATATCATTTCAATATTTGCTATGCGATTACGCCTCAAAATGTCAATATTTGCTACTAGAAACATTGATATAACATTTATAATTAATTATTGCAATGCCTTGAAGCATCGCTTCCAACTGGCTATCAGATTATGCTTCCATTAGGTAATCCTCATCCTATTACATTACATTGTATTATTAGATGTAGAAGAGCAGAAATTCTCAAAACAGGCGCTTTTTTGCTTAAAGAGAATTTCTGGTTATATACAAGTTACTTTTGTAAAAAAAAAATGCTACTGAAAATCTTATTCTATCTCTCAGTTACTTAACTCAAATAATAAGTTGAATAGAATCTGAATAAAATTACACAATAGTGATTAATCAGTAGTTTGTAGAGTTTCTGTTTCCTCTTTTTTCCCCACGAGATCGAAGTTCCTTTCGCGATGATGAGCTTTCTTCACGCTGTATTCCATCACTTCTATCGTCGTGTAGCCAGAGAACCCTAGTATTAGCAGCCCTAGTAGAATGTATAACCTGAAAAATTAAGAACAAATCATCACACGATAATTATAACAATTGTATCAAGCATTTTTACTAAACGCATATGCAGCCTACGAGTACTGTATGTACCTACTGCTGCAATTTTGGTCCACATTTCACAACAACAAAGTCAAGGCCGCAATACACTACTGGCCAAGTATGGGTAAGCCGATAACACAAACATGTACACGAAAGATGTGTTTTTGAAACTTGCTGTAGATACATACTTACATGTTTTGTTACGATGCTTTCGTTCATCGTTAGAGCCGTGATGATGACAAAATTTTACATCTACACTCGGAAAATCTTCGAATCCTACTTGGGTCTTCGTGCAAGTTCAATTCGAAGCTACTATTCCAAAATTGGGATTTTTTTATATTTTTATCATTAGGCTACAACGGTCATAATAGACTACAGGCCCGTGAACCAAATTTACGTAGTAAATGAACCAGTAGGAGACTTATGCAGGATGATAGAAGGATATAAAGTAATAAGATTCAGCTCTATGCCGTCACTTGTAAGCTGTCTAACTGAGTACAGTCGAAGAGGGGGGCTTTCAAACCTCGATAATTTCTCCTTGTCGCATGATTTTTGTACGACATTGTGAAATAATGGATAAGGAGAGTTATTGAAACTGTATGGAATCAAAGCCGTACATAATCAAATGCCCACATTTAATCTGTAAATCATCGGAAAATCACGAGTTCTTCCGACAAACTAATAATTAAAAAAAATAAAAGTTATAATTTTATTAGTTTCAGTACCTCTTCTAATCTATTATTCTGCAACGCCGTACAAAAATCATGCGACAAGGAGAAATGATCGAGGGTTGCAAACCCCCCCTCTTCGACTGTACCCAGTTGGACAGCTTCCAAGTGACGGCATAGTGCTAAGTCTTATTACTTTATACCCTTCTATCATTCTGCATAGGTCTCCTGGTGGTTCATTTACTACGTTAATTTTGTTCATGGGCCAGTAGTCTATAACGAACAATTGTTATGCTAAGACAAAGCTTTCTTTCTTAGAAATAAAATTGTAAACCCACTACTGAAATACTGGTTGGATACTGAATTGGAATAGTCAATTATACCCTACAAAGAGAAAAAATAAGTAAGTGTATACCTTGTCCTAACGCACAGGTATGGCGCCGACGCATACGCAAGTACGCTCCCAGTCGCCTCCCAAAGGCGGAAGTTAGAGAAAGCGGCTTCTTCATCACCAGGAAAGAGGATACCGGACAAAGCTGCGGGTTAAAAATAAAAATACTTTAAGATTCGTAAGGGAAATAACGGTCGTACTTGTATTCCAAAACATGGCTATTGCATTGTGTTTCAAACTGTAATCTTAGTATCATCATCAGCCCGTGTTCGTCCACTGCTGGACATAGGGCTCTCCTATATTTCGCCACTCAATCCGATCCTCAGTCTGACGTTTCCAACCGCCACCAGCCGTCTTTCGTATATCGTCACTCCATCTAGTCTCAGGGCGTCCTACACTACGTTTAGCGATTCGCGGTCTCCACTCCAGAACCCGTCTACCCCAACGGTTATCGGGTCTGCGACAGATGTGACCGGCCCATTGCCACTTCAGTCTGCTAATACGCTGAGCTATGTCGGTGACTTTAGTTCTCTGATGAATTTTTTCATTGCGGATGCAATCCCTCAGAAAAACCCCAAGCATAGCCCTTTCCATAGCTCGCTGAGCAACCTTGAGCTTTTCACTGTTCACCTTTCAGCACCGTAGGTCATAACGGGTAGGACGCACTGGTTGTACATTTTTGTCTTAAGACTTTGTGGGATGGGTGATGAGAAGACTCGACGAAGTTTTCCAAATGCTGCCCAGCCCAACTGGATTCTTCTCATGGCCTCACTCTCAAAGCTACTCCTACCTAGTTCGAGGGTCTGCCCTAGGTAATTGTATTTCTTAACAATTTCAAGAGATTTCATTTACGACAATCGGCCCCGGTGCAACGAACTCGTTGCACATGACCTTGGTTTTATCAAAACTCATCCGGAGGCCGATGCGTTGTTTTCAACGCATCAGCGTTAGCCAGACCATCCAACATCCAATGCAAGTCCTCCAGTGACTCTGCCATATGACGATGTCGTCTGCAAATCGCAGGTGAGAGATGTACTCGCCGTTGATGTTTAGGCCACGTCCAATCTTAAATCCAATCGTAATCGTAAACCACGTCCAATCGTAATCTTAGTATCACATACGCCAAATTGGAATATTTGGGAACGGTTCACACGACCATAGATTTAGCATGTATTATCATGTAAATCTATGCACACGACCGTTAACTACTCGATCTAGAGAGGTGCTCAACTTACTGTCGGTTGGCGGTTCTGTCAGACAAGCAACTATATAGTCAACGTACCGTTAACTTGGACGAGCCAGACAGCATCCGCAGTGCCCCATATCGCGGCCAGGACGTACAAAACGATCCACTCCTCAGGATGCGGACGCCATATCAGCAGAGCTGTGATGAGACACAGGTTCAGGATCTAAAACATGAGGAAGTCAAACGGTAACGATAAACACAAATCAACTCAAATGCGAACTACAAAGGTTGAAGGGATTCCTCATTTGCTTAAGCACCACAAAGGGATTTGGTCTTTATTATTTATATACTTATATAACTCATTGCGGAATACAATTTATTATACGATAGCTTTTTTTTGCCCATCAAATTATCCCCCATTACAGTGAAACGTATTTTGTGGATATAATTAACTAACCACAAATCCTGAATGAGAGAAGAAAATAAACTTTTGAAACTGAAATGATCTTTTTTTTGTACCTTCTCTTTCTAGTTTGACTTTTGTGACTATGATCTGGCTTTGCTTTCCGCCACCCGTAATGAATGAAAATATTGGGTTTTCCTTCCAAAAGTTTTTGCTTACGGAATATACAATATGGTACCTATATAAATGAGGTTACTTACCAAAGCGGTCACCATGACAGGGTAGCGCCCCGTAAGCTTGACAATAGCACCGGCGATGGGCGCCGCCAACGCGTTGAAGACGCCGAAGCAAATCATCACGAACCCGATGTTGCTGATGCCGTACGAACAACCCACGAACGCCTGTCGAAAAACTTAGATCAATTGCTGATCAATTGTTGCTAAGATTTATAGCAAGGCTATTTTCAAGTTTAAAATATGTATGTATGTTGATCAACTTACGCTTTAAAAAAAGGTAGAAATATGTAGTTAAAACGGCGCCAGAATTTCCAAACTTTCTCATTTACGATATTAGTAAGATGATTCGACCACATTGTTGTAAGTCTATCTATATATTAAACTAGCTGAACGCGCGCGCGTTGCTACGCCATCTATCGAAAATTGGTCGTACTAATTCAAATTTTGAACAAATTCGGTTACTTTAGGTTCTAATGACGCAACCTCTAACATATGACAAATGCTGTCACGCAACGAAAGCTCTCTAAAAGCACTTTTTTTCTCTCTCTTTTTTTCCCGTTTTTGTTACATTTTTCATTCATGCTCGGCTCCTGTTGATTGTAGCGTAATGTTAAATACCCTATAGCCTTCCTCGATAAATGGACTATCCTACAAAGAAAGAATCGTTTAATTCGGACCAGTAGTTCCAGAGATCCTTGCGTTCAAACAAACAAACAAACAAACATACAAACAAACAAACAAACTCTTCAGCTTTATAATATTAGTATAGATGCCATTTTTTCGCAATTACATTGTGTTTCTTGCGAAAAAAAAATTACGTAGGTAATACTTGTCGATAAAAAGTATGACTACATTGGATTGGATTAGACCTCATCCCCACTTAAACACCCCGTGCAATAAATGCACCCTTACGCGACGAATATTATCTCGCTATTTTTTTTAGAATAGAGTGACTAGATGAGCAGGACATGTCCCTGATGGTAAGCAACAAGCTTGCCCATAACAGCAGAGTGGCAGAGCACGCAGCACGCACCTATTGGAACATAACTAATCCAAATCATTACCTACTTAGCGCTCCAGTATCTCGCAGATACATAAAATGTTTTATCTCTAAGCCCTGTAATTTCTCTGGAAACATTGATCTTCAAACTGGAACATAGTGATGTTTTCAGATTACTGCTTGGCGGTAGAATAATTAGAAAAGGCATGGTACTTCCCCAGGCGGATTCTGCAAAGAGTCCCACCACTACAGAACTTCGTCTACATCATCAATATCACCTGGGTAAAGTCGGTGACCATGAATGCTTGTTCCGCTCCTATATACCCGATGACAGGGAGTAAGAGTAGCTGGTACTTGTGACGAAGCTGCTTCAACGTGACGGCGAGCAGACGAAGGCCTGACTTGCCTTGGCACGACGCTTTACGACCGGTGGTGTATCTGGAATGTTTGAACAAGTTTGTAATAGTTTAATGGCGCAAGCATGTGGGCACGCTTTCGTGTGGTAGTGGGGTTAGTAATATATTTATTGGGTAAACGGGTAACTCACGTGGAATATGGTTGGTCAATCCGACTCGAGTTTCGGCCGCGTCCGGCGGCCTTTTTCAAGGAGAGTGTACGCGCGCGATGGCTGCCCGTTTGGCACTGATTTGGATTGACCGACCATATTACACGTGAGTTACCCGTTTACCTACCCATTAAATAACGGTTAATAATCTTGATTACTAGTTAGATCTTTTTTTACTTTGATAGGTTTACACTTGACCGCCATCTCGCCTGATGTTAAGCGACGATGCGGTCTACGATGAAGCGTGTTTACCTAGAAAAAACCGATTCACTCTCGATTTGAAGTCACAAAGATTGTAACCATCGGGGAAAACCCACTCAGGCAACGTATTCCACAGCCTAGACGCTCTTATCACAAAAGTAGAGTCAAATCTCTTCGTTCGTGTCTTTGGAACATGAACCATGAAACGTTGTCGCATTTTCGAGCTACGAGCATTCCGATAGAAAAAAGGACAAGGTGGTATTAGATCATGTAAATCAGTCGCACACTCTCCGAAGTGTGTCCGATAAAAAACCGATAGACTAGCAATTTTATTATAATAATCTTAATTATCATCAACATAATCAGCCTACATTCGTCCACTGTTGAACTAGGCCTCTTCAATATTACGGCACTCAGCCACTCTGATCTTTATTGCCACACAGATCAGTAACGGTACCTACATGGATAATTCAGATGTGTTTACTATAGCGTAGTTCTCATTGTAAATTACAATAACAACTACCGTGGAGAATGATAGATAGATAGATACTCTTTATTGTACACACCATAAACAAACAAAAAAACACTTATACAGGAGAGAATAACAATAAGACTAGTGTTACAAGCGGCGGCCTTATCGCTTAAAGCGATCTCTTCCAGGCAACCTTAGGATGGAAATGGTTACTAAGAAAACTTTTAAAAGCGGGGTGTGTATCAAAAATATTTTAGTTACATACACTAAAAAGAAACATAATTACCTATATACGAATACAGATTACATACTAATACTTAAGATACTTGTAAAATATACTAATATATAATATGAATACGAAAAATAAATTAGTAAACCTACATAGAATATACAAAGATAATAATATGTGCAATGATATACATGAAACATTTATGTATACTTATTCTTAAAAATAACATTGCAGTAGAAAATTGTAGATTTGACAGAAAAGGTAGATAATAAATATAATTAGATTACTGTGACTCCAGCTTTGACAAATAAAACTCATTTACGTTACTTTTAAAAGAATCCAGTGATGGAGATTTTCGTATAGAAACAGGCAACTCATTCCATAACTGGACAGCCTGAAAAGCAAAGGATTTGCCATAATACATCTCAGAACGTGCAGTTGGGGCATTCAGGGTCAAGTTAGTTTTTGACCTCAGCGGCCGAGCATGATAGTCTCGCCAAAAAGTGAATCGTTCTTTGAGGTAGCATGGAGTGGAGGGATTAAATAAAATATTGAATAAAAGGAAAAGAATGTGAGCATTACGACGCAGACGAATGGGTAACCACTTGAGCTTGGCGCGAAAATGAGAAACGTGGTCATATTTACGTAAACCGAAAATGAATCTAATAGAATAATTTTGGAGGCGCTCAAGTTTTTGAATCTGGTCTTCTCTAAGATCAGGGAAACAGACATCAGCGTAGTCCAGGATAGGTAGAAGCAGAGACTGTGCAAGAGCAATTTTAGTGGCAGTAGGTAAAAAGTTGCGAAGTCGTCTAAGAGAACCCCCTGATGAAAAGAGTTTACTACTGATAGTTTTAATGTGATTGTCCCAAGAAAAGGTTTGGTCAAATGTCACTCCAAGATTTTTGACTGAATCGCTAAATGGTATGCTAACCCCTTTAAAAGTTACGTTAGGAATGAGCGTCCAGTCAATTCTCGAGACCCAGTAGGAGCTGCCTATCACTATGACTTGAGATTTTTCGGGATTGACGTTCAAACCAAAAGATTTGCTCCATTTACAAATACAGTCTAGATTGATATTAGTCTTTGCAATCGCTTCGCCAAGTTGATGGAGTGGATCTTGTGTGTAAATTTGGAGATCGTCTGCATAAAGGTGGTAAGAAGAAGTCAGATAATTTGAGATGGAATTTATAAAGATAGCAAACAATAAAGGAGATAGCACACCGCCTTGAGGGACACCAGCTGTTGTATTACACCAGGTATCTTCCAGGCGAATCCGCTGCCGGCGTCCTTGTAGGTAACTACGAAACCAATCGATTACCGGTGGAGATATGTTAAAGGAGCGTAGTAGTGCTAGTAAGATGTCGAAGTTGACGGCGTTGAAAGCATTACTGAAATCTAACAGGGCTAGAACAGTAAGCTTACCGTCATCCATTCCCAAGCGGATGTCATCAGTGACTTTAACAAGAGCAGGCACAGTGCTATGCCCAGGACGGAAACCGGATTGAAGAGGATTGAGGAGATTATGCTTGTTAAGGAATTCACTAAGCTGGTTGTGGACAAGACGCTCAAGGATTTTCGAAAGAAATGGAAGAATTGATATGGGACGGAATTCGGAAAAAGATTTTGGGTTAGATTTTTTCGGCAACGTTACAATATGAGCATCTTTCCAAAGTGAAGGAAAAAATCCTTGATTTATAGATTTATTGAAAATAGAGCAAAGGATAGGAAGGATAATGTCAAGGATGGGCAAAAGCATGTTCCGACTTATACTGTCACTGCCAACCGCATTGGAGGATATCGACATAAAGCTCTTCTTAACATCACACTCAGTGAATCGAATGAATCGGTTTCTTTGATCGATTTCTTCTAGATAAGCTCTCTTGACTAGCCTCGTGGCTTAGTTGGTAGTAAACTCTGCCTGCGAAGCCGACGGTCGTGGGTTCGATTCCCACACAGTGCAAATATTTGTGTGATGAATTCAAATGTTTGCACTGTGTCTGGGTGTTTCTATGTATAATAAGTATGTATTCAAAACTATATAAGTATTATATCAGCTCTCTGGCCGCCATCATACAAGCTTTGCTTAGTTTGGGGTCAGATGGTGGCGTGTGTGAATTGTCCAACAATATTTTTAAAATTTAAGCACGATCTATCGAATACTGCACCGCTTCGGCGAGATGGCGGTCAGGTGCAAAATTCCCTATCATTGTTGAAAAAAATAATCAAAAGAATTTTAGTAATCTTACGAAAGTCCATACATTTCATAAGGTTTAGTATACCTTTGTTTTTTTTTTAATTCTTGTATTGTTTTAGTTTTACAAGGCAATTTTACGAAATTTCCTTTTCTACCATGAAAAAAGCCCGCGTATGTGTTTGGTATATATATTTTTTTTAATAAAGAGTGACGGGACGAGCAGGACATGTGACTGATGGTAAGCAACATGGCTGCCACATAACAGCACAGTAACACGCAGCTATTGGAACATGAAGAATTTAAATCATTACCTGGCACTGCACTGTCCTCGTCACCCTGAGATCTAAGATGTTATATCTCTAAGCCCTGTAATTTCTCTGGAAACATTGCCCTTCAAACTGGAACACAATAATGTTTGTGGTGCTTCCCCAGGCGGACTCTGCCAAGATATATATTGTATATTGTACTATACTGTATATTGAGGTAAAGTAAGATTACCTTGTGAGCGAGTCGACCCCGAAAGCGACGAGTAGAACAGCCGACACCATACACGTCAGGAATATGCCGGCTATAACCTGGATCTTCAGCGGAGAAGGCGGCTCTAGGTTTGCGTTTTCCTTGAAAAATATTTAATTACTTAAAATAACTAACTCCATAGCGAAAAACAGAAGATAACCTGTCATTTTGGCTACTTTTCCATGCGCCAAGATACGCGCGCCGTATCTTAGCGACGTCTCTATTTTTTTAATTGTTAGTTAAAGTAACGTTTTTTTTGGAACAATGTGTGTATGCCTCCTCATATAACCTCCTTATTTTATATGTTTCCACCGCTGGGACTCTGAGCCTTCTTTCGCAAATAAAGATTCAAGCCTTTAAATCTACCACGCTGGTTATCTGCTAGTTATCGAATAATGCATGAATTCAAAAAATGTCTTTCTTTTAACACGCCGATTTCCTCACGAGATCTCCTTCACCGTTAAAACCTGTGATGACAACAAAATCGTGCATCTGTATTTGAAAAAATACTCAAAGGTGCAGATGAGATGCGAAATGGCAACCTCACGTAAATAGGACGTTCTAGCCACTACGCTACCACGGCTTTTTATAATGTGAATGAAAACCCTATTAATATTAAAAATGTGAACGTTTGGATATTTGATGCCCAATCATGTACGAACGGCTGAACGGATCGGGTTGAAATTTGGAACATAGTAAGATGAAAGTCTGAAATAGCACATAGGCATTTTTATCACGGAATAATTGCAGCAATGCGAACTATACGGGTAAAACCACAAGGCGCTACTAGTACTTTTATACATATAAAAACTTACCTGCGAAGCGTTTTGACTGTAGAAATTGGCTCCACAAGTCGCACCAAAGTCTATAGTTGATGCTTTAGGTTCAGTGATGTTCAGATATGGAGCCACTGTTGTAGTTACTGTATCATTGAATAAAATCGCTGACTCTCCAAGTGACGATGTTAGAACTGAAAATATAAATTTCAAATCAATTCCCGGCAAAGTACCTACCTACGTACGTAAAAGCATAAAGTTAGATTTATCATGGCATTAAGGCATACGATTTAGAACGATGCGATGTCGTCAAAACTTTGTTTATCCTTTCATACCGCTCATGATACAGTTAGACGTCTTCTAATACCCCGATCAGTATTTAAAAAATCATAATCATAAACGGATTTTGAAGTGAAAACTTCTTTAGGTGCGCCTAGACAGATTTTTCGTGGGCTGTGAATTGAATTCATTCGTCACGTTCGGGTATGATAGGAAAGCTTCGGGTAAACTCGGGGCCATGGCTATTGGCCATCTAGAAATACCAGCCAATGGGAAATGCTGAAAGGGCGTGGACAGGCCATCATGGCATGGCCATCTAGAAACGCATCAGCCAATGGGAAATGCTGACGCATTTCTAGATGGCCATGCCAAGATGGCGAGGCCACGCCCTCCGGTTACACCCGTGTAGTTTCCAAGGTAAGCTATCAAATTCTGAGTTATACGTTTTCACTTCTATCGGGAGTTCCTATGACTGCCAATTTTTTTTTAAATTATTGGCGTTATTTTGATCCTAAAACGGAACACAGTGCTTGCCGGTAGGATAACTGGTAAAGACGTGGTACTTCCCTAAGCGGACTCTGCAAAGAGTTCCACCACTACAAAAAAGTTCTGTAGCAGTTCTGAGAAAAATCTTAGTTGCTACGTATAATACGGAACCAATCTATTTGAGTATCAATGCGTTCATGAACCTTGACAGGTCCTACAATGCGACTATAAGTAATTAAGAAATTGTAATGTAGCGACGTTGTTATTAGTCACAGTGTTCGCAACTATGAATAAGGTACTACGTTAATAGCATATGGACTGTGTTCTATAGAATCAGTGTATATCATATTCATACGAAAAAGTGATTAGTTTTCGAAATACAGGTAAACAAATAAAGTCTAGCTAGCGCCAAATTTTGGGTAGGTAATTGAGGCAAGCTTGAAATTTGTCACATGCCTCCTATATTATACCTATACACAGAGGTATAAACAAAAAAAATTGGCAGTCATAAGAACTGCCGATAGAAGTGAAAACTTATAGAATCAGAATTTGATAGCTTACTTTGGAAACTACGCGGGTGAAACCGGAGGGCGTGGCCTGACCATCACGCCATGGCCATCTAGAAATGCGTCAGCATTTCCCATTGGCTGACGCATTTCTAGATGGCCATGCCATGATGGGCAGGCCACGCCCTTTTAGCATTTCCCATTGGCTGACGCATTTCTAGATGGTCAATGGCTATGCCCCGAGTTTACCCGAAGATTTCTTATCATACCCGAGCGGGACGCTAGAATTCAATTCACACCCCACGAAAAATCTGTTTAGGCGCGCCAAAAGAAGTTTTCACTTCAAAAATCTATTTATATCACCTGGCAATTAGCAATTCCCACCAAAATGATCTGTCTTTTTAGGTAATCCTTTTTTTTTAGTTAATATATTAGTCAATTAAAGTTTCAGTTTGCCTCAAATACATTTTTTATAATTTTTGCTAAATATTTTTGCACGCGTCTGGCAATATTAAAACCCCGACTAAATCGTTTGGCTTATATTTGTTTTTCATTCTTCGGACATTAAATTACAACATATAAAAAATGTATATTGCCTCAAATTACACATTTATTGAGAAAATTAAAACATTTTAAGGAACGTATGGATTCATTTTGCCTCTTTTCAACAGCCAGGTTTACAGCTCCGTGTTGGGGCATAATAAGAGAGTTATTCGACAAGTTCTCAAATAGCTACCCAACATTTTGTCTACTCACTAACTCTCAAAATTTGTTGTTAACTTGGTAGGTAAACGCCATTTTTAAAAATTAGGTCGATGCAAATTGGCTTCATTATAACAAAGTCTTTTAAATTAATATGATGTTGTACATAGTACGATAACTACCTATACCTATCAATGAATTTGCACCGTTTTACGAGTATATTGGCACCCAGTACCCAGTGTTGCTCAAGGTCCACTACGCAAACCTTACTTTCATTTCTAAGCTGACAAATTGACCGTAAACTTTGTAATTCCGGAAATGATTTGTTAAATGTATTGTTTTTAGGTTGATTAACGAAAATTTGGAATCGATGTTTAATTTGATTATCCTACCAAAATTATAAATGCAAAAGTGTGTATATTTCTTTCGCGAAATGTGGTACATACATATGTAGATAGATAAGAGTCTGAAAAAGAGATAATACGATCAAGATATTATTCTACCTCCAAGCAGTAATGTGCAAACATTACTGTGTTCCGGTTTGAAGGGCAATGTTTCCAGTGAAATTACAGGGCTTAGAGATATAACATCTTAGATTTCTGGGTGACGAGCGCAGTGCAGTACTAGGTAATGATTTGGACTCTTCATGTTTCAATAGCTGCGTGTCACTGTGCTGTTATGTGGCAGGCATGTTGCTTTCCATCAGGCGAAATCTTACTAGATACTCTATTCTTCACTTCTCGGTTACCCATTGAGCTGAAATTTGGGACACCTATGAAACTTAGACGTCAATGCTTTAATATGGTACCATAGAGCTTATCTGATGATGGAGCAAGAAGATGAATATGGGTACTCGGTAATTAAACGACACAACTCCATCGAGTTTGGGCTCGTATGATTTGTATTTACGAGTACTTTGGTGGTAGATGGCCACCAGGGTCTGATAATGGAGCTGGAAGATGGCCATTAACTTTTTAGTTAGCCCTTTCTTTATGAACGAGTAGTAAAAGCTTGGTATAAAAAACTTTGTTTTAATTAAGCTTGTTTTCTTTCCCATCAGAGAGCTCTTTATAATGCAGAAATAGGACCGATAAATCCTACTATCCTACTAATATGATAAATCTCAATGTTTGGATGTTTGTTGCTCAATCACGTCCTAACGTATGAACGGATGGGGTGAAATTTGGAACACAGTTAGAATAAAGTCTGGAAGAACACATAGGCTACTTTTTATCCCGATAAAACAATGGGAACGGGAACTACGCGGGTAAAACCACGGGGCGCTGCTAGTATGTGAATATACGCGTGTTGTGTGTTGCGCAAGAGTGTAAGTTTTCGAATGGTTGTTATTATAAGTAGCTGAACATCTTAGATTATCGACTGTAAATACATGACCAAACTCTTGTTAGTGCTTCCAAGTCAAATTCCAAATTGGATCAAAACTTATCTGAATACTTACTCGCTGAAGAAATAAGGTTTCCCCAAATCTGTGCCATTTGATAAAACATGAAAAACAGCCCGAAGAATCGTACCATCAACACTTCGGCCTTCACTCCCGATAGCTTTGCGTATGGTTCTGCTACCTAAAAAAGTGAAACAAATAGGTTATATTTTGTAGACAACAATCACAACAACAACAACAATGTAGGGTACAATCCTCAAAAAACTAAGTAGCCCGTTAGTTAGATTGCCAAAAAATATTGTACACGTATTTTTTCTTTTGTTTCACAAACAAAAAATGACGAAGATACAGCCCTTCGAAGTTTCGTGTGACGTCACTTGTGAGTACGATTTTTACTCACGAGTGACGTTGCGACCCCCTACTCTCGAAGTTTGATGATCTATATCTTTGACGATTTTTAATATTATGAAAAAACAAAAAATACGTGTCCAATATTTTTCCATGATCTAGCTGACGGACTAATTAGGATGGTGTATTTTTGACCCAGTCCGGTACCCTATTGCAACACGATGTGTTGGATTATATACTTGACTCATCTTGTGTGAGAAGGCAACAATAACATTAAGGGAGCTGAAAATGCTTATGCTACGGATTAATGTGCGAGGTTTGGAGCGTTTCTGTAATTGGACTTACGATACTATTGAACTCTACTATCCATATTCGAAGTAACTAACAGCTAAGTGTCCCTAAAGGGTCCCGTAACAAAGGATCTCCAAAATTAGGCCTATGTGCCTTGCCTATTAAATATTTAGATTTTGGAGCTTCCTAAATCCATTGAGTGTACACTCCACGGTTTCACAATGCCGATGATCATACTTCATTCATTATGGACTTCAAATTTTGAATTTAAATGCGTTGATTAACTTTATATCGGTAAATGTACTAGCAAAGGAGGTAGCAAACAAGGATGTGATTTAAATTTCAAATGATGTCGACAAAAACTGCATATTGTACGGGGTAATGAGAAATTACGTGTCCACTTTATTATCTACCATTGAATAAACTTGAAGTATATTAACCAAACACATTATAACTAAAGTCTAATTTTGTTAATGAGAATTAAATTCCGTGAATTATTCTTGACTACGATTGAATTCCGTGTATGATTTTTGATCATACAAAATAAAACCTCTAATATAACCTAGATACGAGTACAAGGACTTCGCATAGTAAAATAAGTTTAGAGCTGATCGTAAAAATTGATAGTATATTTTCTGTATTTATGGATTGTTTCCTGCATAAAACAGCTACTTTATACATATACATAATATTGTATATCATGAAATTATATGCTAGGATTTGAGACCTATACATCTTCACCACATTTGCGAATCATATTTCGTATAAAAGGTTTTGCTCAGAGCTTCTCAACTTTTTTTCTTTTGTTTATTCATAAAAAAATTGTACTTCACCGTCATCTCATCTGATAAAATGCTAACAACAGCGTGTCACTGTGCTGTTATAAGCAGACGTGGTGCTTACCATCAAGTAGCTGTCTTGCTCATCCCAGTATTAAAAAAAAAGTAGATGGTGCGGTCCAAGATGGAGAGCTCTTACTTAAAAATAACCGTAGAATTGATCATTGACCATCGTCATCATGAATACATAGAAGAAAGGCCAATCTACCATTATCTAGCACTACAACAATTTGCTATTCACGAAAGCAGATATTAAGTGACTTACATCGTCGTGTCATTACATACTAACTGTCATTCACCTAAAATATCGCTAACCACAGACAAGTACTCTTGGTACACCACAGCGGCGCGCCGCGCCTTCGAAACCGACCATCATTACGTCTGCCACCAGAGTGTGCAAGCGAACTTTAGATTTTACTGTTTACATCGCCAACCACGACGTACTTAGCGGTGTTTTGAGAGGAGACCGCGAATAGGCAAAGGATTACCCCTGAGATTAGATGAAGTCACTCTATGTGGAAGGAAGCAAGCAGCGGATGGAAACGTAAAGCTGAGGATAAGGGGAGGATAGGAATAGCAAACCATCGGAGTGGAAGTCCAGCAGTGGATTAAGATGGGCTAATAATGATAGCTTTCCACAGATAACTAAGTACACTTGGCACACCACAGTGGCTTACTGCCGAAACCGGCTATTATTCCGGCCACCACCAGTGTGTTCAATCGAATTTAAGATTTAACTGTTTACATCTCTAGGAAAGTAGACTATTTTGAGAGTAGACCGCGAATAGGCAAACGTAGTAAACACTGAGAATATATTAAGTCATGCTATATGGAAGGAAGCAAGCAGTTGATAAAGCTTAGGATAGGGTGGAATAGCGAGCCATCAGAGAGGAAGTCTATCAGTGGATTAAGATAGGATGATGAGGATCGCTTACCACAGACAAGTAAGTACACTTAGCGCACCACAGTGGTCCGCCGCCGAAGCCGACCATCATTCCGGCCGGCACCAGGGTGTACAGCTTCGGGTAGAACTGCGCAGCTATGAACGGCATGTACGCCACGAACGACACTGTCATAGCCCACTTGCAGCCCAGCCATCTGTAAACAGTTCACATGTCATGGTAGCATAAAGCTGGCCGTGAAGGCCAGCTTCAACAAAAGGCCAGCCCTAACAGAAGACTGAATAACAGCAATATATTTACGAATATATCCCGTTACCTAGGTAGAGGCTCAAGGTAGATATGTTGGTCAGTGTGCGTTTTGGCAGATGTGTCATGTTCCCGAAATTTTAATTTTTGGAACATTTGTCAGTTTCCGTCACCATAAAAGCCATTGGTAATAACAAATTTGTGTAGAATGACGAGACGAAAAGGGCATGCTGTAGTACAATTATGGTAAGTAAACTTGGCACTTGGCAACTGTTTCGGTCAAATTTATATTTGTACTAACTTGATGACGATAGCAGGCAGAAGTATATTAGACAGAATCAGTGAGAAGTATATAGCCGCCAGCGTAAAGGTTCCAGCTCCGGCGTCAGTGTTGACGGAACTCTGCAGGTTGGCGGTTCCGTGGAACGCGGTGAAGTGCACCATGAACGCAAACCCGAGGACGAAGATGTTGCGGGTTATGCGCCATTTCTCGTGTGTACCGAATATCACCGCTTGCTCAGGCATTGTTGGAGATCTGGAATTTAAACCACATATGTACAATAGACCATAAAGTCTACAAGGACGGATCCAAGGGAGGGGAGTCATGGGAATCAGGACCCTTCCTGGACTGGGTCCAGAACCTATTATGTGCACCTCTAATGCTAATCTCACACACGCAATAGTAGCATAGTCCTGTGACTTGACCATGACTACGTGACCGCTTAAGCTGGATCGGCTCTTGAACGTCTGTCAACATTGTCTAACCATTACAATGCGTATATGTTGAACCAATTAAACGCCCGCCAGCATTTAGGTTACGCTTTGAGCCTAGCTTGATGCAAAGCAACGATGCGTAAGATTGCCTATAAGAAATTCATCTTGAGAAGGTTTTGAATGTAGTTCAGCTAAGCTTATATGCCTCCTTAACACTATTCATATACATACTATAGCTATAGGTACAAGCTTTAATTAGTTTGGGGCTAGGTGGTGTTGTGTGGGAAATGTTTACCAATATTTATTCCAAACAAAGCTTACGCGAGCCAAATATCTGTAAAATGTTTGAGTGCAGTCAAATCAGTAACGAAATATTCGATGTTTATGATTCAAATTAACTAAAAGAAACAAATGAAAGCTTAAGTCAGGTTCTGTTACGGCAATAAGTACACCAACATTTACATACTAAACTTACGAATGTTGTAAATATTATTAAACTTTTTAATGCAGCAAGTTGAATCCTATTCTTTTAAATGGTTTGTCTTCATTACTATTATGGTCACGTTACATTGAATACGATGCAGCGTTGGGGTCATTTTAAGGACTTTTTGGAATGTTGGAATCTATTATATCAATCATTTCTGGTAAGAATGCTAAAACTCATTTATTCACTTTATTTTTGTGTTGTTTCATAATTTTAAAAAGTCAGTACATTACTCAATTAAACAACATGGTCATTTCAAATTTTTATTATGTTTATTACCTATTTATTATTTGTTATACAAGAGTGCAAAGTTACTTTTTAACCGCGCGCTCAAATTTGATAACCGTGCAAGCGAAGGATTCAAAAATTTTATCAAGAACGTAGGGAATGATTAAAAAAAATTAGAAGCCTGACCGATAGCGAGGGAATTAAAAAAGCACAAGGGGAAAAATCTTTGCTCGAAAAACTCGAGTGCAACACGTAACTTTTCATCCCATCTCAGCGAGGAAATGACTAAATGTTTTGCATACGCATATTAACAGTTTCAGTCAATTCCGTTGGTGTCAAATATTGGTGGGCAATTCACACACAACACCATCTGACCCCAAACTAAGCTTATATGATGGCGGCCAGATAGCTGATATAATACTTACCTATATAGTTTTAAATACATACTTATTATACATAGAAACACCCAGACACAGTGCAAACATTTGAATTCATCACACAAATATTTGCACTGGGTGGGAATCGAACCCACAACCCTCGGCTTCGCAGACAGAGCTACTACCAACTAAGCCACGAGGCCAGTCAAAATAAACTTCTTTATCGCTATAATCACTCATGTTAAGTTTTCGCATGGTTTCAAGTTTCCTCTTTTTAACTTAACGTTTCAACAATAACAATATCTCTTGAAAGAAAATTGGGCGAAAAGCAAATTTAAAAAAAAAGTACACCAAGGAGATTCCTAGTCTGACAGTTAGTAACAAATTAAAAAAGTTGTATGATAAATTCGGCACCAAGGAGGTAAAAGTAAATAGGTTTAATGATGTTAAGAGTGCGCCTAACGCCAGGGAAAAAACAGTTTTCACCAACGCGACCCGTTTCTTATTGAAATATTCATAAAGTCGAGTATAGCATGACACAGTTTGGAGGAAAAATCAATTTTAAATCAGGAGTCCATTTTTGACCAAGTTTTATTAAATTACTCAATAATTTAACATACATTTAAAAAAGTGTTCGGTTACTTTACTAGAACGTACAACTAGGAGTTTTATTACCAAAAAAAAAATGTGGGGTCATCATTGATAATTTCGAGTACTCGAATTAAAACGGGGTTTTTCGGTGTCATTTTTATTTTTTTATTGTAAAAAACTCTAATTCATTTTTAAAATTCTATTCGGTTATTGTGCTTCTTCTTGATTGTACCCACACGTCAATATTTTTTTTGTCATAGTTTTTAGTTTCTTAACTTCAGTGAGCGGCGTCGAAAATGTGCTTTTTTCGTTTTCTGGCACTAGGCGCCCCCTTAAATGAATTCACAAACGTAGTGCACACGATGTTCTAAATTCAAAATTACTTTATTCTCTAGTCTAGAGGATAAGAACGACTTTTGCACTCAGATATCTAATAGCAAAAATACTATAAGTATCTGATGGTAAGCAACATGTCTGCCCATAAAAGCACAGTGACATGCAGCTATTGGAATATGAGGTGTCCAAGTAATTACCTAGCACTGCACAGCGCTCTACACCCAGAGACCCAGACCAGAGAGATGTTTTAACCGTATGCCCTGTAATTTCTTTGGAAGTATTATCCTTACAACCGGAACACAGATAGTTTTCACGTACTGCTTAGCGGTAGAATAACTGATAAAGACACTTCCCCAAGCGGACGCAGCAAAGAGTCCTGCCACTACAAAAAGTCTATACGTCAATTCATGTACCTACTGCTACGTATTTAATGCATGGTAAAAAGCTTACACACTTACAAAAGACATATCCATTATAATACTTATACCTACCCTTTATATTGTTAGTATGATTACTTATGGAAAAAAATGGCAGTCATGAGAACTGCCGATAGAAGTGAAAACTTATTACATAGAACTTCAGAATTAAACAGCATTCATGTTGGGTAATAGGTACGTCTCGCGTATTTACATATATATTTTTTAAATTAAGTGTGATGAGACGCTCTGGGTGACGAGCGCAATGCGGTGCTAGGTAATGATTTGGACTCTTCATGTTCCAATAGCTGCGTGTCACTGTGCTGTTATGTGGTAGGCATGTTGTTTACCATCAGGCACAAACATGTCCTGGTCGTCTCATCACACTTAATTTAAAAAATATATATGTAAATAAGCGAGACGTACCTATTGCCCAATATGAATGCTGTTTAATTCTGAAGTTCTATATGTAACAAGTTTTCACTTCTATCGGCAGTTCTCCTGACTGCCATTTTTTCCATAAGTAATCATACTAACATTATAAAGGGTAGTTAATCGATATGTGTTTTGTAAGTCTATATCTAAGTTGTTATATCTCTAAGCCCTGTAATTTCTCTGGAAACATTGCCCTGCAAATCGGACTACATACAAATATACTACTATTACATTGTGAGTTCACTTCACTAACATATTATATTGATGAGGTGAACTCATAAAATTGCACCCATCCATACAGCGACTAACCCACACGTCCTGGATGTCTTTATACGTAAAATGTAATTTCGAAACAAACTCACTAGGTACTTTCCTGTTTCTGTTCAACTTCGTTTCGTCCGATCGAACATTGTTCTAATTAGTGTAGGCTTGAAACATTTAAACGGACGAAACGATGGATCGAAGTATAATCGGAGTAGGAAAGTCGCGAGTTTATTTCGAAATTATGTTTTTCGTAGAAAGAGAGTAGACGTCCTGCTCTGCTGCCCCGATGCTACGCTGCTAAGCCGCATCATAAGCATGTCGGTGACACCCTTCACGATATTTCCCTTATTGTAAAGTGGTCAACGAGGCTGAATAAGTATTCACTACAAAAAAGTTTGTAAGATGATATAGAACCTTTTTGCAACCACAACTTTGCAGGATGATATAGAACCTATTGTTTTAACAGCCGGTTAACCAATAATAAATGAAGTAAGTACTACCTAACCATAGCTAGCTATCAATTACTGATCTAAAGCTAAGCTGAACATAATGCGATCACGACAATCGAACAATTGACCTCAAAGCTGGAGTGGTCAAGGTCTTCAGGTTGCTTATTTATATTACGTTCTAAAATATGTCACATTTGAGGCTGTAGGTACAGTTCCGTTGTGCCTTGAATTTTCTGCCGATTCATAATACTCCTTTTGTCCACGTGCTAATATTATAGATGTGAAAATTTGGATGTTTTTTACTCAATCAAGTTGGAACGGCTGAATTGATCGGGTTGAAATTTTGAAGATAGATAGTTTATGGTCTGGAATGGCACATATGCTTTCACAGGATAATTACGGGAACGGGAACTAAGCGCTGCCAGTTTATCTTATATTTAAAATTCTCGTGTCACAGTGTTAGTTACCTTACTCCTCCGAAACGGTTTTACAAACCCAATTTTATATGCATATTCAGTAGGTCTGAAAATCGGCTACTATCTATTTTTCATACCCCTAAGTGATAAGGATTGATTAGGGGTGAATCTATTTTTTTATTTTATTTTTGTAAAAAAAAAATTGTTTTTATTTTTTTTGAATGTGGCATTAAAAAATACAGACAACCCTACATTTTTACCATTTTATCACCAACCCCTATTTTTTAATAGCCATTTTAGTAATTTAATAATTTTTCATCTCGCTCGATATTTCGATTAAAATTTCCCGGAGCTTATGGCAAATCTAAAATTGTTTTATTAAAATAGACATTTATTTTTACTATTAAAGTTTAGGGTTACGAATGTATGATTTTTAAAATTTGTATTATTCATTTATATGGCAAAACAACTTTTGCCGGGTCAGCTTAAGTAGTATATATAAAAGTGTGGGTTTGTCTGTATGTCCTTAATAGAATCGTAAACTTTGCTTTTGATCATGTGATGATCTGTAGCAAAGTTGTTGTGCATGAACCGAAAAAGGTTTGTGAGCTGATACGACCAATTTTCAGGTGGTCTAGTAACGCTCGCAGGGTAGAGCTAGTAGATAAAAATCGCAGTTAAAGTATCGACTTTAACCGCAAAGAGCTGACGGCCATCGGGCTGACAGCTCTTTGTCGTCTTTTGCTAGATCTAACCTTCTCCCAATTTACATTAGCATCCCGCTCAATATTCCTGCTGCTGGGAGACGATGTCTTTTCCCGCTAGGGGTCATAATCCACCACGATGGCTCAGTGGGACTTGGTGGATAACGCATGACCTCGAAAGAGTCTAGAAACATGTCGGTCTCTTCGCCTTGTTTTTAAGTTTTCCACATTACGCACATGATTCGAAAAGACAGTGGTTCGCATGGGATTCGAACCAGGTGCTCTGTATTGGCAGTTTCTGTTCTCCCAACTAGACCAGCTATAACTTATCTCCCAATCAGGTCTCTGGCTGCCATAGCACAAGTTTTGCTTAGTTTGGGGTCAGATGGTGTTGTGTGTGAATTGTCTAATCATTATCATCAACAGCCCACTAAATGTTCCCACTGCTGGGACTCGGGGCCTTCTCTCGCAAGGAGAGAGTTAAGGCCATAATCCACCACGCTGGCCCAGTGCGGGTTGGTGGATGACACATGACTTAGAAAGATTCTAGGTACATGTCGGTTTCCTCACAATGTTTTCCTTCACCGTTTTAAGTTAGCGGCATTACGCACATGACTTCGAAAATACAGTGGAGCGTGTGGGGTTTGAACCCGGGGTCTCCATATCGGCAGGCGCCGTTCTCCCGACTAGACCGGCTGTAACTTTGTGAATTATCTACCAAATTTATTTATTTATAATTACACCCCTGATTGATTCTCATTGGCATAAAAATATCAATCATTTAGAAAATTCGTGACTTTTTTGCGCTAAAAGATAACTTTAACAACTATTTCAATCAATCTGATGATTGAATTTGTAGAGATACATATATGAGCTATACGACTATTTCCCACGGAACAGCTCAGAAATTGAAACAACAATGAATTTAACAGAGAAACCGACCTCTATTTTTATTAGCATACTGGTAAGTAACACTATTCAGTAATCGGAACATTCACTCAAGACTTAGCATAAACAGCTGGCTTTATGTTACCAATACTGGGACTTGGGACCTTCTTTCACAAGGAGAGAGAGAGAATGAAGGTCCCACCACGCTGGCCAAGTGTGAGTTAGGGGTTGAAGCATGTTCGTAAAAAACCTTTCTTATAACTCCTCTTACGGTTTTTTCCTATCTGTTGAAGACTGTTGTGACGACAAACCTGTAAATGTCCACTTAAAATATACTCAAAGATGTAGACAGGATTCAAACCTGCAACTTCATGTTTATAAAATCGGATACTGATTGTGCTCCAAGCTAACAATCTAAAGTTAAAAAAATAATAAATACGTGAATAGTAATTTGTTTTATGAGCTTATATTTTCTAATTAAGGAGTTACAAACATCAAGATATGTATCTAGTTAGAAAATGCAAATAAAGTCGACTTTTTTACAGTATAGTAAGACAAGACGAGCAGGACTAGTGCCTGATGGTTAGCGACACACCTGCTGATAACAGCAGTAACACGCAGCTATTGGAGCATAATGACTCCAAATGATTACATTTTTTTTTAACTAAAGAGTGTCGAGACGAGCACGACATGTGCCTGATGGAAAGCAACATGCCTGCCACATAACAGCACAGTGACACGCTGCTATTGGAACATGAAGAGTCCAAATCTTTGCTCGTCACCCAGAGATCTAAGATGTTATATCCCTAAGCCCTGTAATTTCTCTGGAAACATTGCCCTTCACACCGGAACAAAGTAATGTTTGCACATTACTGCTTGGCGGTAGAATAACTGGCAAATCTGTGATACTTCCCCAGGCGGACTCTGCTAAGAATCCTACCATTACAAAAACGAGCACTACACTGCGCTCGTAGCCCTGAGATATAAGATGATTTATCTGAATGTTCTGGAACTTGTCTAGAAACTGACAGAAACACAATGATGTTAACACGTTACTGCTTGGCGTAATAACTGGCAAAGCTGGTACTTCCCCAGGCGGAGTCTGCAAAGTCTTACCATCACAGAACTGTGTCCCGGTGTCCCACAATATTGGAACATATAGAGTCGTAGTCATAACCTAGCACTGCATTATGCTCGTCTATGCTCTGTAATTTATCTTCCTGGCCTGCAACCTTCAAACAGTTAACACGACGATTGGCGGTAGAGTTAACTTAATGTAATTTTTGAATTATAAATCATATATTTTCCAAATTTGTTTTAAGATGACTAACTTGAATAGAAGATAATTTAGACAAAAAAAAAATTGTTACATCAGACAAATACGCTTAGGTAATGTTTTGGGGTACCGGTATAAGCTGCTAAGTATTCTTACAAATTGTGTGGTTTTGGACTAATATTATAAATGTTTTTTTCTCAGAAAACCAGACAACCGACTATAATTTGTGGAATATTTGCGAAGGAAACCACCAACCGATACATTATTTGCATTAATTTTATAGACTAAATTTATATGGAACGAGCGGCCCGTTCCGGCTTCGCTCGGATAATAACCTAGATACCAACTGCAGCGCCATCTGCCGGGCTGATTTGTGAATTTAAACCATCGAGGGCCCTGCCCAAACCCATGCAGAAAAATTCATTCAAATCGGTTCAGCCGTTTGGGAGTAGTTCACTAACAACGAAAAGTGGCATTGATTTACCTCCTACGTACGATCTATCATCCAACGAAAGAATCATGACAATATATTCACAATTGACGGAGCTATTGCGTAACATGCGTATATAGTATAGGTATACATAAAAAAAACATGGAGTCGAAATGCGAATTTCCTGGTTTTTTGAGTCGGTTAAAAAAGATTATACTTTTTGTTACAATATTTTTTTCACAGTACTCGATATTTTCAGCTTAGCAAAGGTAAGCTGGACGTATCGAGTTGCAGGTGCTTACAAATCAGAACTACTTTTACTTAATATATTGTAGATTACATTTATACTAGTATTATTAATTACCAATATTTCAATAGAATTACATGCACCAGGTGCACGGGTTAAATGAAGCGGATTCACTAGTAAAATGTGTGCATAAAAGTACATTGAAAAAAAAAATTGGCAGTCATAGGAACTGCCGATAGAAGTGAAAACTTAGAACTCAGAATTTGATATCTTACCCCACCTCCCGTTGCCATCATGGCGTGGCTTCGCCATCATGGCATGGCCATCTAGAAATGTGTCAACATTTTCCATTGCCTCACGCATTTCTAGATGGCCATGCCACGCCCTTTCAGCATTTCCCATTGGCTGACGCATTTCTAGATGCCGAATCGCCAAGGTCCCGAGTTTACCCGAAGATTTCTTATCATACCCGAGCGTGACGCTAGAATCCAATTTACACCCCACGAAAAATTAGTCTAGGCGCGCTTAAATAAGTTTTCACTTCAAAATGGATTCTTAATCAATTCAATTCAATAATTCAATTCAAATAATCAATTCAATCACTTCAATATGGATTTTGAATCTGGAATAAATGACTTTCATTTTTCATTTCATTTTCAAAATATCGGGGACTCACGCTACCGTATAACCACGGCAAATTTACAGTCATAGATAATACTAAAAATAGAAGTACAATACTAGTTAAAATAAAAGTATTAGCTTTGGACTTACCTAGATTTACTTCAAAATATTAAAATCACCTTTTTATCGTTTTATTTAAAGTAACACCAACATAATGTTTATTTTTATTATTCTGGAACGGCAACATTCGATTAAAATATTTGATACTGAATCCAAAGTTAGGCACACTTTTGTAGCATTTCAAATTCTAAAATTAAACGCAACTATTTTTATGCATTAGTTACACTTCGAAGTTCGTTAGCTCGAGCTTGTCGATAAGACCGAAGGATATGATAATAGGGACCTTACTAAATACCTACTCGGCAGTGATTGTGAATAAGCGCAGTAGAACCGGCGGCCGCAGGATACGGCGCGTTTCCATTCACTTACGCAACCACAATATCGGATTTTATTTTTGCTATAGAGATCGTGTGTCATCGGCATTTTCCGAGCATGGTGTATCGTGGCCTTGACTTCCTTCTTAGGTTCTGAGAGTAGGCTCCCGAGTCCCAGCAGTGGAAATATACAATGCGTAACTTCTGCAGTGCCTACTTAAAGTACCACTGTCTCAAGTTACAACCTAAATTTATTCATCTATACAGCATAGTATAAACAGCCCACTAAATATTCCCACTGCTGGGACTCAGGGCCATCTCTCCCAAGGAGAGATTCAGGACCATAATTCACCACGCTGGCCCAGCGCGGGTTGGTAGATGACACATGACATGACACATCGAAAATTCTAGGCACATGTCGGGGTCCTCACGATTTATGTGTGTGTTCCTCAGCAGGTATTGAATCTTAATGAAAAGAAATTTAAAAATGAAATAAAAAGATAGAATAGAATAGAATATAATTTATTTCATAGATAACACACACATTACAATTTTTACAAAATGGTTGTATGGTACACTATGAAAATGTCAAATTAATAAATTAAAATATAATGATATCTAGTCAGTAAGGCTTATTATACTGACAAATTATTTCTTAATGACAGCAAAAATTGGCAAAAACAATTATCACATTTATAATACAACGTGACCACAATCGTTTTATAATCTATGCATTAGCATAGAATTAATTAATTAATTAGACAAAGCCCCTTTACAGCCGCTATTTATTTACTGACAAGGCCCTTTTACAGCCGCTTAATTAAATGTGATTTGATTTAATTTATTTTAAAAGTGATTGTATATTTGATATTTTGTAAAATTATGAACGTTACTAAGTGTATCATAGATGCCTAAGGTTCGAAATAAACGAATTAAATTGAATTGAATGTTTTCCTTCACCGTTTTAAAGTTAGCGGCATTACGCACATGACTTCGAAAAGACAGTGGTGAAAAGACAGTGGGTTTTGAACCCGTGTTATAATTAATAATATTATTGTAAGTGTAATCTATGCAAAGCAAAAGTAATTCAGAACTGTAAGTACAACTCGATCTTTTCAGTTTAACACAACAGTACTACGAAATACATTATTGTAACAAAATACTATAGAGACCACTGGAGGCTACTGCTATTGCTCACTTTAAAAAACTGTGAAAGAAGTTTGTGAAGACAATCAATCCTTTATATTTTCGACATCTCTAAAGTAGTAGTTAGATATAAATTAAGTTACCAGGAAATGTACGAAATTGAATCAGTTTTAACCAGTCCCTCATTTCACTTGCAACAAGTTTAGTAGTGGTAGTAGGACTCTTGGCAGAGTCCGCCTGGGGAAGTACCACACCTTTGCCAGTTATTCTACCGCCAAGCACTAATGTGCTAACATTACTGTGTTCCGGTTTGAAGGGCAATGTGTCCAGAGAAATTACAGGGCTTAGAGGTATCTTAGATCTCTGGGTGACGAGTTCAGTTTAGGTAATGATTTGGACTTTTCGTGTTCCAATTGCTGCGTGTCACTGTGCTGTTATGTGGCAGGCATGTTGCTTACCATCAGGCACATGTATTGCTCGTTGGCTGTGGTGGGTCAAAAAACGAATAAATATGCATAAGTTTTGGAATACTAAGGTATAGTCGTACTTACGCAGATCAAGTTACCGGGAAACAATGGAAACTTTAATTTCATTCAACATAGCCACTATTCGACAACACTGCTTGTGGTTGGTTGGACAATATCATTCGTGATTGTGATTATATAGCCCGTGACGCGGATTACTTAATAGTAAGCTATTTAATATAAACATTCACTTCTCATTATCAGGCTTCGAAAAAGAGGTGTAAAATTATAGACACCCTGATAACTTCGCTCTTGAAATGTGTGAAAAAGCTTTAAACCATATAAAGCAAACCCACGTTTACAAAACAGACGAGACTAGGAAGATTGGCATGACCACCACCTGGAAGATTATGGCATGGCTTTCAATTGGCAGAATTCAGTCCTAACATAGACAATATAAAAAATATTATTATTACGTTCAGATAGATTGTAACAAATAAGGCAAGCAAGCAATACGTTCACATTATTGTATATTATCTGTATTGTACTGTAATGTAATAGATTTATAAGTCTAATGTGAGAAATCTATTAGTGGTCCTTTGATAATTGTATATTTGTTGTTTGTTAGACAAAGTCCACTGATATTCATTTACTCATAGTCGGATAATAAGAACATTAATGTTGATGTGTACGTGTACCTATAGTCGTATCACAGTCGCGTACCTGTCGTCTTGCTTAGTCTTCGACATATTCGATAGATAGATCGCTATTAGTTATCAGGCCGCCATCTGTCGCACTAACTTTAAATGTTTAACCTGTATTGTATTTTGGTGTGTTTAATAAAGTGTATATCTATCTATATTCATGTAAGGTTCCACCTCCCTTTTTATTTAGTACTAACAAAGGCTCTGGCCGTAAAGAAAATACACTTCAAAATGAATTTCACATCCCCACAGACAGACGTACAGAAACATTTTATTATCGACAAAGATAAAGATACTGTACCCTGTATTACTGACAGCGATTTCTTGTAGAAGCTATTAACAGCAGTAATAAGCAAGGAATAGTTTTAAATGCTGAACATAACTCATTCTTAAAAGTTTCTGCTTCTTCGTTGGACTTTCTTCAGTGTTCCTCCGTAGGTACTAAAGTAACAGTCCTTCTGTTTTTCTCAACCACAAAATACCCTGCAACCCCAGCCAGCATCATACACATCATGAGGTAGATTTTGGAGCTGGTGTACAAATAGGGTGATATCACGTAACCTATAATGTAGCCCGCAGAGTCGCAGAGGTGAGAGGCGGCAAATGAGGCCTCCTCTCGGCCAGGGAACATTACGCCGAAGAGAGCTGGAAGAACAGAGGTAGACATATAGGTAGATACTCTTTAGTGGTACGCAAATTCTATCTCACATTTCCTGGCCTCTTTTGACTGGCCTCGTGGCTTAGTGTAGTAACTCTGCCTGCGAAGCAGAGGGTCGTGATTTCGATTCCCATCCAGTCCAAATATTTGTGAAATATTTCAAATATTTGTGCTGTGTCTGGGTGTTACTATGCATTTAAAACAATATAAGTATTATATTAGCTATCTGGCATATAGCCATAGTACAAGCTTTGCTTAGTTTGGGGTCAGATGGTGTTGTGTGTGAATTGTCCACCAATATGTATTTATTTCCATAGAACCACTAGGCACTCCATTCAGCACACAATTTGTCACCAACATAAGTAGGTGCTGCTGTATTTTTGTAGTGGACTCTTTTTGGAGTCCATCTGGGGAAGTACCACAATTTTACTAGTTATTCTACAGCCAAGAAGTAATGTAGTAATGTGCGAACATTACTGTGTTCTGGCTTAAACCTTAATGTTTAAAAAGAAATTGCAGGGCATAAATATGAATCATCTTATATCTCGGAGAGACGAGAGCAGTGCAGAGCTAGGATTTAGACTCTTCATGCCGCAATGGTTGCGTGACACTCTGCTGTTATGCGTGTCGCTTGCCATCAGGCACATATACTGCTCGGCCCGCCACTCTATACAAAAAAAAAAAAACATAAAACTGTAGAAGCATATACATCTATTATCTTCATCATGTGATTGATTAGTCCATCAGGTAGATTATGAAAAAATATGTGACACGTGTTTTTTGTTTTATCAAATTATTAAAAATTGACATAGATATAGATCATTAAACTTTTCGAGTGGGGGGATCGTGACGTCACTTCTTCGTGAAAATCGTACAAAGACGTGACATCACTCGAAACTTCTAAGCATCTGTATCTTGCTCATTCATTGTTTGTAAAACAAAATATGTACGTGTATTTTTAAACCAAACTAAAAAAACTAATTAGTCCATCAGTTAGAGAACCTATTAGTTTTTTCATCATGCCTATTTTATGTAAGAAATATTTACTGTTGATCTGAACGGTCCAAACAGAAGCGGCGAGGCCCCACAATACAGCGATAACGAAAAGAACGTAGCTTGAAGTAGCTTGCGGTCTCCATGATAGCATGAAGACAAACAAAGTAGCGTGGAGTAGCGTTGCTGCATAAATCAGTGGCGGCCGACCTGTCACCTGGTCAAATGGAATATTTATATATTAGGTAAGTTTTATCATAAAATTATCGTAGACAAAAATTGTAGATCATAATATTATCTACGAAAAACGTATCCATACTTTTTTTTCTTAAAGCCATCGTTTCTGAGATATAACGAGTCAAAGAGCTGTAAAAGTTGTGATCGTCAATCACGTTTCCACGCATGTTTCGATCCGGTCAAGGAAATCAAACTGCTAGCCCTACTCATCGACCAACGGCTCAACTTTAAACCACATGTGACCGCGCCCAATGTAAAGAAGTGGGAAACATTTACAGCTAGCATGTGCAGCGAAGATGTCCTGGGGATGAAACGGCAAAATCACGAGAACTATCTACTTAGCGGTGGTGGAACCTATCATCATGTATAAGCGGAAGTGACTGACTCGAAATCTCGAAAAAACATTTTCAAAAACAATTATTAAACTGTAGGGTTGAAAGTGCATGAAATTTGAAATATACCGTGTTTATACAATTCTTTCTTGGAAACCGAAAATTCAGGCGTCTATGGCGAAAATGGCTTGACTTGCTTCGAGAAAAGGATGGTACGGCCATGCTTTTTTTTTGCTCAACTTGGCGGGGGCACCGCCGCCAATATGCCGCCCCCAGATTAGATTAGAGCCTACGAGTACGACTCCTTTTAAAAATGAGGATGGTAAAGCTTACTCGGTGAGTGTACTAGATTAGTTTTTAGATCAGTATGCAAAAAATATTAATCGTGTTTTCCTATGATATGGCTTATGTGTTTGTTTTATTATGTTGTTTAAACTCTGTCAAAGAAATCGGGTAAAAATTTAGTAAATCTTAAATAGTTTAGCCACAACTTATAGATGAGTACAACAATCAGAAGAATGGAACTTAAAAGATAGGATGCTTCTTAGGTTAGACAATATAAAATTTTTGTGGAACCAAAACATATTACCTTTGCCAAATAACCTGTCACGACAGATCCGATCGCGTTTGCGATCCCAAACGCCGTCATAACAAATCCAACAGACCCCGCGCCTAGCACGCATGACACGAACGACTGAAACCACAGTTAAATTTAAAGTATAAGTATATAAGTGCATTTATTTAAATTAATTAACTGGTTCGCCACGTATGATACGAGTATGATCGGATTAACGTGACTATAGCAAGATTCGGTAGCCTTCTTTTTAGAGGAGTGAGAGGCTGGTATTCTAGATTTTGCCTCCAAGCTGACGATGCGACCACGTTGGTCTGTGTATATGCACCGGTGTAACAGATGTAGACCGCAATGTTAAGAGTAGGAAACGCAGCGGTAGGGTGGAGGCCGTGGTGGAAGAGGACTGTCGGTATTACCACGGTATAAAGAAATACTGCCAGTAGTTCATTGCCTTTGATCTTGAGAGAAACGCCGATAATGTCTAGACACAGATAGGGTTTTGTCGCAATTTAAAAAATGTGGCACCAAAATAATTTTAAAACATACGGAAGACGTCAGCCCTGAGCAGCGCTCTTGCAATATTACATTCTAATGTAAGCAAAGCAGGAGCGCTTCCCGGGTCTCACTCCGCACGCCCCTCACGATTCCCCCGTCTAGACGGCTTGTTTCGTCGAACGACTGTATGATTTAATAGACTATGGTATTACGCTGCACCGTTCTCACTACTCAAGTCCGAGATACAGAGTTTGGTTATTCATCCCAGAGTTAGATTAGAAACCATACCCCTCAAGGTTATATCTACCTTGAGGGGTATGGTTTCTAATCTAATTTCTTTGGTTATCTAAAGCGCTGTTATAGAAGTTTCCATGAACCAGGAACCCAATCCCGCTTTGAGACCACTGATGGCTTTCCCGATAATGTTGAAGATGGTCGGAGTCCATGTTTTTAGCGTTCTCTCCCTATCTTTGGACTTCAGACAAGCTCAAAATGTGACATCTTAAGCGTGAAAACTATTCTTCCAACTACACTAGCTTTCCTAATCGTTCGTAAGTGCATTTCCCTGCCTTAGCCATAGCCGCTACCTTGGCCAGACATAGAAGGGCGGCCGGAAACTAGGGGTATTTTTTTTTTAAACTTGCTATTTTGGTAAGTTTTGCCCATAGTTGCTATGCAGATGAGCGCCCGCCGGCAGGGACGTAGTATTTTGTACCGATGACGCTGCTGCCCGTCATCGGCCAGAATTTAAACTACGCTATCTTTCAGATTATTATACCGCCATCAGTCGGTTTTCCCCCATTAGTGGGCTCTTACCACAAGCAGGAGGGGAGTTTATGGCGAGTTTGAGCTGCTCTTATGATAGTAATACGTTAACAGTAGCTTAACTTTACTCAATTCGTCGTGTACGTTACAAGACATTCTACAAACTTACTTCAGTGAAATCAGCACCAAAGAACGCGCCACTGTATCCAGAGAAAATGGTGATGGCGACGAGTAGCAGCAAATGGGGTTCCATCATCAGATTCGCCGTAGCGGCTAGTAACGCCAGCCTTGAGAGGCTGGTCTTCGATATGCGAACAGATTCATATCTGGAATCACAAAATATTTTATTTTCCTCTGCAATTTTATCTACATATATGTTTTATATTCTACTAGCAGCGCCCCGCGATATTACCCGCGTAGTTCCCTTTGTTTTCATATTTGGAATAAAAAGTACCTTACCTATACTACCAGACTATAATCTATCTGTGTTCCAAATTTCAGCCCGATCCATTCATACGTTAGAATGTGATTGAGCAACAAACATCCAAACATTGACGTTTATAATATTAGTAGGATTACGAGTAAATGCGAAATGTGATGTTTGGATGGTTCGTTTGTTGCTCAATCACGTCGGAATTAGTCCACAGATTGAAATCTGGAAATTTTATCTTTATCTCTATTTAATCCTAATATCATTATTTTAAACAGATTTTAGTTACCTTTTTAAATTATCCAATCCATAAGCGATGATCAATGATCCGCAAGCCATACACACTAAGCATATTGCTGTAAAAAAAGTTTGAATTTACATTGACAAGAAACAGTTAACATGTAGGCAAATCTGATTTTTAATTTATATACTACTCGTATTATTGCCTATAGCAGAATCGCTCGCAAATTTGACAACCGTTGGGGAAGAAATGTTCTCGAGTAGCGACCATGAACTGGAAGACGCATAGACTACAGGCCCGTGAACAAAATTTACGTAGTAAATGAACCACCAGGAGACCTATGTAGGATGTTAGAAGGGTATAAAGTAATAAGATTCAGCACTATGCCGTCACTTGTAAGCTGTCCAACCGAGTACAGTCGAAGATAGGGGGTTGCAACCCCCGATTATTTCTCCTTGTCGCATGATTTTTGTACGGCATTGCAAAATAATGGATTAGGAGAGGAATTGAAACTGTATGGAACCAATGCCGTACATGATCAATTGCCCAAATTTAATCTGTAAATCGTAGGAAAATCACGAATTTTTCCGACAAACTAATAATTAAAAACTTAAAATTTATAATTTTTATAGTTTTAATACCTCTTCTAATCTATTATTCTGCAACGCCGTACAAAAATCATGCGACAAGGAGAAATGATCGAGGGTTGGAACCCCCCAGCTTCGACTGTACTCAGTTGGACAGCATACAAGTGACGGCATAGTGCTGAATCTTATTACGTTATACCCTTCTATCATCCTACATAGGTCTCCTGGTGGTTCATTTACTACGCAAATTTTGTTCACGGGCCTGTAGTCTAGCAGTGTTGGACAGCCTCCCTCTAGATGGACAGGTGACCTCACAATGAACATTTGGAATTTGAAATGAATCTTTTTGGCACTTGTGGCTAGTCGAGATACCTAATATACCAAATGACAAAGGATACAAAAATAAAGATTCATAAAACGTTTGTTCAACATACCAACGAGTGTGTGTATTTTGGCCGGCGGTTGCGTTGGCAAGGCCTCTTTAGCATGAATCTGTGATAAGAAGCTAGCTCCGCAGATCTCAGGAATTTGGCTAGCATTTAACAACGTCACTGCTGCTGTGTTGTTGCCCGATTCGAGAACTAAAATTTCATATATTTTCATTAATTCGTTGTACTTTCCCCCTAAGAAACGGGGAGCTAAACGAGCCCTTATGAACTAGATAAGCCCACAAACTCTTAGATCGGCGTACTTGTGTCGATAAATAAGACCTTTGTTAAATAACTCAAAGCTTCGTGCTGAAAACAGTTGAATATGCTATTAGAGCCATTGTCTTCCGATATTAACAACAGGTGTCTTCAAATGCAGAGCAAACACTAAACACTCTTTTTGGCAAGCGCGCTGTCTGAGTGATGTTTGGGTAACATCAGGTACAAATAAATGGTAGGACTCTTGACAGAGTCCGGCTGGGAAAGTATCACACCTTTGCCAGTTATTTTACCGCCAAGCAGTAAAATGTAAGCGTTACTGTGTTCCGGTTTGAAGGGCAATGTTTCTAGAGAAATTACTGGGCTTATATATACTGGGACTAATATAATATCCGGTGACGAGCGCAGTGCAGTGCTAGGTAACGAATTGGACTATTTAAGTTCCAATAGCTGTGTGTCACTGTGTTGTTATGTGGCAGGCATGTTGCTTACCATCGGACACATGTTCTCTTACTCTTTAATTAAAAAAACGTTTTCAGAATATGGCAATATGCTTGAGAATTTTAAACAGTGTGCATGCCTAATTCAATAGATTGTAGATATTTTTGATTACAATTTTATTAGTTTAATCGAAGTAAAAATTAATTAATTGATTTAGTATTATTACAGTATACTCGTAGTATTAGTATTTAAGTAATATTTCTTTGCGTTTGGTACATATTTAAATAAGGTATAATACACATTTTATGGTCTTATATTTACTCTATATTATTTTCTGATCGTGAATATGTGCTACGTGTGGTGACTTCATCACATGTGGTAAATACTTTATTGGATTATTCAGAGAGAAAAAAAATTATTTCGTTATGTGGATCGTTTTAATTACTGAAAGTACTTGTTGAGCCAGCTGGAGATGCCCTGCCAAGAATAAACATCAGAAATGCGTATTGAAAATTGTAAATGACTGTGAGACGAATTTGAAATGGAGGACATTCGGGACTTAAAATAGTGGAAAGAAGATGTATCAAAAATAAATAATTTATGTATTGTATCAAAAATCTCATAAATATTGTGTTATTTATTTTATTTATTGTACCAATTACAAAATTCTATTGGTATTTTGTAATAACACATTTATTTGTCTGTAATAATTAATTGACATAGGACATTAAATGAGATAGCCGTTACTACTCGCAGTTGCTCTACTTAAGGTGCGTCCCCCAGCAAAACGAGTTTTTTGTCCAGTTTTAAGAGCTATCTACTCATAAGCCAAAACAAATATCAACTGGTATAAAATACATTAAATTTCTACAACTTCTTGGCTTCAAAATGGTAGTTTTATTTTTTTGTTAATGAACTTATTGTTTAAATAATCGCCTCAATACGAAACCATGAAAAAATTAAATAATTGTAGTTATCATGCATCTCCTCGAAATCGTCCATTATTTTGATTTTGTACTTACTCCGACGTATAGACAATTCCATTACGAACATTTTGGTAGTTTTATTTTTTTCAAAAGACCAAAATATGATTTTATAAAGAATTTATTCTAAAATTTAAGCGTAAAACAGCGACAAATCCTACTGTTTATCTCTTGCTCGTTCTTGCGGTGTGCGATAAGGTAAGAAATACTCAAGGTCATTTGCTCGGGGTACGCCCTTAACAGGGCCACTTAACAGCTCCATTCATAATTATAATATCTTTTGCTGCCAATTTCAATCTACAATTCAAATCTTATTAAGTAGGTATATAATATGTAGATGATTAAGATTTGAAAACGTATTTTTGTACCAATTTATAAATGTGTACTATCAAATTATTTGAAGAGATAAATTAAATTTCAAAAATGATTTTGGTCACTTACCCAAAGAAGAGATTATGCTTCCCCACACTTGGTTCATGTTAAATATCATAAAGAACAGCCCCATGAAACGTGACAGTAACGCATCAGCTGGTATTTTGGAAATTCTGCTATGAGCTTTTGAAACCTGAAAAATGTAATTGAGTAAGTACTATTCATAAAAAAAATGGACAGCCATATCAATCACGTTTATGGCTGTCCATTTATTTTACCAATTTACCAATACTCAATCAGCGAGCCAGCATTTTGAGTTATTTTGTACTGGGAACAACATGAGCCTAGTAATTGGATCAGTTGTGAGTTTTATTATGTTTTATTTTATTCATTACATGGTTATTGTAAACGTTTTTTAATGTTATTTAACGTTTTACTGACCTTAGTGGGTAGTAACTCTGCCTCCAAAGCCGAGAGTCGTGGGTTCGATTCCCACCGTGCAAATATTTGTGTGATGAATTCAAATATTTGTACTGTGTATGGGTGTTTCTATGTATATTAAGTACCCATGTATTTAAAACGAAATAGGTATTATATCACCATTCTGGCCTGGTGGCCAGAAAAGTGATATAAAGCTTTACAAGAAAAATATAAAAGCTTTTCTTTTCTTTAAAATACAAGCTTTCCTTAGTTTGAGGTCATGTGGTGTTGTGTGTGAATTGTCCACCAATATTTATTTCTTTATTTGTAAGTTTAATTATTCATCATTTTTAGGGTTCCGTAAAACGTAAAAACGGAACCCTTATAGATTCGTCATGTCTGTCTGTCTGTCTGTCTGTCTGTCTGTCTGTCTGTCTGTCCGTCCGTATGTCACAGCCACTTTTTGCCGAAACTATGAGAACTACACTGTTGAAACTTGGTAAGTAGATGTATTCTGTAAACCGCATTAAGATTTTTACCAAAGTTTTTTAAAAAAACAAAAATTAGGGGTGCCCCCCATACTGAGAACTGAAACTCAAAAATGTTTTTTTCATCAAACCTACACGTGTGGGGTGTCTATCGATAGGTCTTCAAAAATGATGTTGAGGTTTCTAATATAATCTTTGTCTACACTGTATAATTTGCGCGAGAGACGCTTCCAAAGTGGTAAAATGTGTGTCCCCCCCCCCTCTAACTTCTAAAGTAAGAGAATGAAAAATCTAAAAAAATATATATGATGTACATTACCATGAAAACTACCAACGAAAATTAGTTTGAACTCGATCTGATGAGTAGTTTTTTTTTAGTACGTCATAAATACAATATTATTAAAACTTCGATCAAAGTTACAACGAACTACAAGAACTATGTGTACTATATATATTATGTTACTTGCTGCAACGGAACCCTACATGGGCGAGTCCAACTCGCACTTGGCTACTTTATTGAAACAATATTCTTTGCACATTAGTAGTTACAAAATAAAAATTGGCAGTCATAGGAACTGCCGATAGAAGTGAAAACTTTTAACTCAGAATTTGATAGAATGTCGACTAGACCCGCACGGGGTCGTTTAAGCATGACGCGAACTCACAATGTGTTTTCACTCATTTTTCACTCTTACACGCACGTTCCACTTCGCTACTCCACTATCCACTGCAGTACCTACTATTGTCGGTGATGCGAGTCCACAAAATTGCCCAAAATTAAGTTGTCACTCTCTATGACCGCGACGGTTAGTAATAGTACATTATGATATAAGTGCGGTAAGTTGATAATTACAGCCGAGGCGATATTACTAATTCTTATTTCACCAATTTCAATATCTAAAACTCACGGTTTATCATCATGCTCCGTCTAATGTAAGCCATACAAGCTACGGTTTACCGGAGACGTCTACCTGTGCAGTTATGCCTCCGCAGGCCAACCGAACAGAATTGATTTTCGATCTTGCTCCGGTCGCCTGCGCAGGCTTCCCACACACACTCCGGTCTACTTACGCAGGCATGCTTGCACAGGTAGACGTCTTCGGTAGACCGTAGCGTGTATGGCTTACATTAGACGGAGCAACGGAGCATGTTGATAAACCGTGAGTTTTAGATATTGAAATTGGTGAAATAAGAAGACCATTAATGCCCGCCATACACGCTACGGTCTGCCGGAGAGGTCTACCTGTGCAGTTATGCCTGCGCAGGTAGACCGGAGTGTGTGTGGGAAGCCTGCGCAGGCGACTGGAGCAAAATCGAAAATCAATTCTGTTCAGTTGAACTGCGCAGTCATACCCGCACAGGTAAACCTCTCCGGCAGACCGTAGCGTGTATGGCGGGCTTTACAAGCAAATATGCAACCCTCGGAAGAGGTTATATATTTGAGCCCTTTGGGGTTGAGACATTGAGCCCGTGGGGGCCGGGAGCTCACCTCATCTTCAAAAGCCTTTCCGAGCGCTTGGTCGACGCGACGCGTGACCAAAATGCTGGCGTTTATTTGGCCCAACGCATAAGCATTGCCATTCAGCGTGGTAATGCCGCCAGCATGCTGGGTATGCTTCCGATTGGTAGTGGGCTTGAACATCTTGATTATCTGTAGACCTTCATTGGTCTATGGATAATTCAGGTGTGCTTAGTGTGAGTAGTTGGTTAGGTATGTAGCGTAGTGTAGTTCTCATTGTTTTTTAGTTTTGTTAATAAAGCCTCTGCCCGTTTAAAAAATGCAAATTAAATGTGTTATGAAATAACTGAAGATACTGACCACCGCGAGATATGTGCTCTGCGCACACCAGAGCGGCCCGGCCCCCAGCCCCGTGATGAGAGCAGCTGGTATCATCGTGTAGAAGGTGGGTTTGAACTGAGCTCCCATGTACGGCATGTACATTAGGATACATACGAATATCACCCATTTTATGCCAAGCCATCTAGAATTAAAAAAAATGTGTTTTAGTTCGAAATCTGTCTACACCTCTGACTATGTTTCAAAGTGCAGATGTGCTAATTTGTCATCACTGTTTAAAATGGTAAAGGAAAACGTCGCGGGAAGCCGGCACGTTCTAACTCAATTCTAACTAAACATCTTTTGAAGACATGCGTCAACGGCCAACCTGCTTCCACTTCTTTGGCGTGGTTTGTCAATGTGTAATTCCATTTGGCTGCGAAATTGCTGCTGCACAATTTTAAACATATACTATTTATGGATAGATTCACTTTTTTGGCATACCAAAAGAAAATGGCACGTAGAAAAAAAATTACGATAACCTTTAACACTGGTCTTATCGCTGAAAGCGGTTTCTTACAGGTAACCTTAGGATGGATTAGGATGATAATTATATCATGGCAAGTCAGAAAATTACAGCAATCTAATTATAAGATACTAGCGGCCCGTGCCGGCTTCGCTCGGATAATAACCTAGATACCAGCTAAAGCGCCATCTGCCGGGCTGATTTGTGAATCTAAACCATCCAGGGCCCTACCTAAACGTGTACAAAAAAATCATTCAAATCGGCCCAGCCGTTTAGGAGGAGTTTATTAACAACGAAAAGTGGCATTGATTTTTATACTCGTATATATAGATGTTGAACAATAGACGTAGCTTCGCCTATAAATACCAATTTTAAACCAAGCTTCGCCTATAAATACCTATTTTAAACTAATATAACTTTAATATTTTAAACCAATTTAAACACGCTGAAAATAATTACTCACTTTGTAACTACAACAGGTAAGAATACGTCGGCGAATATAAAACCAGCATACACAGCAGCCAGCGACGCTGTGCCAAGCCCTTCTTCAGAGTTTATAGAGCTTTGTAAGTCAACGGCGGCCTGGAAAGTCTTTACTAGTGAGAATTCACAATTATCAATACTTTATAGTAAATCAATTTTCCCCAACAAAAAAAACAACCCCGACTTTAAATTAAACTTTCAATTAAACAATCCTACTAATATTATAAATGTGAATGTATGGATGTTTGGATGTTTGTTGCTCAATCACGTCCTAACGTATGAACGGATCGGGCTGAAATTTGGAACACAGATAGATTATAGTCTGGAAGAACACATAGGCTACTTTTTATCCCGGAAAACAACGGGAACAACGGGAACTGGAACTTCGCGGGTAACACCGCGGGGCGCTGCTAGTATTATTATAAATGTCAATGTATGGATGTTTGGATGTTTGTTGCTCAATCACGTCCTAACGTATGAACGGATCGGGCTGAAATTTGGAACACAGATAGATTATAGTCTGGAAGAACTATACATAGGCTAGGCTAGGATAGGCTTTTTATCCCGGAAAACAACGGGAACGGGAACTTCGCGGGTAACACCGCGGGGCGCTGCTAGTTTTTAAATATAGTTATCGATTCCTCATTACATATTTTTTTATCATAAAGTGATTTTAAAAGTAATCTACTGCCTATCGAACTTTACGTTAGCTTAAAAGGTGCAGAGCCCTAATAACCTAAACTTACCTACTAACTATACACACAAACGTAAGACTAGATGTACCTACCTAAAAGCAATATTAAGTGTTCCTGAAAGCAAAGCACGAAGTGTGCTTGACGCATACCTACGCATACGGTGACCTCTAGTTTGCGACTACAGAAACGGTAACCACCGGACTGGGTCAAAAATACACTATTCTAATTAGTCCGTCAGCTAGACCATCGACAATGATATAGAACATCAAACTTCGAGAGAGGGGGGTCGCGACGTCACTCGTGAGTAAAAATCGTAGGCACGAGTGACGTCACGCGAAACTTCTAAGCGCTGTATCTTCGTAATTTTTTGTTTGTGAAACAAAAGAAAAAATACGTGTACAATATTTTTTAGCAATCTAACTGACGGACTAATTAGTTTTTTTGAGGATTGTACCCTATTCAGTTGTATGTTTTTGTATGTACTCGACTAACATATATTATGGGATAGCTCCGCTAATTATGAATTGATTTTGTTGATTTTTTTTGTTCGGTAGTACATACTTTAGAGATAGGTAGTCCCATATAAATTATACAGAAATCGGTGAGACAGTTTTTGAAATTTCAACAAGAACTAAAATTTGCTTACATTTATGGACGCTTTTTTTATGGATTAGTCATAGCTTCCAATGAAATTTAACCGAACGTCTGAATTTCATTGGTTAAAGTCCGTTTTTATTGTTTCGGAGAATATAAAGTAAGAAGTTTCAGCTCTTCAGCTCATTCTCACCTTTGGTTTGTATAGTAAAGGATTTAAAAATTGAGATAAATAAATGGGTAGGTATCAGAATAAATGTATAATAAAAATAGCTACTTACGCTATAAGCAGTAAAGTGGACCATACATGCCAGGCTCAGAACCAACACATTCTTGAGAATTCGTCTAGTTTCACCCGTTTCCAAATCATCTTCTGAGTTTCTTCCTGGTATCATTGCTATAACGTCGCTTTATTGTCTCTATTGATCATCATAACATATCATATTTGTAATAAAAGTGGTCAAGTGCGAGTTGGACTCGACCATGAAGGGAAGTACAATAATATAAAAATTCTTGTACTTTGTTGTAACTTTTCAGTTTACTCACTCTAGTTTCACTACTCAGCTTAGATTTTTTTTAATTTAAAACCTCAACATCATTTTTAAAGACCTATCCTTAAATACCCTCCCTACACGTAAGGGTTTAATGAAAAAAATGTATGAGTTTCAGTTCTAAGTATAGGGTATGCCAAAATGTATTGTTTCTTTTTTTAATTTTGTGTGAAAATCTTAATGCGGTTCACAGAATACATCTACATATTTACCAAGTTTCAACGGTATAGTTCTTACAGCTTCGGAAAAAAATTGACTGTGACATACGGACGGACAGACAGACATGACGAATCTATAAGGGTTCCGTTTTTTACCATTTGGCTACGGAACCCTAAAAATGTATTTGCGAAATGTATGTACGTTCATGATTCTTGAATAACTGCACCAAATTGGATGATTGTTCGTCTTATTTATTCGTTATTGTCTGGACATTAGCAGAAAATTTAAGGTATGTGAGCTCTCGTAAGGATGTAGCAATTTGTAATTGAGGGGATAATTCATAAATTACATTTATTATATTAGGTTACGGATGGTCTAGTCGGTACAACGGCGAGTGCCGATCCGGAGCCCCCAGGTTGAAATACCACGCGCACCCCTGTCTTTTCGAAGTCACGTGCGTAAGACCTCTAAATTAAAACAGTGTAGGAAGACATCGAAACCGACATGAACCTAAAATCTTACGAGGATATGTTTATGTCATCCACCAACCCGTACTGAGCCAGCGTGGTGGTAAGCCTCAGGAATATGACCAGCTATGCCAACAACGGGGTAAAGAAAAAATCATGAAATTCGTGTGATATACTCGTACGAGTAAAGGTTGCATTTTGATTACTGCGAGTGTGAGTGCGAGTGCGATTGCGAATGCAAGTGAGTAATCGTGATTGATTACTATGCACTCGCAATAATCAATCGGTGTCCACACGTATTTGCTACTAATCACTCAACACCTGCACTACTCACTTGCACTCTTTGATTATTCAAAATGAAAACAGGCCTTAAGAGATTTGATTTTATATTCGGTTTACGAACAAGAGGACTAAGAAATGCACGGCTTGAATAAGTATTTTGCAATTAATACAATCTTGGTGTCGTTATGTGGGGAGAGAATCGGTTTCTTTTCGGTAAATTAGCTCTATTGTTGGCCATATTTTGATTGTTTAAGATCAAGCGATCAAGGTTAAGCCTATAATGATAAAAATATCAATTTATTAAAAATCGTACAATAAAATTGAAACTCACGTTCGAACAGCTAACCACTACAGAATATTTATTTTGTAAAGATTAGCCTGTAAATAGACACGCAGTTACATACCATTTTATAACAATACCCAGTCTGAAAAAGATTTCTATGCTCCCAAAGGCTGTGTTTCCACCTAATATGTGTGAGTAGCGAAGCGATGTGCTTTAATTATGCTATTTACATTCATCTTATATTATTATATACCTTTAAACGAGCAATTCTTGTATTTCATTAACTTACATATTAATAGATAGATAGATAGATAGATAACTCTTTATTGTGACACAAAAACAGAAACATTACAGTAAAACACTTACGAAATAGCACTAAATTAATATTTAACTAAGTTAATATTTATTTATAGAATCTGAATCTCGAAAATCAGCTCGAATGATTTTCATGAAATTTAGTATGAGGGCGGTTCTGGGGTTACAAATCCATCTAGCTAGTTTTCATTTGTATAAAACGTTCTTTTATGCGCGTTTTTAAAGGATGAAAAACTGTCACATTATCATGAGAATGCGATGGTTGCTGAAGAAAGTTGGGCGGTCACAAAATAATAGATCCGGGTTCGAACCCAGACGGCTCCTCTTTTTTTTTCAAGTTCCTTCTTTTTTTGAAAAAATCTATTACTGTGAGCCCCCAGTAAGAGATTTTTTCAAAAAAAGAAGGAACTTGAAAAAAAAGAGGTATTTATCTGTATTTAAGTCGGTATACTTAGTGTTTAAACCGAGCAAAGCTCAGTCACCCAGGTATTATATCTAATACTACAACATTATTGTAAGTATCTACATTTTATAAGGGGGGCTCCCAGTAAGAGATTTTTTCAAAAAAAGAAGGAACTTGAAAAAAAAAGAGGTATTTATCTGTATTTAAGTCGGTATACTTAGTGTTTAAACCGAGAAAAGCTCAGTCACCCAGGTATTATATCTAATACTACAACATTATTAAGTAAGTATCTACATATTATAAGTGCAAAAGTTTGGATACTTACATGTTTCTTGCTCAGTCATGCCGAAATTCTTGAAAGGTTCGGGTTAAAATTTGGAACACAGATAGATTATAGTCTGAAATTAATAGTTTTTTATCTTATCTCATTCAAATACTAGACTACAAGCTCAAAATGACACGCATTCATAGCTTAACTCACTTCAACATCTGTGATGAAAAATAAATGCTTAACTTATTGTTATCCAATGTTTTTTTGTCATTTATTTTTAGTAATTGCAAATTTTGAGTTGATGTGTTTTTGGTGATGCTTTCTTATGTTAACAAGTTTAGAAATAGGTATACATAAACTGAAATGTCATTTGAATTTAAGTATTACAATGCCTATTGATATGCCTCTTCGAAAATCTACGAAAAATTTATTCAGTCGCGATTAAACTCCTTTTGTGAAAAAATCAAAGTCTTCCATGATTCACAATATGAATTTGGGAAAAATAGATCAACTGTTTTGGCAGTATATACATATGGGCGCAAATTGTTATGTATTGCCAGTAATTATCTAATATTGTTTTTATTTCATTATACTGTAACAAAAATATCTAAAACTCGTTATATTGATGTCCAAATGGGTATTAGTAAATATAAAGCCTTCTTTAGAATTTAATAGATGTTGTATTGATTATTTACTAGTATCGACTATTTTGATATTTTTGTTGCATGTCATTATTAGATTAGATATCTAATATACTCTGTAAATGTTTAAACATGTTTTCTATTGTAATTATTGATATTCTGAATAGTATTTAAAATGTTTAAGCATAAATAAAACTTGTTGTTGTTTCATGCTTGTTAGTGGCGCCATCTATTTAGTGGTAACATTTGATAATATTAATTAATAATGCATTTTAGGTAAATTAAATCATTAATAGTTGTTGTAAAATTCATTAAACTATTTGTTTGGAATATTAGACTGTATTTCTGTACTTGTTATGAAAGTATTTCATATTTTGTTGTAAAACAATTTGTATTTGCTATAGTTATGTCGTGTATTGTAACAATGATATAAAAGCGGGTGATTTTGTAAAAGAGGGTCACTTCGATACCAACGGCGAGAAATAAAACTATCTCATTTACTTTGAGTTTTTATTCTGATGGAGTCTGAACATGGAAACCCTGGCGAATCTCCGACAGCAGCGGTGGGATCACACCCCAATAAATCTACAGGACCTCCGATTGCGACAACCGTCGCTCTGGACCGAGTAATGGGTCTCTTACCACCCATTACGAAGACTGCAAGGAAAGAAGACAACAAGAACTGCAAGGACAACGTTATCTGAAGAAGCGGCGCCATTGCGGAAATAGCGTCTCAACTCTGGAGTTTACTGCAAATGAGCCCTGAAGTCCTGACGTTTGACCACGTAGAAGCAAGTAGATGAGCTGATCCACACGGCAAGGAGTTCCGGGACGACCGACGTGCAGAAGCGGCGCAGCAACATCGCTTGGTCCGAGGACCAAGCGAGCGGCCTCGCCCAGGATGTTACACCGACCTGGACGCTCTTTGAGAAAGGACGACCAGAAGCTACTGAAGCCGAGGTGGTAGATGCGCTAATCACAGGTATTTGTCCTGAATTTATTCGATCTGAGTTGTTTAGAAATACCCCTGATTCCGTTTATTGCCCGTGTTAATTTACTTCCTAAATTGTGCTATACAAATTTCGGAAACGTTAAATCGAATGCAAACTAAAAATCACGTTTTTGGAACTTTAATAACCGTGTGGTCTGTTTTAATTACATTAACTAAAGTCATATTGTCACAGGATTGCACAGACATAAATTACAACGCTTTTAAACCTAATCCATTTTTACAGCAATAAAAATATCAAATAAATACGGCTGGTCTAATCGGAAGAACGGCAATAGCCGACCCGGAGCTCGGGTTCGAATTCCAGACGCATCAACTTTCTTTTAAAGTGATGTGTAAATGTTAAAAAAGAATGCGAAGGAAAACATCGTGAGAAAATCGACTTGTTTCTGAAATCTTTTGAGGTCGTGCGTCGTCCGTCAGCCCGAACTTGCCCAACGTGGTGAATTAAGGCTTAATCTCTTTTTGTGAGAGAAGACCTTGAGTCTAGTTTTATCTATTACCTATATTATGAATCGAGTCCCAGCTGTGGGAATATTTAGTGGGCTGCTTAAGCATAAGCAGCACACATGCTCAACAGTGATATTAATTCCCGGAACAATTTTAGTAGGTTATTTAATGTGATTATTATCATCATGAGGGTAGTTCGAAGAAAAATTGGTACAGTGGTCAAAATGAAAAAAATAACGCACCAAATGAGCAGTCAATTGTCGTTTGACTATTCCACGTAAACGCGAATAACCTAATTTTTTTGATAACAAATAAATTAGTCGTGGTATTGGCGGTCGAACATTTATCTCAACAAAGAGTCTCAGAACCATGGTTTACATTGACAACATTTAAGAACTCAAGTTTTATGTTTTATGGGATAACTAGCTTTTACCCGCAGACTTTGTCTGCGCAAAATAAATACTAAGGTAACTCGGGCAGTACCTATTTGTATTTCCACACACATTTACGGTTACTAAAAACAATTTTATACAATTTCATCAAGATCGGTTTAGTTGTTTAGGTGAAAGCTTGGTGTTAAGTTTAGGTGAAACATTTGTTCCCCATTTCAACTCCAATTTCATCCCCGTACAGTGCTAAATTACAAAATTGATAGAACAAACATTCATTTGCTTCGTGTCAAGTGTCTATATACAGAGTTTCGTGGTTTTATCTTCAATGTTTGGGAACTTCCATATTAGCATTCATCCCCATTTCAAACAAACATTTAATTGCTTCGTTTCAATTGCTTGCATACAAAATTTTAGAACTTTAGAAATTGCGAATTTTCATACAACCGATCATCCCTTGTTTCACCTTCTTAGGGGTTGAATTTCGCAAAACCCCGTCTTAGGGAGCGCCTACGTGCTAAAACGCACCTTTAATGCAAAATTTCAGATTCCTAGCGTTTGTAGTTTCTGAGATTCCTTGATGAGTGACCTTTCGCTTTTATATATATCTAGATGAGACTCAAGTTGAATCTTAATGTTTCAATCTTTTAAAAATACCCGGTATTACTGTAACCCCAACAGATGACATAATTTGAACGGTTGATGAATATCTCTTATAGAAATTGGTAGCCTTGGCACACAGCTTTGCTAAGATAAGATAAGATATTTTTATTGGCATAAATTGAATTCAGACATTACTATTGTTATAATAATAAAAGTTACATTTATGGCCTCGTCAGATTTACAAATAATAACTTCATTCATTTGTACCTACTGTGAGTACTCCTGAAATACTCGCATCAAGAGACTTATTAATCACATCAATTATTTTGAAATACATACATAAATTTTTGATCGTCATGATATATGCATAAATTCCATACATTTTTAATAATCACTTTGGTTATAAAAGCTGTAGAAGAGCTATCGGTGGAAAAAATATTTAACTTAGCATTAGAAAAAAAAAAAAAAAAAAACATAAATTACCAGCGTAATCATCGTCAATGGACGTTTTATACAATAATAATCATAATCAAATTGTTAAAATGTAAACCCTAGAAAATGAATAAATGAGTGAATTATAATCATAGATACTCATTTTTCGTTAATAAAACAAACTACAATTTTATAGTCATCGTATTTGTTTTTCATATATTCTGCTACGTTATACAAGGTTTTAGACAGAAGCAGATTTCTTACATTTTGATAGAACGCATTGTCTGATGCACAATCTTTTATAGAATTTGGCAGTTTATTATAAAGTTGCTGACCTATCACAATAGGATTTTTTGTAGACAAGTGCAACCTATGCTTCACATGTAACAAATTATTTTTATGTCGAAAGTTTAAATGTGTGTAATCACCACGAGTCTGATAAAGATGGAGATTTGATCGAACATAGTTTATTACTTCATAAATGTATACCGATGCTGAAGTCAAAATTCCCAGACTCTTAAAGTTCTCGGCATGATTCTCTATATTTTGCTTGTACTAAAACCCTAATGGCACCTTTTTGCATTTTTAGGATGCGCTCATTGACATCTTATTATTAGTAGTATTTATATGCGTTTTCCAAGTTAGAGCAGAATTTATCTCGAATCCAAGAAGTTTAACTAAAGTAGTGGTTTTCAACGACTTTGCATCATCTACTTGACGAATAGTTAGAATTACAACTAGCTGTAAACTACGTATAATCAAAATACAGCTAAAAATCCCTGAGAAATTAAGAATTTTTCATTGGAAAAAAGATGTTTCCTACCATCAAAAGATATCTTCTTCCAAACTATAATCTATGTTCCAAATTTCAAGAGTCAACGATCTCAAAATACAGATGTGTCCCAAACTTCAGGGCGTACGGAATCATGCCATCGTTGGGAAGAGTGAGCTCACTCTTTCCGTTCTAGTCGGTTGCAGGAAGCGGTGAACGCCGGACGTTTGTACCTATCACTATTCGTTGCTGACAACCAAAAGGTCTGGTGGAAAATTTAAAAATGTTGTCAAATGTTCCATACATACTTAAGCATGTTATATTGCGTGATTGTTCAGGAAAAAAAAATCAAGTCACGGTGCATTACTATATGTTCCGACAGACCCTTTTCTTCATTCAGACAACTCGGACGATTTGACCGTATGGGCAGAGGAATGGTGGAGACCGATTTAGATGTCTATGCTTCTACTTCCTCGGCAAATAACATTTATTCTATAAATGATTGTATTGTGAAATTGTGATGTTTTGAATTTAAAATGACCTTTTTATTTTTTTTCACGATGTGATATGCGTGATTGTGTTGAGAAATTTATTTTTCCTATCCAAACATTCCTTCCTCAAACGCTGGCTGGCCACCATGCGTATCATGACACCTGGTCTTGTTGGTTAGATCCCAGGATGGGTGATGCCTTGTGATGTGGCTAGATCCGAGTGGTGATGCCTTGTGATGTGGCTAGATCCCAGTATGGGTGATGCCTTACGATGTGGCTAGATCCCAGTATGGGTGATGCCTTACGATGTGGCTAGATCCCAGTGTGGGTGATGCCTTACGATGTGGCTAGATCCCAGTGTGGGTGATGCTTTACGATGTGGCTAGATCCCAGTATGGGTGATGCCTTGTGATTTGGCTAGATCCCTATATGGGTGATGCCTTCTGTATTGATAATTTGAAATTGTATGATAATTTAGAACAGCGCAAGAGACGCGCTGGAATCAGAATGGCCGTATGGGCGCAAATTGTTATGTATTGCCAGTAATTATCTAATATTGTTTTTATTTCATTATACTGTAACAAAAATATCTAAAACTCGTTATATTGATGTCCAAATGGGTATTAGTAAATATAAAGCCTTCTTTAGAATTTAATAGATGTTGTATTGATTATTTACTAGTATCGACTATTTTGATATTTTTGTTGCATGTCATTATTAGATTAGATATCTAATATACTCTGTAAATGTTTAAACATGTTTTCTATTGTAATTATTGATATTCTGAATAGTATTTAATATGTTTAAGCATAAATAAAACTTGTTGTTGTTTCATGCTTGTTAGTGGCGCCATCTATTTAGTGGTAACATTTGATAATATTAATTAATAATGCATTTTAGGTAAATTAAATCATTAATAGTTGTTGTAAAATTCATTAAACTATTTGTTTGGAATATTAGACTGTATTTCTGTACTTGTTATGAAAGTATTTCATATTTTGTTGTAAAACAATTTGTATTTGCTATAGTTATGTCGTGTATTGTAACAATGATATAAAAGCGGGTGATTTTGTAAAAGAGGGTCACTTCGATACCAACGGCGAGAAATAAAACGATCTCATTTACTTTGAGTTTTTATTGTGATGGAGTCTGAACATGGAAACCCTGGCGAATCTCCGACATACACTATATAATAGCAATATATAAATGCAATAGAACAAGCCTTGAATAATAAAACAATACGCATTATCAATTATGTTAGACATGACAAGAGCATACGACAGAGTACAATATGATATACTTTTGGAAAAGCTCAATGATGTAGGTATTCGCGGAGTAGCACATGATTGGTTCCGTTCATATCTAAACGGCCGGGAACAGTGCGTAAAACTTGAAAATTATAATAACTCAAAGGGAATGATAGATGTGGTTAGATCGGCTCCAATGCCAATAAATAGCTCAATTCCTCAAGGCAGTGTAATTGGATGCATATTGTTTTTAATTACCTACCAAAAACGATTGCATAATGTTCGCGGACGATATCTCCATCGCGACATCATGTAATAATAATTTAAATTCAACTGACAAACTACGCGAACTATTTGACCAAACCACTGACTGGATGACTGACCATTACTTGGAAAAATTTTTTACTAAGACGAATATTATGCAATTTAGATCCCCACAAAAATCCCCCTTGACATGAATTTCACATTTAATATAATGAATTTCTTGACGCAGCCACATTATTAGGTTAGTATATTGATACACACGCAGCGAGCAACACGGAAGGGAGTAGGCATACACAGCGTTTCCCCTCTGTCAAAGTACAAGTCCGCGTGGACCATGGAGTTTGATAATATACTGTGGCGTGAGGGCGGGGCTAGATATGTGATTGGTGCTTTATTTTTTATGTGTTAGTGATTTGGTTGTGTGAGTATGATCGGCAATGGATCGGTACAGGTATGTTTTGTATGTTATTACATAGCTTTGCGGCTTTGCGCTAGTGTGCAACTTCCCCTCCCGCAAGAAATGACAGAAAGGTTTGAACAATATTTTTCAGCTAAGGCTACTCCATTCCGTGTTGCTCGCTGTACACACGTTAATTGGAAATCTCACATAAAAAAACCTAAACTGTCCAGTTTTATTTACGCTCTAATAGAGCTACGACGAGGCACCGACCTGGATACCGCCTTATGGGCTTACTACGCGTACGCCTACTCCCAGCTGACATACGGGATTTTACTTTGGGTTGGAAGTGTTCATTAAATATATAATACAAATTTGTAAAAAAACATTCAAATTTATTTGAAAAAGTAGTAGACAACCGGCGCTACCCTATCCGGCGCTACCGTTACGACTTAAACTATTATTTATCTGTTCTTGTAATCCTGGCTATCTGTAACAATAATGAAGCAATAAATGATTGAGTATTGAGCTGTTTGTACTAAAGTTTGCAATGCCGCTGTCGACGACGAATGAGAGAAGTACTTATTAACTGACGACCTCATCACCGCCGCTGCCTCAGTCAAGCCCTCAGGACTCTGTAGGTAATGGTAAATCCGTCGCTTTTGTATAGGTAGGTAGCTTTCACCAAGTTCTATCACGTCTTGCTATTCTCGTCACTATATAAAATGAAATATAAAAGAATCATCATAATGCATAGATGTAGTAGATTCCTACTATATGATGTACAACCCATTGTTCCGGCCAGCGACGCCGCCGGCGTCGCGACGTCACACAAAAAAATTATCACTCAAAAATGAAACCAAATTTTGTGTGTCTGTAAACGACAATGTACTTATTCATATAATCTCCTATCTCTTAGGCATCAAAATAAATTAATCATCGAGTATGTTTTTCATGTAAAAATAATGTTTTAAAGTCCCAAAAACCGGTTTGGCCAAATTTGGCCGCTTGGGGCTCAAGTGGATCTCAATAAATCAAACGCTTTCTATAGCACAGCTGGGCTTGTATTCCAAATGACTACTGACCAGCTTGCCGCAAATTTTCCTGATAATTTCACAGGTTATTTTAAATGTACATTAAACAATGTATGTAAATCTAACCAAATTAAGAAAACCTTCTGCACTATTATATAGGTATACTAGCTGACCCCGCAAACGTTGTTTTGCTTTAGTGAACAACCCTTGTCACTTAGGGGTATGAAAAATAGCTAGTAGCCGATTCTCATACCTACAGAATATGCATATAAAATTTGCTTAAAATCAGTAAAGCCGTTTCGGAGGAGTAAGGAAACAAACACTGTGACACGAGAATTTTATATATAAGATGTAGATTCAGATTAATCATAACTTGTCATTTTTGTTTACTCTCTAAAAGAGTGAGGAAACCCATCCACTTTTGTTTGATTTGCCACGATTGACTGGAAGAACTTGTTCTAAGCAGCCAATTATAAAGTACATATTATGTGTTATAATATATAGTTCTCTAATTTCCTTTGTAATTTTTCTTTTTTGTTGTGGCTTTTAATTAAGAGTTTTCTTATCTTATTTTATTAAATAAATTAAAATATTTAACTTCAGCAATGCAAACACAATGCATCACACAATAAGGAAAAATCAAAGTTATACGATTTTAAGTTTTCACTTCATTGGGATTTTTCTAATAACTAACGTGCAATTCTAGATTAAAATCTATTTACATTTGACGTTTTTGCCTGATCTTTTCAAATGTTTGTAATTTTAAAAGAATTTCATGTAAAGTTATAATGACACATGTGTATGTATTTTAGGCATTGACCATCTGCAATAGATAATGCCTCATGAAATTGAAAACCGCTCTGCAAATTATACCCAGACCGACAAATTTCAATTTCAATGAACTGCTAATTGTGAAATAGATATCTGGAAAATCATGAGTTCTAGAAACATTTTCGTACCATGAATCGTTCAGAATTCATACAACAAAATGCTGGATTACGTAGATCACCTATAACAAACCGTAAGATTATAAAAATAAATTTTACATTAGAATTTTAGGTTTAAGTATTAGAACATTTCTGCCATGATACTATCTTCTATTGTTATTGTATTTTTACAGTACATAATCAATCGTAAATACATATAACGTGTTTATCTTAAATTATCCTTGGATATGGTGGACAGTAAAACTATAACAATATCTGAGTTGCTCTGAAAAGAGAGGATTTTATTTTATACCACAAATTACATAGTTTTTCCACTTATACAACACTGTTTAATATTAATTATTCAGTAACTCACCTGAAAAGAGAAACAACATTTAAAGCTATTGTTTCACCAGTTCTTATTTCGGTATTCAATATTCAAATTACAATTGTTACTTGTTTATTAACCTAATGTCGGTACCTTCTATTTATATTGCTATATCAATCTGTCAAAGACAAGACAGCTAGCTCCATAGAATTAAACAAGTACTTACATAGATAAATTATACATCTAGGTTTTACGCGGCAAATTTAAACTACCAACTAAATGAAGCACATGCTTTGTTTACATCTCCCCCCGCCCCCTAGTAATTTAAAGGTGGGGAACTTTTAAATTACTAGGATTTACTCTATTACTGGAATAAGTTTTGTAATGTGGAAAAGATTCGACTCTGTCTTTCTATGACCTGTGTTTACCTTGTAAATTGAATTGGATATTTTCTCTAATATTTGATATGGTCCTATTTTCAATTCATCTAATTTTTTTCGGTTTAATCGGTTTCCGTTTTCAACATATACAGAATCTCCCACTTTTAGTTCACAATGTTTTCTGTTTTTATCAAATCTTCGTTTATTATAATTGTGGGATTTTAAACTATTTTCCAAGGCAATTTTTCTGTCACGAAATAGGTGGTTTTGTGTTGTATTTTGTTTTAGTTCCTCTGGTAAAATATCAACATTTTTTCCCTCCAACAAATATTTTGGAGAGAACCCTGTTACAGTATGTTCAGTTTCATTATAAGTCTCTGTGCATTTGTGAGCTACACTTGTCCAAGCAATTTTGTCGCTCCTTTCATTAATCTTGCATCGAATTTTATTAACCAATGTTTGATTTAACCTTTCGTTTAATCCATTTGAGAATGGCGTATTTACTGCAGTGAAAACTATTGGTATATTTTCTTTTTCTAAAAAAAACTTGAAATCCTTTGAATTTATACCTGGATATTGATCTGATAGAATCAAATCAATTTTATAATCTTGTGTTACTTTTTGGACAAGTTTTATGAAATCATTCGCATTCTGAGTTTTGGATGTTAAAATATAGGCGTAACGAGTGAAGTGATCCACTAGAAGATGTAGATATGTTTTGGTTGAACGAGCACCACCAAATCCTCCTATGGTGTCTATAGATACTATTTCGAACGGATATGTAGCGGGACCTAAGTGTGACATTAGTCCAAACTTGTATTTTCCTCTAGATTTATTTTTTTTAGAAACATTACAGTTTTCACAAAAAAATTTAATATTATCCAATAAATTTTTGGCTTGAAAAAAAGGTTTAATCTTTTTTTCCATTTGTTGTCTGCCTATGTGACAGTAGTAGTGGTGTACATGTTGTATAATATGTTTACTGAACTCCTCAGTTAGTACAATCTTTTCACTTTTTCCAATTTTTTTGTAATATATGTTATGTTTGAAAATAAGTTTACTTATATTTTGTTTTATGTGTTCATTTTTATCTTGATCGTTTCGTATGTCTTCATATTTAACAAGATTCACTACTTTTAAACTACTATCTTGATTTTCATTAGATTCTAAGACAGGGTTTCGGCTTAAAGTATCTGCTTCTATATTAAATTTACCCGGAGAATATATTATTGTAAAATTGAATTGTGACAAATAATATGTTAAATCTCCCAAGTCTTCATCTGTTCTGGCTTTAATATTCATTTTTTCTAAGGGTTTGTGATCTGAAAAAACAATGAATGTTTTTCCCATAAGCCAGTGTTGCCAGTATTTTACCGCCTCTTTTATTGCCAAACACTCAAGATATATGGCTTTTTTCTTTTTCTGAGAGTCGTTTAATTTTTTTGAAAAGTATGCACAAGGTTTTTCGTCACCATTGGTTTGAATTTGTTTTAAAATTGCACCTATACCTTGTATACTAGCATCTGTATAAATATTTATTGGCAAATCTGGATCAAATATGGCTAGAATAGGTTTTGAGCAAAGTATTTTTTTTATAGTGTCAAAGGATTCTTGACATTTATCAGACCAAACGAATTTTTCTCCTTTTCTTAACAAGTTGTGTAAAGGGTCTAGTATAATCGATATTTTTGGAACATATTTTCCATAGAAATTATTTTTTCCTAAAAATTGTCGGACATTTTTTTGTGTTTTTGGTATTGGAAATTCTTTTATGGCAATCAAGTTATCTTTTAATGGTGTGACAGTATTATTTTTTATTATGTGCCCTAGATATTTTACAGAGTCCTGTGCAAAGTTACATTTCGTGAACTTTAGTTTAAAACCTTCTTTTGAAATTGCTTCCAATAACAAAGATAAATGCTCAATATGATCTGCAAACGATTCTGAAAATACTAAAAGATCATCGATATAATTCACAGTAAAATTAGACAGGTTATGTTTTCTTATAATGCTACTTAATATTCTTTGAATAAAGTAGCCAAGTGCGAGTTGGACTCGCCCATGAAGGGTTCCGTTCCAGCAAGTAACATAATCTACATAGTACACATAGTTCTTGTAGTTCGTTGTAACTTTGATCGAAGTTTTAATAATAGTGTATTTATGACGTACTAAAAAAAAACTACTCATCAGATCGAGTTCAAACTAATTTTCGTTGGTAGTTTTTATGGTAATGTACATCATATATTTTTTTTAGTTTTTTCATTCTCTTACTTTAGAAGTTAGAGGGGGGGGGACACACATTTTACCACTTTGGAAGCGTCTCTCGCGCAAGTTATTCAGTGTAGACAAAAAATATATTAGAAACCTCAACATCATTTTTTAAGACCTATCGATAGACACACCACACGTGTAGGTTTGATGAAAAAAAAATTTTTGAGCTTCAGTTCTCAGTATGGGGGGCACCACTAATTTTTGTTTTTTTAAAAAACTTTTGTAAAAATCTTAATGCGGTTGACAGAATACATCTACTTACCAAGTTTCAACAGTGTAGTTCTCATAGTTTCGGCAAAAAGTGGCTGTGACATACGGACGGACAGACAGACAGACAGACAGACAGACATGACGAATCTATAAGGGTTCCGTTTTTACGTTTTACGGAACCCTAAAAACAGCGGGTGATGTTTTTAAACCAAAAGGTAAACAAGTCCATTGAAAGTGGGCATCTTGAGTAACAAATGCAGTTTTGTATCTATCTTCAATTTTCAGAGGTATAGACCAGAACGCAGAATTTATATCAAAAGTTGAAAAAAATTTACATTTCCTTGTTTTAACCATTAGATCTTCAATTAGAGGAAATGGTTGTGATTGGGGTACTACAATTTTATTTAATTCGCGAAAATCTATACAAAGTCGTGATTTCCTTCCATCTTCTTTTTTAAATGCCAATGTTATCGGAGCGGCAAAAGGACTATATGACTCCTCGATTAAATTGTTTTTTAGTAATCTTGATATTTGATGTTCAATTTCTTGCATATCCTCGATAGAACACCTGTACGGTCTTTTGCTACAGTATTTATCTATTAACAAATCAATATGCGCTTCATAACATTTTACAGTTCCTATATCATACTTGTCTTTAGCAAATACTGAACTGTATTTGCATATTAATTTATCAATTTCAGTTTTTTTTTGTTGATCTAAACTATTTAGTGAAATATCAAAATTTTCGACTAATATATTTTCATTAAAGTTTATTTTATATTTCTGTGTAATATCCACATTTGTTTTTCCACAATATATATTTTGTTCATTAACTATGTCACTGTTGCCAAGAATTTCCACAGGTTTTATAGGTTCTGTTTCTTTATTTTTTCTTTCACATTGACTATTATTTCTGAGGACATTTTGGGTGATGTTTAAATTCTCATTTTGTGTTAAATGAAATTTTTGTATACAGTCTAATCCAACAAGAAAGTCATAGTCAAAGTTGTTTTCATCTATAACAAAAATATTGACCTGTTCTGCAATATTGAATATTTTAATTTTTAAAGTTACCATTCCTATTGATTTTTTACGCCATGTTTTTAAACCTGCATTTTTTTTATAAGTAGGTATTTTTTTCAAAGATAGTAGCTTTGAATTTATTAGGGACACATTAGAACCTGAATCATAGATTCCTGATGTTTCCAATGTGTCATTTATAAGTAATTTAATTTTTATTAATGGCGGGACTATCAGTTTTTTTGGATCAATTTCATTTAATTCTATTTCCAATTCAGAATTGTTAACCGTTCTTATTTGATCTTTTTTTTGTGTCTCATTATTTTTAATTTTGAACCAACATTGAGATTCTGTATGGTAACGTATGCCTTTATTTTCTCTTTCACAAATTTTACAAGGACTAACTAAGGGCTTAAGATTTTTATCTTTAAATTTACTTTCGAAAGTTCCTACCTTTTTATCAAGTATTTTTTTGTGTACTAAGTGCTCTAAACTTCTTAAATTATTAAATAAGTCTTCACTTTTCTTTAAACTATTTCTATCAATCTTATCTGCAATGAAATTAGGCAATCCGGTAGCAATCAGGTCAATTAGAGTGAAATTATCTATGGACCTATTTATTTCTAATAGTAGTCTCTCTTTTTTTAACGCATACTCCAGTAATGAGCTCTGTCTGTACTTAAACAATATCGCGTACCTGATAGGTGACCATCCTTTATCTGCATATGTATCACAAAAGTTTTTTTTCCACATTGCCCATTCTGAATTTATTGTATGCTTTATAAGCATGGAACTATACCAGTCTAAGCAGGAGTCTTCAATAAACAACCTAAAAATTTCAATTTTTTTAACATCTTCTTCTATTCCTATACGGACACATTCAGCTTCAAAAGTAGTCATCCATTGAGATACATTAGTAGTCTTGCTACTGAATTTTTCAATAACAAATTTCTCTTGCATTCTACCCATATTAAGACGTTTTGATGACTCTTTCTTCATTTCGGCGAAACTTTCCATTATTCTTGTCAGCGATTCTTCGGAAATTCCTGTTGTAGGAGTTTGTTTTGTTTGTTCCTCCAGTAGGTATCCCATAAATTGTTTATTTCCATCTTCATCGCAGTATACCGCCTTCATCTCAGGTTTCATAGATATCCATACCTGTCTTTTTTCATGGCGTTTTTGCAATGTAGCCTTCACTTTTTGAAATATTGCCGTCTGTACTATTCCATCATGTAATTTTACAGGTTGTAACTTATCTGGAATTGCAAAGGACCGGCCATCTAAATCCATGATTGTCGTTACACAAATAATATTCGTTTTCACATCTTCACTGGCTTTCACCATAAATTCGAATCTTAACTTGTCCATTATTCCTGGTTACCAGCTGTAGAAATGTTGTTTTATAACGTGTTTATCTTAAATTATCCTTGGATATGGTGGACAGTAAAACTATAACAATATCTGAGTTGCTCTGAAAAGAGAGGATTTTATTTTATACCACAAATTACATAGTTTTTCCACTTATACAACACTGTTTAATATTAATTATTCAGTAACTCACCTGAAAAGAGAAACAACATTTAAAGCTATTGTTTCACCAGTTCTTATTTCGGTATTCAATATTCAAATTACAATTGTTACTTGTTTAACCTAATGTCGGTACCTTCTATTTATATTGCTATATCAATCTGTCAAAGACAAGACAGCTAGCTCCATAGAATTAAACAAGTACTTACACAGATAAATTATACATCTAGGTTTTACGCGGCAAATTTAAACTACCAACTAAATGAAGCACATGCTTTGTTTACATACATATTTATGACTTGCAACTCCCCGAAGTTTTACCCACGTAGTTCCCATTCCCGTTATTTTCCTGGGATAAAAAGCACATCTTTTCTTCCAGACTACCTATACAGGCTGACTGTTTGAAAACTTTAGATATTGAAGGATATGATGAATCATAGTCACATGAAGGGCTGAAAAATATATAATTATAAAAATACAAATAAATTACAAAGAAAACCTTCATTACATATATATGTAAATATGTATGTGCGAAGACTCGGAAATAATGGACAACACAGTACGCTCGCCAGCTCAGCTGTATTATTACTATGCAGTATTCTGTAGCCACCGCCGCGCGCCGGCCGAGCCACAGATCAGAAAATAGTTACTTCGTAACAGATGCATCACTGCCATACAAAAGTGCAAATACCTACACGATAATAACCTAAACTGTCGTATACTACTTACCTACTATTACTTGCAAGCAAAAATACACCTTAACACACCCACGTAGAGTTGTAAATACCGTGACTTGTCGTCTGCTTACGTCACTGACCAAACGTGCTAGGGTTGTAAGAAATGGTGGAAGGTGGTAGTAGTGGTAGGACTCTTGGCAGAGTCCGCCTGGGGAAGGACCAACCCTTTGCCAGTTATTTTACCGCGAAGCAGTAATGTGCAAACATTACTGTGTTTTTTTTTAAACAAAGAGTGACGAGACGAACAGGACATGTGCCTGATGGTAAGCAACATGCCTGGCATATAACAGCACAGTGACACGCAGCTATTGGAACATGAAGACTCCAAATCATTACCTAGCATTGCATTGTGCTCGTCACCCAGAGGTCTAAGATGTTATATCTCTAAGCTCTGTAATTTCACTAGAAACATTGCTCTTCAAATCGGAACACATTAATGTTTGCACATTACTGCTTGGCGGTAGAAGAACTGACAAAGGTGTGATACTTCCCCAGGCGGACTCTGCTAAGAGTCCTACCACTACAGTATTCCATTAGACAAGCCCATTCATTTGATATAGAGGTAGGTTGTGAAGAAATATTTTGTCCTCCGTTTTGTGGAGGGGCCATTTTGAATCTATATTAACCAAACATAGCTACCACCGCACAAAAATAAACCTTTTTAAAAAAATCGATGTCAAACTTATAACACCCTTTTTTGGTCGGGGGTTAAAAAATGATTCACAATTAGCTGAGCTATCACGAAACATACTTACATCCAATAAAAATTAAGGTCAGAACCACCTCCTTCTTTGAATCCGGTAAAAAATTCTGTCGGTTTTTTTAGGTAGGTATGTTTTATTGTCAATTAATACTGGAGTATATTTTAGTTCTACAATGTAGGTAGTTGTAAGTTGTTTTCATACCGTCGAATAAATGAACAAATTAGTATCATTCAGTATGTATATGAATATTCAAAAAAGTATGTCGTCATAAATTATATTAAACTTAATGAGACATAATAAAGATGGGATAAAAAGGTATTTTAGACAAAATAATTTGTATGCATAATCTCTACTGTATCTATTCTAAACAGATATTATACAATATACACATTACACACTACTGTTTCTTTATTCTGTGCGATTGAAAACTACCAAATTTGGCTCAAAAATAAATATTAACAATAAAAACACTTCCCTTGCTTCCTGTTTCGGCAATTTGAAATAAGATAAATTACTACTACATTTTAGTGTCTTGCTATTGCAGCCATTCACAATATTACAATAATGCCGCGACATTATTTATGCGCGCACTCGGTGTTCGTCGCACGTCAACTCGGGCAAACGGCCGGCGGCCTTGTGATTTTAGTACACCCAGGAGGACCCGAACGAGTAGGTATAAAGCTCGCGCCGTTTAGCCAGTGATGAGGGTGTGGCCGAGCGCTCTAGCACAGAATAAGTAATAGCTAGTATCAGCGAACGGGGTTAACGACCGTAGGTACGTCAAGACAAGAAGGTACTTTTGGCGCAGGTGTTTATTTTTAGAGGTATTAATACGCACGCTGCGCTAGTGACCCTACTTATTTTTATTGACTGATAATTAAAAGTTAAATTAGTCAAATATTAAGCACCTATTTTTTTACGTAAATAAAAAGAGAATCGACTACTGAACACGCTATATCAATATCTAAACTGTTCAACCAGTCAGCCTGTATATAATCGGTGTTCCAAATTTCAACCACATTTGTTCAGACATTACTACGTGATTGAGCAACAAATACCCAACCATTAACATGTAAAATTGTATTAAGTAAGATGTAGGATTAACACCCAAATAATTTTAATATTGTTAGATATTCCTCGAATGAAATGCATTTGCGCAACGCCGTCCCTTCTCTGGGGTACAGGCCCTTCACCGGTGCAACCAGTAAATAGGTGTTAACGCCACACATCTGGACACGATAAGTCCCCCACAAAAGGACTATCTGTCTGTAGGCCTAGGGATGGAATTTTGATAAAACCTTCCTTAGTAGATTAAGTAAGTAAGTAAGTTTCTAGCCCTAAAGGTTTAGCCTGTGTATTTAGATAAAACTTTCATCCCCTATTTTATTTTGAAAAACGCTGTAAAGCTGTAATACGTAACTCTATAAGTAATTACTGTGGCCGTACTCATTTTAATTAACATTTCATGCATATACAACGTTTTTTTTTAATTAGCAAAATTTTAACAGGCTATGTGTCTACATAGCACATTGTAACTGTGCAATAAGTTTACTCTTAAACTCAATATTAAAGAATCGGTGACCAGTTGAAATTTACAAAAATCCTGCCTAAAAGTACGGCCAATTGTTAATGTTTGTAAACAAAACACTACGACGTCATTATCAATGAAATATTACGTCATAGTATTCTCTTTTGCACAACTATTTGCATTTCTCTCTCTCTCTCTGGCGTATTTGCGACGGCTTTTAGCTCGGTACAACAATCGCGCGTGTCTGGCTTGCAAAACTACCTATTTTTATAATTTCAAATGATGTATCTAATAATAATGAAATAATAAATATTCGTGGACAATTCACACACAACACCATCTGACCGACCCCAAACTAAGCAGAGCTTGTAATATGGCGGCCAGATAGCTGATATAAAACTTATATAGTATGAAATACATACTTATTATACATAGAAAAACCTTAATATAATACTTTTCCTTCATAATTTCATGGCCTTGGAGCGGCATGATTACATTCAGTTTAGTTAGTTTAATCTTTACATGCTAGATAGGGTTAAAATTACGTGTTTTCGGCATAAATATGCAAAAAGTTGAAAACAGCTACAAATAACAATCACGAATTTGCTAAACTATTTGTACTTACAGTTATATTTAGCATTTGTTTCAAATAATTTCCACCGCCATGATCGATACACACACATCATGCTTTTTCAACCAGGCTTTCACCTCTGCCACCTCACTTCGTTTTAAAACTTGCGCAGTGTTCGATTCACCAAAAGAAATACGGCGTTTTATTTTACTCCCAAAAAATATCACTACGCCTATAACGTTTTACTAGTATTTTTACCGCATACATTACGATATCATCAACTCTGAGCTTGATTGCGATCGACACGTAACTCAAGAAATGCAAGTGATTATTCCTTTTGTTTTTCAAGTAACTTGAGGGTAGCTGGGAGTCACGGTTGGGTGGTCGTGACTCGTGACCTTGACCATGAATAATAATTATGTAAATACTACGATACGATACGAATACTAGAAAACTCATGCGTGACAGTGACCATACATTTGATAATTTCCGTAAAATTTTGTTTTCATCAGATTTTCGGTTGTTTTTCAGCATGTTGTATCCAGTAACGGCAATAGATGGTGGTGTTAAAATTTTGCTATTTCAAACAAATAACGGTGTATGTTCAAGGAATAAAAAGTTTCACACCACCTGGGGGATTAAAGTTTGGTATTTTTAATTAGCCTATTACATACCTATAAACTTTTGCCCTGTACGTTTATGTAAAACTTTCATCCCCTATTTTATTAACCACCAACCAAAAAAAGGGTGTTATAAGGTCTTAACTACCATGGCATAAAGCACATAATTGAGTGTATTTTATTTGTCGGGTGGTAGCGGAGTCGTCTATGTGAGAAAATAGCTTTATGCCACGGTGCGTCGTAGCATAGAAGCTGTTGCAGAGCATCACCTCGGAGCCGGACCTACGGGTTAGACACTTTTTGGACAGACGGACATAGCGAGACAATACTGCGTTGCTCTACACTGCACTCGTCACCCCAAGATACCTACGAGTATAAGAAGATTATTAATTTTATTAAACACATTTACTTTTATTAAACGATTGTTATCTTAATATTTGAACATTTTTAGGGTTGGGTTAAGTGATTATTTTGATTCTGATCACAGTTTCTTAACATTTGTATCCGCACTATTAAAATATTATTATCCTTAGCTAACATAATTATGGCACTGTACATTGTTCTATCTACTACCTACACTAATCACTACTAAATATAAGTAATCATGAAAAAAATTGTATAGACTTACCTAATGTAACAATTTGTTATAAGGTCAATAATTTTTTCTATTTCTATTAAAGGAAAGTAAGTAAAGTAAATTTATTTATTACCAATAACCACATACAAGAATTTTACAAAATAAACACATGAAACAAAATTAGAGTACATTTAAATACATTTTACAAAGATTCTCCCAGTCTTGACCATTGGCCCCACAGCCCCACACTAGGCACTGTGCCCCGTGTTGTGGTAGCCGGTGTAAGATTTATGCAAAACACTAGTATTACTGCTGAGGGAGACCGTAGTAGATAAACTAAAAAAATAAAGTGTAAATATAAGTGGAAAAAAAATGGCAGTCATAGGAACTCCCGATCGAAGTGAAAACTCTCTATAACTCCGAATTTGATAGCTTACCTTGGAAACCACACGGGTGTAACCGGAGGGCGTTGGCGAGGGATGTATCTCTTTTCTTTGAAACGCTCCCGAAATTACCCTTCAAATCGGAACCCAGTAATACTTGCACATTACTGCTAGGTAGTTGAACAACTGGGAAAGTTGTTCTCAATGTAAATTGTTGTTGTCTGTAGTGGTAAGACTCTTAGCAGAGTCCGCCTGGGAAAGTACCACACCTTTGCCAGTTATTCTAACGCCAAGCAGTAATGTGCAAACATTACTGTGTTCCGGTTTGAAGGGTAATGTTTCCAGAGAAATTACAGGGCTTAGAGATATAACATCTTAGATCTCTGGGTGACGAGCGCAGTGCAGTGCTAGGTGATGATTTGGACTCTTCATGTTCCTATAGCTGCGTGTTACTGTGCTGTCATGTGGTAGGTATGTTGCTTACCATCAGGCACATGTCCTGCTCGTCTTGTCACTCTTTATTTAAATAAATAAAAAAATAAAATAAAAGTTGTGCTTTCGACTTCGTGTAGATTTTCTGTCTAATCCTGTATACATTGTAAGTAGGTTTCACGCGTTCTTTTGTACCATTTACATGTTATAAGAATACAATTTTTAACTGACGGAAGCGAGATGAATTGTTCGTGCATTTCAAATTTGTAGTACCCTCGTCATATTGTCTGCATTTACATGAAATATTACAATAATTATTTAGTCATCTACTGTCACACTTTTTTTAAAACCATTATACAGGTTTACACTTGACCAATTTCTCACTTGATATTTAGAGGTTAGTTAATTAATATGGTGTATGTTAGAGAGTGCTTACTTAAAAGAAGCCGATTTATACACGAAGTAAACCCCAAGATTGTAACCACGGGAAAACCCCTCGCAGTCAACGGGTTCCAAAGCCTTGATGTTCTAAGCCTTTCTTATGAATTTTATCCACTCCACAGACTCCGGGGTCCGTGACCTCTGTCATTTGGGTTCTGTTTTTTTTTTTTCAAAATATAACTTGAATTAGAAGATGTTCTTACACTTGACCCTCTCCTAATTTATCCTTATCATGTTGTCTACTGTTTCTTCGCCACTTTACACAACTTCTCAAACTATTCGCCACAAGAAAACTTTCGCTACCTTTACATAAGCAGCTCACTTTATATTCCCACTTCAGGAATTCGAGGTTTTCTCTCACATGGAGAGAATCAAGGTATCAAGAGAATCCACCACGATTGCCAATTGCAGTTTGATGGATAACACATGACTTCTAAAGATGTCTTTCTTGGAAAACGCCGGTGCCGTTGAAAACACAGTTAAAGCTAGTACTGATAACAAACTTGGCAAAATACACAAAGTGCGGGCGGGATTCGAAACCACTATCTCAGAATTGTGAATTGTAATTAAAATTAACGTAAGTTAACAAATCTCTATAACAAAATTGGACATAAACTGTGACTTAATGTAGGTAGACATATTTTGAATAGATGAGGCGAAAAGCGAGATAAAATTGCGTTAAAAATTTTGCTGCTAAATTCAAAAATATAACTCTGTTGAGTTACAAATTGAACCGCAAATTTTGTTCGCGCTAGTAAATTCAAAAGTGGTTCATAGTCAGTCTGACGCGACCAAATAAGCTTTGTACAATAAGTCTGTTTCACGCTGTACTTGAATAATTCTAAAGACATCTAGAGAATAATTGAATGCATAAAATGAATGGCGCATAAATGGAAACACCTATCAAGAATAGTTCGCAATAACGCCACAGGTAACGTTTTAGTCTCAAATTTATTTCAGTAAAGCGTTGATGTTAATAAATTGACTTCGAAATGCTTTTACACCCATCTGTTACTTATAAGTATATTTAATCCTGAAAACGAACAATTGCGCCATCGACTCTAGAAAGATTTAAAAACATTCGGATGAAAACGTTTTTATTTTAAATTGAAAAATGTCTCTTTTCTGTCTTACGAAAATTCATGCCGTTCAACTTTAGAAAACAGGAGTATTCGGAACGGAAAGGAACCTAACTTGTTTATATTTTTAGGATTACTAAAGGCTAATTCGCACTAGGCTAGTAAAATAGTGGCGAGTAATTTAGTAACTAAAATACTCGCTACGACCCAAAATCCGTTCGCACTTTACTTTAGTAGGTACAGTTTACAAGTGAATTGTGTTGTGTAATATGAAGAGCCTACAACACAATAAAATAAATACATGATTTTTTTCAGGGGCAGAGCCTTTATTAACAAAACTAAAATACAATGAGAACTACACTACGCTACATACCTAACTAACTACTTAATACATGATTAACTTAAGCGTGAAAAAAGGAAATATGGGTACCAAAATGGATTGATAGAGGGGATAAACTAGCAGCTTTGAATTGTTTTCTGAAGGAATAAGTATTCGAAGTTCCTAAAAAACAGTCTAAAAATGTTCGAAAGTAGTGTGAATTTTCTTTTAATGAAAATACTTTCTCGGAGATATTCCATAGACATTCGTGTTCCATATACTCATCGTAGAAACAAATTTTAAAGTAACTGTTTCGCTCCAACAATAGCACTATTTATAACAAAAACAAACACATTAAAGTATTTTGGCGGCAACTAATGAACTCGGCTAATTCAAGAGGTTCGGACTTGTTTAGTCGATGAACCTCTCAGCAATACTCGCCCGTTGAAAATAGAACAAAATGGATCGACTCGACTAAAAGTATTACTTAACTACTCGACTAAATTTTAATTCTTCAGAGACGTTTTGAAATGTATTACTCGATACTATACTAATATACCAACTTAATGCCTATTAGGCTAAGAACTCATGCGATTTTTGGCCGCAATCGCTGCGGTTGTGGACCCGCAACTTCTGTAGAATGCAGATGTGTATTTGTCACCGGAAAATAACAGGAATCGTTAGTTGATCAATTCACTAGGTAGTTGATCAACTAACGGAAAATAACAAACGGCGGTTGAAATGTATTATTTAACGCAATTAATTTACGTAAATTGATCAACTAACGGTGTCTGGCCCTCATGTAATAAATTACGACTTTGTCGCAAGTAAAATCATCCACAAATGGGCCAATCGTTGCTTAGTGTACTATTTAACGGTACACTGTTACCCGTCAATTAATACACTGTTCTCTGATTGGTCGATGGAATTAATTATAAGCATTTAGCTCAAAGAGTGAGCAAGCTGAAGTGGAAATGGGCAGGCCACATTGCTCGAAGAACTGAAAGCCGATGGGAAAGAAAGGTTCTCGAGTGGCGACCACGAACCGGAAGACGCAGTGTTGGACGGCCTCCCACTAGATGGACAGGTGACCTCACAAAGGTCGCTGGAAACCGCTGGGTTTTCAACAACGGCTCACCTTTCAGATAAAATTTGATAGCCCCTAACTTGATAATGGTGCAGTTTTTGACACCAGGTGGGCTCCCGCCAGAAGCTCTGCGGTCAGCCCTGAGTGTCGTTACTCCATACTCAGCCTGCACTCCACTACGAAGGTCAGCGGCTCGCTTCACTCGCCACCTTTGCTATGCTTGGCCTCGTATGGCTCACTCTACTCAGGACATTCTGGCTCCCGCATTTTTTATAAACACTCTAGGGGTAGTAGCCACCAGACTAGGTGGAGTCGGGATGTTCCGAGTCCGATCTGGGTCCTATATAATCTAAGTCCGATTTCAATTCGACCAATCAGAGCACACCTAGCCTTCGTCGGCTTATTTAACGGCAAGACGCCGTAAATTGATCAATTTACTAAAATACGTACGTTAAATAATACCTTTCAACTGCCGTTTGTTATTTTCCGAAAGTTTATCAACTATCTAGTTTATTGATCAACTAACGGTTCTTGTTATTTTCCGGTGACATAAACAACACACGACGCGTTTTACGCGCACAGCTAGCTGGCTTTTGCGTGGTTGACACCCGTCACGTTCGCGGGCGATAATCTCACCCGCGGCGGCTGTGATACCGCGAAACTCAGCGGTTTCGTGAGTTTTGAAATAACACCGCGGGTACGGGGAAAAATTGTTCTTGAGTTTTTGAAGTGAAAACTTCTTTAGGCGCACCTAGACAGATTTTTCGTGGTCTGTGAATTGAATTCATTCGTCACGCTCGGGTATGATAAGAAAGCTTCGGGTAAACTCGGGACCATGGCTATTGGCCATCTAGAAACGCATTAGCCAATGGGAAATGCTGACGCATTTCTAGATGGCTATGCCAAGATGGCGAGGCCACGCCCTCCGGTTACACCCGTGTAGTTTCCAAGGTAAGCTATCCATCCATGAACCACCAGGAGTCCTATTTAGGACGAGAGAAGGGCATAAAATAAAAGATTTAAAAGCATGGCATCACTTTAAGTTGTCCAACTGAGTACAGGTGAAAATAGAGGTTTGCATGGTTGCAACCCTCGATCTTTTCTCCTTGTCGCGTGACTTGTGTACGGCATTGCGGAATAATGGATTGGAAGAGATATTGAAACTATGTGGAACCAATGCCGTACATAATCAAATGACCAAAACCCTGAAAATCGTCGGAAAATCAGGATTTTTTCTACAAAAGTAAAAATTTAAAAAAACATATTTTATGGTTTCAATACCTCTTTTAATTCATTATTTGGCAACGCCCTACAAAAATCATGCGACAAGGAGAAATTATCGAGAGTTCCCTATCTTCACCTGTTGGACAGTTGGACAGCTTACAAGTGACGCCAAACTGCTAAATCTTATTATTTTATACCCTTCTATTATCCTACATAAGTCTTCTGGTGGTTCATATTCACATGACCTAAAAATTTTGTTGACGGGCCTCTAGTCTAAGAGTTTTTATAATGTAAAGTGACGGGACGAGCAAGAGATGAGCCAGATAGTAAGCAATAAGACTGCCTATTACAGCACAGTGCCGCGCAACTGTTCTGTAAATAAAAAAACAAACATTTAAATGTAATTTGGCATACCAAATGGCGTATTTTGTGGCGCACTGATCATCTGTATCCGTCTAGTAATATGTATTTTTATTTAGTGTGCCAATGAACGCACATAGAAGAATATAATTATGATTGTAATTAAAACAAAAGATATACATAACAATATTTAATAATACACTTAACCTATCTTTTATCAGTAATCTTTTTGGAAGCCTCTATTATCACAGCCATTGTTTGAACATGTTTTCATATTTATCTCTTTCGTGATCTCTAAGGTTCTTGAGAACCGCTTGTCTCGAAGCTCGACGACCAGATAGCACGCGACTCCGGCCACCATCATGGCTATCATGAGGTACAGCTTGGAACTTGTGCGGAGGTAGGGGGACATGACGTAGGCAATGATGTATCCAACCGACTCCCACAGACGGAAGTTTGAGAAGGCGGCTTCTTCTCTGCCAGGGAACAGTATGCCATAGTACGCTGGAAGAGATATTCATTTAAAATTATAGCCATACAAAACGAGAATACTTTTAGAAAGTGGACTTACTCGTAAATAACCATACATTCGTTACCGAGGAACGATAATATCAGGTGTTCGTATCTAACAATCAACGGGTTAAAAGTGTTAGTCAAGCTACAGGGTACGGATTAGTCACATAACGAAGATAATCTTATCGGCGGGGAGGGTCGTTGCATCCAAAGCGGATTTATTCTCCCAGAAGTGGAAATCTTTTGCAGTCAGCTGTACACGTATGCATCGTATTTTTTTCTCTTTCTTAATCTCCCAAAAAAGAAGGACAAAAAAGCCACTCTGAAAGCTGGCTAAAATAATTATGTTGTATAAAATTGTTTTACCTACTTCTAACTACTACTAATGGACGGAATTGCTACAGAGCCCTAAAAAGCTGGAGAAACTTCACTTATAAAAATATTCAAAAATGTTAAGTGTTTCTTTTTACTGGCCATCTCTTTACTGGACGCACCCTAGAGGCGCGGCAAAAAAGTGTGATCAACCTCATCTTAAGTGATAAAACTCTTTTGAAGAACTATTGACCAATATCTGTACTCAGTCATATTGTTATCTAAAAAAAGTTACAACAAACCGTCTCGACCGAAAACTCTTCGAGTATCAGCCTCCTGAACAGGTAAGGTTTCGAAGTGGAAATATCACTATAGACCACATTCATAATATATGGTGAGGCAGATTATACAGAAGATCGAGGAGTACAATCGGCCTCTTTGCTAGCGTTTGTGGACTAAGAGAAGGTGTTTCACTCCATCGAAATTAGGAATCCTTACAGTGATGGCAAAATGACTGGCAATTTTGTGGTAATGACATGTCTGTTTGACGTCGCTACGACGACGGTCCAAATTCAAAATCAGCAGACGCGACTGTCGACACTCAGTGAGCTCTGGGAAAAGTTACAGAGTATGCTCGAAGTTTCCCTGAGGGATGGAATTCGTAACCAGGTAATCCGTTAGAGTACTCAAGTTACCGACATAGCTCAGCGCGACAAGTTGAAGAGGCAGTGGCCAAATATGCCTTAGAATCCATAACTCTTGAGGTAAACGGAGTGGAATGTAGGCTGGAGTGGAGACCGCGAATCGGCAACGTAGTGTAAACGTACCTAGATACTAAATGAAGTAACGATTTACGAAAGGCAGCTGATAGCGATTGTGAGCGTAAATTCTAGGATCGGGTTGAGTGGCATATTTTTACGGGAGAGGTTTATATCCAGCAGTGGTCGGTTATGAACTAATTATGATGTTGTTTTGAATCTAAGCAGTGTACGAGGAAGTTTACCGTTAATTTGCACGATCCACACCGAATCGCAGAGCCCCCATAGCACGGCAATGGCGTAGAGAACGTATCCAAAGCCAGCCTGGGGCCGCCACGTTAGGAGCGTCACAAACAACGCCGCGTGGACCACGGTGGCCGCGCAGATCAGGGGCAGCCGACCTGTCACCTGAAGATAGCATCAAATAAAGTTATTACTTGGCTAAAAAGTATTGAAATGGTACTGATACATTTTTCTATCAATGTCAAGCTTTCAAAATACTACATCTATAGTATTGTGGCCCCGAGTCCCAGGAGCGGGAACATTTAGTGGGCTGATGATGATGAGTATTGTGGTGGCCCTGAGGCGAAAACGTCCTATGTTATTATTACTTATATGATGTCGCAGGTCCGAATTCCACCTCTGAGTATGTTTCCAAGTGCAGATGTACAAATTTGTCCTCATCACGTCCTTTAACGGTCTAGGAAGATATTATGAGGAAACGGGCATATTGCAAGAAAGACAATTTTTGAGGTTAAGTGTAATTCACTAACCTGCACTTATTTCAAACATGTGAGAAAGTTATAAACCTCAGTTTGTACGTGCATAAGGCAAGTCTTTTGGTGCAATATGTGTTTGGATAAGTGAATCAAGGACCAACCTTAGCCAGGTATCCTGTCACAAAGCAACCGATAGCGTCCGCGACCCCAAATGTCATCATCACGAATCCCACGGAACCAGTTCCTATGGCACATGACACGTACGCCTGAAACAAATTGATACCAACTATAATATATTAAATAACAAGCAGCGCCCCTCGGCTTTACCCGCGTAATTCCCGTTCTCGTTATTATTATTGTTGTTTGCATCTCGATGCCTATTTTTTGGGAACAATGGAGGCTATTATTAATCTATATTATTATATATTGATACCGTAATGGTAAGTGAGTATCTATCTATTTATCTATCCTAATTTTTGGAAAACCAATATATTTAATTTATCTTACCTTATACCTTTAAACGAGCAATTCTTGTATATAAATATGTATATATATATATATATATATATATAGAATCTGAATCTCGGAAACGGCTCGACCGATTTTCATGAAATTGTGTATGCAGGGGATTTCAGGGACGATAAATCGATCTAACTAGGTTTCATTTAAAAAAACGCATATTATGCGCGTTTTTAGACAATGAAAAACTGTCACATTAGACACTAGAAAGCGAAGGTAAATTTCGCCGCGTGACGCGACAGCATAATTAGCTCAGACGGGAAGTCGGGCGCTCATGGCGGTCACGAATTAGTAGCTCCGGGTTCGAATCCAGACGGGTTCTCGTTTTTTTTCAATATTTTTTTTTTAAGAAAATCTATTTCTTGGAGTCTTTTATCTGTAGGTATCGATGTATGTTTAGTATTTAAACCGAGCAAAGCTCGGTCACCCAGGTACTAATATATTAATGTTTGCAAGGTATAGCTATTGTGAATTTAGTAAATACAAAGAATGTTTTGAGGAATGCTCGAAGTAAGTGTGTAAGATCAATTAGAAAGATTTAGTTAGGCGGGCCCTGTGCTTTTAGAGCTACCCCAAATTTCGATAGGCATTACCAGTACAGTACAGCAGTATAAGACCTCGTGAGACAAAGTGTCATGTGATCCTTTATTAAAATAAAACGTTTCTTAATCATTTAGAACCCCTAGGTTACGAAACACTTACGGCAGTGACATCAGCTCCAAAGAACGCCTGTTGGTAGCCGATGAAGATGTTAATGATGACCAGTAACAGCTGATTGGGTTCCATCAGGAGCTTCAACGTGACGACAAGCAGCTCCAGTCCTGAGAGGTTGCCTTCTGCCGTGCGACCAGAGTTATATCTGAAATGAAAGATATTGTTAAAGATAGATATTGATCTATAAAGTTACAGGGAGTAATGACCCATACCTAATAGTTAAGTCTTAGTGTGAATTACCTAGTAAGTAAGTCAATTCAATTCAATAGTAATCAAACATTTGGTAACGTCACATAGTTAACATAATTTTAACGTAATGAAATGGGGATTCCATTTATAAGATGTAGGTGAGTGAGATTTAAAAAGGCCTCGTCAATCAACACAACTATTTTGTCAGTAAAATTATGACAAAATTTATAATTGTTATACCTCTATATATAATTCTTCTGTACGTGTGTTGACAGTGAACTCCTCCTATACGGCTGGACCGATTTGAATGATTTTGCGTTTGGGTGGCGCCATGGAGGATTTAGATTCACTAATCAGTCCGGCAGATGGCACTGCAGTGAGTGCAGTGATAGCTAGGTTATTATAAGAGCGAAGTCGGAACGGGCCGCTAGTGAAATATAAAATATTCATAGTCACTATCAAATTAAAGTTTATTTGATTTCTTTTCAATACATTTCATACATTTGTCGTCTGTTTATGGTCGTCTTTAAATTCTTTAATCATGTAGTAGGGGGTTATCTGACTAAAAGTTTGTAGGCGAAGTAACCTAGTGAAGTGACACATTTGTTCTCATTAACAGAGCACCACAGCGTTCAAAACGCTGTACAGCACTGCTTGAAGTCGTATCGTAGATGCTCACAATGAATAATTGTGTTACTCTCGGTCCTAGAGTATAAAAATCATATACCTACAACTACATTCTCCTAGAGTATAACTAGACTCTAGACTCTAGGAGAATGGATATGATTTTTTGAAGTTATACTTTTTTTGGCATACTGGGAAAAAATATGAGCGATTTATTAGCAATACGCGCGCACATCGACAACCAAAAAATAACATGGTGGAGGTGTCAGCTACTCAGTCTCTTCAGAGTAAATTTTAACGATGCACGTGCATACTGACATCCAAATTTGATGCACTGATGTTTAACCTATGGCAGTTGGCTCCAAGTTGCATCTACAGCCTAGCCCACTTTGAGTGTATTTACATAAGTACTCACACAGTTTTTGAATTACATGTCGCCATCATCAAAGAATGATACTCACTCAGGAAACTTATCTACGAGTAGCTGTTATTACAAAAGTATATTCAAGTCTCTTGCTTTGAGTCTTCTCAATCAATGTTCCTAACATTGATCACGAAACAATGTTGCATCTATTTTTTGTTTGAGTAAAGGTAAAAGTGAGGTAAGTACTAACTAATATTCAATGACTTGTTACCTCTTCATGGAATCTACTCCGACTGCGACGATGAGTGCCGCCACCGCCATGCACGCCAGGTATATTCCTGAAATCAATAAATTTGTAAACAGAATTAAAATTATGATTATCATTTTTGAGGTGAGGAATTTTACTGCTGCTCGCTCAAAGCTTTAAGCTGAGAATGGGCTGAGTGGCGAGCCATGAGAGCGGGCGCAGTCCCAGCCTCGAATTTTGGAGGGGGTCACCAGTACACAGCCTCCGATTTGGGGGGATCCCATTTTAATGTAACGTATACGATTTCTTCATGTCCCCTGTGACCAACCCCCGCTTCGGACTAAAATAAGCTAATAAAAATATTTTAAAGCCAATTTTAGTCCACTAATGAGTGTTTAATGAGAGTGTGTAAAAGTCCACCATAAAATAGAGATGATGATGATACAGAGATACGTGTGAACAAACATTCTTACACACTTTTAAATAAACAATCTTTTATTCATAATATTAGTGTGATTTGAGCTACAGTCCACCATGCAAGGCTAGGCTGGTAGGTAGGTACATCGATGTAAACGAATGGATGTGCCCTGATCACCTTGAAATTGGTAATAAACTGCGTATCTGTGTGTATCGTAAGTGGTTAACAAAACAACCAATCTACTTGACCCCTAGAAACACTAGCGGCGAGATATGTTGTGGTTCTACTTATTTTGGTTGTTGACAACGAATAGTGATAGGTAAAAACATCCAGCGTCCACCGCTTCCTGCAACGGACTAATGCTCTGGGTTCTTAGGATTACGTTGCCGTCACATAGCGGACGTAATATTACGGACGTAAAACTACGGCCGTCTTTACGGCGACGACATGTGGAAAGTTCCACTGCCGCTACATTACGTCGTCAGCCAGCAACCTCAACAAGCAGGAGAGAAAAAGAAGGACCTTGATTTAATCAAGTATGGTATAATATAGCTTTTATCAGTTACTTGGAGGATGAACTATTAAAAGAGGAAAATAATCGTAGGGTAGAAGATAATTTATTCAAACCGAGTATAGAAGGCGCATTAGAAATTTTAGTACGTCGTCGCAGCTCCAGTTTGAATTAAAACCCATTTTGTACGTCGTACGGACGTCAGTCCAGTAAAAAAAACTCAAAATATATCGATATGGCTTCACCGCTATAATCTTACGTTCGAAAAAAACGTTCACGAACTATTCAACACCGTCAAGACGGCCGTCTTTCAAATAGCGTCACCGCTTCTTTACGTTACGTTGTCAATCACCGTCCTCTATAGTGAATCCAACCATTTATTATCTTTTTGGCAGATCTAATTTGTCAGTTATAGTGTTGTGACCAAGTATAAACAGGTACATCGATACTAGCATTTTGCAACGGTCTGGTTATTAAATTGAAATTAAATAAAATTAAAGATTATTTTGGCAAATAAGAACATGACATTTTGTCGGGTTGCCTGCGAAAAATCAGTCCCAAAGTCCGGTTGCCGAATTTTTAAAAGTAAAACATTGCTGCGAGCTTGGCTAATATCTCGGAAACTATAAACTTTAGGGCAAAAATTGTTGAGGTCGTTATTGTAGAAAATAATATTTTGCATCTTTTGTGGCCGGAAAACTTTTCTGTGACATGTAGCGTTTACGATTTATTGCTCATTTAATTAACCAGTTTTTCTATTGCAGCCGATAGCTCTTGAAATATTAGATTAATCAATAAAACGCATCAGACCTTTTTTAAAGACTAGTTTATTTACTACAACTTTCGTTTAATTTTTTTTTCTTATGTTCATACGTTTTGAGTTAGAAGAAGCTTAAATTCAGTTATTCTGCCAAAAACATTATAAATTAATGAATTGTATTAAAATGAACAATTGTTTTATTTGTGGTTATGTTAGACGACAAAAACTCTGTACTTGTAAGAAAAAACAGATACTGAGTCTAATGAAAGCCAACATTAGACGAAGCGAGAGAGAATAGAAAGCAAACTAGAAGATAAATAATTAACGGATTCAAAATATCCATTTCAAACTATACAAATACATACTATACAACAATGACGTTTAAAGTGGTGGCTCTCTACTAGCCAACTAATATTATAAAAGACTATAAAAAGATAGAAACTCTTTATTATCCACAATATAATACTTAAACAACAGGGACTTATACTAGAACTAGTGAACCAAGTGGCGACATTATCGCTAATAGCGATCTCTTCCAGGCAACCGAAATACCATGAGTAAATACTATGTTATGTCTAGCACAAACCCCAGGATATGCCATAAATGGCGAAAAATGCCCATACCCAGCCTTCTGGCTCGTTCCCACCACTAGAACTCGGGGAAAGGCCGTGGCCCGCCGTGCTGGTCCGCTGTACATGTCGCTGAAAGATGTCATCACATTAACATCTTCACGAGTATTGATAATACCCTATACATTTCCGAGAATAAGGGTAGATTTGTTACCTTTTTTAAATGTTACAGACCGAATACACATAAGTATTGTTGCGGTGGTAGTATAATCATAGAAAACGAAGATAATTTGTGTGCTATCACATATAACTAGTCCCTATCTAAGAAAACCCGAATAAATTTCGAGTCATTTTAAATAAATTTTACTTATAGCAGTTGCTTAACATCCTGTTATTGAAAAATTAGATATGTCCAGTCTATTGAAACAGTGCTATAGACGCACAACTAGTAGACGTAGATCAGGTACAGCAGTAACCTTTGGGTGACCGACTGATGAGACATTATTAAGCCAAATATGGAAATATTTTAACACATTAAGCATATCAGGTTAATTTATTTAGAAATTAACGAAAATGGTACATCATGTTCTTCAAAGTTTACATCAGACATAAATAAACTTTGTTAATTTACCTAACTACAAAATGTTATTTAACACTTTATTTTAATAAATATTCAAATGTTTCAGTCATCATAACCTTGTTCTTTTTTGGATATACACCAGGAGATAAACACGTCTTCAAATAATGCTGTATGTTTTCCTGAGGCGCATCAATATAACGGTTTTACATAAAAATAAATCCGATATTATGTGCCGAGAACGGAAAACACCCGTGTAAAAATAGTTCATAAACAATATCGATATCTCAATCGTAACTTCGTAACATCACTATGTTGATAGCCATAGAACGTAATTTTTTAAAAACGTTTGTTATTTTATGGAATTTATAAAAAAACTACTGCACTTATGGACTCATTTTGTGAAAGATGATTATTATACGGGATCAAGGAGCAAATTTAAGCAGTTGTCATATTTTTAAAACCTCGCATTTAAAAGTAAACTTTTGCGTAACATGACGCAATTACGTTCTATTGGTGCTGTCAAAAAGAGGATAAACGGTTGGATCTACTATAACAAACCGCGCCATTGTGTTAACATAGACAACGTTCTCGTGACGTCATTCACCGCTACATTACGTCCGCTATGTGACGGCAACGTAATCCTAGGAACCCAGAGCATTACGGAAAGAGTAAGCTCACTCTTCCCAACGATAACATGATTCCGTACGCCCTGAAGTTTGACAGGCCACATATTTTTATTGAGATCGCTGGGTAGGTATGTTTGGTAGAATAAACATTTAATGTTGTAACCATTCTAAATGGCTTAAGTAACCAACACTAAAGCCAACTAACATAATATTAATCTAAATTCACAACATCAGCATTATACTCGCAACGAATACATCTCCAAAGTCGTGCATATAACGAACCTAAAGTGGTACATCCTGATATTTGCGGCGCAACTGTGTCACTAATATCATTCAACATCATGTATTTCTATCTTTCTCATTTTGCGAAGATTAGGTACCGGTGTCGAAGCAACCCTCCTTACCGCGGCTGTATGCCTGAAGACACAGCATAACCAGCCCACTAAGTGTTCCCACTGCTGGGACTCGGGGCCTTATCTCGCAAGGAGAGGGCCAAGACCATAATCTACCACGCTGGTCCTGTGCGGGTTGGTGAATGCCACATAACCTCGTAAGGTGCTGGGTACATGTCGGTTTCCTCACGATGTTTTCCTTCGCCGTTTTAAGTTAGTGGCATTACGTACATGACTTCGAAAAGACTGGTGCGTGAGGTGGGTGCGCCTAAAGACACAAGTCCAGGGGAAATGAATTGTGAGTATCGACACTCTCGCGTCACGTTCTCGTAGGCTGCGTCAGGGCTTGGATGATCTGTATTTTCTGGGTTTTTAGATTCCCTTATGGAGCGACCACCTCTTTTCCTTCTTCTTGTTCATCAATGTCACTAATATTGTTATAAACGTACCAGCTATCATCTGAATCTTCTCCGGCGGCTGCGGGGGCAGAGCTTCCCCCGCATCGGCGGCTGGCAGGAAGTTGGCTCCACACAGCTCCGGGATCTGACTGGCGTTCAGTGACGTCACTGCTGCCATGTTGTCCCCCGAACTCAGCACTGGAAAGACAGACATAGACCATGTTATTGTGGTCACATCACCTAGTGACGCTTCTTGGTGTGGCAATCTGGATTTAAAAAGCGTGAAGCGATAAATACTGTCAAGGTTAGTTACGTTAAGTCTACTAAAATTATAAATGGTAAAACTTGGACGATTGCTCTATCACGACAGAACGGCTGAACAGATCGTAATGAAATTTAGAACGTAGACAGATTATAATCTCTAGTAGCAAATATGCTACTTGTACTTGTACTGCTAGTAGTAAATATGCTGTCTGTATTGGCTATGGGCTACTTTTTATTGCAGAAACACCGCGGGAACGGAAAATACGCGGTAACAGCCAAGGGGATATTGGGGTATATATATTGCTTAATCACGCTGGAACGACTGCATAGATTGGGTTAAAATTTGGACAACAGTGATTAGAATATATATCTATAGTCTGAAATAGCACATAGGTTATTCTTCGAGGGAAAATTACGGGAACGGATCTTTAGGGAAGTACCTTTACCAAATATTCTGCCGCCAATCAGTAATGTGTTAACAGTACTGTGTTATGGTTCAAATAACAATATTTCCTAAGAAACGACAGGCCAAAGAAATAAACCATGTTATAACTGCAGGCGACTAGCGCAGTGCAGTGCTAGGCAATGATTTAGACTCTTCATGTTCAAGCTGCGTGGCAATGTGCTGTTATGAATAGGTTCGTTGCTTACCATCGGGCACCTCTTCTACTCGTCCAGACACTTTCAATAAAAATAATGTTGAAATATTGAGGAATATTATTACGTTCAAACCTCACAAATTTTATTGTAATACTGAGTATCTATCTATATATTTTTTCCTTGTTATTGTTCTATGGTCCTTAATAATAATTATCTGGCATACAGGTAGATAGGTATATTAATCATTCAGTATTCAGTATATTATAGTTAGTATTTATAATACTGCAGCCTGCAACACATCAAATTCTCTACATTGCAGATATTTTGTAAATTTGGTTTAATTATGAAATCGATACCTAAAAATTTCGATACCAAAGTTGTATTTTTTTTCCTTCATATCTGTCTGTAGGTATCTAGCCCGTGTATCACACCGACACTAATCATTTAATTAAAATAAAATGTATGTTCGGTATGTTCAGAGTTATATAGTAGGTAATTCAAAGTAGGCCACATGTCATACGTCTTTTCTTATAAAGAACATACTTTCAAGATTGCGAGTACCTATGTCAAAATTATCTGTTATACAGTTCAAATATTATAGACATCACATAAAACTAAATGTAACTGGTACGACCCATTAAGGTCTGCCAGTAGAAGTACCTACCACATATGTATTTGCGAGTTATTTTACCATCAAACAGTGATGGAAAACAGTCCAGTCCAGCAATGTTTCCAGATAAATTTCAAGGCAAAAAGATAAGAAATACGCCTTATAAGAAGCTAGATGCTGGTTAAACCCATACATAATCACAATGTGGATAGAAAAGATAGAAATAAATTTAGATCTATGTAAGTATATTCGGAAAACTGTAAGATTCGATGTAGTGATAATATACGTACGTAAAGATTGAAGACTGTGGTTGGAATGGTAAAGCTGAGAACCATATTGACGGAAGAAATCTTTATCCAACAGTGAACAGTAAGTTTAACGTGGCGTACCCAAGGAAGAGATGAGGTTCCCCCAGACTTGATTCATCTGGAATATCATGAAGAACAGCCCCAGGAACCGTGTCAGAAGCGCGTCAATTGATACATTGCAGATCTTGCTATAAGTTTCTGAGACCTGGAAAAGTTTTGAGATGGATTTAATGAAAGTCTTGTTGCACACCTAGAAATTTTAGACCAAGTCTTTCGGATAAGCACAGGACAAGCACAAGCGCAGTGCATATTTATAGTAAAATGATAAATTTAAAGCAAGTAATTTTATCTCAATATTCCTTATGTAACTTAATTTGTACATGATATACAAGGCGCTTGGTTGAAAGGCCAAGCGCCTTGCTATATTTTCCGGTGATCCACATAACGAAATATTTTCAATGTAGTAGGCGTCCACTAGGTATCTTACGGAAGCGACATTGCTTCGTGGCTGACTTTCTAAAGGCTTAAATGAAAATTTTTGACTCCAGTTTCGTAATGAGCATATCTAAAACGAGGAATACATAGCCTCGGTGGATTTTACTTGTTGGTTCTGAGTGAGTTTTATGAGGTCATCAGATCTGAAGTGAATCAGTCAGCTCTATCGTAGATTGGTTCCTCATTTGACATCAGGCAAGATGATAAATTATGGTCAAGTGAAAACCTATAATCAACATAAGTTAGTCTTTTACAACGCCTTACGTTGTCACGCCTCAAAACAATAGGTACATCAAGGTTAAATTCTGTTGATGTTCTACACACTTCTAAATTTATTATGATAATTAAATATGATGATAAATAAATGTATTATTATTTCTAAATTAAGATCTAAATTTATGCTCCGTAACCCTCTTATCACTTTTTCACTTCTCTAAAATAAATATATTATCAAAAAACTACTGACCACAGAGAGGTAAGTACATTTGGCGCACCAGAGCGGGCCTCCTCCCAGGCCCACGATGAGTCCGGCCGGGATCATCGTGTAGAACGAGGGCTTGAACTGCGCCGCGATGTACGGCATGTACGTCAGGAACGAGAGGGATATCGCCCATTTGGTTCCGAACCATCTGAAACAATCAATGATGTCCAAGTTAACCATAATTGTGTCAGTGAAAAAAAAATGTTTTCCTCCCGCAAGCCTTAAGTGGGACTATGGGTTAAATTTTTTGTTGACTTGCCCCTGACATTTACTTCAAGAGCTTCAAGTAGTTTTGCATTCGTTATTCCGTAAAGTTACTCACTCGCACTCCAACCTGATGTCATTCTCAGCCGCTAAGGTCAAAAACTAATTGAACCCTGAAGATCTCATCTGCAAGTCTCGAAACTCATTGTGGCAAATTTTCTTTTCGGGCACTTTCGGGCAGTCTAATTGTGGAACGAGTTACCTATTGCTTTTTTATTAGGAAATCTTCATCGCTAGATTATTTCCAAGGTCATATTAAAGATTATTATTTGTCTAAGCTGGAGTCACTGTAATCTCTTACCTTTATGATATGCCTTTGCCTACAATTGTTATATTTGCATGTATGTTGTATACTTATGTTTTCTTTTGTCATTTTCATTTTATTATTTCGGTATTTATGTATTGTATCTTATTAATATTTTTTTAGTAATACATTTTACATATTTTCATTTATTCCCTATTAACTGTGCCCCGCGGTTTCACACGCGGAATTAACGATCCAGAATTTTTTTTCGGGACAAAAAGTAGCGTATGATACTTTAAATACCTTCAGGAACATGTGTACAAAGTTTCATGATAATCGGTTAAGAAATTTTAAGTAACAAACAAAGTAACTATGGTTTAGTTTTAGTGCGTAAAATAAAAATTATATTGTAGCTATCTATCCGTCTTAAACTCAATATCTCTTGCAGTTCATTTGACGGTACAAGTAATAAAAAATCTGTGCAGATTTATTTATGCTCGAAAATTCGTTAGATTTTGCTGACGCGACGGAAAATCTAGGTAAAACTAATAATGTGGCTGACTTACTTTATGACTACAACGGGCAAGAAGAGGTTGGAGAAGATAAGTCCCGCGTAGACGGCCGCTAGCGAGGCGGTGCCCAGCCCGGCCTCTGCGTTGATCGAACTCTGGAGGTTGGCTGCTCCCTGGAAACGTTTAGGATACGTCGATAAAGCACACTTGACCGAACTAACAAACTAAATTCTCTAACTGCGTTCAGAAGAACCCAACTCATCAGTTCCGCAACTAATGAACCAAGATGCTTATTCGTAAATTGGCGCGGAACCCATATCGGTTTGGCGCCGGATATGATTCATCATGTGAAAATAAAATTGAATCAAAAATGTTGAGGTTAGTTTTAACAAAACAAATCAGAAGTTAAGAAATCGCAAATAATTTTTAGTTGATAAACTAAAAATTATTTGCGATTTCCTAACTTCTAGTTTAGTAGTAGTATTAGTAGTAGTAGTAGTATTTAGTTGATAAACTAAAAATTATTTGCGGCAGCAGAAAAAAAACTATAAACTAGTGAAATAAATGAATAGAATTTGTCTTAAAATTTGCCTTTGGCCACGAGTTACAAAGAACCAAGACTTTATAATTATTTCATTAAATCACGCTCGAATAAGGAGATATAGTAGGAAAAAGCATTGAAGAACGTTATAAATGCAATGCTCAGAAAAAACCCTGACCTCCGCTTCCGCAGATCCATAAATAGGGGAAAAAAATATAAACAACAAACAAAAACTTAACGTCTTAATTGCGTGCGGAGGAAAAAATGTAAGCAGAGGGTCATAAAAACATAGGAACTAAATTAATTTGGATAGACTATTTAAAACTTAGCTTCTTGGTATGGATCAAACTGTGTGAGCTAATTTCGATTTCCTGGAGTTATGAACATGATTAATAATAAAAAAAACATGCTAAGCACTTTTTGTCAAGGTTACACAAACCACTTGTACCACGCCATACCCCTGAAGGTGAGTAACATGCCCCCATAACAGCATTACGGTACAGTTCCACATAGACAACCTACCAAAAGTACTTAACAAACTCACCCTGTATTTTATTTGCAGACGACATATCACTCTTATTTAAATGTACAACTCATCCATACTCTTTCAATCACATATTATTATCTACTTTCGTAGACGTTTCTATATATTTGACGACGATAAACATTGAGATTAATGTAAAAAAGACAAAGTTAATACAATTTTTCCCCAACCAAAAGCAGCCACTTGACCTTCATGAAATCGCAAAGAGACTAGATCTAATAGAGACTAGTAGCTGCACAATACTAGGTCTAAACTTAGATAGTCACCTATCATGGAAAGATCATGTAGACAAACTCATTAGAAAACTATCTCAATTTGTTTATACTCTATCAATTCTAAAATCCAATTGTAACATAGAAACAGTTCTAACTGCATACTATGCATATGCGTACTCCTGGCTCCGATACGGAGTTATCCTATGGGGAAATAGTACAGACGTTAAAAAAATATTTGCTACACATCATATCATCATCATCATATCAGCCGAAAGACGTCCACTGCAGGACAAAGGCCTCCCCCAAAGATTTCCACAAAGATCTGTCCTGCGCTGCCCGCATCCAACGATTTCCGGCGACCTTTACCAGATCATCGGTCCATCTTGTGGGGGGCCTGCCAACGCTGCGTCTTCCGGTACGCAAAAAAAGTGAATTCGTATAAATGCAGAGACGTACAAGTAAACAATACTTTCAAGATCTAAATATGTTGACGCTACCATGTATGTACAAAACTGGTATTTTTATCAGGTAAAATCTCCACCTATACACACCCGAGGGTCTACCAAACAAACAAACAAACTTCCAACAAACATGGGTAGAGTTCTTTACAATAAGTTGCCGGAGGATTGTAAAGCTCTACCTAGTGATGCAATGTTTCTGAAGAAAGTGAAACAACTTCTTTTAAAGCGCACTTTGTACTCTGTGAAAGAGTACTTAACTTATGACTATGACTCTAGCATCTAACATCGAAGACAATAAGTGCAAACAATCTGTATATATGCTTGACTGTTACTCCGGAACTGTGCTCTGTTTAGGATTTAGTACTTATTTATGTTTTCAGTGTTGAAATCTGTATAACTATTTAATTTTGAATACAGTTATTAAGCTGTCACGATTTGAACTTTTATTGTAAACATAACAGGAAACTTGATCACGATCTAAATATTTCTTATTTATGATCTATTATTTATGATTATTATTGTTTGTGATCTATTTATTTTGAATGTCTTAATTATTGTACAATACTTTAAATTTATTATTATTAATCATTTTGCCCCTATACAGCAAACTAATTAACTGTACTTTAACAATTGTGTAAAGTGACGAGACACATTATGATCTATATTAAGTTTTGGTTGTAAACATTTGCAGCTAAGGTTAGTGTATGTATTAATGTGTCAATAAATGATTATCTTATCTTATCTTATCTTATCTATCTTACCGCCTAACTAAAACTGTCTTAGCTTTGATATTGCTCTCTTTTTTCTTTTCGCTTGAAATGATAGAGACAGCAATAGCAAAGCCATAGCCGATTTAGTTAGGCAGTAGAGGGGCGGAAACCAATCCCCGTCGATGACATAAGCTTAAACTACCCGTGCCGCGATTAGAAATGTTTAAAAAGGGATCACTATATGCATCAATAAACATTTATAACAATATCCCAGATCGAGTAAAAAAAGAATCAAATGATAGCACGTTCCATAAAAAACTTCGTAGCTGCTTAATAATGTTACTATAGCGTGTGCGAGTTCTTTACAGATGAAGATAAAAATTAATTCTTACAATTAGACTTGTGATATAAGGTATTTACTGTAAAGTAATACTAGTTATTTTATTATTAAGGCTTGGTCTGCGACCAAATTACTACTTTTGCAGCGCCCTTAATGCAGGGACTACTACATTTTTGTTCTATAGTTTTTAGATACCAACAAATGTATGTAAGTGCAATTTATAAATAAATAAATTTATAAATGAATAAGTACAGACATTTGAACATGAATATGTCCAAAAGTTCACAGTACATCACATAAAATTATAAACATGATTTATCTGGACACATTGCCTTTGAAACCGAAACATTGCTCATATATATTTTTTTTATACCATTGAATGACGAGACGAGGTCATGTGCCTGATGGTAAGCAACATGCCTGCCACATAACAGCACAGTGACACGCAGCTATTGAAACATGCAGAGTCAAAATCATTACCTAGCACTGCACTGCGCTCGTCCCCCAGAGATCTAAGATGTTATATCTCCAAGCCCCGTAATTTCTCTGGAATCATTGCCCTTCAAACCGGAACACAGTAATGTTTGCACATTACTGCTTGGCGGTAGAATATTTGGCAAAGGTGTGGTACTTCCCCAGGCGGACTCTGCTAAGAGTCCTACCACTACTAAATTTCACACAATTTGCACATTGGTATATAAACATATGTCGCACTTTCATACGTGGACTCTGCAAAGAGCCCTACCATTACTCATGTCCATCAATTCAATATTATCATATCACAGACACATCAAATTCCAATAATAGCTTAATTGAAAAAAAAGGTAAAATTAGGTACCTATCTAAATTTTTTTTTCGTGGGCAGAGCCTTTATTAACAAAACTAAAATACAATGAGAACTACACTACGCTACATACCTAACAACTACTTACACTAAGCACACCTGAATTATCCATAGACCAATGAAGGTCTACAGATAATCAAGATGTTCCTATCTATTTGGTTTTACCGCAATCAGGTTTTTGTCATAGTTTTACCTTGACCATTTCTTGCATTATCTTGTACCTGAAAGCCTTGATTTAGTTAAATCTCGTAGAACAAACACATTGAGCAAATAGACAACTGCTAAAGGCAAAATCCTACAGATACGAGTAAGTTACACAGATTATAGTATTTACATTACGATCTACTTGGAATTAATAACTTTAAAATTAAATCGTCTAAATCACGTTTCACAACATCAACATCAACAGCCCACTAAACGTTCCCACTGCTGGGACTCGGGGCCTTCTCTCGCAAAGAGAGAGTTAAGGCCATAATCCACCACGCTGGCCCATTGTGGGTTGGCAGATGACACATGACTTCGAAAGATTCTAGGTACATGTCGGTTTCCTCACGATGTTTTCCTTCACCGTTTTAAGTTAGCGGTATTACGCACATGACTTCGAAAAGACAGTGGTGTGCGTGGCGTTTGAACCCGGGGTCTCCGGATCGGCAGGCGCCGTTCTCCCGACTAGACCAGCCGTAACTTAGACCAATCACGTTTAACTCACGTGTAATATTATTATACCGAAAGTTGGCAGCAGATTTTGGATTTTGGGTAGGTACTTGAGGTAAGGTGAAAACTTGCCACATAGCTCTTCTATTAAGTATTTTACCCCAACAAGGATGTGCAGATCTAGCTAGTCAGTAGTGGAGCAAAACGAGTTCCTCGCTTTAGATCATCTGGCAGGAAATTCCCACCAAAATGATCTGTCTTTTTGAGAATCCCTATTTTTAATCATAATGAATACTCAATAAAAACACCGGAATATATTGGTGGTCCAGCCAGATTTACATTTTTGACACGATGTGTCAAACGAGCATGCAGTGGTCACGACGCGCACTCTCCAAAGATGGACCTGAGCCCAAACATCGTGGGACATAAAATAGCCTACTTATATTACCTGACACACAGATTACAGAAATAAACCTGACATCGCTTACTGCGGTATAGAGGCTGCAGCTAAGCAGTTTACTTAATTTACCCACTGCTGGGAGTCGGGGCCTACTGTCAATGAGAGTGTCAATGTCATAACTCCCGCACATGCAACGTGGCAAGTGCATTATAGTGTGGTAACCTTTCTCTTCTTGTGAAATAAGGTCCTGCGTCCGAGTTTTGGGAACATGAAATGGTTTGCTAATATTACACAAAGTAACCTACTGTGCGATAGGGTCTGCAGCATAAGTAGCTTACTTAATGATCCCACTGCTGGCACTCGATCTTTTTTCCACAAGATGAGGCCTTGTCTCTCTGCCCAGTAAACTCACTGCTCTCTCTATGCCCAGTACCCAGTACCCTATGCCCAGTAATTTCTCAAGAAACATTGCTCTCAAACCAGAACACAGTGATGTTTGTCCATTACTGCTTGGTGGTAGAATAACTGGCAATGGTGTTGTACTTCCGCATGACTACGCAAAGAGCTCTATATTAATATACCACTACCATAATATGCAATAAATATATTATATCAAAGGCGTAATTCAAATATTCTACTTCCTTAACGCTAGCGAAGTGTCGTTCTCGTGTCCAAAAAATTAAAAATCCGTTTTGTCATTTGAGAAAAACCCTAGAATCGAAAGGTGCAATGAAAATAATTAGATATTTTTTATAGTGTAGAGTAATGGGACGAGGAGTGCATTTGGCTGATGGTAAGCAAAACGCCTACCCATAACAGCACAGTGTCACACAGCTATTAGAACGTGAAGAGTCCAAATCATTACCCAGCATTGCACTGCGCTCGTCAGAGACATGCGACAAGAGACATATGATATAAGTATTTTACAATACAACACACATTTATTGGCACGTTAAATTGCACGGTAGCATGAATAGGTGTATAGGTACTCGTATAATTTCGCACATTTAGTTTATATAGAGAAGGAGTGTAAAGAGTGAAAGAGTGTAGAATGCCAATATTTTTTACTAAACTATGCATTAGAAATACACTAAATCTCACAACCATTATCTATTTATTTGATACACAAATAAATGCACTCTTTAATTTATTGTTAAAATCCGTAAATTAGAATACCTAGATTAAAATTGCTTTATGGTCGAATTTTGACTACTTGGTGACTACTGCAATAATAGAAAATAATATTATTGCGAGTATTATTTAAATAACAGAACAAGCCTTTTATTTTTTAAGACCGACATGGCTTCCAGGGTTAATAAACAACAATGCCCGTTAAATACAATAACAAACATCATTGTAACTCAATAACGGCGAGTCTGCATGACGCTTATATTATGTATAGTTCTTATATTTTGTATCTAAATACCCATGGAGCGCCATTACACGTGTAACTTACAAAATAAATTAACTAAATCTTTTGTTGGTACGAGTAGCAAATGTATGGAAAACGTAAATTAAAATTGTTGTTGTGAATATTTTATGTTTTCTGAAAAGGACAGGCGATTTGAAATGCGTCAAGCACCATTACAATAGTAGATTGACGACTGTGACTGGTAGGCTGTTTACGGATGTTTTTTTTATACCTAATACCGATACTCGTAGAGTAACAATACGTCAAGACGAGCAGAACATTAACCTGATGGTAAACAACATGCCTGCCCATAACAGCAAAGTGACGCGCAGCTATTGGAACATGAAGAGTCCAAATCATTAACTAGTACTACACTGCGCCCTATCACCTAAATCTCTATGCACTGTAATTTCACTGGAAATATTGCCCTTGAAACCGGAACACAGTGATGTTTTCAGATTATTGCTTAGCGGTAGAATGTTTAATTAAACTTAAAAAAACTATCTTTACTCTTCACCGTAGGTTCTTAGGACTGTATTTCATAACGAAAACATTCTGTACCACATCAAATGTGGCGAGAACATACGGCTTCACGAACGTGAGGTTGTGGGTTCGAATCCCACTTCGATATCTGAGAATTTTTCAAAACGCAGATGTACAAGTTTGTCATCACCACTGGCTTTTTTAATGAAGGAAAACATCGTAAGGCAATCGGTATATTCCAAGAAAGATATCTATTTGAAGACAAATATCTGCTAATTCGTATTTGGTCGTAGTGGTGGATTATGCCTTTGACTCTCACCTTGTAAACCAAGACTCGGAGTCCCAGCAGTGGGAATAAGAGGTGGCTACTTACGCAGCAGCCCCTACCACAGAGTAGAGAATGTCGAGGAGTATATGCAGCCCTCTTTATGTTCCGATTATTGGGACTCGCGACCTTCTTCGTCTCTCTTCTACAATACCATTCTGAAATTTCTCTGAAAACGTTGCCTTTCAAACCGGAATACAACTGTTGGCATGTTATTGTGTTTAAAAGTAGTATAGCTGATAAAAATGTGGTACTTCTCTGCAAAGAGTGCCACCACTACAAAATCACCTGTGTTAGCATTAACACGCTCACTGAGACGATAGTAGTAAAATTCTCAATCAATCAATTGTCGCTTTCTGTAAATAAAGTGGTCAAGTGCGAGTTGGAGTCGCCCATGAAGGGTTCCGTTGCAGCAAGTAACATAATATACATAGTACACATAGTTCTTGTAGTTCGTTGTAACTTTGATCGAAGTTTCAATAAAAGTGTATTTATGACGTACTAAAAAAAACTACTTATCAGATCGAGTTCAAACTAATTTTCGTTGGTAGTTTACATGGTAATGTACATCATGTATTTTTTTTAGATTTTTCATTCTCTTACTTTAGAAGTTAGAGGGGGGGGGACACACATTTACCACTTTGAAAGTGTCTCTCGCGCAAATTATTCAGTGTAGACGAAAATTATATTATAAACCTCAACATCATTTTTGAAGACCTATCGATAGACACCCCATATGTGTAGGTTTGATGAAAAAAAAATTTTTGAGTTTCAGTTCTCAGTATGGGGGGCAACCCTAATTTTTCTTTTTTTTTAATTTTTTTGTTCAAATCTTAATGCGGTTCACAGAATACATCTACTTACCAAGTTTCAACAGTGTAGTTCTCATAGTTTCGGCAAAAAGTGGCTGTGACATACGGACGGACAGACAGACAGACAGACAGACAGACATGACGAATCTATAAGGGTTCCGTTTTTACGTTTTACGGAACCCTAAAAAAGTCGGTTGTCTGTAAAGTCGGTTTACTGACGATAGTTGAACGTGACAACTTCAACTTCAAGCCTAAAATGGAACGCCTCAGAGCGAGGTAACGCCGCATTAGTCACGTTTTTTCGTGCGTGCAGCCGGTTCCATCGAATTATAAGACGTTGTCACGTCAAAAATCCTTCCTATCGTGTGGATTACGCACCACGCAGCGTAGTGCGCAAATGAGTCTTCCATCGTTGTATGTAGGTATCTCAGTTTGTATAGAAAACACGCACACAGATGCATCCCCGAGCGTTCATGCAGATTACGCACCTACATGCGGAGAATCACGCACCCCCGCGCGTGGATGCGAGCGACACGCAAGGTATGGCACACTGAGTCCCGCAGTGCCGTGTGTGATTTAGTAAGGCCTTGGCGTGTGTTTGAATGAAATGAGTCAGAGCCGCCGTGAATCCATAAAAGGCATCAACGCACGTGAGTGCGTGAAAACCCCGCACGATGATGCAGATCTGCATTCTCGCAAGTACGCGCGTACATGCATCGACATGCGTGGAGCGTGGAGGGTGTCAAAGTGTGAATCGCCTAATTGCACTTACTAGCATAAAATAAACAAGTACTACTTACGCTATAAGCAGTGAAGTGCACCATAAACGCCAAACTGATGACCACCACGTTTTTCACTATCCGCCAAGTTTCACTCGCTTTCAAATTGTCTTCCATTATTTCACTCTTTGACTTTAGGTCCTGCGTCATTTTTGTTTACTTGATTAAATAAGATCACTTGCACTTATCACTTAATATCATAGGTAATTGCAAAAATAAGTGTTTCATATACTTAGGTAAATAAATAATGATTCTACGACTTTAACAGTTTATGACAATTCTTTATGATCGAATTGGGTCCTGGGCCCTGATTCACAACGCAGTCGGAATTATTGCGGCACGAAATAACAATCCTAGTCTCTAACGGATAAGACAAAGACCGAGACGTTTGATTCCGTGTCGAGATCAATCCGACTGCGTTGTGAATCAGGATACTGATGCTACAATAACCGACAATAGTAAGAACTGAAGGGAGGAAACAGAGACTTTTGCCCAAAATTTGGACAAAGAACTGAAACTATAATAATTAGATTTGCATTGGCTGAGGATAACATGAGCAGGTCGTCTGATTTAAGAAAATAAGGACCTTCTGGAACGCCTAGTCTTCGCTTCGGGGGGAACCTAGTGTTGGGGCCTACTTTGCTCATAAGATAAGATTGGCGATCCCACAGCGACGGGCACCACTACCTACTAACATTGTAACAGTATAGAACGACGACCCTGTCGCTCTGTGACGATGTCCTTACATTTGTTTTGCTAATTAAAACAAAAAAAAACGAATTGAATCCGTTACATCATTTGCCAAATAACAAACAAAGCAAAATGAAACTCTGTTAAACCATGGAGTGAATCCATGGTTTAACAGTGTTTCATTGTAATTTATTTTCGCCTTATAGGTACGATTGACGTAATACAAATCATTTCATTAAATGTACACACAGGAACCAATAATTTTACCAGTATTAAACAACTTTTGCTGATCCGCCATTATAAGCATTATATTTATTTTAATTTGATCCATAAATTTTTAGCACGAGTAGGTACACCAAAACTAATTATTATTTAACCGAATATTCTTCTTCCGCGATTGCTCGTTCGACTACGTCTGATCGGTTAGCGATTGACCCCGCTTTATACATACCAATTACGTTATAACATTAACCTATATCCTGATTAAAAACCACAGTTTTTATAGATCTTGGTTTGATGAGTTTACCAGTAGGCTTTTAACGCGGGTTAACCCATCACTGAGATCGTGAGATCCGCCGGTGGAATAAGAAAAGAGTTCATTGTTTCGATCCGACAGCGTCAATTCGATTATCATTCTTATCTACATCTTCAGAAAATTGCATGATCACCTTGCCCTTTTTTCGATCAGACTGCTCGTTGCTCGAAAAAGCGATACCGTTTCATGGTTGACGTTCCAAAGACTAGAATGAGGCGGTTTGACTTCACTTTTGTAATAAGAAGGCTGTGAAATCCGTTGCCTGAGTGTGTTATTCCCGATTGATATAACCTTGGTGTTTTAAGAAACGGCTCGGTAGTTTTAGATCATGAAGAGCAGACGCTCGCTCTCGGAAACATATCCGTTAATCATCATAAAGAGCCCACTGCAATTAAATATTCCCGATACAGGGACTAGGGGCTTTCTCTCGCAATGAGATAATAATCTTAATCAATGTATTTTATTGGATTATGGAATCGCTGGCCTAGACATCACATGCTTTTTCTAATCTAAACAATGTCTAAAGATTTTTGGAGTATGCCGGTTTCTTTGGGTTGTTTATCTGCACCGTTTTTAAGTTAGCGGCATTATGCGTATGCGTATTATGCGTACTTCGAAATGACAGTGGTATGCGTGGAATTCTGAACCAGGGGCAGTTGCAGTTCTCCCGACTAGACCAGCCGTAACTTTCAATGTGTGTGGCATAGATCCATAGAAGATTAATTTGGAAGTTTTTTTGCTTTGCTATGGTTTTCTAGACGTTTCGAGATTATAGGTACTAGTTACATGTCTCCATGAATTACTGTCATAAATACTTAAAACATGGCATCTTTGAATAACACAGAGCGTGCAAAATTACAATAATATTTTATGGATGAAGTGTTTTCTGTAAAGAAAACATTGTAGACAGGAAAAATGATTGAGTACTTGGGTTATAATTGAGAAAATTGCATCTTTTGCATCGCAATTTTACTGGCACGGTCAGTAGATGCCTAACTATGGCTGAAATCAATTTAAAATCGATAATAATTTTGTTTATCGATTATAAGTTTGAACTTCTCGCCTCGCCTGATGTTAAGTGACGATGAGGTCTGCGATGGCGCGCAGGTGCTACCTATACTGATGATTTAATTAACTAGTCGTCACACCAATTAAAAGTTTTTAAAGTTAAATAATATTATATGTTTACTAGCTGACCCCGCAAACGTTGTTTTGCCATATAAATAAAGGTATGAAAAATAGCTAGTAGCCGATTCTCAGACCTACTGAATATACATATAAATTTTGGTTAAAATCAGTAAAGCCGTTTCGGAGGAGTAAGGAAACAAACACTGTGACACGAGAATTTTATATATAAGATTATCGCAAAAACATTTTTTTCTTAAAATTTCTCAAACTACTACTTTATCTGACCCCAAAAACCAAACAAATCATGCACCATTACTATGGGGGCCAGGCAGCTGACATAATACTCTTACAGAACTAGAACAGCCACCATTGAAACGATGTTGCTTTTTGACGCTATACCCGATTTTTTGTTTGTAGTTATACATGTTACAGAAAAAAAGACATTGATCTCTTCTGTCCGTCTCCGATCTCATCCGTCTTCGCTCGGATATTCTATATATATAAAAGCGAAAGGTAAAGGTACCGGTTCGCGCCGCGACCGCGACGCGAGACCGAGACCGGAGACCGAGACCGGAGACCGCGACACATGTCTCGGTCTCTGAGGTGTCGGTTCGCGCCGCGACCGCGACACGAGACCGAGACCGGAGACCGCGACCGGAGACCAAGACAGGCACTTGACATTATGAAATTGTATGGGCGCCAATTCGCGCCGCGACCGCGACACGAGACCGAGACCGGAGACCGCGACAAGTGTCACGGATGCTTCAGTATGGGGAGTCTGTCGATAGAGTCAGTTGTGTTTTGTGGATCACAATGGAAAACCAAGTTGTAGAACGAGAAGTTGTTGTTGTTGAAGTGACGAGAAGTTGTGGAGGAAGAAGACGATGATTTGCTCTTATATTATTATTACAAATATAAAACTAAAAGAAGATTACCTATTAGGGAATTACATATAAGTAGAGGTTAAGAAGGATCATTTTCGCTATTAGTCAAGAAACACCTAATGTTTGATGACAATAATTATATTCAGGAAGTATTTTCGGCTGAATAAAACACAGTTTGATTATATATATAAAATTTTTTTGAGTTCTCGGTATGGGGGACAAGCCTAGTTTTTCTTTTTTTTTTAATTTTTTTGTTCAAATCTTAATGCGGTTTACAGAATACATCTACTTACCAAGTTGCAACAGTGTAGTTCTCATAGTTTCGGCAAAAAGTGGCTGTGACATACGGACGGACAGACAGACAGACATGACGAATCTATAAGGGTTCCGTTTTTACGTTTTACGGAACCCTAAAAATGAGAAGTAATCATCAGGATTCGAACCGCGGTCCCTTGATACCGAGGGCGGAGTTTTACCGCTTGAGCCATTTAACCTTTGAACATAGTGGCGAAATTTGTTATCGTATTCTAATGATATTCTAGGAGTCTTTCATTGTTTGAAAAAGCATATAAAATGTCATTTTTTAACAATGCAATCTAGCTAGATCGATTTACCGTCCCCGAAACCCCCTGCTCACATAATTTCATGAAAATCGTTCGAGCCGTTTCCGAGATTCAGGCTCTGTATAAATATAAATATACAATAATTGCTCGTTTAGAGATTGTTTAATTTATAGGCAGGCGTGGAATAGACTTGAGTATGCGTAATATGAGGACCGCATTCGGTGTACGGTTTTGAACTCTGAAACTCTCTCTCAAATTATGATTCTGGATGATGCCAGGAGGTGTATTGGTCCATTTTTTACAGGGGGTGCCCCAAACATGAAGTGAAGACATGCTTTGGTATCATTATAAAAAATTGGCAGTCACAGGAACTGCCGATAGAAGTGAAAACTAATAACTCAGAATTTGATAGCTTACTTTGGAAACTACACGGGTGTAACCGGAGGGCGTGGCCTGGCCATCATGACATGGCCATCTATTGGCTGACGCATTTCTAAATGGCCAATAGCCATGGTCCCGAGTTTACCCGAAGATTTCTTATCAGACCCGAGCATGATGCTAGAATCCAATTCACAACCCACGAAATAATTTTCTAGGTGCGCCTAAAGAAGTTTTCACTTCAATAACTGTTTTACACACAATATCAAATGATTATTATGATTAACTAGCGACCCGCGCCGGCTTCGCACGGGTGAAAAAAAATCTAAAATCATTATCTACATGCTTTTCTGAGTCCAAAACCGTACACCGAGTTTGATCCTCATACTGGTTGCATACTCAACTCCACTCCGCCCCCACCCTATTATAATATGCATTCATTTTTATTTGTTAAATAATTCAAAAGTATCTAATAGTTATTTCTTATTTTAGTTTTCACTTCTGCTGTTATGCACACACTTTTTTCCGGTTATTGGCAAATGGAGAAACATATGCGTCGCTATCATTCGCATTTCGTATATCAATCACCTTGTTACATTTCTCAAATAGTCAAAGAGGTGTTGAAACATTTGAAGATTGTTTTAGTGCCAATTTTAGTGCCTATGCCAAAAGAAAGTGACTTTAGGTTGATATCTAAAGGCTTTTGGGATAAATGGCAATTCCACAATAGGGACTGGGTAAAAATACATCATCCTAATTAGTCCGTCTGCTTGATCATGGAAAAATATTGGACACGTATTTTTTGTTTTTTCATAATATTAAAAATCGTCAAAGATATAGACCATCAAACTTCGAGAGTGGGGGGTCGCGACGTCACTCGTGAGTAAAAATCGTACTCACAAGTGACGTCACACGAAACTTCGAAGCGCTGTATCTTCGTAATTTTTTGTTTGTGAAACAAAAAATAAAGTAGCCAAGTGCGAGTTGGACTCGCCCATGAAGGGTTCCGTTGCAGCAAGTAACATAATATACATAGTACACATAGTTCTTGTAGTTCGTTGTAACTTTGATCGAAGTTTTAATAATAGTGTATTTATGACGAACTAAAAAAAAACTACTAATCAGATCGAGTTCAAACTAATTTTCGTTGGTAGTTTTCATAGTAATGTACATCATATATTTTTTTTAGATTTTTCATTCTCTTACTTTAGAAGTTAGAGGGGGGGGGACACACATTTTACCACTTTGGAAGCGTCTCTCGGGCAAGTTATTCAGTGTAGACAAAAATGTTTTTAGAAACCTCAATATCATTTTTGAAGACCTATCGATAGACACACCACAAGAGTAGGTTTGATGAAAAAAAAATTTTTGAGTTTCAGTTCTCAGTATGGGGGGCACCCCTAATTTTTGTTTTTTTTACAAAACTTTTGTAAACATCTTAATGCGGTTCACTGAATACATCTACTTACCAAGTTTCAACAGTGTAGTTCTCATAGTTTCGGCAAAAAGTGGCTGTGACATACGGACGGACAGACAGACAGACAGACAGACAGACAGACAGACAGACAGACAGACATGACGAATCTATAAGGGTTCCGTTTTTACGTTTTACGGAACCCTAAAAATACGTGTACAATATTTTTTGGCAATCTAACTAACGGGCTACTTAGTTTTTTTTGAGGATTGTACCCTATTGCACAGGCGCTATTGACGGAAAACACGTCAGAATAAGGGCCCCTGAAAACAGTGGATCGTTATATTTTAATTATAAGGAATTTTACTCGATTGTTCTCCTGGCTATTGTAGACCATCATCACAAGTTCAGTAGACGACGTAGACGTTGGTTGGCTCTTACGGCAAAGAAGGAGATAGTGGAATATTTCAAAATGGGAAAAAAATCATTAAAAAATAATTTAATTTTCCAGAATCAAAAAATCTACCGAATTCGAACTTAATATTACCACATTTTTTTGTTGGAGATGAAGCATTTAGTTACGCTAGACAAGTCGCCAAAACGATTTAAGCAAAGAAATATTTAACTATCGCCTTTGTCGTGCTAGACGAGTATCGGAAAACGTGTTCGGTTTGCTGTCTCAGGCGTTTAGAATATTTTACACCCCTATCGGCATAGCACAAGAAACATGCACAGATATGATCTTAGTTGCCTGTTGTTTGCATAACCTATTAAGAGACGGATTTTTGGAATACACTCAAATGCCCGTACATCGATGGAATCAAGAAGAAAATTTACCTTCAAATTTAGTTTCATTACGTGGAACCGAAGGGTTTTCGAATAGCAACGGACTAGACATTAGAGCAAAATTAACCGATTTCTTTACGCCACAGCAAGGAGCCGTAGAATCGCAAATACAACGTGTCACACGGCTTGCCTAAGTTGATTCCATCTATGTTAAGTAGTATGTGCGTATGTCTATGCAGAATAAATCAATTTAAAAAAACACACCTATTTTATTTAAGGTTTCACCTATACTCCTTCAAATGTTGTCCTTCAGATTTTCGTCCCTGTGGGAGTCTAGTTGTGAATCGTATATCAAGGGGTGCTGTCTGATTAGCTCAATCAGCGCTTTACAATTTTCGTTAGAAAAACTAGTCATTTTTAGTAACTGCTCGATAAGTCTAAGCTTGAAGCTCACTGATCCTTTGGACTTTGACTCAAGCACATAATTTGAAAACCACCAAACTTATTTATGCGGTTTGGCGGGAAGCTAAGTTTTGGCGGGAAACGTATGTACTTTCAAAAGCCAGAGGTTTTCGCCGTTTATTTGAATTCCGTATACATAAATCAACGCAGTTACTACAGACAGGCTTTCATGCAAAAGTTTTTCTAAAATTTTGATTTTAGCTTACGATTTTAACGACGAGGTCGAATGCGTGTTTTGGTGTACTAGTGGCGCCATCTAGTTTATTTTGGAACGGACTAATCGAGCAAGAAACTGTAAAAATAAAAACCAAATTAATTGTTGTATAGGAGCCCCCGTTAAATATTTATTTTATTTTATTTTTAGTATTTATTGTTATAGCGGCAATAGAAATACATCATCTGTGAAAATTTCAACTGTCTAGCTATCACCGTTCTTGAGATACAAACAGACAGTCTTGGTGACAGACGGACGGACAGACGGACGGACAGCCAAGTCTCAGTAATAGGGTTCCGTTTTTACTCTTTGGGTACGGAACCCTAAAAACGGTTGTCGAATGTATAACCTCCTTCTTTTAGGAAGTCGGTTAAAAATATGCCTCTGACGATGCGACGTTGACAAAAAGTATTTTTAACAAGCTTTTGTCCTAGCGTAATCAGCGGTGTATCGACTGGATATAACACGCATGCTTTTCCAGCGCGACACGAGACACTACTTGACCGGGGCGGCGACCGTCTCGATGTCTCCGGTCTCGCGTCTCGGTCTCCGGTCTCGGTCGCGCGTGCGAACTGGCGCCCATACAATTCCATAATGTCAAGTACCTGTTGTGGTCTCCGGTCGCGGTCTCCGGTCTCGGTCTCGTGTCGCGGTCGCGGCGCGAACTGGCGCCCATACAATTCCATAGTGTCAAGTGCCTGTCGCGGTCTCCGGTCGCGGTCTCGTGTCGCGGTCTCGTGTCGCGGTCGCGGTGCGAACTGGCACCCATACAAAGCTATAATGTCAAGTGCTGTCGTGGTCTCCGGTCTCGGTCTCGTGTCGCGGTCGCGGCGCGAACTGGCGCCCATACAATTCCATAATGTCAAGTGCCTGTCGCGGTCTCGCGTCTCGGTCTCCGGTCTCGGTCTCGTGTCGCGGTCGCGCGCGCGAACTGGGGTCCATACAATTCCATAATGTCAAGTGCCTGTCGCGGTCTCGCGTCTCGGTCTCGCGTCGCGGTCTCGTGTCGCGGTCGCGGCGCGAACTGGCGCCCATACAATTCCATAGTGTCAAGTGCCTGTCTTGGTCTCGGGTCGCGGTCTCCGGTCGCGGTCTCGCGTCGCGGTCGCGGCGCGAACCGCTACCTTAACTCATCAAGGAATCTCAGAAACTAGAAATGCTAGGAATCTGAAATTTTGCATGAAGATACCTTTTAGCACGTAGGCGCTCGCTAAGACGGGGTTTTGCGAAATTCAACCCCTAAGAGGGTGAAACAATGTGTCCTCAAACGCAACAACCCTGTATCGCGACGCATCAAAAAAACTGTAACCGTCTCAACAATATCGTTTAAAAAGGTAATTTGCGGAAGGAAAACCTTGACTCGTTTGTATTGTAGCAAATGTTAATAAAAAAGGTAGTCGTTAAACTCACGTGTCACTCATTACACCGCTAGGTACGAATGTCTTTAATACAGTAATAATCTATTTCTGTATTAAGTGGACGGGATTTAATTCGAAATATTCGTTGGATAGTTGGCAAATGTGAATTAAAAAAGTGTGTGTAGGTACTTTGGTATAAATATAAGTACACACACACGCAAGAAGCTAAAACTTCTTCACTTTATTCCTAAGATGTCCTCCTCATGTTAATATTATCCCGCATGCTAAGAAGTCTGTCTAACTACAACGTTAACAACCACATTATCAACGAAAAAAATATAAACTTGAAGTTTAAATACAATGTTGACTGGCAAACTTTAGCATGTCTGTTTTTAGCAACGGTGTGCGCGCGCATCGTAAAAATGTACTCTCGTCCTTTTTCTTTAACGTCAAATTTATTTAATATTACTTATTTATTCTATGCTAACGTGCCAAAATAATTATAACTTCAAAAGCAAAAATCTTTGTTCAAAAGGCTTTTCGTTTAACATCGTGTTGCACTTACAGTTTTTTTTTTTTATTATGCGAAAATGACTTGCACCAAATGGTAAATACGCAATACTCCTGTCACAATAGTAACTACACAGAGCCACGCCGCTGTTTGAACATGAAGAATCGGAATTATATTGCTAGTCACATATTTATAATAGAAGTAAATATCCAATCTTTTGCATTTATAATATTAGTAGAATGTGTGCTTATTGTACATACAAATTATAAATGTGGCAATACCTACTTGTACGCAAATATGGGTAATCATAAATTTAAAACAAATAAAATGTTATTGACCTTAAACTCCAGGTAAACTGATCGAACCGATATTTAAATGAAACAGATGCTCAGAACAGGTAAATTGAGCATTATCATTATTATCATTATTATCATATTATGTCCTTCGTCGGAAGCCCAGGTACTTGACGTACGGCAAGTGACGACTTGCGTTACAATTCGACTTACGATTCGACGTCTTTGCTACGTGCAATGCTTTTCTTTTTTTCAGTTTTTTTTTTTTAAGTGAAAACCACAGAGTATGTAATCACTACGTAAACTTATTTTGGCGTACCACACACAGACTTTTCGTGGGCTGAATAGCGTTTGACTCGCAAATTTAGTATTTGCTTGTTTATTTTATAAGGTACTAGCTGTTACCCGCGACTTCGTCCGCGCGAAATAAATACTAAGGTAACTCAGGCAGTACCTATTTTTATACCCAGACACTTTTATGGTTACTAAAAACAGCTCATAAAAAAACAATTTCATCAAAATCGGTTTAGTTGTTTAGGTATGAAAGCGTAAGCGACATTCGTCCCCTATTTTCAACTCCAATTTCATCCGCGTACAGTTCGAAATTACAAAATTGCTAAAACAAACATATATTGGCTTCGTATCAAGTGCCTATATACAGAGATTCGTGGTTTTATCTTCAACGGTTGGGAACTTTCATATTCACATTCATATCCCATTTCAACCCCAATTTCACCCCCGTACAGTTCGAAATTACGAAATTGATAGAACAAACATTCGTTTGCTTCGTGTCGTCGTGGTCCCGCGTGTAATTATTTTCTTATCTGTGCCCGTGTTCCCGCCATAGGCGTCAAAGATGGAACCTCATGGAGGTTTTAGTCGCTAGGGGAACCACGTCCGTCAATGGTGTCGATCCCGACATTACCCAACCGTCTCTCACAGGCGAAGGCGTGAGAGTCGGTTGGGTCGGGTATGAGTAAACCATAAATATTAATTCTATGGCGTAAATGGATTTCCTACATGGAAATAAAAAGTATTTCAAAGGTAGTTATTCTACCGCTAAGCAGTACCTAATGCGAAAGTATTATTGTATACTGGGTTGAATAGTAATGTTTCGTGATAAGGTCAAAGAGATAAATGATTTTATATATCCGGGTCACGGACGCAGTGCAATGTTTTGTAATGATCTAAACTCTTCTATACTAATATTATAAAGAGGAAAGATTTGTATTTTTGTATGTATGTAATAAACTCAAAAACTACTGAACCGATTTCAAAAATTCTTTTGTCAAGAGAAAGCTACATTATCACTGAGTAATATAGGCTATTTTTATTACAAGAAAAAAATAGTGATACTTGGAATTTTTTACTAAAACCAACGCAAGGTATAAAAAAAACAGCCATAAAATGGCTTTCATCGCATACGCTGCGGAAAGTACTAATGATAGAACCAAACAATGTTCTACAATATTGTAGAACGTATTAAAATCTACAAAAAACCTCGCAAGAGCATATGTCTAACTACAGTAACTACGTCGCTACAACTGCTTTTTTACATTTTAAAAGAAGATAAAAATGCCGATCAACTTAAGACCATGCTATTCATACATTTGTTTTAATTCTTATCAAAATAAATTATTTCTCAATCAAGACTGTTTTAATACCTATTGATTCCTTTTTGAATTATTAAAATCGGACATTCCATTCAAAATATATTACGAAATAAAAAATATCCATCCTAAATATTTGCAACGACGCGACGGCCGGCAGAATTATGAAGAGTGTACATACAGTACAGCGCAGCGTTCATCCCAGTCAGAGTGATTTTATCTCAGAATACTTCTTTATCATGTACCACGTAGGTACATCGTTTCAAGACTACTCAAAATCAAAGAAATCACTTTGAGAGAAGCTTCAATTTCTCGGTGTCCGTTGAGGCTGAGAGAGTTGTTTGTGGTAATATTATTATTTTGTTTTCCTTCGCAATTATGGCACATTTTTGAAGACAATTTGTGTCAAGACATCAAACATACAGCCCAACAACGAGATCCGGATTATGATGTATATGTCACAGCCGGATTGTATAGTTCGCCGTATTACATTACGGCTAGCCGTTTTGAAAAACGGGGCCGTTTTGTAATGCGGCGGTTCAACGATTAGCCGCATTGTCATTGCAATACGTTCTTCAATAAGGCGGTCCACGTTCAGCCGCATTGTATTACTACTTATGTTGTAAGGAGACCATATTTAAAAAAATAACAACACAAAATCTAAATTAATTTCATTTATCTGAAAAAATTTATCGATTATTTCGTACGATATTCCGTACTATTTTTTTTTACAACATTTTACCTCTCACGTAAAGTTTGAAAGCCCATAACTTGATATCGGTGACGGTACACCTAAGAAACATGGTGCACTTCCATATACAAGGGTCTATTATCGGAACATGTTCCATCGTAGATAGCATCGTCGCTTAACATCAGGTGAGATGGTGGTCAAGTGCGAAACTATTATAGTTTAAAAAAAAAGATTTGACTCCGGGTCCCGTCAGAAGCTCTGCGGTCAACCTTGAGTGTCGCTTCTCCATACTCGGCCTGCGCTCCACTACGGCTACTTGCATGGCTCGCTCCACTCAGCTCCTCCCTTGAGCTTCTGGCTCCCGCATTCTTTTAAATACACTCTAGGTGTAGTAGCGCCAAGACTAGGTGGAGTCGGGGTGCTCCGGGTCGGATCTGGGTCTCATGTAACCAACCCGGTCCGATTTAGTCTTAACAAGGTGGACGGTGGAAACGAAATAGTATCCAAGTAACGCCCAGGGTGACAAGTGCCACCCTAATAATATTGTGTACGATTCTTCCAAACTCCAGAATCCACTGTCACTTTAGCAATTTAGGAACACACAGTATTCAACGCCATAGTTGTTGTTATGTCAGGCAGCGCCATGAGTGTTAAGAATCGGAACTAAAAATTGTCAAAGAGGCGGTTAATCTCTCGCTTTATTACATTACGGCTAGCCGTGTTAGCAATTTAGGAACACACAGTATTCAACGCCATGGTTGTTGTTATGTCAGGCAGCGCCATGAGTGTTAAGAATCGGAACTAAAAATTGTCAAAGAAGCGGCTAATCTCTCGCTTTATTACATTACGGCTAGCCGTGTTGAATAACGTATGGCGTTGAATACATTCCGGTAGTTTTTAAATCAGCTGTATTCAATCCGGCTGATCGTTAAACCGCCGTTTTACAAAACGGCCTTTAACCAACTAAGCCACCAGGCCAGCCTCACTTTTTGGTTTTTAATTTTGATCATTTGGAAAAATTTGGTCATGTACCTGCATTTCATTTAGCATACCTACTGAACAAAAAAAGTTGACCCCGTGCGAAGCCGGGACGGGCCGCTAGTCTTTTATAAAAAGCTTATGTATAGCATTGTGCTATTATGGGTAGGTAGGTATATTACGCTCGACTGTGTGCTTTGCGAGTAGAATAGAACAGAAAAAATACCGACCGAATTGATGAACTCGGTAAAAATAAAGTAGAAACCGCAATGACTTTTATGCCCGTATTTTACCGATCAATGAGTATGCTCATGTGAGCAGATTTACGACGGAAATACGTCATTGTATTATTTTTAATTTTTCGTCCGCAAACGATGACGTCATCGAGAATTGACTTATATTTTCCTCAATCACATAAGGACGTACCAAGGTATTGACAGAGAGGGGCAGTTACCCCCTCCCCTTTCTTTTGGCATCAAATACTCTAAAAATACCTCCTCCCAAAGAGTTTACATATACTACACATATACACATACTATAGAGTTAGAACAAACGCCTAACACCGAAAGCACAGGTCTGATCACCCTTGTCTTGTCGCTCTTGTGGAAGTGTCATACTTTTGTCGCGGCACATCTCTATGTCGACATAGCTAACATACACCTCATCTGCTTACGATTGGTACAAAGGAACCGTGCAGCAAAACCTGACCTATTTACTTATTCTTTGTCTAAGCCTCCTCCATTTTCTCCAATCTTTTCTCTCCTTTGCTTTCTCTATCCAGTTTGCAGCTAGCTTTACTCTTATTATTTCATCTGCCCACCTTTGTTTTAGCCTGCCTCTGGTTCGTTGCTTAGTGGTCCTATCAAAATTGCTATTTTTTAATCCACACGTCATTTTACATGCAAGCAATGTTCTGACCAGATTATTACAAAGTCAAAGTTATTTATTTATTGATAATGATAAATGTACAATTTACACGTCAATTAATAAAAAAATTAAACAAAAGAAAGGGCATACAAATTCTATACATTTTCAAAGTTTGAAATATCATTTCACTGTATTATAATAACAATTATTAATTATCGTACAGAAAACTGTCAAGCATTATACGAGTATAACAAATATGTTTCAAATACAATTGTACTAATAAATGTCAATTTTTTCACATTTTTATAGGAACTTTACCATCACTCTCTAAAAATTCGCTGTAACTATAAAAAGTTTGATCGATAAGCCAGCACTTTAATTTGTTTTTGAAGGTGCCGAAACTTAGGACCGATATAACTATTTTGGGAAGAGTGTAATAAACTTCCGGTCCCTTAATGTGAGTTAACTTCCGTGACCTCGTGAGAGACTATGGGATAACATCCAGCTTGTCCGCGCTGCGTATGTTACTGAATGTCTTTCTCCTCGCGTATTGTATGATTCTAGATTATTTCTAGAGATTTCAGTACCGGCTCAATTCTATACTACGGCCGTTCAGAGAATGCGTTCCTGACACGTCGCGATTGAACTGTATAGGGATGAAATTGGGATTGAAATGGGGGTGAAAGTATGCTTGGAAACTTCCAATAGTTCAAGATAAAACCATGAAACTCTGTATATCTAGGCACTTGACACGAAGCAAATAAATGTTTGTTCTTGCCATTTTGTAATTTCGAACTGTACGGGGATGAAATTGGAGTTGAAATGCGGAACGAATGTCTCTTACACTTTTACACCTAAACAACTGAACCGATTTTGATAAAATTGTGTCTGGGTATAAAAAATAGGTAGGTACTGCCTGAGTTACTTACCTTAGTATTTATTTCACGTGGACGAAGTCGCGGGTACCAGCTAGATAGATTAGATATACTGTTTCTGCTTTTCAAACTGACATCGGCGCTAAATCGGACTTTGGTTGTGTTTTGAATTACGTTCTTTTTACTTTTGGTGCATAATAATGCCTACACGTGGACAAACATTGAAAAGTGGAGCCCGTGAGTTAATCATCAAGCTGCAAGATTACTTTGAGCGGGAGCGGCAAAATTGTGGACCCCTGGTACCTGTGGAACAAGTACAAGAACGCGTCTCTCAGGCGCTTGAAGTTAGCGCAAACGAACGAAAACAAATGTTAGTAAATAAAAGTTCGGCTCTACTGGCACGGAAGATAATATTTTACGTACTCCGAAGAAGAAACGAAGAACTAAACCCGTGACAGATACTGACACCTTTGACGCCGATGCAATCAGAAATCATAATATAATTATGGTTACTATTCCAGAAATGAATATCTCAACAGGAAGAAGCTTTTGGCATCGAAGGGGGCGCCTAAAGCCAGTAAACGAAAAAAGGACATTTTCGACGCCGCTCACTGAAGTTAAGAAACTAAAAACTATGACAAAAAAAATATTCACGTGTGGGTACAATCAAGAAAAAGCACAATAACCGAATAGAATTTTAAAAATAGATCAGGTTTTTTTAAAATAAAAAAATGAAAATGACACCGAAAAAACCCGTTTTAATTCGAGTACTCGAAATTATCAGTGATGACCCCACATTATTTTTTGGTAATAAAATTCCTATTTGTACGTTCTAGTAAAGTAACCGAACACTTTTTTAAATTTATATTTAGTTATTGAGTAATTAAATAAAACTTGGTCAAAAATGGACGCCTGATTAAATATTGATTTTTCCTCCAAACTGTGTCATGCTATTCTCGACTTTATGTACATCACATTAAGAAACGCGGCGCGCGGGTGAAATCTGATTTTTTCCTGGCTTTAGGCGCACTCTTAAGAGAAGCTAGACTGTTTAGCGGGGGTAAAACTGCTTTAACCAAAATGTTAAGAGGTATTGGTTGTTCGTATAAAAAAACAGACAAAAGAAAAATTTTAATAGAACGATACGACATAATTTTAAAACGGATAATTTTTTTGAGAGAAGCATAAAAAAATTATAACTGGGATAATGTCGTGTTCATTGACGAGACATGGCTAAACGCCAATCACACGGTATCCCGTTCTTGGACGGATGATACACAAGCGTCGACGTCGAAAGTACCAATGGGTAAGGATACCGTCTGATAATATGCCACGCAGGTTCTGCAAAATAGGGCTTTGTGGAGAACGCGTTAGTGGAATTTCAATCAAAAACCACAAATGACTACCACGAGGAAATGAATGCCACTACATTTAAAGAGTGGTTCCAGAACGTGATTTTGCCCAGAGCCTTCTGTAATATTCATGGATAATGCCTCCTATTACTCGGTTTAAAATACAGAAACCACCTACCCAAGCTAATAAAAAAGAAGAAATGGTGGCTTGGTTACAAGCAATTTAAAACGAAAATAATTTTAAAAATAATGCGGCGGTTCATTTTGGAGGAACGGTAACGAACTCAGTGTTATGTTGTGCCCATCACTAGTCGTGACTAACTGATAGGTTGCAGGAACGCATTCTCTGAATGGCCGAACTTTAACACCGCTTAGCAAGATTATTAACGGTTTTGTATGGTGGCCTGACAGACAAAAGTGAATGAAATGCGTATTTTTCGAATTTAACATAAAACCACGAGTTTAAGCCGTCAGTCAATAACAATATTTAATTTCTCGAAGAAGACGAGACTCCACCTCTAAAACAAAGACCTCGGGATCCATAACCCACGACATCGTATCACAGCGCTGTTAAAGTACCTAAGAATAAAATGAAGCGAGGAAGGATAATAAGAGACTTTTAATACTTATTTTAATAACACAACATTTTCTATAAAACATAGAAGGCAATGAATTTTTCAATGAAACATAGAAAAACACATTCCTATAAGTACCTAAATAATAATTATATTATTACATATTTCTATTAATTATTAATAATTATATTAAATAAAAATTATGTTATATAATTATTTTCTAAAATCATACAAAACCGTTACAGAAAACCATTTGAAAATAAGACCAGACTGAAACTAGGTACGAGTACTTTACAGAAACACTGACCTTATTACATTCTATCACGTTATTATATGTCTCACGGCTGGCCTAGGTCTTACGCAGAAGTAATTATTTAAATCAATGGCACCATTCGAATTCAAATCCATAATTAACTGTTAGTTAATTTTAAATTTTCATACGTAATGTCAAGCTCAAACATTATTTTTGTAAAAAATAAACTTATTTTATAACATATTTGCTCGTAAAGGGTCTCTTATTGGACCAATTTCTGTATCGTAATGTATCTTATTACGCACTAGTGCTGTAATGTGTAATGTAAAACGCACGGTTTCAAAATGCTCCGTCCACAGACTAGGTAGAGAGATATGCTCCGTCTAAAACGAACGGTACCTTTTTAAATCTTAGTAAAGAGTTTTTATGTCAGAAAAGTGGAGTCAACTTTTTGTGAATAAAATTAACTTTGAGAGGTAAAATATAATAAAGAATTATTAAATTCGTTAATTTAATTAATTTAGACCATAAATTACTTTAATTTTTCTGTAACAAAACACAAAAATATTAATTTACTTTATTATTATTGGCATACAGGCTGGTTCTGTGCCGTTGCTTTAAAAAAAAGGCGCCGATGCGCGCGCATTGCTAATCTGTGATCCATAGTGATTACTTACTCTGTGCTGTGATCTGTGATCAAGTCAATATTATTTTCGCGTTTTTTTTCGCTGTATTGTTTTTATTTGAAAATGTCGTCAGAGTTTTGTTTATTTCCTCGCAAATATGTTATAAAACGTCGTATGACATACGTGCGCTTTGATAATTACAGCCTCTGCTAATTATAGCTCTCGCCTTCGGCTCGACCTAGCAATAAAGCCTCGGCTGTAATTATCAACTTACCGCACTTATATCATAATGTACTATTACTGACACAAGTCAGTTATTGTAGGCTATTATTTAGTTTAATTTGTTCAAAATTAAGTATGGTAATTTGGAGTAAACCTTACATTCGTGTAAAGAATTAGTTTATTTCTGCCTGCCCCCCTTGAATAAAATCCTGGCTCCGTCCACTATGAGCACGTTTTGAATGTCACTTTTAAACTTTACTGTTATAATTGTCTATGATTATTTTGGTACGTCAAACATGTCTTCTGATGTCTTCTGTGTGTCATAACAAACACAGAAATATTTAATTTTAATTTGATATATATTCGATGGTAAAGAACATGTAACGATAATGGAAAAACGTAACTCATTTTTAAATTCACACCTTCATTTTATTTCAGATACCTCTAGGTAATTATGTGATAGAAATGGAGCAAAAACATTTTGATGCCCTGTGTAATAAAACATATAGGTACCTAAACATCTTACAAAAAGTAATAAGCCATTAATTTAAAAAGATGAGATTAGATAAAAAATGATTCAATCGACATAAACTTGCTTATGAATGTAGTGAAGATCAAATTTTCAGTGGAAAAACTAACGGTCACCGTGCAGAAAAATTGAAGCTGAAACTCTCCACGGCCTATATTTTGAGCATAATGTATATGTGTCAATAACAGCTTACTTGTAAAGATAGTCACAACCACTATCTATTTGAAGATAACTTAACAACATGATGAACGAGTTTTTAACCTGCAAGTATCCCTTTCTATAAAATGAATAAAAAACTAGCAGCGTCCCACACTTATTCACGAAATGAGAGCCATGCTGGTGGCTGGTGTGGAGCGTTCAAAATTTCTTACCCACTTAAAAGTGTAAAATAGGCTCATTGCTTATCATATACCAATCTAGATAAATATAGTTTGGATTATATGGAAGAGAAATCATGAACTACATTGGAATTGCTAGCGCCTTCGGTTATTGTAACATACTTTCATGTGTAAAAAGTGTTCATCAAAACATATAAAAAAATTAGGAATCTGATATACTTAATTGAAAATAAAATAACGATAAGACCATGATCATTTTTTTTATTTCTTTCTGTGTGATATATATATTCATACAGATATTATCTTTGGAATAAATTATAGTTAACAAATCTAGAACAAACCACGTTTTTATTGATAGTATCAATTTCATGATTTGTTGCCTTTGTAATTTTTAGGGTCATTACGCACACTATTTCGAAAATACGAAGTAAATATAATAAGTTAGGCCACATGGTGCGTGGAATTTCTACCAGGGGCAGGAGAACGGTCACTAGCGATTCGAAGCTAGTGACCGTTCTCCCAGACTAGAAACCAGCCGGAACTTATTACCAATTTCACATTTTTTTTATGTTGAATCACAGATTACAGAAATAAAACATTGAATATTTGTGTAAAATTTCAATATAACTTGGCAAGTGTGTGACGGGTCGCAATATAGAGTTCCGTAGTTGCTTGTCATATTTTACTGTTATTAAGACTTGTTTGCATTATGATTAGTGCGAGTGTGAGTGATTAGTGCAGGTGTTTAGTGATTAGTAGCAAACACGCGTGGACACCGATTGATTAGTGCGAGTGTTTAGTAACTTGCATAGTGAAGTGATTAAAAGCGTGTTCTATTTCTCACTCGCACTCGCACTAGCAGTAATGAAAATGTTAACAGGCCTTTACGTAAACAATAATTCTACATTACTAATAATAATCTATGATTACATTAGTTTCTCTAAGCAAAAAATAAGTCCCAAGTTTTAGTAATCTGTCATTATCTATCATCAGTAAATTACAGGGCAAATAATATGATATTAATATCACACAGCACATGAGCACAGAGCACAGTGTTATTTGACATTTAGTCAAAATGTATACATTGTGTCAATATCAAAATATAGCGCTGAATGTATTTTTTTTAAATCAATTACTTTATTCTGTTTTTACCATCATGTTTCATGAACTCATTGATGCTACATTTGATTAAATCTTCTATACTAATATTATCAAGCTGAAGAGTTTGTTTGTTTTAGTAGTGGCCTACTCTTGGCAGAGTTGCCCTGGGGAAGTACCACACCTTTGCCTGTTATTCTACGGCCAAGCAGTAATGTGCAAACATTACTGTGTTCCGGTTTGAAGGGCAATGTTTCCAGAGAAATAACAGGGTTAGAGATATAATATCTTAGATCTCTGGGTGACGAGCGCAGTGCAGTGTTAGGTAATGAATTTGGACTCTTCGTGTTCTAATAGCTGCGTGTTACTGGGCTGTTATCAGGCACATGTCCTGCTCGTCTCGTCACTCTATACTATAAAATAAAAACTACTGGTCCGGGTTGAAAGATTCTTTCAACTTCACTCAGCCAACACATTTCACACATTGATATAAACCATCAGATGTGCCCTGAACACCTTGAAATTAGTAAGAAACTGCGTCTGTGTGTAGCGTAAGTGACTTACACACCACCAATCTACTTGTTCCTTAGAACTGTTAGTGGCAAAGTATCCTGTGGTTCTACTTATTTTGGTTGTTGACAACGAATAGTGATAGGTAAAAACGTCCGGCGTTCACTGCTTCCTGCAATCGACTAGAACGGAAAGAGTGAGCTCACACATCCCAACGATGACATAATTCCGTGCGCTTGTTTGGAAGGGCACATCAATGGTTTATATCGATGGCTTCACAGCCTTGGCGTTCTTAAAGAGGAACGAAACCCGCTCGTTCGTATTCTTAAAACTTCCATCACAAATCAGGCGACGCACGACACCCGCAGTAATGTACTGCAGTAAATCGAGGAAATAAGTTATAGAAAGTTTTTAATCATTGTTATATAGAGCACGAATTCTATTTATGTTGGTAGTTTTTTTTTTTCAAGATTTTTACAATGGAACCCTAATTTGATTTACAATGCTGCCAGATGTAATCCAAAATTACCTCAACCTTTGTAATAATGTCGTACAAAGAGGTTGTTAGTTTTAATCTACTATACTCTCTGGCCAACGAAATTTACATTAACCTAGCAGCACGTAGTTTCCAAAGGATGCACACACATTTGTAGGGTTCGGTAAAACGTAAAAACGGAACCCTTATGGATTCGTCATGTCTGTCTGTCTGTTCGTCCGTATGTCACTGCTACTTTTTTCCGAAACTACAAGAACCACATATTATACTGTTGAACTACATATTATATTGTTGAGTAAGTAGATATATTTTGTGAACCGCATTAAGATTTTATACAAAAATATTAAAAAAACAATAAATTCTGGGGGTGACCCATACTTAGAACTGAAACTCAATTTTTTTTTCATCAAACCCAAACGTGTAGGTCTAAAAACATATGATGTACATTACTATGCAAATTTCCTCCAAAAATTGGTTTGCACTCAATCTAGTTAGTAAGTAGTTTTTTTAGAACGTCATAAATACACTATTATTTAAACATCGATCAAAGTTACAACGAACTACAAGAACTTACGTATTATGTTGCTTGCTGTTACGGAACCTTCATGGCCGAGTCCGACCCCCATTTGGGCGATTTAATCTTTTGTACTAAGGTCTATCATCATCAGCCTGGGTTCGTCCACTCCTGGACATAGGCATCTCTAATACGCCACACAGTCCAATCCTCGGTATTATGATTTCAACCGCCACCAGCGGTCGTTTGTATATCGTTAATGCATCTAGCCTGAGGGCGTCATACACTGTGTTTACCAATTCGCGGTCTCCGATCTAGAACCCGTCTACTCCAATAGTTATTGGGCAGCGACAGATGTGACTGGCTGATTGCCACTTCAGTTTGCAAATACGGTGAGCTATGTCGATGACTTCAGTTCTCTTCATTACGGATGCAATCCTTCAGAAACCCCAAGCATAGCTCCATAGCTCGGACTTTGAGCTTTCGAACCTTTTTGACTGTCAGTGTCCACGTTTCAGCACTGTAGCTAATAACCGATATGACGCACTGGTTGCACACTTTTGTTTTGAGGCTTTATGGGATGGGCGACGAGAAGACTTGACGAAGTTTGCCAAATGATGCCCAGTCTAACTGTAGTTTTTTCATGGGCTCACTCTTAAAGCTACATCTACCTAGTTCGAGCATCTGCCGTAGGAAAACGGATCTCAAATACAAAATACAAATACAAATACAAAAATCTTTATTGCTGCTTGTAGGTAAGATAAGATAATACAAAATATTTTAAAAGTTGCCCCATACAAACTGGCCTCTGCGAGAGGCATGCAATATGTCTGGCAAGACAATTTGTTAGTCTTAATTTTTAAATAAAAAAAATTATAATTAAATAATAGTCAGCTGATTAAAGTCTTCTTCTTCCTCATCTTCTATTAATTTCTGGTTTTTATTTATGTCATCTGATTCTTCATCTTCGATTCATTTCTGGCTTCTATTTGGTTGTGATACCTATATATATTTGTGTGAGATAGATGTTTGGTGACCACAATTTCGCCAACGTCTTGTGTTTCATCAGGATATTGTCTTGTGTTTTTGAGTTTGATCAATATGTCCATCCAGGGTCTAAGGTCTTGCATTAGTAGATCTTGCAGTTCATCCATGTGAGGAATGTCAAAGAATGCATAAAGTGCAATAAATGTACATAATCAAAAAATCAAAAATGTCGTTAATTATAATATTCATGTAAATGCTCAAAGAATGTCAAAATGTAATACAGTACAAACTAATTCATCATGATTCAATATATCATTATTTCATGCAGTTCTATAGGCTGGGAAGTGAAAGCCTATTAAAGGCGAAACTCGAGGAGGCCGAAGCAGCCATTTACAACAATGTTACTTCCCGGGTCATCAAGGGAACCATGACAGGACAGTATATGGCAGCCTACAGTGCAGAAAATGGCTTCGTGACACTGAACGAGAAAGAGACAGAGCGCGCGGGAATGCCTGTATATGCGACACCACCAAACGACCCTATTGTAGTTACCGCCCGATGCACCAAAATTATGTTTTACGACAAGATCCTAGAGATGGCCAAAATTATCGAAGGGAACTCAAGTGTCACAGCGGCTTGGGCAAATTGGGAGGTACCAAGAATACAATGGGTCAATAGTGTTCCGGGATGTGGAAAGACAACATGGGTTATTAGACACTTCGACGTGGACAAGGACGCTATCATCACCACAACAACTGAGGCAGCAAAAGATCTAAGAGAAAAGCTATCGCACCGCATTGGAAACCTGGTCAAAACCAGGGTGCGAACTATGGCTTCTACTCTCGTAAATGGATTCGGAAAAGAGAGTTTCAGTCGCCTCATGGTGGATGAAGCCCTCATGAACCATTTCGGAGCCATTGTAATGGTCTCACGCCTGTCTGGTGCTGGCGAAATTGTCCTCATCGGAGATGTCAATCAACTGCCTTATATCGATAGGGAAAATCTCTTCGAAATGAGGTATCACCGCCCGAACCTGGTAACAAAGATCAGCCAGGAGTTGCTCTGCACACATCGAAACCCAATGGACGTCGCATATGCGCTGAGGGAAATATACTCGGGTATGTATTCCTCGGCGCCTCGCATAAAGTCCCTAGAGCAGAGAAGGTATAAGGGAGCGCAAATACCCAACACCCAACCAAACACCCTCTTTTTAGTTCACACTCAAGAGGAGAAGGAGACCCTGACAAACCAGGGTTATGGTTCAGGCACCGGGTCACGCATCCTTACCATCCATGAAGCTCAGGAACTAACATACGAGTCGGTAATCGCAATAAAAACTAAGGCAAACACGAAGCTGCACGAGAGCGTGCCTCATGCGGTCGTCGCAATCTCACGGCACACGGGGACCTTCACATATTACGCTGACGACACCGACGACGCCATCGGTCGGTTCGTGCGGCGAGCGTTGTCTGCAACACCGAAGACCATCCGAGAGTTCAATTTGCAGATGGCCATCAAGGATAGAAATGCAGTCGTGGTGGAGGCGCTGAGCCGGGAGGAGGCGACTTAGAAAATAAAATAGTCCTAGAATTAGCAAGAAAATGTTCCCTACTCTCCCCTATTTCCTTTTCTTCTCCAATCCAAGATTCAAGTAACAAAAAAAGAAAACGATTGACAAAGGTCACGGACCCCGGAGTCTGCGGAGCTGTAAAATTTAAATAAAAAAAAAAAAAATATCATTATTTGGTCTTATGTCAGTTGAATGTCAAATTTCATAATGGAATAATAATATCTTTTGAGATATTAATGAAAAAAGGTTTAAAGATTGTAAAAATTTCATGTTAAACAATGTCTAAAATATTAGTATTCCAATTAATTTCCTTATCATTTAAAAAATCAGTTACAGTTTAATAGCATTCGTGTATAAGTATTTTTTTTAGTTTACTTTTGAACATTGTTATGTTAAGTTCTTTTATGGCATTTGGCAGCTTATTATATAAAAGAGGAGCCATACAAAAAATGCTGTCACTCATAATCTTTTTTTTGCATTTGTCTATGAGCAGTCTACACTTATCACGCCGGTTACGTTTTACTTTGTCACTCAATAGAGGAAAGTAATGAGGGTTATTCCTTACAAAACACATAACTTCAAATATGTACAGGCATGGCAGGGTTAATATTTGGTTGTCTATGAATACTTGTCGACAGCTATCTGTAACTTGCATCCCGAACATAGCACGAATGCATCGTTTTTGTGCTTTGAAAACTGAGGCTGTATCAGTTGATTTCCCCCAAAAAATGATCCCATATCTCAAGACTGATGCCACCAATCCATGGTAAGATATAAGAAGAGCCTCTTTCTTTACCACTGGAGCAAGCCTATGCAGAGCATATGCCGAGCTACCCAGCTTCTTGCAGAGAATCTCAACATGTGCCTTCCAATTCAATTTCATGTCTATTGTTAGGCCCAAATATTTTGTTGTAGTGACTTCTGCAATTTTTTTATTTTGATAATTTATGTTTAATAAAGTAATTTTTTATTTGAGTAAATTGCATGAAATTGGTTTTGTTTTAATTAATTTTTAAGTTAATAATGTTTAACCAATGGATAGATGAATTTAGTGCGGCATTGATATCTTCCTCATAATTAGCTTTATCTTGACATGCTATTGTTATTGTGCTGTCATCTGCAAATAGTGACATTGGATGCTCAATTACTTTAGGAAAATCATTTATGTAGTGTTATTATATATGTAGTGTGTATCTCTGAACAATTTACAATGTGTTTCACTTCCTGCAATCACCCCTGGAGCAATAAACTCGTTGCACATTACTTTGGGTTTGTCCAAATTCAAATAAAATCAAATGAAATCAATTTTATTTCGACTAAAACAACAAAAACGCCAATTAGCTCGTGAAATCAGGAAAGATCTTTGACGGGTCTTTTTGATTCTTGAAAAAGCCTTATTTTACGGTGACCGTCCCCACTTCTCGTCCTGCAGCCCGTGACACTTTTAGAACGTCGTCGTTATTTTTTTAATGGACCTATGGCAGCTAGTTTCACATGGTCTCTACTGCCTAAAGAATTTTGGGCCAGCGCAGAAGGCGCGGGCCTCTACTAACCTAATATTACCGTACTTAATGAATAGTAGACTAACTATTATGTTTATGCAACATTCTAGTGTCACCTGACTGATCGGGGATAGCTGTTATCGTTTGACTGATGTTAGATCTAGAAATGGGTAGCGATTCTAAATCCATTCGGTTGCATCCGACATGGAATCTCATCTCTCGGTCTTTGTCTTATCTGGTTAGCATGATAGAGACAGACTCGTTTTTGACAGACTCGATTGTCATTCCGACCCCGAACCTTTTGGAATCGCATTTAGAATCGCTACCCTGATGTCATCTAGCTTATTATTGTAAAGAGATTTAGACTGCAGGTAGGTTGACTGGAGCTAGTGTTTTGGAAAGTTTTGAATTAAGTACCTACTTTTCAAAACCTACTAGGTACCAACATATGTTGTGGTCTTTGGATAACTTTGCATTCGTATTTCCTGTTCATTTTTCATTATTTTGGGATTCTCCCTGATGAATAGAAAATCACCTTAACATGGCAACATCGTCAATGTCATACGTCAATGACAAGATCATTTTTAATTTGATGTTTTTCACCTTTTTTTTGCTTTGCCATTAAAATATGAAAATAATTTTCTGACCAAATACAGCATATAACGTACATATTAATTTATAACTTTGCATCTGTACTTTCTTGTGACGTAGGTAAAATAACTCAGCATTAATAGGCTTTATATTGCCGAGTGACTGGTGAAATGAAAATACTAACTAGGCACTAAAACTATGTATTTTATTTCACAGTTTCATTTTGTTTTGACTACATTAGGAACTGAAATAGCTAATCTCGCCCCGTAATGTATTCAACATCAACATCAACAGCCCACTAAACGTTCCCACTGCTGGGACTCGGGGCTTTCTCTCGCAAGGAGAGAGTTATGTATTAATAATGTGTTAATAAACACAAAATATACGATTGTATTTTCTTATCATATTTTTGAATGCTGAACGAATTGAAAGTGTATGGTGCATCAGTATTTCCTTGAGCATGTTTATGTTTTGCCAACAGTATTGTCCGTTTTCATGTGGCGTTACTGTCTTATACTTGCCAGCATTTATTTGTAAAGACGTAGTTCAAGAGTTTCTTCATATGACTTGAGGAATTAATCTCTCTATGACGCCATTGGGGGGCGGATTCCATGATTTTATTAGACATGATCAATAATGACGTCAGTCATGACGTTTTTTAATGTCATAAATGTAGGCTCACAGCTTTTTGGAACCTTCTCCAAAACTATGAAGCAGACTCAATAAGAAATTCAACCAATAAGAAGTCTTGTTATGTTGTATCTGTGACAACCTTTGATTAAACACTGGTCTGGATGAAGCACAGGTCAGGTTTCAAATACTTGTTTGCGTGATCACGGACACAAATTTAAGTCAAGTATCAATAAAAAGTATCAGTAATTGCTATTGTTCTTATGCCAGTGGTATCGTGTATCGTGATTCTGACAAGCCGAGATTTTCAGCCAACTATTATTGGCTGACATAGTTTTTGGTGTTTCTACAGTCGAGCGGTCTATCTAGACAAGTTTATAATCAGTGGTCACAACTAACAAAATGCAATATTTGTTTATTTTCTTTCGATAATTTTACTTTATTTAATTATGTAAGTATCTGTATTTAAAACACAGCAAACCGCTCAAAAAATTTATCGCCATAATAAAATGGTGACGATGTGAATTCTTGGGAACAACTTGGTTCATCATAAAGTAATTACTTGAATTCTTTTAGCGTGTAATATAGGGGAATAACAGCGTTGAATTGCCGTTAAAATGATCTTCTTATGAAGCCGGTAACTTTCAATTATCATTTCAGTCAAAACTATTCGGGTCTCCTAAAAATGAATTTTGAAAATTTTCTCAATGAATAGCTCAAGAAAATCAAAAGTATTGTTTCATATTGCTATTTTGCATGTTATACATAGATGCAATATATTGTACACTCATATTGTACATTCAGTTCAAAAATCCCGATAGACGAAATCAAACAGCTCTCGGAGCATTTTTTAGCAGTGGTGTTTCAGGAGCTCTGTGGTATAAGTATTTGAAGTACTTAAATTTGTTGAATTAAAATGAAAACTTTAATCTCAGTTTTGTACAAAGGACTCATAGTAAACACAAATGAACTACTATGTCCTACGTGCTTGACGAATGATTTTCAAAAGATTCGAAAATATTGAAAGAGAAAATCAGGATTTCGAGAAAACAGCCACCACAGCAATGCATTGATATACCTACTTATAAATGATAAACATTACGTCAGTAGACTATAATTAGTTTATTCTAATGCGTTATGCCCTTTTTTGCTTAACTTTTCTGTAGTTTTGTAAGTAATAAAAGTGATGCAATCACAACCAATAAATTGTTTTATTTAAATGAAGAAGAGTAAAGATCTAACGACTCTTATCAATATTTTAAAGCCATGAAAGTATCTTTAATTTTTAGTCGTATCTTACTTCTTATACTTATGTATAACAATTGCATACCGAACACATCAGATAACGTGTACAAAGTCTTAAATATATTAAAGCTCCTAAAAATGATTTCACGATCTAGCGAGTACTGCTACTGAACCAAAAAAATATATGTAATAGGTCGTATATACATACATATGTAAAAAATTAACCAACAAGCAGTTGCAAATTTATTTAACGCCATCTAAGAAATGGCTGATACCGTGTTTTTGATAAATTGGGTTGTTTCAGCGTTATCAGTGCATTGTTAATAGTATACGTATGTATCTACTAAACAAAGATACATAGCAGGGTCATGATAGAGAAAGTAGGAGTGCACAATATGTAGGTACAATAAATCGAAATATCTGTGGACTTGTTGAGATAGAAACGCGAGAATCATAAGCAAAGGTTGCAACGTGCTGCCAACTTGCGTTCATCACACGTTGTTGCCCTTTTTAAGTGCCGTATGCCAAGTTCTCTTGGAAACTTGGAATGGATAAATATTAATTGCCTACAGGTATTATTCAATTTGTCCTCTTTGGTGTATGTTTTGAAACCTGATTTTATTTTATGACATAGACAATTTCTTTCATCTATTTCCGTCTTCCTTCTTCTGAGATTACTAGAAAAAAGCGTCCTTGATGCAGTATTAAAGGTAAAATAAGGTTCTTAGGTTTGATAAAAATCTCTTCAGGCACAAAACTGATGACGTCACACTTGGGCGTGGTTTAAAAAATGACGCTATAAAAGTAGTAAAACGTCACAAAACTAAAAGTTTCTCAAAAAAAAGGCTAATGAGCAGGGTAGCGAATGGTTTCAGAATATGGATGTTAGTGGCGAGAAGGTTGGATTTCCCCATAGTCACGTTATAGGTTCGAATTACGTCTACGCCGTCAGTATTTTCCAAGTTCACATATTTACTATCACCGCTGGCTTCAACACTGAAGAAAACTATCGTGAGATTACCTGTATTTTCCAAAAAAGACACCATTCGAGAACATGCGTGCGTCAATGGCCAACTTATATAGGTGGATATATTCGTGGACAATTCACACACAACACCATCTGACCCCAAACTAAGCAAAGCTTGTAATATGGCTGATAAAATTGATGATACTTATGTAGTTTTTAAATACGTACTTATTATACATAGAAACACCCAAACACCATACAAATATTTGAATTCATCACACAATTATTTCGACTAGGTCGGAATCGAACCCACGACCCTCGCCTTTGCAGGCAGAGTTACTACCCACTAAGCCATGAGGCCAGTTTTGCACTTGGCTAGTGTGATGGATAAGGCCACGCCTTGATCTTTCCTATTGAATATTTGAACTGCCGATAGAAGTGAAAACTTATAATTCAGAATTTGATAGCTTACTTTGGAAACTACGCGGGTGGAACCGGAGGGTGTGGCCTGGTCATCATGGCATGACCATCTAGAAATGCGTTAGCATGGCCCGAAGATTTCTTATCATACCCGAGCGTGACGGTAGAATTCAATTCACAGCCCACGAAAAATTTGTCTAGGCGCGCCAAAAGAAATTTTCACTTCAAAAGACTCCGAGTCCCAAAAGTGGGAAAACAAAGTGGGCTGTTTATGCTCATACCATGTTACGCGCACGTCTCGGTCGTCCCATCACTCTATGTCATAAAAAATATTCTAATATAATAAGTACATATATGTTGAGTTCGCCAGCTTTTAAATTAATGGTCATGATCGGGTACCGTAAAATGTTTGAAATAATTATTCTTAATTAATACAATTAAAAGTTATCTCCGTTGTAAAATTAATTCGGTAGGTTGAGGCTAACATACCTTCAAAGGGGCATAAAGCAAAATATACCTTCAAAGTCAAGGTCAGTGGACCTGATGATAAATAATCCGCCTGACTTTAACAGCTCAGTGCTTACGCACGTATTTCAACTTAAAGAGTTCAAATCACTACCTAGCATTGCACTGTGCTCGTCACCCAGACATACGTATAAGAACATTTGTCTCTTTTTCTACATCGGAACGACTGAATGGATCGAGATGGAATTTGGAACGCTTAGAGAGTTAGATTATAGTCTGTTTGTATTTTTTTAAACTTACATGCACTTGATGTTTCAAACACTCGTTTTCGTTTTTTTTTTAAGTGAAAACTTCTTTTGGCGCGCTAAAGACAGATTTTTCGTGGGTTGTCAATTGAATTCTAGCGTCACGCTCGGGAATGATAAGAAATCTTCGGGTAAACTCGGGACCACGGCTAATGGGTATCTAGAAATCCGTCACCATTTCCCATTGGCTAATGGAAATGCTGACGCATATCTAGATCGTCATGTGTGTGTATCTGTCTATGGCACCGTAGAGCTCAAACGGATGGAGAAAGCCCTTTCATTTGATACCCATACTGAAGTAGATTGTGATGAAATATTTGGTCCGCCATTTGGTGGAGGCGGCCACCTTGAATCGATATTAACCAAAAACAGCTCAAAACATCAACACAAAAATTTATCTTCAAATAAAAAAAACCGCATCGAAATCGGCCCATCCGTTTGAGCTCTACGGTGCCATAGACAGATACACACAGAGACAGATACACAGGGAGACAGACCTGTATGTGTGTCTGACAGACAGACAGACTTCGACGTCAAATTTATAACACCTCTTTTTTTGGTCGGGGGTTAAAAACCGCAGTAACTGTGCCATAAAGTGGTCAAGTAGGAGTTAAAATATTGCTAAAAATTGCGAAGTACGAAACTATTGGGTGTACAAGAGACAATTCTAGTATCATATTGTAGCAAATTTAGTCTACTTTATAAACGCCATAAGAAAGTTTTTACAAAAACTAGTCGTTTAGGGTTATAATCGCCAATATTTGAAAAATAAACGATTTTAGATTTTTGACAAAGTTGCGTTCGTCGCTCGAGGTCACAAACTTGGGATAATCATTAGGCCAACATCTTAAGGCCGATTTAAACTGAACGAGCATAGAGCTAGAGCTGGAACAAGAGCATTCTTTCTCGATCTTTTAGTGTAACAAACGAAAGATCGTTCTTAGCGTTTTCCATATTAGATATTCCATAGAATCTTTGCGAACGCAAACAAAACAACGAAAGAATGCTCTACGTTTGTTTACACCAAATGAATTTGATACAGTGGGGATAGAATGAGCATTCGCTAGTCTGATGTAAATCGGCCTTTAAACAAGTCTGCAAAAAATCAGATCTACCGGATTTAACGCATCCTACTCCATACTTTCAGGCGACAAAGTTACTGGACTATTATTAGTTTGCCGGAAAAATTTACAGAGTACGAGTAATTTACAGAGCAAATTTGGTAATTTAATTAAGTACGGCATTGATTCCATGCTGTTTCAATACCTCTTCTAATCCATTATTTCGCAATGCCGTACAAAAATCATGCGACAAAGAGAAATGGTAGAGGGTTGCAACCCCTTACAAGTGACGGGATAGTGCTGAATCTTAATACTTTACACCATTCTATCATCCTACATAGGTCTCCTGGTGGTTCATTTGACCCGTAAATTTTGTTCATGGCCTGTAGTCTACAAGGCCATAATCCACCACGCTGGCCCGCGTAGGTTGGTAGATGTCACATAACCTCGAAAGGTTTTAGTTACATGTCGGTTTCCTCACAATAATTTCCTTCACCGTTTTAAGTTAGCGGTATTACGCAAAGGCCCCCGAAAAGGCTGTGGTGCGCGTGGGATTTGAACCCGGGGCTCCGGATCGGCAGTCGTCGTTTTCCGGATTAACATTTTGATCAAACGCATATTATTGACAATAGTGTCATATCGCAAAACTCCTCAGGACAGTTATGGCAATATGATAATTTTCTTCCGTGAACAAACACGTCTGATAAACAAAGTCCTTAGGATGTCACGGAAATGTAACGGATACGTCAATGGCTTTGAGATGGCCTTAGAAAGGTCTCACAAAAGATAGCTCCACTTTAAGCCCAGTAACAACCTCGATCAAAACAGTACTTAGGTAGAAACAAGATAAGGGATATGTAAATTAATTTTACTTACCATACCAGAGAATACAATAGCTCTATGGTTACGGTAAACAAATTAAATTTAGAGTAAAGATTTAGGGTAAAACAAAATTGAAAATTTTGAAAATTGAATTTGAAATTTGTTTAGTACTCTACTATTCAAAATATATAATAAAAGTAGTAGTAAAGGGCTGGCCCTATCATTTCATTCCCACATTGAGGGAGTATTAGTGCGAGAAAATCTACTTCGCCATTTTGTGGTAGCGATCATCTTGGATTTTAAATTTGTATCGTAGTGTGTACTACATATTATGTAGTATTCAACTAGTCGAGCCCTTTCAGTTGATTATTGGAGAGATTGTGAAAAAATATTTTATCCGTATTTTGTGGAGGGCGCCATCTTGGATCAATAATAGTAACCAAACGTAGTTAAGAACCACCGCGCGGAAACTAGCTTTCAAATAAAATAAAGTGGCCAAGTGCGAGTTGGATTCGCCCATGAAGGGTTCCGTTGCAGCAAGTAACATAATATACATAGTACACATTGTTCTTGTAGTTCGTTGTAACTTTGATCGAAGTTTTAATAGTAGTGTATTTTTGACGTACTAAAAAAACTACTCGTCAGAACGAGTTCAAACCAATATTCGTTGGTAGTTTACATAGTAATGTACATCATATATTCATTTTAGATTTTTCATTCTCTTACTTTAGAAGTTAGAGGGGGGGGACACACATTTTACCACTTTGGAAGTGTCTCTCGCCCAAAAATTCAGTCTAGACAAAAATTAAATTAGAGCCCTCAATATCATTTTTGAACACCTATCGATAAACACCCCACACGTGTAAGTTTGATGAAAAAAATATTTTTGAGTCTTAGTTCTCAGTATGGGGGGCAACCCTATTTTTTCTTTTTTTTAATGTTTTTTTGTAAAAATCTTAATGCGGTTCACAGAATACATCTACTTACCAAGTTTCAACAGTGTAGTTCTCATAGTTTCGGCAAAAAAAGGCCGTGACACACGGACGGACAGACAGACAGACAGACATGACGAATCTATAAGGGTTCCGTTTTTACGTTTTACGGAACCCTAAAAACCGCATTGAAATCGGTTGACCCGTTTGAGCTCTACGGTGCCACAGACAGACACACACAGAGAGAGACATACTTTATAACACCCCTTTTTAACGTCTTTTATCGCCTCTTATAACGTTGTTCGGAGGTTAAAAAAAGGATATATTGTGATGATCTATTAGCTAAGATGTGCGATTTACAATGATTAGGTCGCAGCTTCAAATCCCCACCTATGCGTATTTTTCCAAGTGTAAGTATACAAGTTTGTCATCACCACTGACACTAATAGCACAGATCAGAAAATAGTTACTTCGTAACAGATGCATCACTGCCATACGAAAGTGCAAATACCTACACGATAATAACCTAAACTGTCGTATACTACTTACCTACTATTACTTGCAAGCAAAAATACACCTTAACACACCCACGTAGAGTTGTAAATACCGTGACTTGTCGTCTGCTTACGTCACTGACCAAACGTGCTAGGGTTGTAGGAAATGGTGAAAGGTGGTAGTAGTGGTAGGGCTCTTGGCAGAGTCCGCCTGGGGAAGGACCACACCTTTGCCAGTTATTTTACCGCGAAGCAGTAATGTGCAAACATTACTGTGTTTTTTTTTAAACAAAGAGTGACGAGACGAGCAGGACATGTGCCTGATGGTAAGCAACATGCCTGCCATATGCACAGTGACACGCAGCTATTGGAACATGCAGAGTCCAAATCATTAACTAGCATTGCACTGTGCTCGTCACCCAGAGGTCTAAGATGTTATATCTCTAAGCCCTGTAATTTCACTAGAAACATTGCTCTTCAAATCGGAACATTAATTAATGTTTGCACATTACTGCTTGGCGGTAGAAGAACTGACAAAGGTGTGATACTTCCCCAGGCGGACTCTGCTAAGAGTCCTTCCACTACAGTATTCCATTAGACAAGCCCATTCATTTGATATAGAGGTAGGTTGTGAAGAAATATTTTGCCGGCGGCCTTGTGATTTTAGTATACCCGGGAGGACCCGAACGAGTAGGTATAAAGCTCGCGCCGTTTAGCCAGTGATGAGGGTGTGCTAATAGTGACGAAAAACATTGTGAAGAAACCGACATGTTGCTAGAATCTTTCGAGATCATGCGTCATCCGCCAACCCGTACTGAGCCAGCGCTGTGGATTATGGCCATAGGGCCATAATCCCTCTCATTGACTGGCCTCGTGGCTTAGTGGGTAGTAGCTCTGCCTGCGAAGCCGAGGGTCGTGGGTTCGATTCCCACCCAGTGCAAATATTTGTGTGATGTATTCAAATGTTTGCACTGTGTCTGGGTGTTTCTATGTATAATAAGTATGTATTTAAAACTATTTAAGTATTATATCAGCTATCTGGCTGCCATAGTACAAGCTTTGCTTAATTTGGGGTCAGATGGTGTTGTGTGTGAATTGTCCACCAATATATTTATTTTTTAAATCTAAATTGGTGGTGGTGGCGGACAATACACACACAACACTATTTGACCCCAAACTAAGCAAAGCTTGTATGATGGCGGACAGATAGCTAGCTTAATATAGTTTTAAATATAGCTTAATATATACTAATTATACATAGAAACACCCAGACACAGTGCAAACATTTGAATTCATCACACAAATATTTGCACTGGGTGGGGATCGAACCCACGACCCTCGGTTTCGCAGGCAGAGCTACTACCCACTAAGCCACGAGGCCAGTCAAATTTTATTTATTTATTTATTCCTTGCGAGAGAAGAATCCGAGTCTCAGCTGTAGGGTACATTTAGTGACCTGGTTATGCTTATTCGGCACAATAGGCTCTATCTGTAATCAATATCCTAAGATGTGAAATATGGTAAAAAGTATGGATGGCAGTAATTGACAAAAAACCAACTAGATGGCAGCAGTATCGTTTTTGGTGTGTTGCTTACCATCATGCTCATGTCTTGCTCGTACCTCTGTTGTCTGATGAAAAAAATATTTGAAGCTTCAGATAGGAGCTTTCCATTATAATCATTTAGAATCAATTTTGTGTGTTTTTGTTTCCTCTCAGAATTGGGGCGCAGGCTCAGGGAGAATACGGGTGACTCCCGCTCTGGTGCTTTCCTGGAGCAAAGGTTGGCCATTGCCATTCAGCGTGGGAACGCGGCGAGCATAATGGGCACTTTTGCGCCGGGAGCAGTTAGAGGTGGGTTATTCGGAGATTAGTTTTTTAATTATTATTTTAAAATTATTTTAAATTTTAATCTTATTTTTTAAATATTTATAAAAATATATTTATTTATTTTTCTATTTTGTGTGTCGTTTGAATTCATTCGATTTTTTTATAGAAATTAATCCCTATAAAAACTAATAGTAGTATCCGATCTCGTTATTTTCCCAGGATACAAAATAGCTTTTGTTACTTCTAAATTACTGTCGCGTTTATAATAGGTATTAGCAAGATTCATAATGCTTGTCACGTTTATTCAGTAGGTAATTACCACTATTCGGGTAATTACAGACTTTTGTTACATGGGAGTGAAATGTTTTCGAATTTTTTCGAATGTTTTCATTTATATGCATGTGTAGTATAATTTGACCAAATAATTACGTGATTCAACCCTAATTAATGGAGTAAGATTTCCGGCACAGATTTTAATAAAAGTAACTTGCATTACTCTTCACTATTTAATTTTATAGTTGAACTTTAAAGTTAAAGTAGTTATGTACGGTAAAATTATAATACAAATTTGTTTAATTAACCTTATTTTTCAGAATATTTTAAAATAAAATGATAAAACTCGCGTTTTTCCGCACAGTACGTCAGATGCGCAAGCGCGTCGCGCGATATCGTTCCATCTACTGGCCCATCGAGCGATCACTAACTACACGTGTACTTGCACAAGCGCGACACACACAGCAAGCGAGGCTGTAAATAAGCCAGAGCTCCCTTAATTTTAAGTTAATTCGCCGGCCGTAACAACAAGATGCTGTGAAAATTTCACAGGCGCTTCTTGTTTATGGTTTATATATTTATATACTTATTATTTTCGAAGTACATTTTGACCTAGGGAGTCTATTACCTTATGAGGCTCTTGGCATGTCTCTTAAAGCTTACAATTGGGCACAAACTCCAAAAAGTGCGATCAGTAGTTTGCCATATGAGACTTACAAATAGCGTAAAATAATAATACAGTCTTAGTATTATTATCCTCTTCTTTGTACGAAACATTTATAAGAGCTAAAAAGTATCCCAGCAGACAGTAGAGGTCACGTGAGGAAAACTACCATAGCTCCCTCAACAAAAAAAATTGGCAGTCATAGGAACTGCCGATAGAAGTGAAAACTTATAACTTAAAATTTGATAGCTTACCTTAGAAACTACACGGCTGTAACCGGAGGGCGTGGCCTCGCCATCATGGCATGGCCATCTAAAAATGCGTCAGCATTCCCCATTGGCTCACGCATTTCTAGATGGCCATGCCATGATGGCGAGGCCACGCCCTTTCAGCATTTCCCATTGGCTGACGCATTTCTAGATGCCCAATCGCGAAGGTCCCGAGTTTACCCGAAGATTTCTTATCATACCCGAGCGTGACGGTAGAATTCAATTCACATCCCACGAAAAATTTGTCTAGGCGCGCCTAAAGAAGTTTTCACTTCAAAAATTAAGAGGTTACGAAAATTTTAAGTTACTGTCTTAAGACCTTTTTGTATGTAGGTTTGTAGGTACGTAACTCATTGATTGTGCAACCACTTCAAAGCATTGGATTAATATCCATTTTATCTGTTTACCTACTAGCAGCACCCCGCAGTTTCACTCGCGTCATTACCGATCACGTTATTTTCCCCGAGATAAAATGTCTAATGCCTACGTGTTATTCCAGACTATTTATCTATCTATGTACCGAATTCATTAAATAGGGATTATTAGGGACTGAAGGGATTCAGTAGTTTCGGCTTAAAAGAGTATCAAACATCCGTATATACGTATATCCAAACTTTCGCATTTTTTTATATTATTCGTAGAATTCTTCGACTAATAGCTAATATAGCGTATCTCAAGGTGAGCACAGACCTGCCTCAATGAACTTGGGAACAAGCGTTGTCGGCCTTGCGGTCTACTGTAGGATAATCTTCGTGCAAAATAGATTTCCCGTAATATCTGTGAGTTGCTCGCGGGAGTAGATAACGATAATAGACGTGTGAAGGGGGTAATAAGAGAGTGATGAGGAGTAGAACAGGTCCAAAAGGAGTATTATTCTCCCAGATTAAACAAGGATAGGTGCATGTTTCACTTCACAGTAAAGTCAAATAGAAAGCGCGGGAGAATCGGCCTGCTCCCGTCCGCTCGCCAGATGCGCACTTTATAAAATCGACCAGGAGCAGGCCGCGGGGCAATTGGGCGGATTATCTTATCATCCTCTTTATGTACACTCTTACCTAAAGAGGATTATGAGAGTACAAAAAAGGTCAGTAGGTTCCTGCTACTTCTGTGCTATCCCAAAGCTCAGGAGGCAGTATTTTTTTTAATAAAGAGTGACGAGACGACCATGACATATGCCTGATGGTAAGCAACATGCCTTCCACATAACAGCACACAGTGACACGCAGCTATTGGAACATGAAGAGTCCAAATCATAACCTAGCACTGCACTGCGCTCGTCACCCAGAAATGTAAGTTGTTATATCTCTAAGCCCTGTAGTTTCTCTGGAAACATTGTCCTTCAAACCAGAACACAGTAATGTTTGCACATTGCTGCTTGGCGGTAGAATAACTGGCAAAGGTGTGGTGCTTCCCCAGGCGGACTCTGCCAAGAGTACTACCACTACAAAAACATACACTACATAATATAACAATAGCCAGCCCGCTAGTAAAAAAGTACGAGAATGTAAAAAAGGTAAAAGGGGAAAAAGCAGCCGTAATAAGGACTTCCGATAGAAGCAAAATTTTATTACTAAACATAACTCATCTCGTACGTCACCTGTATTATGGACTGATATACTGCTGCTATTAGTACATTATTTCATCCAAAAAGCGTTGCTCTGCCGCCGCTTTATCACTGCTCCACTATATTAACATGTCGGTGACACCAACCCATAAGACTTCCCTTACCAAAAAGAGCTCAATACTGCTAAAGAAGTGTTCACTTCCACAATGTGAAGACGGAATTGTCTATATGAAGGCTCATGTACTGTGTGGTAAGCCTATTATGTGCTCGTCCACAGTGCTTGGGCGGGGGCGGGCGCCTAGCGTTCAGTATTTATCATAATTGTACAAAAAATTATATCCAACCGCGTAAACGTCAATCTTGTCGCCAAGCGACAAGACTGAAAAGGTTTGATACCCCCGCCACATGCGCATTAATTAGGTCGCTCGCCAACTAGTCTCGTAGTGAGGACGAAACACTTGAACTAGACGTGTGTAGCTCTTTACTGAAACGACTCAGTGAACCGAAACATCACTGTAATCCGAATGATTGGGAACAGTTGGCCGGTAAAAGTGTTTCATTTGGAATGAAATCAGTTCACAATCACGAGTCAGCAGTCACTGTATGTCACGAGTCGATAATTTACGAATTAAGTATCAAGTCGGGGTATAGCGTGAAAGAAATAAAAACTGCGTTGCATAATAATAAGAGTGAGAAACAAAATTAAATTAACGTCATGCGTATCGCATTGATTGTAACTTGCAAACCAAAATAAATAAGTTTTTCATTGCTTTTTCATTGCTTTGGAACAAAATTTTCGAAGTTTGAATCGATTGCTTAAATCGTTTGTTCTTATTTACGTTATAAATAAAACTTCTATGAATGTGAAAACTATGATAGTATGTATCTACTGTAATGTTAAAATATAACAAGAACATAACTAAACATTTCAATTTCCACTCGATAACGTGGATTTGTTAAAATTTGTTACAGAATTCTACTACTCAATATCTATCATTTGATACCCATATTAAAGGAGGTTGTGAAAAAATCTTTGATCCACTATTTTGTGCAGGCGGACGTTTTAAACTCATATTAATCAAACATTGCTATTTGGCCGCCATCACACAAGCTTTGCTTAGTTTGGGGTCAGATGGTGTTGTGTGTGAATTGTCCACCGATATTTATTTATTATTTATTTATTGCTAAGAACCAGAGCAAAGACACTGAATTTCAAATAAAAACCGCATCAAAATGCAACCATCTTTTTGAGAACTTTAAATGTGACACTCTCTGAAACCAACTCTTTACTATCTAAATCATTATTTTGACTCAGTGTTTCAAATGTCCCAAATGATCATGTCACTATTCCAAATTTTACAACTGATCCCACTATCCACGATCCAATCCAGATGCAAATGTTTCAATCTCGCCAATGATTCATTTTCACCCACGTCTAGCGCGTATAGAAAAAATTCCGGGGAGCGATTTTTTTTTATGAAACGTCGGGGAGGGTTGTTGGAAGTATAAATCGCGATTTTCTAACTTATCCCAGTAGAGGGTTCGCCACCATCTTGTTTTAAAGTTTTTTGTGAAATAACTCGTTCATTTTCAACTTTAGAGCAAAAATGGTGATTACCAAAGTTGTTGGAAATTTAATTTCTCACAAGTTTGCTGCAAATAGTTTTTACGCTAGGATCAATATTTGCAGAGTTATACTATGAAGTTTACCAAAAAAATCGTAATGGGTGCAATTTTATTTTCTTCAACTTTTGTTCTCGCACTTTTTTTACTTATTTTACTTTTAGTATTTGTTGTTATAGCGGCAATAGAAATACATCATCTGTGTAAATTTCAACTGTCTAGCTATCACCGTTCTTGAGATACAGTCTGGTGACAGACGGACGGACGGACGGACGGATGGACAGCCAAGTCTCAGTAATAGGGTTCCGTTTTTACCCTTTGGGTACGGAACCCTAAAAAGTGCGAGAACCGAAGTTGAAGAAAATAAAATTCCACCCATTAGGATTTTTTTGATAAACTTCATAGTATAACTCTGCAAATATTGATCCTAGCGTAAAAATTAAATTTCCAACAATTTTGGTAACCATCATTTTTGCTCTAAAGTTGAAAATGAACGAGTTATTTCACAAAAACTTTAAAACAAGATGGCGGCGAACCCTCTACCGGGATTAGAGTGCTCGCAATATAACTCTGCGCGTAGCAAAATATGGAACTAATTGACGCGCCGTCATCTTCTTGTTTACGTCAGATCAGTCAGATGACAAGAGTTTGTTTACATTGTCTGTTTTTATTCATTTCTAAAGTAATTAATTGCTTTAATTATGCCGAAAGTGATTAAAAATGCTGGCCGTGACTGGTTCTTGAAAAATCAATCGTGGTTGTAAAGAAGAACGAGACAATAACGAGCCAAAAGTGCAGTTTTCCAAAAGCAGAGCTATTTGACATGTAATCTTTAAGGATACCATAGCGAACAAATCTCCACCTATTATCGGCATATTTTTAAGCTGAGGCTTATTTTTGATGCTGGATTGTTTTCATCGCCAATATCAATAACACGTGGGGGGAAAATGCGTGTGCTTAAAACCGAATGTGAGAAACAAGTCTTAGATTTTTTTGAAGTGAAAACTTCTTTTGGCGCTACAGACAGATATTTCATTGGCTATTCTGAGTTATAAATTTAAGGGGGGGGGGGGGGTAAATATATATAATAAATCGAGTAAAAATACTACCTGTAGCGCCCCATTTTAATGTAACGTATACGATTTTTTCATGTCCCCTGTGACCACCCCTCCCTGGGACCGCGCATGCACTTGGCAGTTCTACGTTCACCTAATAGAGCCTTCCACCTAACAGCGTCAGCTGTTAGCGTGGAGGATCCACGCTAACGTTGAAAAAAAAGGATAGTTTCTTTTGGTAATTGACTTTGATCACTTACTCTGTATTAATTACTGTAATTTTTATTATAGGCGTTTCAGAATGCAGTTACGTGGTAATGGACAACGCATCATACCACTGCACTCAGATAAATAAAGCACCTACAATGGGCAATGTAAAGACAGAACTACAAAAGTGGCTTAACAAAAATTAAATGATTTCGACGATTGTTGGACAAAACTGCAGTTACTTGAATAAAGAGGCACAAATACCCACAATACCAAGTAGAAGACCTGGGCCACTTGACGGCAAAGGCATATGGGCAAGAGATTTTGTGGTTACCGCCGTGGTCCATCGTGATCTTAATCCTATTGAAAAAACAAGATGATCATATGGAAGCCATTAAGAGAGCATTCATACGTTTTCAATTAGTATTATTTATGTACTTAATAAAAGATTTACAAGGTTATATTAAATTCTTGTTATTTCGTTGTTAATGTAGGTTGAAAATGATAGATTTTTTTATTAAGTTTTAAACTATGATAAAGTTATCCTGGTGGTAAGAGAGTCCGACAGCTATTAACCTGTACCAATGATACTTGGTCGTACTGAACCAAAACAGTACTGCAACGGCGTTCATTACCACGAGACATTAGTTCTTGTGTCTCAGTTGTCCTGATTTGGCTTTGCTGCTGAGTTAAATAAAACTTTCAAGACAGGATATGAACGTTTTCAAGCAGCAAATGCACGAAATACTGGCCAGCTGTAACCATAGGATGGATGAAATAGAAAATTGATCTTCTCTTGTTTACGTCAAGTGTCAAGTGTTTGTTGTGGTCGGTGTTTTTAGGGTTCCGTAAAACGTAAAAACGGAACCCTTATAGATTCGTCATGTCTGTCTGTCTGTCTGTCTGTCTGTCTGTCTGTCTGTCTGTCCGTCCGTATGTCACAACCACTTTTTGCCGAAACTATGAGAACTACACTGTTGAAACTTGGTAAGTAGATGTATTCTGTGAACCGCATTAAGATTTTTACAAAAGTTAAAAAAAAAAAAAAAATTAGGGGTGCCCCCCATACTGAGAACTGAAGCTCAAAATATTTTTTTTCATCAAACCTACACGTGTGGGGTGTCTATCGATAGGTCTTAAAAAATGATGTTGAGGTTTCTAATATAGTTTTTGTCTACACTGAATAACTTGCGCAAGAGACGCTTCCAAAGTGGTAAAATGTGTGTCCCCCCCCCCCTCTAACTTCTAAAGTAAGAGAATGAAAAAACTAAAAAAAATATATGATGTACATTACCATGAAAACTACCAACGAAAATTAGTTTGAACTCGATCTGATGAGTAGTTTTTTTAGTACGTCATAAATACACTATTATTAAAACTTCGATCAAAGTTACAACGAACTACAAGAACTGTGTGTACTATGTATATTACGTTACTTGCTGGAACGGAACCCTTCATGGGCGAGTCCAACTCGCACTTGGCTACTTTATTATTTAATTCAAATAGCTAAATTATGCCGAAAGTTATTAAAAGTGCTGGTCGAAATATAACATTAAGAGTCAAACGTGAAAAGAATAGAATATGCAAACGTTAGGTTGTCTATTCTTTTCCGGTCTCAACTCTCGGGTTACCAGGTATAAACAGATATATCGATACTAGCATTTTGCAACGTTCTGATTATTGAATTGAAATGAAACAACATTTTAGATTATTTTATTATGAACACGGTGGTATAAGGTTGCCAGCAAAAAATCAGTCCCGAACGGTTGCAGAACTTTTAAAAGTAAAATATTGCTGCGAGGTTAGCCAATATCTCGGAATCTTTAAACTTTAGGGCAAAAATTATTAAAGTCGTTGTTGTAGAAAATAAACTGACCTTTAGAAAAATGCTGCAAAATTTTATTTTCTACAGTAAAAAGTTTGATTGATAAGCCAGCACTTTAATCTGTTTTTGAAGCTGCCGAAACTTGGGGCCGATATAACTATTTTGGGAAGAGTGTTATAAACTTCCTACCCAGAATTAAAGCTGCCCAGAATTATCCCTTCCCTTACCTATTATAATATGATGATGAAATTGTTCAGTGCACGGGGAACTTATTTTAGCTTGACCTGGCAACATTAAGTACGCCACCAGTCGCGCGCAGACTTATACTGCGAGCACTATAGTTAGAAAATCGAGATTTATACTTCCAACAACCCTCCCCGACGTTTCATAAAAAAAAATCGCTCCCCGGAATTTTTTCTATTTCAATGTCTGCCTCTGTTTCAAGTTCGGAAAACTCTATTATATGAGTTGCACATTATTTATAGATGACAGCTTATAAAGGTAAAATTAGCATTTACGTTCAGCATGTCGAATTAGTTCAAGTTACATTGTCTCATTTTATTGTCTAGAGATACTATAATCAACTTCAGTGTTTTACTTGCTTACATTTTGAGCGAATTATTTACTTGCTACCTTTTTTTATTTAAGACGAAAGTTTTTTTTTATCGATGAAAGATTTGCATTCGGCGACAGTCTCGATGAGTTGTACGATAGAGCGTACTTAGCTAAAAAACGATACAATAATAGGCATGGTGACTAAAAAAACGAATTAAGTAGTCCAACAGTTATAGTAGATCCAACCGTTTATTTTCTTTTTGACAGCACCAATAGAACGTAACTGCGCCATGTTACGCAAAAGTTCACTTTTAAATGCGAGGTTTTAAAAATATGACAACTGCTTAAATTTGCTCCTTGATCCCGTATAATAATCATCTTTGACAAATTGAGTCCATAGGTGCAGTAGTTTTTTTTATAAATTACATAAAACAACAAACGTTTTTAAAAAATACGTTCTATGGGTGATGATAGATAGATTGGTGCTGTCAAAAAGAAAATAAACGGTTGGATCTACTATAGATTATTAAAAAAGATTGTACCTACACAAAATCTTTGACCTACACGTATTTTTTTTCTTTTGTTTCAAATACAAAAAAAAATCGACTTACGTTACGTTTATGGCTGATTTTAATGTAGACTTGACTTCACAACCCAACTCTGGAAGTTGTTGATGTTGATGGTCTATATTTTATCTATGTCGATTTTTAATAATTTTAAATGCCTGATGGGCTAATTAGAATGGTATATTTTTGACCCAGTCATCATCGCTATGCCGACACCCAGATCAAATCTTATAGTCTAGTCAACAAGTTCAAAAAAATGTTTGTCTGTAAAGTCGGTTTACTGACGATAGAACGTGACAACGTCTTAAGAAAATACTGATGGAATGGTAGCATTTTTCAAAAGAAAATTTTAATTTCATTTGTTTAATAGATTTGTATGTAAAAAGTAATCAGTAGAATTTAGTCATTTTCAATCAAAACAATGCAAAAAAGCTTTTAGATGCCGGGGATCGAACCCGGGGCATTTCACATGCAAAGCGAACGCTCTACCACTGAGCTACATCCCCGCTTGAACTACTGGTCGAAATAATTAATACAACTGTAACAAACATGCGGCGAGGTAACGACCGACGGTAACGGTACATGACGTCACGTTTTGTGGGCGTGCAGCCGGCTTCACCGAATTATAAGACGTTATCACGTCAAAAACGTACAAAATAGACATAAAATCCTAGAAGCATGTGTCCTAAATACCTCATTTGATTCGGAATGACGTCTAGAAAAAATGTTTTACGGGTTTTTAGCACATAAAAATTTCGATAGTTTTTAACAAAATAAGATTACAACATGAAGGTATTTAGTTATTTCTTAATAATTTCGTAACTAACGATACTTAAGAGATTTTAAAAAAGATCTTGAAAGAGGAGAAAATTTCCAATATAAAGGTTTAAAGGCTCCTAGAGCTCTATCTTTATTATTTATACACTTTTTTTAACGCTGAAAGTAGAGCTCTGCAAGGCCGCTACGGCATAAATGCGGCGTCTAAAAAACCGGCATATCATCTAAAACATTGATTTTACAGTATTAGAGACATCAATTAAACAAATTGAAAAAAGTATAGTGTAATCTAGATACTTAAACGTACAAAACCTTGGTAAAAGAATATTTCTAGGAGCTTTATGTCTATTTTGCACGTTTTTAAACTTGTTGACTAGACTATTACGACTATAGTTAGCTTTATTAATGTTTATTAGACATATAGGTGCATGTCGGGAAAACATTACTTTCATTAGTTTCCTATCGACATCAGGAGGGCCTTATCATGGCATATAGGACGTATAGGATCTTTATCGTGGGCGTCTATGGGTTAGTGCTAGCATAAATGAAAATCATTAAAGTCTTCACAGTTTTACATTGAGTGTCACAAATCAGGATTACAGTAAAATTTACGAGCAGCTTGTTCGATGGATCAATCCATGATTTCATCGTATTTAACACACTTTAACATGTACTCCTGATCCAACTCTCACGTACCTACAGCGAGTACTCTCAGAGATTACTGCAAAAACACAACATAAAACCCCGTTTACATTATTCCAGTCCAGCGACCGAATCCAGCGCTGGATTGCTTACTGGAATAATGTAAACCGGCACTGGAATGCACTGGCACTGGATTGATGCATTCCAGTGCCGGTCTCCATTATTCCAGTAAGAAATCCAGCGCTGGATTCGGTCGCTGGACTGGAATCATGTAAACGGGGTATAACGCTGCTCTGTCAACAATACGAATCCATAATGGAGTCACCACCACAGAGTAAGTAATCACTACGTTAGTCACCACGACCACGCTCCAGATATAAGCCTTGCTCGAAATTCAAATGAATTGAAAGGTTCAAAGCTTAATGCTAAAGGAGATTGTGACAATATAACATGAAGGTTATAAACGAAATATTGGATTATGCGTAGTTTTCCCTCCCTAAATAAAGTAATAAATATATGTGAGAGAGCTCACATATATTTATTACTTTATGTATTCATAGTATTTACAATTATTCATATCATGTAGAGGTGTTGAAATAAGAAAAAGTTGTTTTTATTTAGTTAAAAATCAAATCAAGTCAGATGCAATAAATGCACATTTTGGAAATATTGTTTGAGGATAGATTTCCAATGTTATTTAAAATAAGAGCTGTTCTGTAATTTCTCTGGAAATATTTCTCTTCAAGACGGAGCACAATAATGTTTGCACATTACTGCTTGGCGGTTGAATAACTGGCACAGGTGTTGTACTTCCACCTGTGGACTCTACAAGTAGTCCTACCACTACAAGTGTTTGCATGTTTCCAATTTTAAATTAACTGATAATCTTGTAACCTGAGAATATGTCCGTAGGTAGGTATTAAATTGAACACTGGTTATGAATATAATACTTAAGTGTTTTTTTGAATTAATTGATAGCTTTACGCTTGATCTCTGTATGAGTAATTTCACATAGTATCTTTAGCCTTAAAATTAAATGTCATAAAAATGATCTCATAATATGAGTTACTACTAATCATCATTACACATATTACTGTCCCTAATATCGCTTTTAATAATTTTTGTATTACTAATATTTAAAAGCCATAATCATAAACGCCCTAACTATTGAGGAACATAGAGTTTTATGCCATAAATGTACAACGGCTTAAGTTACATACTCTAATATTAGATATTCGACATATTAGTTATAACGAGGGTTTCCGGATGTAAATACAGTAAGTATACATTTTTTATAAAAAAATCACTTAGCTTAGTTGGCAAACGTTTCCCTTTGACAATATTTCGAATGACATTAGGTTTTTTGTAATGTTTTTGTATCATAAATAATTATGTTTTTTTTTAATTTAACATTTATGTAAACGAAATTTTGCAACAAATATTTTGAAAGTATCCTTTCAATTATCTACGTAAACGAACTACTACGATTAGGTTCTGTCTCTGAGATTTGACTCCGGGTGGGCTCCCGCTAGAAGCTCTACGGTCAGCCCTGAGTGTCGCTTCTCCATACTCAGCCTGGCTCCCGCATTTTTATGTACCCTCTAGGGGTAGTAGTGACAAGATTAGTTGTAGTCTGGGTGTACGAGTCGCATCTGGGTTCTAAGTTACCTTACTGGCCAAATTTGGTTAAAAATTAAATTCAAATATTCTTAGTCTTATTGGGTAAGTCTATTTCCAGCTAGAGACTAAATTATGCTGAAGTTGATCCCAAGACCAAGTAATAAATTAGTACATTCAAAAATATGAACAACAATTCGTATAACTAGGAACAATAGGCCATTATGTACATGTACATTACATTTATTACATGCAATTGATATGACAACATACAAGTATGGCTATTATAAAGCATGCGCATCTAATATTATGACTACAAAATATTATGACAATATAATATGTATGCGGAACAACTTTAGGACAAAAAATATTATGGGAATGAACAGGACACCATGAGGAATGCATATATTGCATATTGCATAAACCTAGTGCAGAAACATTAATAAAACCGGCCAAGTGCGAGTGGGCGGCCAAGTGGACAGGCATAAAGTTTAGTGGAACACTGATTTTTGGCTCATGTTTCTGACGATGCATTCGACATCGCGTTCTATTTTTACTAGTGGTGCCATCTAGTTTCTTTAGGACGAACTAATCAATCAAAAATCAAGTTTGTTGTATGGGAGGCCCCCTTAAATAATGTTTTAATTTTATTTTTAGTATTTGTTGTTATAGCGGCAATAGAAGTACATCATCTGTGAAAATTTCAACTGTCTAGCTATCACCGTTCTTAAGATACAGCCTGCTGACAGACGGACGGACGGACGGTCGGACAGCCAAGTCTCAGTAATAGGGTTCCGTTTTTACCCTTTGGGTACGGAACCCTAAAAAACAGCTACTCCTCTCATCGCATACATTCAGATAAAGTAACTAATATACAATGTAAATACCTCCATAGTCCTAGTGGACCTATATACGAGTCTCTATCTGTTACCTCAGACAATTTAGAAAATCGTTCTTATGGTAGAAGCTGCTCTCCCACAGCCCATTCTCGTCGTTCCTCGCGGGATTGGCCTGATCAAACATCTCTTGCTCCCTTTAGAAATGCTAATTATTTGAAATGAAATGAAAACGCCTTACTTAATAATTCATATTATAAACTCCTGAGAAACAGCATCTTGATAGACAAAACTTTTAAAAATAAAATAGTGAATCCAAAAAGCTCGTTTTCAATCTAGACACACGGCAGTATGGCCAGCCGAGTTCAAGTAAATAAACTGGCGAGCCGCACCATGTCGTCCTTTAAATTATGGTCCAGGTCACTCAGAAAGTTTTGCGAAAAAAGTTTTTTGTAAAAGACACTGGCCATTTTGTAGTTATTCTGAAAACTTCGATTATTTAAAAGTAAAAAAACCTCTGCTCGATTTTCAAATTTCCCTCCGTATTTTTTGAGAGCCTACTCAAATTTTCTTGTTTCATTAAAAAAAGGATCTGCATCGAGAACATTTTCGTGCTATGATTTTTTACGATTTCAAATGTGACTTAAAACCTGATGAGTCATTTGATCCACTTCGAATTGCTTTTATGGATGAATGACGTTCAAAAACAACCATCTACCGCTAGTATAGCGAGCTTAAACGCGGTCGTTTTACTATGGGGGATGAACAAAAGAAGTGGTCGTCCTACGACGGCTGTCACCGAAGAAAGTGCGTTGGCAGTAAAAAAATAATTCAAGAAAACAGACGCATTACGTATGAAAAGATTCAACATACTCTGCAGATTGGATCAGGAAGTGTTCACAAGAATTTGCACGAGCACCTTCGCGTAAGGAGGATAGTTACCCGCTGGGTTCCGCACAACCTCACCGAAGCTCAGAAGTAGGCCCGTATGGATTGGAGTCGTGATATGAAACAAAAATGTGATGCAGGCTCGTCACGACGCATTTACGACATTGTGACAGGTGACGTAACCTGGATTTATTAATACGATCCAGAAATAAAGCGTCTGTCGACAGTTTGGCTGTTTCAAAATGAACCAACGCCTACGAAAGTGAAGCGACCGAGGAGCGCAGGGAAAATTTTGATCCCTAGTTTCTTCACTCAGACGGGCTACCTAATTTCAATTCTACTTCGAGACCAAAGCAGCATCAACGCCGAATGGTACACCATAAAATAACCAATAAGAAGAAGAACAATAACAAAGAACCTGTCAGAAGTTTTTTCTGCAATGAGCAACAAGCGACCGAACCTCTCACCCCCCCCCCCCCCTCACCATTTTCCCCTGTCGTCGGAACCGCGTAGTTTTTTTTAAATTTAATATCAAAGATCATTTTGTCTACTCTATTTAAACACTTTTACACCTAACTTTGGGGGAGGGGGAGTGGGTAGGAGCGGGGTTGGGGGCAAGGAACCCCCCCTACCATTGTCCCCTGCCGGAACCGCGTAGTTTTTTTTTTAAATTTAATATCAAAGATCATTTTGTCTACTCTACTAAAACACTTTTACACCTAAATTTAGGGGGGGAGAGGGGTAGGGGATGGGGCTAGTTGTATCTGTCATTGATCTAGACCTAACAGGTCAGAGTTGGATTTGTCACTAATTTCGACCTAACCGATCTGACTTGGACTCTGGGTGGGCCAGAAGCTCTTGCGGTCGCCCTTGAACGTTGCTTCGCCGCATGAAGTCGAGTTGAGCGAAGGGGGGAGGTGGCGAGCGAAGCGAGCCGGCGACCTCCGTAGCAAAACGAGACGTTCAAGCAACGTTCAGGACCTCCCTTGAGCTTCTGGCTCCCGCATTATTTAGAAACACTCTAGGGGTAGTAGCCACAAGACTAGGTGGAGTCGGGGTGGTCTGTGTCGGTTTTGGACTAATTTCAACCTAACCGGTCTGAGTTGGACTCTGGGTTGGTAATTTGTTAAGTATTGAAGGGAGGAAAACGATTTTCACAAAACTAGGTACAAGTATTTATTTTAATTTATAAACATAGTTGATTACACTGATCATAATCATTTACTTTAGTGAACCTCAAAAATTGCGATCAAAACGTTTCGTTTCACGAACGTAGACATAGCAGACGTTCACATTTATGCAATATTTCCTGATATTGCGTTCCATTTCACGCATCCGCGTGTTTTTCGTGTGAATTTACAGAAACTTTAAATATTAATTTAAAATATTTTCGCGTAACTCCGGCAGCTAAAATCGAATTGGGAGGATCAAGACAAAGCCCCTTGACCATTCCACAGTAGCAGAATCCTCAAATTCAGGCGACTCGATTCAAGACCCAACCCGCCGGAAGAAGCGCTAACAGCGTTTGAGAAGGCCGTGGAAGAGGTGTCTGCGGAGGACTGGAAAAAATGTTTTGAAAATTGGTTCAGACGCATGAAACTTTGTATAGAGGCTGGTGGAGAGTTCTTCGAAAATATTTAGTAAAAATAATTTTTCATACAAGTTAGTTTTTTAATTTCTCAAAACTTTCTGAGTGTGTTCTCTGGAAATATTGCCCTTCAAAATGGAGCACAGTACTGATTGGAATAAAATACAATAACAAAATGTGCACTTAGAAAATATTTATTTATATTTAACCTATCTTTTATGAATAATCTTTTTGGAAGCCTCGATTTTCACAACCATTGCTTGCGCACTTGTTCAGATTGACCGCGTTCGTGATCTCCAAGGTTCTTGGGAACCGCTTGTCTCTGAACTCCACGGCCAGATAGCACGCAACTCCAACCACCATCATAGCTATCATGAGGTACAGCTTGGAGCTGGTGCGGAAGTAGGGGGATATGACGTAGGCGATGATGTATCCGACAGACTCCCACAGAGAGAAGTTTGAGAAAGCTGCCTCTTCTCGACCAGGGAACAATAGTCCGGAATACGCTGAAACAGAAATAATGTTTTCAGATTATTTAATAACCTTGTAACCATGTTGTGCTGCATTAGGAAAATGAGAAGTAGATAAAGCATAAATTACACAAGATGGTATTCGGCCATGTAAATCACCCACACAGTATCCTGTATGAATCCGATAAAAATATAGATAAGCTCGCAGCAATGTTCAAGACTTCGAAGTATTTGTAAACAAAGGAGTCATTGTCAACAATCCTTTTGATGACGATTGGCTCCCTTAAGTTGTTTGTGAACTTTTGTGATACCTTGGGGAGACTAAAATCATAGAATAACTCATGTTTCCAATTCAAGCAGTGGTTGAGGAAGTTTACCCTTCATTTGCACTATCTACACCGCATCACAGAGTCCCCAGAGCACAGCAATGACGTAGAGAACGTTTCCGGATCCGGCCTGAGGCCGCCATATCAGTAGCGTCACAAACAACGCAGCCTGGACCATGGTAGTCGCGCAGATCAGAGCCAGCCGACCTGTCACCTGCAAACGAGATACTGAGTTATTAAATAAACATTGGTCGACAATTCACACACAACGCCATTTTAACCCAAACTAAGCAAAGCTTGTAATATGGCGGCCAGATAGCTGATGTAATACTTAAATAGTTGTAAATACATACTTATTATGCATAGAAACACCCAGACACAGAACAAATTTTTGAATTCATCACACAAATATTTGCACTGAGTGGTAATCGAACCCACGTCCCTCGGCTTCGTAGTCAGAGTTACTACCCTCTAAGCCACAAGGCCAGTCAGACAAATTAATTGTTATTAATTAATTATTGCGTAAAAGTATTGAAATGGAACGGACAGTGACAGTTTTTTCTATCAATCTCAGACTTACTGTAATAAGGCTGTTGGGGTGAGAATGTCCGATTTCGCATTTTATGAATTAACAGTAAAGGAAAACTTCAAATGGATACCGGCCTATTTCAAAAAGAAAAAAATGTCGAGGATATTAGTAAATCGGCACCGAATCCTAGCAGTCCCGGGAACAGAAAGTGTGAAAGTGAACTTATGAACTGGAATCCAGTACAATTTTAGAAAATTAATTTATGATTTCTCGTAGCTCGAAAAAGCGATATCGTTTCATGGTTACCGTTCCAAAGATTCGAGCTTTGACTTCACCTCTTTAATAATTACGTCAAAGTTGTATAAAAAGGTTGTGTAAATGTTGTTTTTGTTCAGATGGTTACACTCTTGGTGTCCTTGTGCCGAGAGTGAAACTGTTCTTCTAGAAAAGCAGTAAGCACGCTCTGTCGTAGATTGCATCGTTGCTTACGTTATCTTATCTTATCGTTGCTTAAGCTAGAAGGTGGAGCGGTAGACCGCAAACCTATCAGTGTTAAAAAAACAAAATTATGTTTGTTTAATAGTATACTAGACGTACCTAGTATTATATTGGCGGTGTAATTTACCGATTATGACTTTTAAAAAAGTAATTGTTATGTGTATGTGATTCTAGTGTGAATGTTGAGGTTTTGTAACGTAATAAGTGAACCTAGGACCGACTTTAGCGAGATATCCTGTCACAAAGCAACCGAGAGCGTCCGCGACCCCGTACGTCATCATCACGAATCCCACGGAACCAGTTCCTATGGCACATGACACGTACGCCTGAAACAGACAAATACACACTAATAGGTTTTTGTAGTAGTAAGGCTCATTGACGAGTATTTAGTAAATACCAAACCTTTGCCAAACCTGAGTAAATTAGAACTTGACAAAGAATGATTTCAAGCCTGCAGGAAGCAACTGTCTATAAATCACGTTTGTTCCTTTTAGACTTAGGATTCGATGAAATACCCTGAATTAAGATTGATTTGAGTATTAAACTCACAATAATCAAACTAGAGGTCCATCCCGACTTCGCCCGTTTTATATAATTTACTGTGAAAGCATATTTGAAATCGGTCCAGTAGCTCCTATGATTAGCGTGTTTGTATAAAAAAAACCTCTTCTGCTTTGTAATATTAGTATACTCGTAGATAGTATAGCTTGACATTGGGCTGTTATAGGCAGCCATGTTGCTTGTCATGATTAGCGTGATGATGCTCATGTTTTCCTCGTCCCGTTACTTCCGTTAAAAAATATATGTAATTCCAATATAAGATAGGTTAGCGTTTGTTACTTAAGTTTGGCCCGCAAAACTGCCAAAAAAAAAATGTTTGCGCCTGGTATCCTAATTCTTTGGGTTGGGCTATTTTGCATCGTAGTAAATAGTTTTAAAATATAAACGATGGCGTAAAATCACAAGTAGCCAGCTGCTTACAGGTCGACTTACAACCTTCACGTTAAATAAATCCTTACCGCAGTGATATCAGTTCCAATGAACGCTGTTTGGTAGCCGATGAAGATGTTAATGATGATCAGTAACAGCTGATTGGGTTCCTTCAACAGCTTCAACGTGACGGCTAGCAGCGCAAGCCCTGAGAGGTGGTCTTCTGACGTGCGACCAGAATCATATCTAAAATAAAAGATATCACATATATGTATATTCAAATGTCTAGTGAAGAGACGGGCAAGACATGTGCCTGATGTTAAGCAACATACTTGCCTATCACAGCACATTGACACACAGCTATTGGAACATTCAGACCAACTCTTAGTTGGAACATGAAGAGTTTATATTACTTTTCAAAGTGATAGAGAGTCATGATCCAAAACATTGTGTGAACAAATGTGTCACTTACCTAGTAGGAAAGTCAATTCAATGTTTTAATTCGAATCTTAGTAACTATTAATTATATCACTTAACGCACTCTCGGCACCACACAGCCCCCGGCAACTTATCCAGACCAATTTCATTAGAGAGAAGTCTCACGATTTCTCACAGTTCATCCGACGCGACGTTGGATTTCTGCATTCCTCACACGCTCCTGCATTTCGATGCCGAACATGGCTCGCTCCATGGCTCTCTGTGCAACTTGCATTTTGTACATAGCCTCATCGGTCAGTGTCCATATCTCGACACCATAGGTCAAAGTGGGCAGGTAAAAAGCTTGCGTATTTCGCCTTAAAAAGACTTCGTGTCACTTTCATAGTTACCGAGTCGTACAACTCCCGAAGTGTAACAATGTACCGAAGGTCGATAGTGCAGCGATGTAGAGAGTTTAACAAAGCCTAGTACTCGACACTGTCAAAGGCGCCTTCTAGTAATCGACGAAGGTCATGCACAAAAGCCGGTTATAGTCGTGACGCTTCTCCATTAGCTGTTTCACCGCTTGGATGTGGGCAATGGTTAGTAATTCATTTTGGAAGTATTTGGGGTTCAAAGGGCTAGGAGAGTTATAGCTTAAGACGGTAGGATATCAACTACTATACAATCAGTTTTTACCTTTTCATGGAATCCACTCCGACTGCGACGATGAGTGCCGCCACTGCCATGCAGGCGAGATATATTCCTGAAATCATTAAAAAAATGGATCATAGTTGTGACAATCAATTTCAGGGCCGGAATATTGTTCGACAGTTAAGCGGGCAGCTATGCTTGTAGTTACTCCGAGGGATCGTATTCGGAACAAAGTAATCTGTCAGAGATCCAAGGTTACTGACATTGCTCAAGGCATTACCAAGACCATTACCCGTTGAAGTAGATGTGTCCTTTTTTTAATAGGGCAGAGCCTTTATTAACAAAACTAAAATACAATGAGAACTACACTACGCTACATACCTAACAACTACTTACACTAAGCACACCTGAATTATCCATAGACCAATGAAGGTCTACAGATAATCAAGATGTTCAAGCCCACTACCAATCGGAAGCGTACCCAGCATGCTGGCGGCATTACCACGCTGAATGGCAATGCTTATGCGTTGGGCCAAATAAACGCCAGCATTTTGGTCACGCGTCGCATCGACCAAGCGTTCGGAAAGGCTTTTGAAGATGAGGTGAGCTCCCGGCCCCCACGGACCCAATGTCTCAACCCCAAAGGGCTCAAATATGTAACCTCTTCCGAGGGTTGCATATTTGCGCCGTTTGAGTCGCTCAGCTGAATTAGCCGCTGCACCAGCCTTACAATGTGTCTCTGGAAGATGTGATGGTGCCAGAGTATCGACGCAAGTTGCGTCCCACACTAGGGGCCGACCCAACTTCCAAGGCACAACAGTCATGCCGTCAGGTCTTTTGCCATCGTCACGCGCAAGCCCACTCGGTTCGAGTATGGCTGGGACATTGGCGGTGGAAAAAGCCCGGCGTATGATGTCGTTCAGGCTGGCGTGGCGGCCAATACGACCTGCGCTTTTCGAGCAAGAGAGACCGTGGTGACCGAGTTGGTCGACGGCAGTACCACAATGGCAGCGATGGGCTTCATAGCACCTCGCACCCAAGCGCAAGCTAACAGCTAGACGAAATGCAGTTGGATCTAATAGGCTACCGGTATTGAAAGATGGCAAAGCTTGTAACCAAAGGCCCGATTCCCACACAGACACAGCAAGGATACGAGCACGATCCGCGATACTAGGACACGTATCGAGAAGAGAGTTCCGTGCTAGATCGCAGATCGGTCGATCCCACTGTCTCTGAGATGACAGACATCTGGGGAAATCGTTGTTTGGACAAGCCAGCCTCCAAGCATTCTTAGCCTCGCACAAATTAGCTACTACTACATCAGAATATTCCGAATGGCCTAAAGAGGGTGCGAGAATTTTGTCTATTAGATTTTGAGTACTATGAACTGAGGACAAGAATGCCGGTAAAGCTACAGTTGATGTGTCCTTGAGTTGATACCGTGAATCGACAGCATAGCGTAGGACACTCTGAAAATGTAGGTGTAAATTTAAAGCTGAGTGGCGAGCTACGAGAAGCTTATGCCCAACTGCATGTGGACTAAGATAGAATAGGTGACGATGATGCATATAACTTTACCTTAAAGTACATCCTGAGTTTTGCGGCGCAACTGTGTCACTAATGAAACTCTTTAAAAAATAAATAGGGTAACGATTCTGTATTTAATAATAAGGTTCCTATTCCATTCATACACTGTTTCTCTCACTTGGACCTCAAGATACAGCTATCTGTTTAGTTTTGGGTCTACCGATCATTCTTGTACCACACATACGGACCGACTATGTATAAACAAGAAGTTAGACTTGAAAATTTACATCTATATATATAAAATCAATGCCACTTTTCGTTGTTAGTGAACTCCTCCTAAACGGCTGGGCCGATTTGAATGATTTGTTTTGTACACGTTTAGGTAGGGCCCTGGATGGTTTAGATTCACAAATCAGCCCGGCAGATGGCGCTGCAGTTGGTATCTAGGTTATTATCCGAGCGAAGCCGGCACGGGCCGCTAGTAATTCATGTATGTGTTAGTTTCTCTGTGTGTGAAATCATCATCAGCAAAAAGACGTCCACTGCTGAACATAGGCCTCCCCCTAGATTTCCACAGCGAATGGTCCTGTGCAACCTGCAACCATCGGTTTCCAGCGACCTTTGTGAGGTCATCGGTCCATCTAGAGGGAGGCCGTCCAAAACACTGCGTCTTCCGGTTCGTGATCGCCACTCGAGAACCTTGAAAATAAATTTTCGTGTGTGAAATAAATTTTCGTTAATAAATAAATATCGTTACAACCGTACCAGCTAACATCTGAATCTTCTCCGGCGGCTGCGGGGGCAGGGCTTCCCCCGCATCGGCGTCTGGCAGGAAGTTGGCTCCACACAGCTCCGGGATCTGACTGGCGTTCAGTGACGTCACTGCTGCCATGTTGTCCCCCGAACTCAGCACTGGAAAGACAGTCGTTGGGAAATTTAAGAACGACAGACGGAAGTAATACGAATACGCAACGAATGGTTAAGGCCCTGACCACACATGCTACTTTTTGAAGCGAGATGCAGCGACTAGACGCCAAGCTCAGCTACTTTTTAAACGTGACGCAGCGTTTAGATGCCTGTCGCCGCTGCTAAAAGTAGCTAGTGTGGTTAACTGTAAAACGGAAAAAAGTGTTAGGCCAATTGTCCACGTAGCTGCACGACATCCGCACGATTTCGACAATTGTCGAAATTGACGAATTGACGAATGCTTGCATCTTGCGTACAAATAATGAAGTCTGTGTCCACGAAACGACAACGACACGACAGCCGCACGTCTTGCGTTTGTTCGTAGGATGCATGCATTCGACAAAAGACGCGTGCGTGGACAGTAGGCCTTACAGTTTTTAGAATGCCGGGTTTTTTTTTTATGTCAAATTTATTTTGTACATTTGAGTTAATTTTATAATAATTAATACTGTATATAACATATTTTTATGTGTCTGTATCTAGAACACGTAGTCATATAATTAAAATTAAACTTGGCATTTTCAGAGTTAAGGCAACAGGATACTTTTCGGTGGTAACGCATTATCGCATTTTTCGATTAATTTATATATCACTACATAGTATAAAACAAAGTCGCTTTCTCTGTCCCTATATCCCTATGTATGCTTAAATCTTTAAAACTACGCAACAGATTTTGATGCATTTTTTTTAATAGACAGAGTAACTCAATAGAAAGGTTTTTTGTGTAGAATACATGCATAGTACAGTAGAGAGACGCTGATAATTTGAAAGATTACTAAATCAATGTCATAAATAAACACAATTTTTGCACTTAAATTGCAAACGCTGGCTGAACCCTCCGAGATAGACCAAAATAATGTACCGCAGTATTGTACAACTTAAAAAGATCTACAAAAAAAAAGTAATGGTACATGTCTACCTCTTAGGGATAACCCATAATAATCATTTTTATTAGTATATTTAGTATCAGCATGGAAACCGTGCGAAGCCGGGGCGGGTCGCTAGTTATGTATAAGACTAGGTGTACTCCGTGGTATCAACCATGTTGTTGTTTGATAATGTATGGAACAGTGAGGGACTTGATAGAATGACGATATACCAATTGATATACGCAGTCTGTGCATGAAATCGTTAATCTGATGGAAGAGACGTACCTACGTAGGTAACTACAGTGGTGAACTAGAATAGTCCGATGTCGGTAATAGTACATTATGATTTAAGTGCGGTAAGTTGATAATTACAGCCGAAGCGATATAGCTCGAGTCGTAGGCGAGAGCTACAAGAAAACAAGAGGCTGTAATAATCAAAGCGCATGTCATACAACGTTTTATAACACATTTGCGATGAAATAAATAAATATCTGACGACATTTTCCAATAAAAACAATACACGAAATAAAAAAGCGCGCGGAATATTTTTTACTCATTCACAAATTGGCGATGCGCGCGCATCAATGCTTTTTTTTAAGCAAAGGCACAAAACCAGCCGGTATTACTAATAAAGTAAATTAATATTTTTGTGTTTTGTTACAGATACATTCTTGTAATTAATGGGTAAAATTAATTAAATTAACGAATTCAATATTTTATTTTATCTCCCAAAGTTAATTTTATTTAAAAAATGTTAACCACTTTTCTGACAAAAATACTATTTGCTAAGATTAAAAAAAGTACTGTTCGTTTTAGACGGAGCATTTTGATAAACTGTGCGTTTTACATTACATTACCGCATAAGTACGTAATGAGATATTTTACGATATTGAAATTGGTGAAATAAGAGACCCTTTAAGAGCAAATGTGTTATTAAAATATGATAATGTAGCTTCCCATACCGAAAGAAGAGATGAGGTTCCCCCAGACTTGGCACATTAGGAATATCGTGTAGAACAGCCCCATGAACCGCGTCAGCAGCGCCTCGACTGTCACCTTGGTGATCTTGCTATGAGCTTCTGATGCCTGAAGAAATTTTATCAAGTATTCTTATAAAATATCGCGGTTCACCTTGGATTAAGTCTTTTGGATAAGCCAAGACTATACCGCACATTTGTACCAAGGACAAAATTAAAAATTGGTAGGTACTCCCGACCATCTCGGATTTGAAATTTGTCGTGGTGTATACCTAGCGTCTACTAGTCACCCCCTTTCATTTGATAGCAATTTCGAGGGAATAATAAAATATATATACATTAGATACATATTATAATTATACCGCCATTTTACGGCGGTATAATCTTGGACAGTTTTTGACTAAATCTAGCTAGCTAAAAACATTCTTGACTGATTCATCTTTCAAACAAAAACAACATCGGTACATCTGATTGGGAGCTACAATGCCACCGATAGCCACATGCACAGACACGTCAAACTTCTCGTAGGTACATACGAGGAAAATATTTATTTGTGTTTGTCTGTCTATTTGTTCCGGCTAATATCTGAAACAGTTGGCCCTATTATAACGGAACGTTCACTGGCAGATAGCCGATGTTATAAGGAGTTACTATAATAATACTAATAAATAATAATAAATTTATTTATTACCAATAACCGCATACAAGAATCTTATAAAATAAACACATGAGACTAAATTAGAGTACATTTAAATACTGTGTGAGTGAGGGTTTATATTACAAAGATTCTCCCAGTCTTGACCATTGGCCCCACACTAGGCACTGTGGCCCGTGTTGAGGTAACCGGTGTAAGATTTAAGCAAAACACTAGTGTTACTGCTGGGGGAGACCGTAATAGAAAAACTAAAAACATTAAGTGTAAATAAAAATGGAAAAATTAACTTTCAAAGCAACAAAATTCAGAATCAAAGGAACAATATTCTTCAATTCCTCACTATAACAATGTACAATTCTCTCTTATCTCTGTCTCTTTGTGTGTGCGTGTGCAAGCGTGAGTATGTGTGTGTGTGTGTGTAAGTGAGTGAGTGAGGGTGGGAGTGTGTGATTAAGCGTGAGTGTGAGTGAGTATTTACTACTTTTATTTGCACTTTGCAGGTCATTGTCTCCTTACTGAACGATTCTAAATTTTTCTGTTTCGCTGTAAGATAGAGAAAGCAACCATTGTTTGATAACCTTATTTACGGAACGGCGATTCTCGTTTATCAAATTGGGGAAAACTTTTAGGGCCAAGTTGTATATTTGTGGAAGGAGCGAGCTTGGATGTCGATCTGCGAAAGTTGTATTAACTCGTACTAGTGGTAACTTAAATACTCTCTTTTTGAGTAGGTCTGACAGTTGGCTGGAAGCTCTCGCCGTCCTGTGCATTGAAACAATTGCTTTGAGTAGGTAGAGCTGCCGCACCGTAAGTACAACCGCTTCGGCGTATAGCAATTCTGTTGGATGTCTGTAAGGTTTCCCTAACATCACCTTCAGGACCGCCCTTTGTGCTCTTTCAAGTTTGATTATAATTGATTTAGCTGCTCCTCCCCAGACCAGATTGCAATAGCACAGGATTGACTGACCGAGCGATGTGTAAACCATAGTGAGGGTTTTAATGTCACATGAGCTACGCAGCGCTTTAATGACATAGATAAGCTTTCGGACTCGTGCTGTCAGGTTCGTGATATGGTATCAGAACGATAGGGACTCATCCAGTTCTACGCCAAGGTATCGGAATCTGTCCACGCGCTCTATCAACTCGCTTCGGTGACCAAGACTATTGAGGTTTCCCATGTGACTTCGACAAGAGCAAATTTTAATTTTCATGTTCGTCGTCGGTTTCGATCTTTTAGTGTTGTAAAAGGTCATGAATTTGGTTTTTTTAGTATTAAGGGTAAGAAGGTTCTCGTTTAACCACAAAGCTATTCGTTTAATCCCCTCTTCAGCTAGTTTTAGTACATTGTCCCAGGAGTGGTCCTTAAACAGAACAACTGTATCGTCAGCGTAACATATGATTTCAGCGCCGGGGATTTCAAGATCCAGAACGTCATTCATGTAAATTAGAAAGAGAGTGGGGCCTAAAATACTCCCCTGGGGGACCCCGAAGCTCACAGCAGCCAGATCACTGAGCTTAGAATCAACTTTGACCCGCTGTTTGCGATTTGTCAAGTAGCTCTGGAACCATTCCAGTGCCACACCTCTTATGCCAAACCTCTCAAGCCTCTGTGTAAGAATCGGTATCGATAGGCTATCGAAAGCTTTGGTAAGATCTAAAAAGATCCCAATGCAGCGAAATCTTTGGTCTATAGCACCAGAGATAGAGTCTGTCAGTATCTTTACAGCATCCTCAGTAGAACGGCCACGTCGGAAGCCAAACTGGCCATCCGACAACAAGGCATTAGCCTCTAGGTAGTCCACTAGTCTGTTATTTACAATTTTTTCGAGCACCTTAGAGAATATGCACAGGAGAGATATAGGTCTATAATTGCTCGCTAAATTTTTGGGTCCATCTTTGTGTATTGGGACTACCACTGCAGACTTCCAGATATCTGGGAAGGACCCACTCTCAATACTTAGGTTAGCTATAAAGGTGAGGGGCACCAAAATGCATTCTTTGATATGTTTAATAAGGTTAACAGTAAAACCATCTAACCCTGGTGCACTATCCAGCTTTAGACCAGAGATAATTTTGTTAATTTCAGAAGTGTTTGTAGGTGTCATAAAAAAAGAAGCTGCTAATGAGGACCTGGATTTAACCGAATTTGCCAACGAAGTTTCAGTTACAGACATTACGCTTAATAATTTATCAGCTAGTTGTTTGCCTACGTTTGCAAAATATTCGTTGCATTTATTTAAAGATAGTAGAGTATTCTCTTCGCCGGATAATAGCCCTGAGGTCGCAGATTTATCCTTATCTGTATTGCATATACTGTTTATCGTTTGCCATAGTTTTTTAGGATTATTTCTGTTTTGAGAAATTTGTTCTTTTTCATACTCTATTTTTATACGCTGTAAAAGTTTTTTATAAAAATTGCGATATCTCTTGTACGTTATTTGTAATATCAAATTATCTGGCTCTCGTCTGGCTGACAGGTGGAGTCTATCGCGAGTTCTTTGGCATCTTATAAGCCCAGGAGTGATCCATGGTTTTAGATTACGGTTGGAACGTTTGACTATAACTAAGCGATTGTGAGCTGACACGGCAGATGAAATTATCTTGTGGAATTCGTCAGCAGCTAGGTTCATATCAGCTTTACTGATTACCGATATCCAGTTTTCTCTCGTTAAGTCCTCGACCACTGCAGCGTAATCAATTTTATGCTTAGGAGGATTTGGTAGAACGACAGGCCTACAGCGATCCGTCATACCTAAAATACATATATTATGATCGGTAATAGCGGCGTTGCAAACGATACCAATAGCATTGAAGCCCTGTTTAACGAAGATGTGATCGAGACAAGACTCAGCTCGTGTGGGTTTGGTAATCGCAGGTAGAAGTTGGTGTTGGGCAGCTAGGTTCAAGAATTCCGTACATGCTTCGCTCGGATTATCATCTAGGATGTTAGTATTGAGATCACCTGCCCAAATTACACATTCTTTTTTCCTTGTGCTTAAATTAGCATTATTTAGAGATGTGAAAAAATCACTCAAGACAGAAGAAGACAAGTTACTAAGGCTACTTTTACTCCAGCTAAAAATGTCTTGCATTAATTAAAGTAAACCTCGGGTTTCACTGCGGAACGCAGCTAGTTTTTAATATTAGTAGGATAATAAATGACTGACCATAGAGAGGTAAGTACTCTTGGCGCACCAGAGCGGGCCTCCTCCCAGACCCACGATGAGTCCGGCCGGGATCATTGTATAGAACGAGGGCTTGAACTGAGCCGCGATGTACGGCATGTACGTCAGGAACGACAGGGATATCGCCCATTTAGTGCCAAGCCACCTGGAATTATGAATGATATTCATAGTAAAAACTTAAGGGTCAAATCTAGAAAACGGTTATTAGCGGAGATGCGAATGCTAAGATGGATGTGTGGTGTGACGCGGATAGATAGGATTAGAAATGAGCACAGAAATCTAAATAATAAGGTAATAGAAATGTCATAGCTTTCAAATTACTTGCAAAACGCATGTCGCCACATTTCCCCTACCCCCGTGGTCACAAATACATGCGCGTACTATTCGAATACATATCCACTCACACACTAACAGTTTCACATTAACAATCATGGTTTGTAATTGCATCACACACATCCATAAACGCTTATCAGTGAACTTACTAATAAATTGAAAAATAAACATTTTTTCACATATTCACTAGTGCTTGACAAACTTTAAAATATATCGATACATCAAAGAACAGATAAATTTTTTGTAAGTTCATTTTTTTCATTAATTATTTTACAATTTCATTATATTACACTGCAACAAAGTCAATATGCTTATAAAATAATTGAGTCACGCGGGTTATACTACTATTGTTTCGAGAACAGGACGTCTAGTCTAATTCAAAGAAAAACGTAATTTCTAAATTAACTCGCGTCTTTCCTACTCCGGTTCTACTTCGTTTCGTTCGATTGAACATTGTTTGACGTTTAAATGTTCTAAGCATACTCTAATTAGATAAAGCTTAGAACATTTAAACGGAAGAAACGACAAACGATCGAAGTAGAATCGGAGTAGGAAAGTCGCGATTTTATTTCGAAATTACGTTTTCGTTGAATTAGAGTAGACGTCCTGAACTATGTAATTCTGCCACCACGTGGACTTTGCTATAGTTCAAGGGCAAAGGTTGTTGTATATTTTGTATGATGATAAAATAGCTAAATCTCTGCAATACATTTCGTCCTTCAAATTTCGCCCAAACCCAATAGTGATAACATTACAAAGTCGTTGCAAAAATATAGTACTGAGTAAGTTTGACAACATCGGCTTTGGGTGAAAAAAATATTGGTTTTAGAATTACAAAGTTTCAGAAAAAAGAACTCCACGTGGCTTACCTAGTAGTCTGGTGGTAAATTTACAGCAAAATTAACACTTTATACACATAATATACCAGTATTAATTGTAGATTACATAAGTATCCACAAGGTTAGACCTTAGTCTATATTATATTATCTTATTTTATGCACGTATTATACATGTAATCCTTCCTCTTGAAATATTTTATCCATTAAAAAAGATGTGTGGCACTCGGGGACTGCCGCGGTAAAGCTATTGCATGTTGTATGCATTTTCATCAACATAAGCAATAGGGATGTTAACAATTTTTCGGAATAGGGTATTGGACTGGGTCCAAAATACACCATCTTAATTAGTCCGTCAGTTAGATCATGGAAAAATATTGGACACGTATTTTTTGTTTTTTCATAATATTAAAAAAAGTGGCCAAGTGCGAGTTGGACTCGCCCATGAAGGGTTCCGTTGCAGCAAGTAACATTATATACATAGTACACATAGTTCTTATAGTTCGTTGTAACTTTGATTGAAGTTTCAATAATAGTGTATTTATGACGTACTAAAAAAAACTACTCATCAGATCGAATTCAAACCAATTTTCGTTGGTAGTTTACATGGTAATGTATATCATATATTTTTTTTAGATTTTTCATTCTCTTACTTTAGAAGTTAGAGGGGGGGGGGGACACATTTTACCACTTTGGAAGTGTCTCTCGCGCAAATTAATCAGTGTAAACGAAAAAAAAATGATATTGAGGTTTCTAAAAAAAATTTTTAGAAACCTCAATATCATTTTTGGAGACCTATAGATAGACATCCCACACGTGTAGGTTTGATGAAAACATTTTTTTTTAGTTTCAGTTCTCAGTATGGGGGGCAACCCTAATTTTTCTTTTTTTTTAATTTTTCTGTTCAAATCTTAAGCGGTTCACAGAATACATCTACTTACCAAGTTTCAACAGTGTAGTTTTCATAGTTTCGGTTACTATTATAATATCTATAGGTATAATAGATTCTACTTCGATAGTTTGTCGTTTCTTCCGTTTAAATGTTCTAAGCTTTATTTAATTAGAGTATGCTTAGAACATTTAAACGTCAAACAATGTTCGATCGAACGAAACGAAGTAGAACCGGAGTAGGAAAGACGCGAGTCAATTTCGGTCCAAGCTGTCATACAGGGCAAAGCATAGCATAGCAAGGCATAGCGATCGCGATCCGATCTCACGAGTTGTATTTTTTACAACGTAATCGTGCGATATAGTGCGTTTCACGGAGATGTGTAGAAAACCGAAACAAAGGTGATGCCGTAACATAAAAATCGTAAATCTATTTTGGTGTCACACTAAGTGTAAGTTTAGATTCCTTCTTCATTAATTTTGTGCAACAACCGCTGCCTTTGTGAAGATTTAAAACTTGTACTTTATGTCCGTGCAAAAAAAAAGATAATAAAAAATTGTTTTCGGTATGTTATACTAAAAATCTTTTTGGCTAACTTAAAAAAAAAGAGGATCTCAATTCTCGTTCTTTTTTCTCGATCGGTTTTTATTAAGTGAAAACTTATTTTGGCGCACCACATACAGATTTTCCGTAGGCTGTGAATTGAGTTCAAACCTCACGTTTGTAAATGAAAGAAATCTTTGGGTAAATTAAGATGATCTAGAATTCAAGATGACCACGGAAAGGACACAACGACTCACTAGGTAATGACGCAGCAGATGAGCTGGCCAAAAGGGGAGAAAAGACAAAGGTACATGGACCGGAACCACTTATGCCCATACCCCAGGCTCAAATAAAAACATGGCTGCGTAGAAATACTCAAGGAGCCCATTTAACTGTATGGAATAACAATGAAGGATGCAGGCAAACAAAAAATGCTATTCCGGAAACATCTAAAAATCTTGCCCGCAACCTCATTAGACTAAACAGGGACAAAATTCGTAAAGTTATAGGTATAATAACTGGTCACTGTCCCCTAAATAAGCACTTTTATACCATGGGTGTAACAGACAGTCCTCTGTGCAGAGGATGCATGGAGGAAGAAGAAACGCCACAGCATGTACTTGTGGAGTGCAGCTGTGTGGCAGATCAACGGGCAGAATTCCTCCAATCTCCATCGTTTGTTCCGGATGCATGTCGCAACCTTAACAGGATGCTTGCCTTCTGGGACAGCCTGGGCTGGTTGGAGTAAAGGAAAGTATGAGTCACGCACAATGGCCCAATAAAGAGACTAGGTGCGGAAAAGGCACCGCTAAACTAACTAACTAACTAACTATGGCCATAGTTATGGTCACGCCCTCCGGTTTTACTCGCGTAGTTTGCAAAGTGAGCTATCAAATTCAGAGTCATTAATTTTCTGTTCTATCGGCCGTCTTTATGACTGCCAATTTTTTTTGCAGATGAGTATGGTACGCGATAGCTCCGCTAATTGTGAATCAACGTTGATGGTTATATTTTGCTTGGTAAATCATAGTTTAAATGTGGTCCCAAAAAAATTTATAGAAATCGGTATGACGATTTTTGAAATATGAACCAAAACCTAAAATTTACTTTTATTTATCTACACGATTTAAGTGCTGGTCGAAATTTGGTCGAGAGTCTGAAATTAATTTAAAATTTTAGTAGTTTACTGTTTTTTCGGAGAAAATAAATTATTGTTACCACTTTCCATTAATAATACAATCCCGGGACTATCCCGGAATCCCGGGATTAACTGTATAGACAATCCCGGTATTAGAAAAATCGACCGGGATCGAATTATCTAATTGTAACACTAGTGTTTATTGTTTTTATTGTACGGTAAGTACCTACTGTTGTTGCTTTGACGTGTACAATAAAGAGTTAATATCTGACTTAAACTCAATATTCTCTTTGAGATCGTTTCAAATACAAAAAATATCTATAGAATAATCATGAATGCGACGGAAAGTGTAAGTAAGGGCATCAATGTGTATGACTTACTTGATGACCACAACGGGCAGGAAGAGGTTGGAGAAGACAAGACCCGCGTACACGGCCGCCAGTGAGGCGGTGCCCAGCCCGGCCTGCGCGTTGATCGAGCTCTGCAGGTTGGATGTTCCCTGCAATATTAAATAAAAATCATTGAAAACAAGAAGAGAATTACAATTTTGATTTATCCTGGACTACCTCGGATTTGTCATTTGTACAACAATCTACTAGTTCTCTTTTATTTGATACCCATATTGAGGTAGTAGTTAAAAAAATGTAATTTACCATTTTGTGGTGGCGGCCATCTTGAATCGATATTAACCTAACATAGCTAGGAACTACCGCACGGAAACTAACCTTCAAATTAAAAACAGCATTGAAATTGGTTCATCCGTTTGAGCTCTATGCCTACGGTACAACAGACAGACATTTGTGTATGTGTGGACAGACAGACATTATGGTCAAATTTAACCCATTTTGTTTCATGGGGATTAAAAAATGTTTAATCCATTTTCGTCAGCGAAAGTTTTGAGAAAATATTTGAAATATGGCGGTCAAAATATTCGCGGTGGTTTAAATATTTCCTAAAGTGTATATTACACTTGACTCCATTTGATCGACTGATTTAATCGCTACTGAAGTCCGTGAAGTGTAATAACATTCAGTATGTTAGCATAAATTCAGAAGCGAGGATTGCTTGTTTCTAAGCTTGTTTCTGAAATCAGCCACTTCACTACCTTCATCAAATGAAAAAAAATTATGTAGAAACCACTACTGAATATTGTGAATAGGCTATTACATCTTTTATTTTCAATCCTATGAAACGTCATTATCCGGACTCACGCGGAGAATCACGTGAAATCTACTCTTGTTTAATAGAAAATGTATTTAAATTAAATAAACTAAACCTATTGTCATGGAGATACAATGTTACCTGCGTAGCGATTCATAGTCCATCCGATTCGGTCTGAGCCACAATATCTGCCTGCTACTGATCGGTAGCGCTAATTTGTGATTTCCAACCTTCAATTCTATTAATTTTGACTTTTGTTATCAATTGAGTAAAAGTAAACCAATTCAATAAATGTACGAATTTATATTGACAACTGTTCGATCTTTCTCATATAAAATTTCACAAAGGAATGCTCTTCATCGGCTTAGCTCCATCTACTTATAGCGCCAACCCCTCTAAAACTCTTTTGAGATGGCCGGTAGAAGTGAATGGTATCCCACCGGTGCCCTCTACACTAAATTTTATCAGTCATACCCATTTCTTTAAATAATCAGATACTTGTTCTTTTATGTGATACATATTTAGACTCAAATCCCAGTATTAAATATAATACTATAGTGAAATATACTACAAACAAATACAGGTGACAACACTTTTAACCAGCTATGGTATCAGCTGATAGTCGGTTGTCATGTTGTTAGATGCTTGTACTATAAAATATAAAAAACGCGCATGGCCTTTGCTCTCACCTTGTAAAAGAAGGTTCCGAATCCCAGCTGTGGGAGCGCAATAAAGACAGACAGAAACACTTTATTAGACACAACAGTAAAGTTCAAAGATTCATAACATAAACGACTTATTACTAGTACCATGAATAACAACCTTATCGCTAATGACAATTTCTTCCAGGCAACCATAAATAACAGGAAACACATAAAGAAGTCATATAGTCCGAGATCCCAGAGCTCCCAGACGTCACCTATTTTCTGATGAATGAAATGTGGACGATTGAATAGAGTTAGTAAGTACTAATAACACATGCTTACTCGCTAACCTGCTTAGACGGCCAATTTTGAGATATAAATAAATATATAAATATTGGTGGACAATTCACACACAACACCATCTGACCCCAAACTAAGCAAAGCTTGTGTGATGGCGGCCAGATAGCTGATATAATACTTATATAGTTTTAAATACATACTTATTATACATAGACACACCCAGACACAGTGCAAACATTTAAATTCATCACAATATGGGGTAATGAAGGTACATACAAACATTACTTATTTCACGTATTTTCTAATAAGTGATTTTCACGTATGTTGTAGGCAATATCCTTGAAAACAAGGTCCCAATACTCCCAGACACTTTCCGTCAGCTGTTTTGCTTAACAACTCCAAAATAATAATTTAATGCTCCATTTGTAAATATGTTCGCCAGACAACTATTTTGTTGCTTTTTCCAATAAGATAGACCAATCTAAGGGGGCAATCATCCCCCATCTGGTCTGTATCGTATATCGTATTATACGTGAAAATCACTCATTAGAAAATACGTGAAGTAAGTAATATTTGTATGTACCTTCATTACCCCATATCTCAAAATTGGCCGTCTAAGCAAGTTAGCGAGTAAGCATGTGTTCTTAGTACTTACTAACTCTGCTCAATCGTCCACATTTCGTTCATCAGAAAATAGGTGACGGCTGGTTGCTCTGGGATCTTACTCTAATAGGGTGTGAAGAAAAAACCAAATGACAAAAAATTTAATATAGTTATTTATACTATTTTTTAAAAAACCTTATCAGCACGTATAGTGATGTAAAGTATGCGTGCATGGCAGAGTATGTGACGTCGAGTAACATAAGAAACCCATTCCATCTTCCCACTCCTGGAACTCGGCTGTATAATTTTACAAGGAGACAGCCCAGACTAGTAAAGTAAAAAAGTAAGGAAAGTATACCTAGTCTAGACGGATAATGCATGGCTTCAAAATGTGTATTTTGGACCACGTCGGATTCCTCACGATGTTTTCCTTCACCATTAAATCCTGTCCGTAATAGGATCTATACTAATATTTTAAAGCTGAAGAGCTTATTTATTTGAACACGCTTACCTCAGGAACTACTGGATCGATTTCAAAAAATCTTTCACCGTTGGATATATTGTGATCAGACGGACGGACGGACTCTTCTGAGTGCTATTCTATATACGCACGGGCGAAGCCGGAGCCAACCGTTAGTAAAATATAACCACTACTCACGTTATAAGCAGTGAAGTGCACCATAAACGCAAAACTGATGACCACTACGTTTTTCACTATTCGCCAAGTTTCATTCGCTGGTAAATTTTCTTCTATTTCCATCTTTGATTTTTCGATTTGCTTCATCTTTATTCGCTTAATTCAACAAAATCACTCGTATTGATTAAATAACATCACAAATTAATATCTGAAATAAATAATTAATAATATCCTAATAAACAAATCCTAATAATCAATAAATAATGTTTGGTTGTTTAGATATTGATTTGGGATTGACTAAATCAATCACGTCAGAACAAGTCAACGGATCGAATTGAAAAATGGAACACAAATTAAGGTTTTGTAAAACACATGGGCTACTTTTTATCGCGGGTAAATAACAGGAACTACGCGGATAAACCCACAGGGGGCGTTGCTAATAATTTATATGGGTTTTAATAGATTATGACAATTTCTTCAACAAGTCTGCTCACAAGTCAGTTCTCGTGATTCAATGGCAAGGAAGAACGCTACTACCGTTCTTAGCGTCTTAAACGGTACAGCGCCCCTGCCGCACTGTGACGCACGGTCTTGTGGCATTTGCTTTGTAAATTTATGTATTTACTAGCGGCCCGTTCCGGCTTTGCTCGGATCCTAACCTAGACACTGTCTGCAGCGCCATCTGCCGGGCTTATTTGTGAATCTAAACCATCCTTGAATCCACTTGTACACACACAAAAAAATCATTCGAATCGGTCCCGCCGTTTAGAAGTTCACTGTCAAATGGTTAAATTACTAAAATAGCTATTAAAAAATAGGAGTTTGTGATACAAGGGTAAAATTTTTGGGTTGTATGTATTTTTAATGCTACATTATAAAAAATAAAAACAATTAATTTTGTCCAAAAATTAAAAAAAAAGTTTTAGGGGTGAACAACACTTATCACTTAGGGGTATGAAAAATAGATAGTAGCCGATTCTCAGACCTACTGCATATGCATATAAAATTTGGTAAAAATCAGTAAAGGAGTAACTAACACTGTGACACGAGAATTTTATATATAAGACTAGCAGCGCCCCGCGGTGTTACCCGCGTAGTTCCCGTTCCCGTTGTTCCCGTTATTTTTCCGGGACAAAAAGTAGCCTATGTGTTCTTCCAGACTATAATCTATATGTGTTCCAAATTTCAGCCCGATCCGTTCATACGTTACGGCGTGATTGAGCAACAAACATCCAAACATCCATACATTGACTCTAATCGTAGTATACTCGTAGCAGGATAGTAAAGATTAATTTTTACAACAATGAAACCGCGACTTCGTTCGTGTAGGCAGGTACCGCGGGCGTATGATTTCGCGAATGCGGGGTATGAGGACATGCGATGATTTCGTCCAGGTCTTCGAATTCTAAGTGCTGGATCCAGAGACTGCGAACTGTAGACGACCTATTTCGAAACATAACACTTTGTCACACAGTACACTACAATAAATAATGAATTGTTATAATAACTTATTTGGGTAGTAGGGTGGACATTGGGAGCTCTCCACCACCACTAACAACCCTGGGAGGATTCGTCCGTCCGCTTGTGTGCCGGAGCTTCGGAAACACTTTTGCACTCGCCTGCGGCCCCAGCCTCGCTTGCCCCTTCGGACCCTTCACTACGTAGAAATGGAAGCAGCTATCCACTATTCTTTTCTTTCTTTGCCTAGCACACATAAACGCTGTGCGTGCCACATCTCAGGCTGTACTCGTGGTATGGCGGAAACTCCCGTGTCCGTCCTTTACTCAAGGCCCGTCTTCAGTTGGACGAAGGCATGGAAAACCCTCCTATGACGTCCAGATCGTCTATCGTCTATGAGGCATTGGGAGATTGGCATTGATTTAACATTAGCATTTAATTGATCAGAGCTGGAAGCGAAAAACTACTTCCTACCGCCGCAATGAGAGTTCGACGCTCAGTCGTCCACGCTGGGCACTCCTTCAAAGTTTGCAGTGTTGTATTCACCTCAAAACTGCAGTGATGACACATGGTTGTGGGTTGTCTTCCAGCTGTGCGGCAACGGTCCTAATCAAAGCATCCATGCCCTGTAAGCACCTGGAAAAGTTAGAAGGCTAGTGAACCGGGCACCCTGTCCAACCAATTTTCAGGATAGGCCGGACAACCTCGGCAGTGCAGCCTTCCGGCCTTCCACTCCTCTAAAGGCTGATTTAAACTGAACGAACATAGAGCTAGAGCTGGAACAAGAGCATTCTTTCTCGATCTTTTAGTGTAAAAGAAAGATCGTTCTTAGCTTTTTCCATATTATATATTCCATAGAATCTTTGCGAACGCAAACAAAACAACGAAAGAATGCTCTACGTTTGTTTAAACCAAATGAATTTGATACAGTGAGGATAGATGTAAATCGGCCTTAACATGTGCTGACGAGCGCGGGAATTTCATGCAACAATCTCCCTCTGTTTTGGTCAATATCTTCGGCTATTTTTCAAATCACGGTCAAGTGATACGACGAGGTCACTGGCGTGCTCCATCCATCCGTGCTTTATCCATTAGCCACTAAATTAAAATAATTATTGTTGTAGCACATCTAAGTATCAAAATAATTAGCAATACGATATGGTAATTTATCACTGTTATTTGCCAAGCTATACATTATAATCACGTTATTTTCTCTTGTGTTCTTCAATAGTTATTTCGTGGTTAATCTCAAAAATGTATGAACAAAAAACTGTAATTTCGGTTACCGTCCACATGATGAAAAATTGTTTTTTCATCCCACCAGCTCGGAAAGAGTACTTTTGCTCCTCGATATCAAGACGCAAAAGCCGTTTTTACCCTCTTGAGGGTAAAGTAAATTTGAATTTAGAACATCGTGTGTACAGAGGTTTTGAATTCAAAACATAATTTAACCTATTTATTTCTACCTCCTTGGTGCCGAATTCATCATACATTTATTTTTAATTTGTTAAAAACTCATACTGGGAACCTTCTTGGTGTACTTTTTTTTAAATGCTTTGCGCGCAATTTTCTTTTCACGTATGGAGGATAGAGGTAAAGAATGTTATTTCAAATGGCAGAAAACATTTTAAAACGCTATGAATGAATCAATTGTAATCGAATTGAAGTACTTATGCCGAGTTGCCGAGTTAAATAATTAAATATTATTGACTACTAAAATAGTAACTAATAGATAATTTCAACTACTTGTGCAGTACAAAATAATGTAGTAAATATAACATTAACATCAAATAAATTATTACTATTTTGAGAAAACATGTAGGTACAATATATTTTGAAGTCAAAACTTCTTTTAGCGCGCCAAAGACAGATTTTTCGTGGGCTGTCAATTGAATTCTAGCGTCACACTCGGGAATGATAAGAAATCTTCGGGTAAACTCGGGACCATAGCCATTGGGCATCTAGAAATGCTTCAGCCTTTCCAATTGGCCATTTAAAAATGCGTCAGCATTTCTAGATGGCCATGCTCATAGCCACGCCCTCTGGTTTCACACGCGTAGTTTCCAAAGTAAGCAATCAAATTCTGAGTTATAAGTTACCACTTCTATCGGCAGTGCCTATGAATGCCAATTTTTTTTTTCATGAATTCTGAATACTATTCATTTACGTTTATTTATTTCCTATAATGTGTACCCTGATGCAAATTTAGCGCTACTATAATTTAATGCATTTGGGCGGACACTTTTTCATGTACACAGATGAAACTCCTTACCTCAATCGGTCGACTCTCCATATTTTCACGTCATATTGTTATTGTTAAAACCATGGCAAAATAAACATAAAGTTTAAAACTTAGGTTAAAAACAGTAAAATTGAATACAAGTGAAAAACCGAAATACCATAATAATAAGTGATTCTAGCGACCAAGAAGTTTATTTGACGCCAATAGATTGACTGAAACTGAAAATGCGCAAAGCGTTTAGTAATTTCCTCGCTAAGGTGGGATGAAAAATTACGTGTTGCACTCGAGTGCAAAGATTTTTCACCTTGTGCCCTTTTGATTCCCTTGCTACGCTCAGGATTCTAATTTTGAATCCCTCGCTACGCTCGTGATTCAATTATAGAATCCTTCGCTTGCTCGGTCATCAAAATTGAGCACGCGGTTAAAAAGTCATTTTGCACTCTTGTACAACAAATAACTATTACTCTTTTTTTTTTTTTTATAGTATAGAGTGACGAGACGAGCAGGTCATGTGCCTGATGGTAAGCAACATGCCTGCCACATAACAGCACAGTAACACGCAGCTATTGGAACATGATAGATACTCAAACGTGACTTTGTTTTTCTTTAGCAATATACATAAAAGAATAATATTAGGCATTGCAAATTGGCCAGCATGCTTCGGAAACAATCCTTAACAGACATAAATTAGGCATTTAAAAGAATAATTAGTTTTGTAACAATTGCACCCGTTCTAACTTTGCCCGAGTTGTAAAACTAGTACATTTTGCATGTCACAATAAGGAGTGAAGTGCATTACAAACTGTGAAGATTTTTAAGGGTTCCGAAGGTTACCTCAAAAATAAAATGAAACTTAAAAATCAGATTCCTCTTTTATCAATTGATCGCTCCCTCGCGTGATGGTACGCCACGCCATCCACGATGTATTGTTTAACCGATTCACTTTCGACTCGAATACAAACACAACATACCTAACGGGGAATACCTATACAAGCAAAGTATTGAACAGTTTTAACTTATCAACGGCTACGAATGTCAATCATGAAACGATATCGCTAATTAAAGCTACGAGCAGTCAGAGCAGCATTATAAAAGAGCAAGTGAACTCCCGAACTAGGGAGTCGTAGCGTTTCTTCTTTCGAGTCTTTTAGCACGTGTCTCGATGGAATCCGAATCCTTCAGCTGGTACTTAGCCAACCCATCCCAAATCTGCGAATAGTACTTTGTTTATACAAGGACGAATCTGTGCTTGATATAACATGACCGACTGTTTCGATGTAAAATAACTTTGCACCTTAATTCGAGATATTTTTTAGTAAATTTGGCCTTGGACTCAATGAAAGTCCCAAACTTATGTGAAGGTAATTGTTAAGATTACACCCAAAAGCATCTAGATGTTCAGGTGACGGAACAGACACAGTTAAAAATTTGACTGATTTTGCTCAATACTTTGATATTTTTCGACGCTATTCAGCAAACAGTCGGCCAACACAACGTTAATGAAAAGAATTTTAAGCAGTGAAGTAGTATCTAACACAGATTACAGAAATTATTTCTGTAATCTGTGGTATCTAAAAGAAATTTCTTCATAATTTCATGCGTCGCAAAGATTTAACTAAGAACAACAGATTAACACAACGAGCATACCTCACCTCCCAGGGTCTGATGATGAACTGGAAGGTGATCGTAGGAACTCAATAATTAAACGACATCCCGTCGAGTTTGGGCTCGTTTGATTTGTCATGATGAGTACTTTAGTGCTAGATGGTAACCAGCGTCTGATGAACCTAGAAGGTAATTAAAGGAAATCAGTAATTAAACGACATAGCCCCGTCGAGTTTGGGGTCGTTTGATTCGGGTTGACAAGTACCTAGGATAGATGGTAACTAGGGTCTGATGATGGAGCTGCAAGGTAGTCAAAGGAATTCAGTAATTAAACGACGTATCCTTGTCGAGCTCGGGCTCGTTTGATTTGTCTTGATAAGTACTTTGGTGTTAGATGGAACCAAGATCTGATAATGGAGCTGGAAGGTGCTCATAGGAAATTAGTAATTAAACGACATAGCCCCGTCGAGTTTGGGCTCGTTTAATTCGTAATACATACTTTGGAAACAAGATACTTTCGTTAACTTTCGTGTCCATATTTTCTTGAATATATTCTTCAAAATTCAATGCAGAGCAGGTAATTCGTAGGTAGGTAGGTAGTTATCTTTCACTAATTAAAAGTAATTATTGTCTTAAATAATTACTGTACATACAAAAAGTTATGATATATATCCCGTTAAAAACAAAAATGTGAAATGAGAGCCAAGTTTAATGAATATTATATGGCTTAGTTGTTGACTTCAACAATAAAATATGTTAGACCTAAATGGGTGCCAAGTTCAATGATCAATTCTGAAATTAATTAAATCAACTTGAAACATTTTGTAAGAACTTAAAATATCATTTTTTCTTACAATTCAATTTTCATAACAGATCACAGTAATGAAAAGGGAAAACTACAAAAAAAATATAATTTAAAAACTCAAAAACCCGACTGCGTAAAAAGTGAACCAAACTACGTTCTCGCATACTAAAAAAAACTGAAAAGAATAAAACAAGCATTTAGATTTCTGGTGGTCTAGAATTCTAAAATATGTTATTGTATTAATACTATTGAAATATATACAATATTTTCTAATAAAAGAACATTACAACTGAACAGTCGGGATCCATTATTATTCGACATACAATGTAATTGTTCAATGGATCCCGACTGTTCAGTTGTAATGTTCTTTTATTAGAAAATATTGTATATATTTCAATAGTATTAATACAATAACATATTTTAGAATTCTAGACCACCAGAAATCTAAATGCTTGTTTTATTCTTTTCAGTTTTTTTTAGTATGCGAGAACGTAGTTTGGTTCACTTTTTACGCAGTCGGGTTTTTGAGTTTTTAAATTATATTTTTTTTTAATACTTTTTAGTTATGAACAATGTTGTGAATGTTAATATGCTCAACATAATAATACCTATGCATCTTTTGGTTGTTGACCAAATGTCTTCGTTTCTACCGATACGCTCATGGCACATCTATTGATTTATATCGATGCCTACTAGATACATTAGTATACAATGTCCATCCACATTTACACGTACAGTTAGTTATACGAAGTTTTCTGCTACCTAAAAACCTATAAATGTGAGAATGGTTGTTACTCAACTTTAAATCGATATACATCCTAAACGGTCAGTCGAATCGAAAAACATTGAGAGAAAGCTAAACATTATTTTGAAATACCTATTCAACGATACCCCTCTTGACATATTTTGGTGATTTTCATTTTTTTTATTTGGACAATATGGCGTCCTGAAGCCGCCATATTGGATTTACACTAATGTCATGTCTTTAGTGTCACTCGCCAGATTAAGAGGAATCGATTGACGTGTGAATCATAAAAATCGGCCCAGGCGATTGGTCTGTATAGTGCCTCAAAGGAACATACAAACATACATACATACATACATACATAGACTGTTAAACACATTACCACTCCTTTGCGTCGCGCAGTCGGGTAAAAACAACATTTTTACTGACAAAATATCTATTTCATGTTTAACTCATCATTATTATCATAATCTTTTTGGAAGCCTCCGTTTTCATAAGCTTTGCTTGCGCACTTTTTCATATTTGCTTCTTTCGTGATCTCCAAGGTTCTTGAGAACCGCTTGTCTCTGAACTCCACGGCGAGATAGCACGCGACTCCGGCCACCATCATGGCTATCATGAGGTACAGCTTGGAGCTGGTGCGGAAGTAGGGGGATATGACGTAGGCGATGATGTATCCGGCCGACTCCCACAGAGAGAAGTTTGAGAAAGCGGCTTCTTCCCGACCGGGGAACAATAGTGCGGAATACGCTGAAAGAGATAATAGTATATGTTCAGACTCTTTATTGACTTTATTACCATGATGTGCTTTACTAGGCTAGACATAGATAAAATATTATTTGATTAATTTCAAGCAATCAAATCCAATCGCACCGACGACCCGCGACTTCGCAGGCAGAGTTACTACCCACTTAGCCACAAGGCAGGCTATACAGGACACAGGTTGAGGTACGAGGCTCGGGAACATCCACGTGGTGCCTGAGCATCAGATTACAAGTTGCCTCGGTGGCATCTTATTCTCTGATGGGATTACCCAGCCGGGGAGCGAACTTCTAGTCGCGCTCTCCGCTCTTCGCAGCGCCTATAGAAGTTCGGCGTAAAGTGGCTGTAGAATGGGGAAGGTCACTCGGCTGAAACTCTTTTCGTCCAAATATAATTCCTAAGTTTCCGAAGAGAATCCTCATTACTAGTGCTCAGTAGTTGGAATCCTGCTATGTTATTTGGAGGGTTTTGTGACCGCAGATGCCGAACCACAGCTATTACTAGCCGTGGTCCTTATGCGAGGCGGCACGCGGTCAATGGCAAATATATTATCATTATCAGGTGTTCATTTGACCTTTAGGTTAATCGAGGATCCAGCCTACGATGAAACGCACTTTCCTAGAAGAGATCAACTTTAAGAAGATTAACCATCAAGAAATACCCGCTGAGGCAACACAATCCACAGCTTAGTGCTCGTATAAATTGAATATTAGACATATTTTTGCGACGAAAGTAGGGTCAATTGTTATTCAAATCAAATTGTCAATCAAAAAATTGTTTCGAATCTTTGGAACATTAATCATAAAACAATGTCATTTTTTCGAGTTAGAGTCCTATATAAAAAAATGCAAGGTGATATTACGCCATGTAGATCACCTAAACAATCTCCTAAATGTACCCGATAAAAATATAGATAAGCTTGCATCAATACTAAAGACGTTAAAGTGTTTCCTAACAAGGGAGTCATTGCCCGTGATCGCTTTGATGAGTGGCTTTAATCCCTTGAGTAGGTATTATATGAACTTTTGTGATACTTTGGACCTTGGGGAGACTAAAGTTACGTAATAAGAAATGATTAAAATCCGAAAAATGGGTTACATTGTGGTGATGGAAGCTTACCCTTAATCTGGACGACCCACACCGCATCACAGAGTCCCCAAAACACGGCGATGACGTAGAGAATGTATTCGGATTCGGCCTGGGGCTGCCATGTCAGGAGCGTGACAAACATTACAGCCTGGACCACGGTGGCTGCGCACATCAGAGCCAGCCGACCTGTCACCTGCAGACCACATCAAACTGAGTTACTGCTTAACATAAAAGTCTAGAAATGGAATATTCCAAGAGCTGGTAGCAAATATTGGCTAGGTATTTAAGGCAAGCTAAAAAAAAGCTTGTCAGATATCTCTCCTGTTATACCCCAACACGGAGTTGCAGACCTGGTGAGTAGCGAGGCAAAATTAATCCATACATTTTTTTTTATTCAACAAATATGTTTAAGGCAGCAAACTCTACAGGCATGGCACAGAAGTGTGGTCAAAAAGGGAGATAAGACGCTTGTAAAGCAATATCGAGCGATAGTATCGAGCAATATCGCTTCTGAGCCATGTCTATAAGTTGTTTTCGAGAGTTATCAAGAATCGTCTCGCCCGAGGACTCGACAAGTTTCAGCCCCCGGAATAGGCCGGGTTTCGAAGTAGGTACAGCACCATAGACTATATAGTCTATGGTGTATATATACACACGTGTATATACATACGGTACGGCAGATTGTACGGAAAACAAAGGAATACAATCGTCCCCTTTGCTTAGCGTTTGTGGGCTATGAAAAGGCGTTCCACTCAGTCGAAACCTGGGCTGTTCTGGAGTCCTTACAGCGATGTCAAGTCGATTGGCGATACATCGAGGTGATGAAGTATTTGTACGACGCAGCTACGATGGCAGTCCTAATTCAAGACCAGCAGTCTAGACATATTCCTAACTTAACTAAATTTATAGAGACTTGAGAGCGCTCCAAAGTTAATCGGGCGCTTCAATACTCATAAAAATTATATGTAAACAAAATGTTTGTTTACATTTAATTTTACAGAAAATTTTATTTGCCACAAATTATTTCAAATTTTTTTTTGTAGCTTTGGTAGTTTGAAATATATATCGAAAAATGGGTTTTCCAAAATGACGGCCGGGAGACAAGGCTGGTAACCCCACAAACTTGGAGTTAAAAAAACATGTCCCAAAAACGAAATTGCAAAAAATTATAATATTAGAAGGATGTATGTAATTCTAGTGTGAATCCAAGGTTTTGTGACGAGATAAGTGATTCTAGAAACAACCTTAGCGAGGTATCCTGTCACAAAACAACCGAGAGCGTCCGCGACCCCGTATGTCATCATCACGAAACCCACGGAACCAGTTCCTATGGCACATGACACGTACGCCTGAAACAAACAAATATGTATAAATAGTTTTTTTTTAGTGGTAGGACTATTTGACGAGATCGCCTGGGGAATACTACACCTTTGCCAGTTTCATAGTCATTTTACCTACACTTCTACATCCATAAGCCATACAGAGTTATGTTCAAACACGACTGTGATTCGGTTTGTAAGGCAATGTTTCCAGAGAAATTGTAGATCAGTTTATCTTAAACCTCCGGGTAACTGACAGAGCGCAGTGCCGGACTGGTTTTATTTCTAATTCTTTATTTTAACCTTATTCAATCCTGATTGTACTAGTTATCAGGATTTGGACCATAAGCCAACTGGGTATGTACTTAATATTCGAGAAAGAATGATTACGACCCAGAGGCAACAATCCGACAGTCAATAAATCATTATCATAGTATACATATATCATATTGTGGGCTTCAATGTGGTTCACAAACAAGAACAAATGCGTAGGAACTTTACAAGTGAGCTTAATACAAAGTACTACTCGTTGAGACATGAGGTACAGTTTTTCTTTTTAGAAAATTCTTATCAACGAGACGTGAGACAGTTCCCGAACTACGTGGTCACACGACGGCTATCGGAGGCGGAGTGTACTCCCTTCCGAAATGTCTTCAAGCAGCCTCGCACGACGTAATAATCCGGACTCTGCCGAAGTGATGACAGCACACCGCTTGCGCCTCGTATTGAAATCCAATACTGTTCGAATAACTTCTTGACATATATCATACCAAAAGTAAATAAATTAGTGTTTGTTACTTTGTGTTCTTCACGCAAAAACTACTATAAAAATATGTTTGCACCTGATATTCATTCATTGGGATGGTATAGGTTGATAGTTGATAGTTTTAGAATAAAAAAGATGGCATACACACAGAAGTAGTTAGCTGCTTACAGGTTACCTTACAGCTTTCGTATTATATAAATCCTTACCGCAGTGATATCAGTTCCAAAGAACGCTATCTGGTATCCCACGAAGATGTTAATGATGATCAGTAACAGCTGATTAGGCTCCTTCAGCAGCTTTAACGTAACCGCTAGCAGCGCCAGCCCTGAGACGTTGCCTTCTGAAGAGCGGCCTGAATCATATCTGAAATGGAAGATAGTAATATTACGTTTTAAAGTGACATAGAGTCATGATTCCAAATATTACGTGAATCAATGTGACACATTTATTCATCATATCTAGTAGGTAAGTCAATTCAATGAATCTCACACAGATTACAAAAATGAATCTCAAAACATTATATCAATTGGTATGTACAAATGTACATAGCACTATTCTCTCATTTCATTTGATTTCAGCCCGTTATCGCCCACTGCTGAACATAGATCTATCTTCGTTTACGCCACTTGTCTCGATTCTATACTTGTCTCGTCGATGCTATCCATGTTCATCCATCCATCTTATCATGCCTTCCATTGGCTTGAGTTCACTTGCCACCACTCCGCATTGAAACGTTGAAAAATGCGAGCGCTTTTCCGATGCACGTTTAATCCGATGTCGATTTCAGCTTTCCTCTCACAGTCCTATAATTTGATCCCGTGCATGACTTCTCTCCATGGGTCTCTGTGCAACTTGCATTTTGTGAGTAGTCTCATCGGTTAACATTCATGTTTCGGCCCCATAAATCATGCTGGGCAGGGCACGTTAACCATAAACGGGTCTTCAGGCACTGTGAAACCATAACAGATCTGCAGATGTTATCAAATCTATTAATTGCCGTTGAATCTGCTAAACTCCCTCTCTAATAATTTCTGTCAACAGATAGAAAATTCCCAAGAAACAAGTATTAGTCAACAGTCCCCAACATGTTGTTTCCAATCGTTAAGATTAGTTGCGAAGGATCAAAGAAGTTCGCAATATCTTTGGCCTTGTTCATATTCAAATTCAGACTTAACTAAAGGGAAGCATCATACAGGTCTCAGTGCATGCTTTGGAGATGAGTTAAAGTCTCAGCAAATAACATAAGGTCGTCAGCGATTATAACGTGATATTAGAACACATAGTAGATGTTTATTCCGATTTGGTCGCATACAAGAGATTACATGACTTTCTCTAGTACTGCCGTAAAAAGCATGGGTGTCTAGCTGTCAAAAGTATCACTGCCAAACCGTACAACTCCCAAAGTATTACAACAAAGACAAATCAAAAGAACAGCGATGTAGAGATCCAAATATAGCCTAGTACTCGACACTTTCAAAGGCATTCTATTAATTGACGAAGAACATGTACAAAACCCGGTTGTACTCGTGACTCACGAGGCTTCTCCATTAGTCGCTTGGATGCTGTCGGTAGTCGAGAATCCACTTCAGAAGTCAAGGGGAGGGTTTCAAAAGGCTGGGGCATTCTTCTTATAAATGACTTTTAGGGTATAGTTACTATACAAATGACTTTTTACCTCTTCATAGAATCTACTCCCACTGCGACGATGAGCGCCGCCGCCGCCATGCACGCCAGGTATATTCCTAAAATCATTTAAAGACTAATTAACTAGTAGAAATAGAAAATAATTAACTAGTACTGCCCTGCGCTCGTCCTGCCCAGGGATATAAGATGTTTTATCTCTATGCCTTTTAATTTCACTGGAAACATTGCCATTCAAACGTAATGTTTGAGTATTACTGCTTGGCGGTAAAATAACTGGCAAAATATGTACTTTCCCAGGCGGACTTTGCAAAGAGCCCTACCACTACTTAACAAAATTACAAAGTTATAATTTTATCAATTTTAGGGGCGGAATTTTACCTGTTTTTTTTTTATAAATATTGATCGTCATTTTTTTACACATCACTAGCCCTAAACTAAGCGAAGCTTTGGGAGCCATATACCTGATATCACACTAATATTGCAAATTCAAAAGATAGTCGGTAAACATGTGTAGGTAAGTTGTTCCCACGTATGGATGTAATATTCCGAGAGCTGCTAGCAAATTTTAGGGAGGTATTTGCACCAAGCTGAAAACTTGTCACACGACTCTCCTACTCGTATTAACCTTTTAACCGATTAAAAGCTAGTAATGAAAGAAGATGACTTATCAGCCGAGTAGGTATAATTTTATTTTTTTAAATAAATATTGGTGGACATTTCACACAACACCATCTAGCCCCAAACTAAGCAATGCTTGTACTATGGGAGCCAGATAGCTGATATAATACTTATATATATATTTAAATACATACTTATTATACATACAAAACATTCATCACACAAATATTTGTACTGCGTGGGGATCGAATCCACGACCCACGGCTTCGCAGGCCAGCCATTTTTATCGTTGTATAAATTCATACCTATACAAATTGTTTTACCAGACGTCATATTGCATGCTTCAGTTTGTATGGGTCAGCTTTTAAAATGTTTTGTAATACCTTATCTTACCTACAAACAGCAATTAAGCTTTTTGTATTTGTATTATTACACCCCAACACGGCGGTGCACACCCTGCTGGTGAGTAGCGAGACCAAATTAATGCCTCAATTTAGATCACCTGGCAGATAGAAAGACCAACCAAAAGTTTTTGAGAATCCGTTTGTTTTAGTCATCAAAGATACCCAATTAAAATATCAAATTGCCGATAATTTTTTATTTTTATTTTTGGCAATAATTTTTACACACGTCTGGCAATGTTAAAGTCCCCCCTAAATCGTCTCGCTTATTATTTTTGTTTAATGTAAAACTACAATGTATATACTGCATATTGCCGCAAATAGGTATTTATTGGATAAAAAAATATGGATTAATTTTGCGCCGCTACTCACCAGCCAGGTTTGCACCTCCGTGTTGGGATTATATTAGGCTAGATATGTGAGAAGTTTTCAGCTTCCCTCAAATACCTAACCAAAATTTGCAACTAAGTCTCGAAATCTATTGGCAAAAGGGATTTGAACGCAATTTATCAAGAATTACATTACCTGGATTAACAGGTAGGTTACCAATTTTTATCCCGTTAAAGTTAATGGTTCTCGAAGGACATTAATAAAATTATTCGTGTTTGCATGGACCGTACATGGCGACAAGCGAATTGTCAGCGTCATCAACCTCCTAGTAGCAATCGGCCGGTCATTTCTGTCCCAAAAAGGAGTAACGATATACGAAAGTTAGCAAGCAGTGGGTGTACCTGTATGTAAAGCTGATCAGGCTGATTGGTGAGCAATAGGAGAGGCCTATGTCCAACGCTGTACTAAGATGGGCTAATGATGACAGTAATGCATAACCTTGTTGTGGTACATCCTGAGACTTGCAGAGGAACTGTGTCGCTAATATGACTAGAAACGTACCAGCTATCATCTGAATCCTTTCCGGAGGCTGCGGTTTCAGGGCTTCACCTGCGTCAGCAGCTGGTAGAAAGTTGGCTCCACACAGCTTAGAAATCTGACTGGCGTTCAATGACGTCACTGCTGCTATGTTGTCCCCCGATCTTAGCACTGAGAAGAAAGAAAGATAATTTATTTGTTCAAAACATGAGTCAATTACAAACACACATAATGCATGATATATAATAGGTCACAAAATTTCAAAGTAGCTTGTCGTCATGTTTTACCTGATATGGTAGGCATACAAATACATTTCCAATTCTTGAATGATTGCTGAGGTTTATAAGTCTAGTCACAAAATTAGCTTAACAACTCGCTCCTTATATTAAAATCACCTTTCAACTATATGGATAAAAAAAATAGAAAACTGTAAGTGTCCAAAAAAATGTATAGGTACCACAACCAATGATTTAATTGGTAAAACTGTACACAATACCAAGAAATAGATTATTGTGCCGACCACCCCAATTGGAGAAATGACAATTATCTGTCTATATTGTAAAGCATTAAAATACAGCAGTAAATCGGATTATGTTGTGCTGACGGTGGAATTATAATGCCACCATTGGTAGGACCACCAGATCCATTAAGCTCACTTGTTTAAATGGTTTTTAGCATATCTTGGTCAACATACAAACGTATATCAATTGCTTTCAAATGAGGGCGAAGTGTAAGGCCACCACCAACAACTTTTAAGATTTAATACCAGAAGTGACCACAGGTTGGTACGAGGCGCTCTGAATATTGATTTTAAGATGGAACCTGCTCGCTTGATGATTTTCCAAACAGTAGTTGAGTCTTTCAATTTCAGTTTCAGAAAATTTCAGTTAAAGCTGGAGAACTGATTTGATGTTTCGAAAGCCACGGAGGACGTGGACCAGAAACTCTCCCGGATGGTTAAAGTCGTAAGAAATGAGAACATACAATTTTGCGAATTGCAGCATAAATGTAAGAAATCGAAACTCACTGAACAACGCGTACAAGCTTGGTAATTTCCTTCGACCTCCTACGCGACGCTAAAACGCTCTTGATTGGAAAATACATTGAGCAAAATGGGGGTCGGAAGTATTTATCGAGCCTTAGTATGAATAGTAGCTTAGTAGCCGGCAATGGGTCGGTCATATCCGCGTCGCGGAACCAAGAACCATTAGAGTAGAAGTAGTTCTTGGGCGGAGACTCCGAATCGGCAAACGTAGTGACAATATACGGAAGACATCAGGCGGTCGATGGAGAGTAAAGCTGAGAATAGAGCTCAGTGGTCAGTCATTGCAGATGCAAATGGCCTGCAGTGAACAGAGATGGCTGATGATGATGACGATGATTGTGGAATAGCGAGAGACACAATAAAGTGACGATACACGAAAATATATATGCAGGCTGTGGCTGAAATGGTAAAGCCGAGAATCGGGCAGATGGACCCTATGTAGTGTAGCAGTGGACTAGGATTGGCTGATGACGATAAAACATACCGAAAGAAGAGATGAGGTTCCCCCAGATTTGGCACGTCAGGTGTATCGTGTAGAACAGACCCAGGAACCGCGTCAGCAGCGCCTCGACTGATACCTTGGAGATCTTGCTGTAGGCTTCTGATGCCTGGAAAAGTTTTACATGTCGATTTAATAATATGATTATGTTACTCCTTCGATAAGCTACAACGCACATCTATAAAAAAACTAATAGCGCTCCGTGGTTTTACCCGCGTAGTTCCCGTTCTCGTTGTTTTCCTGCTATAAAAATAGCCTACATATATGCTATGTGCTGTTCCGGCCTATAATGTGACTGCGTTCCAAATTTAAACTCCGATCCGTTCAGCAGTTACAGCGAAATATCTAACTCAATTCAATTGGCCATATATCAATTAGGCCAAGCGCCTACTGATATTTATAGATGGTCCACCTTTTCTGAAGCAATATTATCCATATATGGTAGGCGCCCACCATCGTACAAAAGTAACTATGTTGTCTTTCTAAAGACTTTTATGAAAAGTTTGAGAACAGTTTCATGGACAGAACTTCTAAACTGTGGATTTTACGGTCTGAGTGGATATTCCCTGAAATATGAAATCTAGGTGTATTCAATTCTACACACAATCGGTTTCTTCTAAATAAACGCGTTTTACCGTAGACCCCAGTCGTCTTTTAAAAGCGAGATAGTTCTTCTATACTAATATCATACAGCTGAAGAGTTTGTTTGTTTGAACGCAAGGATCTCGGGAACTACTGGTCCGAATTGAAACATTCTTTCTCTGTTGGATAGTCAATTTTTCGAGGAAGGCTATAGCCTATTTAACATTACGCTACTATCAACAGGACGTCTACTCTATTTCTATGAAAACGTAATTTCGAAAAAAACTCGCGACTTTTTTGCTCTCGTTCTACTTCGTTTCGTCCGATACAACATTGTTTGACGATTAAATGTTCTAAGCATACATCTCTCTACTTAGTCTGTGAAGCATACTCCAATTAAAGTAGGCTTAGAATATTTAAACGGACAAAACGACGGGTCGAAGTAGAATCGGAAAGTTGGAAAGTCGCGAGTTTATTCCGAAATTACGTTTACGTAGAAATAGACTAGACGTCCAGGAGTGGAGCATGAATGAATAAAGTGGCCAAGTGCGAGTTGGACTCGCCCATGAAGGGTTCCGTTGCAGCAAGTAACATAATATACAGAGCACACATAGTTCTTGTAGTTCGTTGTAACTTTGATCGAAGTTTCAATAATAGTGTATTTATGACGTACTAAAAAAAACTACTCATCAGATCGAGTTCAAACTAATTATCGTTGGTAGTTTACATGGTAATGTACATCATATATTTTTTTTAGATTTTTCATTGTCTTACTTTGGAAGTGTCTCTCGCGCAAATTATTCAGTGTAGACGAAAATGATGTTAGAAACCTCAACATCATTTTTGAAGACCTATCGATAGACACCCCACACGTGTAGGTTTGATGAAAAAAAAATTTTTGATTTTCAGTTCTCAGTATGGGGGGCAACCCTAATTTTTATTTTTTTGTATTTTTTTTATTCGAATCTTAATGCGGTTCACAGAATACATCAACTTACTAAGTTTCAACAGTGTAGTTCTCATAGTTTCGGCAAAAAGTGGCTGTGACATACGGACGGACAGACAGACAGACAGACAGACAGACATGACGAATCTATAAGGGTTCCGTTTTTACGTTTTACGGAACCCTAAAAATGGAACAAAAACGAGAAAAAAATATTGACTTTTGAGAGTTATCGTTGCGTGACAGCATGACTGTGTCTATCTTTTAAAGGTTGCGTCATTAGAACCTAATGTAACCAAATTTGTTCAAAATTTGAGTTGGAAAAAAGTAGGTACGAATTTTCAATAGATAGCGTAGCAACGCGCGCACGTTTCAGTCACTACAAGTCAATAGACGTTACATTTGTATTTGATATTCTACATATTCATCATAGACTTCAATTTCTAAAATGAACTCATAAAGGTTATCTGGACGAGATCGCTATTAGTAATAAGATCGCCTTCTGTGCTCAAAATGTGTATATCTTAAGTTTAGTCGCTGTTTGTTGTAATTTTTTGTATTGTATTGTATAAATTTCTGAACAAGGTTGTTTTTACCCGACTGCGCGACGCAAAGGAGTGGTAATGTGTTTAACAGTCTATGTATGTATGTATGTTTGTATGTTCCTTTGAAGCACTGTACAGATTTTTACGCCTGGGCCGATTTTTATGATTCCTATCTAATCCTCTTAATCCAATCGATTCCTCTTAATCTGGCGAGTGACACTAACGACATGACATTAGTGTAAGTCCAATATGGCGGAATCAGGACGCCATATTGTCCAAATTAAAAAAATTAAAATCACCAAAATATGTCAAGAGGGGTATCGTTGAATAGGTATTTAAAAATAATGTTTAGCTTTCTTTCAATGTTTTTCGATTTGACTGACCGTTTAGAACGTATATCGATTTAAAGTTGAGTAACAACCATTCTCACATTTATAGGTTTTTAGGTAGCAGAAAACTTCGTATAACTAACTGTACGTGTGAATGTGGATGGACATTATATACTAATGTATCAAGTAGGCATCGATATAAATCAATAGATGTGCCCTGAGCACCTTGAAATTGGTAATAAACTGCGTCTCTGTATGTATCGTAAGTGATTTACAAACAACCAATCTACTTGACCCCTATAATCGCTAGCGGCGAGATTTGCTGTGGTTCTACTTATTTTGGTTGTTGACACCGAATAATTATAGGTAAAAACGTCCGGCGTCCACCGCGTCTTGCAACCGACTAGAACGGAAAGAGTGAGCTACATTCACAACATTGTTCATAACTAAAAAGCTATAAAATAAAAAAATATAATTTTCATCCCACCAGCTCAGAAAGAGTACTTTTGCTCTTCGATATCAGGGCGCAAAAGTCGTTTTTACCCTCTAGAGGTTAAAGTAAATTTGAATTTAGAACATCGTGTGTACTGAGATTTTGAATTCAAAACATAATTTAAACTATTTATTTCTACCTCCTTGGTGCCGAATTCATCATACATTTATTTTTAATTTGTTAAAAACTCAAACTCGGAACCTCCTTGGTGTACTTTTTTTAAAATGCTTTGCCCGCAATTTTCTTTTCACGTATGGAGGATAGAGGTAATTAATGTTATTTCAAATGGCAAAACATTTTGAAATGCTATGAATGAATCAATTGTAATCGAATTAAAGTATGCCGAGTTGCCGAGTTAAATAATTAAATATTATTGACAACTAAAATAATAAGATAATTTCTAATTAAAAGAAATAGATAATTTCAACTACTTGTGCAGTACAAAATAATGTAGTAAATATAACATCAAATAAATAATTACTATTTTGAGAAAACATGTAGGTACAATATATTTTGAAGTCAAAACTTCTTTTGGCGCGCCAAAGACAGACTTTTCGTGGGCTGTCAATTTTATTCTAGCGTCACGCTCAGGAATGATAAGAAATCTTCGGGTAAACTCGGGACCATAGCCAATGGTCATCTAGAAATGCCTCAGCCTTTCCCATTGGTCATTTAAAAATGTGTCAGCATTTCTAGATGGCCATGCTCACCACGCCCTCCGGTTTCACACACGTAGTTTCCAAAGTAAACAATCAAATGCTGAGTTATAAGTTACCACTTCTATCGGCAGTGCCTATGACTGCCAATATTTTTCTTTCATGAATTCTGAATAGTATGTTTATTAATTTCCTTTAAAATGTACCCTGATGCAAACTACTATTATTTAATGCATTTGGGCGGACACTTTTTCATGCACACGTGAAACTCCTTACCTCAATCGGTCAACTCTCCATATTTTCACGTCATATTGTTATCGTTAAAACCATGGCTAAATAAACTTAGGTTAAAAACAGTAAAATTGAATACAAGTGAAAAACCGAAATACCATAATAATAAGTGATTCTAGCTACCAAGAAGTTTATTTGACGGCAACAGAATCGACTGAAACTGAAAATGCGCAAAGCGTTTAGTAATTTCCTCGCTAGGGGGGGATGAAAAATTACGTGTTACACTCGAGTGCAAAGATTTTTCACCTTGTGCCCTTTTGATTCCCTTGCTACGCTCAGGATTCTAATTTTTTAATCCCTCGCTACGCTCGTGATTCAACTTTAGAATCCTTCGCTTGCTCGGTCATCAAAATTGAGCACGCGGTTAAAAAGCCACTTTGCACTCTTGTACAACAAATAACTATTAAAGACTCAAAAACCCGACTGCGTAATAAGTGAACCAAACTACGTACTCGCATACTAAAAAAAACTGAAAATAATAATGCAAACATTTAGATTTCTGGTGGTCTAGAATTCTATATGTTATTGTATTAATACTATTGAAATATTTACAATATTTTCTAATAAAAGAACATTACAACTGAACAGTCGTCCCAGCAGTGGGATCGTTTAGTGGGCTGTTGATGATGATGATGAACATCTATATGCATGTAGGATTAATGGGCGGATCCAGAAGGCGAAGGACGAAGGGATGTCATGGGGGTCAACATCCTCCTGGGCTGGGTCCAAAACCTAGGTGGACCACTAATTAAAACGCACGCACTTGTCACACCATACGGTTTTGCCCTCCTCCAAGCGGGATCCGCCCTGAGTTCCGCCGTTTAGAACACTGTTAGATTGAAATAGATAGATAGATAAATTCTTTATTGCACTTAATAAGAACACAAAAAACAAAAATATACAAAACATAAAAAACAAAGTAGCAATTGGCGGCCTTATCGCTAAGAGCGATCTCTTCCAGGCAACCGCAGGATGGAAAAGAAGAATTAAATAATAGAAAGACGGGGAAGTACAAATAATGAGTGGAAGATACTTCTGATTCTATAAATTTAAAAGTTAGCTCCAATACTAATAATATATAAAATATAATACCTCTATAACCTACAATACTTTTAAAATATACTACATAAACCCACAAAATATTAATTGTACATGCTAATACATAAATACGAATATAACATATACTAATGCATAAACAATATCATGTTTTACTCATGGAGATTTATGTACGATTTAAATATAAGTGACGAATTCAACTAAGTGATCACATAGACAAATAGATCTGATTCACCATTTTTTTAAAAACGGCAACGGATGGAGCTTCTCTGGTGGATACAGGCAAAGCGTTCCACAGTTCAGCAGCCCGAAAAGCAAAAGACTTGGCGTAGAAATTTTCGCTGCGTGCCGAAGGCATTTGGAGTACCAAATTGTTCTTAGATCGGAGAGGCAAAGAGTGCGCATCGCTCCAGAAATTAAAAACATCTTTCAAATAACGCGGTGATGAGGGGTTAAATAATATATTATAGAGCAGAGACAAAGTATGAGCATTCCGACGAAGGCGATTGGGGAGCCACTTGAGCTGGATGCGAAACTGAGATACGTGATCATATTTGCGCAAGCCAAATATAAATCTTATGCAATAATTTTGGAGACGCTCAAGTTTATTTAGCTGGTCTTCATTAAGATCAAGATAACAGATATCTGCGTAATCTAAGATGGGAAGAAGAATAGATTGTGCAAGTGCAACTTTAGAAGCAGTGGGTAAAAAGTTTCGTAGTCTTCTCAATGATCCACCAGAAGCGAATAGTTTGCTGCTGACTGTTTTCAGTTGATGTTCCCAGCTTAACGTACGATCGAAAATTACGCCAAGGTTTTTGACATTTTTGACAAGGGTTAGATACAGCATCAGGACTAGCTGAACCGTGCACGCGTTGCTATACGCGATCTATCGAAAATGGGTCGTACCGATTCAAATTTTGAACAAATTCGGTTACCTTAGGTTCTAATGACGCAACCTTTAAAAGGTAGACACAAACACGCTGTCACGCAACGAATGCTCTCAAAAATCAATACTGTGCCCGTTTTTGTTACATTTTTCATTCATGCTCCGCTCCTGTTGGTAGTAGCGTAATGTTAAATACCGTAAATAGCTTATATATAGCCTCCCTCGATAAATAGACTATCCAACAGAGAAATCTATCTGCATGATCTAATACCATCTTGCCCGTTCTTCTGTGGGAATTATCGTATCTCAAAAAAGCGACATCGTTTCGTGGTTGGTGTTCCAAATACACGAACGAAGAGATTTGACTCCACGTTTGTGATAAGAACGTCTAGGTTGTAGAATGCGTTGCCTGAGTGGGTTTTTCCCGATAGTTACAATCTTGGTGTCTTCAAATCGAGACCGAATCGGTTTCTTCTAGGTAAGCACGTTCCATCGTAGATCGCATCGTCGCTTAACATCAGGCGAGATGGTCAAGTTCGAACCTATAATAGTAAAAAAAAAAACTTTCAATTTCGACCAGTAGTTCCGATCCTTGCGTTCAAACAAACAAACTCTTCGGCTTTGTAATATTAGTATGGATTTAACAGGAACAAATCGGCAACGGTGCCTGTGCGGGTAAAACCGCGGGGTGCTGCTAGTTTATAACACCAGTAGGATAACTGACCACAGAGAGGTAAGTACTCTTGGCGCACCAGAGCGGGCCTCCTCCCAGGCCCACGATGAGTCCGGCCGGGATCATCGTGTAGAACGAGGGCTGGAACTGCGCCGCGATGTACGGCATGTACGTCAGGAACGAGAGGGATATGGCCCATTTGGTTCCGAGCCATCTGAAACAATGAATGATGTCCATGTAAACCATCACTGCATTTTTTAAGTGAAAACTTCTTTAGACGCGCCTAGACAGATTTTTTGTGGGCTGTAAATTGAATTTATTCCTCACGCTCGGGTATGATAAGAAATCTTCGGGTAAACTCGGGACCATGGCTATTATTGGGCATCTAAAAATACGTCAGCCAATGGGAAATGCTGAAAGGGCATGGACAGGCCATCATGGCATGGCCATCTAGAAACGCATCAGCCAATGGGAAATGCTGACGCATTTCTAGATGGCCATGCCAAGATGGCGAGGCCACGCCCTCCGGTGTAGTTTCCAAGGTAAGCTATCAAATTCTGAGTTTTAAGTTTTAACTTCTATCGGCAGTTCCTATGACTGCCAATTTTTTTTTATAGTAGGTACCTAGTGACGAGACGAGCAGGACATGTTTTTTTTAATAAAGAGTGACGAGACGAGCGAACACGTGCCTGATGGTAAGCAACATCCCTGCCACATAACAGCACAAGTAACACGCAGCTATTGAAACATGCAGAGTCCAAATCATTGCCTAGCAGTGCACAGCGCTCGTCACCCAGAGATCTAAGATGTTATATCTCTAAGCCCTGTAATTTCTCTGGAAACATTACCCTTCAAACCGGAACACAGTAACGTTTGAACATTACTCATTGGCGGCAGAATAACTGGCAAAGGTGTGGTAGTTCCCCAGGCAGACTCTGCCAAGAGTCTTACCACTACGATGTGCCTGATGGAAAGCAACATGTCTGCACATAACAGTAGTGTTACGCAGCCACTAGCGACGTTAGGGTAGGGTGCGGTAGGGCCGGGGTGCGTAGCTCGGGAACCTCTACGTGGTGCACCCTGGGCATCACACAACAACTTGCCTCGGTGGCATCTTGTTGTGTGATGGCAAATCCCGGCCGAAGCTGGGAACTTCCACACGCGCTCCTCACCCCCTTGAGCAGTGCGGTGGAGAGGTTGGGGAGAGGGACTGGAAGACTTGGGAAGGCTACTCAGCTGATGTATCGGCCAAGTAAAATTCCTAAGTCTTCCAGATGAGGATCCTCCACGAGCACTCTGATTAGCAGAGTGCTCAGTGGAAGGACAAGGGCTGCGAAGCAGCCGTTAAGGCGGAACCGCAGCTATCCCTAGCCGCGGTGTTGAGGGCAGATCTCTTGCTGCCGATCATCGTTGCCGTGAGAGGTGAGGTGAAATGTTTCTCGGCAGTGAGAGGATCTGTGAGTTGGAGGAGCGAGCAATAGCGCTCCTCCACTGAGGCGGAAGTGGACATGGGGGTGAGCCCAGAGAGTCGACCCTCTGGGCTCGCGACCCGTCTCCACCGGAAGGCCTGCCCCACCTAGGGATATGCTTTCGAGGAGGTGACGCGCACCTGATTTCTGGCGCGTCGCTGGAGTCAAATGCGGGGGTACTGACACCCTCGCGAAGCGGGTCCGCAAGGGCTTTGGCAAGGGCCAGGGTCGTTGACGGGAGTGCGACAAGTGACCCCGCGACCCAGACATGACAGGCATGCAGAAGAAATCTGTGGGGGTTTTAGTCGGTATGGGCACTATGTCTGGTGTCGAGCCCGACATACCTCACCATTCACCATGTCTCTGCATGGTGGGGATACGTAAATGTATTTCCCCCACATAAAAAAAGGGTGCGGTAGGGCCACCCAGAACGCCGGATATAAAGGGATGCCGCGCCGCAAGCGCAGGTGCGTAGGTTTACTAACTAGACCTCGCTCATTGAGCGGTCAAGTGTAAAACTAAAAACTACAAAAGTAAAAAAACACAAAATTAAAATTTACGGTTAAAAAGTAATCAAAAGAGGATAAAATAAAAATGGAAACCCCAACTTAAAAAATAAATGAAATGTAAAATTTAATTAAAAACTCCAATAATATCCGTCCAGCGCTTCTACCGCCTAACTAAATCGGCTATCGCTTTGCTAATGCTGCCTCTATCATTTCAAGCGAAAAGAAAAGAGAGAGAAACATCAAAGCGATGACATTTTTCGTTCGGCGGTAGACCCCCGGGGCTGTCTTTAAACGAACTAGCTTTGCAGTTTCATACTATCGTTAATATCTAATTGGAGATTTTTTATATTTAATGATATACTTACACCTGTAGGGCCACGGCCTGCCCATTCTGTTTAAATTTTAAGTCAAAAATTTAGACTGTTCATATTTAGACTCTAAATCATTACCTAACACTGTAATGTGCTCGTCACCCATATGTATAAGGTGATTTATCTCTATGCCCTGTCATCACATTACAACAGCCCACTAAACGTTCCCACTGCTGGGACTCGGGGCCTTCTCTCGCACGGAGAGAGTTAAGGCCATAATCAATCACGCTGGCCCAGTGCGGGTTGATGGATGACACATGACTTCGAAAGATTCTAGGTGCATGTCGGTTTCCTCGCGATGTTTTCCTTCACCGTTTTAAGTTAGCGGCATTACGCACATGACTTCGAAAAGACAGTGGTGCGTGTGGGGTTTGAACCCGGGGTCTCCGGATCGGCAGTCGCCGTTCTCCCGACTAGACCAGTCGTAACTTACTAGACCAGCCGTAACTTGCCCTAACTATGCCCTGTAAATAAGAGTAATAATGTGTGATTATGTCTTACTTTTAGACGTTTTTTAGACGTAAGACCTAGGCTCGGGTTGAGTGGCGTATTATGAGAGAAGACCGTGTAGCAGTGGACGAATACAGGCTGACGATGGTGATGATGATGACGATGTCTTACTTGATGACTACAACGGGCAGGAAGAGGTTGGAGAAGACAAGGCCCGAATACACGGCCGCCAGCGAGGCGGTGCCCAGCCCGGCCTGCGCGTTGATCGAGCTCTGGAGGTTGGCAGCTCCCTGGAATATTAGAGAAAAGATTAAAACATTGTTTTGTTAATAGTAATACACCCTGGACATTTGGTCAGAACTGCAAACGCATTATAACACACAACATATCGTCCACAGAAAACGCTCGCACACATTAGAAATCCCACCGTGCTAACCACCGTATCGTACCATGGCACGTATGAGTATATGGTCGCGGTACCGACTCCCGAGTAAAATGTACATTACCATGCAAACTTCCAACGACAATTGGTTTGAACTCAATCTAGTAAGTTTTTTTTTTACTATTTTAACACTGTTGCTAAAACATCGATCAAAGTTATAACGAACTACAAGTACATATGTATTACGCGTTACTTGCTGCTACGGAACCCTTCATGGACGAGTCCGACTCGCACTTGGCCGCTTTTATTTAAACAAAAACATACTTTTGCAAATTGTTTTTCATTCAAGACGACTTGCCGTGGCGTTCTGTGTATCACAGATTCGTACGCGCCGCGCGTGTCGTTATTATTTAATTTAGATTCAAATTCTGAACCACCCGGCCGATAATATTCAGAATTTGGCGGTAAATTATTCAAAATGTGTTCATTCCAACAAAAAAAGAATTAACGAAATTGAACAGCGCAAACATCTGTTCGAACCAAAAACACAATCTGACTTTCACCCCTTCCTGCAAAAAAACAGTGCAGAATTTGGGAATTAAAACTACCCAGTTACTATTTCCTTATTATGATCTCAAATCATGCCAAGTTTCATTTGAATTTAATCAGTAGTTTTGGCGTGATGCGCGAACCACAAACAAAAGGACAGACAGACAGTTTCTTGGCAAAATAGATTGGTTATTTGAATTTGTGAATATCTAACAATGTACTGACTGAACAAAATTTACTGCTCTCTTGTTGATAGAAAATGGATTTCAAACAAATAAACTAAACATATTGTCCTACAAATAAACTAAATCTATTGAGAGTTTCAAGGCTACCTGGAAAGACTAAAGCTATTTTAAATACGTTCAACAAATGACTAAGTTAACAAGCTACAGAAAATCGGTCATTCTCCAGTTTAGCGTTCTCAGCCTAATTACCGTGCTTTTTTATTTTTCATTAATTTAACTTAAACACATTTAAATACGAAACACATCAAAGATTCCAATTCAGCAATAGATGAGACGTCTTTCTACTAACAATGGATTTCTAGTTGTTGAGACTATGTTAGGGGCTACCTGCCCCTTAGATTAGATAAACTTAATATTTAATGCAACGGTGATTAGAAAGTTTGCTAAGATTCATGTAAAATAATAAATGTGATAATATCAGATGTTCATAAAATTGTTTGTATCCTAGTCAATTATAATAATTAAAACTTTAGAAATAACGAGTTCAATTAAAAATCAGCTTAGAACTTGTTGAATAAAATAACAATATAATAGGCATTATTGGCGTTGAAATTTGTGAAAAACGTAAGTAGGAGTAAGGATGGCTCTTACTAAACTAATATTATGTATTAATTTGTTTTATATAGTATTTAATTAGTAGTATTGGGAGAAATGTCACCTTGCTTCGCCTAACCATATACGTAGGCGAATTTCCTTTAAGCTGGTTGCCTGGAAGAGATTGCTCTAAGCAATAAGGCCGCCATTTGTGGTACTAGTTCGTAAGTGTATTACTGTAATATTTCTGTTTTTGTGTCACAATAAAGAGTTATCTATCTATCTATCTATCTAATATTCTATCCCTAAATCTTCTTGAATAACAAGGAAAAGTTTAGATCAGCCTTTCCCAAAAAACCCTAGAGACAAACCATAACTAGAAAGCTTGCTAATAAGGCTACCATGCCAAACCCTGTCGAAAGCCTTCGAGATATCCAGGAAAACATCATGAATTTGGTGAAACACATGCTACAAAAAATACATGTGAACAAATACAATAACCTAGTTGACTGATCATTACCGTTGATGAGCATGACAGTTGATTCAGCCATTGCTACTGGTGAATAAAAAATGAACAAAATTTCTATATTATCTCTTAGCGAGAGACACTTAACCCAGCAAAGACACCTCGTAGACAAGTCACGTTGAAAATGTAGTACAACAGCTATCACAATCAACATCATGGGATGTTGATTGTAAAAGCTGTGGGGCATAGGCCCAGGCCAGGCCGGAATGAACAATTCGGTCTAATTCGTTTTTTCAATGCCAAATGCCAGATTTTGGTGGCTCAAAAAACTTTAGTCCCAGGAATATAGGAAAGAAACCTTTTAGGCCAAGAAATGAATTTAATGGCATGAGAAACGACTTCAAAAATGACCCTCTGGTCTATGCAGCTCCAGTACAGCAGTAGTCTGCACTCTGACGCTGATTCACTCGTCTCTCCTTTAACAATATTCCAAACATAATTTTAGAGTAGGTTTAGGTAAGGTGTTTTACATCATTTACTACTTATGTTTTTCCTGTATTCCCAATTCGGAATGAGCTCCCATTATGGTGTTTCATTATGATAAATAGAGCTTTTAAATTTGTTTTCATGACTTTGTTCCATCGAGCAGAGTGTTTATTTTATGTTTTCTTTTTAAATATTTTAGGATAATTGTTAGATCTGATTGAAGGCATCTTAAAAATTACTTCTGCAATGTTGTAGAACCATAGATGAAGAATTTTTTTTGCTACGCAAAAAGATCAACAAAGCGAGTGAGCGAGAAATCATTTTCAAAAGGAAATCGCTCGAGAGAAGAAGAGAAAGTGAATGAAGTAACGTCATTACAATATTTTAGTATACCCGAACGTAACAGTCTGATTTCGTCGCGGTGAAAATCGTGTATTTTTTAATTAATCCGTAGATTGCAGACGATTTTATTAAATTATTTATATTATGGCATGTTCTGTGCGTGAATGTGATACAAGACGATATTATAATCCGAATCATTACACTAGTCACCAACACATGTAAATATGATTTTTTATCACGTCTCCAAGCAGCCTTTGTGTGTCTTTTACATTTGACGTCTTTGTGTAGAACCTGCGTTGTGATTTGACATTGTCTTGAAATATCCGTGCACTGCTGACACTATTTTGTGAACCATTCAGATCACATTCAGATTAATTTCAGTAATGTGTGTTAATTTTATAAGTAATCCACAGATTACAGAAATAAAACCAGATGGAGCGCGCAGAACAGAGCTACTGAAGCAGACAAAGGAAATACAAACGCCGAAGCAAATACAAACTCCAGTCAGTATGAAACGGACTTCCGTGTTGTACGGAAGTCCCGCGTGATTTTAAGTTTTGTTTTAAAATATGCCGTCTTGTGTCTTAAAACATTGCAAACAATGTTCCCAAAAACAAAAAAAGGAAATATGAATTTAATTTCATAGTAAAATTTGAATATTTTTACTGTTATATATATAATTTAGGCGATTTAATTTTGGTGATGAATGGAACACAACACCTCAACGAAAATAGGCTAGTGTGGCGATACTAAATGGAAATTATTTTCCCTGAATTTAGGGTAAAATATAGATTATATAATTTTTTAGATACTCGTAGACCAAATTATTGAAGGGCATTGTATTATTCAATTTAATATAATTTCAAATTTAATTTTGGTAAACGTTAAATTTGTAAAATGTGTAATTTATGACATAAAAATGTACAAAAAACAAAATCGTTAATACATCATAAAATTTGTTTGTGTATTTATTTATTTCGTTAGTGGCACCACTGCCTAAAATAATACAAATTTTGTTCCCTCATGAATCAAAAGGTTATATGGAAGAGATCGCTTTTAGCGACAAGATCGCCTTTTGTGCCCATTTTGTTTTGTTATTATATTTGTTACTTCTTGTCAACTTTGTTTATGGTGCCAATAAAGTGGTTTGTATTGTATTGTAATGTCATTCGATATATTATCTAAGTGAAACGGTGGCAATATAATTGGTTATAAAATGATGGTTTATAAAATAAAACATTTGTTGAAGGAAGATATTTTTGAAGTTAATATTATGCATAACGTTGTTTGTAAAATTAAATATTTTTACATTGTTAAGTTTTTAGGGTTCCGTAAAACGTAAAAACGGAACCCTTATAGATTCGTCATGTCTGTCTGTCTGTCTGTCTGTCTGTCTGTCCGTCCGTATGTCACAGCCACTTTTTGCCGAAACTATGAGAACTACACTGTTGAAACTTGGTAAGTAGATGTATTCTGTGAACCGCATTAAGATTTTTACAAAAGTTTTTAAAAAAAACAAAAATTAGAGGTGCCCCCCATACTGAGAACTGAAACTCGAAATTTTTTTTTTCATCAAACCTACACGTATGGTATGTCTATCGATAGGTCTTCAAAAATTATGTTGAGGTTTCTAATATAATTTTTGTCTACACTGAATAATTTGCGCGAGAGACGTTTCCAAAGTGGTAAAATGTGTGTCCCCCCCCCCTCTAACTTCTAAAGTAAGAGAATGAAAAATCTAAAAAAAATATATGATGTACATTATCATGTAAACTACCAACGAAAATTAGTTTGAACTCGATCTGATGAGTAGTTTTTTTTTAGTACGTCATAAATACACTATTATTAAAACTTCGATCAAAGTTACAACGAACTACAAGAACTATGTGAACTATGTATATTATGTTACTTGCTGCAACGGAACCCTTCATGGGCGAGTCCAACTCGCACTTGGCTACTTTATTTAATATTATACCGTTACTTGATTTTAAAGTCTTGTTTTGTCAAAAAAAGGTGAATAATAAGTGAACTGTTAAAATGATTATTTTGTTAACAGTATCGAAGAGCAAGTTGCTGGTGGATGATCCTGGCTACTAGGTTATGTCTGTGTAAGTACTCGCCGTTAGCAAGATGCGAACAACCGGAAATAACATGACGAAGAGATTCGCCTGGACGGCGGCATGCCCGACAAATGTCGACCGTACCGTCCTTCATTATGTATTTCCGGTAATTGTTCGTCTTGATAACTTCGTCCGCAATTGCACAGACAAAACCCTCGGTTTCTCCGAAGAGGTCCCCGAAGCGCAGCCAGTTCACCGACGCGAGCAGATTCACATCGGGTCCCATCAGGGCCCGATAGAATCGCCCGTGCAGCTCCTTGCTCTTCCATACTCCCTTGCGATCATCAGTGCTGAGCACCGATGGTTTGCGCCAGTTCTCGTTTGCCATTGAAAGAGGCGTGAGGCTCCTGTCAACTGCCACAACATCGCGATGCATCCCGGACTCGCTGTTTCGGAAGTAATCCCTGAGACTGCATACCTCGCGGTTGTGAAGGTTCTTGGCATTTAAAAAGCCTCGACCCCCCCATTTCCGCGGGATATACAGTCTCATAACAGACGAGCGCGGGTGTAGCATGCGGTATGTTGTGAGCAGTTGACGGACCTTTCTGTCCAGGGCGTCGAGCTCAGTCTGAGTCCATCTCAGTATGCCAAAGGAGTATATCAGCAGAGGCATTACCCAACCGTTGAAGGCTCGCGCTTTATTACCGCCTGACAGAAGACTTTTAAGGACTTTTGTCAGCCGGCAAAAGAAGCGTTCCTTCACCGATTTCTTAATGTCATCTGCTGAAATACCCAATGACTGTGACATACCGAGATATTTGTAGGTCTCGTCTTCGGAGAGGGATCTGAGAATTATGGTCTCGGAAAGTTGTAAATTCTCTGAATTTACTACTTTCCCTCGCTGTACATGCATGACCGCACACTTGTCGACACCGAATTCCATCTTGATGGCGTTACTAAAAACCTCCGTGGTTTTTAATAACGTCATCAAGTCTTGACGTTTCAGTGCAAAAAGTTTGAGGTCGTCCATGTACAGCAAATGAGATATAACCTCACCTCCCCTACGAAGACGATAGCCTACTAACTCTGAATCCTTCAGCAGAGTGCTGAGAGGATTCAGACTTAGACAGAACCATAGGGAACTCAGACTGTCACCCTGAAAAATTCCTCTTTCAATCTTAATTAAGTCCTCCGAAACAAACGAGCTGTCTACGCCACCTGGTTGACGAAGGACTGTGACCCACTGTCCCATGCACTTGCGTAGAAATGATTTTAGAGTTGGATTTATTTTATATAACTCTAAAACCTTTTCAAGCCATGTATGGGGCACCACATCATAGGCCTTCTTATAATCAATCCAGGCAGCGGAGAGGGCTCCTTTGTTTCGTTTGACTTGTTGGCAAATGGTCGTGTCGATGAGGAGTAGCTCCTTAGTACCACGGGACTCAATCTTACATCCATTCTGAGAGGAGGCCAAAATGTTATTTGCGACAATATGCGCGTTAATTTTTGCTCTCAGAATGGATGTAAGTAGCTTGTAGATGGTAGATAAGCACGTTATGGGTCTGTAACTCTTTGGTTCCGTGGTACTACCAGACTTATGGAGCAGGAAGGTGACTCCGGTTGTCAAGAAACTAGGAAGAGAACTCGTCTCGAGGGCTTCTTGGAATTGTGTTGCTAAGCGTTCATGTGAGCATCGAAACCATTTTATCCAAAAGTTGTGCAATCCGTCCGACCCAGGACTTTTCCAGTTCTGAGCCGTCCGGATGGCACAACTTACGTCTATGGAGTCTATCAAAACAGACTCCATGGGTTCGATGGGTTCACATGCACGTTCGACAACACGCATCCAAGCTCCCTCCGTGTGCTCGACCGGCACCGACCAGATGCTGCGCCAGAAGGTTTTCATAGCGCTGGCATCCGGTAACTGCCCATCGTTCACACGTTGACTAGTTCCTTCCCAGTTTCTATACACCTTCCTTTGATCACTTTGGAAGTCGCGATTTTGCCGATATCGATTTACACGCTCTCTGTAGCGGCGAATACGGTTTGCCCACGCATAAACTTTCTGCTTCAGGTAGTCAATACGTTCCGTAACATTGGCTAGATAGTGTTGGGGACTGATACCAGTCCCAGCGAATGCCTGTGTTACGAAACGCATGACTCGGGGACGACTGATCCCCTGACTGAAGCAGATTAGCTTTGCTATAAGAGTCCTGAATGTGCTGATACGCCGTTCTATTCGCATTTGCCATGCGGGTGCATCTCCGGCGGTTCGCGTTGTACGGTCAGTGTCTGGAAACTTGACACGTGCAACGCGACACGCCGCGATAGCACCACATTATTATTATGATCTAAGTTTTTATCTTCTCGAAACTTTCGTAAAAATTTCGGTAATTACCAAACACCACGGGTCTAGACCAAGTGGTGTTCGTGTACTTCCTCTTGCAAAAATTTACGTACGATACGACATGTATTTAGTATTGCAGCCTTCTGCATTGTAATGAATGTATTTTGGGGAAAGTTTAATAATTTGATACCATGATGTAGGTTGTGTGGTATGACCCCTGTACTAGAGAGCACCAATGGCACAATATATACTTTGTCCATCTTCCAAATTCTGACTATTTCTTCCTTGAGTTCTGTGTATTTATGTATTTTTTCGGTTATGGTTTTTTGAATTTTGTGAGTATTAGGAATTGCTATGTCTATTAAATATACTATTTTATTTATTTTATCCGTTAAAGTAATGTCTGGTCTATTATTGTGTATGGTTTTATCGGTTAAAATAGCCCTATCAAAGTACATTTTGTGAGTGTGGCTCTCTAATACAGATTTGGGTGTGTATTGATAGTAGAGGGTTTAATCGAATCGTCAATGAGTTTGTGTGTTGTTGCAAGTTTTTGGTGAATGATATGTACTACTTGATTGTGCCTATGTGTGTAATCGGTCTGCGTTAGAGTAGCACAGGCGCCTGTTATGTGTTGTATCGTCTCAGCTTGACGATGACACTTTCTGCATTTGTCGTTTTGAGCGTTTGAGTCTTTTATTATGTGTTTCCTGTAATTTTTTGTATTGATAACCTGGTCCTGAATAGCAATAAGAAATCCTTCTGTTTCCGGGAATAGATATCCTACCTTAAGCCATTTGTTTGAAGCTTCTAAATCTATGTGTTCCTGCTCTAGATCATGTATGTGTCTTCCGTGTAATTCTTTGGAGCGCCATCTGTTTAATTTTTTATCTTCATGACAGCTCTGTGTGTCAAACTGTACATCGATATTTGACAAGTTTAAAGGAGTGTATTTGTCATCTATTGATACTATTGCAGCGTGTATGTCACTAGCATTGGCTTTTTTATAAAAAAAGTTTCTTAAATATAGAACTTGTTTCTCCCAAAGTAGTTTCAAATCAATTAGTCCTCTCCCTCCGTTCTGTCTTTTTGTTGAGATTCTTTCGATCGCCGATTTTGGGTGCAGATAATTGTGCTGAGTTAAAGTGGTTCTAGTTTTGATCTCAAGTTTATTTATGTCAGTCTTTGTCCATTTTATGATTCCAAACGAGTATGTTAACACCGGTATGGCAAATGTGTTTATGGCTTTGAATAGGTTTTTTATTGTAGCTGTTTTCTACATATAAGATTTAATCTACGTGTATATTCTGCGTTTAACTCTTTTTTAATTTGTTTATGGTTAATTAGGTTAGATTGAAATATACCCAGGTATTTATTTATTATTATTATTATATTAATAATCCAACATTGTTATTATGTCCCTGTGAGTGATTGCATATATTTCAGCCGATGGTCAATAAGTAAAGATGTAAATTCTCCAAAAAGTGTGAAACATGTTGAAAGGGATTCCTTGTTTCCACAGTTTAGATATACCTAATCATTATAATAATTGTTAGAGTAGTTTGGCGTCGGTACCCTTCTGTGTAATAACGGATGCCTTTCGCTTTCTTAAAAATGTCTGTGTAATGTACGAAGTGAACGAAACATGAGAAGATTAGTGTGACATTTAGAGGGAAATACTTTAATGTAACAGATAAAAAAAATGTTGTATAGTGGTTGATATCCAGTGAGTGAGACATCCTAGAGTTAGTAAATGACACATACAAAACGCGATAAATAAATGATTTTTGATATCTTATATATAAAATTCTCGTGTCACAGTGTTTGTTTCCTTACTCCTCCGAAACGGCTTTACTGATTTTTACCAAATTTTATATGCATATTCAGTAGGTCTGAGAATCGGCTACTAGCTATTTTTCATACCCCTAAGTGTTAGGGGTTGTTCACCCCAAACATTTTTTTTTAATTTTTGGTATTTTTTTTTTGTTTTTATTTTTTCATAATGTGGCGTTAAAAAATACATACAACACTAAATTTTTACCCTTTTATCACCAACCCCTGTTTTTTTAGAGCCATTTTAGTAAATTAATCATTTGACACTGAACTCCTAAACGACGGGACCGATTTGAATGTTTTTTTTGTGTGTGTATTCGAAGATGGTTTAAATTCACAAATAAGCCCGGCAGATGGAGCTGCAGACAGTGTCTAGGTTATGTCCGAGCGAAGCCGGAACGGGCCGCTAGTCTCATTATAATAATTTGTATTGCCAGATAAAAATGTGAATGTTTTTCTTAGTGATGTCAATTACATTTCAAGTTGCTGATTTCCATAGATTTCGTTTTTTAGGGTTCCGTAAAACGTAAAAACGGAACCTTTATAGTTTCGTCATGTCTGTCTGTCTGTCTGTCTGTCCGTCCGTATGTCACAGCCACTTTTTGCCGAAACTATGAGAACTACACTTTTGAAACTTGGTAAGTAGATGTATTCTGTGAACCGCATTAAGATTTGAACAGAAAAATTTAAAAAAAAGAAAAATTAGGGTTGCCCCCCATACTGAGAACTGAAACTCAAAAAAATTTTTTTCATCAAACCTACACGTGTGGCGTGTCTATCGATAGGACTTCAAAAATGATATTGAGGTTTCTAATATAATTTTTGTCTACACTGAATAATCTGCGCGAGAGACACTTCCAAAGTGGTAAAATGTGTGTCCCCCCCCCCCCCCTCTAACTTCTAAAGTAAGAGAATGAAAAATCTAAAAAAAATATATGATGTACATTACCATGTAAACTACCAACGAAAATTAGTTTGAACTCGATCTGATGAGTAGTTTTTTTTAGTACGGCATAAATACCTACACTATTATTGAAACTTCGATCAAAGTTACAACGAACTACAAGAACTATGTGTACTATGTATATAATGTTACTTGCTGCAACGGAACCCTTCATGGGCGAGTCCAACTCGCACTTGGCCACTTTATTTTTAAGTAATAAAAGCTGTTCTATTTTTGCGGTAACAATGCGGTTCACAGAATACATCTACTTACCAAGTTTCAACAGTGTAGTTCTCATAGTTTCGGTAAAAAGTGGCTGTGACATACGGACGGACAGACAGACAGACATGACGAATCTATAAGGGTTCCGTTTTTACGTTTTACGGAACCCTAAAAAATGTATGGCACCAAACAAAGATAGTTTTACCTCGGCACCAAAAAACTATTTTAAACATGTAAACTACCAACGAAAATTAGTTTGAACTCGATCTGATGAGTAGTTTTTTTTAGTACGGCATAAATACCTACACTATTATTGAAACTTCGATCAAAGTTACAACGAACTACAAGAACTATGTGTACTATGTATATAATGTTACTTGCTGCAACGGAACCCTTCATGGGCGAGTCCAACTCGCACTTGGCCACTTTATTTTTAAGTAATAAAAGCTGTTCTATTTTTGCGGTAACAATGCGGTTCACAGAATACATCTACTTACCAAGTTTCAACAGTGTAGTTCTCATAGTTTCGGTAAAAAGTGGCTGTGACATACGGACGGACAGACAGACAGACATGACGAATCTATAAGGGTTCCGTTTTTACGTTTTACGGAACCCTAAAAAATGTATGGCACCAAACAAAGATAGTTTTACCTCGGCACCAAAAAACTATTTTAATTCATGCACCTACTCGAAATTATCTGCGATGACTCCACATTATTTTTTGTTATTAAAATTCCTAATTATACGTTCTATTAAAGTAACCGAACACTTTTTTAAATTTATGTTTAATAATTGAGTAATTACATAAAACTTGGTCAAACATTGACTCCTGATTTAATATTGATGTCCCCTCCAAACTGTGTCATGCTATTCTCGACTTTATGCGTATCACATTAAGAAGGGCGTCGCGCGGGTGAGTTTTGTTTTTTTCCTGGCACTAGGCGCACTCTTAAACTGATTTTCATCACCTATGTGTCGAGGATGGCCGCCTTCTGCATCTGACTGATGAAGATCCAACCGTCTAATAAAAGTATCTTAAGATGTCGGTTAAGACTTTTAGCAATAAAGCCGTTTGCCGACACAACTAACTGGACTATGATCGTGAAATCGACATCCCACATGGCGGTAACCTCATGAGCCAAGTCAAGGCACATACTAAGCTTGTCCTCCTCGGCTTTCATTACTATTAGGTACTATATCAATATTCATGTCTACAATCGTTGTTGCCAGACGCATTGCATATAGAAGTTATTTATTGGACATTATTTTCTGATTGAAACATGCTTCGCGGGCCGCATGAAAACAAGGCGCGGGTCGCATGCGGCCCGCGTTCTGTTGCATGGATAACCCTGATAAACTATCAATGTTGCTCCTATCGTAGAATCACATCACTACTTTGTTACTCAAATCACGTACTACGGATGTTCGGCTAATCACACGCGCGGTATTGTACCTCGTCGTGCGTCCCCGCTGGTGAGTTGTGACATGGCGAAATTCGTATCTCCGAAGATCAAATAATCAACAGGTGTGAGAACGCTCCCAATTCCAGCTGTGGAACATCAAGTGAGCAGCAGCTGCAGCACCTATAGCATAGCAGGGTATATGGATGACGTCGCGTAAAGCAGGCCATTTCATCTGCTGGAATTCGGCAATCGAATATCACAAGGAGTGAGTCAAGGCAAGTAAAAACCAGGGCTTTTTATAGGGCCACGTGCACCCAAAGGCGTGCCCTCAAACGCGCACCAAGTGGCACATCGAGTTCTCCAATAAGTTATAGACTCACAAGTTTCAAGAATAGGGTACAATCCTCAAAAAAATCAATTAGTCCATCAGTTAGATTGCAAAAAAAATTCTAAACGTATATTTTCTTTTATTGACGTGATAACGTCTTATAATTCGATGAAGCCGGCTGCACGCCCACAAAACATGACGTCATGTACCGTTACCGCGTTACCGTCGGTCGTTACCGTCGGTCGTTACCGTCGGTCGTTACCTCGCCGCATGTTTGTTACAGTTGTATTAATTATTTCGACCAGTAGTTCAAGCGGGGATATAGCTCAGTGGTAAAGCGTTCGCTTTGCATGTGAAATGCCCCGGGTTCGATCCCCGGCATCCAAAAGCTTTTTTGCATTGTTTTGATTGAAAATTACTAAATTCTACTGATTACTTTTTACATACAAATCTATTAAACAAATGAAATTAAAATTTTCTTTTGAAAAATGCTACCATTCCATCAGTATTTTCTTAAGACGTTGTCACGTTCTATCGTCAGTAAACCGACTTTACAGACAAACATATTTTTTTTTACAAACAAAATATGACGAACATACAGTGCTTCGAAGCTTCGCGTGACGTCACTCGTCGGTACGATTTTTACCCACGAATAACGTCGCGACCCCCCACTCTAGAAGTTTGATGTTCTATGTCTCTGTCGATTTTTATATTTTGAAAAAACAATAAATACGTGTCCATATTTTTCATGATCTAGCTGTAAATTAGAATGGTGTACCCATTTTTGACCCAGTTCGATACCCGATTAGCGTGCCCCCAAAAAAGAATTGACAAAAAAAGGGCCTGGTAAAAACGTAAGGCCGTACAGTACCTATACCTACTCCAGACGGATACCGCATGATCTCACAAAACGTCTCTTTTGGAGGTCGATGGATTCCTCGCGATGTTTTCCTTCCCCGTTAAAACCTGTCCGTAGTAGGTAACATAAAATAAGTAGTTATTACTTACGTTGTAAGCAGTAAAGTGTACCATAAACCCCAAACTGATGACCACCACGTTTTTCACTATACGCCAAGTTTCACCGGCTGTCATATTGTCTTCAATTTCAAGCTTTGATTTTATGTCTCCCGTCATCTTTATTCACTTAGTTCAATAAAATCACTTGTTTTGGTCACTTAATATCACTTTAGTTGCATAAATTGATATCTACTCAATATTAACAATGATATCCTACTAATATTATACATGCCAAAGTTTGGATGTTTGTTGCTCAATCACGTCAGAACTCCTCAACGAATCGGATTGAAACGTGGAACACAGTTAGATTATGATCTAGAAAAACACATAGGCTACTTTTTGTCGCGGGTAAAATTGCAAAGCGCTTCCAGTTTTGTATACATTTTTAGTTTATGACAATCCTGTTTGTGAGAATTCAGTACGTCTTCTTCGTATTCGATCGTCTTCAACACACAATAAGTTTTTTTTACAACAATTCTGCTCACTAGTTAATTCTGGTGGCGGCGAGGAAGGACGCTGCCACACAAAGAGTTTTTAGGTACCTATATTTTACTTATTCTTTATCTAAGCTGCCACCATTCTGAGAGCGCCGTAGCACAGTATAAATTAATAGACTGTGGCCGTAGCCTCAGACCAACTATTTTCTACGGCGACCTTGTCACGCTGCCATTGTCTCGCTCTACTGGTTTTGTGAATTTATTATTTTTCAACCGTCTTCAAAAAAGGAGAAGGTTCTCAATTCGGTAGTATGTTTTTAGGGTTCCGTACCCAAAGGGTAAAAACGGTACCCTATTACTGAGACTTCGCTGTCCGTCTAGGGCGTCTATCTTCTTCTTCTCTGTTTCCCGCAAGGTCCACGTTTCTGCGCCGTACAAAAATATGGGGAATACAAGTACCCGAACTAGCCGGAATTTTGTGGCTCTATAGGTGTTGCGATTCTTCCATTTTTTTCTCAACCTGTCCATCGCAGACCTAGAAATTGCCATACGCCTCTTAACCTCGTCGATACATCCACCGTTGTTAGTAATCAAGCCCCCAGATCAATATATGAGTGCACCACATCACAATTAGCAAGTTGTTTAGTTTCTGGAGCATTGTTATTTATGCGGTCGACAATCATCACCTTTGTTTTATTCCGGTTTATTTTAAGCCCAAACTCAAAGCTAACGCGTTCCATCTTGCCGAGAAGTTTTTCCATGTGCTGGGTACTAGTGGCGAACAAAGTGGTATCGTCTGCATATCGCAAGTTGGAGATCCTCAAGCCACCGATCGAGATGCCATCCGTCCAATCTTCGAGTGTAATTCTCATTATGAGCTCTGTGTACGTACACATTGAACAGTAGTGGAGAAATAATGCATCCCTGACGGACTCCAGCGCTGGGGTGGAAATGATCGGATAGAACATCTTCTGCGCGAACTGAGGCAGTGCCATCCTCATATAGTCTTCGCAGGAGGTGTACCAGATGTTTTGGAACACCCATCGACGTCAGCGTTTCCCAGAGCTTAGGCCACCTATACCTACCTACATCGGTTTCTTTTGGATAACCGCGCCCCATTGGAGGCTGCAGGATTTCTGAGAATTAGGTGAGATAGTGAACAAACTCAAGCCATTATAGATAAAAAAAATGTGGCTAATATAAATATATAATAATGCAACAAATGAGATGATTATAGAATTTGATGGACTGATTACGTGACTACGCAACGTTACTAGAATTAAATAACTACAGTCACAAATAGGTTTAAGAGTACATTAAGGATTGTCATTTCTACTAATTAATTATTATCGAACTGGCGACGTGGCGACCCACGTACCCAACCAGCCTGCACTGGGCCAGCGTGGTGGTTTAAAGCTTTGTTGAAGTGAAAACTTCTTTAGGCGCGCCTAGACAAATTTTTCGTGGGGGGTAAATTGGATTCTACCCGTCACGCTCGGGTATGATAAGAAATCTTCGGGTAAACTCGGGACCTTGGCGATTGGGCATCTAGAAATGCGTCAGCCAATGGGAAATGCTGAAAGGGCGTGGCCTCGCCATCATGGCATGGCCATCTAGAAATGCGTGAGCCAATGGAAAATGCTGACGCATTTCTAGATGGTTATGCCATGATGTCGAAGCCACGCCCTCCGGTTACACCCGTGTAGTTTCCAAGGTAAGCTATCAAATTCTGGGTTATAAGTTTTCACTTCTATCGGCAGTTCGTATGACTGCCAATTTTTTTATCTCCCTACGAGATAAGGCCCCGAGTCCCAGCAGTGGAAACACATAGTGGGCTGCTTATGCTATGAACTGGCTTGTAGTTTAGTTAGGTAACACTAAAAATGTAATACAAATAATCATAAAACAGTCATGAACCTTATTTGTCACAATAAAATTAAGAAATAAAATCGTAAAGGGTTTTGGGTACTTTTGTATGGACTAGTGGTGTCGTTTTTGTTTAGCGGCCAAAGATCTGTTGTCACTTTTTTTAAACATTACTTTATACCTCAAGGGTATTTGTGCAATGTGCAATCAGATTTGCTCTAAGACATAGGTACCTATATATTTTTTTGAGTTTTTTTATTTGGACTAGTGGCGGCTCTTTCTATAGCGGCCAAAGATATGTTGTCACTTTTATGAAACGTTACCTTACCTCAAGGGTATTTGTGCAATCTGATTTGCTATCAGATATCCGAGCTGAGTTATGGCCTTATGGCCATAGTACCTACTTATGCAAGCGCGACATAGCAAGCGAGACTGTAAATTAGTCACTCTATATTCTATCTCCATCGCTCTATCGGACATCCCTTAAGTGGATGTTTTATTGTCAGCTTTCCAAGGATTCACTTGCGGTGCCACAAAAGCGATCCTATTTTAATTGGAGATACCCAATTTTGTTTCCAATTAATAAGGCTTTTTATGAGGAACCAATAGCAGTTTTACAATTCATAGTTCCATACAAAATTAAATGTGCAAGGGTTGTCAAAAAATAATTCTAATTATTATGCGATAATTCATTACATTCATTTATTGCATAATAGGTATACACGCACCTGTGATGTACCTACATAGGTACATTTATTTACATAATTGGGTAGTACCTGGGTGACCGAGCTTTGCTCGGTTTAAATACTAAATATACTTAGATACCTACAGATAAAAGACTCCAAGAAATAGATTTTCTTAAAAAAAAACGAATTGAAAAAAAAAGAGAACCCGTCTGGATTCGAACCCGGAGCTACTAATTCGTGACCGCTATGAGCGCCCGACTTCCCGTCTGAGCTAATTATGCTGTCGCGTCACGCGGCGAAATTTACCTTCACATTCTAATGTCTAATGTGACAGTTTTTCATTGTCTAAAAACGCGCATAATATGCGTTTTTTTTTAAATAAGACCTAGTTAGATCGATTTATCGTCCCCGAAATCCCCTGCATACATAATTTCAAGAAAATCCGTCGAGCCGTTTCCGAGATTCAGGTTGTATATTTATATACATATTTATATAGGTACAAGAATTGCTCGTTTAAAGGTATAAGATGTTGTTACTGACAGATATTATATGTAGGTACCTACGTATTGACAGATATTATATATTATGTTACAGTCCGTGTCACTTTAGTTTTAGATTTCTATTATTTACAATTGATGTACGAAAACAAACAGCCTATGCTGCCTATGTGTATTATTATTAGTATTCCAGGCCATTAACCTACCCACCACGTACCAAAAGTCATCCAAATCCTTTCAGTGGTTTTTGCGTACAAACATACATTCATACAAATCTAAAAACTTTCGCGTTTATAATAGGTAGGTACTATACGTACTATACGCAGATTATACCAGGACGTCTACTCTATTTCTACGAATACGTAAAACCGAAATAAACTCGCGAATTTCCAACGCCCATTCTACTTCGTTTCGTCAGATCGAACATTGGTTGACGTTAAAATGTTCTAAGGTTACTCTAATTAGAGTCATTTAAACATCAAACAATGTTCGATGGGACGAAAAGAAGAAGAACCGGAGTAGGAAAGTCGCGATTTTATTTCGAATTACGTTTTCGTAGAAAGAGAGTAGACGCCCTGAAACCATTCCATTTACTCACCGTAGGTACCTACTAGTCGAGTAGGTATAGTAGCAAGATCTGGTACAACTACTAGTACCGCAAGGGCATTTCAGACGGTAGGTACGACCACGTACGACCTCGGGTTGGGTTGTCGGTTGTCGCCGATGTGGAAAATCAAGTATCGGCTCGGTATCCCTGAAGAGGCTGCTCTAGGGCTCTCGGAGTTGTAGCCGGCATGTAGAGCCATTATTTTGAACTGAAAACTTCTTTTAGCGCATCACAACAGACAGATTTTTCGTGGGCTGTGATTTGAATTCTAGCGTCACGCTCGGGAATGATAAGAAATCTTCGGGTAAACTCGGAACCATGGCCATTGGCTATCTAGAAATGGGTCAGCGTTTCTAGATTGCCATGCTCATGGCCGCGCCCTCCGGTTTCACCTGCGTAGTTTCTAAACTAATCCATCGAATATATGTATGACTGCGGCCTCGTGGCTTAGTTGGTAGTAGCTCTGCCTGCGAAGCCGAGGGTCGTGGGTTCGATTCCCACCCAGTGCAAATATTTGTGTGATGAATTCAATTGCACTGTGTTTGGGTGTTTCTATGTATAATAAGTATGTATTTAAAACTATATAAGTATTATATCAGCTATCTGGCCGCCATCATACAAGCTTTGCTTAGTTTGGGGTCAGATGGTGTTGTGTGTGAATTGTTCACCAATATTTATTTATTTATTACTAGCGGCCCGTCCCGGCTTCGCACGGGGTCAACTTTTTTTGTTCAGTAGGTATGCTAAATGAAATGTAGGTACATGAACAAATTTTTCCAAATGATCAAAATTAAAAACCAAAAGGTGAGGCTGGCCTGGTGGCTTAGTTCGTCAAAGGCCGTTTTGTAAAACGGCGGTTTAACGATCAGCCGGATTGAATACAGCTGATTTAAAAACTACCGGAATGTATTCAACGCCATACGTTATTCAACACGGCTAGCCGTAATGTAATAAAGCGAGAGATTAGCCGCTTCTTTGACAATTTTTAGTTCCGATTCTTAACACTCATGGCGCTCCCTGACATAACAACAACCATGGCGTTGAATACTGTGTGTTCCTAAATTGCTAACACGGCAAGCCGTAATGTAATAAAGCGAGAGATTAACCGCCTCTTTGACAATTTTTAGTTCCGATTCTTAACACTCATGGCGCTGCCTGACATAACAACAACTATGGCGTTGAATACTGTGTGTTCCTAAATTGCTAAAGTGACAGTGGATTCTGGAGTTTGGAGGAATCGTACACAATATTATTAGGGTGGCACTTGTCACCCTGGGCGTTACTTGGATACTATTTCGTTTCCACCGTCCACCTTGTTAAGACTAAATCGGACCGGGTTGGTTACATGAGACCCAGATCCGACCCGGAGCACCCCGACTCCACCTAGTCTTGGCGCTACTACACCTAGAGTGTATTTAAAAGAATGCGGGAGCCAGAAGCTCAAGGGAGGAGCTGAGTGGAGCGAGCCATGCAAGTAGCCGTAGTGGAGCGCAGGCCGAGTATGGAGAAGCGACACTCAAGGTTGACCGCAGAGCTTCTGACGGGACCCGGAGTCAAATCTTTTTTTGACGTGATAAAGTCTTATAATTCGATGAAGCCGGCTGCACGCCCCCAAACCATAACGTCATGTAACGTTACCGTCGGTCGTTACCTCGCCGCATGTTTGTTACAGTTGTATTAATTATTTCGACCAGTAGTTCAAGCGGGGATGTAGCTCAGTGGTAGAGCGTTCGCTTTGCATGTGAAATGCCCCGGGTTCGATCCCCGGCATCTAAAAGCTTTTTTGCATTGTTTTGATTGAAAATTACTAAATTCTACTGATTACTTTTTACATACAAATCTATTAAACAAATGAAATTAAAATTTTCTTTTGAAAAATGCTACCATTCCATCAATATTTTCTTAAGACGTTGTCACGTTCTATCGTCAGTAAACCGACTTTACAGACAAACATTTTTTTTAAACTATAATAGGTTCGCACTTGACCACCATCTCACCTGATGTTAAGCGACGATGCTATCTACGATGGAACATGTTTCGATAATAGACCTTTGTCTATGGAAGTGCACCATGTTTCTTAGGTGTACCGTCACCGATATCAAGTTATGGGCTTTCAAACTTTACGTGAGAGGTAAAATGTTGTAAAAAAAATAGTACGGAATATCGTACGAAATAATCGATAATTTTTTTCAGATAAATGAAATTAATTTAGATTTTGTGTTGTTATTTTTTGAAATATGGTCTCTTTACAACATAAGTAGTAATACAATGCGGCTGAACGTGGACCGCCTTATTGAAGAACGTATTGCAATGACAATGCGGCTAATCGTTGAACCGCCGCATTACAAAACGGCCCTGTTTTTCAAAACGGCTAGCCGTAATGTAATACGGCGAACTATACAATCCGGCTGTGACATATACATCATAATCCGGATCTCGTTGTTGGGCTGTACGTTTGTTGTCTTGACACAAATTGTCTTAAAAAAAAAAACCGAAGGAAAACAAAATAATAATATTACCACAAACAACTCTCTCAGACTCAACGGACACCGAGAAATTGAAGCTTCTCTCAAAGTGATTTCTTTGATTTTGAGTAGTCTTGAAACGATGTACCTACGTGGTACATGATAAAGAAGTATTCTGAGATAAAATCACTCTGACTGGGATGAACGCTGCGCTGTACTGTATGTACATTGTACACTTCATAATTCTGCCGGCCGTCGCGTCGTTGCAAATATTTAGGATGGATATTTTTATTTTGAATGGAATGTCCGATTTTAATAATTCAAAAAGGAATCAATAGGTATTAAAACAGTCTTGATTGAGAAATAATTTATTTTGATAAGAATCAAAACAAATGTATGAATAGCATGGTCTTAAGTTGATCGGCATTTTTATCTTCTTTTAAAATGTAAAAAAGCAGTTGTAGCGACGTAATTACTGTAGTTAGACAAATGCTCTCGCAAGGTTTTTTGTAGATTTTAATACGTTCTACAATATTGTAGAACATTGTTTGGTTCTATCATTGGTACTTTCCGCAGCGTATGCGATGAAAGCCATTTTATGACTGTTTTTTTATACCTTGCGTTGGTTTTAGTAAAAAAATCCAAGTATCACTATTTTTTTCTTGTAATAAAAATAGCCTATGTTACTCAGTGATAATGTAGCTTTCTCTTGGCAAAAGAATTTTTGAAATCGGTTCAGTAGTTTTTGAGTTTATTACATAGGTACATACAAAAATACAAAAATACAAATCTTTCCTCTTTATAATATTAGTATAGATATAAGCTTTCACTTTTATCGGCAGTTCCTATGACCGCCAATTTCCTCATATGGCAGCCCCGGATCTTCAATATTTTTTAGGTGGGGCAAAATCTAAAAAATCCCGCCACCACCCACTTCAAAACTCTTTATTAAAAGACCACACAGAGTAAAACACAAATATAACAAAAAAAAAACTTGGGAACTAACGGGTGAGACTCTTAATTGACCCACTTATCTTTTATTTTTCTTTCTTTTCAGCATGGTGCCCTTAAAGAAAGTAGCGCGTGTAGAACCCCTCTCTCCCGGCCAGTTATCACACAACAAGATGCCATCATCACAATTTGTTAATAAAAATACATATACTTTTTGAATCAGTTCAAACAGATTAATGGCTTCTTAGCATGGTGAGGCAAAATGAACACCTGCAAGATGTTGGCTACGTTTGGTTAAGGTTTTTTTTATATAGAGTGACAAGATGAACAGGACACAAGTATGAATGACATCCCTGCCCAGAAAAGCAGTGATACAGTTGCTATTGGAACACGAAGTGTCCATATCTTTGTCTGTAGTGTGGTAAGTGTGGGCCGGCTATGATTCAATGCATTCTTCAAACCACTCATTTTCCCTCAATATGGAACACTTGCAAGGTAAATAGTACTACCAAAACTTGGCAAAGATCCTGACTCTTTTTGCCGATGAAAGCGCGTACATACAAACTCACGCAAGCACGCAACCCACAGATTGCAACTAACAGAGCTTCTCGATTCACAGCCAGGATGGATCGACAGATGGCGCAGCGTTGTAAATGTTGTAACGTTGTCGGAAAAACGGCTGCACTACGAACATGCCTAAATAGAATACATCTTTATCATTACTACTGTCACTTCGAGAACAGGCCATCAGGTGAGAACGCACAGACAAATGAGCGCCCATATCAACGCAGACTTGAGCATGCACTCTCAAACCAGTTACGACGTCTAGCAAGCAAAGGCGGGTCGAGAGAAGCCGGCCGGTACTTATGAAATGTTGTGATCGAGATTGGACCATCGAAATGGTGGAGGTGTGGTTAGTCTGGCACGCGGTGTGCTTGACTACGCAGACTATGGGCCACATCCACACCTACAGAACATCGAGCCACACCATTCATGCCATCCTGATGTACCTAGCGTACTTTCCCTCCATAGGAGACCCAACCTAGTGAATATAGATCCACCATGCCCTGACGCAGCCTACGATGACGTTAAGGCACAGGTAACAAAATAGTTTGGTTAAGGCCGCAAAAGTGCTGATGCTCACCCGTGCCGTGGTATGCAGAAACTTGCACCACATTTTCCCTGGAGTGTCTCCAGGCGTCCAGCACCGGTAGAGAGGTTCGTCTCGAAACCAGTGCCTAGCCTCCAAAATGAGGAAAGAAAAATTCATGATGATAATTTAGGATCGGATTTCATGACGATGATTTGAAATACGTGATGAGTCGTCTTACAGTGGCCCTGCGGGTCTGCCGCTCAATTAAATAAATTAATGCGGGTCTGCTTTGGCTTTGCTATTGCTGTTTCTATAATTTCAAGCGGAAAGGAAAGAGAGAGCAAAGTCAAAGCTAAGACAGTTTCAGTTAGGTGGTAGGTCCGCTGGTTCTATACCGTATTTCCAGCAACTTTGCCGCTGCAATGTACAGTTTCTGCAGGCGAGCGGGAGCGTATTTTGAACTATGCATGGCTATGTACCACGCACCCCGCGTATAACGTGGTTCGTGTGCTGTACCCTAGTACACCTGGGTATCATTCGAGTTGATATACTCACAGTAAAAGAACAGTGAAAATTATGTACTTGTGCCAGTATAATTTTTTCTGTGGTCAAATTTAAGGCAATGTTTATGAGTTCCACTTTCTCTATTAAAAGCTAGTTTTGGCGCCCCCTGGACCCGCCGCTTGCACTCCTTATTTTCGCGTGATACAGTTGTAAGCGATTTATTTTAGCGGACAAAAAAGTCCGCGGACTGCAGATATATACGGACCCTCGTCTGTATTATATATCTGCATTCTACAGAATCTGCGGACCCGCAAAAGATTTATAATAAGTTCTTATTTAACTTTCAAATAAGTTACTTAAAACTTTAAAATAAGTTATAAATATTATATAAGTTTAAATCTTTAGCAATATAACGGCCGAAATAGATATTTATTTATAACCTATCTATTTCTTTTAGTTTCTAATTAATGTTGATTTATTATTGGGACATATAGTGGCCGCCGGACTGATTTTATCGGTGGAAAGGAGGACCGAGCGTGAGGTATTAAAGTAATACAAGTTTTGTTTCTGGATTGTCATAATTTTATTTGGATTTCAAGAAGATAAAGGGTAAGTAGGTGGAAGTCAATTCGATATGTAAATATCTCATCGAATCCCAGAGAAATCAAAAATTTACGTATCGATAATACATTCTACCTACTTACCCCACTGCGCTAAGGCGTATCAGTAACCATTAGGCATTCGCTATAGATGGGAGTCTATACTATACAGTTAGTGTTGTAACTTGGTCGGGCTGAAATGAGGTTGGCAAACTGGTATATAGTCAGTTGATGAACGGCACTACTATCGCATTTTACATCAAATTAAGATGACGACTGCAGTGTAGTTCAGCTTCTTCTCTACTGAATTTGAGCAGTGACAAGGACGTAATTCCCGCCATTTTTCCACAAAATCCGACCTTAGCGACGCCGCCCTTCAACTGCCTAACTATAACGGCTTTGGTTTTGCTATTTCTCTCTGTTTTGAATTTCAAGTGAAAAGAAAGAGAAAGCAACATGCCAAGAGCATTTTACTGGAACCTTTTGATTTCCCGTAAACTTTAATCCGGCCAAGCTAAAACGCACTAATGTAACTTTAGTTCCACTGCCCAAAGAGCAACAAATTCGTTAAATACATACTACATGCCAATTTAAAACATAGAAATAATGGCGTCGTTACCGTTACACCGAAATAGACTAACCTCAATTTGACAGCTATACTATTGCCATACTATTCTAACATAAGGAAATAAAAAGAGACGCAGATAATATTCATGGTGATATTTTGAGATATTTGAACGACATGTGCCACCATTAAATTTAATGTATGTCATATTTTACAAAAAGAAGGGTTTTATACAGACTCAAATGAGAGCGCATGCAGTATGATAGAAGACTTAAATCTTACATTTAATAACATTAACTGGCGTATTCCAAACCTTTACTAAAGACAAAAATCTGTTAAATTGTTGAGTAAAGTCAAATAAGGCTTATTCAGAATGACAGATGGGTGAAAAAATATGTCAAATTATTGACTTTGATATTTTATTTCAAATGTCTAACAAAATGAAAATCGACACCTGTGGTGCAATTTACAACAGTTATCACAGCTTTTTTGCATTTTGTAAATGTATCATTGGTTAAAATATTTTCAACGTATGTGACATTAAAATAACTCTCAATGAGTCAAAATGTTGTAATGTTTTGGAATACTGAGGTAACTCTTTGGGTAGTGCATAGATGGTTATTTTCAAATTATATTCAGTTTACATACATTATGAATATGGACAAGCATCAACACATTTAGTTACGCTAAAGGTGGTTTAATGATTTAGACCTTATTATATGTTTCCATATGTATCCATGGATACATAAAATCACACTTATATTTAGGACTAGGCAGAACACCTAAAGCCCAGTATAAGCCGTTAAATAGAGTAACATTCTTTTGTTGAACATCTAAAGATGTGTGGTGGACACATTAATATTTATGTTGGATTAACATTTCATTGTATTGTTTTGTTTATTATACACGGTTACGAACACCTGTGCTACGCTGAAATTGACGCTTTGTATTCATGATAAAATCAATTTTACATTAGAAACAACCATGAAATTACGGAATTAGAAATACCGATGATGTTTTATCATGATGAGTAAAGCGCCATTCTTTCGGCGTTTGTAACTATTACGTAGGAATCACCGAGTTACAACTTTTAAACATTTAACTAATACTAATCACACAGATTTTTTTTTATGTATCTTTTACATATTTTCTGGATCCATTTGACCGATATCAACGGTCAATGTGGTCATGTAACAATACCTTCGTATTGCCATACATTTCGTCACAAATCGAGTTTCATATCCGCAGTATGAATTCAATTGACTAATCATTCATTTGGTCATCGCGTCGAAAGCACAACGATTGCAAGACGTAAACAATTCATTAGATACAATAATTTACACCTTCTACATCCGCAACGTACACGCGAAAGCGAACCGTACCGTCCGTACAAAAATAAATATCTGTCAGTCAGTCTGTGGTTCTAGTTTTCGTCGTAGAGCGGTGTCGCGTCGCCCAGAGACATGGAACGGGGGGAGGTGTTGGTGTGGGGGGTGGAGCGGACGGAGTGCGCGCGGGACGAGCGGCCCGAGTGGTGGCTCATGGGGGTGCGCGCGTCGTGGCGCGGGGTGGAGCGCGCCTCGTGGCGGGGCGTGGTGCGCGCGTCGGGGCGGGGGGTGCGGCTGGTCTGCCGCGGGGTGGACACACCCTCGCTGCGCGGCGTGGACGGCGTGTCGCGCACCGAGCGGTGCCGCACCCAGTCCTGCGCCGCCTTCTGCCAGTCCGACGGCTCCGTGTACACCGGCACCGGCGCCGGCTTGTGCCGCGGCACCGCCGGCGTCAGGAAGTCCGGCTGGCGCGGCGTGCTCGCGAACGGCGTCATGTAGGGCGTCTGCGCGGACGGCGTGTACGGCGTGTTGATGTACGCCGGGCCGGGCGTGTGCGCGGGCGTGTGGAACGCGGGCGTGTGCGCCGCCGGCGTGTGGTACATCGCGGACGCCATCCCGTGCGGCGTGCGCAGCGACGGCGTCCGCTGCGCCGGCGTGCCGGACGGCGGCGGCTCTCGGAAGTGCTCTTTAAACCACTTCAACAACCCCGTTAATGAATCGAACATGCGCTGCCTGAATTTGTACCCGTCCGGCGTCACCGACACGTACTCGTGCGTACATCTCGCTCTAGGCAGGTACGACAGCAGAAACCTGCCCGGGTAGTTCTTCGCCGCGGATATTACGTAGTGGATTTTGTTCGCGTTTTTGGCTTTCTCCTCTTTTAGGATCTCTTCCGCTTTGTCTCGCATGCCGCCGAGCGGTTTGTAGTATTTGTAGGAGATGAGATCTCTCGCATGTCCCGCCATCGGGGTCACGTGACGCGCGATGATTTCGTCCAGGTCTTCGAATTCTGAGCCTTGGATCCAGAGACTGCGACCTGTTGACGAGCAAATTTGAAACATAACACTTTGTCATACGGTACACTTTATTAGATAGCAAATTATTATAGTAATACAAATACAAACCTAACGAAAATGCGTTTTCTTTGCCTTCTTCCCGTACGTCGATGTGTTGGTAAATACCTTCGGCTACTTTCCAAGTTACGGTCAAGTGATCTGAACCCTGCAACGTAACAATAATTAATAGTTAACAAACTGACTAAGCATTACCTCTAGATTTCAAAAAGTTCAACTGAACTACCGACGTATTTTTTTTTCATAGAGATAGAAAAGAAGAGAGGGAGAGACGTAACAGGCTGCGACGGGCTATTGGAAAGAAGAAGACACAGAAGACTGTGATCAATATGATCAGAATTAACATTCTTAAGTGAGAATCTCCACGACTCACTATCGAGTCTGCTACAATCGTACTAATGTACTCGTATGCTTCTTAGGGCAGATTATAGGCAGTTATAATACCGGCGGGTGAACTCAAGGGGCGCAGCTAATGTAATTAACGAGAAAAACCCATTCAGGCAACGCCTTCCACAGCATTGACGTACCTGTTACGAATGTGGAGTGAAACAAAGATGAAGCCTACATTATTTTGACGTAGGTACTTTTTTTTAAAGCGTAGAGTGAGAGGAGAGTGACAAGACAAGCAGAGACATGTGCCTGATGGTAAGCCTGCCCATTACAGCAGTGACATGCAGCTATTGGAACACGAAGAGTCTACAAGTCTGAAACATTACCTAGCACCGCACTACGCTCGTCACCCAGAGATATAAGGTGTTTTATCTCTTAGTACAATATTTTTTTCTGGAAACATTGCCCATCAAACCGGAACACAGTAACGTTTGCACAATACTGCTCGGCAGCAGAATAACTGGCAAAGGTGTGGGTACGTCCCCAGGCCGACTCTGCAAAGAGCCCAACCACTACAAAATGAAAAAAATTGGCAGCCATAGGAACTGCCGATAGCAGTGAAAACTTATAACTCGGAATTTGATATCCCACTTTGGAAACTACGCGGGTGAAACCGGAGGGCATGGCCATGGTCCCGAGTTTACCCGAAGATTTCCTTATCATTCTCGAGCGTGACGCTAGAATTAAATTCACAGCCCACAAAAAATCTGTCTGTGGCACTCCAAAATAAGTTTTAGCTTCAAAAACTACACATACCTTGCTACTGGGGCGGACGATGACCTCTCCCTGCGCCATCTTGTCCATGAGTCGCTCGGCCTCACCAAAGGAGATGTTGTGGAAGGCCGGGTGCACGATGACCCGCTTCACATACTGCATGCGCTCCTTCGTTTGCTTGGCCTCTTTGTCTTTACGCACGTCCTTGTCTTCTGTTTCTTGGTCGTAGTAAGGGTCTTTTGAGGGTCTGTAACAAAATTTTACTTTATAAAACTGATACAAACTCGATAACAATGGAAAATATACGATTATATACAATGGAAAATATATGATTTTTTGACGTGATAACGTCTTATAATTCGATGGAGCCGGCTGCACGCCCGCAAAACATGACGTCATGTAACGTTACCGCCATAGATAAGATAATAACTTACCGCCGTTACCTCGCCTTATTACTTTTCGCACCAGCTAGTGAGTGAAATGTGTATTACGTTCAAGGAGTCTGTCCATGTTTTAGAAAAGCGACGATATGAAGTTAACCCGTCCAGGGCATGACGCGTAAACAAATGCATGTACCAAAGTGCCACGCTTCCCACCAAAAATTTTTTTTTGAGGTTGGGAAGATTCTAAATTGGATAAATTTTGATGTATTCGTTAATTATATTGTACAAAATATACATCACTGCAATGGTCTTGAACCGCTTTATCATTTTTACGATTAATAGAGATAATTACACTTACCGGAATTTAGTATTTCTGTGTTGAATATGATGTTTACAAATTTTTGGTCGTCACCTCGCACAATTCGCATGATTATGGCACTTTACGATGTAATTATTACACTCACAACACATTCACGACAAAGAAGGACCTTTTATGCACCCATTTTAGTAACACTTTCACCACAAAACGAAAATCTAATCAAGAAAAAGATTTAATTATCACGAAACAAAACGGTCCGCCATTGCGTTACACAGCCGCTATACCGGCACTGCCGGCAAACAAAAGCACTCAGTTGACGAAAAAATAGTTTACGTTAGTTTTTATTGCTGTAAACTCGACACTATCTGGTATGAAAGTGTTCATAGATATATTATACGTTAGTTTCCAGGCGATATGGAACACTACAATCGCTATATCGAGTATTATTTATCTAAATAACCTGCATGACGGACAATTTCGTACGCTTGACAAAAGTTTTCACATTTTATTTCGAAATATAAGCATCTATCACTAAAAAAAACACTGTTAGTACCTTACACATATATATTTCAGTAGATTACAGCACATTTACTCATCGTTTACGGTTTCCTGCCATTTTCGGAGACAAATAATCTGAAGCACTTGCACTCGAAAAATTGCAAAATGGCGGATCTAAAAATTTATGTTGACGAAATTTCTTTGATAATTATTTTTTTGTAATGTTTGTACACTTGGACTGGAAACAGCCAATAGAAATCGAGATTGTTATCTTGGCAATCGATTCGTGTAACGAAAACAAAGGATTGTCTATTGGCGACCGAGACAAAAAATAACAAATGAACGGCGCTCGCTTAGTATCACCCGTTAGATACTAAAGCGCTCGGGGGATTTGTTCCTTAGTATCACCCGTTAGATACTAAAGCGCTCCGGGGGTTAAGAACTTGTGCTAGTACAATGATGTACCCAGAGATGGCGCTTTGAACAGCTTTTCAAAAAGCTTCAGCATGTTTTACCTAGATGGCGCTTAACACAATCAGTATTTTCTTAAGACGTTGTCACGTTCAGCTATCGTCGGTAAACCGACTTTACAGACAACCATTTTTTATAGTATATAAGTGACGAGACGTGCAGGGCATTTGCCTGATGTTATGCAACGTAATATACTCTTATTTAGGTTAGTGTTGTGAGTCGCGGTTACAACTCTGTGATTTGTGAATACCAAGTGAGGGTAGATGGAGATCTCCTCATTTCCCAATTTCTTCAGATTTCTTGTAACCACGGTCGTTGTAACGCTTCCGATACGCCGAAGTAAACAAATACAAATTTAGATCGCGTTAAGTTCTAGGTTATATTTTAAACATGAGTGTAAATTCCGAAAGTTTAAAAAGTATTTACAGTAAAAGCTCCTTATTCGCGCTTCCTTTATTCGCGTTTTCGCTATTCCACCCAGTGCAAATATTTGTGTGATGAATTAAAATGTTTGCACTGTGTCTGGGTGTTACTATGTATAATAAGTATGTATTTACAACTATATAAGTATTATTTCAGCTATTTGGCCGCCATATTACAAGCTATGTTTAGTTTGGGGTTAGATGGTGTTGTGTGTGAACTGTTCACCAATATTTATTTATTTACATCTATTTAATACTCTACGTTTTTTATTAATTAACGGTTGACTCGCGGGGTGCAGGCTGACTTAAGTTTCAGCCGTAATCGGTGGCCTTTTTTTAATTTTTTCAAGGAGATGCGCGGGCGCATTCCCTTTGACTGGACCGACCGGATCTCACAGGATTAAGCCGTTAATTCATTAAAAATGTGTGACAACCGTGTCAGTTTTCAAAATGCTCTACAAAATCGATTTGGATGAATCTTTCACAAGAGAAATCTAAAAGACAAAACCAATCAAATCGGTCTATATTCTATAACTGATCGTCATGGTAACAAACACAAAAATAAATTGAATTGAGAGCCTCATCCTTTTTGAAATCGATTATTATTTATAAATGTTCGGAGAAGTAGTTTTCGCGTGAAATCGTAATAAACACATTTACTTTCGCGTTTATAACATTAGTAGGATAGACTAAAAATTGTGTTACGTAATACTTGAACGCTCCCAAAGGTGCGAACAGTAATCCATACAAGAGCGAAACTGTTTGGATTGGTACAAAGCAGCAACTATTGAGATGTACTAACTTCGCACTTTCGACCTTATTTTTTAAACAATTGTGGCCTTGGACCTAAAGTTGTGAGTAAATGTTGAAATGACAGCAGCATCTGGACACTCAGCAGATACAAGAACAGACATATTTAGAAAATTTTACTGGTTTCGCTCAATACTATGATATTTTTCAACGCTATTCAGCATTCCGTAGCCCGATACAATGATCCAAAATTTAAGAAGTGAAGTACTATCGAAAAAGAAATCTTCATATTCAAAGTTTCTTTCAATAGTTATAGAGAAAGAGCAAAACTCACCTCCATTCACCATTTTTGTCTAACAAATCCGAGGATTTCGAGGAACAATCCACAGAGAACCGTTCGACGTCGATCTTCAGTATCCGGCAGTGGACGGTTTGTCCGATCCGGACGCGTTCCGTGGGATCGGACACGTGCCGGTCGGACAGGTTCTTGATGTGTATGTAGCCGGATAAACCGTTGTCGAGCCGGATCCGGATGCCCGTCGCTTGCCCCGGACAACCGCCTGCATCGAAGTGGTTCCATACCTTATAACAATAATTATTTTAATTTACATTTCGAAAGTCTTTTAAAGAATAATATAAACCAATAGTCAAAGATCCAAACTGTGAACCCCTCCAACCTTTTCCCTTTTCAGTCCGTCAAAATCGCTCTCTAATAGAAGTGGTTTTGGTCCGAAGATTGGCATACATGGCACTCAAATGCTTTAATGGCACTCTAAATTAATTTACAGATTTACGCTTGTCCACAATATGTGTAATATACAAATCTAATCCAGTAGTATTTAAAAAAACAGTTCATAAAATTCCAAACCTGTTAAAACTCATCTCAACATCTCTGATCACATACACACAAAGTCACTACACACAAAGTCACTAATAAGTAAAACTCCAGTGGTATAATTCTTACCTCAGACAATTCAGGGAAATCGTTCTTGTGACAGAAGGGGCACTCCCACAGTCCAGTCTCGTCGTTCCTCACGGGATTGGCCTGGTCCAACATCTCCCTCTGCGGCTTCCGGTGCGTTATCCCCACCACCGACGCTAAGATCATCTTTCCTACGTAGAATGACTCCGGCGACTCTTTTGTAAGTATATCGAACAACTCCTCCGCCGTCGGCGAGCGATAAGGCACCCTGAGATCTTTGTATCTAGAGTTCAATTCCGCACGGATGTCGTATAGTGTTATGCTCTTATTGCCGAAGCCTTGGCGCTCGAGTTCTTCGGCGAACGCGTCCAAATCCAAGTCTTTTAATCTTTCTGGAGCTTCGAGGATTTCTTCTAGGGCCCCAGCGGGATTTGCGTCTTCATCTTCGTATTCGAGAGCGTCGACCGCCATCTTTCGAGCCCATTCGTACGTTTCCGGATGCACTCGGGACCCATCTAACACTTCTATATACGCCTCTGTGCTGTCTCCTAAGCTGCTGGTGTCGATTTTGATGAAGCCTGAACAGTTGATGAACACTTTAGGTCCCATGTGACAGACTGTGACTAATTGAGTACGATTTTCTAGCTTCTGATTCGTTTGCTTGAACAGTTTGATGAGTGCTTGAGCTTTTCTAGGGCCGAGACCGCATACGAATTGAAGCAATTCAGTTCCGCGACCAGTCAAGATAGCTTCGTTAACGTCTACGCCGACTTCGTTGATCCTGTTAACAAATTCCAACTCTATTCCTTCGAGCAGCTCTTCCTTTGGTACTTGATCTTGCAGGGGGTGGTATCTTAGGCACAATATTTCTTCATCTGGTCCGCAGAGTTGGGAGATCTCCATCAAGGGGTCCTGGAGGAGACGACCCTGGCAGATGGCTTCACGTAACGTGTCAGGGTACTCTCTGAAGTCATTCTGAAACAAAAGGGACATTAGAATGTGGATTTCATACACTGACTTACTATTGAAAAGCAGGAAACACTATTGTTTGTATGTAGCGGCAGTACTGACTTTGCCTTAAACCTAGCTATGTGGAAGTCTAGTATTTCAGCGAATTCGCACACTACAGAAAAATACTAAGAGGCCCTGAGCAAGGAGACCCTACTCGTCCCGCACTGTTTATTGTTCGAATCTCTGAAATAACACTGTAAAAAATCATAAACATTTTACTCGAAAAACTCTGTCTTCAATAGAGCAATCTTTTTCATAGTATAAAAGGGACGGAACGAGGAAGACATGAGACTGATGGTAAGCAACACGCCAGCCCATGACAGCTCAGTGTTACACAGCTATTAGAACTCCACTGAACTGCGCTCGTCACCTCGAAATAAACGACGATTTATCTTAATGCCAGTAATTTGTATCGAAACATTACCGGAAGAATAACTGGTCAGGGTGTGGTACTTCCCCATTTTTTTTTTTTTATAGCATAGAGTGACGAGACGAGCAGGTCATGTGCCTGATGGTAAGCAACATGCCTGCCACATAACAGCACAGTAACACGCAGCTATTGGTGATAGTCCAAATCATTACCTAGCACTGCACTGCGCTCGTCACCCAGAGATCTAAGATATTATGTCTCTAAGCCCTGTAATTTCTCTGGAATCATTGCCCTTCAAACCGGAACACAGTAAAGACTATAAAGAATCGTACCACTACAAAACACTCAGTCGTTTTCAGGTGAGAGAGTGACTCACCCGTCCGCGGATGCTGTTGCTGTAGATCTTGCTGATGTGGTTGTCCGCGACCTCGATCGGGATGCGCGGGAACTGTTCGTCGTCGACCAGCTGCGCGACGCACTCGGCCACGTCCGCCTTCACTTGCAGCGCCTCGCGCGACTCGCCGCCGATCACGATCACGTGCGGCTTCTTGCGGAGGATGAACCTACAACACAATTTATACTCCGGTCAATTGGAGGGCTAGTGGTATGGTGGGTCCGTCACGGGGATGACGAGAGGGTCAAAATATATACCATTTTAACTAGTTCGTCAGGTAGATTATGGAAAAATATAGGACGCATATTTTTTGTTTTATCAAATCATCAAAAATTTACAAAGATACTAGCTGACCCCGCAAACGTTGTTTTGCCTTAGTGAACAACCCTTGTCACTTAGGGGTATGAAAAATAGCTAGTAGCCGATTCTCATACCTACAGAATATGCATATAAAATTTGGTTAAAATCAGTACAGCCGTTTCGGAGGAGTAAGGAAACAAACACTGTGACACGAGAATTTTATATATAAGATAGATCATGAAACTATCGGAGTAGGGGATTGTGACGTCACTATAGTAAAAATCGTACCATATCGTGACGTGACTTCGAAACGTGACGTCGAAACTTCTAAGCACTGTATATTCGTCGTTTTTTGATTGTGAAACATATGAAAAAATACGTATACAATAATTTGTAATGATCTAGCTGACGGACTAATTACTTTTTTTTAGTCGTCTCGCTTATTGGGTCTATTGAAATAATTGCGATGGAAGGACACTTTTTTTTTGTAATGTTAAACCCAAGGTATGTGGCATTTTTGTTATTTGATCACTATTTTTTAACAATCATAGAATTTTTAACATACTTGCTCATACAGTGGCTGTAATTTCACCGCAACCTAAAAGGCACCTAATAACACTTATAATAATCAAACTGACTTTTTCATTGCTATTATTCACAAGTATTTTACAGATTTCCTTTCTTTTCCTTTGTTCTTAAAAAAAATCATACAAAAAAGATTGTGTCCAATACAACAAATAATATCTACCTATTGCTTGCTCATTTCATCCAACTACGTATTTAAAATAGATAATTTCAACTTGTACATGTTTAATAAATAAAACTTTTACTCAAATATAACTTTTGTTTTCTCTTTAATAAAGAAAACTTTAAATTCCCCATTTTGTATGTGTGGCTAAAGCAATATCCGCGGTAAGCCAACAAAAAACCTCATTCCTTTTGTCTATTACCGATCGCCATTGTTAGATGCGAGCGGATATGAAAACTGTTTAATTTTTCCCGGCATTTGCCGCCGCCATTGAGTACTTTTTGGTATAAGAAATGATGTGTGTGTTGACGTGAGATTACGCTTTTTGTTCACGCAAAAAGTACATAATATATATACTCGGTATACACATGGGAAACCACAGTGTTCATATGGCTCATCGTCTTTTTTAACACGCTTTTATTAGCTTCACTTGTAACTAACTACATATGTCTGTAAGAAAATCTTGGAATCTTAATTTGACCCACTTTCCGGTCTTCGATTAGGATGAAATTTTGCATACGCAATGAGTTCTGATGACAATACATGACTAGCTAAGAAACGTCATTACAAATCCAATATGGCGGCCTCCCCAAGATGGCGGACTGTCTGTTTGAAATCCACCCCCATGATATGGGTATCAAATGAAAGGGTTTGCTGTTAGGAATACGAAAAAACATGGCAAAAAATAAATCCAATATGGCGGACATCCAAGAGGGCGGATTGGCTATTCGAAATGCACCCCCATAATATGGGTATTAAATGAATAAGGAAGAAATTAATAAGGGTTTGCTGAATGGGATACGAAAAAAAAATCACGTAACCTAAATCCAACATGGCCGCCGTTCCAAGGAGGCGGAAAGCGTGTTTTTAAACTATTTATTACTGAAAGTGTCTTTGAAGGGATACCTCCTGAGTGCAGTCATGTCGGCCTCCTTGTTGGTCCGCTCGAGCGCGTCCCACGCGTTGCGGCGGTAGAGCAGGTGCGGCAGCCGCAGATGGTCGGCCACCTCGCCGCCGCTCGCGATGAGGCACGCGAACGACGAGTGGTTGCGGTCCGGCACGTACGCTATCGAGAGTACGCGCAGACCTGACAAAACAAACTTTCAGATTAGTCGAGTCTCATTTATAAATAAATAAATATTGGTGGACAATTCACACACAACACCATCTGACCCCAAACTAAGCAAAGCTTGTGTGATGGCGGCCAGATAGCTGATATAATACTTATATAGTTTTAAATACATACTTATTATACATAGAAACACCCAGACACAGTGCAAACATTTGAATTCATCACACAAATATTTGCACTGGGTGGGAATCGAACCCACGATCTCGGCTTCGCAGGCAGAGCTACTACCAACTAAGCCACTAAGTAACTAAGTAATTTGATATTAGTTGGGGCGAAATCGAAAAACCTTAAGACTAAAGTTACTGTGGCGTAAATTAGTGGTATTGGACTAGTAACATCCCACGGTTCGTTGTAGTAATAAGACCATTTGCAGAGTCTGCTTCAGTTAGTATCACACCTTTTTTTGGCCCCGGTGTAAGAACCGGAGCTTATATCATTGACATTTTGTTTGTTATTCTCATTGTCGTGTGAACATTATCTCCAGAAAGCGATAAGCAAGGACAAAGACAGGACTATATGGGCATTCGGCATTCGTGCCGGAAACTGTAGCGAAATATTGGGTCTTCGATTCATAACCATAGTAAATATTTTTCAATCAAAATTTTACGCTGAATGTTTTACGAAAACTACTTAATAATCTATACAATTATTACCGTTATTTGTATCCCATTCCTCGTCGTCATCATCGGACACCCTCGACTCGTATGGGGCCACTTTCAGCCAGTCATACAGTTTGCGACGACAGCATCTGCAATTGAATAAACTAATTAACAAATATTTCTGGGGATGCGTCTTCCACAGGCGCAACTTAGCCAGCAGTATATGTAGCTGTGGGCAGCCGTCAGGATGTATCGTGCGAACTGATTCGTTCGAATCTAGTCATTGGTCAGCTTTGATTCTTAATTTGGCGTTGCTAATCAAGTAGTTCATGTGTTTGAAGAATGCGAACGCTACTCATAATCGACAATCTTAGTATTCGATAACCTGACCATCAAGCGCGCCTTTTGCTCGTTGAAAAAAAAAACAATATTGGTTTCTCCGTTCGGGAACTACGATGACACACCAGAGACAGGCTCGCATTCACACACACACGCACCCTCAAACAAAGACACACAAACACACACACTCGCACGCTCCCTTACGACATACAAACACACACACAACACACAGAGAGAGAGAGAGACACGCACAGACACACAAAGACTCCCTCCCTCTTCCTCACACACACACTCCCTTGCACACAAAACACCCTGACACACCCTGCCATACCAAACACCCATAATATACATTAAACTCATAACACATTGTCGTTTCATCCTCAGGGATATATATAAGTGTGCCGAGTGAACATGTATCTCTGCGCCCCCAGATTCGTCCTCTAGGCAGGACGACGAACTAATTGAACAGGCCGGTCGAGCCGTGCGCCGAGGTCGTTGCCCTCTGGCACCGGCTCGCGCTCGGTCGTGAACGCGTATCGCCGCCAGATAGCGAGCGCTCACTTTAGAGGCGCCGCAAGCGGTCTATTAGCTCGATAAGCACTTGACACTTACACACGATGCGATGATCACTCGGTATGTATGTATGCAAAGTCAGATAGTTCGAATGTATGACTAGGGCATAGTTCGAATTTTTTCCTTCCAGGTATTATAGGGTATATGGTATGCTTAAGTACGTAAGTATGTTAGGCTTTTAGTTTTAATTAGGTTTAGGGGGGTCCTGCGCTGTAGCGCTAACCCCAAAGTCCGATAGGTAGTAGAGGCACCCACGGCCGGCTACTATAGGTCCGTTCTAAAAAAGAACATGAATCTCACTTGAGTATGAACTGCTTGGCCTCCTGCACGAGCAGAGCGTTGAGCTCGCGCCTCAGCTCCGGCATCACGATCTTGTTGAACGCGATCGTGACCGCCTCCGCGCGCAACTCGTTCCACGCCTGCACTGTGGCCGCGAACTCGTCCTATGGAATTCATGAAGTTTATTTTGGATATTGAAGTTATATTAAGAGTGCGCCTAATGCCAGGGAAAAATCAGTTTTCACCCGCGCGACGCGTTTCTTAATGCGATATACTTAAAGTCGAGAATAGCATGACACAGTTTGGAGGAAAAATCAATATTAAATCAGGAGTCCATTTTTGACCAAGTTTTATTTAATTACTCAATGATTAAACATAAATTTAAAAAAGTGTTCGGTTACTTTACTAGAACGTACAATTAGGAATTTTATTAGCAAAAAATAATGTGGGGTCATCGCTGATAATTTCGAGTACTCGAATTAAAACGGGTTTTTTCGGTGTCATTTTTATTTTTTTATTGTAAAAAACTCTTGATCTATTTTTAAAATTCTATTCGGTTATTGTGCGTCTTCTTGATTGTACCCACACGTCAATATTTTTTTTGTCATAGTTTTTAGTTTCTTAACTTCAGTGAGCGGCGTCGAAAATGTCCTTTTTTCGTTTTCTGGCACGAGGCGCCCCCTTAAAGTGAAACTTTTATTACTTCGCGTCAAACTTTTTCGTCGTTGTTCGGTCGGCCGCGGAGTAGGTAAAGTGAAAGGCCCTCTACTGAGCCGAGTATCCAACAGAAAAATATTTTTTCAATTTGGACCAGTAGTTCCCGAAATTTTACTAGTTCGTACTAGTTCAAACAAACAAACTTTTAAGCTTTATAATGTTAGTATAGATTATAATCAACTATCTGGCCGCCATGTTTATGTATATCTGGCCGCCATAGCACAAGTGTTGCTTAGTTTGGGGTCAGATGGCGTTGTGTGTGAATTGTCCACCAACATTTATTTATTATTTATACCTTCTGGTACAATGCCTTCAGTTCCTCGAGATAGCTGGGCCCGGTGTTCCCCTCGATTTGCTCGCTGACCCTGAGCTCCATCAGCTTGTCCTCAGCAGCTATCGCTAGCTTCAGGTAATGCTCCCCGCTCAGATCGCGAATTGGCTTCTTCTTCAGGTACTTCAGCCTGCAATAGGAGATTATAATAATAAGACAGCTTAAAGAAAATTGGACTCACTAGAATTAGGTTGCAAATGTTCTCTACTCCCTTTTTCTTCACCCAAATCTAATATAAATGTGAAAAAGAAGCCAAAAATAAATAAATAAACTTATAATAAAATAACATTCAAAAATTACCCAGCACGGTACTTTAATCGTCACCCAGAGATATAAGCCTGTCTATGTCCTGTAAATTACCTAGAATCATTACCGTTCAAACCGGAACACAGTTCTTACCCGAAGCAAGGATGGTTCTCATCGATCTCCTTAATGCCCCGTGGTGTGGGCTTGGCGGAGATAGTGGCTCGCTCCCGCAACGCGTCTCTCAGGGTGGCTCGGAACAGAGGTTCGCGGGCTAGTTGCACCCCGCACATGTATACCGCGCGACGTAGGACCTCTTGCGCCGACCCTATTGTACCCATCTGGAAGAGATATGCTGATCAATTATAATATCCTACTATCCTACAAATATTATCAACTAGCGGTTCACCCCAGCTTTGTCCGTGGTACATACATAGCCTACAGCACTCAGGGATAATGCACATATCCAATGGTGAAATAATTTTTGAAACCGGTTCAATAGTTCCGGAGAGCATTAATAGCAGAAAATATGAGTAAAAAAAATAAATGAGGATAGGGTGCGAAAGTAACAACAAGAAAAAATAATGCGTCTCCACTTATACTTCTTAGCCAGGATAAGGATTAAGAAAAGGCATCCATAAATTACGTGAAGCTATTTTGACGGTTTTTCGATACCCCCTCCCTTGGCGAGATTTTGTTCAACCCTCACGTGAGAACACATTTTGTTATTCAATTTTTCCACGTTTTCTCATAGACAACACATAGTTTGCAAAAAAAAAATTAAAAAAAATGACGTGAGGTTTGTCGAGATCACCCCCTCCCCCACATGAGACTTTGTTGAACGAACACCTTACGTAATTAATGGCCCCCAAAGTCAAAATGGAAACAAAGCATGATAACCATTTTAACATACAGACCCCCAAATTTAATTAATTGGTGATTGCTGCCCTATGTAACATCCTTCATTACTTCTCACAAAAGTTTATATGATGGTGTAATGATTGGACTGACTATATCAAACGTGAGTTACCCGTGTTTTTATATAAAAATATAATGATAAGTAGCCCAAATATTTCCCACTGCTGGTAGGTACTCGAGGCTTTCTTTCTCAAGGAGAAGGTCACGGCTATAATACACCAAACTGACCAACTGCGGGTTGGTAGATAACACACGACCTAGAAAGATTCTAGAATTTTTTAATTTTTACTAATGTAGGTTTGCTCACGATGTTTCCCTTCACCGTAGTTAGCAGCATTACGCACATGACTTCTAAAAGACTGTGGTCCGCGTGTGGTTCGAACCAGGGGCTCCGGATCGGCAGTTACCCGACTAGGCCAGCCGTAACTTTTTGTGACGATATTTTTATTTAAGTAAGAACTTCTTTTGACGCACTATATACAGATTTTTCGTGGGTATAAATCTTCGGGTAAACTCGGGACCACATCCATTGGCTCTAGAAATGAATCAGCATGTCTAGATGGCCATGGTCATGGCCACGCCCTCCGGTTTCACCCGCGTAGTTTCCAAAATAAGCTATCAAATTCTGAGTTATAAGTTTTCACTTCTATCGGCAGTTCCTAAGACTGCCAATTTTTCTTATATAATGAGTAAACCCACGTATTCGGCGGCTGCATCGAGCGGCGCCACCGGCGGTTGTTCCACCTCGTGTCGCTGGTAGTTGTCGCGCACATTCTCAGCGAACTGCTCCGGCGTCAGACCGAACTTCTTCACGAGAGGGTCTGAAAATATAATAACGTTTTATAATTGGAACAACAAATGCATGCAATACAGAAGCGACAAGGTAATCTCTCTTATATTTGTAGACTCTCTGCATTCAGACAGTCATTAATAGCTTTGCTTACTTTTGATGACAAGGGGGAGGGGGGTCCATAATTGCGATAAATCTGCTTGCGTAATACTTGGACGACCTCTATGACTGCCATTTTTAACCCCCGACCAAAAAAAGGGGAGTTATAAGTTATAAGTTTGACGTCGATGTCTGTCTGTGGCACTGTAGATGTCAAACGTATGGACGGATTTCGATGAAATTTTATTTATTGGAAGGTTAATTTTCGTATGGATGTTCTTAGCTATGTTTGGTTGATATCGACTCAAGATGGCAGCCTCTACAAAATGGCGGACAAAATATTCATTCATAACCTATCGCAATATGGGTATCCAATGAAAGGGCTAGTAGAATAATATACACTATAAAAAAATTAAAATCCAGGATGGCCGCCACCACAAAATGGCGAATAGCATTATTTTTTGCACTACTACTTCAATATGGATACCAAATGAAAGGGCTTGACTTGTAAAATACTATACACTATATCAAATTTCAAATCCAAGACGGCCGCCACCACAAAATGGCGAATTACTGTTTTTTTTTCACTACTACCTCAATATGGGTATCAAATGAAAGGGCTTGACTAGTAGAATATTGTACTTGCAAATTGCAAATCCAAGGTATACGGGGGTTAGTCAAAAAAAAAATTGTTCTTGTTTCACTACTACCTCAACATGGGTATCAAAATAAAGTGCTTGACTAGTAGAATGTTGTACAGATTACAAATCCGAGGTAGTGGCGGGTAAATCAATTTCTTTTACTTACCAAGCCCGGCCTTCCTGCAGAGTTCGTATGGTCCGGAGCGTACGGCATATTTGACCTCCGTATGTTCCTCTTCGTCCGGTGCGGCCGCTTCTACCGCGGCGGCGGCCTCTTCGGGGTCCTCGCCATTCTTATCCGCCCTTTCGCGCGCTAACCTCCTGCCATTATATACATGTTGTTACATAATCTGCTTTCAACCGACCCGCACTTGGCTAGAATAATGGATCATGGACATGACTCTCTCCTAGTAAAAGAAGGCCCCGAGTCCTAATAATGGTAATATTAGATAGGCTGCTCATGCCAAGTAACCCGAAACCCAGGCGATTCTGGAGCCAGGAAATTTATTTAAACGACGCATCTATCACATATGATCTGATATTATTTCTATATTAATAAAATACCTTTTGTAAAGGTGTGGTGCTTCCCCAGACGGACTCTGCAAAGAGTCCTACCACTACAGAAGTTTTACCCATGTAGTTGCTATTCCCGTTGTTCCCGGGATGAAAAGCAGCATAATTATGTGATTTTCCAGACTAAAATCTATCTTTTTCAAATTGTACACAACATGATTGACCAACGTCAACAAACATTGACGTTTATAATACTATTAGGATATGTTTACTTATGATAAATAGAAATACTCGAGACACAACAGTATTAGTATTCATCACACAAATATTAACCCTTAAGATTTTATAATAATGTGTATGAATCAATGAACGCAGGCACTTACTTTTTCTCCTCCAACTCTTTCTTTCTCTCCTTAGCTCGTTGCACCTTTTGCATTTCCGGCAACTCTGTAGAATAATAGAGCAGAAAGTGTGTGTGGACGTCTCTGAGCTCTTCTGACGTTTGGACAGCTTTCAATCTGGACACAAAAATTAATATTTATTTGAGATTTTTGGAAGGCAAAAGCCGTTTTAAATGATTTGCAGTTTGTCCTAGAAGATTTGTTTTTTGACGTGATAACGTCTTATATTTCGATGAAACCGGCTGCACGCCCACAAAACATTACGTCATGTACCGTTACCGCGTTACCGTCGGTCGTTACCTCGCCGCATGTTTGTTACAGTTGTATTAATTATTTCGACCAGTAGTTCAAGCGGGGATGTAGCTCAGTGGTAGAGCGTTCGCTTTGCATGTGAAATGCCCCGGGTTCGATCCCCGGCATCTAAAAGCTTTTTTGCATTGTTTTTTGCATTGTTTTGATTGAAAATGACTAAATTCTACTGATTACTTTTTACATACAAATCTATTAAACAAATGAAATTAAAATTTTCTTTTGAAAAATGCTACCATTCCATCAGTATTTTCTTAAGACGTTGTCACGTTCTATCGTCAGTAAACCGACTTTACAGACAAACATTTTTTGTAATTATTATAGGTTTATCCAGAGTTACTCTAATTCTGTATTACCCCGAGATTATAAATTGTTGAAAGAAATGTTTATTTTAAAACTTAGTAGTAGTAAAAGCTGACAAGGATTTTATATATTTTCCATTTTACTCCATTTTCCACTTTTCCATCGTACTGTGATTTAATTAGTAATTTCACTAATTAAACTATAATTAAGTAATAAGAAATTATTAACTAGTTAAACTGTCATTAGTAAGTAAAACATTAATTGATCTACTAAAACTATCATTAACTAGTAAAACTATCATTAACTATCAAAACTATTAAATCAAATCAACTAGCAAAACTATGATTAACTATTAAAACGATAATTAACTATCATTAACTCGTAAAACTATAATTAGCTAGTGACACTATAATTAACTAGTAAAACTATAATTAACTAGTAAAACTGTGTTACCTGTTGATGTCGTCGTCCTGTATGAGGCGCATGTTTTCCGGGATGGGAGCGTCGGGGTTCACCATCACCTTATCCAGTTGGTACTCGCGCATATTCTCGAGCAGCTTAAGCAGATTCTCCTTCCGCTGCTTCAGCTGACACCACTGTGAAATTCAGCTGCTATAAGACTTAGTGTAGTGGTAGGACTCTTTGCAGAGTCCACCTGGGGAAGTACCACACCTTTGGCAGTTATTCTACTGCCATTCTAAATAGTTGTGCGAGCATCACTGTGTTCCGGTTAGAATGGCAATGTTTCCAGTGAAATTACAGGGTATAGATAACATTGTATATCTTGGGGTTATGACCGCAGTGCAGGGCTAGGTAATGATTTGGACTCTACATGTTTCAATAGCTGCGTATCACCGTACTGTTATTGGCAGGGATATTGCTTACCATCAGGCACACGTCCTGCTCGTCTCGTCACTCTATACTATAAAAAAAGGTTAGAGTACTGACCTTAGCATCGTATTTGTAAACCTTCCACAGGTCGTTGATGGTGAGTTCTGGCTGTACGTACTCCTTGCGGTAGAACGCTATGAACGGTACTTCCAGAGTTTGGTTTCTCATGAAGTCCAACGCTTGCCGGATCTTTGTTATTGTACTACCAGTTCTGGAATAAAAAAAAAAATGAAACATTAGCAGCGCCCTGAGGTTTCACCCGCATTGTATTTTGCCTGCGATATAAAGTCAATTAGAAGGAAGCGACTATACTATACTTGTTCCTAATATCAGGTGAGATGTCAGTCAAGTGCAAAACCTATTATCATAAAAATTGGCAGTCATTGAGGCCGCTGATAGAGTGAAAACTGATAACTCACTCAAATAATATTGCAAAAAACATCACCTGCATAGCTAATTAGCTACGGATACACTGCTATTACACACATCAGTATAATTACAGCGAGTTTATAGAGACTGATGGTAAAGTTATGATAAAATGGTTAAAAAACTGGCACTGTTCATTGCAATAATTATCGTAATAAATAAATATTTATAGTTTGACACTTATCTGTATGGTAATTGTTATCATACAGTTAAAATATGAATTTTAAACTTTGAAAATGTATACTATTTGTACGCTATTGTGTTTGTTTTTTTCTTCATTAATATTTGACGTGTAAATTGTACATTTATGGATAATGAACTTTCGACTTTTTTCAATCATCCAAAAAAGCGTTTAACGCGTAAGGCCTCAACCACAGTACGGGCCTAAGGCGGGCGCGGGCGCGGGCGCGGAAATTTCAAACATAAAGTCCGCGCCATCACTTAAGTTCTCTGACGAAACAGTTGAACTACTTTTATAAAATCAGTTTTGTTTATCGTTATCATTGTAGAATGCAACAATGGCTCCACTCACGACCGGTCGTGAATGGAGACGCGGATCTACGAAACGCGCCTTTGTGTCCACAGTGCAGGCGGCCTAGCCCGGCGGGCTTGAGCGACTAAGCGGGCGGAGATGTCAAACGTTCATTTGTTCGCGCTAGACGTGGATAAAAATGAGTCTTTGGCGAGATTGAAACATTTGCACTAGGATCAGTCGATCAGTTGTAAAATGATGATATGATCATTTGTGCCATTTGGAACACTGAGTCAAAATAATTATTTAGATATAGATAGATAGATATGATATTTATAGATAGATTTACTATCTAAATCTTTACTATCTCAATCACATTTACAGTTTTTTACGGCCTCCTAAAAAAAAGGCGTATAGTAAGGTAGACGCTGATGTCAGTCTGTCTGTCTGTAGACGCAACAGACAGTCTGGTGCACCAAAGTTCTCAAAAGGATGGTTCAATTTTGATGCGGTTTTTTGATTTGAAATTCAGTGTCTTTGCGGTGGTTCTTAGTAATGTTTGATTAATATGAGTTTAAAAACGTTCGCCTGCATAAAATAGTGGACCAAAGATCTTTTCACAACCTACTTCAATATGGATATCAAATGAAAGGGAAAGTAGTAGAATTCTATAACAAATTCTATCAAATCCACGATATCAGATGGAAATCTGAATGTTTAATTATGTTCTTGTTATATTTTAACATTACTGTAGATTGTGTAGGTACATACTATCATATTTTTCATATTCGTAGAAGTTTTATTTATAACGTAAATAAGAACAAACGATTTAAGCAATCTATTCAAACTTCGAAAACTTGGTTCTAAAGCAATGAAAAACTTATTATTTTAGTTTGCAAGTTGCAACCTATGCGATACGCACGACGTTAATTCCGTTTTGTTTCTCAATCTTATTACTACACAACGCAGTTTTATTTTTTTCACGCTTTGGCGCGACTTGATACTGCATTCGTAAATTATTGAATGTTGTTAGCAATCATACAACATACAATTCATTCAAACAGTGACTGCTAACTCGTGATTGTGAACTGATTTCGTTCCAAATTAAACACTTTTACCAGGGCATCACCACTCGCTCAAGGTCGCGCGTTATTAGCCTACAACTAGACAGTCGGTTGTCGGACACACGGCTGAGCGCTCGCGCAACATGTTTCCCGTGGAAAATGACGTCGCGTGCATATTGTATTGTATATGGATGCATGAGTCAAAAATCAAACAAAGAATTGTATTTTTTTGCATTGCCTTTATAATTATATTAATCTGTGCTACAATGCTGACTACCTACATAACGGAAGGTTAATTTATTTTTTTATTAAATATGGCGACAACCCTTTCGCATCATTCCGCGTCAGACAGTGACAGAGTTACGCTTTAGAAGAAAGCGCAAATGTTTAGGTGAATATCGCGATAGACATTGAGCGCTAATGCGAGCTGAATTGCACTTTGTTGTGTCCCAACAAGAGTCGCTTTTTATAAAGAAACTTTCGCTAAGTGAGTTTGCTGTACTTGTACTAATATTTATTTTGTGCTTTTACCATCCAACTGTTCCCAATCATTAGGATCACAGTGATATTTCGGTTCACTGAGTCGTTTCAGTAAATGAGCTACTTACACACGTCTAGTTCAAGCGTTTCGTCCTCACATCTAGTTGGCGAGTGACCTAATGCGCATGTGGCGGGGGTATCAAACCTTTTCAGTCTTGTCGCTTGGCGACAAGATTGACGTTTACGCGGCTGGATATAGTTTTTGGTACAATTATGATAAATACTAAATTGAACTGTTTAAAATCTGTTTCATTTTTCGCAAATTTATAAATAATTCCTTCTTAGAACTAAAACTATACAAAAGTTTGCATTTTGTTTGATGTTTTAAGCTATATTTTTTTCCAAGGATATATTAAAATGTAATGCACATGCGAGCGTACTAAAAAAAGCTTTTTGGGTGTTTTCCTGCAATAATGAAACAATTTACCACATTTTTCCCTGTTATAAATTATTTCATGTACGTCATGCAAATCGTCGCCTATAGTTTGCGACACCTGACGTAGGTCGCGCGCCCGCTGCTCACTGTGGCCACCCACCCGCACCCAAGCCCGCGCCCGCGCCCGCACCCGCGCTCGCGCCCGCCTTAGGCCCGTACTGTGGTCGAGGCCTAAGTCCCGGTCCGCCGTCGCTTTGTCGCTACATTAGCATGTCTCATGCAAACCCATAACATTTCTATATCAAATATTGCTCAACGCAGCAAATTAAATTTTCTCTTCAAAAACTACATTGTCGAAACTAGTTCAGTAAAGTTTAAGAAAATCGATAGTCATAAAATTAGATAGTGAAACCTCGGAACGTGATCTTACCGCCGAGACCTCTCCCTGGCGTCCTGCGAGTCTGCCTTGGAGACCGGCGGTTTCAGGAACGCTTGCTTGTAGATCCATTCAGCTTCGTCTTCTAACTCAGTGCTGCCCTCTTCAACGGGCGTGATGGGCACTTCGCGTATCTGCATGCGTTCCGGTACATCTGTTTTGCGAATCTACGAGAGATACATTCACATTAGGTACTATTAGCTGACCCGACGTAAAATCGAAGTATTTAAATGTTCAGTATTAGATTTTAGTTCTTTTAAATTCAATTCGACACAGTACAAAATAGTTTATTGTGAAATCCACTAATAAGTAACAAAGCTTCCTCGCTTAATATAAGACGAAATGGCGGTGAAACTCAAATTTATTATAGTGAAAAAGACACAAAATGTCAACACCAATCACCACCAATGGCGTTGGCTGTTACACATTTTTTTGTTTTGTAAGAATTTGTCTATATTACGGGTATTAACACTAAGACCACTCTTTTCCAGATAACTTTTTGTGGCTACAAACATTGCAATTTGTTCTTGTTTTTTTTCTATAACAACAGGTTAGTTTAGTTTATTACTAATATTTAACAGAAAATATTAAGAACAACTGAGCTGTTCCGGACTGTTCCTAATTAGCACATATGGTGTATCTAATTATAGTCTCAGGTACCCTACCACAATACGATATATTATAGTATTAGTTGAATATTCCATATATCATATAAAAAAGATAGTATTGTGGTGTGTAAAGAATTTGATAATAATATGGAATGCTTTCAGGTACACACCAGTATTGTTCACATATTATGTTTTAGTTACCATAACACATGTACCTTGGTTACTAAGTTTATAATCATTAATCATTTATTCAATTGCAACATGTACATGACATTGACTTGAAACTTAAATCTAGTAGGTAAATGGCCCTGTTAGGGCGTAGCAACACAATTAATTACAATAAAATAATAGTTACGATAGACAACTAATTAATTGACTGAAATAGCATAATCATGTTTTTGTCCTGTAGCGTTAATGACGTGTGTTTGAGACATATTGAGATTCTTCTAAGAAATCTTAGACGTTGTAGTAGGCCTTAGTAAGAAACATGTTTTTTAATTTTGTACAAAATATTTTTTCGTTTTGTTCTTCTCTTATATAGCGTGGTAATGCATTAAAAACTTTAATCACCATGTACTCTGGGCCTTTTTTAATTAGGGCCCTGTTTATTCTGTGCTAGACCAACATTTGGTAGGTTCTATTGTTAGAGATCATATTAAATAGTTAATATGATCTGAGGCCAACTACTAAAGGCCCATTTGAAAAAAACAATCAATCGCAATGTTTCAGTGCTTATTGTACAGCATACTATATAGATTTCTAATGAAACTTACCTCATTATCGAGATCAGTGAAATGGCTCCTCTTCAACTCACTCGGCTCATATATCTCAAATATGGATTTCTTGCTCGGCCGCTTGGGTTTGCCCTTCTTTTTTCTGCGTTCACCTGATAACAATTTGTATAAATTGTAATATTTTAAACGATTCCTAGAAATTTTCGAATCAAAGAGAAGTCTAATCCCAAAACTGAAGTAAACCTAACTAATTCTTCCAATCACGTCAGAACCGCTAAATTAATTATTTGGAACACAGTTAAGTTTGGAATACCAATTAAGACTACTTTTTAAAGGGAGAAAATTATGGGAATGGCTACTACGCAGGTAAAACGTCTAGGCGCTACTAGTGCAATTATAAAACAACAATAGTGAATGTAACTATCAACGTTTCACTATTTGTTTGCATTTTAAAAATATTACACAGGACTAACTACATTTACGCATTTGAAAATTCCATAGAAAATAGAATAGTTATTATTGTCACATGTGAGCATTTCAAAGTGATTCAATTTTAAATTATTGACAAATATAACAATAATAATTAATAATTTATAATTAATATTGTAAAAACTTAAATCTAAGAAATCAAATAAATGACTGGATATTAATAATTCAAAATACGTAATCATAAAAATTACAATCAAATAATTAAATGTAAAGAAATTGAATTATTTTACTTGTTTGATTTAAATACATGAGGTAGCCAAAAGATGATGTTTATTTAATGTGTAAATTTTTTGTGTAAAATTTTAATTTCGTATATTTCATATAATTTCATACATTAAAATTTTGATGAAAATGAATAAAATTACAACAGTCGTTGTCATGAGACTAACTCCCGACGCTTCGGTCGCATTGCGGCTTACGACGGCCGTGGTCATGAGAAGACGTCACGGAAATCAACTTGAACGAAATCACGGACAGGTATTGGTACTACGATAAAATATTTACCTTCTTCTTCTTCATCCTCAAGATACTCGTCCAAGTCCTCTTCCTCTTCGTCTTCATAATCCTCACCATCACCATACTTTTCAAACTCTTCATAGTCAAAGTCGACACCGAATATGTCTTGACCTTCTTGCAGTGACCTGATGGAAGTTTCACAATATACAGAAAACTTCTACACCAATAATAAAATAATCCTATTACATATGTATTAGCTACGACTAGTGTACCAAGTCGAGAGAATGGCCAACTGCTAATCCAGAGCCCCTAGGTTTAAGTCCCACACGCACCACTGTCTTTTCGCAGTCACGTGCATAATGCCGCTAGCTTAAAAACGTGAAGGAGAATATCGTGAGGAAAAACGACATGATCCTAGAATCTTTCTGAGTCATACATTATCCACCACATACGCTGTCTGAGGGCCCTCGGCCAGCATGGTGGATTTTATAATTTTAGGCGTTTTTTTTTTGTCGAAGTGCCATTTTTATGGCAATATCTAGATTAAGTAATCGAATTGAATGGAAAAATAAAATTGTATAAACTTACGCGTCCGTAAATATGGGTTTCCGCTTCTTCTTCCGCTCGGCAATAGGTCTGCCGTCATCGTCTACTATGAAATCATCAGCGTCCGACTCCAAATCTTCATTCTCATCGTCATATTCCATCTCCCGTGGTGCTGCAGACTCTGATCGGTTCTCATCTTCCTGTCAAATTCAAATAAAACTATTGGAATCATAAGAATTAACTAGTAATAAATAATTAATTAATATTCTTCTATAAGGCGGTAACAAAGCGCAAACCTTCAACAGTTGGGTAATGCCTCTGCTGATATACTCTTTCGACATACTGAGATGGACTCAGACTGAGCTCGACTCCCCCGACAAAAAGGTTCCTGCTATGAGACTGTAAATCCCGCGGAAGTGGGGGGAGGGGGGGGGTCTAGGCTTTTTAAATGCCAAGAACCTTCACAACCACAAGGTCTACAGTCTCAGGGATAATGGGATTATTTCCTCAACAGCGAGTCTGGGATGCATCGCGATGTTGTGGCAGTTGCTCAGCACTGATGATCGCAAGATCGCAAGGAAGTATGGAAGAGCAAGGAGCTGCACGGGCGATACGAGCTATCGGGCCCTAACGGGACCCCGATGTGAATCTGCTCGCGTCGGTGAACTAGCTGCGCTTCGGGGACCGCTCCGGAGAAACCGAGAGTTTTGCCTGTGCAATTGCAGATGAAGTTATCAAGACGAACAACTACCGGCAATACCTAATGAAGACGACGGTACGGTCGACATTTGTCGGACATGCAGCCGTCCAGGCGGACGAACTGTCGTCATGTTATTCGCATGTTGCTAAGTACTTGCACAGGCACAACCTAGTAGCCAGGATCATCCACCAGCAACTTGCTCTTCAATACGGCCTTGACAAGTTCGAGGTGCTGTACTATAAGTAGATAAGTACGCACCTCTGCCAATCCTAAAAAATTGTTGTGTGTTGCTCTACTCAGTAGAGTAGTAGAGTCCCAGTAGAGTCTAATGGGCCCGATCTATTATCACAGACAGAACTATTGTCGCCAATAAGCCTGATATCGTGCTGGTAGACCGGTTTCAGTGCCGGGTTGTGATCATCTATATCACCATATTAAATGACGAGAACAACACTACAACTTTATCATCTCTATATTGCTTATCTTAACTTTTTGAACTCGTTCAGAATCTCATATCTGCAAATGAGATTCTGATTGAACATACCTCATCAGACCCTCCCACAAAAAGCTTCTCAGCAATGACTTCTCTCTCGAGGTCTGGATCATCACCGCCTTCATTGTCACTGTCATCGTCTTCCAAACGTCGCAGACGTTTAAATTTATTCTGCAAAAACAACAAAAAAACGTAATCATCATCACATTGTGTTATGTCTACAACTGGACTAAAATGTCTCACAACACATGTCTAGAGCTTGAAATTATAATAATTAAAGTGTATAACAAAATGTGTGAGATTACATTATTATACCTATGATAGATATTTTGGGTAAGGTCTTGAATCGAGTGGCCTGAGTTCGTTTCGCTACGGAGGTCGCCGGCTCGCTTCGCTCGCCACCTGCCACCTCCCCCCTTCGCTCAACTCGACTTCATGCGGCGAAGCAACATTCAGGACCTCCCTTGAGCTTCTGGCTCCCGCATTTTTTATAAACACTCTAGGGGTAGTAGCCACAAGACTAGGTGGAGTCGGGGTGCTCTGTGTCGGTTTTGTGACTAATTTCAACCTAACCTGTCTGAGTTGCTCTCTGGGTGGGTAATTTGTTAAGTATTGAAGGGAGGAAAACGATTTTCACAAAACCATGTACGAGTAAAAAAAACACTGGTGTTTTTTTTTTTGACTTTAGCAAACCTCAAAAATTGCGATCAAAACGTTTCGTTTCACGAACTTAGACATAGCAGACGTTCAAATTTATGCAATATTTCCTGATATCGCATTCCATTTCACGCATCCGCGTGTTTTTCGTGTTTACAGAAACTTTAAATATTAATTTAAAATATTTTCGCGTAACTCCGGCAGCTAAAATCAAATTGGGAGGGTCAAGACAAAGCCCCTTGACCATTCCACAGTAGCAGTATCCTCAAATTCAGGCGACTCGATTCAAGACCCAACCCGATATTTTTTCCTGTCTCTAGGACCCCGGGGTCTATGCCTTTTTTGTATCTACCTAAATAAATAAATAACGTAATCTACCATAGGTTAGTTTTTATTTTTTTTTTCAGAATCTGGACCAACATTTGATTTTGACATTAATTGTATTTCTTTATCCTGGTAAAATAATGGGATCGGAAACTACACAGGTGAAACTGTGGCATGCTAGTGTTATAATACTGTGTACTTGAATGGTCCTGATGATTCAAAATCAGTAATTAGAAACTTAATCACTTCACTTTTACTAATAATCTTCAATTTACACATTAATTCATTTTGGTTGAATAATTGTATAGTTCCAATGGATTTCATTTACCTACAGCTACACTAATGTGATGGAGACTAATGACATACATACTCTATTTTGGTCATATAGTATCAAAATCATTTAAATTAAATTATATTTAGTTACAAATGAACATTTTTCATATGTAAAAAGTCAGTGTTTAAGTTGAGAAATTCCTTTACAAAGACTTAATCAATTAGAAAAATGTACATATCATGTAAAAACAACAAATGCTCAATGTTATAGTCTATTTTTTAAATATTTTTTAAAATCACTTCTTAATGAACACCGTTATGCTTTGGGACTCTAGATCTTCTGTTGTGCCCATTATGTTGTGTTATTACTCTTGTGTTCAACTTTGTTTGTGGTGTCAATAAATTTTGTATCTCTAGAAAGAGAAATGGACAGATTTTCACTTTATAGCAGTTAATTTACAATGAACAACATAAATTGGTGAATTTATCACTATAAGTGATCTCTTTTAAACTATAATGGGATAGAACAACAAAATAATGTTGTATGGGAGGAGTGGTCTGTTCATTTGTTTTAGAAAGAGTTAAATAATTTACCAACATCAATAAACAGTCTCTGTTCTGTGTCATAATCGTAAACATATTCTCTTACTTACCCTAGCAACTTTTACACCAAGATTCTCTTCAATTAGGTCATAATCCTCATCCTCAAGTCTGTCGTCCAGCTCATCATCACTCTTTTTTCTCTTCTTTGGTCCTCCACTTGCATCTGAATCCTCTCCATCACTCCCAGACTCCTCAATTGGTGCATCGTCAATTAAGTCTTTGAGTTCTTCTCTTAGACGGTCCTCATCATCTGAAACGAGAATGTATGAAATTGTTTTACTTTTTTGACATTTTATATTTATTTTGAGATTAAATTTTAATTAATACTTTGTAGACCTTCCTCAAACAGCACTAGCAAGCTCTAAAACTATGCAAAGTTTGGCCATGGTACCAGAGAACTGTATTTAGAAAAAGAAACTCGAAATGTTTACATTTCTCCAAAAAATATTTATTACTAAATTCTACACAGCAAAAATCATGGCCAAATGCTAGTGTTTTTAAATATCAATAATGTAATTGGTTGGGAGTTAGGACCAAACAATTCAACCAATTTTGACACAATGAATTTTACTATAGTATATCTCTGTATCCATTGTTTTGAAGAAAGTATGTCATTTGACTAGATTATTAATAAGCATAGTTTCTGGCCTGTTCTGTTTTGTTGACTGGCCTCGTGGCTTAGTGGGTAGTAGCTCTGCCTGCGAAGCCGAGAGTCGTGGGTTCGATTGCCACCCAGTGCAAATATTTGAGTGATGAATTCAAATGTTTGCACTGTGTTTGGGTGTTTCTATGTATAATAAGTATGTATTTAAAACTATATAAATATTATATCAGCTATCTGGCCACCATCATACAAGTTTTGCTTAGTTTGGGGTCAGATGGTGTTGTGTGTGTTGTCCACCAATATTTATTTATATTTATTTTATTTATTTATAGTTTCGCCTTTTTAAATGCAATATCATAGAAACACATTCGTATTGCTGTCTAACATGAGATAACGAGAAAAAGACTGTCAAAGGTTTTCACAACAAAATTATTATATAGTTAAAACATAGCATGTATATTCATGTGTATGTCAGTTCATGCCACGGAAACTACAACAATAGATCAATCTACACTTTCAGCGACACATTGCTGAGATGATGGAATAGATCAATTTTGTTTAGGGACCAAGGAGAAAGTTTTTACAGTTTACAGTACCTTCTTCTTCCTCATCCTCGTCATCACTCTGTACTGCAACTTTACGCTTAGGCTTCTTGCGCTGCTCTGGCTGCTCGTCTTCAGAGTCCAACTATAACACAAATATCCAAATATGTAAGAAAAATTCACGGACTACGCAATCAAAATCACATCGACACAAGCAACACTAACCCCGCTTTCTTCAGCCTCGGATTCCAGGAAATCAGCCATGATCACTTAAAAAAATACTGCACACTCTTAACCCAGCAAAAAATGGGAAATTTTGTAATGAAATGGCTACATACAAGCTACAACGCTAATTTAAAAACTACAAGCTTTCACAAACTTTGACAAATATTGAGAAGTGAGAATGACACGAGCCAGCTAGAAGCAAGAAGCAAGAATAAAATCACAGAATAAAATGAGCAACAGAAAACGAATGAATGTATGAGCTGCGAATGAATAAAAAATATTATAGGCAGCACCTATTCGTATGCAGTTCGTTCATTCAATACCTGCACAGATAATTAATTCATCGTTCATTCATTCGTTCAATGCTGCCATGCAAAACCTTCAATAAATAACACTAAAGGTGCGCCCGCACTGGGCGACGCGACGCGACGCGACGCGCCGCGGCCAAATAGTCACAGATCACAATATAGACTCCGCGCCACCACTCGTGACCGTTGGCGAAAGGAGCCACTGTCGTATTCCACAATGACAGATGAAACCTATGATATTATAGTGGCTTAGTTCAATAATTTCGCCAAAGTACTTCAGTGATGGCACGGAGTCTACTACTAGCATAGATAAGTTAATCTTGAAGCTGCCGTCATTTTCGAGATATTATTAAATGTCAGTGTCAGTGAATCAGTGACAAATATTACTGTTACGAACTGTGTTGCCAAACGATACGAGTTAATACGATTTAAATCGTATTTATAAGATCTTTTTGGCTCATGTACGATGTACGATTGCAAAGTCGAAATCGTACGCAAAATATACGATCTTTTGAATGGAATCTTACGAAATTAACAATCACCATAAATTATTTTTTGAAGTGAAAACTTCTTCAGGCGCGCCTCGACAAGTTTTTCGTGGGGGGGGTAAATTGATTTCTAACGTTATGCTCGGGTATGATAAGAAATCTTCGGGTAAACTCGGGGCCTTGGCGATTGGGCATCAAGAAATGCGTCAGCCAATGGGAAATGCTGACGCATTTCTAGACGCAATGCCAAGATGGCGAGGCAACGCCCTCCAGTTACATCCGTGTAGTTTCCAAGGTAAGCTATCAAATTCTGAGTTATAAGTTTTCACTTCTATCGGCAGTTCCTATGACTGCCATTTTTTTTTAGTGTGAAAAGTAAAACAAGATGGTCGAACAACAAAAGAGTTAATCGAACTGAACTTCTTAAATGTAGATTGCTTTATGAATGCATACCGGAATTTAATGTTAACACAGTCGATATATAGTTAAATTGTGGTATTATCTTGTCAATTTGGCTATGCAACCAGTTGAAGTTGTTTTTGATCAAGTTTCGGAATAAACCTAACAGTTTTCTAATCTGAAAAAGTTTGATATAACTATATCTTAACGCCATAATGTTTCATATTTATTTGCCTGTATAAAGTGAGGCATATGTATAATGCGACAGGATGAGCAGAACATGGATGGTAAGCCATATCAACCTAGCGTCACGCAGCGTTTGAACATGATTTGGACTCTTTAAGTCTAAATAATTACCTAACACTGCAAAGCGCTCAACACCCATAGATAGTTTAGTAGTGGTAGGACTCTTTGCAGAGTCCCCCTGGGGAACTACCATCTTTGCTAGTTATTCTACGGCCAAGCAGTAATTTGCAACAATCACTGTGTTCCGTTTCGAAGGTCACAAAATGTCAAAGCCCACTTGGCCAGTTTTGTAATTTTTTTTATATGGCAGCATAGAATGAATGAGTGAACGTAAAATTACTTATCTGTGACTATTTGGCCGCGGCGCGTCGCGTCGTCCAGTGCGGGCGCACCTTAAAGGTGCGCCCGCACTGGGCGACGCGACGCGACGCGACGCGCCGCGGCCAAATAGTCACAGATCACAATATAGACTCCTCGCAACCACTCGTGACCGTTGGCGAAAGGAGCCACTGTCGTATTCCACAATGACAGATGAAACCTATGATATTATAGTGGCTTAGTTCAATAATTTCGCCAAAGTACTTCAGTGATGGCACGGAGTCTACTACTAGCACAGATAAGTAAATCTTGAAGCTGCCGACATTTTCGAGATATTATTAAATGTCAGTGTCAGTGAATCAGTGACAAATATTACTGTTACGAACTGTGTTGCCAAACGATACGAGTTAATACGATTTAAATCGTATTTATAAGATCTTTTTGGTTCATGTACGATGTACGATTGCAAAGTCGAAATCGTACGCAAAATATACGATCTTTTGAATGGAATCTTACGAAATTAACAATCACCATAAATTATTTTTTGAAGTGAAAACTTCTTCAGGCGCGCCTCAACAAGTTTTTCGTGGGGGGGTAAATTGATTTCTAACGTTACGCTCGGGTATGGTAAGAAATCTTCGGGTAAACTCGGGGCATTGGCGATTGGGCATCCAGAAATGCGTCAGCCAATGAAAAATGCTGATGCGTTTCTAGACGCAATGCCAAGATGGCGAGGCAACGCCCTCCAGTTACATCCGTGTAGTTTCCAAGGTAAGCTATCAAATTCTGAGTTATAAGTTTTCACTTCTATCGGCAGTTCTTATGACTGCCATTTTTTTAGTGTGAAAAGTAAAACAAGATGGTCGAACAACAAAAGAGTTAATCGAACTGAACTTCTTAAATGTAGATTGCTTTTTGAATGCATACCCGAATATCTCTACGTAGTTCCTTTATAAATATAAGAGATCAAACAAACATACAAACAAACAAACAAACTCTTCAGCTTTATAATATTAGTATAGATAGCGTTTTAATGTTAACACAGTCGATATATAGTTAAATTGTGGTATTATCTTGTCAATTTGCCTATGCAACCAGTTGAAGTTGTTTTTGATCAAGTTTCGGAATAAACCTAACAGTTTTCTAATCTGAAAAAGTTTGATGTAACTATATCTTAATGCCATAATGTTTCATCCTTTATAAAGTGAGGCATATGTATAATGCGACAGGATGAGCAGAACATGGATGGTAAGCCATAACAACCTAGCGTCAGGCAGCGTTTGAACATGATTTGGACTCTATCATTACCTAACACTGCAAAGCGCTCAACACCCATAGATAGTTTAGTAGTGGTAGGACTCTTTGCAGAGTCCCCCTGGGGAACTACCATCTTTGCTAGTTATTCTACGGCCAAGCAGTAATTTGCAACAATCACTGTGTTCCGTTTCGAAGGTCACAAAATGTCAAAGCCCACTTGGCCAATTTTTTAAATTTTTTATATGGCAGCATAGAATGAATGAGTATCTAAAATTACTTATCTGTGCTAGTAGTATATTGTGATCTGTGACTATTTGGCCGCGGCGCGTCGCGTCGCGTCGCGTCGCCCAGTGCGGGCGCACCTTAAAGGTGAGCCCGCACTGGGCGACGCGACGCGACGCGACGCGCCGCGGCCAAATCGTCACAGATCACAATATAGACTCCGCGCCACCACTCGTGACCGTTGGCGAAAGGAGCCACTGTCGTATTCCACAATGACAGATGAAACCTATGATATTATAGTGGCTTAGTTCAATAATTTCACCAAAGTACTTCAGTGATGGCACGGAGTCTACTACTAGCACAGATAAGTTAATCTTGAAGCTGCCGTCATTTTCGAGATATTATTAAATGTCAGTGTCAGTGAATCAGTGACAAACATTACTGTTACGAACTGTGTTGCCAAACGATACGAGTTAATACGATTTAAATCGTATTTATAAGATCTTTTTGGCTCATGTACGATGTACGATTGCAAAGTCGAAATCGTACGCAAAATATACGATCTTTTGAATGGAATCTTCCGAAATTACAATCACCATAAATTATGTTTTGAAGTGAAAACTTTTTCAGGCGCGCCTCGACAAGTTTTTCGTGGGGGGGGAATAATGATAAGAAATCTTTGGGTAAACTCGGGACCTTGGCGATTGGGCATCTAGAAATGCGTCAGCCAATGGGAAATACTGACGCATTTCTAGACGCAATGCCAAGATGGCGAGGCAACGCCCTCCATCCGTGTAGTTTCCAAGGTAAGCTATCAAATTCTGAGTTATAAGTGTTCACTTCTATCGGCAGTTTCTATGACTGCCATTTTTTTTAGTGTGAAAAGTAAAACAAGATGGTCGAACAACAAAAGAGTTAATCAAACTGAACTTCTTAAATGTAGGTTGCTTTATGAATGCATACCGAAAAATCTCTACGTAGTTCCTTTATAAATATATTTAAAGCGTTTTAATGTTAACACAGTTGATATATAGTTAAATTGTGGTATTATCTTGTCAATTTGGCTATGCAACTAGTTGAAGTTGTTTTTGATCAAGTTTCGGAATAAACCTAATAGTTTTCTAATCTGAAAAAGTTTGATTTAACTATATCTTAATGCCATAATGTTTCATATGCCTCACTTTATATAGGTATAAAGTGAGGCATATGTATAATGCGACAGGATGAGCAGAACATGGATGGTAAGCCATAACAACCTAGCGTCACGCAGCGTTTAAACATGATTTGGACTCTTAAAGTCTAAATCATTACCTAACACTGCAAAGCGCTCGACACCCATAGATAGTTTAGTAGTGGTAGGACTCTTTGCAGAGTCCCCCTGGGGAACTACCATCTTTGCTAGTTATTCTACGGCCAAGCAGTAATTTGCAACAATCACTGTGTTCCGTTTCGAAGGTCACAAAATGTCAAATCCCACTTGGCCAGTTTTGTTAAATTTTTTATATGGCAGCATAGAATGAATGAGTGAACGTAAAATTACTTATGTGCTAGTAGTATATTGTGATCTGTGACTATTGGCCGCGGCGCGTCGCGTCGGGCGCACCTTAAAGGTGGGACCGCACTGGGCGACGCGACGCGACGCGACGCGCCGCTGACAAATCGTCACAGATCACAATATAGACTCCGCGCCACCACTCGTGACCGTTGGCGAAAAGAGCCACTGTCGTATTCCACAATGACAGATGAAACCTATGATATTATAGTGGCTTAGTTCAATAATTTCGCCAAAGTACTTCAGTGATGGCACGGAGTCTACTACTAGCACAGATAAGTAAATCTTGAAGCTGCCGTCATTTTCAAGATATTATTAAATGTCAGTGTCAGTGAATCAGTGACAAACATTACTGTTACGAACTGTGTTGCCAAACGATACGAGTTAATACGATTTAAATCGTATTTATAAGATCTTTTTGGCTCATGTACGATGTACGATTGCAAAGTCGAAATCGTACGCAAAATATACGATCTTTTGAATGGAATCTTACGAAATTAACAATCACCATAAATTATTTTTTGAAGTGAAAACTTCTTCAGGCGCGCCTCGACAAGTTTTTCGTCGGGGGGGGGGGGGGTAAATTGATTTCTAACGTTACGCTCGGGTATGATAAGAAATCTTCGGGTAAACTCGGGAACTAATTGAATGAAAAGTAATTAACATTAAAACGCTATATATTTATAAAGGAACTACGTAGAGATATTCCGGTATGCATTCATAAAGCAATCTACACTTAAGAAGTTCAGTTCGATTAACTCTTTGTTGTTCGACGAAACTCAGAATTTGATAGCTTACCTTAGAAACTGCACGGATGTAACTGGAGGGCGTTGCCTCGCCATCTTGGCATTGCGTCTAGAAATGCGTCAGCATTTCCCACACAGTCTATATATAGTTAAATTGTGGTATTATCTTGTCAATTTGGCTATGCAACCAGTTGAAGTTGTTTTTGATCAAGTTTCGGAATAAACCTAACAGTTTTCTAATCTGAAAAAGTTTGATATAACTATATCTTAATGACATAATGTTTCATCCTATATAAAGTGAGGCATATGTATAATGCGACAGGATGAGCAGAACATGGATGGTAAGCCATAACAACCTAGCGTCACGCGTTTGAACATGATTTGGACTCTTTAAGTCTTTACCTAACACTGCAAAGCGCTTAACACCCATAGATAGTTTAGTAGTGGTAGAACTCTTTGTAGAGTCCCCCTGGGGAACTACCATCTTTGCTAGTTATTCTACAGCCAAGCAGTAATTTGCAACAATCACTGTGTTCCGTTTCGAAGGTCACAAAATGTCAAAGCCCACTTGGCCGGTTTTGTTAATTTTTTTATATGGCAGCATAGAACAATCTAGAAGAAGTACGAGGGTCAAACTGAAAGTTCTTAGAACTGGCCACTTATAAACAATATAATAAAAAAATAATTCTATAATTTGAAAATAGAACTCTTTGCCAATATTACTGAGTATATACTTCATTCATTTGTCATTTGTTTTACGATTTGGCGGCAAATTGAAAATTGTCTGTGTCACGTCAACATGAATTTAACACGAGAAAATTTTCGTGCAATGATTTTGTATGACTTTCGATGTCATTTAAGTCAACAAGAAAGTTATGATAGACTACGATTGGCCTTTCACGATGAAGCCCCATCTCGTGCGACTGTTTACAACTGGTTTAGGTAATGAGTTTAAACGTGGTCGCACTAATCTCACTGATGATTTACGTGAGGGACGGCCTTCTACGGCGACGACTGAAGATAACATCTGTGTTGTGCGGCGTATGATAGAGACTGACAAAAGAGTGACCTATCAACAGATTCGGACAAGCTTAGGCATCGGTATGAGTCAAGTGCACAAAATCCTACACGAACATTTAGTGGTCAGGAAGCTTTGCGCCCGGTGGATACCTCATAATTTGACTGAGGCTCAAAAACTCCATCGTGTGGATTGGTGCCGTAAAATAATTGAAAGATTTAACGGAGGTGACTAAAATGCTGTGTTCGACATACTAACAGGTGACGAAAGCTGGATTTACTGTTATGATCCTGAAACCAAAAGACAATCTGCTCAGTGGGTGTTTCCTTTCGAGGAGTTGCCAACTAAAGTGAAGAGAGATCGAAGTGCGGGGAAAAAAATGATGGCCTCGTTCTTTGGAAGGATAGGTCATTTCGCAACAATTGTGTTAGAGGATCAAAAAACAGTTTCTGCAGAATGGTACACTACCAATTGTTTGCCACTTGTCTTGGAAAAAGTTCGAGAGAAACGACCTCGCAGTAGGATCCTCCTTCACCACGACAACGCCTCATCGCACACCGCCAAGCGAACGATCGACTATTTGGCGACATCAAACGTTGAATTACTGGGTCACCCGCCGTAGGTATAGCCCCGACCTCGCGCCTTGTGATTTTTATTTATTTTCAAAAATTAAAGAAAAACTTACAGGAAAGCGGTTTATGAATGCTGAAGAAGCGGTGGCTGCGTATCGCGATGCCATTGAAGAGACCCCTAAGGACGAGTGGGCAAAGTGCTATTCCCAGTGGTTCCATCGCATGCAACGGTGTATTGACGTGAATGGACAATATTTTGAAAAGATATAATAAAACTAATAACTGGCTAATGTAATCAGTTTTTGATTTTCTAAGAATTTTCAGTTTGACCCTCGTATATTGTGATCTGTGACTATTTGGCCGCGGCGCGTCGCGTCGCGTCGCGACGCGACGCGCCGCGGCCAAATAGTCACAGATCACAATATACTACTAGCACAGGTAAGTAATTTTACGTTCCTCATTCATTCTATGCTGCCATATAAAAAAAATTACAAAACTGGCCAAGTGGGCTTTGACATTTTGTGACCTTCGAAACGGAACACAGTGATTGTTGCAAATTACTGCTTGGCCGTAGAATAACTAGCAAAGATGGTAGTTCCCCAAGGGGACTCTGCAAAGAGTCCTACCACTACTAAACTATCTATGGGTGTTGAGCGCTTTGCAGTGTTAGGTAATGATTTAGACTTAAAGAGTCCAAATCATGTTCAAACGCTGCATGACGCTAGGTTGTTACGGCTTACCATCCATGTTCTGCTCATCCTGTCGCATTATACATATGCCTCACTTTATACAGGCATTATTAGAAACATTATGGCATTAAGATATAGTTATATGAAACTTTTACAGATTAGAAAACTGTTAGGTTTATTCCGAAACTTGATCAAAAACAACTTCAACTGGTTGCATAGCCAAATTGACAAGATAATACCACAATTTAACTATATATCGACTGTGTTAACATTAAAACGCTATATATTTATAAAGGAACTACGTAGAGATATTCCGGTATGCATTCATAAAGCAATCTACATTTAAGAAGTTCAGTTCGATTAACTCTTTTGTTGTTCGACCATCTTGTTTTACTTTTCACACTAAAAAAAAAATGGCAGTCATAGGAACTGCCGATAGAAGTGAAAACTTATAACTCAGAATTTGATAGCTTACCTTGGAAACTACACGGATGTAACTGGAGGGCGTTGGCTCGCCATCTTGGCATTGCGTCTAGAAATGCGTCAGCATTTCCCATTGGCTGACGCATTTCTAGATGCCCAATCGCCAAGGTCCCGAGTTTACCCGAAGATTTCTTATCATACCCGAGCGTAACGTTAGAAATCAATTTACCCCCCCCCCCCGCGAGTCTTGTCGAGGCGCGCCTGAAGAAGTTTTCACTTCAAAAAATTATCTAGGGTGATTGTTAATTTCGTAAGATTCCATTCAACAGATCGTATATTTTGCGTACGATTTCGACTTTGCAATCGTACATCGTACATGAGCCAAAAAGATCTTATAAATACGATTTAAATCGTATTAACTCGTATCGTTTGGCAACACAGTTCGTAACAGTAATGTTTGTCACTGATTCACTGACACTGACATTTAATAATATCTCGAAAATGACGGCAGCTTCAAGATTTAATTATCTGTGCTAGTAGTAGACTCCGTGCCATCACTGAAGTACTTTGGCGAAATTATTGAACTAAGCCACTATAATATCATAGGTTTCATCTGCCATTGTGGAATACGACAGTGGCTCCTTTCGCCAACGGTCACGAGTGGTGGCGCGGAGTCTATATTGTGATCTGTGACGATTTGGCCGCGGCGCGGCGCGTCGCGTCGCGTCGCCCAGTGCGGGCGCACCTTAACTTAACACATGTATTCAATTAAAAAGTCATGAATAGGGTCTTTAAGGAATGATATGTTACTGTCATCTGTCATTGAGCACATCAGAGCAGAGGGCGCTTCGATCGCGGTTTTCCATAACTACTTCTACTATCTGCCGCTTGCGGTTGGGTTTTGTCTGCACACCGGTGTTCCTCTCGAAATTAAGAATCCGCGATAACTCGATTTGTGAGTGCGGTCTAGCAGACGGTACCACTAACCATATTTTCTTTGAGTGTGTCAGTTCTCAATACTCCCTCTATAATCTGATCCCTCCTGACCTTCCTCGTCCCTCTAACTTCTCCAGCCTACTCCCTCTAGTATTTTCCCCATTTGTGTATGTCCTTAGCAAATATATTCAAAAAAATAATATTAAACTATGATAGCCTCTCTTTAAACTAAATATATTTAAATAAAATAAATAAATAAAAATTAAAACTCTATCAACTTATGCACGTCTACTAGAACTAACAGAATCCTTAAAGAATGTAAAATATGATATTATTGGTCTCTCAGAAGTCAGAAAACTCGGTAAGAAAATAGAAGAACACAATGAGTTTATTTTCTACTATATCGGAGAAACACCAGGACTATATGGAGTAGGCTTTATTGTCAAAAAGTATCTAAAGAAATATATAACAAGTTTTCATGGGCTGTCGGAACGAGTAGCGATGCTAAACATTTTAGACTTAAGCATCATTCAAGCTTACGCCCCAACAGAGACTGCGAAGGACGAAGAACTGGAGCTTTTTTACAGCACTGTGGAAAACGCCATTCGAATCTCAGGAAAAAATATAATAGTCATGGGCGACTTCAACGCCAAAATTGGGCAACCCAAACCAAACGAAACAGTAACTGGAAAACACGGCTTTGGAAAAAGAAACTGCAGAGGAGACAGACTCATCGACTTTGCCCTTGAGAACAACCTAACTATTATGAACACTTTTTTCAAAAAGAACAACAAACAGAGATGGACGTGGAAATCACCGGACGGTAAAACCAAAAATGAAATAGACTACATTCTAACAAATCTACCCAGAAATGTAGACAATATACAGGTCTTAAACATCACTTACCCTTCGGACCACAGACCAGTTAGAGTAGCTTTCAATACACTTTCAAAACCAAAAAATCGGAGAAAATTTGGTCAATACCCCAGATCCCAGTTAAAGAACGAAAAAGAAGTACAAATCTACACCAAATCACTAAAAAGTTGCTCTGAAAATCTCCTCGAACACTGGGACGACACAGACACTGTTCAGAATTGTTATGATAAAATAACACACGCAATCGACACCAGCTTAAAAAGGGCACACGAACTAACATCGAGCACAAAAGCTGAGAAAAATCAAATACTATCAGCACGAACTAAGGCCCTAATCAGCAGAAGACAAGATATACACAAGACAAAACCGAAATCAAGAGCTATGAAAAACGAACTTAAAGCACTGTATAAGCTCATAAATAAACGTATCAGCCAAGACTACAAAACACACCGCATTCAAACTATTGAAAAATGTCTTCATACCACGAGAAGCGTCAAGAAAGCGTACAAGGAATTGAGAACACATAAATCATGGATCGAAGAGTTGAAAAGTAAAAATAACAACACACAAAATAGAACAGAAATACTCAGAATAGCAACAGATTTCTATAGAAACCTTTATAGCTCACCAAATCAATCAACATATAAATTACCGAATAACATTACAGTAGAAACGATAGCAACTATTGAAGAAGACGAAGTGGTAAAAGGAATTAAAACACTTAAAACAAATAAAAGCCCAGGACCCGACAAGATTACCAACGAAGCTATAAAATCAGGTTATATTTATCTAGCCAAACCTCTAACTAGACTGTTCAACATGATACTAAGCTGTAAAAGCACCCCATATCAGTGGTCAGAGTCAGAAATAATTTTGCTCTACAAAAAGGGAGACCCAAACGACATCAGTAATTATAGACCGATTAGCCTACTATCTTCATTGTATAAACTTTTTTCTTCCCTAATAGAAAAAAGAATAAAAGAAACTACAGAAAAATTCCAACCTATAGAACAAGCAGGTTTCAGACGAGGTTTTTCTACAGTTGATCATATCCACTCGCTAGAGATGGTAATAGAAAAATTTCAAGAGTTCAACAGACCACTGTATGCTGTTTTTATCGATTATCAAGCCTTCGATACTCTACTCCACCCATCGATCTGGGAAGCTCTACTCTCCCAAGAAGTGGCACTAGATTACATACAAGTCCTAAAAAATCTCTATGACAACAATACTAGCAGAGTGAAGTTAGAGACCACTGGGCCACTCATACAAATAAAAAGAGGTGTAAGGCAGGGAGATCCAATATCCCAAACAATCTTTATAGCGGTACTAGAGTTCATCATCGGCAACCTCAACTGGAAGGAAGTAGGCATAAACATAAACGGATGTTACCTGAGCCATCTTAGATTCGCCGACGACATTGTTTTGCTGTCAGAAAATACACACCAATTGCAACTGATGATAAACTCTCTACATGAAGAAAGTCGTAAAGTAGGATTAAAAATCAACTTGAATAAAACAAACGTCATGACAAACCATACTAAAATATCTATATACCTTGAAAATCTGCCTTTAACCTATGTTGACACCTATATTTACCTGGGAAAACAAATTTCATTCAATAAATGCAACAACGAACGTGAAGTAGAGAGAAGAGTTAACATCACCTGGAAAAAATTCTGGAGTCTTAAGGAAATTCTAAAAAGCGACATGACTATAAAGTTAAAGAGCCAAGTCATGAACACCTGCCTACTTCCCTCACTGACATACGCCTGTCAAACCTGGAAATTTACTAGGAAAATAAAAAACAAAATCATAACTACTCAAAGAAGCATGGAAAGAAGCATTCTGAAGATTAGAAAAATCGATAAAATCCGCCACACCGATATAAGACGGAAAACTAAAATTATCGACGCTCTCAATTATTCACAAAAACTAAAATGGCGTTGGGCAGGACATGTAGCTAGACTAAATGACAATCGCTGGACCAGAAAGACAACATCATGGTCAGGACCATCGGGCCAAAGAAAAAGAGGTAGACCAAATACACGCTGGACAGACGACATCATAAAAATAGCAGGTAGTCACTGGATGCAAGCTGCAGAAGATAGAAATCGTTGGCTATCTCTGGAGGAGGCCTTTACCTTCCACTGAGAAGGGTTCTTGCAACTGAAAAAATCGAAATACACGCAAGAAAAAATACAAAGAATAATCGGTTATAAGTTTATTTTAACATATTTATATATCAAACAATTTTATTATCAAAAAAAAAAAAAAAACTCTTACCACAATACTTTTTGTAATACAAATCAATTTTATTATTAATTTACTATTTACCATTACAACAATAATTATAATTTTTTTTACAACCAAATTAATTTAGCATGCACACTTTTTTTAAATTGTCAATCTCTATATTATTTTAATAAGAAATAAAAGGCTTTTTTATTTTTTTATTTTTTATTTTTGTATTTATTTATTTATAATCTGATCCCTCCTGACCTTCCTCGTCCCTCTAACTTCTCCAGCCTACTCCCTCTAGTATTTTCCCCATTTGTGTATGTCCTTAGCAAATATATTCAAAAAAATAATATTAAACTATGATAGCCTCTCTTTAAACTAAATATATTTACATATACATATTTATGTGTTTGAACTCTATTATAAGCAATAATCTATTCTTATCTATTTTGTGACGTCATGTTTGTGTGTGTCCATTACAGCTATTTATATATTTGGAACTAACTACTAACATCAATATTCAGTCACAACCGATCATCAGAATCAAGAAAAGTACTACCTCTTCATCGACTATATACCAGACTCCGTTCATCAAGCTCAAGACTGCCTGAAGTACACTGGTCATCTGAAGCAAGACTCATACTCCTTCAATGAATAACCCTCAGAAGACTAGCCAATGATGGAACACTAGATACTGGCGAAATTACGGTAGCCTTGCCGAATGGAAGCCAAAAGAAAAAGTTGAAGTTGATCGCGGTTTTCTCAGTGTTGCAAACAAAATCAGCTAGACACGACGGGAAATCCGTTATGGATTTCCCGTCGTGTCTAGCTGATTTGGGCACGTCAAGGGTAGCGATTCTGAAACCATTCGGTTGCATCCGACACGGAATCTCATCTCTCGGTCTTTGTCTTATCTGTGCATGACAAAGACCGAGAGATGAGATTCCGTGTCGGATGCAACCGAATGGTTTCAGAATCGCTACCAAGAACGCGAAAATAACTTTCTAATGGCTAACGGAATATCTAACGGAAATTAAAACTACACATTTTCATCCCTAAATGTTTATTGCTTTTTTCAAACCGTAAGGTAGGCAAGTAACTAATAGGAACGTATAATGTTGTTATTATGGAACCTAAGTTAGTTAACTTTTTAAAAAATAGTGATCACACAAATCTACGTAAAAATATTACTAAACCGAACACGATTATCCAAAACAATTATGCTACTTCGATTACAAGTAAAACTAAGACACATAGTGTCTCAATGAACACCAGCACGTCCGAATGCCACGCAGAGAATGACCGAGGCTCAGTGAGCAATCATTTTTATAGGGCTGATATGGGGGTAGGCAGGTATGGGGTAAACTAGATTCGGTAATACGGCCGTTCCTGACGGCGAGGCGTCCTCGACCGCTTCATCTCCCAACGGAGGCATATCACTCCCAGCCACATCCTTGGCAACCACGAGTTCACCCTCTGCAATATAAAAACGCACTTAAAGCACCATGCTCTAAAAAGTATAGAGTAGAGTAGTGTAGTGTAAAGTAGAGTAGTGTAGAGAAGAGTAGAGTAGCGTAGAGTAGAGTAGAGTAGAGTAAAGTAAAAAGAAAAGTGGGCGTCATACAAATGACTTAAACTGCGCAATTTAAGGCACACGCACAACACCCAGGTTATGTTAACACGTATATGAAACGGTTAACATAGCAGTACGTTATCATCGTAATATTCAACGATACAGAAAATGAATATCACCGACATAACACAACTACACAGTAGGGAAGTAAAATTCGGCCGAATCCACCTCTAACCATACTGCTCTAACAAAGGGAAGTAAAGCCCAGTGGGCCCACCTTAACCTTTGAAAAGGGAAGTAAAGCACATAGTGCCCACCTCAAACCTTTGGAACGGGAAGTAAAGCACATAGTGCCCACCTCAAACCTCAAATCATCTCTAAGAACAGCGCTGTATGTGTCCGGGGTACACTCGCCGCGCCCCAGCACCATGTTGGGCCGCCGCCTGCTGCTCGCCTGCCCGCCTGCAGCTCGTAGCGGTGGTGTGCGGTGGAAGCGTGCGCAGGACCTCGTAAAGGCCGCGCATCCCGGAGTATTTGCCCGTCGACTGTGCCATCTCGTTGATGAACACGAAGTCACCCGCGGCAGATGATGCAGGCTGGCGGCGGGTCACCGGCATTCAACAGTGGCACACCAGCCGAAGTAGACTCCTCGTTAGTCTCAGTGTCACCTCATTTCATGAAACAAAGGTTTCAGTTTTATACAAGAGAAAGATATAAAGCAAACAGTGTGAAGCTAAGCAAAAACTTGGAGCTATTAAATCTCATTCGAATACTTCTTCTTGAAAGTTTTAAGATTCAATCAGTTGTAACGGTGAAATACATATCAAGGCATGCTGCAGTCATTCCCATATATGCATTAAACCACAATCAACAGACGAGATAAATGAATAGACATCAAATTTAACAGACGCATGTAGACTTACGAATAACTCAAACATGCGAGAGGAGACTTAGACACTACTTCCGATAATCTGTACTGGGCACGAAGCAAGAAGCTATCGCAGACGCTAGCTTCGTGATTCTGTGAAGAGATCACTCGTGAATCCCATCTCAGTTCCACCGTACCTCCTTTAAGTTCTTTAGGATCTGGAGATTCAGCAAGACTTTCGACTCTTATCAAGTCTCGGCCGCACCTGATCCTGTTTTGTGCCAAGAGTTATTTCAATTGTTGTTGATAGAGAATCGCATGAAAAGTTGCGATAATTTACGCGATATTTGGTCAACCTTTCTCCCTAACAAAATGACTTGTGTAGTCAGATTAGGACCTTTGTCCATAATCATACCACGTACGATTAGGGTTTCCACATGCAATAGACGTAAAGGCCTGTTTTCATTTTGATTACTGCGAGTGCGAGTGAGTAGTGCAGGTGTTGAGTTATTAGTTATTAACACGTGTGGACAACGATTGATTAATGCGAGTGTGTAGTAACTTGCGTAGTGAAGTGATTAGAAACGCGTTCTATTTTTTTGCGAGTAACCTCCTCCCGCGCGTTTTTCCTTCCCCCTCACTCGCAGTTTGCCTGCCAGTAAACAGCAGCGTTGCCATGTATACAGATTTCTCCGTATTTATACAGATTTTTAATGTGCGATACTGATTAGCATTGGATACAGATATGTTTATAGGGTTATTGGTAATCAGCCTGCATTCTTTTAAGGGGATGTTAAGTACATTAAATACGTAATTATTTTTTTCTACAGTTTTTAAAAATTCGTAAAGTTATTTTTTCCCATATTTGTTTAAAAGAATAGTGTATTTTTCCGGTCTAAAAGCATCGAACTCTTCGTAACAAGAACACGCGCACTCTTTAGCGCTTTACGATAATTATTATCGTACAATGAAATGTTCAGTTTAATTTTTTTTTTAATATTTATTTCGGAAAAGGCTAGTGTCGTGTTGGTTCTTATTTGCGTTCATAACATTAAGTAAAGTACATTAAATATTTATTCCTCTTAAAAATCTTAATTGAATGTTATCGAATTTGCTACACCTTTCTACGATTTAAAAACTTATAAAAGTCATGAATACTAAAATAAATGAATTGACCAATCATTGTGTTTTCTGCTTACATCTGACCCTGATTACTTGCGGGCCGACGGCTGGCAATTCAATGAACGAAACACAGCTACTATACAGAATTGGACAGTACTCGCACTACACACCTGCACTCATCAATCGCGATTTCTTGCTCGCACACGCACTCGCTATCGCACTACTCAAAATGCAAACCGGCCTTTAACGGAAAGCAGTTTACTGTTTAGTTTAAATGTCATAGTATTAGTAATTACGGTATATGTGGCCGTACTCTTAATTAGACGCTCCGATATCTCGTCAATCATTACTATAAAGGTGATATCAGACGGTTCACTTGAGTGAACATTCACTCGAGTGAATGGTTCATTTTTCTTTCATTCCATGTTCACACGACAAACTGCGAATGACAAAGAAATGAACGTTCATCTGTTATTATTTTAAATATGTCAACGGGTGAAGTCGTGCGTCTCGAAATCCGTTTAATTTGTGATCATTAATAGTTTTTATTTTATGTTTGATGTCTTCTTCAGTAACCTCGAGGTTTAAATTACTAATTAGGGATTTTATAGCGTTTGTACGTAATGTTCTATCTTTGTATTCGTCAAGTTTGTGGTTCCATAAACATTGGTACCTAATTCTTAAAATGTTCCAAAAACAGCACCGTACTTTGCTCATTCCACTTGAACACCATTTTGGCGCCAATTTTCCGCGACGCAACGGGACGTGCGTCTGCTACCGAGCTCGAGACAAAATGCCCGAATCCGAGTGAACGTTCTCTCTGTGTTCAGACGGTTCATTTTCCATTCATTCGTAGTTGGAGTGAAAGATGCCGAATGCCAAAATCTAACATCGTCGGATCGGTTCATTAATGAATTCATTCGGCACTCTCGTTTCATTTGGGGTTCAGACGATTCATTTCGAGTGAAAGATGCCGAATGAAAGACGAAAATGAAAGAAAAGTGAACCGTCTGATATCACCTTAAGGGTAACCTTCTAGCGACGTTTTAACTGCAACTTTTGAGAGAACAGTGAATACCCTCTCAATTGTTCATCACTGAATCAAAAGTTCAATACATTCATACAGACTTTCACCGGCGTATTTGTAAGTTCAGAACTGACTACTAACCTCTGAAGAACAACTACTACTAACAGATTACTGTACCTTCAAAGTAACACCGTCAAATTCAATTGGCGCAGTTATGTAAAACAACCTTTCGATTTCACCACTTTAATTCATCATTTGGCCACCTTACCTCATCTAAACGCTAAATATCAGTTTTCGTTCATCGTCAAAATGTTCAAAACCAGACGTCAAAACTAAAGGAATGTACGAACCACCAGTTATCGATTAGGACATTGACAGTTACGCCACGTAGTGACTATATTTCTGGATTACTGACGTTATCACAGAAAAACTTCACGTTGTTTACATTTCGCAAAGCAAAACTATTGTGAATTGGCTTCTAGCAAAAAGAACAGGTTTTGGCTTTAATTGACATGAGAGTAAGTTTTGTTTGTGTCATTGACGAGAACAGTTTCTTTTAGATCTACCCTCATCTTATCATCAAATACTAAATAGTAAATACTATGACAAATTTCAAATCCAAGATGGCTATCACCACAAAATGGCGAATGACATTACTTTTTCACTACTACCTCAATATGGGTATTAAATGAAAGGGCTTGACTAATAGTATACTATGCACTATGACAAATTTCAAATCCAGGATAGCTGCCACCACAAAATGGTGAAATACGTTTCACTACTCCCTCAATATGGGTATCAAATGAAAGGGCTTGAATAGTACAATGTTATACAGATTACAAATCCGAGGTAGTTGGGGGTAAATCTAAATTTTTGATTTTGTACTTGTTTTTCCACTCGATTCTATTGTCTGTAATCATTTCATCAATGTATTGTAATGACGTTGTCACGTTATATACTATCGTATATATATCGTAATGTTCATGTAACATCGCTTGGTGTGATGACGCATATATCGACAAATTTCATTCGTAAAACTAATATTTGTAACATAGGAAATAATATGAGTACTGTTTCTAAATGCAATCCGAATGGCTTACATTCGGAATGATAATAAGGAATCATTGTTTCTCTCATTCATTCTAAACGCGTAAGACAAAGACCTAGAGGTTTGATTCCGTGTCGAAATTAATCTGACTGGGTTCAGAATCGCTACGCTGGTGTTCACGTATTTTAAAGTTAAAGCAATAAATATTAATTATTCGATCAAAATCAAAGTTGATATAGTCGTGATTTTTTATTTATATAACCCACCTTTATTTTACCTGATATCATTACTTACACTTGACTAACTTACTAACAGTCCAATTTGAACCGCAAAACAAAAATTATCCCTATTTGATAAACCAGCTGATAAGTGATCGACGGGAATTCAGTCGGATCCGGCCGGACTGTACATTACGCCGGATCGCAATCACTAGTGCGATATTACTAGTCAGTTGTCAAAGTCAAATGACTTTGACAACTTTGACGAGTTGAACTGGGGGCTGTGCATTGGTGATTTTTGTTTCAGACCATAAGCATCTGTATTATCTATTCTATGCTATCAAATTCTGAGTTATAAGTTTTCACTTCTATCGGCAGTTCCTATGACTGCCATTTTTTTTAGTGTGAAAAGTAAAACAAGATGGTCGAACAACAAAAGAGTTAATCTTAATTTATCTGTATTATCTATTCTATGATAATACGTCAATGACTCACGGAGAAGAATGTCAACTCCATACTTCGTAGAAAAGTGGCTCCATCTATTTTCAGCCCCCTTCAAACTTCTGTCAGTGCGCAAGGCGGGAAATTTTAAAATCTACCATTTGCGTAGGCGGGAAAATTCAAAATGTTATAGGTAAAAAGGTAGATTATAAACCACATGGAGCTACAGCCCAACTAATATAAACAAAACGTACTTGCTTACTACTTGCAAGTAAGTTTTGTTTATATTAGTTAGGCTATAGTTCCATGTGGTTTCTAACCTACCTTTTCTTTTTCTTGTCTTATATAAATTTATGGCTTGATGTGGTGTAGAAAAAAACATGTGTGTTGAGATTCAATGCATTTATTTCAATTAGGTATTTGAAAAATACAATCTTGAGATTTCAAAATGTAATCAGAACATGTACACCACTACCCATTAATAAATTAAATATTATAACAATATTTTTATAATACTCGTAGAAGCACATTCTTCCACACATTTTGTAATTTTTTTTTAAGTGTTTGTTTCCCATCTTCGGTTCAGTTCATCCCAGCATCTGAAAGTTTTATTTTCCCCATGATTATATTATTTCATCATTAAACATTCGAAACTAGTAAATTTATTTGTTAGTGTTGCAAATCAAGGGTTTGAAGAGCAACATTTCCGAAGAAATTACAGGGCATTGAGATAAAACATCTTAACTCTCTAAGTAACGAGAGCAGAGCACTAGGTAGTGATTTAGACTATTTATGTAGCTGTGTAACTGTGTAACTAAGGCGTGTCGCTCACCATCAGACTCATGTCCTGCTCATCCTTCTAAACTACAAATAAAAGTCATGGGTAGAAGCTTGTTATAAGACACAGTAGTATTGAATTAGAATTGTAGACATTATGATGCCGACACCAAATACTAACACATTACACATTTTAGATAACTTCGATATACCAACCTCATAATTTTCTCGTATAGTAGTCACTGGCTTTATGTCAGCCTTCATTGATGGACCTGCTTCATGTTCAGTAGTAGTGACCACTGCAGTATGTCAGTATTCAACATATATTGATGTTTTCTAGTAAGGGCTGCTTTGTAGATGAACCTGCTTCAGTTCAGTAATGTTCAGCATCTAAAATTAAATAATTAATGCTATTTTACCAAGCACAACATACACTAAATTATTATTTTTATCTTTTAGAAAACAATTAAAATATATTTACCTCATCATAGCTTTCATCGGGTGTAGCAGATGTTATAAGCTATTTTCCACCAGAAATTAAAGAAGATGGCTTAAAGTGATGGTTACACAGCATAAAATCCTTCTAGTACAGCTGTTCTTGAAATTGGTTTGAAGCTTTGAGCTTTGAGGCCCATTCTTCATTAGGATAGCATATACTTAGCCCACAACCCGGAATTGAAAGCATAATTTACAAATGTGTTTTAGTTTCCGCCGGGCGCCCATAGGTGGTCAAATTTATGATAATTTCGTAACAATATTCGCGATCTGGCGAACAACGTAAGTTGTATTTACCGTAAAAGATTCCTTTTTCCAGGTTTAGGAAAACGATATAGCGTGATGGTAGAATCACCAGCAGACGATCTGCCACACTTAGCACATTTTCGTTGGCTCTCTTTCATGACGAAATACAGCGGAAATATATGGATAAATTGTAAATAAACTGGATTTTAGCAAAAAAAAAACAAGAATAAAGCACGTAAACAAAACACGACGCCATTTTCTTGTGGTCGTTTTAGACTTTTAGAGATACCTACGTAAATTACGTAATGACACCACGAAAATGTTTGACTCGATAATTATTTTTATTGTTATTTTACTAATCGAGTTATCAAGAGAAATTTTATAGGTAATTTGTATGTATATGTAATTTTATTATAATTACAATGAAATCACTCAATAGCCATGATGTTAATATCTTCTTCGCCATAAAATGCGACAAGTACGGTAAGTCTTTAATTTGATCAAAGCTCTGGTAAAGTTATGGCCATAAGGGGCCGTTGAAATTTTACGGCAGCAGATTTATTGCAATTATTGACCCCCCTCTCTCTCCCCCTTGTCATCAATAAGCCGCCCGCCCTCGCATGCTTACGTAAAATTTGTACCCATTCCCCCGAAAATTCGTTCCGTTTTCGGGTCTAGATAATGTGTGGGTTGTCAACTGTGTTAAAAAAATTGGCAGTCATAGGAACTGCCGATAGAAGTGAAAACTTTTAACTCAGAATTTGATAGCTTACCTTGGAAACTACACGGGTGTAACCAAGAAATGCGTGAAAATGAAATGAGAAATGAATCATTGTCCCATTGGCTGATGCAGTTTTTAGATGGCCATGCCATGATGGCCTGTCCACGCCCTTTCAGCATTTCCCATAAGCTGACGTATTTCTAGAAGGCCAATAGCCATGGTCCCGAGTTTACCCGAAGCTTTCTTATCATACCCGAGCGTGACGAATGAATTAAATTCACAGCCCACAAAAAAATTGTCTAGGCGCGCCTAAAGAAGTTTACACTTCAAAAATAAATAACTATTGCTGACGTAATCTCCATCTAGAACCGCCATCCCCCATTTCAACAAAAATAAGCAAAATAAGGCAAATTCAGATGTGCTACATCTGCCCCGCACGATTGCCCCGTCTAGAGTCTAGACGGCTTGGTCGAACGACAAAATCGTTAGACAAATCGAATGAATAGACGAAAAAATCGTAATTTTTCACAGGTTACTTATCTCTAAAATGAAACGTTAGAAAGAGACGCGCGTATATATTGCCACTACTCGTTTGGAGCCCCCTCGTGTATGTACTTTTATCCCACCTGGCCCTAAAGGCTTGTTCGCATTAAGCTAGTGTATTAGTCTAGTAGAGAGTAATTTAGTGGCTAAAATACTCGCTACTATTCAAAAATCGTTCGCACCGTGCTTTAGTACAGTTCACAAGTGAGTAGGGTTTTGCAACATGAAGCGTCTACAACGCAATAAAATAAATAAGCTGATTACGCTTGTTTTACTTGCTTGTTTTTATAGAGCGGGGACTTAACATTCCACAAACATTAATGTTCCACGTTCCACATAATATCAGCGAAACGACAAAACGACATTTTGGCGGCAAGCGGCAACCACAGACTAATTAGTAAAGAGATGCGGCAACCGGCAACTAATGAACTCGACTAATTTGACAGGTTCGCACTCGTTTAGCCGATGAACCAGAGAGCACAGACGCGTGGTGGGGATGCTACTCGCCCGTTGAAAATAGAACAAAATGGATTGACTCGACTAAATTATTCACTAGACTACTCGACTAAATTTTTACGGTTCATACACGTTTAGTTGCTAAATTACTCGCTACTAGACTAAATTACTAGCCTAATGCGAACAAGCCTTAAGAGAGTCGACTGCCCCCGAGAGAGTATCTCTCTACTTAGTCTGTGGATAAAATATTGTCGTACCAGTGTTGCTATTTATATCTTTGAATTTTCCTTCTACTTTGGCTTAGTTGGTGTCTAATAGATCGGGAATTCTAAAGATTTTTACTGAAAATGGATTGTGATCAGTAACGGTTTTTTATTACATTATCAACTTAATTGGCTATTTTTATTCCCAATATTTTAAGAGTTTATCACAAAAGGTAAGAAGAAAAATTGTGTTAGTATGAAATTCCTTCATGTATTTAGGGTTTTTTTATAGAAGGTAGACATACCAAACTAATCAGCTGAGCTAAGAACAGAAGTATCTAAATTTAAGTATATAAATAATTGATGTGTAAACTCTTAAACGTAAACTCTGAAATTTTTAATTATCACAAATAATTTAGATTCGATTTTTTCCTTGAAAATGGGGAGGGATTTCGTTGTGATTACACTTTTGAGAGTCTATGGTAGAGACAGATCTTGCCAAATCTACACTACGCCATCTAGTGCGTACGGTGGAACTATTTTTGTCTCGTCGGAAACCCTCTCAAAGAGCAAAAGTTTTTTTAAATAATGATTCCACTTTTGTACGTAACGTTCTCCAGACACTAAAGGCCGGGTCACACAGAGGCGATCCGATAGCGATAGCGATCCGAGACGGGATTTTTTGTAATGTTCGAATTTGTATGCAACCTGACACACTGCAAGCGGGCGCGATCCCATACTCGGTATCGTATCGCTATCGCTACCGGATCGCCTCTGTGTGACCCGGCTTTTAATGATATCGTGATAATTTAAGAACAATAGTTGGAAGTATCGTGCGGCCCCGCCTTTTAGTGTTCACTCGAATTAGTTCAGTTAATAATTCATTTATTTTATTTATTGAACAATAGGCGAGCAGCATCCTCAGCCATATTACATTATCTTTGCCTCAGTCAACCTGTTCAGTGAACAGGTTGCCTGAGGATGTTAATTCAGCAAAGTCATTCAACTCTTTCAAGAACAGATTGGAGAAATGGATAGTTAAAGACATAAAGACAAAATCACTTAGGACAACATTTAGGACCGAACGTTGTGCTCTCTCAAGTTTGTAACCTTTTGACCGCCAGAGTCACCTATACATGACAAGCACTAGCGAGCCCTGTGCGCCAACGACGTCTATAGCTGACTAAAAAACGGACTATGCCAAAATATTGTGTTAGACTATATCAAATGGTAACAGCAATTTAGTCCTGGCGGTCAAATGGTTAATGTGTTTTAGAAGCACTACCCCATACAGACACACAATACCCAAGTACTGACGGGCAAATAGCTAGGTAAATGGTTTTAAGCAGTTTTAAATGGCGCATCATCTCTAAGAGACTCAAATGAGTTTTCTAACCATAGACACAATATGGGCACCCAGGAGAGTCCATCATCAATAATAACACCCAGATATTAGGCATTGCTTACTCGTTCCAGTTAAGTGCAGTCGCAAGTACCCTTTAGGGTCATAAATATGATATATTATATGTGCCTGAAGTCCAGTACAATTGTCTCTATTAGGTGTTTTTTTTCCAGCCCTGAATAAAATGATCTTACTTTTTGTCACGTTGAGGGATAGTAGATTAAGCTGCAGCCATGAAATGACTCTTTGCAGTCCTAGTTAAAACGTTATTTCGAAATAAATTTCGCGACTTTCCCTCTTAGATCCGTCGTTTCGTCCATTTTGTCGATCGAACATTGTTAATATCGTATAATATAAATATCGAAGTATAGCCGGAGTAGGAAAGTCTCGAAAATCCAGAGGTTGGCATGTTTAGCGACTACCAGCGGTATGAGCACAACCTCAACAGGAGCCCTGGAGGAGAGCTGGATCTGGCTCCGCTCCACCTATACATATTTGCAGCAGTAGGCGGCGATGTCCGCAATAAGACTACGGACCTTTGGCACACCCTCGTCACTGGCTAAACGGTGCGAGCTATTTACCTACTCGTTCGGGTCCTCCCGGGTGTTCTAAAATCAAAGGGCCGCCGGTCGTTTGCTCGAGTTTTTTTTTTTTTTTTTTTTTAATCTTTATTTAAGGACTTTATCACAACATGATAATGCCGTCCTATGAGAAAACAATTAAGTACTTAAAAATATACTATAGTAAAAGAAAATATATAAAGTTAAGCTAATAAATGTTTACACTTTTGTATATCAAAAAAAAAAGAGTGAACCCGAGTGCGATTCCTCCACCCAGTAATAACTACGTAGATGAATCACACCCGTCCAAGCTGGTATAGTATCCTGGCTTTGTCCGATAGTGGGCACGCTAGCACACTGTTACATTCACCCACTTTCCATCGGTTAAAGTTAACGCTTTGCCGTATAGCCTCGCCCCGCACGCACTCCATCAAAATGTGGTAAGTGTCCTCTATGACTCCGCAGTCAGGACAGTCGGGAGAGGGAATCTTGCGCATTAAAAAGGCAAATCTTTTTGATGGGGTATGCCCGGAGCGAAACCTGAGGGCGTTAACCGTGTCACATCTGTTCAACACATTATTGTCTATCCAAGGTTTTCTCAGCGGGTGAGGTTCAATTGTTTTATACCAGATTCCCTTCTCCTTGGAGCGTCGGTCGAAGTACTCACTCCACATCTCATAGCACTGTTGTTTCACTAAGTATAGGCAATCTGAGTAAAACGGGAGAATATCTAGTGGAACACCGTCTGTACAACTTTGCTTAGCTAGAATATCGACCTTGTCGTTTTCGCCGACGTTGCAATGAGAAGGGATCCACTGGAATTTTACAGACTTGGAAATTTGATTCAATTCCATTATTAGTTTAAGAACAGAGTAGGCTAGCGGTGTGCCTCGGCTCCCCGAGGTGCATCGAGCCAGATGTTGAAGGGAGCTTCGCGAATCGGTTAATATTACAAATTTATTGTAGTCAATTGTTTTTATATATGCCAAAGCTTCACAAATAGCTATAAGTTCTGCGTTCATAATGCAAATATTACCATTAATTTTGAATTTCATATAAAAATCTGTTTCAGAATCTAAAAAGGCAGCTCCAATCAGTTCTCCGTCCTTAGAACCGTCTGTATATATTCTGTAATATTGACTATACTTTTGTGTTATGTATTCATCGCTTAATTTTTTTATGTTTGACGGATTGTAACATCGCTTGGCAGAAGTAATACTGTCGATCTCGGTTTTTACAATGGGTTCTAAATTTATGCTATATATCCAAGTATATAATTCAAACATTTCAACTTTCTGGCTAGAATGAATGTTAACATCACGGAAACGTTCATGTACATCGAGCAATAGTGGTATTCCTTTACCACGCCAGTACCTATTATTTCTATATTTACATAAACACTCTAAAATATTGACAGTTACATTATTTTTTAACGATTTACATTTCATCCAAAATTTCCCACATAAGTACAATCTCCGAAACTGTAGTGGAGGGAGGCAAAGCTCATTCTCCATCACGTGAATTGGAGTTGTTTTAACGAAACCTCCTACAATTCTCATTGCTTGATTTTGAGTTTTATCTAACTGGTTTAATATTTTCTTGCTGCTATTATTAAATAAAAAGCTACCGTAATCTAACCTACTCCTAATAATTGAAATATATAAACGTCTCAAATGTTTGGGATGCATGCCCCATCCAGAACCAGCTAACATTTTAAAAATATTTAAGTATTTAACAATTTTATTTGTTAGCTCTTCGACGTGTTTTTTCCATCTGAGAGAGCGATCAAGCCACATCCCCAAATATTTCACTGTGTCCACAAACTCTAAAGCGATATTATTGATATTGAGATTTATTGTCTGTCTATAAACGCCTTTTCTAAAGAGACAGACTTTGCTTTTATTCGGGGACGCTTCTAAACCTAATGCTGATATCAATCGAGAGAACCTACTCAAAGCTAGCTGTAAGGTACTACAACCTTGATCAATATTGCTACAACTCAAATATAAAACGAAATCATCGGCATACTGCGAAACATTTACGCCTTTCAAATATTTGCAAATTCTAACAGTAGCAGCGTTAAAAAGACAGGGAGCCAAGGGATCACCTTGAGCTAATCCCGTACTTGTTCTTCTGCATATAGTAGAGTTGTTCAGTTCAATGTTCAGATATCTTTCATTTAAGAAGGACCAAAGATAAAGACAAATTCTAGTTCCAATTCCTAACTGATCCAAAGTACGTACCAGAGAGCAAACATCAACATTGTTGTAGGCGTTATCGATATCGATAAAGCACCCCACAGTTACCTGGTTTTTAGAAAAGCCAAGCTGAATTCTACAAATCAGGTTACTCAGATTTTCAATGGTTGACTTTGATTTTCTAAATCCAGTTGTCTCTTCGTGTAATAAGTTATTGTGTTCTAAAACCACTCAAGACGACGGTTTATAATAGAATGAAAAATTTTACAAACACAAGAGATTAAAGAAATCGGCCTGAGTGATGAACCTGACGATAGATCACGACCCGGTTTCGGGATACCAATTACGTATATATTGCGCCATTGATTGGGTACATACCCTAGAAATAAAATTTTGTTGTAAATCTTAGTGATAATTTCTTTGGCATTATGGGGCAAGTTTTTTATCATAGAATATGAAATATTATCATAGCCCGGGGCTGTGTCTGTATGTTTGATTGATTTTTCGAATTCCGTCACAGTAATTTCTGATTCTAATTGTTCATTAAATGACTTGAAAATAGGTGGTCTAGGGCAAACATAGTCCGGAGTTAAACTATGCAGTAGATTAGTGGCTGTCTCATCATCTACATGTACCTTAGGCGAATAATTATAGCCTCTAATCCACTTCATCTTGCGCCATAAGTCATTTGATGTCACAGATTCATCAATTGAAGAACACATATCATGCCATCCCTGACGTTTAGCTTTTCTTATTAATCGCTGGCTATTGCTAATTTTGTTTTTTAGCAAAAGTAAATTATTCGGAGTTGGATTCTTTCTAAACTGTCTTAATGCTAAGCGTCGCTCGGCTACCACTTTAGAAAGTTCCGGTGTCCAGTAAGGTTTAGGAGAAAAGCGCTGAGTGGGGTTTTGACAAATTTTAATAAGTGGTAGAGTGCTCGCAATATAACTCTGCGCGTAGCAAAATATGGAACTAATTGACAGGCCGTCAACTTCTTGTTTACGTCAGTTGACAAAAGTTTGTTTACGATTGATGTGTTTATTAATTTCCAAAGTAATTAATAGCTTTTATTATGTCGAAAGTGATTAAAAGTGCTGGCCGTGGCTGGTTCTTGAAAATCAATCGTGGTTGTGAAGAAGAACGATACAATAACGGGCCAAAAGTGCAGTTTTCCAAACGCAGAGCTATTTGACAACTAATATTTAGGGATACCATAGCAATCAAATCTCCACCTATTATCGGCATATTTTAAATCTGAGGCTTTAGGTTGAGGTGCGGCTTTGGGTTTGATTGTTTTATCGCCAATTTACCCGTGAGAAAAAATGTGAGTGCTTAAGACCGAATGTGAGAAACTAGTTATAAATGTTTTTTTTTCATAATATACAAATCAAAATAAAAAACACAGTGTCACAGCAGTGAAGATCAGCTGATTGTATCTTTCTCGCTCGGGTACACTCGGCGGTTCCATGTTCACCCGATCGACCCTTTCACCTAACAGCGTCAGTTTCATTTACCACTTAAGGGAAAATCTGTGGGCCAAAATAAATTTTACTTAATTTGTTTTTCAACGTTAGCTTGGATGCTCTTTGATCCTTAACTCTGTATTCATTACTGTATTTTTATTATAGGCGTTTCAGAACGTACTGTCAATGGACAACGCATTATACCACTGCACTCAGATAAATAAAGCGGGTACAATGGGCAATGTATCAGAAGAAAGCCAAAAGTGGCTTAAGAAAAATTAAATAAATTTCGACGATTGTAGGACAAATCCGCAGTTACTCGAATAAAGAGGCACAAATAATACCCACAATACCAAGTAGAATAACTGTTAAAGGAACATGAACAGGAAGTTATGCGGTTACCGCTGTGATTTTAACCCTATTGAAAAAAGAAGATGACTCTATGGAAGCCGATGACTCATTAAATGAACGCTCATGCGCCAAATTTTAAAATAGTTTTATTTTTGGTCTCAATAAAAGATTTACAAGTTTAAATTAAATTCTTGTTATTTCGATGTTGCTGTAGGTTGAAAATGACAGATTTTTTATAATGTAATAAACTATAATAAAGTTTTCCTGGTGGTAAGAGACTCAGACAGCCTGTACCAATAATTACCAATGATACTTGGTCACATACTGAATCAAACCAGCACTGCAAAGGCGTTCATTACTACGAGACATTCGTTCTTGAGTCTCAGTTGTCGTGTAGTTACTTAAATTGCTTCCCTGAAAAATCCCTTCCTGTTCCTGTTTTATGAAGTTGTACGTTCCCAATGAATGGGAAGGGAACCTATTAGCTTGACCTGGCAACATTAAGTACGCCACCAGTCGCGCGCAGACTTATACTGCGAGCACTATATGTGCAAGTCAGCTGCCTCATTAATGACATTTAAAACAAAATCATACCAAAATTGCACGTCAAGTGGTTCAACAAAATCTATTAATTTATTTTGGATGTGATCTCGATAAAGTGACCAGTTAGCTTTCTTAAAGTTTCTTTTCGTTTTAAGTTGGAGACGGCTGTTGTCAAGAGAAGTACTTAACTTTATGACAAAGTGGTCACTACCTAAAGTTTCATTTAAAATCATCCAGTTGAAATATATTGCAATATCAGCACTTACAAATGAAATATCTGGAGATGATTGTTGCAATACGTTATTTACAAGTTTAGCGTAAGTGCTGCTACCATCATTAAGTGTGACAAAATTATTTTCCATTATGGAATCAAATATCTGTTTACCTCTCAAGTCAGTCTTATTTGACCAGCTGGAATGATGGCCATTAAAATCCCCTAAAATTAATGTTTTGTTTGTAAATTTAGAAAAAATCTCGTCCCAATCGTTTTTTAATGTTCGAATATTATGTTGAGATGACGACGGACAATAAACAGATATAACATTATTAATATATGGACAATTAAAAATTCGTAAGTAAAGCAGCTGAATACCAGAATTTGATACGTCTATTGTGCGAGGCTGTACTTTAAGGGATTTGTGAGTTAAAATAGCAACCCCGCCATATGAATCTTCCCTATCTTCTCTAAAAATATTGTAACTGTTAATATTGAGCCGGTAATCCGGATTAAGCCATGTCTCACTTATTACAGCAATATGGATTTTTTCTTTACACAGTTGTCCAAACTGTCCATACTGTTTGTAGCTTGCCCTTACTGAATGTACGGTAACGGACACGCGTGACCCCAATAAAATAGAAACGTCGAGTCAGCATCTCGTTCATAAATTGTTTATTTTAAAATAATTTTACTAACCTTTTACTTTTACATATTATTTACATTTCCACTAACAAAATACCACCTAAGCTATTTCATAACTTTTAACGTCAGAGAACTATGTATATAAACAGCATTAATTTATTCAATAAAAGATTCACCACTCAACTTGTGTTTGAATCACTACTCCACCTACACCTCCGAGAAGACAGGCTAACCAGGCAGCCTCGGGACTGGCAGCAACAGTACCAGTCCCTCATCACCACCAGCGGCAGGTCAACTTGGCGACCGCCAGCCGTCAGTCACCGCTACTCGGGACGATCCGGCACCTCCGCCCGTGGTGAGTCAACTCGGCGACCACCACTCCGAACGCCCCGTACTGTGGACGTTCGGCTCACACTCGCGGTCGGTCAACCTGGTGACCGCCGCTCGGACGCTCCCGTACTGGAGACGTCCTCCTACTGAACTGCAGCACGGGTCCGGTCGGACTAGTACCGGACTCTGCACCATCACTACCCCGAACGCCCCGTACTGTGGACGTTCGGATCACACTCGCGGTTGGTCAACCTGGGGACCGCCGCTCAGACGCTCCCGTACTGGAGACGTCCTACTACTGCAGCAAGGGCCCGGTCGGACTAGCACCGGACTCCGCACTACTACCAACATCCAGGGCAGGCCATCAAGAGGAGGCCTGCTACCTGACCGCTACCACAGTCCAGGGCGGGCAGTGAGCATTGTCCAGCACACTTCCACTGGGCAGGCTTGAACCATACCTTCCTCCCACGGCGGCCAAGACACCTTGAGCCTAGCCTTCTGCGACCCTGACGTGAGCCTGCGTTGGGGGCTGTGGGAAAATCATCCCTACACGCATTGCACGACGCGTGTATCCTTATTCCTGCCTTTTCCGCCTGTCGTCTTAGGTCTCTTGGCGACAGGTATCCTGCCTCATTTATATATGTATTTTTCACACTTATATGGTTAGGGTAGGATACACACATTCACCGTAGGGATAACTAGGTCAGGTTCTCTAGTAAGTCAGACAAGCGTTGAACAATACGTTGTTAAGTGCTTGTACTGACTTCTCTGACAATTGTTAGTTTATCGACGATTCGATAGGCTAGCAAGTGTACATTTGGTCCTTCGAGAATTTTGAACCAGTAGGTAAATTTACAGTCCACCATACCTAATAAATAACTTTAAACAGACTGACAAACACTATACCGTATAGCAAGCTAGCGTACAGTATCGCGCTAGTTTTGTAATACGTTAAAGTACAGACAATCATTTAGCTGCCATCAGTCACAGCGGATCGGGGCCCGGCCTCCTGGAACCAGGAATCACCGGGTACTTAAGAAGTCGCACATGTGTACTGTGGTTGAGAATAGCAGCTAAGTGTTAGCCTTAGAATAAGGGAAATAGGGCTAGGGAACACAAGAAAGAAGAGAGAAGCAAGAAAAGAGAAAAGAAGCCGAAAAGTTGCGACAAACAAAACTCATTAAAAGATACCATGGAAATACAAGAAATTAACGAACTACTACGGAACCAAGAAGAACTTTGTAAAGAGATACAGGACTTATACAGAAACATAAAAAAAGATTCTGCAAGTAGAAAAACAAAACGGTACGTTCAAGAGAAAAAAACAGAATTAGCAAGAATCTTTAATGAAGGAAAAACAAATCACAGGAAACTTGAAGAAGAAGAACAATTAAAAGAACACAGCTATTTCAAGAGAAACTATTTTTCCGAGATTCAAGAGGCATACAATGATGCTGTAAGTCACTTGGAAAAATACGAAACCAAAGAAGTTCAGCTAAGTAATACAGAACTGTACACCAACCAACATGAAGTCTTACAAACACAGCACCCACCTAAGATAGCAGCTCAAATAAAACTGATTGAAATGATAAAAATAATGTTACAAAACGCAGCAGAAGGGTTGCAATCGAGAAACATAGACAAGACGTATACTCAGTATGCGATTTCAGATATTCAAAACCTGTGGAATCACATACAAGACAGCCATACCAGACTTATAATAGAACATGAAACAGAGTTTAAGCATGAGTACTTTCAAGAAAAAATGTTTGAGATAATTCAAAGAAAAGTGGAAACGACTAAAAGAGAACTTTGTGCGGTAATAAATGGTGTAAATACTCACCCAACGATCCAGCCAGCGAACCGAAAGGTTGAGTTGCCAAAGATTGTAATCCCAAATTTCGATGGCAAATACGAGTCATGGAACTCATTTTGTGATTTATTTTCAAACATAATACATAACGAGAAAAGTTTAACAGCAACCGAAAAAATGCATTACTTGAAGACATATATAAAAGGAGACGCCGCAAAATTAATAAGCCATCTCACGGTGTGTGAAGCGCATTATTCAACTGCATGGGATTTACTTAATAATCGGTACAGAAACGAAAGATTGTTAATAACCAAACACATAGATGCAATATTAAATGCACCAAAAATAGAGAAAAGAACAGCCTACAATCTAAGAAATTTGCACGACTCCATAAACGAAAATCTGGAAGCAATAAAGAGCCAAGGAATAGATATCACTACCTGGGATCCGTTCCTTACAAGAATATTAGCTACCAAATGGGATGCCGAAACCAACGAAAAATATGAGTATCAAGTACTTGACCCCCATAAACTACAGAGCTTCACAGATATGATGAATTTTCTAGAAAGAAGATTCATGTCTTATGAAACTGCGTCCATAAGAAATGAAACTAAGCCACAAAAACCAGTGTTTGAATGGGGAAACAGTGCCAAAATAGGATACAGTAAAGAATGTTGGTACTGCAATAAAACAGACCACAATCTATTTGCATGTCAGCAGTTTCAAGCATTACAAAGTCATGAAAGAAACAAGATTATTAATGAACGTCACAGATGTAGAATCTGCCTAAGCCACAATAGAGAAATACAATGTTATAGCCTAAAAACGTGTACTATATGTGGAAACCGAAACCATAACACACTACTGCACCAAGACTTTTTGGCGCCAAATAACAAAAGAGGATTTGTACAGAGAAATGTTAACAAAGAAATGATACATAGAAGAGACAAAACCGAACCGTTAGCCTCGATAAGCAAACACGAATTTAAAACCAGATCTAACATGGCAAGCGCACCAAACCAAGATATTACATTATTAGCAACAGCGATACTACAAATTAAAGATGCAAATGGAACTCTACAGATGTTCAGAGCTCTGTGCGATCAAGGGTCAGAAGCATCATTTTGCACAGAACAGGTAGCTCAGCTGCTAGCGTACCCCCGTAATACTATTCAAGCCAAAATAAGTGGTATCGCGGATGATGAACCAAAGACGTCAAAATATTCCGTAGATGTTACCATCGAACCAAGAGGTAATAGCAAATACTCGTTACCAGTAAATCTTATAATACTTCCAAGGTTAACCGGCGCATTACCGATAAAGAATATTCCGGAAGTAGAAACGGGCATTCTGGAAAAAGATTTAGCAGACCCGGCTTATTTCTTACAAGCTCCTGTAGATATTATACTTGGAGCTCGAGAATTTTGCACGATATTAACAACAAAATGCAAGAAAATTAATGAAGGAATAATAGCCCAAGAAACAGAACTAGGCTGGGTACTATCAGGCATTATTACCACGAACATCAAACCAATAAAAGTCATAAGCTTGTCAACAACTACGACAGAACTGCAACTGCTGCATAAATTTTGGGAAGTTGAAGAAGTCAATAACATAAAGACGATCAGCCAAGAAGATCAAAAATGCGAGACGTATTACAAAGAAACGACGAAAAGAAATAAAGACGGAAGCTATACAGTTAAAATTCCGTTCAAAAACCAAAAGGTAGAGTACGGAAATACAAGAAAGAAAGCAGTGGCAAGACTATTGCAACTAGAGAAAACATTTTTAAAAAACACAAATCTACAAAAGCAGTATAAAATATTCCTAACTGAATACATCGAAATGGGGCATATGAGAAAAGTTCCTAAAACGGAAAATTTTCGGGGAAAATTTTACTTTCCACACCAACCAGTAATAAATGAAAACTCAATAACAACAAAATTACGAGTGGTTTTTGATGGCTCCAGTAAAGCAAGCAGAACCGACATAAGCCTAAACGACAACATGCTTACAGGTCCAAGATTACAACAAGACCTAACTACTATATTACTGCGATGGCGAAAACATAAAATTGTTTTTATGGCAGATATCGAAAAAATGTACCGCTTTATAAAAATTAATGAAAAAGATTTAACATTCCAACGGATACTGTGGAGAGATTCTCCACATGAAAGCATTGATGAATACGAGCTAACTACAGTAACATATGGAACGGCATCAGCACCATATTTAGCCATTAAAACTTTGCAACAGCTGGCTATAGACGAGAAGAACCAATTTCCAATAGCAAGTGAAGTCGCTCTTAGAGATTTCTACGTCGATGATGTATTATCAGGACATGACGATATTGAGTCAGCAAAATACCTACAAAACGAACTTATTAAAATGCTACAAGCTGGAGGATTTAATCTAAGAAAATGGTCATCTAATTGTCAAGAATTAATCCAGAACATACCAGAAGAAAATAAAGAGGCAAAGTTACTAAAAATACCATTAGATGAAACAAGAAAGTCGCTGGGAGTAATTTGGTCACCGTCAGAAGACAAATTCAGCTTCCAAGTTAAAGTAAACAAAAATGAAAACCCAACTAAACGATTTATACTGTCTGAAGTAGCAAAACTGTTTGACCCATTAGGATGGCTCGCACCTATAGTCATAAAAATGAAGCTAATAATTCAAGAATTGTGGGTAAATGGTACAGATTGGGATCAGCCAGTGGAAGGTACAATAAAATCAAGATGGTTGGAAATACAAGACCAACTCAAATCAATCGAGGATATATCAATTCCAAGATGGTGTCAATTTACGATGACCATAAAAATAGACCTACATGGGTTTAGTGACTCATCAGAAACGGCATACGGAGCCGTAATATACAGCAGAGTACAAATAAATCAAAACAGATTCCATATTACGTTATTACAAGCAAAGTCGAAAGTAGCACCTAAGAAACTAAAAACTACACTACCTAGGCTCGAGCTATGTGCAGCAGTTCTATTGGCACAACTAATGGAAAAAGTACTAAACTCACTAGAGTTAAAGGATACAGAAGTATATTGTTGGACGGATTCAATGATTACGTTAGGTTGGATCAAAGGCCAGCCAGAAAGGTGGAAAACATTTGTGGCGAATCGAGTTTCTGAAGTTCAAAGATTAGTACCACAGGCTAAATGGAACCATGTGTTCTCAGCCGACAACCCAGCCGACTTAATATCAAGAGGATGTAGCGCAACTAAATTACGTGAACTACAGCTTTGGTGGACAGGTCCAGAATGGCTGAAACATGAAATCATACCTACAACTAAAACGATCCCAGAAATATGTGAAGAAATAAAACGATCATTTCACATTAACGTCACGCCAACATATAAAAACGATTTAATAGAGCAATTTTCAAGTTTCCGTAAGATGGTAAGGGTATTATCATATTGCCTAAGATTGAAATATAAAAACAAAGAATCCCTGAGCCGGGAAGAAATAAATAGAACAACTCAACAGATACTGAAACAAGTACAACAAACTGAGTTTGACGACGAGTATAAATTAATAAAAAGTAATAAAACACTAAACAAGAAGAATAAATTGTCGAGTTTAGACCCATTTATTGATGAAAATGGACTAATCAGAGTAGGAGGAAGACTACAAAACTCAAATCTGCCGTATGATCAAAAACATCCAATTATCTTGCCAAACAACCATCACATTTCAAAAATAATTATTAAAGATGCCCACCTAACAACACTTCATGGAACTAACAACCAGACGCTAGTATACGTACGACAGAAATATTGGATACTGAGAGGAAAAGCAATGGCAAAACACTGTATCAGAAAATGTGTCAAATGCATACGGTATAGTGCATCACCATCAAAACAGAAAATGGGCATGTTACCAAAAGCTAGGGTGACAGAATCATTTCCATTTAGTCACACAGGTGTGGACTTTGCGGGACCCATACAAGTTAGAGCCACAAAAGGAAGAGGTAACAGATCATACAAAGGATACATAGCAGTGTTTGTATGCTTATCAAGCAAAGCAATACACTTAGAAGCGGTAGGAGATCTATCGACAGAATCATTCATAGCAGCACTTCGCCGATTTACTGCACGACGGGGGCCAATTTCACATATTTATTGTGACAACGCTACAAACTTTGTTGGAACAGCCAATCTGTTATACCAGGAAGTTCTGGAACTAAGCCAGTCTAATCAAACCCAAGACATCATAACAGATATGGGAATACAGTTCCATTTCATACCGCCGCTTGCGCCTAATTTTGGCGGATTATGGGAAGCGGGAGTAAAATCAATGAAACACCACTTACGAAGAGTTATAGGAGAACAAACATTGACCTTCGAAGAGCTAACAACCTTCTTAAGTCAAACTGAAGCTTGCTTAAATTCTAGACCTCTATGTGCAACAAGTGAAGATATCAACGATGATACAATTTTAACACCAAGTCACCTGTTAATCGGAAGAGAAGCAATTGGAATAGGAGATCCACTCACAAGTGTCTTCAAAAATTTATCAACAAGGTGGAAACAAATACAAAAAATGAAAAAAGATTTCTGGAAAAGCTGGACAAAAGATTATTTACACCAATTACAACAAAGATATAAATGGAAAAATAATGAAGAAAATTTAACAAAAGGTACAGTTGTACTTATGAAAGACGAGAATATTAATCCCAGTAGATGGCCAATAGCAAAAATAATTGAAGTACACAAAGGCAAAGATAACTTAACGAGAGTTGTATCATTACGGAAAGCATCTGGATCAATAATAAAACGATCCAGTAATGTATTAATACCCCTACCAATACACAATATAGAAGAAGACGTAGACACAAGTCAAACAGTACAACATATACGTACAAATGTGGCAAAAATTAACTATGATGTGAAAGAGTTCCACGAGCCATTAGAAAAGACAAGACAAAGTGGGAAAGTGACCACAAAGAATAATAAAAACGAAGAGCGAACAACTAGGCACCAGAAGAAAAATATCATTTATAATAAAGGAAAAATATCGTGCTGGTTAACGTTATTACTGATAATCCAGGGCGTTGGAAATACCTCCTCCACGTTCACTATAAAACCAGTGTCACCAGGATTCTACGTAGAACAAATAGGAACTGCAAGAATTGATCGGGGTGTATTTAGAATAGAAACGAATTACGAAAGAAAACATATCGAAGAAGATTTAAATAAAATAATGCAAGTAACACAAGACTTTCACAATTTATGTAACCAAACGGAAAACGCAGCTAAGGATACACACTGTTACCAATTCTATCACTACTTAAGTGAACAACAGTCAAAATTCAGGAAAACCAAGGAATTTCTGACTGAAAGTAACCAAACAAGAAAGAAAAGAGGACTACTAGGCCAATTTTTGACCTCAGTCTTCGGAGTAAATGATGAAATATACCGAAACATAGATTCATTAAACACAAATCAAGAAAAACTAATTGAAGCTGCAAATCACCAAACGAAGTTCATGATTTCAGCATTAATTCACATGAATAATACAGAAGATAGGATGAGAGCAAAGCTAGAGAAGTACCAGACCAAGCTGAATCAAATCATTGACTACATGTCTAGCATTGACCATTGGTATTCATCAATTGACAGAAACAGTGTAAATATACAAGTAATGCAAACTTACCAACTAGCGAGTAATTACATTACAGAAATAATAGATTATTATACAGGAATAATGGAAATTTACTTATCAAGAGCTACAGTATACAGCATATTAACACCAAGTAATGTGAGCGATATTATAGACAAAGCAAGTAAGAAATTACCTTCAAATTTGAAAATAGCTCAACCGTATTTATTTGATACCAGAATTACAGAGAATGGTACGCATATAAAAGTATATGCATATTTTCCTATTCAGGACATGTCAAAATATACATTTATGCACATTACTTCGGTTCCTAAGAAAAACAATGACAGTACATTTCAGAGCATAGAAGTTCAAAATACATACTTGGGAATAGACTATAACAACGAGTTATATTTCGATATTACCCATGATGAGTTCAAAAGTTGTCTCCACAGATCAAATAACTTTATTTGTTTTCCTGGAGTTGTGAAGAACATGCAATTACATGAAAATTGCATCGTTGATCAACTTTTTACCAACAACACAAAATCAAAATGTAACACGAAGCTCTTCGAAATGACAAACCAAATATTATGGAAGCAGCTGTACATGCAAAACACCTGGTTATTTGTTGTTAAAGATCAAATAATAGCGTCAATAATCTGCGACGGGCAACGAGAAGAAATTACCATGGCAGGCATTGGCGTCATTCGCATTTCAGACAACTGTGTGATTAAAACTTCAAATCATATTCTGTCTGCCCAACGATTAGTTAACGTACAGATAGTAGCGTCGTTTTCTAAACATATTAACTTTACAACACACACATACACATCTTCGTCCAGTAAGCTCAATGTCACTAAAGATATAATAGTCGATACGTCACAAGAAATTTTACAACAGTTAGTAAACAAAGAAGGTGCATTACAAACAGAATTGAACAATACTTACTGGAAGAAAATAACTGATCACACTTACATAGTTAGTATAGGATGTTCACTAATAGTTTTGGCGAGTGTCGTACTAATATATTATTCTGTTCCACTTATTGCACGGGGCGTAAGAGCAGTAGTACGTAGTCATACATCCCGCAGCAACGCAGAAGTACCAACCGTAGCCCAGTCGAATCCAAGCTCCACCGATCGAGATGCTGACAACGTGGTTACCCCAACAGCAAGAGCAAGACCGTCGAATACCGCAACCGCAGACCACCTGGAGTTATACCAAATGAATAACTCGTAACGAATCATTCTTTGAGAGGTGGCAAAATGTCCAAACTGTCCATACTGTTTGTAGCTTGCCCTTACTGAATGTACGGTAACGGACACGCGTGACCCCAATAAAATAGAAACGTCGAGTCAGCATCTCGTTCATAAATTGTTTATTTTAAAATAATTTTACTAACCTTTTACTTTTACATATTATTTACATTTCCACTAACAAAATACCACCTAAGCTATTTCATAACTTTTAACGTCAGAGAACTATGTATATAAACAGCATTAATTTATTCAATAAAAGATTCACCACTCAACTTGTGTTTGAATCACTACTCCACCTACACCTCCGAGAAGACAGGCTAACCAGGCAGCCTCGGGACTGGCAGCAACAGTACCAGTCCCTCATCACCACCAGCGGCAGGTCAACTTGGCGACCGCCAGCCGTCAGTCACCGCTACTCGGGACGATCCGGCACCTCCGCCCGTGGTGAGTCAACTCGGCGACCACCACTCCGAACGCCCCGTACTGTGGACGTTCGGCTCACACTCGCGGTCGGTCAACCTGGTGACCGCCGCTCGGACGCTCCCGTACTGGAGACGTCCTCCTACTGAACTGCAGCACGGGTCCGGTCGGACTAGTACCGGACTCTGCACCATCACTACCCCGAACGCCCCGTACTGTGGACGTTCGGATCACACTCGCGGTTGGTCAACCTGGGGACCGCCGCTCAGACGCTCCCGTACTGGAGACGTCCTACTACTGCAGCAAGGGCCCGGTCGGACTAGCACCGGACTCCGCACTACTACCAACATCCAGGGCAGGCCATCAAGAGGAGGCCTGCTACCTGACCGCTACCACAGTCCAGGGCGGGCAGTGAGCATTGTCCAGCACACTTCCACTGGGCAGGCTTGAACCATACCTTCCTCCCACGGCGGCCAAGACACCTTGAGCCTAGCCTTCTGCGACCCTGACGTGAGCCTGCGTTGGGGGCTGTGGGAAAATCATCCCTACACGCATTGCACGACGCGTGTATCCTTATTCCTGCCTTTTCCGCCTGTCGTCTTAGGTCTCTTGGCGACAGGTATCCTGCCTCATTTATATATGTATTTTTCACACTTATATGGTTAGGGTAGGATACACACATTCACCGTAGGGATAACTAGGTCAGGTTCTCTAGTAAGTCAGACAAGCGTTGAACAATACGTTGTTAAGTGCTTGTACTGACTTCTCTGACAATTGTTAGTTTATCGACGATTCGATAGGCTAGCAAGTGTACAACAGTAATTGTTCAAAAATTACACTCTTATGTCGCAAACTACGTGAATTCCATTGCAGAATGTTAATTTTATGGACATTATACATAACTAATAACCAAAATTAAATTTTAAAGGCAAATCACATAGGTATTTTACTGCATTACTTGTTACCCACTCCATTAATAAAGAAATTCCATGCTTTATTTTAGCCATAATATCTTCATACTCGTCAGAAAAAATAATCGATTTTAGTTGTTCCAGAAGTTGTCTAAATGTTAAACCGGTAATCCTTCTTTTCTTTCGTTTAGACTTATCTTGATTTTGCTCTTCAGACTGGCCCGCTTCATTCGGACAATACGTATCTGAGTCACCCATCATTTGCCAATCATTAGTTACTTTATCACGCTTACTGTTTTTACTGTTTGGTTTTTTTGAGGTATGTTGTGGTAATATGGGGCTCTTAGGTTCTTCAGTGTTCTGTTGGGATTTATCGGATTTTTTCAACATCGATGAGTAAGACGATATATTCTCGCTTTGAGTCGGTACCTGGCGATTGCTAGTAAAAACATCTTGACTCGTAGCCGGAGTAGGATCGTCGCATACGCCAGTAAAGGGTTTCCCGAGCGAAAGACAAAGCATAGTAGCTTTTTTATAGGTACAATTATTTTCTGCCATAATGTCACGTATTGATTTCTCTTTCCTATAGACGGGACATATTCTGTCTAATGCGTGGTGATTGCCGTGACAGTTTGTGCAGATAAAACTCTTTATCTCACAGTTGGCGTGGTTTCCAGTACATTTAGGGCAAGTCTCTTTTCTTGTCGGGCATGATTTTGATGAGGATCTACTTTTGTTTTTAGTCCATATATAGTTACGTGATGGGGCAAAGAAGGGCCTTTGAATGCCAGTCTCACGGTCTCGCTGTCTATCCATCCGGTACTACCAGTATTGCGTCGTTTAAGGCGTTTAACTGCTATCAGTTCACATGAGCTAGATATAGCCTCTTTCATATCTTTTTCAATCAGGTCCAACTCAACATGCCGAATAATACCATAAGAAATTCTGACTTCAGTAGATCTGTGGCATCTCCAACCCAATCGTTCTATCTCTTGACATGAAGTTAACTGTTCAGAGCTTTGCAAATCGTCGAATTGTACTGCTACTTTATACGGGTTCAAAAATTTAACTTTTAAGATTTTATTTATATTGTGATCTCTAAAAATTTTTGCTAATGCAAATTGCTTTGGTAGTTTATCGGCACTTGTTATTGTAATTTCTATCAATTGTTTGTTCCTCTTACCGTCTCTTCCAACTGTTAACCACTGTTCTTCTTGCGTCTCTTCTCTCGTCCTTTTATCTGGCCTTTCACTCTCCAAATATGGTGTAGTTTTTGCCGGTAAACCATTTTGTGGTGTACAAATTACCGATTCATCAGGATTAAAAGATGAAGGCGGCAATGATGTCTCAAACAGAGTAGGTTCAACTAAAACATCTTCCGTAATATCTTCACTTGCAATAGATGAATTGTCAGCGTGCGTGTCTGACATTGTAACGATGAGATGCGCCCTCAGAAGAAGTACCTATAGAATTACAAAGTTCCTGATTACTATAGTGCTTCTCGTTCTTTCAATTTCAATTCAATTTTCAATTCAATACTCAAAAAGTATTGCCATAAAGAAAATATTCCACTGGATAAGGGTAGTGCTACGATAGTTGAATGAATTCAGCTCGTGTTATATCCAATCTAAAATTACATTTCAAAAAGAGGTTTCATGTAATATATTACATGAAACCTCTTTTTGAATAGGAGGATATAAATAAAATAGGAGGGAGAATAATAAAAAACAGAACAATAAAACATTTATTTCAAATTGTACTTTACATTCAATATTATAATAATATAGTTTGATTAACAAATTTAGATATACCATTTAGTAGCAGCTAGCCCAGACTTCACACAGGTAACTCGGAACTTACGTATAAAACAAACGTTTAACTTTTTCAATGTTCGAAGCCCTTGTTTTAGTAGAGATACTACATACTACTATTAGATGTTGTGGTAATTCAGGATAATTGATTTATTATTTATTTATTTATTACTTCATGAAAAATATTGCATTATTCACACAATGTTTTATCCTATTCTTCAGAGTGTCACATCTGCAAAATGATAATTAATTTGGATGAATAAAACAATCAAAATTATTACTAGAAATGTAGTGATACATTCAAGTTGCATAATTGGAATTGCAAAAGGGTTAAATCAGAGGTGAAAAATTGTATTAATCTTTTTTTAGAGCTTCATCATCAACAGCCCACTAAATGTTCCCACTGCTGGGACTCGGGGCCTTCTCTCGCAAGGATAGAGTTAAGGCCATAATCCACCACAATGGCCCAGTGCGGGTTGGTGGATGACACACGACTTCGAAAGATTCTAGGTACATGTCGGTTTCCTCACGATGTTTTCCTTCACCGTTTTAGGTTAGCGGCATTACGCACATGACTTTGAAAATACAGTGGTGCGTGTGGGGTTTGAACCCGGGGTCTCCGAATCGGCAGGCGCTGTTCTCCCGACTAGACCAGCCGTAACTTTCAGAGCTTAGTACTTCATAATCTACTCACACAATGTACCTACTTTTCACTAAAAACATCATTCATTCTCATTAGAATGGGACGGGATCTGTATAGGATAGTGTAAGTTAATTGGAGTTTGATGCAATTCCCACTCCAGAAAACAAGAGTTGCAATGTCCACTGACATTGAGATTTTGACAGACATGGAGAAGAAACAGAAATTGAAGCGTAGGGATTGGTAACGGAAAAAAAAACTGGCAGTCATAGAGACTGACGATAGAACTGAAAATTTATAACTCAGTACTTGACAGCACACTTTGGAAACTACGCAGGTGAAACCGGAGGGCGTTTCTGGTTTGGAATAAATCTTTAAAGCATTGTCATCTAAATAAGCCTTCTCACACGTCATGGCCATTGGCTATCTAGACTAAAGATGTGTAATGGTAACCATGGTAACACGCCATGACTATCTAAAAATGTTTACCCATTTGTGGCCATAGCTCCGAGTTCCCCCGAAAATTTATTTCATTCCGAATCATGATGTTTGAGCTCAATTCACGGCTCACGAAAAATCTGTATGTAGTGCGCCAAAGGAAGTTTTCACTTCAAAAACTAACGAATGCGAATCCGCAGGCAAAATCTAGTACCTATTATTAGTAAACGGCCAGTAAATAAACTGTCAATTATGTACCGACTTGTATATTTCATGGGTAAATTTGTAAGAAATAACTGGTCACACTTTTTTGTTTGTTTTGTTATATAGGTTATGTTTACATTATACATATTTTGCAAATTTTGGACTATATGCAGCCGTTATGGTATAAATTAAACTCATGTTGATATCTAGAATGCATCATTATCAATTTTTATCAAGTGGGCATTTGAAAATATTGTCTACTTACGAGTAAAATGAGATTCCATTGATTTTTCTTCACTTTCACATTTCACTGCGGATATTTTAGCTTAAAACACAGCAAACACACATTGTTCATATACTAAAACATAAATGACTTACAAGTCTTTCTCAAACACGTTTCAAATATTATTATAATAAACATATATGAATTTAATCAATAAAAAACAGAATCCAAGCTTTGAACAGACTTTTGTTGGGGAACCCGGTGTCAGATTTGAAAGCTTAGCCAGAGAAAAACCCGGCCACGGTGACAAGGACGTAAAATCAGTATCTCTTTCTCTCTCTTTCACAAGTAATAGGTAATTAGAGTGTCTCGTTCCCGCAAGTTGTGACGTCACTTATTGTGCTCCCCTGGATGCGCCGAGCGCCCGAGCGCAAGCGCACACAACGCGCGATACGTGTATGCGCAACCGCGTCCTCGGCTCGACTGTGTTTGCTCGAGTTGAATTGTGAATGAAAGCCGAGTGCGCGCATAAATAATGTCACGGCGTTATTGTATTGTGGATGGCTGCAATAGCAAGACACTAAAATGTAGTACCTAGTAATTTATCTTATTATCGCACAGAATACAGAAACAGTAGTGTGTAATATGTATATTGTACAATACGAGTATCTATTTAGAATAGATACAGTAGAGATTATGCATACAAATTATTTTGTCTGAAATACCTTTTTATCCCATCTTTATTAGGTATGTCTCATTAAATTTAAATGAATTTTTGAAGACAAACTTTTTAGGGTTCCGTAAAACGTAAAAACGGAACCCTTATAGATTCGTCATGTCTGTCTGTCCGTCCGTATGTCACAGCCACTTTTTGCCTACTATGAGAACTACACTGTTGAAACTTGGTAAGTAGATGTATTCTGTGAACCGCATTAAGATTTGAACAAAAAAATTAAAAGTAAAGAAAAATTAGGGTTGCTGAGAACTGAAACTCAAAAAATTTTTTTGACGTGACAACGTCTTATAATTCGATGAAGCCGGCTGCACGCCCGCAAAACATGACGTCATGTAACGTTACCGCCGTTACCTCGCCGCCGGCGTTACCTCGCTCTAAGGCGTAGTTGAAGTTGTCACGTTCAACTAACGTCAGTAACCCGACTTTACAGACAACCATTTTTTTCATCAAACCTACGCGTGTGGGGTGTCTATCGATAGGTCTTCAAAAATTATGTTGAGGTTTCTAAAATCATTTTCGTCTACACTGAATAATTTGCGCGAGACACACTTCCAAAGTGGTAAAATGTGTCCCCCCCCCACTCTAACCTCTAAAGTAAGAGAATGAAAAATCTAAAAAAAAAATATATGATGTACATTACCATGTAAACTACCAACGAAAATTGGTTTGAACTCGATCTGATGAGTAGTTTTTTTTTAGTAAGTACGTCATAAATACACTAATTATTGAAACTTCGATCAAAGTTACAACGAACTACAAGAACTATGTGTACTATGTATATTATGTTACTTGCTGCAACGGAACCCTTCATGGGCGAGTCCAACTCGCACTTGGCCACTTTATTTGAATATTCATGTACATACTGAATGATACTAATTTGTTTATTTATTCGACGGCATGAAAACAACTTAGTACCTATATTAGTATAGTACCTACAACTACATTGTATAACATAAAACGTACCTAGCTAAAAAAAGCTATAGAATTTTTAACCCGATTCAAAGAAGGAAGCCGTTCTGGGGTTAATTTTTATTGGATGTATGTTTCGCGATAGCGAAACATACTTAAAAATAATGAGCTATCGCTCAGCTAATTGTGAATCAATGAAGTGAAAAATAACCCCCGACCAAAAAAAGGGTGTTTTAAGCTTATAAGTTTGACGTCGATTTTATCTGTCTAACTATCTGTCTGTCTGTGTGTGTGTGTGTCTGTCTGTAGCACCGTAGAGCTCAAACGAATGGACCAATTTCGATGGGGTTTTTTAAAAAGGTTTATTTTCGGTGGTTCTTAGCTATGTTTAGTTAATATCGATTCATAATGGCCCCCTCCACAAAATGGCGTACAAAATATATTTCTTCACAACCTTTCTCTATATGGGTATGGGTCATTCCATGAGAAACGCTACTCAAGGTGAAAAAATGAATATCTTCTTTTTACATTAAATTTGATAAAATTTGAAAGAAAACATTCCGAATTATAACGTACTGAAACAGAGTATATTATATGTATGAGTAGAAATGTATAAAAAGATTTTATTTTATTTTTTTGGATTATTACTACATTTTTTTAAAGAAGTTTGTGATTTAGCAGTTATATTACAGAAGACTTTTAGTAGTTACGTTTATTTGTCCCTCGTCTCTTTTTAAGAAACTTTTTAAGTTTTGATAACTAAGAATTCATTGTAATTATCTCTAATTGTATTTTTTTTAATTTGTAGTACCTAGAAGCTTAAAAAACACCCCATAAAATATTAATTTTCATACTCGTAACACCCGAAACGAAACGCGGTAACACCCGAAACAAATAATAATATAAAAAATAATAGTAAAACGTTGTTTGTGAAAATGATTATGTCATATATGGTTAGTAAATATTATACTTTTGCAGGCCTGAAAGTTTTAGGAATAGTTCCCTAAGAAAATTCGCAGATTTTTTAACAAATGTAAAAATACTCAGAACATAGAGAACAATTGTGTAACACCCGAAACGCACACTTTTCGACTTAAAAAGCCATGTTGCGATGTGCTAAACTATAATCATTTTACAATTTAGATAAAACAACTAAAAACGCATAGATTAAAACACTTTTTTTGTTAAAATATTATTGCTAAGTACAAAAAAAATATACTTTTGTTGTACGAATGTAACACCCGAAACGATGGAATGACCCGTATCAAATAAAAGGGCTTGTCTAGTGAAATACTATACACTATGACAAATTTCGACGCCGCTTTGACGTATGTAAATGCCGCTAACTTAAAACGGTGAAAGAAAACATCGTGAGGAAACCGACATGTACCTAGAATCTTTCGAAGTCATGTGTCATCCACCAACCAGCACTGGGCCAGCGTGGTAGATTATGGCCTTAAATGGCTCCTTGTGAGAGAAGGCCCCGAGTCCCAGCAGTGGGAACATTTAGTGGGCTGTTGATGATGATGACAAATTTAAAATCCAAGATGGCCGTCACCACAAAGTGGCAAATTTTTTTTCACATTTTTTTTCACTATTACCTCAATATATTATACAAGGTGTTGCAGAAAGGTGCAACAATATTTATGGTAGTTCATCTACATTAAGTTTAGAATCATGTATGTGAAAATTACGCATGAAAGGTCAACAAAAAATTTCCATTAAAAAAATATTTTTTTTGATCCTTATTTCATTTGACATACCCCTAATCACAGATTACAGAAATAAACACAGATGGAACCTTCGTGAACAACACTGTGAGGCCCGTAATTAGTCATGTTGACGTAACATTGTCAAATCAACGTTCCAAATTACTTGTATAATGTTGCCAGTCTTAAGAAAAAAGTCCCACTATTGTTGTCTTAGCTTGGGAAATCTTCACGTATAATAAACACATCAATTGATATTTTAAAATATTAAAATTATTACACCGATTATGCAAGGATTTCTTGTTACTACTATTCCCATTCTATGAAGAAAATAATTTTGATTTTGCATGCAACTAGAAATTAACTTGAAACGCAAATAATAAAATTAGTGTAATTTACTCGCTTAGATAGGTTAAACAAAAATTAAAACAACCATCTTTACCACCAAGCTATTTTTGATAAAATGCATATAGGCTACCTGTATGTTATAGGTCCAAACAACAAACAAAAAAAACTAACACAATAATCATTTTAACAGTTCACTTATTACTCACCTTTTTTTTTGACAAAACAAGACTTTAAAATCAAGTAACCGGATAATATTAAAAAACTTTACAATTTAAAAATATTTCATTTTACAAACAACGTTATGCATAATATTAACTTCAAAAATATCTTCCTTCAACAAATGTTTTATTTTATAAACCATCATTTTATAACCAATTATGTAGCCACCGTTTCACTTAGATAATATACCTATCGAATGACATTACAATATAATACAAAACACTTTATTGGCACCATAAACAAAGTTGACAAGAAGTAACACATATAATAACAAATCAAAATGGACACAAAAGGCGATCTTGTCGCTTGTTGATCTTGTGAGGAAACAAAATTTGGAATATTTTGGGCAGTGGTGCAACTAACGAAATAAATAAATACACAAACAAATTTTATGATGTATTAATGATTTTGTTTTTTGTACATTTTTATGTCATAAATTACTCATTTTACAAATTTAACATTTACCAAAATTAAATTTGAAATTAAATTAAATTGAATAATACAATGCCCATCAATAATTTGGTGTACGAGTATCTAAAAAATATATAATCTATATTTTACCCTAAATTCAGGGAAAATAATTTCCATTTAGTTTCGCCACACTAACCTATTTTCGTTGAGGTGTTGTGTTCCATTCATCACCAAAATGAAATCGCCTAAATTACATAAACAACAGTAAAAAAATTCAATTTTTCCTATGAAATTATATTCCTCTTTCCTTTTTTTGTTTTTGGGAACATTGTTTGCAATGTTTGAAGACACAAGACGGCATATTTTAAAACAAAACTTAAAATCACACGGGACGCCCGTACAACACGGAAGTCCGTTTCATACTGACTGGAGTTTGTATTTGCTTCGGCGTTTGTATTTCCTTTGTCTGCTTCAGTAGATCAGGGTAGCGATTCTGAAACCATTCGGTTGCATCCGACACGGAATCTCATCTCTCGGTCTTTGTCATGCTAAACAAATAAGACAAAGACCGAGAGATGAGATTCCGTGTCGGATGCAACCGAATGGTTTCAGAATCGCTACCCTGTTCTGCGTGCTCCATCTGGTTTTATTTCTGTAATCTGTGCCCGTTATGGCCAGGGTAGCGATTCTGAAACCATTCGGTTGCATCCGACACGGAATCTCATCTCTCGGTCTTTGTCATGCTAAACAGATAAGACAAAGATCGAGTGATGAGATTCCGTGTCGGATGCAACCGAATGGTTTCAGAATCGCTATCCTGGCCATAACGGGCACAGATTACAGAAATAAAACCAGATGGAGCACGCAGAACAGGGTAGCGATTCTGAAACCATTCGGTTGCATCCGACACGGAATCTCATCTCTCGGTCTTTGTCTTATTTGTTTAGCATGACAAAGACCGAGAGATGAGATTCCGTGTCGGATGCAACCGAATGGTTTCAGAATCGCTACCCTGATCTCCGCACTGATTTTTGTACGACGTCGCGGCGTCGGTGGCAAGTCGTTTGCCAGCTGTATATGCTTTAGGGTTGAAGCTGGTGATTTGGTGGAAATTTTACGTCAAACTTTGACTCGAATTATCTCGTGATTTACCGTGCTGAGGAGAAAGAGACCTTGGGTGATGAAGTCTACATCAGTGTTAGAATGGACTGTTAAAATATTGTTGGGGGTAAATCCACCACGTTCTATAGAGGGGTGCTGTACGTTTGACATCGATGTTTGTCTGTCTGTCTGTCCGCCTGTGTATGTTTGTCTATCTGTGGTACCAAGAGCTCAAACGGATCAACCCAAATCAATGTTTTTTTTTAATGGAAAGTTAGTTTACATGAAGTGTTTGGTTAATATTGATTATTGATTCAAGATGGCGGCCTTCACAAAATGGCGGATGAATTTTTTCACTCTCAATATACGTATCAAATGAAAAGGCTTGACTAGTAGAATTCTTAGCACTATGACAAATTTCAAATCCAAGATTGCCACTAAAAAATGGCAAATTATATTTTATTCACTACTCCTTCAATATGGGTATCAAATGAAAAAAATCTAATCCAAGGTAGTCGGGGATAATTCAATTTATTTAACTTTGATCTTCTTCTGTATTTATATCTAATACTTCAAAAGTTATTGGACGCTATAGAAAAACCAGTTCATTGAATGGGCCATACATCAGAAACGGTGAGTTTTTCCAAAAAAAGTTTACTTGTAACAAGAGATGTAAAACTTTATTTTCTACAATATTTTTTTCATTTTTTAATTAATTTCATTTACCTAAATAAACAATAAAAAAAATTGCAATCTGCAGTTTTTTTTATATTTCATGTTTTTATCATATTTCATAACCCTAGCACATTTGGTCAGTGACGTAAGCAGACAACAAGTCACACGGTGCGCACGGCATTTACAACTCTGCGTGCGTGTGCAAAGGTGTATTTTTGCTTGCAAGTACACTCCGCGAGGTATAAGCTGAGCTTTGCATTAGTGTGAGTGATCACATGCATACGCATCTATTACCAAAAGTACAGTCAGACAACAAACTCTTAAACAACAAGCTGACATTAACTATCCAGGATCAATATGGTCATTGCGAAAAGAAGTATCTCTTTTAGGATTCAAATGGTCAAGGACAGAGAATAACAGAAAAATTTTAATGGAAAAGCATGAGATCCGTCACCTACGTATAACTTATTTACTTAAAATTTCCGAATACCGTATTCAGGGCAGGCCTATCGTTTATACTGATGAAACATATATTGACACCACTCACACTTCATCAAAGTCATATTCAGATGGCAGCACTTCTGGTTTGAAGAAACACCTTATTAAGAGAACATGGTCACAGCGTCCTGCGTCTGACTGTACTTTTGGTGATCACTCACACTAATGCAAAGCTCAGCTTATACCTCGCGGACTGTAACAGTAGGTAAGTAGTATATAACAGTTTAGGTGATTATCGTGTAGGTATTTGCACTTTTGTATGGCAGTGATGCATCTGTTACGAAGTAACTATTTTCTGATCTGTGCCTTGGGTCTCTAGCATGATACAGGTAATCCTCACACGCGAGTTCTTCAGGACAGCCTGAAGCACAAATACATGTGCTGTACACCCACAGTATACTTGGCAACTGCTGAAGCTAAATCAGCAACAGATGCATCTGGTTAAAGGCACACTGATAGGTCACAGTTTATACAATAAACACCGTATAGGTGCAAACAAGTTGACCCAATGAAGCAATTTTTTGAAAAAATAAATAAATTTTATTTTAAAAATTTAGCTGTGTATGGCTGCGCAGAAATGTTTTTAAGGTCTCTTTGATGAAAGTGTATACGCGCGAACTTTTCCCTTCCACATCAATTTTGGGTCAACTTCTTTGCCCGCCACTATAATACTGACAGTCCTCTCTTCAGAGCTTCCATGAGGCGAAGAATCAGCCGCTCACATGCTCATAGAATATTCGGGAGTGCAGGCTCATTGGGCAAAGTTCATGGGCACACTGTGGACCGCTCCGCAATACATGCAGCAACGTGAAGATGTTGCTGGGCTTCCTGCTGGAGCTGGGATGGCAGGAGTGAAGCCTGCTTCCTACACACACAACACAGGTACATCGAGACGTCGAGTTGGGGAAAATAGCCCACCTACTAATACTAGTGCCTACGTCTTAATTTGTGAGTTTTCAAGCTGTCCGATCGTGAAGCTCTGTAATCACACATATCACATTCAAATGGTTTTTCTCCAGTATGTGTTAATCTGTGGTTTTTCAAGCTGCTTCGTGATGTTGTTCTATAATCACACATATCACATCCATATGGTTTTTCTCCAGTATGTGTCAATTTGTGTATTTTTAAGAGGAATGTTTGTGATGCTCTGTAGTCACACATATCACATTCAAATGGTTTCTCTCTAGTATGTGTTAATTTGTGTCGTTTCAAGTCAGCTGGTTGTGATGTTCTATAATCACACATGTCACATTCATATGGTTTTTCTCCAGTATGTGTTAATTTGTGTCTTCTCAGGCGGGATTTCCTTGATGCTCTATAATCACATATGTCACATTCATATGGTTTTTCTCCAGAATGTGTAAATTTGTGTCTTTTCAAGTCTGCTGGTTGTGATGCTCTATAGTCACATATGTTACATTCATATGGTTTTTCCCCAGTATGTGTAAATTTGTGTTTTTTCATAAGGGATTGTTTTGATGCTCTATAATCACACATATCACATTCATATGGTTTTTCTCCAGTATGTGTTAATTTGTGTATTTTCAAGCTTCTACATAATTTTGCTTTATAATCACACATGTCACATTCATATGGTTTTTCTCCAGTATGTGTTAATTTGTGTATTTTCAAGCTTCTACGTAATTTTGCTTTATAATCACACATATCACATTCAAACAGTTTTTCCCCAGTATGTGTTAATTTGTGTATTTTCAAGCTGGCTGCATATGATGTTCTAAAATCACACATGTCACATTCAAATAGTTTTTCTATGGTATGTGTTAATTTATGTGATTTCAAGCAGGCTGGTTGTGATGCTCTGTAATCACACATATCACATTCATATGGTTTTTCTCCGGTATGTGTTAATTTGTGTGTGTTCAAGTGGGCTACTTGTGATGCTCTATATTCACACTTATCACATTCAAATGGTTTTTCTCCAGTATGTGTTAATTTGTGTGTTTTCAAGTTGGCTAGTTGTGATGCTCTATAGTCGCACATGTCACATTCAAATGGTTTTTCTCCAGTATGTGTTAATTTATGTCTTTTCAAGTGGACTATATGTGAAGTTCTATAATCACACATATCACATATAAATGATTTTTCTCCAGTATGTGTTAATTTGTGTGTTTTCAAGTGGGCTACTTGTGATGCCCTATAATCACACATATCACATTCAAATGGTTTTTCTCCAGTGTGTGTTAATTTGTGTCTTTTTAAGTGGCCTACTTGAGATGCTCTATAATCACACATATCACATTCAAATGGTTTTTCTCCAGTATGTGTTAAGTTGTGCCTTTTCAAGTAGGCTACTCGTGATGCTCTATAATCACACATATCACATTCAAACGATTTTTCTCCAGCGAGTGACATTTTTTTTGTACCTTTAAATGACCTTGTTTGGTTGCTTTAAAATATGTATCATTACACTGTAATGATTTTTCTTCATAGAGCATCTGGACACATCATTTTAAAAGCATTCCATGATAACAGTGTTTATTTCAAAACATGGTGTTGTATGAAACGTGTTATAATTATGGCAAAGCTGGCGGGGATTTCCAGTTTGGTTTCGTCGAAGCTGCTCTAAATAAACGACAATTGATTCTGTGCAATTGTGGATCTGCTGTGTTCATCAGCTCCGGGTCACTTTACATTTTGTACCAGCAGTAGGTCAATATGAACACAAAAGTATATATATACGAAGTCTGAAGTCTGCACAACTTCAACTTTTATCTTTGGCTGTTGTCAGCTTTGCTTAGCTGTAGTATTTTGTAGCTGCTGTTATGCTATTCTTCTTCAGTCTTGTTTCGGTGTTGCGTTGCAGCGTTGCGTTGAAGATAGCAGTAGTTCAACAGACTTCTGGTCATTTTGTCCATGAGATTTTATGTCCAAGTCCAAGTTTTAGCTAATTTTTCGGAAGGGATAAACGCATGCAGTTTTTTGATTTGACAATGACATTTAAATGTCATTGACAGTGACAGTAAAGTGATATTTGACAGTTAGCAATTCTTTTATGTTCTGTGCAGAATAGAAAACTGTTTCGCTTGAACAGCAAGCTTTATAAAATTTTACGTTTTTTAAGCCTCCATTACATCACTAGATATTCGGACAGTCTTAGTCTAAGTATCGAAATCTAATAAGAGTGAAGTCTAAATGCCTATAGTGTAACAATAGTTAGACCGTTTGACCTGCGTTCGCGTCCGATGGTAGTAGTCCTACAAGTACGTCACTTTTATATGTTTGACTTATTTCAACAGAAAACTAAACTCGTACGTTCCTACATAGAAGTAGTTTCTCAAACCAAAACATAAACTGAGTATTTGCATGCCATACCCAAAAATATTTCAACCAAGTCATTTCTTTTTATGTTACTTACTATGTCAAAGCGAAACTTTAATATCATCACCTCAAACTCTTTCCTCCATCTATTGCATGCCGCGTGACGGTCGGCTGTGGAGTAGGATTAGCTCTAGTAGCGAAAGGCACTCCACAGAGCACCCGATGCTAAGAATATGGCGGCGTTACTCGTTAAGTTACTTAAATTATCTAATGTTTTTCCAATTAACATTTTTGAAGTGAAAACTTCTTTAGGCGCGCTTCGACAAATTTTGCGTGGGGTGTAAATTGATTTCTAGCGTCACGCTCGGGTATGATAAGAAATCGTCGGGTAAACTCGGGTCCTTGGCAATTGGGCATCTAGAAATGCGTCAGCCAATGGGAAATGCTGAAAGAGCATGGCCTGCCCATCATGGCATGGCCACCTAGAAATGCGTCAGCCAATGGGAAATGCTGACACATTTCTAGACGGCCATGCCAAGATGGCGAGGCCACGCCCTCCGGTTACACGCGCATAGTTTCCAAGGTAAGCTATCAAATTCTAAGTTATAAGTTTTCACTTCTAACGGCAGTTCCTATGACTGCCAATTTTTTTTTAATGTTTACAATATTTAATGCTGTTTCACTATTACCGTGGTTTCATCCAACCACACAATCATTTTATTAGTAGTTACACTTGTTACGGTATATTTTGAGGCTTTGAAAATGCATGAGCTATGAGGCCATGACAACTTGACAACCAACTACATCGACATCTTGCGTGCGAACGATTAAGCCCGCGTTTTTGAAGTGAAAACTTCTCTTGGCGCACCACAAACAGATTTTTCGGAAGTGGTTGTATATTTGAGCTCTTTGAGGTTGTGACATAGAAGTTCATGGGGGACGGAAGCTTATTTCATTTTCAAAAGCCTTTTCGAGCGCTTTGTTAACTCGATCCATGACCAAAATGATGTTATAAAATTCGTTTGCGACCCACGCACAGATTTTTAGTGGGCTGTGAATGAAGATCATCGTCACGCTCGTAATTTAAAGACATGTTCGGTTCAACTCGGAACCATGGACTCAACATAGATGGCTATGTCGTATCGCTGTGTTCACTATATTCAAAGCATAGGTAATCATTTTTATTTTGAACTAGCGGCCCGCTCCGGCTTCGCTCGAATAATAACCTAGATATCAACTGCAGCGCCATCTGCCGGGCTGATTTGTGAATCTAAACCTTCCAGGGCCCTACCCAAACGTATACAAAAAAAATCATTCAAATCGGTTCAGCCGTTTAGGAGGAGTTCAATGACAACGAAAAGTGGCATTGATTTTTATATATATAGATTATTAAAAGTTTGAATACATGTTTCTTCCATTAGTTTTCACTTCTGCCGTGTCCTAAGCATACACTTTTTAATTAAAACTGAATATTAAATATAATTATGGACATAATAAATATGTAATTTAACTTGTACAATACCTATTGACATAGCTGGGCACCGTTAATCAAATAGTTAACTTCGTTAATCGTTAATCCGTTACAAAAAAAGTTAACTTCGTTAAACGTTAAAGCGTTACATTTCGTAAGAATTAACGGAAGTTAACGTTAATCGTTAATCCGTTAATATGCGTAGTGGATTTTTATATCGTTGCGTTAGTGAACTTATAAAACCTGTTGGTTTAGGTTCTGGAAGTTAACAGGATAGGAAAAAACCAAATACTTGTAGAGTTTAATTTTATTATTGAAGTGAAAACTTCTTTAGGCGCGCCGAGACAGATTTTTCGTGGGCTGTGAATTGAATTCTAGCGTCACGCTCGAGTATGATAAGAGATCTTTGGGTAAACTCGGGACCATGGCTATTGGCCATCTAGAAATGCGTCAGCCAATGGGAAATGCTGAAAGGGCGTGGCCTGGCCATCATGGCATGGCCATCTAGAAATGCATCAGGCTATAGGAAATGCTGCTGCTTTTCTAGATGGCCACGCCATGATGACCAAGCCACACCCTCCGGTAACACCCGTGTAGTTTCCAAGGTAAGCTATCAAATTCTGAGTTATAAGTTTTCACTTCTATCGGCAGTTTCTATGACTGCCATTTTTTTTATTTAATTTAATGTGTAATTTAATCGTCGGGCATAATGCGCATAGGTATCTATTTCCTCTCATGAACATTAACATGTCGAAGTTCTCGTGTGAGAGCGAGGCTCGCTTTGGTGTTAAAATGTCTTGGCCTGTGGATAGCAGACGTTCAACTGCAGCGTTTGAGGGCTGTTTTTCAAATTTCAACTCAATCCTTTCCCGTTCCCAGACGTTCTGACGTGATGAAACAACAAACATTACAACATCCAAAAATTGCCATTTTTAATATTAGTAAGATGTTAAACACTGGAATTTTCATTGTATACCTCTATTTCATCCTCTCATCCTTATACATTGATTTGTTCATTTTATTTAACTTTTCTTTGGTCAGTTGAAATGAACTACCACCGATTTTATTAAAAGAAAGTTACAATACAGACAAACGAAATAAACGATCGAAAAAGCATGATTGAATTTATCGGGGAGTTCCCCACTAGCTATGGATTACTATAATCTACTTGGTTTACCAGGGATGTGTGTAAACGTCAGTCAAATTCGAGTATGTCTATGCTCAAATTATCAGCCAAAAAGAACTCGAGATTATCGGAAATGGTGCCGAGGTGCCGTGCGGTAAATAGTAGGCATTGGATTAACGATTAACGGACTTCTGCATAATTAACGGAAGTTAACATGTCCGTTAACATTTTTAAAAGTTAACTTAAAAGTTAATCCGTTAATCAAAATGTTAACTTCGTTAATTAACGATTAACGGATTAACGAGTTAATGCCCAGCTATGCCTATTGACTTGTATAACGCAATGAAATCTTGTCTTTAGTCCCAATAATTAGTAAGCACTTAACGAATACAATAGTTACGAATAAAAAATAAAGGAACTATTTCCCACACTGGCCATCGTAAAAATGCAAACTGCGCATATGTGTAAAGACAAGTGTAAAGAGGATTTGTGGATGAAGGTGTAAGCAGACGCTCAGAAGCAGACGTGATTGTGTTTTGTCTCACTCACTTCGGTGGCCACTTCTCCGTAGGTGCGAGTGCTTTTGACAAATCGCGATCGTTACAACCATAAAGGTAGGTCAACCTTAATCGGCTTCTTTAACGCTATTTGCACGCAGTACCACGTTGAGTAGTGCATGCATTTTGACCCTTTCCGTAACTGAATAGAACACACTTTCTCGTGCTTCACTGTAATTTTGCTTGGTAATCCTACTGCGTGAGCACTACATAAACATTTCTGGGAGCTGTTGTCATCTGTTGTGTAAAGACATGTATAACGTTCCATAATACGCGGAAACGATTGCAATGATACGGTACGGTAATAGGATAGAGAATTAGTACATTAGTAGTGAAATTACTTAAATTACTGAAATCGAACTTGTGTTAGGTATGTGAAATACTGAAATACCGATATTTCTGAAATTTTACTCTCAATTTGGAAATAAACGCCACTGTGATTACTCAGGCTTTTTCAACAACAACAACATTGAGGACTGCCGTGAGGCGCGTGAGCTGCAGGTGCAGAGGTGTCTGACTTCGAATCGTCACCATTATCAATCTATCTATCAGCACCAATACTACCGTCGAAATAAAAGATTTTTATAAAAAAAAAAGATTCCAAGACACCCAACGACGTGCCTCAGTGTGGACAAGGAGCTCACACACGTTACCTCGGTCTGCACGTTCTTCCGCCCTACGCTATGGTCGCCGACTGATTTGTACATATCAACTTCATTCATGGTTCTTTTAAAACACGACAGTGATTAAACTAACCCTAGGATATTTGCATTTGTGTTAAACAGTATGTGGCATCGATATAAACGAAAGGATGTGCCTTGAGCACCTTGAAATTGGTAATAAACTGCGTCTCTGTGTGTATCATAAGTGATTTACAAACAACCAATCTACTTGGCCCCTAGAATCGCTAGTGGCGAGATATACTGTAGTTCTAATTTTATTTGGTTGTTGACAGCGAATAGTGATAGGTAAAAACGTCCTAGGTCCACCGCTTCCTGCAACGGACTAGATCGGAAACAGTGAGCTCACCCTTCCCAACAATGACATGATTCCGTGCGCCCTGAAGTTTGAGAAGGCACATCTGTACTGAGATTGTTGGTATGTGGTCCTATAAATGAATCCGAACCTAAAAGTTTATCGCCCTAGTTAATTGTCTGCTTTGTCCCAATCCTGCCAAATAATGATTGGAAATTATGGATTCCTGATCATTTTCAAGGCGAACACACAAATAATCTAGATTTATAGAGAATAGTATTGATACCTAGCTGCCTTGTAAATAGTTGATAACCTACGACTTTAAAATTGAGTTATCCCAGCAAGTATTTGATCGGACCAGGAAGTTCTGGGCTCATCCAATGAAACCAACACAATAAATTATTTAGCAAAGAGGCCTTTCATGATCCAAATCTTAATTATTAACGGGAGATCTTCATGAGGACAATATCCACAGACTTCGGAGCATTCGTTTTTGTAGTTTCTACTATCAATTTGTAAGCTCAGCTGTTGTCATATTTATATTGTGTCTACCATCTGTATTTATTGTACTGTACTATCACAATTTAAAATGTTACAATGTAGATACCTCACAACTTTTTTGATATTAATTATTGTTAGTTACTATTAATGAAAAAGCATGTTTTGAGTTTCTAGAACAACTGAATTTATTTAATAGAGTATAGACCTGCGTTCATTACATATATAAACCATAGATATGTTCACAAAGGTTATCAGTCTATACTAACCATGAAGTATCTAACTCATTACTATTTTGATATACTATTAATACCCCCACTATATCAAAATAAATCTACAACATCACTTCTGTTGAATTCCTAACAGTTTCAAAAACTTCCAATGTTTTACATGGCTCAAAGATTTTGTCAGAATATCTGCAGGCATATTTGCTGTTTCTAAATATTCTACTTTAACAATATTATTGTTAATACATTCACGACCAAAATGATATTTAATATCAATATGTTTTGATCTATTGTGAAAGACAGGATTATACAATAACTTGTGAGCAGTCTGATTGTCATTATATATTACAATACACTGTAGATCACCAGTCAATTCCTTATTTAAATTTCTTAGATAAATGGCCTCCCTGCAACATTCAGATATTCCTATGTATTCAGCCTCAGTGCTTGATAGTGCAACATTATTTTGTTTTTTACTCCCCCAAGATATCACACCACCTGAGAGATTAAAGCAAAATCCTGTATAGGATTTCCTATCCAATGTGTCATTACCCCAATCTGCATCTACATAACTCACTATATCTTTGTTGACATTCTTATCTGTCCCACAGTATTTAATACAATAGCCTTTGGTTCCTTTAAGATACCTTAATATACGCTTAGCATGAGCCCAGTGCTCTTTATTGTAACAATTATTAAACTGACTCAAGTACCCAACTGCAAATGAAATATCTGGACGGGTAAGTATTGCTAGATACATTAAACAGCCAATTAATTGTTGATAAGGCAATTTTTTATCACAATTGTTATCTTTAGCCAATTTCAATCCAGACTCCATCGGAGTGTCAATAGTTTTACAATCAACTAAATTAAATTTCAGTAACAACTGATCAATATAACTACTTTGATTCAAAGTTAAAATTCTTTTCTGTTTATCATAACAAACTGACATACCAAGACACTGCTTGATTTGTCCCAAATCCTTGATTTTAAATTGAGATCCTAATGCAGATTTCAACTTATTCATTTCATTACAATTATTTGAAAAACAAAAGAAATCATCCACATACAATGCGACTATGGTTACGTTTTCACCATCTTTCTTAGTATATAAACAAGGTTCATATTTGGACTTTGAATACCCGATATTGATCAAACAAGTATTTACTTTATCATACCACATTCTTGATGACTGTTTAAGCCCATAAATAGCTTTCTTTAGTCTCAAAACTTTACCAGAATCTGGACAGTTAAATCCTTCAGGTATCTGCATGTAAATATTTTCATTAAGATTGCCATTAAGAAATGCTGTGACTACATCTAAGTGTACAATATCAAGTCCAAGTTTCACTGACAAAGCAAATAGTAATCGTAGAGTACTATGTCTAACTACAGGTGAAAATGTCTCATTGTAATCTATACCAGGTTGTTGAGTAAAGCCCTTAGCCACTAACCTAGCACGAAAACGCACCTTATTGTCACACTCAATCTTTTTCTTGAGTACCCATTTACACTGCACTATAGTAGAGTTAATGGGAAGCTCCACTATCTCCCATGCATCATTTTCTTCAAAGTTTTTTAATTCCTCCTGTACAGCCAGTAACCATTGATCTTTCTCAGGACCTTTCAACGCTTGTTTAAATGTAAGATCAGTCACATTGTTCAAACTATTCCTTGTATAACAAATGCCACCAAAACCATATCTGTCTGGTGCACGTCTTTCTCTGACAGGTTTAGCTGTTATATCACATGTACCCTGCGCATCCGAACAATCTTCATAATCAGTTGGTATATAGTCAGAATCTGACGAATTGTTCAGTGACTCTTCCATTAATGTTGAATCTGTGATGTCCCCCACTGAATCCTGTGATGTAATATTTTCTGACATGTTCTTTTCGACCACATTTTCTTTTTCCCTCTCTGCAGATGCAATATCTACCATGACCGATTGTTTTTCCATGATGATCACATCTCTGCTTGTGAATATTTGCCTTTTCATCGGATCATATACTCTATATCCTTTGATTATCTCGGGAAATCCAAGAAGTATGCACTCAACTGACTTTTTGTCCCATTTTGATCTTTTTTCTTTATTAACATGTACCATAACAGGAGATCCAAAGATCCTCAAGTTACTTATGTCTGGCTTAACTCCCATCCATAGCTCATATGGTGTTTTACCATCCAGAACTGAAGAAACGGTACGATTGTGTAAGTATACAGCTGTGTTACATGCCTCAGCCCAAAACTGCTTCTTTAATTTGGCATCATACAGCATACATTTTGCTTTCTCAATAATTGTCCTATTCATTCTCTCACATAACCCGTTCTGTTGAGGCGTGTATGAGTTTGTCGTTTGGTGTATTATTCCAAATTTCTTTAAGTGATCATCAAATTGCGAGTTGCAAAATTCTGTACCTCTATCACTTCTGAAGACCTTCACTTTTCTATTAGTTTGATTTTCAGCTAATGCCATAAATTCTTTGAAATATTTGAATGCTTCATTTTTATTTTTCAAAAAATAAATAAATGTCATCCGACTGAAGTCATCTACAAATAACAGAAAGTAGGATGAACATCCCAGTGAACACTGCTCCATGGGTCCACATAGATCACTGTGGATAATTTGTAATAATTCAGTACTTTTTGTAACACTGCTTGCAAAAGGTAGCCGACATTGCTTTCCTTCACAACATGTTTTACAAGATGATTTACTTACATCAATTTTATCATCAAAATTCATTCCTTCTACTGCCTTCTTAGTTTTCATTAAGCAATCACTGTTCACGTGACCCAACCTACGATGCCAAGTGAGACCTGTAGTTGTCACTGCAGCGACTAACCTTTCCTGAATGTTTAATTTATAAACACCATTCATCAAAGAAGCAGTTGCAACTAATTCTCCGCACCTATTGAAAATATGACAACCATTTTCCGTGAAATTCACTTTGTTGCCTTTCTGAATTAACTTGCTCACAGAAATAAGGTTTGTTGTCAATTTTGGAACACAATATACATCTTCAATGTTTATATTGACTTCACTGCTTTCAACTAAGGTTACTATTTTCACATCGCCGGCACACGTAACTGAAACAGTTTCCTGATTTGCTACCATTATTTCTTGTTGGACTTCACGATAGTTACTTGTGATCCAATCCAAATTAGCAGTTAAATGAACACTTGCTCCGGAATCAACATACCAGTCTTTTTTATTAAAACTGCCACTCAAAAATACAGCCGAAAATGCATTCGTTTTAGAATTATTTGGGCATTGTGTTCGGTAGTGCCCTATTTGTTTACATCTAAAACATTTGACATTGTCAGTTTTCATTTTGGAACTATTTGACTTATCAGGACAGCTGTTGCCATTCGTTTGTTTCTTTTTAAATTGGTATTTCTTCGAAACAACGAATGCGCCCTCTTCACTGTGACTACTTCCATTTCCAGTCTCCATATCTAAAAGCTTGCTTTTTATGGCGTCCGATGTCACTTGAATCCCGGAATGTTCAATGGCCATAATCATCGGCGAATACTTTTCCGGTAGTCCAGCTAGCAGCAGCGAACCAATCCATTCGTCATTTATTGCAAGTCCTGTTCCACATAGCTTTTGACCCGTCTCAATTAACTTTGTAACATACGTAGTCATGGAACTGCAACTTTCCAACCGAATGCTTATCAATTGCCGTAAAAGACTTATTCTTCTAGTAAAGCCGGAATCGTCAAAGAGCGACTTTAGTTTTTCCCACAGCTCTTTTGTAGTTTTGACAGTCTTAATATGTACGTACAGTGACGAGTCTATTGTAAGTATCAATTTCGCTTTGGTTTTAGCGTCATCAGCGGCCGATACTATGATTTCAGTACCGCTTTCTGGCTTTATACATTTTATCATGCCTTCGAGAACCAGAAAGTTCTCTGCCGCAAACACCCATTCGTCGTAGTTCTCTCTACCGCGTAACTTGGGTACATTTACTATATAGTTCGTCATCATGAACTTTAAATAAAACAACGGCTAACCCAAAACAGTCCAATAACTTACTGCCGCAGAATCTTGCCACACTAATTTGCGAAAAATCGATTCATATCGAACTATAATTATTTTCCGTAATTATTTCCACAACTATTAGTATACTGGGCATATTCTGGACCCCATAACCTGTTAGTTACTATTAATGAAAAAGCATGTTTTGAGTTTCTAGAACAACTGAATTTATTTAATAGAGTATAGACCTGCGTTCATTACATATATAAACCATAGATATGTTCACAAAGGTTATCAGTCTATACTAACCATGAAGTATCTAACTCATTACTATTTTGATATACTATTAATAATTATCTAATTCATTCATCTGAATTTCTAAATCAATCAGATAATGTCTCCAGAAATGATAAGTGACTGTTACTACCAACTACTAATCCTAAACCAAATGAAAAACTAAATGCATAATGATTTTTTTTAAGTACATAATGTGAAAATAATGTTTAAATGATAACAATGTAACTTCTGCAAAAGCTTTTAATCAATTGTATTATGTAATGTAATATTTCAAATTAAATCAGTTTTAGACATTTATGTACCTAGAGCGATAGGTAAGTGTTCAAATCTTACCAATCTAGTAATCTAGACCAGAGCTCCCAAGATACACGCTCAGCCTAGTTTGGGGCTCAATGCTAACGGTGATTTAGGCAAGGACATTAACTGTGAACTCTTATTGTACATAGTTGTTAAAAAAATTAAGAAATAAATTAATTACTTTACTGTTAAAATCCATGTTGAATGTTAACTAAATAAACAAGTAGGTATTTACATTGTTAGTTGACTTATTATGTGGTTAGTATCAATTTATTATGCATGTTTACTATTTATTTCCACTATATTACAGTATTATTGATATAGTACAGCAATGTGTAGAGTATTGTCGGATAAAATATTATATGGACAATGGGACATTTAGTTGAAGTGTAAAAAACATTTGTGTTGTGTGAGGAATGTCAAACCATTTTTGTCAATATACTTTGATGAGGAATTGGTTTGTTATTTATTTAACGCTAATGTGATGGTTTTGGCAGGTATTATGTTGTACCAAGGTATCAGAATTAAATAAATAAAAATTAAGTTGGTATTAGTAAAGAATTTTATTTCATTTTCAATAGAGTTGACATCTTACCTAGTCTCGAGTCTAATCATATTATAAACCTTACAAAAAAAAATCTACTTAATGTGAATTTATAAGTACCTAATCATAGATTTACATAAATTGCCACTCATCAGAAAACTGCCATAGTCAGTTAATAATTAAATCTGTTTAGTTAGCTGTAAATTAAACAGATTTTACAGCTACCTTTATATGACAAGAATCGATCCGCAAGAAATCAGGATGTTAATAAAACAGAAATTTGTACCGATTTGATGAGAGTGTACCTATGATACCTAGGTAGGTACCTATGATATAAAAGTTAATTGAGATAGAGACTGTCTTATACAAAACAAAAATACATCATGCATATGTATTGAAGGTTGAGAGGTTCAATCAGGATGATGTTCATCAAACATAATATTAGTGTCTTCATCCTTGTCCGTCGGTTGTCTGTAAGTATCTAAATTTAAATCTGAATCAAATTTTGGATAACCTTCATCATGTTATGTGCTGTATTCTCTAAAAGTGCAGAAAAAACTGAAATACTCGGTACTAAAAAACCCCCATTTTCCCCCCAAAAATGTTGACTTTCAAATTTCTATTCTATCCATTAGCTATTAAAACAGTTACTGTTTGACGTTATAGCGGGTAAAATTGGTAGATACACAAAGACGGATAAGTTGATAAATATGGAACAAACTGATAATGCCCCTTGCCGTAATATTTTTCTAACGTAGGTACATAAAATCAAATAATAAGCGAATGGTGATAGTAATTAATTTACTAAAATTTACATTTTATTATACATAGATGACAATAACTTATCACATTCCGCCAATTTATTATCATTCACATCTTCATTCTTAAATTATTACATAACTTATACTTCACCCATGGTACATGTAACATATAGCCTAGAGCACTATATGGTCTCAGAGACCACATACATTTCCAAAGTTGAAATTGGTCCAGTAGTTCCTGAGTGTGTTCAAACAAATTTTCTTCAATTTTTTAATATAAGTATAGATTCAATGAACTCTGTAGGTATATCTCTTTCAATTACAAAACTTTTGATAGCAGTTAATATGTTTTTCATTACTGTTAATTAACATTTGTATTGAATCATAAAGACACTATGTTTGGGGTATTTCTTTCGTTTGGCATTTACATTAAGTACATTACAGCTATGGCATTTACATTACAGCTATGGTCAGAATTAATCTTGCAAGAACAGGATGCTTGGATATTTTTGTGAGAGACACAAACAACACTGTTCTATATTCCTTTTTGTTTTACTGTATTGATTTGTAACATGATTAGTAGAGGTTACTTTTCGCATTACTATTCCTTTCCGGGACAGGATTTTCAGGCATCTTGCCACCGAGTAGGTACGTTCTCTTTTTTAATAAAAAGACATGCTACCATTTATTAAAAAATAAAGAAGTTAATTACCAGATTACCACTAAAACAGATCGTATGTTTATGTTTTTGCAATTGTAATATATATGAGTCGTTCACGAACGAACGAATCAAATGACCTGGGTCGCGAGAACCGTAAGAACCATTGGATCAGTAAGCTGAAAAGGATTCGTTCGTTCGATTGGGTCTCGCGTGAAGTTAAGGTCGAATGAGCCGACGAACGGCACCAACTATATAATCGAACCATGAGTTATTTGTTATTAAATTATTATTGTTTATCTTGTCTACGATTGCTGTTTATTTTTTGGCATCCGAACGAATCTCGAAACGTAATTCATAAATTGTTTATAACTTTATATGCATTTCGATTGGTCTTTGACAGCATTTCGTAAACTAATATATATATAACTAAACTATGTACTAAACTGACTAATGCAATTGTTACGAAACGTGTCGAACGAACCGAAAAAAGCAACTGAATCCGTAGTTACATTGTCCTTTTATATGTATCACTGATCCAAAGGGAACCAATTATTTGATTGAACGGTGAACGAAACGAAAAGCAACTGAACGAGTAGTTCTATTGAGCTAACATAGTAACATAATTTTAGTATGTATCACTGGCTCAAAAAGAACCAATGGTTCGATTGAACGGGTCGAACGACCCGGGTCTTTTTGTTCATGGGTCAGGTGCGATCCGGTTCTCTCAAATTGAACGAACGTCACATTCTTAAAATTGTAAACAAACAAAATGCACAGTGTTACCAACTCCTGAAAATATTTATCCCTAAACCTAAGTTTTATAACCTAGGTTTAGGGAGAATTAATATTTTCAATATTTAATATATTATATACATAAATATTGCTTTTAATATTTACCCCTAAAATTGACACATTTACTTGAAAACCCACCTTATTCTTTTTGCGAAATTAAAAACTAATACTTTTACTGAAAAAATCCACGAGGAAATCACAACAAAGAGGAAAAACTAGTAGGTTATGGTCCTCAATTTATTTAAAAATGTTTTTTTAAAGTTACTTATCTTGTAAATCAGAATTATTCAGAAATGAATAAAAAACACAATGCCATTAATTGACTGCCCTCGTGGCTTATTTTGTAGTAGCTCTGCCTGCGAAGCCGAGGGTCGTGGGTTCGATTCCCACCCAGTGCAAAAAATTGTGTGATGAATTCAAATGTTTGCACTGTGTCTGGGTGTTTCTATGTATAATAAGTATGTATTTAAAACTATATAAGTATTATATCAGCTATCTGGCCGCCATCACACAAGCTTTGCTTAGTTTGGGGTCAGATGGAGCTGTGTGTGAATTGTCCGCCAATATTTATTTATTTGTTATTATTTAATCTTAATCATTTATAGTTAGATAGATAGGTAAATAAACTCTTTATTGCGTTTAAATTAGAAAAAAACATCATGGTACAGAAAAAAAACCTTGGAATAAAGTAGCGATTGGTGACTTTATCGCTAAGAGCCATTTCTTCCAGGCAACCGTAGGATGGTAAAAAAGACAATGGAAGATGGAGAGTACAGATAGGAGTATATAGACATACATTTATACTAGGGATTTGCCGATTAGTCGGGGAATAGTCGGTAAAGCCAACTCGGTAAAAAGCGCCGACGTCTCACTCCTACTTCTACAGCGTATAAGTTAACTACATAGCCATTTTTTGTTAATTCGTTTTGCAGTTTTTTCGTTTCGAAATACTTATTTTGTTTGATCGCGTGGTCTTTAGGTATATTAGTTTCCCACGGTACGGTAAGTTCTACAAAGACTAAGCGTTTCGTAGCTCTAGAAAAAAGGAAAATGTCCGGTCTGGATGACGAAACACCTACACCCTCTGGGATTTTATTGTGCTTTTCATACTCGTCCATTAAAATAATCCAAACATGCTTAGACCACATTATGATAAAAACTCCAATTTCATGGAAAATCTTAGTATTTGAACAGCGAATAACTGACCATAATCCTGTACTAATTTACATAGATAATGTAAAAATTCCGTTGAACAAAGCAGAAAGCAGCACAACTTCTATTATGAAGCAATTGAGGAACAACTGGCTGAGGAAACTTGGAAAGATCTGTTTGAAATTAAAGATAATGTCAATAAAGCGGCTGAACTATTGACAAATAAGTTATTGAAAATAATCAAAGAAAATACTATGAACAAAATAGTGGTTAAGAAAAATATGCCTCTAAAGCCATGGACTACAGCAGGAGTGGTGAAATGTGTATTACACGTATAAAATATAAATAAATAAGGGTAATTTGAAGGAAACATGGAAAGTTATAAAGGAAGTCTGTGACATAAACCAAATTAAAATTGCATCTCAATATACATTGTGATCCTACCAAATCTCTCAACGAAGGCAATGCTTACTTAACGTCTGTTGGCAAGAATCTTGCAGACGAGACTAAATATTATAAATACCAGTGAATCGAAACTTGCATTATTAGCCAAAACATCTGATTCTCCAGTATCTTCTACGTCCTTGTCACCAACTGATCCCTATGAGCATCATTTATGGATGAAAACGTGTGTAGTTTTAATTTCCGTTGGATATTCCGTTAGCCATTAGAAAGTTATTTTCGTGTTCTTGACGTACCCGAATTCGCTAGATATGACGGGAAATCTGTTAAGTTTGCAACACTGTAATAACCTCGATAGAAGCACCATCTGCTCTGCCTCAGAAGAAGTACCTATAGAATTACAAAGTTCCTGATTACTATAGTGCTTCTCGTTCTTTCAATTTCAATTCAATTTTCAATTCAATACTCAAAAGGTATTGCCATAAAGAAAATATTCCACTGGATAAGGGTAGTGCTACGATAGTTGAATGAATTCAGCCCGTGTTCTATTCATTCTAAAATTACATTTCAAAAAGAGGTTTCATGTAATATATTACATGAAAACTCTCTTTGAATGGGAGGATATATAAATAAAATAGGAGGGAGAATAATCAAAAACAGGACAATAAAACATTTATTTCAAATTGTACTTTACATTCAATATTATCTTATATATAAATCTCCTGTCACGATGTTTGTCCGCGATGGATTCCTAAACAACTAAACCGATTTTAAATTAAATTGCCACATCGTGAGCAGTCTGGTCCAACTTGAGAGATAGGATAGTTTTTATTTCGATTAATAATCTTTAAATGACAATATCCGAGCGAAGCCGGAATGGGCCGCTAGTAATAATATAGTTTAATGGACAAATTTAGGTATACCATTTCGTAGCAGCTAGCCCAGACTTCACACAGATAACTCGGAACTTACGTATAGAACTAACATTTAACTTTTTCAATGTTCGAAGCCCTTGTTTTAGTAGAGATACTACTATTAGATGTTGTGGTAATTCAGGATAATTGATTTATTTTGTACTTCATAAAAAATATTGCGTTATTATTAACACAATGTTTTATCCTATTCTTCAGAGTGTCACATCTGCAAAATGATAATTAATTTGGATGAATCAAACAATCAAAATTATTACTAGAAATGTAGTGATACATTCAAGTTGCATAATTGGAATTGCAAAAGGGTTAAATCAGAGGTGAAAATTTGTATTAATCTTTTTTAGAGCTTCATCATCAACAGCCCACTAAATGTTCCCACTGCTGGGACTCGGGGCTTTTTCTCGCAAGGAGAGAGTTAAGGCCATAATCATCAAATAAAGGTGCGGGTTGGTGGATGATACACGACTTCGAAAGATTCTAGGTACATGTCGGTTTCCTCACGATGTTTTCCTTCACCGTTTTAGGTTAGCGGCATTACGCACATGACTTTGAAAATACAGTGGTGCGTGTGGGGTCTCCGGATCGGCAGGCGCTGTTCTCCCGACTAGACCAGCCGTAACTTTCAGAGCGTAGTACTTCATAATCTACTCACACAATGTAAATATTAATTAAACATTAATTTTTTTTTTTAATTAAATTAATTTAATTTAATTAAATAATTTCACTAAATGCATCATTCATTCTCATTAGAATGGGACGGGATCTGTATAGGATAGTGTAAGTTAATTGGAGTTTGATGCAATTCCCACTCCAGAAAACAAGAGTTGCAATGTCAGTGGGAGAAGAAACAGAAATTGAAGCGTAGGGATTGGTAACGGAAAAAAAACTGGCAGTCATAGAGACTGACGATAGAACTGAAAATTTATAACTCAGTACTTGACAGCACACTTTGGAAACTACGCAGGTGAAACCGGAGGGCGTTTCTAGTTTGGAATAAATCTTTAAAGCATTGTCATCTAAATAAGCCTTCTCACACGTTATGGCCATTGGCTATCTAGACTAAAGATGTGTAATGGTAACCATGGTAACACGCCATGACCATCTAAAAATGTTTACGCATTTGTGGCCATAGCTCCGAGTTCCCCCGAAAATTTATTTCATTCCGAAGCATGATGTTTGAGCTCAATTCACGGCCCACGAAAAATCTGTATGTAATGAGCCAAAGGAAGTTTTCACTTCAAAAACTAACGAATGCGAATCCGCAGGCAAAATCTAGTACCTATGATTAGTAAACGGTCAGTAAATAAACTGTCAATTATGTACCGACTTGTATATTTCATGGGTAAATTTGTAAGAAATAACTGGTCACACTTTTTTGTTTGTTTTGTTATATAGGTTATGTTTACATTTTACATAATTTGCAAATTTTGGACTAGATGCAGCCGTTATGGTATAAATTTAACTCATGTTGATATCTAGAATGCATCATTATCAATTTTTATCAAGTGGGCATTTGAAAATATTGTCTACTTACGAGTAAAATGAGATTCCATTGATTTTTCATCACTTTCACATTTCACTGCGGATATTTTAGCTTAAAACACAGCAAACACACATTGTTAATATACAAAAACATAAATGACTTAGAAGTCTTTCACAAACACGTTTCAAATATTATTATAATAAACATATATTAATTAAATCAATAAAAATCAGAATCCAAGATTTGAACAGACATTTGTTGGGGAACCCGGTGTCAGATTTGAAAGCTTAGCCAGAGAAAAACCCGGCCACGGTGATAAGGACGTAAAATCAGTATCTCTTTCTCTCTTTTTCACAAGTAAGAGGTAATTAGACTGTCTCGCTCCCGCAAGTTGTGACGTCACTTCTTGTGCTCCCCTGTGCTCTGCTTTGTTCAATGACAGATGACAGTAACATATCATTCCATAAAGACCCTATACATGACTTTTTAACTGAAAACATTTGTTATGTTAGTGTTTTTTATTGAACGTTATGCATGGCAGCATTGAACGAATGAATGAACGATAAATTAATTATCTGTGCAGGCATTGAATGAACGAACTGCATACGAATAGGTGCTGCCAAAGATTTTTGTGCTGCCGTAATATTTTGTTTTCTGTACCTAATTTAGAATTTAGAGATTGGTGTCAACTGTCAACTGTCAACAATCACCTAGAAGCCTAGAACCACAAACCACAATCAAGAAGTGAATTTGGTAGAAAAAATAAATATTTTAAAATTATAATTAGTAAAATATGACTCCTCCTATCGTAAAAACAGTCATACACAGTGGCCAAAAGTATATTCCTATTGCAAATGGTAGCAAGGTAAATCATACTACTTGAGATATAGATAAGCACAAGTTTGTTCCACTTTATTAGTATATTTATCACCACAGGTGCAATTCCACTTCCAAACATGGAAACTGGGCAAGGAAAGAGTACTCCTAGATGACAGTAGAAAAATTGGGAAAAAGGAGCCCATGGAATTAATATTAGGACACAAGTTCAAATTGGAAGTTTGGGAGTCCATAGTGAAGCTCATGGCAGTAGGTGAAGTTGCTAGCTTTGTGGTAAAAAAAGAGGTACGTACACCTACTAGCTAATCAAAGGTTTGACCAGAAATGTCAAGAACATTTAGGGTAAAATAGGAAATATTTATTTAGGATCCATCAATTAAGAACAAATAAAATACATCGCGCTCATGGGTGTATGTCTATTTCCTGAATAGGCTTGTACATAGCAATAAGACAAAACTGACTGAAGTGTCTCTAAAGAAAACTATACATAATTTATTATTTTATTATAATTGGCTAGCTTACCTTACTCTTTAAATGTAAAAATTAATTTATTGCTTAAAATATCAATTTGCATACTAGTTAGGCTAGACAGGCAAATAAGTTGTCAAAGGAAATGTAATGATTTTATAGTAGTAGTATCTCATAGCACTACACCTTAGAGCAGAGTTGGAAAAAAAACAGTTTTTTTTTAATTTTATAAAACAAACAGTTCAAAATGTTTTAAACAAGTGTTTTTTTTGTTTTTAATGTTTTTTTTATTCATTTTAGTTTTGTGCATTCATTTCATTTTAAATAAACGTATTTCATCATTTATTGGTTTATAGGCTAGGTACTTCCAAATTTGCAAAATGGTTATTGGTTAGGTACACAGTTGTTTTATGTTGCGAGCATACCTATATCTAATCATCTGTACTAAACGGTTTAGATTCACCTGTGTCTTCTAACTAATGTTCATTTTTAACAGGGGAAACCCATTGTTATAAATACTGTTTTTAGGAGTTCAATGGGGAAACTCCAATATTTCTATTTTAATACGGGAAATACCCTAGTCCATAGTCCTCTGTAGAAGTAGGAGCGAGAGGTATACCAGCAAAATCTCTCTATAACCTGCTTAAAGACCTTGGATTGTCCAGAAGTGCAGTAAGTTCTATACTAGAACGAGTATCTAAAGCTGCACTAGTAGGATCATATCGGATTTGGCTGGGCAGGGAGAGAAATACGAGTAGTGAAGGTGAGTGTTGACGTACGTCAATATATAAGGGGCCCCTTTTAAACCTACGCCCGAGTCACAAGTCTCGGGGTCTACTCGAGATTTCTCTCTCTGCCACACGATGGACCCGGCACCCGCACGGTGAATCCATGGAATGCTAAGAAGTACGTCTCTCTCTTACTTTCTTTCGACGGTCGACATTAGGGACTTTCCTAGCAGGACCAACGGGGAATTACCTATTAATTCTAGAGGTATACATTGAAGTGTCTTTCTTTGTAATGTTTCTTTTCACAAACTCATAATTCCTTTTGTGAGTAGTAACAAAAAATATATAAAATAAATAGCATAGACTCAACTGGTTTTATGTCAATCTATTTCGAGCCCTAAATGTTAATTTATTTCATTCAAAAAGGTGTTTTAAACATTGTTTTTTTCTTTATGTTTTAAACACTGTTTAATACTTGTTTCAATCTTTGTTTTTAAACATGTGATTAAAAACACTGTTCAAATTCAAACTGTTTTAAACACTGATTTAAACATGTGTTTTAAAACAACTTGTTTTAATCATGCCAACCCTGCCTTAGAGAGAGTGCAAGTATTATGTAATGCAAATTTTAAAAATTAAATTCCCCCCCCCCCCCCCCTTGTCACACACCATAAAATTTTTAACCCCCTTCCCCTCACTCTCCGTAAACATTATGTGATATCCGTATTATCATATGTATTAAGTTATTGTTTTTACTTAAAAGTCACCACACTAGTTGCCAACTAAGGAGATTCTAATTTCCTCATTAATTTTAAGTTAAAAAATACCTTTATCACATGCCGTAATGTTTCACAAGACACCCCCACCCCCCAAATTGCATTACATAATACTTGAAGGGCCCCTAATCAAAATAAATTAATAATTGCAGCTAGTGTTTAGCTATCCATTTGTGTCAAAGACATTAAGAGAATTGGGCAAAGATGTGAAGAAGATAAAACATACTTGTACAATGACATTGCATACTGAAGGAATTGGATACCCAGATCTCGATGAAATTATCGCTAATCCATCTGACTTAGAATTTATCATTGGTAAGTATTATCAGTTCTGTATAGATATTTATGTAAATTTTTTTTATTTTTTTTTTTTTTTTTTTTAACTTTTATAGGCTTACACTTGACCGCCATCTCACCTGATGTGAAGCGACGATGCGGTCTACGATGGAGCGTGTTTACCTAGAAGAAACCGATTCACTCTCGATTTGAAGACACAAAGATTATAGTCAACAGGGAAAACCCACTCAGGCAACGCATTCCACAGCCTAGACGTTCTTATCACAAAAGTAGAGTCAAATCTCTTCGTTCGCGTCTTTGGAACATCAACCATGAAACGATGTCGTTTTTTCGAGCTACGAGCATTCCGATAGAAAAAAGGGCAAGGTGGTTGTGTCTACTAGTACCCAAATAACAGAAAACCTAGTGTCCTCAAGGTTACGGAGACGCCGACAGCAGATGTCGTCACGGGCGTACAGGCACACACCAGCACGAGGCCGGAATTTGTGCTCCAGGGTATAACCTGGGTATGTTAGGTACGCCACGTCCGACGGACAACCTATCTGCGTCTCCGTTAGGAACAAAAGTGACGGCTGATCAGTCTCGAGATGGTGATGGACTGCCGTGAGATTGGAGTGCAATCCTCTGATATTAGTGAGGTGCACTTTAATGGTCAAGGAGTGCAGCCGCTTTAACACTTTATTTCCTTTTGTAACTTTTTTCATATTTTTGTATGGTGTGAGAGAAGATCGGGATTATAAGAGAAAGTGACAGAAAGTGAAAGACGTAAAAAAGACGTAAATAAGAGAAAGTGACAGAACAGTCAAGATGTGCCACTGACAGTAAGCAATATACCTGCCATTACCATCAAACACATGTTCTACTCATTCACTCTACATCACTACATAGTATAATAAACAAAGTCACTTCCCGCGTCTCTGTCCCTATGTATGCTTAGATCTTTGAAATTACCAAACAGATTTTGATGTGGATATTTTAATAGATAGAGTGATTAAAAAAACGACAAGTAGTTTCCTAACAAAAAAAAATTGTCAGTCATAGGAACTGCCGATAGAAGTGAAAACTTATAACTCAGAATTTGAAGCCTACTTTGGAAACTACACGGGTGTACCGGATGGCGTGGCCTGACCATCATGGCATGGCCATCTAGAAATGCGTTAGTATTTTCCATTGGCTCACGCATTTCTAGATGGTCATGCCGTGATGGTTAGGCCACGCCCTTTCAGCATTTCCCATTGGCTGACGCATTTCTAGATGGCCAACGGGCGTGGTCCCGAGTTTATCCGAAGATTTCTTATCATACCCGAGCGTGACGCCAGTGACGCGACGCGTTTTATAGAATTCAATTCACACCCCACGAAAAATCTGTCTAAAAGCGCGCCTGCGCGCCAAAAGAAGTTTTCACTTCGAAATACTTGGGAGGTGTCAAGGGATATTCTGATGGAACGAAGTTGTACAAAATATTGCAACTCTTTACTGTTTCTGTTGCCCTGGTACTGGTACCTAGGGGCAAACGCAACTCTTTATATTTCTGTTGTCCTGGTATCTGGAGATAAACGCTGGGCTGTTGGAGGTAGGTAATCGAAACTCTTTACTGTTTCTGTTGCCCTGGTACATACCTGGCCGTTTTTACCGAGTTTACCCGAAGATTTCATATCCGATCCGATCCATTATCATATCCAAGCGTGACGATTGATGAATCCATTTCACAGCCCACGAAAATTCTGTCTATAGCGCGCCTAAAGAAGTTTTCACTTCAAAAACTTGACTGGCCTCGTGGCTTAGTTGGTAGTAGCTCTACCTGCGAAGCCGAGGGTCGTGGGTTCGATCCCCACCCAGTGCAAATATTTGTGTGATGAATTCAAATGTTTGCACTGTGTCTGGGTGTTCTATGTATAATAAGTATGTATTTAAAACTATATAAGCATTATATCAGCTATCTGGCCGCCATCACACAAGCTTAGCTTAGTTTGGGGTCAGATGGTGTTGTGTGTGAATTGTCCACCAACATTTATTTCATTTGTCCACCAACATTTATTTCATTTGTCCACCAACCAATATTTTTTTTCAAAATATCTTCGATGTATAGAATTCGACCTGCTACAGTTTTATTATAGGTATAGATTTAGTATCAGCATTGCACCCGTGCGAAGCCAGGCGGGTTGCTAGTTTACTATTAAAAACAAAAAATAATGTATACAACTTATCAAGATCTAGTGTCCAAAGATCAATTAGATTTTTCGATGATTTTAAGATTGCTCATGGGCAGTGGGCATGGCAGATTGCTCCATAGTAAAAGTTGTTAGTAATGTTTAAAACAACCTGTCCCTTTTGGTTTTGTATAGATATAAATTGGTGAACAATTCACAAAAACACATAAATTATCTGCCCAACCTTCTGTAGCACTGTAGCTATGTCATGCATATAAATTGTATCATTTCAGAACTGTTGAAGGTTGAAGGAAACAATGAATATGAACGAGAGCTGTGGCAGCTAAATGAAAAAGAACGGATAAAACTGATGGTCACACTCCGAGAAAAAGGCAACAAGCTTTATGCAGAGAAACAGCACGATGCGGCCGAGCAGGCGTATTATGAAGCTTTGTCTATATGCGAACAGCTTATTATAAGGTACCTAACACGCACATATGCCATACGTATGAAAGCACACGTTCACACGTCACACATACGAACGTATAGGTATACCACACATATAAACACACAAACACCTCATAAACAACTTCGGAAGTGTCTTTCGCGCAAATTATTCAGTATAGAAAAAAATAATTAGAAACCTCAACATCTATCTCTCATTTTTGAAGACCTATCCAAAAAAACATTTATGAGTTTCAGTTCTAGGTATGGGACACCTCCAAAATGTATTGATTTTTTATATATTTGTGCAAAAATCTTAATGCGATTCATGGAATACATCAACTGACCAAGTTTCAACAATAGTTCTTAGTTCTTATGTAATGAAATGAAATAGTGTATTTTCCAGACTTTTACATCCATTAATAAAATAACATATACATATAAGCAAAATAATAATAATAGTAGAATAAATTAAATTATAATAGTAAATAGATGAATACATTATGATATGGGCGGAAAAAGTGGCTGTGACATACGGATGGACAGACCGACATGACGAATTCATAAGGGTTCCTATTTTACATTTTACAGAACCCTAAAAATGCGTTTAGGTACAATATTTTTTAACCTTTTGACCGCCAGGACTAAAATGCTTTAGCCCAAAAGTCCCAAAAATCCCGGTTCTTCAAAACGGAACCCGTTCTGCATTCCCTAATATTTAGTATGTCAATATCATCCAATGTCATATTGTGTTCTGTAAGGCATAAAATGTCAATATGTGTTTTATTATTACCAAGTTCATTCAAGCATACCTGCCTGTCTGGTTTATTCATAAATCCTGCAATATTTTTTTGTAATTGAAACATAGTTATTTACGAAATAAATTCTGATGGTTTTCATTATGTTCCTTGTCATTGTTTATGCTAACAGTTACACTATTTTTACACATAAAACTTTTAGTGTCACGCTCACCGTCGGCGCTCATAGCTCAGCGCGAAGTTCGACGGCGCTGAGGCTCAGCGTGGCTCGTTTCAGTATCGTACTGACCGCTTTACTGTACTGACGACGATAAAAATGCTAAGTGTCTGTACTGCTGCTTTGTACTACCTATCCCAAAATAAAAATCGGCGACGACGTTCATCTCCATTGATGGAGTACAGAGCTGTGGCAGGAGGCTTTATCTTGTTATATGGCACGTTGAGGGCTGACGAAAATAAGTTCTTTAATTACTTTCGAATGTCAACTAGAACTTATGACGAATTACTGGTAAAGATACAGAATAAACTAGTCCATTGCAACTTACGACGCGTGCCTATACCACGCGATTCGCCATGACTGTACAGTGTACACGTGTACACACTGGCGACGTCCGCTCCGCTCGACACTAGACCGCTCAGCCGCTCACTGAACTGAAAGCAGAGACAGAGAGCAGAGGTGCTCGTGTGACCGTGAGCCGACCACCGCGCTGATAGTCACGTCATTCAAAAACTCTTCCAAGAAGTTCATATATCTCGGCCATCAGCGCCGACGGTGCGCGTGCGTTCAGCGTGAGACTAAAATCAGCCTTAGATAATAAAACAAAATAAAACGTGTCACATCATTTTCCGTAATCTATCTGACGGACTAATAATTAATTAGAATGGTATATTTTTTACCCTGTCGTCATCCAAATTCAGTTTAATTTCATTTCAGGGAAAGAAAAGGAGACGAAGAATGGATCACATACAACAACATCAAACTTCCAATACTTTTAAACTATGCTCAATGTAAACTTGTCAAAGGAGAATATTATCCCGTTATAGAACACTGCTCCACTGTTCTAGAACATGATAAACGTAAGTACGACCAGCAGGTATACGACTAACAAAATTGCTTACTTTTTAACAGGGTCAAGACATTAATCATTTTATAACGCTATATCTCACTGACGAACTCAGTGCAGTGTAGGTATATTGATATAGACGATCATTTGCATTCTTCATGTTCAAATAGCTATGTGGCACTGTGATGTTATAAGCGGGTTACTTACCATCAGCCACATATTCTGCTCGTCCCGTCACTATCCTAGTATGAATAAAGTAGCCAAGTGCGAGTTGGACTCGCCCATGAAGGCTTCCGTTGCAGCAAGTAACATAATATACATAGTACACATAGTTCTTGTAGTTCGTTGTAACTTTGATCGAAGTTTTAATAATAGTGTATTTATGACGTACTAAAAAAAACTACTCATCAGGGTAGCGATTCTGAAACCATTCGGTTGCATCCGACACGGAATCTCATCTCTCGGTCTTTGTCTTATCTGTTTAGCATGACAAAGACCGAGAGATGAGATTCCGTGTCGGATGCAACCGAATGGTTTCAGAATCGCTACCCAGATCGAGTTCAAACTAATTTTCGTTGGTAGTTTTTATGGTAATGTACATCATATATTTTTTTTAGTTTTTTCATTCTCTTACTTTAGAAGTTAGAGGGGGGGGGGGGACACACATTTTACCACTTTGGAAGCGTCTCTCGCGCAAATTATTCAGTGTAGACAAAAATTATATTAGAAACCTCAACATCATTTTTGAAGACCTATCGATGGACACCCCACACGTGTAGGTTTGATGAAAAAAAAAATTTTGAGATTCAGTTCTCAGTATGGGGGGCAACCCTAATTTAATTTTTTTTTTAAACTTTTGTAAAAATCTTAATGCGGTTCACAGAATACATCTACTTACTAAGTTTCAATAGTGTAGTTCTCATAGTTTCGGCAAAAAGTGGCTGTGACATACGGACGGACAGACAGACAGACAGACAGACATGACGAATCTATAAGGGTTCCGTTTTTACGTTTTACGGAACCCTAAAAATGTGTTAAGACCTAAAGTAACCAGAGCAACCTGAGGGGTGCAATGGGCTGGTAATATTTATAGTCTTCTAGCCATCAACCACTGGGGTAAAACACCTTGCAGCCAGGTGGAACGACGATCTGCGAAAGCTGGGCGGTCGAAAGTGGATGCGTAAGATTAAGAATAAGAACTCATGGAGCGGTTTTTAGCTGCGCCCGCAGCTTCTGTAGAAAACCCACTCCCGGGTGCGGGTGAAAATCGTTTCATGAGTTGTTAGCCTTATACAGAAAACCGTGCCTTGTAGCGTTCCTTGTAGAGAGAGGCCTACGTTCAGCAGTGAACGAATATTAAATATAATGATGATTGTGGATTTATAACTAAATTATTGTAGGTAATAATTTCTACTAAACGTAGCTAGAATGAAAATCTTTATTTTCAGAAAATGAAAAGGCTCTGTTCCGTAGAGCAAAAGCACACGTGGGAGCCTGGAACCCGGATTTAGCTGAAGAGGATTTCAAAACATTAAAGCTGCTAAGTCCAAAAATGTCTTCTTTAGTAGACAAAGAATTAGAATACATAAAGAAACTGCGGAAGGAAAAAGAAGAACAAGACAAAGATGCTTTGAAAAAGTTATTTGTGAAGAATATGAAAATAGAAAACAGTTAAGACTACTCACTCTAGTTCTAGTTCTCGAAATCTCTTCCAGACAACCGTGGGATGGAAAAGGAGTTACTTATACAATAGAAAGATGAAACTGCACTGAAATATCGGGGGCTTAACGGTAAATATCCCGAAATTCAAAATACATTGAAGTCTTAAATTCTCAAAAACATAAGATACTCTGTAATTAAAACATATCTGTTAGAAAAGAGGTCTAAAAACATCACTTTAATGGCGATTATCTAATGTAGCAACTATCAAAATGAACCAAAGAAGTTTCTTTACTCTAACTATGGTCATAAAATTTAAATTGCTCTTCCATAAATAATGACCTTAAAATGTTTTTTTTAGATCTGCGGGTAGTTAGTTCCAAAGTAAAAATTGTGATACAATTAATTCAGATTGGTTTGTGATTATTTTCTGAGTAGCCTGTTGCACAAACTTAGTTCTAGTCCATGAAGTACTTACTACAACAGCCAAACTTGTAGTTAGAAAGGCTTCCTTTAGAAATAGCTTTATTGAAATGTTAAAGTTTTTAGTTAATAAACGGGTTAATCACTTACGATGTGGTCGGGAAGCGTCTCCCTTTCACCCGTAATACCAAACGGAAGGCGGTCTCACGCGCGCACTCTACTTTAAAAAGACCGCAGAATACGGGTGAAACTTGCAGTTTCGCAGACCATATCACACGTGATTAACCCTTTTGTATATTATTTAATGTAGGTATTATCTATTTTAATTTTCATAATTATGTTACCATAGGGTACGTAAAGTTTGTGTAAGACTTATGAGCTCTGCAAACTCACCAGTTACTGCACCATATAGTCTAGGGTGTACCTAAAATCTTATTCGAAGCATCCCATAGTATCTACAAGCTCTGCTTAGTTTGGGGTCAGATGTTGTTGTGTATTTATTTATTCAGTTATCTATCTGGGTGTTTAGAGCAGTGCAGTAGCTTGTAGTAGTAGCTTGGTAGTAATTTGGATTATTCGAGTTCAAATAGCTACGTGTACTGTGCTGATAAGCTGATATGGGCAGGCGTATTATTTACCATCAGGTGCAAGTATTGTTACTTTTTAATATCTCGTAGAATGCGTAGCGCTAGGGCACCTAAATCAGTACTACATCAGCCTGAAATCCCCTAGGGAGTACTCTGCGACCCCGGTAGGGAGGATCCGTCATCTGCCAACATTATGTAGGCATAGAGTACAGACACGGAAATTCAAGCTTGTGTTTGGCTTGCATTGTACGATTTTTGACTATTCTTAGGGCTCCTATTAAACCATTGTAGGTATTGACTACGCGTCTATTAATGAATTGTATTGGTAGGATTCTTGGCAGAGTTCGCCTGGGGAAGTACCACACCTTTGCTAGTTATTCTACCGCCAAGCGTTAATGTGCAAACTGGCAAACATTACTATGTTCCGGTTTGAACGGCAATGTTTCCAGAGAAATTACAGGGCTTTAGAGATATAATGTCTTAGGATCTGGGTGACGAGCGCAGTGCAGTGCTAAGTAATGACTTCGACTCTTGATGATCCAATAGCTGCGTGTCACTGTGGCAGGGATGTTGTTGTCCTGCTCGTCTCTTCACTACCTACACTATAAAAAAAACTTAGCTTTTGCCATATAAAATGTAACATTTTGTGTTTTGGTAGTATTCGCCTTGCTTTGCCCCATGGACTGAAAATTGTAATTATTTTTATTTTATTGACTCTATTGTATGTTATAGAAGAGTAGATACCTCCATACAATTAATTTTGTAAACAGTGGAAGTACTTTATATGAATTAAGATAATACCATAGATTTAACATCATATTTATTATTGAATGTATTAGGTATTGATGGATGTTACATTTAATGAATTAATAATATATTGATGGTTATTATTATTTTAATTAATGGCTAACTCACGTGTGATGTGTGCGTGATCGCTTCAGGGTACCTACCTACTGATTCACAGCGCAATTCAAACGATTCAATTTCGGAATGTCAATCCTCGTCTCTGCCATTCTCTGGATAAGACAATAGCAGACAGGTTTGATTCCGTGTCGAGATCAGAGAATCAGGGTATTGAATTGGTTGTGCGCGCGCACTCGAGTAATGTCGCAGGACGCGGCTGAAATTTAAGTCTGACTGGAGCTGAACCGACCATATAACACGTAAATTACCCGTTAATTAATTAAAACATTGTTTAACAATCATGTTAGTTTTCATAGTAAAATTATAATATATGGTTAAATGTTTTTTTTTGCTTCTTCCGTAAAAAAGAGAGGTAAGTACAATTTACATGCCTAGCGATTCTGAACCCAGTCGGATCGATCCGACACGGAATCTCATCTCTCGGTCTTTGTCTTCGGCTGGTCTCGGTCTTATCTGTTTAGAATTACTGAGACAAGGCATTCCGAATTTGAACCATTCGGATTGCGTTTAGAATCACTACCCTGGTAATTTTAGAATACACCATACATTGGGTTACGCTCGCACCAGTGCCGGATCTAGCAAGCCGGGGTCCGTGTCCCAGGCGGCAAGTTCAGGGGGCGCCAAAACTCGCCTCTCCAGGATGGCATGAATAAATGGGCGATGTTCTGTCGGTGTGGATGTGGCCCATAGTCTGCGTAGTCAAAGACACCGCGTGCCAGACTTACCACAGCTCCACCGTTTCGATGTTCAAATCTTGGACGATCACACATTTCATAAGTACCGGCCGGCTTCTGCAATCATCCTCAGGGTGATATTTTACGTTACTTGAAGTTTATTTTTTTACTGGTCGCACTATAGTTATCTATTCTATGCTATAGGTAAGACGCGTACGAATGTAGGTCTAGTAAATGCCCAGTTTGATTCCTAGCAGCAGCTTGGAGCCTAAAATTGGCCCAAGCAATACCTACTCGACTAGCTTCGCTTGTTAAGACTTCGTAACCGGTTTGAGAGTGCATGCTCAAGTCTGCGTTGATGTGGGCGTTCATTTAACTATGCGTTCCCACCTGATGGCCTGTTCTCGAAGTTACAGTAGTAAGTAGTAGTGGTAGAGATGTATTCTATTTAGGCCTGTTCGTAGTGCAGCCGTTTTTCCTACAACATTTACAACGCTGCGCCATCTGTCGATCTATCCTGGATGTGATGCTGTGAATCGAGAAGCTCTGTTAGCTGCAATCTGTGGGTTGCGTGAATATGTAGGTACCTATGTATGCGCTTTCATCGGCAAAAAGAGCCAGGATCATTTCCAGGTTTTGGTAGTACTATTTACCTTGGAAGTGTTCCATATTGAGGGGAAATGTCCGGTTTGAAGAATGCATTGAATATTGAATGGCCGGCCAGACACACGAAGCTTTATATCGGCATCCTTTTACTACCAGCATTAGGTATACCGTCGTGGCCAGGTGACTACTTCATCTTAGACTCGTCCTAACTCTGATGACTTCTTGACTTCTACAGGGCCGATCAAATTATTTCTTCAATGGTGGTGCCAGACTGCCAGAGCCCGAAGGCCGAATGCGTCTTACAATTATTGAAGTTGTACTTCACTCGGGCGACAAAACAGCGGGCCTACTAAGAACATTTATCAACATTTTTTTTTTCATTATGGTAGGCAGTTAATTAATTAATTTAGATATTGGATAATGGTCAATATAACTGACATCCACTATAACATAATACAAGCCAACATAACAGAAAGGAATGAGCTGGCTGAGTCCGTGGCATGTTTGGCTTATTTCAGTTTAGTAGTGGTAATTTTAAGGCTCATTGTGTCGAGCCTGATATGTCGCTAAATAGTGGCCATTAGTAGATAGCATAGACCCCCCCCCCCCGGTGGGGGCGGCATTTTCAGATTTTGCCCCGCCTAAAAAATATTGAAGATCCGGGGCTGAGCAAAAAAAAAACATAGGTAACAAAAAAGAAACATAGTAACTAACGGGTAGGACTGTTATTGCTTCATACAAGCTTTGCTTAGTTTGGGGTCAGATGGTGTTGTGTGTGATTGTCCACCAATATTTATTTATTTATATTCATATTGCATAGCAATCTCTTCCAGGCAACCTTGAACCTTGTACGGAAAAAGGATATAAATTGTACAAAATTGGTCCTTAACTTATTTTTAGGGTTCCGTACCCATAGGGTAAAAACGGAACCCTATTACTGAGATTTTACTGTCCGTCCGTCTGTCCGTCTGTCACCAGGCTGAATCTCAAGAACGGAGGTAGCTAGACATTGAAATTTTCAAAGAAATACTTTTGCCGCTATAACAACAAATACTAAAAATAATATTTACGGGGGTTGCCGTACAACAAACTTGATTTTTTACCGTTTCTAGCTCGATTGGTCTGTCCCACGCGAACTAGATGGCGCCACTAGTAAAAATAAAACGCGATGTCGAATTCGTCGTCAGAATCTGAGGCATTTTTTTTTACTTTGGGATTTGAGCATGTTTGCGGAAATTGCGATGTATACGGAATTCCATACTTAACAATCTATGTATCAGGGTGTCCCAAAGGTCGACGTCAAGCCGAAGTCGCACGATAGTCGAAGACGTGTCACTGAATATTTTGAGAGATATGTGGTTTCAACAAGATGGCTGCCAAGCGCTCTATGCTCTATAGCCGCTCAGTTAGAGAACATCTAAATGAAGTATATCCGGGCAGATGGATAGGGCGGTCTGATACGATCTCGTGGCCAGCCTGCTCACCTGATTTGAATCCATTGGATTTTTTTTATTGGGGAGCAGTTAGAGAAAAGGTGTATTCAAAACCAATCGAAAATGTAGCTGAGCTCCGAGAGAGAATTACGGAGGCAGTTGAATTTGTCAATAATAGAAGATTCGCCCGTCTGATATCAAGATCTTTTTTAGGGAGATGTCGTGCTTGTATTGCAGCTGAAGGAAAACAGTTTGAACATCTTTTGTAAACAAATGTTAAAACCATTGAAACGGAACTGATTTTTATTAATTTTTGTACTACTTACCTACTAAAAATTTTTTTTTTAGAATCCTTATTTGCTTCTGTGACTTATAATCTATCAATCTTTCTCTTACCCTTTATGGAATGACTCGTTCAAACGAGAATTTGAAATTTGAGGTCTTAAGGAACGGTTTGAGTTCACTAGAATCACTTTTAGTAAAGTCAAAGAAATTATTCAAAACCGATCTAAGAAATAATGTACTTAAGTGTTATACCACCTTAGAATCCTTATTAAATGCGCTAACTTTTAAAGTTACTTGCCAGACTTGCGTGGTATAATTTTTTACAGGACATTCAGTTAAAGTAGGGCGAAAAACTGATTTTCAAAACGTGGTTCTGCAAAACATGACATCTTCTTTCAAGCTGGAGCAGTTAGCTCAGATTTTAAGGTTACAAATTACAGAAGCACTATTCAGGATGAAATAAGTAAAAAAAGGCAAAAAGTAAAGATTTGTAGTAACATGAAAGTAAAAACTGTCACAGGTTGGTTAATTTTTTCCCGATTTTTTTTTTTGCATTAATTTTATCTGATAAACAGATAAGACGTATTTTTTTACAAAAATATGATTTATTATAATAAATATGTCTATGATAACGTGGCTAAGCACTGAGTAGGCAGGCCTACCTAGGCATATTCTGTGTGTTAAAAACTATCTTGTCTTAAACTCGTACATTGAAATACAAGGTTGAGGTTGATATTTACCGGCTCTTAGACCATTCAATAAATAAACCAAACATGACACAAGTGTTTCTGCATAAACAAGGGTTGATAACCTTAGCGCGCCCGCCGAGGGTAGGTAGGTACATACAGGTAGTAGGTAGGGTAGGTAACATCAGCCGAGCTGGCGGTCAAGTAAAGCTATAACAAATAAAAATTCACTTCTGTACTGATTGTTTTGTGAAGGTGTGGTTTTTTTATGGCGTTACATAATTACGAGCAGGACATGTCCGTGCATGTGCAGCTATTGGAGCATGAAGAGTCCAAATCATTACCTAGCACTTCACTGTGCTCATCAGCTCATCACCCAGATATATATAATGTTTTATTTCTGTGCCCTGTAATTTCACTGGAATCATTGCCCTTCAAACCGTAATACAGTGATGTATTCATTTAACTGTTTGGCAGTAGGATAACTGACAAAGTTGTGGTACTTCACCTGGCGGACTCAGCAAAGAGTCCTACCACTACTAAAAACAATTTCAAATGGGTGAATAAATATGGCTTCAAAGGTGTTTGTGTGGAGGATTAACAGATAATAGCTATAAATGTTCATTTTTATTATGTAAGTCTGATATAATAATACAATGTTTAAATATGTACAGTATGTAGTATAATTAATTAATGAATACATTCAATTTTCATTATTTTCATTTATGTTTTTTTCTTGATAACCCATCTTTATGTAACTGGGTATCCTATGATAAGGTAACTTCGATCTATTGTGAACCTGGCTCAGATGTTGTCGACGTTCTTTTTTTGTATCAAAACTCTTATTACAAATACCACACATTCTTTCCCTTTTTATTCCTAGATGAACACTATTTGTGTGTCGTTTCAGATCTGATTTTGTATTAAATCCTTTATCACACGTAGGACATAAGAAGGCACGTTTCCGTTCATGCACCAAGATGTGCCTTTTAAGATTACCAGTATTAATGAAGCGTTTCGGACAGAGATGGCATGTGTATCGTTTATTACCTGTATGTGAAATTGTGTGTTGTTTTAGACTGTAGTCGCTTTTAGTCCTATAATCACAAATAGAACATTTCCATGGAAATATTGTAGAATGAGTTGTATGATGAACCCTGAAATTTTTTACACCAGCTATTAGTTTTCCACAAATTTCACAAAGTCCTGATTTCTCATGATCATACATGTGTTTAGGTAAACAACGTACCGGCACAGTTCTTTTACAAATTGTACATTGTAAGTTTTTCCTTTCACAATGGTTGTCTCTATAGTGCTCAGAGAGACTTTTATAAGTGTTATATATTACACCACAGTCCAAACATGGTAATTTAGTTTTTCTTAGTTTTGCTAATTTTATTTCACGTAAAGTTGGTAATTTTAAATATTTATCACCAAAGTAGTCATCTGTGTCACTTGATTTCTCAGATTCTAAGTCAGAAAATGTAAACTCTTCAAAAAAATCTTGTTGTGTATTAAACTCTTCAGAAATGTCATTTCGGTCTATAATTTGTTTGTTATTCTTAATTGAATCTGTTGCTGTCACTACTGCTGTTTCTGTGGATTTTTCACCTGATTTATTTTGTAGATTGCTGTTATTTTCTTGAGTATTCTGATCATCATTGGGAATTAAAATTTGTATTTTTTCTAAGCCTTGCTTTTTACCTAACGGGTTTTTCAGAAATACAGAGATATCTTGATTAAGAGAGTTCTTTAGTTCACCTCTGCTACTATGTTTGACTGGTAACTTTGATGAATTTCCACTCAAATGTTTCTGGTATTCTTGTAGCAAATGATCTTTCATATTGCTGTCAGATGAAACAATATTTATCTTGTAGTTCAATTTCTCATCTGGTAATAGTTTAATAATCTTATGTATGTTTTTATTAATATTGTTCTTGTCACTTAAGTCAGCTTGTGGCATTACAATGTTTATAATTTTTTTAATTTCTGTCTTACTTTCTTTAGAAGCTTCATTTATGTTGTTGCTGAGATATTCACGTATAATCTTTTCCATGTCACTATTACTAGAAGGATCACCAACCTTGTTGTCAATTAATTGTGTAGGATCTGGGCTAATTTCAATTATTTTATCAAGCAACTTGGTAATATTATGATCAATAGATCCTGTATGTGAAATCAAGTGTTGTTCGAGTGCCTTGGATTCTTCATCATTGTTATCATCGTCAGATGCATCGTCTATTACTATAGGCTCTTTGAGCAGCTTATCTGTTGTTTGAGCTGTGTTCCTAAATAAAACTGCACTTAAAAGTAGTTTGAGACAGAGTTTACACAGATATTTTGGATAAGAGTCTGTGGCACTCAGTTGTAAACCTGTTATAGTCATAATTGTATTTGCCAAATTATTATTATTGTAGCCGAAAATTGGTAAATTGCCTTTCTTCAAGCAGACTCTGCATCGCTCATTACATTCTGCCATTTTTGTAACTTTACCATTTGAATGTCCACTCCAAACACGAACAGGGTTGTCATGATGCATACTTCTATCAGTCAGTTGTTCTTTTTCTTGCGATAGTGTGTTTTCTTCAGATCTACAGTTTTGTTTCAACAGTGTATCATCTTTAGATCTGTTACTTTCATTGAACAATTCTTCAGAGTTGCTTGTTTCATTTAATAGAGCTATGTTAACTTTATGACTGCTTTTTTCTTTCAATGGGATTTTTTTTATTGTGCTGTATTTTTGCCTAGGCAATCTTGCTTTACTGTTTTCTTTTAAAGATGTCTGAAGAACTGTGTTTGAAGAAATAGTGTCATTTGTACAGGCCTTTTTCTTGAAAGCTGTTGCAGTATTTGTATTTTGTTCCATAGTTTTTACAGTATTACCAGCAGAAGCAGTTGTACTGCAACTTTGTGCCAAAATTTTATTGGAGTTTGTTAGAGTATAATTAGGTAACAACTTGTTAGTGGGAATCCGTTTTTTGAAAGCAGATATCACAGGTTTTTTTATATAGCCAATGGCTACAGAACTACATGACCTTTTGTTTAGAAAGTAGAAGATACCACTATTTTTACTGATAGCATCCTTAGGAATTGATGTCACAATTTGTTTTGGATTATGATCTACGTTTTTGATATTAGAGTTTACAGTTGTATTTGTTGAAACCCATTTCTTGAAAGCCGATATAATGGCCTTATTTGGCTCGTCATAAGCAATGTCATTATTTGCCATTCTTTGGTAAGTATTTAGTCGAGTAAAGATACTTGTAGCGTCAATTATAAGCCTAAAAGACTTTCCTTGTAGTAGTTCCGTTCAACAGATCTCATATCGGAATTTGCATGCTATTCAGAAAAACAAGATCTTCTTCACGATGCTTGAAACTAAATATGATCCCATAAAATAATATAGGTAAATTGAATTTGAAAATTATGTTGATATTAACACACATATAAAGTTTAGAAAATTGTGATATTACGATATTAGCGCGAACGAATGGCTGCACGTAGTACGTAGCAGTGTTGCCAACAAGATTTTTTTAAATCCGCCAAGTCAGTTGTGATTGTGAATTTCCGTTAAATATTATTTATGAGCGAATAATAACCGTTTAATTTCGAAAAGTTTATATTTGCAGGTTCATCAGCTTTCAGTATCCTATTAATATGATAAATGTCTATGATTGGATGTTTGCCGTGACCGTGCCAACAAGCAAATATGAGTTTTTCATGAAAGCTGATAATTGGCCAAGTAGAGTCGAAATTAGTCCTTGGTTTCGACGCGGCGACCGGCGGGCGGTGCGCCCGTCCTCAGATGCCGCAGATAACGCAAGAAACACCGGACCAACCACGACCGCAAGCGCGGGGCGGCGGACGCAACACCACCCCCGCCGCTCCGCCGGCGGCTCCCCTACGACGACAGCTGGCGGCCGTAGTACAAAACTCAGTGTTTAGTATGAACGCGCAGTGCTTACCACCGAGACAGTTGACAATATGCCACCAAAACATTAACTCGCTAAACGATAAGACTCAACGATTAGAAGTTCTCTTAGAAACTGATCTTAAGTGCGATGTTCTTGCATTAACAGAACACTGGCTTACCGCCCCGAATTTACAATGTATACACTTAAAAGGCTTCAAGTTAGTGTCTAGTTTTTGTAGAAATAATGTTATCCATGGCGGATCTTGCATCTTTGTAAATGAAGCACTAAAGTGTGTCGAAAACGTTGAGTTATCAGCATTGTCAGTAGAAAGATTTTGCGAAATTTCCGCGATTGACGTTATGGACTTTGACATTACTATCATTTGCATTTATCGCACAGGCCTAGCTCATGTTAGAGGTTTCTTAAGTGGCCTGGAACGTTTGCTCGATAAGCTCAGTGCAACCGATAGAACATTCATGATTCTCGGTGATATAAACATAAATATTTTAGACAACACTAGCGCCGACTGTAAAAATCTGTTTGACTTACTCCACTCCTATGATGTGAGTTCAATTGTAGACTTCCCTACTCGTATAACAGAAAAGTCACAAACAGCGATTGACCTTATTTTCACAAATGTAGCGCGACAACTTACTTCCGCAAACTCAATAAATACGCTTCTGTCGGATCACTTGGCTGTACGTGGAGTACTGAAATTTGCTCACTCAACACCCGCACAACTCACTCGCCGCACGCGTGATTTCTCGCAAAATAACCGGTCAAACTTCGTTATGTCTATTGACAGTATAGATTGGCCCGAGGTAAGCGAGAGAAACAAAACCGCTCAAACATTTGTGGTGGCACTGATTAATATTTTAGCAAATAAGTATGATACATGTTTCCCGATAAAACGAACACCAAATAACAAACGTGACGCGTCGTGGGTTACACCTGACATAATTGATCTAAAATCGTTGTTGTTTGATATTTCAAAATTAGTTGACCAATTTCCTGAGGAAGAGAACTTAATAGCTATATTTGACGATCTCAACAGGAAATACATTTCGACTTTGAATATGTGTAAAACAAATCATTATAGTAGTATAATACACGGAAGTACGAATCCATGTAAAGCTATGTGGGGAATCGTGAACACGGAGAGGGGGAAAAACAATACCCCAAGGTCGAACTGCTCCGAGATCGTAAAAGATTGCAACGGCAGTAAGTTTAGTTCGCCAAAAGATGCAGTAAATGCTATGAATGTTCGGTTTTTAAATGCAGCTGCTGCCTGTGGGGCACCTAAAGCTGATGCTGCTACTGTACGTAAAATATTAGTATCAGCACGTCAAGCATCTGACCGTTCCCTCAGACTAACAAGTTTCTCGGCTGATGAGGTATTCCGTATAGTTTCTTCCAGAATACCCCCAAAAAAGTCAAAAGACATTTACGGTGTTTCGATGGAGCTAATTAAGTTAGCAATTCTGCCTCTAGCTCCGGTTCTCGCCACACTGTTTAATAAGTGTCTTAGAGAAGGCTCGTACCCGTCGTCGCTGAAAATATCGAAAGTGTCCCCGATATTTAAAGGCAAAGGCAAGAGGGACGATATTGATGGATATAGACCAGTATCGATTATACCAGCAATAGCCAAAGTGTTCGAAAACGGCTTGAGTTCGCGATTAGTGGCCTACTTATCGGAAACCAAGGCGCTGTGTGAACAACAATACGCATACCGCGAAGGGAGGTCTACGATTTCTCTAACGCGTGAAGTGATTCGTAGTGTGTTGGCTGCCCGTGAACGTAAAGATCAAGTAGCTGTATTGTGCTGTGACTTATCGAAGGCCTTCGATGTCGCAGACCACAAGACCTTAGCTTTAAAGCTTAAACACTATGGCATAGCTGGGAAATCATACGAGGTATTGACTGACATGTTACGAGACCGCTCTCAAGTAGTGGATGCTGGCGATGGCGATAATAAATCAGATCCACTGCCTTCGTCTATGGGAGTACCGCAGGGTTCGTCGGTGTCAAATATAATGTTCTCTCTCCTACTAAACGATCTCCCCGATGCCGTAAAGGGTGCAGGCATATTCATGTATGCAGATGATGTGGCTGCCGTAGTAACAGCTCTTACAATAGAGGAATTGGAAGAGAAATTAAATATTGTAATTAACGGCTTAAATTCATGGTTTAGAGCTAATGGTTTTATGTTAAATTCAAAAAAGACTCACTTCGTTCACTTTTGTCTGTCGGGCCATCATACAAAACCACTTAAAGTTTCGCTAAACGGTGTCAGAATTGAGCAAGTACAGAACACCACATTTTTGGGATTCGAGATTGATCGCAGCATGACGTGGGAGCACCACATCGACAAGATGTGTGCTAAGGTCAGCAATGCGTGCTTTGCGTTAAGACGAGTATCCCGAGTGGTGTCTGCGGATGTGTCGCGGGCGTGTTACTTTGCCACAGTGCATTCTCGGTTACAATACGGCGCCGAGCTATACGCGCGCGCTGCCGATTGGGAGCGTGCGTTCCGCGCCCAAAAACGTGCCGTACGTGCTATCGTTGGCGTATCGCAATGCACATCCGTCAGACCATATTTCAAAGAGCTTGGCATACTTACGTTACCTGCTATAATGATCTTCCAGGTGGCTGTGTATGTCAGAAATAATCTAGAATCATACAATACGCGAGGAGAGAGACATTCTCGTAACATGCGTAACGCGGATAAGCTGGATGTTATACCACACTCTCTAACGAGGTCACGGAAGTTAACTCACATTATGGGACCTGAAGTTTATAACACGCTTCCCAAAATAATTATATCTGCCCCAAGTTTCGGCAGCTTCAAAAATAGATTAAAGTGCTGGCTTATCGATCAAACTTTTTATAGTTACACCGAATTTTTAGAGAGTGATGGCAAAGTCCTATAAAAATGAATGCAAACATTTGACATGGAACATTTTATACTCATATAATGCTTGACAGTTTTCTGTACAATAATTATTATAATACAGTAAAGTAGTCATTTTAAACTTTGAAAATGTATACAATTTGTATGCTCTTTCTTTTGTTTTTATGTTTTTATTAATTGACGTGTAAATTGTACATTTATGAATAAAGTACTTTGACTTTGTTGCCCAATCACATCGTAAAGTTTATACAGATCGGCCTGAAATTTAAAACACAGATTATAGTTTGGAAGAACACATAGGCTACTTTTCATCCCGGGACAACCAAGAGAACGGGAACTATGCAGATAAAAAATAAAATAAAAAAATAAATATTGGTGGACAATTCACACACAACACCATCTGACCCCAAACTAAGCAAAGCTTGTGTGATGGCGGCCAGATTGCTGATATAATACTTATATAGTTTTAAATATATACTTATTATACATAGAAACACCCAGACACAGTGCAAACATTTGAATTCATCACACAAATATTTGCACTGGGTGGGGATCGAACCCACGGCCCTCGGCTTCGCAGGCAGAGCTACTAACCACTTAGCCACAAGGCCAGTCAAATCTGCGTCAAACCAGATAAATCTGCGGAGTGGTGCTAGTAATAATATATACCTAAACATTGGTGTCCGATTGCTGATTGCTTAGTAGCAGTGAACTCCTACCACGCGATTTTTTTTAACTCCGTCTTATACCCATAAGCCTAACCCCCGTAACCCCGTAATCTAACACCCGTAAGCCTAAAGATGGGGGTTAAAAATCGCGTGATCTGGCTTCACTGGGTAGCAATTACAGTTAGCAAAGGCAAGTGCCGATTATAAACAAAGAAAAGTTTGTGTCTGGACTACAAAAGAAGTCTTTGGTCAACCTTGTTGTCATCATACATATTATTCCTTCATATTAGGTACTTACCTTACCGTTTGAAAAACACAATCCGCTTGTTACTCCCGTAGGTTTTTGCGTTTTACAATTTTGGCGGGAAACGGATGTCAGGTTACCTAAGTCTAAGTGTGTTGTTTATACGCTTTGTCATATGAAGTGCCGCCGTACTTGTACATGTTTAAGGCCATTATTCTCAAGAGCGTTTCAAGACGCTTCTAACGGTATATTTTGTTTATAATTAGTGTACTTGAAATGTAAACTAACATTTTTGACACTTGACTCGATTTTTTTTTGAGTTCTCAAGTGTTCTGAAGCTATAAGATTTTAAATTATAAGATAGACGTAGTGATTTTTTATTTTAAATATGTTGTATACACTATTTAACAAACATGAAATAACAAAAAACTGCATTCTATAGCATACATTCGATTTTAAAAAAATATTTCAATACTTTGGGACCATTTTCCCGCCAAAAATAAAACATTTTTTTTAGTTTAATTTTTCGAAGTTTCTATGTAAATGAACTTTAATTTTAATGTAGTTTATGTCAAAATAAAGACCGGTTCTAGGAGATGCCATTATGCAAAAAAATATGGGTATACCTTCCCAAATAAAAATACGAAATTTTTTTTTTGGCTCCAAAAACCCAACCGCAAAAGATAAGCTAGTTTGGTTTGCGTTAGTGGTCCCCAAAGGGACCAGGGGGTTATAAGCGGATAGTAGACATTTATCCCGTTAGCCGTTAGAAAGTTATTTTCCCGTTTTCAACGTACCCAAATCCGCTAGATATGACGGGAAATCCGTCAAGTTGGCAACACTGCCTATGGTACGGATCGGGCGGAATTTAAAACACAGATTATAGTTTGGAAGAACACATAGGGTACTTTTAATCCCGAGAAAACCAAGGAAATGGGAACTACGTGGGTAAAACCACGGCACAGTGCAAGCAATATTATTTACCTAAACATTGGGGTCCGAAGTCCGATTAATTAGCAGCAGTCAGCAGTGAAGTCATACCATCATATGGATGCGAGCCTAAAGGTAGGGGTTAAATCGCGTGATCTGGCTTCAGTTGCCGCTTGTTAACAAAGAAAAGTTTGTGTCTAGACTACAAAAGAAGTATTTGATCGATCTTGTTGCCATCTCATAGAATAATTCGTTCTTAGAAGGTACCTTACTGTTTGAAAAACATAACAGACAATTTTATGGATGAAAATGTGAAGTTTTTATTTCCGTTAAATATCCCGTTAGCCGTTACCCGGCCGTTAGAAAGTTATTTTACCGTTTTCAAAGTAGCCAAATGCGCTAGGTATGACGGAAAATCCGTTAAGTTGGCAACACTGTATGGCTGCACATATTCGTACGCAGTTCATTCATTCAATGCCATCACAGATAATTAATTTATCGTTCATTCATTCGTTCAATACTACCATGCAAAACCTTAAATAAATAACACTAATTTACCACATTACATACCTAGGTACATAATTATTAATTTAATTTATGAATGATATGTCACTGTCTTTAGTGAATGAAATGTTTCTGTCATTGAGCAAATCGTGTGCGTTCGCCCAGCAAAAAAGTATCGCCTTTCAAGAATTGAATGATGCAACTACTGCAGGCTACTTTTTATCCCGGAAAAACAACGGGAACGGGAACTTCGCGGGTAACACCGCGGGGCGATCAAGTCTGCTAGTCAACTATATTTTATCTAAATTTGTAAATATAAATAGCTGCTTGGTGTGGGATGCAACGTGTGTGAGCACCTTTGCATCCAGCCATCTCTCCTCAACCCAGAAGTGTGCTGGGGCAGGAGCAGAGGCCGCCACCAGGAGCAAGCACCTCAAGTACAGTTCCCTGGGGTCTGCGTACCAATTCATCCCGTTTGCGGTCGAGGTGGCTGGTCCATGGTGTACTGAGGCGCGGAAGTTCGTGCAAGATTTGGGTCGTCGTCTCAGGGATAAAGGGCTGGACCCTCGCTCGGGCTGGTATTTAATGCAGCGCATCTCATTGGCTGTACAGCGGGGGAATGCGGCTAGCGTTCTGGGTTCTGGGGACTTACGGTCAAGGACCGGTGCGCGGGGGACTCTTTGACTGAATTCTCTGGAATTTAGTGTGTGTTCGTGTGTTTGTTTTTTAATTTTATTATTTGTTTTTGTATGAGTTGGTGATTGTAAATAACCTGAAATAAAATTTTTACTATATCAAAAAAAAAAGATAAAATTATAATTATGTGTATCACCCCCAACTTAACACTAGGTATAGGTATTATCTGTTGTAAAAAAAATATTTATTTCTTACTACTAACTCGGTGTTGGTTATATCATGTGTTGTCTTTTGTTTGTTTTAGATGAACCAACTTATCTTTAATAATTTTATACAGCGATTTACAACACATCTCCGTTTACGAATCTCTCAAGAAACGGACATGGGCGGAATTAACGACAAAGTCGTACAAGCCAGGAAACTAAGAACTGAACTGAATGATGCAGATTATTAGTGCCCTATCTCGTGTAAATGTGCCCGAAATTTTAAATTTGTGCCCCCTAAGGTTTCAGGGTAGCGATTCTGAAACCATTCGGTTGCATCCGACACGGAATCTCATCTCTCGGTCTTTGTCATGCTAAACAGATAAGACAAAGACCGAGAGATGAGATTCCGTGTCGGATGCAACCGAATGGTTTCAGAATCGCTACCCAGATTTATTTAATAAAATGAGATTCTGCTGTACGAACGTCCGCACAGCAAAAAAATCCTTTTTAAATTTTTCAGGAAATAAAATAATAACTCCTGAACTATGCTAGTCATGATAATGAAAATTTCAGCACAAATATGCACAAATGTATCTGTACAAAAAAAAATCAGGACTGTGCGTCCAACCGTTTCCGTTAAATAGCAATTAAATATCTCTGAAACCTTAAGAGGCACAAATTTGAGTTTTAAGTCACATTTATACTCGTTTAAGCTATCTTTTTGCATATTATTTAATATCCAGCTAAACCCAACTAAGCTAAATAAATCTGAAACCTTAGGGGGCACAAATTTAAAATTTCGGGCACATTTACACGAGATAGGGCACTAATTGTCTGCATCATTCAATGAGCCGTTTTCCGACGAGACAAAAAGATATGGTTTAATAAAACGATAATAGGAGGCGCTTGTAGGTATTTTGGTTTGTTGTCAAAAGCGGTAGGCATAATGGGACTCAATTCATTCTATTTGCGAAAACACGACTTCTAGTAATAAATAATAAACTACTTTATCCATGTACGCATTTTATTCGCATGAAAACTATATCAAAACATCAAAATTTCAAAAGAAATTCGTAAACCTGATGAATGACAAAATATATATTTTTTAAATTTATTCTTGGCTATGGATACTAATCCTTCAGCCGAGAGAGTATCTCTCTACTTAGTCTGTGGATAAAATATTGTCGTATCAGTGTTGCTATTTATATCTTTGAATTTTCCTTCTACTTTGGCTTAGTTGGTGTCTATTGCCTCGGGAGTTCTAAAGATTTTTACTGAAAAGGGATTGTGATCAGTAACGGTTTTTTATTACATTATCAACCTAATTAGCTATTTTTATTCCCAATATTTTAAAATTAAAAAATACACTTTTTACACTATACTTTTTCCCTGAAAACGGGTAGGGTCTCTAAAGGGATTACACTGTTGAGAGTATATGGTAGAGACAGATCTATCTGCATCTCGAACAATCGCCATCTAGTGCGTCCGTTGGAACTATTTTTGTCTCGTCGGAAACTCCCTCATTCTTGAAAGGCGATACTTTTTTGCTGGGCGAACGCACATGAGCAAATCAGAGCAGATGGCGCTTTTATCGAGGTTTTCATAGTGTTGCAAACTTAAGAGTGCGCCTAAAGCCAGGAAAAAATCAGATTTCACCCGCGCGACGCGTTTCTTAATGTGATGTACATAAAGTCGAGAATAGCATGACACAGTTTGGAGGAAAAATCAATATTTAATCAGGAGTCCATTTTTGACCAAGTTTTATTTAATTACTCAATAACTAAACATAAAGGGGTTTGGGTACTTTTGTATGGGCCCGTGGCGTCGTTTTTTTTTTAGCGGCCAGAGATCTATTATCATTTTCTTGTAACAATAAAATACCCCGATGCTATCTGTGCAATCGGATTTGCTCTAAGTCATATCGGAGCTGAGTTATAGCCTGTCAAAGTTATTTATTTTTTGGATTTTTTGTATGGGCAAGTGGCGTCGTTTTTTCATTTTAGCGGCCATCGATCAGTTATAACTTTCTTGTAACAATAAAATACCCTGATGCTATATGTGCAATCAGATTTGCTGTAAGTAATATCGGAGCTGAGTTATGGCCCCTCAAAGTTTTTTTTTTTGGTTTTCTTTGTATGTACTAGTGGCGCCATTTCCTATAGCGGCCAAACATCCGTCAGCACTTTTGTGAAACATTATTTTTACCTTAAGGTACCTGTGTAATCAGATTTGTTGCAAACTATATCGGAGCTGAGTTATGGCCACTTAAAGTTTATTTTTTTGGTTTTCTTTGTATGGACTAGTGGCGCCATTTCCTACAGCGGCCAAACATCCATTAGCACTTTTATGAAACATAATTTTTACCTTAAGGTACCTGTGTAATCAGATTTGTTGCAAACTATATCGGAGCTAAGTTATGGCCACTCAAAGTTTTTTGAAGTGAAAACTTCTTTAGGCGCGCTATAGACAGAATTTTCGTGGGCTGTGAAATGGATTCATCAATCGTCACGCTTGGATATGATAATGGATCGGATCGGATCGGGTATGAAATCTTCGGGTAAACTCGGTAAAAACGGCCAGGTAGGTACCAGGGTAACAGAAACAGTAAAGAGTTTCGATTACCTACCTCCAACAGCCCAGCGTTTATCTCCAGATACCAGGACAACAGAAATATAAAAGAGTTGCGTTTGCCCCTAGGTACCAGTACCAGGGCAACAGAAACAGTAAAGAGTTGCAATATTCTGTATAATTACGTTGATATAAAACTAGATGCCGCAACCATCGATTTAGGTGGCGGTGTTGAAATTATGCGAATGTACATAGACCTACGATGGGGTTTAACAAATAATTTGTCCTCTGACAAGGTGATAAATAAATTAGACAATTCAATTAAAAGTGAAAATATTTGAGTCACAAGTTTTCACTTCTATCGGCAGTTCCTATGACTGCCAATTTTTTTTTTTTGGTTTTCTTTGTATGTACTAGTGGCGCCATTTCCTACAGCGGCCAAACATCCGTTAGCACTTTTATGAAACATTATTTTTACTTAAAGGTACCTGTGTAATCAGATTTGCTGCAAACTATATCGGAGCTGAGTTATGGGCCCTCAAAGTTTTTTTTTTGGTTTTCTTTGTATGTACTAGTGGCGCCATTTCCTATAGCGGCCAAACATCCGTTAGCACTTTTATGTAACATTATTTTTACCCTAAGGTACCTGTGTAATCAGATTTGTTGCAAACTATATCGGAGCTGAGTTATGGCCACTCAAAGTTTTTTTTTGGTTTTCTTTGTATGTACTAGTGGCGCCATTTCCTACAGCGGCCAAACATCCGTTAGCACTTTTATGAAACATTATTTTTACTTAAAGGTACCTGTGTAATCAGATTTGCTGCAAACTATATCGGAGCTGAGTTATCCGCTTGCTACACCGCCTGCTCTTCGCGTTTACAATTTTGGCGGGAAAACGGGTGTCAGGTTACAAAACCGCGGTGTTTGTGCTTCGACATATGAAGTGCCGCCCTACTTGTATCCGTTTGAGGCCATTTATTCTCAAGAGCGTTTCAAGACGCTTGTAGCGGTATCGTTTGTTTATAATTAATGTACAATGTAAACTAACATTTTTGACACTTGAGACTTTTTTTGCGATTTCTCAAGTAGTCGATCAGCTATTACATTAATAATTTATGAAGTAGAGAGAGTGGTTTTAGGGCTTAAATGTGTTGTGTACGAAATAACAAACTCGAAAAACCAAAAAAAACTGCATTCGATAGCACAAATATATATTTTTTTATTTTTTCAATACTTCAGGAATCATTTTCCCGCCAAAATTTTTAATTTTAGTTTTTTTTTAATTTTACGATTTTTCTATGTAAATGAACTCTAATTTTAATGTGATATATATCAAAATAAAGACCAGTTCAAGTAGACGCCATTAAACACAAATTTATCGGTATACCTTTCCAAATAAAATCACGAAAATTTTTATTCCCTGCCAAAAACCCGTCCGCAAAGTTAAGTTTGTATATTTTCGTCATCATCAAGTTTTTGGGTACTATATTACACACCGGTGTAGCAAGCGGATGGCCCCTCAAAGTTTTTTTTTTGTTTTCTTTGTATGTACTAGTGGCGCCATTTCCTATAGCGGCCAAACATCCGTTAGCACTTTTGTGAAACATTATTTTTACCCTAAGGTACTCAGCTCCGATATAGTTTGGAGCAAATCTGATTACACAGGTACCCTAAGGTAAAAATTATGTTTCATAAAAGTGCTCGCGGATGTTTGGCCGCAATAGGAAATGGCGCCACTAGTACATACAAAGAAAACCAAAAAAAAAACTTTGAGGGGCCATAACTCAGCTCCGATATAGTTTGCAGCAAATCTGATTACACAGGTACCTTTAATTAAAAATAATGTTTCATAAAAGTGCTAACGAATGTTTGGCCGCTGTAGGAAATGGCGCCACTAGTACATACAAAGAAAACAAAAAAAAAAAAACTTTGAGGGGCCATTACTCAGCTCCGATATAGTTTGGAGCAAATCTGATTACACAGGTACCCTAAGGTAAAAATAATGTTTCATAAAAGTGCTCGCGGATGTTTGACCGCAATAGGAAATGGCGCCACTAGTACATACAAAGAAAACCAAAAAAAAAACTTTGAGGGGCCATTACTCAGCTCCGATATAGTTTGGAGCAAATCTGATTACACAGGTACCCTAAGATAAAAATAATGTTTTATAAAAGTGCTCGCGGATGTTTGACCGCAATAGGAAATGGCGCCACTAGTACATACAAAGAAAACCAAAAAAAAAACTTTGAGGGGCCATTACTCAGCTCCGATATAGTTTTGAGCAAATCTGATTACACAGGTACCCTAAGGTAAAAATAATGTTTTATAAAAGTGCTCGCGGATGTTTGGCCGCAATAGGAAATGGCGCCACTAGTACATACAAAGAAAACCAAAAAAAAAACTTTGAGGGGCCATAACTCAGCTCCGATATAGTTTGCAGCAAATCTGATTACACAGGTACCTTTAATTAAAAATAATGTTTCATAAAAGTGCTAACGAATGTTTGGCTGCTGTAGGAAATGGCGCCACTAGTACATACAAAGAAAACAAAAAAAAAAAAAACTTTGAGGGGCCATTACTCAGCTCCGATATAGTTTGGAGCAAATCTGATTACACAGGTACCCTAAGGTAAAAATAATGTTTTATAAAAGTGCTCGCGGATGTTTGACCGCAATAGGAAATGGCGCCACTAGTACATACAAAGAAAACCAAAAAAAAAACTTTGAGGGGCCATTACTCAGCTCCGATATAGTTTGGAGCAAATCTGATTACACAGGTACCCTAAGGTAAAAATAATGTTTTATAAAAGTGCTCGCGGATGTTTGGCCGCAATAGGAAATGGCGCCACTAGTACATACAAAGAAAACCAAAAAAAAAACTTTGAGGGGCCATTACTCAGCTCCGATATAGTTTGGAGCAAATCTGATTACACAGGTACCTTAGGGTAAAAATAATGTTTCATAAAAGTGCTAACGGATGTTTGGCCGCTGTAGGAAATGGCGCCACTAGTACATACAAAGAAAACAAAAAAAAAACTTTGAGGGGCCATAACTCAGCTCCGATATAGTTTGCAGCAAATCTGATTACACAGGTACCTTTAAGTAAAAATAATGTTTCATAAAAGTGCTAACGAATGTTTGGCCGCTGTAGGAAATGGCGCCACTAGTACATACAAAGAAAACCAAAAAAAAAACTTTGAGTGGCCATAACTCAGCTCCGATATAGTTTACAACAAATCTGATTACACAAGTACCTTAAGGTAAGAATAATGTTTCATAAAAGTGCTAACGGATGTTTGGCCGCTGTAGGAAATGGCGCCACTAGTACATACAAAGAAAACCAAAAAAAAAACTTTGAGTGGCCATAACTCAGCTCCGATATAGTTTGCAACAAATCTGATTACACAGGTACCTTAAGGTAAAAATAATGTTACATAAAAGTGCTAACGGATGTTTGGCCGCTATAGGAAATGGCGCCACTAGTACATACAAAGAAAACCAAAAAAAAAACTTTGAGGGGCCATAACTCAGCTCCGATATAGTTTGCAGCAAATCTGATTACACAGGTACCTTTAAGTAAAAATAATGTTTCATAAAAGTGCTAACGGATGTTTGGCCGCTGTAGGAAATGGCGCCACTAGTAGATACAAAGAAAACCAAAAAAAAAACTTTGAGGGGCCATAACTCAGCTCCGATATAGTTTGCAGCAAATCTGATTACACAGGTAGCTTTAAGTAAAAATAATGTTTCATAAAAGTGCTAACGGGTGTTTGGCCGCTGTAGGAAATGGCGCCACTAGTACATACAAAGAAAACCAAAAAAAAAAACTTTGAGTGGCCATAACTTAGCTCCGATATTACTTACAGCAAATCTGATTGCACATATAGCATCAGGGTTTTTTATTGTTACAAGAAAGTTATAACAGATCGATGGCCGCTAAAATGAAAAAACGACGTCACTTGCCCATACAAAAAATTAAAAAAATAAATAACTTTGACAGGCTATAACTCAGCTCCGATATGACTTAGAGCAAATCCGATTGCACAGATAGCATCGGGGTATTTTATTGTTACAAGAAAGTTATAACAGATCGATGGCCGCTAAAATGAAAAAACGACGCCACTTGCCCATACAAAAAATCAAAAAAATAAATAACTTTGACAGGCTATAACTCAGCTCCGATATGACTTAGAGCAAATCCGATTGCACAGACAGCATCAGTGTATTTTATTGTTACAAGAAAGTGATAACAGATCTCTGGCCGCTAAAAAAAAACGACGCCAACTGTACCCAAACCCCTTTAAAAAAGTGTTCGGTTACTTTACTAGAACGTACAAATAGGAATTTTATTACCAAAAAATAATGTGGGGTCATCGCTGATAATTTCGAGTACTCGAATTAAAACGGGTTTTTTCGGTGTCATTTTTATTTTTTTATTGTAAAAAACTCTGATCTATTTTTAAAATTCTATTCGGTTATTGTGCTTCTTCTTGATTGTACCCACACGTCAATATCGTTTTTTTGTCATTGTTTCTAGTTTCTTAACTTCAGTGAGCGGCGTCGAAAATGTCCTTTTGACGTGACAACGTCTTATAAATTGGTTTGCCGGGTGACACTTCAAGAAACTGCGTTACGCTCCGCTCACGTTATGCGCTCACAATGAGAGCGAGTGAGAGGGACGCGTGCCTTTCACTTTTTATGTCTGTCTCTCTCGCTCTTAGGCGGGCTAACCATGCCCGAGTCGCCGATTCGCTTAGGCGCCTGCATACAAGTTTACACGTTGCCAGTTAATTGTAAAACGATTGTGTAGTGATAATGTGACAGACTACGAATGAACATTCACATTAAAATTATTTTACCACTCAAAGTCGTTGTCACGTAAAACTTTCGCCCGTATACCGACTTTACAGGCAACCAATTTTTTTTTCGTTTTCTGGCTTTAGGCGCCCCCTTAACGGATTTCCCGTCATATCTAGCGCATTTGCGTACGTTACGCACGCGAAAACAACTACGGGATATCTAACAGATATTAAAACTACACATTCTCATCCACAAATGTATCTTGCGTTTTTCAAACCGTAAGGTAGGCAAGTACCTAATAGGAAAGAATGATGTTATTGATAAAGTCTGGCTAACGAAAGCTGTCCAAGAAAAAGGCAGGAATTTTAAAAAATTAAGAGCCTGTTAACCCTTGTTATACACTGCTTCAACGAAGTTGATACTATTCTAATCTATACTAGTTTACTCAGCAAGTACATTTTTACGAGTTGTAAAATGTTTGTTTTGTTGTTAGCAACTGCTGTTGAAATTTTCGAATATTATGAAGAGTATTAAATAAAAGAGTACCTACCTACTTCTAATTCTGTATTTTTATTATTTTCAAATAATCCATAACTTTATGTACAGTCGAGGACTTTAATTGATAAGCACTTGTCACTATTCGTAATTGAGCCGTACAAATATAAGAGCTATGAGTTATAGTTATAATCGGATTCCAAAAACTGATAATATTGAATCAGCTTCATGGCCTTATTCGCTGCTACTCTGTCTACTAAGGCCACAACTCACCACGCTGTGCGGGTTGGTGGATAATACATGACCTCGAAATATTCTGGGTACATGTCGGTTTCCTCACGATGTTTTCCTTTACCGTTTTAAATTAGTGGAATTACGCACATGACTTCGAAAAAAACCGTGATGCGCGTGAGATATATACATATACATGTCGGCGGACAGTCTCACCATCATCATCAGTAATCGCATTCTTCTGCTGTGGGCGTAGCTGATGGGTAGTGTTGGATGAAAACTCGCAAACACAATAGGATTTATTAAGTACAGGTAACAAAGTAGGTAGCACAGGTAGTTTAACAAAGTACGTATCGTAGAACGCGCGATGGTTCAAGCTCAACCGCTCTGGCCGACTGCCGCACAAGAAGTGTCGTGCGCTCCACTCGGCCGGGGGAATGTTGACTCATCGAACGCCGACAGGTGGCCCTTGCGTCCCGGACACGACTCGATTGTAACTCGATTGCGACTCGATTCCGACATACATGTATTAATCCAGGTTAATCCTAGATCTCAATATTAATTATATCATTATGACACGTAGTGTAAGGTTATCCGGGGGTCAAGGGTTGAGAACTCAATTGGTGAAAATGGAATTCCCAAACCTTCCCGGAATAAAGTTAAGTTTAAGTATAAAATAAAAAAAAAGGAAGACCTTTTCAAGCGTTTATTTATATGAAACAAAGGCATACATCAATAATAAAAAGGGTAAAAGGCCAGGGGTTGATCGTTGAGTTACTGTTCCTTCAAAAGACAAAAAAAGGAATTTTAAGAATTCCTTGACAACCTCAAAATTAAAATTTAGTTATTCCCAGTACAGGGCCCCTAAGTAAGTATTGGTAAATTCCGAGTACCACCCTGGGTTAGAGCGGGGTTCAGCAAAGGTAAAACTCCCCGGTTAGGTTAGATAGGGAATTTGGCAAAAATTAACCCCTCCTTACCTCCAGGAACCTATACTGTTACAGAGAACTGACAATATCAACCAAAATAAAGGGCCAATAGGCCTTCATGCGTACGGTGTAAGACCATGGAATTTATAACTATAATTCTAGTAGACTAAGTAAGGTAAGTGACAAAATTACAAATTACAAGTACAAAATCAGTTTCAACGCACTAAGAGTAAACCGTTGAACCAATGTTATTAGGTAATTACACTCTATATACTTTACGGTTTGTAACATCACAATAATAATATCTAAGTAGTACTCCATATGGGTAAATACAGTAAGTTCCTCAAGCGCACAATATGCCAGCTGAAGTATATATATATGAAGGCTCAGGAAAGCTAACATGCAAACATCAGGTTAGAGGGACCCCGGGCAAACACCTAAACTCTTATAATATATATCTAATCTGGGGGCACGGCAGTGCCCCCGCCAAGTCGAGCGCGAAGCAAACACTGCCGTACCATCCTTTACTGGAACCATTTCGCCGCATTTTCAGGCCCCTGTTTGAGAACCTCTAGATAAGACCAGAACGCTGAAATTTTCGTCATCTGGTAAGCTATATTTGCGAACTTAAAATCCAAAATTTCAAGTCTGTACGTCATTTAGATCCGAAGTTAAGCGAAAGCAAAGTTTAGCATTTACGACACTCATTCACTCACTCATGATCATCAAAATAGAACTAGTACTTCCCATAAACTCAGAGAGCTGAAATTTGGTACAGACTTAGGGTTTAATGGCCACATAAAGGGAAAACTATAAAAACTAGGAATATAGAAAATCTGGGGTACCTTGTGGTATACCTGGTTATTTGAAAACACGCCTTTACAAAAAACATTCAACTTTGTTTGCCTCTTCATTTGATGTCAAAAATCGAAGGGGTGAAGTATCTGATGAAGAACCCTCAGCTTGTCCCAGCTGTATAAGAGATATAGTAATGCCCCTTTCTACTATTGGTACACAAAAAAATCGACTGTCATTGCAAAAATCCAGCATAGTGGGACACATCTTCTAATTTAATCTAGCCTATTGCTTCCCACTACTGGGCGAATGTTGGTAATATACAAGAATCAGAAACGGGAAAAAAAGAATATGTGTCAAATAATACATCTAATATAATAAATCGATAAGTCCACGTTTCTACAAAAATAAGTGAAATCCCACCAAAAACATTCTGTAAAAAACTAGCCAAGTCTCGATGAAGCTGCATATTTATCTCTAAAAAGTAATGAAATCCAGACAAAGCTGTGCCAAGTCTAAGGTACCTTACTGCGATTTCTTTATTAATATAGTTAATGTTTTGTGACTTGGCCGTTGAACATTCTTATACGTTAGTCTGTTAGTGGATACAAGTAAATTTTGTTTACACGTTATGTTGTAACTACTTATGTTTGTACTTGTTAAGCGAGATAATACCCTATACTGGTATTGGTAATTGGACGCTAGTGTCTCATATTAGGCTGTTGTTAATCAACAACAACACATGCATGCATTCAACAGCAACACCTGCGTTCATCATCGAATACTGACTTCTGCTCTATTTTTTTTGGGAGCGTCAAATCGACCACCTGTCTAACATAAAATAGACGTACAGACGGACTACTATCAATGAATAGAAGTCCGTCTGGACTGGAAATATTTTTTTAAACTGTTTGTTTCCGGCTCCCCTACACATAAGTATTATTGAAATTCTTTATTGTTCACACCATATTATACATACAATTCAATTTAGGGAAAATAGTAAGACAAAAACAATTGACTGGTTATTGAATCAACGTTTTCCAATTGGCCATTTTCCATCATCAATGGTGGTGGTTCTGGCGACAAATTGGTGCAATGGTGTCATGGAGCACCTGGTTTTGTACCCTTGAGTACCCTTCAACGGCCAATTCACACAACATTAACTATATTAATAAAGAAATCGCAGTAAGGTACCTTAGACTTGGCACAGCTTTGTCTGGATTTCATTACTTTTTAGAGATAAATATGCAGCTTCATCGAGACTTGGCTAGTTTTTTACAGAATGTTTTTGGTGGGATAGGTCTTACATATAATGTCGAGAAAACTGAGATGATGGTGTTTAGATATGGAAAAGGCCCGGAGAGAATACCGGATGTATATTTGAGGCGTTCACCGGTGAAGGTCGTTAGACAATTTAAGTATTTGGGCCATATTTTGACGGAGGATCTGAGAGACGACGCAGACATGAAGCGGGAGAGACGGAGCCTGTCTATAAGGTGCAATATGCTTGCGCGCCGATTTTCCAGCTGCAGCAAAGAGGTCAAAACAACTTTGTTTAAAGCCTACTGTCTATGTTTGTACACATGTCAGCTGTGGACAAAATACACTCGTAGAACGCATCACACCATTAGGGTGCAATACAATGATGCTTTTCGCATTCTAATGCGAAAACCGCGTTTTTGCAGCGCATCGGGCATGTTCGCCGATGAGCGGGTTCCGGATTTCTTCGCCGTCATCAGGTCCCGAATAGCTTCTTTTTGGGATGGGTTGAGAAGATCGCAAAACGGCATTTTAAAGTGTTTAGCGGACTACTATGGTAGCCCGATTTTTAAATCATGGCGGATAACGCATCAGAGTGCGAATCGAAAATAGATAAAAATGTATGACAATTTATGACGAAGTTGTACGACTGGAATAATATGTTTTTAATAATATATATATTTTTTACCTTCACTTTATTTAACATGATCTATGGGTTGTAATGTTAATTGCTACTTTACTTTACCTGAAATAAACGTATTTTATTTTATTTATTTTTTAAACTGCCTCGGTTTCCAATACCACACTCACAAATTCATGAGTGACTCCGGGCAGACACCTCAACTGCCTCAGCTTCACTACCACACACACAAATTCACAAGTGACTCCGGGCAGACACCTCAACTGCCTCAGCTTCACTACCACACACACAAATTCACAGGTGACTCCGGGCAGACACCTCAACTGCCTCAGCTTCACTACCACACACACAAATTCACAGGTGACTCCGGGCAGACACCTCAACTGCCTCAGCTTCACTACCACACACACAAATTCTAGACTTGTGTCTATCTTAATTAAACTTTAGTGTTTACATGAGTGATAACCGAAAGTACACTAACTAGACGCTAGCTGTGGACCCGGGAAAACTATTAGGTAATTAACTACGGTAAGCCCCTAGGAAAATAACGTTTACACCTAGATTACCTCGGGTAACAGCAGGAAAAAGTATAGATTATAAAACATAGAATCTTATCTATCTAGGTCAAAAACCTGACCTTCATTAACCGACCACGGTCGGACCTTACATGACACTTCACTCCTCGGGGGATGGACCACGGAAATGTTGTAATACAATTACAATTTCTAAAAAAACCTGTCAGGATCGGGCGAGCGCTGTCCCAGCCACGAGCCACGAGGAGCCCGGGGTCGACCGCCGAACCGAGCGCAGCCCGGGACAGGAAACACGGCCTGAACGGGATACAACCCGTACGGGACATCACCAAAACATGGTGCCTCCAAAACAGGACGCTTCCAAAAACCGGGGGCCTCCCAAACACACCTCCCTTTAGAGAGGTGATTGTTCACTCAAACGCGAAGACAAGCCCCCCACGCGCACGACGCGGATAGCCCTCGCCGGTCGGCGCTTGCCTCGGGACACGTCACACAAGGCCTATGCCTGACAATAACGAGGACGCACGTCGCATGCCATCTTTAATTCTTTACGCACCAGCGCACGAAAACGACCACTCGCCACGCCATTCGGAAAAAATGGACGCCTCTTGTCGCTTCGGCTAGGGACGCGGTAAGCGAACCGACTTTTTTAGTGATGTGCCCCGCATAGAGAATCGACGCGTTCCGAGTTACGGAAAAAAAAGTGTTACAGTAGGTATATCATTTTAACGAAATTCACCATTCTCCGGAAACCCTGTTTCAGGGACATCGCGCCAAGAGCCGTCTAAGCTTTCAACCTAATAGAGTAAGATCCCAGAGTCCCAGAAAATAGGTGACGTCTGGGACGTCACCTCTATTTTCTGATGAATGAAATGTGGACGATTGAGTAGAGTTAGTAAGTACTAAGCACTAAGAACACATGCTTACTCGCTAACTTGCTGAGACGGCCAATTTTGAGATATATGAGGTAATGAAGGTACATACAAACATTATTTACTTCACGTATTTTCTAATAAGTGATTTTCACGTAAGTATGTTGTAGGCAATATCCTTAAAAACAAGGTCCCAATACTCCCAGACACTTTCCGTCGGCCGTTTTGCTTAACAACTCCAAAATAATAATTTAACTCCACTTAAATTCTCATGCTCCATTTGTAAATATTATTATGTTCGTCAGACAACTATTTTAAAGCTTTTTCCAATAAGACAGGCCAATCATCCCCTAAACTCAATTTTAAGTCAATATTTCCTAATAAATAATGTCTCACTCAATCTCCCGCTCTTACCCGTAGGTACTTCTTCTTACTACTACTTCTTCTTCGTACTACTCGGTCTTACATAGTTGAGTTTAGGGAATGATTGCCCCCATAGATTGGTCTATCTTATTGGAAAAAGCAACAAAATAGTTGTCTGACGAACATATTTACAAATGGAGCATGGGAATTTAAAAGTATAAGCTTTAACCTATGGTGAATATTGTTTCAATTGTTATGAAATCGTACAAAATGATTCATTTTTTAACGCTCGACGCAAAATCGACGGAGTGTTATAAGTTTGACATGTCTCTCTCTCTCTCTATTTCTCTCGCCCCTCTCTGTGTGTCTGCTACCAGCAGCTACCGAACAAATGAATCGATTTTGATTTTGTTTTTTTGGTTTGAGAGGTGAATTATAGTTGGGAGAGTTATTTACTATGTATCATGTTCAAGATGGCTGCCACCACAAAATGATAGATTAGGTGCCTATTTGTTCACAATTTCTTCAAGAGGAATACTAACAACGCCTTTTTGTATCAGTTGCAATTTATTCATGTCCAACTTTGTCAAAATGAATAGTGGTATTGCTAACACGATACTATTATTATTTTCTGTTTCGCTGTTTCTTCTTTGCTTTTTCTATACTTATGCGAAGTCTTCCCTTCTTGTTCTCTTTGTGTTTTATACATACATACATAGATCTGTAGCCAAGTCAGCGTGACACTGCCACATTCATAAGATTTTTTTGGGTGATATATTTATTTACCTCTATATAAGGAATCCAGGAATTTACAATAGGAATATGTTAAAAGTGGTACAAAATTTGCAATACAATTTTGCTATGATTGCGGTGTCGACCTAAAAAACTGTTCATCTGGTCGTCCTTATCCAAATGCCAATTATGTTCCTCGATCAGTCTGGAGCAAGGAATAGTTACCCGTCCTTTCTCTTTTTTTACGATTATATCAATGGAATCTGCTTCAACGTACGTGGCTTATTCTTTTATTCTTTTTTCAGCGAACAGCGGTAACAATACAATAATAACCATCATTATCTAGTAGCTGTACTAACTTTTATTTCAAAGGAAAGAAGTCCAAATCATCTCCGTCGGACTCAGTCACTGGCATGTCACCGGCTTCCAATAATATCCATCCATCTTCGAATAATATCTTTTATCTGGTCATATGAGCGTATTTTCAAAGCCACAGTTGTAAGTCATAAGTCATTTATTAATATCGTTAAAGATACATGTCATTTTAATGTTAATGTTAATGCAAGAACATCGCACTTAAGATCAGATTCTAAGAGAACTTCTAATCGTTGAGTCTTATCGTTTAACGAGTTAATGTTTTGGTGGCATATTGTCAACTGTCTCGGTGGTAAGCACTGCGCGTTCATGCTAAACACTGAGTTTTGTACTACGGCCGCCAGCTGTCGTCGCAGTGGGGCCGCCGGCGGAGTGGCGGGGGCGGTGTTGCGTCCGCCGCCCCGCGCCCGAGGCCGCGGTAGTTTTGGTGTTGTTTGCGTCATCTGCGGCGTCTGATGACGGGCGCACCGCCCGCCGGTCGCCGCGTCGAAACCAAGGACTAATTTCGACTCTACTTGGCCAATTATCAGCTTTCATGAAAAACTCATATTTGCTTGTTGGTACGGTCACGGCAAACGATGCGTAGTACGTATGCTTCAAGAGAATTTTCTCGACATGATACTCGGCACATGGATTTTTCTTGTCCATGTATGTTTTTAAAGTGTCCGGAGTCGTTGTCGGTTTCAGGAAGCATACGTGTACTACTGAAGCTAGCATACTGAAGGACATCGATTAGCTTGGTCTTCTTTCGAATAAATTCGCTTCTTACTTTGTGTATTTTTCTTATTTTTAAAAGGCTTCTTTCCATTGCTTTCTAGCAACTGACTAGCTTTGTTTTTATTTTAGTGCTGTAAGTCCTTGTCTGGCATCCATACGTAAGAGTTGGTAGAATGCAAGTATCCATCACTGTTTTCTTCAGGTGTAGCGGATATTTGCCTTTCATAATTTCTTTAAGAGACCAGTATTTTTTCCAGCCTATATTTATACGGCGTTCTATCTCTTTCTCTTCGCTTTTATCTTCAAATGATAGTTCTTTTCCTAGATAAATGAAATTATTTACGTATTCAAGTGTATTTCCTTCTAGTGTTACTGTACGTGTATAGCTGGTTGTCATAAGTTTAGTTTTATTCTTATTCATCAAGAGGCCTCCTTTTTTGTTCTGTTCACTTAACTCGTTTACCATTTTTTCTAATCTTCCACTACTTTCTGCAAAAAGAACAATATCGTCTGCGAATCTGAGGTGATTTAGGCACCGGTTGCCCATTTTGATTCCTTCATTCTCCCATTTTAAATTCTCAAAGATGTTTTGGAGCACAACTATAAAAAATTGGTTGCCTGTAAAGTCGGTATACGGGCGAAAGTTTTACGTGACAACGACTTTGAGTGGTAAAATAATTTTACTAAAATAAACTACCTTCACATTATCACTACACAATCGTTTTACAATTAACTGGCAACGTGTAAACTTGTATGCAGGCGCCTAAGCGAATCGGCGACTCGGGCATGGTTAGCCCGCCTAAGAGCGAGAGAGACAGACATAAAAAGTGAAAGGCACGCGTCCCTCTCACTCGCTCTCATTGTGAGCGCATAACGTGAGCGGAGCGTAACGCAGTTTCTTGAAGTGTCACCCGGCAAACCAATTTATAAGACGTTGTCACGTTAAAATTTTTGGGGACAAGGGATCTCCTTGTCTCTCTCCTCTTTGAATTGGTATTTCTGGTCCCCTTTTCTCTAGTTTCACACAACTGGTACTGTTGTCGTATATGTTTTTCAAAACATTTTTATACTTTTCATGGACCTGACATCTGTTTAGTGCATCCCAAATTGCATTGTGTGATATAGTATCGAATGCTTTTGCATAATCAATGAAGGCTACATATAAAGGTCTATTGAACTCCTTATGTTTTTCCATTATTTGCTGCATTATCTGTGTATGGTCAATTGCTGAAAAGTCCGACTGCAAGCCCGCTTGTTCTATGGATTGAAAATTTTCGATTTTGCCACTAATTCTACTCAGTAGTATTGAGGTAAAAAGTTTATAGATGCTAGAGAGAAGGCTAATAGGACGATAGTTGCCTATGTCTTTGGGGTCACCGTTTTTATACAGCAGTATTATATCTGATTTCTTCCATTGTGTTGGTATTACTCCCGTGTTTATAATTTTGTTGAATAAATATGACAGTGGGCGTGCTAAAAGAGCAATTCCAATTTTTAAAGCTTCATTCGGTATACCATCTGGCCCTGGACTTTTCTCAAATTTAAGATTTTTTATATGCCTTACTACTTCCATCGCCTCCACTTCCGTGGGTTCGTACTCAATGTCGTAATACTTAGAAGGATATTTGTTTTCGCCAATTGCAGTGTTACATTTGTATAGCTCCTTGTAAAACTCTGTGGCACAGTCTATGCTGTCTTTCCTCGTATTATTTCCGGTGGCATTTGTTTTTACATTTTGTATCCAATTTTTATGTGTTCTCAATTGTTTATATGCTCTTTTAGTGCTTCTGTACTGCTTAAGGTGTGTTTCTATTATTTGTTTTCTGTAGTCTGCGTAGTCTTTTTTGATGGCCTTGTTAGTTTTCTTAAATAACGTACTTAATTCTTCCTTCCTTTCCTTGTTTTTGTGTTTTGTTTTCATAAGTTTTGAGCGTCTTGTCATAAGTTCTATTGTAGATTTTGAAAGTATTTTGTTTGTTTTGATTTGATTTTCTTCTTTTTGTTTCGTTGACATACTTTTTTAAATTATGTATTCTATTTTATTATATAATGTCTGGACATTGACGTCATCATCTATGGTTTCCAATTCTTTGGTACAGTTTTCTACATTTTTAGTGTAGGGAGTTTGTTCTTCTTTAGTTTTGAAAGTGTTTAAATTTGATTTGAATGTCTTCCTGCATTTTTTACCATCTTGTAAAAGATAAATGGCTCTTACCAATCTGTGATCAGAACTAAATCCTAACCCGTGTAGTAGTACTTCTATTTTCCTAATCTTTTTGGGCTGTTTTGACAGGATGTAGTCTACTTCATTCTTTGTTTTTTTCATTTGATTATATCTCGTTTTGAAATGTGTATTCATAACCGACAGTTCATGTTCAAGGGCAAATTCTATGAGCTTTTCTCCTCGTTCGTTTCTTATTCCATAGCCGAATTTTCCTAAAACTTTATCTTCGTTTATTTTAGATTGGCCTACTTTGGCATTAAAATCTCCGATTACTAAGGCGTGTTCTCCGGCCTGATTTTGTGCTTCTTGTAGGGTATCGTGAAATTTGTCTATTTCTTCCGCGGAGGCTTTTTCTGTTGGTGCGTACACTTGAATGATTGAAATCATCTCAAAAGATGACAGCAACTACCAGACAAAAAAATTTCTTTCTACTCTTCACTGGTAGTGGAAACTTACCAATTTCCTACAATTCAATGCATGAATTGCTTAAGGTTCGGCCATATTAAAACACAATGTCGTTCTCAACCCCGTTGTTTCCGGTGTACTCAGCCCCACAGTGGTGGCAGCTGTGACGTGCAGGAGTCGCAGGCTACTTGCCTGTACTGTCTCGCTCATCACTTCTCCACTAATAGAATTTGCCCAGAGCAAGAACGCCAGCGAAATATTAAATCTTTGATGACTCGTGATGGGATCTCCTACCAAGAAGCTAGTGGTCAAACGCCAAAAACAACGAAATCATACAGCCAAATAGCCAGTGATCCTACTCCATCATCTCATGAAATAGACTCCCAACCTACTCGTTCTACCTCCTCCTACTCTAAAGCCTCCACATCATATAAGAAGACCATTCTCCTAAAGCCCAGACCTAGCCCTCTTCCTGGAAAATCATACGATACAGCAGCCCACCAATCCATTATTGCCCAGGGCCGCTCAACCCTCCCTAGAGGGTATGCCCTCCAAACGTCCCAACTCCCATCCCCAACATCAGATACCCACCAACTCCTTTCCCAACTCCTCACCATTATTATTAACTTGATATCCCAAGCCCCCAACTCCCTACCGTCCAACGTTGCACAATCGATCTCCCATCTTTCTTCATTAGTAGGCCACCATGGACTCATGCCCCATGATCCAATGGAATAGCAGGAGCCTTCGTAGGAAGGTTCCTGAACTACGTCATCTCATCAGAGAATACAGCCCTGTCCTGGTGGCTATTTCGGAGACATGGTTTGTCCCAGGAACCCGGTATCGAGTTCCAGGCTTTTCTTGTCTCCGTGATGATCGACAGGATGGTTCGGCTGGCTGTGCTCTGTTTATAAAATTATTCTTGCCCTTCTCCCAAATCTCTCTTCCTTTCCATAGCCCAGAAATAAACGCTATGGCTGTCCGTCTCCTCAACATCTCTTTTATATCCCTCCATATCCCTCACCCTGCTCCCCACCTTATCCCTGATATCCTCCTGATCATTTCTTCTGCCCCCCAACCTATTGTAATTATGGGAGACTTTAATCCCCATCACACTGCATGGGGCTCATATTACTGTGACACATTTGGTCGTTTACTGTTCGAAGCAATCGAAGAGGCAAATCTGTGTATAGGAAATGATGGCTCCCTTACACGAAGGGTCCTACCTTCCCAAAATCCTAAATCAGCAGTGGACCTGACACTCCGCTCTTCTGGCCTGCTCCCCTCCCTATCCTGGCAGGTACTTCCCCTCACCAGAGGAAGCGACCACTTTCCCATTATCATCAGATTAGGACTTCGAGTTTCCCGGTTACCCCCTCCTACTCCTCTCTTAAAGTACAGGTTGTCTTGTGCCAAATGGGATATCTACTCCACTTCCCTAAATCTTAAGCTACGCCTCCATGCCTAACCCTTCTGAAGAAAACCCAATATTATGTTACTCAAAATTTATAGACACCATTCTCACTTCAGCCCAGGAATCCATCCCTCTTAAAAAACCCCGTAATAACCTCTTTTCCCCTCCTTGGTGGGACCCTGAATGCACTATAGCTATTCGTGAGCGTAACTCCGCTGAAAAAAATTATAACAGATCTATGACCTCTGAAAACTTCCTTATATACAAAAGAACAGCGGCAAAATGTAAAAGAACTTTATCCAGCAAGAAGACACTGGGATGGTTAAAGTTTTGTGAGAGCCTAACCCCAGCAACACCATCAACCATCGTATGGAACCAAATACGTCGATTTAGAGGTTCCCATAATGCTCCCAACCCTACATCCAACGATCCCACTTCCTGGATAGAAGACTTTGCAGATAAATTAGCTCCCCCCTTTGTTCCTGAGAATCCTAATACCAATACTGCTTCAATTCTTCGTAACCCACCCAATACCCACCCCCATTTTGATTCTCCTTTCTCATGGGAGGAAATGCAGCTGGCCCTTGATGGACTGACTGACTCCTCCCCTGGTATTGATGGGATACCATACTCCTTCATCACCAAAGCCACACAAAATTTGAAGTAGTATTTCCTTTCCCTAATCAATACCTTCTACGAATTAGGAACTATTCCTGATTCATGAAAATCCCAAATTATTATCCCTATCCTCAAAGCCGGAAAAGCCCTACTGATCCTAACTCCTACCGTCCTATCGCCTTATCATGTGTTCCTGCAAAAATCACCGAAATCCTCATGAAGAACAGACTGGAATGGTTTGTTGAAAATAATAGATTACTTCCTGGCTCCCAGTATGGTTTTCGTAAAGGAATGAGCACTGCAGACAGTCTCAGTATCCTCACCACTGACATACGTATTGGTCTAAAGAACAAAAACTATGTGGTAGCTGTGTTCTTAGATATTACATCAGCTTATGATAACGTCCAACTTCCGATGCTCAGAACCAAGCTGTTACAGCTGAGTATATCGCCGAAGATGGTACACTTCATCAACTGCTTTTCTGAGAGGACAATAAACATCAAAACTCAGAATGCACCAACTTCCAGAATCTCATGGAAAGGACTACCACAAGGCTCTATTCTCAGCCCCCCCCCTTTATGGCCTCTACACATATGATCTAGAAATGGTAGTCACACCTTTCTGTCAAGTTTTACAGTATGCCGATGATCTGGCTCTGTATGTCACCTCTGAATCCATTGAGGAAGCTGAAACACATTTAAACTCTGCTCTTATGTACCTAGAGGACTATTTAAATGACAATGGCTCAACAATTTCTGCAACCAAAAGCAAATCTATTGTTTTCACCCAAAAAAGAACTATTCCTAATGTACACTTGAGATGCAACAACCAACTCATTCCACAGCAGACTTCAACAAAATTTCGAGGGCTCTGGTTAGACACAATGTTAACTGGTGTTTCTCATTCAGAACAAGTCGCTACTAAATGTGAAAAAAATACGAACATCCCCGCTCCTTTTCTGGTGTATGGTGGGGCTCTCATACTTTTTCCCAAAAGTTGTTTTATAATTCAATAATACGCTCCCACTTTGACTATGCATCCTTTCTATTGGAGCCTAGCAACAAATCTGCCCTAGACAAACTGTCCAGGATTCAAGCCAAATGCCTCCGCACTATTTTAGGTGCAATGAAATGTTCTCCCACTAATGCAGTCCAAGTAGAATGCGGAGACCCTCCACTCACCCTGCGTAGGCAATTCTTGGCAGACAGATTCTATACTAATTTACTCCAAAACTCAGACCACCCTCTCTGGCCTAAATTACAAGCTTCTGAGACTTACTCCACCTCACAATGTTATATCCCAAATTAAACTTCCTTGCCTCCTCCGTAGCCATTCAAAATTTTCCAATCTTCCTTTTTCCATAGCTAGTTTCCCTATCAACACTTTATTCTCCACCAGTTACCATGCTCTAACCTACCAGCCCCATGTCATTCTAAATCTGGGCTTAGACAAAGATTCTCTTGATCCCAACAGGACTTTCGCTAAAATTATTGGTAATAAATGGACTGATTGGCTTACAGTGTTTACAGATGCCTCCAAATTGACTGGGAACAGTGATGTTGGTTCTGCTGTTTGGATTCCTAAATATAGAATTGTTATTAATTACAAAAGCCCTCCACTAGCTTCAGTCTTCACTGGTGAGGCCACGGCCATCCTGGAAGCTATTAAATATATCACCTCACACTCCATCAGCAAAACCATTATACTGACTGATTCTAAGAGTTGTCTGCAGGCCCTCTTGGCCAATCAGTTCAATTCTAAAAACAAGTATCCTATAATTCTTAAAATTAAAGAGAGTCTTGTAAAAGGACCAGAGATGACTCTGTATTTAAAATAAATATCTAATATAATATAAAATAAATTGTACCAAATCCGAAGAACTATGAGCTGATTTGAAAGCTGAAGGTTTTAAATATAAAAGTAAATGACAAGTGAAGTGTAAATTAACAAAATATGTAAAAAGAAATCTAACCGCCAAAGTATAAAGTATTATGTACCTATTGTATGAATAATGTATGTATGTTGGTCCGGAGTAACAAACTAAGATTAAAGAAGTTAAATTGTAGAAATCAATTAAGATATAAAAGTAACTTACCCTGTAGTAGAATTAAAATCACCTTGTAGGAATTTGAATTGTGTTGTAGAAATAATTTACCCTGTAGTAGATATTTGAATTGTGTCGTAGAAATAATTTACCCTGTAGTAGATATTTGAATTGGCCATGTGATCGTCTAGTGGTAATATAGGACTACATTGTGATTCGAGATAACCCAAGCAAGGAATTTCTGTCAACCTAAGTAAGTATGTATAAGCCTAACAACTGCTACGCCTAACAAAAGCAAAATGTTGAATAAAATTGAACTTATATTCTACTTTACTAAAGTCTCCCAAATAAAGTTCTACAACAAAACATCAGGCAGGTAATTAGAACTTATCTCTTAGAATATTTTAAGGTTGTAAGTTAATTGTAGTTATCTCTCACCAGTTTATTTAGAGACAATTACTATTAATTTATAACCCAAATCAGCTCTCTTATTATCAAGTCTTCTAAGCTTCTAACCAAGATAAATATATTATGAATATCCTACAGTAAAATCATATTAGTTCTCAAGTAATAATATAGGTGGCGTTAAATTAAAACATGTATTCATTTGAGTTACTTTCTCTGACTAAATCATGGAAAACTAATAATACCAGCGTAGAGAAAAAGGCACCAGACTTAGATAAAGTTATTTTCTATAAAAATGTAATATTGAGGTAAGATAAATAATCAGGTGTGCTTTTGAGAAAGTGATTTGTATGAACACTAGCTTTAATTATGAGTTCTATAGGATCAGAATAATAGTTATAACTAACAGCAAGTGATTTTATGAATCAAAATTAATTCCTTTCTACAAATAGAGTATTACAAGCTTAGTTCTGAATGTAATTGTGCTGTTAATTAGAACGTTGTCTATCTACTTGTGAAAGAAAAGAGTAGTTGAGATTTGTTTTGAACTTTTATTTATAAAAGTTTAATCGTTTTGGTAAGATATTTGTTTAGTAATGTATTATTATTAGATATAAATTTGTGTTGGATATTTTAAATTTCAAAGTTTTTATGTTTTTTTTTTTTGGTTATTTCAAAGGTTATTTATTGTATTTTTATATAGTTTGCCCCTAACAGAAGCGCTCCACGAGGATGCCATCTTCCGATTCAATGACTCGACCACCCTTCTAAGCTAGACAACCAGAAAGAAGGGCAATAAAACTGGCGCCATCAAACGCGTATTGGAGCACGGGCTTTTTGTTTGTACGAATTACCTATACAAATCAATTTGTTAGATAAGCCTCAAGGTTAAGCTTCCATGCATCCTTGAAGGTTTTAGCTTCTACTGAGCTGTTATATTTCAATGTAGAGTTAGCAGACGTTCCCCATTTCCGTTAGGAAGGTCTAACCAGGATGCAAACGATCCAATCAGATAATTTAAGGACATAACTTATAACATCTTCAATCCCATTTCAGCTAGATATCCGAATGCATTCACGTGAATGACTATTAAAAGAATGTCCAAAAATTAGCAGACTTCTGCATAAAGTGATAAGTATTGTTAAACTTTTCAAGATACATGGAGAATCTCAAATCAGCGAGACTATCGAACAAAATTATGTATCTTTTAATATTTTAAGAATTGGTATTAAGCTGACTATGGAACACCTTTATCTTCCAGCTCAAATGTACACAATTAGTATAAACGATCTCGTGACGTTAGCTAAACTATACTTGTAGCAATTTACGTTCCATCAGATAATCGGTGGAATTCAAATTTAATATTGATCAACATATTTATCAATAGAAACCAGTCAAGCAAAATAATAATCTTCATCAACGTTTAACATCATTGGATATCATGTTATACCTACATGATATTTTAAAACAGTTCCTAAGTTAATATATCTTCTCGTCAGATATACAGAGCAAAAATGTATTACATTCTAAGTAGTAAAATCTCAAGCGATTATAACAAAATCATGCAGCGCAGTAAACAAATTTTACACACAATGAAAATCACATATAAGAAAATAAGACATACTACACACTTTTGTAGCGAGTTTCTTACAACGTTACACTTGTAAACTCAACCATCAGATAGTATTACTAAATTAGCCGTGTCTATACCACTATGTGGAAGTATGCGCTATACATCAGGCAAATAAACAATTTTTACACACAATGGAAATCACGTATATGAAAATAAGACATACTACACACTTTTGTAGCGAGTTTCTTACAACGTTACACTTGTAACCTCAACCATCAGATAGTATTACAAAATTAGCCGTGTCTATACCACTATGTGGAAGTATGCGCTATAAGTACATCAGGCAATAGTGAAAATCCTTCAACATAGTTCTAACATCAATTAATTTAGCGTTATGCTCGTATATAAAGTATATGTCGCTATGTTATTTTTTAAACCACTCTCCATCAGGCAAATGTGGAAACATGAACTAGAGTTATGACGACAGCCAGCGTTATATTGTTATATTACCTATAGAGTTCTCCATTGTACAAGGATCAGTGAAATATAATTATAGATTTTTCAGCATATTATCAAGTTAGTCCAGGCATAAATCCAACGCAGATTATGAGTACCTCACAAATTACAGAAGAGGAGCAATATGAAACTCACCGGAATTCGCTTCTCAAGTTATACAAATACATCTTGTATGTTATAGTTGGTCATATAGTTTTTCCATATCAGGTAATACTTTTTAATCAAACTTATTCTTGAAATTTAATTCTCATGGAATTAAATCAACTTTTTCTCCAAAATCCAATTTTTTTCTTCTTCTCTCGACGGACTTCTTCTAGAATCTCTCACGGACTTTTATGTCATCCGCCAGAAAAAACAAAATCCGTCTTTTCAGCTATACCATCATAGAGCAATACAATAAAGAGGCCGGTATTCTCGTTCTACCGTACTTCGTCATACATCAGAGCAAATATCAATATCCAGATATCCAGAAAGATTTATCCAATAAAATAATGAATTTTATTCAAAATTCCACTAATTAATTCATTAGTTTTTCCAATTTAATATTTTCTAATTTTTCATCATACATTTTTAAGCTTGGCAATTCTCGTTCCGCTCTGTCATCTAGATTCGCGCTATTATGTAAACAAACCCAAAATAAAATTTCGACGGGTTTTCCCTTTATTACAGATATGTATGTATCCGAATATGTGAAATCTCCAATTTGTGAATAGTGCATAAATTGCTGCATTCTAAACTATGTACAGTATTGCATTCAGTGCTCATCAAATTCGCCAAGGACATCTCGCAAACTTCCTGGTGTTTTGTGAAACGTAAATACGCCGCAGATCAATTCGAAAAACAACGACGATATCTTCTGATACAAAGCAGGTACTCATCAGGGTAATTCTTCCGTTATATAGCTCAAAGCTCTCAATTAGTTTCAGCAAAATACCCATTCCAATCATTTGTAATCATGGATCTAAACAATCATTGTATAGTCTGCCTTTGACTTCATAAACCCTCCCTAACAACTACCTACATAACAACAGATCCTTTACAATGTTACTCTTCAACGCATAATACAATAACAACTATTGTTAATACACAATACAATAGTTGGTTTACAGAACCATAGATCATTCCTTGATAACATATGAATTTAAATATGATGTATTGCCTGTACATTACTACATTACAATCTTTATACAATAAATTCAATCCTAGCTATTATACCAGTTTACAATTAATTTTACTGAACATTCATTCAGTTTTTGTATGAATAAATTCAATTATACCCAACTTTTAACCAAGTATCAATAGATTTCAGAACAGTTAATTTAAAATCACTAAAGTTTATACCTTTTGTGTCCACAGAATGACTGTTCAAAACAGTCCAACGTTACCCTGACAGTCACACACTGCTCTTCAGCCTGAGTCAAGCGGAAAGAAGCCATCCCCTGGCCTCTGGATCGCTCCAATGTCTACGGAGACTTAGTCATCCTCTGACCCCGGACAAGTCTTCATGTTAATATTGTTCTAACTCTGAGGAAAACAAATAATTTAAATATCACAGTATAAATATTATAAATATATTTATCTATTCAAAAAGTGAGTAATTATTTATTGTTAATTCTTCTTAAAGGAACGTGAACATGATGATAATTACTCCGTTCTTGTGCCCTGTGTCTCTCCACCACTGTCACGTGACCACCTGGTACCGTCACAGTCTCTTAAAGTCCCATGAATTAGGCTTACAAATAGTGTTAGCATGGATCCCTGGACATATGGGTATATCAGGTAATGAGTCTGCTGACTTCCACGCCAAACAGGCTACTATCTCCGGCAATAAGGATCATTACCATATTTACTCCCATGATATTTCCACAACATGCCAACCTAAATTACTCGAAAGCTGGAACTCTGTCTGGACCAAAACAAAGACAATAACGGGAAAATTTTATGTCCAAATACAGTCCTCTATTCCCCCTAAACCCTGGTTTTTTTAATTTAAGAACATACCTAAACAAACTACATCCACAATATGCCGCCTGCGGTTGGGTTTTGCTTGCACGCCGGTGTTCCTCTCCGTTTTGGATAAACTACTCAATCAGCCTGGGATTCCGCCACTATCTGATCGGCGATGATTATCCGACGTGAATTAACTTAACACTAATACTCTGCTACCACCCAGTATGAAAACGACTGGGACGTTTTCTTAAAATACTAAAATATATAGAACTAGGACACGGTACGTTGGTTAACCAGTTCCTCTGGACAGGGTGTATAAAACCTATACTTCCCTCGAATCTACCCCTGCCCCAGGTGATGAATTTTATAATAAATACATATACGGTACAATACTTGTCAGCTGTTCTCCGAGGACGTGGCACCACAGTCCTTGTGGGGCTTTGGAGCGCCTCGCTCGTCCAGTCCTCGTTCCCAACAATTGAGCACAGCGGTCCAGCAAACCAAAGTTCAGGGTTGACGCCCGGCGTCCCCAACTACCAATATCACGGTTCGTTCTCGCGACCGCACTGAGAACTTCACCACCGAATTAAGCGTGATCCTCGCGTACAAACCAATCAATCGTCTCGACCGCGATGGTGAAAAGATCACTTCAAAAAACTGTGCCCGACCGCGGACACGTTCCTTCAAATTACCAACCAAACCAAAGTATTTATCGACACACGCGCGTTCCTTACGGCGCGCGGTAAAGTCCCAGACTGAATTGCGAATGCGAATGCTGGCACAATCCCTGACTGACCGACTCCGAATAGACAATGGACGCTCCCGTATCGAGCCGTCATAACAAAATACCGAATTGAAACGGAACGCGGGTAGTCTGCAAACATTGGCCATACCTCGGTTTTAAAATTATCATTACCCTTTTCTAGAAGTTAGGTGAAATATATTGTTGCGTCATTCTATTCTAAACACTCTCTAAAATAAGAATACGCGAAACCTCTCATTGTGGATGTGGGTTAGCGGACGGCACTACCGATCATATTTTCTTTGAGTGTGGTAGATCTCAGTCCTCCCTCTACAATTTGATCCCTCCTGACTTTCCTCGTCTCACTAACTTCTCCAATCTCCTCCCCCTTGTTTTTTCCCCTTTTGTGTATGTCCTTAGTAAATATATTCATAAAAACAACATTAGATTATGACATATTCTGTGTAAATTATGTATATATAAACGTATAATATGTGTTTTTACTATTTTATATGAAATAATATATTTTTATGTCTATTTTGTGACGTCATGTATGTGTTTGTCCATTACAGTTATATAAAACATACTTATCTACTAACAAAAGTATCTACATTCCACCGATCATCTGAATCAATAATCCTGCATCTTCACTGAACATATGCCAGAAGTCTGTCACCAAACTGAAGACTACCTGAAGTGGACCGACCATCTGAAGCAAGACTCCTACCTCTTCAGTGAATAAAAGTTCAGAAGACTATCTTAACGAAGAAACACTGGCGAAATTCCGGTGAAATTACCGAATGGAAGCCATATGAAAAAGTTGAAATTGAAGTTGACCGAGAGATGAGATTCCGCGTCGGATGCAAACGAATGGATTTAGAATCGCTACCCTGTATTCCATTCTAAAAAAACCCTAAGTAGGTAATTTAGCAAATAAAACAATTTATTTTATCCAAATTTATTGATACAAAATGCACAGCCCTTAAAAACAGATAGGTAGGTATTCAACATAACGGATTAACATTACGTAAGTAGTTACCTATTAGCCTATTCCAACAACGTTTTTTGTTGTTTGGTAGTTACCGAACAACAAATATGCGAAAATGATATAAAATAGACCACAGACAAAAAAGGAAAAATACATGTCAATGTTACGTGATTGTATTGCGTATGCGTGCATGTGTCAGAGTATGCGTCACGCATACGCACACGTCACACACGCATATGCGTGTGTTCATGTCCATCAAAATAATGTAAAAACCAAAGCCATGGAAATTCATAAACACTTCGCTTTGTTCTTGTATAGGTAAGTTGTATCTTCTCCACTATTTAACCTGTTGAATAAAAAAATTTACATCATGATCTGTTTACCGTACATACTGAAATAAATAAGTACCTACTGGCTCGAAGCACACTACAGGATCCGCAGGGCCTGATTAACCCTTAGGCTAATTAGAGGCTGCAGCCTAGGGCGCAAGGATTAGTGAGGCGCGCTGAAATTATGGCTTCGCACGCATAATCTAGCATGGCATCTATTCTACACATTTCAACTAGACCAAGACAAAACATTGTAACTAAATGCGCTGTGAACAGAATAAAAAAACGTTTAAAAAAACTGACTTCAAAGCCACAAATAGGCACTCAAAAGCGAAAAATAAATTAATATACATAAATGTGGCACGCGCTACCTGCTTCTCTGTTTGAAGTCGGTGCCAATACCAACCAAGTCTAACAGATACTAGTACACTAGTAGATATATACTACCTACAAATATCTGCATACTTATTGCATAAGTAGATAAGTACATAGCTATTTGACTTGGCTAGCCCCGACTTCAAATAGGTAGCGCTCACAACAATAAAAAAATATTTTGTTTTTCGCTTTTCAGTGCCTATTTGTGGTTTTGAAGTCGACTTTTATTAAACGTAGTTTCTTTTATTGTTTACTTTTTAGTGTCTGTAATGGGTTGTTCTGTTAACTACAGTAGGTTTTTTTTCTAGATTACATCTGGTAGATGCATTATGTTTAATTGCAGTCAATAGATTACATATAGGCTACTTTTTATCACAGTAAAATTACACAAACTATAATTACATCGTCCGGACAAACAAATATTTCAATAAAAAATTAAAACTACTAAGCCAAGCTGTACATCAAACAAAACAATAATTACGTAAATTGGATCATTAATCTCGGAGTAATCGATGTACCTACATCTATATACATAAAAGCGAAAGGTCACTCATCAAGGAATCTCAGAAACTATAAATGCTAGGAATCTGAAATTTTGCATGTCCCTTTTAGGACGTAGGCGCTCGCTAAGACGGGGTTTAGCGAAATTCAACCCCTAAGAGGGTGAAACAAGGGATGAACAGTTGTATGAAAATTGGACAATTTTAAAGTTATCAAATTTTGTTTCTAGACACTTTACACAAAGCAATTAAATGTTTGTTCTATCGATTTTGTAATTTTAAACTGTACGGGGGTGAAATGGGGGATGAATGTCAATATGGAAGTTCCCAACCGTTGAAGATAAAACCATGAAACTCTGTGTATAGACACTTGACACGAAGCAAACGAATGTTTGTTCTATCAATTTTGTAATTTCAAACTGTACGGGGGTGAAATTGGGGTTGAAATGGAGGATGAATGTCAATATGAAAGTTCCCAACCGTTGAAGATAAAACCATGAAACTCTGTGTATAGACACTTGACATGAAGCAAACGAATATTTATTCTAGCAATTTTGTAATTTCAAACTGTACGGGGGTGATATTAGGGTTGAAATGGGGGATGAATGTCAATATGGAAGTTCCCAACCATTGAAGATAAAACCATGAAACTCTGTATATAGGCACTTGACACGAAACGAACGAATGTTTGTTCTAGCAATTTTGTCATTTCAAACTGTACCGGGGTAAAATTGGGGTTGAAATTGGGGTTGAAATGGGGGATGAATGTCAATATGGTAGTTCCCAATCGTTGAAGATAAAACCATAAAACTCTGTATATAGACACTTGACACGAAGCAAACGAATGTTTGTTCTTGCAATTTTGTAATTTCGAGCTGTATGGGGATGGAATTGGAGTTGAAATGGAGGTTGAATGTATCTTACGCTTTCAGATATAAACAACTGAACTGATTGTGATGAAATTGTATACAATTGTTTTATTATAAGCTGCTTTAGTAACCGTAAATATGTCGGGGTATACAAATAGGTACTGCCTGAGTTACGTTAGTATTTATTTCGCCCGGACGAAGTCGCGGGTAACAGCTAGTATACCTATAAATAAAAAGAAATACCGGCCGAATTGATAACCTCATTATCTAATCCTCGTTGAACCTCTAACCAGGGTTGAACTCGGTTATAAAGCTTCGAAGTCCTCGATTTTGAGTTTTCAGAGCTGACATATGGCCACGCGCTTATGGCAAATGGCCGCAACAGCTAACTAAATGTGAATAAATCTAGTGTCCTAGAGTAGTATTTAACCGACTTCCAAAAATGAGGAGGTTATCAATTCGATCACCATACCAGCTACTAGCTTTTTGACTAGACTGGCACCGATTTTAAATATATGAGTGAGTATCGCAGTTAAAATAATTGCATCAGTTTATTTTTCGCTTTTGCGTCTGAGTTGTCGCTTGTGCTGATACGCTTGTTTTGGCTCTCTCCCCAAACTGGACAAGAACCAAAGTCGTGGAAGCTTGCTTACGTCCAACCAGAGCCCAAAAATGTAGTCGTGCTGACTCTGCCAATTAAAGGACCATCTCGGCCACGTGCATACTCCACATTACTATGGAACGTGTCTAAGCTCTAAACAGGCTCCTATCTACCTAGCATCTAACGATCTCTTCAGCGAGTTTTCCGCTTCATTCAGGTTTCACCGAAACCAGTCTACCAGCATAGCTGGGCATTAACTCGTTAATCGTTAATTAACGAAGTTTACATTTTGATTAACGGATTAACTTTTAAGTTAACTTTAAAAACAGTAACGGATACGTTAACTTCCGTTAAATATGCGGAAGTCCGTTAATTGTTAATCATCAATGCCTACTATTAACCGCACGGCACCACGGTGCGGCGCGAAAAACAGGTTCAGACAGGTATGAAAGGACAAGTCCCGGGTGGCCCGTGGCAGGGAATCAAAACTAGATATATTTTGCCGGCGCATGCGAGTGAGAAAACTTATAACTTCATTACTTAGCGCCAGTGCTTAGAGTGACGAGAGTTTTCTTTGTTGTTTCTATAACTTGAACTATATTACACTGCGCTCTTCTTACCTTCTATCTTTTTCTACCTAAATAGGTAGAAAAAGTGTATTATCATCATCATCATCATCACCGAAAAGCTTGCCGAATGACACTAAAATAAAAGTACATGTGACAAGCCTGAAAAATTTTAAACAACATGTAAGAAGGGTACATGAGTAATATTACGTACAGTTTGAAGAGATTGTTGAGGGCGAGCTCTTAGTGGGGGCAACACAAAAAGGAGAACTCATTCTGATAATAATAGTTATGATAGCACAAGTAGCGGTAGCTAATCCCGTTAAAAGAAGCATACAACAGGGTCGACAACTGATCGTTAGGGAATCGTTCGGGATAGCAGCTACTGGCAGACGAGAACTTCAACATGTTAATGAAGGCAAATATGCACCTTATGGGAGGGTTCAAGTATTACGTAACGTGTTTAAAAGTGTATGTATGCACCTTAACATTTTTAAAACACTTCCTTCACTTTCCGTATACACTATGTCACATCCAAGTGAGCGTTTTCAATTAAAAGTCACCACACAATTTGCTAACTGGGTAGATTTTAATTTGTTAATTATTTTTACATCACATATTAACGGATTAAAGATTAAAGTTAACTTGCGTTAATTCTTCTAAAATGTAACGCTTTAACGAAGCTTTTTTTGTAGCGGATTAACGATTAACGAAGTTAAATATTTGATTAACAATGCCCAGCTATGTCTACCAGGGACATTCAAGTGTACTTCACTGACATCTGTAGTCAAGCTATCGGTGCTCTTTGCAACGTTATTTCTGCTGCATACCGACGATCTGTTGAATCTTTGGGTACCTAAGCAGATGACAGCAACTCGACAAGAGCTAGAAAAGGTCAAACAAGACCCGAAGGCTACATGGAAGATTGTGCGAGGCCTTACTAACTTGCGTGCAGACTCCACGCCCGCAACTGACCTGCTGAAAATTGAAAACAGTCCTCACGACTCTGTAAATCGGGTTAATGATCATTTCGTGGATATCGGGAGCGACTTGCAGATAAAATTACTGCTACTTTTGTTAACGGGAATGATGCTTTGCCTTCACGTCTTCATGGTAATCCGAGGGGTGACTCTATGGTGTTGCTTCCAACGGATCATGAGGAGGTGGATTCACTGTGCATTACCAGTTTGCGAGACGACTGTGCTACTGGGTGGGACAATATTCCTGTTAAGCTACTGAAATGCGCCCGACAATATCTTGTGCCGCCGGTTACTCACCTTTTCAATGTATCCACGGTATGTATCCACGGGTGTATTTCCGGGGGGTTTTAAGAGAGCAATAGTCCACCCTATTTTCAAGAGAGGCTCTAGATCAGATGTTAACAATTATAGGACAATATCTGTCCTGTCTAGTCTGTCAAAAATCTTAGAAAACATACTAAACAAAAGACTCGTAGAAACTATCTGGAGGCTCGTAAGCTGATCGCAGACAACCAGTTCGGTTTTTGCAGAGGGAAAAGTACCGAGGACGCGGTGCTTGAACTTACGAGCTCCCTAGTCAGAAATCTGGAAAGTAGGGACAAGACTCTCTGTGTACTACTGGATCTCTCTAAAGCATTTGACACGGTATCCATCCCTCTCCTACTCGCAAAGCTGGAGGGCATGGGAATAAAATAGACAGCGTCATCAGTTCGGAGAAAAAAATAACGTGCGGTGTGCCGCAGGGTAGTGTGCTGGGGCCTACATTCTTCAATAGTTATGTGAATGACATTTGTTTGCTTGATATCCCAAATTGTAAGATCTTAATGTATGCCGATGATACAGCTCTGGTAGTCCATGGGAGTACCTGGGAAGTCGCACAAGACCATGCTGAGAGGGCTCTTCCACAGGTGGTGTCTTGCTTGTCGAAAAATATTCTGACCTTGAATGTAAGTAATACATTGTACATCGCCTTCTCACCAAGTGCAAATATGCGGCCACCAATCGGTTCCCTGAGGATTAAGGCTCACACTTGTGGTCAAGGGGGCTTATACTGTCAGGAAATCTCACGTGCTTTTCAGGCTAGATACTTGGGAGTGACGATTGACGACACTTTGAGCTGGAGTCCTCATCTGCAGAATGTAGTTTCCCGCACTAGGAAACTTATGTTTGTCTTCAAAAGACTTAGGGCGACTGCATCACGGGAGCTCCTAAAGACAGTGTACTGTGCTCTTGCACAGTCTGTGATATCATATTGTATCACAGCGTGGGGAGGCACCTACGCTACTAATATGCTCTCCCTGGAAAGGGCATAGAGAGCAGTACTAAAAGTTATGACCGGTAAACCACGTAGATATCCTACTAAACAGTTGTATGAGGATTGTGCTGTTCTCACGGTCAGACAGCTCTACGTGAAGCGGGTACTTCTCCGCAAACATTCAACTCTACCGTACAGTCGATCCACTCTGTGTTTCCTGCGCTATAACTCGCACACGAACAGCCCTTGCCAACCGACATTATGATGACGTAAGCGCCCGATCAACCCTAAATATTTACAGTCTGAATCTGAAACATTGCAAAATTGCGATTGAGAGATGGTTGATGAGCTTGACCTGTGACAATACCGAAAACTTACTCAAAATTACCTCATAATTACCTTTTCCTGCCACACACGACACACCCTTACTCATATACAAACACACACACACACACACATACCCTCTCACACACGAGCATAATTCGCTATAATGCCAAAATAATATTTTAATTCTGAGCTAATATGATTGTACTAAAAATGTTATATTTAATTTGAAGTTATTTAATTTTTTATTATCTATTTATATAAAAGCGAAAGGTCACTCATCACGAAATCTCAAAAACTACAAATGGTAGGAACCTGAAATTTTACATGGAGGTGCCTTTTAACACGTAGGCACTCGCTAAGACGGGGTTTTGCGAAATTCAACCCCTAAGAGACACAACCCCCTAAATTCAAACAAGGGATGAACGGTTGTATGAAAATTCGTGATTTTTAATTTTGTATCTAGACACTCACGCACGGATCTGACGAAGGCGGAGAAACTGGCCTATCTCCGCACGTCACTGGAGGGTGAGGCACTCTCCCTGATCCAGCACCTGGAGCTGGACGACGACAACATCGGCACGAAGCCATTAAATGTTTGTTATATAATTTTGTAATTTCGAACTGTACAGGGGTGAAATTGGGGTTGAAATTGTGGATGAATGTCAACATGGAAGACCCCAACCGTTGAAGATAAAACCACGAAACTCTGAATATATAAACACTTGATACGAAGCAAACAAATGTTTGTTCTATCAATTTCGTAATTTCAAACTGTACGGGGGTGAAATTGGGGTTGAAATGGGGGATGAATGTCTCTTACGCTTTCACACCTAAACAACTGAACCGACTTTGATGAAATTGTTTTATTATATGCTGTTTTAGTAACCGTAAACGTGTCTGGGTATAAAAATAGGTACTACCTGAGTTACCTTAGTATTTATTTCGCGCGGACGAAATCGCGGGTATCAGCTAGTTATCTATATTTATAAAAGCGAAAGGTCACTCATCAAGGAATCTCAGAAACTATAAGTGCTAGGAATCTGAAATTTTGCATGGAGGACCCTTTTAGCACATAGGCACTCGCTAAGACGGGGTTTTGCGAAATTCAACCCCTAAGAGGGTGAAACAAGGGATGATCGGTTGTATGAAAATTCGTGATTTTCAAAGTTATCAAATTTTGTATTTAGACACATGACACGAAGCAATTAAATGTTTGTTCTATCAATTTTGTAATATCGAACTGTACGGGGGTGAAATTGGAGTTGAAATGAAGGATGAATGTCAATATGAAAGTTCCCAACCATATAGACACTTGAAACGAAGCAAATAAATGTTTGTTCTAGCAATTTTGTAATTTCGATATATGGGGATGAAATTGGAGTTGAAATGGGAAACGAAATTCTCTTACCTCACACCTAAATAACTGAACCGATTTTGATGAAATTGTTTTATTATAAGCTGTTTTTAGTAACCGTAAATGTGTCTGGGTATAAAAATAGGTACTGCCTGAGTTACCTTAGAATTTATTTCGCGCGAACGAAGTCGCGGGTAACAGCTAGTTGTTAATATTTTCTCATTTGACATTATTTCAGTTTTTCTTAAAATAAATTGTATAAATAAAATAGATAATCAAGAATTGACGGAGTGTACTTGCATAGATTGATGTAAAAACGAATAGGTCTAATACCCAACAATAAGGTGTGAACTCTAAAACTCTAAATTTTTTTATTATTTTTTATTTTTGTGCTAATAACGTCTAGGGTGGGGATTGCGATGCCTGAGTGGGGTTTTCCCGATGGTAACAATCTTATTCAAAAATTAGAGATAGGTGGAAACCAATAGGTAAATCGGTTTCTTTTAGGGAAACACGCTCCATTGTAAACCACAGTCATAAGCGACATGACAGTCAAGTGTAATCCAATATAACTTAAAAAAAGATCAATGGATCTTTTTTTTAGTTTCTATATTTAAAAGTTTTGAGATCCATTGATCTGAAAACTTTCCTATAAAATTAGTAAAAAGTCCTATAAAACTAGTAGGTACTACTTACTATGAACCATCGATTACTCCGTGATTAATGATCGGATTTACGTGATTTTTTTTGTTTGATGCAGAATAGAGCTGCTATTTGGTTCCATACAAATTTTACGCAGTTCGGCTGAGTAGTTTTAATTTTATGAACATTTTTGTGTAAATTTTGTTTATCTGGACGTTGTTATCATAGCCTGTGTACATGTGTAGTTACGGCTTTTTTGAAATTTATTTTAGTTTGATTATATATGATTACTAGCAATACTCCGTGGTTTTAGCCACGCAGTCTCCCTTATATTTCTTTTGATAAAAAGTTAAAAAATAGTCTATGTGTTATTTCAGACTTTAATCCATGTCGCAACAACTCGATCCGTTCGGACGTTCCCACGTGATTGGCAACTTATATTCCAGCATCCAAACTTCCACATTTATGTTACTAGTTACTCGTGTTCCAATACGAGTGAGTGATGGTTGTAGATAGACTACCTCAATTGTAGTAGTAGTAAAGTACTTGTACCTCAGTTACCTAATTAAGCACACTTACCAGATTAAAAACGGTTTCGATGAAATCTGCCGGACCTTATATTACCTGTAATGAATTACTCGATTAACACCCAATATAACAAAATAGAGCATAGCTGATTTTATTTGAATGTTTTTGGTCCAGATCTAGAGTTCTGTCAATCTCAAGGAGGCGTTTTTAGAATGCAAATAAGTATACCTATACCTTACTTACCTGTAAATTTTTGCCTTCGCAAATATTTTAATTTTGAATAGAACTTTGATGTTAGTGCCAATGTTTCAAATATTGCCATTCTAAAGATGCCTCATTGACAATGTATCGAAACCTTAGATAAAGAATAAGTAAGTACATCAGGATTTTCCGCACGTTTCCTTTGTATCAATCGTAAGCAGATGAGGTGTATGTTAGTTATGCTGCGATAAAAGTATGACACTTCCACAAGAGTAACAAGGAAAGAGCGACCAGACCCGTGTTTTCCGTGTAAAGCGTTTGTCCTGACGTACCTAGTAAATGTTACACTCTTTGATCGAAACCAATTATGTAGTTTATGTAGTTAACCGAGCCCTTTATTAAACATCAGCCGCCGTTTGACCGACTTCCTGTATATAACTCAGCCATATTTTTTTTATGATCAAACTGGGCAATTAACAAATAAAAATTTGAATCGTCTCGACATTTAATGACTCGGCTAACCTGTTCATTTCAATTTAATTCCACTTTCTACCACCCAGTGCCGAAACTCTCCAAACTGTCAACGTTGCGTCGGCAAACAACAATTTTCAGTAGTTTTATAGTGATAGGACCCATAAAGAGTCTGCCTGGGGCGTCGGACGTTTAGGGCCATTTGGCACTACGAGCCAAATGCGGGCATTAGGCTCCGGTTTGGACGCTACCCGAGAGATGGGCCTGCAAGTGAAGTAGGTCAGGGTCTTTGGTACGAGTGTGAGAAATAACCCCGCGACTCTGAAACCTAAATACCTGTGACGATTTTAGTCGGTAAGGGCACCATGTCTATCCACGGTGTCGAGCCCGACATACCTTTTTTGTGGGGGAAATGCATTGACGCACCGTCCACCGTGTAGGGACACGGCAGGTGTGTCGACACCGCTTTAGTGGTGTCGAGCCCCTACCGACTAAAACACCCACAAGTTTCTCCGGCATGGCAGCGGGTCAGTGAACCGGGGTCACTCTGCGCACTCTTTTCGACGACTCTGACCCAACGCTGGCACCCTTGCGAGCCCACCTCGCGGGGGGACGGAACCCCCACATTTGGCTCCATTGACGCACCGGAAACCAGAGCGCGTCACCGCCTCGGGAGAGCCTATCCCTAGGTGGGATGCCGAATGGCCCTAAACGCTCGGCGCCCCAGGCCCTTTTTTTTTAACTTCTATAGTTTTACACTTGACCGCCATCTCGCCTGATGTTAAGCGACGATGCGGTCTACGATGGAGCGTGTTTACCTAGAAAAAACCGATTCACTCTCGATTTGAAGACACAAAGATTGTAACCATCGGGGAATACCCACTCAGGCAACGCATTCCACAGCTTAGACGTTCTTATCACAAAAGTAGAGTCGAATCTCTTCGTTCGTGTCTTTGAAACATCAACCATGAAACGATGTCGCTTTTTCGAGCTACGAGCATTCCGATAGAAAAAGGGCCTGCAGGTGAAGACGAGGTGCGAGCCCGAGTGGCTTGCCCCCATGTCCGCTTCCTCCTCCGCGGAGGAGAGGATCCATCTCTCTCTCTCGCTTCTCGATCTCCCACCCTGACATGACGGTCTCGCAGAAGGAGACCATCGCCTCCCACGACCTCTTGCTGTCAAGCATCTTAGCTAAGATGATCGGCAGTGAGAGGTCCACCCCCACGACCGGCTAGGAATAGCCGCGGTTCCTCCTCCCCCGAACATGCCTCCAGCACATGCTACAGCCACCGCACCGGTGGCACACCGGGGTTTCCTCCCTTTTGGCGACTCTACACAGGTTCTCCCAAAACAACCCGAGAGCACATGCGTAGTCCAGAATGTGAAGACTCCGTGTCCTCTCTGGGCCCATTCAAGGAGAATGAGCCGGATCGCCTCGAGGAGCCGTCGAGCGCCGGCTCCCCTCTGAGTGGGTCCCTAGAGAACCCGCTCCTTCCACCTCACCAGGGCCCCGGCCCTGGCCTCTCCGTAATGCCGCACCACCTCCTGTGGTGCGAAGCGGGGTTCTTGCCTTTTCGCACGCACCCGGCACTGGTAGACCAAGGACAGAACCTCGGACCACAGGCACCATGGCAGCGATCCGGCGAGAACGCAGGCCACCGCGTGTGGGAATGTGCGGTATCCCTGACACACTCTCACGGCCATGACTCTTTGGGCCGCGTGGAGAAGAGCCTCCTCTGCACGGTTCAACCGACTCGCCCATACGAGAGCACCGTACAGGGCCATAGAGAGCACCACCGCCATGTAAAGGTGTCGGCAGCGCCCTCCAGCCCTTCCCATATTAGGCAGGATACGGCACAGCGCCGACGCTGCCTGCGTCAACTTGGGGGTAAGTTGACACAGATGCGTCCCTCACCTCCATTTGCTGTCAAGCACGACACCGAGATACTTCAGTAGTGTCGGTTTGACAGGTGTGGTGACTTCGCCCACCACTATGTTGACGCCTGCAGGCGGCGCTCGTCAAGGACCATAAAAACAGATGATTGGCTCCGATTTGTAGAGCACCACCTCCAGGCTCAAACTCTGGATACTCTGCTCACCACGGCTGCCACGCCCTCTGTGGCCAGGATCGCCGCATCGTGGAAAGTCTGCCCTCTCGCGGTTACCAACGTATCGTCAGCGTAACAAACTCAGCTGACGCCACGAAGGTTAGCGTAAACCCAAGAGCAGTCACCTGTGGAACCCCGCGTGACATGAGGCTGACCGTCATACCGTCCTTTGTTGGGTAGACTACCTCTCTACGGAGAGGTAGTTCCCAACAAGGCGCCGCAGGAACAGGGGCACACGATGTTATCTCAGCGCCTCCGTGATGGTTGTCCAGAGCAGGGTGTTGAAAGCATTCGCGATGTCGAGTGCTCGAGTGACACCGCCAACAACACCCCGCTACTAGAGCCTCACTGTCGGAGAGCTTGCGAACGTGATTAACGGCGTCAATCGTCGAGCAACGTTTCCAAAACTCGAACTGTGACTCCGACCAGTTCGGGCCCACCCTATCAAGGTGCTTGACGAGGCGAGCGCCAATAATGCGCTCTAGGAGCTTCCCGCCTCGTCAAGCAGCACGATCGGACGATACCCCGAGGATTCGTCCACGGGCCGCCTCTCTTTCCGGAGGAGCACAAGCCTCCCTCTCCTCCATCGGTCGGGAATCTCCCTTCTCGCATGCAGCGACTCAGGAGGGCCTAGGGCGGGTCCTGAGCGAGGGATATGCACGGCCGGATATGCCGTCAGGCCCCAGCGCCGTGTCTTTAGCCCTCATCTTCAGAGCGGTCGCTCCCAACTCAGCCCGACATACCCTGCCATATCCCAGCTTGACGATCATGAGTAAATGCATTTCTCCCACATGAAAAAAAGATGTTTTATTTCTGTCACATGTTTATCCTATAGTACGAATAGCCTTAGTTTTAGCGAGCCAGTTTATTACAATCATTTTGTAACAAACGCTACGGCTCATTCCGGTAGTCTGCGCTATTGTTTGAACGGCTGATTAACCTAGTTGGCTGCGACACATACACACCATCAACAGAATCTGGTGTATCTTACTGATGGTAGCAACCAAATATAAAATATGTATTGAATATTATTCATAGATACTCACCATCAACCCAACAGCTGAGATATTTCGCCCCATAAATAGATTTGGGCCATAAGCTCACCCTTATTATTTCTCCTATATTTATTGCGATATTTCGTGAAATGATATGATTATCATCACATTGTTTGCCAATGCTTAGTAAACCTGAAATACAAGCAACACATAAATTACAATACCTGGCACATTCCTTGGTGAGTAGTAGTAGTAGCACGAACGTTGGAAAATATGGACTGATCATAACTACTATTTTAGGGTACATTTACATCTATACTTATAATAAAACTGTAGCGGGTCGAATTCTGTACATTGAAGATATTTTGAAAAAAAAATTTTGGGGGCACTCCATAGTCGATACTGATGGCGAAACTGCATTTTTTTTCTTTCATGTCTGTCTGTCTGTCTGTCTGTCTGTGTGTATAGGGAACTCACATCACGCCGAAACTACTGATTCAATTCAAATGAAACTTGACATGATTTAAGATCATACTAAGTAGATGGTAGTTGTCTACTTTTGATCCCCAAATTTTGCACGGTTTTCGTGCAGAAAGGAGTTAAAGTCAGAATGTGTGTTTGGTTGTAACTCATGTTTGCGTTGTTCAATTTCGTTAATTCTTATTTTGTTAGAAATAACATATTTCTAATATAGTCTCATCAAAATTTTAGCATTATTGGTCGTGTGGTTCGGAAATAACATAGAAATTAAATAATAACGGAATTAAATAAGTTCGGCACATACTAACTTCTAAGTATTCTGTGACAAAGTAAACAACAGCAGGTCTAATACGAAGTCCGATAAATGATATATCGGCCGAACTTATGAAGTTTCCGACCACGAAAGACAATCGGTAGGTTGATCAGATCGGCCGTTTCGTTCGATCCGACCCTCATCCGACCTAAGTCTATAACTTCCGACCCGAAATGTATCGATCCGAATGTTTTTCGTGGTAGGCTATAATCCGATTCAGCTGTCGGTCGGATGCGATAATTCGGAGTTTGTTTTCGTAGTAGACCTGCTGGGATGTAACGGAGGTAATTTTATCGGATTCGAAGGCGGAGTCGGAGTTTTAAAATTGGATTTATCGGAGTCGGAATCGAAGTCGGAGGCATAGGCAGGATTAGAAGTGGCGGCAGGAGATACATTTTTATTGGGTTTTTTTTTTTTTTTTGCCAAACACGTGGACACGATAAACATTGACGAGCAATTGATTTAGGAAGTTGGGATTTTGTATTTTAATTTACTTTTCACCACAATAAAGGATTATCTGCAATATTTGTACACCTTACCTCCGATTATAACCTCCGTTTTAAAAGTTTCGGAGTCGAAGTCGGAACCGAAGGTCTAATAGTAATCGGAAGTTCCGACTTATCGGAGTCGGATTCGAGCTCTTTCCTGGTACACACACAGTACTCAAATCCGTCATCCGTCATCTATCGTCAGATCGTCAGGTAATAATATGACAGTACCTGTCTTATGTTTTTTTTACAAAATGGCAGCTCAGGGTGCAAAACACAATCTGATATTTATTAGAAAATGTGTAATGTAGTACCTATTTGTTGTTGCAGCGACAATATGAATACATCATCTGTGAAAATTACAACTCTCTAGCTATCACTGTTCTTCAGATACAGTCTGGTGACAGACGAACGGACGAACAGCGAAGTCTCAGTAATATATAGGGTCCCGTGTTTACCATGTCCGTAATTATATTATAATTATGGAAAACAGGGAGGCGGTTTTTTGAATATTAACAAAAACTGGATGACAAGATGTTCAAGCCCACTACCAGTCGGAAGCGTGCCCAGCATGCTGGCGGCAGTACCACGCTGAATAGCGATGTATATGTGTTGGGCCAAATAAACGCCAGCATTTTGGTCACGCGTTGCGTCGGCGAAGCTCTCGGAAAGGCTTTTGAAGATGAAGTCAGCTCCCGGCCTTCACACGCACGATGTCTCAACTCTCAACCCCAAAAGGCTTAAATATAAAACCACTACCGAGGGTTGCATATTTCCGTCGTTTGAGACGCTCAGCTGAATTAGCCGCCGCACTGGCCCTACCATGTGTCTCTCGAAGAAGTGATGGTGCCAGAGTATCGACACAAGCTGCGTCCCACACTAGGGGCCGACTCAACTTCCAAGGAAAAAAACTCATGCCGTCAGGTCTTTTGCCATCGTCACGCGTAAGAACACTCCGGTTTGAGTAGGGCTGGGACATTGGCGGTGGAAAAAGCCAAAGTTTTGTGTGTGAATTGTTCACCAGTATCTATTTATCTGGACGACGTAGTCATAGCTTCTTAAATTAGTCGAGTGAACTTTTTACTTGACTAGAAATTAGTTAGTTGACGTGAAATGATTATAATTGAAGTCGGTTTTTGTTTTTTCGGATATTATTTCAATCCAAATACTGTACTAAATTTAGTGTTCAACAAGCTTCGGTGCAGAAGCAGAACCAAAGCAGAACGTTGTTTTTCTAAAATTGAATAAAATGTTATCTTACTAAGTATTTTTATGTATATATTATGTAAAGGTTTGATTTGGTTGAAATTTGAAACACAGATAGTTTATATAGTCTCATATACTACCTATCATCTCGGAAAAAGCATGGGCCCTAACGAAACAAATATTAACGACAGAATGACATTACCAATTAGATTGACATTTGAAACACACATGGTTTAGAGTCTTAAATATTACATCGGCTAATAAGTCTTTCACCTACTACTTAGGATATCATCCTGTAAAAATGTACAAGTGGGTAAGTATCAGATCACGCACATCAGCTACAGACTCTTTGTAATGTATCCTATAAAAATCCTACAAACTTAACACTGCGGCTATGTTTGATACTCCACAACTTACTACGAGCGTGTTTGATGTTTCTTAAAATATAAAATATGAAGTTGCTAAACTTAAATAAATATATTTTTGTGTGGAAAAACAAATCAGTCTGTGTAATGGCCACCCATCCAAATATTTTTACGTAAGTACTACGAATGCACTAATAAGGTCGCAAGATCAACGTACGCGAACGAAGTAGCGGGTTCAGCTAGTAATTGCTATAATTGTATTTTAGATGACTGTCGCATTTGTGGTAAGCCCCAAAGTTGCCATCGATACTTTTTTAACAGACTGAATAAATTATTATCAATGAAAGCAGCTGACTTTATCACTTGAGGCAGAAGAAATGACGAAATTATGAATTTCTCTTAGTTAACTAAAAAAAAACAAAATTGTAGTGTGCACTAAGTTTAAATTGCGTCACTCACCGTTTTGTATTTTAACGCAAAAAGGTACATATCTGTCATCTAAGAGAATTCCTGTCGAAGACTGTCGCGTCAATTCCGTCCACGGTTTCCATTGATACATAACCGTATTTTGGTTGTTGTCCTGTCCAATGGCTGTAAAGAAAAAAAACAACTTGAAATGATAGCTTGAAGACTTTAAGTTGGCTTAGAATAATGGCTTAAAAGAGTGGAATTTGAATATTGAGCTACTCACTGAAGCCGTATCCAGGCGAGGAAGGCCACCAAATGCCGACGTAAGCTGCGTCTCGTGCCCTCACTGCCCCTCGCCACTCGAAGGTGCCTTGGAAGGGCACTTGTATTGGGGATATGGGAAAATATCTTTCGTATTGGAGACCATAGTACCTGCAGCCTGGGAAACAAAGCCTCTAAAGTAAGTAAGTTTAACGTTGAGTAAAGTTACTCAACAAAAACTTTACACTACAAAACGTACGGACGGACGGACCTACGTAAAACTATAATACTAATTAGTACCAAACTGCCTGATCTTATAGTCGTAAAGTAACAAAGATTTTTTTTTTGACGTGATAACGTCTTATAATTCGATGAAGCCGGCTGCACGCCCACAAAACATGACGTCATGTACCGTTACCGCGTTACCTTCGGTCGTTACCTCGCCGCATGTTTGTTACAGTTGTATTAATTATTTCGACGAGTAGTTCAAGCGGGGATGTAGCTCAGTGGTAGAGCGTTCGCTTTGCATGTGAAATGCCCCGGGTTCGATCCCAGCATCTAAAAGCTTTTTGACGTGATAACGTCTTATAATTCGATGAAGCCGGCTGCACGCCCACAAAACATGACGTCATGTACCGTTACCGTCGGTCGTTACCTCGCCGCATGTTTGTTACAGTTGTATTAATTATTTCGACCAGTAGTTCAAGCGGGGATGTAGCTCAGTGGTAGAGCGTTCGCTTTGCATGTGAAATGCCCCGGGTTCGATCCCCGGCATCTAAAAGCTTTTTTGCATTGTTTTTTGCATTGTTTTGATTGAAAATGACTAAATTCTACTGATTACTTTTTACATACAAATCTATTATACAAATGAAATTAAAATTTTCTTTTGAAAAATGCTACCATTACATCAGTATTTTCTTAAGACGTTGTCACGTTCTATCGTCAGTAAACCGACTTTACAGACAAACATTTTTTTCGTAGAAAGAGAGTAGACGTCCTGTTTAGCTCTATTCGCGACGGCACTTCTTTTATCGAGAGTTCGATCCAGTGGTTCCTGAGATTAGCGCGCTCAAACAAAATTAAATAAAGCTTTATTTCACACATAAGTTATGTAATATGTAGTGCGGGTTACAGTGTTACAGATGATAGAATGCTTGACTAAGTCGAAGAGAACCAACTACTCCTCATTATTGACTAATGTACCAAACACAACATCGTCAAAAACTTCCGCTACTCCATATTCCCTAAGTTAGTTGATCTTTGGACTAAGGAAATGTTTGAATTAATAAATTTAATTTTTGAAATTTCAGTTGGCGCAATTCTTTAGAATTTCAGTATTCATAATTATGGGTAAAATACGATCCTTTCTGTACAGTGCAGGTGTTCTTAATAATCCTGTAGATTTTACCAAACATGCGCAATAGGTAACGCATGCGCAGCGCCACATTATTTTCTATAACAGTACAGCGACACGCAACTATTGAAACAAGATACAAACCTCCAACATCCAAATCATTACCTTGCACTGCGCTGCACTCGCCACTCGTCACCTGAAGATATAAGACGTAAGTACCTATTATCTGTAAACCCTGTAATTTCTCTGGAAACATCGACCTTCATACCGGAACACAGTAATGTTTTCACGCTACTTACTGCTTGGCGGCAGCATAACTTCCAAAGATGTTGTGTTTCACCAGGCGAGGTCTCCAAAGCGTCCTACCACTACACAATCAGACAATCACATAGTTATTAAAACTATTGTAGGTACCTAATGAACGATAGTGAGACCTTAAGTACCTTAAGTGTTTGACTTGTAGGTACTGTTTGTAACAAACATTTGGAGTAAGCAATATGTATTTACCTGTTAAACTACTCATGTATCTATCCAATTCATCTTCTACAGGTATCTGGTTGTTCTGCCAGAGATTATTTCCTGTTTTTACTGAACTTGGCACTTGGATGTTACATGTTCTACCTATGCAACTTGGTTGGGTTTCTAATATGGTTGGTTTTGTTGATGGGGTAGCACTTTCTACGTTTGGACCTGCATTATTTATATTTCCCATGTTTTGCGAGATGTTTTTTAGTTCATTGTTAATGTTTGCTATTGATAGTAGTATTTCATTGTCTTTGTTAGCTGCAATCTTATTGTCGCTAATTTCTTTAGCGAGGGTTGCTATTTTGTCTGAAATTATATTGTCTACAAACTCTGTCATTGATTTATTTTGGTTGTTTTCTAATGCTTTTAATTTTTCGTCGATATGAATCTTCAGGTTATTTTCCATAGCATTTACTTTGTTATTTATGATATTTTCAATAGATTTCAGTAGTGTGTTTTCTGTATAGCTCGGATCATTTAATTTGTTTGTAATAATAGCTAGTTCATCAATTATTTTATTTAAATTTGATGATTCTTCAAGGTTAAGTTTATTTATCACCGACAAGTCTTGTTTCAAGGCATTTAACTCTTTATTGGCTGTCGTTACAGATGTTTGGACATTGTTATTAACATTTAATACGTCACTAATAAGTTTTTCTAACTGAGGGTTATTTCCTGAGAGTGTATCGATTGGCGATAACTTCTTAATATCGTACCGTATGTTAACTAATGTGTTTTCAACTTCTTCAAATTTGTTATTTATGCTTTCTTTGATATCAGTAAGAGGTCCGTAAACAGCATCTTTCACATCGCGGCCAAAAGGTCCATCTGTTTTACAAAACATATTACACGTTTCTGTTATTCCCAGTTGATTACATTGTGAATTCTGGCCAGGAGTTAGATCTCGATTTTCTTGTTGATCTTCATTTTCTAGTTGGTCATGATTTTCTAATTGATCATGATTTTCTAGTTGATCTTGATTTTCTAATTGATGTTGTTGATTATAATTCATTGAAGATATTGCTGAAACAATTACAAGCTTAGACGTAGCATTAATTTTAGTATCAATTATTTTTAATTTAGTCCCAATATTTTCGATAAAATCCTTGGCTTGAAATTCATCAGACAAGAACTGTTTTTGGTGTTTTAACCAAGTTCAACGGGACGGCGAGGTTGGGAGGCGTCCATAAATTACGTGAGATGTTTAAGGGGCGGAGGGGGTCGAGTCAAATCTCATCTAATCTTACGTTGGGGTCACGGCAAATATCACGCAATTTTTTTTTCTGATTGAAACAAATAAAAAACTATTTTGGTCCATTTAATCCAGATTGTACATTCCTAAGATTTAATCTTAAGCGTAATCGTAATACGAACGCCCGCCCCTCGGGCTGGATTCTGGATTGACGCTGTCGGGGTCGCGACGTCACACAAAAAATATCATTACCTACTCAACAACGAAACCATATTTTATGTGTCTGTAAACGACAATGTACTAATTGATATATCTCCTATCTCTCAGGCATCAAAATAAACTAATCATTGAGTATTTTTATTTGTTTCATATGTTCAAACTTTGAAAACCATTTTGTGGGTCGAGAAACAAAAAAATAAATGAATACTCAAATAGAACCCAAAGAATAAGGACCTCTCTTATCTGAATGTGATAAAAACCATAAGAGTAGTCATGGTTTGCCCCGTAAAACACTCGTAACGTAACCCGATATCCCATAAATCAACAATGGAAATCCTCATAGACTACGACTTTATTACCATACATATAAAGATCAAATTGTCCGACATTTTGAATCTACGCAGTTCGCCGCGCGGGAATTTTGATTTTGTACTGTGATTACCATAAATTATGAAAAAAAAACTTTTCGTTGTGTAAAATGAGTTTTAATTAGTTTTTACAGTATTTTTAATGTATTTCCTAACAAACATAAATAATAACTATAATAACGTAAATAGTAACATATAATGTAAGAAATGGACCAAGTCGGTAAAAATCTGATTAAGTACCTTTTTTCGAACTTTTCCTAAGTATTACAAGTTATTAAGTATTACGGAAGTATTTTCACTAATTACGACGAATTCATCAGCACGCCTTATGATCTCTATTGCCCAAGTGTACGTGATGATTTAGAGAAAAGATGATTCGCTGGCCTCGTGGCTTAGTTGGTACGTTGGTAGTAAGTAGCTCTGCCTGTGACGCCGAGGGTCGTGGGTTCGATTCCCAGATTCCCACCCAGTGCAAATATTTGTGTGATGAATTCAAATGTTTGCACTGTATCTGGGTGTTTCTATCTATAAAAAGGTTGTATTTAAAACTATATAAGTATTATCTGATTATATCAGCTATCTGGCCGCCATCATACAAGCTTTGCTTAGTTTGGGGTCAGATGGGATTGTGTGTGAATTGTCCACCAATATTTATTTATAGCTGTGGTACATGGGGTATTTACTTTGCATCTAACACAAGAGCTGCAGAGCGCAGGCGAGTAGCCCCCTTTGCGCTAACTAAGCAAGCGCGCATGTTCCGCAAAGTGCGACACTCACGGATTGTCACAAGACGAGCTAATGTTATTATTAAGTTACTGGGCGCAAGCGCCAATGGCTAACTATCAGCAATATTGGTTACTAGAAATAAAAGCACGAAGTATTTTTTTTTTCTTATTACAAGAAACCCACATTTTGAAAAATCTCACGTGAGATTGGGGGATTGGGGGCCTCCATACCCCACGTAGATCCCATGGGGGATTTACGTAAAATTACGTAAAATTATGGCTCCCCCATAATGTTACGTAGGTTGAATAAACATTCACGACACGTTGGGACGGTCAGAAAATTAAAAAAAACATCATGTAATTTATGGACGTCTCGTTATCAATTCGGCAGGTATTTTGAAGTGAAAACTTCTTTAGGCGCGCATAGACAGAATTTTCGTGGGCTGTGAATTGAATTCTAGCGTCACGCTCGGGTATGATAAGAAACCTTCGGGTAAACTCGGGACCATGCCCATTGGCCATCTAAAAATGCGTCAGCCAATGGGAAATGCTGAAAGGGCGTGGCCTGCCCATCATGACATGGCCATCTAGAAATGCTTCAGCCAATGGGAAATGCTGACTCATTTCTAGATGGCTATGCCATGATGAAGCTCTATCAAATTCTGGGTTATAAGTTTTCCCTTCTATCCGCAGTTCCTATGACTACCAATTTTTTTTATGTAAGTATGTGCAACGAATCCGGGAATTGTTAAGTATAATGAATAATTAATTAAGTATTATTTAATTGTATTATTTTCTACTGCTTCAACTCTGTTAAAACTAGAGACACACTTACCCGTAGTCACGCCTGTTGTAATCCCCACTATTAATAAAAACCCCCATTTAAATTCTAGCAACATGATTGATTTATCTATTTAAGTTTTTTTTTGCAAACACGAAGCTATTATGATTTTTGTCACTACTTCTCTGGAACAGATACTCGTATGCACTAATTTTGACCAAAAACTTCAAATCATTTTAAATTATAACGCAGTTTATACATTTTAATCATCGAAAGAAATGATGTCATTTATTTAATTTAAATCGACTTATCACCATTTCATTTCAACAACAAGAAGTGACCATGTTTCTGGAAAGTGGAAGAATAATATATAAGTATCTATTTTTGTAATTATTGACGTTGGACACTTCGTAGGCATCGAAAATGCATTTATTAGCTTTAATGTACTTATTTAAAAATAATTTAAGGTAAAGAAAGGTGCATTGATATGAAAATGAATTCTAAGCTATTACAGACAGGAAATAGAGCTGTGTTTTAAACGTTTGAGATCCTAATAGTTACCTAATCTATATCTATACCTACCCTATACCTATAGTCCTATACTAAGCACCTAAGTTTGTATAGACTATAAAATATTATGATGAACTAACGCCATATTTGAAACTTTTGTTTGAAAGGCTGCGTCCATGAAATAATAAAGTTATTGGTCCATTCACAGATTACTGAGTTTTGCTTCATTAATCTGTGGGTCCATTGATAAACGTCGCAGCTGCACACTACCATAGAATATAGATAGAGTAGGTTACTACTGAGGTTTCTGGAGTTGTCTAGAGCTAGAACATGCGAACATCGTAAAATTGTGAGTTCGAATTTCATCTGCACCTACCTCTTCAGTATTTTTCCAATCATAGATATACACGGTTGTCGTCACTTCTGGTTTTAAGGAAAACGTCTTGAAGACACTGGCATGTTCCATGAGCGACATTTTTCGAGCGTCAACATGCACTTGGACAGCGGCAGCGTGGTGGATTATGACCGTACTCTCTTCTTGAAGGGCCCGAATCATAACGGTGGGAACCGTAAAAGTGCGCCTTCCACAAATATCTTGAAAACCATCGATTGGATACTAACAGAGACACCTTACATCGATGATACAAACTAAATCATAGTTCTTGGTAATAGTCACATACGGCTCTAGTCATGTGAGTTTGAGACACGCGCCATTATATTTTCACTGTCATTCTAAGTGGTGAGGAGAGATGACTGTGGAGTAATCGTCGTCATAAATCTCAAGAAATTGAGTTTTTATCGACGTAAGAGTGAAATATAATAATAATAAATCACTCCGAAAGCCGAGAAGGACAAGCTTAGCAAGTACCTTGACTTGGCTCATGAGGTTACCGCCATGTGGGATGTTGATTCGACGATCATAGTCCCAATAGTCGTGTCGGCAAACGGCCTTATAGCGAAAAGCCTCGACCAACATCTCAAGAGGCTTTCGCTAGACAGTTGGATCAAGGGTCAGATACAGAAAGCAGTCATCCTAGACACAGCGCGCATCGTCAGGAGGTTCCTCTCTCTGCAGCCCTAACCACCGGTAGCTTGGGCCCTGCCCCGCTGCTGGCGGCACCCTAGTTTTAAGTTTTTTGTAATGTTTATTTTATATAAAAAACTTTAAAATTAAGAAGATCAATAAATGAGTATACATATAAATCACTCCTATCTAGTAATTTTTTTATATTTTAAATTTTTATATAAAGTTCAATACTGTGATATTTAATCGTAAATAAAAAAAATGTAGTTGACACTCGATTACCAATATTTAGAAAAAAAAAGTGGTCAAGTGCGAGTTGGACTCGCCCATGAAGGGTTCCGTTGCAGAAAGTAACATAATGTACATAGTTCTTGTAGTTCGTTGTAACTGATTGATCAAAGTTTCAATAATAGTGTATTTATGACGTACTAAAAAAAAACTACCCACCAGATCGAGTTCAAACTAATTTTCGTTGGTAGTTTACATGGTAATGTACATCATATATTTTTTTTAGATTTTTCATTCTCTTACTTTAGAAGTTAGAGGGGGGGGGGGACACATTTTACCACTTTGGAAGTGTGTCTCGCGCAAACTATTCAGTGTATACGAAAATGATTTTAGAAACCTCAACATCATTTTAGAAGACCTATCGATAGACACCCCACACGTGTAGGTTAGATGAAAAAAAAAATATTGAGTTTCAGTTCTCAGTATGGGAGGCAACCCTAATTTTTCTTTTTTTTAATTTTTTTTGTTCAAATATTAATGCGGTTCACAAAATACATCTACTTACCAAGTTTCAACAGTGTAGTTTTCATAGTTTCGGCAAAAAGTGGCTGTGACATACGGACGGACAGACAGACATGACGAATCTATAAGGGTTCCGTTTTTACGTTTTACGGAACCCTAAAAAGGTTTACAGCCTCTATTTAAGATTGTATGGCGCACTTAGCCGAAATTTGGTTTGAAATACATAGATTCTTCTAGAATGTGGCTATGAAAAAATTTAATGCTATGCGTTTCGTTACTTGTTTTCTTAAAATAATATGAGGCTGTTTTTATCCTAATGCTTTATTGTTACGTTTTATTAATACCAGGCGCACTTACCCGATTTGGCGACAAAGTGCGCCTGGTATCATGTTTTCTAATTTTGTGTTAAAAATCATTATTTTAAGATTCCGATTCCAATGACACGTCATTGGTTGTTGTTGAAAAACGTCACAGATCCATAAAATTCTACGATTAGAGTCATTCGTAAACTAAAACACAAGTTATATTGCACCAAAGTCAACTATGCAAAAAATATGGTGCACTTTGCCCCCCTCACCTTACCTAGTGAAAAAATAAATGTAATTCGCCATTTTGTGGTGGCGGCTATCTTGGATTTGAAATGTGTATAGTAGGTATAGTGTAGGTATAGTATTATACTAGCCAAGCCCTTTTTCATTTGATACCCATATTGAGGGAGGTGGTGAATAAATATTTTGTCCGCCATTTTGTAGAGGCGGCCATCTTGAATCGATATTAACCAAACATAGCAACATAAGAACCACCGCACGGAAACTATCTTTCAAATATAAAACCGCATTGAAATCGGTCCATCCGTTTGACCTCTACGGTGCCACATACCTTACTACCTACAAACACACACACAGAGACAGACAGACAGACATACAGAGAGACAGACATCGACGTCAAACTTAAAACACCCCCTTTTTGGTCGGGGGTTAAAAAGACTACTTAGATATGCTCTAAAGAACTTTGTACCAACCAAGGACGTTTAAAAAAAGTCGGACAGAGCCCATCCAACGACAACACTGAGGCACGAAATTTGCGGCGGCTACTTATGTGTGCATGAATTCTGGGTTGCCATGATGACAAAATGTACACCACAAAAAAACATATAGGTACAAGTAATCAATAGTAATATATTATTTTTCTTACTGCTGAATCTTAGATAGAACATTTAGCTATTCGACGGAGATAAATTGGAAGTAAGATATTTCGCTTCCTTAAAAACTTTATCACATTTTTGCGTGGCGCGGGAGAAACGTATAAATCACACAAGTTAAACTGGAACCCGCACAAAAGCAACAAATCTCTCTTTGATAATTATAGCAGGTACCTAATATTATTATTAATAGTAATATTATTACGCTTTATCACAAACCTATTTACAAATAAATCAATGTACAATTAATTTACTCACGAATAATTAAGAACTAATTATCTTAGATCTTAGACAGTAAAGTAAGACCGGCAAAGCACATTGGTCCCCTTCGGGACTTAAAATTAAAAAACGAATAATTTAATTTACTCTGGGGTCGCTTTTTTGGCAATCTATAACTACAAATAAATAAAGTTGGAATATATGTTTGTAATATTAAAATATCAGCTTTTTATTAAATGCATATGAATATATAAACAATAAAGCGGACTTTTTTTTTGTTTTGTCTGTCCGTCTCTCTGTTTGTTCCTAATCTCAGAAACGACTAGACCAATTACGACGGGGTTTTTTCTACTAGATAGCTGATGTAGTAATGAATGACTTAGGCTACTCTGACATGACGAAAATAAACAGTGTTCCGCGAAAGAAACAAAAAAACCTTGAAAAGCGCGTAAAGCTCCGGGCACAGCTAGTCTTATCTTAATATATAAATATAAATTATGGTGTCACGTTGTTTGTCCGCAATGAACTCCGAAATTAGTTAACCGATTATAATCAAATTCGCACACCGTGTGCAGTTTAATCCAAAGTGAGAGATAAGATGGTTTTGATTTCGATTTCGATTCCATTACTTTATCTGTCAATATCCGAGCAAAGCCGCCATTGACCGCTAGCTTTAATATTATATACATAACATAGAAAAATCGTAAAATAATATTTGTTTTCATCACAAATATTTGTACTGGGTGGGAATCGAATCCACGACTCTCGGCTTCGCAAGCAGACTTACTACCAACTAAGCTACGAGTTATGAAATACCATACGAGTTTTAACTTAGATTGTTAATTTACCTTTTGAGGTATTGCATATGTAGCAATACGCCGGAGCCCTCCTTTTGTTACATATATATTTTCAGCTTCGAAATGTTTACTGCAAATGACACTGTATTTGTTTGGGATCCAATCGCTTTCACAGTTACAATTTCTAATTATATTGATCCAGTCATTTCGCCAAACTACATTTTCTTTAGGAAATCCAGCAAACAAATTAATGAATTAAATACCTAGTGGCAACTAATATAAATTAATTAAATGTATCGATATAATGTCCCAGTCTTTATTCACACAGTTCACTAATTTTACTAGAATTAATAAATCAACTATTAATGAATAATTACAAATAATAATCAAAGTCCCATATATTTCGGGTAATTATCACAGACTAACTTTGGCAACACTGCATTTGGAATTCCCCTTTTTTGTTTTAGCGAATGAAGATTTGTTTTAATATTGAAAACGTGGAAATAAGTTATTGAATTATGCACCTACCTGTGAAACGTGATTCCTGGATGTCGTTTGCGTTGGTCACTACGGCTTTTACAGCATTTCATTACGCAAGACATTATGTGTGATGAGATTTTCTTTTACCGCGAAACGTGTCGACTGGCTGATGTTTGCGCGCGTAATGGCCGACTAATGTATGTATGTAAGAGTGTCAACCTGTATGTGACAGGGCACTGGCCGACTCGATATACACAGCCTTTGTATTAGCGAGACTCTGTCCGCGTTTTTTTTTCGTCCATGGTACCAACACAATTTTTTCCGAGATAAAAATGTACCTAGCCTATATTCAAGACAACGATATGGATACTGATATCTTCAACTTTTATGACGTAAACAAGAAACTAATTTTAGATGTTTAGTTTTTCATATATCCCATTCACAAAGCAATCTTACACTGAACTACATACGTAATAAATATGTACTTACCTAACTAAAAACTACTTGTTACATTGTTACACTAAGCAGTTAAGCACATCTGTGTTTTTCATAGACCAGTAAAGATCTAAGATAATCAAGAGGATCAAGCCATTACCAGTCGGAAGTGAGCCCAACATGCTGGCGGCTTTACTACGCTGACTGTCATTGCATAGGTACATTGGGCCAAATATACGACAGCCTTTTGGTCACGCGCTCACGCGTCGCGTCGACCAAGCGCTCTGAAGGTTAAAAAATACAAAATATATTTATTACATGTAAATATAAACCATCTTCGACCTCGCAATCACTTTCCACCAGGTAAATTGCTGATCAAACGTGGAGCTATGTCCGATAAAAAGTACCTACACATCCATGTATCTATAACTAAATATGCAAGTACCTACCTACTCTAAGTATGTATGCCATAACAGACGCCATTTAATTTTCAGTTTTAATTTTGATTTAATATGGTCACTGAAATTATATTAGTCATTCTGGAGTTCCCAATTGGCATTTTCTACTTAAAACTGAGGTTCAAATGTTGACCCCGTTTCCTTTCTGGGCAAGTATTCGCGATGCCTAATGACCTAAACCGCCTAAACGAGTATTATGTTTACCGGCATATCTTGAACCCTAGACTTGTTGCGGTTCTGAACAATTGAAAATCAACTTATGTCGGAGTGTCTTTGTGTTTTGGCGCAATCGTGAATTAAGTTGGTAGGTACCTACCTACCGCCCGCGGCCATACTTACAAACAATTACTTTGATTGCAATAAAAATACTAACAGATAGAGACATATTCCAAGAAACTTCAATTTGTTTACATAAACTTATTCTATTACTTGGGTATTGATGTAATGAAATATGAGATTTTGTTTTTCCCAAGGCCAAATGTCAAGCCAATACATACATACATAGGTAGCCTATTGACTGCGTTCTAGCACTAATTGAAGTGAAAACTTCTTTAGGCGCGCCTAGACAAATTTTTCGTGGGGGGTAAATTGGATTCTACCGTCACGCTCGGGTATGACAAGAAATCTTCGGGTCAACTCGGGACCTTGGCGATTGGGCATCTAGAAATGCGTCAGCCAATGGGAAATGCTGAAAGGGCGTGGCTTCGCCATCATGGCATGGCCATCTAGAAATGCGTGAGCGAATGGGAAATTCTGACGCATTTCTAGATGGCCATGCCAAGATGGCGAGGCCACGCCCTCCGGTTACACCTTTGTAGTTTCCAAGGTAAGCTATCAAATTCTGAGTTATAAGTTTTCACTTCTATCGGCAGTTCGTATGACTGCCTGCCTGCTGACTGTATTTTTTTTTTGTGGTAGGTAAGTACATATTATACGTATAAAAAAAGTGTTTGTTTTAGCCACAGATCTGTTATCACTTGTTCGTAATAATAAATTTTACCTTGATGCTATGTGTGCAATCAGATTTGCTCTAAGTCATATTAGGATATATTTATTTTTTGGATTTTGGTTTTTTAGCGGCCAAAGATCTATTGTCACTTTTTTGAAACATTGTCTTATTCGAAGGGTATTTGTGCAATCAGATTTGTTGTAAGTAAAATCGGAGCTGAGTTATGGCCTTTAAAGTTTTTTGACGTGATAACGTCTTATAATTCGATGAAGCCGGCTGCACGCCCACAAAACATGACGTCATGTACCATTACCGCGTTACCGTCGGTCGTTACCTCGCCGCATGTTTGTTACAGTTGTATTAATTATTTTGAACAGTAGTTTAAGCGGGGATGTAGCTCAGTGGTAGAGCGTTCGCTTTGCATGTGAAATGCCCCGGGTTCGATCCCCGGCATCTAAAAGCTTTTTTGCATTGTTTTTATTGAAAATGACTAAATTCTACTGATTACTTTTTACATACAAATCTATTAAACAAATGAAATTAAAATTTTCTTTTGAAAAATGCTACCATTCCATCAGTATTTTCTTAAGACGTTATCACGTTCTATCGTCAGTAAACCGACTTTACAGACAAACATTTTTTTGGGTGTTTTTATTGTATAGACTAGTGGTGCCATTTCCTTTAGCGGCCTAAGATCTGTTGTCAATTTTTTTGGAACATTACCTTACCTTAAATGTATTCGTGCAATCAGATTTGCTGTAAGTCATATCGGAGCTGAGGTATGGACATTCAAAGTTTTTTGTTTTTTTAAATGGGCTAGTGGCACCATTCTCTATAGCGGCCAAAGATCCGTTATCACTTTTTTGAAACATTACCTTACTTAAAAGGTACCTGTGCAATTAAATTTACTGTAAACTATATCGGAGCTGGCCTTTCAAAGTTTTTTTGGGTATTTTTAATATAGACTAGTGGCGCCATTTCTGTTAGCCACCAAAGATCTGTTGTCACTTTTTTGAAACAATACCTTACCTCAAGGGTATTTGTGCAATCAGATTTGCTGTAGGTCATATTGGAGCTGAGTTATGGCCTTTTAAAGTTTTTTCTAGGGTTTTCTTATATGGACTAGTGGCGCCATCTGCTATAGCGACCCAGGGTTCGTTATAACTTTTATGAAACATTACCTTAACAAAAAGGTACCTGTACAGTTAGATTTCCTGTAAGTCATATCGGAGCTGTGCCTTTCAAAGTTTTTTTTTGGTTTTTCTTATATGGACTAGTGGCGCCATTTGGTATAGCCGCCAAAGATCCATTATCACTTTTATGAAACATTATCTTACCTAAAAGGTACCTGTGCAATTAGATTTGCTGTAAGTCATATCGGAGCTGAGTTATGGCCTTTCAAAGTTTTTCTTTAGGTTTTTTTTGTATCGACTAGTGGCGCCATTTCCTTTAGCGGCCAAATATCTGTTATCATTTTTTTTAAACACTATCTTAGTTCAAGGTTATTCGTGCAATCAGATTTGCTGTAAGTTAGATCTCATATCGGAGCTGAGTTATGGCCTTTCAAAGTTTTTTCTTGGGTTTTTCTTAAATGGGCTAGTGGCGCCATTCTCTATAGCGGCCAAAAATCCGTTATCACTTTTTTGAAACATTACCTTACTTAAAAGGTACCTGTGCAATTAGATTTGCTGTAAACTATATCGGAGCTGAGTTATGGCCTTTCAAAGTTTTTTGGGTATTTTTATAAAGATTAGTGGCACCATTGCTCTCCTAAATGAATTTATACCTTCTTACAATCCCACCATTATTATGGGTGATTTCAACACTTGCCTTCTAAGAAATGATATTCGCTCTGCTACACTTCAATCTCTTGTTAATTCCTATAATTTAAATATTCTTCCTCTAAATTCTACTCATAATTTTCCTAACAGTGCTTCATCTCTGTTAGACCTGATGATTATCTCTTCTCCTAATAATGTTTCTATCCATGGTCAGTACTCTGCTGATGAATTTTCTTACCACGATCTAGTATTTCTATCATATAAAATTAAACCTCCTAAATCTAAACCTAAAATCATTCTGCAACGCAACTTTGGTAGTATGGATCATCAATCTCTTCTCGATGATGCTAAGAAGATTAACTTTGAACCCGTCATTAACGCCAACTCGGTGGATGAACAAGTTTCTATGTTCAATACGCTCATCACACAACTATACGATGTTCATGCTCCCCTACGGAAAATCAAGATTAAACATCTCCCCGCCCCATGGCTCACCGATGATATTAAGACACTGATCCACAAAAAAGCAGCAGCCAAATCACGGTATAAATTGCGTCCCACAGATTTTAACAGAGATAAGTACGTTCAGGTCCGTAATCGCTGCAATAAGGTGTGTAGAGATGCAATGCGCCGACATGTCCACAAAGCTGTCACTAATGAAAATCCAAGTAAAGTCTGGAAGTTTCTCAAATCTATGGGAGTTGGCAAATCATCTCAAAATTTAACTTCAAATAAAATAGACATAAATGCTCTTAACCTACATTTTTCCTCTGCATCTACTATGACAAATGCTGTAAAAAATACTACGATAAATTATCTTTCTGCTCTTCCAACTCCTGATTATTCTCCTTTTACGTTTAATCGATTCACTGAAGGTGATGTTAAGAAGAGTGTAATGTCGATTTCCTCCAATGCTGTTGGCGGTGATAATATCAGTCGCAACATGCTACTGCCCATTCTTGACGCCATCCTTCCCGTTTTATGTTCCATCTTTAATAACTCAATCGCTTGTGGTGTTTTTCCAGCTATCTGGAAAGATGCACAGCTCATTCCATTGCCAAAGAAACCAAATCCTACCTCCTTCTCCGAATATCGTCCTATATCTATTCTTCCTTTTCTGTCCAAAGTCCTTGAGCGTCTTGTCCACTCTCAAGTTAACCAATTTCTCAACAGACAAGACCTTCTTAATCCTTTCCAATCCGGTTTCCGTCCCGGGCATAGCACTGTATCTGCTCTTGTTAAGATCACCGACGACATTCGCAAAGGTATGGACGACGGCAGGCTTACTGTTCTAGCTCTGTTAGATTTCAGTAATGCCTTTAATGTCGTCGATTTCGATATCTTGCTGGCGACATTGCGTTCTCTTAACATATCTCCATCGGTGATCGATTGGTTTCACAGTTACTTGTATGGACGCCGACAACGTATTCGCCTCGACGAGATTTTTTCGTCTTGGTGTAGTACAAATGCTGGAGTCCCTCAAGGCGGCGTGCTATCACCACTTCTATTTGCCATCTTTATCAATTCCATTTCTCACTGTTTAACTTCTTCCTACCACCTTTATGCAGACGATCTCCAAATTTACTCGCAAGCTCGACTCACTGACTTAAGTGTGGCTATTGACATCGTAAATGCCGATCTTAAGCAGATTGTACACTGGAGTAACTCCTTCGGCTTAGATGTAAACCCCAACAAGACCCAGGTTATTATACTCGGCAGTGCTTACATGATAGCTAGAGTCGATTGGTCCGCAATCCCTAAGATTGTTTTTAATGGGGTCACTATACCGTATAGCGAATCAGTTAAGAATCTTGGCGTTATTTTTGACCGCACGTTGAGCTGGGAATCACACCTAAAATCGATCAGCTGTAAGCTGTTTGCATCGGGCGGGTCATTGAGACGATTACGTAATTTTTTACCCACTACTACTAAAATTGCGCTTGCACAATCTCTTCTTCTCCCCATCCTGGACTACGCTGACGTCTGCTTTCTTGACCTCAAAGAAGATCAGCTAGATAAACTTGAGCGTCTCCAAAATTATTGTATAAGATTTATATTTGGTTTACGCAAGTATGATCATGTATCTCAATTTCGTATACAGCTCAAGTGGCTCCCCATTCGCTTTCGTCGGAATGCTCATATTTTGTATTTTCTCTATAGCGTATTATTTAACCCCTCTTTTCCGCGGTATTTGAAAAAACTTTTTACGTATTGGAGCAATGCACATGGTCTACCGCTCAGGTCAAAATATAACTTGTTCCTTGAAACACCGCCGGTGCGCAGCGAAACTTTTTATGGCAAGTCATTTGCTTTTCAAGCTGTCCAGTTGTGGAATGCCTTGCCCGTCAACATTAGGCAAGCTCCTTCTCTTGCTGTTTTTAAGAACCAAGTTAAAGAGTTGTACTTGTTGCAGTCATCAGCTAGTTAAAATCATTATTCTCCTTAAAGTCCATGAAATTGTAATCTATTAATCTTTAAATATTTTAATTTGTTGAACATGTTATTATTAATTAATTATCTATTAGTCTATTATTATAAAATTATTTGTGTATTAGGATGTAAAATCGATATATGTAATATTTATATATATATATTATATTGTTGTATTTTAAATTAGTTGCTAGTTATTCTAAATTGTTACTACTCCTAATTGTACTCCCCGTCTTCCATTATTAATTTATTTATGTTTTTACCATCCTACGGTTGCCTGGAAGAAATCGCTCTCAGCGATAAGGTCGCCAATTGCTACTTTAATATAAGTTTTTTCTGTTTTTTTCTTTGTTATGTAAGTGCAATAAAGAGTTTATCTATCTATCTATCTATCTATCTATCTATCTATCATTTCCGTTAGCGGCCAAAAAACTGTTGTCACTTTTTTGGAACATTACTTTACCTCAAAAGTATGCGTGCAATCAGATTTGCTGTAAGTCATATCGGAGCTGAGTTATGACCTTTCAGCAGGGATCATGTTCATGTGAGCTTATTTGGATTGGTTTTCTAAACATAGACAAAGCATTCAATAGGTATGAGAAGTAAAATTTTCGATTCAGTAAGTAAAATTGTGAGCCTTGTTCAAAAAACAACGTTTTGAATTTTTTGTGCCCACGTACCTAGGTGACGTTTTCTCCAAATCAAAGTACCTACTTTTTGTATAATTTTGACGTGAATTAGCAAATAAAATGATTGAAATCAAAAGTAGCAATATCTTTTCAAAGTTTTAAAGAAATTAGATTATTTATAAACATTGTCACCGCACATTGTCTGCGCGGGAACGTGAGATCGTTTGGACGCGTTCAGCGGGCAATTTGAAAAAAGACTCGGTTAGCAAAATGCCGACGAGTTTTGTTAAGTGCAGTTCGCGTAATATTGTAATAAATAAAGTTCTGGCTTTCGTCCAGAATAAAATAGAGGTAATGGATAATGAAAGCCTCACAAGAATTTGTAGTACATCGTTCACAACGGAAGATTAGATGACACCAAACTCGCCAAAGTTCTCCTGTTTGAATCGGTTCCTACGTCAAAACGAAGAATAGTGAGAAAACAAGTCGACGGAAAAATACAGAAGGATCTAGGAGACATGATCAATCTGTTCAAAGATTCTGAGCCAGAAATAATACCGACCTTTATAGCGAGAGATCTCCAAAAATTACCGCCGCTTACCTTTGACCATTTAGATCCCACTTGTTTACTTAAGGATATAATTAAATTACAAAATGAAGTGAAGGAAATAAAGAACTCGTACATATCCAGCGCTGAATTTGACAAAAATAAGGTAGAATCTGCAGCATGCCATACATCACCCAAAAACACAAGTTGTATTAATTCTAAACACTCTGTTTCTAAGTTCAAAAAGTGATGCGGATGTTGAAAGCAACGCGTGCGCCTCAACCGCCAAAAGGACAAAAAAGTTCAAAAAAGGACAAAAGGATTAATAATTCTATCTCACACGCTACGAACGAATTGACACAGTGCGACACGTTGCTTCCTCTCTCTCAAACGCAGCACAAAAGTACTATCATCTCTCTCTCGCGAGACGTTCCAAAACACACAGAGTCAGATTGTATGTCAGAAATCGGAGATGGATTATGCGTCAAAAACGGACAGCAGTATGGACGTCGGTCAAGACAGTAGTTGCAGTAAGGAACAAGGAAAAAGGTTAACGATGGCCGAAGTAGTTAAAAGTAATGCAGAATGGAGTTTGCCAAAATGCTCGGAAGAGTGGACGGAGGTAAATCGCAAGCGTATTAGAAATAAGTTTGTAGGTGATGTGGGTGTCGCCAACATTAATATTGAAAACAGATTTAAATCCGCCGAGTTGAAGATCCAATTATATATTTCCAATGTACATAAGGACACATCGGAGAACGATATAGCTGATTACATTTTCCAAAAAACCAAAGAAAAAGTGTCATTAGTGAGAATACAGAGTAGAATGGACAAAAGGCATAACTCGTTTAAGCTTTGGGTATCAAATACGAATTTAAATTTATTTTTGGATAAGAATTTATGGCCAGAAGGAGTCTCGTTTAGAAAATTTGTTAATTTTCAGTACAAAGGGGAATCCTGGAAAAAAAAAAGACAGAAATTATAAAAATTAATTATGGATAATGTAGCACACACCAACATATCCTGCAAATTAATTAGTTTTAATTATAAATCTTTGAATAATTCTATGGAGTACGTGAAAAAACTGTGGAAATCTGCTGATGTATTAGCATTACAAGAAACGTGGTTGATGCCACATGACATACCGTTACTTGGTGGAATTGATCAAGATTTTGCATACCTACTGTGGATCTTCAATGGTGGATACTAGTGCCGGAGTTATTCGGGGAAGACCTTACGGTGGTGTAGCTATTTTGTGGCGAAAAAGTGTATTCCGTAAGTCCGTAACGTATCTATAATAAAGTGTGATAATAACCGAGTGGTAACAATTCGAGTAAATGAAAACGATCGTTCTTCCATAGTATGCTGTGTATATATGCCTATAGATTATTTTGAAAATCTTACCGAGTGTACAAATTGTTTATGTGATATGAGGACAATAATTGAAAATACAAATACAGAAACTGTGTATATGCTAGGTGACTACAATGCACACCCGGGCGAACTATTCTCTAAAGAACTAAATGACTTCTGTTTTGAAAATAAATGGGTAGCTGCAGATTTAGTTGCTGTAGAAGCTAATACCTTTTCATACATTAGTGATGCACACGGATGTAAGCGATGGCTTGACCGCTGTTTTGTTACTGAATCAGCTATGAATACAATTACTAACATAAAAAAATTATATGATGTGAATACCTCAGACCATTTTCCATTAGAAATAACAAGTAACTTGAGTTTAATTAAATCAAAGATAGTTACCAAGGCAACAATAACCAATAGAGTACATTGGGGAAACAGAAATGGACCAAACCAATACATATTTTGACTATTGCAACGAAAAGCTAAAAGAAGTAGATTTATTTCCCAATACAATTCCGTACTTGTTGTGAACAACGATGTAATTTATCAGAACACAAACGTATAATAGATGAAATGTATTTTAAAATTGTAGATATATTAAGTAGCGCAGCTAAATTAAGTAACAATTGTAGAATTAATAAGCAAAAGTATAATATCCCGGGCTGGAATGAAAATGTTAAAGATGCACATGAGCAGGCTAGGGTTAGTTTTCAGACTTGGATAGAAAATGGAAAACCAACTAGTGGGAGTGTTTTTGATAAAATTACCACAGATCGGAAAATCTTTAAAGGTAAACTTCAATGGTGTAAAAAAAATAAAGAACAAAACCAAATGGACAAACTAGCTTCTCTTCATAAAAATAATGATTTCAAAAATTTCTGGAAATAAACAGCAAGTCTGAATACTAAACCAAGTATGTCAGAGAGTGTGGACGGTATTTCTGGAGACAAAAATATCGCACAATTGTTTATGAACCATTTTAAAGTATCAGCATTACCTGTGTCCCATGCGAGAGCTGAAAAAGATTGTACGTGAAATCTGTTCAATGCGGAATCAGATCTTGAGTGGAAACTGGTGCGGTTTACCTCTAAAGATGTAATAAACATTTTAAAGAATATGGAGAGAGGAAAATCACCAGGACATGACGGACTTAGCATTGAACATTTTTTGCATGCTGGAAAACACTTACCTAGAGTTCTAGCTATGTTTTATACATTTTGTATGGGAAATTCATATCTTCCACAAGAGTTGATGAGGACATTGGTCGTACCTATACTTAAGAATAAGACGGGAGATGTATCGGATAGGAACAACTATAGACCAGTATCATTAGCAACAATAACCGCTAAAGTATTGGACAGTTTACTCATCTTGATCGTACGTTACAGCTACATGACGCTCTATTCGGATTTCGAGCGGGTTTGTCAACTGAGAGTGCTATTTTGAGCTTAAAGTATACTGTCCGGTACTATACCGACAGAAAAACCCCCGTTTATGCCTGTTTTTTAGATATTTCTAAAGCTTTTGACCGTGTATCTTATGAACTCTTGTGGAGGAAACTGGAAGGTGTTTTACCTCGTGAATTGCTTGATATTTTTAAATACTGGTATTCTAATCAACTGAACATGGTAAAATGGTCCACTGAAGAGTCGGAACCGTACAAACTCGACTGTGGAGTGAGGCAAGGAGGGATCACTTCTCCAAAATTATTTAATTTATACATGAACCGGCTGATTGTTGAACTCAGTAGTATGCATGCAGGATGCTCCATCGACGGCTTACAGGTAAATAATTTAAGTTATGCTGATGACATGGTGCTTCTGAGTTCATCAATTAGTGGGCTAAGAAAGCTGGTGAAGACATGTGAGTTACTTATATGCTGTTGAGCATGGCCTTCAATACAACTCCAGTAAAAGCGAAATATTAGTTTTTACTGCTGGAAATAAGGAACCGCAATATATAGGTACCACCTGTCTTCATGCACGGAATTCCTCTGAAGACTGTAAATAAATTTAAATATCTCGGGCACGTTGTTACGCAAGACCATAGAATAGATAATATAGACCATGGCAAGACCTTAGAGATGGCAGCGATATAGAGCGGGAACGTAGAGCGTTGGCTGTAAGGGGCAACATGATAGCTCGTAGGTTTGCTCGATGTTCTATTCCTATTAAAATAACGTTATTTAAAGCATTTTGTCAATCCACATACACGAGCAGCCTATGGGTTTCATACAAGCAAAAATCCTTAAACGCTATACGGGTCCAGTATAACAACATCTTTCGAATATTGTTGAGACTGCCGAGATTTTGCAGTGCATCTGGAATGTTTGCAGAAGCGCGAATAAATGGATTTCCCGCTATCATTCGGAAGAGAATAACGTCTTTGCGAGTGAGAGGCAGTTCCAACAATATTCTGTTAGTTATTCGTGGTAAATTCAACTATCCTATTCTGAAACATTGGGTAAAGACCATTATACCTCGGAGTAATCCCCAATTATATCTAAAATAACAATAAGTCCCTACCATTTTTCTTTTTCTGTCATAGGTTGCATAAATTCATATTGCGTTTAATTTTAGATCTGTATTTTGTGCCATACTGCTTTTATTTTAACTGTAATTTTTAACTTAATGTGACTTTTGTTTATTTTTGTATGGATCATAGTTATCCGAAATAAAGTTTATTATTATTATTATTCAGTTATTTATTTTTCTTCTTAATCTCTAAGTTTTTTACAATAGATCTATAAAATAAACATTATAAAAAACTTAAAAACTAGGGAGCCGCCAGCAGCGGGGCAAGGCCCAAGCTACCGGTGCTTAGGGCTGCAGACTGAGGAACCTCCTGACGATGCGCGGTGTGTCAAGGATGACTGCTTTCTGCATCTGGCCCTTAACCCAACCGTCTAGCGAAAGTCTCTTTAGATGTTGGTCGAGACTCTTCGCTATAAGGCCGTTTGCCGACACGACTATTGGGACTATGATCGTCGAATCAACATCCCACATGGCGGTAACCTCATGAGCCAAGTCAAGGTACTTGCTCAGCTTGTCCTTCTCGGCTTTCACGAGGTTCTCGTCATGTGGTACGGTGATATCGACGATCATAGCCCTGCGCTGAGACCGGTCTACCAGCACGATATTAGGCTTATTGGCGACTATTACTTATTATTATTATATATAAATAGATCTAACGTTCTGTAGGTCTAAAAAACATAAAACGACCAGTGAAATTCAGTGAAAAGAACATTTAGTCATTCCGTTCCTTTCTTTACAATACAGATTTAACAATGCTCCACCTTTTTTCGAATATGGTCAAAAAACACCTTCGTGGTCATAAACTCACCTTCATGGACAAAAAGGACGCCACGTAAGTGACGAAAATATTCCTTTTTTTTAATTCTGGCGAAGTTAAGTTGTTATGTTTTAATGTAAATACCACACAAACATCGCAATACAAATAGAATTTTGATAAACTAACTTAGACTTTAACAGCTAACACAGAACACAGAAGTACAAAAAAAGTCGTCCACGCAAACCCCTAGACACACTCGTGAAAAGTATAAACTTACCGATATCTTTTTTTTGTCACTGCGCTAAAAGCTGTAAATAGTTATTTGTTGTACAAGAGTGCAAAGTGGCTTTTTAACCGGGTGCTCAATTTTGATGACCAAGCAAGCGAAGGATTCTATAATTGAATCACGAGTGTAGCGAGGGATTCAAAATTAGAATCCTGAGCGTAGCAAGGGAATCAAAAGGGCACAAGGTGAAAAATCTTTGCACTCGAGTACAACATGTAATTTTTCATCCCACCTTAGCGAGGAAATTACTAGGTACTTACCTAAATGAATTGCGCATTTTCAGTTTCAGTCAATTCTGTTGGTGTCAAATAAACTTCTTGGTCGCTAGAATCACTTAGGTATTTCGGATTTTCACTTGTATTCAATTTTCCTATTTTTAACCTATGTTTTTAACTTTCAGTTTATTTAACCATGGTTTTAACAATAACAATATGACGTGAAAATATGGAGAGTTGAGCGATTGAGGTAAAGAGTTTCATCTGTGTACATGAAAAAGTGTCCGGGCGGACAAATGCATTAAATTATAGTAGCGCTAAGTTAGCATCAGGGTATATTTTAAAAGAAAAAATAAACATTACCATTTAGAATTCATAAAAAAAAATATTGTAGTCATAGGCACAGCCTATAGAAGTGAAAACTTATAACTCAGAATTTGATTGCTTTCTTTGGAAACTGCGCGGGCGAAACCAGAAGGCGTGGCTATGAGCATGGCCAATGGGAAAGGTTGACGCATTTTTAGATGACCAATGGCCATGGTCGCGTTTACCCGAAGATTTATTATCGTTCCCGAGCGTGACGCTAGAATTCAATTGACAATCCACGAAAAATCTGTCTTTGGCGCACCAAAAGAAATTATCACTTCAAAATATATTGTAGCTACATGTTTTCTCAAAATAGTAATTATTTATTTGATGTTATATTTACTACATTATTTGGTATTGCACAAGCAGTTGAAGTTAGATAGATAGATAGATAAACTCTTTATTGCACTTACATAACAAAGAAAAATACAGAAAAAACTTATAATAAAGTAGCAATTGGCGACCTTATCGCTGAGAACGATTTCTTCCAGGCAACCATAGGATGGTAAAAAATAAATCAATCAATAATGGAAGACGGGGAGTACAATTTGGAGTACTAACAATTTATAATACCTAACAAACAACTAATTTAAAAAAAAAACAACAATGTATATAAATATTATACCTATATATCGATTTAACATCCTAATACACAAATAATTTCATAATAATATACTAATAGATAATTAATTAATAATAACATGTTCAACGAATTAAAACATTTAAAGATAAATAGATTACAATTTCATGACGATTTTAAGGAGAATAATGACTTTAACTAGCTGATGACTGCAACAAGTAGAACTCTTTAACTTGGTTCTTAAAAACTAACTAGAACTAACTAGAAGTTATCTATTAGTTAATATTTTAGTCGTCAATAATATTTAATTATTGTCACGTCAGTGAACCTAAGAGGTTTAGGTGGTAAAAGGGAAAATAATACGATGTTCACAATTACAAATATATTAAATTAAAAATGATGAAATGAAATGAATAAGATAAAAAAAGACGTAACTTAAAATAAGAAATTTGGAATTTAACTGTCTTGAAGGGCCAGTGAGTGTAGTTGCTTCCAAACAGGTTCACAGGATGTAGTTGTTTCCAAGCAGATTCACAGGATGTAGTCCTTGAACGGTAGGGGCTCACAGCCGTCAGCGAGGATGGCTCCACCTTGCACGGTAGAGTTCACAGCCAGCAGTCCTCGTGAGTGTAGTTACTTCCAAACAGGTTCACAGGATGTAGTCCTTGAACGGTAGGGGCTCACAGCCGTCAGTGAGGATGGCTCCACCTTGCACGGTAGAGTTCACAGCCAGCAGTCCTCGTGAGTGTAGTTGCTTCCAAGCAGGTTCACAGGGTGTAGTTACTTCCAAGCAGGTTCACAGGATGAAGTCCTTGAACGGTAGGGGCTCACAGCCGTTAGACCTTCGAGGTTTACTATTTTGATGTACAGCCGTTAGACCTTCAAGGTTTACTATTGATGTTGGTCGCTTGGAAGTCCACTGTTTGGTAATGTTACCCTGTTGGAAGCCGAATTCTCACTGCCCATCTCAGCCGAATTGATTTATAATGAAAACTTTTAATGATTCAAATCTGGAGAAAATAAACTTTATTTTAATATTAATAATTCAAAGAGGATTAGTTCTAAAAACTATACAACCTTATGAAAAAGGGTAGAGGTTGCTAAGCGACGAATGATGTTTGGAGTATTGACATAATGAAATTATGTAAACAAAAAGGATTTTAGAAAAACGTAAATATTACAGGTTTAAGTGAGATATATAATTCCAGAACAATATCATAATGATGAGAAAATTATTCTTTGTCGTATGGACACAATTAAAAGGAAATTAGTGATATGAAAATTTGGTATGTAAATAAACGCATCTCTCCTATAAAAGTGGTGATTTTGGAATGAAAATGTAGATGTACGTTTACATATTGTAGTCAATATGTAACGTTACATTATGAAATCGCCATACTTCAATTTGATAACAATTGATTAATTCATAGCATTTTAAAATGTTCTGCCTTTTGAAATAACGTTCCTTACCTCTATCCTCCATACGTTGTCCATACGTGAAAAGAAAATTGCGCGCAAAACATTTAAAAAAAGTACACCAAGGAGGTTCCGAGTCTGAGTTTTTAACGAATTAAAAAAAAATGTATGATGAATTCGGCACCAAGGAGTTAGAAATAAAAAGGTTAAGTTATGTTTCTGATTTAAAACCTCAGTACACGCGATGTTCTAAATTCAAATTTACTTTACCCTCTAGAGGGTAAAAACGAGTTTTGCGCCCTGATATCGAGGAGCAAAAGTAGGTACTCTTTCCGAGGTGGTGGGATGAAAAATATCTTACTCCTGTCATGCCCATAACGGACAATCAAACCGAATAGAATTTGTGATTGATTTGCATCGCTATGGCTGGGCTCAACGCTCAACAATCAGCTGTTTACGACCCAAATCTAAAGCACTCCAAATCGTCTGACCGACACATTTTGTGTTTTAACTTCAAAATACTGAATTACAATAAGATTGTTTGTGTGGTATTCTGTGTAAAGTGTACAGTATTACGATGACACTAGTAGGTATATGTAACATACAAATACACTGAAATTTAGAGAAGCAGTACCTATGGTAAGGGAGCCCACGATGCTAAATGGGGAGTTACTCGAGCGTCATAGAGACCTATTATTGGAATGCAAAGCTAAGGTAGGTACCTAATAAGTAGATTTTTTTAAAAAAATACCTTTTCATCAGTGGGTGGCCCCGCTATAGATAGAATTTCAAATGCGAAAAATTAGCTTTATGAGCTAATTAGCTATGAATTTTGTTACTTCGGCTTGGGGAATCCTTAAATATTATAGTTTACGTTATCTATGAATTATTTTCTTTTAAATAAAATAGCCACGCTTTAGATTATAGAGATGACTTTTTAAAAACTCTGTAGTCCTCTACTTTCTTTGCGTCACTGTAGAATTATCAGATTAGTGGAATATACACTTTTTAGCATGTAATTAACTCGCCCTACCTTAGTCTGACGAGCTCGAGAATTTCTGATGATCAAAAATATTTTTATCTTAATCGGCCTTATTTATGGGGCTCATATTTGGTTAAGATACTTAGCCGGGGGTACAAGTTCCAACTGTATATTAATCTGCGGCGCTGGAGTAAATCCCGAAATCCCCTCTTGGCCTCCCCTACCATAACCAAATGTTTAATTGCGCAGTGTGTGTGAGAAGTGTGCCACGATGAGAATGCGAAAAATGACCCCGATTATGACCTTTCATGTTAATTTTTAGTATAAATAATTACTTCTATTGAAGCAAGCTTAATAGGTACGCCTTGTAGTAATACATTTTTTATTCACCAATTATCAACATTCGTTGCTAACTTATACCGTTTACAAAATGTATAACTGTGTGACCATGAAATTTGAGCAGCGATGAGAAATAGCCAATAACAGTTTGACGTGAAAACTATCCTCCACACGTGAAAAAAAAAATTGGCAGTCATAGGAACTGCCGATAGAAGTGAAAACTTGCTGTTGCCCTGGTACTGGTACCTAGGGGCAAACGCAACTCTTTTATATTTCTGTTGTCCTGGTATCTGGAGATAAACGCTGGGCTGTTGGAGGTAGGTAATCGAAACTCTTTACTGTTTCTGTTGCGCTGGTACCTACCTGGCCGTTTTTACCCGAAGATTTCATATCCGATCCGATCCATTATCATATCCAACGACTGATCAATCCAGCGTGACGATTGATCAATCCATTTCACACCCCACGAAAATTCTGTCTATAGCGCGCCTAAAGAAGTTTTCACTTCAAAATGGTTGTCTGTAAAGTCGGTTTACTGACGATCGTTAAACGTGACAACGTCTTAAGAAATCAGTACGCTGATAGCGCAAGTAGTGATACCGCTCGACTCGGCGGGTGGCGCCCTCAGCGCTCAGCTTCGTCCGCATGGCACTGACGACGAACTAACGGTAACGTTACATGACGTCATGTTTTGCGGGCGTGCAGCCGGCTTCACCGAATTATAAGACGTTATCACGTCAAAAATGCTCGTTTGTCTATTCCCCATTACCCCAAACAAGAAGTAGCCAACTAGCCATGCAGTAATGTGCAAATGCAAACATCACTGTAATCCAGTTTGAAGTGCAATGTTTCCAGAGAAATTATAGGCCATACACATAAATCATCATATATCTATCTCTGAGTGACGATGCGGTAGTAGGTAATGATTTGGACGCTTCATGTTCCAATAGGTACAGTCCGCGAGGTATAAGCTGAGCTTTGCATTAGTGTGAGTGATCACATGCATACGCATCTATTACCAAAAGTACAGTCAGACAACAAACTCTTAAACAACAAGCTGACATTAACTATCCAGGATCAATATGGTCATTGCGAAAAGAAGTATCTCTTTTAGGATTCAAATGGTCAAGGACAGAGAATAACAGAAAAATTTTAATGGAAAAGCATGAGATCCGTCACCTACGTATAACTTATTTACTTAAAATTTCCGAATACCGTATTCAGGGCAGGCCTATCGTTTATACCGATGAAACATATATTGACACCACTCACACTTCATCAAAATCATGTTCAGATGGCAGCACTTCTGGTTTGAAGAAACACCTTAAAGAGAACATGGTCACAGCGTCCTGCGTCTGACTGTACTTTTGGTGATCACTCACACTAATGCAAAGCTCAGCTTATACCTCGCGGACTGTACCTTCATTACACTGCTCTTATGGGCAGGATTGCTTAGGTACATACCTACTGTCAGATACATTTCCTCGTCATTCTGTCATACTATACCTAGCTAGGTACCTACTTACTATACATAAAAAAGTCACGTGTAAACACACATGAGGTAGGTAGGTACCTATTATGTTTTTGGTTTAAAAAGTATTTCTTTATGTTTTATCTATTACTAGCATCGGCTGCGTACGGGAGCAACACAGATGATAAATTAAGATAAAGATAGTAACAAGAACAAAATAAAAAAATATTGATTTAGGTACTCCCGACTACCTCGGATTTGTAATCTGTAGGTACACATAGGCCTACAACATTCTAAAGCACATATAGAGTAAGATCCCAGAGCTCCCAGACGTCACCTATTTTCTAATGAATGAAATGTGGACGATTGAGTAGAGTTAGTAAGTACTATGATCACATGCTTACTCGCTAACGGCGGCATAGAATAGATAATACAGATAGAACGGACACTCCCCACCCCCCGCCAGTTTCAAGCTTCCTACCCCGCAAGAACGCGAGAAGCACTCAGCGACACGACATAGATGACACGCACACATGCGTAAATGCGTTCGAACGACATATGCGAGATGTGTGAGTGTAGGTATGTCAACTGCACCGTCTGTATAGATTTTAGGCCGAGTGTCCGGGGTGTGACGGCGGTTAGACGGCCAATTTTGAGATATGGGGTAATGAAGGTACATAGAAACATTACTTAGGTACTTCACGTATTTTCTAATGAGTGATTTTCACGTATGTTGTAGGCAATATCCTTAAAAACAAGGTCCCATACTCCCAGACACTTTCCGTCAGCCGTTTTGCTTAACAACTCCAAAATAATAATTTAACTTCACTTAAATTCACATGCTCCATTTGTAAATATATTCGTCAGACAACTATTTTGTTGCTTTTTCCAATAAGATAGACCAATCTAAGGGGCCAATCATCTCCTAATATACATATTAGAAAAAAAAATTGTATAGTTCAATTTATGGGGATGGTGATCAACTGTAACAAACCATGGGACACTTATGGGAATGGGTGACTTATAAATATCAAACTAAATGTGTTTACTTTCAGAAATTTATTGTTTGATACCACTAACATAAAATACAAAAATATTTTAAATTATAAAGTAGTAAGTAGATTCTCATACAATGCTTAATGTTAGTTATGAGATTTTCTTTACAATAAAAATGGTCAACAGGTTTTGTGTGCCATACATTGAGATAACAATACTGAATAAACCATGAATGTTTCAACTTTGGAAAATAAATAAGACGCTTACATTCTTAAATTACATCCTAAATAGTTTGTTGATCAAAAGCAGAACAAAAGACTTAAGTATTGTTTAGTACCTATTTATTAAAAAATTAATTAGTATTGAAATAATTACCGGATCGGCTATAACCTCAATGCAACTTACATCTATTTGATGTCCAAACATACTACATATGGCAGAAAGCTAGGTTTGGATGTATACAAAATCTATTTAGAAGGTACATGGTGAATTTAAAATTTTGCTGCCTTGTTAACACAATCTATGTGACAAGAGACATCAATAACTTTAGAATGTGCCTTCTAAATAGACCTAAATATTTTCAGTTCATTTCTTTATAAGATGGAATGATTTAACTTTCAACATAAATTAGATGTTTTTAAAATAGTATGGTTTTTGCCTCCTGCCGGGAAGTTGTTGAACTTGAAATGTAGCTCTTAGTAGGTATAGGAGTTGTGGGGGTCACTCAGTAGCTGCCATGGCGCGCGCTTGTGCCCTCACTCTTTTGTCGTACTCTAGTCGATTTTGACTGAAAAGAAAAATAACATTAATTAAACTATAGGCCAATAATACCAGGCTGACCTGGTGGCTAAGTTGGTAGTAAGTCTGCCTGCCAAGCCGTGGGTCGTGGGTTCGATCCAGGGATGTTACGGAGCTTCGAGTTCGACTCCAATATGTCGGAACTTCCGATCATTATTACACCTTCGGTTCCAATTTCGGTTCCGAAACTTTTAAAACGGAGGTTTTAATCGGAGGTAAGGTGTATCAATATTTGAGATAAACCCTTATTGTGGTGGAAAGTGAATGGAAATACAAAATTCCAACCCCTTAAATCAATTTCCCGTCAATGTTTATTGTGTCCACGTGTATTACATTTTTTTTAATTTATCCCCAGTAAAAATGTTTCTCCTGCCATAACTTCTGATCCTGCCTATGCCTCCGAATTCGGTTACGATTCGGTTACGGTTCGGCTACGATAAAATGACCTCCGTTATATCCCTGGCTCGATCTCCACCCAGTGCAAATATTTGTGTGATGATGTATGGGGTGTTTTCTATGTATAATAAGTATGTATTTAAAAATAATTAAGTATTATATCAGTTATCTGGCTCCCATAGTACACGCTTTGTTTAGTTTCGGGCTACATAGTTCGTGTTGTGTGTAAAATGTTCACCAATATTTATTTCATTATTTTAACCATTTTTTGGTTCAACCTGGGTCAACCATCTTTTTTTTCAACTTTTATAGGTTTACACTTGACCGCCATCTCGCCTGATGTAAAGCGACGATGCGGTCTACGATGGAGCGTGTTTACCTAGAAAAAACCGATTCACTCTCGATTTGAAGACACAAAGATTTTAACTATCGGGAAAAACCCACTTAGGCAACGTATTCCACAGCCTTGACGTTCTTATCACAAAAGCAGAGTCAAATCTCTTCGTTCGTGTCTTTGGAACATCAACCATGAAACGATCGTCGCTTTTTCGAGCTGCGAGGATTCCGATAGAAAAAAGGGCACGGTATCAGTCGCACACTCTCCGAAGTGTATCCGATAAAAACCCGATAAGCTAGCAATTTTTCGGCTATGTTCGAGACTTTGCAGTCTTTTTCGCACGGGGGTGTCATTGCCTATGAGCCTTTTGCCACGTCTTTCGATCGATTCCAGAGCCTTCAGCTAATACTTAGCCAATCCATCCCAAAGGTGCGAACAGTACTCCATACAAGAGCGAATCTGTCCTTGATATAACGTGAGCAATTGTTCGCACCTTAGAGAGAACACCCAGTTTTTAGGCAGCTAATTTAGCCTTGGACTCGATATACGAGCCAAAGTTCAGCGTCGACGACGAAGTAACGCCCAAAAGCTCGAGATGGTCGGATCGCCGGCACGGATACACTGCGAAAAGTAGGAGTCTGTTGGAATGGACTCCTTTTTGCGGAAAACAGACACATCTTCGTCTTTCCCTCGTTAAACCGGACCAGATTGGCATTGCCCCATTGTAGAGACTGCTTCAAGGGTCAAGTTTAAATGCTCGATCAAACTCTCTCTCAGTGCCTGAGTTTGCTGCCTATTGCCTCTCGCGCTAGATATGTAGCTCTCCACAAAGGTGCTATCATCTGCGTACCCAAAGATACCGGGCTTCAACAGATTGTTGATATGTAGCAGGAAGAGTGTCGCAGAGAGCACCAACCCTTGACGGACTCCGGCATTGATAGCCATTTGATCCGACGAGCAGCCATCAATGACCACTCGTATGAATCGATCCCTCAAAAAGTCTGATATCCACGCTACAAAGCCTGGAGATAAACCATAAGCTGAAAACTTGCATAAAAGGCCATCGAAACCATGCCAATGCCATGCCAAACCCTGTCGAAAGCCTTCGAGATATCCAGGGAGACTGCAAGTGCTTCCCCATGCTTATCAATAGCATTACTCCAGATGTGAGTGACATACGCTAGAATATCCACCTTACTAAAATGGTTTTGGATTTGATATAGCTCTCTTCAGTTTAGTAATGAAGGAGAGAACAATAGTAAAACCATAACCAGTTCAGTAGAGCTAAGAGCTGGAACACAACAAATAATGTTTGATTACCTTTAAACAGTTTCAGTTGTAGTCAGAAACACATACATACAATTTCATAATTAAAGATATTATAGGAACATAGAATGTAGCTATAGAATGTATAATACAACATTGAAAATGACAAAATTGAAAATGACTTGACTGGCCTCGTGGCTTAGTTGGTAGTAGCACTGCCTGCAAAGCCGAGGGTCGTGGGTTCGATTCCCACCCAGTGCAAAAATTTGTGTGATGAATTCAAATGTTTGCACTGTGTCTGGGTGTTTCTATGTATAATAAGTATGTATTTAAAACTATATAAGTATTATATCAGCTATCTGGCCACCATCACACAAGCTTTGCTTAGTTTGGGGTCAGATGGTGTTGTGTGTGAATTGTCCACCAATATTTAATTTATATTTAAAATGATAAGTTATTGTCCCTACAATTAGAGTTACCTTCGATCAATACATCAGCCCAGTAGTTAAAACTTTTAACTTAAAAGTTTAACAACTAAGCATAAACACCTAACACCTTTGGACAACCAAATGCTAAATGTTATAAATATTGGAGTTATATGCAGTGTTTTTGTGTAGAAAACCATAGTCTGAAGATAGTTGCAGAAGTCATAATTAAAAAAAAAAAACAGCAAACAAATTATATAGGTCCACATTTGTTTATTAATTGAGTCTGGTCCATTTATTAATCCAAGGTTAACACTTGCACAATATTGTGAAATCATAGACATGCGACAAGAAGACTTTACTGTATTTAAATGCATGAGAAATTAAATGAAAATTACCATCATAACCAAATATTGTTAAATCATAATGTAAACGTATCTATTTGTATGTACAATTATGACAGACATTTTGTGGTATTTTCTATAGGATTATAATAAGAGAATGGTGACTCATATCTTGTACTGATGTTTCACAAGGTCAACTTAAGATCTTACTTATAACCTATAACTCTTGTTAGAGTTATGCTGATATAATCATAGTTGGGAGCATTGGAATATCAGATTAGATACCGTAAATGACTGTTTAACTGCAGTTCTGAAAGTATATTGCAAAGTATAGTCTGGAATACCACATAGGCTTTTTATCACAGGAAAATGGCAGGAGCGAAAAATGGGCAGGAAACCTTGAGATACTGCTAGTGTAATAATAAGTACTGCTGGTGTTTATGGTGCATTAAATAAATGTAATATATGACATAGCCCAATTTATGGCCAGATAAATATAAGTATTCATAAGTAAAACTCACCAATAGATTGTGTAGGCCTCAGCCTGTGCGGGATCTTTAACATTTGGTTCATTAAGCAAGTCTTGGATGCCAAGAAGAATCTGCTTGATTGTAATTGCAGGACGCCAATCTTTTTCTTCATCCAGTAATGATAAGCACACAGTGCCTGACGGATACACATTGGGATGGAATAAGGGAGGCTCAAACTTGCACTTTGGAGGGCTTGATGGATAATCGTCCTTGAAGATCATACGGAGTTTGTAGAGTCCACCTTCCCACGGTGTCTGCAATTGTATTGTAACTCTCTTATTATTCAAGTTTTATATTAAACTTTCAATGCTATTTTTTAATCATTCTAGTTTTATTAAAATGTTCAATATAACTCTTAACATTCAAGTTTTATTAAAATTTTCTATATATCTGTCTTATCATTCAAGTTTTATTAAAATGTTCTATACAACTCTCTTATCATTAAAATTTTATCAAAATTTTCAATATAACTCTCTTATCATTCAAGTTTTTTATTAAATTTTTAATGTAACTTTCTTATCATTCAAGTTTTACATCACATTTTCAATCTAAGTCTCTTATCATTTCGTCTTATATTAAACTTAATCTCTCCTTATTGGCGCACGTAAATCATAGTTGCTGCATCTAGAAATGCTGAACATTTCTAAATGGCCAATGGGAAATTTCTGCATGTCCTATCTAAATATATTCAAAAATATGATATTAAACTGTAATAGTATTTGTTTAAATTTGCATTTATTGGTACATTTATATATTTACATTTGTATAATCAAATTAAATACACCTCTCTATTCTCATTTTGTGTATTGTTGTCTATATAATATGTCCGTTGGTTTTTACACACTAACATATACTCACTAAATTCACACACATGGAAATATTTGAAGCAAGAACTCTACTGTGTGTACGTGTTTTCTGTCGATTAAGCTCAAAATTCTCAGAAGCTTTGAAGAAAATAGAAGAAACTGTATTAAGAACATGTATGTTTAGAACAAAGACATTGTCAACGTTCAAACGTTGGATGCTGGCGAAATTACGGTAGCGTTACCAAATGGAAGCCATGACAAAAAAGAAGAAGTTGAAAAAGTCCTGTCATTGAAACTTTAGCAGATTATTGGTAATATTCCTATTAAATGTTGGGAAAGCTGTATTTTCATGTCTGCTTCAAGTTGTCATTAATAATCCAGGTTTTGGTTTTATAATGACTAGATGATTTCATGAGAATCTCTACACCTCCTTCATTACTCATCTTTTCGCTATTGTAATTTTGGTATATAATCAATGTAATCAAACAGTTAAAAAGGATTTTAGCATTACTCTTATCAGACATACCAATCTGCTGCTTTTATTTATTTACTCTACAAGTATTAACTTTATTGTTTGACACTCAATCCACTTCATTTTGAGTAAAACTAGAGTATAGAATAGAATATTATGCTTTGTTGTTTAAAAACTCTGCACAGCGTATAAGATGTTATAATTTTCAATAGTTCCAACAGTATTACCTATTCATTTAAGGGTAGAACAAACAAACTAGAGGCCTTGTAGTAACCCTGTGATTACGCGGTGTATTTGAAACCCTAGAAATGAGTAATTACTCATGTAATTGTCCATACAGAAACATTGTCTTTAGTTCACATGAAGCTTGGCTCTTCATTAGTGATGCTATTCGGGTCTACATTCGACGAAGACACTAGCAGTAATGAATGTTTTATTGTCATGACACTACCTCTCTAAATTATTAAATAATTACAATTGCAGACCACATTCTAGAATACTAACCCCTTTTTTTCCGGGAATTGCGCATTCCCATGTCATAAGATTCAGTGAGCCATCAGGATTCTTCATAGGTCTGGCAACAAATCCCTGAAAAGGTATGAAACGTTTGATCAGTAAAATGGAGAGTCAAAACAAAAACAATGACTAAACTCGTGCACTTACAAAAGGATGGTCTTTACGCCAAGCTTTTCTTTCTTCGGCCAAACGTGCACTAGCTATGCCCGACATATCCTGAAAACAACATGATTCAGTTATCACTTCAACACAGAATTTAGATCATAAGTAGAATCTGTTGAACTCACTGTGTTTTATTATAAGGTTAACTATTTGAAATAATACGAAAACTAAAATACAAGGCGCGAGAAAAAGGCGTCTCGCAAAAGCCACGGCTGATTATTTTTTTCTTTTATAGTGCTACCAACCGCAAAAAATATTGCTGAGTTTTTCTACAAATAATAAATCAAGCAATCGAACTAACTTACTAACAATTCTGAAGATACAGTCAAATAGCGTTTTGATTCCAAAATGATACCTACGTAATGATACTAATAGGTCTAGAAAGATTTTACAATACTATGTAATTCAGTAAAGAAAGTATTCAAAATACGAATTTATCACTTTATCAGAGCTACTGGCAATTAAACTACAGATTTAAAAATAGCATTTAGGAGTGATATTTGTCTATTGCTTTTTGTAATCCACCAATCACAAATATTGGTAAAATTTTATTGGTTAGAAATATCAAAAATTATTGTGTTATTGGTGGAGATAACAAGACGCATTTTTTTTAAATAAATGTGCGTAGTTTTGGCTTTTGGCACGCTTGTATCAAGTCGTATTTTTAGGGTTCCGTAGTCAACAATGAATTTATGGATTCACCGTCTCCTTATATAATCCTTATGCCCGACAGAGTCAGCTTTGTACAAAAAAAATTGGCAGTCATAGGAACTGCCGATAGAAGAACTTATAACTCAGAATTTGATAGCTGTAACCGGAGGGCGTGGCCTCACCATCGTGGCATGGCCATCTAGAAATGAGTCAGCATTTCCCATTGGCTCACGCATTTCTAGATGGCCATGCCATGATGGCGAAGCCACGCCCTTTCAGCATTTCCCATTGGCTGATGCATTTCTACATGCCCAATCGCCAAGGGCCCGAGTTTACCCGAAGATTTCTTATCATACCCGAGCGTGAAGGTAGAATTCAATTTACACCCCACGAAAAATTTGTCTAGGCGTGCTAGAAGTTTTCACTTCAAAAATTGGCAAAGTTGATTTACAAAATTCTTCAAGGTGATTTGATTAAACAAGCAGCTGGTAAGCAAGTTCACAGATCACGATACTATAGCAAGTTGGCTGCGATACATACACATCACAAAGCTTTATTGTCTGTATCCTGATTCAATCCCATCCGAACAAAGATTCATCCGAACGACTCAAATCCGGAATGACAATCTTTAACTCTGTCATTCTAAACGGATTTGTCATCAAAAGCTGCCTATACACACTGGGCCAGTGCAGGCCAACGCCAGTGTGTGGAGGGTCGTTTTGTAATGACTCGCGTCGCTCGCCTCGCTGGCCGAGTGACGGCAAGTGGCCAGTGTGTAGAGGGCTGTTTTGTCTCGACTCGTCTCTCGTGACCGGTGTCGGTTTTTGTGCACAAAACAAAGGCGCTCGGCGAGTAGCGTCCTGTTCTCCTATTGGCCTACCGCGCTTTTGCCAGCGCTGGGCCAGTGTGTGGATGCTACGTTTTGTCTCGTGCCGTTTTGTCGGCGCTCGCGTTGGCCTGCGCTGGGCCAGTGTGTGGATGCTACGTTTTGTCTCGTGCCGTTTTGTCGACACTCGCGTTGGCCTCTACTGGCCCAGTGTGTATAGGCAGCTAAGGCGTATTTAGCCGTATTTGCGGTTACAGTGGGTTTTCCGCGTTAAAAATACTCTATGCACTGTGCGATTTTTTTTATAGATGTTTTAACGTATACTTACGTGATAACAATTAGCAGCCTAGTTACCATAAGTAGCCCACTAAAAGTTCCCACTGGTGGGACTCGGGGTCTTAGCTTATTACCGTTTATCTATCAAAGCAAAGCCAAGATGACCCAAACTTCATACTGGGCCATCGTTCTTACCTGTGATGGGAGTGGGAGCATACACTGACAAACTTTCAGCTTTGTTAAAATAACGAAGGTCTGGGTAGCGATTCTGAAACCATTCGGTTGCATCCGACACGGAATCTCATCTCTCGGTCTTTGTCTTATCTGTTGCATGACAAAGACCGAGAGGTGATATTCCGTGTCGGATGCAACCGAATGGTTTCAGAATCGCTACCCTGGGGTTCATTGGCATTTTTCCTTTTCATTCCTAGTCCATAGAGTCCTTTAATCTGATCGAGAATTCACAACGCAATCGGATTGATCTCTTCATAGAATCAAACCGCTCGGCCTATGACGTATCCGTTTAGACTTTAGAATGATAGAGAAACAAGGATAGTTACTCCGAATTTGAATCGTTCGGATTGTGTTGTATTGTGAATCAGGTACCTACTGATTTACACACAATCGAGATACCTTGTATATTGAGAATATTTAAACACACGAGTAAAATAAAGTCAAGGTAAGTACCTCGGGGGGTGGGCGGACCCCCGCATTTGGCTCCAGTGACGTACCGGAAACCAGCGGCGCAACACCTCCTCGAGAAGATCAGATCTATCCCAAGATGGAGTGCCGGACGGCCCGACGGACGGTAAACGTTCAATGCCTCAGACCCTCCAAGTGGAGACAGGAGAGAAACCCTCTCGGGCTCCTCCCCATGACCATTAGAGACTTCCTCTCGCTCTCTTCCGCTCCCCCCCCCCCCCCCCCCCCCCAAGAACCCTCTGAGGTGTTCGCGTTAAAAAGTGTCGCAATAGTCCTGACAGTGCTATATGCTAAAGCTAGGTTACACGCGCGCCCTAAATTACGTAGTGCTGATCTAGGATAAGTTAGCTTTAGAATGTAATTAGTTAACTATAATGTTCAATGAATAAACGGAGCTGGACCGATCAACATGTTTTATTCTTTCACCATCAACACCTAACATTACATGGCGACACTGCCATCTTCGAACACGGCACCAACCAAAGCACCAACCAAGCTTTAAAGAAAAAAGAACAACAACAATCAACAATACCGCAACTGGATACAGAAAAAATGAACTGGATACATACTGGAAGAATTTGAAATGAAGACAGGAAACATTTAAAATGAAGGCCATGGACCGTATGTTGTACTGTTTAGCAACATGTTTTATTCTTCCACCATCAACACCTCACTGTCGAGCATCTCGGATATGGATGGTCGGTAGTGAGCGAGACGTCCACTTCTCCGCTGCTAGGATCGTGGTTTTTCACTAAGCTAGATGCTACATCGCCGTCAACTTTCAACCTTGCGCCCTGGCGCGCGGCCTCACCTCGAGTCCATAGACCCACGCTCAACAAGCTCCCTTCTGGAATTACTGTTACTGATATAGCTACATATCTCCCGAGTGCCGAGGAACGTTTCAAGTCATTCCAATATCTCCAAGGGCGGATCCTTTGGCTCCGTGACATGGGACATGGTTATGTGTGTGTTGGGGGGGGGGGGGGGGTCCCAATAGTCGTAGTCAAGTTACAAAACTGTGTACTAATCAGTACAATCATAACCTCATACAACGAAAGGCCACCGATGCAAGTTGATGTCTGATGCCCAGGGTGCACCACATGGAGTTTTCCGGACCTCGAACTGTTCATTTAGTATCCTATTTCAATTGAAATTGATGGCGTCTAGTTTTAGGCCTCTAATAGACATACAATCCAACTATCTTATGTGTATTTACTAGCCCACAAAGTACTCTGTGTACTAGCCTACTGCTGCCTACTAGCTTAACGTAAATTGTACTTCCGTGGTCTAGCTTGTTTTATTAATACCGGCTACGTTCCAAAAAAATAAATAAGAACGGCTTTTGAAGAGAACGAGAGAACCACCTCCTTTTTTTGAAGTAATGAGATTTGTCGGCGAAACTTGACGGCCATCGCGACGTGTCGGCCTAATCTGTCGGCCAATTGCGAGCAGCAAGTCTGTTGTACCAACCATGTTCTACTAATAGCCTCTTATTGGCTTATTTTTGAACTGCGTGCTTGTTCATTGGTTGATTTTTGTTTGTTAGTGCAATGAAAACAGACTTTTTCGGTCTTTTACAAAATAGTGCGCTCAACATGTCGGTCAAATAATTTTTCTTTCATTATTTATTCGATTCTTGAAGTGATTTGTTCATGTTGCGTTCCTTTGCGTTTTTAATTTTGAAAAATACTTACGTACTTAGTGATTGTTCTGTGTTGTGCTGGTAAGTGTCAAGACGCTGTTTGTAAATAATAGAAATCCAAATAATTAATGAAATCGAAGTAATAGTTGATAATAAAAATGAAAGCGTCTAATATTACCACAGCAGCGATAGTGCTAGCGGATAGCGATCGTGTCATCAGTTGAAAAATGTATTGTTATTAATTTATTCGTATTGAACTAAAAGAATAAGTGAGTTATTTGGCAATTAGCGAATCTTTTTTGATATTAAAATGGATATGTCCATAGTTGAAATAGTTCGCTGTTATAAATGTAGTTTTTTTATTTGGCGGGAACGCCGAACGTAAACGTAGGTTATGTTTTAAGTTTTAACAAGTGTTCACTGTGATTTGATTTTTAACCAGTCTTGAGGCATCATGACGTCAATGGAAGAAGGCGAAACTCCTGAAGATGTACCCATGGGAAATCCAGAGGAAATCACAAAGAATCCATCTGCACTAAAAGGTAAACAAAATGATGTCAACTACATTAGATAAATTATTATTAAATTGTATGATACAACCTATTAAAAGTTAAAAATGAAAAGAAGAAGACTATCAGCTGACTATTATTTTTAAATTTTTATAAATTCAGACCAATATACACTGTTTTGCCAGACATTTTGCTTGCCTCTCGAAGAGGTCAGTTTGTATGGGTCAACTGTAATATCTTTGTTGTAATATCCTATCTACAAACAGCAATAAAGATTTTTCTATTTCTTACTAAGAACTTTGAAGAATATATACTAAGTATTATTTAAGTATCTGGAAATCAAAGAAAACTGCGTTAATATATACTATGTTACTCATTTCATTTCAACATAGTTGATAGAATGTTAACCATTTTGTTCACTTGTACTAATTATATCACTAATCCGCAAAGAACAGACTGTAATTTTACACTACTCAAGCAATTTTGATATTGCTTTCAAAAATGTGCCCATTTAATTGTCTACAACACTTTGTGCTATTGAAATGAAAAGCCACCTAAAGGCGAATTCTTGCCACATGCTGAGAAATACAAGAAGGGTAATCCTTCTTGTATTTCTCAGCATGTGCTTAAATAGCCAACTTGATATTCCCATTGACTGGTGGTGCGCCAACTATGACTATAGTTGACTAAAAAATGCAACCAAAATATTGTGTGTTAGTTATCAAACGGTGACAGCACTATTTTTATTTTAATTTTGTTCTATTTCGTATGCTTGGTGTACAGGGCACGGAATTGCAATTTTGCCCTGGCGGTCAAAAGATTAACATTCATTTTGTACCTATTGTTTTCTCTTTTTTGTAGAAGCCAATGAGCAAATGGCAACTCTTGATGTCCTGGTTTGTGGCCAATGTCATTCAGCTTTCCACTTTGTTGAGGAGTTCAAAGAACACAAAGATGCCAACAACTGCACAGGAAAATCTCCAGTGAGAGATAGTGTAAGTACCATTTGATCCCCTGTCCAGTCAATTCTTGACTTAAAACGTTGCTTTGACAAACAGTGTCAGTGTGGAACAGCCAATCAGTGTGGGAATGATGCAAGTGTGATGGGATTTTTTGGATGTGTGACTGACTTTGTTTAGAAAAAAGACAAGTACTTAAAGGTTGAGGTAATTCTTAAACTTAATAGCATAGAAATCCTAAAGGGCCAAGGGCCAAACCGTAACAGTATTGGCATCTGTTCAATTTAGTTCATATCAGTAAGTTAAATTGCTCTCCTTGGTTTATTATTCAATTATGCATCTTATTTTTCAGAATGAAAGCAAAGCCCAAGTTTGGGCCTTTCTGCTGTGGAAATGTTCGTCAGTGCGAGATGGCTCAGCCGTAGCTGAAAACAGTTGGAAGCTGTATCAACAGTGGTGTCGCATGGCGGAGGCGCAGAGGACTGCGTGGATCACAGCGGGAGCTAATGTGCAGTCCCTGTCTAAATATGCTCATGCTAAAGTTGTAAGTCTAATCTATGCTGAAAATCTGCTTAAGCTTAGCAGCAAGTTACAGCAGAATAAAATTTCAATCAATAAGTAGGTACACCTATATCATTGCACCAGTGGCCCATTCCCCTTTCGGCCGCCTATGTAACTGAATTTTGTTACTAGTTACATTAAAAAGAACATCAAACAGAAAATAAACATTATTCATACAAGTCACCACAATCTAGATATTTTAATCAATGAACATAATAAAATTATGCCTGCAAAATCAGCATGCCCCAAAAACACTAATATTATTGATTATGCAATTTCTAGAGTGTTTCAATTGTGTGTCGATGCACTTTCATACACCACCTTCATTTCATAATTCTAGTGTTTTGAACAACTGAATTAGCTTACTTAAACTTAGCAATGTATGGCGCATAATATTGTTTTGTCAAATTGTTGATATTAATACATTTCTAGATGGAATTGAAGCCGGACGACCAACTCGTACCTGTTCAAACACCTGCAACGGATGTCAAGAAGCGAGGCAGACCAAGGAAATTCAACAAGACAGTTAGTTTATTATTTTCTCTTCATGGAAACGTTTCAGACACTATGAAATTTTATTTTGTCTTTGATTTCGATGGTAATTGGTGATGACATCACCAAAAATGTAATTAGAATTGTCATACACTCAGTTAAACTTTGAAATTTTTCATTAAGAGGAAAAATTTGCTTGTTTCCACTAACAAATAACAAGGGTCAAAATTCATGGCTAAAATTACAAAAAAATCGAACACAATAATTAAATGATATCTTTGTAAATTGAGTATCATATTATCTTCTTGAAAATCTAGCCAAAATTAGTAAATTACTCAGTACTAAACCCAATAATTGATTGCTTCATTATGTTTATAGATTGAAAAAATTAGTTAGAATGTAACAGACACAAACGGTTGGTGGATGACGATATAGGTACTTTCGAAAGATTTTAGGTATTCCTTCACATTTTTTTTTCTAGTTAGCAGCATTACGCACATGTCTTCGAAAAGACAGTGGTGCGCGTAGGAATCGAACCAGGAGCACCGGATCGGTAGTTGCCGTTCTTCCGACTAAACCAGCCATAACTAAAAAATAAATATCCACCAAAATCTATATTTAATATTATAAAGCTGAAGAGTTTGTTTGTTTGTTTGTTCGTTTGAACGCAAGGATATCGGTTCTATATATTTCTAAGTATCTACTGGTCCGAATTAAAAGATTCTTTCTCTGTTGGATAGTCCATTTATCGAGGAATGCTATAGGCCATTTAACATTACGCTACTATCAACAGGAGCGGAGCATGAATAAAAAATATAATAAAAACGGGAAAAAATATTGCTTTTTGAGAGCTTTCGTTGCGTGACAGCATGCGTCATCTAAGTTGCGTCATTAGAACCTAAAGTAACCGAATTTGTTCAAAATTTGAACTGGTACGACCAATTTTTGATAGATGGCGTAGCAACAGCAACAGCACGATTAAATTACTTTACTAGCTAATCCGTGCGCGCGTTCCTACGCCATCTATCGAAATTTGGTCGTACCAATTCAAAATAGGTTACTACCTTAGCTTCCTTGCAGCTGTTTTATTAATAGGAAATGGGGTGTAAAGAAATTAATTTGTCGGTCAGTTAGATTCCTAAAAAACAAAAAATGAAGATGCTTGTAAGTTTCGAGTGACGTCACTTATGGGTATGATTTTTAGGGTTCCGTAAAACATAAAAACGGAGCCCTTATAGATTCGTCATGTCTGTCTGTCTGTCCGTCCGTATGTCACAGCCTTTTTTTGACGAAACTATGAGAACTACACTGTTGAAACTTGGTAAGTAGATGTATTCTATGAACCGCATTAAGATTTTTACAAAAAAATTAAAATAATAGAAAAATTAGGGTTGCCGTAATACAAAATAACATACTGAGAACTGAAACTCAAAAAATTTTTTTTCATCAAACTTACCCGTGTGAGGTGTCTATCGATAGGTCTTCAAAAATGGTATTGAGGTTTCTAATATAATTTTTGTCTACACTGAATAATTTGCGCGAGAGACACTTCCAAAGTGCTAAAATGTGTGTGTCCCCCCCTCTAACTTCTAAAGTAAGAGAATGAAAAAATTAAAAAAAATATATGATGTACATTACCATGCAAACTACCAACGAAAATTAGTTTGAACTCGATCTGATGAATAGTTTTTTTTTAGTACGTCATAAATACACTATTATTAAAACTTCGATCAAAGTTACAACGAACTACAAGAACTATGGGTACTCTGTATATTATGTTACTTGCTGCAACGGAACCCTTCATGGGCGAGTCCAACTCGCACTTGGCTACTTTATTATTTATTACACACGAGTGACGTCACGACCCCCGACTTTGAAAGTTTCATGATCTGTATCAGGGATGTAACGGAGGTGATCGTATCGGAACCGAAATCGGAGTCGGAGTTTTTAAATTTGATTTATCGTCGGAGTCGGAACCGGAGTCCGAGACGGAGGTAGGGTCAGAAGTAGTGGTAGGCGAGAGATTTTTTATTTTAGGACAAATAAAACATTAATTCAAACTTTTCATTGTTTGTGTTTCATAAAATATCACAAAAAATGAAAAAATAAATGGAATATTTAAAAATAAACCAAAAAATTAAATTAATTGAATCCCAAAGTGTATAAATAAAGTATGTTAAATGAACAAAAGCTTTGAAACAAATTAAATTAAATAAATTGACACCAAAAGTGTGTAAGTATATGTACTTCATGAACATAAGCTTTGAAGCTGTCTCAGTCCATGTAGGTCGTAGATTAAATCGACGCCACCAAAAAGGTGTTCGCTCGCTACCGATCCTGGTGGACACGATAATATTGGCGGAAATTTAATATAAGGTGCTGGCATTTTGCGTTTTTCTATGTTGTGCTAATTTAGTATACTTTTCATTACACTTGTGCGTGGGAGATTCCCTGCGCGACATGTATGAGTCTGTTCGTTACTGTCGGCGCAGGTCGCCGCCGCTACGTTATGCTTCGACATCCGATTAAAACCTCCGATTCAAAAGTTTCGGAACCGGAGTCGGAACCGGAGGTGTAAAAATAATCGGAACTTCCGACTTAACGGAGTCGTAGTCGAAGCTCCGTAACATCCCTGATCTGTATCTTTGTCGGTTTTTAATGATTTGATAAAACAAAAAATACGTGCCCCATATTTATCTATGTAGCTGATAGACTAATAATAAGAATAGTTTATTTTTGACCCAATCTTCATCCCTATTGACCTTGAGTCATACTAGTTTGTGATTAGTTACACACTATTGTAACAGGAAGAAATATTTCATTTATTAAGGCTACCCACATTCTTACGAATAGTTTCTTTTATAATATAGAGTGACGGGACGAGCCGGACATGTGCCTGATGGTAAGCAACACGCCTGTCCATAACACCAGTGCGTCTAGCACCGCACTCGTCAACTAAAGTAAGCATTACATGTGGAGGGAACGAAATAACTACAATTTATTTTAAAAGGGACCTATAGCAGTTGGCTTCAAGTGGCCTACTGTACTGCCCATCGAATTTTTGGGCTAGTGCAGAAAGCGCATGGCCCTACTGACCAAATTTTACCGTATTCAACAAGTAACATAATTATAGTGTATGAAATGTACTGACCGCTGTATTGTCTTTCAGGAGGAAGACACCCACCCCTCCGGCGAAGAAAGTGATGGTATTACAAAACCCAACACATTCGCCAGTAAACTGTCTAACAGCCAAGCTCCCAAGATTAAGGTACGTCTTACTGGCATTACATTATTTAAAGATATTATACTAGCCATATATTGGTTACGAAAGCTCAACAAACATAAAATATATGCGGTGCTATGTGTATAAGAAGAAAATAGTTCTATTATTCTATTGTTTTGTAAATAAGCTGAAGTCGGAATAGCTCGACCATTTCACACGTGAGTAATGTTTGTTACTTCTTCACGTCTAAACGGCTGAAACGATTTTAGTAAAATTTGGTATGGAGCTGACACCCTAGATAACACATATAAGCTACTTGTTATCCCGAAAGAATAACGGGAACTATGCTGGTAAAACTGTGGGGCGATAAATAATTAAATATTTGTTACAACCGCGGTACTTTTTACAGTGGACTGGAACTAAGGGGTTTGATTCCACCTTCGTAATAAGAACGCCTAGGCTGTGGAATACGTTCTTAGTATGGGGTTTTCCCGATGTATACAATCTTGGTGTCATCAAGTCAAAGTAAATCTAGGGCAGGGGCTTCTTCTAAGTAAGTTGCGGCGGTGCAACGTAGAAATCGACGCCGCCGCATAACGGCATCGTGGTAATTTACTTTACTTCTACTTTTGTGATAAGAACGTCAAGGCTATGGAATGCGTTGCCTGAGTGGGTTTTTCGCGGTGGTTATAATCTTTGTGTCTTTAAATCGAGGGGGAATCGGTTTCTTCTAGATAAACACGCTCGATCGTAGACCGCATCAAGCGAGATGGCGGTCAAGTGTAAACCTATAAAATAAAAAAAAAACTGTTCAAATCTGCGATGCGACGACGCGCGGTCTTCCAGTCAGTGTCTAATGTCTATACTTTAAACGTGATTTGCACGTTAAAGCGCTTTTGCGCAATACAATGTCGATTACGCTTATATCCTCGAGTTCAGAACCGTCCAGTCTTTTGAAATTCTAATGGTTAGCTCTATATCGTGCGACGCCGTCTACGATGAAATGTTGGCGTTGCATCTTCGCTTCGTACAAAGGTGCGACGTAGTTTTGTAGATGCGACGCCGCAACGCATTGTGGTCTCGTTCTTATCCAATCGTATCTAAATTCTAAAGTAAAAGTGAAAAAAAAATTGGCAGTCATAGGAACTGCCGATAGAAGTGTAAGCTTATAGGGTTACACTTATAACTACTACTAATACTTATAACTCAGAATTTGATAGCTTACTTTGGAAACTACGCTAATGAAACCGGAGGGCGTGGCCATGAGCATGGCCATCTAGAAATTCTGACGCTTTTCTAGATGGCCAATGGCCATGGTCCCGAGTTTACTCTAAGATTTTTTATCATCCCCGAGCGTGACGCTAGAGAATTCAATTCACATCCCATGTCTGAAAAGCGCGCCAAAAGAAGTTTTCACATCTTTTTTTTTGATATCCCTCGCAGCAAGAGTCACACGACAGCGTACGCAATGCGCAAGAGCGCGTGCCTCCCGAGGAGCGCATCGCGCGGCGCACGGAGCGCGCGGGCGACGGGGAGTCCGGCGAGTTCGTCGTCGAGAAGATACTCGCTAAACGGTTCAACCCGCGCCGCAAGCAGTACGAGTATCTGCTCAAATGGGAGGGATACCCGCAGTGAGTATGGTTGTGGTGCGAGTGGCGTCGCTATTGTCGAATTTTGAGAGTAAACTATGGGTAAGCAAGGCGGGAGTGAGAAGGATTGTCAAACAATGGCGAATCGGCTGAGATCTTCGCCAAACGATTCAACCCGCGCCGCAAACAGTACGAGTATCTGCTAAAATGGGAAGGATACCGGCACTAAGTATAGTTTTGGTACGACTGGCGTCGCTATTGTCGTATTTTGATAGTAAACTACTGGCATGCAAGTGTGGGTCGTCTTACGGAGTGTCAAACGATGACGCATCCTGAGATCTTCCTTTAGAAGATTCTTCGCCAAGCGGTTCAACCCACGGTACAAGCAATACGAGTATCTACTCAAATGGGAGGGATACCCGCAGTAGGTATGGTTGTGGTGCGACTGGTGTCGCTATTTTCGTATTTTGAAGGAAAACTACGGGCGTGCAAGAATAGGGCATTCTACGGAGTGTCAAACGATGGCGTATCTCACTGTCGGTTAAGATCTCCCTTGAAAAGATTCTCGCTAAGTGTTTAAGCCCCCTCTGTATCCAATAAATAGGATACCCGCAGTGGGTATGGTTGTGGTGCGACTGGTGTCGCTATTGTCGTATTTTGAAGGGAAACTACGGGCGTGCAAGAATAGGGCATTCTACGGAGTGTCAAACGATGGCGTATCTCACTGTCGGATAAGATCTCTCTTGAAAAGATTCTCGCTAAGTGTAAGCCCCCTCTGTATCCAATAAATATATTGATATGTTATACAAAATTTAAATATATTGATATGTTATACAATAAATATATTGATTTGTCTATACAAAAAGTTTAGAAAAATTTACCATTGGTAATTTCACTAATTTCTAATGGATATCTCTGCTAAGTTCTATATTTTACAGATCACAAATATATTCATAGAAGTACTGAATAATATTCAGTACTTCTATGAATATATTTGTGATATATGTATGCTCTAGTTTTCATGATTCTTGAACCTTGTAGAAATAAATTCATAGTGTAAAACATGGCATCCACAAAAAAAAAACAGTGATTTTTCCAAAATCATTGATAGTTTAATTTCAAATGAATCGTAAATCAATTGCAAATCACTGTTGAGTAGTGTAACCTTCAGTGTTCACAATGCAAAAATACTTAAAAAAGATTAAAGCAAAAATAGTGATCTCTTCCCAGCAAAAAGAAAGACATTGAATAAAAGAAGGCAAGGTAGAGTTACAATTGGTCACAAAGTATCTTGTAGCCAGGTGAGAGGAATTATGAGTTACTGACTTGCTATGTGTGTCGTATAGTGCCACCAACTTATCTGTAGAACGGGCAAAAGCAGAACTACTGAGTTGCGAGTACTAAATAAAACCGGCCAAGTGCGAGTGAGTTCCGTACCATTAGCAAATAAACGGCGAAAACATCTTTGACTTTATTTCGAATTCCGTATACATAGACTATCCCAGTTTCCGCAGACAGGCTTTCATCCAAAAAGTTTAACTGACATTTTGATTTTACCTTATGATTGTAACGACGAATTCGATAACACGTTTTATTCTTCTAGTGGCGCCATCTAGTTTGCTTGGGACGGACTAATCGAGCAAGAAACTATAAAAAAATCAAGTTTGTTGTATGGGAACCCCCCTTAAATATTCATTTTATTTTATTATTGGTACTTGTTGTTATAGCGGCAATAGAAATACATCATCTGTCAAAATGTCAACTGTCTAGCTATCACCGTTCTTGAGATACAGCCTGGTGACAAACGGACGGACAGCTAAGTCTCAGTAAAATAGGGTCCCGTTTTTACCCATTGGGTACGGAATAAAGAACACAGAAGTTTATAATTTTATAATAGATGGCAACACTTTTCGATCAATGGCACCATTGCTACATTCTACAGATAAGTTGGTTGTACTGTAACATTGTGTAGGGTGTAACATCTGACTTGTGACGTGTGTTGCCGCAGTGAACAAAACACCTGGGAGCCGGTAGAGAATATGGAGACGTGCAAGCATCTCCTGGAAGCGTTCGAGAAGCAGCTTGCGAGACAGAAGGAACTGAAGGCTTTGCGCGCGCAGCAACAGCAGCAACAACACCCTGTCCAGGTATACTCCTCTACCTCACCTTAGCATCGCTGCAAAATTACTATCTTGACGATTTTTTTTTACAGATGCATTTCGCAGAGTGTGCACCTGATATGCATGAGCTCATTGCACCTTGACCTGTTTTCTATCGGAGTGCTCTTAGCTCGAAAAAGTGACATCGTATCATGGTTGACGTTCTAAAGACTCGGAACAAAGTGATTTGACTCTACATTTGTGATAAGAACGTCTAGGGTATTGAAATGTTTTGCCAGAGTGGGGTCGACTCGTTTCGAATCGAGTGTGAATTGGTTTTTTTTTCTGGGTAAGCACGCTCCATCGTAGACCGCATAGTCGATTAATATCAAGCGAGATGGCGATGGCGGTCAAGTGTAAACCCTATAATTGTAAAAAAAACATAACCAGTCTACTAAATGTTCCAACTTCTAGGACTCGGGGCCCTCTCTCACAAGGAGGGAGTCGAGGCCATAATTCACAACCCAGTGCGGATTGGTGGATGTCACATGACCTCGAAAGATTCTACAGTCAGTATGTGTGTAATGCTACTAACTTAAAAACGGTGAAGGAAAACTGCTTGTCATGATGTTTTCCTTCACCGTTAGCAGTATTACACATATGACTACGAAAAGACAGAAGTGCGCGCGAGATTCGTACCAGGAAATCAGTAGTTTTTGATAAAGGACTGACAAACAAACAAATTCCTAAATAAACACAACATAAACTTTCATAGACACTATCAATTTTTCCAAAAATTATCTTAATTCTCCATTTCACGATGTTCAATAAAATGAGCTTGGAGCGAGGTGAAGATCGTGCCATAAGTAACAACATCGCAAAAATATTTTTGTCCAACTTTTCAAGAGTCGAAAAAAACTTCGGGTTTGATAGGCCAAACGACTTGCGCGCTATCACTACTTTTCGAATTGCGGCTTCTGATTAGCTGAAATCTATGTCATAAGTATGACCAATGGCTAGACGCGCAAGTAACAGTCTAAGGGCTCCCACACAAAACTGCGATGCGATGCCGCATCGGAGCAATTTGCCTTCGCAAGTTCCTCCGATACGGCGTCGCATCGCGTCGTCGTCGCCCTAAAGGCAATAAAATGTGAAAACCGCCAATTTCGAGCGGTCTTGAGCGGTGTTATCAGCTGAGGGACGACATGCCTCTTTAAGCCTTATTTTGTTTGAGTGTATCCCACTATTTCCATGGAAATACAAAATGGAAATAGTGGGACTAACATTTTATAAAAATTGTATCCCATTATTTCTATTGCGACAAAAAAACGCAGAAGAATTTGTATTATTTGAAAAGTACCACTTTTATCGAATAGATTAAAATTGAAATATGACTTCCCGGTATTAAAAAAAATGAAGAACAATTTACTTAATAATCTGCAGTTTTATTAAATAATTCTCCACCACATTCTCGACAGTATAAATCACACAAAGCCACCTCGTCACTACACAGATGTGTGGATGATTGTTTGTGATTGTATTCCTCACATTTTTCCGTTGGCATTATTTCTTCATCGCTTAACGATATTACTCCGTCTGGTATTACTTTAAAAAATAAATCAACCCATATTGTTGTCGGTAGTTTAAGGTTATAAAACAATAATCGTATTTTAAGTAGCTGTAAACAAGACGATATAATATTAGAAATAGAATAATTTCAACATACTTGAAAAACATGGTCGTATGACTTGTTACATTTTCCAGCACCGAGTTTTCATAACTTTGTAAGTTTCCATCTATTTGTGAATGTAAAATGTTTAACACATTCGATAAAGCTATTTCATAAAGTGTCTTTGGAGTCTTTGTAAAAATTTTTTTCACAATTTCATCCATTATACAAAATTGATTTTTATTGTACCTATTGGATTATAGATTTTAAATTTTAACATGTTGTTTTAAATTTTTTGAAACAATTGACTGTAACCGATTTTTGTATTCCACCAAGCAGTATCAAAATTTCCAACATGAAGGTTTTATATAAAACATGCTACCAGAATAAAAAGTAGTCTATGTGTTATTCCAGTTTTACACCTATCTCCATTCCAAATTTCAGCTTAGTTTAAATATAAGGACCATCTTTAATAAAAATTGTCCAGGTGTTACATCGCCTTGGAGAAATTTCATTTGTTCATCTAATATCATCTCATCTTTTTGCACTTCGGCTATTACTCGTTTTCGGGAATTATTTGATACATAGTATTCGTTTGATTTATCACCATCTCTTAATATATGCAAAAGTTGAACAATATTAACATTTTTTGGCACCAGTCTATTTAATTTCCTATTCCAAGATTCCACCGCATTATTAGTGCGGTGACGTTCTCCAAACACACACCACACCCTTGAAAAATCATTTTTCATCCAGTAGTTCTCTATGTAGTTTTTAAATTTATGTTCGGCTTCACTGTCACCCATCTCTGCTAAGACATAATTCCAACCATCTTGTATTTTATTTTTGGGCAAAAGTGGAAGTCTGAAGGAAAGTTGAATTATCAATTTCATGCGGATGGATTTATTCATGCCAAGAGATTTAGCTTTCTTAGCTAATGATTTCACAAAATGAAAATAGCAGCCCTTTATTTGAACCGTAGGAAAACTTGTTGTTAATGCAGAAATCAAAGCTCTTTCAAAATCAACGGTAAATTTAGCAGGTCTCCATTCAGGTAACCATCTTTTAATAAGATAAAATAAAGTGCAATACGCTTTCCGTGATTTACTCGATAAAAGCGCATAAATCACTGGTACCACTTTGCTTTGATTCAAGTCACTGCCAAAATCAGCGTGGATTGACAATAATTGTGTAAATGGTGCTGGACACGCAAAGAATGTCCCGTCAATGAAATAATTACCGCTTTTTAATTCACATCTAGTTTTTTCACGACAAAATATTATTATTCTTAAATCAGTGTCAAGATAATCAGCAAGAACAAAGTCTTCAAATATTACTGGAATTTGTACTTCTTGAACGGTCTTGCAACACACCTTTTTAATATTTAGTACTTTGTTACGACGTCTGTACATGGAAGACTTTTTAGAGGTGTATTGTGGCAATGGTTTACCAAGTAATGGAATTCCTTTGTCAACTAAAGAATTTATAGCGTTATTGAAAGCTTTAGGTATTGTTATTTTGCCCATTGCAGCTTGATCAAAACTACAACTCATTGCAACTTCGATCGCGGATTGGTTGCTGTCGGAAATACAGTGAGAAGAGTGCTCAATGGTTCTCACTATAGTGTTATCCTATAAAATTTCAAATAAGTATATTAATAAAACATACAGTACCTATACAAAATAAATGGCCAACTTACAGCCTCTGTTATAGTGATAGAAACTTACCGGGGACACTGTCATCGAACCTTTACAATTAGTTTTGTGGCGCTTATTGCATTTCCATAACGTATTGTTATTCTTATAAACTATCTGCCTAGTGTATTCATAACCCTCGTACAACAGTATAACACCCTTCCCCCTTTTTATTAACTCCATTATTTAACAATATTTAAATAATTCAAAACCAACGCCTATCCCGTAAAGCAATAATAGCTATGACAGCTGTCTATCAATCAATAACAGTTAATTACAACTATGAGACAACAAGAGGTTTTATCTAAAGAGGAAATAAATAAATAGTTTCTAAGTGCACGCAGTCATACGAGCTAATGCAGTGTTTTTTGTCGCAGCGGACAGCAATAGAAATAGTGGGACAATCAGTCTTAATCAGGCCCAGTATTTCTATCAATAGAAATACAAAATAGAAATAGTGGGATACACCGTTTTGTTTTCAGGTGAAACAAATCTCAACACCAACACCGCAGGTGGTAAAACAAGTAGTAAAGAAGGCGGATACTCCTTTACTAACACCATCAGGGTAAGTTTTTCATTACTTGCTTGTAAAGTCTCAATGGTGGGCATTGTCCTATTTACTATAACAGAGACACCTTCAGTCTAGAAGGAGAGTACTCGGTACTCGATTTGCCTTCTGATTATGTAATAAAATATTATGTAAAATTGAGAATTTTAGTGTGAAACAGTAGTAATGTTGCACAATACGTCACCTGTATAGCTATGTGGACCAGATACACAGCCATGTGGACTCACAAGTTTTCTCTTATCCGAAAAGCGTCTTAACGCGTAGGTCCCGATCCGCTCCGACGCTACACTGCTACACAGCATGTGATTGAAGCGATCCCATAAGGTGTTTCCCAATAGTGCTCAAAATGTCTAAAAAAGTTTTGACTACAAAAAAATATATGGCTACTGATTAATTTATCACATTTTAAACCAAGAAATTTGAGTATAATATAAAGTATATCTAATGTGCATATAGTACAGTAACTTTATACATTACCGTATGCGTTAAATCCGGTAGATCTGATTTTTTGCAGACTTGTTTATGATGTTGGCCTAATGATTGTCCCAAGTTTGTGACCTCGAGCGGCGAACGCAACTTTGTCAAAATCGAAAAAATCGTTTATTTTTCAAATTTTGGCGATTATAACCCTAAACGACTGTTATACTGTATAGTACTCTACTAGTCAAGCCCTTTCATTTGATACCCATATTGAGGTAGATTGTGCTGAAATATTTGGTCTGCATTTGGTGGAGGCGGCCATCTTGAATCGATATTAACCAAAAATAGCTCAAAACATCAACACAAAAATGTATCTTCAAATAAAAAAACCGCATCGAAATCGGCCCATCCGTTTCAGCTCTACGGTGCCATAGTCAGATACACACACAGCAGATACACATAGAGACAGACCTGTATGTGTGTCTGTCTAATAGATAGACAGACTTCGACATCAAATTTATAACACCTCTTTTCTTGGTCGGGGGTTAAAAACCGCCGTAACTGTGCCACAAAGTGGTCAAGTAGGAGTTAAAACATTGCAAAAAATGGCGAAGTACGAAAAAAATTACAAACTTTGAAAGACTTATTCTTAGAAACTATTGGGTGTACAGAGACAATTCTAGTATCATATTGTAACAAATTTAGTCTACTTTATAAGCGCCATAAGAAAGTTTTTACAAAAACTAGTCGTTTAGGGTTATAATCGCCAAAATTTTAAAAATAAACGATTTTTTCGCGGTTTTTTCGATTCTTGACAAAGTTGCGTTCGTCGCTCGAGGTCACAAACTTGGGACAATCATTAGGCCAACATCATAAACAAGTCTGCAAAAGATCAGATCTACCGGATTTAACGCATGAACGCATCCTACTCCATACATTCAGGCGACAATGTTACTGGACTAATAGTATTAAAAAACAAAGTAGTGTTATCTCTGGTTCATCATCATAAGCCTACCCTAGTTCACTGCTAGACTGTATGTATTCTATTCTATACTATCATGGGTGAGGACCCATGATGGTATAGAATAGAATATCATTTATTTCTTAGAAAACACATTTCATATTATACTTAGTATTTGTAACAAATGCTTGTACGGTACACTTAATCGTCAATGATACGCCAGTAAGCCCTATTCCTCGGCTTTTCTTCTCCATCCACTGCCTTACGTATATCGTCACCCCCTCGAGTTTCAGGACGTCCTACGCTACGTTTGCCTATCCGCGGTCTCGTCTCTTAGACACGTCTCGTCTAGTCGTCTATCTCTAGTTGTTGTACTGATATGTGATGGTGTTTCCGCCAGGCGTCTTCAGCGCACCAGCAAGGTGCGAGCCCTGGACCAGGTGAAGGCGTGGTGCGGCGTCGAGGAAGGAGAACCATTGTCGAAGAAGGTCAAAAAGGAAGCGTCCAGCGATGACGACTTCTATTCCGATGGGGAGACCACAAAATGTAAGTTGTTTCAAATGTCTTCATCGAAAAATCTTTGTAACGTCTAACGTAACGTAACGTTTGTAACGACGTTCAAAAGTTGAGACAAAAAATTTTTTTTATGGGATACATTTCGGAGATTGCGCAACTGATGTGCATGATCTAACACCACCGTGCCCTTTTTCTATCAGACGTAGCTCGAAAAAGCGATATCGTTTCATGGTTGACATTCCAAACACTCAAACGAAGAGGTTTGAGTATATTTTTGTAATAAGATTGTCTACGTCTGGGATGTGGAGTGCGTTGCCTGAATGGGATATTCTCAATGGTAACAATCTTGGTGTCGTCAAATCGAGAGTGATCGGTTTCTTATATGTATGCACGCTCCATCGTCTACGATGGAGCGTGCATATGCGCGCGCACATGCGCGCGTCGTCGCTTAACGTCAGGCGAGATGGCCGGCCATGGTGGTGTGGTTAAAAAAAAAGGCAATTTTTAGGTCAAATTTATTTATTATTAGTTCTTATAGGACAAGTCTGTGATTATAAAATAGTTTAAAACTAGAACTTTTAAATAATGTTATCCTTCTTGCCGTGGTCGTTATGACCTAATCTGACTCATTTTGGTTGTAGACCCTTAAATGGCTCTCTAAACCAAACTGCATTATAAAGTGCACAGCGCGCAGTGCAATACTCTTTCGGTATTGTATGTATATTTATGTGTAGGATGATTTTGGGCAACTCTTTATTAGGCAGTGTTTTAGGTCGCCCATTGTAGTCGCCTATTTTCAAAATTTTGAACAGTCAGAATTCCATCCTACTAGTATTATAAATACGGAACTTTGTATGTATGTATGTTTGTTACTTTTTCAAGCAAAAACTACTGATGGGATCTGGATGAAATTTGGTACATAGAAAGATAATATAATCTGGAATAACACATGGGCTACTTTTACCCGGGAAAACAACAGAATCAGGCAATGTGCAAGCGGGACCGCGGGATGCTACTAGTCCTACTAAAATTACAAATGCGAAAGTTTGGATGTTTGTTGTTCAATCACGTTTGAACGTGTGAACGCATCGGGTTAAAATTTGGAAGTCAGATAGATAATTGCCTGGAATAACACATAAGCTACTTTTAATCTCGGGAAAGTCACATGAATCACGGGAAACTCCACGGGTAATACAGCAGAGCCTCCTAATAATCCATAAATTCTATAATAATTATTCTCCATAAAACATAACTCAAATCGAGTTTGTAAAAAACAGTTACAGTTGAGAAGAAAGTGAATGGGCAGTCGTCGCCGAAGGCGTCGCTCGACCCAGAGCTGGTGAAGTCGCTGGGCCTCAGCGGCAAGGGCATGCCCAACATCAAGGGAGTGATCAAAGTCGATCCCAAACATATGCCCAATCTCAGTACAGGTACGAGATCAGTTTCACCTGTAATCTCCCTGCCTCGGTGCTTGTGTCTATGGGGTGACTGTTTCATCTTTAAATTACAATAATACATTACATAAACATTGAAAAAAAATATATGAAACTCTTTTAAAATGTGTTTCTGTGAAATTCATCATTAAATCGACACGGTGCGTCGGCGTTGCGAGATAGACAGGACGCACTCTACGTGGTATAAAGTGTGTGTAGTTAGTCATTTAATCCTTGCTATCTATATAATTTGTTATATTTTAGTTTGGTATTTTACTTTGCGAGTAGCTTTTATATTTTTACTTGTAAAATTAAAACAGCATTACACAAAGTAGTTATGATTTCCTTAGATTCATCTCATTTTGGTATGGACAAAAACTAGTTGCTCACGTCGGTAGTGAGTCTGCTGGCAGAACTTTAGGTTGTGGGTTTGATTCCCATCCAAGACAAACATTTATGTAATAAATATAATCCAGGTGTTTCTATGTATAATATGTATTATTTAAAATTATATGACTATCGTAGGAGCTATCAGGCTTGCATAGTACAAGTTTGATGCTAGATGGTGTTGTGTGAAAAAGTGAAAACCATTATTTAATTACTAACCAAAATATCTCAAAGAGCCATATAGTAGATAGTCTTATAAGAGTGCTTATGTATTCAATATAATACTTTAAAGAGAAACATACCCTATAGATACAAAGCCCCTGGCTAACAAAATATCCATTTCCAAATACTTTTGTTTGTTATAATTTTGACAGTACATTTTCCCTTGACGCAGGTGTGTACATAATGTCGAAGAGTTCTGGCATCATGAAAATTGACTCACCCGGCAAAATCGGCCCTGGATTACCGAATATTGACCAAGATGTTATCAGGAAACAGATACTAGCTGCTAAACAGGTAATATTTGTCTACATGAGTTTGATAAATGTCGGTAGTTTTATATAATAAAATATGTGTTTCTGTTAGATTGGTGTTTGCGTTGGTTGTTAAGTATGTGTAATTTGTTTTCACATATATTATTAACCAAGTTTAGGCCATTTTGTGGAGCTTAAATAATCCTGTCCTATACAAGGTTGGTTGGAAGAGATTGCTTTCAGCAATTAGTCCACCAATTGATAGTCTCACCCTTGAGTTACTAAATTATTTTGTTTTTCTGGTCTTTGTGTGGTCTTTTAATAATTAATTTATATTATTATGCCACATTCAATGTACATATTTTCAAACTAAGAATACTTTAATTTCTACTCTTTGTTTCCCACATTGAATGGGAAAACTAAATGCATATGTGTGTTCTACAGAAAAAACAAGAAGAGGCCAAACAGTCACCAATGAAAACACCTACACAGGTAATTACTCATACCTAAAACAATCTTTTCTGTAGATTTTCTGTAGATAATATTTTTTTCGTGGTACAACTACATCATATTTTCCTTTGTGACCCACAAATGGACATTCATGCGACCATTTTATGCCAAGTTGTTTTTAACTTACATTTTACTATTCTTCATGTTGATGATGATTTTACCATTTATAACCCCAGATGCAAAAACGACGGTGTTATAAGATTGACGTATCTCTCTCTCTTTGTTGTGTGTGATTGTCTGTCTGTCTGTGGCAATCGTAGCTGCCGAACGGATGACCCGATTTTTTATTTTTTGATTGAAAGGTGAATTAGTCATCCGTAGATAATATGTTTGATGAAAATCGGTTCAAGATGGCCGTCACGCCGCTACAAAATGGCGTATTACATACTTTTAGACAGCTGCCTCAATATGGGTTTCAAATGTAAGTGTTTGGTTTTATTTGAGATTCTACTGTCAATACAAATTACCGTGAAAACGTTCTATCCAGACGAAGAAGACATACGGTGGCACCGGGCAGCAGGTGACGGAGAAGACGATCATCACCCCGTCGGGGCAGAAGATCATCCAGCGCACGATACAGCGGCCCGCCGGCCACGGCGCGGACGTCAAGTCGCCCGTCAACATACTGCAGACCAAGAAACTAATGCAGGTTAGATATTTATAGCGGATTCTATTAAAAATAAGGCTTCTATTTCCAAAAACACTTTTTTTATTCTTGGAAAAACTAAATAGCCGACTTCAATTTAAAAATGAAACTCACACAGTTCACTAATTTTAATATAATTAATCAAATAATATTCATCGACTTATGTACCTATTTTTTTATTACAAAAATAGCTTTATTGATTTCTATTAAATTTACATGCGACCATTCGGGAAATTACCCTTTTTGGACAAAAGAAGAATTTTCGAAAGCTATGAGAACCTCCTCTTTTTTTAAGTCGGTAATTTTTTTTTAGTTTTATCGCCAGGTTCCCACAGACTGCCCCGCATGTTTATTTTTTTCTAATTTGTTCGGTATAAAAATGCGTATGTTGTGTACAGAACGACAGCTTGTTGCGCCGCGGCGGCGGCGGCGGGCGCGGGCGCGGTCGCGGCGGGTTCGCCGTGTCCACCGCCGCCGGGAACATCGTGCGCATGCGGGAGAAACAACTCAAACCGCAGATGTTCGACTTCGAAGTGAGTACGACTATAATAAACAAGTACATGAATAGACTGATGAATGGACGTTTCCAACTATAGCCATTTTTTTTCATCCTTATTACACAACTAGCAGATCCCCGCGGGTTTATCCGCGCAGTTCCCATTCCCCGTTATTTATCCGTTAAAAATAATCCGACGTTCCGTGACTGAGCTACAAACATCCAAACTTTCGCATTTAGGTATATACTATTAGTTGGACGTATCCTACTAATATCACTACTACTAACTACTGAAAGCCGCGGGAAAATAATAGGGACTGAAACCGTGGGGCGCTGCCAGTATACAATATACATATTATCACCAGTGATTACCGTAACGATTAACATGAGTAATGTTCCGTAGGAGGAAGCGGCGTCGTCGGACACGTCGGACGGCATCGAGGACCCGTTCCCGCGGCAGCTGGGCCCCATCCCGCCGGCCAGCCCCGAGCGGCCGCTCACGCTGGACCCCGAGTCGGGGCGCCGGCTCGCGCGCGCCGAGGGCGAGCCCACGCCGCCGCCCACCCCGTCACCGCCGGCCACGCCCGAGCCGCAGCCGCAGCCCGCCATGCTCATGAAGGTATGTTGGAAAAACCAGCGTCGGATACGTCGGCTAAGACAGACCTGTCTATCTGTCAGGGGGTGGGTCGTGAGAGTCATGATCGCCTGGGCTGGGACCAAAACCTAGGCCACTGCTTAAAACTGCGTGTGTTTTCCATTTTCCACTTATCGCACGCACGTGACTTGACCAAGGTAAACTGACCCACTCTAGCGTCAAGGTTGGATGGCATCGAGGACCCGATTTCGAAGCAGCTGGGCTTTTTTTAGTTTAACTTCTTATTAGCGCACCCCATATTCTGACCTGTCCACATATCATAATCTCTCCTGAGGTAGCCTGGAAGAGATCGCTTTTAGCAATGCCAGATATCGTACTAATTAACAATCTATTGTTATTTTTTTATTTCGCAATCTATAATTCTATAATACTAGTGTCAACAGTACTGCATTGCTGCATTTTACTGTCCAGTAAAATTGCTTATGTCATTCCTATTGCTCTACTCCTTCAAGTACAACCAGTACTTGTTTTGTGTTGTGACAGGTGGAGATGTCGCCGGGAGGCACGACGGGCATGCTCGTGCAGGGCGACGGGGCCCAGCCCTCGCTTCCCATGCTCACCGATGAGGACGGAGTGAGTAACACTAATAAAAATATACTAATACAGTGAAAAAATCTAAAGAAAAAATCGGACTAGAAAAATAAAAAAACAAAAAACAATTCTTATTTGAACGCTTTTGCGTATAGTCTGTTCGTTTCGTCTGACGTCTTTTGTTCCACCAGTAATTTTTCATTTATTCGTATCTTACAGTCTACACGTACAAGCAATCCGAATTCGTAAACAAAAGAATGAATGTGTTATCATTGGAAAAAATAAAAATGTTAAAGAAAAACACATTTGTCGGTAAATGGTCCGAACAGAAAAAATCTTAAAGAATATGTATAGGATTTATCGGTATTCGTTCTGAAAATCATTATATATATGAAAAATCTAAAAAAATACTTATATTTGTCGGATTTTGGTACAGCTGATCATCTTTAGAGCCTTATTTAGTAAGTTTTAACTTGCTGCGACCTGTGTGTTGTATGTTATGTAGGAGTGCTTTGGGTAACAGAAAGAAGTAAAATGAAAAAAAGGCAGAGAGTGGATTTATCGGCTTATGTTCCAGAGCTCCTCAATTGTAATTCAAATTTCAACCCAATCCGTTTAACCGTTCCGACGTGATTGAGCAACAAGCACCCAACAACTTTAGTTTTTTTTAAATATATTTTTAATGTAAATATTTTGTAATGTAAAATGCCTGTTCCAGGGAGAAGTGAAAGTAGAAGGAACAACAGTGAAACAGCTGTTAGAGGAGGGAGTGGACGAGGGGGAGGAGGTCGGACTGCAATTGCACGCCGGCCATCCGCCCATCATGATACGAGGGGAGGACGGGGTTCTGTACCAGGTAATATTATCTTTATATATGTCGGAGAAACATTACTTCTCACCAACATCAGTGCTTTATAGCATTTTGTTTAAGACTCCTTATCGTGGGCGTCTTGTGGGTTAGCTAAGTGCTAGCATAAATTAAAATCATCAAGGTTTTCGTAGTTTTATATTGAGTATAACATTTTGATTAAAATTGGAGTAAAATTTACGAGCAACGTGTTCGATGGTTCCATTATTTTATCGTATTAACTGTATTAACACACTTAACGTGTACTGCTGAGCCAACTCTCATGTACAGCAAGTACTCTCCGAAATCACTGCAAAAAGACAACTTGATGTTCTGTCTAAATACGAATAAAATATGGCACCACGACTACGCTCGAGACATAAGCTCTGCTCTATATTTAAATTTGATTAGGTATTGAATGTAAGGTTCAGAACATTGAAACGTTTTATATATAATTCTTCTATATGTGTATTGACAGTGAACTCCTTCTAAATGACTGGACCGTATTGAATGATTTTTTTGTATGCGTTTGGGTAGGGCCCTGGATGGTCTAAATTCACAAATCAGCCTGGCAAATGGCGCTGCAATTGGTACCTAGGTTATTATTCATGCGAAGCTGGAACGGGCTGCTAGTATGTTATAAGTCTTTAGATATCTGACCAGAAAACAAAGTAGATCATTAGGAACTATAATTGAATATATTACAAAGTCATTAAAAACAATAGTAAGCGAAATAAAACCCAGATACAGAACAAATATCTGTATTCATCACACAAATATTGAGATGGGAAACGAATCCACGACATACATCGGAGGCAGAGTTACTACCAACTAAGCCACTAGGTATAATACTGACATTTCACTTCAAAAATTGTTGGTACGAAGTTCCTTGCAGCAGGCTTGATGGAGAAAGCGATACTGGCTGTACAATTGAATCCTACCTGGTGTCTTATGGACACCACATCTTTTTATCATAGAATGGTTTATAGTGGAGAGTACAATGTGTCTGTTTTAGTTCAACCAACTTGTCACACTGTTGTGGCTAGCAATAATTACCAAAAATATTGCATGTTTCAGGTGGCGGGTGAGAATGAAGATGGACAGACGCTACTGGTAGCGGCGGAGGGCGTCGAAGGCTCCGTGGAAGGGGTGGAGGCCTCGCAGGAGGGGGAGGGAGACGTCATGTACGTCACCAGAGAGGATGGACAGGTCAGTCAAAATTTTCATCTTAGAATGTCTCCTTTTTAACGGATGGAGTGAAGAGACGAACAGGAAATAAATGTGTCTGATGGTAAGCAACACGCCTTCCTATAATAGTACAGTGTCATGAAGATCCTACCCTACGTTCGTCACCTAGAGTATATATTACCACAATATAATTTATCTCTACGCTCTGTAATTTTTCTGGAAACATTACCCTTCAAACCATAACACAGTGATGTTTGAATATTACTGCTTGACCGTACTGCCAAAGTGTAGTATTTTCCCAGACAGATTGCAAAGAGTCCAACCACTACTGAATCTCTTTTATCGTAAATGTTTTCCTTCCAACATCAAAAGATGCTAAATTCAAATGTATTTTTTTATAAAATAAAAACATATTTATAAAGTAAAAGGAAATAAGAAGGAGATATTGTAGAACAAATAATGTGATGTGAGTTGTATGTTGTGCAGGACGTCCTGGCGATAGATCCGTCGCAGCTGGCGGCGCTGATGCCGGGCGGCGCGGGCGCGGGCGCGGGCGGCGCGCCGCTGCAGCAGGTGGCCGTGCAGGTGGAGGGCGAGGCGGGCGAGGACGCCACGCAGGTCATCGCGCAGCTGCTGCAGGCCGACCTGCCCTCGCCAGGTAACGAACCCTGCTCAAATTAAATACCTAGTTGATCGGCGATCAAACGAATCTCGCATACATTCACAACTCACCAGCGAGGTACAATGCCGAATGTCCGTGTGACGTGCACTACTTTCCACGAATGATCGGACAAAACGAGATAGAGCTATGCAAACTTCAAAAGACAGAGCAGGATGCAAATCCAATGAAAGACATCAACGGGTACCCATTTCGTTTTTTTTAATGTTCGTTTTAATTTAGTAGATTGATGTTATGTTTTTCTAATTATTGCATTAAATTACTTACTTGTGAAATTATATAACGCCCTTTGTAAAGCTGGATGTCCAGCTATTCTTTCCGCACCATTTCACTGAGTAGAAACCCATATTTATTTATTTTTTACGTTTTTTTTTGCCAGCACTCTTTCGTCGGAATTAAAAGTCTGACTGACCAAACTCGCAACAGCTTTAGTGCAGTTATGCTACTAAAACGCTAAGCAGGGGCAGTCGTACGATCAGTCAAAGTTATTGTGTGTAGGACGTGCTAGCGAGCCATCCGTCGCAGCTAGCGGCGCTGATGCCGCCCGGTTCCATGCTACATTTTTACAAATTCAAAGGATTACACTTCTCACTTAGCATAGTGATTAGGGACCTTCTCTTGCAAGGAGAGAGTCAAGGCCATAATCCACCCAGTGCGAGTTGAGGAATGACACATTGGGTACTTCAATAGATTTTAGGTACATGTCGGTTTCGTCACGATGTTTTCCTTCACCGTTTTAAGTTAGCGGCATTACGCACATGACTGACATGACACGTCATGGGACCATCAATGTTGACTAAATGTTCCCACTGCTGAGACTCGGGACCTTCTCTATTCGCTGTCTATCTGTCAAGGCTATATAATGTACCACGCTGAACCATTCGGAGTGACGTAAGGCTGCAGGCATAGGCTGGCGCTGAAAAGGGATGGATTGAGCTGCATATCATCGCCCATTTCCATCGCCATGTTAATGTCGCCAATTAATATGTCTAGCATAAGTTATCTTTAAGTTTCTTTTGTGATTTTGTTTTTTGTATGTATGTATGTGTGGCTTTTTAATAAGGGGGCGTCCATAAATTACGTGAGGTGTTTAAGGGGGGGTGGGGGTCGAGTCAAATCTCATCTCATCTAATCTTGCGTTGGAGAGAGGGGGGGGGGGGGGTCTCGGCAAATATCACGCAATTTATTTTCCTTGAAACAAAAATAACTATTTTGGTCCATTTAATCCAGATTGTACACGCTTAAGATTTAATCTTTAAACGTAATCGTAATACGAACGCCCCTCGGGCTGAATCGACGCCGTCGGCGTCGCGACGTCACACAAAAAAAATCATTACCTACTCAACAACGAAACCATATTTTATGTGTCTGTAAATTACAATGTACTAATTGATATATCTCATAGATCTCAGGCATCAAAATAAACTAATTATTGAGTATTTTTATTTGTTTCATATGTTCAGACTTTGAAACCCATTCAGTGGGTTGAGAAACAAAAAAATAAATGTATATTCAAATAAAACACAAAGAATAAAACAATCTAACGTGTTTACGTAAGAAACCCACAATCTTGAAAAATCTCACGTGAGATTGGGGGATGGGGGAGGGGGTGAATGATGTGAATAAAATCTCACGACATCTCACCAGAGGGGGAGGGTGGGACAGAAAATTTAAAAAAAGACCTCACGTAATTTATGGACGCCCCCTAAAGAGTTTTCTATCTATCTATCATGTCCAGAAGTGGATTAGCGGGGGCTGATGATAATGATTCTAAAACTAAACTATTTTTCTCAGGTGGCACAAGACGGGTGGTCCTACTATTACCAGACGGCAGTTTAACGATGACGGAACTAGACAAGGAGCAGTACGAATCCATCACAGAGGCTGGAAAAGCACAGGAGTGAAGCGATGTCGAGCGACATTCGGAACAATGACTGATAGTATATTGATTATACTTAAGGTATCGACACAATCACATGGACAAAAATATGTAATGAATTTATCCCTCTTGATCATCTTGACATGATTGCCAACAATGCCACAGTGGCTTGTAATCTAATTTGTGATAGGTGACAGTATATTCTTATAATGAAACATAAGGAGTGCAAACACTAGTATTTAAAAAATTTAATGCTGTAAATAAGACTATTTGAGTATTTTTAGTGTTTCTTTGTATCGTCTTTGTAATAATTTCATTTAGATAATGTAGATTTCAAAATCGTTAATATATGATAAGCTCTTCTCATTTCTGATATTGTTGATAGTTTGATGATGTTTGATAAGTGCAGTCGATAAAGTTGTGGAGTGAAAACTGTGCCAAGAAGCTAAGTTGGTGATGAGTCTATGCACATAATTATATTATTGTATTATGTGTATTATTTTTCCATTTATCACTAATGTAAAAAATCTGTATATTTTCTTTTCTAGATCTCAGGTGTCATTTATTCGCATTCATTTAGTTCTTTGTTTTCAGATTAAACTAATAACAATAACCGGTTTCGAAAACACATTTCCAAATTACTGTACATAATAACATACATCCTTATTATAATCTTGTTAATTAAATTGCAGTAGTAAAAAGACAAAGAAATAATATTATGATTTGAAAATGTATCTTCAGAACCCATTAATCAAAGCCTCATATCAGGCAGACATACTAGTAGTTGCTGCTCCATGCAGTTTCACTCTATTTCACATACTAATCAAATACAAACTATTTGTTAATACACCATATGGACTACTTCCATTTCATATTTCATCTATGTAAAATATGCAGATGAAATCAACAGGTTGTTAACACACAAGAACAGAGAATACAGAGAGAAAACTTGTCTTCTACATTATAAATAACAATAATAATAATTTAATAATTCTCTATTATACCTACAACAAAACAATAAAAAATATTGTGTGTCAACAACCTGCCGAAATGCTTCACTGCACAGCTCATAATATGTTTGTTGTATAAAATAATTATAGGTTATATCTGAATTCCTTACAATGTGTTCTATTTTGAACAAAATATCAAATGTACATGAGGTACAGATGCCTAGTATTAGTATTTCAATTATAAGAAATTTAGGTACTAAATGTAAAACTTTAAACTAGTTTATTTCAGACAAAAATATATCAATGCAATTGAAACTCGCTCCATTATCTCATAATCTTTGAATTTTAATAAAAACAACACAAAGGGTTCTCACCCTGTGTGTTGTGCCAGGTTATGGGTAATGTACTTATTTAATTTCATTCAAATGCGGTCAGCCTTTACATACATACGTGAGAACAATCATACACACTTACAAATACACAAACTTTCGCATTTATAATATGATTGTGATCTTTAATTAATTCACGAGTAAGTCACGCTCGTTTGGAGCACAGAGGTCACGTGCCTGCTCTCTTTTGAAATAGGTCGCCAGATGCGGCCGAAACTTAAGTTGTACTGGACCGACCACATTACGACTGAGTTACTCCTGAATTGATTAAAAATGTGTAACAACCACGTTAATTACCATACTAAAATGAGAGTGATTGTTGATTCATCGACTGATGAAAGGCTTTCAATACCGGTCAAACGTTATTCACATTACAGTATGTAAAAAAAACAATGAATACAATGGGGCGATTTCAGAACAACTCATTTGAATCATAAATGGGTTTAAATATATGTCAAATTATTCACGTTGACAAATGTATGCTTATCAAATACTTTGGTGCCATTTTTGGCGAAATTAAGAACTATATTTGACAGATATTTTCGCGTTTTGAAAACTTTTCATTGTTCGCTCATTCAATTTTCACTACTCTTGCATGATATCAATCAGAAAACTTGTGAATAAAAATAAATTATAATACCTTGTGCATTTTATCTTCCTGTTCTCTATTTCTTAAATTGATTGTAATATATGTTGCATTTATGTTCCTAACCTATCGACCACTTCAGAAGTTTTCGAAATGTCAAGGATAGTTCTTAATTTTACCAAAAGGGCGTCAAAATGTCTGTCATTTTCTTAGAGAAATTTCACAAAAAAATATTGAGGTCACATTTGGTAAAACTGAAAACTGTGTCTTTTTGACAGGTCTATTTGTATCTCGAAAAATTATCCTTACGGTGTTGGATACGTAGCTGGTCGCTTCAGAAAACGGAAACACGACCAACGTCGTTATTATTACCAATCTAGGACTCGCTATGATACTTCAATAAAGGTAAATTTATTTTGAAGAGCTTTTGATGTTTACTTTACCTGTGAATTTGAAGAGTCCTAACGAGACCTTTGCATCCTGAAAACGCCTCATTAGATTTTTCTATTTGCAACCCCGTATATTAATATTGTATGTTGTCTTCGGACCGTTGATAACCGTTCGCATAATTATGTTTTATCATATTGTGCTATCCACATTCGCGGGTTAAGCTTCTCAGCTTACCCTGGACAGTACCCTGATTCACATTGCTATGGGATTGATCTCGAGTGTCGACACGGAACCAAGTCTCTAAGCAGGTCCACTACGAAGTCCGATAAACGATATATATCGGCCGAACTTATGGAAGTTGCCTACCTCGATAGACAATCGGTCGGTTGATCGAATCAAACGTTTCGTTCGATCCGACCTAAGTCTATAACTTCCGACCGAGATGTATCGATCCGAATGTTTTTCGTGGTAGGCTACAGATCCGATTCAGCTGTCGGTTGGATCCGATCATTCGGAGTTTGTTTTCGTAGTAGACCTGCAGTCTTTGTCTTATTCGTTTCAAATAATAGAGACAAGGATTGTCATTCCGTGCCTGAAAGCCTGAATCGTTCGGCATGCTTTGTGAATCCGCCGATTATGTTGTCGCTTGCATTTGTTCAGTGAAGACAGCGAAGTAAATTCGTGTGATGAGTTCTTTTCAGAATTTCAGTTCAATGGAAAAAATCTATCTATCTCTAAAATAATAAGTGATTACGTCAAAGCTGGCGTTAAATGTTTTAAATAAATTTGAATAATAGGTACGTCAATTATAATAAATTGATATTTTTCAACGACTTATCTTCTGAAAACCATGGACGTATAAAAAAAGTCGGACGTAGTCTGGCTAAAACAACAACTGTGTCCATCGAGTCGGCCAAATAATATGCACGTGTGCGCTGTCACATACAGGCGGACACTCACCATCAGAGGGTAATTACACGCGCTACTTGTGTATTTGTGTGCGTGTCAGCCTATCAGTGACAACCTGACAACGCACACGTGCAAATGTGGCCGACTCTAGTGACACAGTTTTTGTTTTAGCGAGGTACGTCCGACTTTTTTATACGTCCATGCTGAAAACTCATTCTTTATTATGAATGATGAAATGCGTGCAATCTATCCAGCGCTTGAACCGAAATTATTCTTACAGTGGACGGCTACGATTGCTCTCTGTTTCTAAATCTTTACTAAAATATCACATCCTATTTCTAAAATGGAGCCCCTAAAGTTGCTATAGTAAGCCTAGGGCGTAAGTTTTCTCCGAAGATTATGTAGGTGGATAGTTTTAGAATAGGTATTGTTTTAATTTTTGTAACATACATTTTCCAGATTTTTTTAAAAATAAACACTATTTACTGAATTTAAATATGGTTTTCATTTTCCCTATGTCCATTGGCATGGACGTATAAAAAAAGTCGGACGTAGTCTCGCTAAAACAAAAACTGTGTCCATCGAGTCGGCCACATAATACGCACATGTGCGCTGTCACATACAGGCTGACACGCACACATCGGTGGGTCATTACACGCGCTACTTGTGTGTATGTGTGCGTGTCAGCCTATCAGTGACAACCTGACGACGCACACGTGCAAATATGGCCGACTCTAGTGACACAGTTTTTGTTTTAGCGAGACTACGTCCTACTTTTTTATACGTCCATGGTCCATTGGTATAAATATTATGTAAAGGCCTGTTCACACCGGAGCGGTATTCGCTACCGCTGTGGGTAGAGGTAAATACCGCACGGGTTTCGCGCGGTATTTTGTACGTACCGCCTGGGTACGCGGTATTTTTTGGTGTGAACAGTAATATTACCGCTTAGCCGCTTACCCACTCGGTTTTCTCTACTGCAGGCGGCAGCGAATACCGCTTAGGTTTGAACAGGCCTTAATACCGGCCAGTAGGTGCATTTGGTTTTATTTTAAAAGATAGTACACATAACGCACTCTGAACAATTCAAATTCGGACTACCAATCCTTGTCATTCTAACGGATAAGACAAAGATCGAGAGGTTTGATTCCGTGTCGAGATCAATCCGATTACGTTGTGAATCAGGGTACTGTAGGGAATTTGGTATCCTAAGATTTAAATATACGCTTTGTCTTATCCACGTTTGCGTCGACAATAGAAAGCACAGTCGTTCTATTAAAACATACTCCCTAAGTCGCAAGTAAGTATGGAAGAGGGTACTCATAGATGCTCATAGTCTAGCACCTAGCGTTGCCAGGCGTCAGGATAAAATCAGGCTTTTTAACTGCATATGAAGGTTTTTGTTGGGCTATTTCATTTTTCGCAAACGAGCGATGCAGGATGCAGGTGAGTCGACTGTCGGTCGGTCACGCATTTCGCAGTAGTGTTCAATCTTTTTTTGCCGTGTTTCCTCAATATTGTAGAAATTTGAATCGGCCGGACATAATATGCCGATTTACTAATATTGTTATCTAAGCATTTTAATTGGCCCGCCAGTCCAGCTAGTTTAGTGACACGGCAACCCTGAGCCCTGCTAGCAACTACCAACTGATTGCCGAATTGTGGGAAATACCCCAAATTGTGGGAAAATCTAATTCGTTTGAGGATCGGTTTTAACATATTCAGTGGATTGATCCATCGTGTCGTACAGGTATCGCATGTTTTTCAATCCATTTGAAACATAGCTAATAAATTTCTATCAATTAGTGATGTGCCGGATCGTAAAAACGTATATCCTCGGATACGGATCTGTATATGAATATTTGGGCTTAAGATCCGTGGATACGGATCTTAACTTTATTAGAGTACGCGGCGGTAAATATTGCAAATCGACCAATAGAAGATTGGATTGGAGAATGGTAGAGAAGTCAGATTTTTTTGACAGTGATCCTTAAACTTTCTTTTTGAAGTGAAAACTTCTTTAGGCGCGCTATAGACAGAATTTTCGTGGGCTGTGAAATAAATAATAAATAAAATAAAATAAATATTGGTGGACAATTCACACACAACACCATCTGACCCCAAACTAAGCAAAGCTTGTGTGATGGCGGCCAGATAGCTGATATAATACTTATATAGTTTTAAATACATACTTATTATACATAGAAACACCCAGACACAGTGCAAACATTTGAATTCATCACACAAATATTTGCACTGGGTGGGGATCGAACCCACGGCCCTCGGCTTCGCAGGCAGAGCTACTACCCACTAGGCCACGAGGGCAGTCAAATGGATTCATCAATAGTCACGCTTGGATATGATAATGGATCGGATATGAAATCTTCGGGTAAACTCGGTAAAAACGGCCAGGTAGGTACCAGGGCAACAGAAACAGTAAAGAGTTTCGATTACCTACCTCCAACAGCCCAGCGTTTATCTCCAGATACCAGGACAACAGAAATATAAAAGAGTTGCGTTTGCCCCTAGGTATCAGTACCAGGGCAACAGCAAGTTTTCACTTCTATCGGCAGTTCCTATGACTGCCAATTTTTTTGTACTTAAATATTTAAACACTTAACACAAAGACTTTAACAAACATTACTATGATCCGGTTTAAAGGGCACTGTTTCCAGAAAAATACAGGGCTTAGAGATATAATATCTTAGATCTGGGTGACGAGCGTAGTAAAGCGCTAGGTAATGATTTTGACTCTTCGTGTTCCAACAGGTGCGTGTCACTGTGTTATGTGGCAGGCATGTTGCTTACCATCAGGCACATGTTCTGCTCGTATCGTCACTATATAAAAAAAAACAATGTCCATGAAGGAGTGAATGGATGGATCACAAAAATACTGTCGAGCAGAGCAGCTAACATAGAGTCCTCGACAGAGTCGCGCTGCATACTCACGAGGGGATGCCCATAGGCAGGAGTAGTGTCTTCTGTCTTATGGGTAACTGTAGCGGATAGAAGGTATACCTACTGTCGCATACGACGACTTAGCAATAATGGTCTCTGAACTCTGCTAATCAACTTTATGTGTTAGTATGCAAATGGCACTCAAAATACTTGAAAAGCTCTGTGGAAATCGAGATCTGTCCGCTAATCCAAATAAAACAGAAATGATATTATTCACGCGTAAATAAAAAATACCAAAAGTAACACTTCCCACGCTATTTGGAACGCAATTGACGCTCAGCAAGGAGGTAAAGAACCTCGGTATAAGGTTGGACAGTAAGCTATTGTGGACAAAACAACTTGAGCATGTTACCACAAAGGCTACAAATATTTTATGGCAGTGTTCCAAAGCGATTGGCAAAGACTGGGGACTTAAACCAAAATTATGTCGCTGGATGTCCACAGTAATAGTAACAACAAAACAATAACAAAAAAAATATTTGTAACAAAAGACGACCAAGGTAGCGATTCTAAATCCATTCGGTTGCATCCGACACGACACAGAATCTCCTCTCTCGGTCTCTGTCTTATCTGTTTAGCATGACAGAGACAGGGATTGTCATTCAGATTGCATTTAGAATCGCTACCCAGCACTCACTTACGGTTGTGTAGTGTAGTGGCCTAGAACTAATCTGGTCACCACAATCACTAAATACGGTATTTGACTAAATTTGTAAAACCGTTCAAATGATTTTTGATTACACAATATACCATACTACATGAATATTTTCGCAAGATTCACTGTTTTACCATTAAAAATAAATGTTTAAAGTAAAAAGTTCAAAACCCCCGCCAAAAACGCTGTTTCTGGTCACGTGACGCGCGTGACGTCACGCGCCTGTAAGCAAATCAGTGTTCTCAAAGAAACCGTTTGCTGTAGATTGAATATTTACTGGCAGGTGACGTCACGCGCGTCACGTGACTAGAAACAGCGTTTACGTCGCAGATTATAATTCAGTATTTGTAAAATTTTCATTGGCGTATTATACAAAAGATACACACTATATATTCCAAAATAGAGTGAAATATGTTTATTTAATGTGTTATCTGATAGGATGATCATAAATTATGCTATATTTTAAACATTGTCAAACACCGTATTATAAAAGCTTCAGCGGTTGGCTTGCTCACTAATCAGCGGATGTGTAAAGTCTACACCATCCGAAGCACTTGACATAATACTCGGCTTGCCACCACTTGACCTTCATTTACAGCAGGAGGCAATGGCGGCAGCGCTAAGAATTAAATTGACAGATTCAGACTGACAGAGTAAAATCTGAGGCTTTAGTATGTTATGTTAAGTTATAAGAAAACAACAAATGTTAGGTGCTTACAAAATATTCTATGTGGTTATAATCAATTGCAGGACTGATCATTGAACTTGGCACCCATTTACATCTCACTTCTTTTGTTGTTGAAGTTAACAATCAAGCCATATATTATAGTTTTGAACCTGGCTCTCGTTTTATATTTATGGTTGTACAAACATTGCTTTCAGGTACAAACTACACTCTGCTATAAACCATAGTAAAACAAAACTGACAGTGAGAGAAGCAACAGATTGGTCTAATAATAGAAAAATAGGGCGTCATTGTCAAATGTGTAAGACCCAAAACTCTAAGATAGGTTATGGCAAAAACTCCAAATACATATTATTAAAAAAAACATCTTGATATTCCGTTGTTCCTTATTTTACTGGAATTAATTTTACTTTTTCCTAAAATTTTGGGGAATAAGAAAATCGGGCATCTGCAACCCAGATAAACATACAGCTTATGGAGGCAAGAGCCAGGAGTATCATCTCTGTGGTTGAAAGACTGTCCGTCCAAATGTGAGTGGCGCCACATTAGCATCAGGGTCAATTTTAAAGGCAATTAATGAAATTACTTTTCCAAGTTTATGAAATAAAATCACTCTCATCAACGCGTTTTCGGAGAATATTTATTTAAGGTTATATTTACTATATTAGTAGTAGTCGAGATTATCTCGATGTAACTATTTTAGCCGACCATATTTTTTTCTTTAACTCGGCATTCTGTAATTTTGTCTTTGTCTACACCAGCGCCATTTTTGAACTCTTATGTTTATTGTAGGCTACAGCTAGCCAAATTTTGACATTTTCTTCATTGTGAGATGATACTCCTTTACTCCTTCCTCCATTAAACTACTGTTAATTAAAAAAAAAAAACAATTTTGATTAAGTTTGTTTATTGTTTTCTTAGTTTCTTACTACCTTTATTTCTTAGAGTATATATAAGTATATTAGTTATTTATTCTCTAAGCTTTATTTGAATAAGAATTCATTGAAAATTAAATTCCCTAAATAATCATATTATACATATTTTAATTTAAATGTTAAGTGTTTATTGATTTGCTGGAACTTTTTGTAAGTCTTAACTTGCAGCAGTATTCCGTGAGTATTTGTTCTGTGACTTGCAGGTACTTACAGTCAATTTTCTTTTTATGTAATTTTATTGTATTATTTTTGAGCATTTGTTTTATTTTTTCTAGGTAAACAATATCAACAAGAAAACAATATCAACAGTAGATACCTGTAGAGTACAGTTCCAGGCCTGCATTCTGTAAAGCTTACATACATTAATGTATGTTGGTCCCAGATTTGTCAAAGTAATCACAGGACAAAATATTGTTTTACAGAAAACAATGCTAGTTCACTACAATTTCTATTGCAAGGATCTGCACTCAAATCGAAAGGAACTTTTTCAGGCTGCTTTGCAAAATGCTACTATGGGTAAAGTTCTGTACATCATGAGCAATGAACTGGAGGAACTACCTGAACTCTCACAAGATATCAGCCCTACTAACCGCCATTACATGAAAATGATAAGCTTCTTGTATGCAAAATCTGTGCTATCTGTTGTTGAGAGCCTAGCCACATTGCCGGACTGGCAAAGTATACCAAGAACTATAATCCTAGATGATATCAGTGCATACTGTGGTAAGACCAGTTTACACTTGGCATGTGGTCTGGTTGCCCTAATTATTGATTCAGCAAGAAGTTGCAGTGAGGCACTGAATGAACCATGTATGGTTTATGTGTCTGCTACAAAAAGTGTTGTTGATGATAATTATTGTAATGTGTTGAATGAGTTGTATTTAAGTAGTTATGGTACCTAACTACAGTGATACCTGTGTCCATATGATACTATTAATTAAAAGTATTATTATGCTCCTAAACGTAATTTAATTTTGAAGGTGCAATTTTTAATAAACAAAAATAATTAAATGCAGGAATTAACATTGGCATTGACTATGATCCTAAATTTACTCAAATAACATATCCATTCTTTTGAGTGATTGAAGTTATGAGTACATAATATGAGTAGCGATGGGGTAAGTATTGCATCATTTTAAAATTAAACAATTAATTCTGCCAAATATTTTATTTACACATGATCACATATTATACTTTATAAATACAAAGGAATGGAATTATAGAGGCACTTACGGTCTAGGCATCAGATCACCTGAATTTCAAAATAATATACAAAAGGAAGAAAACAAAAATAGAGAACAGAAACAAATAGAAAATGTAATAATTATGATTTCCTTTGCCTAGCCTGAGCACTCGGCCCATGGTCTTGCCCAGAAAGCCGGAACTCTTGTCAACATCGTCGTCAAGTCCACGTAAGAGTTTGTCTTGATATCGTACTTCATTGCCCAGTTCTATAGAGATGTCTTTCAATGATGAAATTTTGCCACTTAACTCTTGGGCCATCCGGTCATTGTCATGTTCCATCACCTCGTCCGTCGCCGCCCTGGGTACGGGCTGGTACTGATACCCATCTCGGGCTCTTCGCATATTGCTTCGTCCTGCCGTTTTGAATAATTTTTCGTGGGATCTTGAAACCACTCGTTACTCACTTTTGTTTTTAGAATCGGTTCATAATATTCTTACTTAGCAAGTTATTTTTCAGTTAATTTCCCTTCGGCCCTTTTTGAGAAAAAATCCTGAAATTATTCGAAATAAAACTTTCTCTACGATTTCTGGAATTCTGGATTATTTGTGACTTTGTGACCGATTTTGACAATTACCATTTTTTGACATTTGTTTGTTTGACACCTCATCATTTCGTACTTTTTTTGCCATATCAAACTAAACAATCACCACAGGCTAAAAAGAAGTAGCTATTTTGGACATTCGAGATATTGTTAGTTTGAAGGATGTTCTCAGTCTCTCAGTATATGAAAATAGTCGAACTGGACGGCGTGTTACGACGTGTTGTACGTTATCAAAACTCTATAAATTGGTATAGATTTAGCAACCATTGTAGCACAGTCTGTTACAGTATATACAGGCGTTCGACGAAGCCGTTTAGACGGGCAATCGTACGGGGTGAGACACGGGAAGCGCGCTCTTTCATAGCCTACATTACAACGTTAGTGTTGCAGGAGCGCGTCTCAGGGTAGCGTTTCTAAATCCATTCGGTTGCATCCAGGGAATCTCATCTCTCGGTCTTTGTCTTATCTTAGTAGCGATTCTGCTTAAGCCTGGTATCCTTGGGTATGCAGACGACAGCACAGTTGTAGAATCATACATGTCCAGTGCAGGGACTGGCGAGGCGGAAATTGAAGCGTTGAGAAGGGATATGGTCGAGCGGATGGACAGGATTCTCGCCGATGTGGTAAAATGGGGTGATGAGAATCGAGCGCAATTCAACGCTAATAAAACCCAGGCATACCTTTTCTCCGCAAAAAAGTGTCCCTTCACATTCTCTCCAACTTTCCGAAATGCACCTGTACAGCTGGCGGACCACTTGGACCTTCTAGGACTGACCCTTAGTCCGACTTTAAACAACGGTGGCTACCTGGAGTCAAAAGCCAAATTAGCTGGAAAAAAGCTTGGTGTTCTCAGTAAGGTCCGGCAGTATTTCACACCGAATCAGCTACTTGCTTTATATCAAGCCCAAGTTCGCTCGAGTGTGGAATACTGCTGCCACCTATGGGATGGATCGGCAAAGTACCAGCTCGAAGCTCTTGACTCGGTAGAACGGCGTGCTGTTCGGCTAATAGGTGATAGAGACTTAGTAGCTAAAAAGCTGCTAAGCCTAGAACATCGTCGAAAAGTGGCTAGTCTGACAGTGTTTTACAGAATGCATTTTGGAGAGTGTGCAGCGGATTTACACGACCTAATATTACCTTCCCCTTTCCACTACAGGACAAGTCGTAAGTCGGCCCACTACCACCCATACACTGTGGATATTCCCAAAATCCGTACAAAACGGTTTGAATCCACTTTTATCATACGTACAGCTTTAGAGTGGAATAAGTTGCCGGCCACCTTGTTCCCTGAGAGATACAATCTAGAACTTTTCAAGGTTAGAGTGAATAGATACTTTCTAGGTCAACGTGCGTCATCTTCGACCACACCGTCGCTTACCGTCAGGCGAGTTGGTGGTCAAACGCGGACCTATACGCGATAAAAAAAAAAGTGTGTGCTTAAGACCACACGGCAGAAGTGAAAACTTCATTAGCTGATTTTTGTATTAGATAGGTATGTCGTATTATAATAAAATATTATGGATCGTATTAGTTGAATAAACGAGTAAAACAAGCCAGAAATTAAAGTAAATATTTATTGAAATTTTATTTATATACAAAGTAGCTGTTACCCGCGACTTAGTCCGCGCGAAATAAATAGTATGGTTACTCAGGCAGTACTTATTTGTATACCCAGATTGTAAATGACAACGGTTAAATCCGCTAAAAGGTTTTAAAAATTCGCCAGTTTCAGCGACAAAGTCGCTAAGGTGTCAACACTGGTTGCCGGTAGCGAGCAGCGAGAGAGAGAGAGAGAATATCTATTGTCCCATGTCCTCCTCTAACAATTATCTTTCTCGGTCTGGCACGTTTGTTGACCACATTATCTTTCTCGCTCTAGCATCCCGAGTTTACCCGAAATTTCTTATCATATCCGAGCGTGATGATCACGTGATCATGAATCCATTTCACAGCCCACGAAAATTCTGTCCATAGCGCGCCTAAAGAAGTTTTCACTTCAAAAAGATTCTAAATGAGATTCCGAATAGTTCGGGATCGGAGACATTTTTGGGGTTTCTCCCATGATCAGATAAACTAATGGTAGTATTTCTTTTTACTGTGATTGTAATATGTAGTTAGATTAAGTTCACTACAACTGCATCCAAACGATACGATCTGGTTCATTACAAACCATATTCTTGGTGTTCTCATACCATATCCGAGCGTCCTGTCATCCGGATGCTAGATGCATTTTTAAGTGTATTCAAACTTTATTTTCTATTTAAAGTGAAAACTTCTTTTGGCGCCCCATAGACAGATTTTTCGTGGGAATTGACCTCACGATGAACTCGTATATATTTACATATATTTTTTTTTACCTTTTATAGGTTTATACTTGACCGCCATCTCGCCTGATGTAAAGCGACGATGCGGTCTACGATGAAGCGTGTTTACCTAGAAAAAAGGTGTGTGCTTAAGACCACACGGCAGAAGTGAAAACTTCATTAGCTGATTTTTGTATTAGATAGGTATGTCGTATTATAATAAAATATTATGGATCGTATTAGTTGAATAAACGAGTATAACAAGCCAGAAATTATAGTAAATATTTATTGAAATTTTATTTGTGTACAAAGTAGCTGTTACCCGCGACTTAGTCCGCGCGATACTATGGTTACTCAGGCAGTACTTATTTGTATACCCAGATTGTATACACATTTATGGTTAGTAAAAAAAGTGTCCATGTTCAAAAAGTTGTTGGCCGGGGCCAGCTTTTTAAAAGTTACTCCAACTTTGTATGCATTCACACGGTGCACCCCTATGATGCCCCTAACATTGTCCGCAAAAAGGTTGGTGAGTGTAATAGGATTTTTGTTACCGACTTTCTCCTGTTCTGTCGATTCCACATACACTACACAGTCTCCACTACGATTTTCTGGGAATAGTCTCTTTCTCTTATAAAGGGGTTTTCTAAATAGTTTGTAAGAAACATTTTCACTTGGATTTGACTTCAATAGTTTTCTTTTTCTGGTCTGTTCGACGGGGTCACCCTCGTCGCTAGCGACGCTCATATTTATTTATACTATTGACTATATACAAAACTAAATATTTACACGAAAGAAACGAAATGTTTACACAGTAAAACTAATTAATTTGATTGTGAAAATTTTAAAGCACCCGTCGTGTTTTCCCGCCCAAAGAAAAGTCTTTTGGAGTTGGTAATATATAATTTATTATATACATGGCTTGGATGCTTGTTTTGGAGTTGGTAGCCGTCAGTGTTGCCACTATGATTTTGAGCTTGTCGCCAAATAGTTATGAAACAATGTCGCCGGTTTTGATTGAATTATTAGGGAATAACAGTCTGGAAGAATACATAAGCTATTTTTATCCCGGAAATATAGCTGCTAGTAAGAATATAAAATGGCACTGGTCTAAGTACCTATAATGTTAAGCAATTTAAATTAAAAGGAAAAAAAGGGAAAAGGAATAACTTAAGGCAATAATTAACATTATTATCATGTAAGATTCAAACGAAAATACAAATGATTGAATAAAATGTTAATAATATAACTGGGAAAGTTCCTGCTATAATGTGCGTATATTTATCTGTATGTATAGAAATTGGAAGGTAGACTTCCATGTTGTTTATGTTTGAGAGAATGAGTTAATTTCCTTACAAATATGATCTGACTCTCAATGACCTTGTGTTTTTCCTTCTCCAACCTTCTACACTACACTAGTATATTCCCCTTTGTCGGTAACTCGTCGTCTAAATCCGCTAAAAGGTTTTAAAAATTCGCCAGTTTCAGCGACAAAGTCGCTAAGGTGTGAACACTGGTTGCCGGTAGCGAGCAGCGAGAGAGAGAGAGTAGGTATCTATTGTCCCATGTCCTCCTGTAACAATTATCTTTCTCGGTCTGGCACGTTTGTTGACCACATAATCTTTCTCGCTCTAGCATCCCGAGTTTACCCGAAATTTCTTATCATATCCGAGCGTGATGATCACGTGATCATGAATCCATTTCACAGCCCACGAAAATTCTGTCCATAGCGCGCCTAAAGAAGTTATCACTTCAAAAAACCGATTCACTCTCGATTTGAAGACACAAAGATTGTAACCATCGGGGAAAACCCACTCAGGCAACGTATTCCACAGCCTAGACGTTCTTATCACAAAAGTAGAGTCTAATCTCTTCGTTCGTGTCTTTGATGACCTCAAGGGTCACATTCGGATATGAAAGAAATCGTCGGACTCGGGATCAATGTCATCTAGGAATGCTCACGCATCACAGAATATTTACATTCTCTTTGGCAATCACTACGCTATATATGCCTCTCTACCTAGTCTGTGATGTATGCACGCATTCCTATATTGTCATCAAAGAGAATGTAAATTAATGAGGCGTTTTCCAACGAGACAAAAAGATATTGTTCAATAAAACGATGATAGGCGATGCTTGTAGGTCTTTCACTTAAATGTCAAAGGCATAATGGGACTCAATTCATTCAATTTGCGAAACCACGACTTATTATAAAAAAAAATTGGTTGCCTGTAAAGTCGGTATACGGGCGAAAGTTTTACGTGACAACGACTTTGAGTGGTAAAATAATTTTAATGTGAATATTCATTCGTAGTCTGTCACATTATCACTACACAATCGTTTTACAATTAACTGGCAACGTGTAAACTTGTATGCAGGCGCCTAAGCGAATCGGCGACTCGGGCATGGTTAGCCCGCCTAAGAGCGAGAGAGACAGACATAAAAAGTGAAAGGCACGCGTCCCTCTCACTCGCTCTCATTGTGAGCGCATAACGTGAGCGGAGCGTAACGCAGTTTCTTGAAGTGTCACCCGGCAAACCAATTTATAAGACGTTGTCCCGTCAAAAGTAATAAACTACTTTATCCATGTACGCATTTTATTCGAATGAAAACTATACCAAAATATGCAAATTTCAAATCAAATTTGTAAACCTGATGAAGGACAGATAATTTAGATTAGACTTTTTCCTTGAAAATAGGGAGGGGTTTCGTTGGGGCACGTATCTAAACGTCTAAAATTAAAAAACCTCACGTTAAAACACATCCGTTCAAAATACCTTAAAATCAGAATACCCAATGGTTATTTCACTCAAATTAAAAATACCTTAAGTTTAAAAGGGGTACGTATTTAAATGTCTAAAATTACAAAACCTCACGTTAAAAAACCTCCATTCAAAATCCCTAAAATCGAAATACCTAATACGATTTCACTTAAATTGAAAATACCTAAAGTTTAAAAGGATACGCATCGTATTAAATATTCATATTTAAAACGCAAACCTAACTAACTAACTTAATACCAAATTGTATTTTTTTTATATCTAAGTAACCAAATCGGTCCAGTTAGATAATTTGGATTTAGATCCGACTCGGAGCACCCCGACTCCACCTAGTCTTGTCGCTACTACCCCTAGAGTGTAAGTACCTATATGAAAAATGCGGGAGCCAGAAGCTTAAGGGAGGTCCTGAGTGAAGCGAGGCATGCGAGGCCATGCGTAGTGAAGCGCAATCCGAGTATGGAGAAGCGACACTCAGGGCTGACCGCAGAGCTTCTGACGGGAGCCCACCCGGAGTCAAATCTCAGTGATAGACCCTAATCGGACCGGTTGTCAAATGTCAATGACGGAACTAAATCAGAATTAATAGTTTTCATGAACGAATAGTTAGTTTTTTTAACGGGTATACCTTTTTTTTCTTTTTTGTGGGGGAAATACTTTTTCGTATTCTCACCGTGCAGGGACTTGGTGAGGTGTGTCGGACTCGACACCATGGCGACGACAGACATGGTGCCCCTACCGATTAAAACCCCACCGACTAAAACCCCATAAAAGTATTTCCCCCACAAAAAAAAAGGTATACCCGATACAAAAAACTAACTATTAATTAATGCAAACTATTAATGCTAATTTGGTTCCGTCATTGACATTTGACAACCGGTCCGATTAGGGTCTATCACTGAGATTTGACTCCGGGTGGGCTCCCGTCAGTTGCTCTGCGATCAGCCCTGAGTGTCGATACTCGGCTTGCGCTTCACTATGGAGATCGCCGGCAGCAAGTAATGCACACTTTTAGGTATTTAGAATTTAGGTATTTAGGTACCTTTTAGGTATTTAGGTACCATTTGGTATTTAAAATGTGTGGGAATCTAACTTTGGTGTTATAACTATAGACATTTTAAACATTAAATATTTAGTCCGATCAATATTTTGAACTTAGGTATTGCTTTTGTAGGTGTTATTTGCTTAGGTATTTTAAAATATTGGGTATTTCGATTTTAGGCATTTTGAACGGAGGTGTTTTAACGTGAGGTTTTTTTAATTTTAGTCATTTAAACACGTACCCGTTTCGTTGTGATTACACTTTTGAGAGTCTATGGTAGAGACAGATCTTGCTGAATCTACACTATTGCCATCTAGTGCGTACGGTGTAATTATTTTTGTCTAGTCGGAAACCCCCTCATCTTCGTGACCACGCCCTTAATTCGCGTAGTTTCCAAAGTGAGCTATCAAATACTAGGTTATACGTTTTCACTTCTATCGGCAGTCCCATGATTGCCAATTTTATCCGTACTGAGGTGTTTTCCAGTAGCAAAATGACTTGTCAAAGATAGTTCTAAATATTGCGAAGTGTGGCACCACTGCTTGTTTTTCTGTAATTTCTCTAACAAAATAAAACATTAGCACGACCTATGATGAAATTGGGGCTAAGATTTGGGGACTCTAAAAAGGACAGGTCTTTTTCATCTTGAAAATGTCTAATGAGGAAGTTTCCAATAATTCATCATCATCATCAACAGCCCACTAAATGTTCCCACCGCTGGGACTCGGGGCCTTCTCTCACAAGGAGAGAGTTAAGACTATAATCGACCACGCTGGCCCCGTGCGGATTGGTGGATGACACATGACTTCGAAAGATTCTAGGTACATGTGGGTTTCCTCACGATGTTTTTCCTTCACCGTTTTAAGTTCGCGGCATTAGGCACATGACTTCGAAAAGACAGTGGTGCGTATGGGGTTTGAACCTGGGGTCTCCGGATTGGCAGGCGCCGTTCTCCCGACTAGACCAGCCGTAACTTCTGTAGTTTCCAATTACGTAAAATCAAAAAATAATTACATAGATTTAAAGATAATAGAAATAAACTATACATACTGAAAAAAAAATTGGCAGTCATAGGAACTGCCGATAGAATTGAAAACTTAAAACTCATAATTTGATAGCTTACCTTGGAAACTACGCGGGTGTAACCGGAGGGCGTGGCCTCACCATCGTGGCATGGCCATCTAGAAATGCGTCAGTATTTCCCATTGGCTGATACGTTTCTAGATGGCCATGCCATGATGGGCTGTCCACGCCCTTTCAGCATTTCCCATTGTTGGCTGACGTATTTCTAGTTGGCCAATAGCCATGATCCCGAGTTTACCCGAAGCTTTCTTATCATAACCGAGCGTGACGAATGAATTCAATTCACAGTCCACGAACAATCTGTCTAGGCGCGCCTAAAGAAGTTTTCACTTCAAAAATACTTGCATATCTCAATAAATGACGAATCTGTGAACATTTTAAAATAACTTACTAAAAATCAAAAAGCAATAATAATAATAAAAATATTTATTTCAGACAAAGTCCATATCATATTACATTACATATTACATTATAGTTAACAAAAAAAATAAAATTGTCTTAAAATACTTAAAATAAAAACCTTAAAATGAATTGCTGAATGTCCTGCTTAATATTATCTCATATAAAATAAAATGTCATTAAAAAACTAAATAAAAGAGAAATCGGGAAAATTATAACTTAATGATACATAATAGGTTTGGAACCGGAATGACCAATATGCACACCAGTCCAGTACTGCATTATCGGGCAGTCCAGGTCCATCCGGGAGACAAAAAGGTCCATATAACTGTTGCGGCTGCCCCGCACTCTGCACATCAGGAACGCAATTCGCTTGCGCATAATGGTTGCGAAACAGTCTACATGAGCATCCGCAAACATCCTCGATAAACTGCAGTGTCGCGGCAGCCACATCAATGCCCTGAAAGCGTTATTATATTGAACACGCAGGGTATTGTACGCCTTCTTTGTATATTTGATCCACAGGCTACATGTGTAGAACGACTGGCAGTATGCTCTAAATAGAGTCCTTTTAACTTCTGCAGTACACCATGCGAACCTGCGCGCCAACATATTCCCCCTAATTGACAAAGCCCTGCGTTCCCTTTCTATGTTAACATCATCCATAAGCGTCTCAGTAACCCAATGAACCAAATACTTAAATTAAGATACTTGTTTTAAAATACTGCCACTCAATGTAACCGACGGAACTGTACTGTAAGTCTTCGTGCCAGATTTGAATACCATTGTATGAGGCTTTGTATTTAAGCCCATGAGTCTCCGCATAACGCTCACAGATTGCAATGAGCTGTCTGAGGGAAATGATCGATGGACACAACAACACCATGTCATCAGCGTAACTTACATTGTTTACAATCACTCCGTCAATTGTGCATCCAACCTTGGTATTGCTGAGCTCACGAATCAGGCGATCCATATATAGGTTGAAAAGAATCGGCGAAGACAAACCTCCTTGCCTCACGCCACAATCCAGCCCATACACGTCAGATAGCGAGCCCGCTCCCCATCTCACTACGTTACTTTGATTTCCATACCCATACTTCAGCAATGATTTTGTTTCAGTGGGAAGGTCAGTGTCATTTGTCAACTTCAGCCATAACTTGTCATATACTACCAGATCAAATGCTTTGGATAAATCCAAAAAGCAGGCGTAGACAGGTGTTTTTCGATCTGTATAGTACTGGACAGTATGCTTGAGACTCAGCACAGCTGTTTCAGTCGAGAGTCCACGTCTAAAGCCAAACTGTGCATCATGCAATGTTAGAACTTGCTGTAACTGAATATCAACCACACCATCCAGCACTTTGGCAATAATGGTAGCAAGTGATATGGGCCTGTAATGTAACGCCTGGCCTTCCTGCGAGTATAGGTGAGGTAAGTGACCATAAGCAGATCGCAGACCTTTTTAAAGACCACTTTAAGGTTGTGTCAGGCCCTAGTTCAGATGCCTGTGAGATGTTGGATGCTGGAACTGTTGAAACAGAGAGAACGGTGACATTTAGTGCGAAACGGGTAGAGAGAGTTGTTAGTATGATGCAGAGAGGGAAATCACCTGGACACGACGGTCTCAGCATCGAACACCTCAAACATGCTGGAGTACACCTGCCGCGCGTGCTCTCCATGTTTTATAATTTGTGTCTGTGTCATGGGTACCTACCTGGAGACTTGACGAGGACGGTTGTAGTGCCGATTATAAAGTGTAAAACTGGAGACACATCTGATAAAAATAACTATCGGCCTATATCTCTGGCAACCATACTGGCAAAGGTCCTTGACGGCTTGCGAAATGATACGATGCTGTAGTACGTCCAGTTGCATGATGCGCAGTTCGGTTTTCGAGCAGGACTATCGACGGAAAGTGCCATACTGAGTCTGAAGCAAGCTGTCAGGTACTATACGGATAGGAAGACGCCGGTGTACGCCTGCTTTCTCGATATATCCAGGGCATTCGATACCGTGCTGTATCGGAGGCTTTGGAGCAAGTTGCAGATTGCGGGTGTGCCAGCGGAGGTTGTCTCTATACTGAGGTGGTGGTATGGTTTTCAGCAAAACAGAGTGAGGTGGGCTGGGACGTTGTCAGATGGCTATGGCATGGAGTGTGGCGTCCGGCAGGGCGGAATAACCTCTCCTCTACTGTTTAATATTTATGTTAATGACCTCATCGGCGAGCTCAGCGGCACCCATACGGGATGCATCATAGATGGCGTGTGCGTGAATAATATTAGTTATGCCGATGACATGGTGCTGCTGGGTCCATCGGTGGGATCAATTCGACAATTAATTGATATTTGTGAAGCATACGTGGCGGAACATGGGCTGAAATATAACTCTAAAAAAGGGCGAAGTAGTTGTATTTAAAAGTGGAAACATTAAACCCGCTCAGGTTCCATCAATTATGCTCAGTGGTGTGGCCCTGCAGGTGGCGACTAGGTTTAAATACTTAGGACACATGATTAATGAAGACCTCACCGATGATGATGATATAGAGAGGGAGCGCAGGGCGCTGGCGGTCCGAGGGAACATGGTTGCTCGGCGGTTTGCTCGCTGCTCGAGGGAAGTGAAAGTGACTCTTTTTAAGGCTTATTGCCAGTCCTTTTACTCGAGCAGCTTGTGGGTTAGTCATACACATCGGGCTGCCAGCGTTCTGCGCGTCCAATTCAATGACATTTTCAGGATGCTGATGCGGCTACCTCGCTGGTGCAGCGCATCTTTGATGTTCGCTGAGGCACGCACGGACGACTTTCACGCGGTTATCCGCAAGAAAGTCGCCTCTCTACGACAGCGAGTGCGAGTCAGTCGCAACAGTATCCTGAAAATGATATACTATAGACTGGATTGCCCCATTCAAAACAAATGGATGAATGTTGTTTTAGGACATAAGTTGTGATGTTGATATCTGTTGATGTTGTCCTGAATGTTTTTAACAATCAATCTATATAAAATAATTAATATGTGTGACATTTTATTCTATTAATATTTTATTGTATATGGTGTTTACCGAAATAAATGATTTAATAATTACCTAAGCTAGATGCGTCGCCAGTTTTATTTTTAACTATTGGAACCACTACTGTTTTTATTATTTCGTCAGGCAAATATGAATGACTGAGACAAAAAGTGAATAACATGGCAAGAACTCTCGGCAAATTAACCCCTGCGTTCAGCAGATGCTCAATGTTAAGCGAATCGTGGCCGGGAGACCTTCCCCGCTTCATATCTATCAAAACTTGTGTGACTTGCCTCGCCGTAACAAGTTTAACTTTTTCTCGTGGTCGCGCATAGCCAGCCTCAGTAGTCCCAGGTGTGAGCGGAGACTCTACCCTAAACTGCTCTTTAAACATGTTAGCAATCCGATAGCATCACTAATTCTCTCGACGCTCACTGGAACACTCGGCTTCGGATTCAGCCTATTAGACTCCTTCCAAAACTTTGAAAATTTTTTGGCGGAATGCTGCTAAGCAGCATTATTAAAAAGGAAATCCATTTTAATTTGGGTTTCGTTGTTTTTACACCATTTCAATTTATTTTTAAATGCACTTCGTGCAGTCCGCATTTGCTGATATACAGGGCCAGATTTGGGTTTTCCATAATTTAACCAAAGCTGAAACCTAAGCCGAGCCTCTTCATGAGCCATTTTACAATGCTTTTTCCATCCAGTGACATATCCAAATTTCTTAATCTTACAGTTGCTAGTTATAGCAGATTCTATCGCTGACTGTCGAAGCACATTGACTATTTCATCATACATTTTATCTATAATTATCTTATGTTTATTTTTTCGCTTCCGTGATCACTTCAAGTACCTATTAGATTACTTGGTATTCTTTATTGCTGTTACCGTTCAGTTATTTGTCTTTTATTTAGGTATTTATCATCTTGTTAGTTAGTATGTATGTTTATTATGTATATATATATGATTAGTTTTATTTATTAGTGTATTATAATATTGTGTAGCTAAGTATTTGTGTGTAATGTTATTAGAATGTACGTTTATCTCGTAGTAATAGTCTTTGTTGCGCACCACGCTTTTAGTTTCTCCATCATTTTGTCCACCCCAAGGAAGAAATCGCTTTCAGCGATAAGGCCGCCAGCTGTTTCACAAGATTTACTGTTTTCCAATATTATATGTGTTATTTTTTAAGTTGTGAACAATAAAGAATTTTCATTCATTCATTCATTCATGTTTAGTACTATCACATGATACATGATACATCCCCGCACTCTTGGAATTCCGTGGAAAAGTCAACGGTACGCAATTTCACTGAACACAATTGGGAATAGATATTAATTTGAGCCTTATCTCACCCCACACCACTCTATATCTGTCCGGTATCTCTGTCCGGCGCGGAACCCCTTTGCCTAAGTTTAGGAACCAAAATGTTCAAATCACACATCACTTCAAGTGCAAAATGATCCGACCACGACATCTCGCATCTTATGCTTACACTACTGACAGTTTTTTTGGCCACTTCCGTCGTGATCACGTGATCCAACCACGACGTAGTACCCCAAACATCGCTTAAGTACGTATATGAATTTGAAAACAACCCCAAATAATCTATATCTGCGCAGGTCCACTCCTGCTCTGCACAGAAATTTAAGAGTTCCGTGCCGAACAAAGAGCCAGGGTGTGCGTTAAAATCACCCAATATATATGCCGAATCTACACCACAGGTTTCCACAACAGCGTTAATCTCACCAAGACAGTCTATAAACGCATCTAGATTTCCTGCGCTGTCCGTAGGCATATATACAGAGAAAACCAAGAACTCGCGTTCACCCAGAGTCACTTTAACTGCCGCTATGCGAGAGCTTTCGCACTCGATAACAGATACTGACTGATAATCAATAATCATTATATAATAATCTTCATTTCTTAGGTAGTTAAACATGTTTGTAGAAATGTTGATTTTAGTAGCACGTGGGTAGTTCTAACCTAAAAAAAACCGCGAGCGGGTACCTGCTCGCGGTTTTTGCGCATATCTGGGTAGCGATTCTGAAACCATTCGGTTGCATCCGACACGGAATCTCATCTCTCGGTCTTTGTCATGCTAAACAGATAAGACAAAGACCGAGAGATGCGATTCCGTGTCGGGTGCAACCGAATGGTTTCAGAATCGCTACCCTGGTCAACATTAAAAGGTTAGGCACGATACAGTACTGATAACATATTTTAGTCGTATTTTACGTGTGTTGTCACCCTGGCAACACTGCACTGGTTTTACTGCATTCCGGGCGTTTTATGGCGAACGTCATTTCCGGAACGTGAAGAGTTTGGCGATTCTACTCGAACTTAGGCCACTTTGCCTTCAGCTGCCAACGAAGCAACAAGTCTCCAAGGAGTCTGGGTCACTTCCATAAGTATTCCGCAAGTAAAAAGAGTAGGTAGAATATTGTTTCACTCGTTCGCCACCCTCAAACGTCTTAAGTCTCAAGCGTTGTTTGATTATTTCATTAAAGTACTTATCGAGTTTAAAATTAATGCATGCAAGTGATTGAACCATTATGTTTAAAGTGTTAGCTATATTTGACAAATGAATAAAAGTATTTCAAGATGTGTGTAGATGTTAACTAAGTCAATAAATGTATATATTACCCATGAATAACATCGTTTCTCTTACGTGATACTACCTGCTGTTATGTTGAGCTGACAAGTACTAACTACAAGCTGCGGAAAACAGGCGCCTGGGCGCCGTTCGTTCGCAAGCCGATCGAGACTTGTCTCGATCGCGGTGTTTGGCCGGCTATGCGTCATATATTTTAAAATGGGAAGGAAAAGCTTCATCACTTCATTATTTGTTGAGATAGGTATATATAAAATGTAAAAATACTGGGTTTTATTATAGCTTTATATGTTTTTTTTAAATAAAAGAAAAAAATGTAAACTTCCTTATTGGCGTGACAGCGACAATGACAACATTCAAGTAATGAGGGAGTTTCCGACGAGACAAAAATAGTTCCAACGGACGCACTAGATGGCGATTGTTCGAGATGCAGATAGATCTGTCTCTACCATATACTCTCAAAAGTGTAATCCCTTTAGAGACCCTACCCGTTTTCAGGGAAAAAGTATAGTGTAAAAAGTGTCTTTTTTAATTTTAAATTATTGGGAATAAAAATAGCTAATTAGGTTGATAATGTAATAAAAAACCGTTACTGATCACAATCCCTTTTCAGTAAAAATCTTTAGAACTCCCGAGGCAATAGACACCAACTAAGCCAAAGTAGAAGGAAAATTCAAAGATATAAATAGCAACACTGATACGATAATATTTTATCCACAGACTAAGTAGAGAGATACTCTCTCGGCTGAAGGATTAGTATCCATAGCCAAGAATAAATTTAAAAAATATATATTTTGTCTTTCATCAGGTTTACGAATTTGTTTTGAAATTTTGATGTTTTGATATAGTTTTCATTCGAATAAAATGCGTACATGGATAAAGTAGTTTATTATTTATTACTAGAAGTCGTGCTTTCGCAAATTGAATGAATTGAGTCCCATTATGCCTACCGCTTTTGACAACAAACCAAAAGACCTACAAGCGCCTCCTATTATCGTTTTATTAAACCATATCTTTTTGTCTCGTCGGAAAACGGCTCATTACTTACTGGTGCAGTGTGCAGTTGGTCGTAATATGTTCTGTGAGTTGGTCTGTGGAGTTGGTCCACAGACCCACAGAGAGTTGGTCGCACTTAAGGTTGCCATCCGTCCGGGTTTCCCCGGATTTGTCCTAGTTTAGAACGCGTCCGGGGAGCGTCCGGGCCAGACTTCATTTTGTAATCCGGGTTTATAAGTTTAAAGTCTCATTGAGCCTGTACGCCACGATGAACCAACGAGCCGACTCACTAAATTCTTAATAAATAAATGGAATTTGTTAAAGGTCGGAATATTGGCGGACAATTCACACAAAACACCATCTAACCCCAAACGAAGCAAAGCTTGTAATATGGCAGCCAAATATGCATAAAAAGATTATTTATATCATTTTCAGCTGTTCAAACTTACAATCTGTGAAGTGTATTTAAAAAAGCTGATGACATGTCCGGGTTTTCAGCTATTCAGCTCTAAAATCCGGGGTTTTCACGAGTCTTGTCCTGGTTGCGGAACTTTAGAGATGGCAACCCTAGTCGCACTTCAAAACAGTCAAAAATAGTCAACGTCAAATGTTACATGTTTCACAAATCAAATAATTTCGCGGGCTTCCCGGTATAAATAATAAATATTCTTGTTTCAGCAGTTCGAGGCAGTTTTAACATAATTTCACGATAAACCGATTCGTTTTTTGATTCAAGTAATTCTTTGCCGCAAAAATGTCTTACAATCTATCCGAGGGGTCTTTGGAAGTATGGGCATTTTCTTCCAATTTGCTATCTGATTTTGGTTATCACCAAAATGTTATTAAAAACTTGAATCTCACTTCAGATAATCATGAATGGTGGACACTATGACAAGCCTGTGATGCAAGTTCTCGGCAGCAAGAAAATACAGGGCAGTGGGGCTAACGAGAGGTACCGTCTTCTCGTATCAGATGGTAAACATTCACACAGCTTCGCTATGCTTGCGACGCAGTTAAACGACAAGCTCATCACTGGAGAACTTTCAGACTACTCTGTCGTTCAAATTGATAGATTTGTCACTTCATTGTTAAAAAACACCGGCAAAGGAGAGAAGTAAGATTCCTATTTTACATGGTATAAAGTTAAGTTATCAATGTAACACCAAAGTGGTAAGATACTAATATTGATGTATTTTTCAGGCGAGTGATGATAATTCTCGATATTACGATCATAGCACCAGGCAGTGAAGTGAGTAGGAAGCTAGGTAACCCACAGACTTGGTCGGAAGAAGCTGCAGCACCACCACAGCCGGCCATGCAACCAGTTCAGAGAACTATGCCATCTCCGGCACCACAGCCTATGGCAAGGCCTACTCCTGGGCCGAATTTGGATACCAGCCTCATGTCTTCTCAGATGACTCATCCTATCGCCAGCCTTAGTCCTTATCAAAACAAGTATGAACTTGTCTCAAATATGGTTATGACTAAATTTGTTTTTCTTTTTGTCTGAGGTAACACAGATTGAGTATACTAATGCAAAAGATGTGTATTAGTGTCCTTGAACAATTTTAATTTGGCAAATTAATTTTACCTTTTATTGGATATTATTTCAGTGTCTATCAATTTTGTAACATTATTTTAATTATTTGCTTACAACATATCTATGGTGATATTATAACTATCCAAAAATACAATATAGTACAAAACACTACATGGGCACCAGAAACGAAAAATAAGTTTTCAAAATAACACATTACAAGGCAATCTAATCATTAAAAGTGATCTCTACCAGATAACCTTTTGCTACATAATTATGAATGCTGTTTAAATATATTGTAACTTATTATTGACTTGCAGATGGGTGATTAAAGCCCGAGTGATGACAAAATCTCCAATTCGCACTTGGAGCAACGCTAAAGGTGAAGGCAAATTGTTCAGTATGGACCTGTGTGATGAGAGCGGAGAGATCAGAGCCACTGCCTTCAGAAATGAGTGTGAAAAGTACTATGATATGATCCAGGTATACTAAAGTTACAATTGCAGTATTGAATCTAAAGGTGGCAGTTCGCGCCGCGACCGCGACACGAGGCCTACACCGGAGACCGCGACACGAGGCCTAGACTGGAGGCTGCGACCGGCACTTGACATTTATAGAATTAATTATATGGGCGCCACTTCGCGCCGTCACCTCAACAGGAGACGGAGACACGTGTCGTGGTCGCGGCGCGAACTGGCGCCCATACAAAGCTATAAGTTCAAGTGCCTGTCGCAATCTCAGCGCACACCTGCCCCTTAACTCAGCCTATGATCTGCGTTCCAAACAAGGACAGATACAGCTTTGATGCTCGGGGAGGGAGCCAGATAGTCATGGTCTAGTCACATGACCATGTGATAAGTTGATCCATGCATTTTAATTTATTAGTGGTCCACCTAGATTTTGTTACAAGCCCAGGGGTGTAACAAAACCCCCCTCCAATTGAATCGGCCCTTGGTTCCAAATATAATATAGCTTTACCTAGTCTTAATATGGTTTGTTATAAATTATAATACAGTCATTGCTTTGTTTGGAATATCTTTATTTGTTGCATCTTTTATTAAAGAGTTTTTTTTATCTTAGCCTATACTTTCAGGTAGACAAAGTGTACTACATTAGTCAGTGTCAGCTTAAAACTGCCAACAAACAGTTCACAAATCTGAAGAATGACTATGAGATGACGTTCAACGCAGCCACAGTGGTGGCTGAATGCATGGAAGACTCCTCGTCAGTGCCAACAGTCAAATATGATTTTGTGCCCATCAATGAGATTGGCAACAAGGCTATTGATTCACTACTTGGTAAGGGTATTTCTGGATGCAAATTATTTGTTCGCTTTTGTTCATAAAAAAAATGGTAGCCATCCCATTCAGCTATAACCATCCCAAACAACCAGATCTGGTCACGACGGTTAGTATGGCGTCGCGGCGCCCGCGCAGCGCCCAGGGTTTGGCAGATTAAAGATGATAAAAGTGAAAACTTTGATTTATAAAAAAAAAATTTTACCCATCCCAAAAGATGCGCTCGTCCTGCTCCGCCGCCGCTCCTACGCTACGCCGTCGCCGCCCCCCACATTATCATCTCAGAGATGCGAACCAAAAAGATTTTCTCGTATCATATAGTGGTCAACACTGCATGCTATAGAAGCTTTAACTTTGTAAATTTGTGCATTCGCAGACAGATTTCCTCTAATTTTTTTTTCTTTACTCTATAATATTATGCCACAGATGTGATAGGAGTGTGCAAACACGCAGCAGATGTACAGGAGCTGACTGCCAAGAGCACCGGGAGGCTGCTCAAGAAGAGAGAGGTTACTCTGGTGGACTCCAGTGGAGGCGCTGTAAGTATAGATTTTTTAACTATTATAAGTTTACACTTGACCGCCATCTCACCTGTTGTTAAGTGATGATGCGGTCTACGATGGAGCATGCTTATCTAGAAGAAACTGATACAAGCTCAATTTGAAAACACCAAGATTGTAACCATTGGGAAAAACATAAGTGTAATGTGAAATATTGCTTAGAAACTATAGGTTTTTTTTAAATAATATACAAATAGGTGCATTCATTTAAATAAATGTCATCCAAAAAATACTTGTTGAAGATTTAAATGACTCAATTTGTTTAAATTTGAATTTCACAGGTTGGTTTAACACTATGGGGCAATGAAGCAGAGAGTTTTGACGGAAGCACTCAACCCGTTGTATCAGTCAAGGTAAGAATAGAAGGAATGTTGTTGGATTGATATTTTAATACTAGATCTGGTTGCAGAATTGGTGCACTCATCGCGTATTTGCTAAAAACCAAATTTTTACGCAAATTTATGGTTAGAAGAATATATCTATCTATCGGTTTGCCTATCTTTGGCCGCTAGCATTTTGAATAAAATTTTAGCAAATGGGGCGTTTTCCAGATGAAGATAGACTTGTCAAAGACAGTTCCCAATTTCACCATAAGTGGCGCCAATGTTTCATTTTGTTAGAGAAATTTCACAAAAACAAACAGTGGTGCCACACTTGGCAAAATTTAGAACTATTTTTGACAAGTCTATCTTCATCTGGAAAACGCCCCATTGATTTTTCGGAAAAAAATAATTGTTTTTAAATAAAATATTGCTTACGTCACGGGAAATCACGGGTGCCATTGCACACTTGGCCGCGCCTCTTTGCAGCCAGGCGTAAGTAGATATGATTTCGATACATTGACTGCAAAATAATTAACAATAATATTTTGTACATGTGTTTTAGGATTTCTCGAAATTCAACCCCTAAAGAGATGAAATAGGGGATGAAAGTTTGTATGACACTTTTTATTCCTTCGACATATTTACATCAAATTTCGTAGGCGTTTAGTACGGCAAAAATAATGAGCTATAGCTAATAATTTTTTTTTCAAAATTCAGCCCCTAAGAATGTTTAATAGGGGATGAAAATTTTAAATTTACGCACAATACAAGCCCTTAGGACATACTTAAACATGCAAACTGTACACAGTAACATACAAGTCCCTAGATGATGGTCATAGACGTACAAAAAAGTCGGACATAGTCTTGCTAAAACAAAAACTGTAAATGCAAACTGTACACAGTCGGCAACATAAAGGATGACACGCAGCATACACACATCAGTGGGACACGGAATCATACACACGCGCAAACTTGTGTGTATGAGTCCGTGTCAGCCTATTAGTGACAACGCACACGTGGCCGACTCACACAGTTTTTGTTTTAGCGAGACTACGTCCGACTTTTTTAGGGTTCCGTACCCAAAGGGTAAAAACAGAACCCTATTACTGAGACTTGGCTGTCCGTCCGTCTGTCACATATTAGAAATTTTCACATATGATGTATTTCTATTGCCGCTATAACAACAAATACTAAAAATAATATTTAGGGTTGCCCCCATACAACAAACTTGATTTTTTACCGTTTCTTGCTCGATTAGTCTGTCTCAAGCCAACTAGATGGCGCATTGGCGCCACTAGTGAATATAAAACGCGATATCGAATTCGTCGTCAGAATCATGGGGCAAAAATCTAAATTTTAACAAAACTGTTTGCCTGTCTGCGGAAATCGCGATGCATATGGAATTCCGAATAAAACCAAAGACGTTTTCGCAGTTTATTTGCTAATGGTACGGAACCCTTCTTGCGGGAGTCCCACTCGCACTTGGCCGGTTTTATTTATATGTTAATGATGATGGTAAACCGTTCCAGGGCGCTCGGCTCACGGAGTTCAACGGCAGCAAGTCGCTGTCGTGCCTGGCGAGCAGCATGGTGCGCCTGAACGCGGACCTGCCCGAGGCGCACAAGCTCCGCGGCTGGTACGACAACGGAGGCGCCGACATGGAAGTCGTCAATATATCCGCCAAGTGAGTACATAGCCTCTTTAGCCTTTTTATAGTATACAAACAGCGCCCCGCGGTTTCACCCGCTTAGTTTCCGATCCCGTTATTTTCCCGGGATAAAAAATAGCGCATAGGTTATTCCGAAGCATTATCTATCTATGTACCAAATTTCATCCAAATCCCTTCAGTAGTTTTTGCATGAAAGAACAACAAACATACATCTATACATTCTTACTAACTTTAGCGTTTACAATTTTAGTAGGACTTAGGAATAGCCCCGTGGTTTTCCCCCGCACAGTTCCCTTTCCTACATTAAAAAGTGGCCATGTGCTATTCTAAACCATACTAACTGTTGTCCATCAACCCGACATTCTGCCGCCAAACTAGATAAATTTTCAGGCAAAGAGTCCTACCACTACAATGCCTTAGCTGTATTGTAGTAACATTTGGCATCTTTAGTATTGAAGTAGATTAAATTAAAAAAAACATTTTTGGTAAACGTGTTATTCAGTAATTGTTCATTTATTTATTTTTAGTTTGTAATGTTTAAGGTTAGTTAGTTAGTTTAGCGGGGCCTTTTCCTGAGCTCGGTATCGAACATTTAAGGCACGCCGGTGTTCATTTGCCTAGGATTTTAGCTATGTTTTTTACCTTATGTGTTAGTCACTCTTACTTGCCTAGTGACCTAATGAAAGCGATAGTTGTGCCCATTGTGAAGAACAGGACAGGTGACCTCTCAGATAAAGGAAACTATCGGCCCATCTCGCTTGCGACTGTGGTGGCAAAGGTGTTGGACGGTTTGCTTGACTCACAAATCGAAAAATATTTGAAACTCCATGACGCACAGTTTGGATTTCGTCACAGATTATCGACTGAAAGTGCAATATTGTGTCTCAAGCATACTGTCCAATACTACACTGACCGTAAGACGCCGGTGTACGCCTGTTTTCTAGACCTTTCCAAGGCCTTCGACCGAGTATCGTATGATTTGCTTTGGGGTAAAATGATGGACAGAGGTATACCGGCGGAGATTCTGGGTATTTTTAAATTCTGGTACAAAAATCAAATTAATAGAGTAAAATGGTCAAATAATCTCTCAGAACCGTACAGATTGGAGTGTGGCGTGAGACAAGGAGGATTGTCGTCTCCAAAACTCTTCAATTTGTATATAAATGATCTCATAGTTGGACTGAGTAGTATGCGTGTTGGATGCCGCGTGGGTGGTATAAATGTCAATAACATTAGCTATGCGGACGACATGGTCCTCCTGGGTCCCACTGTGAGGTCCATTGGGGAGATGTTGAAAGTGTGTGAAGCTTATGCCACCTCACATGGGCTCTCTTATAATGTAAAGAAGACCGAATATATGGTGTTTGGGGTTGCAGGTAAGAGCTGTCCACAGTCAGTGGCGCCTCTCACTCTAAATGGCGTGAACATTAATAGGGTTGCGCAGTTCAAATATCTCGGACATATACTTTCAGATGACCTCAAAGACGATGCTGATATAGAGCGGGAACGTAGAGCTTTAGCGGTTCGTGGTAATATGTTGATTCGCAGATTCGCTCGTTGCACGGACCAGGTTAAAATCACCCTTTTTAAGGCCTATTGTCAGGGTTTGTACACGGGCAGTTTGTGGATCAAGTACACCAAAGGGTCGCTGAATGCTCTACGAGTCCAGTATAATAATGTGTTTAGAATGATGTTGAAACTGCCTCGTTTCTGTAGCGCATCCGAAATGTTTGCGCAGGCCCATATTGACGATTTCTGGGCCGTGTTGCGCAAAAAAGTAGCCTCATTAGTTGGAAGGGTACGGAGTAGCGACAACATTGTTCTAAATACTTTAGCAGCTGATCCCTTCTCACCCCTGTCTAGGCATCTTGTGCACACAATGGTCCAAACAAAGCAATCGAAGGACCTTGAATTTGTTTGCGTAAAATGCTTACAGCGTAAATTATAATGCTCCATAAATATATGTACTTTTATAAATCTAATTAAATTCTCCGACGTTTTAGTTACGTTATTTGTTAATATTATAATTATGACTTTAATTCTGTATTTAATTTTAGATGTGATTTTGTATTTTAAATTTATAGTTATTAAGTTGTAAATGGATCTATGTTATCTGACAAATAAACAAATATTATTATATATTATTATTTTCCGCACCTAGCCTCTTTATTGGGCCATTGTCAATGTTTAAGGTTATTTTGGTTTATTTTTCCATTTCTGGACAAAGAGAGTCCGCACTTTATAAGTTGAAAATAATGCTTGAATTTTGACTGTTCAGTGCATGAAACTAGTTTTATTGAAGTTTTTTATTCATCTCTAAACATGTGATTATGTAAAATTTGGTGTATTTGTGTATGAAGTACGAAATTTCTTAGTTAAGCCACGAATTTTGTCTAATTTTGTGTTTTGTGATACAGATCTGGTGTGTACGGTGGAGGCAGCAACGAGTGGATTACATTCTCTGACGCCGAGGCTCGCCAACTCGGCTCGGGCGACAAGGGCGACTACTACAGCCACCTCGGCGTCCTCACGTTCACGTTCGCCGATAACGCGGTCTACAAGGCGTGTCCGCAGGAGCAGTGCAACAAGAAACTGGTGGACCAGGAGAACGGACTGTTCCGCTGTGAGAAGTGCAATAGAGAGTACCCGAACTACAAGTACAGGCTTCTTTTGGGGGTGAGTCTGTCATCTTTGTATTGTGATATTATTTATTCATATTTATTTTTGAAGTTAAATTTCTTTTGGGGCATTATGAAAAAATTTTAATAAAGTTGAGGGTATCCAATTTTTTTATCGCCAACCAAAAAGAGAAGTCTTGTAAGTTTAATGTCGATGTCTGTCTGTCTGTTCGTGGTGACGTAGTTCTCAAACAGATGAACTGATTCGATGCGGTTTTTGAAGTGAAAACTTATTATGGTGCACCACAGACAAAATTTCTCTTAGGCTCTGAATGAAGCTCATCGTCATGGTCGTAAGTGAAGGAATCGTTCGGGTGAACTCGGGACCGCAGAGTGGGAGAGCAAGAAAGATAGTCGGCTGCTGGGCTGCTGCTGTCTGTCAACTTCCGTTTCGCCGTATTTACTATGTTCAATTTATATGTCATCATTTTTATTTTAAATTATTTAATAGCTTTTAATAGCCATTTCTTATTTTAGTTTTCATGTCTGCCTTGCAGTCTTATGCACACACATTTTTTTAACTAGTTTTTTGTACCTTTGTTTGGTTAATATGGATTCAAAATGATGGATAACGTTTTTCAACAAACCTGCTAATAAAGTGGCTCTAATTTCACCGCAATTAGGCATGTAATGACACCTATAATCAAACTGTGACTTTTTCTTTACTATAACTCACAAGTGAATTCTGGAGTTTTTTTATTGGTCGAGTAGCATTGTTCTAAAACAGTTTCGATACAAAAAAGATCGTATTCAACAGAACACATGAATTAATGCAGCTATTGCTTTCTCACTTCATGCAACATTGTCTAAATAAATTATTTGAACTTGCATGCGTCATAAAATACAACATTTACTCAAACAAAAAAATAAAACTGAAATTAAAAAATGTGAATTTCACATTTTGCAAGTGGCTAAAAAAACGCTATCATCGCTATGCATCGCACAGAAAGCAAAAATAAAGAAAACTTATTTATTTTAGTCTGTGGCTTCGTTGCGCGCGCATAGTATGACAACTGATTATTTTTTCCCGCCAAAAGGAAAAAAATCGTAGCGTTTTTTCACTGTTGAAATAATTTTTTATTGTTATTTTATTCTAAAGTGTGTAGAAAAACGTCGCGTCGTATGATACACGTGTACTTATATATTGATGATTGATTGATGAGAAATTACAGTGGTTAGAGATATAACAACTTAGATGTTTGGCTGACGAGTGCAGTGCTAGGTAATGATTTGGACTCTTCATGTTCCAATAGGTGCGTATCACTGTGATGTTCTTTTTTAAATAATTCATTTATTTCAACTATCATAGACTCATAACGTAATCAAACATAAATTCATTTCGTCACATTACATTAAAAAACACAAGTCAATAAACATATTTTACACACCAACCTGTCACAAAGTAACAAACGTAGACAGGTACACATACCTACACTAGCAAAAAATGTGGCGGGCATGTTGCGTACCATCACGCACATGTACCGCCCATCTCGCCACTCTGTTTAAAAAAAAATTTGGCAGTCATAGGAACTGCCGATAGAAGTGAAAACTTGCTGTTTCCCTGGTACTGGTACCTAGGGGCAAACGCAACTCTTTTATGTTTCTATTGTCCTGGTATCTGGAGATAAACGCTGGGCTGTTGGAGGTAGGTAAGCGAAACTCTTTACTGTTTCTGTTGCCCTGGTACCTACCTGGCCGTTTTTACCGAGTTTACCCGAAGATTTCATATCCGATCCGATCCATTATCATATCCAAGCGTGACGATTGATGAATCCATTTCACAGCCCACGAAAATTCTGTCTATAGCGCGCCTAAAGAAGTTTTCACTTCAAAAAAAAGAGATTACTGTCTTCGGCTCTCTTGAGGCCCTCGCCTTCGACTCAGGCCTCAATGGCGTCTCAGCTACCGCTGACCAACATTACACACTTAGATAGATAGATAAACTCTTTATTGCACTTAAATTACAAAGAAAAATAACAAGAACTTATAGCATAATCTAATATTTTCACAACCTCCTTCAATATGGGTATCAAACAAAAGGGTAGTCAAACAAAAGAGTAGTAGAATACTATAACAAATTTCAATTCCAAGGTCTTCATTCCTAGTCCGATTTGGTACCGAAAAATTCAGCGTGTGCCTTAAGCTAAGCAATTATTTTAAATTCAACTAGGTAATAATAATCTACTCGCAACTGCCATAGGTCCATAGATATAAAATAATGTGTGTTACGTTCTCCAGGCGAACGTATCGGACCCGACGGGCGACCAGCGCATCACCGCGTTCAACGAGGCGGCCGAGGCGATGCTGTGCGCGACCGCCGCCGACGTCGGCCGCATGTTCGACTACGACAAGGCCGCCTACACCGGCCTGTTCGAGGACCTCAAGTTCAAGACCTTCGTCTTCAAGTTCCGCACCAAGATGGAGACCTACAGTGTAAGCGATCCTATACAACGTGGTGGATTTACCCCCAACAATATTTTAACAGTTCATTCTAACACTGATGTACACTTCATCACCCAAGGTCGCTTTCCCCTCAGCACGGTAGATCACGAGATAATTCGAGTCAAAGTTTGACGTAAAATTCCCACCAAATCACCAGCTTCAACCCTAAAGCATGTACAGCAGACAAACGACCTTTCCGCCGACGCCGTGACATCGTACAAAAATCCGTGCGGAGATCTGGCCATTAGGGGTATGTCAAATGAAATAAAAACCGAAAAAAATATTTTTTTTATAGAAAAAATGTTTGAGCTTTCATGCCTAATTTTCACATACATGATTCAAAACTTAATGTAGATGAACTACCATAAATAATGTTGCACCTTTCTGCAACACCTTGTATAGTTTTTGAAGTGAAAACTTCTTTTCACACACTGATTAGTCGTGGGCTGTGAATTGAATTCTAGCGTCACGCTCGGGAATGATAAGAAATCTTCGGGTGAACTCGGAACCATGGCCACGCCTTCCGATTTCCAAAGTAATCTAATTCTAAGTTATAAGTTTTTACTTCTATCGGCAGTTCCTATGACTGCCAATTTTTTTTCTTTTAAAACATTAATTTTTGTTTTGAAAATATTTTACGGGGTTTCTTACTTATTTGTTTAATCTATCACATTATATCACGTCACATTATCCGCGATGGACTCCTAAACTACTTAATCAATGTTAATCAAATTTGCACACCATGTGCAGTTTGATCCAACTTGAAAGATAGGATAGTTTTTATTTCGATCAGATCGACCATTGCGGTTTTTTGGGTCACATTGGCTATTTGACTCCTAGAATACAATATGGTGTTCCTTATATGATCGGTTAGCTATACGCCGAGAACACTGCGTTCCATAGCTCGTTGGCAAACTGTGAGGTTGTGGTACTACTTTAAAAAACTTACAAAACGCGAGCGAAACCGCGGTCAAAAGCTAGTTATTAGTACATTGCGAGTGTTTATCGAATGTCTAAACGGAGCTTTTATTTCTTGAAAAACATAACTATTTATACTCACAGATATTCAGATATTCACAATATCATACTGTTCCCCTTTGCCACAGAAAAATACTCAACAAATTGTCTGTTGTTTCAGGATGAGGCCCGCTTGAAGACGACAGTGATGAACGCAGCCCCCGTCGACTACAAAGACGCCAACGCGAGATTAGTCAAAAGCATCAAATCCATAACAGGAGTAGAAGTATAAGACTACTATGGTCTTAGAATTACGCTGCTTTACAATCGTCAATAGGTCTAGTACAAATACTATCGTCTCTCTTAAAGCCGCGTGGACGCTAGCAAATTTAAGGAGAACTAAATTCAGCACCTACGAAATACAAAAATATTTATTTCTTTCAAACAGTAAACTACTAAAATAACCCACAGAGAAGAGCCATTGAGAGCAAAGTCCCTGGCGGACGTAAAATAAGTTCATACGTTCTGGGGAAGTACCATACCTTTGAGGAGTGGCATGGAGAGCAAAGCCCCTGTGGGGCGTAAAAGAAGTCGTATTTTCGATACGTTCTGGGGAAGTACCACACATTTTGCCAGTTATTGTAACTAAATATCCAAGCAGTAGTGTGCAAATATTACTATATTTTGGTTTGAAATGCAATGATTCCAGAGAAGTTACGGGGCAAAGATATCTTATATATCTGGGTGACAAACGCAGTGCATTGATATTGAGTCTTCATGTTCAAATAACAGTGTGGCATTTTGCTGTAACGGGCAGGCCTGTTGCTTGCTATCCGACGAATGTTTTGCTCAGCCACTCACTATATACTATAAAAAATACCTTATAAAAAGAGTTCACATGACGTTAATTAGTATAATCAAATCCGGTCAAAAATTTGATGATAGCGTATGGTGTAATGACTTTTCTAAGAAAGCAAGATGAGACTACTCCATGTCAATCCATCTATCACCGATATTGCAGCATGCATATTTACAGTTTGTGAACAAGTCTTTTAGTTACTTCAGAGACGATTAAGTATGTATATAACGATAGTAATCAGACTACGCCACAAACGATTGCCACTTAATTAAAGAACGAAATTCCATTAAATTTTGTATGTAAATAGCGTTCCATTTTATAAATGTAACGGCCATTTTGTTTTACTACCTACATTTTTATCTCGCTTATTAGGTACGGCGTATTTTAGGACAGTTTTATTTTTTATCGGAAAACGCACACGACAGATGATCAGATTTACTTGAGATCAAACTTTGTTTTAAGTGTTGTTTACTGTTGTTATTAATTACGAAATATTTACCACAGTTACAGGATGGAGTGAATTGTAGCGAGTCCCCGATAATTTCAAGTAGTTTCATGCCACTTAGTCAAGGGTAAACTTACAAATAAACGTCTAGGCTTATGGAATGCATTGTCTGAATGAGTTTTTCCCGATGGTTACAATCTTAGTGTTTTCTAGTCGAAAGTGAATCGGTTTCTTCTAGGTAAGAGGTAAGCACGTTTGTTCGTCGTTTAACATCAGGCGAGACGGCAGTCAAATCCAAACTTATAAAATAGTTTTAAAAAAAATCTAGCAATGCAAGATTGTTGATTCGATCAAATTAAAAGCTAGGCGCAGGCGTCGCCACCCACAAACTTCCGATACTTTACAAGATCACTATAGATACTACTGTGACAAGATCAGTCGTGTGCGTTGAACTAATTGTGAAATCTCGTAAAAGAAATAATGTTTTTTTTATATAAATGTTTACCGAGACGGCGCGTTCGTCTTGGATAAAAATCTTGAGTAGTTAGTGTGTAAAGTTTAGTATGGTAATATTTAATTGAATAAAGCAATAAGAAACCGAAATTTTAAATAAAATGTTGTGCCTAATTTCGTAAGATTTGATAGTTATGTGTCCTGATATCAAAGATGATATCAAACATTCTAGATCTCCAGTTAAATATAAATAAAAACAAATGTTCTCTAGTTATACTCGTAAATACTTATTGCATAAGATGTCATTCCTTTGTTAAAATTATGTGCCTTTAAAACTGTTAAAATTAAATGTGTGTAATAATATAAGTTTCTCAAACATACCGTTGTTTTTATGATATTTTTAGGCTGTAGCTAACATAGATGAAGTGAATCCCGCCAGCCACTTGGCTCCAATGAATATAATCCCATGGGATTAAGATAAAATGTTATACTATTTTGGTTCCTGTATTGAATGGGCTTTAAGTTTACAAGCGTGTTTTTATACATGCGTGTAGTAACTTCCAGCCACTTGGCTCCCATTAGTCTTCAGGATTTTTTTATTTATTTGTCGTGCTACTAAATATAGACCCAGATCCGACTCGGAGCAACCCGACTCCACCTAGTCTTGTCGCTACTACCCTACTAGAGTATATAAAAAATGCGGGAGCCAGAAGCTCAAGGGAGGTCTTGAGTGGAGCGAGCTATGCGAGTCCAAGCGCAGCGAAGGGGGGGGCGGTGACGAGTAAAGCGAGTCGGCGACCTTCGTAGTGTAGCGCAGGCCGAGTATGAAGAAGCGACACTCGGGGCTGACCGCAGAGCTTCTGGCGGGAGCTCACTCGGAGTCAAAAAGTGCACCATATTTCATAGGTGTACCGTCTGCTTTTCTCAATGTGTGCCGCGCTGCCGCGCTCCACTCTAATCAAAAGACATAAAATATATGTTTATATTTTTATGATCCCATGGGATCATAGAGGCGAAAACATTGTCCAGTAATCCCATGGGATTATTTCATGATTCATGGGAGCCAAGTGGCAGAAGGGAAGTAGGTAAATTAGGTTAAAAAATAAAATAACGTAATCGACACGATCTTTTAGTACTTTGGCTGAGGTTAAACATGGCCTATTTTTTTTTAAGTGAAGGCTTCTTTAGATTTAAGTGCCATTTGGTAAGGGGAAATGTGGAAGGGTTCGCGTCACCGACATACAAATTTAGCGAACGTGGCGTTGGAGCAGTGGAGAGGGACATGCGCGTTAGGCTTCGTTCAGACGACACGCGCCCGCTGAACACTTGCCACCCTTATTAGCACCCGCGTCTAACTCACTTTGATTTTTTTAACCTAATTCGAGTCTTATGCCTCATAAATAGATCTCAAAATTGCATTTATCGAAGTCCAACCGCATACGCCACGCACACGCCACACGCCCGCCAGTCCGCCATACAAAATCCTTGCGCCCAAGCTTCGGCTAGTGTTGTAATTTACATTCTCTTTGGTGTTGTATTTTGTATTGACTGTCAGCAGGTGTAGTCGCGTGCTATGATATTTTTATAATGGATAATATTGATAAAGAAATATTAATTTCATTGATAGAGGAAAGGGAGGTCCTGTGGTAGGTACAAAACCCATGAAACCTATAAAGACAAAAGGGAAACTCTACATATACAAGCCTGGCGTGATATACCTACAGTCCTACATCGATATAAGTCAATGGATGTATCCTCCCAAACTTCAGGCGCACGGAATTATGTTATCGTTGGAAAGAGTGAGCTCATTCTTGCTGTTTTAGTCGATTGTAGGAAGCAGTTAGACACGAGGAACTTTTGAGTCTTTTAGTCGAGATCGGTTTGGATGGTAGGGACGTCAGAATTATTCGCAATCTCTATGATAACCAAGTAGCTACCATAAGAGTTGACAATGAGGAGACAAACAAAATCAGGATCTGTAGGGGAGTCCGCCAAGGATGTATTATGTCTCCGCTCCTCTTCAATATCTACTCAGAAGCTGTAATGTCGGGGGCTCTTGAGGACCTTGATGCTGGCATAAAGGTCAATGGCACTGTCGTCAATAACTTGCGATATGCGGACGACACTGTACTAATTGCATCGACAGAAAGTGACTTACAAATAATGCTAGATAAAGTCAATGAAAACAGCGAGAATAGTGGACTGTCTATAAATACCAGCAAGACCAAATTCATGGTAATCTCGAGAAACCCCGACCTTAATCCCAACATATATGTAGCTGGTAAACAACTTGAGCGGGTACGACAGTACAAATATCTTGGGGCTTGGGTGAATGAAGCATGGGAATCTGATCAAGAAATCAAGGCCCGAATAGAAATTGCCCGAGCATCTTTTAACAAAATGAAGAAGGTTTTGTGCTGTCGTTAACTTCACATAAAGCTCCGAGTGCGGTTACTTATGTGCTATATCTGGCCTATTGTCATGTATGACTGCGAAACATGGACCTTAAAAGAAGACACTACGAAGCGCCTACAAGCTTTTGAGATGTGGTGTTACCGTCGCATGTTAAGGCCTGTTTTCATTTTGATTACTGCGAGTGCGAGTGAGTAGTGCAGGTGTTGAGTTATTAGTTATTAACACGTGTGAACAACGATTGATTAATGCGAGTGTGTAGTAACTTGGGTAGTGAAGTGATTAGAAGCGCGTTCTATTTTTTTGCGAGTAGCCTCCTCCCGCGCGTTTTTCCTTCCCCCTCACTCGCAGTTTGCCTGCTAGTAAACAGCAGCGTTGCCATGTATACAGATTTCTCCGTATTTATACAGATTTTTAATGTGCGATACTGATTAGCATTGGATACAGATATGTTTATAGGGTTATTGGTAATCAGCCTGCATTCTTTTAAGGGGATGTTAAGTACATTAAATACGTAATTATTTTTTTCTACAGTTTTTAAAAATTCGTAAAGCTATTTTTTCCCATATTTGTATAAAATAAAATATATATATGTCGGAAAAGGCTAGTGTCGTGTTGGTTCTTATTTGCGTTCATAACATTAAGTAATGTACATAAAAAAAAAAAACTCTTAAAAATCTTAATTGAATGTTATCGAATTTGTTACACCTTTCTACGATTTAAAAACTTAACTTATAAAAGTCATGAATACTAAAATAACTGAATTGACCAATCATTGTGTTTTCTGCTTACATCTGACCCTGATTACTTGCGGGCCGACGGCTGGCAACTCAATGAACGAAACACAGCTACTATACAGAATTGGACAGTACTCGCACTACACACCTGCACTAATCAATCGCGATTTCTTGCTCGCACACGCACTCGCAATCGCACTACTCAAAATGCAAACCGGCCTTTACGCATTAGCTGGACACAAAAGGTCAGAAATGAAACCGTATTACAGCGCGTCTTCATGCCTCGAAAAATGATTCCCACCATCAAGAAGCGCAAAATTGAATATCTCGGGCACGTGCTTAGGCATGATACTTATGAGTTGCTCCAACTAATAATGATGGGAAAAGTGGAAGGAAGACGACGCGCGGGACGCCGGAAGAAATCATGGCTCCGTAATATCCGGGAGTGGACCGGCATTAACTCTGTCGAGCAGCTTTTCCGGATGGCAATGGACAGAGACGAATTCAAGAAGCTGACGGCCAACCTTCAACACTGAAGAGGCACTTGAAGAAGAAGAAGAAGGAAGCAGTGAACGCCAGACGTTTATACCTATCTCCGTATATAAAATAAGTAGGTAGAACCGCAACTTACCTCGCCGCTAGCGATTCTAGGGGTCAAGTAGATTGGTAGTTGTAAACCACTCACGCTACACACAGAGACGCAGTTTGTTAAAAATTTCAAGGTGCTCAGGGCACATCTGTTGATTTATATCGATGTTGATGTATGCATAAGTATCAACGAAGATTTTGAATCGTTATCGCATGCAAAAAGAAATCACTGGACATCACTGGTAGTGTGGCAGTACAAGCGGGTGCGAGACCTGCGCGATACATACCTACGCTGATTTTGCGCTTGGTGAGAGCGAATGCGGAGCGGGCGCGAAACGTGCGCGTGATCGACGCGGTTCGTCTGAACACGCCCTTAGGCAGCTTTTTCCACCAGAGATGTGCGAGGATGCGTAGCGAGGGATGTGTTTGTAAAGAACCAATACTATCGCTTCATTTACCTCGCGTCGGTCAGCACAGCTCCGGTGGAAACGGCTCAGCGGAGCTAGATTTTTGCGTATACGAAACAAGCGAGGGATGTGTGCGAGCGACGTGTTGCGAGGTTTGGGACATACCTACTGTACCAGCCACCCAGCCAGTCCATAGACTGTGTGTTGGAAGTACCTCGCACCATACATAAAGCTGCGTTTCCATCAGAGATGTGCGAGGGAAATGTGTCGTGCGAGGATGTCTAGCTGTGCTGTGAAAATGTGTGGAGCATTCCACCAAAGCTGTGTGAGTAAAATGTGTCGTACAAGAGCATGTGTAGCGAAATTTAATTGCAATTAACAATTAAAAATAACAATTTGTTAATTGTTAGTTGTGGTGTTACAATTTACCATTAATCAATCGTTAATTGTCAGTTTACAATTAACAATTAATTAATTGTTAATTGCAAGTTTTACAGTTAACAATTAATTAATAGTTAATCGTAAGTTATTCCCGCAATTAAAAACCTACAATTAAATTTAAATAAAGTAGATAGGAATACATCTCTCACCTATGATTTGCTGACGACATCGTCATTATGGCAGAGTCGCTGGAGGATATGCAGTGGATGTTGGATAGCCTGGCTAACGCTTCTCAACGCATCGGCCTTCAGATGAATTTGGATAAAACCAAAGTCATGTGCAACGAGTTCTTTGCTCCGGGGCCGATTGCCGTAAGTGAAACCACTCTCGAAATTGTTCGGAGATATGTCTACTTAGGGCATACGCTCGAACTAGGTAGATGTAGCTTTGACAGTGAGGCCATGAGAAGAATCCCGTTGGGCTGGGCAGCGTTTGGCAAACTTGGTCGAGTCTTCTCGTCACCCATCCCACAAAGTCTCAAAACAGAAGTGTACAACCAGTGCGTCCTACCCGTTATGACCTACGGTGCTGAAACGTGGACACTGACAGTCAAAATGGTCCGAAAGCTCAAAGTCGCTCAGCGAGCTATGGAACGGGCTATGCTTGGAGTTTCTCTGAGGGATTGCATTCGTAATGAAGTAATTCGTCAGAGAACTAAAGTCACCGACATAGCTCAGCGTATTAGCAAACTGAAGTGGCAATGGGCCGGTCACATCTGTCGCAGACCCGATAACCGTTGGGGTAGACGGGTTTTGGAGTGGAGACCACGAATTGGCAAACGTAAGTAGTGTAGGACGCCCTGAGACCAGATGGAGTGACGATATACGAAATATGGCTGGTGGCGGCTGGAAATGTTAGACCGACGATCGGGCTGAGTGGCGTATTATAGGAGAGGCCTATGTCCAGCAGTGGACGAACACAGGCTGATGATGAGATAGCAATAACAGTGGGGTGGGTGACATAGTGCACGATGGGCATCACAAACAACTTGCCTCGGTGGCATCTTGTTGTGTGATGAAAAATCCCTGCCGGGGCTGGGAACTTCTACACGCGCTCCTAGAGTTTGGTGAGAGGGACTGAAAAACTTGGGAAGGTTACTCGGCTGCTATATCGGCCAAGTAAAATTCCTAAGTCTTCCAGATGAGGCTTCCTCCACGAGCTCTAGCCGAGTTTTAGCCCGACATGATCCGCTATGCCCCTGCATGGTGGTCATGTGTTAATGCATTTCATAAAAAAAGCTCTCACAAGGTTGACTAATGATCATGCAGTCAGCAGAAAACCGTTGGTTCCAGGTCACCTTAAATATTCGTGGGAGTTATTAGGGGAGACGGGAGGCCTAGTTACGGCTGGCCTAATCAGGAGAATGGCGACTGCCGAGCCGGACCCTTTCGGTTCAAATCCCACGAGCACCACTGCATTTTCGGAGTTATGTGTGCTAACTTACAAACGGTGAAGGGAAACATCGCGAGGAAACCGACATATACCTAAAATCTTTCATCATCATGGGGTCATGTGTTTGATCCCCCAACCCGCACTGGGCCAGCGTAGTGGATTATGGCCTTGACTATCTCCTTGCGAAAGAAGGGACCGAGTCCCAGCAGTGAGATCATTTAGTGGGCTGCTTATGCTTTATGTCATATAATGCCCGCCATACACGCTACGGTCTGCCGGAGAGTTCTACCTGTGCAGTTATGCCTGCGCAGTCCAACCGAACAGAATTGATTTTCGATCTTGCTCTGGTCGCCTGTGCAGACTTCCCACACACACTCCGGTCTACCTGCGCAGGCATAACTGCACAGGTAGACCTCTCCGGCAGACCGTAGCGTGTATGGCGGGCTTAAGGGAAGGCATATGTCCAACAGCGGACGTTTTTCGGCTCGTATGATGATATGTACACATAATTCATATTAACAGCCCACTAAATGTTCTCACTGCTGGGACTCGGGATCTTCTCTAGCAAGGAGAGAGTTAAGGCCATAATCCACCACTGATGATGTGTAATTTCTTGTAAATAGGAAATCATATTATGCAAGTTAACAAATAGTATTTAGTAGTGGTAGGACTCTTGGCAGAGTCAGCCTGGGGAAGTACTACACCTTTGCCAGTTATTCTACCGCCAAGCAGTAATGTGTAAGCGTTACTGTGTTCCGGTTTGAAGGGCAATGTTTCCAGAGAAATTACTAGGCTTAGAGATATAATATCTTAATCTCTGGGTGACGAGCGCAGTGCAGTGCGAGGTAATTATTTGGACTGTTCATGTTCCAATAGCTGTGTGTCATTATGTGGCAGGCATGTTACTTACCATCAGGCACATGTCCTGCCCGTCTCGCCACAAACTTATAGCCTTAAGATTATATTTTTAATGACAAGATTATTAATTGTTAATTTTAATTGTTTTTTACAACAGTAAAAATATATTTTTTTTTATTGTATCGTGCAATTAACGTAACTTATTTTAAATAAATTAATTGCGTATGCAATTAAATCAATTGTAATTAAATTAGTTGTAATTAATTTTTCGATCAATTACCTGGAAGATTAAAATATTAATTGATTAATGCCCAACACTGGTGACGGGACGAAGAAGACAAGTGCCTGATGGTAAACGACATGGCTACTCATCATCACAGAGTAATATGCCGCTATTTTAACATAAAGATTCGAAATAATTGCTCGTTACCCAGATATAGAAGGTTTACGGTTAAGTTTAGATTTACCTTGTTGCCCTATAATTTCTCTGGGAAGCCCTTCAATCCGGAATAGATCAATATTTTGTACACATTACTGATTGGCTGTAGAATAAATGGCAAAGGTGTGGTACTTGCATACCGGGCGCATACTCTTACGACTCCAGAAAAACTATAATTTTTAATTTATTTTGCGGCGTATTTATTTCATACGACGCGTGAGACGCGTAGGACTTGTAAAACCGAATGCAGACTATTTTACTTATTTTTTTTTAAATATAATAGTCGAGTGGGATCAAGCCTTACTATTATGGGGATACAGCAGTGAAAATGAAACAGGTTGAACTATGTAGGTACTTTATTCAATCTCATTTGATATGACTCATAATTTGGCTAATAAAATGGAAATTTCATTACGGACATGCTTGGACAACAGCTTTATGGTATAGTCATTTTGATGATAGATAACACTAACTTTTCAGTTACGTATTCTCAAACGGTCCAGATATTTACGTAGTTTTGATATAAAAATGTTAACATATTTTATCTCGATATTCTTGTACCTATTCTGGATAGACGAATCGTTATTACGATACCAAAATGCAATTATCTTTGTAATTATCTGTTTTCTTGAAATGTTATTTTCGTTGTGAGAACTGAGAAAATAAACGTGATTGTTATGCTCAATCCATGCTTTACCCGCGAACAATTAACAAGTGTAGATATGATATATTGACGATATTTCCATTGCGCGAAGTACGATATCGAAACAGTATCCCGCGTCATTCTAGAAAGAATTGATCCACATTCTATTACATATCGCACCCGGGCGAGACACTGTTACTTATGTGAAAGTGAATTAAATAAGTAATACTTTACTCTTAAGCCCTCCCCTTTTACTTGGAGCGATAATGTTACTTTTATACTAGCTGACCCCGCAAACGTTGTTTTGCCATATAAATAAAGGTATGAAAAATAGCTAGTAGCCGATTCTCAGACCTACTGAATATGCATATAAATTTTGGTTAAAATCAGTAAAGCCGTTTCGGAGGAGTAAGGAAACAAACACTGTGACACGAGAATTTGATATATAAGATTACACATAGTTTCCGCAAGAGGACGTTAGTGTCATCGCGGCTTTGGCGTGTACCGCAGTGATATCAAAATTTTAAAAGTTGTTTTTGGATGTCGCTCCGGGCTGCGATTGTAGGGATGTCTAGTAACATGTGAAACGCTGCTGTCCAAGTATTGAATGAGGTGCATAAAAAATAAGTAGCTCACTCGTTAGTCAATAATTACAAAGGGGGTTATCATTTTGTAAAATTTACACTTACATTTAAATACAATAATTTAATACTACAAGGACTAAAGTAACATATGACTCAAATAAGTTACATGGCAGTGATTTAATGTGCTCAACCTTCATTTATAATATCAGGTAAAAATAATTTATATTCATACTTTTTTTTAAATATCTAATGGAAATCACCAATAGTATGTAGGCCATAAATTAACCATAGACAAATGATTCAAAAGTGATTATTATCTGTACTGATTCATCTGTACAAACCGCAATAATTCCCTTATCAGTCTACACTGAGGTTTAATTTTAATGTGATTTTACCACATGACACGAAAGGGATGTAATTATAATAATTTTCAAATTAATTGGCGGTGCCTCGAAGAGAAACAAGCGGCAAGCTTGCCAACCTTTAGAAAGCCTGTGCTTAGTCAAATTTTAAATACATATAAAATAAAAGTTAGTCAGTCACAATCACAATTGGTATAACAATTAAAATATAAACAGAAAAAGTGTTGTAATAATTTTCACCGATTTCGGTTTCTAGAAATCTCGGCTGTGAAACTATGAGAAGGAAAAAAAGCACTGTTGAACAGAAGTCTTAATTCCATAAAGTCCGATAACATATCTTCAGCAAAACTTTACGAGATCTCGGAACGTAGTGGGTGATAGCGCAGTAAGTACGTTTATTTCAGCTGTCGCAAGAACAAGAGCACAGCATAACAATGTTGTTATAAACAACAACATCACCTGATGTTGTTGTTTATAACTTTAATTGATTTTAAGTAGGTACATAAATAAATTTACGATTTTTAATCAATTTTGTTAAATATGGCGGGTCGATCTCGATAAACACCTCAATGGTATACACTGGCTCAGGATAGCAACACTTGGAAATAGTGTAGGGAGGTCTTTACCCAGTATTGGGACACTTGAAGCTCTTAGCAACAAAAGTGATTTGTCCAAAATGCTGGGTTAGTTTTGGACTTAGTCTTTCGAGCCAGAGACCCGTGTCATTTACTAATCCTACCAAACACGCGGTGCGCAATTTATTTCATATTTCCCTGTCCTACTCCAAGGGCGCATAAAGTTTTGCATCGGCTGTACTTTTATAAAATGCCTAAAGAACAAACTGTTTCAATGCGTTATAAATAATAATTATTAGCTACAAGGTGCAACATCGAAGGTGTGAACGTAAAATCTACAACAAGTAGCCGGAATTACGATAAATAAAACGCTTAATTAACATTAACTTACAGGGTACTTAATCACATCACATGCAGTTCAACAACGAATTTCGACGATTTTAGTATTAATTGTTAATATTGATTGCCCGATTAACCTGAATTCACAAATTTCGATTTTTTTTATATCGATTTCACTTTTTAGATTCGCGTAAACACGTAGAATACGGGATATTAGAATGTTAACGGGTATCTACATATCTTGATGAACTTTTTTTAAATAAATACTTTTATCAAAATTCGCTATACTTAATATGATTAAGAACCCAAAGAAAAAGCCGCAACAACATGGCCGCTACCAGAACTGTAACAAGTGCTCAAAGACGGCACATTCTGATTACTCTATTTTATTCTCATCTAATATGAAATGCTTTAACGACGAAATGCGTTTATTTGTATAAGGTTAAATTATTCTATGGAGTAACATGTAAGGTACACGACGGTTATAATTAATAAGTTGTAAAATAAACAGAAGGTACAATAACTTTACAACGTATGTTTGAATGTTAGAATCAGAAATGTAACAAAAAATTTGTTCTATGAGAGTAATGGACACGAACTGTTTTTTTTCGAGGTTACACAGATTAGGTGCGCTACGTCAAAACAGATCCGCTATAATTCGCTCAAGATATATTATTCAGTTTGGTAATAATCTGCATTATAACGAGGAGTTTTCTGGATGCAAATAGAAAAATATGTTAAAGATGGTGCTCATTTTAGACAATGCAACGATAATATTTCTTGCAAAATTTCGTAAACAAAATATAACATTGACGTCACCTATGGCGTAATTAAAAACTATCTTTGACAGGTCTATTTTATCTTGAAAACGCCCCACTTTTGTACAGTTGTACATTTTTTCAACTCATAATAAAAAAAAACTCAATTCGCGGTTGCCATTCGCATAAATCAACAATACTCCATAATATAACCTAATTTTGAATGGCGAATACAAACACACCCGTATTAACATAGTACACCTTTTCATTGTACACTTGTAACTTCTGCTGTTGGAAATAAATATATATAGTTACATACATGTTTGCATGGTGTTTAATACTATCATGGTGAAAGAGACTCAGAAGAGATAGAACATTTTTCGATGCAGAATCAAAATTCAAAGTTTATATATGTTCACAGCACCCTTTGGCATTGACACGAAGGACTTGAATATGTTAATTCAAAAATGTACACCTTCAAAGAATAACTTGACACATCGAGTTGTACGGATCAAATGCCACATAGCCCTTTCATTAATCCACACAAGTTACAGCCACATTACATTACAAAGTAAATTTCCCTTACAAGATGTAAATAACTTGAGAAGCCGAAAATTTATAGTTTTCAAGGCAGCCATTTTCCATTCAACATTTTATTGGCTAATTTGTATTATAATTATTGTTATTCACGTAATTTTTCTTGGATAGATTATGAGAATTTCGATTTTATATTGAAGACCAACAGTATAATATGCTAAAGGATGCCGCACGAATAAATAAGTTACAATAAATTAAACAATCGAATACAAAATTAAAGCCATTAACCAAGACGCTCATTAACACAGCAAAAACATTAGCTGCTCTACGAATTTGCTCTTCAACAGATTGAATGAAAAAAAAATCTGTACAAATGTGAAATATTATCCTTAACTATAATAATAATCATCGTAACTAAGCTAATATTTTATTCCTTAACACAATTCGAGAGTAATACAAGATCTCTACATTACATTTAGATAAACATTACGAAAATATGATGTATTTCATTTTAAAATAATTTTCAATTTTCAATTCCAAATAAGATCCATAGATAATTTCAAATCAGGGAGGAACGAGATTCTACGATCAGTTTAACACAACACAATCAATCGGCAGGGCGACAGCGTAATATTAATTTCGATCGTAATCTTCAAAAATACTAAAATAATCGATTTAGAAATAGCCAATCCAATATTTTTTATCGTTCTTTTACAGTTACAGTCGTAATCAATACAACCGCAGCCACCCTGCACTATAAATAGACAATCATCATAATATAAACATTAATAAAATAGATTCACACAATATCGAGTACCGCTAGGGTAACATGACTATGAACTCCGATAAAGTCATAGCCGGGGCCTTGATTATGTAAAAAATCCAAGTAGTCGGGTTCAAATCAACCTAAAAGTTTTTTTTTTATTATTGGTTGATTTGCAAAAAAAAAATTTTTTTTAGTTTATTTTGAAAAAAAAAAAATTTTTTTTTTGGTACCACCGTTTTTTACCTAACCGAGGAGTTTGGTTAAGTCGGAGCGCTCACTCGTCCGTCGGTCCGCTTAGAGTAAAACACTACACTATTTGTGCACTAACACTAGTACGTATTACAAAAAACGCAGGTTAGTAAGTGATTAGGGGTAATATTTGAGCTCGCGGTTTCAAGTCCTTTGGGTCGCCTGCCCGAGCGGCCGCCGCCGCGCATTCCGCACGCACACACGCGCGCGCGCACACACACACGCGCCAGGGACGTGCAACACTCACCACCTGCACTGTTCGCTAAATACGAATCGAAAACAAAGATGGCTGACTGACAACTGACTGTCGTTATTAATGTAGCTTGTTAAAAGCTTTATTTGGATGCTTAGATGGTGTTATAAAAACTGGGGACTTAGATTTAAAAAACCTAAATTTGACTGTGGAAAACCAAATCCGGTCTACGATTGTCTGATAGCCATATTGGGGCCATAATTAATTGGGGTCTGTTATGTTTTGACTTATCTATAACTTTTCATTTGACTTCTATTCAGCTGTATGAGCCAATTTGATCATTATTACATGGAATGAGTAAACTAAATTGATAGTATTGAGCTCTTGAGTTATTTCTCCACTTGTGCATTTTATTGACTGCTTTGTGGCAATTTTATAGTATATACAGAAAAGGAGTTACGATTAGCTCACAGTGGGTAGGGGCCACAGCCAATATTTTCTTAGTTTTTAAAGATAGTAAAAAAATCCTTTTCTATCAAATAAAACTGTTTTCTTTTAACACAATAGTCACTATTGAAATAGATAGATCCAGTTTATGAAGCACACCAGTTTACTTGTTAATTAGTCCGCCATATTTGTTTACAAGTTGAACTTAGAACAGTTTACAGTTAAGGTGTCTAACTGAGGACTCTAAGGACGAATGAATAAAAGCGAATAAATAAAACTAACGCTCTTTGGAACGGATTACATTCGAGGTACGCCACTGCGGACGCGAATGCGGTCCGTGCCAGTACGTGCTAAAAAATATTGTCAACTTAAAATAATTACAACTCCTAAATCACACGTAAAGCTGCCACATTCGGGCATAAAAATAAATATATGGCCCAAATGATAACTTAAAAACTAAAAAAAATAATGATTCCAAATTTATCGTCGTACAAAATAAAATCACAATTTATTACAATAAAAAAATATAAAAAGTAAGAATAAAATGTGATGATAACAAAATTGTAAGCGAAAGGGGATCATAGCACTTACACTGAAAGTAGCCCAAATATTGTCATAATGCAACTATTTACTAGTACTGCGTAGCCGTAACATAGATTGTACAATTTCGATATATTACACAATTACTTTATTTTTTTTAATATAATTTTGCTCAGCCCAAGTACTATGAATAACAAAATATGATTGATCCTTGGAATGGTATTGTAGACCTTAGTAGTTTGTTTATAAGGTTTACAATGTCTTCAATGGTTCGGTCCCCTTAGCCATATTATAAACAGGTATATAAGGTGATAAATCGCGTTCTAACGTCACTAAGGACTGCGCTCACACGTCTTAGTCTCATTCTGTGTATTAGATTTAGTTTTTCCTCGGTCTTAGTTGAGTTATCTAGATCTAATGTACAGAAATAATATCAATGAATGGACATGTATTTACTTCTGTATATATATGAGAGCGTCTTCAATTGTTACGCAAATTTTCTATCTTTCACTGTCTGTTTTAACGATTTCGAATTATCACAATTTTTTTACAAAGTTTCGAGAGATAGAAAAAGTTTGATTTTCGCCGATCGTAACAGTTGCTTGTAAATTCCACAAATAAATTAATATCTCATTACATCAACTGACTTTACGAGATATTTGTAATCAGTAAAAGAAAACTTCTCGGAACGAAACTAAACACTAATATTTCCAAGTTTCGGCTAGTTAGATATGACTTCCACATACCTATTATTAAACATCAGCTGTATGTATTTATCTTCAAGTATGATTTGCGTATATGCGTAAATATTGTTAGTACGTTTAACCCCTGCGCTATCATAAAAACCATATATGGGCAAAGTACAAAAAAATGTATACAGTGTAAATACATCCATTCAAGACGCGAGACCTAAACGTAGTGACCGCAATCAGCGCTGGTCGCGTGCGTGTGAGGGCGTGCGCGCGCGCACACACGCGTACACCTCGTCCCCGTGCGGCCCCGCCACCACCACATGCGGCACATCATCGGACGCCTCGATCGTTGCGTATTCGACGACGTACGATACCGGACTACGGTTTCTTTCCGTACCTGTGAAGTGAAGACGTGATTGCGTCGTCGCGTACGCAAGTGATTCGTAGGTGTCCGGTGGGGTGTGAGGGGTGGTGGTGGGGGGCGGGGTCGCGGTGCTCGCGCCCCGTCGCGCGTCAGATCCACATGGCGCGCGCGGGGCGGCGCGGGGCTCCGCTAGCCGGTGCGCGCTCACGGCACCAGGTCGGGCAGGCGGCCGCGGCCCTAGGGGCGCCCGCCGCCCTCCGCAGACACCACCTGCAATACACGAAACAAACACTCGTTTTATAAAGGCGATGCGATGGCGAATTCTGACATAGAGCATAAACTTTAGTATCTGTCAGTCGCTACAGACAAAAAAAATGTATGTGCTTAAGACAGCACGGCCATAAGTGAAAACTAAAAAAAAAAAAACTAATAATTTTAATAATTAAAAATCGTAATTATCTATACTTCTATAATAATATACTAATACTAGCTGAACGCGCGCGCGTTGCTACGCCATCTATCGAAAATTGGTCGTACCAATTAAAATTTTGAACAAACTCGGTTACTTTAGGTTCTAATCACGGGGGGTAAACCTCATACAAATCTTATGTCATTTTTTTTTTTCTTTTCGCTATGTCATTTGAGTTTGACAACCAGACTAACAAAGCTGACACTTCTGCTCCCCGCGCTTTACTTCAGTAGTCACAATTGGATTTCATGCCAACGTCATTTCTTGCATAATTTAAAAGAGTTCTAGGTACTTAGTCTGTGAATTTAGAAAAATCCAAAATTCCACGTTAGGGATACCTATAAATTGGACGGTATCGGTTTATCGATTGTCATTGTCACTAGATCAAATTCATAGTATTCGTTTTATAGTATTGAAACACTATCGCGTGTTTTTTTAACGCGGTCTGTTCTATGGTTGTAAAACATGTATGTATATTTAAAAATTTGTCACATTGTCTTCAACCGTGTTTTTGTCGTCATTTTTGATATGAAAACTTTTGGCTCACCACAGACAGATTTTTCGTGGAATTCTAACGTCACGCTCGCAAATGATAAAAAATCTTCGGCTAAACTCGGGACCATGGCCACTGGCCATGTTTTTTTTAAAAATTAAGAGTGACGAGACGAGCAGGACATGTGCCTGATGGTACACACACATGAACAGCAACATACCTGCCACATAACAGCACAGTGACAAGCAGCTATTGGAACATGAAGAGTCCAAATCATTACTTAGCACTGCACTGCGCTCGTCACCCAGAGATCTAAGATGTTATATCTCTAAGCCCTGTAATTTATCTGGAAACATTGCCCTTCAAACCGGAACACAGTAAGGTTTGCACATTACTACTTGGCGGTAGAATAACTGGTAAAGGTGTGGTTCTTCCCCAGGCGGACTCTACCAAGAGTCCTACCATTACTAGAAATGCGTTAGCATTTCCCACTGGCCATCTAGATATGCGTCAGGATTTCTAGATGGCCATGATCATAGTGACGCCTTCCGATTTCACCCGCTTATTGTACAAAGTAAACTATCAAATTCTGAGTTATATGTTTTCACTACTATCGGCAGTTCCTATGACTGCTATTTTTTTTTAACCATGCTCAAACAAAATCACAGAGATCAAAGGTAAGTAAGGACTGCATGAAAGAAAATTGGCCAAGTGATTCAATGTTTTTTATGGAATAATTTCATTCACTGAGTAATAAACAGTATTTACACATAGGTCAAAAGCAAAATTTAAACTTTTTACAGCATACAAAATAAATAAATAACCCACACACAGAGAGACAATTCAAAATGTGGAACCTATCTCATAGCCCAAATTTTGTAATCAAACGATCGATATTTGACTTAGTTTCGATATTACGATAAAATTATCACATTATCGGGCATCTCTATGACACTATTGGTATACTTTTTTTATTAAATTATAGTATTTATCTATGGTCAATATGACGTTGTCATTGTGTGTTGATCAAAATAATTATTATTGTTTACATTTTCGTGTATTTTTGTTCTTTATTAGGTGCAAATGTTCTTTTCGCACCTTACCTAAGATTTATAACAAGTGTATTGTACCAGGCTGCAGTTACTTCGGAAAATAGGTACGTCTGTTACATACGTTTCCACATTGGAAAGAAAAACACTCCAAATATGACTTTTATCCTGTGAAGTGGTGACTCTTTTGCTAAAAAAACTGTTGCGGAACTAATCAAGATGAGTTCTGACTCTAACATTGGACTCGCAATATCGTAATTAAAATTAAATAACAGAAAGTTTATTGGTACCTACGGCTCAAAACATTTTTAAAAGAAATTGTTCAAGAAGAAATAAATGTATCAAGCCAATTTGCGCTATATTTTTCTTATAGAAACTGGTTCCTTTTAGGCGTAAAAAATTAAATAATGTATAATGTATACCTACCTACTGGCGCGAATGCACGAGTTGGCAAATTAGATCTTTGTGTTGATGCAGTTTGTTTAATAAAAAAAAATAAAAAAAATGGCGGCGTATCATTTTCAGCACAGATAAAGTGAATTTAGTCTAGTAACCATAGACCAATGTTCCTTGTTCCCGACATGTCCGTCTGAGAGTATCTCTCTACTTAGTCTGTGGTTCTAATGACGCACCTTTTAAAATATGACATAAATATGCTGTCACGCAACGAAAGCTCTCAATAAGCAATATTTTTTCCCGTTTTTGTTACATTTTTCATTCATGCTCGGCTCCTGTAGTAGCGTAATGTTAAACAGCCTATAGCCTTCCTCGATAAATGGACTATCCTGCAAAGAAAGAACCTTTCAATTCGGACCAGTAGTTCCAGAGATCCTTGGGTTCAAACAAACAAACAAACTCTTCAGCTTTATAATATTAGTATAGATTATAAAGCTGAACAGTTATTTTGGTTGTTTGAACGCAAGGATCTCGGGAACTACTGGTTCGAATTGAAAGATTATTTCTCTGTTGGATATTCCAATTATCGAAGAAGGGTATAGGCTATTTAACATTACGCTACTGTCAAGTAGCGGAACATGAATGAAAAATGTTGAAACGGTCATACATACCGTTTCAACATTTTTCATTAAAAACGGGATAAAATATTGTTATTTGAGAGCTTTCATTGCGTGACAGCATGTGTCTATCTTTTAAAGATTGCGTTATTAGAACTGTAGAACCTAATATGGTAACCGAATTTGTTCAAAATATAATTTCCGTTAGTTCCGTACCCAAAGGGTTAAAACGGAACCCTATTACTGAGACTTGGCTGTCCGTCTGTCACCAGGCTGTATCTCAAGAACGGTGATAGCTAGACAGTTGAAATTTTCACAGATGATGTAAAATACATCATCCGTGAATATTTCATATATATTTATTTCAATTGCCGCTATAACAACAAATACTAAAAATAAAATAAAAACATTATTTAAGGGGGTCTCCCATACAACAAACTTGATTTTTGCTCGATTAGTCCGTACCGAATAAACCATATGGCGCCACTAGTAAAAATGAACGCGATATCGAATTAATCGTCAGAATCATGAGCCAAAAATGAATATTTTAATAAAACTTTTTGCCTGTCTGCGGTTATTGCGATGTACAAGAAATTTCGAATAAAGCCAAAGAGGTTTTCGCCGTTTATTTGCTAATGGTACGGAACCCTTCGTGCGTGAGTCCTACTCGCACTTGGCCGGTTTTTTTAGTAGTTTTGTAGAAGTTATACGTACTTTCCGCTCCTTGTAGTAGAGCTCCTCGCTCTCCTTGTCGCAGAGCAGCAGCACGACGGCGCCGAACAGGAAGATGGCGGCGCCCCAGCCCACGCCGTACGCCCACCCGAACTCCCACACCGACCTGTTGCCTGAATCACCAAACCAACATTCCTATACTTGTCAACACACTTGCTCATAAACTGCCTCTAATTTCACTACAATTAGGCATATCATATATAATTACACCTGTAATCAAACTGTGACTTTTTCATTGCATTCACAAGAGAGTTATAGTTTTTATTTTATTGATTGAGTTGATTTGTTCTTAAAAGAGTTTCGATACAAAAAAAACATTTCGAAAATTATTTTTATTATTATTTTCTTCACAAGTGTGTTGAAAAACGTCGTATGGCGTATGGGTACACGTGTGTATTGATGATTACCGTCCTCGGCTCTCTTAAGACCCTCACCTAACGGCTCGGGTCTCAATGGCGCCTCATCACCAACATTACAGTTGTACCATTACATGACTTAATTATGGACAGTAATGAAGTAATCCAAGGAAACGATATGTGTCAAACATTAATGTCAATATTTATACTGTACTAGCAGTGCCCTGCGGTTTCACACGCGTAGTTCCCGATCTTGAGATAAAAAGTAGCCTATGTGTTATTCCAGACCCCCTTCAGTAGTTTTTACGTGAAAGAGTAACAAACATCGAGCCAACATTTTCCTCTCCAGGTAGCATTAAACCTGAGGGTGTATTTGTTTTAATGCTATCCGCTAATGTCTATAAATAATAGACCTAGTACTCAAACTACTAATCAATTAATTAAAATGTATGTAAGAGCTTTACAATTTCATGTTGATGTGATAGTATAAAAGCTATTAATAGTAGCGTGTACAGGAGGTATTATTTTTAATTACACAAATTATCTATAGTTGTATCTTTAATCGTTTGCTGGTAAGTAGGATATATGGCGTTAAGAACGTGAATTGAATATGGGTATCATAATTAAATTGCATAAACATTGGGGGATCATCCTTTTTTTAATGTGGAGTAAATGCATTTACGCGTACCCTTCCGCCTAAAGGGGACGGTTGGGGTATGTCGGACTCGAGTGCTGACCCCCTACCGACTACTAATATCGTTATATATATTTTCGTGATAGCGATGATATATCGACATGAAAAAAGAAATGCCCAACGAAGTTGCTACTAAGCCTACACAGGATGGAATCTATAAGCTACTTCAAGCCTATCACAGTAATACATACATTAGCCCGTCTAAACCAATGGTAATGGACAAAACTAAATGTCCTGATCTTACCGTCACAATTTTTCCGCAACACTAAAAGACGCACTGAGAAGAGAAACTTTCTTATAATAAGTTATTTATATTTTGTAAAACTATATTTTAAACAACACAAATATTTCTTTCACACTATGACGGACACAAACGGCACAGCTTGTGCATAAGAGCGAATCAAAACTCAGGCAAAGATGTTAAGGTATTAGGTAGGTAGGTAGTAGGTAGGCTTCTATACATACACTAAAATTAAGTACACTTCCATGACCATCAGCAGCCCATTTTAACTTAGATTTCAGACCATAATCAAATTCGAAATAAAATAAGATAAACAAATATTACATACCTAAATTGAGCTCAGCGGCAAAACAGACCGGGTAGATGACAAGCGCTATTAAGATGCACATTACTGAAAATAAATAAAAGTAAATGTTAGTCCGGAGCAAAAGAATTGTGACAAATTATAATTTAATACCGGTCAATTTATCGGTCAACTTTACAACGGTAGAGTTCAGTAGGTAGCCGTAGTGAAGATGTATGTATTAGCACGGTCGGGGCAGACATTGAAATAGAAAAAATTCCGGGTAGCGATTTTTTTTTATGAAACGTCGGGGAGGGTTGTTGGAAATAGTTTTTGCTCTAAAGTTGAAAATGAACGAGTTATTTCATAAAAACTTTAAAACAAGATGGTGGCGAACCCTCTACCGTGATAAGTTAGAAAATCGAGATTTATACTTCCAACAACCCTCCCCGACGTTTCATAAAAAAAAAACGCTCCCCGGATTTTTTTCTATTTCAGGCTAGTTTTATGTCTACCTCGATTGTACTATGTATATGGTGGTCATTAAAAAAGTGTATGTAGAGGTGTAGAGCACGGGAACATAAGGAAATGCGAGATATCCGATGATGATGGGGTATTGCGAAATTATTATTTTTTTCTATCTGTAACACAGTGAAGCTATTGCTTCACTGTGTTGCTTCAATGTCTGATTATAGAGTAAATTGAGAGGGGCCTGTATAAAATCTTTAAAGATGCGTTACTTACTTGAACGCCCCCTGAATAAAACTAATGAATCATAAGACTGACTCTAATTTTATCTCACCTCTGTCGTAAAGGTTTGACTCTACTTTTGTAATGAAAATGTCTAGGCTGTGGGATGAGTTGCCTGAGTGGGGTTTTCCCGGTGGTTTTAATCTTGGTGTCTTCAAATCGAGAGTAAATCGGTTTCTTCTAGGAAAATCGTAGACCGTATCTTCACTTAATAATATCGAGAAAGATGGCGGTCAAATATAAACCCATAAAAATTAACAAAACATCTCGCCCAAGGCGCTGGTAATGCTTAAACCGGCACATGCCTTATTTCTTCATATTTTGCTTCACATTACTAATTAAATTATTAAGTATTGACTACTTTTTGTCGCGATAAAGTCACGGCAACGGGAACAGAGATAAGGCAAGGCGTTACTAGTGTAATACAGGGTTACTGGTAATAAGCCTACAACCGTTTAATGCATGCTCTGTATATTTAAACAAACAACTTTTGTTAAAACTCAAAACATATCCCAAAAAATTGTGTTTATTGTCCTCTCTAGCACTGTTTAGCAGTAGTTTAGTGTTTATACACTTTGGCACATGATTTATCGAGCGTTAGAGAGCGCGCGCGCTTTATTATGAATTCTTACGAAAAGTTCGGTGCTTTTAGACCGGGCATATACAGTTTTTATTTTGTATGGGAAAAAAATAAACGATTTTTTATAAACTGTAAAACAAAAGTTGACGTATTTAATACATATAGGTAAGTATTTAACATCCTCTTAAAACAGCTTTTCTCAAAGTAGGCGATAACGCCCCTTGTGGGCGCTGCAGGCCCAAAGGGCAAAGGGTAAGAGACCCAGAAAAAAAAAGAGTTGCGTTAAAGCCTGGGCTTCATATCTTTTTGTCCGTTGTGTACTACCTACTGGGCTCCGGTCTCAAGTTAACCTTTGCGGGTTATAGTAAAAGTCTCGTGTAGAATGAATGTGTAATCTCCGCTAATATAGCTAGCTCACAATAATAAATTAATTTCATTTTAAGTTGTAGTGGTTTATAAAGTATGTGTAAAACTGAGCGCGCTAAAAAATAATTTATTTTCGAAGTGGGCAGCAGACTAAATAAGTTTGGGAGCCCCTGCCTTAAAAGGATGCAGGCTGATTACCAATAACCGTGTACGAATAAGACGCATACTAACGTGCGAGCGCCATGGCGAGTACAGCGAACCGGTAGTAGCGGAACTTGGTGCGGTGGTCGGCGGCGCGGAGCCCCAGCCCCGTCAGCAGCGCGCCGCACACGTCCGCCGCTAGCGTCGCCACGCACAGCCCCGCCGCGGCCCTGCGGATATCAAACGGTTACACTTATAACTACATGATTCTTAGACATTTCGTAGATAGTATTTTTTTGAAGTGAAAACTTCTTTAGGCGCGCTTCTAGACAAATTTTTCGTGGGCTGTGAATTGAATTCTAGCGTCACGCTCGGATATGATAAGAAATCTTCGGGTAAACTCGGGACCATGGCCATTCCATGATGGCCAGGTCACGCCCTCCGGTTACACCCGCGTAGTTTCCAAGGTAAGCTATGAAATTCTGAGTTATAAGTTCTCACTTCTATCGGCAGTTCCTATGACAGCCAATTTTTTTTTCTAAAATTATTCACCAAGTCGTCTTGGATCTTAATACTTACTACAATCTAGCCAAATTGTTTTTAAGTGAAATCTTCTTTTGGCGTACCACAGATAGATTTTTCGTGAGCTGTGAATTGAATTCTAGCGTCACGCTCGGGAATGATAAGAAACTTTCGGGGGAACTCCTCGGGACCATTGGCCATCTAGAATCCGGGCCATCTGGAAATAAATCGTCTTAATTTCGGATACTAAGTCCATATTAAAATGCCACAACTTTACTCTGCAAAGACCCACCTTCTTTGCATAGTTTGTGACGTAACTTGGTGAAAAAAATGAATGAAAAATTACATCGCCGTCAAAGTAATCCCATTTTCCATTCAGCTGCGTTGTATTACGTAAAGAATACTTTCCGTAGCGTATTCTGCCACCGTGCCACCCATTACTAGAAGGCAGATCCTATAGCCTATAGACACGAAATACATAACATGTGATCCTTTCTCGAATCGTCACATTTTGATAAATACGTTGATTGGCTAACTAAGCCAAAGAACTGTTCCATAGATTTGCTAAATAATCTCTCATACCATATGGGAGGAATATTTTGCAAAATGCATAGTACAGCTCTTTAGACAATCGTGAACCGTGACTTAAATTTTTCTTTTGCTGTTTTGTGATATCTCATGTTTGCAATTTACTAATGTAACTCACAATTGAATTCTCACTTACATGTTTAAAATTACATAATGTTTGTTTTCATCAAACTATTATATTTGCTGTGCAAAGCTGGTTTTAGTCAACGATGCACAAAGGCCATGAAAACAAAGGATAGCCGAATCAAGGTGACCGTCTCCAAACATAGGCGGTAAGGTCATGCGCCATTCAGGCCGCGTACCGCGTACATACACGTTACGGAAAGCTGAATCCGCAGTATTTACACTATTTATGTGTCAATTTTTCACGATCGAGCACGTAAATAACAATGCATTGCCTTTGAAATAGCGATATTTATTACAGTTTTGTCATGGAAATTCGGAATCGAAATCGTTTCGTGTTATCGATGCGATCGTTTTCTATGTACGGACATGATTTAACGCCAGACGCATGGGAGGGTTAGAAGGCAAACCGTGTGGGATTTGTACGATTTTGTTTACAGGGATGAAAATACATTATCTTGAGTAATATTCTTCGTACGCTAGTTATTTCTCATATATATATATAAGATAGGTTTCTATTATTATTGGTGATACATAGGATCACGGTGTAAGAGTTCCTTTGGCCAAATAATTACATGGAGAACTCCCATAATTTAGATTTTCCAAAAAAAGAAACCGACCGAATTTAAAATTTAACTCAGACACTTTGCTGAAGTTCATAATTTTTGTGATATCTACGCATACCTCGACCAGGTAAAGATGACAAATTTAAGTGTTTTTGTTATTTCAAAAACCGCTGCACCGATTTCGATATAAGTTATAGTACCAAACAAAAAACGAATCACACATTTGGCGGAGCTATCGCGTAACATTCATACAAATAAAGTAGCCAAGTGCGAGTTGGACTCGCCCATGAAGGGTTCCGTTCCAGCAAGTAACATAATATACATAGTACACATAGTTCTTGTAGTTCGTTGTAACTTTGATCGAAGTTTTAATAATAGTGTATTTATGACGTACTAAAAAAAACTACTCATCAGATCGAGTTCAAACTAATTTTCGTTGGTAGTTTTCATGGTAATGTACATCATATATTTTTTTTAGTTTTTTCATTCTCTTACTTTAGAAGTTAGAGGGGGGGGGACACACATTTTTCCACTTTGGAAGCGTCTCTCGCGCAAGTTATTCAGTGTAGACAAAAATTATATTAGAAACCTCAACATCATTTTTTAAGACCTATCGATAAAGACCACACACGTGTAGGTTTGATGAAAAAAAAATTTTTGAGCTTCAGTTCTCAGTATGGGAGGCACCCCTAATTTTTGTTTTTTTAAAAAACTTTTGTAAAAATCTTAATGCGGTTCACAGAATACATCTACTTACCAAGTTTCAACAGCGTAGTTCTCATAGTTTCGGCAAAAAGTGGCTGTGACATACGGACGGACAGACAGACAGACAGACAGACAGACAGACATGACGAATCTATAAGGGTTCCGTTTTTACGTCTTACGGAACCCTAAAAACATACAACTGAATTGAGAACCTCCTCTTTTTTTGAAGTCATTTAAAGCGAGTTTACAGTTTGTTTCTCCTGGTTCGATTGAAAATAAACGACACTACACGGTCGACTTATGATCGACTCTGTTAGATGAATATGAACAGTATCCGCTCATTTCTCGTCTAGCGTGAGTATATCTTGCCCGCCGATTTGTGCCGTAGTGTCAGGGGGCAGCGACATTGGCGCGCCCGGGTCGACGCAGTGCATAGACCGCCCCTACTCACGATAAGCAGTCGGCTAACGCTAGATTAATCTAACCAGTGTCGTGTTGTACTCGCTCGATGAATGACTAAATCTTTAATTAATTAAACATCACAGGACTGCAGTCTTCATATCTATTTTTACTTATTGATACATACTTAATATTTGACAGTATTTTAAACAATGCAAATGCAAAGGAAAATTTCAAATTTTCATTTCAATATGTTACTTGTTTACAATGTAAGATTCTGATGAAGAATGCACTAACTGAGAAAAGAAATGCGGTGGTAACAGCTTTGGTGGTAATACCATTTACCGATATTACCAACCAATTGCTCATCGCTGAATTAATCTGAACAATCTGTTCTTCCACGCATAATTTAAAGCACAGCGCTGGTCGTTCATGTATACCTAAGCTACGAAACGAAATGAACTAACTAGTAACGAGATGACGTGGCCTCTCAGGAAATCTGCCGCCATCAGCCAGATGATCGACACTAGCCTAGACTGAGTAGTGATCCGTTCATTCTTATTAAAAAGAAGAAGCCATGAGCACACACTCTCAGACTAGTTCGGTAGTGTTTGGATTACTGTTATTGTAAACTAATGGTTTTTGTGTCGAAATAAAGTATTACTTAGTGTAAGGGGCGAACCAGACAGCGGCAGCGTAGCAGTTGCAGAGCGATATAAGCGCACCGAGGTTTATTCAGTGTATGAAATGACCCTGCCGCCATCAACCAGTTGGTTGATACTAGAGTGGACTGATAGGTTCGTACTTACTTAATGTAAGGCGCGGGCCTGGCGGCATAGCAGCCGGGCTGCGCGGTGATGTCGAAGGGCAGAGGCATGGGCGCGCCGGGGTCGATGCAGTGCATGAAGAGCCCCTGACGCCAGCCCGCCGCCATCAGCCAGTCCGCCGACGCCAGCCCGAGCACCATCAGGATCACCACCAGCAGCCCGCATATTAACGCGATCACCTGTGAAATTGCAATTAAACCGTAAAACACCAAGCGTTTGACTTTACACCTTATTTTCAGATCTTTAAGACATAAAGTCAAACGGAACAGCGCGGCGCCGCTTGGAGTTTTACGGGTAAAACGTGTATATGTACGCGATTTACTGCTTGTCGGATAAACATGGTCCCTTAAACTATAGTACCTGGATGGCCGAACATTATTCGGTTTCATTGTCTGAAAACCCCCAAAACTCCTGCGTACTAAATTTCATGAAAATCGTTGCAGCCAGATCCGAGATTCTGGTGATAGTTTTATACACATTTATAAATACAAGAATTGTTCGTTTAGAGGTATTAGATAAATTAGATTTGGCCTTAGTTGTGAATTATAACGAGTATTTTAAACCCAGAGCTTGGCACGTGAATGTCTGAATTACGAACATGGGGACCACAGATGGGTGTAGATTTTACAGGTTATATATAAATAATCTAAATATATCTGGATATCTTCTTCCTATACAATTGAACTGTGGTTCAAATGCAATCTTAGTATGAATCAGATAATAATACCTTCATTCCTTTTTTACCAAGTTCCAGACACAAATTCTAGAGAGAGTAGCTATGTAATAAAATATAATAATTCAACTCAATCAGGGCGTTCGGCAGTTCCGGGTCGAGACTACCAAATAAAGGCAGACGTATTTATGTTTCAGCTCTTGTGTACTTTTCTTTTCTCAGCATGAATACAAAGCAGAAAGCTGTTGAAAAACAGACCGAGGTACAAATTATAATGGTTTAACTTTTTAAATCTCCTGAAGTAAAGCGGATCCCCGCAGCCCACTCCATTACCGCTTATATTCAAAACTGGAGATGCCTTATCGCTTTTTATACAAATTGCGTCATTCGCGAAATTTCACGAGCCATAAACGAGCCTCAATTCAGCAGTCACGAATATGTCGCTGGTCCAATCTAATTTCAGGAAAAATACCTACTTTTATAAGATTACTTAATTTGGGCCGTAGACGATTTCTGGCTTAGACGTTATTTTGCTCTTAGTCTACGTAACGAGGAAATGTTGTAAGTTTGACATGTTTTTTTTTTTTAACTATTACAACCGCCATCTTACCTGGTATTAAGCGACGATGCGTTGTTTTACGATGAAGCGTGGTTACCTAGAAGAAATCGATTCACTATCGATTTCAAGACATTAAGATTGTAACCATCGGAAAAAACCAAACTCGGAGAAACCATTCCTTGTGGAATGTTCCTAGACGTTCTTATCACAAAAATAAAGACAAAAAGTCTCGTCGTTCGAGTCTATTCGAGTCCAGAACGTAAATCATGAAACGATGTCGCATTTTCGAGCTATAATAAGGAAAGGTGGTATCACCTTTCCTTATAATATGATAATACAGAACAGCTGCACTCTCCGAAATGAGAATGAAATGATAAAAAACCCGAAAATTTTGCGGAGATGTTCAAGACTTTGAAGTTTTTTTCGAAAAAGGGTGTCGTTGTCTAACTACCCTGATGTTTGTGAATCAGTCTGGTACTCGGTATCAACATCGAGCCATTCCTTTAGACGCTACCTAACGGAATGGGCTATTTTTCATGATGTTACTAACTGTATTTGTTTAGCTCAACTCATGTGATCGAGGTGTTTCTTTGTAATATTTTTTGTTGGTGGTTCCTTACATTCATAAATATTTTACATATTCGTAGAAGGTAAATCACATACACAATTGTATGATGAGACTCGGGGCGTTCTCTTACAAGGAGAGAGTCAAGGCCATAATCGACCATGCCAGCCAAATACGGGTTAGCGGATAAGATATATGTAAACAATTATTTATGTTCATCGATTTTTATTGAAATCGCGTTACATTACCTAATCACATATAACTTCTTTGCACCAGAATAATATGAACGTCAAAACTCGCAATATAACGCAAAAAGAGATATCTTTTCTGATTTGAGAAATTGGATGTATAAGGATTTTATGAAGAAGTCATAAAAGCTGTAAAGAATCCATGAACATTTTATTGCGTAGTTTCATATGTGAGCGAGTTATTCGTCGTGCAAGACCGACAGTTATGTCACGTCGCATTGACCGCAAATCCACGAACCATCGTAGTCATTTAGCGATTCAAAACAAATTATAACGGGGAACAATCCGTATTCCGTATGTGCGTGGTTTACGGGCGTCATTACGAGTAAAGTTCGTCATCCATCAAACTCGGGGCGAAACGACACGCAACGCGAGACAGAAATCAAAACACGGGGCCAAAGACGCGCGTCAAGGTGCCTGAGGCGGCCGAGGGAAAGAAAAGCGGGAAAGTTAGGCGTGGGTGGGTGTCTAGCGGTGAGGCGGGGGAGCGCAGGGTGCGGTCATCGATCGGCGACGGCGCCGGGGGCCGCGGGCCTCCCATCAGCTGTTGGCAACGCCGCGCCGCCTCTTCGTCTAAGCTGAAGAGCTCACCGAGGCGGGCGCGGTCCTACCTCACAACTACCACAGTCTAACTCGTCACCCCAACATTTTTCACCCTCCTTAACACCCACGCGTGGTATGCTCCGAAACTAAGCCCTCTTAACACAACACCCCTTAAAACTTGTCTCGTTTCAAGTGTTTGCTATCGTAAGTTATCCTGACGCGCACGAAACTTCCTCACAATACGACTGATAAATTAGCCGTGCGGTATTTTTGCCGGGGTTGATACGGATCGCGTTCATTCACAAACGTTTTGATATAATTAAAAAGTTTCAATTTCAACACGTGCGAGGACAAAACGGTTGGATTAAATAGAAAGGGGCAGCAATTTACATTAATCAAGTCGTGCGAGCCAAGCGGAAGCATCTGTCATCGGAAGGGATTTCATTCATTAAATTATAAAGGATCTTAGCTCACGTCGCGTTCCCGGTCATTTGTGAGGGGGCCCTGCAAAACATTTACATTCATCGTTCGTGCGCCTTCGAAAGACCTTGAAACTAATCCTTGACAATGGGTCAGAGTAAGATCGTTAGATCAACATCCTTTAGTATCGGAAAGTGCAGCTATTAGTAAACCTTCCTGATGTTTATAAACAATGTGTCATTTGATTTTGAACAAAGGGATCTCGGGTAGTGTTGTCCCGGCGGGTCGTTCTATTGAAATGTTTCCATGCAGGGTACGTAACTATGCTATGAAAGCAAAAAGATAGAATCCAATTTCCGATTTCACACAATGCAAAAGCAGCCCGCTATTGTCGTCCTAAATACTGGCGCTCTGCAGTTCGCAACGATTCGTTCAATATTAAATAGAGTCTATTATTATGTTCCTTTGTGACGTGGAATTCGATATATTGGCGTTATATTAGCTTATTATTGTTGCACTTTGTTCTCTTATCATCCAGTAATTATTCTTTATGCTGACCTCAGTAACATGTTAATAACTCAAGACGTGACAAATGCAGTCACGTTAGTGCCACTTTCTTTTAAATTTCTTACATAAACATATGTGACAAAAACATCAAAATCTCGAAAGTTCACGACTTCAATGAACCTGTCTGAATGACCTTTTTTTAGGGTTCCGTAAAACGTAAAAACGGAACCCTTATAGATTCGTCATGTCTGTCTGTCTGTCTGTCTGTCCGTATGTCACAGCCATTTTTTGCCGAAACTATAAGAACTACACTGTTGAAACTTGGTAAGTAGATGTATTCTGTGAACCGCATTAAGATTTGAACAAAAAAAAATTAAAAAAAGAAAAATTAGGGTTGCCCCCCATACTGAGAACTGAAACTCAAAAATGTTTTTTTCATCAAACCTACACGTGTGGGGTATCTATCGATAGGTCTTCAAAAATGATGTTGAGGTTTCTAAAATCATTTTCGTCTACACTGAATAATTTGCGTGAGAGACACTTCCAAAGTGGTAAAATGTGTGTCCCCCCCCCCTCTAACTTCTAAAGTAAGAGAATGAAAAATTTAAAAAAAATATATGATGTACATTACCATGTAAACTACCAACGAAAATTAGTTTGAACTCGATCTGATGACTAGTTTTTTTTTAATACGTCATAAATACACTATTATTAAAACTTCGATCAAAGTTACAACGAACTATGTGTACTATGTATTTTATGTTACTTGCTGCAACGGAACCCTTCATGGGCGAGTCCAACTTGCACTTGGCTACTTTATATTTTAATGGCGACTATTTCGGTGACCAAATACAAAATCATTGGTGGGGGGGGGCTGCTCAATTAATCGCATCAGACACGTTATTATATGTATACGTAGTTACCTAAGATATTTCTATATTAGTATTTCAAGTCATTGTGATTGTGAAATAGCCTGAAACGAATCCAAAATGATCGTACTTTCACGCGTCATACGATTTCAGCTTTCACGTCTTTCACTGCGCGAATCCTATTGAATGTACCGTGTCCAATTAGGAAAGTATTATGTTATTTTCGTAATCTGCGTGGTTGTACATTGACTAGGTTTTCGTAAAAACGTCGTTTAAAAAGTATATTAGCATCATTTTGTCGCCGTATTGTGGCCTTATCTCTCTCTGATGAGCTCATATAAATCATCAGAGAATTTACGCGGCACAGTATCTCTGGTATATTAATTTTTTAATAACTGGCACACTACCAAGGATACCTACTCATTTATTCCTTTCCCATAATCGATACTGCCATTTACAAAAAATAAAAATAAATCAATTTAAAAGGTTAATAAAGTAAACGGTATCGAAATAAAATCCTATCAGAGTTTGCAATTGAAATGAATTGCACCAGATTGGGTTTATAAATTTAAAAAATGCAGATATTTACGAGGACGACAGTCCTAATTGGTATATTTCAACAACGAAATGCGGATTTTCTTGGTGGCATGAACTGTAGAAGGCATATTATTGAAAGTTGACTTCTCGTTACTATGTTGCGATAGTATGGTGAGTAAGGTAAGTACATATTTATATGGAAAGCTTTCAAGTACCTATGCTCTACATATTTATGTGAGTAAGTATAGTTAGTAATATGTATGTTAGTAGAATCCTGCGCCTTATGCGGTGCCCCGAAATTCGGTAGGCAGTAGAGGCAAACTGAATGACTTTAAACTTAAAAATACACCAAAACATCGTAAAACAATTTAAAAAAATGTGATGCGTCTCTTGTGTCGTGTATGATATGTCGGCCTATGTATGGATCGGAGTTGTGTGGACTGTAGAGTATTAAAATGCAATTAATCCAGAGACGACGGTTTATTGCTACTACACCTTAATACTAAAGCTTATACAGTGGGCAAAGTACTTCCCCCTTTAATTTATTTTTCAAATTTTGGCTACATTGGGGATACAAAAATCATAAAAATCAATAGATCTCTCTCTCGGTGATCCATCGAGCGAATTGTAGAAGGCATTTTACAGATACTTATATAATTTTATTGAAAGCAAACTGCACTTACCTACATATATTACATATTAATTTTACACATCGCGGCTACACATGATTGTAATTATCATTTGAAAGAAAATGCATTACACTAAAGATATACCAAACATGAGGGTTTTTGTTTCACTTTCTTTATATTTTTTTCGTAAAAATAGAGCTATTAAAAAAGTGGCCGCTAATTAATTATCATTTTTATAACCACTGCTTAGTAATCTACGTGAATATTTGGATGCTGCCTAATAGTATAGATCAAGTCAAGACAAGCATAGGTATTTTTAAACAACTATATCCTAGGCTTTGCATTTATGAATTACTAGCTGTGCCCCGCGGTTTCACCCGCGTCTATTTGAGGAAAATCCATACTAAAATATCCATTGCTGGCCACTTTATTACGTTTTACGGAACCCTAAAAATACGTAAATAAGCAATAACGCATTGTTGTAGAACAAATTTTCAAATGACACAAACTTCAAATGTAGACACGCGCCGTCACAGACTTCAACGACCAAAGAGAATTTAAATTCACGGAACTAAAGCTCTCGAAGATAAAAAAAAAACCCGTTTTCTTTACATTCTTCACTCATACTCCGTACCTATTGATAGTAGCGTAATGTTATATACCCTATAGCCTTCCTCAATAAATGCAGTATCCAACAAAAAAAGAATCTTTCCTATCGGTCCAGTAGTTTCCGAGATCCTAGCGTTCAAACAAACAAACTCTTCAGCTTTATAATATTAGTATAGATGTTAATAATTACCTGTCTAATCTAAACCAAGCATGCCGATACATATTCAACATGATTCAGATTCATTTCCTGTGTGCAGTTGTACTTGTAATTCTTAGTCACCATTGCTAGATATCTATTTTAAAGTAGTTAGTAACTAAGGTGACAAGGTACATATGAAATAATTATAGGTAATATTTTGGTATTTATACGTTCATGACGTAAACTCATATTTTTTTATATTAAATTAAAGCTAATATTTTTACCTTTTTACACCTGGCTGCGAAGTAGTTGCGGCCGAGTGTGCAACGGCACCCATTGATTTTCGAATTATTTACATATATTTCTATGATGTGGATGATATTTTATTTAAAAAATAATGAACGAATTTTTTTTGGAAAATTAATTAATATTAATTTAATTAAAATTACTTGCGGCCACTTACTGACTGGCAACCTATTATCAATGTATTCTCCTAATCATAAATGTATGTTCAAATGTGAATTTGATTAACTACGCGATGAACGTAGAGATTATGCAGTCGGATCTTAGACCATTATTGCCAAAGAACATTGGAGCTCAAACCCATGATTTTAGTTTATTAGCTTAGAGTCACTGCATGATGCTCACGGTTAATATGTCGGTGCCCTAAGTACGAATAAAAATATCGAGAAAGAAAACGTCTCCTAACAAACAATGTTTAAAATAAACATATTTTTTCTGACTGCTCCGAGTACGGCTGGTTGAATGGAATTGCTTTCAGCATATAAGGCCGCAACTTGTGGCGCTAGTTAATCAGCGTTTTTCTATAATATTTCTATTTGTTTGTCACAATAAAGAGCTTAATCTATTTTTTCTACAAAAGTAACAATTCATACGAAAGTAAAATTTTCCACCATGGAGATGGATACGGTACGTGGCGATTACGAGCGTAACATGCGGTACTTTGGTCTCAGTGACCAAACGAGACAATTACGAGTCATAATCTTATTAAGAGAAATATTTCTACAACTTAAGCTTATTCCCGAAAATTATTAGTTTTAAAATTAAAACTAATATTAGATCCTATTCTGAACGCATAGTTCAACGTTGCACTATTGTTTTCTATTGTTATTTTAAAATTAAGTGCAATAAAGAAGGTAGTATCTCCTAGTAAGATAGATAGTAGTAGGTATGGTGGGTATATTTTGTTTAAGTTTTGGAATGGGTCTGGAAGTGTGTCGAGCCGTCGTTACCTGTGCGATCTGATTGGCCGGCATCTCGTCCTGCTCGGTGGCGAACTGCGGCGGCGGCGGCAGCACCGGCGGCGGGAGGGCGCGCGGGTGTGAGCGGAGCCCGCCCGGGCCTGCGCCCGCGCGCCCCTGCATCGACCGCTACCTGCCCGCCACGCCACCCGCCGACACACAGTGACCGGCCTTACACCATACCACCGTACACGCTCGACTAGCCTTTGCACCGCGTCTCACCAGCTCTCATTCAATAATCACTCTAACTTCTAGGGGCGAATCTGTATATTTTATTCCGCAGCGACTTTTTACGTCGCGATGATTAAAGGACGCTCTTTAATCTAGTCTGCGCTTATGCTATTTCCCAATCATGAATGAAACACTTTCTACTTACTTTAATATGCCAAAATTGGCTAACTCTAGAGAACTTATCTAACGAAAAAATATTTAAACCAAAAAGAGATGCTTGTGCATTCCCTGATCTAGCGAAACTTTGGGTAAGTAACGCGTAAGCCGTCTACACCCCGATGTAGCTTACACAACTTTTCCCTTCCCCTTCTCGAAAAAGTACCTCATGAAATATTTAGCTAACGTGTTCTTAATGTCTTTGCTAACCAAAGAATGCAACCCCATAAGAATTGCTTTAGTGCGACCGTAAGCCAACCGGCAACCCCTTGCGAAGTCACGAACCGAGATGAAAGTAATTCATCAAAGTCGATTGAGTTGGTGACAATACAGAAAAATTATGGTCGTCCACGGGACGGTTAACCTAACCATCGATTGAAAGGTGATCGATTATGTCAGGGATAAGATATTGAAAGGGATAAGGTCCGCCTGCGTACTGAGCATTTGATAAATGAGTCCAGTCGAGTTTCGCGGTACGGAGCTCTAACGGCCTTCTTAATTGCTCGGCGCTGGTAAACCCGATCTGTTAGCTGACTTATAAACCCTACTGCACACGCAACTTGTGACGATTACACGTTGCTGTATTTAGGTCAGAGGAGCGACAGCCTGCTTTTTAGGGGGAACGGGTGGCCTAGAATGAGGTCGTACTCGCGGCACACGGCGCGGTGGAATTACATATCCACTGGACAAAAAACTCATAGGTGTGTGGGTATACGGAGCACGCATCGGAAATCAGGTCAATTGCCTTTATAATCCCCTGCAGCATTTAACATGAAAGCCTTGGAAGCTTTCATGAAATTCACTAGAAAGATATACCTACTAATATTACTTTATGTTACAGGTACAGTAGAACCTCGATTATACGAACCATTTGGGACTGAGACTAGTTCGGATAGTCGAAACGTGTTTTTTGGGACGAAATCATAAACAACACATTTTTACATAATTGAATATTAACGTTGAAATATATATTTACTTATGTCCTTTTAACATCTGATATAATCGAATATTTTTGAAGTGAAAACTTCTTTAGGCGCGCTATGGACAGAATTTTCGTGGGCTGTGAAATGGATTTATGATCACGTGATCATCACGCTCGGATATGATAAGAAATTTCGGGTAAACTCGGGATGCTAGAGCGAGAAAGATAATGTGGTCAACAAACGTGCCAGACCGAGAAAGATAATTGTTAGAGGAGGACATGGGACAATAGATACTCTCTCTCTCTCGCTGCTCGCTACCGGCAACCAGTGTTGACAGCTTAGCGACTTTGTCGCTGAAACTGGCGAATTTTTAAAACCTTTTAGCGGATTTAGACGACGTGTTACCGACAAAGGGTAATATACTAGTGTAGTGTAGAAGGTTGGAGAAGGAAAAACACAAGGTCATTGGGAGTCAGATCATATTTATAAGGAAATTAACTCATTCTCTCAAACATAAACAACATGGAAGTCTAGCATAAACTCTACTTCCAATTTCTATACATACAGATAAATATACGCACATTAAGTATAGCAGGAACTTTCCCAATTATATTATTAACATTTTATTCAATCATTTGTATTTTCGTTTGAATCTTACATGATAATAATGTTAATTATTGCCTTAAGTGATTCCTTTTCCCTTTTAATTTAAATTGCTTAACATTGTAGGTACTTAGACCAGTGCCATTTTATATTCTTACTAGCAGCTATATTTCCGGGATAAAAATAGCTTATGTATTCTTCCAGACTGTTATTCCCTTAATAATTCAATCAAAACCGGCGACTTTGTTTCATAACTATTTGGCGACAAGCTCAAAATCATAGTGGCAACACTGACGGCTTGACACAACTCCAAAAGACTTTTCTTTGGGCGGGAAAACACGACGGGTGCTTTAAAATTTTCACAATCAAATTAATTAGTTTTGCTGTGTAGATATTTCGTTTCTTTCGTGTAAATATTTAGTTTTGTATATAGTCAATAGTATAAATAAATATGAGCGTTGGTAGCGACGGGGGTGACCCCGTCGAACAGACCAGAAAAAGAAAACTATTGAAGCCAAATCCAAGTGAAAATGTTTCTTACAAACTATTTAGAAAACCCCTTTATAAGAGAAAGAGACTATTCCCAGAAAATCGTAGTGGATACTGTGTAGTGTATGTGGAATCGACGGAACAGGAGAAAGTCGGTAACAAAAATCCTATTACACTCACCAACCTTTTTGCGGACAATGTTAGGGGCATCATAGGGGTGCACCGTGTGAATGCATACAAAGTTGGAGTAACTTTTAAAAAGCCGGCCCCGGCCAACAACTTTTTGAACATGGACACTTTTTTTACTAACCATAAATGTGTATACAATCTGGGTATACAAATAAGTACTGCCTGAATAACCTTAGTATTTATTTCGCGCGGACTAAGTCGCGGGTAACAGCTACTTTGTATATAAATAAAATTTCAATAAATATTTACTTTAATTTCTGGCTTGTTTTACTCGTTTATTCAACTAATACGATCCATAATATTTTATTATAATACGACATACCTACCTAATACAAAAATCAGCTAATGAAGTTTTCACTTCTGCCGTGTGGTCTTAAAGCACACACCTTTTTTTTTTTGTTACCCCTTTTTTTTTATAAAATCGTCAATTTTTAATTGATAAAGGGCTGTAACGCGATTTTCGGCGAGCAACAATGTATCTTTCGCACCCATGTTTGGTCGATAAAGTAAGTTATCGTTCGAATAATCGAAATTCGGTTAATCGCGGTTTTACTGTACACTCGTATCGAATGTAACATAACAAAAACAAGAGTAAAAGAAACGTGGCCGAAAAAGCATCTCTAAGGAACTCCTAACTCATTTATTGGGTATCGAGTAATAAATAACCTAAGTATAATGTCGGAAATCGAACAACGAACATGCCGAGGGAAAACAAACATGTATGATACATTTCCAATTGCTGTCAGATATGTTTACACTGGAGATCGTACAAACTAATACGGTAGGAGAAATACACAAGTGTTTATGGATACAGATTGAGGGCAAGCGAAGCTGTGGTAACCACACGTCATTGTTAATGATTCACGAGCTCCAAACTCGTGTAGTTAAAAATAATCACCGAAATACATTGTTGCGGGAAAGGAGTTTCCAGCTCAGAAAAAAAAATATAATTTAAAAACTCAAAAACCCGACTGCGTAAAAAGTGAACCAAACTACGTACTCGCATACTAAAAAAAACTGAAAAGAATAAAACAAGCATTTAGATTTCTGGTGGTCTAGAATTCTATAATATGTTATTGTATTAATACTATTGAAATAAATACAATATTTTCTAATAAAAGAACATTACAACTGAACAGTCGGGATCCATTGAACAATTACATTGTATGTCGAATAATAATGGATCCCGACTGTTCAGTTGTAATGTTCTTTTATTAGAAAATATTGTATTTATTTCAATAGTATTAATACAATAACATATTATAGAATTCTAGACCACCAGAAATCTAAATGCTTGTTTTATTCTTTTCAGTTTTTTTTAGTATGCGAGTACGTAGTTTGGTTCACTTTTTACGCAGTCGGGTTTTTGAGTTTTTAAATTATATTTTTTTATTTTATACTTTTTAGTTATGAACAATGTTGTGAATGTTAATATGCTCAATATAATAATATGCATCTTTTGGTTGTTGACCAAATGTCTTCGTTTCTACTGATATAACATGTAGGATTTTCTACTGCATGTAATTCATATTTATAGTGTTGTGTTAGTATAGGTTTTCGATTGACGTTGAGTACCTACTAAATCGTTTGAAGTTGGAGATGGGCGACCGAGGCGGAGCAATCCGAGAGCGGTTCCGTGTTCCCACTATCACGTACCTGCACGTACGAAAAAAAGGTAGTCCAATATACCTACTAGCATAGATCGTAGAACCCAAGATGGGCCCCATCCCAAACTTCACGGCGCACGCAATCATGTCAACGTTGGGAAGAGTGAGCTCACTCTTTCCGTTCTAGTCGGTTGCAGGACGCGGTGGACGCCGGACATTTTTGCCTGTCATTATTCGGTGTCAACAACCAAAATAAGTAGAACCATAGCAAATCTCGCCGCTAGCGATTATAGGGGTCAAGTAGATTGGTTGTTTGTAAACCACTTACGATACATACAGAGACGCAGTTTTCTTTTTTTTTTTATAGCACAGAGTGACGAGACGAGCAGGTCATGTGCCTGATGGTAAGCAACATGCCTGCCACATAACAGCACAGTAACACGCAGCTATTGGAACATGATAGTCCAAATCATTACCTAGCACTGCACTGTGCTCGTCACCCAGAGATCTAAGATATTATGTCTCTAAGCCCTGTAATTTCTCTGGAATCATTGCCCTTCAAACCGGAACACAGTAATGTTTGCACATTACTGCTTGGCGGTAGAATATTTGGCAAAGGTGTGGTACTTCCCCAGGCGGACTCTGCTAAGAGTCCTACCAATTAAATAATAATTGAAATTGGTAATAAACTAGTTTATTACTAATTTCAAGATTCTCAGGGCACATCTATTGATTTATATCGATGCCTACTAGATACATTAGTATATAATGTCCATCCACATTCACACGTACAGTTAGTTATACGAAGTTTTCTGCTACCTAAATACCTATAAATGTGAGAATGGTTGTTACTCAACTTTAAATCGATATACATCCTAAACGGTCAGTCAAATCGAAAAACATTGAGAGAAAGCTAAACATTATTTTCAAATACCTATTCAACGATACCCCTCTTGACATATTTTGGTGATTTTCATTTTTTTTATTTGGACAATATGGCGTCCTGAATCCGCCATATTGGATTTACACTAATGTCATGTCTTTAGTGTCACTCGCCAGATTAAGAGGAATCGATTGACGTGTGAATCATAAAAATCGGCCCAGGCGTTTGGTCTGTATAGTGCCTCAAAGGAACATACATACATACATACATACATACATAGACTGTTAAACACATTACCACTCCTTTGCGTCGCGCAGTCGGGTAAAAAGAGTTGTGTGACTCATAATATAAATTTAATTCTATCTTTCACGATTGCACGAGGCGAAACATTTCATTTTAAACTTAATTTATATAAGAATATTTTATTGAAAACATTATACAGGACTTAACCGCAATCTAAATTATTATTTTATTATCTCGACGTTTCGGCAGCGTCACAACGGCCGGCCGTGGTCATGAGAAGATTTTGGTGGTCAAGAGAAGTTTTTAATATTTCAAGTTCAAATCATTCAAATATTTAACTTTTGGTCGAGATTTTATTTTTATTTTAAACAACAACCTTAGATTTATGACAACGTTATTACTCTAGGACAAAAACTAGCTATGCATCGCTGTGTGACCCGCCTTTTAACACCACCAACTTTTAAAAAGATATATAGTTTAATTGAGGTCATTCAATCATTCAAAATCCGTTGATCCGTTACAAAAATACGTGGGAACAAACATAAACACTTACTAACCCACAAAGTTTAGCCATTTACATAATAGTTTGACAGATTACAAACTCTACAAAATGTGGAGGACGGAAGATTGATTTCACGATTTAAGACTGAACTTGATAAGTAGTAAAGTTTTTCCACCCCTTGCCACCATTCCACCATTACCACTAGCACTGCACTGCGCTCAACACCCAGCCTATAGTATATCTATGCCTTGTGATTTTTCTGAAAAGTTTGCCCATCAAACCGTGATGACGTGAACACAGTGATGTTTGCACATTACTGTTTACCGGTAGTATAACTGGAAAAAGTGTGGTAGTTCACCAGCCGGACTCTCTAAAGCATCCTGCCACTACTATTAATCTTTATTTCCATGCGCTGTTATTTCTCTTATTATTTGTTATTGAAAATACTCAGTCGTAAAACGTCCCTTTAGGCGAAGCGATCATTCATAAAGTTGTATAAGATTTGCGCAAGCGAGAGCGAAAGGATTGTTATTTTTACATCGCCGCAAGGGCAGTTTGAAGACCAAGTTTGGTGAAAGTTTACATTTTGCATAACAGATACCGCGCGTTACTTTATCAAATTATTATTGATATTATTTATCTTAGCGATTGTTTTACACCAATAGTCCACTAAATGAATAACAGCTGAGATTCGGGGCCATCTATCTCAAGGAGAGAGCCAAGGCCATAATCCACCACGCTGGCCCAGTGCGGGTTGATGGATGACACATGACTTCGAAAGATTCCAGGTACATGTGGGTTTCCTCACGATGTTTTCCTTCACAGCTTTAAGTTACGCACCAGGTAAGCGTCATTACGCACATGACTTCGAAAAGACAGTGGTGCGCGTGGTTTTGAACCCGGGGGTCTCCGGATCGGTAGTCGCCGTTCTACCGACTAGACCAGCTGATTGTTTGGTCGACAATAATGACATGAATCACACGAACGACCTGCCTGCCTCCCAGCAAGCGAGCTAGCCAGCAACTAACTTTATCTAACTTTGGTAGCACAAGAAGCTATGATATTAATGTTCCCACTGCAGGAAATTAGAGCCTAGCAGCCTTGAGTCTAGCAGCAGGAAATTAGAGCCCTCTAGCACAAGGAGATAGTCAAGGCCATAATCTACCACGCTGGCTAAGTAAATGACGCATGTCCTCGAAAGGTATCTTGGAACATGTCGTGTCATTTCCCTTACGATGTTTTTATTTCACCGTTAAAACCAGTGGTGAAGACAAACTTGTACATGGAAAACACTCGAAAGTGAAGGCGGAGTTCGAAGGTACGACCTCATAAAAACACACGTTATAATTATAACCACTAGGCTATTTGACGTGGGGCACATGCCAAGGTCCAACTTTGAGCGAGATTTTGTTGCAATTAAGCGCAATTAACGTTTCCGGCACAGGAATATCCATTGATTCTCGAAAACAATAGGGGTTTCTGTATCTGTATTAAAAATTGTAATCACATAAAATTTACAGGGCGTAGATATAAAACATCTAATATCTCTGGGTGACAAGCGCAGTGCAGTGCTAGGTAATAATTTGAACTCTTAATCTTCCAATAGCTACCTGCTTACCAACAGGCAAATCCTCGAGTCCAGGACGTCTACTCTATTTCTACGAAAACGTCATTTCAAAAAAAAAAATAAAAAAAACTCGAGACTTTCCTTCCCTCGTTCTACTTCGTTTTGTCCGATACAACATTGTTTGACGTTTAAATGTTCTAGCACGGTCGAGGCAGACATTGAAATAGAAAAAATTCCGGGGAGCGATTTTTTTTTATGAAACGTCGGGGAGGGTTGTTGGAAGTATAAATCTCGATTTTCTAACTAATCTCGGTAGAGGGTTCGCCGCCATCTTGTTTTAAAGTTTTTGTGAAATAACTCGTTCATTTTCAACTTTAGAGCAAAAATGATGGTCACCAAAGTTGTTGGAAATGTAATATCTCACAAGTTTGCTTCATATAGGTTTTACGCTAGGATCAATATTTGCAGAGTTATACTATCAAGTTTATCAAAAAAATCGTAATGGTTGGAATTTTATTTTCTTCAACTTCGGTTCTCGCACTTTTTAGGCTTCCGTACCCAAAGGGTAAAAACGGAACCCTATTACTGAGACTTGGCTGTCCATCCGTTCGTCCGTCCGTCCGTCTGTCACCAGACTGTATCTCAAGAACGGTGATAGCTAGACAGTTGAAATTTTCACAGATGGTGGATTTCTATTGCCGCTGTAACAACAAATACTAAAAATAAAATAAGTAAAAAATGTGCGAGAACCAAAGTTGAAGAAAATAAAATTGCACCCATTACGATTTTTTTGATAAACTTGATAGTATAACTCTGCAAATATTGATCCTAGCGTAAAAACTATATGAAGCAAACTTGTGAGAAATTAAATTTCCAACAACTTTGATGACTATGACTATCATTTTTGCTCTAAAGTTGAAAATGAACGAGTTATTTCACAAAAACTTTAAAACAAGATGGTGGCGAACCCTCTACCGGGATAAGTTAGAAAATCGAGATTTATACTTCCAACAACCCTCCCCGACGTTTCATAAAAAAAAACCGCTCCCCGGAATTTTTTCTATTTCAGGCTAGTTTTATGTCTACCTCGACTGTACTATTCTAAGCATACTCTAATTAGAGAAGACTTAGAACATTTAGACGGACAAAACGACGGATCGAAGTAAAATCAGAGTTGGAAAGTCGCGAGTTTATTTCGAAATTACGTTTTCGTAGAAAGAGAGTAGACGTCCTGCTCGTCTCGTCACCTTATAGCTTAATACTATAAAAGAAATCCCTTTACAAAACTCTTGTTTCCAGACATTATTTTTCCCTTTTTCCTTATTTTTGTTTCATGATATGGAATGCAATGAGCCTACGGTCCGCCTGATGGTAAGTGGTATCCGCTGCTTACGAACATCAGAGATGCTGACGACGTTTTCCCAGTCCGGAGAGGTGTTTAAAGATACCCTTTTTAAATTTTTCCTTGTCGAAATACGTCGAAAATACCTTCGGAGTACATAATTTAGAGTAAATGGTATCTACGCTTTTATAATATTATACTAGTAGCGCCCCGCGGTTTTACTTGCGTAGTTTCAGTTCCCGTTATTTTCTCGGGATAAAAAGTAGCCTATGTGTTTTTACTAGCGACACTATCTACATATTATCTGTCAATAAATAGATATGTATACAGGTTGTTTGAAAGAAATAGGTTTAGGCGATAAGGCAGTTCTTTGCTTTGCATATTTCAGGCATTCATTAGTTCTAAGTTCTAAGACTTTTTTTAAATTGGGGAAGTTAGTATAGTAGGAAGTAGTTTAGTAATAATAATAAAGCTACCTCTAAAAATAAAATTACTGAGATAGCAAAATAAGTCAAAAGCTATAATAATGCCACATACACGTTAATCTTATAAAATCCCTATTCTAAAGTCGCGTCGGAGAAGAGGTTTTTATAGATTTTTCCCCATAATATTTATTTATTTCTGGCTTTGTACTTTGTATGGAAAATTCAGTTTAAAGGGCAATGTTGCCAGAGAAATTGCAGGGCTTAGACATATGTATAAAATAGATCTCTGGGTGACGAGCGCAGTGCAGTGCTAGGTAATGATTTTGACTCTTCACGTTCCAATAGCTGCGTGTCACTGTGGTGTTATGTGGCAGGCCTGTTGCTTACCATCAGGCGCATGTCCTGTTCGTCTCGTCAGTTTATACTATAAAAAAAGTATACATAATAATACATTAACTCTTATACTATTGCTCTTATTCTATGATTGCTAATAGACTTGCATTTGACCCCCATTTTGCCTAATGTTATGCGGTCTACGACGGAGCGCGTTTACCTAGAAGAAACCGATTCAATCAAGACTGGACAAAATCTAAATTATTTCCATCAGAAAATATCCACTCAGGCAAGGTAACACAACTCAGATTTAATGAAATATCAATAACAACTCTTCAGCTACTTGGAATTAGTTTACGAAAAGCCTTTGTACGCTATTAGTCTACTCTCGAGGAAATCTGAGAAAATCAATAGAATAAAATGGGGCATGATTGAGACGAGAATACTAATAATAGAGAAGACTTATTAGTGTCCATAGAATACAGATAGGACGAGTAATCCCTTTGATGTAATCAAATGAATCAGGGAATCTATAAAGGCTTCAGTGAAATTAATTATCAGATCATAGATTACCGAAATAATGTTCAATATCAAATATAACAACAATATCAAAATTACATTTTGTTTCTCATTTTTAGGGTTCCGTAAAACGTAAAAACGGAACCCTTATAGATTCGTCATGTCTGTCTGTCTGTCTGTCCGTCCGTATGTCACAGCCACTTTTTGCCGAAACTACACTGTTGAAACTTGGTAAGTAGATGTATTCTGTGAACCGCATTAAGATTTTTACAAAACTTTTTTAAAAAAACAAAAATTAGGGGTGCCCCCCATACTGAGAACTGAAGCTCAAAAAATTTTTTTTCATCAAACCTACACGTGTGGGGTGTCTATCGATAGGTCTTAAAAAATGATGTTGAGGTTTCTAATATAATTGTTGTCTACACTGAATAACTTGCGCGAGAGACGCTTCCAAAGTGGTAAAATGTGTGCCCCCCCCCCCCCTCTAACTTCTAAAGTAAGAGAATGAAAAAACTAAAAAAAATATATGATGTACATTACCATGAAAACTACCAACGAAAATTAGTTTGAACTCGATCTGATGAGTAGTTTTTTTTAGTACGTCATAAATACACAATTATTAAAACTTCGATCAAAGTTACAACGAACTACAAGAACTATGTGTACTATGTATATTATGTTACTTGCTGGAACGGAACCCTTCATGGGCGAGTCCAACTCGCACTTGGCTACTTTATTTATAATGTGGCAAGACATACGCCTAATGGTAAGCAACACGCATACCCATAAAAGTACAGTGCCACGCAGCTATTTGACCAAGAAGAGTCCAAATCCCTCACTCTTCAGTATACTGCGTTGGTAGTCATCACCCAGGTTAATACTCGTAAGATGAAATGTCCGAATTCACATTGTGCTTTCCATTGTGTAACTCTGTATTTTTTCGGAATGTAAAATGAAACGTGTCATTCATTCCAGACTAAAGTAGGTATATCTTGAATTCCAAATGTGAGCTAGGTCCCTTCAGGTTTTACGACGCGATTAAGCGACAAACATCTAACCATCCAAAATTTCAGATTTAGGTATAATATTGATAGGATTTAACTCCCGTCATGTTCCCGTGCCAAGATTCCATCTCTAGAGCTAATACTTTAATACTTTAAATCGAAAGGGTTGTGTTTTACTCAGGATTTTGATGAAACTTTAACTTAGGCTCGAATTACCCGAAAAAAAAGACGTTTGTATGAAAAAGTCTAAATAACAGAGGGTCATGTGAGCAGAATGCGCACAGATCCGTGGGCCAAGGTTTTTGCAGAGTCGATGCCATCTGTCAGTCGACCCCACGATAATTCGCCAAGATGATGACCGTCCAAAAATATTGGACGATGGAAGCTCAAAATCGTGGTGTGGTTATTGGGGGACACCTTTGCCCAGCATAGAACAACTGAGGTTAAAAAAATGGAATTGAGTTAAATATTTGTATGGAATAGTTGATTTTTTCGCGAATTCGAAAATAAATTAGTCTTGTCTTTTTTAGTTTAGTTTTAATTTTTCGTATTTGTTTCTGATGTTAAGTGTTAATTATTTGTTTATTTAATATAGAAAGTGACTATTTCAGTTTAGTATAAGTATCGGTTTGTTCTGTACATTAATACTAACCCTTAAATTAACGGTAAAAATAGAAAGAGGAGAGAGAAATTCGTGCATTTCATTTTTTTAAATGTTTGAGGAAATGCTTCCGCATTATGGAATTTCACAATTTGAAAAGTATATTATTGTAGCTTGTTAAAGAGTGCATTACACTAGTTGTTCAGTACGCAAAAAGTCGGGGCGGGCTACTAGTCGTGTAAATATTAGACTGTATTAAATGTTTTAGAGTATCTTAATAGAAAAAGATGTTTCCGACACTCTTTTAGAGAAAACTCATGCCGTATTCATTAAAATCTTCAGATCACATATTATGCGTTGTACGCAGAATATAAATATGTAGGTACCTACTGTTCAGAACTGCAATGTGACTAGATTATATTCACTTGAAACCATACCTTAGTATGCCCAGTTCTTGAAAATGATAAGATAGCAAGCGAACAAAGATGAAATCCTTGCGTGTCACCTAAGCATTAGCAAACTAGCCATTGATAAAGTAAAAAGTAAGTAAGATTTTATATGTCGTGTGGTTAACCATGATAAAGTAATGTGATGCTTAAGCCTGTGAAATCTAAGCTGAACTTTTCTGTTGAAATACTTTCTTACGACTAATCTAAAACGAAATTCGAATGACCGACATTCCTACAAATCTTGAGGAAATTGAAATGGGTTTTCGTTAAAAATATTTAGGACGACGACGGCACTATTAACATAGTTTAATTATAGTTACGTGGGTTTAGTGGTCCACCGCAAACAATACCAATATCCAAGAAACAAAAAAAAACGTAAATTATTTCGTCGTCCTAGATTTCGGTTTCATTCGTGATCGTGGGATTTGCGCATTGGAGTGCGCCGGTTTCGTGATGCCAGAAGAACCACCTACTGCACTCTGTACCGCGAGAATCTCACACGAGGATCGAACGGGACGCGACACTCGGTGGACAGGCGGTTTCTGAATGTACAATGATGTATGTGGGGTGCGCTGCAAGGGCGGACGAGAGCGCGAGGGCGGGCGGACCGAGCGGCGCCTGACGCGGGACTGCCGCCCGCCTACCGCCCGCGCCTCTCCGCCCCGACGTGCGCCAACAAAACACAGATTATGGAGACACATTTATTAGCCAAAAACGCTACTTAAACTTCGATCGTTCTACGAAACGTGTACACATAGCGCTATATTAGACTAGTGATCGATCACGGTCAGAACGTCGTTTACATTCGATCTCACACACATTAGCGTCCCGATTAACGGTCATCGTCCATCAGGTGGCGAGCGTCACACCTGCGTGATCTGCAGGCGCGGCGGCTGCGGCTGGTGAGCTGCGCGGCGCGGGCGCGTGCACCACGCGGCCACCGCGCGCAGCCGCCGCGTGCACGCCGCGCGCGACGGGGCCCGGAACCAGCGCACGCGCGACCGCGCTCCGAACGTCGTCCTCATCCTGTCCCCCGGCTTTGGTTGATCATACACTATTTTCGGACTGTCCACGCCCTCGTTTCCCGGCGCTATCCGATACTTCGCACCCGATATCGCCTTCTTGATATCGTTTAGCGTTTTCCGTGCTCGAGTCTCATCTTCTTTCACATCGAAGGTGGTTTCTCTGGGTACCGCCGTCAGCCTACCGGTGGGAGGCTGCGGTGTCGGTCTCATGATGATGTCGTCTTCTCGGTGCTTGAACAGGTTTCGTATTCTGGAGGAGATTGTAGGAGGCGGGTCCGTGTTCGTGCCGACGGTGCAGACGCGGGTCCTAGGCGGTGCGGTGGGGTATTCGTGGATGTCGTGTTCGAAGGCGGGTGTGGAGACACAGGCGTGGTGGGGGAGAGTGGTGGCGCGGCGAGGGAGGGGCTCGTCTCGGAGGTAGGCGACGTGCAGCGTGCTGATGCTGAGAGGTTGCTGCGGCGGCGGCCAGAACTCTCTGGTGGGCGGCACGGGCGAGGGCCGCTCGCCCAACACGCGGCGAGCGAACTCCGCGGGCTGCCACAGGTAGCTGGCCGTCAAGTTCCCGTGCGCCTGCATCACGACTACGCTCTCCACTGGCCGCACGCGACCCACTACTGCTAATCCCGTGCGAGGCTTCGAGCACTTTACGGTATTCGCGGAGAAATGCCGAGTAAAGGCTTTTTATAAATTAGATTAGATGGCGAATTCAATAAGTCACGACAGCATGTAATCCTTTGCAAGGGTTTTCTTTGAGTACACTATACATATTATGTTATAGGGTTGCGTAAATTATTACTACTTTTGTTGGGTTCTTTAAGCCTTAAGTCAAGCCAAAATCCGACAAAAATAACACACAAATAGCTCACATCCTTAGTAAAGATATAGGATAAAAGATTGCAAAATATGTGAATTTACGTGTTTGTTATAACGATAAAATAAAAATGTCAAAGGAATACGACCCATTCCGTGGCCTATAACTAATTCGCGTAGGCGATAACGTCATAAATTTGGTTTTATCAACCAGTTCGGTACTCTTTTTATGTTCTACATATAAATATTGGATTTTAATTATTAATCAGTCGAGATGGAGGTCAGGCTTAACTCTATGAATGAATAAAATATATTGATGTAATATATTTTATTCATAATTTCATAAAGAAGTAATGATGACTCTATGTATCATCTATGGATGACATAATGTACACATTATTGAAGTGTAAGATACAGCTAATAAATACGTACGCTTCCGATTGGTAGTGGGCTTGAACATCTTGATTATCTGTAGACCTTCATTGGTCTATGGATAATTCAGGTGTGCTTAGTGTAAGTAGTTGTTAGGTATGTAGCGTAGTGTAGTTCTCATTGTATTTTAGTTTTGTTAATAAAGGCTCAGCCCACAGATAAAAAAAAATTGGCAGTCATAGGAACTGCCGATAGAAGTGAAAACTTGCTGTTGCCCTGGTACTGGTACCTAGGGGCAAACGCAACTCTTTTATATTTCTGTTGTCCTGGTATCTGGAGATAAACGCTGGGCTGTTGGAGGTAGGTAATCGAAACTCGAAACTCTTTACTGTTTCTGTTGCCCTGGTACCTACCTGGCCGTTTTTACCGAGTTTACCCGAAGATTTCATATCCGATCCGATCCATTATCATATCCAAGCGTGACGATTGATGAATCCATTTCACAGCCCACGAAAATTCTGTCTATAGCGCGCCTAAAGAAGTTTTCACTTCAAAAAAAAAAGCGAATAAATTAACGAGCAATTTTTGTATGTGTAATATACTCATATATTTTATATAAACTGAATTTCGGAAATGGCTCCAACGATTATCGTAAAATTTTGTATGCACATGGTTTCGGGTGCGTTACATCGATCTAGCTAGGTTTCATTTTTAGAAAACGTTATATACGTGTTTTAACCACTTAAACCAAGCAAAGGACGGCCATCCAGGGGCTATTTGATAAATGTGTTAAAATAACCGGCAAAATAATTTGGCGCAATGTGTTACCGCTTATAGTGACAGGATTGGTATAATTCGTGAAACATGAGATTTTAAAAATAATAATTGTGGGTTTAACCACGCATTATCGTCTATATATTACTTATGTATAATAATAATTTAACATATTTTTTGTAGTAATTTCCTTTTTTGATTATTTCTAGATTATTTATTATTTTGTCAATGAAAATTGCTGAAATAGTGATAAGTGGATGTGAGCCATGTTAGGAACAACGTTGTAAGCTTTTGCCACAGATTACAGAAATAAAACCAGATGGAGTGCGCAGAACAGAGCGACTGAAGCAGACAAAGGAAATACAAACGCCGAAGCAAATACAAACTCCAGTCAGTATGAAACGGACTTCCGTGTTGTACAGGCGTCCCGTGTGATTTTAAGTTTTGTTTTAAAATATGCCGTCTTGTGTCTTCAAATATTGCAAACAATGTTCCCAAAAACAAAAAAAGGAAAGAGGAATATAATTTCATAGGAAACATTGAATATTTTTACTGTTATTTATATAATGTAGGCGATTTCATTTTGGTGTTGAATGGAACACAACACCTCAACGAAAATAGGTTAGTGTGGCGAAACTAAATGGAAATTATTTTCCCTGAATTTAGGGTAAAATATAGATTATATATTTTTTAGATACTCGTACACCAAATTATTGATGGGCATTGTATTATTCAATTTAATTTAATTTCAAATTTAATTTTGGTAAATGTTAAATTTGTAAAATGAGTAATTTATGACATAAAAATGTACAAAAACAAAATCATTAATACATTATAAAATTTGTTTGTGTATTTATTTATTTCGTTAGTTGCACCACTGCCCAAAATATTACAAATTTTGTTTCCTCATGAATCAAAATGTTATATGGAAGAGATCGCTTTTAGCGACAAGATCGCCTTTTGTGCCCATTTTGTTTTGTTATTATATGTGTTACTTCTTGTCAACTTTGTTTATGGTGCCAATAAAGTGTTTTGTATTATATTGTAATGTCATTCGATAGGTATATTATCTAAGTGAAACGGTGGCTATATAATTGGTTATAAAATGATGGTTTATAAAATAAAACATTTGTTGAAGAAAGATATTTTTGAAGTTAATATTATGCATAACGTTGTTTGTAAAATGAAATATTTTTAAATTGTAAAGTTTTTTAATATTATACGGTTACTTGATTTTAAAGTCTTGTTTTGTCAAAAAAAAAAGGTGAGTAATAAGTGAACTATTAAAATTATTATTTTGTTCGTTTTTTTTTTGTTTGTTGTTTGGACCTATAACATACAGGTAACCTATATGCATTTTATCAAAAATAGCTTGGTGGTAAATATGGTTGTTTTAATTTTTGTTTAACCTATCTAAGCGAGTAAATTACACTAATATTATTATTTGCGATTCAAGTTAATTTCTAGTTGCGTGCAAAATCAAAATTCTTTTCTTACTAGAATGGAAATAGTAGTAACAAGAAATCCTTGCATAATCGGTGTAATACTATTAATATTTTAAAATATCAATTGATGTGTTTGTTTATTATACGTGAAGATTTCCCAATCTAAGACAACAATAGTGGGACTTTTTTCTTAAGACTGACAACATTATACAAGTAATTTGGAATGTTGATTTGACAATTTTACGTCAACATGACGTAATTACGGGCCTCACAGTGCTGTTCACGAAGGTTCCATCTGTGTTTATTTCTGTAATCTGTGGCTTTTGCAATGCTAATTTTGCCCGAGATTGAAATAAAACATAAAAATAAATTTCAGATCAGTACTTTTTACCCGACTGCGCGACGCAAAGGAGTGGTAATGTGTTTAACAGTCTATGTATGTATGTATGTATGTTTGTATGTTCCTTTGAAGCACTATACAGACCAAACGCCTGGGCCGATTTTTATGATTCACACGTCAATCGATTCCTCTTAATCTGGCGAGTGACACTAAAGACATGACATTAGTGTAAGTCCAATATGGCGGATTCAGGACGCCATATTGTCCAAATAAAAAAAATAAAAATCACCAAAATATGCCAAGAGGGGTATCGTTGAATAGGCATTTAAAAATAATGTTTAGCTTTCTCTCAATGTTTTTCGATTTGACTGACCGTTTAGGATGTATATAGATTTAAAGTTAAGTAACAACCATTCTCACATTTATAGGTTTTTAGGTAGCAGAAAACTTCGTATAACTAACTGTGCGTGTGAATGTGGATGGACATTATACACTAATGTATCTATTAGGCATCGATATAAATCAATAGATGTGCCCTGAGCACCTTGGAATTGGTAATAAACTGCGTCTCTGTATGTATCGTAAGTGGTTTACAAACAACCAATCTACATGACCCCTATAATCGCTAGCGGCGAGATTTGCTGTGGTTCTACTTATTTTGGTTGTTGACACCGAATAATGATAGGTAACAACGTCCGGCGTCCACCGCGTCCTGCAACCGACTAGAACGGAAAGAGTGAGCTCACTCTTCCCAACGTTGACATGATTGCGTGCGCCGTGAAGTTTGGGATGGGGCCCATCTTGGGTTCTACGATCTATGCTAGTAATAATAATACTAATATACCTATAAGCTAATCATAATCATAATCATAATAATCATAATCCTTTATTGATAACAATTGTTACAAGTCATAATATTTATTGTTTACAATGTGTAACTTATTTTATTTTCCAACTTACATTAGGTACTAAAATTATTAAATAGGTATTTGATTAAATTATATTGATATGTCTGTATAATATTGTAAATTGTGTATTTAACATACAAAAGTCCTGTCCTGTTAAAATAATATTCATTTAGGTACATTCAAATTAAATTTTTCACGAATTCGTCATAACTATAAAACGACTGCTCGATAAGCCAACGCTTTAATCTCGATTTATATATAATATACCTATATTGGACTACCTTTTTTTCGTACGTGCAGGAAATGTATTTACGCATACCCTACTGCCCCGCCCGGGAGACAGCCGGGTTATGTTGCACTCTATATTATGTATGGATATGGTGCCCCTATCTCCTAATAAACCTCCATGGGGTTTCAACTGTCGCTGATAGTGGGAACACGGAACCGCTGTCGGATTGCTCCACCTCGGTCGCCCATCTCCAACTTCAAACGGTTTAGTAGGTATTCAAAGTCAATCGAAAACCTATACTAACACAAAACTATAAATATGAATTACATGCAGTAGAAAATCCTAAATATTATATCAGTAGAAACGAAGACATTTGGTCAACAACCAAAAGATGCATATTACTATGTTGAGCATATTAACATTCACAACATTGTTCATAACTAAAAAGTATAAAATAAAAAAATATAATTTAAAAACTCACAAACCCGACTGCGTAAAAAGTGAACCAAACTACGTACTCGCATACTAAAAAAAAAACTGAAAAGAATAAAACAAGCATTTAGATTTCTGGTGGTCTAGAATTCGATAATATGTTATTGTATTAATACTATTGAAATATATACAATATTTTCTAATAAAAGAACATTACAACTGAACAGTCGGGATCCATTGAACAATTACATTGTATGTCGAATAATAATATCGAATCCATTGAACAATTAGATTGTATGTCGAATAATAATGGATCCCGACTCTTCAGTTGTAATGTTCTTTTATTAGAAAACATTGTATATATTTCAATAGTATTAATACAATAACATATTATCGAATTCTAGACCACCAGAAATCTAAATGCTTGTTTTATTCTTTTCAGTTTTTTTTTTAGTATGCGAGTACGTAGTTTGGTTCACTTTTTACGCAGTCGGGTTTGTGAGTTTTTAAATTATATTTTTTTATTCTGTTTTCACTTCATTGTTTTATCTTGTCTTATTTTATTAGGTTTTATTTATTAAGGTAGGTGGGCCAATAAGGCCTACCTAAGCGGGAATTAAAATAAATCAAAATCTATTTACATTAAGTATATTAACATAGATCGTAGAACCCTTCTACAATCTTTGGTGTATTAACACTAGATTTCTGTATCTATACTAATATTACAAAGCTAAAGAGTTTGTTTGAACGCAAAAATCTCGGGAACTACTGGTCCGAATTGAAAGATTATTTCTCTGTTGGATAGTCCATTTATCGAAGAAGGCTATAAGCTATAAGCTACTTAACATCACGCTACTATCAACAGAAGCGGAGCATAAATTAAAAATGTAACAAAAACGAGAAAAAATATTGCTTTATGAGGGCTTTCGTTTCGTGACAGCATGTGTCTATCTTTTAAAGGTTGCGTCATTAGAACCTACTAAGGTTATTATTTTTAAATTTGTTTAAAATTTGAATCACGACCAATTTTCGATAGATGGCGTAGCAACGCGCGCACGGTTCAGCTAGTTAAAAATAATAATAAATAATAGTTATAAATTTGAATAGGTACGTACGTATTTAACTTCGATTTCAGTTTCGGTTGAAATTGAGAGCCTGACCGAAAATTCGGTTTCAGCTGAAAAACTTGTTTCGGTCATAAGCAGCCCACTAAATGTTCCCACTGCTGGGACTCGGCGCTTTCTCTCGCAAGGAGAGATTCAGTGTCATAATCCACCACGCTGGCCCAGTGCGGGTTGGTGGATGTCACATGACTTCGAAAGATTCTAGGTACATGTCGGTTTCCTCACGATGTTTTCCTTCACCGTTTTTAAGTTAGCAGCGTAACGCACATGACTTCGAAAAGACAGTGGTGCGCGTGGGGTTTGAACCCGGGTTCTCCGGATCGGCAGTCGCCGTTCGCCCGACTAGACCAGCCGTAACTTTTTGTTTCGGTCGGACACACATAAAAAATAAACACACGATAACGATGTAAGTACCTATAGTTTTGCGCGGACTCGAGAGCTGTGAAGCTTAGAGCCGTACTTCTTAGCATTCCATGGATTCACCGTGCGGGTGCCGGGTCCATCGTGTGGCAGAGAGAGAAATCTCGAATAGACCCCAAGACTTGTGACTCGGGCGTAGGTTTAAAAGGGGCCCCTTATATTAAAATTAAACACATACCTTTAATGGCCTGATGATGGTGACTGTCTCGATCATGGTAGTGGATGCCATTTTGTGCTGTGTTTCCATACCTGCAACCAAGAAACATTGTGTAAGTAGTATTATCTTGAGGTGGTGCACCAAAATATTGTACTAAAGTTTTTGCTAATGCAACAAACAAATTATAGACTAGCAACACATGTCACCTTTGTTAATTTTAGACAAACATTTAAAAAACCTATAAACTATAGGTACATTAAAAAAAAACTGGTGGACATGACCTCTGATGGCCGCTATACCATGGATACTGATTAGACATGTACATTTTAGAATCTGGAACAATTTAGGAACCAACATTTTAAGTAACAATATTTTTTTAGGTACATTGGTTTTGGAGATCGCCTCAAACAAACATCCAACCTGGTGCACTCTTTTTAATATTTGGATACAATCTAATCAAAATAAAAATTACTAAATAATAATAATCACTTCAGAAGTTGTCAAAATACATATAAATGGTTCGTTATTTACATATCTGATTATAACGCAAACTATGCGTTTTATTCTGCGAGACCACACTCATCCTCAATGAGAACTGAAATGAATTCTCAACACTGTGGTTCCTTGAAAACGGGAATGGAGATTAAATTATTATCTTATTGATATGAGGCTTAATAAACAATGCCCATATCTTAGCCTCTTCAAATCGTCAGTATAGTAATGTGATAGAAATGGTCCAATCCGATCCGACTTGATTTTCAGCCATATTCGGCGGCCTCTTTCAAGAGTTTGGCGCGCGCGACACCTCATCTTGTTTGGAAACAAGTCGGACTGAATCGACTCTACCACACATGAGTAACCCATTCATTAACTAAAAATGTGTAACAACCATGTTAGTTTTCACAGTAAAATGGGGAAATATAAATGTGATGCATATCCTAAACAAATGAACTCATTTTGACATTGGAGCTTATGTTGTCAAGGAGGTTTTAAGTATTTTTTTTGTTGGAATTAATTTTGGAGGTGGTAGGCAACAGAGTCAAACAACTGGCCTGTGGCGGAAGACCAGACAGTCTACCGGCGTACTAATTAAGCTTAAAAGCTATTGCTTTCTGGATAATTTCTACCGAAAAGAAAAGAGAGGAATATCAAAGCTAAGACAGTTTTAGTTAGGCGATAGACCTTCAGGGGTGTCCATACGCGAGGGTGTCTGGCACTCGCTTTTTTATAGGCCCGCAAGGCGGTATCGGCGTGTCTTGGGTGTTCAAATGCACTAATGCCGAGGTGTTGACCGTGAGAATCATGAGACGTGCCTCGAGACTGTGAAGCCACGGCTGGTTAGAGGAAGAATGCAAAAGCTGTCGTCGTGTTCCCGCCGTATGCGACAAAGGTATAACGCCGTGGTGTTATTAGTTGGTAAGGGCGACAATCTTGGGTTCCAATATAACATAAACCGATCGCCCGTTAGGCGGAAAGTGTGTGGAAAAGCATTTTTTTTACATGCAGGATAATGTAGAAAAAATAAAAAAAGGAATGCCCGAGAAAAACAGCAAACAATATCTGGCCAAATGACATCCAAATTACTTAAGTTGATTGAATTAAGGAAAGAAACATACAATTAACTCTTTAACAATGATGTTTTATTCAAGTTCATTACATTTACGTAACTTAAGCTGCAATAAATACTTGTGTGAATGACTAATTTGTAAAACATTTTAATGAATCAGAGGATCGGCTTTGTGATTTTGCAATCGGTATTTTATTAGCTACTAGTAATACTGCAGTTTTTACACGTTCAGGTCCCGTTCCCGTTTTTTTTTGTGAGATAATAAAAATATCTAGGCGTTATTCCAGTCTATATACAGGGTTACTGGTAATGAGCCTGCATCCTTTTAAGGGGATGTTAGGTAGGTACATTCGTTACGTCAACTTTTGATCAACAGTTTTTAAAAATTTATGTTTTTTTTTATTTTACAAAATAAATAAAAAAAATATTTGCACGGTCTAAAAGCATCGAACTCTCCGTAACAAGAGTGCGTACGCTCTTAAACGCGCAAAAAATTATGTGCCGAAGTGAATAAACACTAAAAAGTCACTAAACAGTACAAAAAAGGGCCACAAACACTATTTTTTTTGGGTTTTCTATTGAGTTTTAACGAAAGTTGTAGAACAAAAGTTGTGTGTTTAAATATACAGAACATGCCCTTAAAGTTTAAGGGTTAAACGGATACAGGCTGATTACCAGTAACCCTGTATAATAATACCTATATTTAAAAAAATTACCAATTTTGATGTTGAGTCAACTTTTGTTCAACAGTTTTTAAAAATTTATGTTTTTTTTTATTTTACAAAATAAATAAAAAAACTATTTGCACGGTCTAAAAGCATCGTACTCTCCGTAACAAGAGTGCGTACGCTCTTAAGCGCGCAAAAACTTATGTGCCGAAGTGAATAAACACTAAAAAGTCACTAAACAGTACAAAAAAGGGCCACAAACACTATTTTTTTTTTGGGTTTTCTATTGAGTTTTAACGAAAGTTGTAGAACAAAAGTTGTGTGTTTAAATATACAGAACATGCCCTTAAAGTTTAAGGGTTAAACGGATACAGGCTGATTACCAGTAACCCTGTATAATAATACCTATATTTAAAAAAATTACCAATTTTGATGTTGAGTAAGACAATGACTACTTAAACTTAAAGTTATGCTTTGCCAACCAAAAATTACTAAATAAGTATTTGAATGATAAAATAGATCATTTTAATTGACATTATGACATTTAAATGAAAAATAATTTTAATAATACAATAATATATTAGAAAATATAATAATTTACTGCTGGGACTCAGGTCTTCTCTTACCAAGAGAAAATCAAGGCCACTTTTGTCATTCATTTAATTTTAATTAATCATAGGTAAACAGGTGTGCCCATAGCAGTGTTGAAAAATATAAGCATACTAGAAGTACCTAATTTAAACTTCTGTTATTCATCTACATTATTCCTTTTAAAATTAGTTTAACACTTTTATGGACACAAACATCTTTGGGCAACCTGCATACAACAGCAAAGAACTTGAATATATGATATCCAGTCTTTGTCTATCATCATGCTCAGTGTTATGCAGTTATACTATTGCAATGAATGCTAATGGAATCATAACACTATCATTCTTTAGTTCTTTAAGTACTACTTTCTGTCAAATCGGTACCTATATTTTGGCAAATAAAATCAGAATTTAATGACTTAAGGTACAAGTTGGTGCTGAGACCGCAACACAAGACCGTGACCGGAGACCGCGACAGGCACTTGACACTATGGAATTGTATAAGCGCCAGTTCGCACCGAGACCGCGACAGGAGACCGAGACAGGTCGCGGTCGCGGTCTCGCGTCGCGGTCTCCGCGCGAACTTGTACCTTTAGGCTCTAAAATGAACATGACATATTTAATGAAAGGTCTGTTGATATTTTAATTTTTAAGTCATTCATTATAATAATGTGTGCATCTTAGAGCCGCAGCCGCTTTATCTGCTTAACAAGTAGTTAACAAATCTCATACAAAAAAGGAATCGGGCAAGGCAGAGAGGTTATTGGAGGGAAAAACCTTCAAACCAAACAACAGTGTTGCTTGTAATTTCTTACTGCTTTAGGAGAATAATCATTTTAGCAAAGGTGTGGTACTTTGCTAACTCATTCTACCAAGGAGTCACAATACAAGGCAATTGATCTAGGTACTACTGATTTAAAATATGTGGTTGTAAAGTTGCAAAAGTCAATTTGAATAGCACAACCATACATACATAAATCACAATAATATACACAATTATGAGGCGTTTTTAAACATTAAACTAATACCTATTTTAAATCATGTTAAACTATTATAACAACACTTGTGTAGGCAAAATATCATGAATCATAGCCCCTCATAAGAAATCGTCTTGTATTTTCGCTTACAGAGAAAACTATATTAGTAGTTTACACGCCTACCTCTAGTAAATACTCGAATTTAAAAGCATTTGAATCGGATAAGGAGACGTTAACAAGTAACGCGATCGCATAATGCGAGCGAGAATATAAACCATTATCCAATTTCAACAACAATACTGACTAACATGTTTACTCACTTTAATGTCCTGTACAGTGCTAATTCCACTTCTTAGGTATAATCACATAACGATTGCTCAAATAGTTAATTAATGGACTACACACAGGCATCGATGTTATTCATTTTATATTCAAAATATCAAAAGAAATATGAAAAACAGAAAACACGCACGCCACAACAATCCGTCAACCATTTGTTGTAATAATAGTGATGTATGCTTGTATGCTATGTTGTATCATGTCACTGGCAGCGGATGCATTCTCAATCCGATAGTTCGATTTCTAGGAAAAATCGATTTTTAATAATGGGGCGCTTTCCAGATGAAGATAGACTTGTCAAAAATAGTTCAAAGTGTGGCACCACTGTTTGTTTTTGTGAAATTTCTCTAACAAAATGAAACATTGGCGCCACTTATGGTGAAATTGGGAACTGTCTTTGACAAGTCTATCTTCATATGGAAAACGCCCCATTGGAGTTTTGATTACGAGTAGCTCCAAGATTCCATTGACATAGATGTAACAAACCAATGGTTTATGAGAAGCTATGACAGTAATGAGCACTATAAAGTTGAAAGTAAAGTTTTACAGTTTTGGAACAAAATAACACGAATGAATTCACTTAAAAAATGTAAACTAGCGTAATGACGTTTCATCATCAGCCCGTGTTCGTCCACTGCTGGACATAGGCCTCTCCTATATTTCGCCACTCAGCCCGATCCTCAGTTTTGCGTTTCCAACCGCCACCAGCCGTCTTTCGTATATCGTCACTCCATCTAGTCTCAGGGCGTCCTACACTACGTTTACCGATTCGCGGTCTCCACTCCAGAACCCGTCTACCCCAACGGTTATCGGGTCTGCGACAGATGTGACCGGCCCATTGCCACTTCAGTCTGCTAATACGCTGAGCTATGTCGGTGACTTTAGTTCTCTGACGAATTACTTCATTGCGGATGCAATCCCTCAGAGAAACCCCAAGCATAGCCCTTTCCATAGCTCGCTGAGCGACCTTGAGCTTTCGGACCATTTTCACTGACTAATGACGTTTAATACTACTCAATAAAATGAACAAAATCAGTCTGCACTCCTATTCTCTTTAAATTTTCTTTCTTATTATTCAGTAAACAATAGGTCTGATGCAGGAGGATGCGGTTATATTTTTTATCAATATTTTGTAATTAGTACCTATGTTAATAAAAGACATAAAACTGATTTCTGCAAAGTTTTATTTTCATTATTGATGGTTTAATAATAATAATTACGTAATTGAAAGAAACTGGAAACGGAACGTGTTTTAAACTACAAATCAGCGTCTAGTGACGTCACACTCACAACTGTTATGATAACTTACCAGAAGTTTCTGTTGACGTGGTTATAATTGTTTTTATTGAAAGAGAAAGTTTTCAAGTGTCAAAATGAAAGAGAATAAACGGTATGTATAAATCAGTAAATCACAGTCACTCTATTTAGTCACTCATCGCGAAATCACAGGAACTACAAATGCTAGGAATCTGAAATTAAGCGTTGATGTGTAGTTTATCACGTAGACGCTCGCTATAACGGAGATTGGCGAAGTGCAACCCCTAAGAGGGTGAAACAAGGGATGGATGTTCTATGAAAATTCCGTCATTTCCAAGGTTACATGCACGGAATCCACTGAATCGACATTATTTAAATTGGGTACACAGAAAAACTAGATCGAACTACATTAGTCAGTTTTTATTACGGAAATAGGTATGAAGAGGTGGAAATGGGGGATGAAAGTTTATTAAAAAGTTAGTAATTGTTAAAAATAAAACTATGAAACTTTGTATCTACGCACTGTAACGGGCCAAGTATGACCTCATTCAGAAAGCAAAGCAAAACCTCTTTTCAAATGTTTCAGTTTTAATTATTGGCCAATTTAAATATTGAGTTATTTTTTTGTTTGATGTGAGAAAAAAACTTGATGTCTGAGATACCAGGTCACTCAGAAAGTTTTGCGAAAAAAAGTTTTTTGTATGAGACACTGGCCACTTTGTAATTATTTCAAAAACTTCGCTTATTTAAAAGTGAAAATACCTCTAATCGATTGTCAAATTTCCCTCCGTATTTTTTGAGAGCCTATTAAAATTTTCTTGTTTCTTTAAAAAATGGATCTGCGTCGAGAACATTTCGTGCTATGATTTTTTACGATTTAAAATGTGCCTTAAAACCTGATAAGTCATTTGATTGACTTCGAATGAGGGAGTTTCCGACGAGACAAAAATAGTTCCAACGGACGCACTAGATGGCGATTGTTCGAGATGCAGATAGATCTGTCTCTACCATATACTCTCAACAGTGTAATCCCTTTAGAGACCCTACCCGTTTTCAGGGAAAAAGTATAGTGTAAAAAGTGTCTTTTTTAATTTTAAAATATTGGGAATTAAAATAGCAAATTAGGTTGATAATGTAATAAAAAACCGTTACTGATCACAATCCCTTTTCAGTAAAAATCTTTAGAACTCCTGAGGCAATAGACACCAACTAAGCCAAAGTAGCAGGAAAATTCAAAGATATAAATAGCAACACTGATACGACAATATTTTATCCACAGACTAAGTAGAGAGATACTCTCTCGGCTGAAGGATTAGTATCCATAGCCAAGAATAAATTTAAAAAATATATATTTTGTCTTTCATCAGGTTTACGAATTTGTTTTGAAATTTTGATGTTTTTATATAGTTTTCATTCGAATAAAATGCGTACATGGATAAAGTAGTTTATTAGGTATTTATTACTAGAAGTCGTGCTTTCGCAAATTGAATGAATTGAGTCCCATTATGCCTACCACTTTTGACAACAAACCAAAAGACCTACAAAGCGCCTCCTATTATCGTTTTATTAAACCATGTCTTTTTGTCTCGTCGGAAAACGGCTCATTGCTTTTATGGATGAAGGACCTTCAGAAGCAACCAACTACCGCTAGTATAGCGAGTTCAAACGCGGTCGTTCTACTATGGGGGATAACCAAACGAGTGGTCGTCCTACGACGGCTGACACCGAAGAATGTCCGCTGGCAGTAAAAAAAAATTCAAGAAAACAGACGCATTACGTACGAAGAGATTCAGCATACTCTGCAGATTGATTCAGAAAGTATTCAGAAGATTTTGCACTATAGTACCTTCGCGTATGGAGGATAGTTTCCCATTGAGTGCCGCACAACCTCACCGAAGCTGAGAAGCAGGCCCGAGTGGATTGGTGCCGTGATATGATACAAAAATTGGATGCAGGCTCGCCACGGCGCGTTTACGGCATTGTGACAGGTGACGCATTCTGGATTTATGAATACGATCCAGAAACAAAGCGTCAGTCGACAGTTTGGCTGTTTCAGAATAAGCCAACGCCTACGAAAGTGAAGCGATCGAGGAGCACAGGGAAAATGTTGATCGCTAGTTTCTTCACTTTGACGGGGTACCTACTTTCAATTCCACTTCGAGACCAAAGCAGCATCAACGCTGAATGGTACAGCATAAAATGCCTGCCAGTTTTTTTTCGTTAACAAAAGAACAAGTAAAACACTAGAAATAAAACAACCTGTAGAAAAAGCAGGCTTCAGGAAAGGGTTTTCAACAACTGACCACGTTCACACAATAGAGTTAATCATAGAAAAATATCAAGAACAACAGAGAACTCTATATATAACTTTCATAGACTACCAAAAAGCTTTCGATTCCGTATACCATGATAGCATAGTATCATTTGAAGACGTAGACGTGTTAACTTATTCCGAGAGTTGCCAGAGTTGGTAACAAATTTTGTGTAGAAAAAACAAATTTTAAGGCAAGCTGAAAACTTGTCATATAGCTCTCCTAAGCTCTCCAACTCAGAGCTGCACTGAACAAAAAAAAATTGGCAGTCATGGGAACTGCCGATAAAAGTGAAAACTTAAAACTCAGAATTTGATAGCTTACTTTGGAAACTACACGGATGTAACCGGAGGGCGTGGCCTCACCATCATGGCATGGTAATCTAGAAATGCGTCAGCATTTCCCATTGGCTCACGCATTTCTAGACGGCTATGTCACGATGGCGAGGCCACGCCCTTTCTGCATTTCCCATTGGCTGACGCATTTCGAGATGCCCAATCGCCGAAAGTTTTTGAAGTGAAAACTTCTTTAGGCACGCTATAGACAGAATTTATTGAATTGTTGAGTTTAAAATAAAATATTTTATAGAAAAATTACAATTAATATATGTGTGAGACTGATCAATCTAGTAAGTAGCTTTTTTTAGCACGTCACAAATACACTTTTATTAAAACATTGACCAAAGTTACAACGAACTACATGAGCTTATGTATCATTTGCTTACTGCTACGAAACCCTTCATGAGCGAATCCAACTTGGACTATATTATTACTAGCTGAGACCCGCGGTTTCACCCGCATCTATTTAAGGAAAATCCATTCTAAAATATACATTGCTTTAACAAGCTATGATCTATAAGAGAACTATAGAAAAATAATAAAGGAACGCTAGGTAAACTGGACTCCTTAACGGGAAATTACTTTGAAATTAAAAAGCAAATGGTGCCATTTTATGTGGAGTTAATGCATTAACATACCATTCCGCTTGAAGGGAGTGATGTCAGATTCGACATGAGTAGTGCCCTACCGACTAAAACCTTTGCCACACCTTTGCGCGAGCACGGGTATGCTCTCTCACTCTTTTGCGAGCTCGCCGCGGGATAATGCTAGCCGTGATCACCTCGGTAACCAACCGCCTCGTCGGTACCAGACATCCTCACGTCTAGACACCCTTTGTATCCCGCAGCGGGCCCAATGCTCGGCCTCATCACCTATCATCATCCGGCTGAAGAGGACGGGGACAGCAGCTCACCGATATACCGGCACTCTTCATCCCCTACAGCTCCACCGCGTCTATATAAACAACATTACACAAAATAAGATTGGAGAGATTTTTAATTTACATGTAAACATATGTAACAATGCATTATTGCAATATTGTTTACCTAAAATGACGCAACCTTCAAATCTGCGACACGTGTCTTCAAAAGTATGTGACAGACTTCAGCCCACGCCAAGGAGAATGGCACACGCAGCTAAAGCTCTCAAAGATAAATATTTTTCCCCGTTTTTGTTACATTGTTCAAGCCCCCAACCCTTTCTCCGCAATAAAAAGTAGCCTATGTCCTCTCTCGGTGTCTAGTCTATCTGTATACCGAATTTCATCAAAATCGGTTCACTGTTTTAGACGGTAAATCGTAACAGACAGACAGACAGAGTTACTTTCGCATTTATAATATTAGTAAGGATGTATCGTAAAAAAGCTCATAACATAAAACCTCAGGTTTTCATTTTGAATACTCGATGTGGTTTATGTTTGTAATCGATTTTTAACTAAACTAAACTAACTAAAGTTTTTTCTTTTTTTTTTCAGAGCTATGTGGAATTGCCATCGCAATCACCATATAATTATCTAAAATAATCCTATTTATAGTTTTTATTATTAAATTAAAAATGTGCACTGGCCACATTTGACACAATACATCTTGGTAGCGATTCTGAAATCATTCGGTTGCATCCGACACGGAATCTCATCTCTCGGTCTTTGTCATGCTAAACAGATAAGACAAAGACCGAGAGATGAGATTCCGTGTAGGATGCAACCGAATGGTTTCAGAATCGCTACCCTTATCTTATATATATTATAGTTTATATTATCTTATATATAAAATTCTCGTGTCACAGTGTTTGTTTCCTTACTCCTCCGAAACGGCTTTACTGATTTTTACCAAATTTTATATGCATATTCAGTAGGTCTGAGAATCGGCTACTAGCTATTTTTCATACCCCTAAGTGTTAGGGGTTGTTCACCCCAAACATTTTTTTTGAATTTTTGATAAAAAAAAATTGTTCTTATTTATTATATATATTATATATTTTTATAATGTGGCGTCAAAAAATACATACAACCCTAAATTTTTACCCTTTTATCACCAACCCCTGTTTTTTTATAGCCATTTTAGTAATTTATTCATTTGACTGTGAACTCCTAAACGACGGGACCGATTTGAATGTTTTTTTTTGTGTGTGTATTCGAAGATGGTTTAAATTCACAAATAAGCCCGGCAGATGGCGCTGCAGACAGTGTCTAGGTTATGTCCGAGCGAAGCCGGAACGGGCCGCTAGTATATATATATAAAAGCGAAAGGTCACTCATCAAGGAATCTCAGAAACTACAAATGCTAGAAATCTGAAAATTTGCATGGAGGTCCCTTGTAGTACGTATGCGCTCGCTAAGACGAGGTTTTGCGAAATTCAACCCCTAAGAGGGTGAAACAAGGGATGAACGGTTGTATGAAAATTCGTCATTTTTAAAGTTATCAAATTTTGTATCTAGACACTTGACACGAAGCAATTAAATGTTTGTTCTATCAATTTTGTAATTTTAAACTGTACGGGGGTGAAATTGGGGTTGTAATGGGGGATAAATGTCAACATGGAAGTTCCCAACCGTTGAAGATAAAACCATGAAACTTTGTATATAGACACTTGACACAAAGCAAACAAATGTTTGTTCTGGCAATTTTGTAATTTCGAACTGTATAGGGATGAAATTGGGGTTGAAATGGGGGATGAAAGTATTTACGGAACCTCCCAATCGTTGCAGATAAAACCATGAAACTCTGTATATAGATAGACACTTGACACGAAGCAAACGAATGTTTGTTCTAGCAATTTTGTAATTTCGAAATGTACGGGGATGAAGTTGGGGTTTGAAATGGGGGATGAATGTCAATATGAAAGTTCCCAAGCGTTGAAGATAAAACCATGAAACTCAGTGTTTTGACACTTGACACGAAGCAAACGAATGTTTGTTCTAGCAATTTTGTGATTTCGAAGTATACGGGGATGAAATTGGAGTTGAAAGTCAATATGAAAGTTCCCAACCGTTGAAGATAAAACCATGAAACTTTGTATACATAGACACTTGACACGAAGCAAACTAATGTTTGTTCTGGCAATTTTCTAATTTTGAACTGTACGGGGATGAAATGGGGGATGAGTGTCAATATGGAAGTTCCCAACCGTTGAAGATAAAACCATGAAACTTTGTATATAGACACTTGACACGAAGGAAACGAATGTTTGTTCTGGCAATTTTGTAATTTCGAGCTGTATAGGGATGAAATTGGGGTTGAAATGGGGGATGAAAGTATTTATGGAACCTCCCAATCGTTGCAGATAAAACCATGAAACTCTGTATTATATAGACACTTGACACGAAGCAAACGAATGTTTGTTCTAGCAATTTTGTAATTCGAATTGTAATGAAGTTGGGGTTCGAAATGGGGACGAATGTCTCTTACGCTTTCTCACGCACACAACTGAACCGATTTTGATGAAATTGTTTAAAATTGTTTTATTATAAGCTGTTTTTAGTAACAGTAAATGTGTCTGGGTATACAGATAGGTACTGCCTGAGTTACCTTAGTATTTATTTCGCGCGGACGAAGTCGCGGGTAACAGCTAGTATCTAATATAATTAAGTGTGGTACAGTACCCGGCGATAAGTATTGCACATCGGCCTTTGGAGGGAGACAGTCGGCTGATTTCGGCTTCGTAGAGCATTGTCTCTGTCGCACACTACCTATGTGACGTTTTGTCAGTCGTTGTTTAAGTGCGATAGAGTGCAGTCGCGGCCAGTTCAAAATATATAATTAGAGTTGTTAACACCCCCAAATTTAAATAATTTAAAGTTGTACTATGGCATCTTTAGGAAAAAAGGGAAACCTTTACGAGGTCAGTCACGCCAAATTATATACAATGTTTATAAATATTTTGTAACCGAAGCTAACAGATTTAAAAAAAATGAAGATGAAAATGTAAGTTGTTATTTTAAGAAGGTTCAAGCGCAAGTTACAAATGCCACTGGAATTTCAAGAAGAACTTTGAACAATATATTAAACGAAGTCAGTATTGAAATACATTCTACTGAAATTAAGTTTAGCACTCCAAAAAAAGGGAGACCAAAAAAGCAATTTCGTTTGGATATGGACGATTTTGATTATGATGTTGTTCGAAGAATGGTGTTTGATGTTCACTTACGATTTAATGAACTGCCAACAATAAAATCATTAAAAGCTAAATTATCTGAAGCTATTAATTACAATAGGTCTGAAAAGTCGTTGAGAAAAATACTTCACGAGATGGGATTTCGGTTCACTAAATTGGAAGATAATCGAAAAGTTTTAAAGGAAAAGCACGATGTAAGTCTCAAACGAATGGAATACCTCGATAAAATACACAAATTTCGCGAAACAGGAAAAAATATCGTCTACATGGATGAGTCTTACATACATACATCCCACACTAAAGGGAAATCTTGAAGATAAGAAAAAAGGAGTAAAAAAGCCAATTTCAAAAGGTCAACGTTTGATAATAGTTCATGCGGGAAATAAAAAAGGCTTTGTACCCGTTGCCTTATTAACGTATAAATCCACGGATACTACAGGTGACTATCATAATGAAATTAATAACGATAACTACGAGAAATGGCTGGTTAATCAATTAATCCCAAATAGTGATTCCGTTCTAGTTATCGACAACGCACCCAAAATCACAATAAATATGTTGAAGGACCCCCCAACTTAAACACCATTAAACAGGAAATTATCAACTGGTTAAACAGACACGAAATTCCAGTTGATCCAAAATTAACAAAAACCAGATTTACGCTATTATATGTCAGCACAAGGAGAAGTATACAGAGTTTTCCGTGGACAAAGTACTTGCCGAACATGGGCACACTGTGTTTCATCCGGATTTTAATCCAATTGAAAATATATGGTCTCAACTAAAAGGCTATGGAGCCTCTAGAAATGTGGGTATGAATTTAACTACAGTAAAAACGTTATTGACTGAAAAAGTAAACAAATGATCGAAGGTGAAGAGTGGAAAAAGTTTTGCGATCATACAATCAAGTGTGAGAATTAATATAGAAGCATTCAACACGGTTTAGACAATTACACTGATAGACTAGTGATAAATACGGCTGATAGTGACAGTGATATTTACTTTTTGAGAGCACAAATAGTGAAATGGAAGTAATTGAGAATTATATATTTTTTTTTTATTACAATGTCTCACTTTAACAATAGGTACAATGGTGTTTATTATGTACACTACAGCTGTAATTTTCCAAAGTAATTAAATACGTAAACATAATGTGAACATTTTTTTTCTATTTTATTTTACCCGAACCTATAGCCATCACTTATAGAAAAATTGGTGTATTTTATACAAAGAATAAAAATAATTATTAAAAGAAGCAAATTAAAATTGTTTTAACAGCTCCTAATAGATACCGGACTGTTTGTATTTCGTGCGACAGAGATGACGCTCTACGAAGCCGAAGTTGGCCGATTGTCTCTTTCCAGGTGTCGATGTGCAATATTTATCGACGGGAACTGTATTTGAAAACCACGCAGTAAAATGGTAACCGTCGACATTTTGTGTACGTATTCACATACAAGAAAGGGTAGTGTCTATGACCATAATATTTATTATGTGCTATGACCATGACACAGGAACACCCATATTTATTACATATATTATTACTAGTTTTTTTTTGTCGATGACTAAACTGAACTTTCAGTCAGGCTCGCAATTAGCACGGTGGTAAAAAATGTTATGAAATGTTATTCTGAAACCAAGTGTATTTTTATCCTATGTATAAATATACAGACAAAGGTGCGGAATCTTCAATCATTAAAATACGGTTAACGAAGAACAGAAGCGAACTAAAATGGTGGGTGAGTTCTGTTAACCACGAAGTAGACCATGATAATAGGCAAGTTTACTAAATTTTAAAAATTGGTTAATAATATAGCTTTATGTTTATATTATTCCGAAACATCTATATTTTTGAAAAAAACTTACATTTACAATATGTATTTTGCATTTCAAAGAATCAAACAAATTTCTGCACAAAAACGCTCCAGACTGTAATGGCGTCTTGAATGACGTCACGCCGTGGCAAACTTATGTGTTTGTGTAAGGATGTTGTCAATGTTTTTAATTTAAAATAAATCCCTCGTATTACAAGAACTGCATAGTACCCCAGTGTACAAGCACAAGTATAAATACACCAAACAAATTACTCATCTATGTTCCAAACGATCCATAAATACAAAAAAAGTGGCTAACGCTTGCCAGGAGGAATGATGCCCACTAAACCAAGAATGTATTTATGTGAAGATCATTTTAATGCAAGTATTTGACACAGTATAATCTTGGTAATGTAAATGTAAAAAAAACTGATAATTTTCCTCAAGAATAGTGGTAAAACAATAACAAACTAGTTGAGTAAAGCGGCTGAAGAACAAGTATCCATGACCAAGAATAAGCTAAATAAAAAATAAACTAATATTAGTTCTATGAAAATGTCAACAACATTAGTAATGTCAAGTGATGTTTAGCACGGCGTGACGTCACATTTTCTGATTGGTGTTTACTGTCACGTGACTCAATGCCTATTTTTAGGGTTCCGTAAAACGTAAAAACGGAACCCTTATAGATTCGTCATGTCTGTCTGTCTGTCTCTCTGTCTGTCTGTCTGTCTGTCTGTCTGTCTGTCCGTCCGTATGTCACAGCCACTTTTTGCCGAAACTATGAGAACTACACTGTTGAAACTTGGTAAGTAGATGTATTCTGTGAACCGCATTAAGATTTTTACAAAAGTTTTTTAAAAAAACAAAAATTAGGGGTGTCCCCCATACTGAGAACTGAAGCTCAAAAATTTTTTTTTCATCAAACCTACACGTGTGGGGTGTCTATCGATAGGTCTTAAAAAATGATGTTGAGGTTTCTAATATAAATTTTGTCTACACTGAATAACTTGCGCGAGAGACGCTTCCAAAGTGGTCAAATGTGTGTCCCCCCCCCTCTAACTTCTAAAGTAAGAGAATGAAAAAACTAAAAAAAATATATGATGTACATTACCATGAAAACTACCAACTAAAATTAGTTTGAACTCGATCTGATGAGTAGTTTTTTTTAGTACGTCATAAATACACTATTATTAAAACTTCGATCAAAGTTACAACGAACTACAAGAACTATGTTTGTGTACTATGTATATTATGTTACTTGCTGGAACGGAACCCTTCATGGGCGAGTCCAACTCGCACTTGGCTACTTTATTTAAGATTTTCTTTTACAAAAATATTAATAATCTTTACTTATTTTTATCAACTGTTTTATTTTTTTTAATCTGTATATCTTAATCAATAGTAAGAACACCTAATCCATCCGATTCATTCTTAGTGGAAACAAGCCTATTCTCGAACACCGGAGTTTCGGCCATATTTGTATATAAAACGAAATTAAGGTTGAACTAGACTTCTTTGCCAAAACTGACCGAAACCAAAACCGAACTTTTGGCTTATCACTATAGATAAAAATAATTGATAAATTTATGGCGTGATATCAAAAACTGAGGGAATGTTTCTAAAAAAGTGTGTGTGAGCATGAGTGTATGTACGCATGAAGTTTTAGTTATTACATTTTTAAGAACTTTAGAAGTATTACCAACGCTATTGTGCTACTAATGTGACTTCTACACCAGACGCAACGTTGGCTAGGCAGTAGAGGCTAGAGGTGGGCGTTGATACAAACAACTGTTTGTTTCTACAGCTCTTCATTGATCAACGAATTAACAGCTTTTCATTTATGTGCAAAATAGTTGATGCGTCAACACAACAACACGTTTTCATGAAATAGCTAAATTTTCAACAGGTTTGCACAAAACAGTTAAACTTTCAACAGCTTTGCAAAAACCAGTCAAACTTTCCACTGTTTCGTATTTTTTATATTTAGAGTTTCTGCTAACATACGCTGTACCACCTGCGAATTGGTTGTACAATGACTAAAGAGGTGTTAGAGTCGGCATTAGAGTAAGCGTGATCGCCAGCTTTACTATTACAAGAACAATGTCGTAACAAACTAAGAAAAAAATGTGTGCGCTTAAAACCGCACGGCAGAAGTGAAAACTAAAATAAGAAATACTTAACTATATAATGACTACTAAATAATTTTAATTTAAAACTTTTACGGCTGAATGATTAGTATCCAAGGCCAAGATTAAATTTGAAAAAAAAAACCGCGGGTCGAAAATGCCGTTTAAAACTCGCAAGTTTTTAGTGTTTGCTATTTAGTTATGTCATATTTATGTATTTCGCTAAAAATGCATAAATATGTTGTGTTATAGTGTATTTGTGTAAGCACCTTCTTATGAAAATGGGTATCATTTTGTGTGTTTACGTAGTGTAAGTGCTGTGATAAAATATTACAACCATAACTTTTTTGCAATGGACGTGAAATGCAAATTTAACATTTCGTAACAGCTTCAATTGATGTGGTAAGTACCTAGAAGTTAATGTCGTGATAAAAAAGTTTAAAAATTCGCTAGTTTCAGCGAGAAAGTCGCTAAAGTGTCAACTATGGTAGTGAGCAGCGAGAGAGAGTAAGAGTATGTATTGTCCCATGTCCTCCTCTAACAATTATCTTTCTCGGTCTGGCACGTTTGTTGACCACATTATCTTTCTCGCTCTAGCATCCCGAGTTTACCCGAAATTTCTTATCATATCCGAGCGTGATGATCACGTGATCATGAGTCCATTTCACAGCCCACGAAAATTCTGTCTATAGCGCGCCTAAAGAAGTTTTCACTTCAAAAAAATTGGCAGTCATAGGAACTGCCGAAAGAAGTGTAAACTTATAACTCAGAATTTGAGAGCTTTACCTTGGTAACTACACGGGTGTAACCGGAGGGCGTGGGCTCGCCATCATGGCATGGCCATCTAGAAATGCGTCAGCATTTCCCATTGGCTCACGCAGTTCTAGATGGCCATGCCATGATAGCGAGACCACGCCCTTTCAGCATTTCCCATTGGCTGGCGCATTTCTAAATGGCCATGCCATGATGGGCAGGCCACGCCCTTTTAGCATTTCCCATTGGATGACGCATTTCTAGATAGCTAATGGCTATGGTCCCGAGTTTACCCGAAGATTTCTTAACATATCCGAGCGTGACGCTAGAATTCATTTCACAGCCCACGAAATATCTGCCTAGGCACGCCATCTAGATGGTCATGCCATGAAGACCAGGCCACACCCTCCGGTTACACCCGTATAATTTCCAAAGTATGCTATCAAATTATGAGTTATAAGTTTTCACTTCTATAGGCAGTTCCTATGACTGCCATTTTTTTTTACGAAGAATGGGTTATAGTTTTAACTACTTCAAGTGAAAAATCTATTAATTTGGCTACACTAATAATATTGCCAAGCTTAAAAATATTCAACTCGACTTTTTATGCTTGGATTTCTTTTGTCTGTGGTTGTTGATAATATTGCTAGTTGTTGTGATTTTGCCAAACAGTAAGCAAATTTAATGGAAAAAATTATATATTATATTTTGGACGGATGTGGTTTAGGGCGATATATCGTTTATCGGACTTCGTAGTAGAAGTTCGTGCAGAAGACGTGGCTATGACCACGTCCATCTAGAAATGGGTCAGGATGGTATCAATGGCCACGCTCTCAGGTTACACACGCGTAGTATCGAAAGTGAGCTATCAAGTTCTGAGTTATAAGTTTTCACTTCTATCGGCAGTTCTTATGACTGCCATTTTTTTCATTTGACTTTGTAATGGATTCAGCAGTTCTACTACGAAGTCTGATAAACGATATATCGGTCGAACTTATGGACGTTTCCTACCTCGATAGACCATCGGTCGGTTGATCGAATCGGCCGTTTCGTTCGATCCGACCCTCATCCGACCTAAGTCTATAACTTCCGACCGAGATGTATCGGTCCGAATGTTTTGAAGTGAAAACTTCTTTAGGCGCGCCTAGACCAATTTTTCGTGGGGTATAAATTAGATTCTACCGTCACGCATCTCGGGTATGATAAGAAATCTTCGGGTAAACTCGGGACCTTGGCGATTGGCCATCTAGAAATGCGTGAGCCAATAGGAAATGCTGACGCATTTCTAGATGGCCATGCCATGATGGCGAGGCCACGCCCTCCGGTTACACCCGTGTAGTTTCCAAGGTAAGCTATCAAATTCTGAGTTTTAAGTTTTCACTTCTATCGGCAGTTCCTATGACTGCCAATTTTTTTCGTGTTAGGCTACAGATCCGATTCAGCTGTCGGTCGGATCCGATCATTCGGGGTTTGTTTTCGTAGTAGACCTGCTGGTTGCACACGCATAGTTTCCAAAGTTAGCTATCAAATTCCGAGGCATAAGCTTTCACTTCTATCGGCAGCCCCATAACTGTCAATATCTTAGACAAATTACATACTTACGATAAAAGGGTAGTATGAAGATTGTTATGGCAGCACAGAAAGGTGACGCCGATTCGCCGCCGTTTATGACGTGCGACGCGAGATTTCTTGGTTGTCCTTGTACTGCCCGCCGCACCGGTATTTTCGTTTGCTACTCACGGTGATATCCATTGGCGCGAAAACCATACTTATATCTCCAACGCTGTCTTTCATCAGTTCGTCATGGCTGGTGTTAAGTCCCTGACGGTCAGGGGCATACGAAGTTTTGGTCCCGAAGATGCAGATGAGCAACGCATTTCATTTGATAGGCCTCTAACGCTGATACTGGGACAAAATGGTTGTGGCAAGACGACCATTATTGAGTGTTTACGATACGCCATCACGGGGCAGATGCCTCCTGGGAGCCGTAATGAGTGTTTTGTGCATGATGCGAAAGTTAACAGATCTACTGAAGTCCTCGGACAGGTGAAATTGAAGGTAAATTTAGTCTTTGAAGTTGTTGAAAACCGGAAAATAACCTAGCTAATTATCTTTGTTTTCTCTTACAATATAACTCAAAAGCATACCTGATGTATCAACAATGATTTGTATATTTCCAATAGTTAACTCTCGACCTATTGATGTATTGACGTCTGTGTGTCTGTTTAAATATCGCATTGTAGTTTCTAAACATGGACAGATTACGTTGCGGTTTAATTTCCATTTGATATCTACCTAACATGATTGAGATAGTTTTACGCTAGTTTGCGTTAGATGTAGCTCTAACCTATTATTATCCACATTGTGATTTTATTTCATGAATAATATGGATATAAAAAAACGAAATACCTCACCTTAGATCGCCACCCCAGTGGAGTGGGCCCCATACTACTGTGCTACTTACAATTGAGGCCGCAGACTGAGGTACCTGGCAATGTACAGTGTATTGCGGATTGCTACCTTCTGCATCTGACCTTTGAATCAACCATCTAGCCAAAACCTCTTATTATGATTATGCTTGTTACAGATTGTAAATGCAAAAGATAAACAGCTGGAAGTGGCAAGATCTATGAAGGTTACTGCTATGCAGAAAAAGACAAAGTTCCAGACATTGGAGTCATATTTGTCAACTGTTGATGAAAATGGAAAACCCAAAGACATCTCATCACGATGTGCTGATCTGGATTTTATCATGAATGAAGAGCTGGGTAAGGAGAATTGAATATTGTTTGAATAGGTAGATTTTTTTGAAAAGACTTCAGAAAGGTTTTTGTTTTTTTTTGTAGTTGCGTAAGTGCTATTCATTAATCATCTTAAACTTATCAAAGATACATGTCAATAATTAGTACAATTCGGCTTATATAAAATAACTAAATAGTATAATAGCAGCTAATGTGTTAATTCAGTCAATATCATAAATAAAATCCAGATAACATTTATTCTGATGTTAAATTTCAATCCACTATGTGTATATTACAATGTGATACACAGGGGTCGGCAATGTTTCAGGAGTCATGGGCCACAAGGTGAAAAAAGCTAGGTACCTTACCTTGACAAACTTGACAAATAAGTAACAAATTGATACGTTTATTTATTTGGTAGCTGTATAAATAAATACTTGCAGTTTGTGAAATAAATACGATATTTGTGAGCTGGGAATAAATTTGATTTATTGATGAATTTTCAAAACCGTTGCGGGCCGCATGTTGCCGACCCCTGTGATACAGCAATGCAGTCCTACACATTATAATACAGTGCAACCTTAATATAACAACCCTAAATTTAACAATTTCCTTGATTTAACAAATTTTTCATAATCCCCTTGAATTGTCCATAAAAGTCAATGCAAAATATACCTTTTAATAGCAAACGTTTCCTGGAATAACCTCTTTATAATTAATTTTTCAACTATAAATAATGTAAATATGTACCTCTAATTATCTCCTTTTTTTTGAGAATTTTGTCTACCCATGTAGTCCTGTAGTATGTGATGAATAAAACTATTTTTAACTTTTTTATAACATATTTTAGACCAACCCAACCTCAACATAACAAACCATAGTACAAACAACCTAAGACCAACATAAAAAACCACCTGACCCTTGTTCTTTGAAATACCAGATTTATGATGATGATGTTTTATTTTAGGTGTTTCAAAAGCAATTTTGAACTCTGTAATATTCTGCCACCAAGAAGACTCAGCCTGGCCTTTAGACGAGGGTAAAAAAGTGAAGGAAAGATTTGATGAAATTTTTGATGCAGATAAATACAGTGATTGCTTTGAACGCTTCAGGAAAATCAGGAAGGAGTATGCAAATACCTTGAACATGCTTGGTAAGTTTGTATACATGTAAATTGTGTATTATATCGGCATGTGACGATGCACAGCATCTATAGTGAGATTGCGCTGTTCTTCTTTCTGGCAACACACAGGAAATACGTCACACTTCTGGTAACTTTAGTCTATGAAAATGGCATGATGCTACCTGATTTCCGGTTCTGGTCACCTGAGCTCGAGCTAAGGCGATGTACTCTCATAGCGTCGTATTCTTTCGTTGAAGCAACAACTCAAGCCGAAACTCTCACCGATTTTGAGAAAATTTCGGTAATTCGAATAGTTTAATCTGATTATGGTCATTTATTTGTCTAGTGTGTCGCGCGAGTGCTATACTAAAGTGAAAATAACTGATCAAGCGTTAAGTGCAATTAGTGATTCCAATTGTAGTGATTGAAACGGGTACCTAGTGGTACCGGTAAGAAATAGATTGTCCTCTCCCGCCTCAAGAGTGGGTCTCGAGGATGAGCGAGTGTCGGACACTCCCTAACGGCAGGCTTCGTCCGAGGACAAGTCTGGGCAGGAGTAAGCGGCAGGGTTTATCGTTCGATGAACCACCACCGCGTGGTCACAAGCGGCTGGCTTCATCAAACTACTATGAAAGAGCAGAGGTAAAGAAGAGAAGCAGGTAAGTGAGATGCACAGCGGTTTTTTGTAAATTTCTTGATGAAGTACGAGCGATTCCGGAGTTTTTGTGGATTAGTGAATGGATGGTGCCTGCTATCTTTTCTGAACAGTAACTTTTTCTACCACAAAGTCCGAGATCGTTAGTGCTATGGAACAGACCAGACAACAATCGAGACATTCTTTCAAAACTCGATGTAGGTTTTACTGGACTGAACCGCCTACAAAAACTGAAGTAATTTGAGAGAATCATCTGAGAAAGATGTCGGGTACACCTATGACCAAAGTCAACTTTTGCTACCCCCAGTTTTATTAACATCGAATTTAACGACCGACTTTGTCAACTTTTAAAGGCTAGAGATTGCCTGGATACTAAGAAAAAGGCGTTAGTATTTAGTAAGACTGTATAATGCCTCTCTAACACGTAATAATATTTTCAACACTGTTTACCGATTAATCCTTACTTCAAAGCTTCACAAAACTAGCGAGGAAGTTGTACTTGTCGTTTGCGGATAACGAGCCGATTGCAATGAAATTCGTCAAGAGCGAATCCTGGAAATCACCATCAAAACTCTTCAGGAAGGTTTGCATAAAAACTCGGCATCCTTTCATTTTAGAATTTTTGCAATATTTTACAACAGCGTCACACAATGTATGTGTATTTAGATTGTGTTCACAACTGTTAAGCTTTACATCAAAGTACTTCAAAATGTGTGAGGAAGTCGTACAGACTATTTGCGGAAAACTGTCGGAAGTATATCATGATAGAAATTACCAACAAAACCCTTTGAGGAAATCTGCGTAAAATTCCCCCGAGTACTAAGCATCTCGTCAATGACAGACTTACTTGAAAAACACAGGTAGAGTAGATGAGCGGATTTGGCTGAGGTTTAGCCGAAAACAAGGACCTAAGAAGTTCCGGTCAAGGCCCAAGAACTAAATTTACTGCTTTTCTTGACAAAAACAGTTCTTCACTTCAAGACCCTGACACAGCGCGCCCCAAAACCGTTGAGCGCGACTTATAACTTCCCTGTCAAGAACGCTGCAAAGGACGGAGAATCCGTCAGGAAAGAAAGGGCATGACCGCAAATGAATAGCACATCCTCACACGGAATTTTGAAGGAGGCTGTCTCTGAGCGTATCGGAGACAGTGGTAGACGCCTCGGGCTCCGTAGGCCCTACTGCAGGCGTCTACCATTTACCTCCAAGCCTGTGCTTGTATAACCCCACACACAATTTTCAAGGAGGCTGTCCTCTCGATCTTATCAGAGGCAGTGGCTCCGGGCTCCGTAGGCCCCTCAGCAAGCGTGAAACGCTATTATCTCCAAGCCTGTGCTTGTATAACCCCACACACAATTTTCAAGGAAGCTGTCCTCTCGATCTTATCAGAGGCAGTGGCTCCGGGCTCCGTAGGCCCCTCGGCAAGCGTTAAATGCTATTATCTCCGAGCCTGTGCTTGTTCAACTAATTATGCCACTGGATCACTCATGGCAGAGGCCCACCGGAAGTTTCTTCGGCTGATACACAAGCACGAGGTTCTGCAAATGACCAGCTCTCCATTCGAACTGTCATGTGCGCCAAAAGCACTTCGCCGCTCTCTCAAATCGGACGGCGCCGTTTCTTCGGAACAGAGGTATGTGGGTACTGTGTGTGTAGTGGGTCTATAAACTATGAGAAATCGGTCCTGCGACCATCTCGATTCCTGAAATCCGAATACCTCGATCTGGTATAGGACACGTGTCAAAATACCAAACCGGTCCCTGTACGGACTATCGTACAAAGGTGAAATTTTGTGCTGCAAAGGGACAAATCGTCTCTGAAAGAAAGCCAGATTCTGCAGAGCTTTTGAAACTTCACAACTTTCGAAACACCCCGGCTGCACTGTCTTCACATGCAACAACTGGGGAGTAGGCGCTTAGATCCTAAGCACAAATCTGCCCTGCAGCAGATGCAGATTCCACCAGCAGTAAGAACGGATCTATAATGGTGAATGAATGTAGTCGAACAATTGCTTACAACAGATTTTGTATCAATCTTGGCCGCCGATGCAGCAGACAACGGTTAAAAGCTCTCTGATATACGGCAGGTGAGACCAGTCTCGACTCCATTGGTGTTGCATATTATCACACTTCATACACAAATTGAATGTAAGGTAAGGTAAGAATGTCATGTAATTCTATAGACAGACAAGCAAACGATTGCGGCGTAGGGATGGGAGGAAGCCCGTTGCTCTACAAGACCTAACCTACCAACTGATGCACCTTCTAGAGAGATTGAGTGTAACTCTCTTCGCCACCTGGAGAGTAACCTACCAGGCAGACTAAACTTAGTTGCCGACGGGTTGTCCCGAGGGAAATATATATATCAGAATGGCAGTTACTATGGCCAGCTCTAGTTTCAGCGTCTCTGAAGTTCAATGTACATCAACCAAAATTGTGAGAGATTATGTCACCAAAAATCACTCGGACAAAACAGCAGTGTTTCATATTGCGCGTGTATTTCCTCCACCGTATCGGACTCTCCACGTCAGAGAACATCACTTGAAGTCTGCGAAAAATACGCACCAAGCGCAGGTGCAGCCTTATAATTCAGGGGCACCAAAAAATAGGACAAGATGTGGAGTACAAAAGATATTATTGGTGGCACCACACGATTTTGCCTGTAAGTTTGCCGTTCCAGTTAAGTTAAACGTTTTTAGGGGGGGTCATGTCCTCGGACCGTGCCAGCACACACCGCCGCCGAGTTCTCACAGTACAATCTGGCCGAACCCTTATTATTGGTCTGCCCCCCCTATTTTAAGTCCTAGTAGACGTGGATTGTAGAAGTGGACCCTTCCACATTTACTTATAGAATTACAGAATGTTGGCAATGAACTAACTTACTAGAGTCTAGGTCCGACGTAGAATGAAACCTACTTAAGAGCGAGATGGCGAAATTCAACTCTTAAAACTTATGTACCAGCTTATAACCTTTGCATAGAGTAGTGAACAGCTATTAATTTCAACTATAATTATAAACTCGCGGATCTAAACTAGCACAATTGCTTAGCCAGTCACAACACTGATCTGGGTGCTCATTTGCTAAACAAACATGTTTTATGAGGAAAAGTTTTGAAATTTATTTTCTTAATAGATAGAAGGAAAAACTCTTAGCTAGCCTAGATAGCTTGACAAAAGCCTTTTGCGACACAACTTAAGTTGGAACACATATAACATGTTCACATGTGATACAATGATCTATAGTGTATCATTACTCTGTTTGAAGTATCGCATGCATAGTTGTATAATGTTTCAGCATCAGGCACCGGGTCAAACACACGTATGTGACTCTATTTGTTTAATGCATGACCTTACTCTTTTTAGAATATCTTCAAAACAGAGAGACGAGACGAACTTCTCAGCATTCCGTGGATTCGCCGTGCGGGTGCCGGGTCCGTCGTGTGGCGGAGAGAGAAATCTCGAATAGACCCAAGACTTGTATGTTGGGATGGGGATGGGTAAGGCCGTAACATCATGGCCAGTTTTTTGGTTCAAAGACTGACACCGATACATGTACATTCAATCAGGTTGGGAAACTTTTGGAACATCCCAATTCTGTCAAAGACGTCTGTCCTGTGTGAAATAAGAAAATTTGAATTGAGAAAGATAGACACACAGCTGATGGTAATAATTCCCTTTTCGTGTCAATTTTCCGGTAACTGGGTAATGATAATTTATTCAGATGCCAATATGAAAGCTTCTCGTGGAAGTTTTAGTTCAACGGTAGCGCCTCCTAACTATTTCATCTGAGTGAATACCGAATCATTTGATTCGAGAAATTCCTGGTTTCTAATACATGATTTTCAATTATTAATAGTTATTAATGCAAAGTTAATATTTTATTATGTTTGTAAAATGAATTATAACCTAACGTAACTTATTTTTTACTCTTTTCTACACATAGCGTCGTCGTGGTCACCAGGAGCTAATAAACACATCTCTCACTATAGATGCTGTGCATCGTCACATGCCGATATAATAGTCAAGTTTTACATTAAATAAAACTTGTATTATTGAGCAGAGACGATGCACAGCATCCCTTTCAGGCCTCCTGTTGAGTGAGAGACTTCTATGAGAGTACATCGCCTTAGCTCGAGCTCAGGTGACCAGAACCGGAAATCAGGTAGCATCATGCCATTTTCATAGACTAAAGTTACCAGAAGTGTGACGTATTTCCTGTGTGTTGCCAGAAAGAAGAACAGCGCAATCTCACTATAGATGCTGTGCATCGTCTCTGCTCAATAATACAAGTTTTATTTAATGTAAAACTTGACTATTTCTGAACACATGCAATTTGTTGAAAAAAAATATTTTAATGAATGTTTTAGAAATTACAAATTATATATTTTTTTGTTTGAAATTATCATGCAATCAGTCATGATGACTATAAGCAGATGGGGTGTGTTAGATATTATATAATTATTTATTCAGACATTGATCTGAGTTGAATCACCAACTAGCCTGTGATTGTGCAAATTGTCAATGATGGTATGGTTGAAGATTTCATATTCATGAATGAAATGAAGTGCTAGGTATATTTTGATACAGGTAAAAATATCTGAATGACACTGAAATTAGTGTAATTTAATAGAATCAGTATTTTAAAAGTAAAATGATGTGTATTTTGATATATCTAGTTTTTGTACATGTTGCCGTAAATTTGCTATCACTGTCAGTTTACAATAATATAATGTATGAGATTATAATCTCACGGTAGTTAGTTCATAATCTAAACGGTTTTTACAATTTAAGGTGACATACATATCTAAATAATTTATTACAAAAAAAATTAAACATTTCTAAATATTAATTTTTAATAAAAATTCAGCTCAAGAAGTAAGTTTCCTAACTGAAAAAAAGCAAGATCTGGACAAGAAAAAATTAGAAGTCATCAACACAGAAACTAGAATCTCAGAGGCGGAGATTAAGGTATCCGAGCTGGCCAATGAGCTGAAGCCGGTGTCTGAGAAACTGGCTTCAATAAAAGCATTGGAAAATGATCTACTCTCATTGGAGACTCAAAAAGAGAAAATTAAAGTCAGGTACGTAAAATATATCAGCCATACTTTTTGTGGCAATGTAATGATTAAAAAGCAGTGTTTTATTCATATTCATATTTTAGTTTTAGGACTTGTTATTGTTACTGTTGATATTGTAGTGGTAGGACTCTCAGCAGAGTCCGCCTGGGGAAGTACCACACCTTTGTCAATTATTCTACCGCCAAGCAGTAATGTGCAAACATTACTGTGTTCCGGTCTGAAGGGCAATGTTTCCAGAGAAATTACAGGGCTTAGAGATATGACAACTTAGATCTCTGGGTGACGAGCGCAGTGCGGTGCTAGGTAATGATTTAGGCTCTTCATGTGCCAATAGCTGCGTGTCACTGTGCTGTTATGTGGCAAGCATGTTGCTTACCATCAGGCATATGTCCTGCTCGTCTCGTCACTCTTGATTAAAAAAAAAAAGTTATAGTTTTTCATGGATCTGTGCATTTGTCTAAAGAGCCACAGTTACTTAGAATGTACTCCCATTTTGATGTGTGTTTTATCTGTATATCTGAATCGGTGTCTATGGTATCATAGATTCTTGTAAAATTTATCAATTTTAGTGTATTATTTTTATGTTCAAGAACTTAAAAATGTATTCACATATAATTTATTGTGGGGCTACTAACTTGCACATTTTATTACGAAGGATTAAAAAAACAAATTGTATAGATATTAAAAATAATTATAAACATGTACACTTGAATGTTTTTTTTTAGATTAGAGCATTGTCAAACTCAAGAGACTGAATTGAAGGCTGCCATCAAAGAATTGTTTGAAGGGACTGAGGAAGAGTTACAGGGCAAGATAAGTGAGTAATTTATGAGCATATTTTCTGCACTCTTGGCATAAAAAGACGAAAATTGTTTGCATCTGTTTACCATAACCAATTTACGGGAACGCAAATTTATATTTTATCGCGTATAGGTTCGCGTGTTTGACCGCCAACTCGCCTGATGGTAAGAGACGGCGCAGTTGTAGATGACGCTCATTGCCCTAGAAAGTTCCTTTTCACTCTGACCTTAAAAAGTTCTACATGATATCTCTCCTCAGGAGGCCGACAACTTATTCCATTCTACAGCTGTATGTATCAGGAAAGTGGATTCAAACCGTTTTGTCACTTTCTGACATGTATTCTATAAAAAACTGACGGACTAGCCACTTTTCGATGATGTTCTAGGCCAAGCAGTTTTTGAGATACTACATCTCTATCACCTATTAGCGGGTTAAAATGCAACTAAAGCTCTTTCTGTGCGGTAGCCCTAAGTAGGCTAGGCCTTAAAAAATGCGCAAACATGTTACAAAAATTTTAAACTAACTTCAGTGTGTTGAATTTGTGTGTCTGTATGTGCGCGCATCGTAAAAATTCACTCTGAAGAGACAGTTGTCAGCCTACTTCATGTTGTTTTTTGGCTGTCAGTGCGCGCGCGCATCGTTAAAAATTCACTCACTCATTTTTACGGTGCTTTAGCCAAATGGCAAAAAACGGGACCCTTATACATTGTAGATTCGTCATGTCTGGCTGTCCATCTGTCCGTCCGTATGTCACAGCCACTTTTCCGAAACTATAAGATATAGTATATATAGTTGAAACTTGGCAAGTAGATGTATTCTGTAAACCGCATCAATATATACAAAATATTATACAAAAATATTAAAAAACAATAAATGTTGGGGGTGCCCCATACTCTGTAAACTCTCATGATTTATGTGGGGTGTCTATGGATAGGTCTTTAAAAATGATATTGAGAATTTAAAATATTTTTTTTCTAAACTGAATAGTATGCGCGAGAGACTCTTACAAAAAGCACTCTTAAAATGTGTCGCCCCCCTCCCTGTAACTTCTAAAATAAGAGAATGACAAAACTAAAAAAAATGTGTGATGGACATTACTATGCAAACAACAAACTGTAAGAATTTTTATATTATGCTATTTGCTGCTATTGAACCTTCAAAAAATATTTTTTGTTTTAACTTTTAAATATTGGAGGACAATTCATAGAATTCATACACAACACCATCTGACCCCAAACTAAGCAAAGCTTGTACTATGGCGGCCAGATGGCTGATATTGATAATGTAGATATATACTTGTTATATACAGCAACACTCAAATTTGTAATTATTCAACATCAACATCAACAGCCCACTAAACGTTCCCACTGCTGGGACTCGGGGCCTTCTCTCGCAAGGAAAGAGCTAAGGCCATAATCCACCACGCTGGCCCAGTGCGGGTTGGCGGATGACACATGACTTCGAAAGATTCTAGGTACATGTCGGTTTCCTCACGATGTTTTCCTTCACCGTTTTAAGTTAGCGGCATTACGCACATGACTTCGAAAAGACAGTGGTGCGTGTGGGGTTTGAACCCGGGGTCTCCGGATCGGCAGCCGCCGTTCTCCCGACTAGACCAGCCGTAACTTATTCTTATTTTATTTATTATATTTATTTTATTATTCTTATTATTTTCAGCAAATTATGAGGAAGAGCACAAAACCAAAAAGAAGGAACTAGATGAGACTGTAAAGAAAAATAATTCTCTAACAAAGGAAGATGACAAAATTAATAAGGAGAAGAATTCAAATGACATCAAATACAACAAGTTCACACTGCTCGAGAGCCAGAACCAAGAGAAAATTGATAACAAGTATAAAATGATTGTGGATGCGGCAAAATTGGCTGGTAAGGAATAAATATTTTTATTGCAAAAAAAATAAAATTGGTGGTCTTGCCAATAGAAGTGGAAATTTATTATTTTGAATTTGTTAACTCAAATATTGCTCACAAATTGATGACACAGTTTCTTTGCTAAAGCCGCAGATGGCGCTGTAAAATAAAAGAAAAAAAATGTTTTCGTATAGTGGTAGGTGACATTCACATGAGTTCCATGATTTTGTTCACCCAAATAGTGCTCCAAATGCGTAAAGAAGTTTTCACTTCAATAAAATTTAGAAGGCTCTAAATTTTTTAGTGTGTTTAATAAAGAATATGTACTACTTTACTATAAATTATTTTATTAATAAAACATCCTGGTTTTACAGAAATTGAGAGTATCACAGAGGTGAGCAATGAGGAACAATCAGAGAAAGCAGTTGAGACTGTTTCCGAAAAGATAAAGGCCTTGAAGCAAGAGCTTGCCGACCAGAAGACAGAGTCGGATGCTGAAGAGAAGAAAATGCAAAACTTTGTTGATGAAAGCCGTGATGATCTTGTAAGTTACACATCTATACTAACGGCGCGGTTTTACATGCAAAAAAAAACAAATGCTAACTAAATCCCACTAATATTATAGAGACAAACTTCTTAGCATTCCATGGATTCACCGTGCGGGTTAGGGTGGAGCACGAATGTATGGACGAATTTTTTTTTTTAGTTTCGAAGTTCTAATAGTGGGGGATTTGTGCGTAATAATGAAATTGAAAGAAGTGTAATTTCTTAGCTCATTTAGTTAGTATATTTTGCCCCCGCAGTGACTTTAAAAAAAAAAATTTACTTAAATTAAAGTTTTTTTCTGTCTACCCTCGGTTGAAGAAACAAGTGTTGAAATATCGTCGTATTTTACATTTTGACGAAAAATTGTTAAATTGGTTTTAAAGGACTGTATCAGTGTTTATCTAATTCCTTGTTGCTTAAATATCATACAAAGTGTTCAATTTTTGCGAAATTATATTTCTGGTTTGAAGGAAATTGTGACAAAAATCACAACCGTTTTTTCTTGTAAATTTTTTGTATTCTTGTCCAAACTTGTTAATCGTCTGTACAAAATGCAGTGTTTTAAGTGTGAAAGCCACTTAAATAATGATGACAACAATGTGCAGTGTGATGGATGCAAGCGGCACATCTGCTTGCAGTGTAGTAACCTTACTAGTAGTGAAGCGCGCGTCATGGGACTGAAGGGTAAACGTACGCTTCTTTATCTGTGTGATCCGTGCAGGGAGGCCCTTTTCCAAGTGCCGAAATTGATTAAGTCCTACGACGGACTGAAAGCGGAGGTCGAAGAAATCAAGGTGCTTCTGCTAGAGACGCGTAACTGTAGGCAGGATACAACACCTGTGCCCGTGTCGGGAGGTCAGGATGGCACGTCATTAGTGTCGCCGTCGTCACCACAATCGTCGCCAATTACAGTTCCCAACACTAATTCTATTGTTGAAGAGCTATTAGAACGTGAAAAGAGGGCAAATAACCTGATAGTGGTTGGTGTTAAGGAAAGTGCAGCTGATGACGGCAAGACTAGAAAGTTGTTCGATGAAAAATGTGTGAACAAAATTCTGCACGATGTGAATGGTGGCGATTTTGACGATAAGGTAGTGTCGGTGCAACGCCTCGGTCGCCGTGAGGCGGGGAAGCAGAGGCCTATGAAGGTAATCCTCAAGAGTCGACAAGATGCTCTTTGCATATTGAAGAATAAGGGCAAGGCCAGCCGGGAGGTAAGAATATACGATGACAAAACACCAGAACAGAGGGCAGAGCTGGGCAAACTACGTGAGGCACTTAAGCATAGAACGGAGAATGGGGAAAGTAATTTAACCATTAAATATATAAAGGGCACTCCCAAAATTGTTCCAAAAAACTAATCAATTTTAGCAATAAAAATCCATACAGTGACTTTACTATAATGTACACAAACCTTTTCTCGTTACGTCCCAAATTTGACCTTTTTATGGCCCATGTTAACTCTTACCAACCATCAGTGGTTGTAATCACTGAAACTTGGCTGAATTCTAAAGACCGTAACAGCTCATATAATATACCAAGTTACACTTTATTTCGATTAGACCGCAAACACAAAAAGGCTAAATCTGAAGGTAAGACGAGGGGTGGCGGTGTAGCGGTGTATGTGAGGGATCAATTGAGTGGTGTTCCTATTGTAGCGAGAAAGAACCATAGATACATGTGTGATGAGGTGGAAGCACTTTACATTGATATTCAATATGGATCTAATCATTTTTTGGTTGTTGGGGTTTATCGCTCAGATGATACAGAGGAAGTAACTTGGAAGATTCGTGATAACAAATTAATGCAGAATCTTTTATCTGCCTCTCAGCATAACACTGTAGTGATAGCTGGGGACTTTAACTATAGACACTTAAAATGGCCTATCACTGTAACTCAACATCGTAGTAGTGACCAGATTTCCAAACCTGAAGATCTTTTTGTCGACATGTATTTATCCAGTAATCTGCATCAATTAGTAAAAAGTCCTACTAGACACCAAGTTAATCAGCAGCCATCAATGTTAGATCTTATCTTAGTGAATGAGGACACTCTTATACATGATGTCTCTCACTTGCCTCCCATAGGTAAAAGTGACCACTCAGTGTTACATTTTACCATTCAATGCTTAACACGTAAAGAAAATTCTATACCTAGGCTAAGAAGAAACTACAATTGTATTGATTATGACATCTTTAACACTGAACTTAGCAACAATTTGGAAATGATATCTATATCTAATGACCCTGAGCAACTATGGAGTGGTATTTTAAATGCAATCAACATCACCACTGATAAACATGCCCCATTGAGGCAAGTAACATCCAAGCCAAAAAACAAGCCATGGATTGATAATAATGTTCTTAAATTGATTTCTGAGAAAAAAGCACTATGGGTCAAGTACAGAGCTTCTATGAGTGTAGATGACTATCACAAGTTTAGAGAAGTGAACAACAGATGTGTTGCACTATGCAGACAACAACGGAGCAGTTATGAAACTAAAATTCTCAGTAAGGGTGACAAAGCTTTCTACTCCCACATGAGACGATGTACTATGTCAAAAGTTAGCATTCCTCCGGCAATTAGGAATCACAATGGAGACCTTGTTACCCAACCTTGTGAGATAGCTGATGCTTTCGCCGATGAATTTGTAAAAGCTTATTCAAATGAACCTACTCTTGATCCTGGTATGACAGTTTCATCTATTCCACGTGTAAATGATAGTTTGTGTGACATAACCTTTTCTGAATCAGATGTAATAAAAACTCTTAAAAATTTTAACACTCAGTCATCTCCAGGTCCAGATCAGCTTCCAGTCTGCGTTTTAAAAAATTGTGCTCACACACTTGCCCCTGCTCTCTCGGTTCTGATGAATGCGTCCTTTGAAGCTGGACAACTACCACAAGATTGGAAGCACTCTGTGGTCACTCCCATATTTAAGAAGGGGGACAAAATGCATCCAGAGAATTATAGACCTATAAGCCTTACTAGTGTTGTAGTTAAGATAATGGAAAAAATTGTAAATAGGCAGCTGACACTGTTCCTTAATAGACATTGTATCATATCTACAAAACAGCACGGTTTTGTTGAGAAAAGATCCACTATCACCAACTTGCTAGAGTGTGTCCATACTTGGAGTAAAGAAGTGGATGGACGAAATCCAGTGGACATTATTTACTTAGATTTTCAGCGAGCTTTTGATAGAGTCCCTCATCAGCGTCTCTTGATGAAATTAGACCACTATGGTATACGTGGGAGGCTGCTCAAATGGATAGAGCATTACTTGACTGGCAGAACTTTTCAAGTTCGAGTCGGAAATTCCCTGTCACAGCAGAGGAACGTGTTCAGTGGTGTGCCTCAAGGATCGGTGACTGCTCCTCAACTCTTTGGGATCTACATAACTGATTTAATTGAAACAATTGAAAGTCAATCTGCCTTCTTCGCTGATGATAGTAAATTTTTTGCAAACCCATTGGTTAGTTCTGGACGGCTCCGAAAAGATCTAGATCAAGTGCAAGTATGGACCATGGATTGGGTTGTCAGTTTGAATGTTGGAAAGTGTGGGGTCTTACATCTCGGCAAGAATAACCCACTAATAACCTATTATCTCAATGGTGTTGCTTTATCCTCAGTGAATCAGCAAAAAGACCTTGGTGTTATAATTACATCAAATTTAAAATGGGAAGAACATATTTCTGCAATAGTTAAGAAAGCAAACTCTTTTCTTTATGTCATTCGTGGATCCTTTCAATCTATAACTGTAGAGATGTTTCTTAAAATATATAAAACTTATGTGAGGCCGCTACTAGAATATGGTTATCAAGTCTGGAGCCCCTACTTCAAAAAAGATTGATTTGCTTGAAAGTGTGCAAAGAAAAGCGACAAAATGGCCATATGCCCTTCGACGTAAATCCTACACGGACAGATTAAAAGCCCTACACCTCACTACATTGGAAGAGAGACGGTTACGAGGAGACTTGATCGAAACATTTAAAATACTGAATGGATTTTATAACCTCCCTCAGATAAAGAACCTGTACAGATTAAAGGAGCATAAGAGAGACAGTCGGCGTCATAAGTCCCAGTTGTCCCACGCACCATCACTGACAAACACTGCACATCACATCCTCAGCAACAGAGTGGTTTACAACTGGAACAGGTTGCCTGAGGATGTTATTTCAGCAAAGTCATTAAACTCTTTCAAGAACAGATTGGACAAATGGATAGTTAAAGACAAAATCATTTTAACCCGTGAGAAGGCGCGCTATGAGCATTTTGCTCACACAAAACTTCGTCCAGAATATTTTTGTTACTACGGACTTCATAGCGCGTCAAGCGTCTAGGTACCTTCCTAACTATTCAACCTCTCTCCCCTGACGCAACTCACGTGCCGCTCAGTGTCGCGGTGGCCTCGTAGTGAAGTGTTTGTTGGGGGTGTGAACCACTGCGCGGCGTTTTGCTCATCGCGCGCCCATCCACGTAAGTATTTTTTTCTTCATAATTTGTATTTTGTTCTACAGTTTTTACTTTTAATGTGTGTTTGAACGTTAACAAATCTGTTAGTACTTTACATCATATGATTTTACAATCAAAATTATATTGTAATGGAATGTTTATTTGGTTTTCTAGCTAACAAATACTAGTACAATGGGCGACAGATATGAAAGACAAGATGCTCAAATTTCTTCGTGGCTGGGCGAGCTTTCTGATGATCATTCGGTACCTGATGATGAAGACCACACTCGTGTTGATAGCCCTAAAAGCGACTGTTCCGTCATACAAAGTCCTCATGAAACTGATACCAAGCAATCTTCAGACGAAACTGCAGATGACGTTTCAACGTGTTTTCCTAAAACAAGTGGCATTGGAGCTGGTAAAACCACATATTTCACGACGAATTTACATGCAAAATGTTTTATATGATCTCAAATTTTTGATGAATCGTTTTGTACCTGTTCCCAACGCTCAAGAAGGGCCAGGACCAAGTGGATTTTGTGCCAGATGCCCCAGATTGAAAAATAGACGGTCTAAAAAAGCGTGTACTTCGGGTCATAAATTACTCTGCACGGAGCACGTCACGTTCTTGTGTCAACCGTCTTATGAGAGGCACACTTGTCAAGATTTAATGGAAGAGTGTTTTTTTTAATTATATGTTATTTAAATTTTTTTACAATTTTTTTCTTCAAGACTGCCAAAAAAGTCAACCAAAGTTTATAGGATTTTTAATTTTGCAGAGAAACTGCATTTTTGTAATTTTTTTTTAGTAAAACGCCTATTTTATAGTAAATATAATGTTGTTTTACTCAAATGAACCAGTTTTTAATTAATTAATATGACAAATTGGTAGATAATGACATTTGAAATAGCGTGAGCGAATAGCTCGCGCGCGCCCATCCGTGTAATGTTCTAAGGCGCGCCTCCTCACGGGTTAACAGACAATTACCTATAATTTGTTATTTCAACACTGAGATATAGGCATATCAGCTAATGCTGCTCGCCTATTATTCAATAAATAAAAATAAATAAATAAATAAATTTTAAAGTCGTAAAATGTGAAATGGTGCCCCCCATTTACAAGTAAGAAGATACTTAATGAGAGATAATGTATGGATTAAACATTTATGAGAATAATACTGTGAAAATACTAAGAAGGATTTGAAAAATTACATTAATAATTAAGCTTGAAAATCCTTTTTTGTTACAATTGAGGCATTACGTTCCACGATTTCAACGTGGCTTTTATTGCACCTAATCGTGACTTTTGTGTGCACTGGGTAATAGAAGCTTCGTTCGTAATCTTCACAGCACTCTCAACAGCTTCAGTAAGGCAGGGAACCTTTAAGAACAATGGTTTGCTCTCATCACCAGATTCGACAATGTCCTGAATTCCTTGGTCCGGTTTTCTTTTTAGAGCAGCGGTTCGGTTATGTATTCCTACCAGTACATTAATTAATCACTATAAACTTGAAGTAGCATTAAAATGTATCATTGTCACTTGAAAAAGTCTAGGTGTTGAAGGAAGACTCACACTGTGTGCCTTTAGTATGCGACAAGCAGCCAGCTCTCTAATATTATGCTTTCTTTCATCTGTTACCATCGCAAGAAGAAGGCTCTCGGGAGGCGCAAAATACGCGTTTCTTTGGATAACTGGATCCTTGCTTAAAGTTTATGGGCAGGTTTCTGGAGTCCATAACAATGTTAAACAGATGACGAGGGATATTTTTGCAGGATGGCTGGATCCTAATTGAAAACCAAGACGGTCCAACTTTATTGACGAAATTAGCTAGAATCCTTAAATTGTCCGTTGGATTTTCAGTTGCCACATACAAACTACAAACGTAGTATTTGGTTGGCACGTGTGATCCAACGGGCATGTGAAAATTTACCTGGTTATTTATTTTCGAGATTTGATTTAAGCAATTGGCCATTGCGAGTATTATTTGTCCTGTAATGTGCTTTAATTTCTATAGTTAGTTTTTCACATGTTTCTTGAGATTTTTCTAGTGAACCTACGTAACATATAGGTCCTGAAGTTCACTCGTCGAGATGAAGAAGCAAATGTCTTAGAGCATTCATGTGAAGCAAACTGATTTTTCACTAAAATGGTTTTTGTAGGTTTTTCTGAAGCAGTTTTATGAATCACTTTCCAGTGTTAACATTTGTTCCGTCACAACCAATGGCCATGATACTAGCTTGGGAAATTATTTTATATAACAGAAAATTTGTTATCACAGATTGTATTCCTCTAGACGTACCAATCTCAGGTACAACGTTTACCTTTTTTGAGCATTTTGCTATTTCTTTGTACCAGTAACATCGATTCTCCTGATAATCATCATTTCATGAGACATTCTTTGATCAACTATAGAAGGCTGCTTTTGTTTAGGAACCTTTTTATGCACTGAGCAATTTTATTGCATTTACATGCTAAAATATCAAACAGTATCTTACCGCATTGCTGAAAACTTTCTGACTTCTCTTGATGGATTTGAGTAAATTTTTGCATTTTAAATGATATGCTTTTAATATTTGAATGATCCTCATTCGTGTTACTATCGGAATAAATACAGTTTGTCGTATATTTCTAGCCCTAGATGGTAGAATGTCTGTTATCTATACTAATATTATAAAGAGGAAAGATTTGTATGTTTGTATTTTTGTATTTTTGTATGTATGTAACAAACTCAAAAACTACTGAACCGATTTCAAAAATTCTTTTACCAAAAGAGAGCTACATTATCACTGAGTAACATAGGCTACTTTTATTACGAGAAAAAATTAGAATTACTTTGATTTCTTTACTAAAACCAACGCAAGGTATAAAAAAAACAGCCATAAAATGGCTTTCATCGCATACGCTGTGGAAAGTACCAATGATAGAACAAAACAGTGTTGTACAATATTATAAAACGTATTAAAATCTACAAAAAACCTCGCGAGACCATATGTCTAACTACTGTAATTACGTCGCTACAACTGCTTTTTTACATTTTAAAAGAAGATAAAAATGCCGATCAAATTCAGACCATGTTATCCATACATTTGTATTAATTCTTATCCAAATATACTATTTCGTATTCAAGATTGCTTTAATACCTACTGATTCCTTTTTGAATTATTAAAATCGGACATTGCATTCAAAAGATACTACGAAGTTAAAAAATTCCATCCTGTCGAAATAATAATAAACGACGCGACGCCGACGGGCCGGCGCGGCGCGCCGACTGTAGCGCGGCGCGGCGCAACGTGGCGGTACATGCCATCGATACAAATCAATGGATGTGCTCTGAGAACCTTGAAATTGGTAATAAATTGCGTCTCAGTGTGTATCGTAAGTGGCTTACAAACAACCAATCTACTTGACCCGTACAATCGCTAGCGGCGAGATTTGCTGTGGTTCTACTTATTTTGGTTGTTGACACCGAATAATGATAGGTAAAAACGTCCGGCGTCCACCTCGTCCTGCAACCGACTAGAACGGAAAGAGTGAGCTCACTCTTCCCAACGTTGACATGATTGTGTGCGCCCTGAAGTTTGGTAGGGCCTATCTTAGGTTCTACGATTTATGGTAATATTATTATTTTGTTTCCGCCGTAATACATTACAGCTAGCCGTTTTGAAAAACAGTGCCTTTTTGTAATTCGGCGGTTCAACGATTAGCCGCATTGTCATTGCGATACGTTCTTCAATAAGGCGGCCCACGTTCAGCCGTATTGTATTACTGCTTATATTATAGGGTGACCAAATTTAAAAAAACATAATTTAAATAAACAAAATCAAAATTAATTTCATTCATCCGAAAAAACTGACCGATTACTTACGGTATTCCTTAATAATTTTTTTACAACATTTTACCTCTCTCATAAAGTTTGAAAGCCCATAAATTGATATCGGTGACGGTACACCTAAGAAACATGATGCACTTCCATAGACAAGGGTCTATCATCGAGATTTGACTCCGGGTGGGCTCCCGCCAGAAGCTCTGTGGTCAGCCCTGAGTGTCGCTTCTCCATACTCGGCATGCGATACACTTCGGCTACTTGCATGGCTTGCTCCACTCAGGACCTCCCTTGAGCTTCTGGCTTCCGCATTTTTTTTAATACACTCCAGAGGTAGTAGCGCCAAGACTATATAGTCGGTATGCTCCGAGTCGGATCTGGGTCTCATGTAACCAACCCGGTCGGATTTAGTCTTAACAAGGTGGACGGTGGAAACGAAATAGTTTCCAAGTAACACCCAGGGTGACAAGTGATACTCCAATAATATTGTGTACAATCTCTCCGAACTCCAGAATCCACTGTCACTTTAGCAATTTAGCAACACACTTACAGTACCTATTCAATGCCATAGTTGTTGTTATGTCAGGCAGTGCCATGAGTGTTAAGAATCGGAACTAAAAATTGTGAAAGAGGCGGCTAATCTCTCGCTTTATTACTTTACGGCTAGCCGTGTTGAATGACGTATGGCGTCGAATACATTCCGGCGGTTTTTTAATCAGCCGTATTCAATCCGGCTGATCGTTAAACCGCCGCTTTACAAAACGGCCCTCAACCAACTAAGCCACCAGGCCAGCCAGTTTAATGTTTTTACACTTTAAAGTTTTGGTTTCTAATTTTGATCATTTGGAAAAATTTGGTCATGTACGTTTCATTTAGCATACCTACTTAATAAAAAATATTGACCCCGTGCGAAGCCGGGACGGGCCGCTAGTCTTTGATAAAGTTGGCTCTTTTGCTCTTTCTAGTTGTAATTTTAGTTGATGTCTCGTTTATGTTAATTCGTAATACTTCATTACATCTTTGTAAGTAGTTAACACTTTCTCTTTTATCTCACTAACATCTCCCAAATAAGGACGTTTAAACACGCTTCGAGTTCTTTACATAGTGTTAAAAATAGGAACTGAAAAGAACAGAGCACTATAAACGATGAGTGTCGTAACAAGGGCCGCTAGCGTCTCCTTCCGTGCTCCAACACTCCCCTTATTAAAGTTATAAACACACAATTTGGTTTCTTTGTATATTCTACATCGAAAATATAGGATCCGAGAGAACGATTTGTAATAAAAAAAAAATATTTTTATGAAAACATAGTACTGATATATGGCGTCTATGTGAGGTCTAAAACCAACTATTTTTATAAAAACAATGCCGATGCGGAGGCAGTTACTCTAAACCGAACTGATTTATATTTTGTGATACTTAATTTAAGCCCAAATGGCACCACATTTTTACTATTACATTACAGTTAAACGAAAAAAGTATTTTCGCTCCACCCTAGTGCGGGTGCCGGGCAGAGAGAGAAATCTCGAATAGACCCCAAGACTTGTGACTCGGACGTAGGTTTAAAAGGGGCCCCTTTTGGTGACGTACGTCAACACTCACCTTCACTACTCGTATTTCTCTCCCTGCCCAGCCAAATCCGATATGATCCTACTAGTGCAGCTTTAGATACTCGTTCAAATTTCATCTATTCTTAAAACATATAAATATTATGTCACCATAAAATTGTCAATACTGTCACATTAAAATCTAATGGGTGAGATTATAATCTTATAGTAGGTTAGGTTAGTTTGTAATGTGACGGATGGTGAACACTAAGTACGTTAGTATAATGGACAAATAATGCATAAGTAAGCTACATAAATTTATGTTATCTAACATTTACCATGTTTTATTTGTAGTCTCGTCACAAACAAAAAATATCAAGCAAAGAAACCGAAATTCACAAAAATAAAAGAGAGCTGACCAAGTTGGAAAAGGAGATCAATGCCACAAATGAATCTAAAACAAGACTGGAAGCTTTGGAAACGAAATTAAATGATGCTGAGACGTAAGTACAACTTGCACAAAACTTGATGACCTCTCAGCATAGTGGCACAGTATAAATAAATACTACCAGTAGTTCAACGTCTTTTAATACTTGAAGAAACGCCGATAATATCTAGACACGGGTAGATAAAACCGAAAAGTAAACTGCGCTTTCGAAATACTAACATAATGTTGGCAATGGCGGGAGCGCGTTTCCCCCGTCTCATCCCGCACGCCCCGCACGTTGAACGTTGAACGACTGTATGATTTTATAGACTGTGATAGTAGTATGCTTTATTAGTTGTTTCTGGGAAGCGGTAATTTATCACTAGGCTACGATGTAACATGCTTACTTAGAAGAAACCGATTCATTCTAGAATTAAAAATACCAAGATTGTAATGGTCTAGAAAAACTAAGGTAACACATTCCGCAGGCTACGACGTTCGACATAATATATGGACGTTATTATTACGAAATTGGAGTCAAACCTCTTCATTTGAGTCTTTGGAGCGTTAACTATAAGACAGGTGGTCTGTGTTGAAAAAGTTATTTCAACTAAAATTGGATAAAATAATAATTAATATGCCATTTTTCCCACTTTTTCATAAATACTAAAAAAAATAACCATCCTAACTTTGTCCTAATCCTATAGTTTTTCTTCTACTGTTTGTTTTTAGGGTTCCGTCAAACGTGAAAACGGAACCCTTATAGATTCGTCATGTCTGTCTGTCCGTCCGTATGTCACAGCCACTTTTTGCCGAAACTATGAGAACTTCACTGTTGACACTTGGTAAGTAGAAGAATTCTGTAAACCGCATTAAGATTTTTAAAAAAAAGTTAAAAACAAATAAAAAAATTAGGGTTGCTCCCCATACTGAGAACTGAAACTCAATTTTTTTTTTCATCAAACCTACTCATCTTCAAAAATGATGTTGAGGTTTCTAATATAATTTTTGTCTACACTGAATAATTTGCGCGAGGGACACTTTCAAAGTGGTAAAATGTGTGTCCCCCTCTAACTTCTAAAGTAAGAGAATGAAAAAACTAAAAAAAATATATGATGTACATTACCATGCAAACTACCAACGAAAATTGGTTTGAACTTAATCTGATGAGTAGTTTTTTTTTTAGTACGTCATAATAAATACACTATTTTTAAAACTTCGATCAGAGTTACAACAAACTACCTACAAGAACTATGTGTACTACGTATATTATGTTACTTGCTGCAACGGAACCCTTCATGGGCGAGTCCAACTCGCACTTGGCACTTTATTTTAAATTGTAATTAGTGCCCACTTTTTGATATTTTCTTAAAAAAACATTTCCATCCTAAGTTTGTCTTAATCCTATAGTTTTTCTTCTACTGTTATGTTTTTGTTTTGGTGTATATGTCACGGTTTGAAATTGTTAACACTGTCAGATTATAATCTAATGTGTGTCTGTCTCTAATCTGTTAGATTATGAACCTATGGTAGGTTAGGTTTGTTTATAATCTGAATGTATTTGCAATTTTACAGTGACATATTGAATAAAGAGTGTCTATTCTATCTATCTCTCTATATTAACAGGGAGTACACAACTGCTGAGAAGGAATTGAACCCGGAAGATTGCCAGCAAGAGATCAACGAGGATGAGAAAGTAATCGAGAAGCATGAACATGACTTAGATGAGCTCAGTACTAAGGTATTTAATTTATATGTATACATACATATTGACTGTAGTTTTATAAGAAAAAGGAAGCATTTATTTGGATTATCTAAGATGATAATTTCGAACTAGCTATGGATTGTAAGTATATCAGAAATGTGGATTTAGTATGGCGTGGCAAAAGAGAAATGATATGACCGGTTGGTGTTAATAATAAACGTTGTTGAAGTTCTTAATTTAATTACTACGAATTTAATTTCGTTCAAATCCATTCAGCTATTTGTATAGATCTGTGGGAACAAACATACGCAATTACAAATCAACAAACATTTATTACATAGAATCATAGAATGTTGTACAGATTACAAATCCGCGGGTAAGTAATTTTGTTTTATTTTGTTCTTGTTCCTTTCGAGGTACGGAATCCTAAAAATGAGTATTGTTATTTGTAGACATGCCACGAATATTCGGCTACTATTCGGTATTCGGCCTACTCGGCCACATTGTTAGTACCGAATAGTACCTATTATTCGGCCGAATACCGAATACCAAATCATGGGGAAAAAAGACACATCATATTAATCAAGATTTGTATTTATTATCAAATTACAATACTTTAATAAGTAAAATCAGCGGTAAATTGTTTTTTTTTTCGTCGTAAATGATACCAGTTTCTGAAAACAACCTCTCACTATACACGCTACTCCCGGGAGAAGAAAGATATTTTTTTTTTTGAGAGCAAAATTGGAGAGTTATGGGTATTGTTTTTCATTAGCTGACCACCACTTGTAAATATCAGCTTTCCGGTCTAGGCGATTTGCTTTCAAATAAAAATCTATCTCATTTGCCACAGTATTCTTCTCCACGTTCATTACTATTTCGCAAATTATCTTTAGCGATTTCCTCAAAAGCAGTTCCACAAACTGTCGTGTATCTCAAATGACTTATCATTTTCGTTCAAGTTTCTTCTCTTACGACGTGGAGAAGAATCTTTATCGGTTCTACTCACAGAAATCTAAATAATAAAGATTTCTGTGGTTCTACTAGACTCTTTAACGTCTAGTCTAAAAAGTCTAGTTGGAAAACCAACTAGCAGCGCCGCAGGCCCAGTTCGGCGCTACTAGTCTTAAATAAACGAAACTAGATGGCGCTGAACACTCTTAAAACACGCATAATGATTTCATCCCCACAGTTCCAGTGTTTTATAAGCCAACCGTGTCTGTTCTTCTTGCCACTCGATTGGCCATAGACTATATACTAATCTACTTTTTGGACGGCGATTGAACTCGCCGATTGTTAGTAGATAGGGATGAAACGATACCACCTGGGTATCGATACTTTTACTTGATACCGTATCGGTCATGAGGTATCGATTCCTACTCGGTATCGCATGAAAAGTATCGATACCTACTTGTATCGGAGCATATTTTCAGTATTTTCGTCGAAATTATAGAAGAAAATAAGAACAGGACGTCTACTCTCTTTCTACGAAAACGTAATTTCGCAATAAACTCGCGATTTTCGAACTCCGATTCCACTTCGATCCGTCGTTTTGTCCTTTTAAATCTTATAGAAATCTAGAATATTAGAGTAGGCTTAGAACATTTAAACGTCAAACAACGTTCTATCGGACGAAACCAAGTAGGACGACAGTAAGAAAGGCGCGAGTTTTTTTTCGAAATTACGTTTTCGTAGAAAGAGACTAGACGTCCAGGAGTATGCGGTATGATCATGAGTATTTATTAAAAAAAAAATACTTTAATTACATTTTGAAACGCACTACGGTATGTATTACGTATGTTAGATATTTCAACAATTCACAAGGTTTAAAATACTTACTTTGAAATCTTTACATTAGTAGTTGGAATATAGTCAGGGTGGGTCTTCAGGTGTTTGTGCAAACTGGAAGTATTACCACAATATTGTACGTCTTTAAAACACTTTTTACATTGGGCTACTTTCTCATTTCTCTTATTAAAATATCGCCACGCCTCAGACCTTGGTGGTCCCATTATCACTGAATTTATGTTGTTTTAACTTTTTACAAATTCAATTCAATCAATCGCAACAAAAACAAACAAACAAGCACACGCACGCACAGCACAGATTTATTAGTGAATGACTTGAACGAACACTATGTTCACCAAGGGCCTGCCTGACACGATAATCACGTGATCAAGCCTGAGCGAAACAGTATAATACCGTTCAAAGTAGGAGAGACAGAGACAAACTGTTGAGTGAAGAGTGACCGGTGACCATGATCACCGAGTACCGATACAAGTACTTACTTTACGATACTACTTGGTACTCAGTTCTAAAGTATCGATGCCAAAAGTACTTGGTATCGAAAGAAAAGTATCGAGTAGTTACTTGTATTTACTCGTATCGTTTCATCCCTATTAGTAGATGGCTAGATGGGCGTTTTCAATTTTCTACGAAAACCGATACAAATCCGATCTCGGGTTTAGAAATGAAAAACCGATTTTAGAAATCGATTTTACTAGCGTATGGTGGAGCATAGTTAGTCTATTTTATATTAAACGACGAACGCAAACGAACGAATTCTTGTTGTATTGTGTATCCGTGTTGATTTGTGTGTACATACCAACCTACATAATAGTGGTTTTGTAATTAGTTTTGATAGTAACTTTGATGTCGAATTTAGCTCATGCTTTATCTAGGCTTGGGACTAACAAAAAGTTTTGCCACGGATTACGCTACGATTAGATGGGCGAGCGTGGATAAAATAACATCCTAAATAAAACTTTCAGGCGCATTTAAAAATCGTTATATTATTTTCAATGATTCCATTATTTTACATACATATTTGTTTTTCCATATTGCTTTTTTTTATTTTAAGTTTTAGTTTTATATATAATATTATTTACAACTGATTTAATTCATGAAATCTTTTCACGTTTAGATTTGCGTTTAAAAACCGGAGCTGTTCGACTTTTTTGGGCTTTAAACGACACCTTTTTTTCATTTATTAATAAACAAGTCTGAGAAAAAAGTCGCTCACATGGGCCTGAAGCGGCAACAATGTTGCATTTTGTGCGATAAAGTTGCGACAAGTGTGGGTATATTATTTTGTGGTCCCGCCACCACTATTATGGGCTGTTCCATCAAAATTTTTACGAGGCAGCATCTCATAATCGAGGTACATTTGTAGTTCTCGTATAGCCCTGGCCTGAACGCTGCCCTGTGGCTTATTTTTTTTAGGAGTTCTTCGAACCTATCCCACGCACCAAGTTTTGCTTTTAGTTTTGGTTCCATTTGGTCTTCAGTGGTCACCTCTGACGGTCTGTTTTGATTTACAACACTTGTTTTTTTATATGTGAAATAATGTTTGTTGTGTAAAAAATGTCTTAAATATTGTTTTTTATTGATTTTAATAGTTTTATTATATTTCAGTTGTGAAAATCATTAATTAAGAAACCATTGTATTTTTAAAAGCCATCATTGACCCTATTAACACAGTTTTTTATAAATAATTTCCTTGTTTGTAAACTTTAACCATTTGGTATAGGTAAACTAATAATATTAAACGTTATATTTCTTCGAAATTTTTTAAATATTACTAAAACAACCATAAATCTCTATTCCTCAACTAATTATCTAAAATAAAATGAACTGAAAAAATGATAAAAATCAATATAAAGCAATATTATAATATTTTCTGTTTGTTTATACATCTGAACTTTGGACTGGATGAATCGATTATATAATTTAAGCGCAAAAAAGAGTTTATCTATGTGTTTACCGTTACAAATTCAGTGTAAAGTCTATACATATAACGACACTCAAGGGAATGTGCGTATTTTGACGCTGTAGAGACTTGTTAAATGGGAAAGAAGAAAAATCTGTACTAAAAAAACCAAAAAGACAAAAAACAATTCTTATTTGAACGCTTTTGCGTATATTATCCTGCGTGTGTTATTTTCGTCTGACGTCTTTTGTTGCAGCAGTATTTTTTTTTTTCAATTCATATTTTACAGTCTACAAGTGCAAGCAATACGAATTTGTAAACAAAATAATAGAATAGTAGTAGAATAGTAGAATAAAAAGTAATAGATTTCTTAGAAAGTTCGGTATGTATAAAGCCGACAGTTAAGTTTATTGCCCAGTAGGGTAAGAAAGTTACAAAAGAACGTGTACAGCAGCGCAGTTTGTACTAATCTTGGCAACTTAAAAAGTAAAGTTTTTAAAAACTGCTTTATTTTCCAAAATTTTGTTGTTATGGAGAGTCTGTGTAATGCTATATAGACAGAATAATTGTATGGAATACAAGCTAAACCAACCAAAGCGTAGGAATTTTGACGCTTTATGGAGTTTTTAGTTAAATCGAGTCACGTTAGGTGGAGTTAACACTGTATTGTAATTAATTTGTACACAGGTGACAAAGCTCCAGAAGCAAAGCGCCAAAATCAAGGAACGCGACATGATCGAAGGTATGCTGAAGTCCAAGGAGAAGGAACTGGCCGTGATGATGAACCGGCACAAGGTGGCCCTCACTGAGATCCTGGGTAGCGTGCCCGAGAAAGATTTCGCGATAAGCGTCAACAAGTTTGAAGCCGATATACGCGTGCAAGTTGATGGATTGAAGAAGAAATTGAAGGAAAAGAATACAGAGGTGGGTTATCAAGTTTAATGAAATATTTTATTGAAGTGAAAACTTTTTTTGGCACACCACAGACAGATTTTTCGTGGGCTGTGAATTGAATTCACACGCTCGTGAATGATAAGACATTTGCGGGTGAACATGGGACCATGGCCATCGGCCACCTAGAAATGCTGACGCATTTCCCATTGGGCTATCTAGAAATGCGTCAGCAGTTCTAAATGGCCATGGCCACGCCCTCCGGTTTCACCCGCGTAGTTTCCAAAGTGTGCAATAAAATCGGAGTTATAAGTTTTCACCTTTATCGGCAGTTCCTATGACTGTCAATTTTATTTGCTTGAAAACTACTCAACACAGTTCGTAACAGTGTAAATTTTTAACATCTGAATCCATGCCGAAGTGAATAGGTACCCAAACTAGGAAAACCTTGTGAGATGGCGTACCAATACTTTCCGCTAATACGGAAACAAATGATGGGGGCTAAGGTAGCTAGCTCTTAATGATGAATAACCACGATATAAATAAATTGGCAGTCGGTTATAGGGAATGCCCATCGAAGTGAATACTTCTGACTTACAATTTTAGTATTAAACAGCTACAATGTTTTACAACATCGCCCGTTAAGATACAGATATACTGTACCCGTTCAAGAAGCGTCATAAGCGCGCTCTCTGTCGTCGATACGCCGCGAACTTAGCACGTCAGTGATACGAACCCATATAATTTTCTTAGTTAAGCAAGGTTTTCACTTTAAAAAATAAAAACTCGATTCATTGTTTAGACTATTTAAAAATTTACCGTTTGTTCTTGTTTCTCTTTCAGTCGACGAAATTAGAAACGGAACGTAAGCACGTAAGGGACATGCTGAACGACCGTCGCGGCGAACTGACCAAGGCCGAGGAGAAGATGTACAAGGCTTGCGGGCCCGCCACCTACGAGGCAACGCTGGCTAAGGTCACCGCCGCAGTGGCTAAACTACAGGTAAGATTCTACATAGACGCATAAGCAGCCTACTAAATGTTCCCACTGCTAAGACTCCGGGCCTTCTCTCGCAAGGAGAGAGTTAGGCAGTTGTCTCACCGGCAACGAGGAACGAGTATCGAGTATCGCTGAGCGCGTGTTATCTTTCATAGCTCTTGTCGCTCAGCGACAAACTTGAAGCGAGTGGTCGCCGGCAGTGTGAACAGTGAGCGATGAACTATTTGTATATGCATCTCTTCTAATTACACGGAATTTGTATCTGTTGTACGTTTCTTGAGCGAGAAAATAGTCGATAGTTACTCGTTTTCTCGCCGGCGGCGGCGGTGGGATAACTCCCTTAAGGCCATCTTCCAGAACGCTGGCCCAGTGCGGGCAGGTGGATGACGCATGACCTCGAAAGATTTCAGGAACACTCCGGGCTTCATCACGATGTTTGCTTTCACCGTTTTTAAAGTGCATTAGGCACGTGACCTCGAAAATACGATCTAACCAAAGGCTCCGGATCGGCAGTTGCCGTTCTCCCGTCAAGACCGTATTTAACCGTAACTTAAGATTGTACAACTTGTGAGTTATTTTGTACTAGCAGTGCTCGCGGTTTTTCCTGCATAATTGCCGGTTCCGTAATTTTCTGGCCATGAAAAGTAGCCTCCGTGCTATTACAGAGTATAAACTATCCGTGTTCCAAGTTTCCGACACGATCCGTTGAGACGTCCCTACGTGATTGAGCAACAAACATCAAAGCATTGACATATCCAATATTATTAGGACGAAATCTAATAAGTTGTGGATGATGATATTGATGTGTTGTTTCCCGATGGAAACATATTCCATGCAGATCAAATGAATCTCGTAAAGCATTTCTATCTTCTTCTTCGTTTCGATAACGTTATTTTGATATTAAACTTAACCTACTTAAGAGGAGGAATGATGCTAATTCGACTTCTTTGAATGCCTGGACTGGGAAATCTGTTAAACAAATCGCACTGAATAAAATATATGTCATTTTTGACTATATTTCTGATGTTCTGCTTGGCTACAAAACACGATTGAGAAAAAAATTCTCGATAGAAAAAAATCGCGAAAAAGTCTCTAAAAAAAACTCACACATCTACTACACTGTTATTCACTAGTTTATCATTATGAAATAAATACAGGTGATGCACCACCTCATCTAAATTGATGTGTTGGTAGAAAAATATTTCATATATCTTGATTTTCATCTGAAAAAATAATTATTTATGTTTTCGCTATGGACGGTTAGTATGTCCAGAGCCGTCAAGGACAACAGACGTACGGCCGGCTCGAATGCGGTCCCCGACTAGGAAATTACGAATAGAAAACGAACTGTCGATAAAACAGTTCTAATATCTCTATTACACATCAAACGAAATTTCAAACTACAGTTACTGATTGTTAATTTGGCCATGCAGATGTGACACTTATTAGCCTATTCGTTAAGCGACTCGGTTCAAAAACAGAGAGCTACAGACTCGTGTCCCAGTTAGGGTGATTTATTTTTGCAGTTTTTAATAAATTTTGTGTTTGACTGAGACGATAAAATATGTATTTAAACTACTTCAAAGAAGGAGGAGGTTCTCGATTCGGTTATATGTTTTTTATAGATCTTAATACGCGATAGCTCCGCCAATTGTGAATCGATTTTGATGTTTTTTTTGCTTGGTAGGTCATAGGTATTATTGAAACTGTTGCCGTAATATTTGAAATATTAACTAAGAACTAAAATTACAGTTCAATTCATTTACTCGTATTTTTGGTTTTATATCAACTGGAATTAATTTTATAAATAATGAGAGATGAGACCACTGATTTGTTTTTTATCCATATTAGGTATTACCTATTTAGTTTGATTTTATACTGCAATTGATAACATGTTTCTGTAAGTGTCAGTTTACGTAGGTCAATCAATTCTTTATTTCGGCACTAACCGTATTAGAATATATGGCGTAGTGGTCAGACCATATTATCCATAGAAACTGCGAACCCTGGTTCGCGTCCCATTTCCATCTATCTTTTTGTAAAATGTTGAGTTTCATTGGACCGCGTGCGGGATACGGTGGCAGCCAGCGCAGTGTAGGACGACTATTACTATACAATACTATGTTTATCTATACACAAACTACAAACGACAATAATAGTAACTACGTATCCTCTGTGGTACTGGTACTTGACCATTAGACCAGGGTAGAAGCCTTTAAAAATAATAAAAAGTGAAAAAAATAGTAGTAGGATGAAACCCATTGGAAAAGGAGGGGAGTATTATAAAAATGAAAGGAAAAATAAATTACGGGCGATCTGAGGTCGGTAAGGGGATGGGGGTGAGTTTTTAAGGGTAAAAAACGGTTATTCTCGATTTCCGGCAAAACTAAAAGTCCTATTGAAAAAAGTTAAATGGCAAAGTTGTAGGTAATAAAAAGATCAAAAACTTTTGTATACACACTTTTTTCACATAACCTCAAAATTTATGTGAAAAATTCAAAAAACCAAGTTTTTGGTTTTTTATTTTTAACTTTTACAAAAATATATTTTTTTTAACGAAATTTGGTGAAAACTTATCTTTTTATGTACCAAATACGCTGTAATTTATATGATCAAAAATATTAATTTTTTCACATTATTTTGAATCAATATCGAAAAAAACACCCTAACTTTCAATCGAAAAGTCACCCGTCAAAATATCAGCTTTTTTCAAAAATTTGGTATGTTTTCTGTTCGTTGAAGTCTCTACTTTCCGATGGTGAAACAAAAAAAAAAGTTACCATAGTAAATCTTCTCAGAAAATGCAAAAAATCGAAAAAAACTAGAATTCGATAATTTTTTTAATTATTATAAAAAACTTTGAGCTATATATTAAAATTAACACTTTAATTACTCGAAAAACGTTAGATTTCATGTTACATTGATAAAAAAAGAAAATATACTACTATAATTAACAAACAAATAAGTTAATAAAATTAATATTTAATAAGACATCTACAATATTTGGAGAAAGTTGTATTTATTACTATTTTAAGATAAATTATATACCTGATAAATTATATACCTACGAAAAATAGTAGCCCATCAAAAGGTATTTCATGGAGAAGTGGGGAAGGGGCTAGGCGGGTCTGAGTCTTACTACATACATACCTAGTATTTCGTAGCAGCTGTTACAACCGTTAGATGATGATGAGAATGATCTCATTGGTTAAAAATTTCATACGGGCTGAACGTGCAGGTAATTGGGAATTTTGTTTAAAATGCGTGGAAAGAATGCTTACTTATTTTCATGCAAGTGGGCATTTTCTATACGCAAAATGTGCTCATCTTTATCTCCAAGATATGCGTAAGCTTAAAGACCTTTTGATGGGCTACTATTTTTCGTAGGTCACTCAGGTATATAATTTATCTTAAAATAGTAATAAATAGACATCTACGCATATAATTTAAAGAAGATTCGACAACTTTCTCCAAATATTGTAGATGTCTTATTAAATATTAATTTTATTAACTTATTTGTTTGTTAATTATAGTAGTATATTTTTATTTGCAATTTTCTTTTTTTATCAATGTTACATGTAATCTAACGTTTTTCGAGTAATTAAAGTGTTAATTTTAATAAATAGCTCAATTTTTTTTATAATAATTTAAAAAAAAATCGAATTCGAGTTTTTTTCGATTTTTTGCATTTTCTGAGAAGATTTACTACGGTAACATTTTTTTTTTGTTTCACCATCGAAAAGTAGAGATTTCAACGAACAGAAAACATACCAAATTTTTTAAAAAAGCTGATATTTTGACGGGTGACTTTTCGATTGAAAGTTAGGGTGTTTTTTTCGATATTCATTCAAAATAATGTGAAAAAATTAATATTTTTGATCAAATAAATTACAGCGTATTTGGGACATAAAAAGATAAGTTTTCACCAAATTTCGTTAAAAAAAAAATATTTTTGTAAAAGATAAAAATAAAAAACCAAAAACATGGTTTTTTGAATTTTTCACATAAATTTTGAGGTTATGTGAAAAAAGTGTGAATACAAAAGTATTTGATCTTTTTATTACCTACAACTTTGCCATGTAACTTTTTTCAATAGGACTTTTAGTTTTGCCGGAAATCGAGAATAACCATTTTTTACCCTTAAAAACTCACCCCCATCCCCTTCCCGACCTCAGATCGCCCGTAATTTATTTTTCCTTTCATTTTTATAATACTCCCCTCCTTTTCCAATGGGTTTCATTCTACTACTATTTTTTTTGGTTTTAAAAATTATCGATCCTGGTCTACATGGAGTCTCGTGAAGTTGATTCTATTTCATTGACTTGAAGTGAGTCAGTAATATTGCTGATGCGAGTTGCTAAGCTAATAAATAAATGGTTTTGGTAATTTGCTAATTTGTCACCTTGCCCGAGTTCCATTCATTGCAGACATTGCGAATTGTAGATAATAGGTACTAATATATATAATAATAACATCAGTGAATCTGTCGTAGAAAACCAATAGGTATAAATAGGGATTTAGATCGAATATGGGTAATAAAACAAAAAAGAAAAAACCATCGAAGAGATACTACCTATATGGCAAAACAAAAACATATGTCGGAAGTTATGATGTAAGTACATAATATTATTTATTATACCTCGAATGGGGTAGAATGGTCTATAGCCTAATAATATCTAAGTACCACAGTAGTCTTTCTTCATACTGTGCTAATACCTAAGTAAGTTCGTTGTGACCAAATCATGGATGATCGGACCTAATCAGAAAAGATTGGTAGGTACTTACCTACACAACCTTAAAAATAAATAAGCTGCCTTCAAATCGTAGGTAAGTACCTATTTACTCATTCTCATTTTTACCCCCGATGTATGTAATGTATGTAATGTAATATGGTATGTAGTTGTTGTAGTAGTGGTTCTGGGGTTGTATATATGTAAAATAAGCGTCACATTGTTTGTCCGCGGTGGACTCCTAAAGTTATTGTATTTGTTGTACTTATTATATAAATATATCCGAAGTGGAGCCGGAGCGGTCCGCTAGTTTACTCTAATATGATGCTCTCATGTAATTCTGTAAGTGTCAGTTTATGTTGTTTTTTAATTAATCATAGTCATAGTAACTAATTAAGTAGGTAAGTAAGTAACTAATTAATACAAACTTATTACTGTTCATATTCATATACGTAATGATGAGTATAATTAGCTCTTTTCGGGTAACCGCAATTGTACTAAATAGTGATCTATTGTATAAGTAACTAAAAGATATGAAGTGATACTGAGTTATACAGAGCTAACAACGTGTTTTTGTAAAGTAATAAATACGAGTAATAATAAGTAGTGTGTGTAAAGTGTATTTTTTTGCAATTCAGCCAGGCAATAAAAATATAAAAAACTTGTTGGGTGCGTTAAAATTTTGTGTGACAACCCTAGGATCGAAATTATTGCTCAAAACTTAGTAAATTTATTTTTAACTGTAACAATATCACTTTATGTACTTTACATTAATTAATGAATTTGATTTTATATCAAAGACAAATAAATAATTATATACCTATAGATATGCAGTTTAAAATATGAACCTACATTATTTGTTACAATGTCCATTTATATTATTTTTGCACATTTATTTGTGTTTAAAAATCATTATAATCTATATTTACTTACGATTAATAAAAAATAAGAGATAAAAACACAAAATGAAAATATACAATTAATTGTTACGAAAGAAAGGAACTATTGGAACTTAATTATTGCTAATCTATATCTACTTTTCAGTGGTAGTTATAGAGTCATACCGATATCCTAGTTCCAACTTGATCGCATGTATTGTAGTGGCGCTTTGAATAAAAGAGGAGAATTATTTGAATTCAATTATTAATAATAGCGCCATCTATCTATTTCACAGTCATACCGATATCACTGTGCCAACTTGACCGCATGTATTGTTGTGGCGCTTCAAGCGCCGATATCTCAATTTCGATTAGGGTTCTACAGCGTCTTAATCTAATCTAATGTTACCCACAAAGTAGAGAATTTTTATTAGTAAAAAAATTGTTTAAATTTTTTTGCATTTCTATAAAAACGTAACACGGAAAAATCACAAATTCCTAAAAAACCGTAATTACTACAGTTGAGTAGAAACGATTACATATTGTGAATGACACGAATTTCAGGAGGAATCGAGCACTCTCGACGCGGAGTCGAAACTCTACGGCAAATACAAAACTCAGCTGAAGGAAAACAGCTGCTGCCCTCTTTGCAGTCGCGGCTTTGAAAGAGATTCTGAGGTGAGTTATTTATTACAATCATTATACTCTCATTGTACTTCATCACTTGGTGATATTGTATTTCAAAGTTATGGTGGTGGCCAGAGACATCTACGTGTGTACCATAGCGCCCTCTAGTAAGCGCGCGGTCAACTTCAACTCTAGATTAGCGGGTATATGTCAAAGAGTTTACATATACTAGGTATAGAGTTAGAACAAACTCTTTACACTGAAAGCTCGTGCTTTCTGATCGCTCTTGCCTTGTCGCTCTTGTGGATGTGTCATACTTTTGTCGCGGCACATCACTATGTCGCCATAGCTTACATACATCTCTTCTGCTTACGATTGGTACAAAGGAACCGTGCGGAAAAACCTGATCTTATTTACTTATTATTTGTCTAAGGTCTATGTATGTAGATTAGCATCACAATTCCGCCAAAGCCACGTAAAAAGATAGAGATCTTCGAATGAGAAGATTCCATTAATGGGTACAGTTATTTGTAATTAACATTTTGCGCACTTTTCTTGGTGCAAAAGCGTTTATCTCTTCCAAAATTCAAATTTTCCACGCTTCACAAATTTCTGTGAAAATACTAATTATCCTTTGATTGCAGGTCACAGAAATGATATCCCAGCTGGAGACCAAAGTCCTAAACGTTCCGACGATACTAGAGAAGACCAACGAAGACTTGCAAAAGAACTCGGCCAAGAAAGACGAGCTGCTCAGTATGAAGTCTTTGAATGAGAAAATTATCCGTTTGAAGGAAAAGGACATTCCGCAACTGGAGACGAGATTGACTGACACAGATACGGTGAGTTACAAACTCATTTGCTTATATTTCTTATAGCAGAGCCCCGAGGCTATACTCGACGTATATCCTGGACGTCTACTCTCTTTCTACGAAAACGTAATTTCGAAATAAACCCGCGTCTTTCCAACTCCGATTCTACTTCGATCCGTCGTTTTGTCCGTTTAAATGTTCTAAGCCTACTGTAAAGGCCGATTTACATCAGACGAGCGAAAGCTCATTCTATCCCCACTGTATCAAATTCAGTTGGTGTAAACAAACGTAGAGCATTCTTTCGTTGTTTTGTTTGCGTTCGCAAAGATTCTATGGAATATAAAATATGGAAAACGCTAAGAACGATCTTTCGTTTACACTAAAAGATCGAGAAAGATCTTGTTCCAGCTCTAGCTCTATGTTCGTTCAGTTTAAATCGGCCTTTATTAGAGTATGCTTAGAACATTTAAACGTCAAACAATGTTGTATCGGACGAAACGAAGTAGAACGAGAGTAGTAAAGTCGCGAGTTTTTTTTTCGAAATTACGTTTTCGTAGAATTAGAGTAGACGTCCAGTTCCCGATATTTTTTCCGCAATAAAAGTAGCCTTGTGTTATTCCAGACTATATAATCTAACTGTGTTCCAAATCGCAGCCGTTCCGACGTGATTGAGTACCTAACAGCCATCCAAACTTTGGCATTTATTAAATTAGTAAGGTAGTAGTTTATCTCCCGCTACATGCATATATTCACTACAGCGCCCCGTAGTTTTAACCGCGTAGTACCCGGTATTTTTCCGTGATAAAAAGTAGCCTATATATGCTCTTCTTATTCTCTTCTAGACTACACTGTGTTCCAAATTTCAACCCGATACGTTCCGACGTGATTGAGTAAACATCCGAACATTGTCATTCATAATATTAGTAGGAGTTTAAAAACCAGCACTAAAATAAGTTAAGTTGGTGTTTATGTATTTCATTTTTAAATTAAGTTCAATAAAGAGTTTACGTAGCTAACTATAATTATGTAATTTCTTGCAGAAAATCAAATCGTGCAGTGAGACCATTGAAGAGCTACAGATGGCTCTTATCGAGCCCGAACAGAAGATGCAAACAGCGAAACAGATCCACGGCGACATGCCTCTCATAGACCGCTCGCTGGCCGACTCCAAGACCATCTCTAAAAACGTAAGGAAACATCTCCAGATTTACTTCTTAGTTGGACACTCTTTTAGTAGTGGTAGGACTCTTGGTAGAGTCCGCCTGGGGAAGTACTACACCTTTGCCAGTTATTCTACCACCAAGCAGTAATGTGCAAATATTACTGTGTTCTGGTTTGAAGGGTAATGTTTCGGGAGAATTTACAGGCTTAGAGATATAATATCTTAGATCTCTGGGTGATGAGCGCAGCGCAGTGCTAGGTAATGATTTGGACTTTTCATGGTCCAATAGCCGCGTGTCATTGTGCTGTTATGTGGCAGGCATGTTTCTTACCATCAGGCACATGACCTGCTCGTCTCGTCACTCTATAGTCTATACTATTGAAAATCTTCATGGAATGGTTGTGGTTAGTATGATGGCAGTTCATGCGCGTTCTCAGTCTTCTCTGCATCATTGATCTCACTCAATCAATGCTTCACCAAGTTGGTTGGTTATTTTGCATTACGAGAATACTCTGACATGTGGCTGCTTTAATGAGATCTGTCCATTGCCTCTACACTTTTGATAAGGATTAGAGTAATATTGCTCTAGACTTGGAAAAGTCAACTTTTCCAAGCTTAGAGGCAGGCGGGCCTATGCTCTGCAATGGGCAATGGGACAACAGATAGACTGATTTAATAATACTTACTTCATCACAAGTTCTGGTGAAACATTTTAATGTAATGTAAAATTTTCAGTTAGAGAACCTGAAGGCTCTGTGCACGGACATGGACACCGATATGACTCTAGACGAAGCGACGGCGAAGCAAACTGATCTCAGAACCAAGCTGTCCACCCTCAGGAACCGGGTCAAGAACTCGCAGAAGAAACTCAATCTGTACAACAAGAAGCTGCAAACCTTGGGCGATAAGAAGAATAAGATCAAAGAGGAACTTCTAAACGTACAGAAGAAGGTTGGTGCCAGTTTGTTTTTTAGTTTTCTAGGTATTAATTACGTATAAACGTATTAATTTAAGGCAAAATAGTTTAACCTTAATCGAAGTTGGATAATTCACAAATACTCTAGTTGCGGCGCGGCCGATAGTTTCAGCTATTTTTGGATAACCGAAACTAGATTTCATGACCGAAACCGAAATGAAACTTTCAGTCGGTAACTACAGTAGAACTCCAATTATCCGAATTAATGGGGACCGGGACCCATTCGGATAATCAAATATTAGGATAATCGGATTTTTTTTTTAAAAATTGCCATTGGAGAGAATAAAAGCTACGTTTTGATATTGCACTATTTTTTATTGAATTAAATGAAAGAAACATGAAATTTTCACATGTTTTAAATATAAATAAAATGTACTTAATTATGTACAAGTTTAGAAATAAAAATCATTGTTTTTAAACATCTCCATCACTGTAAGCTGTTGTTTAGACTTGTTTGTGATTCGGATAATCGGCGATTCGGATAGTCGGAGTTCGGATAATTGGAGTTCTACTGTAGTTTTAAAGGTTTAGTAAGGTCGAAACAGGTTTTACAGTCGAAACCGAAATTACGACCAGTCTTTCAGTTTCGGCAGAAACCCAAACTTACATATTATACATTAAATTTTCTATTATATCCTGAAATCTAATGATTTTTTACACATTAATTTGTATAAACGTACAGACAGTTACGGAGTAAATATAATAAAAGTCAATAATAATTTTAATGCACGATTAACGACCGGTGGAGGCGAAATGATCCAACGCAGGTGCATGGCTGTTGTTAGCCGCGAAGTTGGCCACGATATTTTAGTATGAAAACTAACACTTACACATTTTAAATAAATGCACGGGTAACTCACGTTTGAAATAGTCAGTCCAGTCCTACTCAAGATTCGATCGCGTCCGGCGATCTTTTACAAGGAGAGTGCGCGCGCGTGTTCGCAGCTCTTTTAGTAATCATAATATATTTATTTATTTAAATTGGCCACGATAATTCATAGACATTCGAGTTTCGGCCTTATTTTAACCGAAATTGAACTTTCGGTTGTTCATTAGTTATTATCTGAAAGTGTTGATCAAAATTAAGCGAGGACACTTTTGCAATAAATATCTGAAGATGTTTAGTGCATGAGAGATTAGTTTACAAATGACCGCAAAAAAAAATCCTTAAACAATTACCCGTAATTTGCGATTGTTCTTGATTACAGGTGCAAGATTTAGTAAACTTGCAAGAGACAAAGAAAACTTTGGAATCTGACAGGGAAAGACTCCGGAAAGAGTTGCAAGAGTTCGAAGACGGCCTTGCACCGTTGCAAGAAGCACTCAAGGGGAAACAGGCGGCGAAGACTGAAAGTGTCAACAAATACAGGTTTGTTACTTTTAAATGAAAAAAAAAATGGCAGTAAATATATATACTTCTATTTCTGTTTTACCCGCGACAGAACGGAGACTTTTGGGGTGAGAGGATGTTTGCGCAAACACATTTTGCCATGTTTCTCCAAAACTACTTGTCCGATTTTGATGCAGTTTTCAATGATAGGTTAACGTTTGATTGGTGCATATTGTAAGACTAGCTGAACGCGCGCGCGTTGCTACGCCATCTATCGAAAATTAGTCGTACCAATTCAAATTTTGAACGAACTCTGTTACTTTAGGTTCTAACTAGCTGTTACCCGCGACTTCGTCCGCGCGAAATAAATACTAACGTAACTCAGGCAGTACCTATTTGTATACCCCGACATATTTACGGTTACTAAAACAGCTTATAATAAAACAATTGTATACAATTTCATCAAAATTGGTTCATTTGTTTATATCTGAAAGCGTAAGATACATTCGGCCCCCATTTCAACTCCAATTCCATCCCCGTACAGTTCGAAATTACGAAATTGAAGGAACAAACGTTCGTTTGCTTCGTGTCCTATATACAGATTTTCATGGTTTTATCTTCAACGTTGGGAACTTCCATATTGACATTCATCCCCCATTTAAACCCCAATTTCAACCACCTTACATTTCGAAATTGATAGAACAAACATTCGTTTGCTTCGTGCCAAGTGTCCATATTCAGAGTTTCATGATTTTATCTTCAACGGTTGGGAACTTCCATATTGACATTCATCCCCAATTTCAACCCAAATTTCACCCTCGTACAGTTCGAAATTACAAAATTGTTAGAACAAAAATTTAATTGCTTCGTCTCAAGTGTCTAGATACAAAATTTAATAACTTTGAAAATCACGAATTTTCATACAAACCGTTCATCCCTTGTATCACCCTCTTAGGGGTTGAATTTCGCAAAACCCCGTCTTAGCGAGCGCTTACGTGCTAAACGGGACCTCCATGCAAAATTTCAGATTCCTAGCATTTGTAGTTTCTGAGATTCCTTTATGAGTGACCTTTCGCTTTTATATATATAGATGACGCAACCTTTAAAATATGACATATATGCTGTCACGCAACGAAAGCTCTCAAAAAACAATATTTTTTCCCGTTTTTGTTACATTTTTCACTCATGCTCGGCTCCTGTTGGTAGTAGCGTAATGTTAAATAGCCTATAGCCTTTCTTGATAAATGAACTATCCTACAAAGAAATAATCTTTCAATTCGGACCAGTAGTTCCAGAGATCCTTGCGTTCAAACAAACAAACAAACATACAAACCAACTCTTCAGCTTTATAATATTAGTATAGATAGATAAAAAATTATCCCCTTTCCGATGCGGTTACGAATGCGATGCGTTTCAGTGCGATTAAACCCTGTGTTTAAGAGTTCAATTACGAAAATTTAAAAACTATGTTGATTATACAATGCAAAATTCTTGTAAAGATTGACCAGTTACTTAACTTTACGTCTGCTGTTTTCCTATTTTTATGCAATGACCTACTTACGCTATATTTGTATTACAGAGGTCTCATCGACGCAAAGAACGCTTTCAATACTAAAGTTATAAATGCTTTTGATAAAGTGAAAGCATTAGAACAAGAAATAAAACAGCACAAAGACAAGAACATTCCCGGCGAGATGGAGAAACTGAAGCAGGCCAACGAACGACTATCTGACCGACAGAAACAGATCGCTGAAGAGAAGGAACAACTTATCGCTAAGATTGATGCTTTTAAGGATGAAATTGCGAAACAAGAGGTAACACGACTAGCGTAAATACTTACTGTTTAGGGGTATTTTATCGCTATTATAAACCTTGTTAGACAGTATTAAGTTTTTGAAGAAAGTAACTTATTTATCCAGTCCATTCTCAAAGTTAATGATTTTATTTCCTATCATATAACATAATAGTAGGGCCCTTGTAACGCCCTTGACATATTTAACACCGTACCCCTCACTCTCCCTAAACATTACGTAACGTCCAAGTGAGCATTTTTACTTAAAAGTCGTATTCAACTGGGAAGATTTTAATTTCCTATTTTCTAGATGAGTCGAGAAGGCCGCCCATTGCTACGTTTATTCTAGTCCTTAAGTTTTTATGTATTTTGTTTTAACTCACGCGGCCTAACATTCTGGGCGTCCCTTTTCGGAAGCGTCTGACCTGGTGACCAAATATGGCCTCTCAGTGCTAGAGTTAAATTAAGTGCAATAAAGAGTTAATCTATCTACCTACTATAATAAACATGACCTATTCCGTTTCCCAGTTGTACAAACGTGATCTGAAAGACAACATGAAGTTGCGCGACATGGTGAAGGAAATCGAGAAGTCTCAGAAGGATGTTGCTGAGGTGGAGGAGAAATTGAACGGCATCAACCGCGACCAGCTTAGTGAGAAGGAGGAACTCATCACGACGCAGACCAAGCTGTTCAGGGAGAAGGCGCAGACTGAGGGCAGCTTGGATGAGGCGAAGGTATAACTAACTATATAATTTTATTTGTTTGTTGATTTAGCCTAGCTTACTGGTAGGACTCGTTGCAGAGTTCGCCTGGGGAAGTACCACGCCTTTGCCAGTTATTCTGTGTGAAAATATCAGTTTACCGGTTTGGAGGGATGTTTCCTGAGAAATTACAGGGAATATAGATCTTCTTGTGTCTCAGGGTGATGAGCGCAGTGCAGTGCTAGGTAATGATTTGGACTTTTTATGTTCCAATAGCCGCGTGTCGCTGTGTTGTTATGTTACGGCACATGTCCAATGTATAGCTACTATAATAATAAAAAAATAGACGAGAAGTTGGCTTAGTCTTGTTAGAAATTAGAGAATGTGATTAAATTTTGACTCAAAATATTATCGGGATTTTAAAGAGGTAAAGTACAAATTAAATTGCCAAGTTTCTATTAAGTTGCATTTTAAATACGTAGTTGAGTTTTATCGAAAATTTGTGTAAGAATTCAAAATAAAAACCTAATCTAATAATTTCCTTTCAGAGACATCTCAAAACAGCCAGAAATGAATTGACAAAAGCATTGGCCAAAGATATTGAAAAGAAATACAAAGAGAAAGTTTATGAACATTATGTAACTAAAGCCATAGATAAGGATATAAAGGACTATGCGGTGGCCTTGGAGAAGTGTCTTATGGAGTTCCACAAGGAGAAGATGGAGAATATCAACCTTATTATCAGGTGATTATGGTTATATGAATATTACTTGCATAATACTATTTAGTACCTCAGGTGTCATTCACAGGGCTAGTAAATGCAGATGCATATTTTTGTTTGTATAAATTAAGTATTCCTATGCTGAAGTTCGGGAAGAACGTGTTTTGAATACACTGTGCGTAATGCCAACAGCAAAGAAAAAATTTGGCAGTCATAGGAACTGCCGATAGAAGTGAAAACTTATAACTCAGAATTTGATACCGCTTACACCCGTGTAGTTTCCAAGGTGCTTACCTTGGAAACCTACACGGGTGTAACCGGAGGGCGTGACCTTGCCATCATGGCATGGCCGTCTAGAAATGCGTCAGCATCTCCCATTGGCTCACGCATTTCTAGATGGCCATGCCATGATGGCAAGGCCACGCCCTTTTAGCATTTCCCATTGGCCGACGCATTTCTAGATGCCCAATCGCCAAGGTCCCGAGTTTACCCGGAGATTTCTTATCATACCCGAGCGTGACGGTAGAATCCAATTCACAGCCCACGAAAAATCTGTCTAGGCGCGCCTAAAGAAGTTTTCACCTCAAAAAATTGGCAGTCATAGGAACTGCCGATAGAAGTGAAAACTTATAAGTAACTCAGAATTTGATAGCTTACTTTGAAAACTAAGCGGGTGAAATCGGAGGGCGTGGCCATGATCCCTAGTTTACCTGAAGATTTCTTATCATTCCCGAGCGTGACGCTAGAATTCAATTCACAGCCCACGAAAAATCTGTCTGTGGCGCGCCAAAAGAAGTTTTCACTTCAAAAATGGTGAAGGAAAACAGCATGGGGAAACCGATACGTTCTTAGAATCTTTTGAGTTCATGCGTCATCCGCCCACCCGCTCTTGGCCAGCGTGGTGGGTTATGGCCCAACTCTACATGTGAGAGAAAGCCCCGGTCCCAGCAGTGGGAACATTTTTTATTGGCTTTCTTATGCTTGGTGATATGGAATTAATACGAAGTGTATTTTTACAGTCTACTAAAATAGATAACTATTTTCTTAGGGAGCTGTGGCGAAAGATATACAGAGGAAATGACATCGATTACATTGAGATCAAGACTGAAGGAAGTGTTTCAACCGACTCAGACCGCCGCAAATATGACTATAGGTAATATACTTAGTGTAAATACATTTTACACAAAGAACCATATTTTCATATTCCATGACAAATTATCTCGATAACGATAACTTAATAATTGTGTATGTGTGTGCGTGGTGTATATGGCTGTGTGTGGCATCGTAGCTCCCGTGGTCGTAGGTCGTAGCTAACGGATAAACCGATTTTTTTTGCAAGGTGAATTTGTTAGGAGTGTTTATGCTATGTTCTATCAAAATTGTTTCAGCCGTTTCAAAGTTTTTCGCTCTTTTGTTAGTTGCGGTAGGAATCATAAAATGCATAACGTGTGTTTTGCTTTACTTGCTAACAAATGTGTGACCTAAAACTTGAACAATTGTGTTGGGAGGTTTTAAAAAAGCTTGGCTAATAAACTAGCGCTTAACCCTTCCAAATCGGGGGTACTAAACACTCAAAAATCAAAAATAAACGAAAGGGTTTGAGCCGCGCGCATTTCTGCGCGCGGCGTGCGCACCATGCGCATTATTTTATACCTAGTGATCGATTAGTTCGATCTAGGATGCTTTGAGCTACTTTATCATAAAGCTATTGAAATAAGCTACAAAACGATATATAATTGTTCTGTATTATATTTTTACTTAATTTTACACAGATTTTTCTTTCCACCCGAAGTCGAAAAAAGTTACACTTTTGAAAAAGTGGGTGTTTGTAAAGAAAGTATATTGTTTTATGTATAGGTTGTTATGATTTTTATAAACAGTGATATCTACCCCTTATAAATCGAAACTAAAAAGTATATGCTTTCATACTTATATTTTGATATTTTCGACTTTGAAAATACCTAACAGAACAAAAATTGCGTGCCGTTTCGGACCGGTTTTTTAAAACATTTCGTGTGGTACGATTTAGGTATTTAGGCCTTATATTTATATACCGATCGATAGAAAATATATTCAGGAATCTTATTAAAATACTAGTAGAACCGATAATTAAAATAATCTATACTCAATTAGGCAAAATGTGAGGAACGACAATTGAAAAATCGCCGCCATTTTCGTAAGCCATATGGCTCATTCCGATCTAAGGTGACAAAAATCTAAAACACAATTTTTAGTGATTATACGTAAAACATATATCTAAAGGGCCCTAAAATGTATTAAAATAAGCCACTTACCAAAATATAATCACCAAACACACAAATTTACACAAATAATCACCACTTCACTGAACTACGTCGTAAATCACGCGCGGGTGTCATGGCGCCCGGACCGGCCGCTTTATACTGCCGTTATTCCGAGAAATTTGTTTCAAGTGGATGCCGTTATCGGGCTCATTTTGAAGCTCTATCCAATAGGTCTTATGTGAATAAAACAGTTATGGGAAAATAAACCTTTGCCTGAACAAAATAAGGTCCGAAAGCAGAAAAAAATTTTGTGAGTCATATGTCTTATCCGATCTCTAGCGCGCAAAAATTTGTGAGTCATATGACTCCATCCGATTTTAAGAGGTTAAACTGAACAGTTTTGAAAATGGGTAGTTCAACAACTCAAGTGTGTACATCCAGTACTTACTCCATTTTTTCCCCAATGAAATTACAGGGCAATTAGGTAAAATATCTTATCTCTGGGTGACGAGCGCGTTGCAGGGCTAGGTAATGATCTGGACTCATCATGTACCAATAGCTGCGTGTCACTGTAGTGTTATGGGCAGGCATGTTGCTAACCATCACATGAAATGCTCATCTCCTCACTCTACACTATACAGGGTTGCTGATAATCAGTCTGCATCCATTTTAAGGGCATGTTCTGTATATTTAAACACACAAATTTTGTTAAAACTCAATACATACCTACACATATCCCAAAAAAATAGTATTTTTGTCCTCTCTAGCACTGTTTATTGTTTATTCACTTCGGCTCATCATTTATCGAGCGTCAAAGAGGGCGCGCGCTCTTACGAAGAGTTCGATGCTTTTAGACTGGGCAAATACATTTTTTTTTAATGGAAATCAAAACACGAATTTTTATAAACTGTAGAACAAAAGTTCGCGTATTTAATGTACTTAACATCCCCTTAAATGGATGCCGGCTGATTACCAAAAACCGTGTATCTAACAAAAATCATGCAGTCTGTTATTATCATCGTACCTCATATCAGGGATGTTACGAAGCTTCGACTCCGACTCCGTTAAGTCGGAAGTTCCGATTAATATTACACCTCCGGTTCCGAAACTTTTGAATCGGAGGTCGAAGCATAGCTTAGCGGCGGCGCCCTGCGCCGACAGTTACGAACAGTTTCATACATGTCGCGCAGAGAATCTCTCCCGCGTACGAGTGTAATGAAAAGTATACTAAATGAGCACAACATAGAAAAACGCAAAATTCCAGCACCTATATTAAATGTCCGCCAATATGATCGTGTCCACCAGGCTCGGTAGCGAGCGAACACCTTTTTGGTGGCGTCGACTTAATCTACGACTCGTTAAGAAATATATTGAACTGAGACAGCTTCAAAGCTTATGTTTATGAAGTAGGTACATAATACACACTCTTGGTGTCAATTTATTTAATTTAATTTGTTTCAAAGCTTTTGTTCATTTAACATACTTAATATGCCATGTTGGGATTCAATTAATTTAGTTTTTTGTTTATTTTTGAACATTCCAATTTATTTTTATTTTTTGTGATATTTTATGTAACACAAACAATGAAGAGTTTGATTTCATGTTTTGTCCTAGAATAAAAAATCTCTCTCCTACCACTTCTTCTGACCCTTCACCCTACCTGCGCCTCCGACTCCGACTCCGATAAAGCAAATTTAAAAACTCCGACTCCGATAAGATCACTTCCGTTACATCCCTGCCTCATATCCATGACATGCGTCAACTTCGGGGAGAACCTTTAACCTACCCTGTAACTTATATCGGGAAACTCGTTGTTTCAAAGTAAACTTGTTTTTCAGAGTGGTGCAGTGTAAGAATGGCGTTGAGATCGACATGCGTGGAAGGTGCAGCGCCGGACAGAAAGTATTAGCTTGTCTGATCATCCGGCTCGCTCTCGCTGAGACGTTCAGTTCCAGGTGATGATCTTCTTTGATAGCTTTTTATTTAAAAAATTACCTACTTACATAGGTCCGCTTCTGACCACTGATAGACACGTATATTTGAATGAAGTTCCTTACGGCAGGCTTGAAGGAGATAAGAGATTTTGCTGCATGGCCAAACTGAAAAAAATGCTAGGCTAAAACTAATGGCTATGCTAAAATGGCTAATGCTAAAACCGTAAGAAAAATATGTAACGGAAATGACGCGTAAAAACTGCCCGTGACCAGTGTTGCCAACTTTATTTTTCAGATAATCGTACAATAGGTAATAAAATTAGGCATTTTTTTTTTGCAAATTGTGTTGCTTTTATATAAGCCAAAGGAACTTCGTTCCTACCTAGTGTCACATGACACCATATCATTATTTTTTTTGTCCTTGTGACGCTTGGAGAACCTCAAGTCTAAGCAGGTAGCCTTACTGTTTCGTGTCCGAATTAGCTGATATATTAATTTAACGAAATTGTATTCGCATTTAAAATTTAGTAACTTTATAGTAGCTACCTTATCTCCTGTTATCCATGTCTACTTTTATGTCCATCCTATGGTCAAGTAAGTTAGTGGTCGGCAGAGACATGTGTGATTGGCAAGGAATTGGGTAGAGTTTTTAGTAATATAGTTGACTAGCTGTCAGGGATCACGTACATGCCCAACAGTGTAAAGATTTTTTTATATCGGTTCAGTAGTTCCTGAGATTAGCGCGTTTTAACTAATACAGCCTTCAGCTTTATAATATTAGTACAGATAAGCAAGGCGCCTTCTCACAACAGCCGTAGTGAAATTTGAACATAAATACTTGTTTTCAGATTCGGTATACTAGCCCTCGACGAGCCCACGACCAACTTAGACGAAGACAACGTCAGGAGCCTGTGCAGTGCTCTGGGCGAGATCGTACAAGAGCGTATGGCACAAAAGAACTTCATGTTCATCATTATTACCCACGACAAAGAGTTCATCGAGTCCCTTGGGAACATCGACAAAGTATCACATTACTACGAAGTTTCCAGAAACGACGAAGGAAAATCGAGAATTAAGCGGGTCAAATTCGTATAAATAGCATTTATTTTTCTACGTAATTATCGTAAGCGTAGTCATTCCCTAAGAATAATAAGTTTTTATTTGTTATAAAGGCTGTGCCTTAGGGGCGTGGATAGACCGTGATTTGTTTGACAACTTAAGTTGTGGAGATATTGTAAAATTTTACAGGAAATTTTTGCTTAATATAAACTTGTGGGGTGCAATGAGTGGCAAGTTTAATGTATTTGACTTTGGTATTATACTAATATTAGTAACATCTGAGCAAAATAATGATCAATAATTTAGGAAAGTGTGATTTTTACTATGTAACTAATTTGGCTTAGCAACCCAAAGTGGGTCCTGGCCACTAATATCAAAAGACGCTACTCACCTCTACTTTCCCTGCTATGGGAAGACGTCGATCACCGGCCGGTGTATATATTTGATTAAATATCTCGCAGCTAATGGATAATTTAGAATTACAATGTTTTTTGTGTCGACAAGTCAAAAATTTGGAACTCATGTACCTTACAGTAAATTATTTGTACACATCAAAGTACAATAGACATGATTTACGTTTCAGTTGATTTCCACACGCAAATTGACTGAAACCTACAACTGTTAGTCTTTCATGTCCCTGAAAAGACACATTATTCATTGAATTATCATTTTGTAAGGAGTAATAAATAAATAAATATTCTAAGTTCTTCATAACAGCAGTTTTATTTTTACATTAAAACATAAACATCAAAAGAAATCAATAATAGAAGTAAAAAATACACAGAAAGGGAATTACTAAGTTAAGGTGTGTTGTTTTTAAACCCACGATGCAAAAACGTGTCTCTATGGCATCGTAGTAGCTCCCGAACAGATCAACTTATTCAGCTTTTATTAGAGAAGTGAATTATTCTGGAGTGTTCTTAGCTATGTTTCATCAAAATCGGTTCAGCTGTTTCATAGTTGATATCAGTTCCTTTGTTAGCTGTGGTAGGAATCTTATGACAGATAATGGGTATTTGACTTCATAGGGCATTTGAGTTCAAATCATAATCTAGAACTGCACTGCGCTTGTCACTCAGATATAAAATCTTACTACAGTTGAACATATTGCAGTGCTCTCGTTTTAGTATAAACCTTTCTGCATACTCTTATACATTAGTTAGTAAATTAAATATTAATTTATGCTTATACCAGTAATACTATTCAATGGTTCACAAATTCCATGATGATCTATATGCATAATTTTTTGCTCTTGCAATACAGTCAATGTTACGCCTAACAACTCTGCTATTTGCGAGGAAGGAAATGACAGAGCTAAGCACTTGGTTATGTAGGGAACCAAGTCATCATTATAGCATACACAGAGGGATACAAAATTTTGTCTCTCAATATCGGTGAATGCTTGCTGTTCTTTATGATGAAATGTGAGCAATACTTCTACGGATTTTGTGAACGATGTTCGAAAAGCGTCATAGACTTCTTTAACGATATTCAAAGGAGCAGTGACTCTGAAGGAATTCAAGACAGTCAGCATTCCATTACAGTACTCTGCCAATGGATAGTAGTCAAGTAATGCTTCTGGCGGTCCAGTCAACACACTCTCATTCACAGGTCGTGGGACATTCTTGATTGTAGGCACTTTGTATGTCCTCATCTGGTTTTCGAAGTGATAATCAGCCTTTTCTAAGCCATTGTGGAATTGGATGAGAATGTTGTTGCGGTACAGAGGTGTTAGGACACATCTCATGTCAGACCCGACTCTTCCAAATGATAAGCAGAGATACATGCATTGATTCATAAGCGATTCGAAACTTGACTCGTCTTCTTTCAATAGCTCTTGGTTTAGGATTTCCGACAACGCTTCTACCTGAAATAAGGAAAATACATATTGTGAGCGTGATTCGGGATCATCAGGGCTTGTATTTGAAGTGATCACTTTTTAAGCCGTGTTGAGCAATTTTTGATCGGCAAATGGTTCGATTCATCTACATCGGAATTTTTCTACCTTTTGAGCTTTTGACCATTCATGGCGTCGCAAGAAATAACAGAGAGACGTACTTCTTAGCATTCCATGGATTCACCGTGCGGGTGCCGGGTCCATCGTGTGGCAGAGAGAGAAATCTCGAATAGACCCCAAGACTTGTGACTCGGGCTGTAGGTTTAAAAGGGGCCCCTTACATTGACGTACGTCAACACTCACCTTCACTACTCGTATTTCTCTCCCTGCCCAGCCAAATCCGATATGATCCTACTAGTGCAGCTTTAGATACTCGTTCTAGTATAGAACTTACTGCACTTCTGGACAATCCAAGGTCTTTAAGCAGGTTATAGAGAGATTTTGCTGGTATACCTCTCGCACCTACTTCTACAGCGTATAAATTAACTACATAGCCATTTTTTGTTAATTCATTTTGTAGGTCGTAATACTTATTTTGTTTCATCACGTGGTCTTTAGGTATATTAGTTTCCCACGGTACGGTAAGTTCTACCAAGACTATGCGTTTCGTAGCCCTAGAAAAAAGGAAAATGTCCGGTCTGGATGACGAAACACCCACATCCTCTGGGATTTTGTAGTGCTTTTCATACGTGTCCATTAAAATTGTCCAATCAGGTGCTGAACCCAGGATTGAGTAAGGCTTGTTCTTGGAGTTTGAAGTTGAGCCCTCTTTTACAAAGTTAATTTGTCTTTTGTTCATCGTCAATCCCTTTTGGGCTCTAGCTACCGAAAGGCTTACGGCTTCACGTATGATTTCAAGTACTCTGTCATGGCGCTGTGAGTAATGACCCCTATTAAGGAGCACCTTGCATCCCACCAATATGTGCCTTGCTGTACATATCGCCTCACCACAAGTATAGCAACATTTTTCAGAGGCTTTTCCCCACCTTACCAAGTTACTCTGGTCAGGGAGGGTCATTTGGAAAGCGTTCAGATAAAATTTTAATAAGGCAGGAGACCAGTCATATAGCAAGGTGCGCCACTTTAGAGCTAATGGGATACAAAACTCACCTATGGTTAACCACTCACTTTGCATTTCTAAATTCATAGCGTGCACTTTGTAACTATCATTTTCGTCTTGTTGTAGAAAGGTTTTTACCATGTCTCGGTCTTCCCTTTTCTTTCTCGCACCCAACCCAGCTGTATTTACTTGCGCACCTGCCATAAATTGTTTGTGGAATTGAAGTCTAGATTCAAGGTCCGAAGCGCTTTTGTCTTTTGGGAGAGATGCGATTAATTCGTCTTTCGACTTTCCCAAAACATGCGTTTTTGTAACTCTTAGGTGTTTGTAGAGTTCGGATGGTTTTTTTAGTTTCATAGATACCCATCCTTTCAAGTTGTACGAAGAAATTTTTATTGTTTAGAGAGACATGTGCCTGATGGTAAGCAACATGCCTGTCACATAACAGCACAGTGAAACACAGCTATTGGAGGATGAAGAGTCCAAATCATTACCTAGCACTGCACTGCGCTCGTCACCTAGATATTTTATCTCTACGCCCTGTAATTTCAATAGAAACATTGTCCTTAAAACCGGAACACAGTACTGCTAGGCGGTAGAATATCTGGCAAAGGTATGGTACTTCCCCAGACAGACTCTGCTAAGAGTACAACTACAAAATGCATCGAACAACGGTGCGACGTGGTTTCGTAGGTGCGACGCCGCAACGCCGTGTGTTTGTCCCTTACCCAAGGTGGACCACTAATTTAAACCCACACACGCACTTGTCATACGGTCTTGTGACTTGACCACGACTATGAGACGTCCATCCCCACCCCCCACCCCCTAGCGCCAAAACTGGATCCGCCCTTGCCCTTACCTTTAGTTTAAGCCAGCAGGACAAAGCATTGGTTCCACTGAGCTCATCATCCTTCATTTTAGACTCTTGCGAGTCAGACAGGAAGATGGATTTGTGCTGAGTCAAGACATTGAACAGGTGTATCCTGTGTAAATCCACGAGCCTTCGAAGTAGTCTCTCTGAACCTGGAACAATTTTATTTGGTAAATCAACATTAATTTGATCTAAGCTATGGATTAGATTAAAATTAAAATGTTTCTTAGTTCACATTCACATTTGTATGTTTGCAAGTAAAGTAAATACTTCCATACATATTATGCGTCTAACTTTCCTACCGCAACTAAAAAAAGAACTGATAACTTTGAGATGGCTGAACCGATTTTGATGAAAAATTGCTAAGAACACTCCCAACTAAGTCACGTATCCAAAAATAATAATCATAATAAGGTTATCAGTTGAGGTATCACAAGTTTGGGGAAACGCTAACGTATTGAATGTTCTACAAAATAAAGTGAATTCATTAGTGGAGTCTTTTTAGGGGGCGTCCATTAAGTACGTGAGGCATTTTTGAGAATTTTTCGACCCTCACTTCCCTTCCCCGACCCCTTGGTAAGATATAGTAAGATTTTCCTCAACTCTTTCCCTCCCCCTTCCCTTAAATCTCACGCGAGATTCTTCTAAACTTCTATTTGGGGTGCAAACGCTTAGATTATTGAGAACAAAAAAACTACTAGGTACTATTTACGCAGCCACGATTGTCGAGTCGCACGTGTCGATAGGTGTAGCTAAACAATCAAGCGCTACTTCGTTGCTTGGCGAAGTTCGAATGAATACGACAAATTGGTACTATTTTCTCAGATTTGGCCATATTTTATTCTAGAAATAATTTTTCACGCAAATTATACACCGTTTTCTGCGCGAAAAAAATTTACGTGATATTTGCCAAAGGAAAAGATTTAGAAAGAATTAGCTTGATTCCCTGCCCCCTAGAATACCTCACGTAATTAATGGCTGTTCACTTACCCCCAACGCAACGACAGCGTGTTATAAGTTTGACGTGTGTATGTGTCAGTGGTATCGTAGTTCCCGAACGGATAAACCCATTTGGATTTCTTTTGTTTGAAAGTTCACCCGTAAATTCAAACTTACTTGTTTTCAAAACCTATCTATACCTACGTCTAAGTTGTGGAATGCGTTGCCTGAGTGGGTTTTTCCCACAGAAATCTAAATAATAAGGTACTAGAAGTCGCATGACCGCGTGACATTGTCGCCGCACAGGTGACTTGTAGGCCACCAGTGCTCGAATTGTAGTTTAGTCTTGTTCGAACCGGCAGGCGTGAATCATCTTTAAAAACTTGTGTTATGCAGCATAAACAACTGTGGAAGTTCTTCCACAACTTGCAATTATACCAATAATGAGATTACATTTCACTGATAGGTATTTTATTTTATTTTAATTGTATTTTTTAATAAAATAAACGGAGCTCAATGATTCACTATGATAGTTATAAATTTTTGGTGTGATCGTCATTTTGCATACTATTGCTGCATACATTAATTAACATCTAAAGTGGTACAAGCATAAACAGCAATGTAATGTAAAATTAAAGATATCGTCATAACCTCTAATCTTCCATGGTACAACCGCAGGTAGCGATTGTGAGTTAGTGCTGTGACGGCACACCCCGGACACTCGGCCTAAAATCTATACAGACGGTGCAGTTGACATACCTACACTCACACAGCTACGCATATGTCGTTCGAACGCATTTACGCATGTGTGCGTGTCATCTAGGGTTACTAAATTATTTTATGGAATAGCTGTGACTCGTGAGTTCACCTGCCTGTATTAAGTGGCCTATAATCTTTTACCTAGTTAGTGTTCGATCTTTAATCTAGGTAAATATAACTTTCATCAACAACCAGAAGGGAGAAGATTTAAAACAAAATAGGAGATAATAAAGGTACCATGGACGAATTGATTTTTAGTTAAGTACACTTACCCAAAGAGAAAACTTTATTCTGACAATATATTAATTAATCACTCCACATATCGCGTATTTCATTATACCTAGGTAGGCTAGTCACAGAACATTAGATTAGGTACAACAACGTTCATAAGTTGCAAGGCGTTATCACAGTTCAGTAGGTATATCAGAGTAGGTATCATACACTGCACAAACTAATTATTTACATCTCATGTCAGCACAGTAAAGAAAAACATGATTTTTCAACTCAAAACTCACAATTCAATTTTGTAAACAAACAACAAACTACGAACCGGCCGGAAAGATAATGTTGCTAGTTCCGGATTTAATTTATTCCTAATTGCTTAAAAAATATTACTTTTGTATATTGATAAATAGTTATTTATTTATTCGCATTATAGTAAGGATCACATAAAACTTTAAATAAGTATTGTGAGAATAGTAAGTGAGTCTATTATACTCAAATCACAATCATGTTTGCGCCGAATAAACAAAAATCAGTTTTAATTTCAAATTAAATTCAGAAACTTAATTGACCAAATTTCAACAACGATCATAAAAAACTTGAACAAAAATAAACGAAAGTAATTTTTAGTTTTGTTTTCATATTTCAAAACTGTGATCTACCAAAAAAAAAGAAACATCAAAGGAGACATGGCCCAAATCGTACCCTGACCTCGGCACAAAATAATTGTATCTAATCTCAAAAAACTCTAATAATTGTATGTAAATATATTTTAGGAAAAAAAATTACACCACTCCCATAACCCAAATTAGTGACTAACATGTTTTTTTATCAGTGTAGTTTTGTAGGCGTTTTTTTTAAAGTTCACTAATACTGTTTGCAATCCGATGTAATCATCATCATCATCTTCATAACATCTTAGCATATACCTCTCTTCAAGTACCTACGCCTCATATCCCAGACCTATGCTAGTGCTGTGCTTGTGCTAGTACTTGTCCAGATTTGACCCGCGATGTAAGCATACTGATAATTGAATACAAAGTCCAAAGTACATTACCAAAAATAAGCGTATTATCATGAATTATTTTACTTACACTCGTTAAATTTGAATTCCAAGGCCACCCATCGCGAAAAGAACCTAAGCATATTCGTGCATTGTTTGATAATTATGTCTCTTTATGACTCAGCCGGTATATATTATTTTTCTATCATTAACACCAAATTATACAACATATTTTGTTCCATAAAACGAGCTTTTGATACGAACTTCTATAAAACTTCTACAGGCAAAAAAACGCAGGTTAGCCACTCAAACGGATGATGATGATAGTTAAGAATATTATTACTAACTAGCTGACCCGGCAAACGTTGTTTTGCTATGTAAATTATTAATACAAATTTCAAAAATTTAACATAGGTAACCCTAGACTTTAATAATAAAAATAAATGTTTATTTTTATAAAACAATTTTAGATTTGTCCTAAGCTCCGGGAAAATTTTATCAAAATAGAGTGAAAAACATTAACAAAAAAAGTGGCCAAGTGCGAGTTGGACTTGCCCATGAAGGGTTTCGTTACAGCAAGTAACATTATATACACAGTACACATATAGTTCTTGTAATTCATTGTAACAACTTTGATCGAAGTTTTATTAATAGTGTATGTATGACGAACTAAAAAAAACTACTCATCAGATCGAGTCCTAACTAATTTTCGTTGGTAGTTTGCATGGTAATGTACATAATATTTTTTTTATTCTCTTATTTTAGAAGTTAGAGGAGGGGGGGGGGGGACACTTTGGAAGTGTCTCTCGCGCAAATTATTCAGTGTAGACAAAAAATATTTTAGAAACCTCAACATCATTTTTGAAGATCTATCGACAGACATCCCAGACGGGTAGGTTCGATGAAAAAAATTTTTTTTAGTTTCAGTTCTAAGTATGGGGGTAACCCTATTTTTTTTTGTAAAAATATTAATGCGGTTCACAGAATACATCTACTAACTAAGTTTCAACAGTGTAGTTTGGCAAAAAGGTGGCTGTGACATACGGACGGACAGACAGACAGACATGACGAATCTATATAAGGGTTCCGTTTTTACGTTTCACGGAACCCATAGTATCATATATATATACATAGTACACATAGTTCTTGTAGGTCGTTGTAACAACTTTGATCGAAGTTTTAATAATAGTGTATTTATGACGAACTAAAAAAAACTGCGCATCAGATCGAGTCCAAACCAATTTTCGTTGGTAGTTTGCATGGTAATGTACATCACATATTTTTTTATAGGTTTTTTCATTTGCTTATTTTAGAAGTTAAGGTGGGGTGACACATTTTACCACTTTGGAAGTGTCTCTCGCGCAAATTATTCTGTGTAGACAAAAATTATTTTAGAAACCTCAACATCATTTTTGAAGACCTATCAATAGACATCCAAAACGTGTAGGTTTAATAAAAAAAAAATTTGAGTTTAATATCTAAGTATGGTAATCCTAAGTATAGTAAGTAACCCTAATTTCTTTTTTGTAAAAATCTTAATGCGGTTCACAGAATACATCTACTTACCAAGTTTCAACAGTGTAGTTCGGCAAAAAGTGGCTGTGACATACGGACGGACAGATAGACAGACACACAGACATGACGAATCTATAAGGGTTCCGCTTTTACGTTTCACGGAACCCATAGTACCATATGCATAGTACACATAGTTCTTGTAGTTCGTTGTTACAACTTTTATCGAAGTTTTAATAATAGTGTATTTATGACGAACTAAAAAAAACTACTCATCAGATCGAGTCTTAACCAATTTTCGTTGGTAGGTTGCATGGTAATGTACATCATATATTTTTTTAGGTTTTTTCATTTGCTTATTTTAGAAGTTAGAGGGGGGAGGGGACACATTTTACCACTTTGGAAGTGTCTTCCGCGCAAATTATTCAGTGTAGACAAAAATTATAGTAGAAACCTCAACATTATTTTTGAAGAACTATCGATAGACATCCCGACACGTGTAGGTTTGATGAAAAAAAATATTGTCGAGTTTCAGTGCTAAGTATGGGGGTAACCCTATTTTTTTTTGTTGTAAAATTATTAATGCGGTTCACAAAATATATCTATCTACTTACCAAGTTTCAACAGTGTAGTTCGGCAAAAAGTGGATGTGACAGACAGACAGACAGATCTATAAGGGTTTCGTTTTTACGTTTTACGGAACCCATAGTACCATACACATAGTACACAATACATAGTTCTTGTAGTTCGTTGTAACAACTTTTATCGAAGTTTTGATAATAGTGTATTTATGACGAACTAAAAAAAACTACTCATCAGATTGAGTTCAAACCAATTTTCGTTGGTAGTTTGGATGTACATCATATATTTTGTTTAGTTTTATCATTATCTTATTTAAAAAGTTAGAGGGGGGGGGGGGCACTTTTGAAGTTTACCACTTTGGAAGTGTCTCTCGCGTAAATTATTTAGTGTAGACAAAAATGATTTTAGAAACCTGCACATCATTTTTGAAGACCTATCGATAGACACCCCACACGCGTAGGTTTGATGAAAAAATAATAACATTTTGAGTTTCAGTTCTAAGTATAGGGCACCCTTATTTTTATTTCTATTTTTTTTGTACAAATCTTAATGCGGTTCACAGAATACACATCTACTTACCAAGTTTTAACAGTGTAGTTCTCATAGTTTCGGCAAAAAGTGGCTGTGACATACGGACGGACAGACAGACAAACAGACAGACACGACGAATCTATAAGTGTTCCGTTTTTACGTTTTACAGAACCCTAAAAATACTATAATTGATCAGTTATCGAGCGGGATGAAAATTTATTAAATTACTGAAATGGCCATTAAAAAATAGGGGTTAGTGATAAAAGAGTAAAAATGTAGGGTTGTATGTATTTTTTAACGCCACATTTAAAAAAAAAAATTTTGTCCGAAAATTAAAAATATTTTTTTTGGGGTGAACAAACCTTGTCACTTAGGGGTATGAAAAATAGCTAGTAGCCGATTCTCAGACCTACTGAATATGCATATAAAATTTGGTTAAAATCAGTAAAGCCGTTTCGGAGGAGTAAGGAAACAAACACTGTGACACGAGAATTTTATATATAAGATAACTTAAAATCCGAGGTTCATCAAAAAACCCAGGTGTGGCACCTGGGTTTTTTCAATGTGATTTGGGCTTATGTCCTTTGTTTCACAATAAATGGAGCTATCACGTAACAAACATATACACGAATTGAGATCCGTCTCCTTTTTTGAAGTTGGTTAAAAATGAAACTGAATCGTAGTAGTACCGGTAGTACTAGAACCGGTAAAGTTTATAAGTCAATGTCAAGGCCGTTAATTACTGAATAAGTTTTTTGGAACTATCCATTCCAATAGTCAATGTACTCGTATCCTCTTACTGCTTTTAATGAACGGTTGTTGCGAAATCTTAAATAAGCATACTACTAGATGAAATCCTATATTCATTGTTCACTATTGACCGACATAATATATACATGGACGCACATAAAAGTACAGATAGTCTAATATAGAACCTCTTTCTTTTTTTTGAGTCGGTTGAATGCTAAGAAATAATCACTTACCAATAAATCTGAATAGTAGCATTCTTAGTAAAAAAATCCACTAAATTGGCAACACTAGTGACTAAGCGAACTATACTCCGCGCCATCACTCGTTACCATACGTTATTGGCGCCACTGACGTATTTCACAACGATTAACGAAAGCCGCAGTTTAAAAACAACGAGTTTAATAATTTCGTCACAGGACTTCAGTGTTGGCGCGTACTTCTAAAACCAGTAGCACAGTTAAATAATAAAGTAGCCAAGTGCGAGTTGGACTCGCCCATGAAGGGTTCCGTTCCAGCAAGTAACATAATATACATAGTACACATAGTTCTTGTAGTTCGTTGTAACTTTGATCGAAGTTTTAATAATAAATAAATAAATATTGGTGGACAATTCACACACAACACCATCTGACCCCAAACTAAGCAAAGCTTGTATGATGGCGGCCAGATAGCTGATATATAATACTTATATAGTGTTAAATACATACTTATTATACATAGACACACCCAGACACAGTGCAAACATTTGAATTCATCACACAAATTTTGCACTGGGTGGGGATCGAACCCACGACCCTCGGCTTCGCAGGCAGAGTTACCTACTACCAACTAATAGTGTATTTTTGACGGACTAAAAAAAAACTACTCATCAGATCGAGTTCAAACTAATTTTCGTTGGTAGTTTTCATGGTAATGTACATCATATATTTTTTTTAGATTTTTCATTCTCTTACTTTAGAAGTTAGAGGGGGGGGGGGACACACATTTTACCACTTTGGAAGCGTCTCTCGCGCAAGTTATTCAGTGTAGTCAAAAATTATATTAGAAACCTCAACATCATTTTTGAAGACCTATTGATAGACACCCCACAAGTGTAGGTTTGATGGAAAAAAAATTTTTGAGCTTCAGTTCTCAGTATGGGGGGCACCCCTAATATTTGTTTTTTTTAAACTTTTGTAAAAATCTTAATGCGGTTCACAGAATACATCTACTTACCAAGTTTCAACAGTGTAGTTCTCATAGTTTCGGCAAAAAGTGGCTGTGACATACGGACGGACGGACAGACAGACAGACAGACAGACATGACGAATCTATAAGGGTTCCGTTTTTACGTTTTACGGAACCCTAAAAATGATTCAATCTTTGTAGAAATTCTTATTGTGAACTTATCAAAACACAGTAGAAAAACGATTCAATCTTAGTACCTATATATTATAGAAATTCTTATGAAATTAAACATTTGTTATTCTTGTTTCGTTGAACAGATGAAAAAATTGGTACCTAAATTTAAATAACACTGCAACACAGCGTCATGGTCGTATTCTCATAGAAAATTATTGTCGTCCGATATAACCCTTCGTTGAGTGCTTCTCGCGTTCTTGCGGGGTAGGAAGCTTGAAACTGGCGGGGGGTGGGGAGTGTCCGTTCTATCTGTATTATCTATTCTATGGTGACGGTCCAATTTTACTTTCCCAAAAATAAACGATGAAATTTTTATTTTAAATTTTACATAGTTTTATCGATAAAGTAACATAATAAATCGATTAAAAAAATTGTACGCAATTAACATTACACCCGTACGTACAATCTTTTAATTCGCGGTAAACGTTACTTCATTAATTATTAATAAAAGTATATACATACTGGCTATAACGCGCGATTGTTCGTCCGTGCAAAATAAATATTAAGATAACTGAGGCAGTATTTATCTATTGTAAGCTTTTATTTTTAAGACTTTATTAGTTTTCATACAAAATCAGCGAGCAACACGGAAGGGAGTAGACATACACAGCGTTTCCCCTCTGTCAAAGTACAAGTCCGCGTGGACCATGGAGTTTGATAATATACTGTGGCGTGGAATACACTGAGGGCGGGGCTAGATTTGTGAATCAAATGGTGCTTTATTTTTTATGTGTTAGTGATTTGGCTGTGTGAGTATGGTCGGCAATGGATCACGATGTTTTCTTCCCCGTTTTAAGTTAGCGTTTTTTTTAAATAAGTAATGACTTTAATACACATTTATTACTCACTTTCTGTGTTTTTTGCATCTTCTAGAGCTTTCTCAAACCATGCATTTCGAGCCTTCAGAAAATGCAAATGCAATCCATCTGAAGTACTGCTTTTACTGCCAGAGTAATGTCTGCCACTTTCCTCTTCATCAGTTGACTTGTATACTGTGTTAGCTCGACGCAAGTACCCTAATATCTAGAAAATAAAATATATTACTTATGTATGTTAATAATATGTTAAATCTTATGTACAAAAAAAATTGGCAGTCATAAGAACTGCCGATAGAAGTGAAAAGTTATAACTCAGAATTTGATAGCTTACTTTAGAAACTACGCGGGTGAAATCGGAGGGCGTGGCCATGGTCCCGAGTTTACCCGAAGATTTCTTATAATTCCCGAGCGTGACGCTAGAATTCAATTCACAAGCCACAAAAAATATGTGAGTGACGCACCAAAAGAAGTTTTCACTTAAAAATAAATTGAATGCTTGCTTCTTTGAATTTAATACGGTATATAAATGCGGAATTCACTTTTGAAGTGAAAACTTCTTTAGGCGCGCTATAGACAGAATTTTCGTGGGCGGTGAAATGGATTCATCAATCGTCACGCTTGGATATGATAATGGATCGGATCGGATATGAAATCTTCGAGTAAACTCGGTATAAACGGCCAGGTAGGTACCAGGGCATCAGAAACAGTAAAGAGTTTCGATTACCTACCTCCAACAGCCCAGCGTTTATCTCCAGATACCAGGACAACAGAAATATAAAAGAGTTGCGTTTGCCCCTAGGTACCAGTACCAGGGCAACAGCAAGTTTTCACTTCTATCGGCAGTTCCTATGACTGCCAATTTTTTTTTTTTAAAATAATATCGCCTAAATGGTCTATCACAGTTCAAAGACTGTTACTGTAGACCTCAGACTTGAGCTTGAGGTATCCCTATAAAAAAGGTCACGTGGTGACATGTCCGGTGAGCAAGAATTTGGGGAAAAGGGTATGTTTCCATACTTGCTGATAAATTTTTCACAGTTGGACAGTGCAATCGCTTTTGCTGACGTTCCCCAGAATGTCAGATCGCATGTTTTGCATTTTCACATAGCCATCAATATAAAAATGTGCTTATTCTGTAAACAGTATGTTTTCAAGTGTTTTGGGTGTTTGGAAACGTTCCAACATTGTTTTTACGAAGGTTTCACCTAAAACTAAGTCTTTTTCCTTTAGAATTTGCATGATTTGAATTTTGTAGAAATGGAACTTTAATTAAATTTCCAAAACAACAAATGTAAAAAATATTTTTTTTATTCCACGAGAGGCTGAAATCTTTCTTTTGAACTTGAACAACATGTTCTGGCGTCGTTGCTGACGTCGATGGTTCTGGAGGAGTTTGGTTGATTATTTATTGTTCCCACTTGCCAAAATTTCTGCAGCTACGACCAGATAAATTGCATGCTCGGTCCGTCATATACTCGGCGAATATCGATATGAATACAGAAAGCACAACAACCTCGAATAAGTGTTTTGTAACACTTCAAATATTGTTTAACCTCAAGCGCGTGGTGCGACCCAGACCAGTGACTCATGGCCACTGACAAATCCGCATCCCGTGTGCTTCCAACGGTGCTACTCTCACGCTCCTTGCTCGTCTAGTTCTTGAGCAATTACAATTTTAACTCGAAAATTTCCCCCTGGACACCCTTTACATTTTATCATGGGAAAGGGAACTATGCGGGCAAAACTGAGGGACCGCTAATCCATTGACCTATAGGTCTAAAAAATCATTGGGCTAATCCTACTAATTTCATAAATGTGAAAGTTTCCATGTTTGTCGCTCAATCACGTCGAAACGAAATACAAATACAAAATAATTTTGCGTGACGTCACTTGTGGGTACGTATTATATGTTGCCTGAGTGGGTTGTCCCCAATGGTTACAATATTTGTGTCTTCAAATCGAGAGTGAATCGGTTATTTTCTAGGTAAACACGCTCCATCGTAGAACGCATCGTCGCTTAACATCAGGCGAGATGGCGGTCAAGTGTAAACCTATAAAAGTAAAAAAAAGGGTACGATTTTTACCCATAAGTGACGTCACGATCCCCCACTCTGGAAGTTTGATTATCTATATCTTTGTTGATTCTTAATAACATGATAAAACAAAAAATACGTGCCCCATGTTTTTCCATGATCTAGCTGACGGATTAATTAGAATTGTTTATTTTTCACCCAGTCCGCTACCCTACAACACAGGCTATATTTCATTGTGGGAAAATAAAGGGAAAGGGAACTATAAGGGTAAAACTGTGAGGCGCGACTAGTATTTAACAATTTCTACAAACAATGATTCAATCAACACATGAATCAAGAAATCTTTTTATAAATATCTGCATTTTTTGGCTTTTTTAAACCCATCATCAAACGTCACAAATAAATCACTTCAAAACTTTTGTATGTTTTATTAATTCACAACTTCAAAGTTATGGTAAGTAGTAAGGTAGAAAATATAAAGATTAAATTTAGAAATATGAAGACAAAACTGTTTCATTTGGTTCCATGGGCCTGGGACAGAGTTTGAAATTACACAGTTATATGATAGATATTTATTTTGAACTTACCTGCAAACATTGAGGTAGCGGCAGATCATATCTGAGCTGGTTGAAGAGTTGATAAAGTGTTTCAAACCATAGGGTCATTATTTCAGATGTTGTGTTCTGAAACCACAAACATAGTTTTATGGTTCAACTTCATTAGAACTATTCTAAGTGTTCTGTGTGTTTAAGCCATCTATAACTCTTATAAGGTGATAGATAATAGTCTGTCAAAATGATTAAGGACTTTCACCTCTTTTAAATGTTTAAGACACCATTTTACTAGTCCATTTTCTACAAAAAAAAACCTAAGTTTTTAAGTCCATAAAATTTTGCCTACCAATTATTATAAGAAGATTACAAAATCATTACCTGAACAAATGGAATCTCCGAGTATCTTTTAGACAAATTACGAACAAAAGTGAATATATCGAGAGCACTCTCATAGTCCTCAGCATTTAAGGCTTCACGCATCAAAGAAGGCAGTTCTAAAAGCTCCAATAATTTATCACTCTGGTTACGGATAGAACTGTAGCGGCTGAAAAAATTACATTCGAGCATAAGTCTTTTCACATTCATTAGTGGCAGTATATTATTATTATGTTTTTACTACAATAATTACTAAAACTTAATACAATACAAACATTAAATGAATGTTTGTTCAACATCTGTGTATAGGGCCATCCATAAATTACGTCACACAAATTTCATGATTTTTATACCCTTCCCGTCCTTGTTGTTGGTCACATTTTTGAGAACCCTACCATACCTAGTGTGACATCACATATTTTGCAAATTTTGATTAAATTTATTGTTGAAATATTAGATATGAAATACATTTTGAAAAATGTGATGTCACAAAATTTGAGACCCCTATCCGCCCTTAATCACACATTGTCACACTTAATTGATCTCCTCTTCCCCCTTGATGTGTGACATAATTTATGGATGGCACATACGATCAAAGCATAATAATAGTTCATAGTTTACAGTTTGTGCCCATTTCAGTATGTAAATCAATAATAATTGTTAAAACAACAACTGGCAGTCTTCACAAACAAAAGCCCTAGACATCCAAATTGGTTTACTCCTCAGCCACACTTGCAGTGACACTTATCATACCATTTATTAATTATCAATTTAGACCATATGTTATTAGAAAATTTCTTCATGTTGGTACCTTTTTTCCTTGACTATGTTGCCGGCCACTTGAGAGAATTTGTCACATTCTTGTAAAAATGTAGGTGTTGTTTCTAGAAAGTTTTCTAAAGATTCTTTCGATTTATTCAAGTCTGTCCTAATTGTGCGTGATATCTCAGCAGTTTCCACGAATGTTTTGTAGTTTGTGAATGCTAGTTCTTGAGTTTGTTCAGTAAGCTGCCTCATCTCTTCGGTCAATCGCTCTGGCTCCTTGCGGATGAAGTCCCAATTCTGGGACCCAAGTTTTTTCGCATAGTCTGCTATTTCATTAAATTGTTCGGAGTTTTCTGAAATAATATGAAATTTGCGATAATTCACAGATGAAAACTTTTCAGCTTAGTGGTCAAAAACAGGTTAAAAAGTTATATTTACCAGAAGCCTGAGGAAATAGTAATTGTGTTAATTCTTTCAGTTCTTGAGCCATTTTAGCTATGTGTTTTCACGAAACACATCAGCAATTCATAGACTAAGTAATCACTAAGTACAGGAGTAATGGAAAATGATGGAAAATTAGATTTTCAAAAATGTTATATTTTGCCAAGTAAACAAATCTTCTTTTTTATTAATTTATTTTTGGCCATGGATACTAGTTCTTCAGCCGATAAACAAATCTTTTTTTTTTTTTAATTTATTATATACATGGCTTGGATGCTTGTCCATGAGCCGAATAAACAAATCTCAGCGCTCAGTGTTGGCATAATCACGACACATAATTTTAACTAAATTTTCATAGCTCAAAATAAATGTTCCAAACTATGTACTAGATGGCGATAATAGGTTTTAGTACCATATTAGGTATTACCATAATGTGGTACTTCTGTATGTTGGTATAAAACATTAAACATAGTAGGCGTTTAACATGCATTTGTTAGATAACTTTAGTGAAAACTCAGAATGTCTTATTTATTTCGTAATATGTACTTACAAATGGCCAAAATTAATGTAAATGTTATGTATGAGTCTATTGTTGTTCTATAAAATCTGGGAAGGAAGCAGTCGTCGTTCCTTTCACAAAGGGTCTTTTAGGTATTTTTATTTGGTTCTCTGGCTTCTTGACAATGGATCCTTCCATTGTTACAAGTGATAAGTCGTATCCATAGTCGTTCAAAGAAATGGAACTGTAAAACTGTAATATGATGTTTTTCTCGCGATCGATGAGCACTATAATAGTTCACAAGCATGGGACTGGGTCGATTACAAATTGTGAGGCTTGTCCAGAATAAAGAAATGAGTGAGTGACAGTTGGGGGAAAGTATGTCGTATTCAATTATTAAAGTTTATCTCTGCTTATCACAGTTCATTAATTTACATCTTTCCTTTCCTTCATGGAAGAAAAAGGCTTAAATGCAATTATCAATTTTGTATGGCAATACTAGCTAAAAGAAAAAAATACTCGTATTTGATAATGACTTGGTAGTATAAAAAATTATATCTGTGGCCAAGACAAAAATGTCTATGATTACTTGTGGCACAGAACTCGGAAGTTCTAAAATTTATTTAGCGTTATTTTGTCGTTGCTCTCTTTTTTATCAATTTAGAAAGACAAAGACAGAAGATTGGTTAATGTAATGAATTAGAGTCATATCAATTTGCATAGTCTATGGTTTCACTAGAATGAAAATTGGAAATGGAAGATAGCCATTTGCTTGCTAGCCGAATTTTTACAAATTGCTTTCTTCCACGTATAAATTTCACTGTGAAAATAGTTAATTTGTAATCGGTAAGTAATGATTTAATGATAACCTCCAAAAAAGTTGGAACAACTTTGGTTATATTTTTGTTTTCATTTTTGTAGAACTATGATTGCGTCATGTAAACCTATAGATACGTAAAGCAGGTTTGATTATCGGGTTTTCAGCAGCATCCTACGGTAAAGCGGCGACTTTTTCTATGCCATTTCACTGTAAAATTAGCGTTATTTGTGTTTTAAAGTTATACCGAGTTAACCTTTTCTTTTGCAAAGGATAACCTACGCATCTCTTTCATCTGAATTCTCGACACCATTTTTGTTGAAACGCACCATTTTATTATTAGATCACCTTCTTATGTGCAGGATAGTTTACTCGTTTGCTCTAATACGGTGTTTCAGGTATAATGATATGTGTTATCAGGGTGAATTAAATAAGGTTATGTTGATGTTTTGATAATAGATTACAGGGTTGTCAGAACTTCATTGGAACAAAGCTCCAATGCAAGATTTGAATCATACATCACCTGTTGAAATTACAAATGTAGAGTTGATCTATGACTATTGCAAAAACCTAGAGTTTACAGTCAAAAGAAATAAATATACAGAGTAATAGTTATTGATTGGTTACCAAAACCAAGCTTTGTAAGTTTAAAGTTGGCATTTTTTTTTTAATTAAATATCAGCATGGTATTAAACTTAGAAATGAGCATATACCATAAAATATTATGTTGCTGGTAGAAGAATGTAACACCTATGTCCTATAAAGTTTCTTGTTTAGATTTAATGTGTGGAACATAAATTATTCTAGAAAATAACATCAATGGAGCCAGGGTGACCACCTACCATGGACGGAGATAGGGAATTCAATCTCCACTGGGGAGGGGAAGTGGTGGTAAAGGTAAGCATTTTAAAGACTATTTTGTTAGTACCTGTTAGTGTGTATTGTGGTATGATTACATAAATCATTTTGTTTTTTTGTATGAATATCTACATTACAGTAAAATGATTACTGAATATAGTGAAATTTATTGAGTATTGATTTCATTTAGTGAAATTTACAAGGTATCTTTTTGTAATGTGCACAATAGATTTTTCAAGTGAGGCTTTTTAATAAAAGAACTTTTATTGGACATTATAATATTTGAACAAATAAAGATTAGTCTTAATATTAGTATGTTGTTTAGTGTTGTGTAGTGATTGAGTAATCAAGAAACAATACATAAAAATATTTGTATCTGTTTGCAACTTTGTCTTAATTTTTGAAAAGGATTATCCCTTTACGGTACATACTTTACTAAGGATGTATGACCTGATTGAGCTACAAACCTTACAACGTTATTATATCAGTAGGGAATTCAATTAATTGAATACCTCCAAATTTTTTAAGCGTGAAGAATCATTCAACTACAAGTTCATAAGACATGACGATCCATGCTTTATTTTGAAAAGTTAGGATAGTGTTCTGCATATCTGTTAAAACCACATCAAATGCTTGTTTATAAAGAATACTCAGTTAAAATATATTGTTTCAGCATGATCCAGATACAGTTACCAATGAAGTGATATGTGGATATGACAATGTTCATAATTCCTCATTTTCCAACATAGTAAGTATCACAAATAAATAATAATTCCAATTCATTTATTTCAGGTGGGCCACATAGCAAACTAAAATTTTGATTTGAATTGTGTGTAGCTGTGATATAGCAGGAATTACCATAAGGAGGATTATTATTACCCGCAGAGGACTGAAATTGCAATGCTAATAATGTTGATGATGTTGGATATAAAGGCAATAATCATCATTACATATCAATAGTCAGCTATTGATTAAAATGTAATAGAATAGTCTATGTGTAACACAAGATTACCAAAAATTTGAATTACATACATTGATTAGCAGTGAGCTCCAAACTAAGCAACTTGTATCTTGGGGCTTGAATGCAAAGTTTCAAGCAATCATTTCTGTTCTGTTAAAGTGGAAATGAATACACTATCAATGAGAACATTACATAATGTTCATATATTTCAGACATCAGAAGAAATAATAACAAACACAGATCAAATGGCAGCTGAGAATCTGATGTTTCTCTCCCAAGATGTTATGGGTTACACGGAGACAGCTGAGTTGGCAGATGACCCTAATGTGGAGTGTGTCACAGAGGAAGTCATCACAGATGATTGGGTTGGCGGGCAAGAGAGGTATGCTACGTTTTAAAGTGTTGTTGTCTGATTGTTTGATATTTTTCCATACCTTGAGACGGGCCAATTCTGAAAGCAAATTTTATAACGAGTCAGGAAATCTAACATTGCAGTTTTCTTGTTATATGTGTGATAAAAAAAAGACACAAGACTAATTCAGGACTGTGTTCTGTGTTGAAATTGTGTTTTTAGGCCTGGTTATTCTTAGAAACGAAACTAGGATTTGTGTAGTTTTTAAAAACTTTTCTGATTTTGTTGTCAATAAAGTTCAACAATTTTCTCGAAACAACTTGGCGTATGCATTACAAAGATAAAATATGTGAAACACTGGTTGGCTTCATCAGTTGTAACATTGCTCCAATGAATAAAATTAAAAATTCTGATAAAAATAAGTAAAACATTAAGTTTTCTACCAGCGGGATTTTATCTAATAATTGTTCTATTTTTAGTTTAATTTAGAATTGAAGGCTATGTGCATTTATCCTTTTGAATATTTCTAATTTTGCTGAAGCATTTTAAATCATTGGTCAACCTAATTGTGTCATAGATAAGTCATGCCTTATTGAACAGGTACACAGATGTTGAATAAGCAATATATTTTATAAAATTAGTTATAGGGATTTGTGAACTGTATCCAACGGGATGGGTGTACTTAAACCTAACACTACATTGCAACCTAATACTATGCAAAGACATAATATTATACATGCATAGTTGAACACCCCCATATGTCTTAAAACACCCCTTTTAGATATACACATGTACGTAAAATTAACACATATATGGTTTGTCACTTTATCATTTCATTTACACATGTTACACTGTATTTCATTTAACAATGTTAAAATAATGTGGTGTACCACATGTATGTTAAATTAACATACTTGTAGTTCATCACTTTATCATTTCAGTTGATAATTTATATGGCAGAAGAGCATTTCCGGGGTCAGCTAGTAAAATAGAATGTGTCTTTTCAGGGTCGAGGTGCCTATAGAACACTTTACACATCCCATGTTGGAGCCCAAGGAAGAAAATGACATTGATATACCGTTGCCAACAGATCAGGTAAAGATTCATTTTATGATGAGGATAACAATAAGGTATTTTCCGAATGATGCTAATAGATCTGTCAAAGATAAATAAATATTCATTGACATTTCTGGCTCCCTCCCACTCTGAATGGAGAGAGGACAGCATTGGGACAGTATAATCTCCAAATAATAACTTCTGACTGAACACCATCTAAAACGCCCCAAACTAAGCAAAGCTTGTACTTTGGGCCCAGAAAGCTGATAAAATAGTTATATAGGTACATATCTGGTTGTACACATACTTATTATGCACTAGCTTTTGCCCGCGGCTTCGCTCGCGTAAAGCGTAATTGTTAATTAAGTTGAGTTTTTAAGTTACCAAATGCGACCAGCGGGGTAACTTATCGGTTTTACTAAATTGTTACGAAGTTTCATGCAAATATGTCCAGGGGATATAAAATTTCATACAAACTTTCATCCCTTATTTCACCCCCTTGGAGACTGAAATTTGGTAAACGTTTTCATACGTGCTTCATGATTTTAGTTGAACTTATTGTGTATGAAATTTCATGCAAATATCTCAAAGGAATAAAAAGTTGCATACAATCGTTCATCCCCTATTTCACCCTCTTGGGAGTAGAATTTAGCAAAATCCTTTCTTAGCGGGTGCCTACGTCATAACATCTACCTGCATGCCAAATTTCAGCTCGATCCCTCCAGTGGTTTGGGATGTGCGTTGATAGATCACTAAGTCAGTCACCTTTGAGTTTTATATAATTATATATATATTATATATATATTATATATATTAGGGTGTCCCTTATATGGCAAAAAAAAAATTTTTTTAGAATTTCGAAACGCATACCCTCTACTTTTTTTATGAATGCTAAAATGTACTTAAATACGAAATTTCATATTTGTAGCATGATTGCAACCCGTGCCGACCGAGCTCTAAAGTTTATTAAAAAATTGTGTTTTGGCCTGACATCTTGGTTTGATCCAAACTAATTAAAATGCAACAAATAAAGTAAATATGAGTTATAACAAAATAAGATCAACACAAACTTTAAATTAAATACAAATTATAATAATAATTAATTAGGGTGACTTCTCTTTGGTGTAGTTTTTTTACAGTCTGGATACAGATTTCTATGTTCCTGAACACAACGCAACAAAAACTGTTTTTGTTCTTCTTCAGCCGTGATAAGTCCATTAAAATCTTGCATTCATTTAACAGCTCTTTCAGCAGTGTCATTTACGACCTTCAAACAACTTATTCGTCTTCTAGTTTCCAAAAAAGTAGTATTGTCACCCCAAGAAAATACATCCTCCCGAAGAAAACTGTCGTCGATCTGCAGTCGAGATAGAAATTGTTTGCTTCTTTGAGTCATAAAATCATCCAGCATCATAATATCTGAAAGAAAGAAAAAACAGTCTAAAAAAGCAAAAACTAAGCCACGAAACTTTGAAAAAATAAACAAGAAAATATTAAGCTTACTAAAGAAATTTTGCGTATTTTCTTCCTTCGATGGGATATAGCGTTTGGCGGAATCTGAACTTTCATCTCTGTTTAAATTATTAATCATTTTTGTCTTGGTTTTGAAATCAACTTCTTCATCAAAGAGTAATAACATGACTGCTTCTTCACACAAATAACATAAATGATGAACAAACTTGCTTGTGGAAGCCATGGAACTTGTCGCGTCTACTTTTTCATATTCTTTTAGAGCTTTCAAAAAGCGTCTTGGTTAGGTTCTTTAATTGCCACTGTACATTCGAGCCAAGGTTTAGTATACTCTTAACTTTTTGAAAATTGGAATATCTGGGCTACTTGTAATTTGCTTTACCTTGGTTTCAAAAACAGCTTTGAGGACCAACATATAAAAATGATGACGACAAGCAAAAAGCAGTAATTCCCTTTCTAAAGTCCAAAATAGGACAAGCTCCACTGAAACGGCCAGTATTTTAAGCTGTTGTATCGCAGCACATTATCTGTACTTTATCATGGATGTTCCAGTCAAAGAGTGCAGTTGAAATGGCTTTAGCTTGATGTTTTCCCGAAGAACTCTCTAATTTTGGCACTGCAAGAAGTTGTTCTCTATCGTCAAATGAAGCAAGACTTGACAAGCGTTCTTCTTTTGAACTTCATACATCCAATCCAGGTAATAGTTTTCCATCCCAATGGACTGTGACTACGTCAGGCAAATTATTCTGGAAGTCAGTTTTTATTGCTTCTGCCCTGGATTTTCTCGCCTGAGTACGATTTCGCTGAATCGAAGATTTGTTAATAGGAAAATCATCGGTGTTCAGACCAAGCGCTTCTACAACCGCATGGAGAATGTAAACTGAGTCTCTTATGCTTAATTGGCATCGATCTAAAGCTGCTACCAGTTTAGGAGTTATGAAACTTTTTTTTCAGGGCAAGGAATCTGAGTACTAAGTACAGAGTTCGAAATCTGTTCCTCATTCGAATTTTCCAGACATTCCAAGCTATCTACCGAAGAAGTACATGCATCAGCCAATAGCTCTCTTTGTTTTACCTTTCTTTCATCTTCTTCCAATCGTCTTTGCCTAACTCCTTCTTCTTTCTCCGCCAATTTTTTGTCAGTTCCACCTAAGCATCCCAGTCGACCTGCCTCTCTCTGTTTCCTTAAAAAATCTTTGTCTTCCAGGTCTTCCTCTATCTTCATTCTGTCGAAGGCATCAGCATGTGCAATATCAAACAGGTTATCAAGGTCTTTTACAAAATTATTTTCACGGTTCTTGAACGTCTCCTGAGTTTTCTTACAGTTTTTTTGCAGCTCCCTCCATACATGGTATAAATCAACAAGTTTCTTCACGCAGTTAGGAAATGCCTTTGTAGGAATTCTGGCTTTTCCCAAAATATAATGCACTCTCATATAACAAGATTCGCACATTCACTAACAGTCAGCTTGACCTCACGTATATTGTAATAAAACGGTGAGAACTTGTCGATTAGATGGTAATTTTGCACCATTTATCTGGTGGCTTGGCAGTCCGATAAGGTAAATATTTTGTTTATCGCTTCGTGATTCCACAGACATCTTCACACAATAAACAGCAACGCACTAATAATGTTAGAAATCACGTATGAAATGACAATTAAAAACTCGCAGTAACAGGTCGCAGCGCTACACCCGCGCAATTGTATGGACAAGTTAAAAACTCAAGTCGGCACGGGTTATCGTTTATAAATCGGGCTAATATTTATTTCTGTACTATATTAGGTCCATATAAAACTTTTTAGAAGGTATGCGTAAAAATATATTGACATTGAATTTTAAGGGACACCCTAATATATATATAGATATTATAGTCGACAAATTGGCGTTCCAAAGACTCAAACGAAGAAGTTTGACTCTATATTTTTGTGATATAAACGTCTAGGCTACCCAACCACCCAGACACAGAAAAGATATTTGTATTCATCATACAAATACATATTTGGACTGGGTGGGAATCAAACCCATGATCTTAGCAACTTTGCAGGCAGATTTACTACCAACTAGGCCTGTCAATTCAAAATTTTGTTTTATGTAATATATTATTTTGAAATTGTATCCATGTAGTTTTCGATTTCGTCATGTGCGGCGCCAATGTTTCATTTAGTGAAATTTCCTTAGATAAAGAATAAGTATATAGATCAAGTTTTTCTGCACGGTTCCTTTGTACCAATCGTAAGCAGATGAGGGGTATGTTAGCTACGGTAACATAGTGATGTGCCGTGACAAAAGTATGACACTCCACAAGAGCATCAAGACAAGAGCGTTCAGACTACTATGTGTAGAGTTAGAACAAACGCTTTACACCGAAAGCATGGTGTTCTATGTAAACTCTTTGGAAATTTCTCTAACAAATTGAAACATTGACACCACCTATGGCCAAATTAAAAACTATCTTTGACAGGTCTACTTGCATCTCGAGAACACATCGTTATTTAATAAATAATTTCACCAATATTTTGCTATCTAAAATTGTTTAACTGATAAGTCAGTTTACAAGGATCGCGTTATCTAGATAGATGAGTTTGAAAAGACAAGTTTAACTACTAAATTATATGCTATAATGGTGATCTCAATATTACATACTAGTAGCACTTCGCGATTTTATCCGCATAACACACGTTCCCGTAATTTTCCCGTGAGCCATCCAACTAATATTATAAATATCAATGTTTGGGTGTTTGTTGCTCAATCACGTCGTAACGTATGAACGGATCGGGCTGAAATTTGGAATACAGGTAGATTATAGTCTGGAAGAACATATTTATATACTTTTTATCTCGGCAAAATAACGGGAACTACGCGGGTGACACCGCGGGGCGCTGCTAGTATCTCTATATTCCAGACTATAATAACCTATCTCTGAACCAAATTTAATCCAAACCAATAAACCAATCTGACAATCCAGATCCATACGGTAGTTTTTGCATGAAAGCGTAATAAACATCCGTACATCCATTCATACACCCATTTCATTAATAAACTAAATTGTAATGAGAACTACACTTAGTACATACCTTACTAACTCCTTACACTAAGCACATTACATATGATAGATCTATAGACCAATGAAGGTATAAATCAAGATGATAAACATATCCAAAATTTCGTAAGTATTATATTATTAGAATAAACAATAATATTATCGAAACTTATCTTCCATTGCTGTAAAATGGTATCTTTGAAGTTTATATCTCTTTTGGCATGTAATGATGAGAGTAAATTTTTAAGATGCGCGCGCACTCCGTAACGGTACCTTGAATTTAGCTAATCAACAAGTATTAAGTAGGTACTTAAATATTGTAACTAACTTCGGGTAGTTATTATCTATTCTCTGGTTGAAGTTTAGACCTCTTATCATGAGGAAAAAAAGAGAAAAAGTAATAACATTTTGCGTGCGTACACGCACCTTTTTTTAATTTTTTTTTCGTTTAAATTACACATCTGTCGGAACGATAAAAAAGTTTGCAGACTTGCGTACAATTATTGTTCTGATGTTGATATTGGTGTATATTTTGTTCAGGATGAGTACACAGCAATGCGACCGTGGCCGTGCGACTTCTGTTCCCGGCGGTTTCGCAAGAAGGCGGCCCTGATGAACCACATGGTGGCGCACCAGAACGACCGGCCGCACGCGTGCAACCTCTGCGGCGTGCGGTACGTGAGGAAGTGCGACCTCATGAACCATCTCAAGGTGCACGCTTTCGTGCCCGACGACGCCGATTCACAGGACATCGGTGAGTGCCAAACTCGGAACTCTTTTATTGTTTAACTGATACTAGTACATACAAGAAACGTGCCAAAAGGATCATAGGCAACACCTCGTGAACTATCTCAAGCTGCACACATTCGCGCCCGACGATGCTGACTCACAGGACATCGGTGAGTGCCCAACTCTAACGCAGACTCTTTAATTGTGCAACTGATACAAAGTGCAATCGATAGCTCCCGATGATGCCGACTCACAGGACATCGGTGAGTCCCAAAGTCGTAAGGCTAATTCTTTTATTGTTTAACTGATACAAAGTGCTCGCGTTCGTGCCTGGCTATGCCGATTCACAAGACATCAGTCAGTGCCAAACTCAAACGCAGACTCTTTTATTGCTTAGATACAAACGAACATGAAACGTGCAAACGTGCTCATAGGCAACGACACCCATGTTTGAAGTACTTCAAATTCTTGAACATTGCCGCAAAATCGCTGGCTTGTCAGGGTTTTTATCGGATAAATGTATCCGATATAAACAAGCGGAGAGTGTGCAACTGATTTATTTAAAAAAACACCAACAGTATACATACTAGATAAGTCAAAGGTGAATTTATAAATTATGCAATGTTTCCTGATATGTATACCCTTAACAGCGTTAACTTTACAGCGTTCTCTACAACATTAGATCTGATCTGATCTGCATGATCTAAAACATACCACCTTGCTCATCTATTAGACTGCTTGTAGCTCGAAAAACCGACATCGTTTCACGGTTGACGTTCCGAAGACTTCAATGTGGAGGTATGCGTATGACTATTTTTGTGATAAGAACGTCTTAAGCTGTGGAATGCGTTGACTGCGGGACTGGGTTTTTCTCGATGGTTACATTCTGGTAAATAGTCGGATGTTCTCTGTTCTTGTTACAGTATAAATCATGTTAAGCTTTTAAATTCTCTTTTACAGAGGAGCTGCTAGAAAACAACCAAATTATAAAGCCAAAGAAAAAACGCGGCCGTCGGAAAAAGATCCCGGAACCCGAGGAGGTATTATATTTGTGTACCAGTAATGCTTGATCGCTGATCTTATTCTTGCTGTTTACCTATTGTAAGTTATCTTAATTTCCATAGCTATTTTATTAAAATTATATACAACGTTAATAGTAAACATTTGAACTTTTCAAATTTTAATTTTATGCTTATAAGTAGACAAAGCTGCTTGCAAGTTCCAACAGCGGGAACGTTTAGTGGCCACCACTCATGCTTGTATACAATAAATATGTATTGTAAAAAACTTAAGCTTAAAATATAAATAAAGGTCTGAATAATCTTTCTAAATACTATAAATGTGAAAGTTGGGTGGGTGTTAAGATGTTCGATGCTCAACCACGTCGTAACGGATCTGATTGAAATTTGGAACACAGATATAACACACCCTACAAAGTACCCTACTTTTAATCCCGGAAAAATGACGGGAACGAGAACTAAGCGCCTAAAAGCGCGGGCCGTTTTTAGTATAAATAAACTACAATTAAAAGTAACAATAACGTAAGTTAACTGAAAATAAAGTTACTGGACACTACTCGTAGGAGTGGTTACCAAAGTTATCTGGCCTACAACCCACATAATACAAGTTTACAAACTTAAGGCCCACCTCTAAAAAATGTCAAAGCATGGTCGTCTGGATAAGTTTTCAAAGCATCACTACCTAGATTAGTATTATAAGCATGGCCATTTAGATTAGTCTCGTAAGCATGTCCATCTAGAAAAGCGTTAGGTCCCAAATTCACCCGAACATTTATTTCATTTTTGACCTTGATGATGAGCTTCATTCACAAGCCCACGAAAAATCAGTTTGTGGTGCGATAAAGAAGTCTTCACTTCAAAAAGTTATTTTAATGGGAAGGATGAAATGGCTTCCTACAGGGCTCTCTCAATATTCGCTCACAATCCACCCATTGGTTCTTTAGTATACCACCCATAAAACCAAAGTGCCAAACGGGCAGCCATAGCGCGCGAGCACTCTCCTTGAAAAAGGCCGCCGGATGTGGCTGAAACTCGAGTTGGATTGACCGACCATATTACACGTGAGTTTCCCGTTTATCTAATTAAATACCATCCATAGTTTGGGAAAAAATGTATAGGTTTTCGGTAGGGCCCCACCGTTGTGTAAATAAAAGGCCGGAGCCGTTCTCACGTGGCAGGACTCGTGGGAGAACATGACGTCGGCGCGAACGCAGCAGTGGCAGCGGCGCGCGCGCTCGCCGCGCCCCCCGCCGCCCGCGCCCTCCCCGCCGCCCGCGCCCACGCCGCCCTCGCCCCCGCCCGCGCCCTCTGACCCCGCGAGACCCTTCGTCTGCCGGACGTGCGGCATCGGGTTCGCGAGGGAGAAGGCTCTGCAGTCGCATGCGAGGGTAAGTTTTAACTAGTGACTACGATTGTTTGCGAGGTCTAACTAGTGATTACGATTGTTTGTGAGGTCTAACTAGTGATTACAATTGTTTGTGAGTTCTAACTAGTGACTATGATTGTTTACGAGGTCTAACTAGTGACTACGATTGTTTGCGAGGTCTAACTAGTCACTACGATTGTTTGCGAAGTTTAACTAGTCTATTAAATTCTAAAAGAATTCCACATTTTGTTAGTGGCTAAAAAACGCTATCCACAGAAACCAAAAAAAAACATTACTTAGTTTTTAGTCTGTGGCTTAGTTGCGCGCGTGTAATAGGTATGACAACTGATTATTTTTCCCGCCAAAACGTAAATTTCGTCGTACCACTTTTTCACTGTCGAAATGATTTTATTGTTATTTTATTCGCAAGTCTGTTCGAAAAATCGTTCAACATACTTACGTTCGTTCGTCGTATGATAGACGTGTGTATTGATGATTACCGCGTCTTTGGATTTCTTAACATTTGTAGCGTAATCTGCTAATATTTCGATTAACTTCTGTGTAATATTTTCAATATGAGTTCAAATCGCGAAAGTTAAAAAACTACAAACGAACAACTATATGCCGTATTGTAAGTAATGAGAGTCGTTGTTCCCAGGTGCACGGCGGCGACTCGCCGATCGACTGCGGGGAGTGCGGGGAGCTGTGCTGGTCGCGGGACGCGCTGGCGCAGCACGCGGCCGCGCGGCACCCGCACGCCGCGCCCCGCTCCGCCCCCTCCGACACCTACAACGACTCTGACTCCGGTAACTATACACACTATGAGCGCAGCACATATGTAGTATGTAGAGATGCGCCGAGTAACACTTTTGCCGAGTAACGAGTACCGAGTATTACTCGGTTCCATTTTTTTTCAACCGAGTACTCGGCCGAGTAACTCGGTTCAATCAAATTCCCATTTCGCGCGCGTGAACAAGTACAAACAGGTTACTATTACTACTCATTCATTAGCATAATTTTGATTTTATTGATTGAGATTATCAAAGCTTTCCTAAATTAGTAAAAAATACTTTTTGATTAACTGTTGGCATAATTATATCTACCTAAATGGGATACAGCCTTTTCGCCGAAAAGTGATTGGCCGATTATCACTGGCCAACCAACGGTTCGTCTATGTTTCACTTTGACAACTAACGATTGTCAACTTTTTGTATGGCAACGTTTAATTTGGCAGAATTTTTGTTAAACAGATTTTTATAATGACTCAATACGTTCAAGGCACTTATCATTTGACAAATCTTTCACTACGCCAAACAACTTTTAGACAAATAACGTTTCGTCTGTGTATCAGTTCCCTTTTGTACATTTATATTATATTAGAAAATAAATTATTTTTACATGTAATATTATAACCACAGAAATCTCCAACATATGTACACATTTGCAAAATTTCAAAGTTCGGAATGAAGTTAAGGTGAAATAGAAAGGAATCGGTTTGGTTAGGTTAGAAGTTAGAACTGTGATCAACAAGGCACAAGCCAACCGACCGAAGCGAGCATTCCGCAGCAGCGGCCGGCGAAGTGCCAGAACCAAATCGCTTTTGTTTCAGTACACAGAGCACAAACATGAGAAAAATAATAATGAAAAAAATGTTCCAATAATACCATGAACCTGTATAATATTTGTTCCAAATGAAAATGGCATCCCTGTAAATAAATTTCGGCGAAAAGGCAGAGAACCCTACCTAAATATATTGCTTTTCTTAAACCGAGTATACTCGGCATTCAAACCGAGTACCGAGGCCGAGTACGAGTATCAAAAAACCCGCCGAGTATGCCGAGTACCGAGTATCAACCGAGTACTCGGCCCATCTCTAGTAGTATGCGAAAGAAACAAAAAAAAATTGGAGTTGGGGGATGCCGATTTTTTAAATTTATTCTTGGGCATGGATAGTAGTAGTCCTTCAGCCGAATTTTTATTTCGTTACGGCAGTGTTGCCGTTTTAGTGAGTTTGTCACTATATCTACTTAGTGAGTTTTTTATGTCTATGGTGATATTTTTTATGATTTTGTGACCAATAAACCGCCGATTATGCATATTTACTTGTAATTATTACTATAATACATGATTTTGTTTACAAAGATCGGTCAAGACTTTTTGTGACTTCTAATGACTTTTTGAATTATGTTTTTCTTCAAATCTAGTGACATTTTATAGTCTGGTGCCTATTTTTTTGCCTAAGCGGGCAACACGGAATACGGAATTTCTTGATTCGGTCGCCGCGCTCAAAGCCCGCGATAAAAGCTATGCAATAGCTTAAAAAGAAAACTACAGATACTAGAGCTAGTATTTAGTCATCTTATTACCATCAACTGTGATTCCTCAGACGACGACATGGAATACCGTCTCTCGCCCGAGTCGCAGCCGAGCGGCGGCACCGAGCGCGCCGTGTTCGACACGATGCGCGGGCCCGAGCTCTTCTGCTCGGACTGCGGCGTCGCGTTCCAGCGAGCCGACCTGCTGAGGAGACACGTCGCGGCGGCGCATAGGTTAGTTACTCTGGAATATGGTTGCTTTAGGAAGCGTGAAACGAACGTATCTCTCCCAACGAATAGGCATGATGACTAAGGGGCTGTTGTTGAGGGGTTAAGGGGATTAACGCGATGTTTAAATATTTCAGTTCCATATTTAATTGGGTAAACGGGAAACTCACGTGTAATATGGTCGGTCAATCCGACTCGAGTTTCGGCCGCGTCCGGCGGCCTTTTTCAAGGAGAGTGCTTGCGCTCGACCGACCATATTAGACGTGAGTTTCCCGGTGATCCAATTAAATATGTTAATTTTAATACTAAAATATTTTAGTTCCCCCCCAAAAATTCCAAAAATATGTTACTCTGTGTGTTACCAAACAGTCCCCGTTTGTAGTCATTCATGCTGGGATATGGTTGCTTTAGGGAGCGTCAAACGAACGTATCTGCGATCTCTCCAACGAATACGCATGATGACTAAGGGGCTGTATCGCGATGTTTTTAAATATTTTATTTTATAGTTTGATAGAACAAAAATTTTTTTTGATACAACAAAAAATATGTCCCATATTTTTCCATAATATACTTGACGGACTAATAATAATTAGAATTGTATATTTTTGACCCAGTCATCATTCCAATTCTGGTAGAGTACGAAAGTCGGTCGTTTGGATTAATTTATTTTGTTGAGTGGTTTTATTTAACCAAATGTTAACACAATATAATGCTTGATTTGGATACTAAAATATCATTAAAATTTCTATTAATACGAGGTATATGCTATTGTACAGTTTGGTTACATCGAACTAATGTGTAAAGTTAACTACAATACATATTTGATATTTCATTCTAAATGGAAAATAAACAGCATTAGTCAATCAGAAAATTGAGATGATTAGAATCACTAATATCAAATGCAGTTTTCGCTAAGGTTTATAGTAGTGATCTAGTGATGATTGTTTGCATTATCGCTTTGCGTCACCATTTGTTTTTGCTTATAACAATGATAATTTCGAATTATCTGCCATCAACGTTATAAATATGCAAAGTACGCAAAGATATTCAAAGGCCCAGAAGCATAGAAAATCTGACTCATTCCAATGACATAACTCAGTATTTAGAAATAAAAAAGTCAATAATGCTTTAAAAACAATCTGTTTTGCGTTATTCTAGATATAGAATTGGTAGAGTTGCTTCTATAAACAATGTATGGATGATGACATATTTATATCAGCGTTGATGAAGTTTACACGATATGCTGAGAAGATTGTACGCCGGTGCCTCTATGCACCACGACATCGCGTGATGCATGCCTCATGCGCGAAGATAGAGTTTATCTGTCTACGGCGTGCCAAAAGAAGTTTTCACTTCAAAAAGCTTGGGGGGTCCTTGATTTGAACGCCTGGCGCGTCCTCACAAACAGAGTTAGAACTATTGATCAGTCGCTGCGTACCGGGGAGGGTCTCGATGTAGCATGCGGCGTGCATGTGTGCGTGTGCCGCGGTGGTGTGAGCGTGTGGTGTGTGCAGCTACTCGCGCGGCGCGGGCGCGGGCGCGGGCGCGGGCGCGGGCGAGCACGCGTGCGGCGTGTGCGGCGAGCGCTGCACGGACGCGCTGCAGCTGCTGGCGCACGCCGAGCGGCACGCGGACCTGCTCGCGCCCAGGTACCCGACCCGCACCAATACCCGCGCACGGACGCACCGCACTCTTACCCGCGCACACATACACCGTTCTCCCGCACATGTTCATGTATTACACACTTAGACGTAACGCATCCTTGCCCTCGCACACACGCACCACACGCTTACCCATGCACTCTTACCCGCGCACACACGCACCACACTCTTACCCGCGCACAGACGCACCACACTATTACACGTGCACACATGCTCCACACCCGCCCCCAACTTCTCCAAACGCGACACAGTCCAACAAAATCGCTACTCGGCGAAATATAAAGGCCATTACATACACACATACCACACACCTACGCACACACGTATCAGACCCTTACCCACGCACTACACTCTTACCCGCGCACACACGCACCACACTGTTACACGTGTACACACGCTCCACGCCCTGCCCTAACTCTTCCAAACGGGACTCAGTCCAACAAAAATGTCTGCCCCGGGAAATATAAATGCCATTACATACACACACATACCGCACCCTTACCCACGCACACACACACCACACTTACCTGCGCACTCACACCCCAAACTCCTCCAAATGGGACTCAGTCCAACAAAAAAAGGCTGCCCTGAGAAATATAAATGCATTACATTGCACTATTATTTCTTTGGGCAATAAAGTACTGAAAACCAATTATTTCTTGGTTTTGTTTGAAACACGATCAAATAGTCCTATTTGTTGTTTTAAGTAAGATCAAGCTATTGTCCGAAACTTTCCTTACGCACCACATTAGTTGCATTGGACAGCCCACGGGATCCTCCGCTGTCTTCTTTGTATTATAGCACTCTTTATGGGTTGTTTAAACTACCTTCCTATTCTGTCTTACCCTTTGATTATAAATTTCGAAATGTAAAATGTGGTCATTTATAATGTTGTTTTCAAATTATGCAGTCTTGTGATATAAATGAATGTACTCTTAGATGATTCCTTCACCAGGTGTAGATGATAAACTTATGATGAAGTTTCGAATGTGTTGCTTGCTAAATAGCAACTATTTCCGTGTTATTATTTGATGTTTTTGTTTGGTTTGAGTTTTGATTGTTATTATAAAATACATGATTATATAACACAAAAACAATTTCATCATTTTGTAACTTACTAACTCATTAACCCTTTGTATATCAACTGTGTGACTTAACATGATTAAATTATGAATCTATAAATAATAATATATTGTCAATAGTATTAATTTATAGCTGTTGTGTAATATTTGTGTTATGGAAACATTTATCAATAAGCTTGTCTTTGTTACAGGATAAAAGCGAAATCTCGTGGTAGAAATAGCAGTACTTCAATATCAAGCAACTCGCGCCAGTTCCCTTGTAGAGAGTGTGGTATGTATGATACATAAGTAAAAGGGGTTCAAAGCTTTTGCTTCTTGTATTAATGTATAGAGTTACTAAGTTTCAAGGGTAAAGATGAAGTCGGGGAATAACTATTCTATGTTACAATTATATCATGATTGGAGTAATACAGATTGTACTCAGTATGGAGTAGTTACTCAGTATATGTTGCAGTTGTACACAGTAGTATCTTATATTGTGTACCAGTACCCACAACCATTGGGGTAAACGTATCCTAGAGTAGAGACCGCTAATAGGTAAACGTAACGTAGGACGCCTTGAAACTCGATAGAGTGAAGATATACGTAAGACACCGCTGGATTAAACCCACATAATCCGTTGTGATCTGCAGGCAAAGTGTTCGGGTCGCGGAGTTCGCAGCAGATCCACGTGCGGATACACACGGGCGAGCGTCCGTACGCGTGTCGCTTCTGCTGGAAGGCGTTCGCTGACGGCGGCACGCTGCGCAAGCACGAGCGGATACACACGGGTACGTTAAGGCTGGGTATTTCTGTCAAAGAAAGCATTGAACGCTGTCTTGTCCGCAGACCGTTCTCATGCGCCGTTCTGTGCGGAATCGGTGCCACAGTGCAGAAATAACAATAAAATATTGACTTAATTTAACTACACAATATGTAATTTAAACTCATTTTTTGTTTAAGATTTGTTTATTAGCGATATAAATTTTATTGCCATATAAAGCAAGAAATATTTCTCTATACTTGTCGGTATACAAAAATGAACCTTTTATTTTTTGGTGATGCTGTAAGCTGAGAACAGCTTTAACAATTTCATTCATCTTTTCAAAGTGTTTCCTAATCCATAATTCCAGAAACTTAAGGGCCAGTAAAAATAGACGTTTTTTTTGGTCAACTTTGCACTAATTTTCTGATCCAATTTTTTCTATATGAGGTAAAAATCACTTACTAAGATCACAAAATACTCACAGATCCAGGTGGAGCTTCAAACGCCAATTGAACAAGCTGTTTTAGCCGATATTTCGGAAACTATGCACTTTATGGCAACAATTACGATGACCGATATTGTACAAAATAAAATTTTGCATCTTTTTGACTGGCCTCGTGGCTTAGTTGGTAGTAGCTCTGCCTGCGAAGCCGAGGGCCGTGGGTTCGATTCCCACCCAGTGCAAATATTTGTGTGACGAATTCATATGTTTGCGCTGAACCTGGGTGTTTCTATGTATAATAAGTATGTATTTAAATGATATAAAATGTTTGCTGGAAACAAAAGATGTGAAATTTTATTTTCTACAATAATTGGCTGTATGATTTTCCTCTAAAGTGCATCTAAAGTTTTTGAGATATCGGCCGAAAACGTTTTTTCGAGATGGCGCTTGAAGCTCCACCTGGATTTATCATTATTTTGTAATTTTATGATGTTTCTAAACTTTACCAAAATATTTACGTATCGGAAATGTAGTACAGAGTTATGCTATTTTTACTGCCTAAGAGACTTCCTATTAAATTTGGTCGAGTGTCTTAAATTCGGTTTTATATTTATATTTATTAGCGTCGGATTGTATACTCTTTGCTGAGCTAATTTGATAATAATATCAGTTATTTGACAGTAAGAGACAGATTGCACGTCGCCAATATCGATTCGACATTCAACATTAAAAAAAAAGGTAACCTCAAAATCGTATTTAGCCAAAATTAATTACTGTGAAAAGTTGGTGAGCCGCCAGGTCCTGATTCTTGTTGAGATCTTAATTTTGTGAGGTTTTGAAGTGAAAACTTCTTTTGATGTAAATGAGGCTGATCGTCACCCTCGGAAATGAAAGGCTCGATGTATTGCAATCGGAACCGCCGAGTGGATCTGAGCGAGAACGATAATTTGATACGACATTGTTAACTAATCAAATATCCTGCGTTACTAGCTTTTCAATTCTTAGGTAGTTAATTACTTAGGACTTTTATTCTAAGTACCTTACTACCAAAGAATTTACCTAACTGGCATATAAATGCAAGTTAGGTATTATTTATATAAACGTTTTTGAATACAAAAATTTAGTGTAAAATTCAATAGTTTAGTCATAAAATTGAAAAAACTTTATGAAAAGAGGTAACTTTGGGATTTTTTTCTATCGAGTGAAATTCTTTAAATCGTGTTATTAACTGCGAATTAACCTAGATTAGATCCTTAACTAATACATAAATTTTTTTCAGAGTATAATACATTATTTTATAGGTCTAAAAAATGGTTTTAAAAATTCAAAATTACAGCCCACCTCCCCTTAACTGTAACGGACATAAAAACAAATTGACAGTCATAGGAACTGCCGGTAGAAGTAAAAACTTATAACTATAATACTTTGGAAACTACGCGGTTGAAACCGGAGGGCGTGGTCATGGCCATCTAGATATGCGCTGACATAAGACACAATCGCTGACAGCCAATGGGAAATGCTGACGCTGATCTAGATGGCCAATGACCATGGTCCCGAGTTCACCCGAAAATTTCTTATCATTCACGAGCGTGACGCTAGAATTAAATTCACAGCTCACGAAAAATCTGTATGTGGTGCGCCAAAAGAAGTTTTCACTTCAAAAATGAGACTTACGTCACCCAAAGTACATAGGTTGGCAACTCATCTCGCTGTCATCTCTTCGCCACCGCGCGCAGTCATTGGGGCAATTGAAGTAGTGTGCGTTTCTTTGGGTTTTTGTAGATAACATATCGTATATACCTATTTTACCCAGAGAAAACACGTTACGTATTCGACCAGCCTCCGGGAAGCCAGTGTTTATGTGTGACTCTCCGTCACCGAAGCGACGGCTTACTCACTAAAAACCCAGGGATATCTCTCCAAGCTAGAGTGCTAACGGCGCCTGAGTCCTAGCAGTGGGGGAACATTGTGGCTGCTTATGTGTGTGTCAGTTTTTTTACTGTTGTTGTTTAAAAGTTTTAAATGAATATACGGGTAACTTCGTAACACTGAGTTTTGAGTGCCAAATGAGCAACGGGCGCGCGCGTGCACTCTTCTTGAAAAAGGCCGCTGGACGCGGCCGAAACTTAAGTCGGACTAGACTGACGGTACATCACTGGAGTTACCCGTATATTCATTTAAAATGTGTAATAACCACGTTAGTTTTCATATTGAAAAGTTAAGCAACTGCACAGACTCCGGTGATACGCCTTTGTCCGATTTGTCTATTTTGTAAGTCGCCTGCTCCATCGATATTTTTATTTTTTATACGAGAAGTATAAAGTGACGAGACGAGCAGGACATGTCCCTGATGGTAAGCAACACGCCTGCCACATAATAAAACAGTGACACACAGCTATTAGAACACGAAGAGTCCAAATCATTACTTAACACTGCACTGCGCTCGTCACCCAAAGATCTAAGACATTATATCTCTAAGCCCTGTAATTTATCTGGATAGATTGCCTTTCAAGCGGAACACAGATATAAACCATGGTTTATATCGATGGCCTCCTCCTGTGTAATGAACTGACTCAGTAGATAGTTGTATAAGAGCGTGTGTTGTTTGTTGCAGGCGAGAAGCCGTACGCGTGCGCCGTGTGCCCGCGCGCGTTCAACCAGCGCGTTGTGTTGCGCGAGCACGTGCGGAGCCACCACTCGGCGCCCGACCGCCGCGCCAACGGTCAGTACTCGCCTCTATTACGAGATCAGCGGACGGCGGCGGCGCTCAACACCGGACCTAACTATATAAATCTAATTATGTGCCCTGACCACCTTGAAATTGTTAACAAATTGCTTCATAGTACTTTATTCATCAATGTACAATTTACACGTCAATTAATAAAAAAAAAAATGGTTGTCTGTAAAGTCGGGTTACTGACGTTAGTTGAACGTGACAACTTCAACTACGCCTTAGAGCAAGGTAACGGCGTTAACGGCACATGACGTCATGTTTTGCGGGCGTGCAGCCGGCTTCATCGAATTATAAGACGTTGTCACGTCAATAAAAACAAAAGAAAGAACATACAAATCTCGCGTCTCTCGCGTGTAGCGTGAGTGTTTCACAACTACCAATCTACTTGACCCCTAGAATCGCTAGCTGCGAGGTATGTTGCGGTTCTACTTATTTTGGTTGTTGACGACGAATAGCGATAGGTATAAACGTCCGGCGTTCACCGCTTCCTACAATGGACTAAAACGGAAAGAGTGAGCTCACTCTTCCCAACGATAACATAATTTCGTGCGCCTGAAGTTTGGGAGGGGCATATCCCGCACATCCATTGATTTATATCGATGATCGGGCCTATAAAACTTAATGACCCGTTCAGATTTAAAATTTTGGAAAGAAAACTTTTTCAGGTGCGTTGAGCACTTTATGGGTAAAGAAAAAACATCGATTTCGCGTCGTCGTCACTATTTCTCGTCATTGACTAACGTATTTTTAGATGGACATGCTTAGAGGAGTTATCTAGATGGCCATGCTTAGAAGACTAATCTAGATGACCATGCTTTGAAGATTTAATCCAGACTAGAAGCGCCCTGCGGTTTCAGTTTCACCCGCGTAGTTTCCGATGCCGTTATTTTCCCGGGATAAAATCTACCTCTGTAGTATAAAGCTAACTTATTGACTTACTGTGTAAAATTACACCTTGATCCCTTCAGTAGTTTTTGCATGAAAATGTTACAAACATGCTCACAAACTTTCGCACTCATCTACGGTTTTAGCGAATAACATTGTTAAGAGAATCAATTTCTAAGTTATAAGTTTTCACTTCTATCGGCTATCGCTACGACTGGCAATTTTTTTTATGTGATAACTTTTAGGTACCGAGCGACTTCCGTCTGTGACTTTTTCATTACTTTTATACTTATTATACAACCTGAGTTATAGTATTTTTTATTGGTTGAGTTGCTTTGTTCTAAAGAAGTTTCGATACAAAAAGATCGTGTTCAATAGAACAAATGTATTAATGTAGATATAGCTTGCTCATTTCATGGAACTTCGTCTTTAAATGAATAATTAAACTTGTATGTAAATATAAACTAAATATAAATATAAACTATATTGTAATAAAACATAAAATAAAACATTAACTCAAATATTACTTTTGGTTTTTTGTAATAAAGAAAAAAATGAATTTCACATTTTGTAATTGGCTAAAAAAACGCTATCTTTCCACAGGAAGCAAAAAAAAGAAAACTTGTTATTTTAGTCTGTGGCTTAGTTGCGCGCGCAACTAAGCTACTTCTCGCGCCAAAACGATACATTTTTCATAGCTCTTTTTCTTTGTTGAATTGATTTTTTATTGTTTTTTTTATTCGCAAGTGTGTTGAAAAACGTCGTATGATACACGTGTGTATTTATGATCACCGTCTTCGGCTCTCATCTTCGGCTCATGCTATAATGGCGCCTCAGCGGTAATAACCAACTTTACACACTCATATCATAATCTACTATTATTAATTTATTTATTGTGTGCAGGCGGACCGGCGTACAGCTGCGTGGTATGCGGGCGTACGCTGCACTCGAGCTCGGAGCTAGTGCTGCACATCATCGAGCACTGCGACGCTAACACCGCGATGAAGAGGCAACCGCAGGTATGTGTGCCTCTGTTGATACCAAGTCTGCCAATGGATCTGTATCGGTCCTCGATTTGATTCCCATCCGAAACAAATATATACGTGAGATATACATGTTTACTGTACTGATTGATACTGGTACAGATACTGATACCCTGTCATTAATCCTGGCATTCTCGGGGCCTTTTCTCACAAGAAAAGAGTCCAGGCCATAATCCACCACGCTGGACCAGTGTAGGATGATGGATGACCTCGAAAGATTCTAGGTACACGTTGATTTCCTCGCGATCTTTTCCTTCACCGTTTTTAAGTTAGCGGGATTATGCACATGATTTCGAAAAGACAGTGGGTCGTGTGGGATGCGAACCAGGGGCTCCGCATGGACAGTCGCCGTTCTCCCGGCCAGATCAGCCGTTACTTCGATAACCGACAAATAGATAGGTAATCTTTATTGACACGCAACAAATACTCATACAGATTTACAGATGTGACATAACAATAAGAACTTGTGTTACAAGCGACCGCCTTACCGCTAAAAGCCAAATTTTCCGGCAACATTGGAAAGGGTTTTTAAGAATACATATATTATTTAAGTGCGGGGTATGCTACTATTGCAATTGCAAGCAGTTTCTCCCTGATAAAACCTTACCTGAACTTCCATAAATAATTCAAGATCAAAATTAGCCCAATCGGTCCAGCCATTTTCTGGTGAACAACAACAATCTATTTTATGAGTACATGTACAGTGTAAAGTCTTTGTAACGAAGGTCAAGGGACCGAGTATTTATTATCGTTATATAGAGTTATCGTTATATAGAGTAAAAAAGAAAAACAACTAAATTAGCCAAGTAGTGTTATTTTCTGCGTTATAAAGAATAACGTTATAATCGTGAGCGTTTGTTATAAGCAGGCCGGTCCTCGCAAGTACAAGCGGCGGCGGAAAGTGAAGAGCGAGGCGGCGGAGGCGCGGCGCGAGTGGAACTCCCGCTCGCCGTCGGGCTCGCCCTCCCCCGCGCGCTCGCCCTCCCCCCCGCGCTCGCCCTCGCCCGCGCCGCCGCCGCGCCGCCGGCGCCGCCGCGACCCGCCCGCGCCCGCGCCGCGCCCGCGCATGATACACACCGAGGAACCCACGCCCAGGACCAAGCAGGTACAGTACAAACATAAACATTGGTTTGACAAACATATCGATACTTCAGACAGCACCACCGTCTCACCTGTTTTTAAGATAGCGGCATTACAAACATGACTACGAAAAGACTGTGGTGCGCGTGGTATTCGAACTAGGGGCTCTGGTTAGACAGTTGCCGTTCTCCCAACTAAACCAGACCTCTACACGCTATAGGTGGACCAAGGACTAAAGTTTAGACCTTTTTTTACTTTTACTTTCCAAGGCTCTAAACGGCATAGGGGTTGAGCCAAAGTAAACGGAACATGGCCAGATGGGTCGACGGTATTGTTACTATCGCGGGCCGAACTTCTCACTTGGCGACGGTTTGGCAACGTCGCCAATTTGAAAGTGTGGCCACGAGCTACAGCTTCCTATGAGGCTTCCAGATACTCTGGCGGCCTGGCGACGTTGTCACTCGAATGTGCACGTGTAATCTGTGCCTCCTCCAATGAGTTGACATTTTGGACGTTGCTCGGAATATAGTATAATTTATTTGTATGCGACGTTTTAAAATGGGTTTGGATACTAAAAAATCATAACGAAAATTCAAACCTTGTTTATGGTTGGTTTCCTTTTGCTTATTCCTCTCTTTTACCATTTTACTGCGTCGTATAAAATAAAGAAGTGCGTTTTCTTTTGACGTAAACGAACTGACTGTCGAGACGGGATGGTTACTCGACATGGCGACCTTCCGATGCCAGAAGTAGTCAGACCTGCGACCTGCGACGCTAGAGACGTCGCCATGGCGTCCTAATAACGTAGAGCTCTAATTGGGTTGATTCAGATTATGTCACGCAGATTATGCAAAAATATGGGACACATATTTTTTGTTTTATTAAATTATCAAAAATCGACAAAGATATAAATCATCGTACTTCCGAAGGCGCTGTGGCGTCACATCTACATACAAATCGTACTTGTATAGACGTGACGTCATTCGAAACTTCTAAGCACTATATCTTCGTATTTTTTTATTTGAAAGGAAAAATAAAATATTTTTTAACAATCTAACAGACGGATTAATTAGTTTTTTTAGTCACCATGGCTATGCTTGTGACGTTCCCAGCTCCGGCAGCGACGGCCGCCGCGGCACCCGGCGGACGACCTGCGCGCCATCGGGCCGCACTCGCCCTCCCCGGAGCGCGCGCCCGCCGCGCCCGACCCCGGCGGCCCGTACAAGTGCGAGATGTGCTCCGAGGAGTTCCAGCAACGAGACGAGCTGCTGCTCCACGTGCCCGTGCATATATGACGAACGAGAACGCGAGCGCGCCGACGCACCCGCCGCAACTAGCCAATCACAGGCCGGCCCTTCTAACGCTTTGCTGTCTCTAGTGAGTCACCGATCCAGCAACGAGACGAACTGTTGCTCCACGTGCCCGTGCATATATGACGAACGAGAACGCGCCGACGCACCCGCCACAATTAGCCAATCGCAGACCGGCCCTTCTACCGCCTTGCTGTCTCTAGTGAGTCACCAATCCAGCAACGAGACGAGCTCTTACTCCACGTGCCCGTGCATATATAACGAACGAGAACGCACCGACGCACCCGCCGCAACTAGCCAATCACAGACCGGCCCTTCTAACGCCTTGCTGTTAAGAGAGAGAGAGCAATATCAAAGCTAAGACTTATAATAGAGATCTTTAGGCGGTAGACCCCTGGGTAACGGACTAAAGACATACTACTTACATTAGGAGTTCTTGTTTCGGTGTCAACGGTTATTAATCAGACTGGAGTCACCAATCCAGCAACGAGACGAGCTCCCACTCCACGTGCCCGTGCATATATGACGAACGAGAGGGCGCCGACGCACCCGCCGCAACTAGCCAATCACAGATCGGCTCTTCTACCGCCTAATTACATCAGCTTGCTGTCTCTGTAATTTCAAGCGAAAAGGAAAGAGAGCAATATCAAAGCTAAGACCGTTTTCCTTAGGCGGTTGACCCCCGGGTAACGGACTAAAGACATCCTACTTATATTAGGAAAAACAACGGTATTTGTTCTTGTTTCGGTGTCAACGGTTAGTAATCACACTGGAGTCACCGATCCACTCAAAGAACTGAAACTTTACTACTTACACTATCTGAGTTTGTTCTTACGCAGACTTCGGCTAGCTAGATGACAGTGCATTGTGAAATGAAAAATCGTGATGTGCATTAGTGGTCAGATGCAGAAGGGTTCAGTGTTCAAAAGTGATGCGAGTTTTATGGGCCCACAAGAAAATTTTTGTAAATAAATTAGTCCCTTGGTTGAAATCGCTTACGTTAGTGTCGTCGGTAATATTTTATTAAACAGTATTTTGTAACTGATTTTGTTTAAAAAAAAGTTTTATGTAGTTTGAATGTGGGCCGAGTCTGGACCAAATGAAGTGTGGATGTTTTAGTAGAATCTCCGATATGAGCACCTCAGTAAACTATTTTTAAATTTTAATTCATGTCAGTGTTTGTAGAATATTCAAGTAAAATGCATGTACCAATTGTAGCTGTAAAATTATGTTGATTTTGTAATGCCAAAAATTTAGTACAGGCACAGATGAATTTAGTTTTCCATTTGGAATTTCTATTTAAATTGTAAATCAACATGGACACCACAAATGAGGCTAGGAAAGTGTAGTAATTTATTGTTGATGGACCTGGGCAGCATGGTAGGTACCTTCTGTACACATCAAAATCTTTTATTTCAGTTTACCAAACATTTTTAAATTTGGCGAAATAACTACAGATTCTATGGAGCTTGGAAAAAAATGATTTTAAACTGTACAGAAAAATCACACATTTACAACATAATAATATAGATGATGTGGCCCCAGGTAACATATTTTCCCAGTATTTGGGTATCTTGAGGTACTAACTAAAGAATTTATATTATGAAATGAAAGATCGAGGAAATGTTTGACTATTATGTTTTATAAGAACTTACCACAAGGTAATTGTTGTATTTTCCCAATTGACTGATTATTCGGTTAGTTAAATGTAATTTTACTCTTACTATAGTGTAATCCCATGTACATATTGACTATGTAAGTTATTATAATTGTTTCGATGATTTTTGTTTAGTACAAATACTGTATGTTTTGGGGTTTTTAACATTTTATCTGTTTTAATCTTGTGATATATACATACTTACCTTAATCGTGCCATGTTGATGTTGGTTGAAGTATTTACTTGGTTGCCCAAAAGGGAGGATGTTATTCGATTAAATGTAAGTTTGTATTTCTCTTATGTTATCTTTTTCATATTTGGCATGTGTTCCAATATAAATATTTTAACTTTTTCCCATGACAATATAATATAGTTGTAATAAGCAAATTTCAAGATAAGTATTACATTAAGATTTGTAAAATGAAAAACAGAATATTTGAAACTATACAAATAACTCTACAAATAGTCTTACAGTATTTGTTTCATACTAGTGTTCTACTGCTGTTAAAACGGAGGAAAATATTTTATAGCGGAGCCTGCTATCAAAGAATTGTTGCCTGAATAGTGTGGCCAATTATTTGACAATTTGTTTTAGTACAGTCGGGGCAGACATAAAATTAGCCTGAAATAGAAAAAAATCCGGGGAGAGATTTCTTTTATTTAAACGTCGAAGAGGGTGGTTGGAAGTATAAATCTCGATTTTCGAACTAATCCCGGTAGAGGGTTCGCCGCCATCTTGTTTTTAAGTTTTTGTGAAATACATAGTTAATTTTCAACTATAGAGCAAAAATGATCGTATCCAAAGTTGTTGGAAATTTAATTTCTCACAAGTTTGAGTCTTGTCATTTTTACGCTAGAATCAATATTTGCATTTGTTATGCTATCAAGTTTATCAAATAAAAAAATATAATTTAAAAACTCAAAAACCCGACTGCGTAAAAAGTGAACCAAACTACGTACTCGCATACTAAAAAAAATGAAAAGAATAAAACAAGCATTTAGATTTCTGGTGGTCTAGAATTCTATAATATGTTATTATTAATACTATTGAAATAAATACAATATTTTCTAATAAAAGAACATTACAACTGAACAGTCGGGATCCATCATTATTCGACATACAATGTAATTGTTCAATTTTTTCTTCTTTTATTAGAGATTATTTTATTACAAAGTTCTTTTATTAGAAAATATTGTATTTATTTCAATAGTATTAATACAATAACATATTATAGAATTCTAGACCACCAGAAATCTAAATGCTTGTTTTATTCTTTTCAGTTTTTTTAGTATGCGAGTACGTAGTTTGGTTCACTTTTTACGCAGTCGGGTTTTTGAGTTTTTAAATTATATTTTTTTATTTTATACTTTTTGGTTATGAACAATGTTGTGAATGTTAATATGCTCAACATAATAATATGCATCTTTTGGTTGTTGACCACATGTCTTCGTTTCTACTGATATAATATGTAGGATTTTCTACTGCATGTAATTCATATTTATAGTTTTGTGTTAGTATAGGTTTTCGATTGACGTTGAGTACCTACTAAAAATCGTTTGAAGTTGGAGATGGGCGGCCGAGGCGGAGCAATCCGAGAGCGGTTCCGTGTTCCCACTATCACGTACAGTCCGCGAGGTATAAGCTGAGCTTTGCATTAATGTGAGTGATCACATGCATACGCATCTATTACCAAAAGTACAGTCAGACAACAAACTCTTAAACAACAAGCTGACGTTAACTATCCAGGATCAATATGGTCATTGCGAAAAGAAGTATCTCTTTTAGGATTCAAATGGTCAAGGACAGAGAATAACAGAAAAATTTTAATGGAAAAGCATGAGATCCGTCACCTACGTATAACTTATTTACTTAAAATTTCCGAATACCGTATTCAGGGCAGGCCTATCGTTTATACCAATATACAATTGATACTGCATAATAAACAACGATTTATTGAATATAAAATTGACACCTTATTAAGAGAACATGGTCACAGCGTCCTGCGTCTGACTGTACTTTTGGTGATCACTCACACTAATGCAAAGCTCAGCTTATACCTCGCGGACTGTACCTGCACGTACGAAAAAAAGGTAGTCCAACATACCTACTAGCATAGATCGTAGAACCCAAGATGGGCCCCATCCCAAACTTCACGGCGCACGCAATCATGTCAACGTTGGGAAAAGTGAGCTCACTCTTTCCGTTCTAGTCGGTTGCAGGACGCGGTGGATGCCGGACGTTTTTACCTATCATTATTCGGTGTCAACAACCAAAATAAGTAGAACCACAGCAAATCTCGCCGCTAGCGATTATAGGGGTCAAGTATATTGGTTGTTTGTAAACCACTTACGATACATACAGAGACGCAGTTTATTACCAATTTCAAGATTCTCAGGGCACATCTATTGATTTATATCGATGCCTACTAGATACATTAGTATATAATGTCCATCCACATTCACACGTACAGTTAGTTATACGAAGTATTCTGCTTCCTAAAAACCTATAAATGTGAGAATGGTTGTTACTCATACTTGAGAGAAAGCTAAACATTATTTTCAAATACCTATTCAACGATACCCCTCTTGAGATATTTTGGTGATTTTCATTTTTTTAATTTGGACAATATGGCGTCCTGAATCCGCCATATTAGATTTACACTAATGTCATGTCTTTAGTGTCACTCGCCAGATGAAGAGGAATCGATTGACGTGTGAATCATAAAAATCGGCCCAGGCGTTTGGTCTGTATAGTGCCTCAAAGGAACATACAAACATACATACATACATACATACATACATAGACTGTTAAACACATTACCACTCCTTTGCGTCGCGCAGTCGGGTAAAAAATCGTAATGGGTGGAATTTTATTTTCTTCAACTTTGGTTGTCGCACTTCTTAGGGTTCCGTACCCAAAGGGTAAAAACGGAACCCTGTTACTAAGACTTGGCTGTCCGTCTGTCCGTCCCTCCGTCTGTCTGTCACCAGGCTGTATCTCAAGAACGGCGATAGCTAGACAGTTGAAATTTACACAGATGATGTATATTTCTATTGCCGCTATAACAACAAATACTAAAAGTAAAATAAGTAAAAAAAGTGCGAGAACAAAAGTTGAAGAAAATAAAATTACACTCATTACGTTTTTTTTGATAAACTTGATAGTATAACTCTGCAAATATTGATCCTAGTGTAAAAATTATTTCGACCAAACTTGTGAGAAATTAAATTTCCAACAACTTTGGTTACGATCATTTTTGCTCTAAAGTTGAAAATTAACGAGTTATTTCACAAAAACTTTAAAACAAGATGGCGGCGAACCCTCTACCGGGATTAGTTAGAAAATCCAGATTTATACTTCTAACAACCCTCCCGACGTTTTTAAAAAAAAAAATCGCTCCCCGGATTTTTTTCTATTTCAATGTCTGCCTCGACTGAGCTATTTAGTTACTTGACATTTCAATGTATCATATTGCCACATTGCATAGTGCATTTTTAACAATACTCTTGTTGAATGGTGCAATGTGTAAAACAAATATTAATGTTGTTGTTGTCTCTGTTATTTATAGCTTGATTTTGCCATGTTATGTTTATGGTTTATGCACATTAATACGCACTGAAAGTGATCGACAAATACGTAAATAGAAATGTAAAATAGCTTGTTTGTTTAGCTGATTCAAACTTTATGGTGGCTGTGAAGTTAGAAACTACCCAATAACTTTTGCTTAACCAAGTTCCACGTTAACACCTGACCTTGGGCTACATTTCACTGTCATTATTAAATTTTGATCAGGTTTTGTTGGATATGTTTTTGTATACCAGTGGCCATACAAGCTCAGACATGTCATATATGTCATATGTCGATTCATCTTCACTTTCCTGACTTAAGACTTAAGAAAACTATTTTATCATTTGCACAGGTAAAAATACAAGTGAGAGAAAACTGGATATGTCCAAAACTTGTGAATTACCTTAGTTACTACTAACTACTGACTGGACATCGGTCTACCTCTGAACTGTTCAAATGTTGAAAGTAACATTTTTACTTCCTTCCCCTCACGAGGGATGAGCCCACCGGCAGGCTCGCCTCTTCCTGTTGATTTAAATCTAATTTCTAAATTATTGAGTCTATATTTGTTTAACTGTTTTTTCTTAACTATTTGGTTGAGAAGTTGACTTACCTAATTCTAGAGTTGTTATTCCTCTAACCCTTGCAAAGACTTCTTGAGAGTTCCTCAAGAGATCTAGAAGGTTAATTAGCTTTGATTGGCTTTATTCTCTCCATACCTACATGAATGATGTACCTAATTATGAGTATAAAAATAATATGTGCAATACATTCCCCAAAATGCATGGTAGATTTAAAAATCATTTTGAACTTGTATGAGTATGTAAGATACATCTATGATTTGAAAACAGGAAGTGTATGTAAATAATAATCGAAAAATAAGGTGTTGTAAAAAAAGTTTTATTTTAGCTTTACTAATTATTTTATTGGTACTACATCACTGTCAATTTATAGAATAAATGAAGACTTGGTGTTGAAAAACTAGTTTTATTTTTAAAACACCGCTCAAAACTGGAATTAACAAAACTGGTTTACAAAAACAAAATTAAAAATAATAGTCTATGTACCTACTATTACGTAACGTAGATACTATTTGGGGGGGGTTTTTGTTCATGTCCCCTGAGACCCCCCCCCCTTCGGACCACGCATGCGCTGCGCATGCCACTACCACATCATCACCTGCACCTGCACGGACATCGAAGAAGAAGAGTTAAAATCAAATCAAGTATAGGTACACTCGATTCCTTATACCCTGTATTGTACACTTTAACAATTCACAGGGTATGACAGTGTTTTAAAAATGTCAGGACAGGACCAGGACAATAAAACACTCGCAAACATACAAATCGTAGGTATATTTCTAATAATACAACAACATCACAGTAACAAACATTTTAAACCTAATTATTATCATTAATAGTAAAACCAGAACAAATCGACATGTTAAAACAATAAAATTATTATCACAATTGATTTGTGCTTGGATTCGATCCAAAAAAAAAACATCGTTACTTTTATTAACAAATAAATGCTAAAACTAATTCGTTAAGATTTGTTTTCCTAAAACAATAGACAATGTAACTAAGACGATCTATTAGCACCAGAGTTTCAAGAAAAAAAAATGGTGCGTCCAAAAATGTACGTTACATTTTGATTATATATTAATGAATATATATCGGAAAGCTTTAGACAGGTATGCAAATATGCATAGAAAATTCCTATCTTTTAGAAAATGTACCTAATGGAAAAGATATCAAATACGTATGAAACAAAAAAGGAGTGATGAAATACGAAGTCTGAACAAGTGATATTCAAGTCAGTCCTGTGATGCTCCAAAAGTTTATAGCGAAAATGCAAAACAACGAAAAGTAGGTAGTGGATAAAAATAGGGATTCTTAACAAAAGAACGCAAAAATACTTGGAAACAGCGCAAGTTTTGACGACGCTTGAGCCTAATACATGCTTTACGTCGCAGTTACGTAGCCTTAAGCCTTATTATGCAGCGTACCTACGTTAAACTTAGAGCGTTTATAACATTAAATTGTGGTTAATTAGCTACCGTGCAGTAGGGAACTGATCCTGTTAAGTTACATTAACTTATGTCGTCAGGGTACAGCTGGACCTTTCACTAGCAAAACTGTATGTGATTTATTTTTGTGGCTGTAATGCAGTAGCGTAGCGTGCTTTGGGGCCCTGTGTTAAAATAAGTTGGGGGCTCAAATGAAGGGTGAAGATTATGAATCTCATTTACTAATTTTTGCTTCTAAACTTTAGGGGCCTCTAGTCCAGCGGGGCCATATTATTTGGCATTGGTACGGCGGTAGCTACGCTCCTCCTGCCTTCAAATACATATTTAACGACAGCGATAATTTCAGTTACTTTTTGAATTTTACAACTTAAAAAAATACCTGCCACTGGATTCACAAATGTATGAGATTTCAAAATTAAAGTAGGTACCGCATTTAAATGAGAATGAAAATAATTAGGTGCCTATTTATTAATGAACCTGCTTATCCGTAGTGCTCTAAGATTTCCAAATCATCTTGTAATAGACGCTCTAAAATATGGCCTACGTTTTCCTCTTAACGAAGCCAGCCGCGAAAGGAGAGATCGAGCGAGTTGTGACATACGTAGGCTTAAAAGCCGTCGATGCTGCCGACACGTCTCCGGTCAGTCTGCGGGATGAGGTACCCGTCGTCGTCGCGAACAGCTGCGATGATGGCAGCGAAGCCGGCCGTCGGACCCAGCTCGGTCGTCGCGTGACCCTTGGCTCGGAGCGCCTCAACCACATCCTGTTGATAGAAGAATGTGTTGAAATACCTGAGCATCCATTGAGCTTTTGACTGTCGTCTTCACATATTGTAATATTAGATAGGCGACGACAGGAGCATTCCTTATGTACACCTACGATAAAATATAAAATTGCGTTAAGGCCCCTACATTTTTTTTATAAAGGGCCCTGTGGCATTCATCGCTAGTAGCATCTACTGACTGCTCTACTAATAGGTACTATAAATACGAAAGTTTTGAGGATGGATGGATGTTTGTTAATATTTCACGCAAAACCTACTAAAACATCTGGATGAAAATACAAGTCTGGAATAACACAGACTATTTTTTATCCCGGTGAAATAACGGGATCGGGAATTGCGCGGGTGAAACTGCGGAGCGCTGCTAGTCTGGAATCTTATCTCCAGGAGTCCCTTGAACCCTCGACCCCTCGCTCAGGTCGTATCTTCGCATTAATTGGCCCAGAACGATCAACGTCCAATTCCGAAGACCACTAACACTCCAAGCGACCTGGACGTTTACTCTCTTTTTACGAAAACGGCATTTCGAAAAAAAAACTCGCGACTTGCCTACTCTCGTTCTGCTTGGTTTCGTCCGATACAACATTGTTTGACGTTTAAATGTTTTAAGCATACTCTAATAAGAGTAGGCTTAGAACATTTAAATGTCAAAAATTTAAACGAAGTGGAACGAGAGCAAGAAAGTCGCGAGTTTTTTTTCGAAATTACGTTTTCGTAGAAATAGAGTAGACGTCCAGATCTGGCCACGGTTAGTACGGCGCGGCGTCGCGGCGCCCGCGCAGCGCCCGGGGTTTGACGGAATCATCGTGCCTCGTCGTGGCCTAGTTGGTAGTAAGTCTGCCTGCGAAGCCGAGGGTCGTGGGTTCGATTCCCACCCAGTGCAAATATTTATATCATGAGTACAAGTATTTGTTCTGTGTCTGGGTCTTCCTATGTATAATAAGTAAGTATGTATTTTAAATCTATATAAGTATAACATCAGCTATCTAAAGTACAAGCTTTGCTTAGTTTAGATTTAGATGGTGTAGTGTGTGAAGTGCCCAACAATATAAAAAAAGAATATTACACAAAACTACCGGTCTCGAAATTGCCCGTTTACAAAACGTTCCCAATAGGTCGATGTACGTTTGTAGGTAGGTACCTTCATCTAAATACTTACTTTACGATGGAAATTGCGTAATTTAGTCAGGTTTTTCCATAATACCTTTTCAATTTTCTCATTGTTAAATATGCACATTAACATGACAGTAATGGTCAAAAAATAACATTGATCATTGTCAACTGCAATTTGTTATGACACCGCCACGGCCTCGATTGTAATACCTACGTGTATCGCTCCAGTGAATAGTAATGTTAAGTTCAATAGCGTGGAAAACTGCATAATGGATGTTTTTTAATGTTTTGCCGTATAATAATATCTATTCTATGGTTATGAAACTGTAATTTTACGACCAGGGTTGTTACGACATATGATTTACTTATTTATATTCCAGTAGGTACCTACCTACACGGCTGGTTACGGCTGATCTAGTCGTGAGAACGGCGACTGCCAATCCGTTGACCTCGGGCTCACCACGCGCACCACTATCTTTTCGAAGTCATGTGCGTAATGCCGCTAACTCAAAACGGTGAAGGAAAACATCGTGAGGAAATCGATATGTACCTAGAATCTTTCGATGTCATGTGTCATCCACCAACTGCAGGCACTACAGGCACTGGGCCAGCGTGGTGGATTGTGGCCTTGACTGTCTCCTTGCGAGAGAAGACCCCGAGTCCCAGCAGTGGGAACGTTTAGTGAGCTGTTTATGATGATATGATGAGGTACCTACACCGAGTGGTGGTTCTATTTGATCATTAACGAAAACGCCAACACATAGGTACTCTTAGACGATCCACACACTAACACCACAGTCTCTTTAAACTGTGCCATCACGCATCTCGCTTGTTGCATGTCGATGCATCTCTACGCGCGTACCTACTTGCTGAGTGCAGATCTGCATCATCATGCGGGTTTTCACGCACTAGAGAAATTAAGGTAGGTACCTATAAGAAACATAAACTTACGTTATCGAAGTCGGCCTCATGCTGCACTTCCATGGGCATCAGCTGATGATGGAGCCTTGGCCGGTTCATGCTCTCAGGCAGCTCGTTGCCCTCTAGGATCGTGGCTCTCGTGATCTGAAGTAGGAAACACTCGTTATAAAAACAAATAAATCTAAGACCGCGTTGCTGTGTACAGAATCCTATACCTACTTGGACGTTTGGAATACCTGGAAGAAATTGCTCTAAGCAATCAAAATGTTAGATTAGTTACTAATAATAGTTTTCTTTGAATTTTTTCTCCTTTATCGTGGCTTTTAAAAAAAGAGTTTTTTTATCTTATATTCTCAACACTATGCAGCCCCAAAAACACTATATCCATAACCATAGATTTTATTGTAAGAACAAGACAGCTGCCAAATACTTATATAGGTAATCTACATACGAAACATACTCGTTAAAACACCCAGACACAGGGTAAACATTTTTATTCATCACACGGCGGGAATCGAACCCAACACCTACGATTCTGCAGCCAGACTTACTACCAACACAAGTATTGTGAAGACATATCCTTTGCTTCACTGGCTGATAACCGTGAGTCTAAAGGGCCTAAATTTTCTGTCTACGGCGCGCCAAAAGAAGTTTTCACTTGAATAATAATATTAGGAGGTGAGAATTGAGAATCGTGTGCACTATAGAGGTAGTTTTGGAAAAAAGAGTTTTGCGGCAGTGTTGGACAGCCTCCAACTAGATGGACAGATGACCTCACAAAGGTCGCTGGAAACCGCTGGTTGCGGGTTGCGCAGGACCGTTCGTTGTGGAAATGTAGGGGGGGAGGCCTATGTTCAACAGTGGACGTCTTGCGGATGATGATGAGCTAGTCAGCTAGTTTACCAGAGCGACTTGCGGTGGCGACATGTAGGCAATGTAAGAGCGCGCTTCCCGCGTCTCACCCCGCACACCCCGCACGATTGCCCCGTCTAGACGGCTCCGTCGAACAACTGCATGATTGAATGGAGTGTGATATCGGTGTGTACGGTTTACTAGAGCGACTTGCATAGTGATCTTGTGTAGGTATAGTTTACCAGAGCGACTTGCTTGGTGATCTTGTGTAGGTATAGTTTACCAGAGCGACTTGCGTAGTGATCTTGTGTAGGTATAGTTTACCAGAGCGACTTGCTTGGTGATCTTGTGTAGGTATAGTTTACCAGAGCGACTTGCTTGGTGATCTTGTGTAGGTATAGTTTACCAGAGCGACTTGCGTGGTGATCTTGTGTAGGTATAGTTTACTAGAGCGACTTGCGTGGTGATCTTGTGTAGGTATAGTTTACCAGAGCGACTTGCGTGGTGATCTTGTGTAGGTATAGTTTACCAGAGCGACTTGCTTGGTGATCTTGTGTAGGTATAGTTTACCAGAGCGACTTGCGTGGTGATCTTGTGTAGGTATAGTTTACCAGAGCGACTTGCGTGGTGATCTTGTGTAGGTATAGTTTACCAGAGGGACTTGCGTGGTGATTTTGTGTAGGTATAGTTTACCAGAGCGACTTGCGTGGTGATCTTGTGTAGGTATAGTTTACCAGAGCGACTTGCGTGGTGATCTTGTGTAGGTATAGTTTACCAGAGCGACTTGCGTGGTGATCTTGTGTAGGTATAGTTTACCAGAGCGACTTGCGTGGTGATCTTGTGTAGGTATAGTTTACCAGAGCGACTTGCTTGGTGATCTTGTGTAGGTATAGTTTACCAGAGCGACTTGCGTGGTGATCTTGTGTAGGTATCGTTTACCAGAGCGACTTGCTTGGTGATCTTGTGTAGGTATAGTTTACCAGAGCGACTTGCGTGGTGATCTTGTGTAGGTTTCGTTTACCAGAGCGACTTGCTTGGTGATCTTGTGTAGGTATAGTTTACCAGAGCGACTTGCGTGGTGATCTTGGTCCCGCCGGCGCCGCCGACGACCAGGCGCATGTTCCGCTCGGCGTCGAGCACGATGCTCGGCGTCATCGAGCTCAGTGGTTGCAGGCCCGGAGCTAGCATGTTGGCGGGCGACGGCGGCAGCCCGTACGCCGACTGGCGGTCCGGGATCGCGAAGTCGTCCATCTCGTTGTTCAGCATTATGCCGAGGCTGGTTGAACGCCTTTGGCTACCCCAACTGGAGGCATTTAAACATTAACTTTATAAGTTTTTCCTTAACAGCATATGTATATTACACCCAATGAAAATGTAGCTGGCTGACTGACGTGGATAGAAAGAGTTACGGAGAGTTATACATTTGTGAAGTGAAAACTGCTTTTGACGCACTATAGACAGATTTTTTGTGGGCTGTGAATTGAGTCTAACGTCACGCTCGGGAATGATAGAAATCTTCAGGTAAACTCGGGATCATGACCATTGGACATCTAGAAATGCTGACACATTTCTATATGGTCATGCTCCTGGCCACGCCCTCCGGTTTCACCCGCGTAGTTTCCAAAGTAAAAACACTAAAAATAAAAATGGCGGCCATTCCATTGCTTCCAAGGGGGGGTTGCGGATCCTTATACGGCAAGGGGATGATTTGTCGACAAAATTGACTGTCCAAGTAAGTATTATTAGTCTAATCCCAAACAGACTGCATAGAACTGTTAATTTTTTGTTCACCTTTCCTTTTGGCTCCAACTATGGGTCCAAAAGTAAAGGTTTCCACAGTGATGAGTACCGATATGTTGAGCGATGATAAGTAGTACCACAGAATAAATATTAGTACAAAAGCCTCACTTACCGAAAACAATTATATAAATAGCGACTCTTGCTGGAACACAACAAAGTTCAATTCAGCTCGCAATACCTGTCGCGATTTTCAAATAAACATTTGCACTCTTTCTAACGCGTAACTTTGTCCCTGTCTAGCGCGGAGGGTTGTCGACATATCTAATAACAATATGCACGTATTGCGCGAGCGCTCAGCCGTGCGTCCGACAACCGACTGGCACTTGTCCCCTGGGAGGCACGATCTAGCTGTAGGCTAAAACCGCGCGACCTTGAGCGAGTGATGATGCACTGGTAGTATCTAGGAGCGTAACTACTCTGCCCTGCTTGTGATATATACAGTAAGTGACATGGAACCACTTTCGAGAAAAACGCGGTCAAAGTTTTATTTTTTATTTTTATCGTTTCTCCCAAAGTATCAATTAAATGTAACTTTTCTAAACCGTTTCAGATAAAACCGTGTTTGTTTAACAATTTGTGTATTTTAATTTTTATTTAGTCATAATAGTTTAATGGTAAATCTTGAAAAAATATGTATGCTAAGGAATGAAAAAGCAAAAAATTATGTTTTTTTAGTATAGGTACAGTAAGTGTGTGACATACTGTAACTATCTTTAGTTTGAAGTACATACTGCAACAATGACTAGGAAATGAGGTGAATGTTTAAATAGGATAACAAAAAGTGCACAATTTGCTTAGTATTATTTAATCACTTACTGTAATTATAGCTAGGACAAACATGTAATCTCATTGCACCATTAATAATAATGAATTACTCTTTTTCGATGTTTTTGGTAGCTAAATAAAAAAGATGTAAGTAAGTATGATGTAACAGTTTAATCTAAATAGATTGTAAAATTTAAAAATCTCATTTTCATGTTACAGCTACAACCCACATAATTTAAACTTAACAGTTTTTGTCTTAGTTTCGCAAAAAAATAGCTGTTTAATTTGAATACCATAATTTTTTTTTTTGATGATTCAGTTAAGTGGCTCTTAAATAATGCCAATAAAGTATAAAAATGATCCCTACAAGTTATGTTACATTTGTGGTAACATTACTTTCAAGTTTCAGCGAAGGAATTTGATATCGTTAGTAACAAAGCTATGTGCGCAGTATTTTGGCTTTGCCATCGGACTACAAGACAATATGTGGGTTCCACATATCTGTTGTGTTATATGAGTGGGTAATCTTACTGAATGGACAAAAATATCTAGATCTATGCCGTTTGGAATCCCTATTATATGAACGGATCCAACAAACCACTTAATTGATTTTTACTTTCGTTATACTGATACTAAAACGGATACTAAAACTATTACAAAAAAGAAAAAATAATTTAAAATTAAGTATCCTGACCTGCCAGAGGCGAAAAGACCAACCCCTCATGGTGCAAAAACTATCCATACCAGAGCCAAAGTTCCGATCAGACATCAACACCAGAAACAACCGGAAAGATACATTAGATCCTGATTTACAAGAAGCTCCCCTCATGTAATGGTCCATGTTTACTATCTCAAGGAGATCTCAATGATCTGGTACATGATTTAAATTTGTCCAAACAACAGGCAGAACTTTTGGGCTCTCAATTGAAGGGATGGAGTTTTTTAGAAGTAAAAACAAAAGTATGTTATTTTTGCAACCGACATGAAGAGCCAAAAGATTTTTTTTCAGGTGGTATTTTGTCATGTCCTTGATAATGTATTTTATTTATTCACATTTGAACTTATTTCCTGAAAATATAGGTGCCATAAGCGACGAACGCGGTCCAAGATTCCACGATACGATAAGAAATACGATTTCAACGAAAATTAACCCCTCGTATATTGTTGGATTACTGTTGGACATTACAATGAGATGTCCCTGAAGCCAAATATATACGAAAATCCTATAGCTACAATCATATTAGTGGCACAATATAACGAAATAGCATATTTTTGTTGATAAAAGCTGATAAATTGAAAAAAATCATATAACCTAATTACAAAAAAACTGTTCGCATTTGAAACATTCTAATTTCATTTCTATTTCTATTCTAATACTCTTGTCCTGGACATACCCAGATAAAAAAATTAATGTTACATGCAAAAGTGTTTTTTTTTGTTGACCAGTGTAATAAACCCAATAGGTGAACTAAACATTGTTTAAGTTGTGTTGTTTTTAATTTTTGTTTGTACTTCTTCGTACACAGTAAAAAAAACATCTAAGAATAAAAGAAGATAAACACTTTGTTTCCAAAAAAAAGACTTTTAGTAGACTGTAAATAAGGTTTTATCTTTGTATTCTTTCTTCATAAAAATAATCTTTTTAAGGCACTTTTAATTCGTTATCTCCATCTTCGCAGAGGACGATAATCAATTTTCTTTAAAAAAATATAAAAACAGACTTTAACTTAAATTCAGACTTCAGACAGTCAGACAGAAACAATTTAAGGTTAAATTCAGACACACGACCAAATTTCATAAGAATCACTGTATCGTCTAAATATGTAAAGCAAATTTTAGTTTTTTGTTCATATTTCTAAAACAGCTACACCGATTTAGATAAAACGTATATGGGACCGACTGAATTATGATCTACCAAACAAAAAAGATCCATCAAAATCAATTCACAATTGGCGACGCTATCACGTTACATACGTACAAAATAAATGTTTAGCCGAAAGTCCCTTCTATATAATGCAATAAACATGTTCTTACTGTAAATATGTTAAGGTTTATGAACTCATGTTTTATTGCCAACACTTAAAGTAACAGTAAGTGGTACTTACTGTTAATATGTGCTTGTGATACTTGATAAAATATACTCATAACTTAAATATAATAATAGCAAAATTACTTACTGTAGCAGTACCTAGGAAAAGGTTAAACAATTTGAAAAAAATCAACCGTATGTGCTCATGCTGCAATAATAATAAGGATCCCTTGGTGCGAAACGTGCCTTACTGTAATTATGCTTAAGCTTATTTCGTTTTCTGAGTGACATTTTGAAACTTTGAATATACAGAAATGTAGGCCTTAATCTGTACATTCCAAATATGTACTCAACTCAATATCGACCAAAATGTGACTTACTGTATTTATCATAAGCAGGGCAGTACTACAGTAGGTAGGTATATTATAGACTGACATGAAGTTGATGGTGCTCGTGGCGGACACGACGCTGCCGTCGGGCGCGACGACCACGACGTGCGCCGTGCCGTGGTCGTCGACGGTGTCGAAGTGGCCGCCGTAGTGTTGCCAGTCGTTGTACGTGCGCGCGTCGTCAACCAGATCGCGGAACGACGCCGCCCACGCCGGGTCCGATAGGTTGCGCTCCAACTGACACAAATACAAGGATTCTCGATGTTAAAAAAATCTAAGTAATAATCCTACTAATATTATAAATGTCAATGTATGGATGTTTGTTGCTCAATCACGTCCTAACGTATGAACGGATCGGGCTGAAATTTGGAACACAGATAGATTATAGTCTGAAAGAACACATTGGCTTTTTATCCCGGAAAAACAATGAGAACGGGAACTTCGCGGGTAACACCGCGGGGCGCTGCTAGTTCTTAATATATTTTCATTCTAATAAATGATGATGTTTGCGAGGTAACAAATATTTTTAAAAACCTACCAATTTATGGTTGTCCTTCATGAAATGAATTGAAAATAGCCATAGGTCAGAGAGGTGAGAATGTGTGAACAGACACATTCTCACCTCTCTGACCTTCCATATTACATATTACTACACCAGCAATTTTTAGCTCTGTGATTAACTAATTTAAATAAATCAAAGTGTTACAGCAAATAAAAGTGGAATGAATAGTCCATTGTATCTCTAAACTACAGCATGATTCAGTGGGACATCTGAATCACACGAACATTACAATGCAGATTCTATGTTTAGATGAGACACTTTTGAATAGATGCATTTTGGAATCACATTGAGAAATGCAAGAATATAAATAAATGTATTACTGAAAAGTTGGCTGACTCAAATCCTAAATTAAATACCAAACTATTGTTTGGTGTTTATAGATATGATTGGTTGCAAAATTGACTATGATTATGTATGTATTCACACAGTTTTGATTGTGAATTTCAACTACTTACAATACTTTAAGCGCTAAAGTTCCCCTAACTTTAGTTCTAGTCGGGAGAACAGCGACTGCCGATCCGGATCCTCTGGTTCAAAACACACGCGGACCTCTCCATTTTTAAAATTATGAGTATATTGCCGCTAACTTTAAAACGGTGAAGGAAAACATCGTGAGAAAACCGGCATGTTCCAAGAATCTATTGAGGTCATGCGTCATCCACTTACGTGGCGTGCTAGCGGCCAGCGTGGTGAATTATGGCTTTGACTCCTTGCGTGAGAAGGCCTTGAGTCCCAGCAGGGGGAATATTTAACAGGCTGCTTATGCAACTATAATACTTGCGATATGAATAATATTGGGTACTGTGGAACAAGTAACAACACCTTGTCTTCCGGTCAGGCTAAGAACTCTCGGAGTGATTTTCATCCGCGCCCGCCGGGGCAGCCCGCCGGGGGAGTCGTGGGCGTAAATGGCGTCGTGAGTTGTGCTTTGTTTTGTACATAATATATCTGCGTTCTACAAAAGATGCGGGCTCGCAACCGCGGCGGTTGCGGGTGAACATCGCTCCATGACTTCTTAGCCTAAGGGAGCTAGTGGTAGAGTTGGTTACAGGGTAAAAGCCGGATGTGTGATTTTCGAACTCAGATCCTCAGTCGCAGTCGCAGAGCAAGGCGCTGGAGAGCATCGGGCACGCGCTGCAGTCGCAGTACGAGCGCTGGCAGCCGCGCCATATTCTATGGCCGCGCGCGCGCTACAAGCAGTCGCTCGACCCCACCCCACCAGCGAGGAGGTACGCCGCCAACACCAACTCGCCACTCACTGGACGTCTACTCTCTTTCGACGAAAAACCGAATTTCGAAATAAACTCGCGACTTTCCTACTCCGGTTCTACTTTGATCCGTCGTTTCGTTCGTTTGAATGTTCTAAGCCTACTCTAATTAGAGTACCTACTTCGTTTCGTCCGATCGATTTTTTTTGACGTTAAACGTTCTAAGCCTACTCTAATAAGAGTAGAAACGAAGTAGAACCGGAGTAGGAAAGTAGCGAGTTTATTTCGAAATAACGTTTTTCGTAGAAAGAGAGTAGACGTCCTGTAGTCGACTTCACACAACACAAACTAAGCAAAGTTTCTACTATGGGAGCCAGATAGCTGATATAAATACATGTTTATCATAGAAACACCCAGACACAGAACAAATCTTTGTTTCTCTAAAATGTATTCATTAAACAAAAATATATAATTTAAAAACTCAAAAAACCCGACTGCGTAACAAGTGAACCAAACTACGTACCTACTCGCATACTAAAAAAACTGAACAGAATAAAACAAGTATTTAGATTTCTGGTGGTCTAGAATTCTATAATATGTTATTGTATTAATACTATTGAAATATATACAATAATTTCTAATAAAAGAACATTACAACTGAAGAGTCGGGATCCATTATTATTCGATATACAATCTAATTGTTCAATGGATTCGATATTATTATTCGACATACAATGTAATTGTTCAATGGATCCCGACTGTTCAGTTGTAATTTTCTTTTATTAAAAATTATTGTATATATCTCAATAGTATTAATACAATAACATATTATAGAATTCTAGACCACCAGAAATCTAAATACTTGTTTTATTCTGTTTAGTTTTTTTAGTATGCGAGTACGTAGTTTGGTTCACTTGTTACGCAGTCGGGTTTTTTGAGTTTTTAAATTATATATTTTTATTTTATACTTTTTAGTTCTGAACAATGTTGTGAATGTTTATATGCACAACATAATAATATGCATCTTTTGGTTGTTGAGCAAATGTCTTCGTTTCTACTGATATAATATGTAGGATTTTCTACTGCATGTAATTCATATTTATAGTTTTGTCTATGGTTTTGTGTTAGTATAGGTTTTCGATTAACGTTGAGTACCTACTAAATCATTTGAAGTTGGAGATGGGCGACCGAGGCGGAGCAATCCGAGAGCGGTTCCGTGTTCCCACTATCAGCGGCAGAGTTGAAACCCCATGGAGGTTTATTAGTAGATAGGGACACCATATCCATACATGATATAGAGTGCAACATAACCCGGCTGTGTCTCCCGGGCGGGGCAGTAGGGTATACGTAAATACATTTCCTGCACGTACGAAAAAAAGGTAGTCCAATATACCTACTAGCATAGATCGTAGAACCCAAGATGGGCCCCATCCCAAACTTCACGGCGCACGCAATCAAGTCAACGTTGGGAAGAGTGAGCTCACTCTTTCCGTTCTAGTCGGCTGCAGGACGCGGTGGACGCCGGACGTTTTTACCTATCATTATTCGGTGTCAACAACCAAAATAAGTAGAACCACAGCAAATCTCGCCGCTAGCGATTATAGGGGTCAAGTAGATTGGTTGTTTGTTAACCACTTACGATACATACAGAGACGCAGTTTATTACCAATTTCAAGGTGCTCAGGGCACATCTATTAATTTATATCGATGCCTACTAGATACATTAGTATATAATGTCCATCCACATTCACACGTACAGTTAGTTGTACGAAGTTTTCTGCTACCTAAAAACCTATAAATGTGAGAATGGTTGTTACTCAACTTTAAATCGATATATATCCTAAACGGTCAGTAAAATCGAAAAACATTGAGAGAAAGCTAAACATTATTTATAAATACCTATTCAACGATACCCCTCTTGACATAGTTTAGTGATTTTCATTTTTTTTATTTGGACAATATGGCGTCCTGAATCCGCCATATTGGACTTACACTAATGTCATGTCTTTAGTGTCACTCGCCAGATTAAGAGGAATCGATTGACGTGTGAATCATAAAAATCGGCCCAGGCGTTTGGTCTGTATAGTGCTTCAAAGGAACATACATACATAGACTGTTAAACACATTACCACTCCTTTGCTTCGCGCAGTCGGGTAAAAATAGCTGAACTTCATCATAGCGTCATCGTCACGTAACGCTTTTCGAAAACATTTTTTAAGTACAGCATCCTATGCGGTTATAGCAAAGAAATACATACGTCAAATGATATATCACATTCTAAATTATACGTTTTCACTTCTATTGGCAGTTCCTATGACTGCTATTTTTTGCTGGACTAACGATAGCAGTGAAAATGTAGTACAGTCCGCGAGGTATAAGCTGAGCTTTGCATTAGTGTGAGTGATCACCAAAAGTACAGTCAGACGCAGGACGCTGTGACCATGTTCTCTTAATAAGGTGTTTCTTCAAACCAGAGGTGCTGCCATCTGAATATGATTTTGATGAAGTGTGAGTGGTGTCAATATATGTTTCATCGGTATAAACGATAGGCCTGCCCTGAATACGGTATTCGGAAATTTTAAGTAAATAAGTTATACGTAGGTGACGGATCTCATGCTTTTCCATTAAATTTTTTCTGTTATTCTCTGTCTTTGACCATTTGAATCCTAAAAGAGATACTTCTTTTCGCAATGACCATATTGATCCTGGATAGTTAATGTCAGCTTGTTGTTTAAGAGTTTGTTGTCTGACTGTACTTTTGGTAATAGATGCGTATGCATGTGATCAGTCACACTAATGCAAAGCTCAGCTTATACCTCGCGGACTGTATTTTAGTATTTAACAGCACTAATGTTGCACAATACGTCATTAAAAATAAAGCAACAATAGTTATTTGTTGTACAAGAGTGCAAAGTGGCTTTTTAACCGCGTGCTCAATTTTGATGACCGAGCAAGCGAAGGATTCTAAAGTTGAATCACGAGCGTAGCGAGGGATTCACAAATTAGAATCCTGAGCGTAGCGAGGGAATCAAAAGGGCACAAGGTGAAAAATCTTTGCACTCGAGTGCAACACATAATTTTTCATCCCACCTTAGCGAGGAAATTACTAAACGCTTTGCGCATTTTCAGTTTCAGTCAATTCAGTTGGCGTCAAGTAAACTTCTTGGTCGCTAGAATCACTTATTATTATGGTATTTCGGTTTTTCACTTGTATTCAATTTTACTGTTTTTAACCTAAGTTTTAAAATTTAAGTTTATTTAGCCATGGTTTATACAATAACAGTATGACGTGAAAATATGGAGAGTTGACCGATTGAGGTAAAGAGTTTATATGTGCATGAAAAAGTGTCCGCCCAAATGCATTAAATTATAGTAGCACTAAATTTGCATCAGGATACATTTTAAAGCAAATAAATAAACGTACTATTCAGAATTTATGAAAAAAAATTGGCAGTCATAGGCACTGCCGATAGAAGTGGTAACTTATAACTCAGAATTTGATTGCTTACTATGCAAACTACGCGTGTGAAACCGGAGGGCGTGGCTATGAGCATGGCCATCTAGAAATGCTGACGCATTTTTAAATGGCCAATGGGAAAGGCTGAGGCATTTCTAGATGGCCAATGGCTATGGTCTTGAGTTTACCATAAGATTTCTTATCATTCCCGAGCGTGACGCTAGAATTCAATTGACAGCCCACGAAAAATCTGTCTTTAGCCCGCCAAAAGAAGTTTTGACTTCGAAATATATGGTACCTACATGTTTTCTCAAAATAGTAATTAAATTTATTTGATGTTATAATATTTAGGTACTACATTATTTTGTACGGCACAAGTAGATGAAATTATCTATTAATTACTATTTTAGTAGTCAATAATATTTAATTATTTAACTCGGCATACTTCAATTTTATTACAATTGATTCATTCATAGTATTTTTAAATGTTCTGCCATTTGAATCTCTCTGCCATAACATTCTTTACCTCTATCCTCCATACCTGAAAAGAAAATTGCGCGCAAAACATTTTCAAAAAAGTGCACCAAGGAGGTTTCGAGTATGAGTTTTTAACAAATTAAAAATAAATGTATGATAAATTCGGCACCAAGGAGGTAGAAATAAATAGGTTAAATTATGTTTTGAATTCAAAACCTCTGTACACACGATGTTCTAAATTCAAATTTACTTTAACCTCTAGAGGGTAAAAACGACTTTTGCGCCCTGATATCGAGGAGCAAAACTACTCTTTCCGAGCTGGTGGGATGAAAATATACTATTAATACGCAGCTCGGTGACGCAAATTTACAAATACTTAACCCATTCAAAAAACGTCTAACGCGCACGTCCCACTATGCGGTTATGTCGCCACGCACACAATTGAGTAGTTTCCCTAAATAAATCCATTGAGACTAGGGAATTTCTATCTGTCACAACAATATGCATGATTCGTTACTGACCTCTCGTATGTCATGCGAGACGCTAGAGCGCGAAGGGTCGCCCAGGCCGGTTCTTTTTGCGTACGCGTATTTGAAGGTCTCGACGACGCGATGCCAGTAGAGATCGGAGGCGACCGTAGTGGAGCCACCGGGCCAGGAGTCCCGCGCCGACGCGGACCGAGGGCCGCGCGCCTCGCTCGTCGACAGACCACGCAGCATGTTCAATATGAACGCCAGGACGGAACCCGAGCCCGGCAGCGGCACGGAGTATAGCGTGTAGTCGGCTGTGAGAGGGACCTCGATGGGATCTTGCCACACCGCCCTGTGGGGAAACATGTCACGGGGCCTTGTACTATGGGTACCAGACAGCTGATATAATCTATCTAAATTATGTATTTATGTCGTAGGAAGATTTGATACACCAGGTTTTTGCGAAAACTCTAGGGATTTCGCGAAAATACGAATAATTGGAAATTGGCTACGACGATTCCAAATATTACCTACTAAGAAATAATAGGTTACATATTTTAGCGTTCTCTAAAATTTTACCCTTATGAGACTTGACTGTCTTTTGACTCGGAGATCAAGTCCCATCAATGGGGAAATAAAGTGGGAGGCTTATGAGTGTTTAGTGTTTACTGACTGGTAGTTGCGTAGGTCGCCCTCAAGTCTCAGCAGAGGGCCGGTAATAAGTATTTGGCGACTGGTTTTCTGACTTGAAGTGTGAAGATAAAGTGGGCTGGTTGTATGTGTGTGGCGTCTGGCTTACCAACTGGCAGTGTGAAGATAAAGTGGGCTGGTAATGGATATTTGGCGACTGATGTACTGACTGGAAGAGGGAAAATAAAGTGGGCTGGTAATGAGTGTGTGGTGACTGGTTTACTGGCTGGAAGTGGGAAGATAAAGTGGGCTGGTAATGGGTATTTGGCGACTGGTTTACTGACTGGAAGTGAGCTGGTAATGAGTGTGTGGCGACTGGTTTACTGGCTGGAAGTGGGAAGATAAAGTGGGCTGGTAATGAGTGTGTGGCGACTGGTTTACTGGCTGGAAGTGGGAAGATAAAGTGGGCTGGTAATGGGTATTTGGCGACTGGTTTACTGACTGGAAGTGGGCTGGTAATGAGTGTGTGGCGACTGGTTTACTGGCTGGAGGTGGGAAGATAAAGTGGGCTGGTAATGGGTATTTGGCGACTGGTTTACTGACTGGAAGTGGGCTGGTAATGAGTGTGTGGCGACTGGTTTACTGGCTGGAGGTGGGAAGATAAAGTGGGCTGGTAATGGGTATTTGGCGACTGGTTTACTGACTGGAAGTGGGCTGGTAATGGGTATTTGGCGACTGGTTTACTGACTGGAAGTGGGCTGGTATTGGGTGTGTGGCGACTGGTTTATTGACTGGCAGTGGGAAGATGAAGTGGGCTGGTAACGAGTGTGTGGTGACTGGTGTACTGACTGGTAGTTGGGGCGGATAATAAGTGTGTGGTGACTGGTGTACTGACTGGTAGTTGGGGCGGATAATAAGTGTGTGGTGACTGGTGTACTGACTGGTAGTTGGGGCGGATAATAAGTGTGTGGTGACTGGTGTACTGACTGGTAGCTGCGCAGATCGTCCTCGGTGACGACGCCGCCGTGCGCGCGGATGTCCCGCACCAGCGGCTCCGTGAGCGAGCCCGCGTGCATCGCCTCGGGCCCTTCCTCCGCGATCACGTCGAGCGTCCGAGCCAACACCGGCTCCACCAACATGTCCCCTGTCATATTCATTCATATTTTATTACACGTCCATTATCTTTCCTACTTCCCTACCAAGATTACAAGCTAGCTGTGCCCGCGGTTTTAATGTTTTATTGTTTATTTCACGGAACCCTGTTATTTTCCTCAAGCAATAGATACGAGCGTAAATTAAGCATTACAACATCAGCTACCTAGTATGTAGTAAAAGCCCCGCCATCATCGATCCAGCCGTTTTGGAGAGTTGTCGGAACAAACCGACAGACACAAAAATTAAAAAAAAAATGTATTGTGGCATATGTACCGTTTATACATTTATGTATTATACATGTTAACTAAAAGGCGGTTATTTTAATATTACAAACACAGTTAAATTTTATTTATTTCTATAGATGTGAAAGTAAGTTTGTTTATTACGCTTTCACGTAAAAACTACTGAACCGAAAATTATGAAACTTTGTACATATATTCTTGGAGGTATTAAAAGTAACATAGGGTTCTTTCTATCAAGGGAAAATAACGGGAACGGTAATTGTGCGGGTGAGACTGTTCTCAGTGAACTTTTCACCAAGTCAACCGATACCTACTCACAAAAGTGATTCGACGTCAATCTCAGGAACTACTGGACCGATTTAAGAAATCTTTACCGTTGTATATGTGCTTGATCCCCGAGTGCTATATGCTATATAGCACTCTATACACTATATATTTATGAGACCTCCCCCCTACCTAGTGCGACGTCACATATTTTGCAATTTTCGTTTAAATTTAGTGTTGTAATACTTAGATATTATGAAATACGACATTTTTTTAAATGTGACGTCACAAAATTTGAGGTCTCTCCCCGCCCCTTGTCACACAATGTCACACTCCATCGATCCCCTCCGTCCCCCTTGACATGTGACGTAAGTTATGGATGGCCCCTAAGTCGTCAGTTACTTAATAAGCTAGAATTAAGAACACACCGTACCTTCTTTCCACACCTCGCCCGTCGCCTCGTTCACGTACAGCTCCCTGTAACGAACGCTTAATATTAAATCTCTTGTTATTTATGTTATGCTCTTACTTTTTGATAAGTCACCTTCAATTTTTTTGTGATGTTTTTTCGTTGTGGTAGGATTAGGACTAGGATTATTTGCAGAGTCAGCCTAGGGATACCTATGCTAGTTATTCTACGGCCTAGCAGTAATGGCCGAACATTGTTGCGTTCGGGTTTAAAGGGCATTATTTTATTACATCAGGGCAAAGGCCATAGGTAAACTATCTTATACCTCTGAGCGAGCCATGCTACGAAGTTATTTGAATTTTATAACGTTTTTTTTTTGTAGTATAGAGGGACGGGGCGAGCTTGATGGTTAAGGTCAATGGTTCCAGTAAAATTATAGGGTGACGAGTGCAGTGCAGTGCAGTGCTAGGTAATGATTTGGACTGGCAGGCTGCTGCGGCAGTCATGTTGGTTACCATCAGGCACATGACGCATGACTCGCTCATCTCGTTCCTCTATCTATGTCCTTTATAAAATCGTAAATTATGCATTTGATCATGACTGTGATGAAATTTGACAAAGTTGTTGTGCAAGGAACAAAGAAGGTTTCCGAGTTGGTTCGACCAATTTTCGACATGTACCTACGTAGTGTAGCAACGCGCGCAGGGTATAGCTAGTATCTACTATACTTATAAGAATATATAATACCTTGATGATCCCGTTGTGGGAGGCGAACACATTACTTGTAGTGGCTTCAGAAATTTTTACTTTAAACAGTAGATAGTAGAGTATTTTCTCCAACCAAAAAGTATTCAGGGCAGCTAACAAATTTTTTACTCCAAAAAAGTAGGTTCGTTTGTGTCACGAACGCGGCCCTTTGTTGCATGTGAATATGTACCTACCTACACAAAATGGCGGCGCTTGCCCCTCCACCGAGCGCGATCTGTGTAAATACGTACACAAAATGGCGGCGCTGCACCGCGTGTGGTTCTCACTTGGTGTACCTAATTATTTGATTCTTTAGCTATCCAATGCTCAAATCAAATCATGTTTATTTGCACACACACAAAGCTTACAACAATATTCACATTACAATTACTATTTCACATAAAACAAATTAAGTAGGTCTTGTCAGCGGACCCCAAACTAGGCTAAGCCTGTATCTTGGGAATCCAGAAACCTGTTTTCCATAAAACCATTTTGCGCTTCGTGTAAGAATTGCACTACAAAAAACAATAATAGCCTACATAACTGGTTTAATTATTATTATTACGGGTAGACAAATTTAATATTTAAAAATTAGAATTACAAATTAGCAAATCACAAAAAAAAAAACAATCATATTATATTATACATAGATTTTTTTTAATTCTTAACAATCACTTTTTAATTTGAGTTTAATAATAGGGTAGGCTAGACTATTACATGCATTGTGAATGAAATAAAGATAAAAACAATTTGAGCTTGCATTTAAGACATTATGATTAACTTTTGATTATATCTCTGGAGTTTTAAAAGTGGATGGTTGTGAGTGTGTGTGTGGGTGAGGGTGTGTGTGGGTGAGGGTGCGTGTGGGTGGGTGTGTGTGGGAGGGATAAGGTGTGTGGGTGTGTGTTCGAGAGCGTAGAATTTACAGTGATTTACGTGTGAGAAGGGCAATTTCTTGCATGTTTCAGCCTGCTGTACCTACCTAATTGTATTTAGGAACGCGATGCAACACTAAATATTATCCCCCGATTTTATTGCCATACGCTGTTTTGGCCTTGCGCTTGCCTCCCTGTGGAATCAATGTAAAATCACGTCAAAAGTTGGTATAGTACCGCATGGACGGCTCTGCCTTGATGATCTCGCTGTAGGAGGCGAGCACGCGCGCCATGTACGAGTTGACGAGGTGTCCGCGGCGCACCATGTCGGCCGCGGGGCGCACCACGTCCGCCCAGGGCAGGCGGCCCAGCGCGCGGTGCAGCGCTCCGTAGCCGCGCAGCTCTCCCGGCACGGCCACCGCGAGCCCGCCCACGGTGGACGACGCGTTCGCGTACATGTCCCTCGTCGTCGCTGCCGGGGCTCGCTCGCGCGCGTTCAGCACACGCACCTACGCCACACGAACAAATCAAATCTTAATCTTTTCTTCTACTCGCAGACCCGGCGAACTTGGTAACCACCATACTTTTTTGAAGTGAAAAGAAGGTACAGATTTTCCGTGGGCTGTGAATTGAGCTCAAGCGTCCCGTTCGTAAATGAAAGAAATCTTCGGGTAAACTCGGATGATCTAGATGGCCATGGTCATGGCCACATCCTCCGGTACCACACGCGTAGTTTCAAAGAGAGCTATCAAATTCTGAGTCATAAGTTTTCACTTCTATCGAAAGTTCCTATGACTGCCAATTTTTTTCGTCATAATTTTTTAATTTTCTGCTATATTTACATACAACCCTTCTCCCGACATTAACGAATAAGTACATAAACCGAAGAATTATCCAATTCAATCAATTGGTGCAGTCATTCAAAAGTTATGAGCGTAAATACATTCCGACATAGCAGGAGCATAAACAGTCCACTAAATGTTCCCAATGCTGGGACTCGGGGTCTTCTCTCGCAAAGAGTTAGGAGAGTTATCTTCTATATGTCACCGTAATTGCAACCACCGTCAGCTTGCAATGTAAAGGTACAAGTTCGCGCCGCGACCGCGACGCGAGACCGAGACCGGAGACCGCGACCGGAGACCGCGACAGGCACTTGACACTATGGAATTGTATGGGCGCCAGTTCGCGCCGCGACCGCGACCGCGACCTGTCTCGGTCTCCTGTCGCGGTCTCGGCGCGAACTGGCGTCCATACAATTCCATAGTGTCAAGTGCCTGTCGCGGTCTCCGGTCTCGGTTTCGTGTCGCGGTCTCGCGTCGCGGTCTCAGCGCGAACTTGTACCTTAACGCGTGAGATTAATCTCACAGTAGATTAGGTAAGTTTATAATATAATGTCATTTGATTATAATCTGTCGGCTTTTACAATTTGACGGTGGCATATCATATCTATAAATGAATGTTTGTCTGTATGTCCTTAATAGAATCTTAAACTATGGATTTTATCATGTGATGATCTTTGGCAAAGTTGTTATGCATGAGGCAAAGAAGGTTTCTGAGTTGGCATAGTTGGGGTAGCAACGTGCGCAAGGTTGGTACCTACAGCTAATATACCTACATAAATTACGCGTCACGTTGTTTGTCCGCGACGGACTCCTAAACTGCTAAACCGATCTTAATCAAATTTGCACACCGTGTGCAGTTTGATCCGACTTGAAAGATAAGATAGTTTTTATTTCGATTAATCTTTATATGACAGTATCCGAGCGAAGCCGGAACGGGCCGCTGGCCTATCCTCTATTTTATCTTCTGTTATTGGCGCACATCATCATCAGCCTGTCGTCCACTGCGCTGGGCATAGGCCTCTCCTATAACTCGTCACTCGGCCCGATACTCGGTAAAACGTTTCCAACCCAAACATATAAAATAAAAAAATACGAGTATGAAGACGCTGACAAGAGCCAAATGGCACATTTTTGACACAAATTTTGCAAAATGTAAGTACATAATATATGGTTTGAGATTATGAATAAAATATGTTTTTCTTGAACACAGTATTTATTAAAAGCGTATCGTCTCACCCGTCCTGTGGCCGCGTCGTAGACCGTCGCAAGGAAGCCTCCACCCAAGCCCATGCACTGCGCACATGCCGCGCCCTCGCAGAACAGCGTCGCTATCGCAGCGTCCACCGCCGATCCATTCTTTTCCAGAATCTCTCTGCAATTGACAACGATTACAATCACTGTAGAATGAAAGTGATTAAAAAAAAGTATCCAGAAAAATTAAGATCGAAAAGGGAACGGACGAAAAAAAAATGGCAGTCATAGGATCTGCCGATAGAAGTGAAAACTTATAATAAATTTGATAGCTTACTTTGGCAACTACGCGGGTGAAACCGGAGGACGTGGCCATGAGCATGGCCATCTAGAAATGCTGACGCATATCTAGATGGCCAATGAGAAATGCTGGCGCTTTTCTAGATGGCCAATAGGCATGGTTCCGAGTTTACCCGAAGATTTCTGATCATTCACGAGCGTGATGCTAGAATACAATTCACAGACCACGAAAAATCTGTCTGTAGCGCGCCAAAAGAAGTTGTCAAAGTGAAGAGTTTAAAAATGTGAAAACTTAAAGATTGACATAATCTTCTTTATGGCTAACGACTTCGACTCCGTGTTAGAGCAAAATACTGACAAACATGCAAAAAACAATCAATCAATCAATTCAGGACGTCTACTCTAATTCAAAGAAAACGTAATTTTGAAATAAACTCGCGATTTTCCTACTCCGATTCTACTTCGATCCGTCGTTTTGTCGTATAGAACGAGAGAAGGAAAGTCGCGAGTTTTTTTTCGAAATTTCGTTTTCGTAGAAACAGAGTAGACGTCCTGTTCTATGTTTTTTTATTTTTGAAGTGGAAATTGTATTCAAATCAAATCACTTCTTTATTTGCGAAAATGGGTAGGTACAATAAGGTCTTAAATAACTGTATTTTGAACTCCACAATCAACCTTACTTTTGCGGCTACCAACAAGGTTGCGTAAAACATTTAACGCTATTATGGAGGGGGTATAAAAGCACTTTTGCGGGGGAAGGGGAATAGAAAGAGACAGAGCAAAAGTGAACAGTTTCAGTTCTTCCGCGGAGGGACTCCACGCACAATTTTTTTTGAATGTACATAATATGTACGTATTTGTACGTCACGAGATAGCTCCGTCAATTGTGAATCGATTTTTATGATACTTTTTATTTGGTAGATAAAACTGAAGAGGTGGTCCTATATAAATTTGATCGAAATAGATTCAGCGGTTTTTGAAATAACAAGAAAAATCTAAAATTAGCTTACGTCGATAATGTTTTCGTACTACATCGCTGTCTCATCATCGGCATATTGTTAATGCATAGTTGATTTCACAAAAAAATCGAAATTTTGTCCAGTGTCCGTGTTGAGCTTTTGTTGAGTTACATTGTCATCTACGCTCAACTTTGGTTTGTATATCGAGTCCAAGGCTAAATTAGCTGCCAAAAAGCTAGGTGTCCTCTCAAAGGTGCGAAGGTACTTCAAATCTGAGCAGTTGCTCGGAAACATTGTTTGTTTCCGTTACTGGACACAAAACATACTCATTGCTCATCCAAAAAGTGGTTTGCTTAACAACAAGAAAATCGCAATCTATCGTAAACTTATCTTTTACAATCTATATTAGGTATCATGTATAACTACTAGACAAATCTGTCTACTAAATTCCACGTAGATGCGACATACTTAGATGATAGATGCGAGATTGTGCAATAGAAATACCAGAAGTAACATTCTCTGATTAACCGTAAAATGTAATGATCGATTAACTTAATTACTTGGAACTGGTCAATACTGAAAAGATGGTGTTGTAGGCTGTGGTTTAAATATTAATAAACTACCAAAATGCTAAATGTCCCTTGTACCTATACTGTTACCAGATGACATCTCTACTCTTTAAACGTGCACCCGATACCTAATTACTACCAGTTAAACCAGTTTATTGAAATGATACGTATGAAATGAAATTTGAAATAAAACTACAACTACCTACTTACATCTAGTACCATGGTAATGGTAATGGTAATGTCCAAGTCAGGCACCTACGCACTTCACTTACGCTGCTATCAGCGTAAGTGAAACTGGTATTAAACTGGGTTGGTGTTGAAATGTGAGAGTTCTCGCAAGTTTGACGGTAGCTAATAGGTACGCCGCGCCGTATCAATATAAGGTACTTATAACCATTTTATCCCGTTATTTCTTGTATCCATCACTTTTGTACGTGGTATCTTCGTTTTGCAGATATCATTATCTAGATAATTATTTGTTTGATAATGCGCCATTTAGATCAAAAGGAACGATACTCATTGAATACTTCACATGCGGTTCTACGTGGTGCGATTTCGTCCACTTTCACAAGCGTGAGATCGTGGGTTCAAATCTCATCCGCTCCTCTGAGTATTCTTCCGAGTTTTTGTAAAAGTGAATGAAAAATTGAGAGTAAATCATCAAGTTCACAGAAATATATCTTTCGAGGATTCGTACCATCCGGGACTTAGTCAGCGTGATGGATCATGGATGCCTCTTAGCCCGATTGTATCGAGAGAAGGACTGGGCATTCAGGATCTGACTGGGCCGAAAGAGCCCGGGTGGATTCGTGACACAAGCCCGAGGCCCGAGACCTTAACCTACGGTTACCGCATGCCCCGCAGCGTCTTTCCATTCTATACCAGGCCAGAACGCAAGGGTATGAAACTAATCACGTATAGATTGGAAATACGCTTTTTACTAAATTCTTCCAAACTATACAAGACCAGTACGCAAATACTCGCGTATACTTTGTAGTAACGTAGAAGTATTATGTTGTTCCAAAATATACAGCGCCAGTACGCATACGGACTAATCGTGTATGTTTTGGAATAGGCGTGCAAAACTCTAAAATTACAATTTGTACGTGAGCAGTTGCATGCTCGCCATTTTGATTTATTGACCTAGATCTTAATTGATAAATTTCTTAATTGATGTAGATGTTGGTTTCCCAGATCCGACTCGGAGCACCCCGACTCCACCTAGTCTTGTCGCTACTACCCCTAAAGTGTGTATAAAAAATGCGGGAGCTTCTGGCGGGAGCCTACCCAGAGTCAAATCTCAGTGATAGCCCCTCATCGGATCGACAACATACACAATCGGTACGGAAAAATCTTGTATGCATTGTAATAACAGATTTAAAACAACATTACAATATAATATACTCGAACGCGAACAGTTTCCTATAGCTGCGTTCTGGCGTTGTATAGAGTGTATAGAGCATCCACGTAACAAACTATACACGATCAGTACGCAAAACTCTTGTATGGTTTGTAATAACAGATTTTAAAACGACATTACAATACATACGCCAGCAGTTTCCTATGGCTGCGTTCTGGCGTTGTATAGAATGGAAATACGCTGCCCCGCAAGCCAGGCCCGTGGAGGGCCCGCACAGGCTGAGGCCTAACTGGCAAATGACACCTCGACTGTATGATCAGTCCAACGCTTTCGGCAATCTCCCGCTTGGACAGTCCTAACAGCGGGGATATATAGTGGACTGCGAGCGTTATCATAAGAGTCAAACCATGCCGCGCCACAATGTAGAGTTATACTCGTATGTCTTAGTAGGTAAGTAGGTACTCAAAAAATACAAAGATAAAAGGATTATTGGGCAATGAGCTAATAAATTGACATAAATACAAAAATACGTAGGTATTATGGAATATTTAAAGTTATCACTAATGATTTTTACCTAAAATGTACCTTTATTCGTTTTGTTACTATATTCTGCACAATTGATATTTTTTGATAAAGTTCCAGGGCAGTCTATATTCGATACTCATGCCAAAGTTGCATTATTTTTATTCGTGTCTATATTTAAGACACTACGCCGCGCATCAACTCTACTAATAAAAATTGCCTACTGATGAAATTCAAACGAAACTTGTGACTTGGAATTCAAATCATGAAAATTTCCATTCCATGTCAGTTAAAATGACTTTCTAATAACTTGCTTAAAATATTGTTGTATTATTTCACCAATATAATCAACATCCTGGATCGTGCAGAAAGACAAAACTATAAAAGTAATACATATAAAACCTGCTGCTGGCTATAGATGATAAAAGTCTAACGTGAGAGTTATATTCTGCCACTGCCCAGGGAGAAACACAGCGCACTGCGGACGTGGGCTTCATTTTCATTTGTAAATCGTATAACCGTAGTGAAAGATCTCACTAGCACTTTTGTGTATTTATTAGCTACTATTTTACATTGGTGTATGTTGCTTGTAAACATGCGTGATAGGAAATTCTTGTTTTTTTTTAAAGCGACCTAAAGCAGTTGGACTTAAGTGACCTCCAATGCCTACCGATTTTTAATCTAGGGCAGAGGGCCCCGGACCCTACTAGCATTAACATTAACAGCCCACTAAATGTTCCCACTGCTGGGACTCGGAAAAGACTTGAAATTCCGGAGTGCCGTATGGCCCTGTCGGGGAGGATCTAGCACTTGCTGTCTTGTAGCCGGCATGTAGATTCTTGATTATTACCCATGCGATGTTGCCTGACTACCATTGTTATAGGTAATACTGGATAATATTTACGAATTATGACTTGAATAGGTGGTAATTATCCTGGCGTGTGATCTAATCTAGGTAATTGAATCCATAGTCACTTGAGACGAACGTGACGCTGGGCTAAATATTTTAATTTAATAAAACCAAACAATTTATACTCGTAAATTAAACTCGCAAAATAAAGAAATAAAAGAAATTGAAACCTAATACAGATACGCCAATTAAAAGCACTGGTCCTATGAGACATTTTTGAGTAAACGACGACGTTTATAATTATTATTAGAGTTTAGTTCATTTTTCAATACCTGCTAAACCGATTTCGATACTATTTAAATTAAAAATATTTAATACGTAATATTTAGAAATTCTATGTAATATGTATTACACTACACATACCTAGATTTCTCCTTGGCGCATTTTTCATGTGGGGCACGCACACGGTAACATATTCAGAAGTAATTTAAGCATTTCATTGGCTAATATGAATATTAGGTATACACTTAATTTTTTAACTTCCGCGATTTGAATCCATGTATAAAATATTACACATGACTTAATAGCGATTTCATTATTTTTTTAATATTATAGGTTTACACTAGGCCTAGACCGCCATTCCACCTGATGTTAAGCGACGATGCGGTCTACGATGGAGCGTGCTTACCTAGAAGATACCGATTCAGTTTCGATTTGAAGACAACCACCAAGGTTGTAACCACGGGAAAAAACCCACTCATTGGCAACGCATTGCAGTCTAGACGTTGTCATCACAAATGTAGAGTCAAACCTATTAGGTATCTATACTAATATTATAAAGCTGAAGAGTTTGTTTGTTTGAACGCAAGGATCTCTGGAACTACTGGTCCGAATTGAAAGATTCTTTCTTTGTAGGATAGTCCATTTATCGAGGAAGGCTATAGGGTATTATATTAACATTACGCTACTATCAACAGGAGCCGAGCATGAATGAAAAATGTAATAAAAACGGGGAAAAAATATTGCTTTTAGAGAGCTTTCGTGGCGTGACAGCATTTGTCATATGTTAAAGGTTGCGTCATTAGAACCTAAAGTAACCGAATTTGAACAAAATTTGAATTGGTACGACCAATTTTCGATAGATGGCGTAGCAACGCGCGCGCGTTCAGCTAGTTATTTATAATATCTCTACGTTTCAACATATTTATGAATGTCATACATTAATTAAAGTTATCGTCAAACATGCATTTTCAGGTGTTCATAATTTTTTTAACCGAAGAAAAACGAAGGAGGGTCTCAAGTCAACGTGTATATTTTTTTGTAGAGTAGCTCGATTTTAATATCTCTTTTTATTAGGTATGGTGGTATTTACCGGCCGATAGCGGAGCATCCGTATCCAAACGCAGCGACGAAGCCGCGGCGGAAGCGCCGGGGCTCCGGGCCGGCCCACGAGCTCAGAGTCCTAGCGAGATCTCTAGGTCTCATACCGAGGTGACACGTTCAGCGGGGACCGGCGGCGGCACAAGTTGTTCCATACCGTCCGATGGAGGCGCACTCGTGTCCATTAGCGGCGACCGCGGCGCGCGGGAACCGTTGGGGCTCCGGGCCGGCCCAGGGGCGCAGCACCAGAACGGCCACCAGCGCGCCGACCACTATCGCCGCTAACACGCTGCTCACTATCCAACACCGACAGGATCTGCAACAATGATAAATATTTGTGAACATTTACTCATACAATACTATCTGACCGCAAACTGAGCAAAGCTTGAATTATGGGAGCCAAATGCTGATATAATACTTAAATCATAATAATAATTGTAAACACATACTCAGTAGGTCTTTGAGTATTTACCTAAGAGGACGCAATACTTATTTGGCTTGCTAACAAACTTTTTCACATTTTTTTAAGGGCGAACCACCTAAATTTCACACACTTTTAAACTTTAACTCACACAAGAGCAACAAATCTTTGTTTGTACTAAGACAAATGCTACACACCTAAACAAAACATGCACAGAACTACGAAATGCGGTTGACCATTTTTGGCAATAAAGCTCATTTTGACATTCATAATGGCACGAAAGGGGTATGTTACATAGGCTCGTCCCCTTAGAATTGTTGGTTACTCAACACACAAATATATATATGTTCTGGTTGAGAATCGAACCCTCGATCGACGGCTTCCCAGGCAGACTTACTGCCAACAAAGCCACTAGGCAACCCTAGAACAATACAGATACACTTACATTTGTTACACTTACATTTTCAAGACGAAAAGAAAATAAATCAGAGTCGTTCGAAGACGTCATTCAGGCCATAACATCTAAAACTAACTCTAAAGAAGCTGGAATGATTAGTGGATCTACGTATTTTTCCTCCGGGCTTGAAATCATCCTTCCTATTATACTCGACTATAAACTTACTTAGTTTGCTTATTGTACCCTAATACTAATTGTCAGGCAATGAGAATTCAATTAGACTGGGCAGAGTTGAGAAATTTCGTCGAGTCACTCATTCCACAGTGCCTGAAGGGAAAAAAAGTACCAATCAACCAGTGCGTCCTACCCGTCGCGACCTACGGTGCTGAAACGTGGGCATTGACTATGAAAGATCCGTAATGTAGCTCAGCGAGCTATGGGAAGGGCTATACCTGAAGTTTTTCTGAGAGATTGCATCCCCAATGAAGTAGATCGTCAGAGGACTAAAGTCACCAAGATAGCTCAGTGTTCACCTAGATATGACCGAATGATGGAGATGAATGGGGGAAGCGGATGTGAAGTACCGTCTGTAACGATCCTGCATCTGTGAGTTACTAAAATTATAAATGCGAAAGTTTGGATGTCTGTTGATCAATCACGTCGGGACGGCTGAAGGGTGAACGGATTAAATTGAAATTTGCGACACAGTCAGACATAGTCAGTTGACTGGAATAATACAAAGGCTACTTTTATTGCTAGACAACAACGGGAACTATGTGGGTAAAACCGCAGGCGCTGCTAGTCCTACTAATGTTATAAATGCAAAAGTTTGGGTGTTTGTTGCTCAATCACGCCTGATCGGAGCGGGTTGAAACTTGGAACAGTTAAAACTGGGGCTACTTTTATACTGGTAAAATTATGGAATCTACTTGACTGAAACCGCTACTAGCTACGTAGCTAATAGTAGAGGTAGATTCAGTACGACTCTTCGCATTCGGAGACCAATGTTTTTCGGTAAACCCTAATAATGCAAACAAATAAGTACATATTGACAGACTTGCGATTGCGTAGAACCGAACCTTAAGGTCAAAAGTACACGGACAACAACTTCCAACGCTTGATTTGCGTATGGTTCGTCTCGACTCACTTACCTTTTTGCTTTTTTTAAGAGACCTATGGGCTAGTCTACAACCCGATTAAAACCCGTGAATAAATATTATAGCCCATTTGTTACTCCTCAACATCGCGTCACCAATCGCGCTTTACACGAAACTGAGAAATTAGCCGATAGCTGTACCAATAACTAGTTAATGTTTAATGTGGGTTTGAGTCTGCGTGTTACAGAATACATAGATATGGACAAATAAAATATGTGCTCACGCACCGTAACGTACGCGTAATATTGACTGATGGTAGTTTCGAACGGAGTGAGCCTATGATATAATAGATCATATAGTTACTATGGCTCACTGTGATTTACCTCACTTGCGTGGACCCGGTTTCTGGGCGTTATTTTTCTATCCTTAAGAGATAGTTACAGCACAGAAATAAGTCTGTAGGTACTTGAAATCTTCAATAAAAATATACCCTCAGATGGTTTGTTTAGATACGAAAACCAGATCGATCGGTACCCGAAAATGAACTTAACATTGCCTATAATAATGGGCCCAAGACCTTTTCCTATGATTGCCGCTTGACCCGGAAGCTAGGTCCATGGGGAGGGGGGGCGCATAGGCTGGGGCCCGGCTGGCAAATGCCACCTCTACTATATGGCAAGTCCGACGCTGGTTTCCAGAGGACAAAGAGATAAATCATCAGGGTGACAGTGCAGCGCAGTAGACTTTTCAGATTTGGACTTTTCATGTTAGGCTTCGTGCCAGGCTCTATTTTATAAAAAATCAGTTTCAGATTATTTTAGGTCACAAGACAATCTCATTAACAAGGCGGTGTGCTATTTATTTTAACCATTAGCAACCCAGTTTTTGTTCCCTTTGGTGCGATATCTCTGAAGAAGTGAGTCAAGGCCATGATCTACCACGCTGGAAAAGTATAACAGCTGAACCCAACAAAAATCCGAAGAAGTACTCGTAGCGAGACATACTGATTGACATAATGATTTGACCACGTTGATTCATAGGTCTACCTCTGTAAAGGCGGTCAATCAGAGTAATGAAGCGTCCCGATATTCACGTTGGTGTAAGTTATTGTAGCTTAGATAAAATGCTAAAAACGATTAAATTATGTTTTATAAAGAAGATAAGAGACACGTAAATACTTATTGCTTGCTTACCTAATACGCTACAGGCGTGGTTACCACAGTAAAACCACTCGATGGCGTATCAGTAAAACAGGTTGCGTCGCATAACATAGCTTTTCATAATTTTCCAATCGGTCGAAATCATTGCCAGCGCCGTAGAAAAATCTCTCACCTATTTAGTTATTAGAATTTTGCAGATGATCAAAATATATTGAAAGTTGGAAGGGAAGATGACAGATGGATCGAGTGACGTTCGTGACTTTTCCTTTTAACATTTTGAGGAAAAATGCAAGGAGTATGCATCAAGGACAGTTTCTATTTCGTAAGGCCTAGCTATGGAGCAACACGCTATTTAAAATGTAAGTCACAGAGTTCCGATTTTATCTTTTTATGTAAGTTGTAACAAGAACACCGTACTAAACGGCGTACCTAGACTTTATTGACGTGTTTTTTGAAGTGAAAACTTCTTTAGGCGCGCTATAGACAGAATTTTCGTGGGCTGTGAAATGGATTCATCAATCGTCACGCTTGGATATGATAATGGATCGGATCGGATATGAAATCTTCGGGTAAACTCGGTAAAAACGGCCAGGTAGGTGCCAGGGCAACAGAAACAGTAAAGAGTTTCGATTACCTACCTCCAACAGCCCAGCGTTTATCTCCAGATACCAGGACAACAGAAATATAAAAGAGTTGCTTTGCCCCTAGGTACCAGTACCAGGGCAACAGCAAGTTTTCACTTCTATCGGCAGTTCCTATGACTGCCAATTTTTTTTTTTACTATTATAGGTTCGCACTTGTCCACTATCTCGCCTGATGTTAAGCGATGATGCGATCTACGATGGAGCGTGCTTAGACCTAGAAGAAACTGATTCACTCTCGATTTGAAGACACCAAGATTGTAACTATCGGGGAAAACCCACTCAGGCAACTCATTGCACAACCTAGATGTTCTTATCACAAACGTGGAGTCAAATCTCTTCGTTCGTGTTTTTGGAACATCAACCATGAAACGATGTCGCATTTTAGAGATGCCAGAAGTCCGATAGAAGAAAGGGCTAGGTGGTATTAGATCATGCAGATCAGTGGCACACTCTCCGAAGTGTATCCGATAAAAAACCGATAAGCTGGCAATTTTGCGGCGATGTTCAAGACTTTGAAGTCTTTTACGCACAAGAGTGTCATTACCTATGAGCTTTTTGGCACGTCTCTCAGTAGATTCCAGAGTCTCCAGCTGATACTTAGCAGATCCATCCCAAAGGTGCGAACAGTACCTACTCCATACAGGAGCGAATCTGTGCTTGGTACAATGTGAGCAACTGTTCGGAATTGAAGTACCTTCGCACCTTTGAGAGGACACCTAGTTTTTTGGCGGCTAATTTAGCCTTGGACTCAATGTACGTGTCAAACTTGAGCGTAGATGTCAAAAAAACGCCCAAAAGCTCGAGATGGTCAGTAACCGGCACGGATACACCTCGAAAAGTAGGAGTCAGTTGGAATGGACTCCTTTTAGCGGAGAACAAACACGCCTGTGTCTTTCCTTCGTTAAACTTGGCCAAATTGGCATCGCCCCATTTAGAGACTGCCTCAAGGGCCAAGTTCAAACGCACGATCATACCTTCTCTCATTAGCTGAGTTTGTAGCCCACTGGCTCTTGCGCTAGATATAGAACTCTCTATGACGGTGCTATCATCAGCGTACCCAAAGATACCGGGCTTCAACAGATCGTTGATGTGTAGCAGGAAGAGCGTCGCAGAGAGTACCGACCCCTGAGGAACTCCGGCATTAATGGCCATTTGATCCGACGCACAGTCATCAATGACGACTCGTATGGATCGATCCCTCAAGAAGTCCGATATCCACGCAATAAATCCATTAGATAAACCATAGCCAGAAAGCTTGCTTATAAGGCCATACTACTAATAAAGTCTACTTCCTCAGGCGGACTCTGCAAAGAATCCTACCACTACTATCTTAAATCAATGTTTTATTTTTATGCTATCATTAGGAAATCTTTCTCAAATCTTTGCCTAGTAAAAGGTGAACCATTTATAGAATATCCTGTCAACGAATGTAAAAAAAATAGAGTAACTTATCATAATTATATTTAACTAGCGGCCCGCTCCGGCTTCGCTCGAATAATAGCCTAGATATCAACTGCAGCGCCATCTGCCAGGCTGATTTGTGAATCTAAACCTTCCAGGGCCCTACCCAAACGTATACAAAAAAAAATCATTCAAATCGGTCCAACCGTTTAGGAGGAGTTCAATAACAACGAAAAGTGGCATTGATTTTTAGGGTTCCGTAAAACGTAAAAACGGAACCCTTATAGATTCGTCATGTCTGTCTGTCTGTCTGTCCGTCCGTATGTCACAGCCACTTTTTGCCGAAACTATGAGAACTACGCTGTTGAAACTTGGTAAGTAGATGTATTCTGTGAACCGCATTAAGATTTTTACAAAAGTTTTTAAAAAAAACAAAAATTAGGGGTGCCTCCCATACTGAGAACTGAAGCTCATAATTTTTTTTTCATCAAACCTACACGTGTGGGGTGTCTATCGATAGGTCTTAAAAAATGATGTTGAGGTTTCTAATATAATTTTTGTCTACACTGAATAACTTGCGCGAGAGACGCTTCCAAAGTGGTAAAATGTGTGTCCCCCCCCCCTCTAACTTCTAAAGTAAGAGAATGAAAAAACTTAAAAAATATATATGATGTACATTACCATGAAAACTACCAACGAAAATTAATTTGAACTCGATCTGATGAGTAGTTTTTTTTAGTACGTCATAAATACACTATTATTAAAACTTCGATCAAAGTTACAACGAACTACAAGAACTATGTGTACTATGTATATTATGTTACTTGCTGGAACGGAACCCTTCATGGGCGAGTCCAACTCGCACTTGGCTACTTTATTATATAAATATATAGATTAAGATACTCGTAGGTTAAAATTTATTCAATTTTGACTGAACAGTACCTACCTACTTAACCAAATTAGGAGCAATTAGAGAAGAAATTCCATCAACCAAGATTCTCGGTGCTTTAATTTGCGTAAACGACGCATTTGATGACGGTTTGTATAAGAATACAGGCCAAGGCTATGGCACGATGACCTCACAGAATAGGACTCGTAGATCTATTGAATGTGAAACATCTCTGGTTTTTTTGTGGTAGGTATGTACTTTGCAGTGTCCGCATGAGGAAGTTTCTACCGCTAAGCAGTGATGTGAAAACATTGTGTGTTTCGTTTTGAAGGTCAAATTGCAGGGCACAGAAATAAAACATCTTAAATCTCAAAGTGACGAGCGCAGTGCAGTGATATGGTAATGATTTGGACCCTTCATGTTCCAATAGCTGCGTGTCACTGTGCTGTTATGTGGCAGGTATGTTGCTTACCATAAGGCACATGTCCTGCTCGTCTAGTCACAAAAAAAAAGTTTCACATTTTGCTTTGTTTGGATTGGGGGATTTGCAAGCATGCAATCTTATTGCATAGATGGTGTTGAGTGTGAAATGTCCACCAATATTTAATTATTTTTGTTAGAATTTTGGCATGCAGAAAGACTTACTTACTAGGTACGTCTGCACTTATTCCTAAACGATTCATGCTTAATATATTTGATAAAAAAACTCATACCATTTTCATTTACATCAATTTCAGTCCCATAGCAAAAATTTGCAAAGGAAAACATGTCAACAAAAAATTGTTTGCGCCACAATTCGGAAAACTTCAGAGATCCTAGCCCAAAATAATTGAACTACACCATACTAATAATTGTTTTAGATAGTATAGAATCTATACTTCTATCTATACTATAAGTAGATCATTACTGAGTCATTACAAATTACAAGATCATTAGTAAGTAGGAGTTGTGGTGCCCTAGTCAAAGAATAAATATTAGTACAGAAGTCTCACTTACCGAAAACAATGATATAAATAGCGACTCTTGCTGGGACACAACAAAGTTTAATCGCAATACCTGTCGCGATTTTCAAAAAAACAATGTTTTTTGCGCAAATGCCATTTGCGCTCTTTCTAACGCGTAACTCTGTCCCTGTCTAGCGCGGAGGGTTGTCGACATATCTAATAACAATATGCGCGGGAAACGTGTTGCGCGAGCGCTCAGCCGTGCGTCCGACAACCGACTGGCACTTGTTCCCTGGGAGGAACGGTCTAACTGTAGGCTAAAACCGCGCGACCTTGAGCGAGTGAGGATGCACTGCCCTAGTGGCATAGAACTAGTGGTAAGAACGTCGATTTCACAAGCGTGAGATCTTAGTATCGAATCCGGCTTGCATCTATGACTATTTTAATAAGTGCAGATGTACAAATTCGTCATCACTGACTTCAACGGTGACGGAGAATATCGCGAGGAAACAGGCATGTTACTCGAAAAATATCTTTCGAGGACATTCAGATTCCTCCAATGGCCAATTCATTTGGCCAGTGGAAACTTGGAAAGGCCATAGATTTAGAATATTTTCGCTACACAAAAATTCCTATGGGAAAGGCATTGATAACCTCCTTATGAGGGATGACCGAACATGTGCCTGGTGGTAAGCAACACGCCTGCCTATTATCATATTATTAACCATAATATATTTGTATTATACATAAGAACATCACAATATCAAGCTGCTATTGGAACATGAAGAGCCCAAATCATTACCTAGCATTGCACTGCGCTCATCACCCAGAGATATAAGATGATATTACCTATGTATCTCTACGACCTGTCTTTCTCTGGAAACATTGCCCTTCAAGCCTGACCACAATGATGTTTGTACATTACTGTTTGGCGGTAGAATAACTGGAAAGTGTAATGCTTTCCCAGGTGGAGTCCTACCACTACATAATTTAGTTGAATAATGATTTTACTTCATATGACATCCCCAATAAAACTCTGTATTTACGTAACAAATCAGTTTAAACAGAGCAGACAAACAAACAACGCAATTAATCCCGCAATTTCATATGAAGGAGTTAACAAACAACAAAAGCGTACAATTTAGATAGCATTCAATTATTTAGGCTTTTCACGACTTACTTATTATTTGTTTTAAACTGCGATAATAAGGGAAGCGGAATTTATTGTCATAATTGTGTTTGGGGAGGAATTTCACTTTTATTGATGTTATTTAACTATTTCGTATGCAGTATCTACAATGCCCTGATTGCTCTACCAATTCAAGGACAAAATTATACAATTTAACTAAAACACGACACAAATTACATCCAACTAGCAGTGTCCCCCGGTTTTACCCGCGTAGATTCCGTTGTTTTTCCAAGATGAAAATTAGCCTACTACCTATGTATTCTTCCAGACTAGGTATAATCTAATTGTTCCAAAACGTCTGATTAGTTCAGACGTTACGACGTGATTGAGCAACAAACGTCCAAACATGGACATTTATAACATTAAATAGGATATAACAACTTAAAATCGTTGGTCACATCAGCTTTGAAAAAAAAATAGCCCAGTTTAAGTTCCCTCCCACTCCTGGGACTCGGGGTCTTCTCTCACAAGGAGAACGTCAAAGTCATCAACTACACTGGCCAAGTGCGGGTTGGCGGACCACACATGTCTCGAAAAATGTCTTTTTTGGATCACGCCTGTTTCCTCACGATGTTTTCCTTCACCGTTAAAACCAGAGAAGACAAACTTGAACATCTGCCCTTGAAAACATACCAAGATGTGCAGGCGCGAATCGATCCTACAATTATACTAAGCTAGCTGTTACCCGCGACTTCGTCCGCGCGAAATAAATACTAAGGTAACTGTTGTTTAGGTGTGAAAGCGGAAAGAAACATTCGTCTCCCATTTCAATTCCAATTTCATCCCCATACATTTAGTTTGAAATTAAAAAATTGCTAGAACAAACATTTATTTCAATGGTTTTGTCTTTATTTTATGGGTTTATCTTCAACGGTTGGGAACTTCCAAATTGACATTAATTCCCCATTTCTTCCCCGTTCCCCATACAGTTCGAAATTACTAAATTGCTAGAACAAACATTTATTTGCTTCGTGTCAAATGCCTATGTAGGTACAGAGTTTCATGGTTTTATCTTCAACGATTGGGAGCATCCATAAACACTTTCATCCCCCATTTCAATTAATAAATAAATAATAATAATAATTAATGGCGGCATTCTAGTTTTCAAGTTTTTTATGATCTTTGTTTTTTGTTAATATTTATTGTAAAAAACTAAAAAAATAAGAAAATTGAATAAATATGTGAATAATAATAATAAATATTGAGGGACAATTCCCACACAACACCATCTGACCCCAAACTAAGCAAAGCTTGTAATATGGCGGCCAAATAGATGATATACTACTCATATAGTTGTAAATACATACTTATTATACTTAGAAATACCCAGACACAGTGCAAACATTTGAATTCATCACACAAATATTTGCACTGGGTGGGAATCGAACCCACGACCCTCGGCTTCGCAGGTAGAGTTACTACCCACAAAGCCACGAGGCAAGTCAAAGTCAATTATTTGACGTGTTATTATTATTAACTGACGTGTAAATTGTACATTTATGAATACAGTACTTTGACTTTGAGTTCAATCCCAATTTCATCCCCGTACAGTTCGAAATTACAAAATTGCTAGAACAAACATGCGTTTGCTTCATGTCAAGCGTCTATATACAGAGTTTCATGGTTTTATCTTCAACGGTTGGAAACTTCCATATTGACATTCTTTCCCCATTTCAACCCCAATTTCCCCCCCGTACAGTTCAAAATTACGAAACTGCTAGAACAAACATTCGTTTGCTTCGTGTCAAGTGTCTATATACAGAGTTTCATGGTTTTATCTTCAACGGTTGGAAACCTCCATATTGACATTCATCCCCCTTTTCAACCCCAATCTCATCCCCGTACAGTTCGAAATTACAAAATTGCTAGAACAAACATTCGTTTGCTTCGTGTCAAGTGTCTATATACTTAGTTTCATGGTTTTATCTTCAACGGTTGGAGCTTCCATATTGACATTCATCCCCTATTTCAACCCCAATTGCACCCCCGTACAGTTCGAAATTACAAAATTGACAGGACAAATATTTAATTGCTTCGTGTCAAGTGTCTAGATACAAAATTTGATAACTTTGAAAATGTCGAATTTTCATACAACCGTTCCCTTGTTTCACCCTCTTAGGGGTTGAATTTCGCAAAACCCCGTCTTAGCGAGCACCTACGTGCTACAAAGGACCTCCGTGCAAAATTTCAGATTCCTAACATTTGTAGTTTCTGAGATTCCTTGATGAGTGACCTTTCGCTTTTATATATATAGAAGATAGATAGATAAAGTAGGCAATGACTAACAAGAATAAAAATTTTATTTTATTCAGTCTAATACCTATTCATCCGTTTTACGTAGTGTAATAAGTATTTTTGTTTGTTTGTGTCACAATAAGAAGTGTTATATTTTATATCTAAATAACATCGTCTAACCCTGAATAACTATGTTTATAATTATGGAGCTGGGTAGGACTCTTAGCAGAGTCCGCCTGGGGAAGTACCACGCCTTTGCCAATTATTCTACCGCCAAGCAGTAATGTGCAAACATTACTGTGTTCGGTTTGAAGGACAATTTTTCCAGAGAAATTACAGGGCTTAGAGATATAACAACTTAGAGTGCACTGCACTGCGCTCGTCACCCAGAGGTGACGAGCGCAGTGCAGTGCTAGGTAATGATTTGGACTCTTCATGTTCCAATAGCTGCGTGTCACTGTGCTGTTATGTGGCAGGCATGTTGCTTACCATCAGGCACATGTCCTGCCCGTCTCGTCACTCTTTATTTAAAAAAATATAATAATAAACAAAATTTATCCTAATAGATATAGCTGATATACCAGATTTATAATTTATAATGTTAAACATATATATTTACATACCGGAATATGCAAACACAGAACAAACATTTGTGTCCATTATGTCATCATTTTAAAATTATTTGAAACAGTGAATATATGTAGGTAGGTATATACCTAATTTTGTTTTCGGCATTGTTTATACAGCTGGCGGCGCCGAAACTGCCGAACAGGTATCATTTTCGGTAGGTAATTGAAGACACACTGGTTTACACAGATTGAGTGCAGAAAGAAAAATACACAAACAAGCTAGAAGTATTCTTTAATATCCTCAAAGGAAAAATACAATAATTTATATTCATGAAAAAAAACCGACTTTCATTTAAAAAAAAAATCAGATACAAATTTCATAAAAAGCCATCATTGACCGGTCGCTGGGTGAAGTAGAGTGTGCAAAATGTGAGGCCTGCATTCCGTGTACAGTTTTTAACTCAGAAAAGCACGCGAATTATGATTGCCAGGAGGTCTTTTGGTCAAAAGCGAATGATCGAATTGGTCATCACGAAATCTCAGAAACTACAAATGCTACGAGTCTGAAATTTTGCATGGTGTCTTTTAGCACGTAGGCGCTCTCTAAAACGGGGTTTTGCGAAATTCAAACCCTAAGAAGGTAAAATAGGGGATTACATTTTTTACGAAACTTTTTATTCAGTGGGACGGGACATATTTACATGATATTTTGAGTGAATTTGGTACGGCTACAGTAATGAGTTATGTATTACAGCATTTTCCAAAATTCAACCCCTAAGGGGTTAAAATAGGGGATGAAATGTTTTTATAAATACAGAGGGCAAACTCTAAGGGCTCGAAAATTTAATTCCACTCACTTATTGATGTAGGGATCTACTAAGGAAGGATTTATCAAAATTCCATTTTCAAGGGCGTTAAATAGGGGTAAAAGTTTGGACAAAACTTTTTATTCTTTGTACATAGACAAGGGAATTAAAAATAATATATAATCATAAGGGATGAAAATTTCATATAAACGCTTAGGCCTTACTACAACGACTTACAAAACGCGAGCGAAGCCGCGAGCAAAAGCTAGTTAACAATAAATTGATACACAGCTACAAGCTTGTAGTGGTAGGACTCTTAGCAGAGTCCGCCTGGGGAAGTACCACACCTTTGCCAAATATTCTACCGCCAAGCAGTAATGTGCAAACATTACTGTGTTCCGGTTTGAAGGGCAATGATTCCAGAGAAATTACAGGGCTTAGGAGACATAATATCTTAGATCTTAGGTGACGAGCGCAGTGCAGTGCTAGGTAATGATTTGGACTATCATGTTCCAATAGCTGCGTGTTACTGTGCTGTTATGTGGCAGGCATGTTGCTTACCATCAGGCACATGACCTGCTCGTCTCGTCACTCTATGCTATAAAAAAAATAAAAAAAAATAATATATGTAATGATGGTTGTCGTCATTGATCGATTTCTAAGTCTCCAACCTCTATAGACTACATAAATTAATTGTTCAACAGAAACGAAGATGATGCTAAAATTTTTTGTCCTTTCTTACCATTGCTTTTGCCAATTCACTTTTCCCATCGCTTTTGCCATCTCATAGGTAGGTAAAGCACTGATCCCTTTTCTAAGCTGGCTTTGCGAGGGAGCAGGATGCGGGTTGTTTTTGACTTGAAATAACTTAATATATTATAGTTTTATTTCTCATATTCTATGTAATTAAAATATCCGGACAAATTCGAAGCCGGACAAAGTCCGGACTAGTCTCTAAAAATGCGAACATATCCAGACTAATCCGGACGGATGGTAACCCTACCCTATAGGCTTATTATAACGTTCCTGCATAACCCTTTGTAAGACCTGAAATAATGAGTTTTAGGCATTCAACCAATAAAACTTGTTTGTCCGTCGATTTTATTATTATTTATCCATCTTTTATCGATATTGCATTGGGTCAGAATAAACTGATCGATAAGTTAACTATGACGATAACAGCTATCTACCTAATACCTAATGACGACTTTTCTTACAAATTATTCATTTAATAGGCAAAAGATTAGATATCTGAAATATGTATGTGAAAATTATGATAAGATAAGATAAGAAAACTCTTTATTAAAAGCCACAAAAGAAAAGTTACAAAAGAACACAAGCTTGACATTTTAAATGGCGGCCTTATTGCTCAGAGCAATCTCTTCCAGGCAACCGTGCACGGATAGGATTATAAATCTTATACCTTTAAACGAGCAATTTTTGTACCTATATAAATATGTATATATATATCTTATACCTTTAAACGAGCAATTCTTGTACCTATATAAATATGTATATATATATATATATAGAATTTGAATCTCGGAAACGGCTCGACGGATTTTCATGAAATTATGTATGCAGGGGATTTCGGGGACGATAAATCGATCTAACTAGGTCTTATTTAAAAAAAGCGCATATTATGCGCGTTTTTAGACAATGGCTGACTGAAAACTGTCACATTAGACATTAGAATGTGAAATTAATTTCGCCGCGTGACGCGACAGCATAATTAGCTCAGACGGGAAGTCGGGCGCTCATAGCGGTCACGAATTAGTAGCTCCGGGTTCGAATCCAGACGGGTTCTCTTTTTTTTTTTCAATTCGTTTTTTTAAGAAAATCTATTTCTTGGAGTCTTTTATCTCTAGGTATCTAAGTATATTTAGTATTTAAACCGAGCAAAGCTCGGTCACCCAGGTACTATTATGATTTACATAAAGATAAAATACATTTCTGTATTTAAATGTATGTTCCTATTGAAGTTTAAGTATTCGTTTTATCATTCCAGGGCTAAGCAAAAATACTAACTATAAGAGTGTGCTTTGATAATTATCATTATAAGTTGGTTACTAGGTTACTAGGTTACTACGTAGTATTAGATCTGAAATCTGCAAAAATACTGTTTTTGGATCAGGTAATTTTACTGTGGAGGTTTTTTTTATAATACAGAGTGACAAGATGAACAAGATGCTAGTAGGTACTTAACACGCTTGCATATGCAAGAGACGTAACTTTAAAGTAATGGGATCATATGAATGTGTTCCGGTTTGAAGGCCAACGTTGCCGTACAAATTGTAGGGATAGAGATAAAATGTCTTAAACCTCTGGGTGACTAGTGCAATGCAATGTTGGGTAGCGATTTGGACTCTTCAAGGTCAAATAACTGTCTGGCACTGTGTTCTGTGTTGTTACTTATATAAGTATACTGTATATAAGTATATATATATTACTAGCGGCCCGTTCCGGCTTCGCTCGGACATAACCTAGACACTGTCTGCAGCCCCATCTGCCGGGCTTATTTGTGAATTTAAACCATCCTCGAATCCATTGTACACACAAAAAAACATTCAAATCGGTCCCGTCGTTTAGGAGTTCACTGTCAAATGATTAAATTACTAAAATGGCTCTAAAAACACAAGGGTTGGTGATAAAAGGGTAATATAGTATAAAATTTAGGGTTGTATGCATTTTTTTAATGCCACATTATAAAAAAAAAAAAAATAACAAAAATTAAAAAAAAAATTTTGGTGTGAACAACCCCTAATACTTAGGGGTATGAAAAATAGCTAGTAGCCGATTTTCAGACCTACAGACTGAATATGCATATAAAATTTGGTAAAAATCAGTAAAGCCGTTTCGGAGGAGTAAGGAAACAAACACTGTGACACGAGAATTTTATATATAAGATAAGTATACTGTACTTATATAAGTGACAACACAGAACACAGTGCCAGGCAGTTATTTGACCTTGAAGAGTCCAAATCCCTACCCAACATTGCATTGCACTAGTCACCCAGAGGTTTAAGACATTTTATCTCTATCCCTACAATTTGTACGGCAACGTTGCCCTTCAAACCGGAACACATTAATGTGATACCATTACTTTAAAGTTACGTCTCTATAAATAAAACAAACCACCTACATTATTACATACCTACTAGTGGACCACCACCACAACACCACCTAGTCTTTGTCTGGGTGTTTCTATGTATAATAAGTATGTAAGTATTTAAAAACTATATAAGTATTATATCAGCTATTTGGCTGCCATAGTACAAGCTTTGCTTAGTTTGGGGTCAGATGGTGTTTGTTGTGTGTGAATTTTCCACCAATATTTATTATTATTAGGTCGAAACTAAGCCGAAATATATATCATATCCCTTTCAGCTCCGCCCTTTGTCCACCCGTACACTAGGTATGTAACCTTGTGTAACAAAATATTTGCACTCATTTGAGTTATCCAGTATCGATTTTGTTTGTTTTAAAAGTCCTGCGTATTTATGAATGGAATGCGTATCAAAATTCAGCAAAAGCATACCTATTAATACCTAATAAGTTACGGTGGTCTAGTCGGGAGAACGGCGGCTGCCGATCCGGAGACCCCGGGTTCAAACCCCACACGCACCACTGTCTTTTCGAAGTCATGTGCGTAATGCCGGTAACTTAAAACGGTGAAGGAAAACATCGTGAGGAAACCGACATGTACCTAGAATCTTTCGAAGTCATGTGTCATCCGCCAACCCGCACTGGGCCAGCGTGGTGGATTATGGCCTTAACTCTCTCCTTGCGAGAGAAGGCCCCGAGTCCCAGCAGTGGGAACGTTTAGTGGGCTGTTGATGTTGATACCTATTAATATGTACCTACTTACCTAATCTGACAAACCCTGATTTGAACCTTGCGTATTCGAACCCTTCCGCGAATTCCCTATCATACTAATCAGACATTCCTAATGCCAGTTGTTACGAAATACTAACATAAACATTATTATCATTAAACCAGCGTGTATTCTGAAGAACTAGGCTCGGCTCTCACCCGTCTTATTACGTAAGGGTAGGAAGAGGGACCTATAAGTATATGACGGGTCTCTTGGTAAGGACTGACTCGAGTCTAGGGGCACTAAATGAATAGGGTACCGGACTGGGTCAAAAATACACCATCCTAATTAGTCCGTCAGCTAGATCATGGAAAAATATTGGATACGTATTTTTTGTTTTTTCATAATATTAAAAATCGTGAAGGATATAGACCATCAAACTTCGAGAGTGGGGGGTCACGACGTCACTCGTGAGTAAAAATCGTACTCACAAGTGACGTCACACGAAACTTCGAAGCGCTGTATCTTCGTCATTTTTTGTTTGTGAAACAAAAGAAAAAATACGTGTACAATATTTTTTGGCAATCTAACTAACGGGCTACTTAGTTTTTTTGAGGATTGTACCCTATAATAAATTATAATATCACATAGCTGACATAGCCCTATCAAGTTTTGGTTAAGTACTTGATGCATAGCCCTAAAGAGATACCTATTAATTTTTGTTTTTTTACGAGCGTGACACTTATAAAACCGATAATAAAAAACAGAAAAAATATTAAGACACGCCTGCCGATAACAGCATAGCATAGCCTAATCTCCGATAACCAATAACCAAAACGCAATCAGACCGCTATAATTTGACCTTGTCTTGCGTTTACATTGTATTCGACATGGGATCTTGAGGAAAAGTTACCTATACCCACGAACAGACGTTTTCGTTGTTGACTATTATCAATACAGATCCACGAATCACACGATTTAATACTTCGCTCGGTAATTTAAAATTTATTACAAGTGTTGATCTTCAAACCGGAGGATTTGCATATCGCTTTGCGGTAAAATTATTGACAAAATATACTTTTACAGCCTGCAAAGCGGTTCTACCACTACAGAGATATAATAGATGCTAATGCAGTTAATCAATAGGTATTGTCCAGTGTTTCTGACTAGTGCACACTTCTATTCTGTACTTAAAGTAGGTATTTACCTATATATGCATACTAAGTAGGCATAGCTAATGGGAAGCGAATACTTTGTAAAAAAAACTGTACAGATAACTCCACAACTTCGTAAAAAGGTGATGTAATTTTTCTACTATTTTGTTCCAATAGTACCTAATTTAATTAACTTACGAAATTCCACGAGATCCAAACAACGTTTATCACTAATTAGTTAGGAAAATACGTAGGTAAATAAGTTATAGGTGGGTAATTAGTAAATTAGTTGATACGATTTAAATAAAAATGGAAAAAATAAAGACAAATTCAAGCACACTAATTATTTTTTAATTAATGAAATTGCTTGATCATGCAGTACACTCAACTAACCATTTCGAATCAAATCACCCATACACCAATAAACGACAGAAAAATCGGCCAAAATGTTTCAGTTCCTTCTAAATAAAATACACATAAAATGGAAAAACATCATACTAAAAAAAGTTTATTTAAAAAAAAACACTCGCGAATTACAAACGTTTTCCATTTATATTTTAGAGATTATAAATTTCGCACATCGGAAACACTTACCCATACATGTCGACGACGTTTATTCACATCGACGGTATCGTAACAACTGAGGTTGAGGTGGGATCGTGTGTCTGTGTTTCCGACCGTCCGAACCGAGCGCGCGTCAGGCAAGGCCGTTCAATCTAATGCAACAACAATATACCTCAGGCTCTATTATTTACTAAATCCTCACTCTGTAAGGTCTGAAGTCGTGATGTGGTATCGACTCATAACATGGTTTATTATTCATGGTCCGATGATAAAACTTTGGTAAGACACGTAAGCTGTGATGACAAGGCAACTAAGTACCTATACCTATGTATAGTCAACCTGAAAATACGCTAATCATGACGTAGTTGTAATAATTGTACGAAAATACCTATGATTGTGATACAATTTATGGTATCATTTTACTCAAGCAAATAAAGAGAGCATATCAAAGCCTATTTGACTATTTTATTTTACCTATATCTGAAATTTCAATGTATCCAACTCTGGAAGCTATAACTGTAGCGAGAGTAGTAGAGAGTTTAGGCACATTATTAAGTTAGGTTTAAAGATATTTATTTTTCCTTTATTACATCATTATAGGTACATATAAAAATTCTTTTTTTATTTGAATTAGAATCCAGAAACAAGAAACACTAGGACTAAAAAAACCCCTCCAAAAGTTCTGCTTACTGATAAATATTGCTGTAGATATACGAATCTCTTTATTCTAAACTGTCATTAAAAATGAATCTAAAATTTAAAAGACGGTATTGATAGAAAAATATTTTATTACAGCTGTGTCAACAAATCTTAAATAAATAGGTACAGTCATTTATGAGAAAATAAAATTAATTCACAATTTATTAAACTGGGTAAGAATTCGACCCTGTAGCCAAAATAAAGCACGGTAATTATTAATCTGATCAAAAATAATATCTCATTAAAATATCGCTCGGCGGACGTATAGTCCTGATCTGTCTGTTTTGGAAAATTTTGAGACATACCGACAGCAGCGTCACCTATTGTTTTCAAACGTACATATTTCTAAAACACCAAGCAACTCGTTGCTTTATAGGTAGATAAAACACAAAAACTTTACACGCAAAATTTCATGCAAATCGGTTCTCCCGTGTTGGCGGAGTTAGGTCAAACATAAGCATAATATATACAAATTGAATATAAATGGAGCCACAGTATACCTAAATAAAAATACAGTTAGATACTACTAAAGATCAAATCAGATAAAGAAAACTACCAGGTTTCTAAAAAATAAAGATGATGTCAAATATCGTTTATGTGTATTTATTTTTGTATTACGATGTATGAACCGATTTCAATAGATTTCTAGGTTCGACTTTTTCAGCCTTCATCATCATTTCACCAAAACGGTTCTCCGGAACCAACTTCGAGGAGGTTAGGGTGAGAGTAGGTAGAAGTGTAAAATACGTTTTAGCTTTACGTTTAAAATTCGGAAGGCGTCTGTTCATTATGTTCACTTCCCGTGGATATTAAAGGCGCTGATCAAGCCCAAGCCAAAAAACAATAAGTAATATTTTATTTTTGTGTCTTATCATCTATTTCGGCTGGGCAGGGGTTGATGGGTTTGATATTGTCGTATGAAGTGTAAAAGTACACAATTTTAAGTCACATCTCAAAAAATCTACAACCGGAAAATTCGTACGGCATGCAATCACTATAAATAAATTAAACACAAAAAATATCATCGCCCACTGGGATTTAAACCCGCACTTTATCTATTTTTTAAAGTGAAAACAAAAAGTGAAAGTTTAGATGGGCATGCTCATGGTCACGGCCTCCGGTTTCACCCGAAGTAAGCTATCAAATTCTGAGTTCTAAGTTTTCACTTGTATAGGCAGTTCCTATGACTGCTATTTTTGTCTAGATATCGGTTATACCTACGCCTTGCCACATGTCTATATATCTATAACATCGAATAAATTTATTGCTTTTATTAAAAATACAGTATATTTAGGCACTTGTTACGAAACTTTATCGGAGAGGCATCCCTACATTATAGATTTTGGACCATGTTTCGATGCTTTGTTTTTTTTTTGTACTACGAAAGACTTCAGGCCAGCTAATGATGATCGAACGAAGACCAAGGCGCAATATAAAATTAGTTTTCATGTAAAATAAAATACTATGGACGATATTCCTAAAACTTAATATACATATAATATAATATAAATAAATCCTAGAAATATCGTCCATAACAATAGTAATTATAGTTCAGGAACCTAGCCGAATAAAAGTGCATTTGGCCAATCATCTTGTATTACAACTAGCATTTATTAATTTCTTATTTACAAACTTATTATAATAAACATGTAATAATAATTTTACAAAACAAACAGTAGACAATGTTATCTGAACTATTTAATTTTAAAATGTTTCCTTTCCTTAATTACGAGTATTAGTTCGTGATAAGTAGAAGTTTTTATTATATTTGATGTTTATTTGTTACTCAACGTTTTGTTAAAAATATTTTAAATCATGTTTACTTATTCACCACGTCTTGCGCAACTTTGCAACTCTCTTTATTTTTGGTATTCGACCTTAGCGCTGTGCTGGTGCTGGACAGGGTTAAGGGTATACAGTGACCCCCCTGAGGGGCCCGTGCATAGACAAGGCGGAGGGGTTCAGTCAAGGGCAGATCCAGCTTTGGTTGCAGAGGGAAGTCACATGGCTTCAGGGGGGGGTCACGTGGCTTTAGGGGGAGGGGTCACGAGGGTCACATAGTTGTGGTCATATCACAAAACTATGCGATAAGTATATGCATGCTTTTTAATCAGTGGTCCACCTAGGTACCTACTGGACCCAGCCCACGGTGGGTCATGACCCCCATTCTTATTTAAAACAGTGAGACAATACTTACTGTTAAAGCCTTTAAGCCCTTTCGACATAGTATATATATCGTTCACGAGTGACCTTATAGTATTAATCGTTATTCCTCTTAACTCATTGCTAATCATATTAGTATGGAACTGATCAATGTTTATAATAGGTAGTTACCTAATAAAAATATAAAGACAAGAAGTAAATCGTATTCGTTATTTTGTTACGATTTTCTCCTGAATAGGTAAGTACAGAACACTGGCTTTCTTTCTAATAATGACATCTTATATTAGTCGACAAAAAATGCCACTGAAGAGGTTCCTACACATAGTTTTTAACTAACCGAAGTAGGGATGGGCACCTAGTGATGTATTTATTATGTAAGGCGTCAAAAAGACGAGATGCACTTTGTTGCCAACGGAGCCAACTTGATTTGGCGACAGAGCCAATTTCGGGTGAGAAAAGAGCCAACATCAGATATCCACAAAGCCAACTCTGCTGTTGACAGAGCCCACTTAAGCTATTGACAGAGCAAATTTCGTAGTTGACAGAGCTAGCTTCGCTGTTAACCAAGCTAACTTCAGCTGTCGATAGAGAAAACCTCAACTGTTTACAGAAGCAACTGCTGCAGCTTCTTTTCTCGTTAATGTATCAATGGAAAACGTTGATTGCGGCTGCTGTAGTTAGCTCTGTCGACAGCTGAAGTTGGCTCTGTCTACAGATGAAGTTGGCTCTGTCTATGGATGAAGTTGGCTCTGTCTACAGATGAAGGTGGCTCTGTCGACAGCTGAAGTTGGCTCTGTCTACAGATGAAGTTGGCTCTGTCTACAGATGAAGTTGACTCTGTCTACAGATGAAGTTGGCTCTGTCTACAGATGAAGTTGGCTCTGTCGACAGCTGAAGTTGGCTCTGTCGACAGCTGAAGTTGGCTCTGTCTACAGATGAAGTTGGCTCTGTCTACAGATGAAGTTGACTCTGTCTACAGATGAAGTTGGCTCTGTCTACACATGAAGTTGGCTCTGTCTACAGATGAAGTTGGCTCTGTCTACAGATGAAGTTGGCTCTGTTTACAGATGAAGTTGGCTCTATCGACAGCTGAAGTTGGCTCTATCAACAGCTGAAGTTGGCTCTGTCTACAGATGAAATTGCCTCTGTCTACAGATGAAGTTGGCTCTGTTGACAGCAAAGTGCTATTCTTTTCTTAGAATAAGAGAAGAAAAGTAAGAGAGACCTAAGTATGAGTGGGAGTGGGCGGACCACATGACCTCATGAATCCATTGTCCAGTCCAGTCTATCCCAGGGTTGTTGGCGCGATAAGCTCATCCAGATTTGAAAAATATTAGTCGATGCAAGCCTTGACTACAAGAAGTGTATGGAATTAGCGGTGGCATTTAGTAGTTTAGCAGATACTAGGTACATGGTTAACAACAATTATTAAATAGACATCTATCACAACCATTTCATTCGATTACATTATGAGACATGTGTGAGTCCACAAAAGGCTTGATTTTACATTATAATAATGTTTGTTCTTTCAAATATATGCGTTATGACTCAGACAGTAAAGGCGTTTCTCCTATAAAATTAACAAAGCGTCTTTTACGTCTAGACGATCGCTACGGTATTAAGACACGATATTCATATATTTATTTAAAAAGAATAAGTTTCTAAGAAATCTATGGATAATATCAGCCTTTATCATGCAAAGTTGCACACATAAGAATCCAACACCTCATACAAGACAAGCGGTCCCACTCGACTTCGTCCGAGGTGTATTTAATTATATTACATAACCTTGTCTAATTTGTGTATTCGTATTGATTCATTTGTTATTTATGCAAGACTATTGGTACCTTTATATCGTAGATGGCAGCCCTGTTGATATCTGTAGGTAGTTAGCTGTCAATTTTGTTGTCATCTGATCACTTGAAGTTCATAATACCCTCAACCTTTGTGTGTTACATGAAAATATTCGTGTTTTTATTAAAATATCTATAATCTATAAAAGCTAAGTGGTAAGTAGATATTTGAACTGAAGGGTGAATCACCGTCAAGCACTGTTCTGCGCTCGTTCAACACAAATTTAAAATGAGAAGAACGAGGAAATGCTCTCAGAAACACAATAATGTTTGCATATTACTACTTGGCAGTAGAATAATCGGCATAAATGTGGTACTTCCCGAGTCGCACTCAACAAAGAGGAACCACTACAATTCTCTCTAGATTCGATAGTAATGTTAAAAATACAAAGTATTAATTATTTATTAATATTACTTTTTAAGACAACCCTCGTTCTGTAGGCACAATTTTGAAAAAAGTTTCTCAGTCGCTAGAACGTCCGATTTTAAAAGCATCAGGTTGTAGGTTTAAACCCCACCTGCACTGCTAGGTAAGTATTTATTTTTACATACCGTTAGATGTCAAACTCCGTCATTACTCTACAGCAGGGGTCGGCAAAGCGCTGCCCACAACGGTTTTCAATAAGATTTAAAAATATTAATAATTCGCTACTTATGTACGCGCGAACGCAGTTTTTTCAAAGGTAACATACGCGCAAAGGTGAGTGCGCATACCGACGGCATTGTAACATTTGGCTAGTTTGATGGTGCAAATGAATTGCAACATTTAGAAGTGCGGCCCGCTATTGTGCACCATGTGGCCCATGGCTTCTAAAAGGTTATCGACCCCTGCTCTATAGTAATGACTATTCTTTAACGGTGACGGGACACATCGTGACGAAACCGAAAAATATACTTCGAGGGCATGTGACGTCTACTAACGCATAGTTGCTTCTACTTGTGAGAGAAGGCCCCAAGTCCCAGCAGTGGGATCATAATGTCTATTCTTACGCTGTAGGCACGTTCTAAAATTAAAAACATCATTTTAAATGATCTCTCTTTTATCACAGTTCATATGCCAAGAACAGCTTTACTTCAATTAAGTTCTTTACTTCTAATTATAGTTTTATTATTTGTATGAAAAACAAAGTAACGCCAAAACTTCACAACAAGTGGTGTTGACCATATTTCATACAATAGGCGAGACGACTAAAATACAAAACTAGTTTAATTATTGTTAAAAAATATTAAACACGTATTTTTTATTTTGTTTCACAAACAAAAAATAAAGATGTTACAGTGCTTAGAACTTAGAAGCTTCGAGTGACGTCACATTATGGTACTTTTTTTTTACGAAGACGTACCGACACACAACCTCCACTCGGGAATGTTTATGATCGGGTTTTATGATCTATATCGATTTTTAATAATTTGATTCAAGTAAAAATACGTGTCTCATATTTTTCAATAACTTAGTCGCTGATAGACTCATTAGTATGGTAATATTTAGACGTTATTTTATTTAGTAGTCATCCAAATTGGCTTATGGTCAAGTTATAAGCGAATTTGAGTGAAAAACCCACACTAGGATTTCTTATTACGTCATCGTAAAATTATAAATACCGTATTTTCGATAAGTGGCATAGCAACGCGCGCACGTTACAGCTAGTTATATTATAAACCATACGGTATTTACAAAATTAATTGTGACTAATACAAAAATCTGGTCGACGAAACCGTTTTTACCTTTACAGTAGAAAAGTATAAAAGTAAAAAAAAGTGTAATACATGAACACACCGGTTAGTCCGGATTCTTAGGGTCGGGCGGTTCGTCGCTGAAGCAGTGCTTCGACGTTGGGTTCTTGTACGAGTTCTCGTGTAGAACACTCTGCGAGCTTGTACGACATTTCGTTAGACACAGTTCGTAGTCGTCACCGAGAGATCGGTACAGCACTTGTTTCTCTGTCGATAATTTACTCAGCACCGCTTCGAGTATGACTCTCTGTGAAAAAAAAGAAATTAACTCTTAGTACCTAGAATAAAGACAGATCCTTTTAAATCTATACTTAATATTATAAAGCTGAAGAGTTTGTTTGTTTGAACGCAAGGATCTCTGGAGCTACTGGTTCGAATTGAAAGATTCTTTCTTTGTAGGATAGTCCATTTATCGAGGAAGGCTATAGGCTATTTAACATTACGCTACTATCAACAGGAGCCGAGCATGAATGAAAAATGTAACAAAAACGGGAAAAAATATTGGTTTTTAGAGCTTTCGTTGCGTGACAGCATAATGTTATATTTTAAAGGTTGCGTCATTAGAACCTAAACTAACCAAATTTGTTCAAAATTTGAATTGGTACGCCCAATTTTCGATAGATGGCGTAGCAACGCGCGCGCGTTCAGCTAGTAAATAAATACACGGGTAACTCACGTTCGATATAGTCAGTCCAGTCCTACTCAAGTTTCGTCGCGAGGTTTCGAGTTTCGGTAACATGAAACGTGACTTACCCTTGTTTTTATTTAAAATGTGTAATAGCCACGTTAGTTTTCATACTAACTGCTAAGTTAAATTGTAAATGCGAAAGTTTCGATGTGTAGATCTTTATTGCTCAATCACGCCGGAATACATAAACGGATCGGGTCGAAATTTGACACAGTTATATTACAGTCTTGAATAACACATAAAATATACTTTATAACATATTTGCTCGTAAAGGGTCTCTTATTGGACCAATTTCTGTATCGTAATGTATCTTATTACGTACTTGTGCTGTAATGTGTAATGTAAAACGCACGGTTTCAAAATGCTCCGTCCACAGACTAGGTAGAGAGATATGCTCCGTCTAAAACGAACGGTACCTTTTTAAATCTTAGAAGAGTTTTTATGTCAAAAAAGTGTGGTCAACATTTTATGAATAAAATTAACTTTGAGAGGTCATATACAATAAAGAATTATTTAATTCGTCAATTTTGTCACTAAGTTACTTTAATTTTTCTGTAACAAAACACAAAAATATTAATTTACTTTATTACTAATGGCATACAGGCTGGTTCTGTGCCGTTGCTTAAAAAAAAAGGCGCCGATGCGCGCGCATTGCTAATCTGTGATCCATAGTGATTACTTACTCTGTGCTGTGATCTGTGATCAAGTAAATATTATTCCGCGCCTTTTTTGTCGCTGTATTGTTTTTATTTGAAAATGTCGTCAGAGTTTTGTTTATTTCCTCGCAAATATGTTATAAAACGTCGTATGACATACGTGCGCTTTGATAATTACAGCCTCTGCTAAATTATAGCTCTCGCCTTCGGCTCGAGCTAGCAATAAAGCCTCGGCTGTAATTATCAACTTACCGCACTTATATCATAATGTACTATTATATCCCGGAAAAATACGGGTACGGAAACTACGCGGGTACAACCACGGGTCGCTGCTAGTCAGCCCGTTAGTTCCCGTTCTCGTTATTTACCCGGGGTATAAGATAAAGGTAACATTTATTTCTAGAGTATTGAATACATTTTTACGCCGATATTCATGTATATCGTATATCTTAGTCTAGTCAACAAGTTCAAAAACGTGCTAAATAGAAATAAAGCTCCTAGAAACATTAGGCCTACTGTCCACGCACGCGTCTTTTGTCGAATGCATGCATCCTACGAACATACGCAAGACGTGCGGCTGTCGTGTCGTTTCGTGGACACAGACTTCATTATTTCTACGCAAGATGCAAGCATTCGTCTTGCATCCGACAATTGTCGAAATCGTGCGGATGTCGTGCAGCTACGTGGACAATTGGCCTTAGGATACCTTATTCGACTCGGAATGACGCCTAGAAAAATGTTTATTAGGGCAACTAAATACCTTCTTTTTGTTATCTTATTTTGTTGATAACTATTGCAATTTTGTATGTGCTAAAAAAACCTTAAAATCATTTTTTTCTAGACGTCATTCCGAATCGAATGAGGTATTGGACATGATTCTAGGAGCTTAATTTCTATTTAGCACATTTTTTAACTTGTTGACTAGACTATCTTGCCAGATAAATTACAGGGCTTAGAGATAACATCTTAGATCTCTGGGTGACGAGCGCAGTGCATGTTGCTTACCATCAGGCACATGTCCTGCTCGTCTCGTCACTCTATACTATAAATAAAAACAATAGAAAAAGCCCTGTATATAATATGTACTTAGTATGTAGAAGGTGGCTCAACGCCTCAACCTCAGACGCACTTCAATCACAATCACACAATCAGCGAGTTCTATCGCCGTCCAAAATTTGCAGACAATTAAATGCAATTAAATGCAATTGCAGGTAAATAGACAGCGGGAACCACCTATGTGGTTCCCGACAGGACTATTTTACAGGACAGACGAGGAATAGTTTTTTTTTCGAAATAAAGAGTGACGAGACGAGCAGTCAAGTAGCGGCACAGAATAAATATTAATACAAGTACAGAAGACTCACTTAGTGAAAAAATTTATATAAATAGCGACTCTTGCTGGGACACAACAAAGTGCAATTCAGATCGCATTAGCACTCAATGCCTATCGCGATATTCACCTAAACATTTGCGCTCTCTTCTAACGCGTAACTCTGTCGCTGTCTGGCGCGGAATGATGCGCAAGGGTTGTCGACATACCTAATAAAAATTATGCGCGGGAAACGTGTTGCGCGAGCGCTCAGCCGTGCGTCCGACAACCGACAGTCACTTGTTCCGTGGGAGTAACGGTCTAGCTGTAGGCTAATAACGCGTGACCTTGAGAGAGTGGTGATGCCCTGGTAGAGGGTTTAGCTAGTCTTAAATAAATGAAACTAGATGGCGCTGATGATCACTCTTAAAACACGCATGATAATTTCATCAACACAGTTCCAGTCTATTACAAGCCAACAGAACTTACTCCTTACTACCACTACTTGACTGCTCGTCTCGTCACTCTTTATTTAGAAAAAAAAACTATTCTAATTTTATAATTTACACCCCAGTTTGTCATTCGACATAGGACTCCTCCACGTTTTTCCATTCCTCTCTGTTACTCGCATTCCTCGCCTATGTGGTTCCCGCTGTTTTCTTCTTTGTCTTCCTCTTTTCTCCTCGAGGATATGAGTGTGTCATCTTTTGAGACCACTTTTGTATGCCTCTGACCATACTAGCTGTTCATCTCCATTTTAATTTTCTAATAGTCTTTGCTATGGGAACTACCTTTGTTCTTAAGAGCCCATGTTTGGCTACCATAAAGCATGGTATTATGCTAATGTGCACAATGTTTCCTTTATTTTTCATGACTTCTTTCATTTTATAGATGGAAGCATTTCCAGGAGTTGCAGATTCTTTTATTTTTATTTAGATTTCTTTCTCCATTAGGTCTATCGGTGATATAATTTGCCATAAGCATATGGTCCACATATTTCAGGATACTATTTATTTAAATTTTCTCAATTGGTCCGTTTGTCATCCGTCATCTTCATATTGGATGTGTTATTTTCAATCCCACTTTTTTGCTCTCCAGACTATAATCAAATGTGTTCCAAATTTCAACCTGACCCATTCATACGTTACGACGTGATTGAGCCACACACATCCAAACATGGACATTTATAATATTAGTAGGATTAGCTCGACAGGTCAGCAATGTTACAATCGCCATGGTCACTAGAAGACTAGATTGGGATTAATTCCTAAATAATGTTTATAATATGAATACAAACTTTCAAATTTATCGGTAATATTGTGGTGGACATGCCACCATTGTCCAAAACCAGATGACTACTCCCCAAAATGCATCTAAATCATATTATACCTTGCTAGGATCTAAGCAGCAAGACACACAATACTCGTAAGACGTGCAGCAGTAGGTTTTGGAGCAAGTTTCACAGCTGTAGCGAACTGAAGTGAAGTCTGCCTCCTGGTCACAGCAACCATTCTTTAGTTTGTCCTTTCTTCTGCACACATAACCTGGAATTCATATGAAGAGGTAACTATTAGAACACAACATATTTATTTAAAACTAGACACAAAATTGTACTACATAAAAGTAAGTTTGGACATTTCTGACTCAAATACATTGGTACAGCGAAGAGATTGATCAGGTTGAAATTTGGAACAGTTTAGTTATTGTCAGGAATAGCGCATAGGCTACTTTTTATCACGGGCAAATTACGAGAACTGGAATTACACGAGTAAAACCGCTGGGCAATGCTAGTTTACAATATTACTAGGATGAACTATCCAAGCAGGTGTGGTATCTTCGTGTTTCTTAATCATGGGGTCCTTGGTTCAAATCTCACCTGTGCCTTTGGTATTTTTCCAACTCACCATTAGGCATCCCAAGGATATCTTCCCAGGACATTTATCATCCACCAACCTGTACTTTGCTAGCCAAATATAAGCAGTTCTGTTCTGACGAGATTTCTCTATTTCTTCATTAGAATAAAAAAAAAAAGTATTAAACTAAGCTGGTCATGTAGCTACTTTTTCTTTTACTGATAATAGGTTTGCACTCGATGGCCATCTCACTTGAAGTTAAATGACTATGTGGTCTATGATTGAGTGTGTTTGTCTAGAATCACCACACTGGCACAAGTGTGGTTTGGCAGACATACGAGTAAATACCAAATATATTTCTGGAACTTTGGCAGTCTCCGTACAATGTTTCATTTCACAGTTAAAGCCAGAGGTGGTGACAAACTAGTCCGCACTCAGAAAAATACTCATAAGGTGCTTGAGGGATTCAAACAGCCTAAAAATTGTGAAATCTGTTGATTTAACCACTATGCCATCATGCGTTGTGTAGTTCAATTTCAGAAAGTGAACTACCTATAAAAAATTCATGTTGTTGCCTTGAAGAAAGGGCCTTGGTAATTTCTTGGGTCTGTCATACTTTTAATAACAAAAAAAATTGTGTTGCCACATTATGTGTGGATGAAATATATGGATACTATGGAAGAACTGACATACCTTGGTCATCTACAATTAGATCTTTTCCTTGTACGGAGTTCCTACAGCCCAAACTATCATTAGAATCATTATGCTCCTGCAATGTCCTCCAAACAAATGGTTTCGTTTCAATAGTTATATCTTGATATACAACATGTCTATGATTGCTCTGAAAATTCAGAAAAAATAAATTATAATCTTTAATTTGTAATAACTGTAATACATTTAATTAATTGAAATATTGATTTGGTTAGGCTAGCTAGGAGTGAATGTTAGTGGAAAGTGTGAACAGAAGAGAAAGGGTTCCAAAAATTAAATAAGTATATGGACCTAATGATTTTAACAATAAACCTTTTTATCTGTTTCATTTGTTGAGTGTTACATCCAACCCTTGAGTGGTTATACTTAACAACAACAAGTCTATTTTATACACCGATAACTAGGTATGAAATGAAATAGAAACTGAAAAGTAGGGAACACAGTTTTTATTTACACAATGAAAAGGCATAGATTATGACTATGTACTAGTTAATTACTGTATCCAGTACTAAGTAAGCTTCGCAATATTTAATTGTACCAAAACAAGATTTTTTTTAGTTATGGGGCAACATATTGTTTACTATACATAATAAGATAATTCATAGTTACCTAAAATCTACGACTTTAGATTCAATAGTTAAATACAGAACTGATAGTTATTCCAGTGAACATTTCAAAGAAGTACCGTTCTGTAGAAAGGAAACAATTTTGGTTCCACTAACCTCTCTCAAGAAACTGACGATGCAATACGTCAACGAAGACGCGAATATTATTCCAAGAACTAGCCTCCGCCGAATGAATCGGATCAACGCTGCATACCACATTATAATACAATTCTGGTTGTAATTAGGCAAATCAAATAATAACAATAACATTTTCACACAATAACACTAGTATTCCGTGTAGTGTCCAGAACAAAACTTGTAGTGCGAATACATTGTTCCTGATTTTGTTTAAATCATACAATTATTTATACTGGATAATAATTAGAAATTATAGAAATAAACGTATTTTAGTTTCACACTCGTCATGTTTTCACTTTTCGTTTTTGTCTTCTTTTTTTAGGCAGCGCTTATTTGTATGCAGTTCGTTCATTCAATGCCTGCACAGATAATTAATTTATCGTTCATTCATTCGTTCAATGCTGCCATGCAAAACCTTCAATAAATAACACTAAAATAACAAATGTTATCAATTAAAAAGTCATGAATAGGGTCTTTATGGAATGATATGTAACTGTCATCTGTCATTGAGCAAAGCACAGCAGGTGGCGTTTCTATTGAGGTTATTTCAGTGTTGCAAACTTAACAGATTTCCCATCACATCTAGCGCATTTGGGTACGTCAAGAAAGCGAAAATAACTTTCTAACGGCTAACGGAATATCTAACGGAAATCAAAACTACACATTTTCGTCCATAAATGTTTATTGCTTTTTTCAAACCGTAAGGTAGGCAAGTACCTAATAGGAACGAATTATGTTATATTATGATAATAGGGTCGATCAAAGACTTCTTTTGTAGTCCAGACACAAACTTATCTTTGTTTATGAGCGGGACTTACCTTTGCTACCAGCTAAGCAGTGAAGTGAAATCATGTTATTTTTAACGTCACGTTTAGGGTCGCGCCCGTAAGACGCGGCTCAAAAAAATCACGTGGTATGACTTCACTGCTGCTAAATGATCGGAAACCAATGTTTATATCGACTGCCCTCGTGGCTCAGTTGGTAGTAGCTCTGCCTGCGAAGCCGAGGGTCGTGGGTTCGATCCCCACCCAGTGCAAATATTTGTGTGATGAATTCAAATGTTTGCACTGTGTCTGGGTGTTTATATGTATAATAAGTATGTATTTAAACTATATTAGTAGTATGTCAGCTATCTGGCCGTCATCATATAAGCTTTGCTTAGTTTAGGGTAAGATGGTGTTGTGTGTGAATTGTCCACCAATATATACATTACTAGCACCGCCCTATGGTTTTACTTGAGTAGTTCCCGTTCCCTTTATTTTCCTGGGGAAAAGATGTCTGTTTTCCATGCATATACGTGACAACGTGATTGTGTATCAATATTGTCGTTTTTGTGTTATTTATAAGATACTGAAAGCTGATGTATAATTTTAGAAATTTGACAGTTAATATTGGCAAATAAAAATATTAACGGATTTTTGATGGAAATACACAGCTAACTTGGTGGACAAGCATAGTGTTCTGTGTTGGTGGATTTCTAAAAATCTTGTGTCCGGATGCGTCCTCAGTAATAAAATCAGGATTTTGCCCCGAAAGTCCGGAAGAAAAGTTTCTGAGCCAGATTCTTGTTCGGTTTAAGTAACAAATATCTGACGAGCATTGCTCTGCCTTGCTCATAGACTGACTTCCAAACCTTGCAGACCAAAACACTAGAGCTGAAGAACTAAGAATTTTATAATCCCCTCTTCAGAAAATAATTGTTTCATTAAATATTAACTTACCGATTCTCCTTCGAAATACACAGACCTGGATCCGATTCAAACCTCCGGATCAAAATGAAAGCTGTAATAAAATCTTGTAAATTAAACTGACAGTTGCGGCAACCTTTTTACCTAGGTTCCTCCAAGTATTGCTCATATCTCGGAAGTCATTCTCTCCGTGAGTTCTATTATTTTTTCTCGAACTTGAAAGCACTCAACTATGCTTAAGCTCCACATTTTTTGAAGTGAAAACTTCTTTAGGCGCGCTATAGACAGAATTTTCGTGGGCTGTGAAATAGATTCGTCACGCTTGGATATGATAATGGATCGGATAGGATCGGATCGGATATGAAATCTTTAGGTAAACTCGGTAAAAACGGCCAGGTAGGTACCAGGGTAACAGAAACAGTAAAGAGTTTCGATTACCTACCTCCAACAGCCCAGCGTTTATCTCCAGATACCAGGACAACAGAAATATTTATATATAAAGAGTTGTGTTTGCCCCTAGGTACCAGTACCAGGGCGGCAGAAACAGTAAAGAGTTGCAATATTCTGTATAATTACGTTGATATAAAACTAGATGGCGCAACCATCGATTTAGCTGGCGGTGTTGAAATTATGCGAATGTACATAGACCTACGATGGTTTAACAAATAATATGTCTTCTGACAAGGTGATAAATAAATGAGATATTTCAATTAAATGTGAAAACATATGAGTCACAAGTTTTCACTTCTATCGGCAGTTCCTGTGACTGCCAATTTTTTTTTACAAAATTCCTATACTAAAAAAAAATATTTTTTCACGTCGTCAATTTTAATGTCTCGGTGACGTCTCTCGGCAAACAAAAAAGCAACCCAAAAAAAGACCCTAAGAAAATTTTGAAAGAAGGTTTTGCTTTCTGAATTGTTTCGTTATCACTGCTTATATAACCTTCACATAACAACAACCAAATGGACGCAATTCAACAGTCATTCCATGAGCTGATAGCCACTTTCCATCAGAGACTTGATACAATAGAAGTAAAGCTGCCTGGTACTAGATCATCTCCGCACAGCTCAGAGAGTTTGACTGCTGACATCATCTTCTTTAAGGCATTTGTTGTTGCCACTTTCCGAGCGTTGCAGGAGCAAATAGCTATTCTGGCACAGCATATCGATCAACAAGAGAATAGATCACAGCGTAAAATCTTGCTGATACATGGCCTTCCTGAAGAACAAGAAAAAAAAGCGTATACTAAGTTTCTCTCCGTCACAAATAACTAGATGCCATCGAATGGGGCGTGCAGCAGAAGGCAAATCGAGGCCCATGTTGGTCAAACTGCGAGATGTTGTCCTACCTGATAGAATTTGGTCAGCCAAGAGCTCTCTTAAGAACTCGGGAGTAACATTATCTGAGTTCCTAACGAAGACACGGCACGACTTGTTTATGGCGACTCGGCAGCGTTTTGGCGTCACAAAATGTTGGACGAGGGAAGGAAGCATTTTTGTTCTGGGGCCGGACGGTGCGCGACGTCGCGCCTAGCCAGCCTTCAGGTAAAGAACGCAGCTGCGGGAGGCGTGGCCATTCCACCTGCGAGCGCCTCGACCTCCACTGCCTCTTAGCCATAGGTACAGAATCGATTTATGTATGCCGGCGTCATCACGAAGGCTCCTAAGGAAGCGTGGCCAAGACGTGATACTAACCCGATAAACCGACCGACTAGTCGCCGACTAATCGGAACATCCCTAGTATCATGTACGTCTATATACTCCTAACTGGGGGAGTACAGTCTTCCATCACTACTTTCTTTTTTACCATCCTACGGTTGCCTGGAATTAATCACTCCTGATGATAAGGTCGCCAATCGCTACTTTATTCTAAGATCTTTTTCTGTACTATGATGTTTCTTTCTAATTTAAGTGTAATAAAGAGTTTATTTACCTATCTATCTATAAATGATTAAGATTAATTGCATTGTTCTTGAATAATTAAAATTTCTGTATAATTCTGATTTGTTACAAGATTACTTAAAAAAAACATTGTTTTTTAAATTGAGGAACATAACCTACTAGTTTTTCCTATTTGTTGTGATTTCCTTATGGTATATATTTTTTCAGTACAAGTATTCGTTTTCAATTTAGCAAAAAAACTAAGATGGATTTTCAAGTAAATGTGTCAATTTTAGGGGTAAAATATTCAAAGCAATATATAAGTATAAAATATCAAATATAACAAAATATATTCTTCTCCCTAAACCTGTGTTAAAAATTTAGGCTTAGGGATAAATATTTTCAGGAGTTGGTAACACTGCGCATTTTGTTTGTTTTTAATAAATGCAAATCTGTTTTAGTGGTAATTCGTAATTCACTTCTTTATTTTTTAATAAATGGAAGCATGTCTTATTATTAGAAAAGAGAAAGAGCTCGGCGGCAAGATGCCTGAAAATCCTGTCCCGGAATGGAATAATAATGCGAAAAGTAACCTCTACTAACTGTGCTAAAATCAATACAGTAAAACAAAACATTGATTGACATTCTCTTTATAACTGCGTTGCAGTTGCAGAATCTATGATGGAAGCTAATTAAAATGGAACAATGTTGTTTGTGTCTCTCACAAAAGTATCCAAGGATCCAGTTCTTGCAAGATTAATTTACACCATAACTGTAATGTAAATGAAATGCCCATATACAATATATACATGAAAGAAATCCCCAATCATAGTGTCTTTATGATTCAATACAATTGTTAATTAAAAGTAATGAAAAACATATTAAACTGCTATCAAAAGTTTTGTAATTGAAAGTGAAATACCTACAGAGTTCATTCAATCTATACTAATTTTAAAAAATTGAAAAAAGTATGTCTGAACACACTCAGGAACTGCTGGACTAATTTCAACTTTGGAAATGTATGTAGTTTCGGAGTGCTATAGGCTAGGTAAATGTTAAATGTTCCATGGGTGAAGCATAAGTTATGTAATAATTTAAGAATGAAGATATGAAATGTTTATGTGAAATAGTAAGCATATGTGATATGTTATTGTCATCTATTCTATGTACATATCACAATAAAAATGTAAATTTTATTAATTCTTCAAAACTTCAATAATAAATATACCAAATGAAGCCGTAAATTGTGTCTTTAATCACCACATTCAAATGGTTAGGCCCACGAGGAAAAAGGAAAGTCGGGAGACCTAAAATGAGATGGGTTGATGATATCCGGGATACAGCAGGATCAAACTGGCTCAACCGAGCTAAAGACAGAAAAAATTGGCAAGAATGGGAAGAGGCCTATACCCAAAAGGGGTCCTTAACTTAAACTAAGAAACTAATTTAAGTACAAATAATATGTTAAATGTAAAAAGAAAAGGAAACAATAAAGGCTTTTTATTTTCATTTTATTTTATTTATTATTCACCACATTCTCTGATGTTATGACATGAGAATAAATTATTTGAATGACTGGCCTCGTGGCTTAGTTGTCGGTAGCTCTGCCTGCGAAGCCGAGGGTTGTGGGTTTGATTCCCACCCTGTGCAAATATTTGTGTGATGAATTCAAACGTTTGCACTGTGTCTGGGTGTTTCTATTCATAATAAGTATGTATTTAACACAATAAAAATAATATTTCAACTATCTAAGTATTATCCAGGAAGAAATTCTGGCCTCCGCAACAAAATATCAAAAGCGTCTAGAAAACCATCCAAAAATACTTGCTGCTGGTCGAATGATGAGAAGCTATTGTAGTCATGCCCTAATAGAATAACTAGTAGTAGTTGTCTAACTCAAATTCATACCTACCCATGATATGATGTTGTACCGGTGTGAAACTGTGAATAGCGGCTAAGTACACATGTTTTAATAAAACTCTTTATTTATGCCAACTTAATTTTTATTTATTCCATTCTGTTACCTTGCTACAACTTGTTATCTTTTGACAAAAATGGTTTGACATTCCTCACACAACAAAAGTATATTGCTATACCAAATCAAAAATACTGTATGTGGGAACAGTAAACATACATAATAAATTGATACTAACCACATAGTAAGTAAACTAATAATGTAAATATATAAGTAGGTACTTGTTTTAAATTAACATTCTACAGGCATGTCCTGATTTTAACAGTTATTATAATTTCTGGAGACATTATCTCAATTATGAATTAAACTATTAACACCAAAAAAGTTAATTGAACGAGTATCTAAAGCTGCACTAGTAGGATCATTTCGGATTTGGCTGGGCACAGGGAGAAATACAAGTAGTGAAGGTGAGTGTTGACATACATCACAAAGGGGCCTCTTTTAAACCTACGCCCAAGTCACAAGTCTTGGGGTCTACTCGAGATTTCTCTCTGTGCCACACGATGGACCTGCACCTGCACGGTGAATCCATGGAATGCTAAGAAGTTCATCTCTTACTAAATTATTTGTTGTGTAGGTTTCATTGGATGAGCCCGGTACTTCCTGGTCTGTTTGAGTACTTGTTGGGATAGTTCAATTCATAGTCGATAGGTAGTAGATAATCGTAGGTTATCAACAATTTTCAAGGCAGCTAGTTTCAACACTATTCTGTGTAAATCTAGATTATTTGTGTGTTCACCTTGAAAATGATCAGGAATCCATAATTTCCAATCATTATTTAGCACCTCTGAGACAAAGCTGACAATTAACTAGAGCAATAAACTTTTAGGTTTGGTTTCTTTTCTAAGACCACATAGGTACTGTTTACCACAAATGCAAATATCTTAGAGTAGTTGTTAGTTATTATCACTATCGTGTTTCAAAGAACAATGAATGAAGTGGATTTTACAAATCAGTCTTCGACCATAGAGTAAGGCCTGAGGACGTGAGGAGCTCCTTTTCCACACTGACGATGCGGCACGTCGTTGATGTTCCAAGACATCTTTTTCGTCCTTTATTTTGACGGTAGTATTGGTGCTATTTGATTATGGCGACGATTCGAAGTCAGGCTTCGAGTACCTAATTACTGTTTTTTGAAATCACAATATTTATCCATGATGAAACAACTGCTGCAATTATGGCTCATAATATTAGGATAGTATATTACATTCTCTTTGATTAGGATTTCAGTAGATGACAATAATGGCGATTGGCGACACACGCTAGTCATCATGTCATGATACAATGTTGTCGTTGAAAGTTGAAAAAGCCAGAGAGTTATCACAGGGGCGTTTATTTCCAACTTGAGGAGTTGAGAGTTGAGAGTAAAATTTCAGAAATATCGGTATTTCATATCTAACATATGTTCCATTTCAGTAATTTCACATTTCGCCGTATATATCTATTACCGTACACATCATAGCAACGAAACGGCCATTTCCGCGTATTATGGAACGTTAAATATGTCTTTACACAGAAGATGACAGAAGCTCTCAGAAATATACATGTAGTGCTCACGCAGTAGGATTACCAAGCACAATTACAGTAAAGCACGAGAAAGTGTGCTCTATGTTTTTACAAAAAGGGTCAAAATGCATGCACTACTCAACGTGGTACTGCGTGCAAATAGCGTTAAAGAAGCCGATTGAGGTTGACCTATCTTTATGGTTGTAACGATCGCGATTTGTCAAAAGCACTCGCACCTATGGAGAAGTGGCCACCGAAGTGAGTGAGACAAAACACAATCACATCTACTAACACCTTCATCCACAAATCCTCTTTACACTCATGCACAGTTTGCATTTTTACGATGGCCAGTGTGGGAAATAGTTACATTATTTTTTATTCGTAACTTTTGTATTCATAAAATTCTTGTAAATTATTGGGATTAGAGACAATATTTCATTGCGTTATCAATAGGTATTGTACAAGTTAAATTACACATTTATGTCCATAATTATAAGTTATATTCAGTTTTAAATAAAAAGTGTATGCTTAGGACACGGCAGAAGTGAAAACTAAAATAAGAAATATGAACTTATCCAAACTTTTATTTTAATAAAAAAATTTTTTTGTTTACCTTTAAATACAGTAAAGTATAATACTGAACTTCCAATATAAACCAACGGACAGACAGACATGGCGAATCAATAAGGGTTCCGTTTTTACGTTTTACGGAACCCTAAAAACTAATCTCCGAATAACCCACCTCTAACTGCTCCCTTTACACCTTTAAATTGAATATAGTAAACACAGCGATACGACAACGCCATCTATGAGTCCATGGTCCCGAGTTGAACCGAACATGTTTTCTCATTTACGAGCGCGACGATGATCTTCATACACAGCCCACGAAGTTGGGTCGGCCCCTAGTGTGTGACGCAAGTTGCTTTGATACCAGAGTATCAACTGTTATCACCTGTATTTGTTTGTAGTATATTTCACTATAGTATTATGTTTAATACTGGGATTTGAGTCTAAATATGTGTCATATAAAAGAACAAGTATTTGATTATTTAAAAAAATGGGTGTGACTGATAAAATTTAGTGTAGATGGCGCCGGTGCGATGCGGTAGAAGTGAATGGTATCCATTCACTTCTACCCACCATCTCAAGAGTTTTAGAGGGGCTGGCGCTATAAGTAGATGGAGCTAAGCCGTTGAAAAGCATTCCTTTCTGAAATTTTATATGAGAAAGATCTAACAGTTGTCGATATAAAGTGTTACATTTATTTAATTGGTTAACTTTTACTCAATTGATAACACAACCACCACAACATCTTCCAGAGTCACATAGTAGGGTCGGTGCAGTGGCTAAAATTGAAAATCTTAAACGGTGAAAATATGCAACTCTCGGAAGTGGTCGTATATTTGAGCTCTTTGAGGTTGTAAGGTTGTGACATGGATGGCCATGGGGGCGGAAGCTGATTTCATTTTCAAAGGCCTTTTCGAGCGCTTTGTTGACTCGACCCTTGACCAGATTGATGTCGATTTTGAAGCGAAAACTTCTTTAGGCGCGCCTAGACAGATTTTTCGTCGGCTATGAATTGAATTCTAGCGTCACGCTCGGGTATGATAAGAAATCTTTGGGTCAACTCGGGACCATAGCCATTGGCCATCACGAGATGCGTCAGCCAATGGGAAATGCTGAAAGTGCGTGGTCTGGCCATCATGGCATGGCCATCTAGAAATGCATCTGCCAATGGAAAATGCCGACGCATTTCTAGATGGTCATGCCATGATGACCAGGCTCCATCCTCCGGTTTCACCTGCGTAGTTTCCAAAGTAAGCTATCAAATTCTGAGTTTCAAGTTAATTGTCAAGGTTGTCACTTCTAGCGGCAGTTCCTATGACTGCCAATTTTTTTTTCATCGTATAAATTAAGACTAAAACAAATTGGTTCGCCAGCTATATTGCACGCCTCTCGAAGAGACCAATTTGTATGAGTCAACTTTTTAAATGTTTTGTATCGTCTTATCATACCTGTAAACAGCAATAAAGATTTTTGTATTTGGAAAACTTGGTTTTAAGGAATATTCGCTTGTACAGGAGATATGAGATTTATTGTTACAAATACAAAGTTAATGTTTTGGAACCATTCCATTTGAAAAACTACCTTGAAGTCCTTAAATAAGCTGTCGAGTTAAATTTTCTGTTGAGATTAGTCAAACACATTAACGTGGAGCACGTCCAGGACTAGTTCAAACCAATTTTCGTTGGTAGTTTGCATGGTACATCAAATATTTTTTTAGTTTTTTCATTCTCTTTACTTCAGAAGTTAGAGGGGGGGGGGGGGGGGACACATTTTACCACTTTGGAAGTGTCTCCCGCGCTCAACATCATTTTTGAAGACCTATCGATAGACAACCCACCGGTGAAAGTTTGAAGAAAAAAAAATTTTTGCGTTTTAGTTTTCAGTATGGGAGGCAGCCCTAATTTTTTATTTTTTTTGTAAAATCTTAATGTGGTTAACAGAATACACCTACTTACCAAGTTTCAACGAGTGTAGTTCTCAAAGTTTCGGCAAAAAGTAGCTGTGTCATATGGGCGGACAGACAGACATGACGAATTAATAAGTGTTCCGTTTTTACGTTTTACGGAACCCTAAAAACGTAGAATTTTATAAAGCTTGCTGTTCAAGGGAAACTGCTTTTTTATTTTTGTACTCCACAGAAGATAAAAAATAAAAACTATTACTTAACTGTCAAATACCATTTACTGTCACTGTCAATGTTATTGAAATGTCATTGTCAAATCGTAAAAAACTGCGTGCAAATAATTCTTCCGCTTTTTTTAATGGGGCGTTTTCCAGATGAAGATAGACTTGTCAAAAATAGTTCTAAATTTTGTCAAGTGTGGCACCACTGTTTGTTTTTGTGAAATTTCTCTAACAAAATAGAACATTGGCGCCACTTATGGTGAAATTGGGAACTGTCTTTGACAAGTCTATCTTCATCTGGAAAACGCCTTATTACTTTTTGTGTTGACAGCATCGGATTTTGAAATAAACCTTTTTACTTTTTAGCACAGACTAGGTAGAGAGATACTAGGTGAAGCAAACTTTTGCGGAACCCTTTACTATTAAAGCGCTTATTAGACTATGCGTATGCGTTATTCAGCACTCGTTATGCAGACTGTCGTAAGCTGCCTATACACACTGGGCCAGTGGAGGCCAACGCGAGTGTCGACAAAACGGCACGAGACAAAACGTAGCATCCACACACTGGGCCAGTGGAGGCCAACGCGAGCGCCGACAAAACGGCACGAGACAAAACGTAGCATCCACACACTGGCCCAGTGCAGACAAAAAAATTGGCAGTCACAGAAACTGCCGATAGAAGTGAAAACTTGCTGTTGCCCTGGTACTGGTACCTAGGGGCAAACGCAACTCTTTTATATTTCTGTTGTCCTGGTATCTGGAGATAAACGCTGGGCTGTTGGAGGTAGGTAATCGAAACTCTTTACTGTTTCTGTTATCTACCTGGCCGTTTTTACCGAGTTTACCAGAATATTTCATGTCCGATCCGATCCATTATCATATCCAAGCGTGACGATTGATGAATCCATTTCACAGCCCACGAAAATTCTGTCTATAGCGTGCCTAAAGAAGTTTTCACTTCAAAAAGCGGCACGAGTCAAAACGTAGCATCCACAAACTGGCCCAGTGCAAACAAAAACGAGGTAGGCCAATAGGAGAACAGGACGGTACTCGCCACGTGCCTTTGTTTTGTGCACAAAAACCGACACCGGTCACGAGAGACGAGTCGAGACAAAACAGCCCTATACACACTGGCCACTTGCCGTCACTCGGCCAGCGAGGCGAGCGACGCGAGTCATCACAAAACGACCCTCCACACACTGGCGTTGGCCTGCACTGGCCCAGTGTGTATAGGCAGCTTTAGAGTCTAACTTTTGAGCTTGCTATTACACCAGTCTGAAAAACGCGCGCTCTACTACTTTACCACTTCTTTTTCTTTACTGCACGCTATTATGGTATTTATTAATTTAAGTTGAAAAAAGGCATTTTAAGCATTTAAGATAATAACAGCGAGGTCAAAATTAAAATTATGGCATTCGAACTCCGAATACCCAAAACACAAAAATAGAAATGAGGCGTTTTCCGACGAGACAAAAAGATATGGTTCAATAAAACGATGATAGGCAGCGCTCGTAGGTCTTTGTCTTGTCAAAAGCGGTAGGCATAATGGGATTCAATTCATTCAATTTGCGAGCACGAGTTATTGTAATAAACAATAAACTACTTTATCCATGTACGCATTTTATTCGCATGAAAACTATAAATATATTAAAACACGCAAATTTCAAAACAAATTCGTAAACCTGATGAAAGACAAAATATACTTTTTTTTTAATTTATTCTTGGCTATGGATACCAGTCCTTCAGCCGAAGGAGTATCTCTCTACTTAGTCTGTGTATAAAATATTGTCGTATCGGTGTTGCTCTTTATATTCTTGATTTTTCCTTCTACTTTGGCATTGTTGGTGTCTATTGCCTCGGGAGTTCTAAAGATTTTTACTGAAAATGGATGGATCAGTAACAGTTTTTGAAGTGAAAACTTCTTTAGGCTCGCCTAGACAGATTTTTCGTGGGCTGTAAATTAAATTCATTCGTATGATAAAAAAGCTTCGGGTAAACTCGGGACCATGGCTATTGGCCATCTAGAAATACGTCAGTCAATGGGAAATGCTGAAAGGGCGTGGACAGGCCATCATGGCATGGCCATCTAGAAACGCATCAGCCAATGGAAAAGCTGACGCATTTCTAGATGGCAAGGCCACGCCCTCCGGTTACACCCGTGTAGTTTCCAAGGTAAGCTATCAAATTCTGAGTTATAATATAATGATTAATGATTTATTTTTGTAGGTTTAGATCTCGTAATATTTATAGTTCCTGTGTTTTCGTCGTAACTTTCAATTTCTACGTATTGCTCGCGACCCTTTAGGTACGAGCAGAACCACTTGTGTGCTACACCTCGTACAACGTATTGTACACATAGATGATTTTTTTTTTGCCTGACGTCTTTGATTGTACACCTATACCATACAATTTGTCCAGTAAAATGTCAAATTTGACTTTATTGTAGGCCTTAGTCATATCTAAGAATAAGATTCCAATTGCATATCTCTTATCGTTTAACATATTTAATATTTTGTTAATTCATTGATATACAGCTAACAACACAGTCGAGCGATTTTTTCTAAAACCGTTTTGGGAGTCATCAAAAATTTCATATTTTTCGCAAAATGAATTCAAACGGATTTGCATGGCCTTTTCAAATAATTTTGGTGAGGTTGGCCACAGAACAGAATATCAAGAGGTTGGCAATAACGCGATAGGCCTGTAATTGCTGGGATCAAATTTGGATGTTTTTTTTATGAATGAGCCGTTTTCCGACGAGACAAAAAGATATGGTTTAATAAAACGATAATAGGAGGCGCTTGTAGGTCTTTTGGTTTGTTGTCAAAAGCGGTAGGCATAATGGGACAATTCATTCAATTTGCGAAAGCACGACTTCTAGTAATAAATAATAAACTACTTTATCCATGTACGCATTTTATTCGAATGAAAAGTATTTCAAAACATCAAAATTTCAAAACAAATTCGTAAACCCAGTGTTGCCAACGGTTAACCAAGCAATCCACTAGATTCAACTCTTAAAACCACCAGAAAACCACTAACGAAAATGGCCCGATACTCATAAACACCAAATTTTCCACTAAAGAAAGGAGGCGGCTCATTTCTGCCCCAAGTCGTTTCAAGTTTATGTACTTAATTACCCCCGGAGACCTAAACAAGTTATTTAATTAAAGTAACATATAATTAAATAATGCCCACTGTACATTCAATACTACCGTGCCAAGCGGGGATTGCAAATTGGTGTGATTAAAAAGTACCTTAATGACTATACTCAAAGTCAGCCATGTTTTTTCTCTTTTTTTCTCTTCTAATTCTAATGTTAAACCACAAAATTTACATTTTGCTACTTGTCCCGTTGTACTTTTAATAACCTCTAGCCAATCTTTTAATTGTGGGTCTTGAAGCCAAGAATTCTGAAATTGTTGCTTATATTGTGGTTTTGGCATTATTATGTTTACATAAAATCGCAATCATACCAAAGTTACAGAGTTACACACCATCTGTACCGACAGTTCCACGAAAAATATTTCACGGGGATTGGGGAATCCCCACATGTACAGTAATAAAAAGTTTCATTTCGATAAAAGTAAATACTATAAGTAAAAAGATAAAGTAAAAGTAAATAATTATATTGAAACGTGTAGGGAAAATAGATGGGTCAAAACATTTTTGTAATTGAACTAAACCACTAAACAATTCCACTAGCCACTAAGACCAATATTTCGCCACTATATGGGGTGTTAAAACCACCAGTTTTAGTGGTAAATCCACTAAGTTGGTCACACTGCGTAAACCTGATGAAAGACAAAATATAAATTTTTTAAATTTATTCTTGGCTATGGATACTAATCCTTCAGCCGAGAGAGTATCTCTCTACTTAGTCTGTGGATAAAACATTGTCGAATCAGTGTTGCTATTTATATCTTTGAATTTTCCTTCTACTTTGGCTTAGTTGGTGTCTATTGCCTCGGGAGTTCTAAAGATTTTTACTGAAAAGGGATTGTGATCAGTAACGGTTTTTTATTGCATTATCAACCTAATTAGCTATTTTTATTCCCAATATTTTAAAATTAAAAAAGACACTTTTTACACTATACTTTTTCCCTGAAAACGGGTAGGGTCTCTAAAGGGATTACACTTGAGAGTACAGTAGAACTCCAATTATCCGAATTAATGGGGACCGGGACCCATTCGGATAATCAAATATTCGGATAATCGGATTTTGTGCGTTTTGGAAGGTGCGCCGTGACTGCAATGCGCCGGAACTTGTCTTAACTTGCCGTTGTGCCTACACACGCGGGGGGAAGTCAGTGTAGACAAGTCAAGTCAAGACTTGACGCGCAAACACTGGCTTCGCGGGGGGAAGAATAATAGCGCACTTAGACTTTTTTTGTGATTCGGATAATCGGCGATCCGGATAGTCGGAGTTCGGATAATTGGAGTTCTACTGTACTTATATGGTAGCCCGTAGCTCTTTTTTCATTTTTGGAAACAGGTAATAATTACTCGGGGCCAGGTCTGGGCTGTAGGGTGGGTGATTTAAAATATCGAAGCCCACCTTATGCAGGGCAGCCAACGCAACGCGGCTCTTGTGGACGGGCCGTGTTGTCGTGCAAAAGCAGCACACCTTTCGTCAAATTTTCTCCGTTTTTTCTCTTAAATGCTTCTTTTAGTCGCTCTAATATTAAAGCGTAGTATTTTCCGGTTATGGAAACACCTTTATCTTTATAATTGATCAATAATATTCCTTCTGAATCCCAAAAGACCGTTGCCATGACTTTTCCAGCTGACTGTGACACCTTAAACTTTTTGGGAGGTGCTGTGCCTTTTTTATGCCATTGCACAGAGTCTCGTTTCGATTCAGGTTCATAATGATGAACCCAAGTTTCGTCTCCAGTAACAATTCGACTTAAAACACCATCCTTGTCTTCATTACAGAGGTCCAAAAATGCACGTGAAAACTCTACGCGCTGCTGTTTTTGCGGGGGCGTGAGCATTCACTCCCGATTATGTTGCTTGGTTGACGATAGCGCAAAGACTAACTGTCTAATAACAATGAAACCTCGTATTTATACTAATTATGAGTCACTGAACACGTTACGATCCTAATGAGCCAAATCACCCCCCTACTAATAACTCATTCCGCGAACTTAAAAACGCACCCTCGTATTTATTTACTTTTTAAATTTTTGATAATTAAATGTATTAACTATAATTTGCCACAATTTTGTCTCGATGACACGGTTATAGGTTTCACAACAAAATTGTGTAAATTTATGCATCAATGAAAACTTGTTTTGCACTAAAAAGGGTAAAATAAACTCTTTTTGTACAAAAAATTAAGCGAAAAATAAGTTAATTTAATTATTATAAGCACTACTCACTCATCTATATCAAGTCGGTGTCAGCTAAGGGGGCGTCCATAAATTACGTGAGGTCTTTTTTAGGGTTCCGTAAGACGTAAAAACGGAACCCTTATAGATTCGTCATGTCTGTCTGTCTGTCTGTCTGTCCGTCCGTATGTCACAGCCACTATGAACTAGAAACTATGAGAACTACACTGTTGAAACTTGGTAAGTAGATGTATTCTGTGAACTGCATTAAGATTTCAAAAGAAAAAATAAAAAAAAAGAAAAATTAGGGTTGCCCCCCATACTGAGAACTGAAACTCAAAATATTTTTTTTCATCAAACCTACACGTGTGTGGTGTCTATCGATAGGTCTTCAAAAATGATGTTGAGGTTCCTAAAATCATTTTCGTCTACACTGAATAATTTGCGCGAGAGACATTTCCAAAGTGGTAAAATGTGTGTTCCCCCCCTCTAACTTCTAAAGTATGAGAATCAAAAATCTAAAAAAAAAATATGATGTACATTACCATGTAAACTACCAACGAAAATTAGTTTGAACTCGATCTGATGAGTAGTTTTTTTTAGTACGTCATAAATACACTATTATTGAAACTTCGATCAAAGTTACAACGAACTACAAGAACTATGTGTACTATGTATATTAATGTTACTTGCTGCAACGGAACCCTTCATGGGCGAGTCCAACTCGCACTTGGCCACTTTATTTAAATTTTCTGTCCCTCCCTCCCCCTCTGGTGAGATGTCGTGAGATTTTATTCAACCCCCTCCCCCATCCCCCAAACTCACGTGAGATTTTTCAAGATGTAGGTTTGTTACGTAAACACGTTAGATTGTTTTATTCTTTGTGTTCTATTTGAGTATTCATTTCTTTTTTTGTTTCTCGACCCACAAAATGGTTTCTAAAGTCTGAACATATGAAACAAATAAAAATACTCAATAATTAGTTAATTTTGATGCCTGAGATATAGGAGATATGTCAATTAGTACATTGTCGTTTACAGACACATAAAATATGGTTTCGTTGTTGAGTAGGTACTGATTTTTTTTGTGCGACCGACGTCGCGACGCCGACGGCGTCGATTCAGCCCGAGGGGCGTTCGTATTACGATTATGTTTAAGATTAAATCTTAAGCATGTACAATCTGGATTAAATGGACCAAAATAGGTTTTTTTTTGTTTCAAGGAAAATAAATTGCGTGATATTTCCTGAGACCCCCCCTCTCTCCAACGTAAGATTAGATGAGATTTGTCTCGACCCCCTCCCCCTCTTAAACACCTCACGTAATTTATGGACGCCCCCTAAGTCTAACAGGTAGTATAGTAGATCAAAGATTATACAGCCTGTTGATCGGCAACTAAACTAATCACGCTCACATTCACAAGTCACCAGCGGGGGCGCAGGACGAGGTAAAAAGCTGCGCTGTGATAAGCCGAATATCCGACCGTGTAATGTGCACATCTTTCCACCAATGATTGGACAAAACGAGACAGAGTTATACAAACTTCGAAGGACAGAGCAGGATGCAAAGAAAGACATCAACGGGTTCCCATTTCGTTTTTTTAATGTTCATTATAATTTTAAAGATTGATGTTTTGTTTTTCTAATTATTGCATTAAATTACGTACTTGTGAAATGATATACCGTCCTTTGTAAAGCTGGATATCCTGCTATTTTTTCCGGACCATTTCACTGAGCAGAAACCCATATTTTTTTTTATATATTTTTTTACGGTATTTTTGCCAGCACTCTTTCTGTCGAAATCAAAAGCCTGACTGACCGACCGAACTCTCAACAGGACGTCTACTCTATTTCTACGAAAACGTAATTTCGAAAAAAAACTCGCGACTTTCCTGCTTTTGTTCTACCTACTTCGTTTCGTCCGATACAACATTATTTAACGTTTAAATGTTTTAAGCATACTCTAATTAGTGTAGGCTTAGAACATTTAAAAGGACAAAACGACGGATCGCAGTAGAATCAGAATTGGAAAGTCGCGATTTGATTTCGAAATTACGGTTTTCGTAGAAAGAGAGTAGACGTCCAGGGTAGCTCTAGGGTCATATCTGTTTAGCATGACAGAGACCGAGAGATGAGATTCCGTGTCGGATACAACCGAATGGATTTAGAATCGCTACCCAGGTTGTTATAGTGCAATAAATTATGCTTAAAAAACGCTAAAGATACGATTGGATAACAGTCCTACGATCAGTCAAATGGGTATATTATTGTCTTTGTAGTAGATAAATACTACTGCCCTATGTCTACTTACTATGTACATAGTTGTAATTTGTAATGTATGAGATGAGAATTATTACAATGAGTTTTAAAAGATGTAAGTAACTTTTAGTACCTATTTGCTCGGTTGATTGCATGATTATGTATTTAGTCTGATTCTGGTTTGTTCTGAACTCTTGACCTTGACACGTTCTTAGTAGGTAGCCTAATTTCTCGGAAGTAGGTCATAAATTATTATTTTTTAGATTTATTTGAACTTTTGAATACCTTCACACACCATCGGTAAAGTGGTGACCCCGACGTGATAGCAAGCAGACGTGATTCAAGTATCGTTCATAGTCGCTTTAAATCCACATTTTTAAAACAAAATCGCATTTCAACAAAAATACAGCAAGAGTCGCGAAAAAATGAACGACCCACGCTGCCAGCTTGCGTCAGTTCAACAACCAACACCAGCCACAACACCGACCACCTAGACGCTAACAACGGCCGCCATCAATGTAACGACAAGGATACCGGACTTCTGGCGAGAGCGACCCAGACTCTGGTTCCATCAGTTCAACGCCATCGTCGACCCACAGAAGGCAAGTGATCTGCACAAAAGTCAACTCTTAATAGGTAGGCTAAATCAAGCCAAATTAAGCGATATTAGTGACATTTTAGATAACATACCCGATGTAAACAAGTTCGAGACCTTAAAAAACATGTTAATTTCTGTGTATGAAGAATCCGAAACTCAACAATTAAATCAATTATTTAATGAAATCGAACTCGGTGACCAAAAACAATCACAATTGTTGCGCCGAATGAATGATTTGGGTAAACATAAGGTGCCAGACGAGACTCTCAAGCTCCTCTGGAAAGGTCGCCTTCCACACTCAATTAGAGTTGTTATTACCGCGTGCGATACTGGGGACATTCAATTAGACAGCTTAGCTAATATGGCAGATAAAATAATGGAAAATGCCACTCCATCCCAGCTAGCTCCAATTTCAAAATCTCCGCCAATCACTGACCAACCTCTCATTAAACTATTAAGCGAAATTAATTCTATGAAATTTCAGCGCTGCGTTCAAAATTAAATTATAACAATAACAGCAACTATCAACCACGCGAGTCGCGTAATAGCGAGCGCTATTCTAGCTCTAACTGCTCTCGATCACGCTCAAAAAGCCAAAATATTAATAGAGAAAAGTTCCAAAAACAAATAGCGAAACCAGGTGACTCAAACTATATGTGTTTTTACCACTTCACCTTCGGTGCAAATGCTTACAAATGTGGCGATATTAGGAACTGTAACAAAAACAAGTCGGAAAACTAGCTCCGACACCGGCACGTTTCGTTGCGGAGCTCCATTTTGAGAACTTGAGAAATTTCGCATACATATTTTTCTTATAACGTAGGCACCCACTAAGGATTTTTCGAAATTCAACCCCCAAGGGGGTGAAATAAGGGATTAATGTGTATGAAACTTTTTATTCCTTGGAGATATTTGCATGAAATTTTCGTATAAATTGAGTTCAACTAAAATCATGAAGCAAATATGAAAGCGTTTTTCAAATTTTAGTCTTCAAGAGATCACCCCCTTATAAAGGACGAAAGTTTGTATGAAACATTTTATTCCTTGGACATATATTTATGAAACTTCGTAAAAAAAATGTTAGACTGTTAAGTGGGGTGGGGTGGGTACCCCACCGGACAGATTCGGTTACTTAGAAACACAAAAACTAGGATTTTTAATGTAATCTTCTATCCGTCTTCTAGCTATATATATGAAAGGCAAAGGTAGACTGATAGATCAACACACAGCCCAAACCGTGACAGCTAACAGCTCAAGGGAGGTCCTGAGTGACGAATTTTCATACTACCGTTCATCCCTTGTTTCACCCTCTTAGGGGTTAAATTTCGCAAAACCCCGTCTTAGCGAGCGCCTACGTGTTAAAAGGGACCTCCATGCAAAATTTCAGATTTTCGTTAGTAGTTTCTGAGATTCCTTGAGGAGTGACCTTTCGCTTTTATATATTTACAAGATGGATACAAGGATTCTTTGCCTTTTTACTAGTGACGTTACCAAGTGTTCTTATGAATTTATGGTTCGAGTGCCGGTATATCGGTGAGCTGCTGTCCCCGTCCTCTTCAGCCGGATGATGGTAGGTGATGAGGCCGAGCATTTGGCCCGCCGCGGGATACAAAGGGTGTCTAGACGTGAGGATTTCTGGCACCGACGAGGCGGTTGGTTACCGAGGTGATCACGGCGTGCATTATCCCGCGGCAGGTTCGCAGAAGAGTGCGAGAGCATACCCGTGTTCGCGGTGTGACGGAACTATTCTTGGACTAATATGAGTTTACCATCCTTTTAAGTCATTGAACTTACCAATTGTACTTAACTTACTTGTTGCTCTCCAAATAATGGTACTGGACTGAGGTTCTGCTACTTAGATAAAAGAAAACTAAAAAATGGGAAGAACTCAGGTGGAAGTTCTAGACTTGCGCTGGTTGGGCCTCCTTAAAGTCGTGATTCCGCCAGGCGAACCGTGACAGGAGCACAGGCTATCTCTTCAGAGTGATCCGCTTATCAACTGAGTGCAAGCTTTAACTACTGTGGGGTCAGCTAAGACATACTCTCGATTGTATGCTTAAAGTTATACCGCGAGCAAGAATAAAGATAGCGTTGATAAATTCTAGTATAAAACTTTACCGTTGTTGTCAGATTGATTAAAATCTAATATGACATTACAAAAATCCAATAAAACATTCGCAAACTCTAGGTGATAAGAGAAATCATCTGCCTCGTCCTTCCTTATTTGACTTATCAAGTCATTTCATAGCTATACGATCAGGGTAGATGGAAGGTTTTGTATCTCGCGCCTTTTGCTTCGGCCCGGCCCTTCTCGCAAGCTAGGTCATCATAGCCTTAAGATCGAGTTAGATGGTGGGGTTGTGTCTCGCGCCTTTTGCTTCGGCCCGGCCCGTATCGAAAGGTGTGACCTTATAGGGTTACCATATAGGCCCCTTTTATAATTCACATTTGTCTAAAAAGACCGATGCAGTTGAGATCTCACGCCCAATCCGGGAGTAAGAAGACCGCAATCAACGAGGAGTGAATAATATTCAATATATATACAAACAAGCCTGAGAATTCACCTATTTGAGTCTTCCCGTAGCCATTATGTTACAGTTCCTAGCAGGCCTTATCCGGGTTCTGCAAGCAGTGACTATGAAGTTACTGTTAACAATTGCATGGTCGTGGATATCGTGAGCTGCGATATAAATATGACAAGAGTTAACGAACTCCAACGACCTGAAGGGTCGATTTCCTATTCTTCCTGTGGCTAATGCTAATAGGTGCGCCTCGTTACACGGTGATTTTCTGACTGTCCCCTCCCGCCGTCTTCCTGGTTCCTTTTGTAAAGCGTCTTGGGTTTTCCCAGGCCACACCCAAAGCCGCTGCCACAGGTCCATCCGAATCAAAGAGGCGGGTCTATGCGCCTACGCCGCCCCTTGTGACTCCAAATTGCGAGGTTACTGAAAATAGTTTTTAAAAGTGTACATAAAAAATCCTCGAATGCCCCGTTAGGGTGCGGGTCCAACTTTTGCCATGTCTTTGTTTGCCATATGGCTGGCCTAATAACTTAGTAGGTAGCAAGTCTACCTGCGAAACCGTGGGTCGTGGGTTCGATTCCCACACAGTGACATTCATGTGATTAGTATTTTATAAATGTAAGTACCACGTCTGGGTACTTTCTATGTATAATGAGTATGCATTTAAAAATATATAAGCATTATATCAGCCATCTGGGTTCCACAGTAAGGCTTTGCTAGGTTTGGGGTCAGTTTCCTTAGTTTAGTATTATTGTATGTGAAATGACCAGCGATATTTACATATTTATTTATAGTATATACCCTTTAAGTCTGGCAATAATATGACATGCCAATTGTTATCGCTGATATGTCTGTTGAAAATGTTGTCTATACTCCATTTATTAGTTTATGTTATATAGATTTCATAAACATTAATCATTCTATCCGAATATGTGCCTATTATATATGACCATTGTGCTTATGTAAAATAATGTAAACGAAAGAATAAGTCTTAATAAACTTAATTATACTAAATAATATCTTGTCACATATAATATTTATATACTAAGTATATAAAGCAAGCATCATTAAATCGCATTCCTTTCCCATGGGTTCAGTATGACGCCAGTCCTTGGTTATAAAAAAAAATACCTTATCATCTAGAAGCGTTCCAAACTTCTCATGCGCATTCCAAAATCCACACAAAAAATATAACCCACTTCATTTATCCAAAGCTCAAAACAACATTTGACATATTTATTGCCTGTCCCCCTATAGTGTCTTTGTTCTACAAAACCAATTATAAGTATCCCGAATACTGCCCTTCGCCATAGAATAGATAATACAGATAGAACGGACACTCCCCACCCCCCGGCAGTTTCAAGCTTCCTACCCCGCAAGGACGCGAGAATCACTCAACGAAGGGTTATATCGGACGATAATTTTCTATGAGAATACGACCATGATGCTGTATTATTTAACAAAATGGTACCAAATTTTTCGTCTATTATACGAAACAAGAATAAGAGATTTTTCATTTCATAAGAATTATTACAAAGATTGAATCATTTTTATAAACTGTGTTAAGCTATTCTGGTTAGAAGTACGCGCCAACACTGAAGTCCTGTGACGAAATTATTAAACTCGTTGTTTTTAAACTGCGGCTTTCGTTAATCGTTGTGAAATACGTCAGTGGCGCCAATAACGTATGGTAACGAGTGATGGTGCGGAATTTACGAACTCACTAGTCACTAGTGTTGCCAATTTAGTGGTTTTTTTACTAAGATTGCTACTATTCAGATTTATTGGTAAGTGATTATTTCTTAGCATTCAACCGACTCAAATAAAATAAAGAGGTTCTACATTAGACTATCTGTACTTTTATGTGCGTCCATGTATATATTATGTCGGTTAGTAGTGAACAATGAATATAGGATTTCATCTAGTAGTATGCTTATTTAAGATTTCGCAACAACCGTTCATTAAAAGCAGTAAGAGGATACGAGTACATTGACTATTGGAATGGATAGTTCCAAAAAAAAATTAACGATATTTTTAAACTAAAACTTATTCAGTAATTAACGGCTTTGACATTGACTTATAAACTTTACCGGTTCTAGTACTACCGGTACTACTACGATTTAGTTTCATTTTTAACCAACTTCAAAAAAGGAGACGGATCTCAATTCGTTTATATGTTTGTTACGTAATAGCTCCATTTATTGTGAAACAAAGGACATAAGCCCAAATCACATTGAAAAAACCCAGGTGCCACACCTGGGTTTTTTGATGTACCTCGGATTTTAAGTTATTAGTAATAATATTCTAAACTATCATCATCATCCGTTTGAGTGGCTAACCTGCGTTTTTTTGCCTGTAGAAGTTCGTGTCAAAAGCTCGTTTTATGGAACAAAATATATTGTATAATTTGGTGTTAATGATATAAAAATAATATATACCGGCTGAGTCATAAAGATATATATCAAACAATGCACGAATATGCTTAGGTTCTTTTCGCGATGGGTGGCCTTGGAATTGAATTCAAATTTAACGAGTGTAAGTAAAATAATTCATGATAATACGCTTATTTTTGGTAATGTAGTTTGGACTTTGTATTCAATTATCAGTATGCTTACATCGCGGGTCAAATCTGGACAAGTACTAACACAAGCACAGCACTAGCATAGGCCTGGGATATGAGGCGTACTTGAAGAGAGGTATATGCTAAGATGTTATGATAATGATGATTACATCGGATTGCAAACAGTATTGGTGAACTTTTAAAAAAAACGCCTACAAAACTACACTGATAAAAAAACATGTTAGCCACTAATTTGGGTTATGGGAGTGGTGTAATTTTTTTTCCAAAAATATATTTGCATACAATTATTAGATTTTTTTGAGATTAGATACAATTATTTTGTCTCGAGGTCAGGGTACGATTTGGGCCATGTCTTCTATGATGTTTCTTTTTTTTTTTGGTAGATCATAGTTTTGAAATATGAAAACAAAACTAAAAATTACTTTCGTTTATTTTTGTTCAAGTTTTTTATGATCGTCGTTGAAATTTGGTTAAGTAAGTTTCTGAATTTAATTTAAAATTGAAACCGATTTTTGTTTATTCGGCGCAAATTCACAATATTTAAAGTTTTATGCGATCCTTACTATAATGCAAATAAATAAATCACTATTTATCAACATACAAAAGTAATATTCTTTTAAGCATTAGTAATAAATTAAATCCGGAACTAGCAACATTATCGGCCATAGTTGATAACAATTCGTAATGTTTGTTTACAACATTTAATTTGGAGTTTTGAGTTGAAAAATCATGTGTTTTATCTTTACTGGTCGCTGACATGATGTGTTAATAATTACGCGACGTCTTGCGTGAGCGACTTTGACGCGAACGCGAAGCGACGCGACGCGGTGCGAAAACAACAAACAATCAATACTGAGTGGCCTACGTGACCAACGCATGTAGAGTGCGATGCAGCAGCTTTGTCCTACATGCGCGAGAATTGTCAAGCACCGCCGCCGCCATTCAGTCATGGACGGACGCAAGCGAATATTATTGGAAAATTCATATATGAAATATCAAATATTCAAGAAGTATGTACGGCAGAGAAATGAAACTAATATTGTGTATTTAGAAAGGCATATTTATGGGGAATTTCACAATTTGTATGAAGAATTACGGGCTCAACCCCTGTTATTCAAGGAATATTCTCGAATGTTGCCTACAACGTTTGATTATATTGTGCAAGCTATAAAACCTGTTTTGGGATTCACTAGAACTAATTTCCAGCAACCTATTTCCATAGAAGAACGATTGATGGTGACTTTAAGGTAAGAAAACTATGAAATAATAAATCAACTCTAATATTTATTAAAGTTATAGTAGTATAAGTATTTCAATAATTTCACAAAGAAGTGTAAAATCCATGTTGAGAACCGGATTATGGTGGATTTAACTTTGCCAGCTCCGTTAGTAGAAGATCCTGCATCTGCGTTCTAAAATGTATTTTTTTCAGTGCTGGCAACTGTTTCATATAAGGTAATATGGATCTGAACCAAAGAAGGTCATCATCAGCATTATCTTGTTGATCCTGGCGAAAATTTTTTATCTTTTCTCTCTCTATATCGAGGAATGCTTCTAAGCTATTATCTTTTCTTTTGCGTGTTTTTTTTGTTTGTTTTGTGATGGCTGGCAACGAGGGTGAAGGTGAAGGTGAAGGCGCTTGACGTGAGTTGATATCTATAGATGTATTCTGCGGTATTTCTTGTAAAATAGACGCAGATTCATTCAGTTGGGTGTTGTCATTGTCAGCCACGTCCACGCTCAAAATTTCTTCCAGGCAAGCAACGTCTGTAGATTCTGACAGGTATGTTGAATTTCCTTCTGTCGAGTAATATTCTGGTATAATAATATTTCCTTCTGTTTTTCGGGGTTTCAAAATTACCGTTAAGAATGACATGTTCTCAAAATACGGCCAAGTGCCTGTATACTTCGGCTCATTTTCAGCGTCAGCTCCAGAACGAGGTTTCGGAATTTTTTTCAATTCTTTCGTAAATGTGTCTCGCAAATTTTTCCATTTTTTCTTAGCTATATCACCTAAAAAACAAACAAATTAATTCTTAATACTTTTCAATTATTTCAGGTATTTGGCCACGGGCATACAGTACCGGCAACTAGCTTTCTCATTCAGAATTTCAAAATCAGCTATTTCCACAATCGTACCACAGGTTTGCAAAGCTATATGGACACAATTAGTTACGAAGCACATGCCCGAGCCTTCAGAAAATAACTTTAAGAACATAGCGCAATGTTTCTGGGACAGATGGCAGTTTCCTAACTGCATCGGATGTATTGACGGAAAGCACATTCGCTTAAAAAAACCAAAAAAAACTGGTTCAATGTACTATAACTATAAATCCTTCTTTTCGATTGGGTTGTTAGCGGTCACTGATGCTAATTATAAGTTTGTAATGATTAATGTGGGTTCTTATGGAAAAGAAAACGATGCTGGTGTTTTTGATGAATGCCCTTTTCGAAGTGCAATAGAACAAGGAAGACTAAAAATACCTAAAGAACAAGTATTGCCGGGCTCAAATATTGAAGCTCCATATGTTCTCCTAGGAGACGCGGCGTTTCCTCTCAAAGAGTACCTAATGAGACCATTTCCAGAGAGATCAACGACTAAAGGGGATGCTAAAGATAATTATAATTATCGCTTATCTCGAGCAAGAATGGTGGTGGAATGTTCTTTTGGTTCAATAACCTCTAAATTCAGAATTCTGCAGAAATCTATCGAAACCAATGTAGAAAATGCAGTCCATATCGTAAAAGCCATATGTTTAATGCACAATGTTATACGTGATTTTGAATCAATAACTGAAACTGAATTTGCGTCTTTCCGGGAAACATATCAAAATATGCCACAAACACCACAACGTCATTCACACTGGAGATTTGATGCTACATCACGAGTAGCCGCACAAGCAAGAGAAAACTTTAAGCTGTATTTTGAACAACATCCTATACAAAGAGAATAAAAAAAAAATGTGTTGTACTTACTTGTAGTCCCAGTTACTTTGGCCAAATTCTCCCATTCACGGTAAGATAATAATCGGTTGTGATATTTTTTATTCCTTTTATCCCATAATATGGGACGTTCTTGGATAGAATGAATAAAAAATTCTACATCTGACATTCTACACAAATAAATTATGGCACCGCAACCAGTCCGCGCGAAAATATCAAACCGACTGACCGCGTTCGCTTCGTTTCGCGCCGCGCCGCACTGCACTCTACGTGCGTTTGGTCACGTAGGCCACTTAGTGTTGACTGTTTGTTGTTTTCGCACCGCGCCGCGCCGCTTCGCGTTCGCTTCGAGGTCGCTCACGCAAGACGTCGCGTTAATAAGTAGTTTGTGCAGTGTATAATACTCTGATATAGTAAACTGTGATACCGCTTTTTAATGCATCTTATGAACGTAGTTATAGCTAATCTAATGTTCTGTGAGTAGTCTATAATGAAATACGCGAAATATGTGGAGTGATTAATTAATATATTGTCAGAATAAAGTTTTTTCTTTGGGTAAGTGTACTTAACTTACTAAAATAATTTAGTAACCCTAGATGACACGCACACATGCGTAAATGTGTTCGAACGACATATGCGTAGTTGTGTGAGTGTAGGTATGTCAACTGCACCGTCTGTATAGATTTTAGGCCGAGTGTCCGGGGTGTGCCTTCGCTAAGTTCAAATGTGCAAGTCGTAAATAATTAGAATTTAAGTGTTAGCCCAAAGGATGTTCTTTGTTCGATTCAATAATAGAGCCGTGTCAAATCTGTTTAGATAAAAATGCCCTTTTCACTCAGAATAATATTATAAAAAAAAAAGGAACAAATGAACACATGTAGACGAGTTTAGGTTCCGTAACTAGGACAGAAAAAAATAGATATATGAGTTTGGGTTCCATGACAGCGGAAAAGGTGTGGCAAAGGTTTTAGTCGATAGGGGCACCACTCATGTCGAACCTGACACAAATCGACCATTCTCTATAAAATGGCACCATTTGCTTTTTAATTTCAAAATAATACAATTTCCCGTTAAGGAGTCGTTTACTGTAACTATTACTAAAGCACAGGGGCAAACATTTAAGCGCCTAGGCGCCTAGCTATTTAACATTCACGCCAAGACGGTTTTTCATCTGGACAACTACTTAGGTATCTGTTGCGTTATCAAGATCATCAAGTTGCATAGATAACCAATTTGTTCTTCTACCGTAAGTAATCAAAAACTAAAAATATCGTATACACAGAAGTACTTTAAAATACCTGTACTATAAAACACATTTTAGTATATCCCAGTACGTTTACCTAGCGATCATAGCTTTTTCAAGCAATGTATATTTTAGTAGGAATTTTCCTCAAATAGACGCGGGTGAAACCGCGGGTCTCAGCTAGTAGTACATAAAACATAGGAATACAGTAAAACTAGTGAAACAACTGGCGGCCTTATTGCTTAGAACTTAAAGCGTGGTACGCTACAAAGACTATTGGTAGTAATAGTCTTTGTAGCGCACCACGCTTTAAGTTCTCCTAGTTTCTATGTCCACCCCAAGGTTGCCTGGAAGAAATCGCTTTCAGCTGTATGTTTATGCTCCTACGAGCACGAGATAAACATACATCCTAATAATATTACATACAAATACTTAAGCTATACAAAATCAAAATACACTAATAAATACAACTAATCATATTCATACATAAACATACGTACAATTAATTGACAAAATGATAAAATATATATCGCACACCTACTTAAAGACTCACGCAACTCGAAATAATCGAAAAATGACTTATTACCATTATCAGATTCTGCGTTCAAAACTACATAATCTCCACTGACACCTGTAGAAATAGCTATTTAAATAAAATGGAGATGGCGCTATAACTTAGTATTACCAACTTGGTTCATACCCTCACCAACAACACTAACGCATTACCAATTGCGGCATGTTAACCAAAGGGATAGGTACTGTTAGTGTCCGAAAATACCGGATTATTTTGAGTTAGGCGTGTATTCGTGACTAAGTATGTTTGAACAGGTAAATTATTTTTAGTTCGGCTGATCTTCGTGGTCGAAATTGTAATGAACTAAGCCCAATTTCTTTACTATTTTGACTTAGCGGAGTGTTCGTTTACAAATGTAAGTATATTTTTTTTTCTAACTCAAAATGGTTTATTATTGTTTAAAATATTTGAATTAGTCGAGTATTGCTGATTAAATAAAATTCGCCCTTATTGTTGTAACAATAGCTGCTACGGTTTGTTTGAATACAGAAACATTTTGTATTGTAGTTGTATTTGTCCCAGTGATTCATAAAATATTAATAAGAAGTGTCAAATTCGAGTTATGGATATTTTTTTGAGTTAGTGTAGTCTTCGTGGCTAAATCAATTTAAAGATTTATTTTTCAGCTGATGAAGGGTCGTGATCTGTTTTTGCTGTAAATAGTTATGGCAGCTCATTGATACAATCTTGAATGCAATAATGTAGTATATGTGTCTCCAGAGTGAATACCACAGCCTTCAACGGTTACCAAACTAATAAAAAAAATATTAAATAAATATGGGTGTGCTTAAGACCCACACGGCAGAGGTGAAAACTAAAATAAGAAATAACTATAAGATGATTTTGTTCATTAAACATAAAAACGATTGTTACTTAATATAATATTATGAATTGAATATATTTAATACAGCTACACGACAGTGACAGTTGCGGCTGAAAGAGTAAACATAGCCAAGAATTAATAAAAAACAAAAGACATTTGGTGTGCCAAAAGAAGTTTTCACTTCAATAAAAATCTATACTAATATTATAAAGCTGAAGAGGTGTTTTGTTTGAACGCTCTAAACTCAGGATCTAATCGATCAATTTCAAAAACTCTTTCAGAATTTTGGATACGTGGGTATGGATACGTGGGTATGGATACGTGGGTATGGATACGTTTGCCTATGGCACTCAGGTATTCGAGTGCCATAGGCATATAAGCTACCACAAGCACACCCTGCGGTCCCGAGGTCACCCACACGAATCTTTCACTTACAAACGTGACGATGAGTCTCATGCACACTCTACGAAAAATTCTGTATGTGGTGGTGGTAAAAGAAGTTTTCACTTCAAAAACATAACAAATTAACTAATGGACAACGATAACGAGTTGGAACGTCACGAGAACGCACTCAATACACCAGGTTTAACAAGCCCGCCGATCACGGGAGAAATTTTATCAAATGAACCAGATCCAACTAATATGGAAATGGAGCTGCAACAGTACACATCAACACCTTTAACAAACATTAAAGTAATTGAAGAAATTGTAGCGAAGCACAATGACCCCTCATTAGGATTATACATTTTTCAAAGATGTAAGAAAAGAGAGACAGAAAAGAGAACCTCTGCCGTTTGGACCACATATGTTAAAAAAGCTTAACAAAATACGGGTAAAGTTTACAAAAGTTTAACCAAAAAGAAAGTAGCTGAAAAAGCGATCAAGCCAAAGATCAAAATTATGTAACGAGAAATGCAAATGAAAATCCAAAGATTAACTAGTTGAAATTTTACGCACAGCTTTTGTCGATCATTTTTGGAATTTAGGTGACCTTCAAATGCAGAGAGAATTTATTGTACGACATACCGAATAAATCAAGCCTAAATATACATAGATACAGTAGTACTCAAAGGTCACACTCGCACTTAATAGGTCTGCATTTTTCTTTGAAGTTGATGGAATTCGTATTAGAGTCTGTAAGACATTCTTTAAAGCTACTCTTAGAATCAGCGATCAATGCACTGAGTAGTCTCAGTGCATTGATCAAACCACTTTCTTTCTAAACGAAAAGAAAGTGGTTTTATAAAAGACAGGGGCAACCGTGGCAATCATCTCAAAATTGAAAATGAAATTAATAAAAACTTTGTCACATTTATTTATTTATCCCTAGAATAGCATTACCTTCGAGCACAAACTACAAGGGAATTCATCACAAGAGAAAAATAACTTGCGGATCTATACCGAGATTAAAAAGATCTAAGTAGTAATACAGTAGGTAGTAGTAAAAAAGTACTGATTTAAAATATACTGAGCAATAATACTAGTTGTGTATAAGTTAACAAACCTATTCGTGGGTTTAAAGGATTTTTAGATATTTTCAAAAGTTTTGTTTCTGATTTCGTTCATTTCTTTGTGACCTAAAAGAAAGGCAATTTTTTTTAAAGATATTTGTTTATTATGATAAAATTCATACAGACAATAACTTAAATATAGTGTAATTATGTATATTAAGCTACTATTTTCGGTAAAATAAGATAAATAGATACATTTTAATAGTGCACTAATTAAAAAAAAGCCATGAACAAGAATTCAATTCGAGTTGGTAAAAATATTGAACAATGATGTTGTCATGAATACCAACCTAACTCAAAAAACTAAAAACATAAAGTGTTACAGCTATTTTGATGGAAAATAATTATCTTAATAAATAAATACGTAAAATCATATACATGAATAAATAAGAAAGTTATTAATATATTAAATAGAATTTAAGTCAAACGTTTTTTTCGATTCCTGAAAAAAGTGATATTTGGAGTTGAGTTAGTCTTTATCTAGGTGTGCGATATCCTTTGATGACAAATATAAGTAGGTAAATAACCGGTAATAGATAGATATGCCTGTAACGGTAAAAAATAAGCATCTAAAGTTTTAAGTATTAAAAGCAAGTAAAAATGAAGTGGCCAAGTGCGAGTTGGACTCGCCCATGAAGGGTTCCGTTGCAGCAAGTAACATAATATACATAGTACACATAGTTCTTGTAGTTCGTTGTAACTTTGATCGAAGTTTCAATAATAGTGTATTTATGACGTACTAAAAAAACTACTTATCAGATCGAGTTCAAACTAATTTTCGTTAGTAGTTTACATGGTAATGTATATCATACATTTTTTTTAGATTTTTCATTCTCTTACTTTAGAAGTTAGAGGGGGGGGGGTGGGGTCACACATTTTACCACTTTGGAAGTGTCTCTCGCGTAAATTATTCAGTGTAGACGAAAATTATTTTAGAAACCTCAACATCATTTTTGAAGACCTATCGATAGACACCCCACACGTGTAGGTTTGATGAAAAAAAAATTGGCAGTCATAGGAACTGCCGGTAAAAGTGAAAACTTGTGACTCAAATATTTTCACTTCTAATTGAATTGTCCAATTTACTAATCACCTTGTCAGAAGACAAACAATTTGTTAGACCATCGTAGGTCTATATATAAATATGTACATTCGCATAATTTCAACACCGCCAGCTAAATCGATGGTTGCGCCATCTAGTTTTATATCAACGTAATTATACAGAATATTGCAATTCTTTACTGTTTCTGTTGCCCTGGTATCTGGAGATAAACGCTGACCTGTTAGAGGTAGGTAATCGAAACTCTTTACTGTTTCTGTTACCCTGGTACCTACCTGGCCGTTTTTACCGAGTTTACCCGAAGATTTAATATCCGATCCGATCCGATCCATTATCATATCCAAGCGTGACGATTGATTAATCCATTTCACAGCCCACGAAAATTCTGTCTATAGCGCGCCTAAAGAAGTTTTCACTTCAAAAAATTTTTGAGTTTCAGTTCTCAGTATGGGCACACCCTCGTCACTGGCTAAACGGCGCGAGCTTAGTACCTACTCGTTCGCGTCCTCCCGGGTGTACTAAAATCACAAGGCCGCCGGCCGTTTGCCTGAGTTGACGTGCGAACGAAAGTGCGCGCATAAATAATGTCGCGGCGTTATTGTATTGTGAATGGCTGCAATAGCAAGAAACTGAAATGTAGTAGTAATTTTCCCCATTTTTATTATGTCGCATTAAAATTAATAAAAAATTTGAGGAGATACTTTTTAAAATATTCATATACATAATTAATGATACTAATTTGTTTATTTATTCGACGGTATGAAAACAACTTACAACTACCTACATTGTATAACCAAAATAAACTTCAGTATCAATTGGCTATAAAACGTACCTATTTAAAAATAAAGTGGCCAAGTGCGAGTTGGACTCGCCCATGAAGGGTTCCGTTGCAGCATATAACATAACTAGCGGCCCGTCCCGGCTTCGCACGGGGTCAACTTTTTTTGTTCAGTAGGTATGCTAAATGAAATGTAGGTACATGACCAAATTTTTCCAAATGATCAAAATTAAAAACCAAAAGGTGAGGCTGGCCTGGTGGCTTAGTTGGTTAAAGGCCGTTTTGTAAAACGGCGGTTTAACGATCAGCCGGATTGAATACAGCTGATTTAAAAACTACCGGAATGTATTTAACGCCATACGTTATTCAACACGGCTAGCCGTAATGTAATAAAGCGAGAGATTAGCCGCTTCTTTGACAATTTTTAGTTCCGATTCTTAACACTCATGGCGCTCCCTGACATAACAACAACCATGGCGTTGAATACTGTGTGTTCCTAAATTGCTAAAGTGACAGTGGATTCTGGAGTTTGGAGGAATCGTACACAATATTATCAGGGTGGCACTTGTCACCCTGGGCGTTACTTGGATACTATTTCGTTTCCACCGTCCACCTTGTTAAGACTAAATCGGACCGGGTTGGTTACATGAGACCCAGATCCGACCCGGAGCACCCCGACTCCACCTAGTCTTGGCGCTACTACACCTAGAGTGTATTTAAAAGAATGCGGGAGCCAGAAGCTCAAGGGAGGAGCTGAGTGGAGCGAGCCATGCAAGTAGCCGTAGTGGAGCGCAGGCCGAGTATGGCGAAGCGACACTCAATGTTGACCGCAGAGCTTCTGACGGGACCCGGAGTAAAATCTTTTTTTTTAAACTATAATAGGTTCGCACTTGACCACCATCTCACCTGATGTTAAGCGACGATGCTATCTACGATGGAACATGTTTCGATAATAGACCCTTGTCTATGGAAGTGCACCATGTTTCTTAGGTGTACCGTCACCAATATCAAGTTATAGGCTTTCAAACTTGAGACTACGTGAGAGGTAAAATGTTGTAAAAAAAAATAGTACGGAATATCGTACGAAATAATCGATAATTTTTTTCAGATAAATGAAATTAATTTAGATTTTGTGTTGTTATTTTTTGAAATATGGTCTCCTTACAACATAAGTAGTAATACAATGCGGCTGAACGTGGACCGCCTTATTGAAGAACGTATTGCAATGACAATGCGGCTAATCGTTGAACCGCCGTATTACAAAACGGCCCCGTTTTTCAAAACGGCTAGCCGTAATGTAATACGGCGAACTATACAATCCGGCTGTGACATATACATCATAATCCGGTTCTCGTTGTTGGGCTGTATGTTTGATGTCTTGACACAAATTGTCTTCAAAAATGTGCCATAATTCCGAAGGAAAACAAAATAATAATATTACCACAAACAACTCTCTCAGCCTCAACGGACACCGAGAAATTGAAGCTTCTCTCAAAGTGATTTCTTTGATTTTGAGTAGTCTTGAAACGATGTACCTCTACGTGGTACATGATAAAGAAGTATTCTGAGATAAAATCACTCTGACTGGGATGAACGCTGCGCTGTACTGTATGTACAGTGCTTCATAATTCTGCCGGCCGTCGCGTCGTTGCAAATATTTAGGATGGATATTTTTAATTTCGTAATATATATTGAATGGAATGTCCGATTTTAATAATTCAAAAAGGAATCAATAGGTATTAAATTAAATTATTTTGATAAGAATTAAAACAAATGTATGAATAGCATGGTCTTAAGTTGATCGGCATTTTTATCTTCTTTTAAAATGTAAAAAAGCAGTTGTAGCGACGTAATTACTGTAGTTAGACATATGCTCTCGCGAAGTTTATTGTAGATTTTAATATGTTCTACAATATTGTAGAACATTGTTTGGTTCTATCATTGGTATTTTCCGCAGCGTATGCGATGAAAGCCATTTTATGGCTGTTTTTTTTATACCTTGCGTTGGTTTTAGTAAAAAATTCCAAGTATTACTATTTTTTTCTTGTAATAAAAATAGCCTATGTTACTCAGTGATAATGTAGCTTTCTCTTGGCAAAAGAATTTTTGAAATCGGTTCAGTAGTTTTTGAGTTTATTACATACATACAAAAATACAAATCTTTCCTCTTTATAATATTAGTATAGATATAGATATACATAGTTTACATAGTTCTTGTAGTTCGTAGTAACTTTGATCGAACTTTCAATAATAGTGTATTTATGACGTAATAAAAAAAAACTACTCATCAGATCGAGTTCAAATTAATTTTCGTTGGTAGTTTACATGGTAATGTACATCATATATTTTTTTTAGATTTTTCATTCTCTTACTTTAGAAGTTAGAGGGGGGGGGGACACACATTTTACCACTTTGGAAGTGTCTCTCGCGCAAATTATTCAGTGTAGACGAAAATGATTTTAGAAACATCAACATCATTTTTGAAGACCTATCGACAGACACCCCACACGTGTAGGTTTGATGAATTTTTTTTTTTTGAGTTTCAGTTCTCAGTATGGGGGGCAACCCTAATTTATCTTTATTTTAATTTTTTTTGTTCAAATCTTAATGCGGTTCATAGAATACATCTACTTACCAAGTTTCAACAGTGTAGTTCTCATAGTTTCGGCAAAAAGTGGCTGTGACATACGGACGGACAGACAGACAGACAGACAGACATGACGAATCTATAAGGGTTCCGTTTTTACGTTTTACGGAACCCTAAAAAGCTATAGAATTTTTAACCGAATTCAAAGAAGGAGGCGGTTCTGGGCTTAATTTTTATTGGATGTAAGTATGTTTCGCGATAGCTCAGCTAATTGTGAACCATTTTTTAACCCCCGACCAAAAAAGGGTGTTATAAGTTTGACGTCGATTTTTTTAAAAAGGTATATTTTTGTGCGGTAGTTCTTAGCTGTATTTGGTTAATATTGATTCAAAATGCCCACAAAATCGCGGACAAAATATTTCTTCACAACCTACCTCTATATGGGTATCAAATGAATGGGCTTGTCTAATGGTGTACTGTAGTGGTAGGACTATTACCAGAGTCCGCCTGAAGAAGTACCACACCTTTGTCAGTTCTTCTACCGCCAAGCAGTAATGTGCAAACATTACTGTGTTCCGGTTTGAAGGGCAATGTTTCCAGTGAAATTACAGGGCTTAGAGATATAACATCTTAGATCTCTGGGTAACGAGCGCAGTGCAGTGCTAGGTAATGATTTGGACTCTTCATGTTCCAATAGCTGCGTGTCACTGTGCTGTTATGTGACAGGCATGTTTCTTACCATCAGGCACATGTCGTGCTCGTCTCGTCACTCTTTATTAAAAAAAACACAGTAACGTTTGCACATTACTGCTTCGCGGTAGAATAACTGGCAAAGGTGTGGTCCTTCCCCAGGCGGACTCTGCCAAGAGTCCTACCACTACTACCACCTACCACCATTTCGTACAACCCTAGCACGTTTGGTCAATGACGTAAGCAGACGACAAGTCACTCGGTGCGCACGGCATTTACAACTCTGGGTGGGTGTGTTAAGGTGTATTTTTGCTTACAAGTAACAGTAGGTAAGTAGTATACGACAGTTTAGGTTATTATCGTGTAGGTATTTTTGTATGGAAGTGATGCATCTGTTACGAAGTAACTATTTTCTGATCTGTGGTATGGGGGGCAACCCTAATTTATCTTTTTTTTTAATTTTTTTGTTCAAATCTTAATGCGGTTCACAGAATACATCTACTTACCAAGTTTCAACAGTATAGTTCTCATACTTTCGGCAAAAAGTGGCTGTGACATACGGACGGACAGACAGACAGACAGACAGACAGACAGACAGACATGACGAATCTATAAGGGTTCCGTTTTTACGTTTTACGGAACCCTAAAAAGAATATAATTATAATAATTAAAAATAATAATAATTAGAAAACAAAACAATTACAGAGATTACTGTTTCGACAAATAGAACTGCTTTACGCAGTCTTAAAGGCAGGCAACGATTGCAATTTTCGAATACAAACTGGTATATGGTATATCGTTCCGCAACTGAACAGAAAAAAAGCCGCCTGAAAAGCGAAGGATTTGCCATAAAAAGTTTCAGAGCGTGCGGAGGGGGCCATTAGGGTAAGGTTGGTTTTGACCTTAGTGGAAGAGAATGGCAATCCTGAAGTAAAGTAAACCGCTCTTTAAGGTAACGCGGAGTGCAGGGGTTAAATAAAACGTTGTACAGAATATAATTGTGGTGGAAAGTAAGATATTTATATAAAATCCCAACCCCTTAAATCAAATTTGTCCGGCAATATTTATCGTGTCCTAGTGTTTGACAAAATAATGTTTTATTTGTCCCCAATAAAAATGTCTTTCTTGCAAAAAATATCACTTTTGATCCTGCCTAGGCCTCCGACTTCGGTTCCGACTCCGATAAATCAAATTTAAAAACGCCGACTCCGACTTCGGTTCCGATAAGATGACCTTCGTTACATCCCTGATTTATACCAAACGATCTCAATATGATTGAGATCGTTGTTTGTTTTATCTAGGTAGTAGGTAGTTTATTTTCTGGAACTAGTTTTTGTTGTATATATAGGTATTTTGTTTACATTACTGTGTTCCCGTTTTAAGAGCAATGTGTCCAGAGAAATTACTGAACTAAGAGATAAAACACCTGATTATCTCTGGGTGCCGACTGCCGAGCGTAGTGCGATGCTTGGTAATGATTTGGGCTCTTCATGTTCCAATAGCTTCGTGTCACTGTGCTGGTACGGGCTGGCATGTTACTCACCATCAGGCAAATGTCCTGGTCGTCTAGTCACTCTATCGCTATTATATTTATATATTTTGAAATAATTTTAAAGTTAATAATTACCAAATATTCATATATGATATATGTACGTCGTGTTGGCAGAAGTGGTAAGAGTCAAGATGGTACTGGTGGTGTTGGTCCTCTTTAGAAAACAATATGATGACAACAAACAAAACAAGAAAAAAAGCGTAGGAACTCTACAAGTGAGTTTAATACAAAGTATTACTCGATCAAACAGACATGTGATAAAAAAATTCTCATTAGAAAGTTTTTATCAATGAGACGTGAGACAGTTCCCGAACTACGTGGTCACACGTCACACGACGGCTATCAGTGGAGGAGTATACTCCCTTCCGAAATGTCTGCAAGCAGCCTCGTACGACGTAATAATCCGGACTCTGCTGAAGCTATGACAGCACACCGTTTGCGCCTCGTATTGAAATACAATACTGTTCTGCTGCGGCCCCACCTATGAGGCGAATATTCGTAACGTGTTGGCGCAACAAAAACATCGTATTCTGACTAAGACGATGTTGGTGTCTACATTAGCAGGCGAAGATTCATGTCAAATTGGTGCGATGTATTGTGCTTTGATTATTTACTTGTCTAGATAGACCGCTCCGCGTAGAAACATCAGAAATATAAGTTAAGTTAAGATAAGTTCGTCCTGTCGGTTTAATTGTCGCAACAATGACGTTGCGCGGTTTTGTGACATTTGAATATTTGCGCTATAAAAGTCTGCATAAATTACCAAGGACGATTGAAAACAACTAAAAACATTAGCTGATATCGGTAAGTAACCTTTACATTACCATTTAGTTAAAGAAGTAAACGATAGATTTTTAATACATATAACTTTGTCTCAAGACGGCGTCGTTTGCCGCCAAATTTACAGGGTTGCCTGTTCTTGAATTTAATTTTCCGTTAGTGTACTGTTAATTTTTAACGAGAACGAGAGAGCTACTCCGCGAGATCCTGAATGCGTGCGAGCTTCGGGAGCAGGTCGCCGTCATCTTCTGCAACTTGTCCAAAGTGCAACTGATTTGCATGATCTTATCCCACATTGTCCTTTTTTATCGGAATGCTCGTAGCTCAATAAAGCGACATCGTTTCATGGTTGATGTTCCAAAGACACGAACGAAGAGATTTGACTCTGCTTTTGTGACAAGAACGTCTACACTGTGGAATACGTTGCCTGAGTGGTACAGTGGGTGTTGCGCAGGGTTCATCAGTCTCTAACGTCTTGTTGAAGTGAAAACTTTTTTAGGCGCGCCTAGACAGATATTTCGTGGGCTGTGAATTGGATTCTAGCGTCACGCTCGGATATGATAAGAAATCTTCGGGTAAACTCGGGACCATGGCTATTGGCCATGAATTAAATTAAAACAAATTATGGGTCTCTCTTAATCGAAATATATTTTACCCACTTTTACTTTTGAATTACTTTTGTCGCAATTACAGCGTAACGCTTCATCTAGACAAGTCAATAATCAAAGGCATTGTGCCGAATAGGGTTGTTCAGATTGTTGTGCGTCGAGACGTAGGTAGTAATTTTAAAATGAAGGAAATAGTGGCTTTGCATCATATGTCAGTAAACTGACATTTATTAAAATTGTACGAGTATCATCTGTATTTTATATTCTATTTTTCCTGTGACTTCAGTTGTTGCTTTAGTTACCTTGGTTAAGGAGCGTTTTGGTTTAATTTTGTAAATGTTTTACATAATTTTAATATTTTTACTATCATTGTGCGCCTCTCTCATTTCCTATATTCACCAACTAGTTACAGTCCACCGCTCCCCAATAATTATAATTTCACTTTCTTTTTCTCATGTACAGCACAGGAATGGAAAGTATGTATGTTATCTTACTTAGCCGCAGAGAGTGGCATGGAATTTTCTGGATTTTTACGTACGTCAACATCTGGCTTTGAAATACTGCTACAAAAAGTCGCACTATAAACGCAATTACCAATAATAGTTTAAAAAACGAAAAAACACGCTTTTAGCACGCACTAAAAATTACAAAAGCATTTCAAATAGCCTGTCCACCATCTTGGACGTCCGCCATATTGAATTTAAGTCACATGCCTATTTTTTTCGTATTTCTGACAGCAAACTCTTTCATTTGATACCCATATCATGCGGGTGGATTTCAAATAGCCAGTCCGCCATCTTGGGGAGGGCGCCATATTGGATTTGTAATGACGTTTCCTTTTTAAGTCATGTATTGTCATCAGAATTCAGAGCGTGTGTAAAATTGAATCCTAATCAAAGACCGGGAAGTGGGTCAAATTAAGATTCCAAGATTTTCTTACATACATACTCGTAGTTAGTTACCTACAAGTGAAGTTAACAAAAGAGTGTTAAAAAAGATACGATCAGAAAAGCTAGTAAAGCTTTCCAATACTTAAGTCTTAAACATTCCTTTTGTGACGTTTGAAATTGATTGTATGAATTGTATAATTTATGGGGAACCTTACCTGAAATAAATGAATTTTGATTTTGAATTGACGTAAGTCAAGCGAATATTGCCGCAACAAGTCCCTATGATTCGCGCCAGTTTACCAAGAGCTCTCCGATGCTTCATCGTCTTGTTGCGCATACATTGCGATAACACGATGTACCCGGCCACACTAATCGCGCCAACACGAATATTCGCCGTAGGACGCATATGAGTCCGCACCATTCGAATAACCGTCTTGACCTCACGTCAAATTAATTGACAGAAAACTAGTGACTCGAAAAAAACTATATTTATAACGACGCTTTGATACCAAACCAAAATCAACAAACAAAATAATTAGGAAAATCAACACACGACTGACTTGATAAACAAAATATGTAAGTACTCTCACTAGAGTCACATATTTATCATCACAGCTAAATCACAACACGTGCTTGAGCTCTACATAATCTGTGGTCCATGCGCATCCTTCCAGGATCAGTCTACTCCGGACTCAATGGTTTCCCTTGAAACCTCTCCAGACCTCCGCCAGAGTTGACTGCCTACCGCGTAATCACGAACTACTAAATAGTAGACGCAAATTTCTACTGAGGTACGGATACACGACAATCGACAACCTCTGGTACGGTCCAACCATTACGCAAACTCAACGCACCTTTCTCATCTCTAATACGGAGAAATCTGGACATAAAATATGAAAACATAAATATGGCAACGCTGCTGTTTAGTGACAGGCAAACTGCGAGTGAGGGGGTAGGAAAAACGCGCGGGAGGAGGCTACTCGCAAAAAAATAGAACGCGCTACTAATCTCTTCACTACGCAAGTTACTACACACTCGCACTAATCAATCGCTGTCCACTCGTATTTGCTACTAATCACTAAGCACCTGCACTAATCACTCGGACTCGCACTAATCAAAATGAAAACAGGCCTTAAGCGTGTTTAATTTAATAGCGGTCACCACAAAAACCTTCTATAACTCTTTGACCACAAAGGTACTTAAGGTGGGGAGTGTCCGTTCTATCTATATTATCTATTCTATGGTATTAGGCATCATCTCACACTACATTTATGTCAACCTCGGGTTCTACGTTGTGAGCGGATAAATGAAAGGGGCTGTGTCCTTATCAATAAACAACTCTTTTGTCACTCGATTGATTTTACAGTTAAAAATGTTATTTATTATTAATTAGATTTTACAGTCAACGACCAACTTGTTAAGTTGGTCGTTGACTATGATCGATCTTTTGTTTCTATCGTAGTTAACATTATTTTGTGTGCTCTAAATGTCATAAATTTTCTCTAAGATTTTAGCCGAAATGAATGAGTGACTCATGTAGGTACGTTGTTCACGACTGACAATCTGATCGCTCTAAGTAATATTGGTAAGCACTAAGTACGACTGTTACGCTGAATCTTACGATAGATAAGACATTTACGAATATCGTGAGTTAAATCATCATTTAATAATTGTCAATTAGTTAGACCAGTAAATAGCTTAGATATTTTTAAGTCGCGCTTCTGTTCATTAAGCAGCCAAATACAATCTAGTTCATCTAAGTTGACTATTTTGTTTAATTCGGCTTTAAACTTAGATTATACACGAGGGCTAATTTCGCGACAAGAAGTCTGTAAATTACTTCAAAATCAAAGCATGGTAAATAAACCTACCACCTGTGGACTCGCTGTGTCAAATCAATCTTTTTACATGAAGATTTCACTTAATTGCAATCAGTTAAGTTTGAATCAAGTTGACGAGTATTAAAGTTCACCTGTCGTTACTCGAGTTCGCGTCATCTCATAAAATAGTCCAAATAACGGGTTAGCTGAGAAATAATTAAAGATTTTTGTTGTTTGGAAACGAAGGTGTCAATTAATCTTAAATTATTTTAAGTAGGTATACCAGATGGTGCATCACAGGGACGTTACGGAGCTTCGACTCCGACTCCGTTATGTCGGAAGTTCCGATTAGTTTTACACCTCCGGTTCCGACTCCGGTTCCGAAACTTTTGAATCGGAGGTTAATCGGATGTCGAAGCATAAGCTAGCGGCGGCGCCCTGCGCCGACAGTAACGAACAGTTTCGCAGGAACATGTCGCGCAGGGAATCTCCCGCGCACGAGTTTAATGAAAAGTATACTAAATGAGCACAACATAGAAAAACGCAAAATTCCAGCACCTTATATTTAATTTCCGCCAATATTATCGTGTCCACCAGGCTCCGTAGCGAGCGAATACCTTTTTGGTGGCGTCGATTTAATCTACAAGTGCGCCCAGTGCCAGAAAACGAACAAAGGACATTTTCGACGCCGCTCACTGATGTTAAGAAACTAAAAACTATAACAAAAAAAACATTGACGTGTGGGTACAATCAAGAAAAAGCACAATAACCGAATAGAATTTAAAAAATAGATCAGATTTTTTTACAGAAAAAAATTTAAATGGCACCTGAAAAAACTATTTTAATACATGTACTCGAAATTATCAGCGATGACCCCACATTATTTTTTGATAATAAAATTTCTAATTTTACTTTCTATTAAAATAACCGAACCACAGAATAAATATTAGACCGAACACTTTTTAAATTTATGTTTAATTATTGAGTAATTAAATAAAACTTGGTCAAAAATTGACTCCTGTTAATATTAATTTCCCCTCCAAACTGTGTCATGCTATTCTCGACTTTATGCACATCATATTAAGAAGGGCCTCGCGCGGGTGAAATCAGATTTTTTCCTGGCATTAGGCGCACTCTTAAGAAATATCTTAGACTAAGACAGCTTCAAAGCTTATGTTCATGAAGTACATAATTATACACACTTTTGGTGTAAATGTATTTAATTTAATTTGTTTGAAAGCTTTTGTTCATTTAACATACTTTATATGGCACTTTGGGATTCAATTAATTGAATATTTTGTTTATTTTTGAATATTCCATTTTTTTTCATTTTTTGTGATATTTCATGAAACAAAACAATGAAAAGTTTAAATTAATGTTTTATTTGTCCTAAAATAAAAATAAGAAGTAGTGGTAGGAGAGATCCTACCACTACTTCTGACCCTACCTCCGACTCCGGTTCCGACTCCGACTCCGATAAATCAAATTTAAAAACTCCGACTCCGACTTCGGTTCCGATAAGATCACCTCCGTTACATCCCTGGTGCATCACTAACTGCGTCAAAACCGGGGCTAGATGTAAGATGCAATTATTGCTTACATTGTCTGTCTTGGAAATAACAAAATGTGTCGTGGTAATGCTAACATTAAATCAATAAGATAATAATTATTTTCACGGCCTATTATAATATCACTACGCAAATCGGCATCAGAGAAACGAGTTACAAAATTTCAATTTTCTCAACAACACTTAAATCTGTATTTTACTGTATGACTGACTATGTTTGGGACAGGGATGTTACGGAGCTTCGACTCCGACTCCGATATGTCGGAACTTCCGATTCTTATTACACCTTCGGTTCCGACTTCGGCTCCGATACTTTTAAAACGGACGTTTTAATCGGAGGTAAGGTGTTAAAATATTTGAGATAATCCCTTATTGTGGTGGAATGTAAATGGAAATACAAAATCCCAACCCCTTAAATCAATTGCTCGTCAATGTTCAAGTGTTTGGCAAAAAAAAACCCTAGTAAAAATGTCTCTCCTGTCACCACTTCTGATCCTACCTATGCCTCCGACTTCGGTTCCGACTCCGGTTCCGACTCCGATAAATCAAATTTAAAATCTCCGACTCCGCCTTCGGTTCCGATAAAATGACCTCCGTTCAGGGCCTGATTAACCCTTAGGCTAATTAGGCTGCAGCCTAGGGCGCGAGGATCCGGGGGGAGCGTGCTGAAATTGTGTCTTATTGCATGCACAATAAGTAATTAACCTAGCATCATTGCATCTATTTTACACATTTGCAACTAGACCGATACAAAACACTGTAACTAAATGCGTTGTGAACTAAAAAAGGTTCGGAGTTCGTGATTTTGAGTTTTTAGATGGCCATGCTCATGGTGAATGGCCGCAAAGACTAAGGCTGTCCATTAGATCGGGGCGAGCCGGCGCGGCGGTGCGGAGCGAACGAGTATTGCGGAGCGGAGTTACGTGCTGTGTACGTCCATTGATTCAGGGCAAGGCAGCCGAGCAGAGCGAGCAACCATTGCGGAGCGGACTTCGAACGGACGGCGAACAAAACACACGCATGTACTGGTCGAACATTGGTGGCATACTAACATTCCACGCCGGCTCGCTCCGCTGCTTGCTCGCAAATCTGAGCCGAATTTTTATGCAATCCTATTGGTTAATATTTCTCCGTTTCTCCGCTCCGCAAGCTCGCTCCGCTTCAATGCACAGGCAGCCAACTAGATGTGAATAACGCCAAGATTATTTCTGCTAGTATTGAAGGCTTGTGCGTCTGAGTTGTCGTCTGTACCTGCATGCGCTTGTTTAGACTCTCTCCCAAAACAAGGCAAGAACCAAAGTCGTGAAAGCTTGCTAAAGTGCAACTTGCTTTCGACAGACTTTGGTACGATATACTTATAAGCAAGCTTTCTGTTTATGGTTTGTTGGTTTTATGGAGCCACACCAACGGACTTTCTGAGGGATCGATCCATGCGAGTGCTCATAGATGCTTGTCGGATCAAATTGCAATCAACGTCGGAGTCCCTCAATATGGGTGCTCTCTGCGACGCTCTTTCCGTTGCATATCATCGATCTGTTGAAGCGTGATGTCTTTGGGTACTGAGATGATAGCACCGTCGTAAAAAGTCACAAATCTAGCGCGAAAGCCGGTGGGCAACAAACTCAGACACTGGGACAGAGCATCTGAACTAGGCCCTAGTGGCAGTCTCTGAATGGGGTGATGTCAATCTGGCCAAGTTTAACGAGGGAAAGAAACAAGCGTGCGTGTTCTCCGTAAAAAAGAGTCCACTTCATCTAAGTCCTACTTTACGAGGTTTATGTATCTGTTTTGGTTACTGACTCTGACTCTTTCATCGAGTCCAAACCTAAACTAGTTACCAAAAAATCAGGTGTCCTCTCAAATGTGCGAAGGTACTTCAAGTCTGAACAGTTGCTCTTGCTCATGTTGTACCAAGCAGTGATTCGTTTTTGTATTGGCTTGGCTAAGTACCAGCTTGAGGAATCGATCGAGAGACGTACCCAAAAAGACCCAAATCGTTTGCCACCAAAATTTTGAATATCATAGCAAAATTGCTAGCTTATTGAATTTTTAGGGTTCCGTAAAACGTAAAAACGGAACCCTTATAGATTCGTCATGTCTGTCTGTCTGTCCGTCCGTATGTCACAGCCACGTTTTGCCGAAACTATGAGAACTACACTATTGAAACTTGGTAAGTAGATGTATTCTGTGAACCGCATTAAGATTTGAACAAAAAAATTAAAAAAAAAAGAAAAATTAGGGTTGCCCCCCATACTGGGAACTGAAACTCAAAATTTTTTTTTTCATCAAACCTACACGTGTGGGTTGTCTATCGATAGGTCTTCAAAAATGATGTTGAGGTTTCTAAAATCATTTACGTATACACTGAATAGTTTGCGCGAAACACACTTCCAAAATGGTAAAATGTGTGTGTCCCCCCCCTCTAACTTCTAAAGTAAGAGAATGAAAAATCTAAAAAAAATATATGATGTACATTAACCATGTAAACTACCAACGAAAATTGGTTTGAACTCGATCTGATGAGTAGTTTTTTTAGTACGTCATAAATACACTATTATTGAAACTTCGATGAAAGTTACAACGCAACTTGCTGCAACGGAACCCTTCATGGGCGAGTCCAACTCGCACTTGGCCACTTTATTAATTAATACACTTCAGAGAATATGCAACTGATTTGCATGATCTAATACCACCTTGCTTTTTGAAGTGAAAAATTCCTTTGGGGCACCAGACACAGATTTTTCGTGAGCTGTGAATAAAGCTCAGCGCTACGCTCGGAAATGAAAGAAATGTTCGGGTGAACTCGGGACCGCCGAGTGTGCCAGAGCAAGAAAGCTATTCAGCTGCTGCTAGACAGCAGCTGAGCAGTGAGCAGTCCCTGTCTTTTTTATTTATTCTTATCCATGGATGCTAGTCTTTCAGCCGCATCTGTCACTGTTGTGTCGCTGTGTTTCCTATATTAAATGTATATGTAATGGTTTTTATTTTTAATTATTAAATTTATTCAACAGTTTTTTTATTTTAGTTTTCACTTCTGCCGTACGGTCTTGAGCACATCGTTTCTTGGTTGACGTTTCAAGAACTCTAACGAAACTGTTTGACCTTAATTTTGTGATAATAACGGCTAGGGTGTAGATTACTTTGTCCGAGTGGCGTTTCCCCGATGGTTACTATCTTTTATAGGTACTTGGTATGAACTACCTATGTTAAAACGTTCAAACTAAGAAACAAAGTCGAAACTATTACTACTTTTTAGGCTCGACCTGGGGGCGCGTCCCCATAGTTAGCCTAGGGCGGTCGGAACTCTTAATCAGGCGCTGCCTCCGTTACATCCCTGGTTTGGGACACTTGACTGACTAACAACCCCTTTAAGGTTATCATATTTTGTTCGCATTTACGACAAAATTTATACGACACACTTAATAAGATAACGTTCAGCACCAGAATCAAAATGAAAACGACTACTGACCTGATATTTAAAAGTTCCTGTTGGAGATCGACAATGCACGTGTCAACCAGTCGCTCGCTATGTTGGGTACGCGATGTCTCGACGCTGCTGCGTCCGTCTGGGCAGCGAGTGAAGATGTGTCCTTGGTCTCCATATTTGTAGCAAACGATCGAGCTTGTGGTTGCGACTTGCTGATGAAGGTTAGATCTCGAAGGTTGAACGCGCTGTCTATTAATCGGGTTTTCTTTCGCCTGCTGCTTGTGTAAGCAATCAGCCAGCTTAAGCCCTATTTTTACACAGTGCAAGCATTTAATCGATGCTAACTGAGATAATTATCTTCACACGCTTGACTTCAAAAGGTTTCTGGTCCGGTACTTGACTCAAGCTTCAAGTAAGTAAAAGTTTGTAGTTCTTGTTGCAATAATTGGCGATGACTTATTTCGTATGTACTTAAAGGTTATTCCTTTATTTTTACTTTTATAGGTTTACACTTGACCGCCATCTCGCCTGATGACGATACGGTCTACGATGGAGCGTGTTTACCTAGATAGAAACCGATTCACTCTCGATTTGAAGACACAAAGATTGTAACCATCGGGGAAAACCCACTCAGGCAACGTATTCCACAGCCTAGACGTTCTTATCACAAAAGTAGAGTAAAATCTCTTCATCCGTGTCTTTGGAACATCAAATAATAAAAGCGGCCAAGTGCGAGTCGGACTCGCGCACGAAGGGTTCCGTACCATTAGCACATAAACGGCGAAAACCTCTTTTAATGTATGGGAGACCCCTTAATTATTTATATTGTAGCGGGAATCTTCGGCGTGGGATGCTAAAGAGAGAACAACGTAGCAACCTAGCAACTAGTAATACCGACTTTACTACACTTTATTACGAAATCCGCATACATCGACTCTCGCAGATTGTACATTGTACAGATAGGCTTTCATCCATTAGCTTCATTCCTCAGTTCCTCACTAAGGAATCTACCGGAATGCCACCTGGCGGCAGTAAAATAAACATTTACCTTCAATTTTAAGTATATTATATTTATTGTCCAAACGAGGTGGAATAATACCCATAACTCAGCTCTGATATAGTTTGCAGCAAATCTGATTGCACAGGTACCTTTAAATAAAAATAATGTTTTGTAAAAATGCTAGCGGATGTTTGGCCGCTATAGGAAATGGCGCCACTAGTACATACAAAGAAAACAAAAAAAAAACTTTGAGGGGCCATAACTCAGCTCCGATATAGTTTGCAGCAAATTTGATTACACAGGTACCCTAAGGTAAAAATAATGTTTCATAAAAGTACTCGCGGATGTTTGGCCGCTATAGGAAATGGCGCCACTAGTCCATTTAAGAAAAACCCAAAAAAACTTTAAAAGCCCATAACTCAGCTCCGATATGACTTACAGCGAATCTGATTAAACGAATACAATTGTCGTAAGCTAGTGTTTAAAAAAAGTGACAAGAGATCTTCGGCCGCTAGCGGAAATGTCGCCCATATATAAATAAAATATATTTAAAAATACCAAAAAAAAAAAAACGTTGAAAGGCCATAACTCAGCTCCGATATTACTTACAGCAACTCTGATTGCACAGATAGCATCAGGGTATTTTATTGTTACAAGAAAGTTACAACGGATCGATGGCCGCTAAAATGAAAAAACGACGCCACTTGTCCATACAAAAAAACCCAAAAAATAAATAACTTTGACAGGTCATAACTCAGCTCCGATATGACTTAGAGCAAATCCGATTGCACAATGCACAGATACCATCAGGGTATTTTATTGTTACAAGAAAGTGATAACGGATCTCTGGCCGCTAAAAAAAAACGACGCCAACTTTACCCAAACCCCTTTAGTAGTTTTATCGAATCTATCGCCATCTAGTGCGTACGGTGGAATTATTTTTGTCTCGTCGGGTTTCCCTCATTGCGAAATGACTTGGACCGTTACTCGGGTGACTGGCCGAGTATCAGTCCAAGGTTGCCGCCAGGGCTTTGGGCTCCCTTGCCTCTTGTGGTAGCGTCTATAATTTCGCAAATTCAGAATCATACTTCTGCATTCAGAATTTTGGAAAAATTGAAATTTTTAGATGAAATTTGGTATTCTATCGTTGAGTAGAGGCGTATGCCGCGGAACAGAACCTACTTTTTTTGGGATAATAGATGGATAGTTGGGATAATAGAGGATAGGGTTGGTCATTAAATGAAAATTAGTGGCACAGATAACGAAAAATCATTTACTTGTTTTATGTCTTACAATTATCATACTATTTACATTTTCGTAACGAACGAGATATTTTCACACAGAAAGAATTCCAAGTATAGCAAATGTACTGTGAAGTAAGTTTTATTTAAATTCAAATTATATTAAGTACGTGTAACTTGAGATTAGGGAAAAAAATTAAGCGGCCTCTTGTCGTTTCACTTCTTTTCTTGTACTAGTTGCAGACTAATTGGTGGATTTTCCAGTCCAAATGCTAGAAGTATAAAAAACAACATTTGAATTTTCTGTCATGCATAATACATTGATTTTCATACTAAGGAGTTGATACGATTCAAGATGTGAATAATTTATTCCTCAAATGGTTTGTCTCCGTGAATTGCTTTTTACCTTTTATTTGGGAAGTATCATTTAAGAAAATACTTTGATTCGTATCTTTTTGTATCGGAATTCTACCACCGTGCTTCGTCCAGCCCAATACGATCAAAATGCTTAAGTTTCATCTACATTGGATTGCTATCTAGGGCTTTTAGTTTGTAGACATTGCTTACCTCGAAGTATTTATCAAATAAATTTAAGATGCAATTTAAAATATGTGTTGTAGGTGTTTATAATTTCATTTGGTAGAAGCTAGTGACAAAAAAGCATCCGATATCGGCATAGATATTAGAAACAAGATCGGTCAGGTGGGTTAATGTTAATTGCATCATTGCAAGTTTATCATTCGTTCTATGCATACAGAATACACAAATAAGAACCATCTCACACAAATAAAACATGGAAATGGATTCTTTTGTTCGGTTATCTTATGGTCCATAAGTTAATACGAAAAAAAGGCACTTATCCTAAAACCATAAAAAAAAAATTTCAACTCATCGGATGTTTACCTGACAATCATGACTACAGTAGTAACAATTGTAACACCCAAGGCATTTCTGCTTCGTGATTTTCCCGCATACAATACAGAACCCATCTTTTATCAGAGAGACATTGGGATTGAGTGACGTCACGTGAGTGATAAGTGGCGTCGGTGATGGTTCTGGTATGCGTTCATCTTGCAACTGTAAAAACAAGAAAGGGAATCGTTATCGGGTGTTCGTGATAAATGATCCAAGGTGCCAAGGCCTGGTGGAGGGTTTTAGAGAGTGATGGCAAAGTTGGCAAAAATGTAAAAAAAAATGTTTGTCTGTAAAGTCGGTTTACTGACGATAGAACGTGACAACGTCTTAAGAAAATACTGATGGAATGGTAGCATTTTTCAAAAGAAAATTTTAATTTCATTTGTTTAATAGATTTGTATGTAAAAAGTAATCAGTAGAATTTAGTCATTTTCAATCAAAACAATGCAAAAAACAATGCAAAAAAGCTTTTAGATGCCGGGGATCGAACCCGGGGCATTTCACATGCAAAGCGAACGCTCTACCACTAAGCTACATCCCCGCTTGAACTACTGGTCGAAATAATTAATACAACTGTAACAAGGTAACGTTACATGACGTTATGTTTTGCGGGCGTGCAGCCGGCTTCATCGAATTATAAGACGTTATCACGTCAAAAAAAATACATGGGTACAATTGTGAAATTGTAATAAAACATACTCGTATAATGCTTGACAGTTTACTGTTCTTCACTGTATTATTTTATTATAATACAGCGAAGAGGACGTTTCAAACTTACAACGAAAATGTATATAATATTTATGATCTTTCTGTTGTTTTTATTAATTGATGTGCAAATTAGGGCGTCTGAGGCGGCGTTAACAAATTAATTTATTATCAATATACCTGTATATATCTGTATATATATCTGTTTGATACTTTCGATTTAGAGTCGTATTTTATTTTTTATTGGATATTACAAGGTTTTCAGGATTACGGCATTAGCAAATTTTAGATGAGCGAAGGTTCCGAATCTCAGTAGAGAAAGTAGGTGTAGTAAGTGTACAAAACCGTTGTTTTATTTACATTACAGTTCAAAAAACACCGTTTGAAAACAGATATTACCAAAATTTTACTATTAGTATAGGTAAAAATATAATCGTCGTCTGTCCCTTATTTTTGACGTGACAACGTCTTATAATTCGATGAAGCCGGCTGCACGCACGAAAAAACATGACGTCATGCGGCGTTACCTCGCTCTGAGGCGTTCCATTTAAGGCTTGGAGTTGAAGTTGGTACGTTCAACTATCGTCAGTAACTTCACAGACAACCGATTTTTTTTATTAGTTATATATATTTCTACTATCTTTTAATTTATTATGTTAGAAATAAAAAAAAATATGTTTATAAATTTTGATTTTTTTGTAGTATTTGTAAATGGAATCTTACCGATGTGTCGTTGGTGCTGAAATTTGACGGACTCGTGAATCCACTATCACGGGATATCGATGATCTATTCAACTCAACTGGAGGCATAGTTTTCTCTGACTGCGAGATATTTGACTGGTTTACATTAATTTGTGGTGAAGTCAACGTTTGGTACAGGTGTTGATAGTGTTGTGCTAATGATGGAGTAACATTACTTGATTTACATGGGATCTGCCCTTGTTGTAACTGTCCCGCCGACATTCCGAAGTTTCTAATCTGTGAATTCGGATTCTGGTATTGCGTTTCTTGAACGCCATTATGATAATACGGGTTGGACTGTAAGTTTGGTATTTGATGTTCCACTTGTTGCAAACTATTATGGCACATATTAGGTACATTATGGTTGGTATTATTAAGTACACGATTGTCATAGTACTGTCTCTGTACGTCTTGCTGATTCGTAAATGTAGCCTGTTTTTTACTTTGTCCTTCTAAACTGGTTGAGTGGGGATAGAACTCATTTAGTCTTGGATTTCTTTCAAGATTCTGTAGGTTATAATTTGAATAAGGAGGTGGAGGTTGTCTTTGTATCAGATGAGGTTGCACGAACTGTTCCGATAGAGAAGCACAATGATCGTGTTGGTTTTTGTTTTGCATAAACAAATTATGTGTTAATGATTCTGTTGTGCTTTCACGAGTTGTATCAGGCTGCCTTGACTTCGTTATGGGCGCTGCTTTTTGTTTTTTCAAATTGGTTTCTATATTGGATTGTAGTATTTCCTGGGGAAGCGATGGGCTTGAAATTATATTTGTCTTCATCTTCTGTATTTGTGCCTGTTTATTTTGTGCCCATTTTACCATTTCAGTATATAACCGGAAAAAATTATCATAAGTATAATAACATAATTTAGACCGACTAATATGAACAGTACCGTTAATGAAATCTTTAATAAATGAAGGATCTTTGTGTCTAGGCACGATAACATTTAGCACGGAACTATATGACAGATTAAAAAATTGTATCTTAGTATGCAAAAACTTTTCTTTAGCGATTTCTATTAATCTCGGATTAACATTTGATCTATAAACATGTACGTAATCTTGATAAGAATCCAGGATATAAATCATGTGCTCTGAAACAGTGTCAAGTAATCCCTTAAGATAAGTAACAATGGATTGACGAAATTCTTTAAGGGAATGATCTGATTTATCATCTTTATCTTGTCTCTCTAATCGTTCTTGACCTTTATTTTGTATCGTTGGATTTGTTTTAACAACACACCCAGGTACACTGGTTTTCTCTATATCAATGTTTTGTTTCTGAAATTCAGCGGGAGACATTCTTTTATGGAGTGGATCGTGATAGACATCAACAAAATATTTGGAGTGTATAACGCCACAGGTATTCTGTTTTAGAACTACATCATTGGAATTCGTTTGATCTACTGTATCACATTCTTTTTTACGAGTTTCTACGGCTCTATTGTCGTCAGTCTGTTTGGTTTTTTTACTATCATTAAAATGCTCGGTTGTGTTTGGACCTTTGTCACAAAGGCTGAAATCTTCAGTAAGACTTCTTTTAGAAACATTTTCATTTTGACTTTTTGATTTTTTATACATTGCTTTCTTAAGATTTAGTTCTTTCATTTCATCTTCATTATTTCCTTTTTTTGCAATATTATCCACCGAAACTTCTATTGATGGCATACTTAGAAATCTTTGCTTTGTTCCGTTTTGTGTGTTTTCTTGATTTTCCGACTGGACATCGTATAACATATATTCAGAAAGAGTATTTTTTATTCTATTTTTACTCGGTGAATATGTTTTAATTTTGTCAATGCTACTTGTATCTGCATCTTCAATCATAACTTCTTCAACTGTCAATAAATCATTTGTTGTAACTTCGTTTTTGATTGTTTGTTCTTCTATAAATGGTTTTGTTTCATGTGTTTCATCGTCATCACTGTCGTAAAATATAATGGTGGCATTGACTGGTGACGTAAAATCAAATTGATCCATGGCTTGGAGCAGTACCTGAAAAATATTTTTATAATTAGATTATGTTTACGATATATGCAAAAGCCTAGGTGGGCCGTAATTTTGAGTTTTTAAAACAACCTGAGACCTATTTAAAATAGTGTATCAAAGTGTGACAAAAAAAATGTATTAGATAAGGATCTAGTCTAGTGCCATTCGCAGTCAGTAACACGATTTAATGAATTTCATTCGATAGAAAAAATCCGAAAGTTACCCCTTTTCATAAAGTTATTTCAAGATTACGACTAAACTATTGAATTTTTACACAAAATTTAGGTGCTCAACTAAAGCCACTGAAAAATTACTTATAGATGCATTCGAATTATCTGTTATTTACTATCTTTAAATACCTACAATGGATGAGAGCGCGCGGCTCGAATCTGTATAAAACGTGTTTCTGAAATTTCTGAGACTATTTACGGATTTCGTATTACCATGGTTTTCTTCTTCACCGGCCCGTGCAATGGAGGCGGCGGCGGCGGGTGCCTTCACGCTTTACTGTAGAATTGATCCCAGACCATAGAATAGATAACCCGGCACTGGATAAAGCGCCGCACTCAACGGTACCACTGTTTATTAAAATATTATCTATTTTATGGCCACAGTCAAATAAATCATACAGTCGTTCGGCGAAGACGTCTAGTAGACTGGGCATATATTATGAGGCGCGTGCAGGGGTGCGGGGCGAGACGCGGGAAGCGCGCTCCCTAGCTGCAAACACGACTATGTTGGTATGTAGCCTAAGTAGGTAGTACTTAGTAGCTAAGACACGTGGTTCAGGGCTGGCGTTAGACGTATGTTTTGAGTTTATTTTATTCATAACTAGCTGAACGCGCGCGCTTTGCTACGCCATCTATCGAAAATTGGTCGTACCAATTCAAATTTTGTTCAAATTCGGTTACTTTAGGTTCTAATGACGTAACCTTTAACATATGACAAATGCTGTCACGCAACGAAAGCACTCAAAAAGCAATATTTTTTTCCCCGTTTTTGTTACATTTTTCATTCATGCTCGGCTCCTGTTGATAGTAGCGTAATGTTTAATACCCTATAGCCTTCCTCGATAAATGAACTATCCTACAAAGAAAGAATCTTTCAATTCGGACCGGTAGTTCCAGATATCCTTGCGTTCAAACAAACAAACATACAAACACACTCTTCAGCTTTATAATATTAGTATAGATTTTATTGTTACTAATTAATAACTGTTTATCGTAATAAATATTAGGTGTCTAATAATGTTGCGGACGCACTTCCCGGTTACCGATCGAGTTTAAATTTTGCATACCTACATATGACAGTGCAATATTATGACGACCAGGCGCGGTCCCAGTCTCGAATTTTGGAGGGGGTCATCAGTAGGGTAATGTAACGTACCTACGGACATTTTTGACTACTACAACTTTGAATTAACCTATCTCTGTATAGAATTAAGGTATTTAAGCAACAGAGACTTTATTTTTTAGGGCATATAATCTGGAACAACAGAGGCTATTAAATGAAGCTTAAGTGTTGCTAGATGTTGTTTTTATAAAATAATTTCTTAAAGTGGTCATTTGTCCTAAGGTACGTTACATGTTTGTACCTTGGTACACCTTTGTGTGTACCTTGGGACAAAATAAAACAAAGACAATTAGTTTAGAGCAGTCTTGTAATCACCTTAAATTAACTGACAGATACAGATATACTACAGAGATCAACATTAACATGAACATCTTCAATAACAAAACTATGTTTTACTACTATACTACTCTTTCCTTATCAATTTTGGTAACAGTCGTACCATCTCTGGAGTGACCAAAATATTTGCACTCTAATCTTCTTTTGACTGAAATTCTTCTTTATCCATTTGAATGCGCTCAATATCCGAACTAAGAGTTTGTTTTTTTGTATTTTCTGGACCATAATCATCTGCAGTTACAGTTGTGCTTGTTGGTGGCTCTGGTTACTCTGTGACTAAGCATTGAGCAAAATCATCGTTTGTTAATATATTATCGTAAAATGGATAAATTCCTGTAGAGTTGAATCCGTTTATAATATTTTTTGGTAAAGATACAAGGTAGGTATTAAGCATTTTTCATAGATACAAACATTGAAGGTACCTTGGGACGCGTCCTGAGGTACAAACAAAATCATGTCCCAAGGTACAAACACAGCAATATTTTAACAAAATAAGATTATCTTAATTTTTAGCGTTGAAAATTGTTTCGCTATTTATCGAATTCTAGAAAGAAAACAACAAATTATATACATGTCATATCTTTCTGTCAATTATGTGCATACATTACAAAGGTAACATACGTCAAAAAACTACAAAAATCTTACTTTTGACTCCAAAAAACTTAACGATGTCCTCACAACTCGCTCGACGCCGGAATGGTCACGTGACTCACAAGTGTTGTCAAATGATAAAAACGCTACCCATATGGTAGAATTAAGCGTTTTAAATGTGGCTAGTTTTTGAAATAAAATCAATGTCCCAAGGTAAAAGCGTCCTAAGGTACGTTACATAACCCTACGTAGCCTCAGATGGGAGGGGTCACCAGTAGAAATAGAGTAAAAAATACAACTAGTAGCGCCCCACGATTTTACCCGCGTACAGTTGCCCTACCAGTTGTTTTCCCGCGTTAAAAAAAAGGTATATGTGTGGTACTTATGTAAATTAAAAATCTAAAAAAGTCCAAATATCTAACATTTTTTGATTTTTTTAGATTTTTAATTTAACGTATTATACGATTTTGATCCCCCCTTCGGACCGCGCCTGATGACGCCATAGTGCTGAACTAATGATGGAGCTGGAAGGTGGCCAAATTAAATTCACAATGAATTATGATGAATCTGAAAGATGTCCATAGGAACTCAGTAATTAAACGACATAGCCCCATCGAGTTTGGACTCCTTTTATCGTGTTGACTAGTACTTTGGTACTAGATGGTAGGTAACCAGGGTTTGATGATAAAGCTGGAAAATATTAATGGGTAGCTTGTATGCTTGTATTTGACACAGGACACTTCAGTAAAATAGTTAAGTTCATTCACTAAAAGTGTCTACTTTTAGATTTAGACCCTGCGTTAATATTCACTTTATTCTAATTTTTAGTACCTATTTGTTGTTATAGCGAAAACGACAAGCAATATAGTACCTACATTATCTGTGAAAATGGCAACTGTCTAACTATACTTAACTAACGGTTTATGAAATACAGCCAGACAAACAGACTGACGGACAGCGGAGTCGCAATAATAAGGACCCGTTTTACTAAAGCCAAAGCGCCGAATTCTTGGCAAAATATGTTTGCATCTATGCATTTATGCACACGTGACAAGTTACGAGTGCAACTTGTTTAGTTATGCGGGTTGAGTGAGTATTTTAATAAGTAATGTCGAAGAAATGTGTTTTTTACTGTACTTCTTTATAATATAGAATGAAGAGACGAGCAGGACATTCAGCTGATGGTAAGGTGAAACTGGGAAACAACGCAACCTTCACAATTTTGTATGACTTGTTAATTTTCAAATCGGAACCCTTAATCCAAGTAGGTAGGTCACGGACGTATAAAAATACGCCCACGAAGTAGGTATTAGTTTTTTTGAGATTTAACAGTAGGTCAAGATTTTGTTAGACATGTTTAAAAATAAATATGATTAGGTAATTTTTACGGTTTTTTGAAGACTCAAATATAACTTCTAGTAGACCTGTGTAGTATATTATAACTGCGTGTGTAGACTAACTAAATTTAAAATATAGAACTGAATTGAAAGCTACACGTTGACCACTGCAAACTAAACATAGAATTGATAATGAAAAGCTTGAAATTTAATATATGTTATTTTTTTATCATAAACACCATACATCGTAGACCACATAATTATCGTTGCTGACCACAACTCTATGATATTTTTTGTTCACATTAAAAATATGAGATTAATTATAGAATTATCACTATTTCCTTTTTCCAATAGTGTGGGAAAAAACTTGTTGATAGTGAGATTCATTAATTTGTATTAACTATTGCTATAGAATAGATAACATAGAATAGATAATCATAATACCTAATACATATTTACGTAATTCATTGTTTGTTGACGTATTTGTGAATAATTATAGTTCACTTATTGCAGTGTTCCTTAGTGTAGGTATTATTGAGTGAAAAGTGAATGCATTGTCGAGTGCAATTAAAAATGTGTAATGGAATAGATATTATTGTGTTGTGAAATTTAGTAGGTATCACAAGCGGACAGTTCTGGTACCACTGATTTTAAAATGGATAATGTACGTGCTGAATAAAGCTTGTTTCTTGGGATCTTAGGTAAGTGTAAAATAATATGCGACTTTGTACCTATTAACAGAAATAGGTATCTATCATCGTTTGCGTTTGATTTTACGCGGTGTTATCTATTGATGTAACTCAACATTAGAGAAAGAGAAACCACTTTACGTCACAAAGTAAACTCAAGGGGGACAACTATTCAATAAAACAATTCAGTATTCAGTAGGTAGCCCTATAACTAACGCACACACACATGCGTGTGTCTGTACTACATTGCATAGTTGTGTGGAGAGTAGGTTATTGAACATCGGCGTTTCCATAGAGTTTTACTCGAGTGTCCGGGGTGTGCTATTGCTACAAACTTCCATATAATTTTAATGTGGTTAACTTTACTACTCTCATGACGATAAAAATCATGTACGATAAAAGTTTGTTTTACATGCAGATAATGTTCAGACTTGAAGTACCTTCGCACCTTTGAGAGGATACCTTGTTTTTTGGCAGCTAATTTAGCCTTGGACTCGATATACGAGCCAAAGTTGGAAGAGCGTCGCAGAGAGAACCGACACTTGAGGGACTCCGGCATTGATAGCCATTTGATCCGATGAGCAGCCAACAACTCGTATGGATCGATCCCTCAAGAACTCCAATATCCACACAATAAACCCAGGAGACGAACCATAAATAGAAAGCTTGCTTATAAGGCCATCATGCCAAAGCCTGTCGAAAGCCTTCGAAATATCCAGGGAGACTGCAAGTGCTTCCCCGTGTCTCTCGATAGCTACACTCCAGATGTGAGTGACGTACGCTAGAATATCCCCGGTGGACCGGTTTCGACGAAATCCTTATTGCCGGTCACTAAGGAGGTCGTTTGACTCTAGGTACGTCAGGAGCCTTTGGTTTAAGACCCGTTCCATGGTCTTGCAGAGTAAGGACGTGAACGAGATGGGCCTGTAGTTGGGAGGGTCAGCACGACTACCCTTTTTGGGCACTGATTGCATATTGGCAACCTTCCAAGACTTCGGTACTAGCCCAGTTTGGAGAGAGTCTAAATAGGCGCGTCAGTATCGGAGTATCGGAGACAACTCAGGCGCACAAGCCTTCAACACTAGGGCAGGAATACCATCTGGGCCACTGGCTTTATGCACGTCCAGATCGCGTAGCACTGAATGTGTATCTCTGACATAAAGTCGTACACCCAGGTGGAGCAGGTGTCGCGCTACAAGCATCTAGACGCGAAGATTCCGCAAACTGAGTTGCAAACAAGTTTGCTTTCTCCGTTGCAGTGTGAGCCAGTGTCCTATCAGGTTCCAGGATTGGAGGTAGTGAGGGGCAGCAGAAGCTCGATTAGACCGATTTAGAGAGCTTCCAGCTAAGTATCAGTTGGAAGCTCTGGAATCGATCGAGAGACGTGCCAAAAGGCTCATAGGCAATGACACTCTTGTGCGAAAAAGACTTCAGAGTCTTGAACATCGCCGAATTTTTTTTTTATAAAGAGTGACGAGACGAGCAGGACATGTGCCTAATGGTAAGCAACGTGCCCGTCACATAACAGCACAGTGACACTCAGCTATTGGAACATGAAGAGTTCAAATCATTACCTAGCACTGCACTGCGCTCGTCACCCAGAGATCTAAGATGTATATCTCTAAGCCCTGTAATTTCTAGCCTATAAATGTTGCTAGCCTATCGGTTTTTTATCGGATACACTTCGGAGAGTGTGCTTCTGAATCTAATACCACCTTGGCCCTTTTTTCTATCGGAATACTAGCAGCTCGAAAAAGCGACATCGTTTCATGGTTGATGTTCCTAAGACACGAACGAAGAGATTTGACTCTACTTTTGTGATAATAACTAATAACGTCTAGGATGTGGAATACGTTGCCCAAGTGGGTTTTCCCCGATGGTTACAATATTTTTGCGTTCAAATCGAGAGTGAATCGGTTTCTTCTAGGTAAACACGCTCCATCGTAGACCGCGTCGTCGCTTAACATCAGGCGAGATGGCAGTCAAGTGTAAACCTATAAAAGTAAAAAAAAAACACCCAAGGTAACTTGTTAATAATATTTTGTTGTTTTTGAACACACCGCATCACTGAATCGTCGCACTCGTTTTTGCGAACCACGTTTAAAATAACATTTGCATTCTGCTACACTGCGATTTTATAACTTTAGCTAGTTATGTGTATTATAATTATTATCTCGGTAAATCATTTATTTCATCTGTAATTGCTCTATTGACACGATTAGATATAATATATGTAAATATGTTGTCTATTATTGCAATACATACCTAACATAACATTTCTTATCAATCCTTTGTTCACATTATCTATTTACTATATTGTTAAATATAAGTACTACCACACATGACTTTCCGCTATTGATTGCTACAATGTAACTATCTGAAATTACCCCAATACGCCGCAACCTCACTCCTCCCCCGGGACCCGCTTAAAGCCCTACACAGAACACTACGAAATACCAGAGTTCACTTCGGAGCTCTAGACTGAACACCCCTCCCACCCAACATCGGAAACCACGCCACGATCACGCCTTGTTCACGTGACGCTCACGCCTGAACCGCGTCCGGGCCCTGTCCGAGCACCATTCGGACCCCCCATCCTCCAACATCGAACAACACTTAGCTCTCACCATAACCCGTCTTGCCCCACCGGAGACCCTCCTACATTGGAGTGTTGATCACTTGAGTTAGAACACTCAGAAGCTTTACCCATCGAGGCGCCGTCATCGTTTTTTTTTTTTTTTTAATAAAGAGTGACGAGACGTTTAGGACATGTACCTGATGGTAAGCAGGAAGAGCTCAAATAATTACCTAGCACTGCACTGCTCTCGTCACCCAGAGGTCTAAGTTGTTGTATCTCTAAGCCCTGTAATTTCTCTGGAAACATTGCCCTTCAAACCGGAACACAGTAATGTTTGCACATTACTGTTTGAAACATTATTATGCACATAATTACAAAGTTAAGACGGCTTCTTGCGGTTGATAAAACGCATTCACTTTTCACCATACTTCTCCCATACTATAGTTACATTTACCAACCCCAAATAAAGGTAAGTTAGAACAACCAATTTATATCTACTTTCCAGCAATTCAACTGTTGACAATTTCATGTCAGCTTCAACGCCTTATCTCTGTAACCATTCCACTAAGTCAGCCTTTTTGTTTGCATGAGTAGATGCTTTATAATTTATTTGATCTAGATCTATGCATCTTACATTGTCCGTAATGATTATGCTCTGTTCGGGAGGTTTGTCTTGAGATCTTGCTCTTGCGTTACGGCCAATAATGGTCCACTATTTACTGATTCGCTTTCGATGTATTTACCTAGTTAACTTCACAATCAATTTTAAATTATCAATTAGTTTGGGGTCACATGGTGTTGTGTGTGAATTGTCCACCAATATTTATTATTATTATTTATTAATTTGCGTAACTGGCTGTTGATGGTACGTCCTCTTGAAATGTTGAAACAGCGTTCTACCGATATAACAACATAGGTACACTAAAATTGAGTCCACTTGTTAGGTGTGTATACCACTTCCATGAGTTTTGCCTGTACAAGCAATCTTCCTGTAAACCGCGCATCTACCGCCTAACTAAATCGGCTATCGCTTTGCTAATGCTGTCTCTATCATTTCAAGCCAAAAGAAAAGAGAGAGAAACATCAAAGCAATGACATTTTTCGTTCGGCGGTAGACCCCCGGGTCTACGTGACTAAAGTTGCCGATCCAGCGCTTCTGCCTGCGCCGTGGACTTGGCAACTGCCGTACGTGACCAAGAAATGCCGATAAGGCAAAAGAGGCTCAGCATTGCATTACAACAACGTCCTTCGGTAACCACCTCGTCCGAGAGTATAATATTATTATCTACTTTCATTATAAGTAATCATATTTATTTTGTTTCGATCTTGGTTACCACAGGATTGAGACATGATGACCATTATTGTCTGTGTGGAATGGGCTTTATGTTGATTACGTCGACGCAGTCAAAATGCAAGATTCCACCCAAACAAACATACAACATTTTAAGTTAAATAAAAGCTTTAAAAAGACTGACGTTATCGGAGCCGCTTCTTAATACATGAACTTAATTGAAAATTGCATACTACTATAAAATATTCTTTTAGAACTTTAAAGACTGATGTTGTTTAGGTGTGAAGAAGTGGATCAACTACAGCATATATAGATAATAAATATATAAATAAATAAATATTGGTGGACAATTCACACACAACACCATCTGACCCCAAACTAAGCAAAGCTTGTACTAGGTATGGCGGCCAGATAGCTGATAGGTATAATACTTAGTTTTAAATACATACTTATTATACATAGAAACACCCAGACACAGTGCAAACATTTGAATTCATCACACAAATATTTGCACTGGGTGGGAATCGAATCCACGACCCTCGGCTTCGCAGGCAGAGCTACTACCCACTAAGCCACGAGGCCAGTCATAATAAACAAAATGAGGCGCTAGAACGTCAAAAACCGGTCAAAACATCTTAAATACGCTAACATTTTTCTGAAAACTGCTACCTACCTATGATGGCTATGGTTACAAAAATTACTACCATTAATAGGTAATATCGTACCTACCTATACTACCTAGTTTCTGAGATTTCGTGATGAGTGACCTTTCGCTTTTATATACCTAAATAGATAGTATGTAGATGTCGCAGCCGGATTGTATAATCCGATGCATTACATTACAGCTAGCTGTTTTGAAAAGCAGGGCCGTTTTTACCCGACTGCGCGACGCAAAGGAGTGGTAATGTGTTTAACAGTCTATGTATGTATGTATGTATGTATGTATGTATGTTTGTATGTTCCTTTGAAGCACTATACAGACCAAACGCCTGGGCCGATTTTTATGATTCACACGTCAATCGATTCCTCTTAATCTGGCGAGTGACACTAAAGACATGACACTAGTGTAAGTCCAATATGGCGGATTCAGGACGCCATATTGTCCAAATTAAAAAAATGAAAATCACCAAAATATGTCAAGAGGGGTATCGTTGAATAGGTATTTCAAAATAATGTTTAGCTTTCTTTCAATGTTTTTAGATTCGACTGACCGTTTAGGATGTATATCGATTTAAAGTTGAGTAACAACCATTCTCACATTTATAGGTTTTTAGGTAGCAGAAAACTTCGTATAACTAACTGTACGTGTGAATGTGGATGGACATTATATACTAATGTATCTAGTAGGCATCGATATAAATCAACAGATGTGCCCTGAGCACCTTGAAATTGGTAATATACTGCGTCTCTGTATGTATCGTAAGTGGTTTACAAACAACCAATCTACTTGACCCCTATAATCGCTAGCGGCGAGATTTGCTGTGGTTCTACTTATTTTGGTTGTTGACACCGAATAATGATAGGTAAAAACGTCCGGCGTCCACCGCGTCCTGGGAAAGAGAGAGCTGACTCTTCCCAACGTTGACATGATTGCGTGCGCCGTGAAGTTTGGGATGGGGCCCATCTTGGGTTCTACTATCTATTCTAGTAGGTATATTGGACTACCTTTTTTTCGTACGTGCAGGAAATGTATTTACGCATACCCTACTGCCCCGCCCGGCCCGGGAGACACAGCCGGGTTATGTTGCACTCCATATCATGTATAGATATGGTGCCTCTATCTACTAATAAACCTCCATGGGGTTTCAACTCTGCCGCTGATAGTGGGAACACGGAACCGCTCTCGGATTGCTCCGCCTCGGTCGCCCATCTCCAACTTCAAACGATTTAGTAAGTACTCGAAACTCGTCAATCGAAAACCTATACTAACACAAAACTTTAAATGTGAATTACATGCAGTAGAAAATCCTTTATATTATATCAGTAGAAACGAAGACATTTGGTCAACAACCAAAAGATGCATATTATTATGTTGAGCATATTAACATTCACAACATTGTTCATAACCAAAAAGTATAAAATAAAAAAATATAATTTAAAAACTCAAAAACCCGACTGCGTAAAAAGTGAACCAAACTACGTACTCGCATACTAAAAAAAACTGAAAAGAATAAAACAAGCATTTAGATTTCTGGTGGTCTAGAATTCTATAAGATGTTATTGTATTAATACTATTGAAATATATCCAATATTTTCTAATAAAAGAACGTTACAACTGAACAGTCGGGATCCATTGAACAATTACATTGTATGTCGAATAATAATGGATCCCGACTCTTCAGTTGTAATGTTCTTTTATTAGAAAATATTGGATATATTTCAATAGTATTAATACAATAACATCTTATAGAATTCTAGACCACCAGAAATCTAAATGCTTGTTTTATTCTTTTCAGTTTTTTTTAGTATGCGAGTACGTAGTTTGGTTCACTTTTTACGCAGTCGGGTTTTTGAGTTTTTAAATTATATTTTTTTATATAATGCTGCGGTTCTACATACCTACAGGCAGCGGCACGTAAGCATAGAATAGACGTAAGCACAGATCAGAAAATAGTTAACGTAAGTCTAGCGCTGGCCGATACCTTCTGCGCAATAACGGTCAGCGCTAGAGTTTCGTGCCGCTGCCGCTACTTGTACACTAAGTAAGTAATTATACATACCTAAGTAGGAATACATACCTACACTTTGCGCGGGAAATGTCATAAATCACTTTTTGTCGCTAGAGATGTAGAGATGTAGGCACAGATATCTACCTATATAATACGGCACTATTTAGATTTTTGTGCATGTGAAACTGACAGCGAAAAACGGTGTTCCTAAATAGGGACGTCACTTCACTTACTTCGGTATGTACCAACAGCTGTAGTTCTACTGATTTTGTTTGTAGGATAGGTAAAAACTTCCGGCGTCCACCGCTTCTAGACGGACCAGAACGGAAAGAGTGAACTCTCTCTTCCCAACGATAACATGATTCCGTGCGCCCTGAAGTTTGTGAGGGCACATCTTTGTACTGAGACCGTTGGTAATAGGTGTTTAAGGGTCATTCTACTTTTTAGTGCAGGTTTTTGCACTGCTAAAAGTGGGTTTTATTTTTTTTATCATTAGAGATAAATGAAGTAATGTAACTGTATTTATGCGTAATTATGCCCACACAATTGAAATTAACTGCCAGCAGCGAATTTTTTACATATTTCTTTCTGAAAATAAAGATTTTGTCGACCAAGGTAGAAAAATCATACCACTTTGTTACCAATCTAAATATTTTTATTGAGCAGCTTTAGTCACTCATTACAAACAAATAATTAACAAAACGTATTTTAGGAACATAAATCTTTCTCTTTCATAGCTAAAATTAGAAATTATCATTTATTAAGTCTTATAAATCACATTTAAATGACAACTATGTTACTGTTGTGCACTTTTGTTTACAAAGATTTGACATAAAATGTATTAGACTACAGGCCCGTGAACAAAATTTACGGGTCAAATGAACCAGCAGGATACCTATATAGGATGATAGACGGGTACAAAATAATAAGATTCAGCACTATGCCGTCACTTGTAAGCTGTCCAACTGAGTGCAGGTGAGAATTCAAAAGTGCAAGTGGAGTGGGTACATTTTGGTCATTTGTTTCTGTACGGCATTCTTACCATCCAATAGATCCATGAAAAATAATGAGAAAACGCGTAGTGCCGTACAAAAATAGTGGTCCACGAAGTCGGAAACATTATTGATAATCCGGAAATTTTGAGGGAAAATTTGGTCATTTGATACAGTACGGCATCGATTCCATACAGTTGCAATACCTCTTCTAACCCATTATTCCGCAACGCCGTACAAAAATAATGGTCCAAGAGGAAATGATCTGGGGTTCAACTTCCTCTTTTCAGTGATCCGGAGGGGTGATTTGAAAAAGTACGGCATCGGTTCCAAATGATTATCTAGCACTCAAAAGAACAATTAAAAATAATGCCGTCTAAAAATTACTGTTCATTTGAATGTTTATCGATAATTACCTTAATTTCATCGTATACTTCATTTATAAAGGTAGTAGGTCATTTGATCCTGTACGGCACCTTATTTTTCTACATGACATTGCTAAAAACTATTGTTGTATAATAATGCCGTACAAAAGAAAGTGTTCTAAAAAAAGTTACAGAGGAATACAAAACATGCAAGTTTTCATTTATTTGAATAACCATAGATTAATTAACTATAGCAAAGTTCAACATATTATCATTGTTTTATATAGTATTCAAGTAAATAAATTTGAAAAAAATAATGCCGTACATTTTAACCCTTAATCAAACAAAATATGTACCACTTAATTAGAAACTTGGAAACTCAGAAACTATGTACTTTAGGGCAAAAACTATTGAGCTAACTATTGTAGAAAATAAAATTTTACACTTTTTGTGCCGAGAAAACTTTTTTGTGAAACGTACCGTTTGCGATTTATGACCCATTTAAAATACCGATTTTTCTATCACGGCCGATAACTCTTGAAATATTTGATTAATCAATAAAACGCATTGAACTATTCTTAAAGATCAGTTTATTTTCTACAACTTTAGTAAAGCACTTTTTTTTGTAATGTCCATACGTTTTGATTTATAAGACGTTCAAAATCTGTTATTCCGCCAAAAATATTATAAATCGTATTAAAATAAACAATAGTTTTGTTTGTGGTGGGTTATTAGACGATGAAAACTTTGATAATGAATAAGTAAATAAATAGATCAGGTTTTTCATGCAGATGAGGTGTATGTTAGCTATGGCAATATAGTGATGCGTTCAACATTAAACTTCTTATAACTCAAAAAGCACAGATTTTAAAAAAACAATTTTGGCAAAAGTTGTAGAGAATAAACTGGTCTTTAAACATGGATGCGATGATGCGTCTTATTTATCTAAATATCTCAAGAGTTATTGGCATATCGGCGATAGAAAACCCGGTTCACTAAATGAGCCGTAAACGGTAGGTACTTTTAACAAATAAGTTTTGGGCAACAAAAGTTGTAAAATTATATTTTCTACAATAATGACTTCAATAATTTTTGCCCTAAAGTACATAGTGCCCGAGACAACGTTTTTTCAAGATGACGCTTAAAGATCCACCTGAATCTGTCAACATTTCGTGATTTTATGCTCAGTAAGTGATCATACTTGAAAATTTAAAAGTTAAATTCTATTTTTACGGGCCTTTATTATGAACTTTCAGATTTGTACGGCATTAACTTTTCTTAGACATATATTAAATTCAAATAAATTATCAGAATGCCGTTAAAAAATCGTACCAACTATCACCCTAAAGTACATTTCGTCATATGCAATGTTCTGGAGGTTTATTGCCATTTACTGACTATTGGACTAACAAAAATGTACGGCACGTATAAAATTTGTATCTATGCACAAAATACTTTCGGAATAAATTAATTTTACGTTGTATCAAATCACCCTTCCGGATCACTGAAAAGAGGAAGTTGAACCCCAGATCATTTCCTTTTGGACCATTATTTTTGTACGGCGTTGCGGAATAATGGGTTAGAAGAGGTATTGCAACTGTATGGAATCGATGCCGTACTGTATCAAATGACCAAATTTTCCCTCAAAATTTCCGGATTATCAATAATGTTTCCGACTTCGTGGACCACTATTTTTGTACGGCACTACGCGTTTTCTCATTATTTTTCATGGATCTATTGGATGGTAAGAATGCCGTACAGAAACAAATGACCAAAATGTACCCACTCTACTTGCACTTTTGAATTCTCACCTGCACTCAGTTGGACAGCTTACAAGTGACGGCATAGTGCTGAATCTTATTATTTTGTACCCGTCTATCATCCTACATAGGTCTCCTGCTGGTTCATTTGACCCGTAAATTTTGTTCACGGGCCTGTAGTCTATATATTATGTAAAAATATCTTAACAACGTATTTAACATTGATATTAAAAAATATTATCTTGCATCTGATATATCTGTAATGTAGCTTATTATGCCAATTGTACAACTCGAATTGAAAAACCTTTACTTAGAAATAGGGACATAATGGTAACACAGTTGTTCAACAGTAACAAAGTTGTTTCAATAGAGAGTTCTCTTCTACAAAAATAGCTAATCAGTCTCTTATTTACCACAAAGGTTAAAGATAATAATGTTAATAATACAAATATATCCATTTTACCAAAATCACAGCACTTATACAGGTCGGATTACTTAAAAATTAATTAATAATTGCAGTCATTGTTCGAACACTTCCAGAGGATTAGGGAATTCGTAGTATTCGCGTTTCCCTCTAAAAATCTTTTTCGGTGCAGAAACCACTTCAACAATGTTATCATAAGGTTCACAACTAGTGTCTGTTTCGACCGCTTTAAAAAGTTTGCCAGTATCATTTACACCTCTGTAAAACATAAAATTTACGTCGCCATCTTCGTCAACCTCACTTAATGCAGAAGCCAAGTATGTATAAATTTGTTTTCTACCTTGTATTTTCAATAACACAAAGTGCCGGGAACGATTTTACTGGGATGAAAATTTTCTTTCTGAAGTAGTTCGTCACTTTGTTTTGAAGTACTGGGAAAATTGTGGTCATTATTGTTGGAAATGTCTCTAAGCACAGAAAGAGGTATGTCGTCACTGCTGTCGGAGTCCGAGGAGTAAATTTGATGAAACAGCGATTGGCGTGGTTTATTTATGTTATCAACAGTCAGCTCATCAAGTGGAGATTCGATTGCAGTTGGTTGTTCATCCTGAATCACCAAATCATTGACTGGAACATATTCTTTTGGTTTCAGGCAAGAACATATTCCACGACTACAGTAACAGCTCAAATCACGGTACATAAGTTTGCGAGGATTTTCAGAGAAAGTTTGGTGAACTTTCATGGTCCCAACTAAAGGTGGCACAAAATTGGGTATTTGCTTTTCCATAAGAGCAACTTCTTCATTAGTTATCAGGAATATTAGTATTTTGCTTTTATCACGCAAATTAAGAAAGAATTGTTTGGCATTAAGTATGTCTTGTCCAGTAGCGACTAATTGATCAGCCGTGCGTTTCAAAAACCCACCAACACCATCAGCAGCGCCTTTTCCATGGCCTGCTTCGAAATAGTTCCAAGTGATTTTTTTAAAGCCATAGTTGTCGAAAAGTCTTGTACACATAAAATAAAAGTTTTGTTTTTGTCTATACTGTGTAGCTGGGCCATCAGAAAAGAAATGAATAAATTTTACCCCAGGATACTCTGCATTAATCATGTGGAGCACTGGATGTAGATGTGCCCAAATGGCAGCCGGATTATGCGATCTGTTTTCAGATATAGTACAGAAGGAATGCACACCAATATTAGAATTATGCCCCTTGATGTAGTACACTCCAGTATGCAAAGACACCTGATTCCGTGAACTACCAAAGTGGTGGCCTTGAATTTCTTGATGCATCTTTCTGCATTTCTCATCTTGAACAGGGTCTAATTTTCGCTTGTTTCGGTACCGACGTTGTTTTTCGGCTGGAGTTAGCGGCATGATCATCTGTAAGATGCATGATGTCTGTAAAATTGTTAAAATATTAACCTGTGGGTCGATACGAACTTATCAAGTTAAATTAAATTAGAAAGAATCAGTGACAGAGTATATTTACAACTGCGTTACCACAGCAGAGTAACAAAGTGGGCCGGTAACACAGTTGTAAAATAACATGATGCTACCTGATATTTACGAAATGACCATATAATTTGCAAATCCAACAATAGAATACAATTAAGTGACATAAATGCCACGTCTCAACAGTTAAAATATTAAGTAAATGTTTAGAAACTTACCTTTTCGCCGGGTAACAAAGTGCACACCAAATAAACACACGCGTCTTGATTCACAACATGGCGGCGACTGAGTGGCGGCACGTGGCTTACTGCCATTCCCCTCCACCCCGCTCTTGTAATGCGCAACCTACCCATCGACCCGACCAGTGGCGGTACAGCGACATCTAACGATTTTTTTAAGAAATACCAGTAACATAGTAGTACCGTATTGAGCTTCTTCCTTAGCCGCTTGCTTCACCCCGCGCCGCGGTGTTTTTGCCGTCGAGGAACCTGCGCGTCAACGTTTTTTTCTCGCATGGCGCGCGGCTGACGGCCATGCACTTGAACGATATTTATGACTTAAATATGGAACAAAGACCCCACTTGTTATTTGTTTTCTTAGAATAGTTGAATAGACGCTTCAAATGGTAGTTAATATACTAACATTTGTGACTCTTGTATGGGTATAAATCAGTGTAGAACCGCTTATTTTGAAAAAAAAAATGGACTTTGAACTATAAATTTTTTTATTTAAAAAAGTAAAGGGATAATGTACGTTTTTACAAGTTAGATTTAATAATAGACTAAATCTACACTATAATGACAACATTCCTCACCATACAAGTGTTTAATTTTTTTTTTAAACGCACATTTGAAAACCACCAAATGAAGTTTTGCTACGCGAGTTTTTCTGTTTCTACTTAAAAATTATTTTCTGTGCAATCATAACATGCACAATAAAAATATTAGTATTTTCGTAAAACTTGTTTCATCCTTTAAGCTAGGTAATAATTGAGATGATATTGAATTAACCAATACATTAAAATATGGGAAAGAGTCACAAGAGTACCACATTCTCAACATTTGACTTTACGGTTCTTAAAACCCTTTGTACAGCAAACTTTATCATTTGGACAACTTAAAATATATTGTAACCAACCTCGTTTACAAGTTTTCGAAGTTATATTTCTGCACAACACCAGCTTTATATGATTTTATTTACGTAAAAACCTGTTTTTCGACAGCCGACCAACACAAGCGCAAACAAGATTGACTGACTGAAAAGTTTATATTATTTTTCTTATAATATCCATAGAGTATAAAATGTTCTCGCTGCTTAAATTGAAGTGCCTTTCAACCCGAGTGAGATAGCATTCATTCTATAAGCATTCTTTCCTTAGTAAAAGCAGGATAGTGAATTTTACTGAGTCTGGCGCGAAAAAATAATGCGGACACTACAGTGTCCGCGTTGCTTTTGAGCAACTATAGAAAACGGACACTACACTGTCCGCGGTGAAGCAACCGGTTAGGGACAAAACTAAAGTAATTATTTTGAAAAAGAAATAAATCGTTTAAAAATATATGAGGCCTACATAAAAAACGCAAACATATCAAATAAACTTAATACATTTTTGAAACATAGGACTACACTGCAATAAGAATACTTTTTTTGGTTAAGTAAGTCCGCGTATTAGGTCGGGGACACTTTGCAATACTATGGAAAACAACTATGTTACCATAAAACTCCACTTTGTTACCCTTAATTATCTTAAAATAGGCAAAATATTTAAATATAAATGTTAACAGAAGTAAAGGAAATATTACGGAAGTTTCGTGTATTGTGCAATATTTTTAAATTTTTTGAAGAAAATGGGAAATCTAGATTTTTTTGTCTGGGGGACACAAAAACCTGCACTAAAAAGTAGAATGACCCTTAACGACATCGAAGGATCACGTACAGTTATGAGTTTAAACAATAATTGTGGAATTCATGATTTGTGAATTTATTTGCAAAACGTAAGTGATAAAACTACCTAGTGTAGATCTACTTTTATAAAAATAATAATCATCTATACTAATATTATAAAGATGAAGAGTTTGTTTGTTTGTTTGAACGCTAGGATCTCGGAAACTACTGGACCGATAGGAAAGATTCTTTTTTTGTTGGATACTCCATTTATCGAGGAAGGCTATAGGGTATATAACATTACGCTACTATCAATAGGTACGGAGTATGAGTGAAGAATGTAAAGAAAACGGGGAAAAATATTTCTCTTCGAGAGCTTTAGTTCCGTGAATTTAAATTCTCTTTGGTCGTTGAAGTCTGTGACGGCGCGTCTACATTTGAAGTTTGTGTGTCATTTGAAGTAATCAAATTTGTTCTACAACAATGCATTGTTGCTTATTTACGTATTTTTAGGGTTCCATAAAACGTAATAAAGTGGCCAGCAATGGATATTTTAGTATGGATTTTCCTCAAATAGACGCGGGTGAAACCGCGGGGCACAGCTAGTGTATTAATAAAACCGTCCTTTGCGCTGTGCCGCGGTTAAAAATCTGTAAGTTGTGTGGAAGTCTGGCTGCATTTTTTGCTTACGTTGTTTACTCCAATAAATTTGAATTTGAATAAAAATACGAATGCAGCTGTAGTTTTGTAGGTAGATACTTATACTTTGGTAGGTAAATATTTGTAGGCTAATCTGGAAAGTTTATTCTCACCTGTATTTCCAGTTTGTAAATAAAATCCGAATATCACTGCAGATCCATGGCACAAGTTAATAGGTAACAAAGCTTTTAGACTGTTTTTAAAAGTAACGTAAAACAGACAATAACATAATTTTAACCAAACAAAAATAACAACAGCACTACACGTCACACGCTCATCGAAGATAAACATACACTGGGACACGGACACGGAGGGAGTCACGACGTCACGAGTCACTGCTCAGCTTCTCACTTCAGTTCGGTCACCCTGGCTGCCTGCGAATGTGTTTACAATGCAAAATGCAAGAATGCAACTTTCGTCCAGTGCTGCCAGCCGTACCGTTTCATTTATAGCTAAACCTACCCTTATAGGAGATACATTTCCATACAGTTATTTTTAAATTTTGTAAAACAAACAGTTCAAAATGTTTTAAACCAGTGTTTATTTTATTCATTTTAGTTTTGGCCATCAATTTCATTTATATTAGGTTTATAGGCTAGGTGTTTTCAAATTTGCCAAATGGTTATTGGTTACACAGTTATTTTATGTTGCGTCCATACCTATACCCAATATGTACTAAACGGTTTAGATTCACCTGTGTCTTCTAACTAATATCCATTTTTAACAGGGGAAACCCATTGTTATAAATACCGTTTTTTAAAAGTTCAATGGGAAAGTCCAATATTTCTATTTAAATACGAGAAATACTACCTACTACTCCATTGAATTACTTTCTTTCGACGGTCGACATAGGGATTTTCCTAGCAGGACAAACGGGGAATTACCTATTAATTCTAGAGGTATAAATTAGGGTGTCTTTCTTTATAATGTTGCTTTTTAAAATAGCATAATTAATTTTGTGAATATGTATAAAAAAAAAATAGCATAGACTCAACTGGTTTTATGTCAATCTATTTCGAGTCCTAAATATTAATTTATTTTCATTCATTTGCAACGAAAAGAAAATATAAAAGTTGTTTTTTTCTTTATGTTTTAAACACTGCTTAAAACTTGTTTTAATCTTTGTTTTTAAACATTTGATTAAAAACACTGTTTAAATTCAAACTGTTTTAAACACTGATTTAAACATGTGTTAAAATACCTTGTTTTAATCATGGCAACCCTGAACGTTGATCGGTGTTATAAAATAGTGTATTTATGACGTATAAAAAAAACTACTTATTAGATCGAGTTCATACCAATTTTCGTTTCTTTCTCAATAAACATCCAATCATTCACATTTGTAATATTACTAGGAAGTAGGATGTAACATCCTACTAATATTATAATAAAGAAAGTTTGTAACTATGGATGGATGGATGTTTGTCACGTAAAAACTACTGAAAGAATTTGAATGAAATTTGGTACATAGATAGATAATGGTCTGGTATAATATATAAAATATCGCCCATATTTTATCTTTTATCCCGGGTTAAATAATGGAATCGGGAACTTCGCGGGTGAAACAGCAGTGTGCTGCTAGTATTATAGTAATACAATATATATAAAAATAAAAGCTAGTTATTTTTAACAAAAGCAGCTAGATCTAGCTAAAAGTAGCTAAGTTGGCATCACTGTGAATGCCGACGATTACTTCAAGGCTGCCGCCTGATTTTTAGACAGCCAACCACAAACTAGTTATTAGCTAGTATCACAGTCCTAAATTATATTTCTAAATTCTGAATGTGTGTCTATCTTGTGTCTATCGTATATCGTATGCGTATATTTGACCTGTCTGGGCGTGAAAACCACGGTATAAAGAAATATTAGACTGTGGTCAGTTGTGGATTTATACAATAATTACCGCCCGTCCCTACGCTATTCAAATTTTGCCGCCCAATTTTGCTTTTCCCAATTTCACCCTTTAATTGAAGTGAAAACTTCATTTGATCGCACCACAGACGGATTTTTCGTGGGCTGTGTTTGAGTTCAAGCGTCACGTTCGTAAATAAAATAAATATTCGGGTAAACTCGAGACCATGGCCATTCTAGATGGCCATAATTATAGCCACGCCCTCCAGTTTCACCCGCGTAGTTTCCAAAGTGAGCTATCAAATTCTGAGTTATTCGTTTTCACTTCTATCGGCAGTCCCCATGACTGACAATTTTGTTTTTGTTAAGTTTAAAGGACCATGCCCATCTAGATCATCCGAGTTTACCCGAAGATTTCTTTTTTTTACGAACGTGACGCTTGAATTCAATGCATAGCCCATGGAAAATCTGTAAATGGTGTGCTAAACGAAATTTTCACTTCAAAACAATATGGAATTGGATTACCTACACACACATAGGTACAAAAGGAAAAACAATATACAACTGAATTGAGCACTTCCTTCTTCTTTGAAATCGGTTAAAAATATCCCATCAAAAATATGAAATGAGAGCCAAGTTCAATAGCATGATTTACTTACCCTTCATTATTAATTGATAAAATATTTATAAATTCATGATAAAAAAAAAAGATTAAAGATTAACTTCGTTAATCGTTAATCCGTTACAAAAAGGAGGAAAATTAACGGAAGTTAACGTTAATCGTTAATCCGTTAATATGCGTATTGGATTTTTATATCGTTGCATTAGTGAACTTATAAAACCTGTTGGTTTAGGTTCTGGAAGTTAACAAGTTAGGAAAAAATCAAATACTTGTAGAGTTTAATTTTATTATTGAAGTGAAAACTTCTTTAGGCGCGCCGAGACAAATTTTTCGTGGGCTGTGAATTGAATTCTTGCGTCACGCTCGGGTATGATAAGGAATCTTCGGGTAAACTCGGGACCATGGCTATTGGCCATCTAGAAATGCGTCAGCCAATGGGAAATGCTGAAAGGGCGTGGCCTGGCCATCATGGCATGGCTATCTAGAAATGCATCAGCCAATACGAAATGCTGCTGCTTTTCTAGATGGCCATGCCATGGCCAGGCCACGCCCTCCGGTTACACCCGTGTAGTTTCCAAGGTAAGCTATCAAATTCCGAGTTATAAGTTTTCACTTCTATCGGCAGTTTCTATGACTGCCAATTTTTTGTTATTTAATTTAATTTAATGTGTAATTTAATTCGCGGGGCATAATGCGCATAGGTATCTATTTCGGAGGAGGGGAAGTTCTCGTCTGAAAGCAAGGCTCGCTTTGGTGTTAAAATGTCTTTACCCGTGGATAGCAGACGTTAAACTGCAGCGTTTGAGGGCTGTTTTCCAAATTTCAACCCAATCCTTTCCCGTTCCCAGACGTTCTGACGTGATGAAACAACAAACATTTATAACATCCAAAAATTGGCATTTATAATATTAGTAAGATGTTAAACACTGGAATTTTCATTGTATACCTCCATTTCTTCATTCTTATACATTGATTTGTTCATTTTATTTAACTTTTATTTGGTTAGTTGAAATTAACTACTACCGATTTTATTAAAAGAAAGTTACAATACAGATAAACGATCGAAAAAATATGATTGAATTTATCGGGGAGTTCTCCACTAGCTATGGATTACTATAATCTACTTGGTTTACAAGGGATGTGTGAAATATTCAACTAAATTGTAAACGTCAGTCAAATTCGACTATACCTAATATCTATGCTCAAATTTTCAGCCAAAAAGAACTCGAGATTATCGGAAATATGACTTATGATAACAAAATTAAATAACGTCAACCGATCATGCCACAGGCTAAAATGACGCCTCAATCCTGCCAAAATTGCAGGAGCCCGCCACATAATATGGTCACACTGCACCCAGCACTTTCGTTTCATACTTGTCTGAACCTGTTTTTTGCGTCGCGCTTAGGTGCCGCGCGGTAAATACTAGTAAGCATTGGATTAACGATTAACGGACTTCTGCATAATTAACTGAAGTTAACATGTCCGTTAACATTTTAAAAAGTTAACTTAAAAGTTAATTCGTTAATCAAAATGTTAGCTGCGTTAATTAACGATTAACGGATTAACGAGCTAATGCCCAGCTAAGCTTGTGGGTTTATAAAAGCATTCCGAGCTATTGTGGTGAATTGATAATGAGGAACATTTTTGAAGAAATAAATAAATATTGGTAGATATTCCATTTTTACATGGAGGAAATGCATTTACGCATACTCTTCCACTAATGGAACAGTTGGATTACGTCGGGCTCGACAACAAGGTCGGACATGGTTTCGACTAAAACATCCACGGGGTTCCACCTTTGCTACATACGGCGGGAACGCGGGACGCTCTTTCATTATTTGGCAAACCTGTTGCGACCTACCTATTTCTGGCCCCTTTCAGGTCCAATGCCTCGTTACCCACTCCACTCCACGAGCACTTTTTTGGTAAGACTAAGGATCGTTGCTTGGTCAGAAAAGAATATCCACTAATTAATACTTATCATATCTTTCCAGTCTCACTCCATCCTAGAAATTCTACATACACTGTTCCTAGTGAGTGTAGGATTTCTGGGATGTGTGAACTGTGAGGTACATGCATAAAAGTTTTTACCACGGCCGGGATTAGCAATTAGATCCACAAAATCGCACCGAAGCAAGGTTTAACCTTTTGTTGCAAGAACATTGACAATTTGTTGCAAGAACCTTGTTACCTTGTTTGGTTGTAACCTTGTTTGTTGCCGTACATTTTTTTTGATTGTCTCTTCGTTAGATTTGTATTTATTCGATTTATATTTTTGTATTATGTAATGGGATCTAGGTAGGGTTGCCATCCGTCCGGGTTTCCCCGGATTTGTCCTAGTTTAGAGGGCGTCCGGGGAGCGTCCGGGCCGGACTTCATTTGTAATCTCGAGGGTCTACCGCCCAACTAGAACTGTCTTAGCTTTGATATTGCTCTCTTTCTTTTTAGCTTGAAATGATAGAGACCGCAATAGCAAAGTGAAAGCAGTTAGGCGGTAGATGGGTGGGTTTCTTCTGGTTGTAAAATGTTATCCTAAGGTGTCTCAATGTACGAGTTATGAAAGACTAGATTATGTGTAAAAAAATGTCCGGGTTCTGGGTTCTACAATCCGGGATTTTCTCTTGTCCTGGTTGCCAAACTGTAGGGATGGCAACCCTGGATCTAGGTATTTTAGTATTGGTATATTATGTGTAAGTAGGTATATTATGTGCGTTGTGTGTGTCGTCATTCGCCGGTACCAGCGGAAGATCAGCGCCGGTTGGATACAATCGGCACTATGCTGAGCTGGGGCCGGATTGAACAAAAACATGTAAACTAAATATAATTATGTAGTTTTAATTATAAGATTATAGGTTTTTTTTTTGTCACAATAAACATGTTTTGATTTAAATTGCCTCTAAATTGCCTCTAAATGTCAGAATAACTATAAATAAGGGAAAGTTTCACGCAAAATCACCGAACGAACCAACCTTACTGCGGGTGAAACCGAGAAAAAACTAATTTAAGTTTGTGCGGAACATAAATTACTTATAGTTTCGTACAAAGCGCTTAAAATCTACGTTTTTCAAAGGCACTGCAAAACAGTGGCATACTCTACACGATTCTGTGTATCCCGAAGGTACAACCTGATACCTTCTCTTACTTCTTCAAAGGTAATGTTTCAAAAAAGTGACAACAGATCTTTGGCCGCTAACGCAAATGGCGCCACTAGTCGATATAAAAATACCCAAAAAAAAAATTGGCAGTCATAGGACCTGCCGATAGAAGTTTAGTGAAAACTTATAACTCAGAATTTGATAGCTTACTTTGGAAACTACATGTGTGTAACCGGAGGGCATGGCCTGGGCATCATGGCATGGCCATCGCGAAATGCGTCAGCATTTCCTATTGGCTGATGTATTTCTAGATGGCTATGGCATGATCCCGAGGCCACGCCCTTTCAGCATTTCCCATTGGCTGACCGATTTCTAAATTACCAATAGCCATGGTCCCGAGTTTACCCGAAGATTTCTTATCATATCCGAGCGTGACGCTAGAATCCAATTCACAGCCCACGAAATATCTGTCTAGGCGCGCCTAAAGAAGTTTTTACTTCAAAAAACTTTGAAAGGCCGTAACTCAGCTCCGATATTACTTACAGCAAATCTGATTGTACCCTTGGAATAAGGTAATGTTTCAAAAAAGAAACAACAGATCTTTGGTCGTAAAAAAAAAAGCGACGCCACTTGTCCATATAATACAAAAAATCCAAAAAATAAATAACTTTGACAGGCCATAACTCAGCTCCGATATGACTTAGATAGCATCAGGGTATTTTATTGTTACAAGAAAGTGATAACAGATCTATTACTCCAGTCGGGCCAGACATTGAAATAGAACACATTCCGGGGAGCGATTTTTTTTAAAAACGTCGGGGAGGGTTGATGGAAGTATAAATTTCGATTTTCTGACTAATCCCGGTAGAGGGTTCGCCGCCATCTTGTTTTAAAGTTTTTGTGAAATAACTCGTTAATTTTCAGCTTTAGATCAAAAATGATGGAAACCAAAGTTGTTGGAAATTTCTCACAAGTTTGGTCGTGGTGTGAGAGTGGTTGGATGTCTTGTCATTTTACGCTAGTATCAATATTTGCAGAGTAATACTATCTAGTTTATCAAAAAAATCGTAATGGGTGTAATTTTATTTTCTTTAACTTTTGTTCTCGCACTTTTTTTACTGATTTTTTTTTAGTATTTCTTGTTATTGCGGCAATAGAAATACATCATCTGTGAAAATTTCAACTGTCTAGCTATCACCGTTCTTGAGATACAGCCTGGTGACAGACAGACGGACGGACAGACGGACAGCCAAGTCTCAGTAACAGGGTTCCGTTTTTACCCTTTGCGTACTAAAGTAAGGTACCTAAGGCGCCTAAGGTATGGAACCCTAAGAAGTGCGACAACCGAAGTTGAAGAAAATAAAATTCCACCCATTACGATTTTTTTGATAAACTTCATAGCACACTGCAAATATTGATCCTAGCGTAAAATGACAAGACATCCAACCAGTCTTCAACGTTTATAAAAAATAAATCGCTCCCCGGATTTTTTTCTATTTCAGGCTAATTTTATGTCTGCCCCGGCTGTACTATTTAGCCGCTAAAAAAAAACGACGCCAACTTTACCCGGCCCTTTGCCTATAATTTTTACCTGGATGACGTAGGTAGGTAGTTGTTGATTTAACAAAAGTTATGAAATTCCATCCTGTCAACACGAAATTGTCTAAATCCATTAATGAAAACATGTTTTGCACAAAAAGGTTAAAATAAACTATTTTCTACAAAAAATTAAACCGACTTCAAAACCACAAATAGGCACTCAAAGACAAAAATAAACTGATATAATTATTTTAAGCGCTATTCTACTCACTCATCTATATGAAGTCGGTGCCAGCGTAGTCTAACCGGTAGTAGATAGATACTACTTTCCAATGCTTACTTACTACCTTACTACGTAAGTACTTACATAGTATCTGTGTACTAGCTTTGTCTAGACTGAAACGGTACTCAAATAGATGAGTGAGTATCGCTTTTAATAATTATATCAGTTTAGTTTTCGCTTTTGAGTTCCTATTAGTATTTTGTATTTTTTGTAGTGGTAGGACTCTTGGCAGAGTCCACCTGGGGAAGTACCACACCTTTGCCAGTTATTCTACCGCCAAGCAGAAATGTGCAAATATTACTGTGTTCCGGTTTGAAGGGCAATGTTTCCAGAGAACATAGTACAGGGCTTAGAGATATATTATCTTAGATCTCTGGGCTCTGGGTGACAAGCGCAGTGCAGTGCTAGGTAATAATTTGGACTTTCATGTTCCAATAGCTGCGTATTACTATGCTGTTATGTGGCAGGCGTGTTGCTTACCATCAGGCACATGTCCTGCTCGTCTCATCACTCTAAGTTAAAAAAAAAAAAAACACCATGTTAAAATTTCAAATTGTACACTCCAGTATGTTGTATACTCCAGTAACTTTATACATTACAGTATGCGTTAAATCCGGTAGATCTGATTTTTTGCAGGCTTGTTTATGAAGTTGGCCTAATGATTGTCCCAAGTTTGTGACCTCGAGCGACAAACGCAACTTTGTCAAAAATCGAAAAAACCGCGAAAAAATCGTTTATTTTTCAAATTTTGGCGATTAGGTATAACCCTAAACGAATAGTTTTTGTAAAAACTTTCTTATGGCGTTTATAAAGTAGACTAAATTTGCTACAATATGATACTAGAATTGTCTCTGTACATCCAATAGTTTCTGAGAATAAGTCTTTCTAAGTTTATATTTTTTTTCGAACTGCGAAATTTTTTTGCAGTATTTTAACTCCTATTACACTACTACTCCTCCTACTACTACAGATCTACCGGATTTAACGCATCCAACTCCATACTTTCAGGCGACAAAGTTACTGGATTAAAACTACATGTTTTATACTTTTTTGAATACCTACGCCTGGAATGGCCCGGCTAAATCATATTAAGTAGGTATATTATTTTCAGCTAATTATTTTTTATTCTTTAAACATTAACTTTTAATAATTGTATATTGCCTCAAACATATTTATTGCATCCAAAAAATATATATATATATATAAATCATTTTGCCCCGCTACTCACCATTCAGAAATGCACCTCTGTTTTGGGGTATATAACAGTAGAAGTATGTGACAAGTTTTCAACTTGCCTCAAACACCTACCCAAAATTTGCTACTAGGTCTCGGAATATATATGTACAATGACAATGATAACTTACTGACTATTAATTTTGAACCGAAAAGCAAACCAATATTTATTTAATTGACGCTAGTTGGCTGCGATCTAAAGGTGCAAGTTCGCGCTGAAACCGCGACCGGAGACCGCGACAGGCACTTGCCATTATAGAATTGGAAGGGCCCAGTTCGCGCGGAGACCGCGACAGGTGTCGCCTACCTTACGACGCTAGCTTACGACATAAGACATAAATATACCTATACTGATAGATAGGTAGGTATACCTACAGTTAAAATTAGCATATTGGTAACGTGAACCCATAAGTTTTCCCCTATCGTCAAGTGCTCAACATGTTATGTAGCATCCACACACTGGCCCAGCGCAGGCCAACGCGACCATCAACAAAACGGCACGAGACGAAAGGTAGCATCCACACACTGGCCCAGCGCAAGCCAACGCGAGCGTCGACAAAACGACACGAGACGAAAGGTAGCATCCACACACTGGCCAAGTGCAGGCAAAAGCGAGGTAGGCCAATAGGAGAATAGGACGCTACTCGTCGAGCGCCTTTGTTTTGTGCACAAAAATCGACACCGGTCACGAGAGACGAGTCGAGGCAAAACAGCCCTATACACACTGGCCACTTGCCATCACTCGGCCAGCTAGGCGAGCGACGCGAGTGATCACAAAACGATCCTCCACACACTGGGGTTGGCCTCCACTGGGCCAGTGTGTATAGGCGGCTAAAGAAATGTTCACTTCAAAAAGCACAATCAAATGCATTTTGTAGGCTTATAAACAAAACAATACCCGAGCTACAAGAGGCTAGTTTAGCTCTATTTTGTTCAAGCTAGGATAGCAAGCTAGCAAGCTATTCCTTTTAGCTTCGTATACTTAGACAAAACAGTTTTGTCTACACTTTCACTTAACAAACTACTTACGCTTAACACATCTGGCTTATATAAAGACCGTTGAGAATCGAAAGTAAATTTAAGATCACGCCCACTAACTACCATTGGGAAGTGTGCATGCTGGCAGCATTACCGTATACTGAATTGACTGAATGCTTAATGTTTACATTGGGCCAAATAATTTAAATTTGCGCAAAAATTAAACATGTGTGATTTAATGAGTACCTATATGGAATACGGCTTTTAGAAATGTAAACTATGGATCTGTGTCGCCTTTTCATTTGTTAAAAAGCCTTCCGTTAAGGCTGATGATGATTATGGTGATGATCCATCTCCAATTTAAGCTCTAAAATCGTGCTGTAACTTGTAAACGTCCGTAATTATTTTACCAGTCAGTTTGTACGTTTGATTAGATACAAAACGAAATTTCAAGATAATGTTGATAACATGATTAGCACGTTGATCTCGCTAACAAGACCAGTAGCAGTTTTCGTTCAGGTGGCTTCATGTTTTCAGGGCATCAGTCAGTCTCCGGTCGCAAGGCGCGAACCACGCTTTTCCTTGAGTTTTCGGGGAAATCGGGAGTTTTCCCGCCATTCGCGCAGTTTTCCCGCTATTCCGTTCCATGTGTCACAGTTTGATATTGATAACGTTGGTTTCAGATTTTTATTTGTAGTTTTATAGTGAAAATCACGTGAAACATTTTATGATTAAATACTTTAAAGTACTTTTGCTGGTATTGAACTTGGAAAAGTCGTCGTGCATCTAAAACAGTAGGAAAGCCAATGACCTATAAATAATATATTTGTAATACCTACTTCGTTGAGGAAAGCTAAGAAATGTATAAAGTAGGTACCTCATGCAAAGTTAGGAGAAGGAACTTTAAAAGTGATACGGAATCGGTGTGATACCATCTATAGATACGAACGAATATTGCTATCGATTTAAATGTGATGCTACGAGTATTATGAAGGAAATAGTATTACTCATCATACGTCTCCGATTTACGTGATGCAAATGTAACCGGAATTTTGCATATTGCTGTGACATTCGTTAAGTTGATTTAAAAGCATAAATATTTTCGAAAAATATGTTTTTAGAATCTAATTAAACAATATGTTTGTTATATCAACATCTTGTTAACAGAAATTTTATTGGTATGTAGTTGTAGGTTTAATTTTGTTCACAAAACTGTCGTCAGGTACCTAGGTAGATTTAATTTAATAATAAAAATAAATATGCAGTTTAATTATTTAACACTTTATACAGTTTTCTTTTATGAAATCATCAAATTATAAAAATTAGTTATTAAATTTCAAATACGGCCATCTCCATACACTACTCCATACGTTTAGGATTTGCCATCAAATTAACTAAGACAATTTATGACTGATTGGGTTGTAGGTATGAATAATAAAAAAAAAACCTAAATATCACGAAATAATTATGTTATATCTTCCTAACCTTTACGAGTCTTCAATAATTCCTTTGCGGTCTATATTTTAAGTTATGATTGATTAGGCTTTTTTTTAATTTACTTATTATAGGTAGATACAAATACTAAATAATAACATCACTAGGCATATTAAATTATGAAAAAAAAAAACCACCTACCCCAAATAACTTTACGCTACGAATTAAATTGCACATTCTGATCAGGAAAAAAATAGAGGATTCCAATAATTGGTGATGCAAATATTTCTAAAGAACTTTTATCTGTTTTATGCAAAAGTGTCCTTCAGTAAAAGTGGGAGAGAAAAGTGAACGCGACTGGACTGAGTAATGGCGGAATAAATTGGATTATCTGCGGCAATTACAGGAAAAAACTGAAACTTGTGAATAAAAATGAGAGGTAAGTAAGGTTTTACTATGAAATGATGTAATTCTAAAACTACAACATAAATAAACCCCTTAAAAAAATATCCAAAAAAAGTCCACGACGGAATATAATATACCTATCTATCTCTTAGGGATAAACCACAATAACCATAAATTTTCATTTGTCATGTTTATCAATATCCATACATATTAGCACCCGTGCGAAGCCGGGGCGGGTTGCTAGTTAATCATAAAAACCATTTATTTAATATTGTGACTATAACGATTCCTATATTAAAGCACTCCATTTACCAACACCTGTGAACAATGGACAAATACGCCTCCTGGCAACATCCAGAATCATAATCTGCAAATCTGCATTTTTTTTGAGTCCAAAACCGTATTTACTCGTACTCATATCTACATCAAGTTCGATTCTTATATTACGCAAACTCAACTCCATTTCGCGCCTAGCCTATGAGCAAAGTATGGTAATGGTAAACAATACGCTAGCTTAATGCAGTATAGTGCCACGCTGATATCTGAACATGAAGCGTCCAAATCAGTGCATAGTTAGTACTGCTCTGCGTTTGTATCACCTAGATATACGAGTATAGCGGTAGAATAACTGGCAAAAGTGTGGCACTTCCCCAGGCGGACTGCAAAGAGTTTTACCACTGTAGAAGTATTTATGCACCTCTAGACTTGATAACTTTCAAGAGCTATGCAACGGACATAACACCGTACCACTAATTCTCTTTCAAGATATGAAATGTCACTAAAATGTTGACAAATGATGATAAACCAGTAGTAACGGACTTATCATTATGTGTATCATTTTCCTTCCGACTCGCCACTGATATGTTTAAATTTAGTCTAGTTTCAGTTTTATTGTATTTCTGTAGGTGAGATAAAGAATTATGTTAATATGAATTCTGTTAGGAACAAGGCTTGATACGGTACCGCGTGTCTAAATTATTGTCTCAGCCTAAGTATATACCTACCTACTCTTTCTATAATAGACCTCTCGCCCTACCGTCCTCTTTTTCAGGTCCAGAGAAATAGTCCTCCAATCTACCCTAAAAGTACAGTCTATTAAATTCTGTATACTGTGCTAAAAGTGCAGAGTTCGGTCCGCTATCTTTCTGGTTTTCACCGAAAATTTTATCGATATAAATAAAAAATTTAATAATATACCAATTTCAAGCGACATTTCAATAATATTTGGTACTAGCAGGGCTTTTCGCAGAGCCCGTCTGGGGAAATAAGATACTTTTGCCAGTTATTCTACCGACAAACAGCGATGTGAAAGCATCACCGTGTTTCGGTTTGAATGTTTTCAGTGAAATTACAAGGATTACAGATAAAAAATAACAATGGACATTTAACCCGTGAGGAGGCGCGCCTTAAAACATTACACGGGTAGGCGCGCGCGAGCAATTCGCTCACGCTATTTAAAATGTCTATATCTACCAATTTTTCAAATTAATTTATTGAAAACTGGTTGATTTGAGTAAAACGACATTATATTTACTATAAAATAAGCGTTTTATTAAAAATAATTACCAAAAAAGCAGTTTCTCTACAAAATTAAAAATCTTATAAACTTTGGTCGACTTTTTTGGCAGTCTTAAAGAAAAAAACTAAAAACAATTTAAAATAGCATACAAATTGAAATATCACTCTTCCATCAAATCTTGACAAGTGTGCCTCTCATTACACGGTTGACACATGAATGTGACGTTCTCCGTGCTGAGTAATTTACGATACGAAGTACACGCTTTTTTAGACCGTCTACTTTTCCTTCTGGGGCATATGGCACAGAATCCCCTTGGTTCTGGATCTTCTTGAGCGTTGGGGACAGGTACAAAACGCTTCATCAAAAATTTGAGGTCAGATGAAACATTCTGCATGCAAGTTCGTCGTTGGTTTTACCAGCTCCAATGCCACTTGTTTTAGGAAAACTCGCCTCTGAACTATAATATGTGTGTTGGCTTTGTATATTATTTGCACATTGATTCCCTTTATGTTCAAAATTGTAAAAAACAATTGCATTGGCCATTGCTTTCGTTTTTCTTTAGTGTTCACTCCACCTTTGGTGGCTTAGCTTAATTTCCTGTTCCCTTCCAATATATAATGGTGTCCTACCTCTTGGTTCGTGGAAATGAGTTGAAACGTTATCTGCAGTTTCATGAGGACTTTGTACGACAGAACAGTCGCTTTCAGGGCTATCAACACGAGTGTGGTCTTCATCATTAGGGTCTAGTACCGAATGATCATCAGAAAAGCTCGCCCAGCCACAAAGAAATTTGAGCATCTTGTCTTTCATATCTATCGCCCATTGTACTAGTATTTGTTAGCTAGAAAACCAAATTAACATACCATTACAATATAATTTTGGTTGTACAATCATATAATGTAAAGTACTAACAGATTTGTTAACGTTCAAACACAAATTAAAAGTAATAATTGTAGAACGAATTACAAACACATTTAATCAATGAAGAAAAAAATACTTACGTGGATGGGCGCGTGATGAGCAAAACGCCGCACAGCGGTTCACACCCCCAACAAACACTTCACCATGCGGCCACCGCGACACTGAGCGACGTGTGAGTTGCGTCAGGGGAGAGAGGTTGAATAGTTACGAAGGTACCTAGACGCTTGACGCGCTATGAAGTCCGTAGTACCAAAAATATTCTGAACGAAGTTTTGCGTGAGCAAAATGCTCATAGCGCGCCTTCTCACGGGTTAAGTAAGATGTTTTTGCACAAAAAGAACGCCTTGGCCGTGACCAACAAAATGTAAAATATGTAGGAAGACTCTTTTGAACACAAAATTAAATATTTTTAAAATTTTGGAGACTACATATTGTACTTTTTATCCCGGAAAAGCAACGGGAACAACGGGAACGGGAACTTCGCGGGTAACACCGCGGGGCGCTGCTAGTATATTATATCTCACAAAATATGGTCCGACTATCGTTATTCAGAATCATCCATTGGTTGTTTGGACAATGCAGCAAGGGTACTTTATTACCCTATTTAGGAACAATAGGCATCGAATTTGGCATTTGTTCTGCAGATGTTTTGGTAATATTTATTGATATGGTGTAGAACTGTAGAATAAGGAGAAAGAATACCTTAAACATGTGTTCTCAAGATAACAAAATAATAAAGGATGGTTGTGTACATAAAATGGGTGCTTCTACAGGGACCGCCCAGATGTTCCATTTTTGTTCTATAGCCGTGGGATATAGATTTAAAAAATACCACGTAGTTGGACCCTGCCTAGAGCAACTGCAAGTTTTGTCGGTTCAAATCGTTGTAATTGAAGATTCTTGTACAGTCTAGAGTAAGGAGACGAACACGACACCTCCTACGTCAAACTGTGTATCTGCCCGATATCTTGTTATACGACTTTTGTGTATTTGGAATCTACGGCCTTGAATCTATATATTCCTAAAAAATACCAAAGTAATTATTGATAGTTCAATTTATTTTTAAACGTATATATATGTAACTGTAAATAAAACTAAATATAATCCCAAGAATAATTTAGTAAGTAAGTACCACGTACACACAGCTACGCGGGAGAAGGTTGATGCGCGGGCGGCAGTTCATCTGTGTAAATATTCACATACATACTTTTACAACGGAGGGTTGTTCAGTTGAGAATTACTATCTAACCACTTACACACTTATACATTACCTCCTACAACATGACTTCAGTAGTGACGTTATCTGGTTGATTGACGCAAAGTCAAACTATGTATCTAGCCAAATACTCGTTCCATTACCAACGAAACTCACAAAAAATATCTGTATGTACCACTTACGTACTCATTGCTTTTAAAAAAAAGCAAAGTACTATGAGTATATATTTTATGTGCCATTACTTAAAAAGTAATAATATAAAAATATTTTACAATTTTTAGCACTTAAAGTTACACCAAATCTCAAAGCTGTACGTACATTCACAGAAACCAGAGAAACCACGAATTAAAGTTTATAAAATCTTTAAACCGCTCTCCTGTAAAATTTGATGTTTGCAGTTCCACAGTTAAACGTAGGATGTGTCGAGCAGGTCATTTTACTGACGGTAAACAACATGCCCGCCCATAACAGGACAGTGATACGCAGCTATAGGAACATGAAGAGTCCAGTGCTTGGCAGTAGAATAACTGGTAAAGGTGTGGTACTTCCCCAGGCGGCCTCTGCAAAAAGTCCTACCACTACAAGACACAATATTGCGGTGCTGTAGTCGGAGATGTATATTCGGGTGCTGTAGTTAAAGTTATACATCCAGATGCTGTAGTGGAAGATGTACATTCAGGCGCTGACATATAGGTACATCGGGGTGTTGTTCGTCAAGATACACATCTGGGTGCTAAAATCGAAGTTATACATGCGACTGCTGTAGTCAAAGCTATTCGGATGCTGCAGTCGAGTATTTAAATCCGCGTGCTGTAGTCGATGTTATTCTTCCGGATACTGTAGTCGAGTGTTTAAATTCGCGTGCTGTAGTCGAAGTTATACATCTGGGTGTTGTTGTCAAAGATACACATCCGGGTGATGAAACCGAAGATATACTCGTACATGCGAGAGCTGTAGTCAACGATATTATACGAGTACATCCGGCTGCTGTAGTTAATACGGATGTCGTGAAAGATGTACGTGTATACATACACGTACATATTATATCTGCAAGTACAGTACATGTACTGCAGTTGAAAATATACATCAGGGTGCTGTATTCGAAAATATATAGAGTAAGATCCCAGAGCTCCCAGACGTCACCTATTTTCTGATGAATGAAATGTGGACGATTGAGTAGAGTTGGTAAGTACTAAGAACACATGCTTACTCGCTAACTTGCTTAGACGGCCAATTTTGAGATATGGGGTAATGAAGGTACATACAACCATTACTTACTTCACATATTTTCTAATAAGTGATTTTCACGTATGTTGTAGGCAATATCCTTAAAAACAAGGTCCCGATACTCCTAGACATTTTCCGTCGCCCGTTTTGCTTAACAACTCCAAAATAATAATTTAACTTCACTTAAATTCTCATGCTCTATTTGTAAATACGTTCGTCGGACACTATTTTAAAGGTTTTTCCAATAAGACAGACCAATCTAAGGGGCCAATCATCCCAGAATTGCTCCTTGGAAGGACAAGGATTGCGATGCGGTCATAGAGGCGGAATCGCGGCTATCCATAGCCGTGGTGGACCTCTCGCTGCCGACCATCTTCGCCGTGATGCTCGACAGTGAGAGGTCGTGTCAGTCAGAAGAGCAAGAGTTGGAAGCCTCTCGTTCTTTCACTGAGGCGGAAGCGGACACGGCGGCGAGTCTGGAGAGTCGACTCTGGCATTCCGTCTCCACAGGAGGGCCTCCCTCGATGCCCCTCGCCCCCCACGAGGACCCCCAACGCCCGCGAGGTGGGCCCACAAGGGCGGACGTTACTGGACGGTGCGTTAAGGCATTTCTCCCCCAAAAAAGGTCTGCGTACTGTAGTTGCAGAAATACATGCGGGTAGGTATGCTAACCTAACCTATTGTAGTTGAAGAAATAGATCTGGGTATTGTAGTCCAAGATATACACTCGTCACTCCAGAGTAGATGTTCTTCGCCGTGCTGTAGCCGATGATATATTTATAACCGCGTCCTGTATTAGTAACATTATAGTCCCCATTTCATTCGTAGTTCGTAGGTACAAAAAATAATAGATCTACAAAATTAACAGACTTCAAAATTGAAATAAACGCTAAAACGTTTAATAACACAACCACTTTTTTAAAGTCTTTGGCGTTCACATCGTCACGTAAAACTGACACCCTGAACTTACATAGCTAGGCATCATTTTAGTAGACATCGTAACTATCTGCAGCTTAATACTCCTTACGTTGATATTACCTATTCTATGGCTAAAGTAAGAGTTCTGCACGAGGAATTAAGAGAACAAGTAATAACTCCTTGCGTGCGTAGGTACATAAATACACACCACCTTGTTTTTTTAAGAACAAAGTTATGTTCTGTGTAGGGTCAGTCGTCAGTTGCGTATTAACGAGATGATGAATCGTAAGTAAGCGAAAATATTATTATGTTTGAAAACATGTCCCAAGTTAAAGCTGACGCAAAATGGGGTATAAGGTACTTACGAGAAATCATTTTAAGCGGGTTTTACTAAAACATAGTCATAGTTTTATAGGTACAGGGTACAGGGGTAAGTACTGGTTAGCAGCCTGCATCCGTTTAAGAGCATGTTCTGTATATTCGATACAAACAACGTATGTTTTACAACTTTTGTTAAAACTATGTATTGTATTGAGTTGTAACAAAAGATAAGAGTGAAAAAAAGTGTTTGGCGTTCTGTCTAGTACTGTTTAGCGGCTGTTTGTTGTTTATTCAGTTTGGCACATCATTTATCAAGCGTAAAGGCCGGTTTGCATTTTGATTATTGGGAGTGCGAGTGAGTAGTGCAGGTGTTGAGTTATTGGTAGCAAGCACGTGTGGACAGCGATTGATTAGTGCGAGTGTGTTGTAACTGGCGTAGTGAAGTGATTAGAAGCGCGTTCTATTTTTTTGCGAGTAGCCTCCTCCCGCGCACTTTTCCTTCCCCCTCACTCGCAGCTTGCCTGTCACTAAACAGTAGAATTGCCATATATTCCAGATTTCTTCGTATTTATACAGATTTTTAATATGCGATACTTATTAGCATTGGATACAGATATGTTTAAAGGGTTATTTGTAATCAACCTGCATCCTTTTAAGGGAATGTTATGTACATTAAATACGTCAACTTTTTTTCAGTTTTTAAAAATTCGTTTTGTTTATTTCCCACACAAAATAAAAGAAAAGTGTACCTATTTCTCCGGTCTAAAAGCATCGAACTTTTCGTAACAAGAGCACGCGCACTCTTTAGCGCTTTGCGATAATTATTATCGTACAATGAAATGTTCAGTTTACATTCTTAAAATATATAATATATACTCTTTGCATGTTCTTTCTTTTAGAATGGACGTAAATTGTACATTTACGAAATTCCATAATCCAAGTTTACGAATAAAGAACTTGACTTTGTACTTCTTGACGTTCATCCATACTTGCGGGCCGACGGCTGGCAACTCAATGAACTAAATATAACTACTATACAGAATTGGACAGCACTCGCACTACACACCTGCACTAATAAGTCGCGATTTCTTGCTCGCATTTGCACTCGCACTCGTACTAGTCAAAATGCAAACCGGCCTTTAGAGAGCGCGCGCGCTCTTGTTATGAAAAGTTCATTGCTTTTAGACCGGGCTATACACTTTTTTTTATTTTGTTTGGGAAATAAAATGTACGATTTTTTATAAACTGTAGAACAAAAGTTGAAGTATTATATGTACTTAACATCCCCTTAAAAGGATGCAGTTTGATTACCAATAACACTGTACTATACTTATGGTACCTAGAAACACCCCGGATCCAGAAAAAGAAGATTGTAGTCATCACATAAGTAAATGATTGTCCTGGGCGGAATCGACTCACTACCGGATAAGCCATAAAAAATTAAACGAATTATAAATATTTGATGGTTAAAATCGCACACTATTCAATTAAGTACATCTAAAAAGCATTAAAATAAAATCTACCCTTTATGTCACCATATAAGACAATTCTACTTTATTATTTTTTCCACTTTCCACTGTTTGTCATTCAGAACATACACAAAGCTCGTTAGAGCTTTATGCAAAGACTATGATTTACAATTAGGTACAGTGTAACTTTTTCATGTCCTAATAATAGTCTGATGTTAAGCGACGATGCGGATAAGGTTAAGTCTTGTGTCGTGAAACCCAGCCCTATTCTTGAAGGTAGGTACCTAGTTTTATAATACCCAGTAATAAAGTTATAACAATAAACAAAAATAATTTGGAAAAACTTTTTTACATCTCTATACATAATGATATATACAGTGTGGTGGATTTATCCCCAACAATATTTTAACAGTCCATTCTAACACTGATGTAGACTTCATCACCCAAGGTCTCTTTCCCCTCAGCACGGTAGACCACGAGATAATTTGAGTCAAAGTTTGACGTAAAATTCCTACCAAATCACCAGCTTGAACCCTAACGCATGTACAGCTGACAAAAGACCATGCCGCCGACGCGACGCCGCGATTTCGTACAAAAATTCATGCGGAGGTCTGGCCATTATAAGGGTATGTCAAATAAAATAATAAGCAAAAAAATATTTTTTTATGGAAAAAAAAATTTGAGCTTTCCTGCCTAATTTTCACATATATGATTCAAAACATAATGTAGATGAACTACCATAAATATTGTTGCACCTTTCTGCAACACCTTGTATAATAAGATATATAAAAATCAATGCCACTTTTCGTTGTTAGTGAACTCCTCATATACGGCTGAACCGATTTGAATGTTTTTTTCTGTATGCGTTTGGGTAGGGCCCTCGATGGTTTAGATTCATAAATTAGCCCGGCAGATGGCGCTGCAGTTGGTATCTAGGTTATTATCCGAGCGAAGCTGGAACGGGCCGCTAGTTATTAAAAAGGTTATTATCTTATTAAATAAGCCAAGCTTTGTAGGACATAACCACCATGCACTCGCTAAATTCACTTGAGACAGAACGAATATTTTTCTAGCAATAGACGTTGAATATTTTCTGTATCGCAACTGCGAACCTTATTTCCCGATGATAAGGTAGACATCGGGATAAGCAAAATATTAAATAGCAATTCGACTCGGAAAATGATCGCAGCGAGCTCACGTTACGGAGCCAAGCCTCTAATCTAATGTCATACCGTCACTTCTCTTCTTTCTCTCATCAGTCAGACCATTTATAAGTGTCCCCTATTAATAATGGGTATTATATATATACATATGTATGTACAGTGTTGCTTTGGGATTGCACAGAACAAATAATGTACTTACTATCTAAATACTACTTGGTACTGCACTACTGCACATAACAAGTGTATAATTATGTATCGATCGAGAGATAAGCAACGACACCCTTGTGCGAAAAGGATTTCAAAGTCTTGAAAATTATGTTGAAAAATAAAATTGTAAAAAAAAAGTTGTGTGTTTGTCTGTCTGTGGTGTAGTAGCTCCCGAATGATGAACCGATTTTTATTTTTTTGCTAAAAAGATAAATTAGCCGAATGTGTTCTCAGGTATGTTTCATGAAAATCGGCCCATTAGGGCCGCTGAGCTGCTACAAAATGGCGGATTACAAATATTTTTAATCAACTCCCTCTCTATATGGTTATTAAATTAAAAAAAATACTAATAGAATAGTATACACTATTCTAGTAGTAAAGTAATATGTTATGATATATAACTTATTATTTGTAGGTTTGTAGGTACTTGACCGCCATACCACCTGATACTCGGCGATGATGCGGTCTACGGTGGAGCGTGCTTGCCACCAAGATACCAATTTTATTAACTAAATTTCTGTGCTACGATTTTGCTATGAAACCGAACTCAGCAGAAATTACGCGACTCAAAACTCACAAAAATACGCTTGTTTCATCTCAGCATTAGCTCCTACGTCTTCTGCACTAGCCCAACGTTCGGCAGCGTTCGGTCTTACTGATGTAAGATCGAAAAAAATACATTTGAGGCAAACTACCATTCCAAATTCCAAAAAATAATTGAATAGTATATAATACGAGGTATTTACAACATTTACCCAAGTTGGTTGTTTCATATTTGAGTTCAATAATATTTGTGTAAATACACACTGAATAAAACTCGCTGACATTTAGAGATTTTGCGAAATTAAAATAGCGCATAAAGATGGCTTTGGTCTGGTCTATAATTAAGTACCCGAGGCACAATAATATTGTTTCAAAGAGCTAAGTTCGCGAAGATTCCAAGAACGCTACGTAACTCAATAACCATTGAATTACCTACTTTTAGTAACAATAGTCACAGTTGTTGCACAACCGTTTCGGAAAACTCTTCAGACTAATCCTACTTCCTACTAATAAGTATTATAAATGCTGTTTGAAACTGTTACGCAACCATAATTTTTCCTGGAAGAGATCACTTTGAGCGATAGTATCTCCATTTGCTAATTTATATTTATAAATAGAGATATAAGATGATTTATCTCGTTGCTCTGTAATGGGGTTTGGGTAAAGTTGGCATAGTTTTTTTTAGCGGCCAAAGATCTTTTATCACTTTCTTGTAACAATAAAATACCCTGATGCTATCTGTGCAATCGGATTTGCTGTAAGTCATATCGGAGCAGAGTTATGACCATTAAAAAAAATATGGACGCTATAGCAAATGGCGCCACTAGTCCACATAAGAAAAACCCAAAAAAAAACTTTGAACGGCCATAACACAGCTCCGATATGACTTAAAGCAAATCTGATTGCACAAAAACCATTGAGGCAAGGTAATGTTTCAAAAAAGTAACAACAGATCTTTGGCCGCTAAAGGAAATGGCGCTACTGGCCCATATAAATATCCCCAAAATAAAGTTTTTAAAGGCAATAGCTCAGCTCCGAAATGCCTAATAGCAAATCTGATTGCACAAATACTCTTGAAGTAAGGTAATGTTTCATAAAAGTGATAACGGATCTTTGGCCGCTATAGAGAATGGCACCACAAGTCCATTTAAGAAAAACACAAAAAAAACTTTGAAAGGCCATACTTAACTCAACTTCGATATGACTTTCTTCGAAGACTTTGACTTCGATATGGCATCAGGGTATTTTATAGTTACAAGAAAGTGCTAACAGCTCTTTGGCCGCAAAAAAAAACGACCCCACTAGCCCATACAAAAGTACCCAAACCCCTATAAATAACTAATTATTTATGTACCTACTACATATTATAACATGGCTGCATTACGATATATGATATTTATTTTTATTTGTTGAAGATATTCTCGTGACTGAGCGGTCACGAGAATACACAGGACATTGTGTACTAACAGAGGTATTAGCATGTCCATAAATAGATGAATGTAAATATTGAGATGTACTCTATAATATGTTGTTTATGTTATTTATTAGGGAAGCATCGCTGAAAACTGTATAAGTCACTGAATATGAACAAAACATTGCATAAGAAAACAAAAAAATCTGATAGGTAAATCCTTATCACTGTATGTACGAGGGTCAAACTGAAAGTTCTTAGAAAATCAAAAACTGATTACATTAGCCAGTTATTAGTTTTATTATATCTTTTCAAAATATTGTCCATTCACGTCAATACACCGCTGCATGCGATGGAACCACTGGGAAAAGCACTTTGCCCACTCGTCCTTAGGGGTCTCTTCAATGGCATCGCGATACGCAGCCACCGCTTCTTCAGCATTCATAAACCGCTTTCCTTTAAGTTTTTCTTTAATTTTTGAAAATAAATTAAAATCACAAGGCGCGAGGTCGGGGCTATACGGCGGGTGACCCAGTAATTCAACGTTTGATGTCGCCAAATAGTCGATCGTTCGCTTGGCGGTGTGCGATGAGGCGTTGTCGTGGTGAAGGAGGATCCTACTGCGAGGTCGTTTCTCTCGAACTTTTTCCAAGACAAGTGGCAAACAATTGGTAGTGTACCATTCTGCAGAAACTGTTTTTTGATCCTCTAACACAATTGTTGCGAAATGACATATCCTTCCAAAGAACGAGGCCACCATTTTTTTCCCCGCACTTCGATCTCTCTTCACTTTAGTTGGCAACTCCTCGAAAGGAAACACCCACTGAGCAGATTGTCTTTTGGTTTCAGGATCATAACAGTAAATCCAGCTTTCGTCACCTGTTAGTATGTCGAACACAGCATTTGAGTCACCTCCGTTAAATCTTTCAATCATTTTACGGCACCAATCCACACGATGGAGTTTTTGAGCCTCAGTCAAATTATGAGGTATCCACCGGGCGCAAAGCTTCCTGACCGCTAAATGTTCGTGTAGGATTTTGTGCACTTGACTCATACCGATGCCTAAGCTTGTCCGAATCTGCTGATAGGTCACTCTTTTGTCAGTCTCTATCATACGCCGCACAACACAGATGTTATCTTCAGTCGTCGCCGTAGAAGGCCGTCCCTCACGTAAATCATCAGTGAGATTAGTGCGACCACGTTTAAACTCATTAAACCAGTTGTAAACAGTCGCACGAGATCGGCTTCATCGTGAAAGGCCAATCGTAGTCTTTCATAACTTTCTTGTTGACTTAAATGACATCGAAAGTCATAAAAAATCATTGCACGAAAATTTTCTCGTGTTAAATTCATGTTGACGTGACACAGACAATTTTCAATTTGCCGCCAAATCGTAAAACAAATGACAAATGAATGAAGTATATACTCAGTAATATTGGCAAAGAGTTCTATTTTCAAATTATAGAATTATTTTTTTATTATATTGTTTATAAGTGGCCAGTTCTAAGAACTTTCAGTTTTCAGTGAACTCCTCCTAAACGGCTCGACCGATTTGAATGTTTTTTTTTGTATGGGTTTGGGTGGCGCCTTGGGTGGCTTTGATTCACAAACCAGCCTGGCAGATGGCGCTGCAGTTGGTACCTAGGTTATTAAGTTATTATCCGAGTGAAGTCGGAACGGGCAGCTAGTAATATATACAATTCTTCTGTACGTGTGTTGACAGTGAACTCCTCCCTAACGGCAGGACTCCTCCTTAACTCCTAAAGTTGGCAATAGCCACTGAGGTCAACTGACATAGGTCCTATTAAAAAAGTGGCACAATTAACTTCAGAGTATCTAATTTGGATGTTGGTCTTAAAAATCCTTCTGAAGAGACACTGCTGTCAGTTCGCATCACATTTTTTGGGATTTTAATCAAATTTTTAACTAATAAGAATAATAATCATATATTTCCAAAACAAGTATTACTTCAAAAAATTACAAAAATCTACTAACAAATTGTAGTAGATAATACAGGGGCACGACCTGTTCAAACAAAGATAAGAACTTCCAAATGTTTGTAATACGTTTCAGAACGCAAACAAAGAACTCATCAACTTATTACAACAGTACGAATGTTATATACATAAAATTAGTAGTAAAATAACATTGGCATGCTTAATTACATACGAAAACGTGTAAGAAAGTTCAGGACGTCTACTCTAATTCAACGAAAACGTAATTTCGAAATCAACCCTCGATTTTCAAACTCCGATTCTACTTCGATGCGTCGTTTTGTCCGTTTAAATCTTCTAAGCCTACTCTAATTAGAGTATGCTTAGAACATTTAAACGTCAAACAATGTTGTATCGGACGAAACGAAGTAGAACGAGAGTAGGAAATTCGCGAGTGTTTTTTCGAAATTTCGTTTTCTTAGAAACAGAGTAGACGTCCCGTTCTTATAGGAGTCAAATCATTGGAACATTAACCGCGAAAAAATATTGCTAATCGTATCTGGAAAACACCAGAAAGCAATATGGATATCGTTCTAGCCTTCTTATAGAAAACAGGGCAACCGTGTTTACTCTTTCAAAAGAAACTATCTCATTATTTTGTTGGAGATATCGTTTAGTGCCTACACAGCGCAAACTTTGTTAAGAAACTTGAGCTTCTTCAGCCTTTTCAAAGAGATGGAAAGAGCGCTTAGTGAGAACTGAAATACATAATTATGTTTAGTTTTTATTATCTTATCTTCTTTCTTAATACGAGGGTCAAACTGAAAGTTCTTAGAACTGGCCACTTATAAACAATATAATAAAAAAATAATTCTATAATTTGAAAATAGAACTCTTTGCCAATATTACTGAGTATAGGTATACTTCATTCATTTGTTATTTGTTTTACGATTTGGCGGCAAATTGAAAATTGTCTGTGTCACGTCAACATGAATTTAACACGAGAAAATTTTCGTGCAATGATTTTTTATGACTTTCGATGTCATTTAAGTCAACAAGAAAGTTATGATAGACTACGATTGGCCTTTCACGATGAAGCCCCATCTCGTGCGACTGTTTACAACTGGTTTAATGAGTTTAAACGTGGTCGCACTAATCTCACTGATGATTTACGTGAGGGACGGCCTTCTACGGCGACGACTGAAGATAACATCTGTGTTGTGCGGCGTATGATAGAGACTGACAAAAGAGTGACCTATCAGCAGATTCGGACAAGCTTAGGCATCGGTATGAGTCAAGTGCACAAAATCCTACACGAACATTTAGCGGCCAGGAAGCTTTGCGCCCGGTGGATACCTCATAATTTGACTGAGGCTCAAAAACTCCATCGTGTGGATTGGTGCCGTAAAATGATTGAAAGATTTAACGGAGGTGACTCAAATGCTGTGTTCGACATACTAACAGGTGACGAAAGCTGGATTTACTGTTATGATCCTGAAACCAAAAGACAATCTGCTCAGTGGGTGTTTTCTTTCGAGGAGTTGCCAACTAAAGTGAAGAGAGATCGAAGTGCGGGGAAAAAAATGGTGGCCTCGTTCTTTGGAAGGATAGGTCATTTCGCAACAATTGTGTTAGAGGATCAAAAAACAGTTTCTGCAGAATGGTACACTACCAATTGTTTGCCACTTGTCTTGGAAAAAGTTCGAGAGAAACGACCTCGCAGTAGGATCCTCCTTCACCACGACAACGCCTCATCGCACACCGCCAAGCGAACGATCGACTATTTGGCGACATCAAACGTTGAATTACTGGGTCACCCGCCGTATAGCCCCGACCTCGCGCCTTGTGATTTTAATTTATTTTCAAAAATTAAAGAAAAACTTAAAGGAAAGCGGTTTATGAATGCTGAAGAAGCGGTGGCTGCGTATCGCGATGCCATTGAAGAGACCCCTAAGAACGAGTGGGCAAAGTGCTTTTCCCAGTGGTTCCATCGCATGCAGCGGTGTATTGACGTGAATGGACAATATTTTGAAAAGATACAATAAAACTAACAACTGGCTAATGTAATCAGTTTTTGATTTTCTAAGAACTTTCAGTTTGACCGTCCGCGATGGATTCCTAAACTAATTAAATTGGCACACCGCGAGCAGTCTGGTCCAACTTGAGAGATAGGATAGTTTTTATTTCGATTAATAGTCTTTAAATGACAATATCCGAGCGCAGCCGGAATGGGCCGCTAGTAGGTTATAAAACATTAAAATTAATTCATATTGTTAGATACTCGACACATCACTAACTAATTATAAACTAAGCATAGCTTGTATTATGGGAGCTATAGTTGATAATATAATTTACAGTGTAAAAACACTGTAAATTATATGTAGTAGTGGTAGACTTTGCAGTTTTTTTGAAGTGAATACGTTTTTTCGCACACCACACACAGAATTTTTCGTAGGCTGTGGATAAGGCTCATCGAATCTGATGATTCACCTCACGTTCAAGTGAAAGATTCTTTTATTTCGGGTCAACTCGGGCCCGCCGAGTGTGTCCGAACGCAAAAAAAAATTTAAATCTGTGGTCCGAACGAGAAAGCTAGAGTCAGCTGCTGCTGTCTGTCTGTTGTCACATTAGTGTCGCTATGCTTCCTATATTTCTACTTATTTTTTAGGGTTCCGTAAAACGTAAAAAACGGAACCCTTATAGATTCGTCATGTCTGTCTGTCTGTCCTTCCGTTTTTTAGCCACTTTTTGCCGAAACTATGAGAACTACACTATTGAAACTTGATAAGGAGATGTATTCTGTGAACCGCATTAAGATTTTTACAAAAAAAAAAAAAATTAGGGTTGCCCCCATACTTAGCACTGAAACTCAAATTTTTTTTTCATCATTAAACCTACACGTTAAAGTTACGGCTAGTGTAGTCGGGAGAACGGCGACTGCCGATCCGGAGACCCCGGGTTCAAACCCCACACGCACCACTGTCTTTTCGAAGTCATGTGCGTAATGCCGCTAACTTAAAACGGTGAAGGAAAACATCGTGAGGAAACCGACATGTACCTAGAATCTTCCGAAGTCATGTGTCATCCACCAACCCGCACTGGGCCAGCGTGGTGGATTATGGCCTTAACTCTCTCCTTGCGAGAGAAGGCCCCGAGTCCCAGCAGTGGGAACGTTTAGTGGGCTGTTGATATTGTTGTTGTTGAAACCTACACGTGTGGGATGTCTATCGATAGGTCTTCAAAAATGATGTTGAGGTTTTTAATGTAGTTTTTGTCTACACTGAATAATTTGCGCGAGAGACACTTCCCAAGTGGTAAAATGTGTCCCCCCCCCTCTGACTTCTAAAATAAGAGAATGTAAAAACTAAAAAATATATGATGTACATCACCATGCAAACAACCAACGAAAATTGGTTTGAACTCGATTTGATGAGTAGTTTTTTTAGTACGTCATAAATACATTATTATTAAAACTTCAATCAAAGTTACAACGAACTAAAAAAACTATGTGTACTATTAAATTCCCAGTAAGTAAATATTTTTTATGAGGTACACATGATTTTTTGTATGAGGGTAGGCAGAACAGTTAAAGTAATTCTGAATGTTCTTCTAACACTACCTAGAGCGCGTGGGCGCCCACTCTAACGTGTGTTTGCTCCCTTGAAAAAATCTAAGTAAATACATAAATTTTTCTAGACAACGGAGAATAACGGACGGCAGAATCCTCTCGGATGCCAATAAGAGTTACTCATGACGCAGTAATATTCTGTAGACGAGTAAGCACAAAAAGACACGGAACAACTTCAGTATTCATGGAAATATGTATATACGTGCTTTTTATTCGCATGTAGGCACGATGAGAGATTACGCTCTCTGAACTTTTTTCTTCATTTACTCGCTTTGGTATATCGTGCGAAATGACAACGACTACCTCAATGGTGTAGGTCTGTCTACAGGGGTGTAAATTCTGAAGCCGATATATAAAATTAAAACAAAATTTAATGATTTTACAAAAAAACCATACTTTGATAACAGTCTTAAAGTTTCACGTCTGAAAACATTAATTTAATTAATTATAATTTTATTTTCGCTTACCTTTCCTCTTTCGTCAATTGGAACGGGGGGACGGATGGGTTATTTCGAATTCGGTACAACGAGGTGCCCCTTCCGATTAGATGATTAGAACCTCCACGAGGTTCAGTTTTGTTGTCTTCGATTACTGCTCAGAGGCAACGCCCTGCACAGGCGGACCTGAACGAGGCATGTCGGGACCACCTTCGGGACCAACCAGTCCATAATTGGTTGGTCAATGTACAATGTACATATTAAAAAGATGCTCTTTTGAATCATTTTTCTCTGAAGTATATTGTATATTTAAGAAAACCCTTGTGATTACTCTCTTTATAATTTCAAAGACGTAGCTTTGAAATCGTAGAGTAATTAAGAACACTAAAATCACTTAGCAAATAGCCTTTTAGAACTGAATCTCAAGTAGTTCTTTAGAAGGTTGCCTTTGACCCAGTCACAGTACTGAAACATTTCATAATTTTGTCCGAAATATTATTTTTCGGTAGCAAGCGCGTGTATTAATGTAAGTTCTAAGTCAGTTTATGCTCCGCTGATCAATGCGTGAAGGTAAATCGGAACAAAATGATAAGGCACGTAAATCTTGTCTTAGCCATTACGCCTTAAAGTGGAACGAACGATGACACTGAAATTATTTATATGCCATTTCATAGTAGTGAACTGCTTTATTAGAACAGTAGCGACCCTTCTCTGTGGGCCAGATTTCTTTGTGGTACTTTATAAGACTCGTATCAAAAGTGTTGTAAATCCTACCACGTCTATAATCTGATACTGCTGTATTTTCATGTTAACTCTTAAAGTAGAGCCTCTTGTTGAGAAAACAAATATCTTTTTGGTTTTACGTATGTTATTCGTGTCTTCGTGGGATACGAATAATATGTAGATTGATAGATTTTTGACAGATTTCTCACGACTATCCCAAATCTTCACGTATAGAGATTTACTATCGATTTTTCCAACCGTGTTAAATTAATTGATACGAGTATGTAAATTACGGTTTGTGAACTTCTCCAACAAATCTGTTAAATAACAAAACGTTCCAATTAACGGCTTAAACTATCGGCACTTTTTTATTACAATTAGTACAGTCCATGTTCAAATTATGTATACAATCAGAACTTTCGCACAATAATTGTTTTTCTCTGAAAATTAAACAACAGACTACAATTATAAAAAAACTGATATTTTCAAAAAACAAGCATACGTAGCTCTCGTCAGGGTCAAAATTTTCAATAGAATAGCTACGTATTTATCTGAGTTAGAACTCTATAAACTGTTAAATAAGGTAAGCCTTAAGCTGCGAGCACGAAACTTGAGATGGAACGCTGAAAAGCTAGATACACCATCGGACCCTCACGAGGTCAGGGAAGCTGACTCACATTATAGGATCGGGGGTCTACCGCCTAACGAAAAACGCTTTGATGCTGCCGAAACTTGGGGCTGTTTAACTGTTTTAGGAAGAATGTTTGAAACTTCCGGGGGTCTACCGCCTAACGAAAACGCTTTGACGCTTTGATATTGCTGTCTCTTTTAAAGAGACGGCAATACCAAAGCCTCAAAGCGTTTTTCGTTAGGCGGTAGAAGCGCGGGGAGTCTACCGCCTAATGAAACGCTTTGACGCTTTGACATTGCCGTTTCTTTCATTTCAAGCGAGAAGAAAAGAGATAGCAATGTCAAAGCGTCAAAGCGTTTTCGTTAGGCGGTAGACCCCCGGAAGTTTCAAACATTCTTCCTAAAACAGTTAAACAGCCCCAAGTTTCGGCACCATCAAAAACTGATTAAAATGCTAGATTGCCGATTAAACGTTTTATAGTTGCAGAGAGTTTTTAAAGCATGATTGTAAACTTAAAATGAAATTGTAAAAATGGACACCATTAATTACTTACACTTACGCTATATTTCATATATTTCAAGACGCTAATAAATTGATCCAATCTCGAGCCGTAAAATATAAACATTATATGATACTAGTGTTTGTCTGCGACTTCGTTTGAGTACTATCACACCCCGAACACTCGGCCTAAAATCTATACAGACGGTGCAGTTGACATACCTACACTCACACAACTACGCATATGTCGTTCGAACACATTTTCGCATGTGTGCGTGTCATCTAGGGTTACTAAATTATTTTAGTAAGTTAAGTACACTTACCCAAAGAGAAAACTTTATTCTGACAATATATTAATTAATCACTCCACATATTTCGCGTATTTCATTATAGACTAGTCACAGAACATTAGATTAGCTATAACTACGTTCATAAGATGCATTAAAAACAGTATCACAGTTTACTATATCAGAGTATTATACACTGCACAAACTACTTATTAATTATTAACACATCATGTCAGCGACCAGTAAAGAAAAAGCACATGATTTTTCAACTCAAAACTCCAAATTAAATGTTGTAAACAAACATTGCGAATTGTTATCAACTATGGCCGATAATGTTGCTAGTTCCGGATTTAATTTATTACTAATGCTTAAAAGAATATTACTTTTGTATGTTGATAAATAGTGATTTATTTATTCGCATTATAGTAAGGATCGCATAAAACTTTAAATATTGTGAATTTGCGCCGAATAAACAAAAATCGGTTTCAATTTTAAATTAAATTCAGAAACTTACTTAACCAAATTTCAACGACGATCATAAAAAACTTGAACAAAAATAAACGAAAGTAATTTTTAGTTTTGTTTTTATATTTCAAAACTATGTTCCACCAAAAAAAAAAGAAACATCATAGAAGACATGGCCCAAATCGTAGCCTGACCTCGGCACAAAATAATTGTATCTAATCTCAAAAAAATCTAATAATTGTATGCAAATATATTTTAGGAAAAAAAATTACACCACTCAATTACAAATTAGTGGCTAACATGTTTTTTATCAGTGTAGTTTTGTAGGTGTTTTTTTTTAAAGTTCACCAATACTGTTTGCAATCCGATGTAATCATCATCATCATAACATCTTAGCATATACCTCTCTTCAAGTACGCCTCATATCCCAGGCCTATGCTAGTGCTGTGCTTGTGCTAGTACTTGTCCAGATTTGACCCGCGATGTAAGCATACTGATAATTGAATACAAAGTCCAAAGTACATTACCAAAAATAAGCGTATTATCATGAATTATTTTACTTACACTCGTTAAATTTGAATTCAATTCCAAGGCCACCCATCGCGAAAAGAACCTAAGCATATTCGTGCATTGTTTGATATATATCTTTATGACTCAGCCGGTATATATTATTTTTATATCATTAACACCAAATTATACAATATATTTTGTTCCATAAAACGAGCTTTTGACACGAACTTCTACAGGCAAAAAAACGCAGGTTAGCCACTCAAACGGATGATGATGATAGTTTAGAATATTATTACTAATAACTTAAAATCCGAGGTACATCAAAAAACCCAGGTGTGGCACCTGGGTTTTTTCAATGTGATTTGGGCTTATGTCCTTTGTTTCACAATAAATGGAGCTATCACGTAACAAACATATAACGAATTGAGATCCGTCTCCTTTTTTGAAGTTGGTTAAAAATGAAACTAAATCGTAGTAGTACCGGTAGTACTAGAACCGGTAAAGTTTATAAGTCAATGTCAAAGCCGTTAATTACTGAATAAGTTTTAGTTTAAAAATATCGTAAATTTTTTTTTGGAACTATCCATTCCAATAGTCAATGTACTCGTATCCTCTTACTGCTTTTAATGAACGGTTGTTGCGAAATCTTAAATAAGCATACTACTAGATGAAATCCTATATTCATTGTTCACTACTAACCGACATAATATATACATGGACGCACATAAAAGTACAGATAGTCTAATATAGGACCTCTTTCTTCTATTTGAGTCGGTTGAATGCTAAGAAATAATCACTTACCAATAAATCTGAATAGTAGCAATCTTAGTAAAAAAATCCACTAAATTGGCAACACTAGTGACTTCGTAAATTCCGCGCCATCACTCGTTACCATACGTTATTGGCGCCACTGACGTATTTCACAACGATTAACGAAAGCCGCAGTTTAAAAACAACGAGTTTAATAATTTCGTCACAGGACTTCAGTGTTGGCGCGTACTTCTAACCAGAATAGCTTAACACAGTTTATAAAAATGATTCAATCTTTGTAATAATTCTTATGAAATGAAAAATCTCTTATTCTTGTTTCGTATAATAGACGAAAAATTTGGTACCATTTTGTTAAATAATACAGCATCATGGTCGTATTCTCATAGAAAATTATCGTCCGATATAACCCTTCGTTGAGTGATTCTCGCGTCCTTGCGGGGTAGGAAGCTTGAAACTGGCGGGGGGTGGGGAGTGTCCGTTCTATCTGTATTATCTATTCTATGGTACTATTTAAAAAATTGCCTCTGGAACTCTGCATTTCTTTGGGATAAAAATTTGCCATGATCTGAGTTTCAAATTTCAGACTGATCCGTTCAGTTCTAACAACGCGATTGGGGAACAAACGTCCCTACTTTCACTTTTATAATATTTTTAGGACTGGCCCTAGGTTTTGAGAATTAGTTGGTCTGAGGCCCTAGGAGATGGTGTGAAAAAGTCAATAAACTACTTTAATTAATATTTTTCTTCTGCAGATATCTTCCAATTCGTGGTGCTACTGAGTTTAGCTGCCACCGCAGCCCCCGGGCTCCAGTTCAAACGACGAAACGACACGCAGTCTCTGAAGGGCTGTTCTTTAGCAGACTACTCCACAAGAGCTCAGTGTGTGGTGAACCAGCGACATCTGTTGTGCAGAGGAGGATTTCCCAGTCGATGGATAAAAGGAATAAGGTAATTTTATTTTGTGTTATGGTAGGACTCTTGGCAGAATCCGCCTGGAGAAGGACCACGCTTTTGCCAGTTATTCTACCGCCAAGCAGTATTGTGAACATATCACTGTGTTCCGGTTTGAACTACAATGTTTCCAGAGAAATTACATGCTTAGAGATAAAACATTTTTAGATCTCTGCGTGATAAGCGCAGTGCAATGCTAGGTAATGATTTGAACTCTTTACGTTCCAATGGCTGCGTGACAATGTGCTGTTATGTGGAGGCGTGTTGCATACCATCAGGCGCAATGCGCCTGATGAGCAGGACATGTCATGTCCTGCTCGTTTTGTCACTGTATAATAGGCATTGGTTTGAACGCTAACTTGTGTACTGTTTTTTGTAAGGATGATAGGTTTTCACCTGACTGTCTGACCTGATGTTAACGAGGCTGTGGTCTACAATGGTATGTGCTTAATTAGATAATAAAGTGGCCAAGTGCGAGTTGGACTCGCCCATGAAGGGTTCCGTTGCAGCAAGTAATATTATATACATAGTACACATAGTTCTTGTAGTTCGTTGTAACTTTGATCGAAGTTTCAATAATAGTGTATTTATGACGTACTAAAAAAAAACTACTCATCAGATCGAGTTCAAACTAATTTTCGTTGGTAGTTTACATGGTAATGTACATTATATATTTTTTTTAGATTTTTCATTCTCCTACTTTAGAAGTTAGAGGGGGGGGGACACACATTTTACCACTTTGGAAGTGTCTATCGCGCAAATTATTCAGTGTAGACGAAAATGATTTTAGAAACCTCAACATCATTTTTGAAGACCTATCTATAGACACCCCACACGTATAGGTTAGGTAAAAAAAATTTTTTTGCGTTTCAGTTCTCTGTATGGGGGGCAACCCTAATTTTTCTTTTTTTTTTAATTTTTTCTGTTGAAATCGTAATGCGGTTTACAGAATACATCTACTTACCAAGTTTCAACTGTGTAGTTCTCATAGTTTCGGCAAAAAGTGGCTGTGACATACGGACGGACAGACAGACAGACAGACAGACAGACAGACAGACAGACAGACAGACATGACGAATCTATAAGGGTTCCGTTTTTACGTTTTACGGAACCCTAAAAACGATTTATGATGATTTCTAGAGCTGTCTCTCAGATCTGAAATTTCAAAAACGTTTCTGTGGTTTTTAGTGTTCCGTAAAACGTAAAAACGGAACCCTTATAGATTCGTCATGTCTGTCTGTCTCTCTGTCCGTCCATATGTCACAGCCACTTTTTGCCGAAACTATGAGAACTACACTATTGAAACTTGGTAAGTAGATGTATTCTGTGAACCGCATTAAGATTTATACAAAAAAAAAAGAAAAATTAGGGTTGCCCCCCATACTTAGAACTGAAACTCAAAAATTTTTTTTCATCAAACCTACACGTGTGTGACGTCTATCGATAGGTCTTCAAAAATGATGTTGAGGTTTCTAATATAGTTTTTGTCTACACTGAATAATTTGCGCGAGAGACACTTCCAAAGTGGTAAAATGTGTCCCCCCCCCTCTAACTTCTAAAATAAGATTCAATTCAATTCAATTCAATTCATTTATTCGAACCATAAATTCATAAGAACACTTGGTAACGTCATTAACAAAAAGGCATAAGAATCCGTGTACATAATAAGATAAAATAACAATGTCAAAATGAATAAAGCTGTAAAGGAGCCTCGTCAATCAAATGCAGCTGTAAAAAGGCTTTGTCAAAGACAAAATAACAAATAATTAATACATACAGTATACAGATACTACATGAGTACAATGTTCCATCAAAAGTTTTATAAATCTATTACTTTACCTTATTACAAGATTCTAGTTTCAACACAGTTCTCTTCCATACGTTACTATCTTTAACAAAGTCATCTATATTATAATATGCCTTGCTCAATAGGTAGCTTTTTATTTCATTTTTAGGGTTCCGTAAAACGTAAAAACGGAACCCTTATAGATTCGTCATGTCTGTCTGTCTGTCTGTCTGTCTGTCTGTCTGTCTGTCTGTCTGTCCGTCCGTATGTCACAGCCACTTTTTGCCGAAACTATGAGAACTACACTGTTGAAACTTGGTAAGTAGATGTATTCTGTGAACCGCATTAAGATTTGAACAAAAAAATTAAAAAAAAAAGATAAATTAGGGTTGCCCCCCATACTGAGAACTGAAACTCAACATTTTTTTTTTCATCTAACCTACACGTGTGGGGTGTCTATCGACAGGTCTTCAAAAATGATGTTGAGGTTTCTTAAATCATTTTCGTATACACTGCATAGTTTGCGCGAGACACACTTCCAAAGTGGTAAAATGTGTGTCCCCCCCCCTCTAACTTCTAAAGTAGGAGAATGAAAAATCTAAAAAAAATATATGATGTACATTACCATGTAAACTACCAACGAAAATTAGTTTGAACTCGATCTGATGAGTAGTTTTTTTTTTGCACGTCATAAATACACTATTATTGAAACTTCGATCAAAGTTACAACGAACTACAAGAACTATGTATACTATGTTTATTATGTTACTTGCTGCAACGGAACCCTCCATGGGCGAGTCCAACTCGCACTTGGCCACTTTATTAAACTTTGTTTCATTAAGACCTTCGACTTGTGCAGGGATTGCATTATAGAAGCGAATACCATTACATTTGAAAGAGTTATTTGTTTTCTGAAGTCTGCACTTAGGAAATACAATTTTGTGCTTATGGTGCGCTTTTGGATTCAGATCAGTTAGTTTCTTCAGTCGACTTCGATTTTTTCTTACATACATTATACATTCATAAATATATAATGAAGGGACTGTTAATATGTTTATAGTTTTGAAAATCTCCCGTACTGAATCTCTAGCTGATAAATTATATAGACCACGGATTGCTCTCTTTTGCAATATGAAAACTGAGTTTCTGTCCGCAGCTGAACCCCATAATAAAATCGCGTAGGACATAATGCTATGAAAATAGCCAAAATAAACAAGCCTAGCTGTTGCGACGTCCGATATTTTTTTAATTTGACGAACAGCGTGGGCAGCTGAACTAAGTCGGTCTGCCAGTGTCTCTATGTGAGGACCCCATTGAAGCTTTGAATCTACTGAAATACCCAGAAATCGAGTAGATTGTACAGGTTCGATGAGTTCATCTTTTAGTCTTATATCAAGTTTATCGCACATTACATTGCAGAGTGAGAATTTTATACATTTCGTTTTAGTTGGATTAAGTACTAGATTATTTGCATCAAACCATTTGTACGCAATGTCTAAAATTACGTTAATTTCTGTGAAATCGTTTATTCCTCTCTTCACTTTGAATAGAAGTGATGTATCATCGGCGAACATAACTATTTCTATATTTTTATGTTTCTTAATCATGAAAGGTAGATCATTTATGTAAATAAGAAACAGGAAAGGTCCAAGTATGGAACCTTGTGGTACACCCATTCTTATAGGCGACTCATTTGATTGCACACCGTCAACATCGACTATCTGTACACGGTCTTTAAGATATGAAGAAATAAAATTTAGAGCTGGTTTCGATACCCCATAGAACTGCAGTTTCTTCAAAAGAGTTTCATGATGAACACAGTCGAAAGCTTTTGATAAGTCACAAAATACTCCTAGAACGTCATGATGGTCTTCCCAGGCTTTCAATATATAATTGGTTAGTTCAATACCTGCATCGGTAGTCGAACGTCCTTTTGTAAATCCAAATTGGTTACTATGTAAAAGGTTATTAATATTAAAGTAAGACAAAAGTTGCTTGAGAACTAGTTTCTCGAATATTTTGCTGATGCAGGGCAAAACCGAGATGGGTCTGTAGTTTCCAAGTTCGTTTTTGTCTCCAGATTTAAACAAGGGTATCACTTTACTATACTTCATCATGTCAGGAAATGTGCCATTTTTGATACATTCGTTAAATAATTCTGCTAAATATGGGGCAATGTTATTAATTATCCCCTCAAGTACCTTAACAGATAATCCCCATAAGTCCTCTGTATTCTTAACTTTAATGTCTTTGAACGTTTTTAGTATTGCAGTGGCAGTAACATGATGAAACTTAAATGTAGATGAAGGACAGTCAACATTTTCTGTCAACATTTCCTCTGCAAGAGAGGGAGACGAAGTTAGGTGTTTAGTTGTCTCTAAGGGAATATCAGCAAAATAAGCCCTGAAAGCATCTACAATGTCCGATTTTTTTGTAGTGACATTTTCGCCAACCCGAACTGCGCGCATCATTTCACGACTTTTGGTTTTACCAGACTCCTTGTTTATTATCTTCCACGTGCTTTTTATCACGTTGTTGGAGTTTTTAATTTGATCCCGAATGAATATTGCTTTTGCTCGAATACACAAATTTCTAAAAATATTTGAATACCTCTTAACATAGACTTTTGTTGCATCGTCGTTGCAGTATGTCTTTAGTTTATATAAATTGTAAAGATTGTTTCGACTTTTAATAAGTCCTGGTGTTGCCCATTCGGCAAACTTCGGTTTTGCGTTAATATTAATTAATTTGGTATGAAAAATATTATTATAATGTGTACTCAGCATTTTAAAAAACTCAGAATAATTACGATTAGGATCATCAATAGTCATGTCGAAAAAATTGTTCGAAAAATGATTAGATATCGCGGTATTTAAAGCTGACATACGGGACAATGTAATGGGTCTAACAAGCACTTTCTCTTCCGCCCTTTTCATACAGGCAGGAAGAGAAATGCTCAAGCCCCTATGGTCCGAACGCAAACAATCTAGGACTTCAGAATGAATGTATTCACAGTTTACAAAAACATTATCAATGCAGGTTGCAGAACAACCTTTCTTAGTTACTGCGACCCTTGTGGGTTCCGTGAACACTTTTGTCAAATTAAACGATTGGCATAACATTAATATATTGCTCTTATTACGAGATTCCGAAAGTATGTCTGTGTTGAAGTCTCCACACATCACAATTTGTTTATTTTTCTTAGATATTCTACTCAATGCTTCCTCTAAAGTAGTTAGGAAGATCTCAATTTCAGCACTAGGTGGCTTATAAACGCATAAAACAACATATCGATCCAATTCTACGCAAGCTAGTTCACAATGGCGTTCAACAGTTATATTTTCTACATCTTTTCGGGACTTATATTTCACATTGTTGCTTACAAAAATTATGCAACCACCTCCTATTGCCAATTTTCTATAGTATATACTACCTATTGTATAATTGTTTAGGCAAAAATTCAATTCACATTTCGATAACCAGGTCTCAGTGAAACAAATTACATCGTAATTGTGTGAGCTTTCTAAGAATAGCTCTATTTCTTCTAGTTTACCTAACAGCCTGTTTATATTCTGGTATAAAATATAAACGGTGTTCTCTTGAACATTCTGAGTAACAGTTCTTTTGTTGCAAGGGGGACCTAGTATATTACGACGCTTTGTTGTAACATAATGAGGCCTCTCTGTTGTCAGGGATTTCAGTTTAAACAGTCACTGTTGGTTGTCGCAATATTTGTCAAGTTTTGAAATTTCCTTTTTCGCTCGTTCGACAATGTAAAAACAATCAGTTTAGCTATTTTAACTTTTAAGTGTCGGGCTAAGAATTGTTTCCCATTGGACAATACAAAATTGTGTATAAAATTATTAATATCAAATAATATAAAATCTCCGCCTTTGTTTGAAATAAGGTTGTGTAAAATAACATTCAAAGAATATATTTTTTGATTTTGTCTATCGCTCAAAGAAGTCGAATAAGGAAATGTACATAATACAATTTTACCAACTTTACCCGAACTGTGAAAATCCACTAATGATTCTATACAATTTACAAGATCTCTTTTAGTAGTACTCAATGAGTCACCCATCATTATTACAACATCTGACTTTTGCTTAAATTTACTGACCACTACTTTATCTATTAGCTGGTGAAAAGTTATATTTGGTATACACGTGTTAGTCAGTTGATTATTATTAGTATTTACATGGTTGAAAATATTTCCTAACCCAACACCAATTCCGTCGCAGAAAAGTTCAACTTTGCCGGTTTTTTCGATTCCACTTACATCTTGTTCAGTTTGTTGACTAAAAACATGTTGAAACACGCTAGCATTAGCAGTCGTACCAGTTGATGAATTTATGTTCGATTGCCTGTTGTTGTACACTAATGATAAGGATGTAGCATGGTCGGGGCCTATCATACAGGATACGTCACTTGTGAGTGACGTAGTTGTGGCCGACAATAGGTCTGCAGCAGAAATCGATTGCCGTTGTTTAGAGGGACTAAGACCTATTAAACTATTCATTGCCAATATCAGTTGGTCTATTTCTTTCTGTGCCATGCTGTATTTGATGTTTAAGTCTTTAAGTTGGTATTCCAATCTATCCATCGTTACTACGTTTTCGTCGTAGTGTTGTTGAATTGTCATAATTGTGTTTTTGTCATCTCTGATCACCTCCCTTAACCTTATCTTATCCTTGATAAGTTCGATATTACACCGATTATGACAATGTTTTAAGTGTTTCTTACATTTTGAAATTGTTCTTTTAACTTTTAAGTACTTTTTAAATGTGTTTCTTCCTTTAATCAACACATGATTATTTTCCAAAATTGAGCTCCGTTTTTCCACTGTCAGATCAATGGTTTCTATTACTTTAGGTTTGTTGCTATCCACCATTAATTTGTTATACAAACCTAATATATTTTCTGCATCTTTTTCATTTTTATATAAATCTATACTTTCGATCAGAATGCTTGCTTGATTTAATTCATCTTGTAATTTTTTTATTTTATTTTGTGCTTCCTCTAATTCAACATTTCTATTTCCGTTGATGTTAATTATATCCAGTAATTTTTCTCTATCCTCTTGTAATTGACTATTTATCTCTTCGAGATTTCTCATTTCATTCTTCAATTGAGTGTTTTTGTCCAAAACAATTTGAATTTCCACCTCACCTTCATCTCTTTCTTGTAATAGGGTTTTATTGTCCTTCTTAGAGTTTTGTAAATCAAGTAAGGTTTCTTTTAATTTTTGTTCCAATTCGCGTATGCTATTCTGTCTAGTTTTCATATTAGCGAATATAACAATTTCAAGTTGTGAGAAATAATTCTTCGTTGGTTTGATTTACTTTATATTTTTATTTTCTATGACAGTAAGTAACGAAACGTAAATTCAGAGTGTTTCGGATTTTTTGTATCAACAAAACAAAAAACAATCAAATCTGAAGTAGTTGATGTCAAGCCGTCATTAATCGTGTCAGTCTATCAAGCATCTATATGTTTAATCTGTGCCGCTTGATTTACTCAGTTTTAGTTGTCAAAGTCGCTTACCGTAGTTTTCTAACGTCAAACTGTCAAAGCTTCATGAATTTTATAAGAAGGCGGGTTGGAATATAAACAAAGCGGATGTTCGTCAATTATTTGCGTGATTGGTGATAAATGAAAAAACTAAAAAAAATATATGATGTACATTACCATGCAAACTACCAACGAAAATTGGTTTGAACTCGATCTGATGAGTAGTTTTTTTTAGTACGTCATATTATAATTATTATGTCATATCATATGTCATTATTATTAAAACTTCGATCAAAGTTACAACGAACTAAAAAAACTATGTGTACTATGTATATTATGTTACTTGCTGCAACGGAACCCTTCATGGGCGAGTCCAACTCGCACTTGGCCACTTTATTTTTTTACTTGCAGGAAAAGTTTTACACTTGCCGGCCATCTCGCGTGATGTTTAGCGACGACGCGGTCTACAATGTTTACTTCAAAGTTAACATTTATAACATTTTAGTCCACCCTCAGGAGTGAGTGTATACAATTTACTTATCATTTATATTCACGTTTAGTTGGGGAAAATACTGATTCATTTCTTTTTCTAGAAAAGGAGACTCGGTATGTTCCATGAGACTCTAGAACTTTAATTTATTTATGTCTACTGTTTCAAGCCCTTACTATGTATCAACTAAGATAAAAGATTAAACTAAAATTGAACGGAACCGAACCTGCACTTTTGAATGTGGAAAGTTAGTCCTGACTTCGAATAGATTACTAGATAGGTAGGTATTAGGAGGTAGTGAGTCTTGGGAACCTCTACATGGTGCACCCTAGAGAACAGATAACAGTATGTCGCTGGTTGTGGACTTGTTAATCCCAGCCAGTGAGGTTGAACTTCTACGCGCGAAACTGGCCCTTTGATGGGACTAGAAACACTCTGGAATAATACTAATCTGTAGATCTGGGCAAATAATAATCTTAGGTCTTTCGAGAAGCCCACCTGTCAGGTGCAGAGAAGATATCAGAGTATCAATGTTTTACTTGGACGGGAGTTCGAGTAAAATATTGATCCGGAGCGTGAGCGAGGGTTTGAGGACCCATAGTAGGCTTCGAGGAAACCTCTTCAGCGCGTCCAGCAACTGGAGAATCTATTGATGCCAGTTTTCCAGCTACAAGCTGATTGATAGGAGGGGCAAGATGGAATTCTATCATGCAGATAACCTGGACTCTCTTTGAAATGCCATGAACTAGGGAGTCGTTCCCTGTGAACGTTTTAGCGTGTCTTTCGATCGATTCCTGAGCCTCCAACTGCTAACTAGCCGATTTATTCCAAAGGTGTGAACCATGCTACATACAAGAGTTGATCTGTGCTTGGTATAACTGAAGAAACTGTTCAGACTTATTTGAAGTAAGTAGGTACATCCGCAAGATCTGCCTACGCAAACCAAATAGTAGGTTCAGCTAATGTAATGGATTTATGTGTCTGAAATACGAGTATTATTATCAAGATCCAAGATTAACAAACTTACGCTTAATTTGGGGCTCATCGTCAAGTAGGTATCTTTGATTGTCCTATTACATAATCTATATTAATATTATAAAGGTGAAGAGCTTTAGGGGTGTAAGTTTGTCTGAACTCGCTAAGCGCAGGAACCACAAGACCGATTCCAAAAATTCTTTCGCCGTTGGATATGGACGCGATCCCTGCGTACTATAGGTTAAAATAAATAATGTTCCATGGGCGAAGCCAAGGCAGCCTCTAGTTACTTTATATAAACACATGCAAATACTAATACTGTAGTCTTCCTAATAAAGTACTTCGTTTCCTTATATTTTACGTTCATCAGAGATTAGCACTTATCAAGTACCAATTCCCAGATTCCCGTCCTAAGTTCGTACTAGTCATTGCCGGGTCCAGGCATTATGTGCAGTTCGTCACGCCACCTTCATCAGGGTGGACCCAGATGTCGTTTAGATACATACCTAATAAAATAAATATTGGTGGACAATTCACACACAACACCTACAACTGATCCCAAACTAAGCAAAGCTTGTACAATGACGGCCAGATAGCTGATATAATACTTATGCAGTTCTAAATACATACTTATTATATATAAAAATAACACCCAGACACATTACAAATATTTGAATTCATCACACAAATATTATTAAATGCATACTTATTATACAATATCGAATTTGCCCATTTGTACTCAAGTATTCGGCAAACATGTCCTACCTAATTAATTGGACAACTTTAAAGCAGACATCTAGGATTTTGCCTTTGGAGCGAAGTGTTGTGTTTCTAGTCCGATTTGAGAGTCTGGACCCGATATCCGTGGTCTGACCCCAAGAACCCTGCATTTCATAGCGCGTTGGCAAACACCGAGTGTATTTTTTAATCGCACGATAAAAGCTAGATCACCTAAGCCGTAAATCGGGCTATTTAGAAGGAAGGAAGAGGTGCCTTTGCACAGCAGTGAAACAATTTAGGCTGATAATAATTTTATATGTGCGATACATTTGAGAATACCAGACCGATTGATTCAAATTAACTTACACTCAATCAGGTTAGAACCTTATCTTGGTTATGCAATCTAGACCACCGGTGTAGGACCACAGTGAGTCTAGAGTCTAGACGCTACGCTGCGTTTTTGGTGCTTACGGATGTACATACTATGTGTATAGTCTCGTAATGGTTTTCGGAAGGAATTACTAATTATCTACGTATGTAGAGAGTCTATGCAAGACTAAAATTATTCTATTTCTGAAGTGGCTGCTAATTATATAAATGCTTATAGACCAAGAGCCCATGCACCCAGACCTTCGTTATTTTATAAAAGCTGAACGTTTGTCAGAGTATGGTCCCAACACAGTTAAGAACGATGGCCCATGATGAAGTTTGGATCATCCTGGCTTTGGCAGATAAACGGTACTAAAGGCGTACCGATCTAAATTTGTCAAATTATAAAGTCTGATATTTTGGTAATACCATCAGAATATTATTAAAAATTACATCAATAATTGCTAGACACTTAACATCGTGGTAAGCACTTGACAGACACCCATGTTGTGTTAATGTTCATGCAATTGTAATTCTACTTGCGCCATAATATGCGCGCTTATTTTTAAACATAATATTTGGGTAACAATTAGCAGCCTAATTATCATAAGCAGCCCACTAAAAGTTCCCACTGCTGGGACTTGGGGCCTTAATACCATTTATTTGCCAAAGCCAGGATGACCCAAACTTCATAATGGTCCATCGTCCTTACCTGTGTTAGGAGCATGCGCTGACAAGTTTTCAGCTTTTATAAAATAACGAAGGTCTGGGGTTCACGGGCTCTTGTTCTATCTTATATATCTTATACCTTTAAACGAGCAATTCATATATATATAGAATCTGAATCTCGGAAACGGCTTGACGGATTTTCATGAAATTATGTATGCAGGGGATTTCGGGGATGATAAATCGATCTAACTAGGTCTTATTTAAAAAAAAACGCATATTATGCGCGTTTTTAGACAATGAAATACTGTCACATTAGACATTAGAATGTGAAGGTAAATTTCGCCGCGTGACGTGACAGTATAATTAGCTCAGACGGGAAGTCGGGCGCTCATAGCGATCACGAATTAGTAGCTCCGGGTTCGAATCCAGACGGGTTCTCATTTTTTTCAATTCGGTTTTTTTTAAGAAAATCTATTTCTTGGAGTCTTTTATTTGTAGGTATCTAAGTATATTTAGTATTTAAACCGAGCAAAGCTCGGTCACCCAGGTACTTATAACTGAATTCCCACGAGCCTTTCACAATATGAAATAATTGAAAAGCGATGTCTTTCATAATTAGTTTGAATCGATTGCCAATGTTCTGTTCATATTGTCTGATCAAAAGGTTTTGATCATTTGAAGGGATCCCGGTGTCTTCAAGTCGACGGCGTATCGGTTACTTTTAGGTAAAAGCGCTCCATGTGGCTGTTGAGCGTAAGCCCATCAAAGTATGAATAAAATAATTAATAATAATTTCATTCTTAGATAACATATATTATAGTCAAGTTATAATTTACAACTACTAAAACAAAAATCTGTTTTTTTTAATTTTGATGTTTGAAAGTGTTTATAACCTCTTCTTTTGGGTTTGAAGAGACCAGTGTAGTATTTTTTTTGTTTAACCCGCGTATTTCAAGCGTTTATTCATTACTACATGAGTTCAGAACCTTTCAAATATATGAATGAGCTAATTTTCAGTTATACCTATTCTCTTTTAATAAGCAAACTTGTAGGTAAGTATATCTTCTTGTTGGTCTAAGTTTAGGTTCCATGTTATATTCTGTTTTAATAAACTTGAATGTTTCTTTTTTGGTCTAAGTTCAGGTACCACTTTTCGCCTAAGGTCACATATTAATAGAAAGTCGATTAAGACTCCAGTAACATTTATTCTTTTTATCCCCTTGTAATGCCCTTTTATCTCTATCGGATCGTGTTAACCTTTTCTGCGTGGCAGTCGAATATAGCTTTGAAAGCTACGCCATTTTCACATTTTTGATAGAAACATTTTCGAAAAGAATTCGCAGATTACTTATATTAAAAGAGTGACTTTGATAAATCACTTCGAGTCTTGTTCGCTGTCGACGAAAAGAGGCAAAACGAAATGCTCATTTTTAGGGCTCACTACCCAATGAGTAGCAGGACATGTTTGTGTGCAATACCGATTTTAATATTAATCAGAATACAATAAAGAGGAATGAGTAAAAATACTCCCTAGTAATATATATTAAACCCACTCCCATGCACTATTTTTGTTTGTTGGTAATAAATAGGTAACTGTTATTTTTTTTCAAATATCTGTTTTACTGCTTTGAATAATTTAATCAAAAATAAACAAAGTAGGTACATATATTTTATTAAAATATTATTTTGTGATTCAAAACAAGTCAATGTATAATTTTGATAGGGCTTTTCAAAAGTTGCATCCGAAAATTGACGAATTATAAGATTATATTATTGCGTTTATCGGACATTTTGCAAATAACGCGACACTCCAACACCAAGACCAAGGCCTACACGCGCCAAAACCCTATAAAATGTTTGATTAAAGTGAAATCGCCACAGAAATTTTACAGGGCCATATAATAATTTAGTTATTTGTGAAATTAGATATATATACAAACGTGTTATAAGTTATCAATGACGTCTTCTGAAATTAAAGAAAAAAAAAAGTATCTATAAGTCAGATAAGTTAGTCAGCGTTATAAATATGGCAGTAAGATTTCACACAAGGGTAAAAGTATAAACAGCTGACTTCATATTTCACCGCTCAGACTCTGGTCTCTTCAGAAGGAAATCATCCACATAACCCACCACGCTAACCATGACAGTTTCAATTTACTCAGTTGGCTATATTATCCTAATAGTTAGTATAATTATTCCAAATGTTAAACATACGTTATTTTAGGTTACGATGGAGCTGACATAGATTTGTAGTCTAAAAACCTCCAGAGAATAAAAAAACCAAGCTGACCAACAGCGAGCTAGCGGAAATGTCATTTGTCCTCGAAAGGTTATTTTTTTGTAGTAGAGAGTGTTAAGACTAGCAGGATACGTGCCTGATAGTAAGTAACACGCTGCCCATAACAGTACAGTGACACGCAGCTAGCAACTTGTAAGAGTTCAAGTCATTACCTAGCACTGCACTGCACTGCGCTTGTAACCCAGATATATAAAATGTATTATCTCCATGCACTACATGACACTCTATGGGAAACGTTACCCATCAAACCAGAACACAGCGATGTTTTCAAATTACTGCTTGGCAGTAAAATAACTAACTAACTAACAGTAAAATAACAGGCCAACTCCGCAAAGAGTTATAAGCGCGGATTCCACTGCGAAAGGGTAATGAGCGGGAAATGGTTAGGCGGAACGGACTCCCTTTAAATGAAATAGGTTTACATTTCCACCAACAAAGAGTTGGTCATTTGATTTCCGACTTTATTTATTTTGAACTGAGCGAGCTCATTTCTACTCTTTCTATCCGCTCGTCTCTTTCCGTCCGACTATTTGTTGGTGGAAATACAAGTTTGAAGTTTGCGTTTGCGAGTATAACGAAGTCCTTAATGGGTCCGCTCCGCTTGCGGTGGAAACCGCGCTATACAACTAATAATAAATTGAATTGGATCATTAGGCAAGATTGGATCAAGGTAAACGCGGGCAGGGAAAGCGGCACTGGCCATTTCGTAACACCGGCACTTCTCTCTTGCCGCTACCCTACTTCATATCCACGATGTCTCCTTCCCAATATTACGAGTGGTAACATTTACCATGGCTTAGAAGCCAACGCCAGTCTAAACATTGTTTGAGGACGACGGATTAGATTCTAAAAACAATTAATAAAAGATTTATTAACAAACTTAGGTAAACACCCAACTTTTTATAATTTAAGAGGTATCTACGTAGACTTTGATTTAACTTACATAATTTGAATTAAGATAAGTTATAAGTAATTATTTTTCATGATTATAAGAGTTTGAGTGATTATTTTATTTTCAGTAAGACTATGATGCTTTTAAGGTGTATAAACTGTAAATGATATTTCCCAAGTCTCTAGAGCTTATTTGACGCTTATAAATTTTTTTTTTTTCATTTTGTGAAAGTACAATCGTAACTTACAATTAAAACACGAAAAGGTGAGACAATAGTAGAGTTTTGCTTACATGACGACCTATAAATCTTATCATTATGTTTTTCATTTTAGTTGGTTTACCTTGCACTGGTTGTCTGGTAAAATTTGCTAAAAGTGATATGGCCACCGTTAGTGGTACTAATACTTAAAATTCTATGCAATTGGAGTACAGATTTTGATTCGTCTTTCAATAATTCTAAGTAGATATAAGAATGGATGATTAATTGATATAAATGTGTGTTTGATAGTTTAACACACATCAACATCATCAACATCAACAGCCCACTAAACGTTCCCACTGCTGGGACTCGGGGCCTTCTCTCGCAAGGAGAGAGTTAAGGCCATAATCCACCACGCTGGCCCAGTGCGGGTTGGTGGATGACACATGACTTCGAAAGATTCTAGGTACATGTCGGTTTCCTCACGATGTTTTCCTTCACCGTTTTAAGTTAGTGGCATTACGCACATGACTTCGAAAAGACAGTGGTGCGTGTGGGGTTTGAACCCGGGGTCTCCGGATCGGCAGGCGCCGTTCTCCCGACTAGCCCAGCACCCTAACCCCGTCGTTTTTTAATGTTTCTATCCATTCTTCGATTGTATGGCAGATATCACTTTCCTTTTGATAAGGTTGTCATTTGTTTCACTGTTTTTACGTATGTACTTCCTTATTGTTATTACTATTTACTCATTGTTGCATTGTGAAAAATTGTTTTATTGTTGAGTTTCTATCTTTTATCATCATTTTAAAGCACAGAAAGTAATTGATTAGGTAAGCACTTACTTCAATTCGGATGTGAATGCGAGGTTAGACCAAAATTACATTTGCTTTAATCAATACACGCCGATACGACTGTTACCTACCTAAAACTGACAAGGGGACAACAGATTGGTTCGAGAAGCACTCACACACATAAGTACCCTCCATTGTTGAGTTTCACTTTGAACTTAAATGATCGAGTGATCGAGTCTCTCTATTTCTACGTCTTTGAAACAGTACTTACGAATTTATGTTACTAGGTATAGTAACCTTCCCTGAGAATTCATTAAATGAAATGTACCTACTATCAGAAAAATATCTGATTGGTTTTATGCCCATTGGTAATCCATGTCAATGTTTATATTGTAAAATGATTTATTATATTATAATGACTTTTCTTTATACAATGACTTTTCTAAAAAGTAAAACAGTTGATTTGTAATCACAGAAAATCCCATGAAAAATCGATTTAAATTAATATTGGTCGCTCGTTTCATACAAACCCCAAGCCCAAGCTAATCAAAGTTTGGACTATGTTTCTATGCAATCCATACAATGACTTTAGAGGAAGAACGTGGCTTACTGAACATTTTTTGGCGTTTTAATGGGCCGCAAAAACTCGTTCACTCCCAGCGGTCAGTAGGTACGCCCCTGCGCACTGACCGCTGTGAACGTGTGAACTGAGTCGCATGTAATCGCATGTCGCATGGCTCTAAAATGCAATTTTAGGCCCAACGCGGTTTTCCCATTTTGTTGCACATTTGGCCAGGTCCTTATATATAGATAAGTCTCGGAATCCATACAACTAATTTCCCGTCAGCTAAGGCACAGAACAGACGGCGCAACAAGAACGAAACGAAACTGCAACTTCTAGTCACTTTAGAGTTTCATTTGAGTTTCTGCCATAGACTCCTTAGGCCCAGAACAGACGGCACGACGCGTGTGAAACGCAACCCTTTTGGAATTAATAGTTTGAAACCAGTTTCAATAGTTTTCTGCACACGCCATGCAGTTTCTGCCTATGCTTTATCAATCTCAATTTTGCGAGAGTAACTCGATAGTGGTGTATTGTACAAGCAGGGTTACTTTTCAACTTCTAACACAAATTGAATGTTTTTATTTTCGTCGTCGGCCATTTTGTTGTTCCTGCCGAAAAAGACGTATAGACGCCAAAATCGACGAAACGAACTCCAGTTTCCTGCGCGCCGGTTGCAACGCAACTGATTTGTAAATTTGCAATACGTTTAATAATGGTCGCACCATGTGCTGTTTCTCTTAGGAGTATTTGGCAGAAACTCTAAAGTAACTAGAAGTCGCAATTTCGTTTCATTTGCATTGTGCCGTCTGTTCTGGGCTTAAGATAGATAATTAATCACATACATTTTCACACACCAAAATTCACACCTTCTGAGCTAGTCTAAAGCTCAGTAGGCAGTAGAGTCTACAAAAGGCTAACTGCCCTTAAAACAAACCTGCGATTTATTAGTGTCGACAGTCGGGTTGGTAGGTGCCAGTAGGTCTACAGATTTACAGATTTATGAACTTGTTAACTCTTTTTTGGAAGTCGAAAGAAAAGAAGAAGTCGAAAATAATGATGTTCGTAACAAAATCGATATAGGAAGCTGCCTCTTTTATGTTTCGTAAAACTCAAGAGATTTTGTAATCGAATCTTTGTGTTTGATACGATATTTTCAGGAATATGTTGCTAAGGTATTGTAAATACTATTCTACATAAGCAGGGTTACGCAAAAGGTATAAACCTCTACATTGTGCTTCATTTAGCATAATATAAAACCTAAACAAACATAATGTCGTATAAACGATCTCTGTTTGTATTTGTAGTTTATAACCTAAATTCGTAAGTAAATCCATTCAAGGGCAGTCTGATACTGTTTCATGATGTTTAAACGATCAATTTTGTATCTTATTTCAAAGAAGTGAACTTTATACATAGTTCATAGTTGCGATAGTTCATGACTGAGACTAGAGCTGGGTCGTTTCGAATATTTCGTGAAACGAAACGTAACCGTTTTTTTTCGAAAAAAAACCGTTTCTTGATATGCTTACAAATAAAACTACATTCAAGTGTCAATTTGTTTTATTACAGTAAAAAATGCAAATCCTATATATCCTAAAATGAAAATCTAGCTGGGTCTAAATTTACGTTGAGGAACATTAGCTGTCTCACTTTCTCTGTTTTCAGACTCGCTCGTCGGTCTGAAATAATTTGCCCCGTTTTACTGAAAACTCTTTCGCAGGGCACAGACGTGGCCACCACGTTACAATTTGTTCGATATATTTCAGCCAAATTAGGATATAGACAACGATGTTCGTACCACCAAGCTTGCGGGTTAGACAAATTTCCCCATTGGTCTCTACGGGGTAGAACATCATCATCTATATACATCTGGACTTCTTTTAGGGCTTTTGATAGAGGTGTACCATGTTGCCTTTGCTTTGACACCATAAAGTTGTCAAAGATGTCCCAGGCAGAGCCACTGCTGCTTGGAGCCGACGGTGGTGGTAACGCAGTAGGTTGTTGCTTTCGAGCAATTACTTCCTGCACGTGGCTAATGACACGGCGTTTTGTATTCTCCGCCTCGCTTTGGTCAGAGAACGCCCCCATTTTGTATCGCGGATCCAGAAAAGTACACAGTGAAAATGTACCGCTTTTCTCTACATTTCCTAGTCTCGTCTGAAAGTTATTTTGTAATGTCCACAGAAAGTGTTTGATAGGTACTATGTCCTCGGTTTCATAGTTTTGCAGTGAATGTTGCAAAATTCTGCTCACGACGATAACATTACTACCAGTCACATACTTCTCTCCACTCATGCTGGCAGTCATTTCTTCAAAGGGCTTCAAAATGCGGCATAATTTGCTGAATACAGCCCACTCCTCTTCAGATATAATGGGAAAGTTGTTATTCAAAACTGCCATTGTCATTTTAATCTCCTCCTTCAATTCTACGGCTCGTTCCAACATAAAAAAAGTAGAATTCCACCTAGTTTCCACGTCTTGAATTAACTTTTTTGGTGTTTTCCCATTTAAAGCTTGTTGTTTTTTTAATTTTTCCGTGGCTGAGGAACTCTTGTGAAAAAATGCCACTATTTTTTTCAATTTCGTCAAGCTTTCTTTAAACTCTTGCAAGGAGTTTTGTAGTATTAAATTGAGTGTATGGGCGTAACACCCATAGTGTTTCCAATGTAAAATCTCCTTAACAGCTTTTACAACATTCGCGCCGTTGTCTGTCACCGCGAAATTAATTTTTTGTACAAGGTTCCATTCCTCTATTATGCGCCGTAATTCAGCAGAAATATTCACAGCTGTGCTGTTTCCGGGAAAATTGCAGCAATCCAAAAGAACTGTTTTTAACTGGAAATCTTTGTTAATGTAATGGCCAGTTACGCCTATATAGGACTCTGTTTTGCGGGATGTCCACAGGTCTAAAGTTATACACATTGCATCGCATTCGGCTTCTATTTCTGGCAAAATTTTTTCTTTGGTGGCGTTATACAAAACAGTCAAATTACTGTTAGACAATGTTTTGCGTGACGGAAGTTGATAGCCTGGAATCCACTTCATGAGCTTTTTAAATGATCTTTCTTCTACAATACTAAATGGATGGAATGAGTCAACACATAGCTCCAATACGTCTCTATCAATTAGCTCTTTCTGACTTTTTGAAATTTTTTTGGGAATATAAGTGTCCATAATATTTTGTCTCCTCCTTTTTGCAAGATTTTCTGTATTGTTGGTTTCTTCAACTATTATGAGTGTTGAGCTTTGAGATGTGCTTGGAACACTGACAGTTGCAGCTGCAGTCGATTGAGTATAATTTAAAGCCGGTTCCGACTCTAACTTTTGTACTTCAGACGGCAGGGAAGCGTATAAGCTGAAATGTTTACGCTTCAGATGATTCTTCAAGTTCGCTACTGTAGACTTATAGCTGTAGCTTTCTTTACAAGTTTTACACGTAGCTTTTCCAACACTTTCAACTTTGTCAAAATAGTTCCATACTTCACTGCAGTTTTTTCGTTGTGACATCTTGACCACACACAAATAAATAAATCGTACAATAAGTTTAAAAAATCAAGGGTTATTATTTACAAAATAAGTTCAGTTCAATGTTTCCAAAAGTAACTTGTTCACAGATCACAAAAAAGTACTCCACGTACCTATTTACACTATCAATTAGTATTAAAAAGAAATAAACTTTCTAATAATAGTACAACAAAAACATTCTCCATAAAAAATACGCATAATATGCACTAATGACCTACTGACCTTGACACGCGACGTGCACCTGTGAGCGAATAAATCCGGTTTTTATTGTCATCCGTAATTAATAATAAGTTTACTTCAAATAAATATGATGCTTTAATGCTTTGTAATAAGGTACATCGAATTCTCAAAACTATTCAAACTCCGACGTGTGTTCGTTTTTAAAACTAGTTTAAATGTGCAAATAATATTAAACCTTACGACTCTGAAAATAGAATAGGTAACAAAATTATTCAATGTTTTTTTTATTTCAATTAAAATTATTTCGTTCGAAAACCGTTTCTGATAGTAGGTATAATTGATAATACACTTTATGCAGTCGACATAAGAACCGCTCTACCTGTCTAATACAAACCAGTTTCTAAAAACTATATTTGTAAACAAGCAATAATAGACTTAAGGGGATAAGAAATAGAACATAATTGTTATAGATACAGATTTCCTTTCGTAAATTTTTTGATTCTCCGCCATTTCTCCGTACTGTCAAATGTCAAAATTGCGTTTCAAGTTTCAAAGTTTTTTCTTTCATACATTCGTTTGTGAGTTCGTTTTATTTGTAACCGATTTAATGGTTCATGTAAAAGCGTTCGTTCGTTTTCCATGAACTAACTAATTTTCAAAAGCGTTTGTGTAAAAAACGCCCAGTACTAACTGAGACCTCCAGAGGGCAGTTGCGCCCATACTTACGTACTCGAACTTAAAAAAAACGTAAAAATTACTAATACGCAGATAATAGACAGCCCCGAAAAATAGTCCGCATTTATGCTGACCTTCTGTTAATTTTAATGCGAAAGAACATTTCTCCAAGGCGAAAACTTTTGTTCCGACTTTCTGACATAGGTACTTTGAAGAAATCATAAAGTTCGAAAGGTTCATCTTATTTTCATGTAATTCAATGTTTTTTTCAAACCCTGGAATTCGTTGGAAAAAATAGGAGTTACAAATCAAATAAAAAAATATTATTTCTGTTAGAAGCCGTGGTAACCAAGTGGTTAGAACATCCGATTCACAATCTTGAAGTAGTAGATTTGAATCCCACCTAAGAGCCTGAGTATTTTACCAAACGCTCATACCCAAAAATATACATACTTACCTATTCCTGGTTCGTTCGAAACCGGTGCGTTCCAACAAAAACATCTTTAATTCACAGACGTGTGTCACTTGGCCAGCGTATTGGATTCAGAGTATAACTTTCTAAATGTCACGTATTTTCTTATTAGTCCTACCAGAGGAACATAAAAAAGGTTTATTAAAAAATTGCTTCATTGATTGCAAATTTGTCTAAGCTTTGAATTCAGAATAAGGCGACTTAGTGTCCCTCCAAATTGCTGCATATGCTATTTCGGATACCAGTTCCTAGTTTGTTCCTCTAAAACGTGGCTTCTTTATCATTTAAACATTTAAAGTAAATAATAATGTTCTTGACAGCACGTAAGACGTTTCCGTGCAGCCCTAAAGAAAAAAGGTTGTCTATTCGTATTATGATTCGATAATCTCAGGATACATAACGATACGAGGAAATGGCGAAGATGGAATCTCTCGTTTGCTTCCGCAATTTTGTGTAACCCTTAGGGATTCTCCACCCAATTAAGGAAAAGTTCGAATTATCTATTCTTACGAACATTGCTCAAAATAAACGTCGCTTAACGATTACAGAAAGTTCTCGCCTTTTTAATCTACTTAATTGGGTTAAACCCTTCCAGTTATAAGTCAGTTTGTACTTGAGCCGATCCCTTCGAGTTATAATTCATTTTGTACTTGTTAGTGCGAGCTCAGTAAGCGAAGTTTATTATTATCTTCAACCATACTAGCCCACAGCTGGACATAGACCTCTCCCATAGCTCGCCACTAAACCTTATTCTATGCTTCTCCATCTACGTTACTATATACTGCCTGCTGCCTAATGCGTGTCGCAGGAAGTTTCATAAAAACTCTAAGGGGTTCTCTGCCTTTTCGCAGAAAATTGGTTGGCCGATTATCACGTGCCAACAAACGTTTCGCATAACTTTATTTCGCCGAGGTCAAACTGAAAGTTCTTAGAACTGGCCACTTATAAACAATATAATAAAAAAAAAATTCTATAATTTGAAAATAGAACTCTTTGCCAATATTACTGAGTATATACTTCATTCATTTGTCATTTGTTTTACGATTTGGCGGCAAATTGAAAATTGTCTGTGTCACGTCAACATGAATTTAACACGAGAAAATTTTCGTGCAATGATTTTTTATGACTTTCGATGTCATTTAAGTCAACAAGAAAGTTATGATAGACTACGATTGGCCTTTCACGATGAAGCCCCATCTCGTGCGACTGTTTACAACTGGTTTAATGAGTTTAAACGTGGTCGCACTAATCTCACTGATGATTTACGTGAGGGACGGCCTTCTACGGCGACGATTGAAGATAACATCTGTGTTGTGCGGCGTATGATAGAGACTGACAAAAGAGTGACCTATCAGCAGATTCGGACAAGCTTAGGCATCGGTATGAGTCAAGTGCACAAAATCCTACACGAACATTTAGCGGTCAGGAAGCTTTGCGCCCGGTGGATACCTTATAATTTGACTGAGTCTCAAAAACTCCATCGTGTGGATTGGTGCCGTAAAATGATTGAAAGATTTAACGGAGGTGACTCAAATGCTGTGTTCGACATACTAACAGGTGACGAAAGCTGGATTTACTGTTATGATCCTGAAACCAAAAGACAATCTGCTCAGTGGGTGTTTCCTTTCGAGGAGTTGCCAACTAAAGTGTAGAGAGATCGAAGTGCGGGGAAAAAAAATGGTGGCCTCGTTCTTTGGAAGGATAGGTCATTTCGCAACAATTGTGTTAGAGGATCAAAAAACAGTTTCTGCAGAATGGTACACTACCAATTGTTTGCCACTTGTCTTGGAAAAAGTTCGAGAGAAACGACCTCGCAGTAGGATCCTCCTTCACCACGACAACGCCTCATCGCACACCGCCAAGTGAACGATCGACTATTTGGCGACATCAAACGTTGAATTACTGGGTCACCCGCCGTATAGCCCCGACCTCGCGCCTTGTGATTTTTATTTATTTTCAAAAATTAAAGAAAAACTTAAAGGAAAGCGGTTTATGAATGCTGAAGAAGCGGTGGCTGCGTATCGCGATGCCATTGAAGAGACCCCTAAGGACGAGTGGGCAAAGTGCTTTTCCCAGTGGTTCCATCGCATGCAGCGGTGTATTGACGTGAATGGACAATATTTTGAAAAGATATAATAAAACTAATAACTGGCTAATGTAATCAGTTTTTGATTTTCTAAGAACTTTCAGTTTGACCCTCGTAATCATTTGCCAACAAACGTTTCGCATAACTTTATTTCGCCGAATATCGTAATCATTTGGCAAACTTATCACATAATTTTGTTTTATTTCTCAACCTAACAGTTGCCAACTGTACGTTTCGTCTGCTTTTTATAATGACACTTTTCAAAAGACCAACTTTCGAGTAGTAATGTTCATTTTGTTATAAATTGTTGGTAAGTTTGTGTGTTAGATTTCGAAAAAGCTGCTATACTGAGTGTTCGATCAAATTTTGAAGAAATTTAGTTACAAGGATGCCATTTTCATTTGGGACATATTAATATACACAGGTTGTTATTATTATTGGAATATTTTTTTCCATAATTATTTTTCTAATGTAGCACATATTCAAGTGCCCTGAGTAGTGAAACAAAAACGATTTGGTTCTAGCACTTTGCCGGCTGCTACCACGGCACGCTCGCTTCACTCGCTCGGCTCGTGCATGGTTGGTTACCGTTCTAACCTAACCTAACCGGTTCCTTTCGATTTTACCTAAACTACATTCTTACTTTGAATTTTTGAAAATCTGTTTGGAGATTTATGTTGCTATTAAATTGCATACAAAATTAGTTTATTTTTTATCACAATATAAATGTACGAAAAGGGAACTGTTACACAGACGAAACGTTATTCGTCTAAAAGTTGTCTGACCTAGTGAAGGATTTGGCAAATGATAAGTGCACTTAACATGTTGTGTCATTATAATAATAAGCTTAACAATAATTCTACCAAATTAAACGTTGTCATATAAAAATTTGCCAATCGTTAGTTGTCAAAGTGAAACATAGGCGAACCGTTAGTTGGCAAGTGATAATTGGCAAAATAATTTCGGCGAAAAGGCAGGATCCCACTCTAGGGATTACATGATAATACGGATGATTAGATAATGGCGATGACATTTCTGAATCATACTTACTTTAGGGTCTTTGCAAAAACACGAGTTGCTGTAGTAACATCGAATATAGGTACATATTTAACTTAGATTTCGGTTTACTGGCCGACTGTTATTGTCTCATAGTTCTTAGTTTAACCTTGTTGGTTTAAGGTATTTATCTCTATAGGTATGTGACTCTATAGTCACAAAAGGTAAGAAAATACAATATTTATTTATAAGAACTCTACTATTGTAATACACACACAAGTGTGAGGCTGTAGATGTTTATATGTTCTCATCATTATGCCATCATAGCTTTTAATCAGCTAAAAGTTAGCGGATTTTAAAACGACTTATATCTCCAATTGTGGTATTCGTACTCTACCTACTGACTTTGATCAAATTTACTTTATCGACAATAAGTTTCCACTTGACTGCCATCTCGCCTGATGTTTTGCTACTATGTGAACTATAAAGGGGTGCGCTTATCTAGAAAAAATCGATTCGCTCTAGATTTGAAGATACCCACATTATCTCCATCAGATATCCACTCAGGCAACTATTCCCACAGTTTCACAGCTTTCTAATTACGAAAGTAGGGTAATACTCTTCGTAGATAGTTCATATTATATTACTTCGTCATATTAACATTATCTCGAGTTTTAGTCATATTAAGCAACTATTACGACCGGCTCGGTCACCACGGTCTCTCTTGCACCAGGAGTGCTGGACGGCTACCTCGCCACGCTAACCTAAATGACATCATCCGTCGGGCTTTTACCACCGCTAATTGTACAGCTGTTCTAGAGCCAAGCGGCCTAGCTCGGAACGATGGTAAAAGACCAGACGGGATGACTTTGATTCCGTGGAAGATGGGACGGCCCTTGGTCTGGGATGCCACTTGCGTCGATACTCTGGCGCCGTCTCATCTTTCTAGGACACAAGTCAGAGCTGGCGCGGCAGCTGACCAAGCTGAAGACCTCAAAAGGCGCAAATATAGCTGTATCGATAGCGGATACATGTTTGAGCCTTTTGGGGTCGAAACCTTGGGACCGTGGGGACTGAGTGCCAAAAACATTTACAAAGAGTTATGTAAGCGGCTTTGTGATGCAACTCGGGACCAAAATGCTGGCCTTTTTTTTGCTCAACGCATAAGTATCGCCATTCAACGTGGCAATGGGGCCAGCATTTTGGGCACAATTCCCACTGGCACCGGTCTTTTAGATTAAGTTTATGTACATATTGTAAATAAATTGTATTAAGGTTTCTTATATAGTTTTAAATACTTTAAGGTTATCAACTAAAATAAATGATATATGAGCAACTATGTGGATATGAAACTTAACATATAACCGCACCGTTGCTTAATATGCTTATTGTCTAGAAAAGATACAAAACCGGCACAATTTTAATACTCGTTCCTCTGCATTACTAAACTTGTATGCACGTACAAGTATTAACTTACTCGTCATTGTTACAGACGAGACATAGAATATCTGCAGGTGCTAGAGTGGCCGGGAGAATGCTTGAACGTGGGTGGACTTCAACACCACTTCCCTTCGCTCAAGTCACTGGAACTCCTTAATTGCACCTCCCTCAAAGTCTTCAAGGGGAAGTTCACTTCAACGAGCATGATTGAGGTAAGGAAATGTCTTTGAACTCGTATGTATTATAATGTTTGAGTACCTGGTTGACCGAGCTTTGCTCGGTTTTTTTGTGAAATTGTATTTAGGCAGATACGAATTACGTACTGATGAAATATCACAGCATAGTATAAAACAAAGTCGCTTTCCGCGGTCTTTCGGTTTTCTATCGTATTCTTTTCGGCGAGCGTGCGACTGATTTGCATGATCATATCCCACATTGTCTTTTTTTCTATCGGAATATTTGTAGCTCCATAAAGCGACATCGTTTCGTGGTTGATGTTTCAAAGACACGAACGAAGAGACTTGACTCTACTTTTGTGATAAGGACGTCTAGGCTATGGAAATACGTTGCCTGAGTGGGTTTTTCCCTATGGCTACAACCTGTGTGTCTTCAAATCTAGAGTGATTCGGTTTTTTTCTAGGTAAACACGCTCCATCGTAGACCGCATCGTCGCTTAGCATCAGACGAGATGGCGGTCAAGTGTAAACCTATTAAAGCAAAAAAATGCCTACAATTTAAAATAAAATTCAGACACACGACTAAATTTTATAAGAAGCTATGAATGTCTACGTGGACTATTAGGAAACCGCCACACCGATTTCCATAAAATTTATATTGGGTCACCTCTCAAGTATTTTGTACCAAAAAAATTAAAATAGCGGAGCTATCGCGTAAGATACGTACCAGAATATTATATACAACGGAATTGAGAACCTCCTCCTGTTTTAAAGTATTATTTGAATTGCGAATAATTGATTATTATTATTATTGGTCTAGCCTCAAACCAAATACTCATAGTACAACAGTCAGTTTGTGCAGATAAATCGCTAGTAGGATTTTTTTTCGTTTTTTTGTTAGAAAATACTTAGCTACAAATTAAATACGACCATAATATTAAGACGTTGATAAAGAGGGGGGAGCCCTTTTATAATAGTTTTTCTCAAAAATAAAAGCACAAAAAGAAAATTGAGAGTAACAGTCAGCAAGATTCGAACCGAGGCCTCGTAATTTCTAAAGCGAGTATCTCTCGGTTGCGTTAATCAGACGTTGATCAACGCGACGAAATTTGTTATCGTATTCTAATGACATTGTATGAGTATTTTCATTGCCTGAAAAAGCCCCTAAATTGACGTTTTCTTTGAATAAAACCGAGCTAGATCGATTTATCGTCCCCGAAACCCCCTGCATACAAAATTTCATGACAATCGTTCCAGCCGTTTCCGAGATTCAGATTCTACCTATATATATATACATATTTATATAGGTACAAGAATTGCTCGTTTAAAGGTATAAGATTATATAGGTACAAGAATTGCTCGTTTAAAGGTATAAGATACAGTATTCTTAGTTGCTATAAATAAAATGTACCTTTATGAATGTGTTATAAAATGGTGTTTAGTTTATTTGTATACAATCACAATTTGCCTATGGGTGCGTGGATTTACCTAAATAGACTACAGGCCCATGAACAAAATTTACGGGTCAAATGAACCACCAGGAGACCTATGTAGGATGATAGAAGGGTATACAGTAATAAGAGTCAGTACTATGCCGTCACTTGTAAGCTATCCAACTGACTGCAATTGAAGAGGGGTTGCAATTCTCGATAATTTCTCCTTGTCGCATTATTTTTGTATGGCGTTGCGGAATAATAGATTAAAAGAGGTATTGAAACTATAAAAATTATAAATTTTATCTTTTTAATTATTAGTTTACCGGACAAATTTACAGAGTACGAGTAATTTACAGAGAAAATTCGGTCATTTGATTAAGCATCGGTTCCATACAGTTTCAATACCTCTTCTAATCCACTATTTCGCAATGCCGTACAAAAATCATGCGACAAGGAGAAATGCTAGAGGGTTGCCACCCCCCTTCTTCAATCACACTCAGTTGGACAGCTTACAAGTGACGGCATAGTGCTGAATCTTAATACTTTATACCCTTCTATCATCCTACATAGGTCTCCTGGTGGTTCATTTGACCCGTAAATTTTGTTCACGGGCCTGTAGTTTAATAGTAAGAGGCCAAGACTGTTGACGGTACGGAGTTAATCACGTCACTCTTTATTAAAAAAAAAATGATGTGCAACAATACAAATATTATTAGTAGATAAAATAATAAACAGAGATTAAAACTTATCGTTCATAACACCTCACAACACAGATGTATACGTCAAGAACATTAAATAATGTTGTTATGTGTAATGAGGTGGGTCGCGAATAGATTCGTATAGTTATTTTCCCGAGATTATTTGAAGAATAAATCGCAACGATACAGGCAAAGTTATCGGACTTAGTTTCGGGAATAAAGTCCTTCGGGGAATAATGGGCCCGAAGTAGTAAATTATTATTTCCTATTTACGTTCCCACGTTACCAAATAGAGAGAATTGAAAACAAACATAACAAACCCTAAATTATAATTACTATTGATAAAAATCTCGATCACCACGTTTCATAAGGACTCTAGAATAGTATGCAATAGTGTAAGTTATATTGTAGTAGTGCGACTTTTTGCTGGCGTTTTTAATCTATGGAAACAAATATATTCGTATAAATATCGTATAAACTCATCCCGGGGTGTACAAGGTTAACTGCAGCTGCGGTAGTTCGAATATAGAGGCAAATTAAACTAACAGTACCTGGGTGACCGAGCTTTGCTCGGTTTAAATACTAAATATACTTAGATACCTACAGATAAATGACTCCAAGAAATAAATTTTCTTAAAAAAACGAATTGAAAAAAAAAGAGAACCCGTCTGGATTCGAACCCGGAGCTACTAATTCGTGACCGCTATGAGCGCCCGACTTCCCGTCTGAGCTAATTATGCGGTCGCGTCACGCGGCGAAATTTACCTTCACATTCTAATGTCTAATGTGACAGTTTTTCAGTGTCTAAAAACGCGCATAATATGCGTTTTTTTTAAATAAGACCTAGTTAGATCGATTTATCGTCCCCGAAATCCCCTGCATACATAATTTCATGAATATCCGTCGAGCCGTTTCCGAGATTCAGATTCTATATATATACAACGTGGTGGATTTACCCCCAACAATATTTTAACAGTTCATTCTAACACTGATGTAAACTTCATCATTCAAGGTCTCTTTCCCCTCAGCACGGCAGATCACGAGATAATTCGAGTCAAAGTTTGACGAAAAATTTCCACCAAATCACCAGCTTCAACCCTAACGCATGTACAGCAGACAAACGACCTTGCCACCGACGCCGCGACGTAGCACAAAAATCCGTGCGGAGATCTGGCCATAAGGAGTATGTCAAATGAAATAACATCCAAAAATTTTTTTTTTAATGGAAAAATTTTTTTGTGCTTTCATGCCTAATTTTCACATACGTGATTCAAAACTTAATGAAGATGAACTACCATAAATATTGTTGCACCTTTCTGCAACACCTTGTATACATATTTATATATGTACAAGAATTGCTCGTTTAAAGGTATAAGATAAAGGCAGTGAAGAACAATGAGCGACACAAATCAGCCTGTCAGAACATCTACTGGATTCAGGCACTAATCGCTGTCATCAACCACTAATCACTGTAACCAATCGTCATTAAGTATCGAGGATAGTGAGGGTAGCCATAAAAAGTCGAAATTTAGAAATTTCAATGTAGTTCGAGAATCTCGAATGCGTGGAAACCTGTGATAGTTTGTTTTACAAATAAACATATCCGTCTAAATTGAGTTCCAAATAACAAAACAGTGATTTGAACAAACATGTTTTCTCGGGATTAAAGTTTTAGTTCGATTAACAACAGTAATCGTCCCAAAACACGGAGAAGGTCCGATATATCTGCCCGAGATTAAAAACTTGGGACATTGACTTTGGCGCCAATTCCTGCAATTCGTCTGTTTATCCGTTAGCATGGTGCATGAAGCTGCATCGAAATAAAGGCGAGTCGATCCATCATTTAACGAAGATAAATTTAATATCCCGTAAAGAGATTCCAGGATGTACATCATATTCCAGTCAAAAATACGAGTAGTTCTCAATTTCGTCAAAGGTAGTTTTGTTAACATACAAAACGAAACATTGGTGGCACCTTTGGCTAAAATTTAGAACTATCTTTTGCAACAGGAAAACGCTTTATTTACCTACTAGTAGAAATTTTCATTTTTTCAAATTAGATGAAATTACACAAATAAGTGGGTACTTTTAGATAAATTCATCGACACCGACCGTAATCTAATCTTGAGGCTGTCGAGATTATGTCAAAACATAATACCTCCAATACGTGCGGCCCAGTTATAAATAGATTTTACTTTATTCATGAATGTAATACGTCATAAATATCAATACGTAGAAATAGATTTTATCATTCTGTATCTACGTATTATCCAAATTCGTTGAGCCATCACCGACTGAGTATGGCGGGGACTATATTGCCTGATAAGATTTTTTTTTCATTAAACTAATACAAGGTTAGTTTAGTTTGTGATATCTAAATAGAATTAGTATTAACATTGTCTAATTCTATGTGTATTGACCGAAATATGAATACATTTATACGTTTCGGAGAATGTGCAACTGCTGTGCATGATCTAACACCACCTTGTAATTTTTTGGACCGGGCTGCTCGTTTTTACCCGTTTTTTTGACTTGACCGCTATCTCGCCTGATGTGAGCAACAATGCGGTCTACGATGGAGCGTGTTTACCTCGAATAAACCGATTCACTATCGATTTCTAGACGCTGAGATTGTAACCATCGGGGAAAACCCCAGCACTCAGTAACGCATTCCTCAGCCTAGACGTTTCTTATCACAAAAGTAGAGTCAAACCTCTTCGTCTATCTCTTTGGGATATCAACCATGAAACGGTGCCGCTTCTTCGAGCTAGTTAGATTGTTTCATGGTGTCCGTTTCAAAGACTCGAACGAGGAGGTTTGACCCTATTTTTGTGATAAGAACGTCTAGGTGATTACATTACTTCTTTTTGTTGGTGACGGACAGTACGTTAGTGAAATATGTTAAACATTAACTGTTTTTGGCCTAACAAACTAAACCTAAGTTTAACCTTTATTTCAGAAAATATCCATGCACGGTCTCACATCACTGTGGGAACTCTCACCGGATGTTGTCTCTGATATGCAGCATCTGTATGAGATGGACCTGAGAGGGAATATGCTGCGCCATATGAAAGGTCCTTTGCTGACTGCCCCGCCAAATTTGCAGTGGGTGTTTTTCAGTGGTAAGTTTCGTAATATTTTTTCTTCAAAATGCGACGTTCGCGTCAAGGAAAGTCAACGCGTGTGGTTGGTAGGAAATGTTGCTAATCATCAGGCGTTTCCCTAGTGGATCTCAGTATTATTGTATGTCTATGTTACTCTATATTATAAAAAAAAACAATTTCAGGTACTTACTGAAAAAAATGCGGGTTTATTTGCGCGGTGTCATTGAGTAATTGAGATTTAAACAAAGTTATTCCCTGGTTACGGCTGGTCTAGTCGGGAGAATGGCTACTGCCGATCCGGAGACCCCGAGTTCAAAACCACGCGCACCACTGTCTTTTTTGTCGAAGTCATGTGCGTAATGAAAAAAATGAAACCGACATAATCATAATCATTTATTTACCAAAAGAACATTATTAAAGCTATAAGTACATTTTACAAGTAGTCTTATCCTATGGTAGGTAGGTAACTCAGCAATTTGTCCATTGGGACCCAAACTAGGCTGCGCCTGTATTTTGGGCTCCCGGTATTATACTATTAAAATTGCACTATACTCAGGAATGCAGAGTTAGCGCTCACAATTCAGCGTTGTTAGCAAAGATGTCTTTAGTTTAATTTAGGTGTTAAATATAATAAAAAAGTAATAATCATAAGAATCTAATTAATTTCAATAAACTTTGTTTGCAATGAAAAAAAAACTCCACAAACACGGAGCAAATGAAATAACGAAATTCAAAAAAAGTAATCTCATACTAAATTAATAAATCACAACTCGAAAGATATCTCAGTAAAATTGGATAAAAAAAAAAGTTATAATTTTAATATAATAATAATAATATAATTAAAGTAAGTTAGTTTATATAACTGATTTACAGAACCAGCATTTTAATCGGAGTGACTTAATTATACAGCCAATTTATCATTGAGCGACCAATAAAATTCATTTAGTCACAATACAGCCTTAGATACATCCTCAGATATTAGTGGTATAACAAATGAAATTATTCTGCTACTTCATGCATATTTTACTTTCTACATATTCGACGGTAAGAGCCACATCACAGCCTGTGTTTTATGTGAGTGTGTGTCCTTGTGATTGGTGATGATGTGCATGCAAGAGAGCTGTCTATGGTTGTTGAGAAAGTAAGCTACTCGATGGGAAGATTTGTTTACGGATCATCTCCGTATGCGTAACAAGTCTTTCGATTTGGTTAGCAGAAAGCGAAACAAGCCAATTTAAAACCTTTGGTTTACATTCTGGAAGAGTACATTTATCGATCTCGATATGTTTACTGACAGAATTGTATATAAAAATATGGACATATGGAGGTAAGCGGGCAGCAAATGCCGTATAAACTTTAGGTAGTGGTAAGTCATGTGAGCGATTGCGTCTGCTCCGTTTGATACCACTAGGCAAACAGTGACACTTAGCAATAGCACGCATAATAAACAATTGTCGAACTCTCAAGACTGACGCCTCTTCGTAGAGCCTGTCAGTGGAGTACCTGCGTGGTTTGCCTAACATGACTTTAAGAATGGCCCTTTGTGCTCTCTCAACGTGGTCCATGTGTGTTTTAGCAGCACCGCCCCAAACGCCAATGCAGTAGAGAAGGAGCGATTGACAGAGTGACTTATACACTAGTATTTTGATTCTATCATGTACAGTGGCTCTTAAAATTCTCATTATAAAAATCATCTTGCGCACCTTCCCCGAAATGAATGAGATATGCTGCGAGAATGTCAAATTTTCATCGATAACCACTCCTAAGTATTTAATGGTACCTACTCTATCCATTGAATAGTTATTAATGCAGCAGTCTTGGAAAGTAAGTTTATTGATTTTAGTTCCTGTAGTCGCTGTAATATGGAATGCAATGAATTTAGATTTTTCAACGTTGAGCGTGAGGAGGTTTCTGTCAAGCCACTGCGAAAGAATACTCATGCCACGTTCTGCAGCTCTAGCGACTGACTCCCAGTTATTTGCGTAAAAAACAGCTACGGTGTCGTCAGCGTAGCAAATGAGTTTGCAGTTTGGTATGCTTAGACTGAATATATCGTTTATATACAGCGTAAACAGGGTTGGAGCCAATATTCCGCCTTGTGGAATTCCGTAGTCAATTTCAATCTCGCCACTCATGGCGTCCCCTATCTTTACTCTCTGCTTCCTGCTTGTACATGTACCTAGAATCTTTCGAAGTCATGTGTCATGCACATGTCACCAACCCGCACTGGGCCAGCGTGGTGGATTATGGCCTACAATCGAGCCTTGCGAGAGAAGGCCCCGAGTCCCAGCAGTGGGAACATTTAGTGGGCTTGGAGCTTCCCTGGTTTGCATTGTACAAACATTGCAGTGTAAATAGAATTACGACCGCAAAAACACATATTGATAGTATTTACGTATAAATCCGTACAAAGCGTGAATAAGTCAGTTTTTTGTAACATTAGCACACATTAGGTATACATTAATATTATACAGGCGAAATACATATTTGAATGAAATTAAATCTGTATTAACACGTAGCCTGATCTTTATTCAGATTTTTCTGATGATCTATATCTTGTTGTAAGGTTAGGGGTAGAGCCCGCGTCTGATTACCGCAAGGCGTGATATTCTGTGACATTCTTACAATTTCTGAAAACCGATTAAATTAACGATATTCATAAAAAAAATATATTACTAACAACCCTCGAGGTTTCAACCGCGTGGGTCACGGGATAAAATAGTGTACGTGTTATTTCAGACTGTAATCTAATATAAATAAATAAATAAATATTGGTGGACAATTCACACACAACACCATCTGACCCCAAACTAAGCAAAGCTTGTGTGATGGCGGCCAAATAGCTGATATAATACTTATATAGTTTTAAATACATACTTATTATACATAGAAACACCCAGACACAGTGCAAACATTTGAATTCATCACACAAATATTTGCACTGGGTGGGAATCGAACCCACGACCCTTGGCTTCGCAGGCAGAGCTACTACCAACTAAGCCACGAGGCCAGTCTGTGTTCCGAATTTCAACCCAATCTGTTCAGCCGTTCCGACGTGCTTGAGCAACAAACATCCAAACATTGACATAATATATTTATGTATATTAATATTATAAAGTTCAAGAGGTTTTTGTTTGAACGCGTTATCTCATTTTTAGTAGCCTTCCGAGCGCTACATCCGATGCGTGACCAAGATGTCGTTTGTTTGGCCTAACGTGTTATATAAGCAAATAAGCATTGCCATTCAGCGTGGTAATGATGACAGCAAATTAGGAATGCTTCCGTCTGGTAGTGGGCTTGATTATATTGATTTTTAGCCTTTCGTTGGTTTATTAATTGAGATGTACAATATTATTTTGATTTGATCATTCAGTGTGTAAGTAAGTAGTTAAAAATGTAATGTAGGTAATTCAGTTTAAGGATACATCTGATAAGTGTACATTTTCGAGGTTGAATTGTTTCACGCCTTGTACGGATATCACAATTTTATTTTAAAAGCTCATGATTCTGCTGTTTTTTCAACGAACAAAGCTAAGTAAATACATATTGTTACTCGAAATATTTTCCAAAAGCTCACAAAAGTTTCCTAAAGTTTGATAAAAGGTCTTGTTATTGTGAAAAGATCAAAATAATCTAAAATTTTCAATTACCAAAGAATACCATTTATTGTAAGACTTCACGCAAAGCTAAAGATGACCTTCGGAAACGATTTCGAAGTCTTTGAAGCTGTGTCTGAGAAAAATCAAAGCGATAAATTTGGCTATTTATATTTTAAGTATACCTACTTCAAGATTTGAGTCTAGCGTAATGATTTTGATCAGTAATGTACTGATCTACTTCGAGTATAAAACATAAACAGCCCACTAAATGTTCCCACTGCTGGGACTCGGGGCCTACTCTCGCAAGGAGAGAGTCAAGGCCATAATCCACCACGCTGGTCCAGTGCGGGTTGGTAGATGACACATTACTTCGAAAGAGTCTAGGTACATGTCGGTTTCTTCACGATGTTTTCCTTCACCGTTTCAAGTTAGCGGCATTAAGCACATGACTTCGAAAAGACAGTGGTGAGCGTGGTTTTGAACCCGGGGTCTCCGGGGATCTACCGCCTAACGAGAACTGTCTTAGCTTTGATATCCTGTCTCTTTTCTTTTCGCTTGAAATGAAAGAGACGGCAATAGTAAAGCCAAAGCCGATTTAGTTCGGCGGTAGAGGGGCCGATCGGCAGTCGCCATTCTTCCGTCTAGACCAGTCGTAACTTCTCTATCTACATCGAGCTACTTATAGGAACTGCTTTTTGTACGGCAGTCGTGAATAAAACTGTTTTCCTTTTACATTGAAATAAAATGAAATAATTGTAACAAACTGATTTCCTAACATTGAAATGGAATGGAATTAAATAATTTAATTTACAAAACTGTGTACAGATTAGGATGATACAAATTTAGGCCAGAAGACAGTTTTGTCCTCACGGACATACAATTTGTACGGCAGTAGTGAATAAAACTGTTTTCCTTACGTTGAAATGGAATGGAATGAAATAATTTTATGTAGAAAACTGTGTACAGATTAGGGTGATACAATTTTGCGGCAGTACTCAAAGACAATTTTGACATCGCGGACAAACAATGTTTCAATGGTCAATGTTTATTAAAAATAAAGTGGCCAAGTGCGAGTTGGACTCGCCCATGAAGGGTTCCGTTGCAGCAAGTAACATAATATACATAGTACACATAGTTCTTGTAGTTCGTTGTAACTTTGATCGAAGTATTAATAGTAGTGTATTTATGACGTACTAAAAAAAACTACTCATCAGATCTAGTTCAAACCAATTTTCGTTGGTAGTTTGCATGGTAATGTACATCATATATTTTTTTTAGTTTTTTCATTCTCTTACTTTAGAAGTTAGAGGGGGGGGACACATTTTACTACTTTGGAAGTGTCTCTCGCGCACATTATTCAGTGTAGACAAAAATGATGCTAGAAACCTCAACATCATTTTTGAAGACCTATCGATAAATAAATACCCCACACGTGTAGGTTAGATGAAAAAAAAATTTTTGAGCTTCAGTTCTCAGTATGGGGGGCAACCCCAATTTTCCTTTTTTTATTTTTTTTTGTAAAAATCTTATTGCGTTTCACAGAATACCTACCTACCTAACAAGTTTCAACAGTGTACTTCTCATAGTTTCGGCAAAAAGTGGCTGTGACATACGGACGGACAGACAGACAGACAGACATGACGAATCTATAAGGGTTCTGTTTTTACGTTTTACGGAACCCTAAAAATATTTTAAAAGGTACAAAAATCATTAAAGACCAATTTAATTATTCATACCCGAAATAAATATTTAAGTTTAGTAGTAAAACGAGTAGGAAGGACTTTGTCAGAGTCCGCCTGAGAAATTACCTCACTTTTAAATTATTAAAAGAGCAAAAAGATAAATCGAAATATAGCTATCGATATCGATATAATATCGATAGCGAAAGGTCATCATCATAAAATCTCAGAAATTACAAATGCTAGGAGTCTGAAATTTTGCATAGAGGTCCCTTTTAGCACGTAGGCGCTCGCTAAGACGGGGTTTTACGAAATTCAACCCCTAAGAGGGTAAATAAAAATGTTATATAAAAGGTTAGGCCTTACATCAAGGACTTACAAAACGCGAGCGAAGCCGCGGGTAATAGCTTGTCATCTTATATCTCTGGGTGATGAGTTAAAGGTTCTATCAGACAGAGCGGTCACACGGTTAAGCGCTCAAGAGATCAGTTTTGCGTTCGTTATGTTGTATAGGTATGTAGCTATGTAGATATACCTGTGAACAGGAGCTACTACTACACTACAAGGGGCTCGTGAATTCGTGAGCAACAATATACTCGAACGCATAAAGGCCGATTTAAACTGAACGAACATAGAGCTAGAGCTGGAACAAACGAAAGATCGTTTACACTAAAATATCGAGAAAGAATGCTTCTTAGCGTTCTTAGCGTTTTTGATATTAGATATTCCATAGAATCTTTGCGAACACAAACAAAACAACGAAAGAATGTTCTACGTTTGTTTATCCCAAATGAATTTGATACAGTAGGGATAGAATGAATGAGCATTCGCTCGTCTGCAGCGAGCAACACGGAATGCTCGCTGCTCGTCTGATGTAAATCGGCCTTGATCAATTTTTAAACGGTTTTTTAAACGGTTTTATTATTAAACGGTTTTATTTAGCTCACCCCGTTTGTTTTATTTATTATTTATTCTTGGATCAAATTTAGTAATTCAAATTTCACCCTCTTCCTGTCAACCGATTAATCTGAAATTTTGTATACACTTTGGATTTTGGTGACAATACAATTATGTTTATTCATTATCATTATAAATTCAAGATGGCCGCCGCTACAAAATGGCGGATAATTTATGTTTTATTAATCCCATCAATATGGGTATCAAATGAAAGGGCTCAACAAGCAGAATACAATATACTTTAAAAAATTGAAATCCAAGATGGCGGCCGCTACAAAATGGCGGATAACGTAGGTTTTATCAATCCCATCAACATGGGTATCAAATGAAAGGGCTCAGCAAGCAGAATACAATATACTATAAAAAATGAAATCCAAGATGGCGGCCGCTACAAAATGGCGGATAACGTAGGTTTTATCAATTCCATCAATATGGGTATCAAATGAAAGTGCTCAACCAGTAGAATACAATGTACGATATAAAATAAAAATCGAAGATGGCGGCCTCTACAAAATGACGGATAACTTAGGTTTTATCAATCCCATCAACATGGGTATCAAATAAAAGGGCTTGACAAGAAGAATACAGTGCACTATACAACCTCAATATTTAAGATGGGCGCAGCCACGAAATGGCGTATAATAATAAGATTTAAATTTAGAAATTGAATCTGTAATTTAGGTATCTGATTAATCCAGCCTGAATCCAACACCCAAGTCAAGATTTTGTATCGTGTTGAGGGCTGTGTGGCGTTAGGGTGGCTAAAAATGATACGTCGTTAGCGGTACACCACCCAAGTTAAAGTGAAAGGTTAAAACGCGTCGAGAACTGTATGGCATTAGGGTGGATAAAAATGATATGTCGTTAGCGTTTTCCCCTCAAGACTCAGGCGCATCTTGTTGTACATAGCCTTGCCCCTTTATTGGACCTCTGGGGGGTCGACCGTTTAAATGTCCATTACTCGTGGGAACAAAATGGTAAAAAAAAATATTTAAAAAAATACAAACACAAATAAAACAGAAACTGCAACACAACGTAAACGAAGGCTTCAAAAAGCGAAAGAAAAGTATAAACCAAAACGAGCTAAAGAAAGTGAAGGTGATAGAAATAGTCGATTACAGAAACGACGGGAACAATTAGCGTCAAAAACACCTGAGCAAAATGAGGCCAGGTTAAAAAAGCAACGTCAGCGATATACACAAATGACGGCGTCAGAAACGCCTGAAGAATATGAAGCCCAGCTGATATCAACAAAACTGGGGGTTTACCAGCGGAACTGGAAATATTTGTGGGGGCAAAAGTCATGCTACGGTCCAATATTGACGTTTCAAAGGGATTAGTAAATGGCGCTATAGGCTACATCAACGAAATCGTTTGGCCTCAATTTCGTCGAAGATGTACCTTCCGTCCGAATTGATTTCGCAAGAGACGGAGTACATCTTATACACCCGAAAGCCATACAGTTTCCAGCTAAGTACAATTACGGGACGGCTGAAAGAAGAATGTTGCCTTTAATACTATCATGGGCTTCTACAATACATAAAATGCAGGGCAGCACTGTGGATCACGCAGTCGTATACTTAGGTGCGAAACTGTTTGAAGAAGGTCAAGCCTACGTGGCTCTTAGTAGAGTAAGATCTTTTCAGGGACTACGTATAGAGGAGTTGGACTGCAATAAACTAACGAGCAAGAAACATTGCAGCAATAATGAAGCACTAAATGAATTAAACAGAATGCGAAATAAAAACTAGAAAATAAAAATAGGTAAAAAAACTTTTTAAGTTAAACGGTTTTATGTTAAACATACATTGCAATGTTTGAGATAAATGTACTAAAAACCAAAAAATAATAAAATAGATACAGTCGTGGGAATTATAAACATATGCATAGACTAGACTAAAATAAAACCGTGGGGCACGTCAATTGTCTACAATCGTTGATTAAAATGTTTGTTTTGTAATGTTACACTATAATTAGGCAGTTGTTCAACCGACAACGATGGACGTGTGGATAAGTAGGGCTAGAATGTGGAAACAAGCTAGCAAGCTCGATTATAAGCGAGTTTTAGGGTTTCGTAGTGGTGAGCGAGTAGTACTTTTATCATATGTTTTGTCGATTAGAGACAAACTACGAGCAGTGAAACGATTCCTCGCCAGCCAGCAGTGTGAATGTCCAACGATAAACTAGTTGAAACATCTCTTTTATTTACATGGAGTGTGAGTGTGTCTCTTTTATTTAAGTGGAGAGCAAGAAAATAGTAAGTAATTTCCTCACCGTCTGCGGGCCAACTGCCTAACGACGAATTAAACGATTCTTCTATCGCACATTAAGTCGATAATTTGTAGACAATTGACGTGCCCCACGGTTTTATTTTAGTCTAGTCTATGCATATGTTTATAATTCCCACGACTGTATCTATTTTATTATTTTTTGGTTTTTAGTACATTTATCTTAAACATTGCAATGTATGTTTAACATAAAACCGTTTAACTTAAAAAGTTTTTTTACCTATTTTTATTTTAATTTTGATCTTGGCTTAATTGAGATTGTCAAACATTTCCAAAAGTAAATACTTTTTGAAGTGAAAACTTCTTTTGGCGTGTCAGACTGATTCTTGATTAACCCTGATGATTTAATTATAAACTTAAATATGTGTCTTGATATCCTTCTTGAATTGTCCTGATGTGTAGGGGTCAATAGAAGCTTAACCCTAAGTTTGTGGGATTGCCACCCTTGTCCTTCGGCCGCCATCTTGGAAACGCTTTTTTCAAAATATCTTTCAAACTACCAAACCCACGAAAAAAATATGCAAATATAATTTGTAGCAAATAAAATTTTAGGAGTTTGCTTCTATTACTTTTTCCTGAAAATCTAACCACTTAATAAAACAACTTCTAAAATATAGCCCTATTAAAAAAATGTGCCGTGCAATGCCAAACTGATTTTTAGAAGGCCGATTCCAAAACGAGAGTATCGTTTGTCGTTCTGATTTACTTGTAAGCGGTGTATTTACTTTTCATCATTATATGAATTTTTCTTGCGAGGCCGTTTGGTAAACACAGACAGGTAGTCCAGTTACTTTGTCGCCTGAATATATGGAGTAGGATGCGTTAAATCCGGTAGATCTGATTTTTTGCAGACTTGTTTATGATATTGGCCTAATGATTGTCCCAAGTTGTGACCTCGAGCGACGAACGCAACTTTGTCAAAAATCGAAAAAACCGCGAAAAAATCGTTAATTTTTCAAATTTTGGCGATTATAACCCTAAACGACTAGTTTTTGTAAAAACTTTCTCATAGCATTTATAAAGTAGACTAAATTTGCTACAATATGATACTAGAGTTGTCTTTGTATTAATTTTCGCGTTTTTTTCGATTTTTGACAAAGTTGCGTTCGTCGCTCGAGGTCACAAACTTGGGACAATCATTAGGCCAACATCATAAACAAGTCTGCAAAAAATCAGATCTACCGGATTTAACGCATACGGTAATGTATGAAGTTACTGCACTAAGGGCTTTTCATCATCTTTTCAAATCAAATGCAGCGTAAATTACGTCCCTTACATGTCACAGCGCATGTCAAGAACAAACGGCACGAACCGCGAGAGATAAAATAAAGAATCTCTTCAATAGAATCTCATCAACAAATGAAAAATATTTGTTTGAAAAAGTTATATTAAAACAAGTAATGTAAAGTTTCTGAAGTACTGAATCCAAGCTAAGATTTCTTGTGAAAATTTATTCTGGGAATTTCTTCAAAGTTGTCTAGAAATCGTATTAGAAAACTCCGTCGACGTGTGTTAATACAGACCAAGTGGAGTCGTTCATGTGCAAAATTAGATATCTAGGCTAGATATTACTTAGACTTCGACATCATTCACCACTTGAGTTCTAGTTATTGAACTATATATTTATTTGGGAAACGGAAATGAAAACAAATAAGATGTTTTTGTATTATATACTTAACTTGTGTATTGAAGGAATTGAAGACTGAAATCAGTGAACATAACTTTTGATACTTAGCTGACAAATTTCATAGAATATTTTTCGGTCTTTACGAAATAATATGTATGTATAGCATGTAATTTGTATGATAGAGCGTTTGCATACAGCGTCGTCAGTTTAAAAAACGCATACAGTTAGATAAAGGCAATATGACACCTCGTACAATTGTTATAATTTCAATGTCGGTTGTAGTTTTAGGGTAACCATGACAAAACACACTTTGAACAAATCAGATTTTATTTAAATGCATAAACTAATAGTAGATGCTAATGAAGATTAACCGGTCCGATTAGGGTTCATCATTGAAATTTGACTCTGAATGGGGTCTCGCATGAAACACAGCGGTCAGCCCTAAGACCTCCCTTGAGCTTCTGGCTTCACTTTTTACATTAGACTCTAGAGTTTTTTTTTTAAATAAAGAGTGACGATACGAGCAGCACATGCGCCTGATGGTACGCAACATACCTGCCACATAACAGCACAGTGACACGCAGCTATTGGAACATGAAGAGTCCAAATCATTACCTACTTACTAGCACTACACTGCGCTCGTCACCCAGAGATCAAAGATGTTATGTCTCTAAGCCCTGTAATTTCAAAGGAAACATTGCCCTTAAACTGGAACACAGTAATGCTTGCACATTACTGCTTGGCGGTAGAATAACTGGCAAATGTGTGGTACTTCCCCAGGCGGACTCTGCCAAGGGTCCTACCACTACTTGAATAGCGACAAGACTAGGTGGAGTCGGGGTGCTCTGAGTCGGATCGCTTAAATTGTCAGACAATATAATGTTACGCCAACATAACAAACAGATTATTGACATCGAACCATTTGGACTCCGATACTCGATCAGAATTCCACTAAATAACCATTAGCTATGCTTATAGTATTGGATAACTTGTTGTCGGACCTATCTCAAGGCAAAAAGCACGCCACCGGTATGCCAAAACAACCATCATAACATATCCTTATATTACATATCCTTATATAGCCAATCCTATAATAACATATACAGATCTTGAAATGGTCCCACGCGTCACACAAGCGTCTTTCAGGAAACACTGAGTACCGTTACTGGACCAGATTTGGCCATCAATACATTCCAATTGGGGCGATGCCAATGTAGCCAAGTTTACTCATAAAATATGTGTGTCTGTTCTACGAAAAAAGGAGTAACTCCTTAATTTTGTAGTGCTTTTGTTTTAGTTCTGAACCAACTTTCTCAAGTTCTTGGGTGTAACATTAATATCTACACTCAGCTTTAGGCATTTCACTGAGTCCAGGTTAAACTAATAAGCTCACTAAGCTCAAATGGCTGCCAATTCGTCTTCGCCGGGATGCTCACATACTCTCCCTTCTATACAATGTCCTTTTCCTTCCCTCGTCTCCTCATTATCTGCAAGAACGATTTCAATTTCGCCAATCTCTTCTCCCTAGATTGCTGAGAACTGCGGATAACCTTACGCTTGATATCCCTCAACACAGTACATCTTTTTACTCATCCTCTTTTACTGTGAGGGCTATCAAGTTGTGGAATGAGCTTCCGTTGGAAATAAAACGTGCCCAGTCGTTGGATGTTTTCAAGCTTCGGGTTAAAGAGTTCTATCTAAAATCTTAGTTGCTACTATGTGTACCTATCCTTTAGTTGTAATGTCTGTACAAGTTCTAGTACTTATTTATTGTCTCAAATATGAGTAGGTTTATGGAATATTTCAACGGCGTGTTATGTATTTATTTTTATTGATATTTATGTACTTATGTATTTTGTATGTATTCTTAATGTAAGTAGTATATTTTAAGCATAATTATTAGTTACTTGATGTTATAATTTGTTATCTATTTTCTACTTTAATTTACCTAAAATATTAAGGGCCACATTATTGTATATACAATCCTATCCATGCACGGTTGCCTGGAAGAGATTGCTCTGAGCAATAAGGCCGCCATTTAAAATGTCATAAATGTCTAATAGTTCTTAGTTTCTTTTGTAATTTTTCTTTTGTTTGTGCCTTTTAATAAAGAGTTTTCTTATCTTATCTTAAACTAGCCTCAAAAATACTTTGGCCTTCGCAAATCTACCAGTTTAATACCGGATACGTAGTTCATAAGCAACGGCTCTCCTTCACGAAAAAGATTTAAAGTGTCGAGTATTGCCCCAAAGTTGCAAGTTTTTGTGGGATATGTTTCAAAGAGTGTGCAGCTGATTTGCATTATCTAACCACCTTGCATTGTGAATTAAGAATTTAGATCGCATTTTCGGAATGAAGATACCTAAACTGTGGAAATACGTTGCCTGAGTGGGTATTCCGTCCTGGGTATAATCTGGGTGTCTTAAATTCTAGAGTGAATCGGTTTCTTCTAGATAAGAGCGCTCTATCATAGAACAAATCATCGCATAACATCGCGCGAGAAATGTTCAGGTAAACATTTACTACTTGTTGTACACAAAATAGGATTTGACTTCAAACTCTAAAGGCTTTATTAAAAAAAAAACTTTTTGAAGCTGTTTCTCAACGAAACTGGATAAAACCCAACACAGTACCTAAGTACATAAACCCTAAAATGCCGCGAACACATCACAGTAGTAGCGCCCCATAGACCCTTAGATAAAAGTTTCGTGGAAATATTATCAAGAAGGCATAATTTTTCAGTGACATCAATAAGTTCTAAAGTAAATTGAACGAGAAATTAATAAGCAAAGGGAAATTAGGCTGTCACTGTAAAATAGCTTATGGCAAATATAATTGAGTTTACTAATCAAAGTAAATAGATGAGTAGCGTTATGATGTAAAAATTTACAGAAATGTCAGCAAAATAGTGTCACATATTTATGATATCCGTAGTAAGCTAAAGATAAAAATTGGCACTCACAGGGACTGCCGATAGAAGTGCAAACTTATTACTTAGAATTTTAGTATTAAACGGCACTAATTTTGCTACAACACGCCGCCTGTAGGTATAACTACAGATGTACTGCTATTATGTATGTCGGTGAAACTCACCAGATTTTATCCATCTACATCTACAACTCGTCTAATGCGGACAGCACTCGGTCCGGTTTTTTTTAACTTTTATAAGTTTACACTTGACCGCCATCTCGCCTGATGTTAAGCGCGATGAGGTCAACGATGAAGCGTGCTTACCTAGAAAAAATCAATTCACTCTCGATGTGAAGACACCAAGATTATAACTATCGGGGAAACCCACTCAGGCAGCTCATTCCACAGCCTAGACGTTGATATCATAAAACTAGAGTCTTCGTCCTCTTCGTGTGACGAAAAGGACGAAGGAATTATAGTCTGGAAGAACACATAGGCTACTAGTTTAATTACGATTTTATATCCCCGCAAAATAATTGGATCGGACACAACGCGGGTAACACCGATGTACGCCGCTAGTGCATCATACGTAGGTTTGTATTCAAAATTAAATGTGTATCAGCTATTTGGCTTCCATTGTAGAAACTTGTCCTAGTTTTGAACTGGGTGGTGTTGTGAGTGTACAAATCTTGGCCCAGATATTTTTATTTATTGCTGACTGACTCGGTAAGCAATGTTTTGCCTTATAAATTATCAGCTAATGAAATGTTATAAGTGATTCGCAGTTCCTGTAAATAATTTCTCATCAATGAACCACGGTCGACTTATTCGGAAATCGTTCATACAAAATCATAAAATACGAATAAAAGATTGAGAGAGGGCAGTGCTTAGAGTTTAATATATAAGTACTTTAGTTATTTATTCTCTAAGGGGCAGTGAGATGAAAAATACTCTACGACCTACGACCTAGTCTCATACCGAATATATACCTACACAGATTTCATGAAAATCAGTAGAGCCATTTCGGAGGAGTACGAATAGACTACAGGCCCGAATACCAAATTATGGGATGTCGCATGATTTTTGTTCGGCATTGCGGAATAATGGATCAGAAGAGATATTGAAACTGTATGGAACCAATGCCTTTGCCTCCGCCGTTTGAGGTTGCCCAGGGCCCTACGAATTTAATCCCAAACTATACTTACGCAATATTGCTACGGTACTATTGCTATAAATGCGAAAGTTTGCATGTATAAATGGAAATAGCAAAGCTATGTTTGGTTAATATTGATTCAAGATGGCGGCCTTCACAAAATGGCGGATAAAATATTTTTTCACAACTTACCTCCCTCATAACCTCCCTCATATGGGTATCAAATGCAAGGGCTTGACTTGACTAGTAAAATACTGAACACTTTGGCAAATTTTAATTAATATTGATCCAAAATGGCCGCCACCACACAATGGTTAATCACATATCTGAAAAGCCAAGGTAGTCAGAGATAGATCAGCATTTTTAATTTTGTTCTTGTATTATATTTATATACTTGTTATATTATATTTATATTGGTGCCCGTTCTGGCTGCGCTCGGGTATTAAGAATCATATTTATAAAGACTATTAATCGAAAAAAATACAAGTATCACTCAAGTTGGATCAAACTGTACGCGGTGTGCGAATTTGATTAAAACCGGTTAAATCGTTTTGGAGTCCATCGCGGACCAACAATGTGACACGTAATTGATACAAACGAGTACTACGACTAACGGCTCATTCCGACTTCGCCCGGATATTGTTATATAAAGACTATTCATTAAATCAAAACTAACCTATATTTTAAGTTGGGTCAAACTGCATACGGTGTGCAAATTGGATTAAAATCGGTTTAGTAAATAGTTTAGAAGTCCATCGTGGACAAACAACGTAATTTATATATCTAAATAAATATAGTGACAACACGAGCAGGTCATGTGCCTTATGGTAAGCAACACGGGCAGACCCGTTACAGCACAGTGGCACGCAGCTATTGGAACATAAAGAGTCCAAACCATTACCTAGTATTCAGCACTGCGCTGCGTGCTGCGTTCATCACTCAGAGATATAAGAAGTTTTGTTTCTGTAATCCGTAATTTAGATAGATAAAAACTATTTATTGTGACACAATTTTTTTTAAGTATTACATAGACACGCTTATGAGCTAGCGCCACAAATGGCGGCTTTCTTGATGAGAGCAATCTCTTCCAGGCAACCAGCCAACCAGGTAATTTATCAAAATCTGAAATCTCAAAAAAAACAATCCGCTTAAATAACTACATTTTAAATATTTATGTTCATAGAAGATTAAAACAAGTTCGGGGTTGAACCCATTTAGAAAATATACGTAACTCACTACATAAATACCTAAATACGTACCTATTCCCGGGAGTATACCGATAAACACGAATCGATGTTAGAAGTTTCTCGGCTTCCCAATAAGTAGTTTATGTCTAATTGTCTATACTAAAAACACAGGTAGAAGATTTGTGTTTTTGTTTGTAATTAATAATCTCAAGACTCGTTTTAAATTATTTTACTAATATAATGCCACATTATCCGCATTACGACTGCCCTCGTGGCTTAGTTGGTAGTAGCTCTGCCTGCGAAGCCGAGGGTCGTGGGTTCGATCCCCACCCAGTGCAAATATTTGTGTGATGAATTCAAATGTTTGCACTGTGTCTGGGTGTTTCTATGTATAATAAGTATGTATTTAAAACTAATATAAGTATTATACTAATATAGCTATCTGGCCGCAATCATACAAGCTTTGCTTAGTTTGGGGTCAGATGGTGTTGTGTGTGAATTGTCCACCAATATTTTGTCCACCAATAGTATCACTGTCTGACATTTTTAAACGGTTTTATTTAGCTCACCCCGTTTGTTTTATTTATTATTTATTCTTGGGTCAAATTTAGTAATTCAAATTTCACCCTCTTCCTGTCAACCGATTAATCTGAAATTTTGTATCCACTTTGGATTTTGGTGACAATACAATTATGTTTATTCATTATCATTATAAATTCAAGATGGCCGCCGCTACAAAATGGCGGATAATTTATGTTTTATTAATCCCATCAATATGGGTATCAAATGAAAGGGTTCAACAAGCAGAATACAATATACTATAAAAAAATGAAATCCAAGATGGCGGCCGCTACAAAATGGCGGATAACGTAGGTTTTATCAATCCCATCAACATGGGTATCAAATGAAAAGGCTCAACAAGCAGAATACAATACTATAAAAAATTGAAATCCAAGATGGCGGCCGCTACAAAATGGCGGATAACGTAGGTTTTATCAATCCCATCAATATGGGTATCAAATGAAAGTGCTCAACCAGTAGAATACAATGTACTATATAAAATTAAAATCCAAGATGGCGGCCTCTACAAAATGGCGGATAACTTAGGTTTTATCAATCCCATCAACATGGGTATCAAATAAAAGGGCTTGACAAGAAGAATACAGTGACAAGAATACACTATACAACCTCAATATTTAAGATGGGCGCAGCCACTAAATGGCGTATAATCATAAGATTTAAATTTAGAAATTGAATCTGTAATTTAGGTATCTGATTAATCCAGCCTGAATCCACGACCCAAGTCAAGATTTTGTATCGTGTTGAGGACTGTGTGGCGTTAGGGTGGCTAAAAATGATACGTCGTTAGCGGTACATCACCCAAGTTAAGGTGAAAGATTAAAACGCGCCGAGAACTGTATGGCATTAGGGTGGATAAAAATGATATGTCGTTAGCGTTTTCCCCTCAAGACTCAGGCGCATCTTGTTGTACATAGCCTTGCCCCTTTATTGGACCTCTGGGGGGGGGGGGGGGGGTCGACCGTTTAAATGTCCATTACTCGTGGGAATACATAAAATGCAGGGCAGCACTGTGGATCACGCAGTCGTATACTTAGGTGCGAAACTGTTTGAAGAAGGTCAAGCCTACGTGGCTCTTAGTAGAATAAGATCTTTGCAGGGACTACGTATAGAGGAGTTGGACTGCAATAAACTAACGGGCAAGAAACCTTGCAATAATGAAGCACTAAATGAATTAAACAGAATGCGAAATAAAAACTAAAAACTAGAAAATAAAAATAGGTAAAAAAACTTTTTAAGTTAAACGGTTTTATGTTAAACATACATTGCAATGTTTAAGATAAATGTACTAAAAACCAAAAAATAATAAAATAGATACAGTCGTGGGAATTATAAACATATGCATAGACTAGACTAAAATAAAACCGTGGGGCACGTCAATTGTCTACAATCGTTGATTAAAATGTTTGTTTTGTAATATTACACTATAATTAGGCAGTTGTTCAACCGACAACGACGGACGTGTGATAAGTAGGGCTAGAATGTGGAAACAAGCTAGCAAGCTCGATTATAAGCGAGTTTTAGGGTTTCATAGTGGTGAGCGAGTAGTACTTTTATCATATGTTTTGTCGATTAAAGACAAACTACGAGCAGTGAAACGATTCCTCGCCAGCCAGCAGTGTGAATGTCCAACGATAAACTAGTTGAAACATCTCTTTTATTTACATGGAGTGTATAACTATTGGAATTTCCATGAGCAAGAAAATAGTAAGTAATTTCCTCACCGTCTGCGGGCCAACTGCCTAACGACGAATTAAACGATTCTTCTATCGCACATTAAGTCGATAATTTGTAGACAATTGAAGTGCCCCACGGTTTTATTTTAGTCTAGTCTATGCAAATGTTTATAATTCCCACGACTGTATCTATTTTATTATTTTTTGGTTTTTAGTACATTTATCTTAAACATTCCAATGTATGTTTAACATAAAACCGTTTAACTTAAAAAGTTTTTTTACCTATTTTTATTACTGTTAATTGAGATAAGCTGGGGACCTCCACAAGGCCCCGAGGGGTTCCCACATTGTCGAGGCGGGGAGCTTAGTAGCCGTGGCTTTGTCCCACGGTGATTTTAGGAGAAAATTACAGTGGGGCCACTCGTCTAGGTTTTGCCTTCTAGCTTACGACGCTGCGGCTGTATAGATTTCGCAGTGTATCGGCACCGGAGCAATTAATGTAGCCCGCGATGTTGGGGGATGGATGTTGAGTGAGACCACGACTGGAGAGAACCACCGATATTACGATACCTCTATAGCCGAAAAATTTTAGCAGGCGGGATAACAGACCTGATCTGTCGCGGGAACCAAAAGTGTCCCGCGGTGAAAAGTAGCCTAACTGTTATTCCAGACAATAGTTTGCCAATCTAAAATAGGAATTGTACGGGTCACACTGCGGGGCGCTGTTAGAAGTTCATATTTTATGAAGAACCTTTTTTTAATAGTAACAGGAAGTAACCTTTTTTTATACCAATAAATAACATATACTGCTATGTATTTGACTCAGACGCATAAAGGCGACGACGACTTTAGTTTATTGTTAAAGTCTATATGTACTTAGTCAAATTAAGAATATGTTAATATTGCTTTTTGACCGAATTTTGACCAGTTGCCGACTATTACTATATTTATAAATGTCTATTCGTGGAAAGCAGGAACGAGTTACTAGTATGTAATAAATACGAAAATAAACTAATTTGTGGCTCGATATAAATAGCTAGGCTAATTAATATGTTCCGAGTTGTACCCATTTGTGGTACTTTTATATTGGATTTGTTCGGAGATTTCCGTTATTTTTAGAATTTCATACAAAAACGGAACCCTAATTATGGCTTCGGTGTTTGTCCGTCTGGCCTATTTAGGATTATATCTTTCTAAATATAACAGACAAGTTAGCAATAAAATTCACGGCAACTTTTCAAATTTTAGGGGAGCTTACTGAAAAGTAATGGAATGTCAATTAGGGGCTTGCCAAAACTACTAGGTAACTGTAGTGATTGATGTTTAAATTGGGAATAGTTTTTCAATTTATTTCAACTCTCAATTAATTATTAAGACTAGCGGTCCGCCCCGGGGGGTCTACCACCTAACGAAAAACGCTTTGATGCTTTGACGCTTTGGCATTGCCGTCTCTTTCATTTCAAGCGAGAAGAAAAGAGACAGCAATGTCAAAGCGTCAAAGCGTTTTTCATTAGGCGGTAGAAGCGCGGGGCTTCACCTGTGGTACACATATAGCTTACAGCACTCTAGGATCACGTACATATCAAACGATGAAAAAAGTTTTGAAATCGGTTGTACTTCTTGAGATCAGTGCGTTCAAACAAATTCACTGTTCAGCTTTATATTATTTGTAATATTTGTATAGAAACAGACTAGCAGTGCTCCTCAGAGTCACCCGCGTAGTTCTTGATCCCCGGGATAAAACATTGCCTATGTGTTATTCTACACTCTTATATATTGTTATCTATTTAAGTATCATACATTCATACAGATCGATTCGGTCGTTCGTCGTCGGGAAAAGAGTAACAAACTTTAACTTCCATCCATCCTCACATACTTTCACATTTATAATATGAGTAGGATAAAAATAAATTCGCCCTTTCAACTTCAACCAAACTGCCAAGGGTTGTTTGATCAACTTTTTTTTTTTAACTATATTTAATTGTTTGAGAAAATCTTAGTTTCACTGACATGCTAATGCAGCGGCGTAGCGTCGGAGTGGCAGCGGCGCAGCGGAGCGAGACTTGCACGTTAGACATTTTTGAAGTGAAAACTTCTTTTGGAGCCCAGATGGATTTTTCGTAGGCTGTGAATTGAATTCTAGCGTCACACTCGGGAATGATAATAAATCTTCGGGTAAACTCGGGACCATGGCCATTGGCCATCTAGAAATGCGTCAGCTTTTCCCATTGGCCGTCTAAATGTTCACGCATTTCTAGATGGCCATGCTCATGGCCACGCCCTCCGGTTTTGCCTGCGTAGTTTCCAAAGTAAGGTATCAAATTCTGAGTTATAATAAGTTTTCACTTCTATCGACAGTTCCTATGACTGCCAATTTTTTTTGAGTGGGAAATCTCGTGATTTCGCGTCATCGACATGCGTAATAGTATCTGTAGCTTTACAGGTTACGTATTATGCAAAATTAATGGGTTCGTATCGAAAAGACATATAAGCAGAACGCCCTAATAGCAGAACGTCCTAAAAGCAAATCGGCATATTAGCATAACGTCCTACTAGCAACATGACCTAATAGAAAAACGGCCTAATATCATAATGACACCGTAGCTGAACGGCCTAGTACAATTCAATACAAAATATATAAACAAATATAAATTCATGAACTTAAATCTTTAATGCTACGTTTTTCCATAATACAAATGTTACCTATTTGCAATCAATAATCATCGAAAATAATTCTTTTTAAATGAGTCACTTTTTTCAAAAAATCAAATGCAGAAATTTTATTTTCTGCATTTCATTTTCAAATTTTGATTCGAAAATGAGTTGGTTCTTTCTGCGTGGCTCTCTTTTGAAAAGTGCTCGACGCAATCTAAAATCTTGCCATTTGGCCTCTTTGCGGAGAGAGTTCAAAAACGATATGAATGTCGGTTTTGGTCTAATATTCGAATTGAATCGTCGATTCCAACCCTCTAATCCATTGTTGGTGCGATGACGTTCCGTTGCACAGCTTAATACTCCTGGTGACATCTTCATCCATTGCTTCTCAAAATAAGCTGTAAATTCCCGCAAAGGTCCATTATTATATTTCACGGAATCCTGTATTTTTTCTTTAATATTAGCCCAGGCAATATTTATAGATTCGGGCAGAAGGAGAGGCAGATTAGCACTTAGTCTTACTATTTCTCTACCAAACTGAATATCGGTTAATTTCATGTTTTTATCATTTTCTAAAACTTTGATTTTGGCTGCTTTCCGCCATACAGCTCTGTTCAATGTTCATATGATAAAAGCATCCTGACAAGTGCGATTTTGGGAAAATAATTTTGAAAGCATTCATCTGTGCTACTTCAAAGTCACATTTGTAATACGGAATTTCTGATCCAAACTGGTCTTTAATTAGAGTGAATAATCTCTCATATGTATTTTGTGACTTATCAGGTAAAAGCGCATACAATAACGGCACGATATTGGTCATTTCGTTACAACTATCAACGTCAATGTGTACGGTATATAGTTGATAGAAGGGGGTGGCACATGGAAAGTGCCGTCTCCAAAAAGTTTTACATTTGAATTGAGGTCTTTCATTTGTTGAACACCCATTGGGGTGGCAAATAACAAAATTTTATTAGCACTTTTTCCGTCAGCACACACCAAAAATTTGTCAGCCAAAACATGAGGTACCTCCACTTCATCGAGGTTTTTGAATTCAGTTTTTTGCATTTTTAAAAAATTTCTTCTCGCGCGGTACAATGTGTCTTTTTTGCTTACAAACGCTGGTATATTTTCAATATCTGAATAACATTCTCTGGAAAATTCCTTTTCGAAAATTTTCTGTATTGAGGTATACTTTCTGCACGCTTGTTTTTTGCATTCGTCGATAGCGCCGTCTACTCGATTTTTATTAAAATTTGTTCTGCACGTATGGGCCAATGAATACAAAACCGCAGATTTTTCTTTATCGATAGTAATACTTGCGCTACATGCATCTCTGTTACTACACCTCCAGTTGGTTGAGCCTGATTTATTATTCAATGTTTTGAAATTGTACCGGTGACCTGCGTGCAGCAAAACATCTTTTCCTTTTTGTGACTTTATAAATACAAATAGTTTATTTGTTGAGGCGGCATTACTCGGTTCTGCGCCATTATCCATTGCAAGAATATTTTTTTTACAAAATTAGAGATACGAAAATAACCTGGGCGGGACTAGAAAAACAGTTTTACAAAGTCTAGCTATCGAAATGTAATGATATTTGTCATTGTATCAACACATTTTGATCATTATATCTTAAGTGGCCAGTACTTGAAAGAGTTTTAATATAATTATATCAGAGGTTTCATATGAACATTCACATCTAAATGAAATTAACACGTTCAATTTCTTGTGTACATGAATGTCCATGTCATTTTGATATTAGGCCGTTTTGCTACTAGGTCATGTTGCTAGTAGGACGTTATGCTAATATGCCGTTTTGCTTTTAGGACGTTCTGCTATTAGGGCGTTCTGCTTATATGTCTTTTCGATACGAACCCAAATGCTGTTTTACATATAATATTCTAAGTTATATAGGTTTGCACTTCTGTCGTCAGTTCAATATTTGTCATACTGCCAATTTTTGCTTTTTAAAGTCAAAGTTTTTTTATTGATAAATATATACTTACATTTATTTACAAGATATGCATAATAATACGGATAATTATACGGATTAGAATCCATAAGTGGCCAAAGAGTTGCCATAATAGCAGAGGCAGTGCCTTTCAAATTTCTTGGTAGAAAGATAGACTACAAAGGACGTACACCATCATTAGAGGTAGTTGTTGGAAATTTCATGAATGACCTCAGTAAGGTAGACCAACAGCCTATCAGCAATATCAAAAAAGCATGGATATATGACAACTATCTCACATCACGTCTCACTTGGCCTTTCCTAGTATATGACATCGGTAAAACCCTCCTCGCAAAATTAGATGCTAATGTCATAAAGATATTGAAGTCATGGTTTGGATTGGCACATCCGGCTGATCCCTCTACTCTATTTAGGGATCACAATAGTTTTGGCCTGAAACTAAAAAAACCATCTGAACTCTACAAACACCTAAGAGTTACAAAAACGCATGTTTTGGGAAAGTCGAAAGACGAATTAATCGCATCTCTCCCAAAAGACAAAAGCGCTTCGGACCTTGAATCTAGACTTCAATTCCACAAACAATTTATGGCAGGTGCGCAAGTAAATACAGCTGGGTTGGGTGCGAGAAAGAAAAGGGAAGACCGAGACATGGTAAAAACCTTTCTACAACAAGACGAAAATGATAGTTACAAAGTGCACGCTATGAATTTAGAAATGCAAAGTGAGTGGTTAACCATAGGTGAGTTTTGTATCCCATTAGCTCTAAAGTGGCGCACCTTGCTATATGACTGGTCTCCTGCCTTATTAAAATTTTATCTGAACGCTTTCCAAATGACCCTCCCTGACCAGAGTAACTTGGTAAGGTGGGGAAAAGCCTCTGAAAAATGTTGCTATACTTGTGGTGAGGCGATATGTACAGCAAGGCACATATTGGTGGGCTGCAAGGTGCTCCTTAATAGGGGTCATTACTCACAGCGCCATGACAGAGTACTTGAAATCATACGTGAAGCCGTAAGCCTTTCGGTAGCTAGAGCCCAAAAGGGATTGACGATGAACAAAAGACAAATTAACTTTGTAAAAGAGGGCTCAACTTCAAACTCCAAGAACAAGCCTTACTCAATCCTGGGTTCAGCACCTGATTGGACAATTTTAATGGACACGTATGAAAAGCACTACAAAATCCCAGAGGATGTGGGTGTTTCGTCATCCAGACCGGACATTTTCCTTTTTTCTAGGGCTACGAAACGCATAGTCCTGGTAGAACTTACCGTACCGTGGGAAACTAATATACCTAAAGACCACGTGATGAAACAAAATAAGTATTACGACCTACAAAATGAATTAACAAAAAATGGCTATGTAGTTAATTTATACGCTGTAGAAGTAGGAGCGAGAGGTATACCAGCAAAATCTCTCTATAACCTGCTTAAAGACCTTGGATTGTCCAGAAGTGCAGTAAGTTCTATACTAGAACGAGTATCTAAAGCTGCACTAGTAGGATCATATCGGATTTGGCTGGGCAGGGAGAGAAATACGAGTAGTGAAGGTGAGTGTTGACGTACGTCAATGTAAGGGGCCCCTTTTAAACCTACAGCCCGAGTCACAAGTCTTGGGGTCTATTCGAGATTTCTCTCTCTGCCACACGATGGACCCGGCACCCGCACGGTGAATCCATGGAATGCTAAGAAGTACGTCTCAATATTGTAAAATGGAATTAGCCAAAAAAAAATAAGAGTAGTTACATTATTTTCTTTTACTGTTAAGGCTATCCGTTTGTGGAACGCTTTGCCGTCCTCTGTGAGACAGTCGCAGTCCTTGAGCGTTTTTAAGGGCAAAGTAAAAGATTTTTATAACATATTTGCTCGTAAAGGGTCTCTTATTGGACCAATTTCTGTATCGTAATGTATCTTATTACGCACTAGTGCTGTAATGTGTAATGTAAAACGCACGGTTTCAAAATGCTCCGTCCACAGACTAGGTAGAGAGATATGCTCCGTCTAAAACGAACGGTACCTTTTTAAATCTTAGTAAAGAGTTTTTATGTCAGAAAAGTGTGGTCAACATTTTATGAATAAAATTAACTTTGAGAGGTAAAATATATTAAAGAATTATTAAATTCGTTAATTTATTTAATTTAGACCACAAATTACTTTAATTTTTCTGTAACAAAACACAAAAAATATTAATTTACTTTATTATTAATGGCATACCGGCTGGTTCTGAGCCGTTGCTTAAAAAAAAAAGGCGCCGATGCGCGCGCATTGCTAATCTGTGATCCATAGTGATTACTTACTCTGTGCTGTTATCTGTGATCAAGGAAATATTATTCCGCGCGTTTTTTTTCGCTGTATTGTTTTTATTTGAAAATGTCGTCAGAGTTTTGTTTATTTCCTCGCAAATATGTTATAAAACGTCGTATGACATACGTGCGCTTTGATAATTACAGCCTCTGCTAATTATAGCTCTCGCCTTCGGCTCGAGCTAGCAATAAAGCCTCGGCTGTAATTATCAACTTACCGCACTTATATCATAATGTACTATTATTTATCACAATGCAACACTGTTGACACTAGCAAGTTGTAAGCAAGTTGTAGCACTATATTGTTTTAGACTTGTTGTAATTGTTTCGTGTTTCTGGCGGTTTTTTAATCACTGTTCATAATATCCGCACTCTTATTGTCTTAGTATAGGTAATTATTTGTTGTTATCACTTATTTATGTAAGTTTTAAATATTATGGAAGCATAATATTATTATTTTGATTGGGTTATATTTATTATTTTATTTTAGGAATATAAATATGTTTAATAATTTTTTTTTATTAATGTCACTCGTCCCTGTTTGTATTTGTATGTAGACTTTTTTCCCTTTGTGATGGTTGCCTGGAAGAGATTGCTCTTAGCAATAAGGCCGCCATTTGTGGTACTAGTTCATAAGTATTTCACTGTAATTTTATTAATTTGTCTGTATCACAATAAAGAGTTTCTATCTATCTATCTATCTATTAAATTGTCCGTTTCATTTATTTCTATCTCGATTGATAATAATTAGTTTGTTCATTCCAGATTTAGCCATCGGATAAGTTAGTAACTCAGTAGACTGACTATGTTTAGGTTTTAGGAAAGTTTTCCAGACGAAACATATGTATAAATTTACATTTTGAATAATTTGAAATAATTTTATTCAAGCGTGGGTGGGTCGTAGAACTGTCTATGATAAATGATAACAATTAAGAACTTTGTGTAAATGACGATACAAGTTATGGAACCGTCCCGATTAAAGAGTCTTTACAAAAACTCTATTAATGTAGGTATATAAATCAAAGGGTGTATAAAAAGTGAAAAATTAGCTCCCGATCTGTATGTTTCATTGGATTTTGTTATTTTTAATTGCACTGCTTGTTGCTTGAAAAGGCAACAACGTTTCATGGTTGACGTTCTATAAGATTGAAACGAACTCTAAAATAATATTGCATTGGTGTCTTTGATTTAAGAGTGAATAGATTTCTTCCTAGTCATGGACGTATCACAAAAGTAGGACGTAGTCTCGCTAAAATAAAAACTTTGTCCATCGAGTCGGCCACATGATATGCACGTGTGTGCTGTCACATACAGGCTGACGCGCACACATAGTGGGTCATTACACGCGCTACTTGTGTATATGTGTACGTGTCAGCCTATCAGTGACAACCTGACAACGCACACGTGCAAATGTGACCGACTCTACTGACACAGTTTTTGTTGTAGCGACTTTTTTATACGTCCAGGTTCCTAGTATGCGCGCTCAATCCTAAACCGTATCGTTCTTTAGTATCAGCATAGAATAGATAATACGGATAGAACGGACACTCCCCACCCCCCGCCAGTTTCAAGCTTCCTACCCCGCAAGAACGCGAGAAGCACTCAACGAAGGGTTATATCGGACGACAATTTTCTATGAGAATACGACCATGATGCTGTGTTGCTGTGTTATTTAGGTGCCAAATTTTTCATCTGTTAAACGAAACAAGAATAACAGATTTTTAATTTCATAAGAATTTCTATAATATACTAGGATTGAATCGTTTTTCTACTGTGTTTTGATAAGTTTACAATTTACAAAATCACTAGTGTTACCAATTTAGTGGATTTATTTACTACGATTGCTGCAATTCAGATTTCTTGGTGCGTGATTTTTTTTTAGCGTTCAAACGACGCAAAAAAAGAAAAAGGTTCTATATTCGACTATATGTAGTTTTATGTGCGTCCATGGATATGTCCGTCAATAGTGAACACTGAATATACGGTTTCAGTACAGTTCAGGTACTTATTTAAGTTATCGTAACAGCCGTGTCAATAAACAAGTAAGAGGATACATTGACTGCTGTTGGTTATAAAAACCGACAAAAAAAGGAAAGAGGTTAGTTAGGAGGAGAGGAAAGACTGTATGTAATTTTATGTACGTTCAGAAATACTAAACCTATAGCTCCATTTGATAGCAGGCTAGACTTATTTGATTATTTGTAAATCGTCGATATATTTCATCGGTATATGGATCATTCAGTTATGCTTAGTAAATTTAGTGTAGTTTAGGTTTGATATAGAGACTCGCTAAAGGTCTATTAACTGGTTTTTGTAACAGGCGTGTCAATAAACAAGTGACTGGAAAAATTGAGTACTATGTAATAATAACTACAATTATTTATATGCTAATAATTAAGTTTTTACCGAAAATACAAAAACTGACATCAATTTAAAATTAAACAGACACTAGACTACATTTTATAATTTCTGTGATATCTACAATAGCGTCGTCCAGTTAAATTAAATTCAAGTTATTTTTGTTGTAATTGCGAAAACTGCCACACCGATTTCAATCCAAAATCGCATGGAACTGGAATGGAAACCTTGGAACAATAATCTTATCAAACAATAAAAAAGATCTAGCAAAATCTATTCACAATAATTGGCGAAGCTATACCGTAACATTCATACAAAAAAAATAAAAATGTATATGAGAACTTCCTCCTTTTTCAAAGTCGGTTAAAAATAAAACTTCTTAAGTTATTTTAAGCTTTGACTTTGACATTGGCTCTTATGTTTGACTTATACAGCTTCACTTGTTCTACTTCTAGTTTTTCATGTCAGGCGATATACTTTAATTTTATAGTGTGCTTTGAATATAGATACACTATCACTACACTATTCGCAACATTTAAAATTTTATGCGTTCCTTCCAACAAATGTGAATATTATGTAATTCGCCATTTGACATGAAATAAGTGAACCAATTCGGAAAAAAATTAAATCCGGAACTGGCAACACAAATCGGCCAACAGCTGATTCTGCCGATTTGTTGCATTTCGCGCGTATAAGTATAATATTATATAGTTTCATGTTTACAAACTTTAATATGAGTTGAAAAACCATATTAAATACTTGTACTGTTCGCTGCCGTATTAGACGTGAATACCTAATTCGTGTGTGCATTGTAACTTAGTGTATGATTTGAGTGAACTGTATTACAATGCGCGTTATACGTAGATTACAAAATGCAACCAACGTATGCACGTAATTTTATCTAATTCAATGTTTTGAGATTTACAACGAAATAGGTATGTGTGTGTGTGTGGAATAATTAATATTTGGTCAGAACAAAGTTTTTTCCTTGGGTAAGTCTCAAATGTGTCCCTACTAAAAACCAATAGGTAGGTAATACTTTTTACTTTTTTGGTTTGAATTTTCTCCAAAATAAGATCCAACACTCGGTAAGATTGTAGGCCACTTAACGCTGGCAGGTTAACTCACGGGTCACATCTAACTATTCCATAAAATAATTCAGTAACCCTAGCCGACATGCACACATGCGTAAATATGTGCGAACAACATCTGCGTTGTTGTGTGGAGAGTAGGTAAGTCCACTGCACCGTTTGTTTGGAGTTTAGGCCGAGTGTCCGGGGTGTGGTATCAGGCTAGATGGTGGTAGAATACAATCTTATTATCGATAAACAAATAACTAAAAACTCACCAATGTTGATCCATATTCATTTGTAATCTATGTTACCACGTATAGATGCGAAAACACATAGAAATATCAAAGGGATTTGGGTACTTTTCTATGGGCTCGCGGCGTCGTTTTTTTTTGTGGCCAAAGATCTGTTATCACTTTCTTGTAACAATAAAATACCCTGATGCTATCTGTGCTATCAGATTTGCTCTAAATCATATCGGAGCTGAGTTATGGCCTGTCAAAGTTATTAATTTTTTGTATGGACAAGTGGCGTCGTTTTTTTTAGCGACCAAAGATCTGTTATCACTTTTTGAAACATTACTGAGTTATGGGCTCTCAAAGTTTTTTTTTTATGGACTAGTGACTAGTGGCGCCATTTTCTTTAGTGACCAAAGATCTATTGTCACTTTTTTGAAACAATACTTTACTCCAAATGTATTTGTGCAACCAGATTTGCTGTTAGTCATATCGGAGCTGAGCTATGTCCTTTCTTTTAAGTTTTTAAGTTTTTTTTGGGTAGGTATATTTATATGGACCAGTGCCGCCATTTCCTTTAGCGGCTAAAAATCTGTTGTCGCTTTTTTGAAACATTACCTTACCTCAATGGTATTTGTGCAATCAGATTTGCTTTAAGTCATATCGGAACTGTGTTATGGCCGTTCAAAGTTTTTTTTCGGTTTTTCTTAGGTGGACTAGCGGTGTCATTTGCTATAGCGGTCATTTTTTTTGAATGGTCATAACTTTGCTCCAATATGACTTACAGCAAATCTGATTGCATAAATGCCATTGGAACAAGGTATTGTTTCATAAAAGCGACAACAGATCTTTGGTTGCTAAAAAAAACGACGCCACTTGTCCATACAAAAAAAAAAAAAAAAAAACTTTGACAGGACATAACTCAGCTCCGATATGACTTAGACCAAATCTGATTGCACAGATAGCATCAGGGTATTTTATTGTTACAAGAAAGTGATAACAGATCTTTGTTCGCTAAAAAAACGACGCCAACTTTACCCAAACCCTTTTATATCATCTATTTTAGGTAGGTTCTTAAAAATTGCCAAAAACATTGTAATTATTTATTGTTGTGGTAGAAATGAACATTATTTTACCTTAATATGTTTAAACTAATTATGACAAATAATTATGAAAAGAGTTCCTTGAGTAAGCGGAAATTAATATATTCTTCAGTCACTTCGTTCTGTACCCTTAGTACCTACACTAGTTTTAATTGTTTATAGACGCGTGCTGGTTTAGGTGCTGATAGTAAGTTATGTAACAGCATCACCGTTCTTATTTCCATAAAACCTGACGTTTCAACATTTCGCATAATTTCAAAACATGTACTAATGGGACTTCGGTGTTACACCATGCGGGCCAATCATTGGAGACTGAAATATGTTACTGCTACCTAATTAATATCGGATTAATTAAATACGTAACATAAATATGTATGCTAGCAAATTTATTTCACAAAATAATCAATGTACAGAAGTCTAACTTATGTATATACTTACCCCAATTTTCATGCTACCTTCGGTGGTCGTGCTAGGGTTTTCAATTCGGGGTTATGTGGAAAAATTACCGCGTTTGTGAAACATGCAGGTGTCTGGTTGTTTTATTCATTGTTAATATACTCATATACTCATTTATTAATAACTAAGGAGTTACACGTCACGTTATTTACATTATTTAATTGTTGAGTATTCCAAACAGAAAGAACGGCAACAGAAGTTAATAGCAACTTTTTGATAGTAAAGAGTGACGGGATGAGCTGGACACGTGCCTGATAGTAATCAACACTCCAGCCCATAATAGTGTCATGCAGCTGTTGGAATATGAAGGGTAAAAATCGTTACGTTTTTCATAGACCTGTAACTACTCCGGAAACATTGCACTTCAAATTAGAACACAGTGATGTTTGAAAAATACTGTTTGGAGGTCAAATAACTGACAAAGATAGTAAGGTTGACTCTACAAAAAGTCCTGCCACTACAATGGACCTAAAATAATTCAACTTTAATATCATCACTATCCCTATTATAATATCATAGAAAATATATCTTGCAATAATTTTGACATCGACGATGTGAATTATTGTCACGTTTTAAAATATCAAAATCGTAACATATCCTTAAGTGTAATAAATCACAATTTTTTGCTGCTCGGTCTTTGAACCAAAAATCACAAAACACGAACTGCTCCAAGTAATAGTGTCAGTGTGTGACATCTTTACGAGGGTTGCTCGTTTTTGTTGTGGGATCTTTGCAGAATTAATTGAATTTTCTCCGAAATCGGATTCCATTTCAAAATAAACTCAGACACTTGACTAAATTTCATAGCTTTTTAAAAATCTACTTGTGTTAATGTTGTATAGATAAAGGTAAGCAAATTGTGTTTTTTTTTTGATATTTTAAATATCACCTCACCAATTTCGATAAAATGTACGTATCACCTCAAAATTATTATCTACAAAAAAAAACGGTTGTCTGTAAAGTCGGGTTACTGACGTTAGTTGAACGTGACAACTTCAACTACGCCTTAGAGCGAGGTAACGCCGGCGGCGAGATAACGGCGTTAACGGCACATGACGTCATGTTTTGCGGGCGTGCAGCCGGCTTCATCGAATTATAAGACGTTGTCACGTCAAAAAACATCAAACTCGATTCACAATCGGCGGAGCTGTCACGAAACATAGGTATGTAAAAAAAAACATGCAACCGAATTGAGAATCTTTTCCTTTTTTTGAAGTCGGCTAAAATGACACAAGATTTATGTCCAAAGCGGATGGAACTAGCGTTCGTATTGTTCTCAACATCCCAATCGCTTCGACAAATAAATCTCCCTGAACAATTTGTGTTGTGCGAGCTTAGCTTCTGTTACTGTACACTGATTGTTTTGTGTTCATTGGACCGTAGTTTAGAGCGATTAACTTTTTGTTTAATTTAGGAATCACGACGGAGTGTCGGGGTGGAGGATGGGATTATACAGTCCTGCATTCCACAAAGGAGTATTCCAAAGGCTCAGTTACAATGGCTTAAATAAGTAGGTATTGTTGAAACTTGTATGGTTTTATTAGATCGCATAGCATCTTTGTTTTGTAACATACCTACTAGCAGCGCCCAGCGCCAGCGGTTATAGTAGTATACTCGCGTAGTGTCCGTTCCCGCCATTTACCTATATTATAGAATAGGATATAAATTAGCTTATGTGTTATAACAGACTGTAGATCCCAGCTATTCCCAACTTCAATCCAAATCCGTTCAGCCGTTCCTACGTTCGAAGCGACACACTTCCAAACATCTAAACATTCAAACTTGCATTTATTATACAAATTAGTAAGTTTATCTGGTCTAATAATGTCAGTCGAATGTGAAACACAGTACATCAAATCTATTTATCTTTAGAAAAAAGATAGCTCAGCAAATTGTGGTTGTGATGTTTATTAATAAAAAAAAAACTCACTATCGCTATCTAGTAGGTCCCTACCTAGTTTACAAAAAATCTTTGAAAACGGCGTATTAACAACTCCCATACAGCAAAGAGTTACTCGTAGTGTGAGTGATGTGTGGCTTTATAATTTAATTTAAATCAATTTAAAAAAGAAAATTACTAGCATATTTGGATCTCATCTCAAGTCAACGCCATCTAAGAATTTTTAAAGCTCTTTTTTAAACTCAATAAAGTACTAGCATCCGTTTCCCGATGAGGCCTTTCAGAATAACCGATAGGTACAAGTTTATTCCATAATCAAAGAGTATGAGTAATAAATATACGAGCATTTTTGTCAAAATATTGACATAAAACAATTACCATTTTTTTCTAACCAAATTAAACTTTGACAATTATTAGTGAAATTCTAAACTATTTTTGAATTCTGAAAACACCCCATAACGATTTTCTATTGTAGTGATCGTTCCAAAAAAATTTACATTCGTAAAAAAATTAGTATAGAACACGAAGAATACGTATAAAATACGTCCTAAAAACTCCCGTTAACATTTTGGAATGCTTTAAAATTTCGCACAACTTTATGATTGGCGATAAAATGGGCGAATCCTCTTGCAGCTATGTAACGAAGTGCTAGAGACACTAAAGATAATCTGGCCCCACTACCAGTCGGAAGTGTACGAAGCGTTGATGTGGCATCAACACGCTGTATTGAAGTGCTTAAACCTTGAACCAAATAAACGAAAGCGTTTTGGTTTTCAATAGGATCTCTCTTTATTCTGTGTTTTTTTTGTTTTTAATTTTTACAGAACAAAACAATCACTATCTGTTTATGATACTCAAAGGACGCCGCTTGGCCAGTTCCTTTATCTAATATAACAATAGAGTAATCGAACATCTGGATATCAGATGCTCTGTAGAAAGATGTTTTATTTTCTTTATGTACAATATAGTTCCATCGCCATTTCGCCATTACCATCTTCCTTCCCCTTTACATATACTATCTAGGTATAACTTTTTAAACGTTCTTTTGGTATTTAATTTTACAAGGTCTTTTGTTGATTTTATTATAACGGTAATTGAGAGTGGGTATACTTACGAAAGTATATGGATATGGAATGCTTCGAGTAGGCTTTCAGGTAGGTATACCCAGTACCTATATGTGAGTGTGTCTAGTAAGTTTATAATTTTGTTTATTTAGGTTAGCAGGGCCGTGCCTTTTGAAGGTAACTTAACCTTCTGCCGACCCGCGTCTTGTGTATAGAACATTGACTTATTAAAACTCTGACCGACATATTTATACCTACTCCTGACCCTAAGTCGTCCTTAAAATTACAGTTATTACATTTCTATCAACACAAAAAAAATAACATTTTTATTTTAATTATTTATCAGTTCTGAGCCTCAAAAATGTACAAGAATATCTAGTAAAAAGTGTCTGGGAAGGAGGTAAAAGTTCAGTACGCAGTAGAGTCTATCTGGGACAAAATGCCATAGGTCCGTTTCAAACAATATTACTTATATAAAGCACAGGGAGAACGATAGTAACACCTTTTGTTTGAAATTTAAGTTTACCATCTGGTTACCACATTTTTTCTTTTTGTGCCATTGTGGCACATACATTTCTATTTTACGATGTACTTGCCGAATCAAAAAAAAAACAACCTGTCTGTGTCGGTCGACCATTTTTCGTTTTTTGCAGGATTACTTTGTAGTATAATGTTATCAAGTTGTGGCACATAAATTTCTATTTTATGATGTACTTGCCGAATCAAAAAATAAAGTGGCCAAGTGCGAGTTGGACTCGCCCATGAAGGGTTCCGTTGCAGCAAGTAACATTATATACATAGTACACATAACTCTTGTAGTTCGTTGTAACTTTGATCGAAGTTTCAATAATAGTGTATTTATGACGTACTAAAAAAAACTACTCATCAGATCGAGTTCAAACTAATTTTCGTTGGTAGTTTACATGGTAATGTACATCATATATTTTTTTAGATTTTTCATTCTCTTACTTTAGAAGTTAGAGGGGGGGGGGGGGGGGGACACATTTTACCACCTTGGAAGTGTCTCCCGCGCAAATTATTCAGTGTAGACGAAAATAATTTTAGAAACCTCAACATCATTTTTAAAGACCTAGCGATAGACTCCCCACACGAGTAGGTTTGATGAAAAAAAATTTTTTGAGTTTCAGTTCGCAGTATTACCTACCCTAATTTTTCTTTTTTTTAATTTATTTATTCAAATCTTAATGCGGCTTACAGAATACATCTACTAACCAAGTTTCAATAGTGTAGTTCTCAAGTTCTCATAGTTTCGGCAAAAAGTGGCTGTGACATACGGATGGACAGACAGACAGACAGACAGACAGACAGACATGACGAATCTATAAGGGTTCCGTTTTTACGTTTTACGGAACCCTAAAAAACAACCTCTCTGTGTCGGCCGACCATTTTTCGTTTTTTGCAGGATTACTTTGTAGTATAATGTTCTCAAGTTGTGGCACATAAATTTCTATTTTACGATGTACTTGCCGAATCAAAAAAAAAACAACCTGTCTGTGTCGTCCGACCATTTTTCGTTTTTTTGCAGGATTACTTTGTAGTATAATGTTCTCAAGTGTGTTATTTTTTATCCTGGTTCTTGTGATGACTTATAATTACATTTAAGATAGCAGAGAACGAAAAAGCTTGTTTTCAAACACTTAAAAAATGTGACATAATATTTTAGGGTCATGTGTGTTTGTAATCAATATAGTCGACACTTGATATTCTTCAACGATTTCAACAAAAATGGTGCCCTTTCAATCTGTTTATTTATTTTTGTTATTTCGTTACCCGATACTGTGAGTCTGTAACTTTACAGAATTACTTTTCAAAAAAGGATTATTATTACAGTAAACATTGTATTCAACTTCAGGTCAATACCTACTCCTTCAATCTTCATATAAAAACTATTTTGACGCAGTAGAGCTGTCCATGTCCAAGTTCAGATTGTTTAACTGATGGTATTGACGTATAAAAAAAGCCGGACGTAGTCTCGCTAAAACAAAAACTGTGTCTATAGACTCGGCCACATATGCACGTGTGCGTGACAGCGCACTGGCCGACTCTATAGACACAGTTTTTGTTTCAGCGAGAGAGACTACGTCCGCTGTGCCGCCTGTGTCTATAGAGTCGGCCAGTGCGCTGTCACATACAGGCTGACACGCACCACACATACATCAGCCAGTCATTACGCGCGCAATTTTGTAAGTACCTACGTGTGCGTGTCAGCCTGTCATATACAGGCTGACACACACATACGTAGCGCACTGGCCGACTCTATAGACAAAGCTTTTATTTTAACGAGACTACGTCCGACTTTTTTTATACGTCCATGCTGATATGGGACTGCAGAATCTTGCTTCTGGTAGAATATTCGATGTTCTAATGGCTTTGATGAGATTCTAATTAGTTCGGCAGCTAGATTATGGAATAATATGAAACAAGTATTTTTAGTTTTCTCAAATTATTAAAAATCGACAAGGATATAAAACTTCCGGAGTGGGAGTTTTTGATGGCAAGTCTTTGTATAAATCGTACAATGAAGTGACGTCACTGGAAACTTCTGAGCACTGTACTAACACTTTTTTGATTGTGAAATAAAATAAAAAATATATGTGTATAATACACTAACCGACCACCCAATTTGTTTTATTTTAGTAATCATGCCTATTTTGAAAATTGTTTAGTTATTACTAAAACAAATAATGTGCTTGTGATGAACACTCGAAAAATGAGAAGATTTTTAACTTATGACATCATATTTCTAACTCGGGAAGTTGCAAAATGTAAGCTAACATGCTTTTATGTGGTAATTCGTCTGCAGAGGATATCAAAGGCTGAATATAAATAAAAACGAAACGAATGAAAGAGGGTCTTATTGGATAGGACATTTTACTGATCAAATTTTATGTCTATATGAACTTGAAATGTTAACGCGGGACTTGACTATCAAATACACAATATTGAGTTGGCATGTAATGGTCTCTACTCTCTATCATTTTTCTAAGTAATCTTCGTATAAAACTGGCGTCTCCACTACGTAAACTATTGATGTTGTTTTAATTTGCTTTTAATAATAGTAGTCTAGTAGCGTCCTGTGTTTTTTTCCGTTTATAGTAGATCCAACCGTTTATTTTCTTTTTGACAGCACCAATAGAACGTAACTGCGTCATGTTACGCAAAAGTTCATAAAAATATTACAACTGCTTAAATTTGCTCCTTGATCCCGTATAATAATCATCTTTGACAAATCGAGTCTATAGGTGCAGTAGTTTTTTTATATATTACATAAAACAACAAACGTTTTTAAAAATTTACGTTCTATGGCAAAATGGTAAATTTATAAAAAAACTACTGCACTTATGGACTCAATTTTTCAAAGATGATTATTATACGGGATCAAGGAGCAAATTTAAGCAGTTGTCGTATTTTTAAAACCTCGCATTTAAAAGTGAACTTTTGCTCTATATTATCTATTCTATGCTTTTGCGTAACATGACGCAGTTACGTTCTATTGGTGCTGTCAAAAAGAAAATAAACGGTTGGGTCTACTATAGTTCCGGTGATTTTTCTGTAATAAAATGTAGTTGTGTCTTATTGTAAACCATAATATGTTTGCCGAATTTCATCTAGATCCAGTATTTTCCAGTTTCAGTTATCCAGTATTTTGTCTGAAAAAGTAACAATCATAACAACTTTCATAAAATTATAATACTAAGTAGGATTCTACACTAGTATGTGCTTAGTGTAAGTAGTTAAGTATGTAGCGTAGTGTGGTTCTCATTGTATTTTGGTTTTGTTAATAAAGGGTGTCCCCATTTAAAAAAAAAATGAATATTTACGGCGTATAATCCCAATTGTGCGTGAAATGATATCGAAATATTGAGAAATCACTTTGCCATATTTATAACTACGGTAGTTAACCAGTAATAGAAAATAATTTGGCGGTTCCAAATCGTTGAACCACCGCATTATAAAACGGCCCTGTTTTTCAAAACAGCTAGCCGTAATGTAATACGGCGAATTATACAATCCGGCTGTGATACATTTACAAACAGTTGATCGCTGATAGTTCACACTGACGGCGAGCACTCGCTTCACTAGTTTGTCGCTGAGCGACAAAAGTTATAAAAATAAATATAACACTCACTCAGCGACACTCGCTTAAGCGATTAGAACACGCCGAGAGAGCGATCTCTACAGTACGGATATGAAAGATGCTAGTGATGCGAGTAATCGCTTGCCTCACTCGCACACTCGCTTATAGCCGAGCTACACAACTATCAGAACTACGCACGCACTCGCTCTTCTCGGCTCGCCAACTCGCTTCTAATTCTAGCTCTACTCGTTACTCGTTCATCGTTGTCGGTGAGACAACTGCCTAAAAAGGCCACTAATTGCAGAACCCGAGCCAAATGAAATTCTATCTCTTAGCTCTTGGGGTTACGGAATGACGAGAATTTTTGTACCTACCACACAACTAACTAGCCGATTGAAATTACAACATTTTTCAGGTAATCATTGGGACTGCAGCGACGGTGGTTTGGATTGGCTGGCGATGGAGAATGATAACGGAACTGCAAGGAAACGTATCGCTGACTACAGCCAGCTCGTGTGCCATCAGCAGCTCTACAGAGGGAAACCATTGCATAAAGTCATGGATATTATTCGAGTAAGTTGCTATTTTAATAAATTATTACATTGCTTATATTTTACAACTTACGTGGTTGCTACACATTTTAACACCCGATGCCGAAATAAACGAAGGGGTGTTTTAAGTTTGACATGTAGGATATCTTTCTGTGGCCATGGATATACTATTTAGTAGTGGTAGGACTCTTGGCAGAGTCCGCCTGGGGAAGTACCACACCTTTGCCAGTTATTCTATCGCCAAGCAGTAATGAGTAAGCGTTACTGTGTTCCGGTTTGAAGGGCAATGTTTCCAGATATATTCCTGGGTTTAGAGATATAATATCTTAGATCTCTGGGTGACGAGCGCAGTGCAGTGCTAGGTACTGATTTGGTCTCTTGTCTTCTCATGTTCCAATAGCTGTATATCACTGGGCTGTTATGTGTCAGGCATGTTGCTTACCATCAGGCACATGTCCTGCTCGTCTCGTCACTCTTTAATATATTTAAAAAAAATAGCCTTTTGATTATACACTTGTCTAGATAGACCGCTCGAGCGTAGAAGCACAAAAAATATATCAGCCAACTGTTGGCTGATAAGCTTGCCATGTCAGTTTAGTTGCGACACTGACGTTGTGCGTAAAGACGTCTTTTGTTACTTTTGAATGTAACGATTTGCGCTATAAAAGTCTGCTAAAATTAGAAAGGACGATTTACAATAACTAATAACGTTAGCCATTATCGGTAAAAGTAATCTTTACGTTGTCATTTAGTTACATAAATAATTGATTTAAAACAAATAATTGCATCTCAGGACAGTGTCATTTGACGCCATGTTTAAAAACATATCACGAACACAAGTGTCTGTGTGTCAACACTCACGCACACAAGGGTTTGAAACCTGGCCTGTTACTTTTGTCGCAATTACAGCGTAATGCTTCATCTAGACAAGTATAAAATCAAAGGTACATATTACAGAAAGCCGAAAGGATGGATCAATTTTGGTTTCTTTTATTTGAAAGGTGAATTAATTGGGAGAGTTTTTAGCGATATTTCATCATGAGCGGTTTTAAAATTATTAGCTCTTTTGTTAGCTGCGGGTAGTAATCTTAGATGCATAATAGGCTTTACTTGCGTCTAGAACAGCACATAAGCTACTTTTTACTGCGAAATAAATGTGGAAACTATGCGGGTAAACCCGCTAGTATTAGATAAATTCACGCGGTAATGAGGGGTTTGCCGACGAGACAAAAATAGTTCCACCGTACGCACTAGATGGCGATAGTGTAGATTCAGCTAGATTTGTCTCTACCATAGAATCTCAAAAGTGTAATCACATTTTCAAGGAAAAACTGAAATCTAAATTATTTGTAATAATTCAAAATTTTAGAGGTTTCGCAAACACATCAATTATTTTAGATACATTATAATTTGCTTCTGAGCTCAGCTGATTAATTTGGTGTAATAATCATGCTGATTACCTTCTTGACAACTAAGTGTAATATCTACAAGCGCCTCCTATTGTCGTTTTATCGAACCATATATTTTTGTCTCGTCGGAAAACGCCTCATCAATTAGCAAATTGTAAAAGCAGTAACAATTTATCTAAACGCCTACGGCCTGGAGTTGGATTTAAACATAAGTGAACATTTGAATAATTTGAATAAATATTTTTCAGCGAGTTAATTACCTTAAGGTCATTCAGTATTCCTTAAGGTCATGTCAATATTAGAGTTTGAATTTGTTTTGAAATCATTTAACTGTTTTAGATCCCCCAGTTTTACAACCTACATCTTACAACCTCTCCCACGCTTACGACTTTTACTTACTAATACAAGAATCTTTTTGTGTTGAAAGGTTTAGGAGAAACCGTTATTTTTTTGGATAATAGTTGGTTGTATTGAGAGCGTGAAGACATAACATTTTTTTTTGCCCACATAGGTATCTACTACCATACACACACACACACATACCCTCACACACACCCTCACACCCTCACACGCACACACACACACTAGCACACACAGAGAGAGAGAGAGAGAGACAGAGAGAGAGAGATTATTTAGTATACGCAAATTTAAAATAGTAATAGTACCTATACGCAAGTCTATGGACGTATAAAAAATGTCGGATGTAGTCTCGCTAAAACAAAAACTGTGTCTATAGAGTCGGCCACATAAAATACACGTGTGCGCTGTCACATACAGGCTGACATGCACACATGCACACATCAGTGAGTCATTACACGCGCAAACTTGTATATGTGTGCGTGTCAGCCTATCAGTGACAACGCACACGCGCAAATGTGGCAGTCTCTATTGACACAGTTTTTGTTTTAGCGAGACTACGTCCGATTTTTTTTAAACGTCCATGCGTAAGTCTTAGTGGCCTTGTGGTCCTTGTGGTTAGAACGTCCGTTTTCAGAAGCATTATGTCATAGGTTTGAATCTCGTCTGCAATTCTAAGTAAGTATTGCTCCGATAACAGATGTCAGTACACATAAGTATTGAAGTCATAGTGAAAGGAGGTCAAGGGAAAACATAGTTAGTGAAACAACTGGTCTGTACCAAGGATGATAAATAATAGTTATTTGTTATACAAGAGTGCAAAGTGGCTTTTTAACCGCGTGCTCAATTTTGATGACCGAGCAAGCGAAGGATTCTAAAGTTGAATCACGAGCGTAGCGAGGGATTCAAAAATTAGAATCCTGAGCGTAGCAAGGGAATCAAAAGGGCACAAGGTGAAAAATCTTTGCACTTGAGTGTAACACGTAATTTTTCATCCCCCCCTAGCGAGGAAATTACTAAACGCTTTGCGCATTTTCAGTTTCAGTCGATTCTGTTGGCGTTAAATAAACTTCTTGGTCGCTAGAATCACTTATTATTATGGTATTTCGGGTTTTCACTTGTATTCAATTTTATAAGTTTTAAACTTAAGTTTATTTAGCCATGGTTTTAACAATAACAATATGACGTGAAAATATGGAGAGTTGACCGATTGAGGTTAGGAGTTTCATGTGTACAAGAAAAAGTGTCCGCCCAAATGCATTAAATTAGAGTAGCGCTAAATTTGCATCAGGGTACATTTTAAAGGAAATTAATAAACGCACTATTCAGAATTAATGAAAGAAAAATATTGGCAGTCATAGGCACTGCCGATAGAAGTGGTAACTTTTAACTCAGAATTAGATTTTTACTTTGGAAACTACGCGTGTGAAACCGGAGGTCGTGGCTATGAGCATGGCCATCTAGAAATGCTGACACATTTTTAAATGGCCAATGGGAAAGGCTGAGGCATTTCTAGATGGCCATTGGCTATGGTCCCGAGTTTACCCGAAGATTTCTTACCATTCCCGATCGTGACGCTAGAATTAAATTGACAGCCCACGAAAAATCTGTCTTTGGCGCGCCAAAAGAAGTTTTGACTTCAAAATATATTGTACCTACATGTTTTCTCAAAATAGTAATTATTTATTTGATGTTATATTTACTACATTATTTTGTACTGCACAAGTAGTTGAAATTATCTATTAGTTAATATTTTAGTAGTCAATAATATTTAATTATTTAACTCGGCAACTCGGCATACTTCAATTCAATTACAATTGATTCATTCATAGCATTTCAAAATGTTTTACCATTTGAAATAACATTATTTACCTTTAGCCTCCATACGTGAAAAGAAAATTGCGCGCAAAGCATTTAAAAAAAAGTACACCAAAGAGGTTCCGAGTATGAGTTTTTAACAAATTAAAAATAAATGTGTGATGAATTCGGCACCAAGGAGGTAGAAATAAATAGGTTAAATTATGTTTTGAATTCAAAACCTCAGTACACACGATGTTCTAAATTCAAATTTACTTTAACCTCTAGAGGGTAAAAACGACTTTTGCGCCCTGATATCGAGGAGCAAAAGTACTCTTTCCGAGCTGGTGGGATGAAAATATCTTTTACAGATATTATTTCATCCTTTAACCCACATTTGACCAGCGAGGTAGTAACTCTCTTATTTTTCTTGAGAGAGGTCTCAGGGCCCCAGAATATCTCTCAGCAATGAGACCATAAAATGGGTTGTTTGTGAGCGTATGCTATGGCAAATATACATTTAAAATGTTGAAACAATCTGTGAACTTTAATACATTTATAATCTTGAGTTTATTCAAAAGAGACACGACGGATTTTAGAAAAAGAAAAATCCAACCAGAAATCGAAAACAGTCTTTCCAGCTCTATAAAACCAAAGACGTCAGATGTAAAAGACACACAAAGGCAGCTCGGAGACCTGATAAAAAAACCATATATACATGTGTTGGTGACTAGTGTTGTCCACAAGGCGGTTTTACATTGTCGATTGTTTCAGTTGGCAGGGTTTTATAAATATATAGGGAGCGTAACGTAGCGTAGGGAGCGGAGGTACGTCACGTGCACTAGTGCTGCCAACAGAAAAAAATCATGTACATACATTATTTTTTTTAACTTTTATAGGTTTTCAGTTGACCGCCATCTTGCCTGATGTTAAGCCACGATGCGGTCTACGATGGAGCGTGTTTACCTAGAAAAAAAACAGATTCACTCTCGATTTGAAGACAAAGAATAATAAAGGGAAAACCCACTCAGGCAACGTATTCCACAGCCTAGACATTCTTATCACGAAAGTAGAGTCAAATCTCTTCCTTCGTGTCTTTGGAACATCAACCATGAAACGATGTCGCTTTTTCGAGCTACGAACATTCCGATAGAAAAAAGGACAAGGTGGTACTAGATCATGTAAATATATCCTCAAGGACAATAAATCGCGCAAATATAAAAGTCAAATGTATTGTATAATTATTATTTGATATCCATACGTTTACGTAATAGGTATAATAATACTGAAGATCGCATGGCAGAAGTGAAAAATTCAACTAAGTATCAGAATTTTGTATAATGTCGTATTATCACAGTATATATAAAGAAAAGTGGAAAAAAATAGCTGGCAAATGTAACGTGTTAGTGTAAAACTGAAGCATGGATGCGAGACAAGTGTAAGAATTAAAGAGGAAGCAGAATTTAATGATGCATGCAATGTATAGGATAAGAAATTGTAAAGAAGTGTGAGAAAATAAATAAAATACATTAAAATGGAACGTCTAATATACATAAACTCTTAAAAAATCGTATAGAATTTATCAATTCACACAAGCACTAGGTCCTGAATCTGTTTTTCAAACACACTCAATTACATTGGCCGATTCTTTCAGTTCCAAAGTTTTATAGTTGTGCTCTTTCAATGCATTGAGGATAAAACATTATTCATACTTAGGTATAGTAAAGATAATTAAAACATTTTATATATAGGTATTTTTTATTTATTTGCCAGCGGAAAATTACAGTGCAGACGTTTCTCATTCAAAATTTAACAATTGACTCTCATTCTTTCATCGGAGATTAAAATTAGTTTCAATAATAATTTCCGTAAGTATATATTGGGCTGTCTATGGGGTCTTGATCTAAAACATGATTTTGTAAATTATTAAACATTGAGAGCGTGTTCAGACGACCCGTGTCACACGCTTCGCACCCGTTCCACAATCGCTCTCAGCACGCGCAAAATCAGCGTATGTATCGCGCACGCCTCGCACCCGCTTGTACTACTAGTGATGTCCAACTATGTTATATCTTTATTTTTCATTTTATTACAAAGATTATATGACCCAAAGTTTTATTCATCAGACCCTGGCTACCATCGAGTACCAAAATATTAATCTAGGCGAATAATTCGAGCCTAGATTTGACGGGATTTCATTGTTTCATAACAGAGTTCCTATGACCATCTTCGAGATCCATCATCAGACCTTGGTAAAAATTGGGATAGGTGAAACTAATAAATAAAAGCTAGAAAAACAACTCGTGATATGTGCGTGAATAATGTTGAAACATGCTACAGCATGTTTCAACATTATTCTCATGGTCTGATGATGGATCTCGAAGATGGTCATAGGAACTCTGTTATGAAACAATGAAATCCCGTCAAATCTAGGCTCGAATTATTCGCCTAGATTAATATTTTACTTTTAACAGCTCTTTTTTTACTGGGTGGTTAAAAATGATTGTTTACATGTTTATGTCGATACTCGTGACGTCACCGCTTTATCAAGCACTAGCGTAAACAAACAATTTACTATTTTACACAATTTTATTACAAATTCTGTATTTAATCAAGAATTGTACGTAAATATAAAAATAGAAATCAATATTCGGTTGTAAAAAATGTATTCTGAGCCGATTACTAGCAGAAATTTTACAAAATGTGGTTCGAAAATTGCAATAACAAAATCTTATTTACCTGTGAAAAGTGTATTGATTCGGATTATAATATCGTCTTGTAGTATCACATTCACGCACAGAACATGCCATAATATAATAGTACATTATGATATAAGTGCGGTAAGTTGATAATTACAGCCGAGGCTTTATTGCTAGCTCGAGCCGAAGGCGAGAGCTATAATTAGCAGAGGCTGTAATTATCAAAGCGCACGTATGTCATACGACGTTTTATAACATATTTGCGAGGAAATAAACAAAACTCTGACGACATTTTCAAATAAAAACAATACAGCGGAAAAAAACGCGCGGAATAATATTTACTTGATCACAAATCACAGCACAGAGTAAGTAATCACTATGGATCACAGATTAGCAATGCGCGCGCATCGGCGCCTTTTTTTTTAAGCAACGGCACAGAACCAGCCGGTATGCCATTAATAATAAAGTAAATTAATATTTTTGTGTTTTGTTACAGAAAAGTTAAAGTAATTTATGGTCTAAATTAATAAAATTAACGAATTTAATAATTCTTCATTATATTTTACCTCTCAAAGTTAATTTTATTCATAAAATGTTGACCACACTTTTCTGACATAAAAACTCTTTACTAAGATTTAAAAAGGTACCGTTCGTTTTAGACGGAGCATATCTCTCTACCTAGTCTGTGGACGGAGCATTTTGAAACCGTGCGTTTTACATTACACATTACAGCACTAGTGCGTAATAAGATACATTACGATACCGAAATTGGTCCAATAAGAGACCCTTTACGAGCAAATATGTTATAAATAATTTAATAAAATCGTCTGCAATCCAAGGATTAATGAAAAAATACACGATTTTCACCGCGACGAAATCAGACTGTTACGTTCGGGTATAATTACTCGAGAAAACATTGTAATGACGTTACTTAATTCACTTTCTCTTCTCTCGGGCGATTTCCACTTGAAAGTGATTTCTCGCTCACTCGCTTTGTTGATCTTTTTGCGTAGCAAAAAAAAATTTTCATTTATGTATAAAACAAGGTCACTTCCGTCATTGTCTATTCCTAAGTACCTATGCTTAGATATTAAAAACTACCAAACAGGTTTGATGCAGTTTTTAAATAGATAGAATGATTCAAAAGGAAGGTTTATATGTACAATACGTCCATAAAATAGTAGATAAACACTGACAATCTTAAAGGTTTCTAATGTGATGTCATAAATAAACACAGTTTTTGCGCTTGCATTGCAAACGCTGGCTGAACCCTACAAAATAGATCAAAATAATGTAGTATTGTACCACTTAAAAACGTGTATTAAAAATCCGGAATGGTTTATATCAATAGGAACAATCCACAATAACAATGTTTTTTATATAGTATAGTATTTAGTCGCAGCATTGCACCCGTGCAAGCCCAGGGCGGGTCGCTAGTACAGTATAAAGTATAAGAACCACGTATTCCGCTTAACAATATGACACGCCATTTTACGTCTTCAACTTGGGACATGTTTTCATACATATTTTCCCGCTTACTACGATCCGTCATCTTGTTTAATATACCAGCTGCTGGGGATGAAATACATGAAGGTTTTCGCAATATAACAAGGCTGACATCGAGTTTGAAGAAAAAGAACTCGCAATACTGTGAAGAAAGATTTGCCTGAATATTGCAATTGCTAACGGTGTTGTAGCTAACGAAATACGTTTAGTCCAAGACCTTACGAGGAATAGAGATACGAAAAACCAAAAAAAAGGCCAGTCATAGGGACTGCTAATAGAAGTAGAAACGTATAACTTAGATTTTAATTTTTAAACCAATGAAAGTGTAGGCCCATTGCAATATTGCAACAGTCAAAGTAAATTGAAAGTTTTAAAACTAGGGTATACAAATCTCTTTATAACATTTGCTCGTAAAGGGTCTCCTATTGCACCAATTTCTGTATCGTAATGTATCTCATTACGTACTTGTGTGGTAATGTAATGTAAAACGCACAGTTTATCAAAATGATCCGTCTAAAACGAACGGTGCCTTTTTAAATCTTAGTAAAGAGTTTTTATGTCAGATAAGTGGTCGACATTTTATGAATAAAATTTACTTTGAGAGATAAAATATATTATAATAAAGAATTATATATAATTCGTTAATGTAATTAATTTGTGATTTTGACCATAAATTACAACAATTTATCTGTAACAAAACACACAATTATTAATTTAATTTATTACTAACGCCATACTGGCATTACTGGCTGGTTTGGCTTTGATTAAAACAAAGCACTGATGCGCGCGCGCCGATAGCACTCAGCGATTACGTACATATCCAACAGTGAAAGAATTTGTTAAATCATTTAATGAGATTAGAGCATTCAAACAAAAAAAGCGCTTCAGCTTTATAATATTAGTATATTACAAACGCTAATATAAATATTCGATACTAATATTATAAAAGCGAAAGTTTATGTAAGTATGGATGGATGGATGTTTGTTACTCTTTCACGTAAAAACTACAGAACGGAACGGGCTGTTTGGAACATAGGTGGATGATGGAAGATCACATAGGCGACTTTCTATCAACAAAAAAAAAACCGGAAACCGAAAGATTCTAGAAACATAATTAGCCTTTGTTAAATTAGCGGCATCACTAGTCGGCATCGTGTCCATTATTATGTCCCCATTGCCTTATTGTATGAGAAAATAATTCACATTTAATAAATTATAATGTTGCAAGCATAGGGTAAGAAAACTTGAAGCATCGGTAGACTAATAACGGAAATTTTCCCAAGCCTCTTAAACGAAGTGCATTAAAACTTACAACAGTGGAATGTCAAACACTCGTAGATATTAGTGTTTGTCAACATAATAAGCTAAACGATAGCTCATCTACCTCTCGGTCCTCTATCAAAATTGTGTAGGTACTTGAATAGATAATCCCTTTATTACAGCCAGTTCTTACCTACGATCGTTCGAACGTATTTGTTCTGAGCTTCGAGTAAGGATAGCATCAAAACTACTATGTAATATATTATACAATTATAAGATACTATACTCTACAATGTAATTAATATATTACCCAATGATAGGATACTACGAGTGTAATTAGACTATAAAATAGTCAATATTCAATATTTATTGTTCTCATCTAATAGTTTCCGGTTCTCATGACATAATAATCTAAGAAAAATATTTAATGTGCTAATGACTTGATAACTTTGTTTTCATTAATTAAAATTAGTGTCATTATAATAATAATATAGATAAACTCAATGTGATGATCCGTGACGAAAGTCTTCAATCAGTGCGTGTTGCCAGTGATGACTTATGGAACTGAGACGTGGTCCTTAACTGTGGGCCTCATAACAAAGCTCAAAGTCACACAGCGAGCTATGGAGCGAGCTATGCTCGGAGTCTCTTTGCGCGACAGAATCCGTAATGAGGATATTCGCAAAAGAACTAAAGTAGCCGACGTAGCTCGAAGAGTAGCTAAGCTGAAGTGGCAATGGGCAGGCCACATCGCTCGCAGAACTGACAACCGATGGGGAAGAAAGGTTCTCGAGTGGCGACCACGAACCGGAAGACGCAGTGTTGGACGGCCTCCCACTAGATCTGGACAGATGACCTCACGAAGGTCGCTGGAAACCGCTAGTTGCAGGTTGCGCAGGACCGTTCGTTGTGGAAATCTAGGGGGGAGGCCTAAGTCCAGCAGTGAGTGGACGTCTTACGGCTGATGATGATGATGATGATGATCCGTGGTTATAATGATCTGTAACCGCTATTCTAAGCATGCGTACCTACTCACCTGTGTTATTTATTCTGTTTACAATGAGTGTGTCTACAACTGAAATACATATTGATTAAATAAATGTAAAAAGTAAACTTTTATTTAACTAATAATATTTGAAATAACCAAGAAATACTCTATAACAAGTTCCTGGATGACTGAGCTTTGCTCGGTTTTTCGTTGTTTGAAAACAAGGATTTTGCTGTATATTCGATTAAAACGGCAAAACATTATTTGTATCTATATTTTCGAAATAATTTAATAGTAACAGTGTTTTTTCCATCTATCTCATTCAAATATAATAAAACTAGCCGAACCGTGCGCACGTTGCTACGCCATCTATCGAAAATTGGTCGTACCAATCAAATTTTGAACAAATTCGGTTACCTTAGGTTATAATGAGGCAACGAAAGCTGTCAAAAAGCAATCTTTTTTCCCGTTTTTGTTACATTTTTCATTCCAGCTCCGCTCCTGTTGATAGAAGCGCAATGTTTAATAATCCATCATAGCCTTCCTCGATAAATGGACTGTCCAACAGAGAAAGAATCTTTCAATTCGGACAAGTACCTAGTTCCCGAGATCCTTGCGTTCAAACAAACACACTTTTCAGGTTTATAATATTAGCATAGATAAGAAAATAAAGCCGCCACTTATGGGGTGGCGTAATATTTAAATTAGTTTTTGTCTCAGTAAAGAGTTTTCTATACTTATACTAGCGGCCCGTTCCGGCTTCGCTCGGATCATAACCTAGACACTGTCTGCAGCGCCATCTGCTGGGCTTATTTGTGAATTTAAGCCATCCTCGAATCCATTCCATTCCATCCATTGTACACACACAAAAAAAATCATTCAAATCGGTCAGGCCGTTTAGGAGAGTTTACTGTCAAATGATTAAATTACTAAAATGGCTATAAAATAAAGTAGCCAAGTCCGAGTTGGACTCGCCCATGAAGGGTTCCGTTGCAGCAAGTAAAATAATATACATAGTACACATAGTTCTTGTAGTTCGTTGTAACTTTGATCGAAGTTTTAATAATAGTGTATTTATGACGTACTAAAAAAAAACTACTCATCAGATCGAGTTCAAACTAATTTTCGTTGGTAGTTTTCATGGTAATGTACATCATATATATTTTTTAGTTTTTTCATTCTCTTACTTTAGAAGTTAGAGGCGGGGGGGGGGGGGGACACACATTTTACCACTTTGGAAGCGTCTCTCGCACAAATTATTCAGTGTAGACAAAAATTATATTATAAACCCCAACATCATTTTTGAAGACCTATCGATAGACATCCCACACGTGTAGGTATGATGAAAAAAAAAAAATTGTGTTTCAGTTCTCAGTATGGGGGGCACCCCTAATTTTTTTTTTTTTTAAACTTTTGTAAAAATCTTAATGCGGTTTACAGAATACATCTACTTACCAAGTTTCAATAGTGTAGTTCTCATAGTTTCGGCAAAAAGTGGCTGTGACATACGGACGGACAGACAGACAGACATGACGAATCTATAAGGGTTCCGTTTTTACGTTTTACGGAACCCTAGAAATAGGGGTTGGTGATAAAAATGTAAAAATTTAGGGTTGTATGTATTTTTTTATGCAACATTATAAAAAAAATAAAAATAACAAATTTTGTCCAAAAATTAAAAAAAAAATAGGGCTGAACAACTCTTATCACCTAGGGGTATGAAAAATAGCACAACAACTAACAACAACAACAGACCTACTGAATATGCATATAAAATTTGGTAAAAATCAGTAAAGCCGTTTCGGAGGAGTAAGGTAACTAACACTGTGACACGAGAATTTTATATATAAGATGTAAGTATATTATTATCTTTTTCATTAATTTGAACTTTAAGTTTCAAAGATAATGAAATGATCATGGAACAAAACTATGTCAAATTAAAGCTAGAAGATTATCTACTTTGTACAGATCAAAATAAGTTTTAGTTTTCCAAGTTAATCACTAAGCCTCTAGGCGGAAGTTTTCTATCTACATGCCATGTATGTAGGGGCTTTGTTTCCTTTAGATTTCAGAATACTAAGGTTTTATCTTTCAGGACGTAGTGATTTGGGTAGACAATAATATTGGGATGACAGTTTAATAATATCGCTTTGAGTTTGCTTATTGAAGTTTATGTTTTACGTATCACAATACAAATGGACATAGACATGCCAAGTTTAAGCTTCGGCGACAAAGAAGCTATTATGAGTATAGGTACGACAATTTCGTTCACCGTTAAATTACAGAAGTCAAATAAAACCTTCTGCATTTGCAAATTAGAAATATAATTGTAGAATGTACAGATTTTATTGAAATAAACAATTTTAGATTTTTTTGATTTTTGATTTTGATTTGCGCTTGAAAAAATAGTGGAAGATACAAAACTATACGTGGCGAGTAATGTTTCACGTTAATTTATTCAATACAAGCTGTCGGTCTCGGCTTCGCTCGTAGTACATAATGTATAGCCAAAATAGCACTTAAGGATCACGAACACATCCAACGGTGAAATAATGTTTTTGATAGGTATCGTTCCAGTAGTTCCTGAGATTAACGTGTTCAAACAAAACACCTTATCAGCTTTATAATATTCGTCAGTCGTTGGTTTTCGTTATTTTCCTGCGATAATAATAATAGTTTAAAAAACTAAAAAATACGCTTTTAGCACGCACTGACACTTTCATTTGATGCCCATATAATGGGGGTGCATTTTAAATAGGCTATCCACCATCTTGGACGTCCACCATATTGGATTTAAATCACGTGATTATTTTTTTCGTATTCCTGACAGAAAACCCTTTCATTTGATATCCATATCATGGGGGTGGACGGGTGGATTTCAAACAGCCAGTCCGCCATCTTGGGGAGGCCATCATTATTGGATTTGTAATGCCGTTTCTTAGCATGTACTGTCATCAGAACTTAGAGCGTGTGCAAAATTTCATCTTAGTCGAAGACCGGGAAGTGGGTCAAATTAAGATTCCAAGATTTTCTTTTAAACATAGTTACAAGTGAAGCTAATAAAAGCGTGTTAAAAAGTAGCCTATTCTAAGCTATTATATTCTAGACTATACTCTATAAATTCCATACTTTATTTAGAATCAAACTGTGTTCCAAATTTCAAACTGATCCGTTCAGACGTTCCGACGTGATTGAGCAACAAACATCAAAATTACCGAATTTATAATACTAGCAGGATGTATATATATACATATATATACGCATAGCTATGTATTTGCATTTGATTAATCATCGAAATGATAAATTCTTTATTAGTACTTTATTAGTACCACGTGAACGAGTGTTATCTTAACTGCACATAATCGCAAGTAAACAAAGCTATTTTTAGCCACACTGTACAGTTTATTACCCTTTATCACAACGCATATGGTATTGGTGTGCTTGTATCATTTGAAGTCGTAATTATCCTATTAGTTTATAACACCCATAAAAAGTCACAAATCGTAAAGCAAGTACGAGGTTTAATAGAAAAGTAATTATTAGGAAATTTGTGTATTCTTTCATAAGAAGATTCATTGGAAGCCGTGGTGACCTAGTGAGTGCGAATTATAATAGCGAGGTTGAAGGTTCGAATCCCGTCCGTACTTTTAAGTATCTTTCTAAGTGCAGATGCACAGGTTTTGTCAACACTACTGGCTTTAACGATGAAGAGCATACATTGTGAGGAATGTTCAAATATATTTTCTAAGTTATGCTTCATCTGCTGACTCGCGCTGGGTCAGTGTGGTCTTGACTTTCTTTATTGGAGAAGGCCCCAAGTCCCAACAGTGGAAACATTTAGTGGGCTGCTAATATTTATGCTTGTAAATGAATACTCACAATGAAGACTCCTGAATATAAGTGACCTATTTATTCTGAGCTTGAGGCTCACTTTTATCTTCGTTCCTTTCCGAACATTACCAGATATATTGCTTTTCATACCCAATCAACTGTTACAACGCAGAAGGTCAGAGAATCTATCATAACCTTCGTTCCAAAAGATGTCTATTCCATCCATTATCGATTCTCCGCCAGATATGAACGTACCATTGTCAGTTCAGTTATTGTGACGAGCTAAATCGATGACCTTATTCTCTAAAAGATTATGTTTTATTTCTATATTTGTAGTAGTAGGACTCATTGCAGAGTCCGCATGGGGAAGTACCACACTTTTGCCAGTTATTCTGCCGCCTAACAGTAGTGTGCAAACATTACTGTGTTCCGGTTTAATGGGCAATAATTCCAGAGAAATTATATTATTTGCATTAGTAATCGGAGTTTTTTCGGACTGTGAAAGTAGAATGAACAAATGCACCCCATTTTGCACATTATTTCTTAACATCAGTTAGGATCTAAAGATTATTTTGTATGAAGTAGGTACAAGAATTTTGTTCAAAGTGAAATGTAGCTAGTTCATTTTAGCGCTCGACGTAAGGGCTCACACACACATACAAAACTGCGATGCGATGCGATGCGACGCCGCATCGGAGGAACTTCCGATGCGAATTCGTGCGGCAAACCGTTGGTTAGGGTAACCATACCTTCAACGGTAGTCAGCCGTGTTGGACGTGTTTTTCGGAAGCGTAACATGGATCGCAAAAAGATTGTTGTGCCTACTGCTGTTATTGTTAAGTAGATATGAAAGAAAAAAAGTTTTGGTTTCATACACATATTTACTACGATTATGAATGCTGATGGGAACTATTTTACTCGCAATTATTATGGGTTGAGAATAGAAGAAGATATTTTTTTGATTATTTTAGAATGAACATATCTTTATTTGAAGAGCGTGTTTCTTTTCTTCTGTCTCAGAGCTGACTAAAATGGTGGTGGCACCATTATGACCAGTACGACGTAATATCGGAGGAATGTGCGATGCGAATCAAGTCGGATGTTCTTGCGATGCTTTCGTAAGAATTCGCAGATATTTCCGATGCGATACAAATTCGTGGTTTTGTGCATGAGCCCTAAGAGGTATATTAGTAGTTTAGTAGGGACAGGCCTTAGCTCGTATGTAGGTTGTAGTAACAATCTTAGACGTGTTATACAAGTATAACGGAAATACCACTTCACTTTATTTCTTCTTTTTGAAATACGTTTGGGTTTTTTACATTCTTAATTTTGTGTATATTTATAATTACTATTATTTATATTTGTACTTTATTTGTCAATAGAATATGCGGGAAACCTGTCCAGACCCGTGCAAATGCACCATGACGAACGTCGTAGCCGACGCGGCGGGCGCGGCAGGAGCCATCATTCCTCTCATCACCGTCGACTGTGCGTCTAGACAGCTGCAGACACCCCCTACTACGATACCACCGAGCACCAGCACCCTGCGCCTCGAGGGCAATAAGGTAACATGGTACGAGGACCTTGTTCATTCTGAAACTATTTCAGCTGGAGAATATGATGTCTATTGGGATGACGACAGGTTCAAAAACATACTATTCTAATGAGTTCATCAGGTGCGAAAAGGTTCATAGGAAAGATTTAAAAGATTTGAACATCGACGCAAAATTTCTAGCTTGCCGGGTTTTTATCGGATACAGTTTAGAGAGTGTGCAACTGATCTGCATGATCTACATAAGTCAACCTTGCCTTTTTCTATCGCTGGTCGTACCTCGAAAAAGCGAAATTGTTTCATGGTTGATATTGCAAAAACTCGAACAAAGAGATTTGATTCTACATAAAATGTGAAAACAACGTCTAGGCTGTGGAATGCGTTGCCCGAATGGATATTTCCCGATGGTTAAAACTTGGTCCAGCGTAAACCTATAACAGTTAAAACATGTATATTATGGAAAAGTATGGGGATGGGTATTTTTTTGTTTTATCAATCTAGGTATTCAAATTCAACAAAGATTATTATCAAATTTATGGAGTGGGGGATTGTGACGTCACTTCGTCGGAAAAATCCTACAATGAAGTGACGTCACTTGAAACTACTAAGCCATTAGCCAATCTTCGCCATTATTTGCCATGGTCCCCAATTTGGTCAAATTAGAAACATTGCCGTAGCTTTATCTGGGTAGCGATTCTGAAACCATTCGGTTGCATCCCACACGGAATCTCATCTCTCGGTCTTTGTCATGCTAAATAGATAAGACAAAGACCGAGAGATGAGATTCCGTGTCGGATGCAACCGAATGGTTTCAGAATCGCTACCCAGATCGTCTTGTAGATATTTAAATGATTTTAATTGGGGGCAACAATCAATTTAGATTGTTGGTCTCCGTACCATTTGACACAAAAACTTTGGTTATTGTAGGTATACAATATCACATAAAGTGCAAACTACAAAGACATATAAATCTCTTTGTAGTTTGATATTTCAAATTTTATTGCAAACTAGCTGAACCCGCTACTTCGTTCGCGTACGTTGATCTTGCGACCTTATTAGTACATTAGTAGTACTTACCTAAAAATATTTGGATGGGTGGCCATTACACAAACCGAGTGAATTTGTTTTTCCACACAAAAATATGTTTATTCGAGTTTAGCAACTTCATATTTTATATTTTAGCAACATCAAACATACTCTTAGTAAGGTTGTGGAGTATCGAACATAGCCGCAGTGTTAAGTTTGTAGGATTTTTGTAGGATATATTACGAAGCGTATGTAGCTGATTTACGTGATCTGATACTTACCTACTCATACATTTTTACAGGATGATAGCCTTATGTAGGTGATAGACTTATTAGCCGATGTGATATTTTAGACTCTAAGCCATGTGTGTTTCAAATGTCAATCTAATTGGTAATGTCGTTCTGTCGTATATATTTGTTTCGTTAGGGCCCATGCTTTTTCAGAGATGATAGGTAGTATATGAGACTATAAACTATCTTTGTTTCAAATTCCAGCCAAATCATACCTTTACATAATATACATATAATACTTCGTAGTAAGATAACATTTTATTCAATTTTAGAAAAACAACGGTCTGCTTTGGTCACCGAAGCTTATTAAACACTAAATTTTATACAGTATTTGGATTGAAATAGTATCCGAAAGAACAAAAACTGACTTCAATTATTATCATTTCAGGTCAACTAACTTCTAGAGTCAAGTAAAAAGTTCACTCGACTAATTTTTGAAGCCATAAGTAACTACTTCGTCCAGATAAATAGATACTGGTGAACAATTCACACACAAAACTTTGGCTTTTTCCACCGCCATTGTCCCAGCCATAGGTACTCAAACCGGAGTGGCGCGGGACGATGGCAAAAGACCTGACGGCATGACTTTTGTGCCTTGGAAGTTGGAAGTTGAGTCGGCCTCTAGTGTGAGACGCAGCTTGCGTCGATACTCTGGCACCATCACATCTTCCAGAGATTCATAGTAAGGCCAGTGCAGCGGCTTATTTAGCTGAGCGTCTCAACGGCGGAAATTTGCAACCCTCGGTAGTGGTTTTATATTTAAAACTTTTGGGGCTGAGACATCGTGCCTGTGGGGGCCGGGAGCTCACCTCATCGTTAAAACCCTTTCCGAGCGCTTGGCCGACGCAACGCGTGACCAAAATGCTGGCGTGTATTTGGCCCAACGCATAAACTTTGCCATTTAGCGTGGTACTGCCACCAGCATGCTGGGCACGCGTCCAACTGATAGTGGGCTTAAACATCTTGTCATCCAGTTTTTGGTAATATTAAAAAAACCGCCTCCCTCTTTTCCATATAATAAAAACGGGACCCTATTACTGGGACTTCGCTGTCCGTCCGTTCGTCCCTCCGTCTGTCACCAGAATGTATCTTAAGAACAGTGATAGCTAGACAGTTGTAATTTTCACAAATTATGTATTCATTTTGCCGCTATAACAACAAATACTAAAAACAACATACAATACATTTTTAAGGGGGGCTCCCATAGAACAAATTTGATTTTTTTACCGTTTCTCGTTCGATACTAAGAATGGTGAGGTGACAGGTAGACGCTTTAACTGTTCATACAATATTTCGTTTTATGTTATCTTTAAATAATTAACGATTAAGGAGGCTCCCATATAATAAAATAAGTTTTCGCCATTTATTTGGTAATGGTACGGAACCCTGCGTGCGCGAGTCCCACTCGCACTTGGCCGGTTTTTTAATATCTAATTTAGAATTGATGTCACGTACCTAGGTTACTTACCAACGTGATTTTATTCGCTATAAAAAAAAACTTTGACTTTGACATTAGAAAGGTATTGTCATATTATTACATGACGGATGGCGGATTTGAGTGCGATGTGTGTACCAGGAATGAGACTGACTCCGATAAGTCGGAACTTCCGATTACTACACCTTCGGTTCTGATTTCGGCTCCGAATTTTTTAAAAAGGAGGTTACAATCGGAGGTAAGGTGTATAAATATTGCAAATAATCCCCTATAGTAAATGGAAATACAAAATCGCAACTTCCTAAATCAATTGCTCGTCAATGTTTATCGTGTCCACGTGTTCGGCAAAAAAAACCCAATAAAAATGTCATTCCTGCCACCACTTCTAATAATCCTGCCTATGCCTCCGACTTCAAATCCGACTCCAATAAATCATTAAAACTCCGATTCCGCCTTCGGTTCCGGCAAAATAACCTCCGTTACATCCCTGTTGTTTACAGTGTCACAGATTACTTCGAAGTTAGTATGTACCGAACTTATTATTACCGTTATTATTTAATTTCTATGTAATTTCCAATCCACCTGACCAATAATTTTGATGGAACTATATAAAAAATATGTTCTTTCTAACAAAATAAGAATTAACGAAATTGAACAACGCAAACATGAGTTACAACCAAATACACATTCTGACTTTCACCCCTTCCTGCAAGAAAACCGTGCAGAATTTCAGGATTAAAAGTAGACAGCTACCATCTACTTAGTATGAACTTAAATCATGTCAAGTTTCATTTGAATTGAATCAGTAGTTTCGGCGTGATGAGAGTTCCCTATACAGAAAGACAGACAGACAGACATGAAAGAAAAAAAATGCAGTTTTGCCATCAGTATCGACTATGGAGTGCCCCCAAAATTTTTTTTTCAAAATATCTTCAATGTACAGAATTCGACCCGCTACAGTTTTATTATAAGTATAGATTTGTTACTATCAATAAAAATGAAAAATTTATTAATTTATAGCTTATCACTTTTATTCTTATTCGGTAACTTAAATATTAGTTTCCATACTTACTGTGTAATAATATAATGTTACGTCAAAAGTGACAGCAACTTTATAACATTACAGTAACAAATTAACTGAACTGAGCCAAATGCAAACTCTAATGAACGTGGCTAAACTTTGAGCTGAACTAAGTGTCGTCGTGGGATCGCGGTTTGGATTGAATTTCGCAATCAGTGCCAGTCGCCCATGATATTAACTTTTACACTACTACTAGCACCACTCCGTGGTTTTACTCATGAAGTTGCCGTTCCTGTTATTTTCCCAGGATAACAAGTGGCCTATGTGTTCTTCCAGACTATAATCTAACAGTGTTCCTAATGTCAGTCCTATCCGTTCACACGTTACGACGTGATTGAGCAACAAACATCCAAACATGGACATATATAATATAAGTATGATATATATTTATACACTAGCAGCGCCCCGCGGTGTTACACGCGAAGTTCCCGTTCCCGTTGTTCCCGTTGTTTTTTCGGGATAAAAAGTAGCCTATGTCTTCTTCCAGGCTATAATCTATCTGTGGTCCAAATTTCAGGCCGATCCGTTAATAATACGTTAGGACGTGATTGCAACAAACATCCCAATATCCAAATATCCAAACATCCATACATTGACATTTATAATATTAGTAGGATATAAAATATAAAAAGGTACACATGCTATAAGCGTTTTATCACGGGAAAGTAAAAAGAACGATAACCGCGTGGATAAAACCGGAGGACGCTTCTAGTTACTAGTTACCTATAAAAGGATTGTTTCCAGGAACAAAGGTTGGTCGTTGCCACTCAACGCGGCGGGTGTCATGGTCACCTTTACGCCGGGAGCATTTCGGGATATTTATAAATATATACTAGTAATGTTTGATGTTTTATGTTAATTTACCCAATTTGTTGGTTGACATTGCTCAAACAACACCATCTACCCCAATTTAAGCAAAGCTTGTACGGTTTCAAATAACTGACTTAGGTATATAGCTGTAAATGCATTATATACATACCTATAGACACAGAACAAATATTTTTATTCGTCACATATCGTACAAATGCTCAATGCTCATAAACATGATATTTGTATTAGATTGGAATCGAACCCACCTACGGCTTCGCAGGCAAACTTACTAAAACACAATCCACTAAGTCAGCTAATTTAACGAATATTTTCAACTTAAAGATAAAATAAATAATTTAGATAATACGTCTTCCGCAAACATGCTTCCGGGCAAGCGATATTGCGTGAATTGATAAAAATCGGTAGGCCCTAGACGTCTACTACCTACCTATCTTTCTACGAAAAACGTAATTTCGAAATAAACTCGCGACTTTCTTAGGGCTCCCACACAAAACTGCGATGCGACGCCGCATCGGAGGAACTTACGATGAAAATTCGTGCTCTGATGCGAATTCGTGCGGCAAACCGTTGGTTAGGGTAACCATACCGTCCATACCTTCAACGGTCAACGGTAGTCAGCCGTGTTGGACGTGTTTTTAGAAAGCGTAACACGGATCACAAAAACATTGTTGTACTGCTGTTATTGTTATGAGAGAGAAAAAAAATTGGTTTCATACACATATTACGATTATGAAAACTGATGGGAACTATTTTACTCGCAAGTATTATGGGCTTAGAATAGAAGAAGATATTTTTTTGTGATTATTTAAGTTACGGTTGGTCTAGTCGGGAAAACGGCACCTGCCGGTCCGGAGACCCCGGGTACAAACGCCATAAGCACCACTGTCTTTTCGAATTCATGTGCGTAATACCGCTAACTTAAAACGGTGAAGGAAAACATCGTGAGGAAACCGACATGTACCTAGAATCTTTCGAAGTCATGTGTCATCCACCAACTTGCACTGGGCCAGCGTGGTGGATTATGGCCTTGACTCTCTCCTTGCGAGAGAAGGCCCCGAGTCTCAGCAGTGGGAACATTTAGTGGGCTGTTGATGATTGATGATGATTATTTTAGAATGAGAATATCTTCATTGGAAGATAAAAGATAATTTATTTGTTCAAAACATGCCGGCTCCGGTTCTATTTCGTTTCTTCCGATCGAACATTGTTTGACGTTTTATATTCTAAGCCTATTATACTCTAGAGTAGGCTTAGAACATTTAAAACTTAGTTACTCTTTCACGTAAGAACTACTTAACGGATCAGGCTGAGATTTGGAACATACATAGGTTATAGTCTGAAAAACACATAAGCTACTTTTTATCCCAAAAAAACAACGGGAACGGGAACTACATGAGTGAAACCTGTAACGTTACATATTGACTACAATATGTAAACGTACATTCCTACTTTCATTCTAAAAACATCACTTTCATAGGAGAGATGTGTGTATTTACATACCAAAATTTTCATATCACTAATTTCCTTTAAATTGTGTCCATTCGATAGATAATAATTTTCTGGTTGTTGTGATATATTTCTTGTATCATATACCTTATTCTAAATCTATAATAATTACGTTTTTCCAAAAATTTAGTTTGTTTACATAATGTAAATACTTCAAAAAACTATTTGTCACTTAGCAATTTTTACTCTTTTTCATAAGGTTGTATAGTTTTTAGAATTAATCCTCTTTGAATTGTCAATATTAAAATAAAGTTTATTTTCTCCAGATTCAAATCATCAAAAGTTTACTTTATGAATCTCATCGGCTGAGAAGGTCAGTGAGAATCCGGCTTCCAACAGGGAAAGACTTAAGAACAATGAACTCCCAAGTGACCAACATCACCAGTAAACCTTGAAGGTTTATCATTCCTGACTGCCGGATGTGAACTCTACCGTGAACCTGCGAGCCATTCCAGCTGTGGGATGCTGAACGCTGTACCTGCTCCAGGCTGCTGAACCTGCGAGCCATGCCCAGCTGTGGGATGCTGAACGCTGTACCTGCTCCAGGCTGCTGAACCTGCGAGCCATGCCCAGCTGTGGGATGCTGAATGCTGTACCTGCTCCAGGCTGCTGAACCTGCGAGCCATTCCCTGATGGAAGTCCTCACTGAACGCTGTACCTGCTCCAGGCTGCTGAACCTGCAAGCCATTCCCTGATGGAAGTCCTCACTTAAGCCCCTTTTTTTATTATTTTTGTTCTTTTACATTCTCTTTATATCACTCTACTTTTTTCTACCTTCCCTTTTGTCTTTATTTCTTAAATATACTTGTAATCACGAACATCTTATTATTCCCCTTCATCCACCTCTCCTTTGTTGTTCACTGACGTGACATTTGGCGCCCAACCTTCCAAAACAACCCCCCCTCTCTTGCTTATTCTTTGATCCCTCAACCCTTGATTTCCTCAACCTTTACCCCCTTAACCTTTGATCCCTCAACCCCTGAATTTCTTCTAAATTCTAAAACATACTTACACTAGTATATATACCTAATATTTTCTTTTCGGCACTCTTTGGATAATAACTTCCCTCTTCACCCTCTCCTCATCTCTCCTCATCTCTCATCCTCATGATCTCTCTTCATCATTAACCTACAGTATTTTATTTACTCTTTAGTATTTTTCTAATTTTCTTACTTTCTCAAGTTAATGAGCTCTAAACTCATTAACTCTTTAACCAATGAGTATCTAACTCTTGGATTTTGTATGAGCCCTAAACTCATACGCTTATCTTGAACCCTACCGTTCAAGGTATCTCTTGAGCCCTACCGCTCATGTTAGCTTTTGAGTCCTACCGCTCGTGCTATCTTTTGAGCCCTTATGCTCATCCTTAATTACTTTCTTCCCCTTATAAAGAGCGGATGATAACTCTATAAATAAGCCTAACTATCAAGCCCTATGTTCATCCCTTTTATCATTCTTATTTTCTTCTACCCATAGAGCGGGTGATAACTCTTTAAATAAGCCGACTATTAGAGCGGTTGATGACTCTTTAAAAAAGCCTGCCATCGCCGAGAGTGTATGCTTTGAGTGTTCGTCATTGAATGTGAACTTACACCCAAACAGAATGGAAGAGATGAATGAAAAAACTTGAAAGGTTACTTGAATGGAGTTATGTTTGTGTGAAGGTAATACCTCTCTTAAACCCTTTAGAATTTCTTACCAAATTTTACAGAAGCGTAAAATTTCCGCAGTCGTGGGGAATATGTAACGTTACATATTGACTACAATATGTAAACGTACATTCCTACTTTCATTCTAAAAACATCACTTTCATAGGAGAGATGTGTGTATTTACATACCAAAATTTTCATATCACTAATTTCCTTTAAATTGTGTCCATTCGATAGATAATAATTTTCTGGTTGTTGTGATATATTTCTTGTATCATATACCTTATTCTAAATCTATAATAATTACGTTTTTCCAAAAATTTAGTTTGTTTACATAATGTAAATACTTCAAAAAACTATTTGTCACTTAGCAATTTTTACTCTTTTTCATAAGGTTGTATAGTTTTTAGAATTAATCCTCTTTGAATTGTCAATATTAAAATAAAGTTTATTTTCTCCAGATTCAAATCATCAAAAGTTTACTTTATGAATCTCATCGGCTGAGAAGGTCAGTGAGAATCCGGCTTCCAACAGGGAAAGACTTAAGAACAATGAACTCCCAAGTGACCAACATCACCAGTAAACCTTGAAGGTTTATCATTCCTGACTGCCGGATGTGAACTCTACCGTGAACCTGCGAGCCATTCCAGCTGTGGGATGCTGAACGCTGTACCTGCTCCAGGCTGCTGAACCTGCGAGCCATGCCCAGCTGTGGGATGCTGAACGCTGTACCTGCTCCAGGCTGCTGAACCTGCGAGCCATGCCCAGCTGTGGGATGCTGAATGCTGTACCTGCTCCAGGCTGCTGAACCTGCGAGCCATTCCCTGATGGAAGTCCTCACTGAACGCTGTACCTGCTCCAGGCTGCTGAACCTGCAAGCCATTCCCTGATGGAAGTCCTCACTTAAGCCCCTTTTTTTATTATTTTTGTTCTTTTACATTCTCTTTATATCACTCTACTTTTTTCTACCTTCCCTTTTGTCTTTATTTCTTAAATATACTTGTAATCACGAACATCTTATTATTCCCCTTCATCCACCTCTCCTCTGTTGTTCACTGACGTGACAAACCCTGGGCGCTGCTAGTATTATAAACGCAAAAGTTTGTAGGTATGGATGGATGTTTGTTACTCTTTCACGTAAAAACTACTAAACGGATCGGGCTGAAATTTGAAACAGATAGGTTTTAGTCTGGAAAAATACATATTAGTTACTTTTTGTAAAAAAAAAACAGAACGACGGGAACGGGAACTACACGGGTAAACCCGCGAAGCACTGCTTGTTTATTTATACCACAGCATAGTAATTGTTGGATTTATGAGGCTTATCATTAACCCCTATCGCAAAATCGACAGGATGTTTTAAGTTTCACGTGTCTCCGTGTGTTTGTCAATCTGTGGCATCGGAGCTCCCGAACAGATGACCCGATTTTCTTTTGTTTTTAATGAAATGTATGCGAAAATCGGTTCAGCCGTTTCAAAGTTTTAGGAAGTTATAAAAATCTCTTGTTTGCTGTGGTAGGAATCTTAAGACGCATACTGGATATTTACTTGCAAACAAGCGTGTGACCTGAAATTGTAATAATTGGGTTAGGTTTTTTGAATTTTTGATTAAATGTGTGGTTACTGGATATGAGGTACTTTATCACTGAGTAAAATAATATAATATTGATAATACAAACTTACTGAAAACATACTGTAAGCTAAATATGATATTGAGATATTTTTTGATATTTATTCGATATGAGATATTTTTTGCCTGATGTTAAACAACACACCTGCCCATAACAGCTCATCGTCACGCAAAAATTCAAATGGAAAAACCTTGCACTGCAATACTGCACTGCGATAGTACATGATTTATCTCTATGAATGGCCAGTAATTTTACTGAAAACATTGCCCTTCAAACCGGAACACAGTGAAGTTTTCACATTGCTGCTTAGCGGTGGAATGACTGGCAAAGGTGTGGTACTTTCCCAGACATATCAGATAAAAAATATCAAAGATTTTTCGTGGTAATTAGGTAAAACTTAATGAGATCTAGTTTTTTCTATCGAATCTGGTGCAATAAAGGTACAATGACCAGTTATGGTACCGGAATGCAAAGACGCAATAAGTTTTTGACTGAGTTCATTCACGGGAATAACCAATTAAGGTCAAGTGATCGAGACTGCCGCAAGGTCGTGCAACTAGAGTTCCGCACGGAAGAAACATATCGTTTATTTGTGAAGTTAACGAACTTTATCTTAGACTTAGACCTTATGCTGTTTACATTTATTTATCGTTACAATAATACACTAGTTAACTAGTCCCGACTTTTGTCGTGTATTGACTCTTCCAAAGTGGTAAAATGTGCCCCCCCCTCTCCCTGTAACTTCTAAAACAAGAGAATGACAAAACTAAAAAAAAAATATGATGTAGGTACATTACCATGCAAACTTCCACCGAAAATTGGTCTGAACCAAATCTAGTAAGCAGTTTTTTGTATGTAATCGTCATAAATACAGAATTATTAAAACATCGATCAAAGTTACAACGAACTACATGATTTTTTCAATTATGCTACTTGCTGCTATGGAACCCTTCGTGGATGAGTCCAATTTGCACTTGGCCGCTTTTATTATATTTAAGCCACGGAACACAAAGTAAAAATACCTAAACACATGCAATAAAATAAATTACACGGTCAAACTAAGTAGCAGTCTGGCAGCAAACAAGTTTTTGTGTTTTTTTATTTCTGCATATACATTGTTCGTGTTACAATGTCTGTTGAGTTCTTTATATATAGGTATTAGAGACACAGTAGAAAAATATGCAATATGGGTCTCAATTATTTGAGTTTTGTTGTCAATGTAGATGTTCGATAAATAGTTCCCACGCGGCCAGACAGGCCCCTTAATTGAATAGGCGGAGCCATTATTCATAAACTAAATTACTATGAAAACTACAGTATGTACATACCTGGACGTCTACTCTCTTTCTACGAAAACGTAATTTCGAAATAAACTCGCGACTTTCCAACTCCGATTCTACTTCTATCCGTCGTTGGAAGAAAAATTTAAAATTTAATTTTTCTTTGGCAATGTTCTGGAGACCCTACAAAATTTACTTACGAAAACAATTCAATGCTATTATCCATCGGTTGTCGATGGGACGATCCCTAAAACCTTCGCCCTGATCATTAATCCTATCATTAAATGTCTTCAGTCAAACTGAAAGTTTGATATATGTAAGAACAGCCATATTCAAACCGATTCCTCTTGCGCGTGACGATGACAAAATACCATTACTTGTGTGGTCATGTGCCATGGAAAGTAAATCGGCCTTTGGTGTTGAGAGTTGATACATTGGACCTGTAGGTACCGGGAGCTCGTCCATTTACATAAACCTTTATGCGGGCTTGGTAGACGCGACGTGGGACCAAATTGCTTGCTAGTGTTTATTTGGTCTACGTATAAGGAATGCCGTTCAGTGTGGTAGTATCGTCACTTTGCCGAGCACGCCGTCTAGTACTAGATTAGATCATCTTGACTATTTTAAACCTTCATCACTCAACGAATAATTCAGATGTCCTTGGTGTAAGTAGTCAGGACGTCTACTCTACGAAAACGTAATTTCGTAAAAATACTCGCCTCTTTTCTGCTCTTTTTCTACTTTGTTTCGTCTGATACAGCATGGTTTGACGTTTAAATGTTCTAAGCATACTCTAATTAGAGTAGGCTTAGAATATTTAAACGGACAAAACGACGGATCGAAGTAGAATCGGAGTTAGAAAGTCGCGAGTTTATTTCGAAATTACGTTTTCGTAGAAAGAGAATAGACGTCCAGGTATGTACATACTGTAGTTTTCATAGTAATTTAGTTTATGAATAATGGCTCCGCCTATTCAATTAAGGGGCCTGTCTGTCCGCGTGGGAACTATTTATTGAACATCTACATTGACAACAAAACTCAAATAATTGAGACCCATATTGCATATTTTTCTACTGTGTCTCTAATACCTATATATAAAGAACTCAACAGACATTGTAACACGAACAATGCACATGCAGTAATAAAAAAACACTTAAACACAAAAACTTGTTTGCTGCCAGACTGCTACGTAGTTTGACCGTGTAATTTATTTTATTGCATGTGTTTAAAGGTCAGGAATTTTATCCCTAGGACAGGAAATGTCAGGAGTGAGACCGGACTGCTAATATTTTAATATAATTATGTAAATTAATATGTTGAAACAAAACGATTTCTATAATTTGCCTACGATTCATAAATAAGGTACAGTTCCAGTCCTTCCTGATCTATTTAGACCAGATAGACATAGAGCCGGAAATTGTAGTATTTAACTTTTAAATTTAACGTTAAAATGAGTTTACTTTAACACTTTACACACTAATGTATACATAAGTATCTGATTACATACATACAAAGTTATGTAATAGTGTAATCCGTTTTCATCCGTTTACACAAATATTGTTTTCCTCTTGCAACGTCCCAATTACGCGAAAACCAATATAACCTCTCCTCTTACTTTATAGTACAACGCGATTTAGGCACGTGTACTCGATATCACCAGAATATAGGGAAACGGAGTTATTTTTGAAAGGTTATGTACATATCCGAGGAATCACATAATATCACTTTATTATTCTTAGAATCGTTCACGATATTTTCTAAGTATATCATATTTCATGTAGGAATAGGGATTATGAGAAGAGTTAGGAGATCGAAATATATTAGGCAATGAACCGTTTTTAGAAGAGACAAAAATAGTTCGAAACCACGTACTATATTTATATAACTGGTATTACGAAATTGTAGCGATACCAATTTATCCATAGTTTGTATGGTAAACGATAGAATTAATGATACAAGTAATGAATTTCGCGACATTGTGGTGAAGGTCAGTGAATGACCCCTATTGTAGTGTTATCTGGCTCTGAGTATAGAAAGATAATAGCATCCATATTTTGTTGTTGTCAATTGCCAAGAAGAACCATTTACTTAGTTAATTTTGTGTAACAATTCATAAATTTCACGTGTACAGCAGATCCATTTATTTATTTTATTTATTAATTAAAACGGCAAGTCGCCAATTACAATAATATTTAACATAATATGGCTTTGGCGTACTTAAATGTGGACAAGTTGAAGGAGAATAAAAAACATAACTAGCTACAACAAAACTTTTACAAATGTAATCTATTATTTTTTATACCTTATGGGATGTGTTCATAAAGACGTGCTCCTGATGGTAATATGTATAGGAATTATATCTCATATTGGTACACCATCTATTTTTAAGTCGAACATTTGGCATTAAAATCGTTGTGTTCGGGCATCATTGCCATGGGTTACGAACACGTTTTCTTTGTTTTCCTGTAAAACGCGTCTCAAGCCACGAGGTACGAGTTTCTGGAAACCGGGAGGTATGACAGCCCTATAAACAGACGAATAAAACAAACAAACCTCCCAGTTTGAAAACTGTTATAGTAGTTATCTCTCATGGGTACTTGTTTATATCGTCCAATTCAACAAGTAGGCCACGTGTAGTCAACACAAAGCGAATATACATATCTTATGAGGCTATGAGGATTTGAAATAAATCCAATGACGATGAAATTATCTTCGTTGAATAAATCATTAAAAGTGTTAGGATCCGTTGCTTTATCAACGTTGTTCGAGTCAAATCCTGGTTTACTGGACCATAAATATTGGAAGAATACTTCACATAGGGTGGCAGGCTTGTAGGCAAAATTTTCCCTGACTTATAGATAACTCTAAAACATGAGAGCAAATTTTGTCTACACTATACTGCTACCTACACTTAATCGTTTTGTTATGTGAAGTGGGATGAGCAATGGCAGCTTCTGCGTGACATTTCACACTACCTCAACATGTTATTAAACTAGTTCGAAATCTATATCTAGATAGAGAAATCTAGATAAACTGACCTTTCGTCAAACTGGAAATGGAAGGTTCCACCTTAAAAATGTACTGACTTGGTTGCATTTTGTCTCCTCTACATCTAACCATAAACGGTTAAGAGATAATTCTCAAAATGATAATTGGAAAAAAATTGGCAGTCATAAGGACTGCCGATAGAAGTGCAAAACTTATAACTCAGAATTTGATAGCTTACCTTGGAAACTACACGGGTATAACCGGAGGGCGTGGCCTCGCTATCTTGTCATGGCCTTCTAGAAATGCGTCAGTATTTCCCATTGGCTGATGCCTTTCTAGATGGCCATGCCATGATGGCCAGTCCACGCCCTTTCAGCATTTCCCATTGGCTGGCGTATTTCTAGATGGCCAATAGCCATGGTCCCGAGTTTACCCGAAGCTTTCTTATCATACCCGAGCGTGACGAATGAATTTAATTCACAGCCCACGAAAAATCTGCCTAGGCGCGCCTAAAGAGGTTTTCACTTCAATAAAGGTTTACTATGGAGAGGGGAGTATTTGTTATCTGAGAAAGTATATCCATGATATACTTCTCCTCACCTTTGTTATGACGATATGAAATAAATCTTGCATCGTGGTAGGGTGAAAAATTAAGGTTAACAATAAATTAATCTCGTTGTAGACGCATGGCTACAACATGTACACCGTACTTGTTGGTGTCAAATCAATTGGAATCTTAAACTGTAATTAATTTCATGCTTTTGGGTAGCTAATAATATCCTAGCTAGTAAATACTCTTGACGATTATGCAGAGTGCTGTCAGGGATGATGAGTTTTAGATTTTATGTCGTAGACTAATTTGATCAACCATATGTATTTACTTCTGCACGATAACTATACATTTCACGAAAATACGGATAATTGTTTTTTTTTTCAAAAATGCGAGTTGGATAAGTAAGATTGTGTAAAGAATCGTTGGCTATTATGACTAAAGCTCTCTGATGAGTCGATCCGATCGTCCAAACTTGATGTTTCAGTTGTTAGTCTGTCAAATCCTAGTTACTTGGAGCAAGTCCAGGATCCAAGGGTTACAAAAAACTTTTGTGATTTCAAATTATTCAATGGAATTTAAAGAGTGAAATTTTAATATCAATTAATTAAATTAGATTTCAACGACTCGATGTGAGATTACGAAGTGACGGCTGACGGCGGAGGGACGAAGGACGCCTGTCGTGATCGGTATCTGTTTTCAAGGCGGACCGATGGTTTCACGGAATTGCTTGGAATGTGGTGGGAATCTCGCCACTATAGTCGATTTAGCAATGATGAATGTATTCTTGTTAATAAGCTAAATTCATGTTACCGGGCATCGTAACATCATTAACCTAAAAAAAATCTCTTATTTTTGTATTCGATGTTTTTTGATAATAATTTTAAATAGGCAAAGGTTGTAGTTAGACTTGATAAATGGTATCTACACTAAGTGAAATTGTAAGGTGAAATTAAAGTTGAATAGGAAACCAATTTCGAGATTATGTTAAGTTTCAACAAAGAGTTAAGAATGATAATAGACTGGACGGTATTTTTAAAGTAGATGTACTTAACTTGTAATTCACAGAGGTGATGGAGATCTATACTACAGTGTACAATCCAGTAAGTCTCACACTCAGTCTCTAAGGCTAAGGGAAGAAATGATTGAATTCTTGGATTTGGGCTGTCAGGCTGTCTCCAATGGGGGGATGGTAATCTGACTGAGTTCAGAGAAGGCTTGTTTATTTTTTGCGAATAAAATCAAGTTAGATATGTCCCTTTCTTTCTAAGACGAATCCGTACCAATATTAGACGGGTTGGAGTTTCTTTCACATCGTCTGTAAATTTTTACATTTGTTTAATACTTGAGACGAACTTCTTAACATTCCATGGATTCACCGTGCGGGTGCCGGGTCCATCGTGTGGCAGAGAGAGAAATCTCGAATAGACCCCAAGACTTGTGACTCGGGCGTAGGTTTAAAGGGACCCCTTTTGGTGACGTACGTCAACACTCACCTTCACTACTCGTATTTCTCTCCCTGCCCAGCCAAATCCGATATGATCCTACTAGTGCAGCTTTAGATACTCGTTCTAGTATTGAACTTACTGCACTTCTGGACAAGCCAAGGTCTTTAATCAGGTTATAGAGAGATTTTGCTGGTATACCTCTCGCTCCTACTTCTACAGCGTATAAATTAACTACATAGCCGTTTTTTGTTAATTCGTTTTGAAGGTCGTAATACTTATTTTGTTTCATCGCGTGGTCTTTAGGTATATTAGTTTCCCACGGTACGGTAAGTTCTACAAGGACTATGCGTTTCGTAGCCCTAGAAAAAAGGAAAATGTTCGGTCTGGATGACGAAACTCCCACATCCTCTGGGATTTTGTAGTGTTTTTCATACGTGTCCATTAAAAAAGTCCAATCAGGTGCTGAACCCAGGATTGAGTATGGCTTGTTCTTGGAGTTTGAAGTTGAGCCCTTTCTTACAAAGTTAATTTGTCTTTTGTTTATCGTCAATCCCTTTTGGGCTCTAGCTACCGAAAGGCTTACGGCTTCACGTATGATTTCAAGTACTCTGTCATGGCGCTGTGAGTAATGACCCATATTGGAGCACCTTGCATCCCACCAATATGTGCCTTGCTGTACATATCGCCTCACTTATAATCTATCGGTCTTGTTCATAATAAATGCTTATAGAAGACTTAAAACACTCATTAGTTAAAACGCTCGATAGGCTTATAAAACGTTCTATAAAATTCCGTATTCATAAACGCTCTATAAGCCTTCTATAACTAAATCATTACTAATATCAGTTTTAGGATCAAATTGTTGCCATGATAATGAAATCGATCGACTATATAGACAAACTGACAGAATCGTCCACAGATAAAACGAGTTTGATGGTGGAGCCATAGACAATTATACAAAAATTAAAAAAAATGACATACACTGTGAAGTTATGAAGCGGGAAATTTAAAGTTTTATTACTATGTAGCGGCTGCATCGTATATTTCATATTTCAAGTGGCCACCTACTGACTCCATTGGTCCATTACCTTTGTTCATTGTGTCCCTAGTGGATGAAATAAATCGTATAACATAAACACTAATAACGTAAATATTAACTACAAGTAACAGTGCTCCGTTGTATTAAGAAATAGTTATAAGCGACAGTCTTCTTCATGCAAATCAAAAGGATCACTCCTACTTTTATACACCTTTCGTCGATGTGGATTACTTTCAAGCTGTTCAATCGCATCGAGAGCATTCAAACTTTGTAACGCATGCATTTTAATATGTTAACACGTATAAAAATTGGTAATTACAAATACAACAATTTAGCGAAATTAAGTCGTATATGTAGCGAAAAGCAATGTAGGTAGTACCTACGACAGTGTCACTAACACCGTGACAAATTTTAGAATAAGTTACAACTTACAATGTCATTTAGACACGAATCAGCTGTTAAGAGTCGGCCATATTTGCCTTAAAACGCCGCTAAAGTAGGGGTCTCGGCTCTATAACTTTATAGAAGGCTTATAACACGTAAGGCTTATAGCGCTAAAATGCTGTTATGAATACCATTTTTCCTAAGACGTACTATAGCAAGACTTTAGACATGCTATAACTTTTTATGAATAAGACCTTGGGTTGGAGTCGGGATGCTCCTCGTCGGATTTGGGTCTTAAGTAACCTAATCGTTCCGATGTGGTTACATAGATATTCAAACATTACAATCAAGTTTTTATGTAAGTAATTTAATAAATGTTTGTTTTATAATTTGAGTTGCCAAACAACACATTATAAAATGAAAATTTGTCAAGCGTTGGTTTTGTTTTTAAGCATATGGTAGTTAACAAAAATATTAAAAGAATCATTTGTCAAATAATACGTTATAGAATGAATGTTTGTCAAATAATTATTTTGAGATGCAACCAATTTGTAAATATATATTTTTATAGTAATCATTTCACTACCTTTGCCTTTCAAACTTTTGTGAGTTTGTCTAACGTAACCAACGTTTAATCACATGTCGGTTGTGAAAAAAAGTTTACTAAAAGAACGGATACCTCCATCCTAGGCTGCTGCATTGCTGAACATTAGAGAATTCGTGGTCAAATGCTACCTTTTATTGTGTCATAACACAATTTTCAATTACTTCTCTTCAATATAAGTAAATTTAGTAAAATTACGATACATAAGTTAAGAATCAATTTTGCAAGGCAGATGAAGAGGAAGAACTATTTTGTGATGGATCTAAATAATTCTTTTGCGATTGATATGTACCTCAGAAAAGTTCTAAAATTTCTTACAGATATAAAAAATTGTGACATATTGTCATTTTTAATTCTATTAGTAATACCTCGAACCAACAAGGTAAAAATAAAAACCAATCATAATAAGAGCTTGTCTGTAAACCTAAATCGAGACTAACTCATGTTATTGCAAAAAAAACTTTTTTCAGTAAGATTGAGAAATGTCAAAGACATTGTTTAGTTATTTATCCGTGTCTTCAAATCCCTAGAATTTTTACAAAAAATCTGCTTGTCAAATTATCCTACGACAAAAATAAGAAATCTTAATAAATTTTCATGATGTCATCTTGGGTCATAGCATAGAATAGATAATACAGAGTCATAGCAAAACTTTGTTTTATAGGAGACGTTGTTTCACAAGTCTAGACGACTTGTCCAATAACGCCAATAACTATTTTTCTAACAGATTAGTTCAACAAAACTTTTATTATGAAGCCAAGTAATCATTTGTTTTCTTGATCCTTCAGATCAAGATCCTCGAGAAAAAAAATCACGATGAACACATCTGCTAACAACAGTACGGTGCGCCGTGTCACACAGTATTTTGTACACGATGATTTTAAATCGCCTAGACACAGATAGAAACCACTTTATGTCCAAAACGAAAAGAAAAATATAAATTTTAAATTAGACAAACAAATGGCGATCTTGTCGTTTAAAAGCAATCTCTTCCAGGAAACCGGAGGATGGAGAAAGATATCGGATATAAAAAGATGGGGTAAGACGGACAATTTGCCGTAAGAAATCATATAAACATACAGATTTCATATAAATAATCGTATATTCTGATAATTAAAATAAGATTTTTTTTATATAAGTAATAGAGTGATGGGACGAGCAGGACATGTGCCTGATGGTAAGCAACGTGCCTGCCACATAACAGCACAGTGACGTCAGTGACATGCAGCTATTGGAACACAAAGATTCCAAATAATTACCTACACTGCGCTCGTCACCCAGAGATATAAGATGTTTTATCTCTATGCCCTATAATTTCACTGGATACATTGCCCTTTAAACCGGAACACAGTAATATTTGCACATTACTGCTTGGCGATAGAATAACTGGCTAAGGTGTGGTACTTCTCCAGAAGGACTCTACAAAGAGTCCTACCACTACCAAAAATTCATATCGCTGTTCAGCTATTGTCATTCAAACCTCAAACATTAAAAAAAAAACTTTAGTGATAAGATATGTATATTCGACTGGCCTCGTGGCTTAGTGCCTGCGAAGCTGAGGGTCGTGGGTTCGTTTCCCCCCCAGTGCATATATTTGTGTGATGAATTCAAATATTTGTACTGTGTCTGAATGTTTCTATTTATAATAAGTATGTACTCGTATTTACGACTATATAAGTATTATATAAGTTACGGTGGTCTAGTCGGGAGAACGGCGGCTGCCGATCCGGACACCCCGGGTTCAAACCCCACACGCACCACTGTCTTTTCGAAGTCATGTGCGTAATGCCGCTAACTTAAAACGGTGAAGGAAAAACATCGTGAGGAAACCGACATGTACCTAGAATCTTTCGAAGTCATGTGTCATCCGCCAACCCGCACTGGGCCAGCGTGGTGGATTATGGCCTTAACTCTCTCCTTGCGAGAGAAGGCCCCGAGTCCCAGCAGTGGGAACGTTTAGTGGGCTGTTGATGTGATGATGTGAAGTATTATTTCAGCTATCTGGCCGCCACAGTACAAGCTTTGCTTAGTTTGGGGTTAGATGGTGTTGTGTGTGACTAATAATTGTCCACAAACTACCAATATTCTTGAAATTTTTAACCAGACAACACGTTGATACTTTTATACACTCAATAAGATTACACGTATAATAGTAGGTAATATTTATTAATGGCGGAGGTGGCAGGCACTTGTGTAAACAAACAATATCAAAGAGTCATGCCACTGCCAAAACCCTAATGACAAGAATTAGCAAGATTACTTGATATCTAGGTATTTTCAGTTCATTACTTTGCCTATGGATTACAGAGCAATTAGCTATCCATAGTTGACGCACGTTCTGACGAGCGTGGCCAAATTACCCCGGATTTGGGTGCGGCCACTGAAGAAAATAAGGTACTCTTTAGAACCATGTATGCCTGTTAAATTAGACTGTTATAGTGGCAAAATGTAAATATTTGTACCCTGTAGAGAGAAATTGTATAGGAATATGGCGCTCAATAGGTTGGATGTATCCGTGTGTAAAAAAAAAGAAGGTTTGGCTTGAAAAAGGAATATGACTTGAAAAACTAGTACACTCAGTATACTAGTACATAACTTGCGTTATCCACTCTGCCATTAAGTAAATTTAAACTTAGTTTTAGTTTAAAATGTGTTCAAATCATCTTATACGTCGGAGAGCATCACCTATTATGTATTTTTTTTTTCTATTTTTTGTCTCGTTTAAAAACGTTTCCTAACGAAGCTTCCTATAATATTGATATACAGTTGGTTTGTTTCAATTGATGTCACAAATTCAAATGAAAATGAAGTTTGTAGCAACTGCCCCAGTGGTGAAAAATATTCAGAGATTTAGATGTTCTCATAATCATGAGGTTTCGTAAGTTCAAATCCCATCTGCAGCTCCGAATACTTTCCCAAGCAAATATAGACAAGTTTTTCATCGTCTGGATTTAACGATGAAAATAAAAAAACACTGCGTGGACTCCGGCGCATGTTCCATGAAGACATGTTGTGTGTGAATTGTCCACCAATATATTACCTATTTATTTATTGATCTTTCGAAGACTTGTGCCAACCCGTACTTAGGCAGTGTGGTGGATTATGGCTCTCGTATTCTTTACTTTAGGAAACTTTAAAACAGTACCTATTCAACACAGTTAATATAATAATAAATGATCAAAACGTTTCATCAAAATTTGACATCTTCGGCTGTACCCGTAAACAAGTAGCAACCTCAGTTTTTTGGTGCTTTAATTTAAGCGCCTAGAACATAGATTTTAGAAATCTCTGGCATAGAAAGCATTCGGTCAAGTTTAATTTTTGCAAAAAACATTACAAAAGAATATTGCACACTCTACCATGTATTCATGTATATTTGACAAACTTGCAAATAGGTTTCTTATGTTTTGAGTATTGCAAAGTCTGTGTTCAAATTGAAAATAGATTAATCTTGCTTTATGGTCGAATTTCGACTACTTGGCGATCACTAATAATAATAAAATCGCATGTTGTAACTGTATATTCATCATCATAATCTGCAGCCTGCAGACGTCCACTGCTGGACATAGACCTGCCCATAAGAATTCCATAATGCCCGATCTTCTGCCGTATTCATTCAACGACTTCCCGCGACCGAGACAATATCATCGATCCATCGTGCGGGGCCCTCCTAATCTGTGTACTACCTGTGTGTAAAACGTTTAACTGAATATAGTATAACGTGTACAAAACTTTGTACAAATGCGATACTCTCGAGTTTTTTACTCACAGTGAGAATTTGAGAATTTAAATTAAATTAGACACTTATTTATACAAAACAACGGGCCCGTTTACAATAACGCTTCATGAGTAGACGAAACAATGCTAACCTTACAAACATCCGTCGTCAATTTACAAGAGTGTCAAATTTCTCCTCGTAGCTGTCAAACATATCAAGTTATAAGTAGGTAGGTACTACACGGAATCGACACTTGAAACTCTTGAGACCCTTGAATAAGATGGCGTGATCGTAAAAAAATCAAAAATGTGGAGTATATTATGGTTACCAAAAACACCATTAAATTTAAAGAGAGAACCAATTTGGGTTAAAAAATAGATTGAAGATCAACGTGTAAGTTTTTTCATTCAGCGTGGCAATCCCGCCAGCAATACGATGTATAAACACGCTGTCGATTGATAGTGAGAGCAACTTGGCTATCTCTAGCCCTTCACCGGTTCATTGTAATTTAGTTAGTAATCTAGAATAGCATAATGTATTGATTTTATCTATGGTATAATCCCTACTACCTTACCTCTACTTCTCCATTCATATAATGTTAAAGTATAAGTTATAAGTTATGTATAAGTATTTGAGTCTGTTATGTTTTGCGTCTATTACGCCAAAACTACTAAACTTAACTTAAAATCGGGTACCTACAGAGATAGTCTAGAGCCTGAGATAGGAAAACTTTTTAATAACAAAAAATGGGTTTTAAGAGATTGAAAGCTTAAGTGGAAGTTCCGTCATTATTGAAACTAGAAGCTTAAAATTCATTTTAGGCATTTGATCAGATGTAAGTACCTAAATAAAACATTCAAAGCTTATAAAACTTTATCCTTGAATCGTACTCTTATTTGGCAAAAGAGAATTTTAATGAAAACCAACGAATAGGTACTTAATTGATGAAAACTAAAAGCTTATTAGCATACTTAAGTATAACTCCAACGATTAGCAAATAGCATCTACAATTATCTTGAACAAAAAGTTCATTAGAGATTAAATTTGTCTCCATTAATTTATTCCGTAATATTAACCAGGTTTTACGTCGCAATGTGGTATGTGTCCAAAAAATATATTTTTTATTGGGGTTTAATACTGGAGTTTCTATAATGATAATCGTATAGGTACATGTAGGGACCATAAATATCAGTTTATATCAGACAATAATTAGGCTGATTCATTTCTTCGGTTTAGGTTCCTTTTGTAGCTATTGAATTGTATAGTATTTCATTAGATTTGATCTTTAGGCAAGTCAAATAATTAATTCCACCCTGTAAAAGTGTAATTTTTCATACTCTACTTTCTTGTGCTCTAGTAGTCTAATTAGGTGACATTTATTCTGAAGTTAAAACCGGGCTGGTGAATGAAAGAGACCATGAGCTGTATGATACTTTGAGTAGAACGACTATATTATTATTATTCTGTTTATTTTTTATATCTATACTAGCAGCGCCCCGCGGTGTTACCCGCGTAGTTCCTGTTCCCGTTGTTTTTTCGGGATAAAAAGCCTATGTGTTCTTCCAGACTATAATCTACCTGTGTTCCAAATTTCAGCCCGATCCGTTCATACTTTAGAACGTGATTGAGCAACAAACATCCAAATATCCAAACATCCATACATTGACATTTATAATATTACCTAGTAGGAAGAGTAGAATAGGATTTTAGTATAATAACCAAAATACTCCGGTCATTTATTCAAGGATTTAATGACTCAAAATGCTGTAAAATTAAAATAAAATAAGGAAATTTCGGCATTTGTGTCATTAAAATAACTCATGAAATAATTTGATGCTTAGGTAGGTAATGTTTAAAGTACGTAGGTAAAAGGCCGTGAATGCCAGACCTTTATTATTTCACTGAAAGTTTGTTAGCGCAAGCTTTTAACAAGGGTAAGAATTAGGGATTGCAATTCGGTGTCATTTTCAATCCGGCCGGATCCGGTCGGATTCCCGTCGATCTGTCGATTGATCAAATCTGAATTATTTTTGCTTTTTGGGTCAAAATGAATAGTAAGTAAGTTAATAATTGTCATTAATAATAATAATAAGTTATAGAGAGAACCAACAAGACGAACAATTACCGGAAATACATAATGAAGGACGGTACGGTCAACATTTGTCGGGCATGCCGCCGTCCAGGCGAATGTCTTCGTCATGTTATTTCCGGTTGTTCGCATCTTGCTAACGGCGAGTACTTGCACAGACATAAACCTAGTATCCAGGATCATCCACCAGCAACTTGTTCTTCGATACTGCCTTGTCGAGTCCGAGGTGCCTTACTATAAGTACGCACCTCTGCCAGTTCTCGAAAATGGGCGTGCGTTGCTCTACTGGGACCGCTCTATCATCACGGACAGGACTATTGTCGCCAATAACCCTGATATCATGCTGGTAGACTGGTTTCAGCGCCGGGCTGTGATCGTCGATATCACCGTACCACATGACGAGAACCTCGTGAAAGCCGAGAAGAACAAGCTTAGCAAGTACCTTGACTTGGCTCATGAGGTTACCGCCATGTGGGATGTTGATTCGACGATTGATTTATGTTATTTTTGGATTCAATAAATATGTTTGAGGCAATATCCGATGAGTTACGGCTGGTCTAGTCGGGAGAACGGTGCCTGCCGATCCGGTTCACACGCCACACGCACCACGTCTTGTGCGACGTGTCACGACGCGAGTTATGTGCGCAAATGCCGCTAACGTAAAACGGTGAAGAAAAACATCGTGAGTAAACCGACATGTACCTAGAATCTTTCGAAATCTAACTCTCTCCTTGCAAGAGAAGGCCCGAGTTCCATCAGTGGGAACATTTAGTGGGCTGTTGATGATGATGATGAGCCAATATCCAATTTTTAAATGTTGTTGTTTAATGTTTAAAGAATAACAAATAATAAGCTGATAATAATACAATCTGATTTAGGCGGGACTTTAACATTTCCAGGCATAATCAAAAAAGTATAAAACAAGTATTTTAGGCAATTTGGAATTTTAATTGGGTGTAATTTATAACTAAAAAAAATGTTTAGTCATAGGATTTGCCGATAGAAGTGAAAACTTATAACTCTGGATTCGATAGCTTACTTTGGAAATTACGCGGGTGAAACTGGAGGGCGTGGCCATGAACATGGCCATCTGAAAATGCTTATGCATTTATAGATGGCTAATGACCATGGTCCCGAGTTCACCCGAAGATTTCTTATTATTCCCGAGCGTGACGCTACAATTCAATTCATAGCCCATGAAAAATCTGTCTGTGTTTTGTCTGTGTCTATGTTTTTGAAAAAAAAAAAGTTTTGACTTCAAAAAAGGGATTCCTAAAAAAACAGATAATTTTGATGGGATTTTCTAATAAATAGGAGAAGTGTGTCACAACGGAGTATCGCAACATAGTCATAGCAAAATAGTCATGCAATTGACCAATTATTTTACTAAAAACTGCTAGCACCAGATCCGGTAAATTGGTACCGGATCCAGTAATAGGTTAAAGGTTACCGGACTACCGGATCTGGATTTCCGGATTGTAATCCCTAGTAGGAATAAAGGGTATGAAATTTGATTCATCGGGTCAGAGACACAAACTTAAGTAGCCCGCCCAGTGACCAATATTGAAACCAAAGTTCTTAATAAGTATGTATTTAAAACTGTATAAGTATTATATCAGCTATCTGGCCGCCATCACACAAGCTTTGCTTAGTTTGGGGTCAGATGGTGTTGTGTGTGAATTGTCCACCAATATTTATTTATTTATTTAATAGCTAATTTGAAATTTTCGTTATGAAATATATCGTATGAAATTCTCAATTCCTACATATACAGTATATAATTTACACGTCAATTTTGAAAAACAAAAAAAGAGCATACAAAGAGTAAATATACATTTTTGAAGTTTATATTAAACATTATATTGTACGATAATAGTAAAATTTTAGTATTTACTAGCGGCTCATTCCAGCTTCGCTCGTATAATAATCTAGATACCAACTGCAGCCCCATCTGCCGGGCTGATTTGTGAATCTAAACCATCCAGGGCACTACCCGTATGCAAAAAAAAAAAATATCGGTCTAGCTATTTAGGAGGAGTTCACTTACAACGAAAAGTGGCATTGATTTTTATATATATAGAAGATAGAAGATTACATTTGTATTTAACAATGTAAACTGTTTACAATTTTATTGTGAGTTTACCATCACTATGCAAATCGATAGTAGCGACATCTTTCAAACGACCAGTTAAACTTTCTTTTTGCTGTAGGTATGCTATTTTGAATAAATTAAAAAAAAAACAAAAAGTGGTAGAGAATAGAATTAAATGCGTCTAGAGCAATTTCCTCTACTACTCTTCATAATAATATCATTCACAGAATTGTTATCACGACCCAGTTTTAATTTCTCGGAATTTATAACATAAAATTTAGCATTTCATTCGTGCCCCGTTTTATTCAGAGCTTGCGTCATCCTTTTGAAGTCCAAGCCAAATACGAAATACGATAATATACCTACGACTGTTAAACCTACATCCGATATTTTGCTGACTATGAACACGTGTAGATATTGCAACTTTGCTTACTGTCTACACGTGTAAAATTACGTTTGATGTGAGTGGAATGTGCCTTATTCTAGGAATTTCAATAGAACACACGAACCGACGTTTTGGAGAATTCTGAGACATCATAACAATTTAGTAAAAAATATATGTCAATGCTATTTAGTTATTGAATCTTAAATCTGAATTAAACAAATGTTGTTTTTAAGTTATTTATAATACGCTTTTAATAATACCTTTCGTAGGTATAGTTGGAAACTATCTAGCTCTCTATCTATCTATACGCTCTGTCCTGTACTATTTAATGTAATTTTTTCAGATTAAGCTCAGATTTTTTTAAAATGATTGTAAATTACCTTATATAACATCTGCTATAAACCGGTAACAGTCCCGTAGAAATCGATAAAGAAATTATAATAAAGACGGAGACGGGGAGACGGAGACGGAGACGGAGACGGAGACGGAGACGGAGACGGAGATAAAGATACAAGTCACAGCTACATTAAAATATTACTCAAAATAAAAAAAAATACGCTTAAAACATTAATCACAATTATCAAATGTCATAGTTTAATTAGAAAATTACGAAAGTAATAAAAATGACTAGAATTTATCATTTCAAAAATCATTAATTGTATACTCTCCTTTCTCCAATAAGTTTTTTCTGGCTTTAAGTTTTTTTCAAAATTGGTTAGTAGTTACCTAATTGGCTTTGGTACCTAATATTTACATTAGGTCCCATACATGTAATATTATTGAGCATTAGAGTTGTCTTCATATAAACCCCTCTTATCTTGGCGCTAGTCTGGGAAATCGCTCTCTGCTTGTCTTTACAAATATTGCTGTTTCTAAAATGTGTAGGCATGGAAGTGTAACAATTTTATGGTTCGAAAAGTACGGCTTGTAAGCCGTACTTTTACAGCTTTACAGCTTACAACTGTCCCCCTTTCTTTTGTCCAAACATAGTCCGAATACAATAGCTCTTTTGTCTTCCAAAGAGAATTTCTTATTTGTTGAGTTTCCCCAAAAGATAATACCATATCTCAAGATAGACTCTACAAGCCCGTAGTATGCTGCAAACAAGGAGTCCATATTTAAAATAGAAGTCAGACGTCTTGGAGCATCTTGAAGTTTAGCTACTTATTCTTTTTGCGAGACTCTCAATTTGTGGTTTCCAATTTGGTTTTCTGTCTATAGTTATTCCAAGGAATCTGGCAACTTCCACTTATTTTGTATTTATACTGTCATATTTAGCGTTAATGTTAGAGATATTTAGTTCAATTTGTCTAAAATGCATTGTATTTGTTTTTATTAAAATTTATTGTAAAATTGTTGTAGTCAGGATATAAAATAGATGATGTCAAGAATTTATTGATATCTTCTTCGTGCGTGTACAGGCTGTTGTAATAGTGGTGTCACCAGCGAAGTGCTAGTGAACCTAAGGTGCTGGCCTGAAGAACACTATATTTCACCGCGTGTTCACAAGAGCCTGATACGTCCTCAATTTTGGTTTTTGAATTTCATCATCGTCATCAGCCGCAAGACGTCCACTGCTGAACATAGGCCTCCTCCCTAGATTTGCACAACAAACGGTCCTATGCCACCTGCAACCAGCTGTTTCCAGCGGCCTTTGTGAAGTCATCTGTCCATTTAGTGGGAGGCCGTCCAACACTGCGTCTTCCGGTTCATGGTCGCCACTCGAGAACCTTTCTTCCCCATTGGTTGTCAGTTCTGCGAGCGATGTGGACTGCTCATTTCCCCTTCAGCTTGCTTACTCTTTGAGCTATGTTTTTTACTTAGCTTACTTTCGTTCTTTTGCGAATATCCTCATTTCGGATTCTATCGCGGAAAGAGACTCCTAGCACAGCTCTCTCCTTAGCTCGCTGTGCAACTTTGAGCTTTGTTATGAGGCCCATAGTTAAGGACCGCGTCTCATTTCCATAAGCCATCAATGGCAACACGCACTGGTTGAAGACTTTAATTGGATCTTTTGATCCAAGTAGACGTACGTATTCGTCAAAAACTTCGAGTGTGGTATTCCCAACAAGAACCGGTACAGGTGAGACATGAACCTTTGACGTGACCTTCGTCTTGTCCACATTAATCCGCAGACCTACCTGTTAGGATACTCTACTGAGGTCCCTGAGCATAGCACCAAGGTCCTCCAGCGACCCCGCCACAATCATTACGTCGTCGGCAAACCGGAGGTGAGTGATGCATTTGCCGTTGTTATTGATCCATTCCAGTCCAGTAGCTTGAAAACATCTTCCAATGTGGCAGTGAACAATTTCGGAGATATAACGTCTCCCTGTCTCTCGCCTTTCTGTAGCCAGATATGTTTTGTGCACCGGTCCTGTAATCGGACAGACATAATGGTTTAGCTGTCAATACACTTCAACACTTTGATATAGCGATAGTCGATGTGGCATCGCTGGATGAAACACTGCCCTAGTCGCGATGGAATCGAAAACTTTCTCATAGTCCACATACTCTATCTATACATACATGGTGGCCGATTTTACTCCTCGGTTTTCTGTATAATCTGCTGAAGCGTATGGTAAAATAAGATAACTCTTTATTAAAAGCCACAACACACAAGAAACATTACAAAATAAACTAAGAGCTATTACACAAGTATGACATTTTAATTGGCGGCCTAATTGCTTATAGCAATCCCTCCCAGCCGACTGTGCATGGACAGAATTTATACAACAACGCGGCCCATAATATTTCAGATAAATTGTTATTATAAATATACAACAAATTATAACATCAAGTAACTAATAACTATGCTTGAAAATATTATACTACTCATCTATATCTATACTAATATCATAAAGCTGAAGAGTTTGTTTGTTTGAACGCAAGGATCTCGGGAACTACTAGTCCGAATTAAAAGATTATTTCCCTGTTGGATAGTTCATTTTTTTTATCGAGGAAGGCTATAGCCTATTTATCTTTATGCTACTATCAACAGGAGCGGAGCATGAATGAAAAATGTAACAAAAATGAGAAAAGATATTGTTTTTTAGGGTTCCGTACCCAAAGGGTAAAAACGGAACCCTCTGACTGAGACTTGACCCTGAGACTTGGCTGTCCCTCCGTCCGTCCGTCCGTCCGTCTATCACCATTCACCAGGCTGTATCTCAAGAACGGTGATAGCTAGACAGTTGAAATTTTCACAGATGATGTATTTCTATTGCCGGTATAACAACAAATACTAAAAATAAATATTTATCGGGGGCTCCCATACAACAAACTTTATTTTTTACCGTTTCTTGCTCGATTAGTTCGTCCCAAATAAATTAGATGGCGCCACTAGTATACTAAAACGCGCATTCGACCTCGTCGTTAAAATCGTAAGGTAAAATCAAAATTTTTGAAAAACTGTTGTTTGAAAGCCTGCCCGTGGAAACTGCAATGGTTTATGTATACGGAATTCAAATAAAGCCAGAGGTTTTCGCCGTTTATTTTCTTATGGTACGGAACCCTTCGTGTGGGAGTCCCACTCGCACTTGGCGACTTTTGAGAGCTTTCGTTGCGTGACAGCATGTGTCTATCTAGGTTGCGTCATAAGAACTTAAGGTAACCGAAATTTGTTCAAAATTTGAATTGGTACGACCAATTTTCGATAGATAGCCTAGCAACGCGCGCACGGTTCAGCTAGTAAAGAATACATACACACACAGAAATCTAAATAATAAGGTACTAGAAGTCTCATGACCGCGTGACATTGTCGCCGCACAGGTGACTTGTAGGCCACCAGTGCTCGAGTTGTAGTTTAGTCTTCTTCGAACCGGCAGGCGTGAATCATCTTTAAAACTTGTGTTATGCAGCATAAACAATTGTGGAAGTTCTTCCACAACTTGCAATTATACCAATGATGGGATCACATTTCACTGATAGGTACTTTATTTTATTTTAATTGTATTTTTTAATAAAATAAACGGAGCTCAATGATTCACTATGATAGTTATTCATTTTTGGTGTTATCGTCATTTTACATACCATTGCTACATACACTAATTAACATCTAGAGTGGTACAAGCATAAACAGCAATGTAATGTAGAATTAAAGATATCGTCATAACCTCTAATGTTCCATGGTACAACCGCAGGTAGCGATCGTGAGTTAGTGCTGTGACGGTACAATTTTACTTGGCCAAAAATAAACGATGAAAATTTTATTTTAAATTTAAACAGTAAACACTCATACGTAAAATCTTTTAATTCGCGGTAAACATTACTTCATAGTTCATAAATTATTAACAAAAGTATATACATACTAGCTATAACGCGCGATTGTTCGTCCGTGCAAAATAAATATTAAGGTAACTGAGGCAGTATTTAGCTATTGTAAGATTTTATTTTTAAGACTTTATTAGTCTTCATACAAAATCAGCGAGCAACACGGAAGGGAGTAGGCATACACAGCGTTTCCCCTCTGTCAAAGTACAAGTCCGCGTGGACCATGGAGTTTGATAATATACTGTGGCGTGGAATACACCGAGGGCGGTGCAAAATTTGTGAATGGTGCTTTATTTTTTATGTGTTAGTGATTTGGCTGTGTGAGTATGGTCGGCAATGGATCGGTACAGGTATGTTTTGTATGTAATAGTGCGGCTTTGCGCTAGTGTGCAACTTTCCCTCCCGTAAGAAATGAGAGAAAGATTTGAACAATAGTTTTAGCTAAGGCTAAGACCCTTCCGTGCTTGGGCGGAAGATCGAGTTGCTCGATGAACAAAATATACAAAAACCTTCAACTTCAACAACTTTTGTTCTTCAACTATACCTAAGCCCATGTGGTGTCAGAATTACATAGTTCAGTTTTCGAAACAATAGTATACCCCGTGTGACTCACTTATTTTATAGGCACATTGACTTTGTTGTAGTGTAATACACCTAATTAATGAAATCAATCATAACCTTTATCGAATGTTAAAATTGGACCGTACTTTGAAATATCGATATGTTTTAGGTATTACGGTGACTAATCACCAGGGAGCGCTGGAGCAAACACTGTGTGTACGAATTAAAATATTTTTTCCCATACAAAACAAAAAATCTATAAATTTGGCCGGTCTAACAACATCGAACTTTTCGAAACAATTCGTAATAAGAGCGCGCGCGCTCTTTAACTCAGTAAATGATGTGCCAAAGTGAACAAACACTACAAAGTGTTAGATAGGACAACAAACACTTTTTTTGGGATATGTATTGAGTTTTTACAAAACTTGTACAACAATAGTTCTTTGTTTAAATATACAGAACATTAAACGAATGCAGGCTGATTACCAGTAACCCTGTAAATTTAAATACTAGCATTCTGAACCTCTTCCCTGTTTAAACCTGTGGTGTGGTGTGAAATATTTCGTACTCCTCCGTCCGCAAAGTTTCTGATGCAAAGAAGCCCGTATTATTCAGCTGATCAGCAGGGAATCGAAGCAGGGAAATAGTAAACTAGGCAAAAGTAAATAGCAGATACCCATTATTTCAAAAGATCAATGAAGTTTTGGGATGAATAAATTAACTACTAATATATTCAGGACTATTTGTTATTCGAACTTATGAGTACCTCCAATACTTTATCAAATACTAGCTGTTACCCGCGACTTTGTCCGCGCGAAATAAATACTAAGGTAACTCAGGGAGTACCTATTTTTATACCCAGACACATTTACGGTCACTAAAAACAGCTTATAATGAAACAATTTCATCAAAATCAGTTGTTTAGGTGTGAAACCGTGAAGAGACATTCGTCCCCCATTTCAACTCCAATTTCATCCCTATTGAGTTCGAAATTACATAATTGCTAGAACAAACATTTATTGGCTTCGTGCCAAGTGTCTATATAAAGAGTTTCATAGTTTTATCTTCAACGATTGGGAACTTTCATATTGACATTCATCCCTCATTTCAACCCCAATTTCATCCCGTACAGTGTGCAGTTCGAAATTACAAAATAGCTAGAACAAACATTTATTTGCTTCGTGTCAAGTGCCTATATACAGAGTTTCATGGTTTTATCTTCAACGATTGGAAGCTTCCATGTATACTTTCATTCCTCATTTCAACCCCAATTTCAGTTCGAAATTACAAAATTGCTAGAACAAACACTCGTTTGCTTCGTGTCAAATGTCTATATACAGAGTTTCATGGTTTTATGTTCAACGGTTGGGAACTTCCATATTGACATTCATCCCCTATTTTAACCCCGATTTCACCCCCGTACAGTTCGAAATTACAAAATTGATAAAACAAACATTTAATTATTTCGTGTCAAGTGTCTAGATACAAAAATTTAAAACTTTGAAAATCACGAATTTACATACAACCGTTCATCCCTTGTTTCACCATTTTATGGGTTGAATTTCCCAAAACCCCGTCTTAGCAAGCGCCTACGTGCTAAAAGAGACCTCCATGCAAAATTTCAGATTCCTAGCATTTGTAGTTTCTGAGATTCCTTGATGAGTGACCTTTCGCTTTTATATATATTATAGATGTATTAGCGACCCGCTTCGGTCCTGCAATAAACGTAAAAAATACTATAAAAGTATAGAGAAACTAAAAAAATAATTTAAAAAATAATCCAGAAAAAGGGATGTTACATTATGGATCGAACAAAGAATCAAATGCACAACGTATCCCTTGTTGAAAAAGTAATTTCGAGTTCAGACATGTGAATTTTCTGTAAAAAATCCCATATAAACGACTACACACGAATCCTGAAATCAGAGGAAGTTATGTTAAGTGGTAGGGAATTGAAATCGGCTATTACTCTACACACGTACATACCAGTCAGTACGATTCCGATCGTACAACGGACCGGTCGTTGATCAGTGCAAAGAGAATATTATAATTACTACGTAGGAGTCGGCACTCAGTACAAACCAATAAGAGCAGTTAACATGTCTGTTCAATGCCAAGCGTATGGCAATGACTTCGTGAAAACGGCTATCTTCGTGAAAACTACACGAGTACCAACCTAACAGATTATTGAAAGAAAGAGAAGCAACTGTGCCATTGACAAGGACCAGATATATTTCATACATTTATTTAAGTCCTGGTAAGTTCCAGTTTCGATAGACGAAAACCTTTCAAAACTACGACATGTATTCCGGAATTCCAAAATCTTGGAGAAACTTTTTCGATATTTCAATTTCGAAATTGAAACACTTTAATATCGTTACTCCAATGTCGGTATTTTGACCACTAACTTCTTTTCCAACGCAACCATGATGTATAGATACAACACACGATAATAAGTTATCAAAGAATCAATAAATCATTAAGTGGAGTAATTCATTTGGCTTAAAAGTGACGAGCGCAGTGCAGTGCTAGGTAATGATTTGAACTCTGCATGTTTCAATAGCTGCGTGTCACCGTGCTGTTATGTGGCAGGCATGTTGCTTACTATCAGGCACATGTTATGCTCGTCTCGTCACTCTTTATTTATGTGAATCCGACTAAATCACAGGCAATTGCAACGGGTAGTTTGTATTGGATCTTCAGAATAAATTGGAACGTAATACCTGGTATAGTTTTGATGGGGTTCCTTTTCCATTTAGTACTTCGGGAACAGTTTTGGAGTCTATTTTGATCGTACTTTATCATGCCATATCAAGTAAATCAGTGGTAAATTATTTGTGACAGCTCTAAGGAGGCACCTCTATATTTTTTTTCCATCCAAAGATTAGCTGGAAGCGATCGCTTTCAGCGATAAGGCTGCCCTCTGTCGTAGTACTTTAGAATGTTTTATTAAGTATTAGAATAAAAAGTATAAATGTATATAAATATATATTAATCAATTTTACTTTTCTTTACAATTGATAATCTTCCGATATTACATACCCTAATTACATGCCCTAATCAGAACAAAAAACATAGGTGTTGCCATGGGACTTGCTACTGAGAAAAGGTTGAAAACATAATTAATTAACTTACAGACAAAAACATTAAGAGATGTTTTTTGAAGTGAAAACTTCTTGTAGCGCACGTACACAGAATTTTCATGGCCTGTGAATGAAATATAAAGATGAACTCATTAACGTCTAGGGATGATCGATGGTGATGGATCTCGAATTAATATTGCAGATAAAAGTAGTACTGGGTAGTGGTTCTAGGCGCAATCCGAATGGTTCAAAGTCGGAGGGTTTAGAATCGCTAAGCGCTGATTTCGTATAATTTCTACAATAAAATAGACAAAACTTAAAAAAAAACAGCTTAAAAAACATTATGTAATACAATATACTATCTAAGAACCCTTGGGTGATTGAGACGATCTAACTGTACCTTAATTGCCAAAATCCATCCAGCCGTTTGGAAGATACCTGGGAAAAAAGTAATTATGATAATATTTTGTGTCCGATTTCGATTACTCGATCGTATATCGTACTACAGCCAAAAAGTCGTAGAAATACGATTTAAATCGTACGGTTGGCAGTTATTCAGTCCAATTTTTTGGAGAAAGGGAATGGAGGCAATTTGAGACCAACAAGAAAGAAGAGACCCACCACCACTTCTACGTAATTTCCTCTGATAACAGGGTTCGTATGTAGCCCTTAAGAGGCACCACCTGTTCGAGTCTTATGAATGAGTCTTAAGATCAATTACAACAATTTACATTAATTAATCAATGTACTATTAATTATTAATAATTGAGCATTTTAATCGAAATCAAAATCATCCTATCTCTCAAGTAGGACTAAATTACACATAATATTATGTACCTACCTCAAGTACCAACTTTCGTCAATATCAGCTGACTTGGTGAATAATTCACTAAGAAAAAGTATCATAACGCTGGGATTTTAAATATTAAGATAAATAATTTATCTACATACCATCACATGTAATATGAAAAGCCTAGCAGCACCCTGCGGATTCACTCGCATAGTAACTTATTTACTTAAAATTTCCGAATACCGTATTCAGGGCAGGCCTATCGTTTATACCGAAGAAACATATATTGACACCACTCACACTTCATCAAAATCATATTCAGATGGCAGCACTTCTGGTTTGAAGAAACACCTTATTAAGAGAACATAGTCACAGCGTCCTGCGTCTGACTGTACTTTTGGTGATCACTCACACTAATGCAAAGCTCAGCTTATACCTCGCGGACTGTACTACTAGACCTTCGTTTCCGACTTCGGCTCCGAAACTTTTAAAACGGAGGTTATAATCGGAGGTAAGGTGTATAAATATTGCAGATAATCCTTTATTGTGGTGGATAGTAAATTAAAATACAAAATCCCAACTTCCTAAATCAATTGCTCGTCAATGTTTATCGTGTCCACGTGTTTGCCAAAAAAAATACCCAATAAAAATGTATCTCCTGCCACCACTTCTAATCCTGCCTATGCCTCCGACTTCGGTTCCGACTCCGATAAATCAAATTTTAAAACTCCGACTCCGCCTTCGAATCCGATAAAATGACCTCCGTTATATCCCAGCACGTCTACTACGAAAACAAACTCCGAATGATCGCATCCGACCGACAGCTGAATCGGATTGTAGCCTACCACGAAAAACATTCGGATCGATACATTTCGGGTCGGAAGTTATAGACTTAGGTCGGATGAGGGTCGGATCCAACGAAACGGCCGATCTGATCAACCGACCGATTGTTTTTCGTGGTCGGAAACTTCATAAGTTCGGCCGATATATCGTTTATCGGACTTCGTAGTAGACCTGCTGTTGTTTACATTGTCACAGAACACTTAGAAGTTAGTATGTACCGAACTTATTAATTCCGTGATTATTTAATTTCAATGTTATTTCCGAACCACACGACCAATAATGCTAAAATTTTGATGAGACTATATTAAAAATGTGTTCTTTCTAACAAAATAAGAATGAACGAAATTGAACAACGCAAACATGAGTTACAACCAAAAACACATTCTGACTTTAACCCCTTTCTGCAAGAAAACCATGCAGAATTTGGGGATTAAAAGTAAACAGCTACCATCTACTTAGTATGATCTTAAATCATGTCAAGTTTCATTTGAATTGAATCAGTAGTTTCGGCGTGATGTGAGTTCCCTATACACACAGACAGACAGACATGAAAGAAAAAAAAAGCAGTTTCGCCATCAGTATCGACTATGGAGTGCCACCAAAATTTTTTTTTTCAAAATATCTTCAATGTACAGAATTCAACCCGCTACAGTTTTATTATAAGTATAGATATAGATAGATTATGATTATGAGTTTGTGTTTTGTTTAAACGCGTCAATATAGGAATTGTACATCATCCCCTTGTAAATAAGGCGAAATCTTTGATAACAAATGTTAGGACCAACAAAATTGTGCTTTTTTACGATATCAAATTTAATACTAAATAAAGTGGCCAAGTGCGAGTTCGACATTGTAACTTTGATCGAAGTTTTAATAATAGTGTATTTATGACGTACAAAAAAAACTACTCATCAGATCGAGTTGAAACTAATTTTCGTTGGTAGTTTGCATGGTTTTGTGCATCATATATATTTTTTAGTTTTTTCATTCTCTTACTTTAGAAGTTAGAGGGCGCGGGGGGACACACATTTTACCACTTTGGAAGTGTCTCTCGCGCAAATTATTCAGTGTAAACAAAAATTATATTAGAAACCTCAATATCATTTTTGAAGACCTATTGATAGACACCCCACGTGTAGGTTTGATGAAAAAAAAAATTAAGTTTCAGCTCTCAGTATGGGGGGCAACCCTAATATTTCTTTTTAAAATTTTTGTTTGTTCAAACTTAGTGCGGTTCACAGAATACATCTACTTACCAAGTTTCAACAGTGTAGTTCTCATAGTTTCGGTAAAAAGTGGCTGTGACATACGGACGGACAGACAGACAGACATGACGAATCTTCCGGTTCCGTTCCGTTTTTCAGTTTGACGGAACTCTAATAAATAATTAAAAACTCGTTGCTGACAATTTTTGCATGATCTCTGTCGTGTGACAATTAAAATATAATAGGTAAAAACAAAGACACAAGATATTCAATTTAACGTGACTGTTTTTCACGCTAGGTCGGTCTTGTGTCGTAGTCTCATGGGAGAAAGCTTCTAATAATTTATTTACGAGGTAAATATTCGTAATAAAATATATAAACGAACTTAACATTTTGGGTGATTTTAAGTTACGGCTGGTCTAGTCGGGAGAACGGCGCCGATCCGATCCGGAGACCCCGGGTTTAAACCCCACACGCACCACTGTCTTTTCAAAGTCATGTGTGTAATGCCACTAACTTAAAACGGTGAAGGAAAACATCGCGAGAAAACCGACATGTACCTAGAATTTTTCGAAGTCATGTGTCATCCACCAACCCGCACTGGGCCAGCGTGGTAGATTATGGCCTTAACTCTCTCCTTGTGAGAGATGGCCCCGAATCCCAGCTGTAAAGTTAGATGTTGGTGGTGAATGAATGAAACATGTTGATCGGTCCAGCTCCGTTTATTCATTGAACAAGTTATAACTAATTACATTCTAAACCTAACTTATGCTAGATCAGAACTACGTTATTTAGGGTGCGCGTGTGGCCTAGATTTAACATATATATAGCACTGTCAGGGCTATTGCGACATTATTGCTAACGCGAACACCTCACAGCAGTGGGAACATTTAGTGGGCTGTTGATGATGATGAATAAAAAGCTCTAAAAAAGCAACATTTTTCCCCGTTTTGTAACATTTTTCATTAAGGCCCAGTCCTGTTGATAGTAGCGTAATATTAAAAAGCCTATAGCCGTCCTCGATATATGTACTATACAACAGAGAAAGAATCTTTCAATTCGGATCAGTAGTTCCCGAGATCCTTTTTTTTTGTGGGGGAAATGCATTGACGCACCGCACCGTCCACCGTGTAGGGACACGGCTGGCGTGTCGGGCTCGGCACCACTAAGTGATGCCACTACCGACTAAAACCCCCACAGGTTTCTCCGCAATAGCAGTGGGTCAAAGTCGCGGGGTCACTCTTCGCACTCCCTCTACGACTTCGATCCAACGCCGGCACCCTTACGGGCCCGCCTCGCGGGGGGACGACCCGCGTTTGGTTCCAGTGACGTGCCAGAAACCAGTGGCGCGTCACCGCCTCGGGAGGGCCTATCCCTGTGTGGGGTGCCGGGCGGCCCTAAACGCTTGACGCCCCAGGCCCTCCAAGTAGAGACGGTGTGCGAGCCCGAGTGGCTCGCCCCCGTGTCCGCTTCCTTCTCCGCGGAGGAGCAAGAGGATCCATCTCCCTCTCTCGCTACTCGGCCTCCGTCCGTGACATGACTGTCTCGCAGAAGGAGACCACCGCCTCCCACGACCTTTCATTGTCGAGCATCTTTGGTAAGATGGTCGGCAATGAGCGGTCCGCCCCCATGACCGCAGCTAGGGATCGCCGCGGTTCCTCTTCTCCCGGGTATGCCTTCAACACGTCTTGCGCGGTGTCTTCCGTGCAACTGCACTGGTGGTACACCGGGGTTTCCTTCCTTCTGGCTACTCTACACAGGTACCTCCCGAAACAACCGTGTCCCGAGACATAAATAAATAAATAAGAGCCTCCTCTGCGCGGTCCAACCGACCCGCCCACACGAGAGCACCGTACAGGGCCATGGAGCGCACCACTGCCATGTAAAGATGGCGGCAGCGCCCTCCAGCCCCTCCCATATTGGGCAGAAGACGGCCTAGCGCCGAAGCTGTCTGCGTCAACCTGGGGATAAGTTGACGCAGATGCACCCCCCATCTCCATTTGTAATCAAGCACGACACTGAGGTAAGTACTTCAGTGTCTGCTTGACAGGGATGGCGACTCCGCCCACCACTATGTTGGCGCCTGCAGGGGGCGCTCGTCGTGGACCATGGAAGCAAATGGCTTCCGATTTGTGGAGCGCCACCTCCAAGCCCAAGCTCCTTATTTTAGTCACCACGGCAGCCACGGCAGCTAGTGCACGGCAGTGGCTAGGATCGCCGCATCGCGAAAAGTCCGCCCTCTCGCGGTTACCAACGTGTCGTCAACGTAACAAATCAGGCTGACGCCACGAAGGTTAGCGCACTTCAGCACCCAGTCGTATCCGAAGTTTCGCAGGGGTGGCCCAAGAGCAGACCTCTGTGGAACCCCGCGCGACATGGGGCTGACCGTCACACCGTCCATCGTTGGGTAGACTACCTCTCTATCGGAGAGGCAGTCCCCAACGAGGTGCCTCAGGTAGTTTTTAATACGAATTTTTTTTATCCTAGCATCTCGGGGATCCTAGCGTTCAAACAAACAAACTCTTGAGCTTTATAATATTAGTATAGACGTGTACAATTTATAGTTATAACGCGACACCCAAAATATTTTACAATAGATTCTAATGGTAAGAAAGTCAAACAAGGATGACATCGCGCTCAACAACGCAGCCATCCCCTATCCCGTCGCCGATATCGCGAGTGCGTTCAAACCAAGTTCAAACATAGTTAGTACTTATTTAAGTTATAGTAGCTTAAACATTGACCAGTGTAGAAATCCACTGACTCAATAAAAAAAACTTTTTGTTTATTATAGCAGATCGTATTTCACAAGTACCTACTAGTTCTGTAAAACGTTTGTCCATTGTGTACCTAGCGGATATATCGTATATCATAAACACTAATCACAAGTAACCGTTGTCCGTTGTCCATTGTGTACAGTACTTGTAGGTACTTGTGAAATACGATACATCCGCTACAGTATGATCCCAATGTATGTTTGTATGTTTGTTTGTTTGTATCCGAAACACGTCGGTACGCCTGAATGGATTGGATTGAAATGAGACAAAGTTAGATTATAGTCTAGAATGTTTTTTTTTAAATAAAGAGTGACGAGACGAGCAGGACATATGCCTGATGGTAAGCAACACGCCTGCCACATAACAGCACAGTGACACGCAGCTATTGGAACATGAAGAGTCCAAATCATTACCTAGCACTGCATTGCGCTCGTCACCCAGAGATCTAAGTTGTTATATCTCTAAGCCCTGTAATTTCTCTGGAAACAATGCCCTTCAAACCGGAACACAGTAATGTTTGCACATTACTGGTTGGCGGTAGAATAACTGGCAAAGATGTGGTCCATCCCCAGGCCGGCTTTGCCAAAAGTCCTACCACTACCAAAAATAAATAATAGAAAAACTTTATTTGCAGATCAGCGCAATACCATCCGTGGTCCAGACCTCAGGGTACAAGCGACTGGCAGACCTGTATCTTGATAACAATAGCATCTCGGCGGTGAAAGAACTGGAAGGCACCGAATGGTTTAATTCATTCAGGGTTCTTAGTCTTCGAGGAAATAAACTGAAGCAGGTCAGAATTAATATAGTCATACATTTCAAAACAACGCTAGTTTAGACGATGATGTCGTTTCTATCACACAATACAGCCGATGGAGTGGCAAGTAATTTTACCTATGAAATGTAGCTTAAGTGTGTACCTACTTGAACAAATAATCAAACTCCTTTGCTCCTATACAGGGGTACTCAAATGACGTTATTAAGATAAGCATTTTTAAGCAACATGCCTGCCCATTATTACAGCACAGTCACAAGCAGCTATTGGAATATGTAACACCTAAATAATTACATACGAATGCATTGCGTTTGTCACCCAGAGGTATAAGAAGTTTTTTCTCTATGCCTTGTAATTTCACTGAAAACATTGGCCTTGAAACCGGAACACTGTAATATGTGCACATATAATAATACTAGCTGATCCGTGCGCGCGTTGCTACGCCCTCTATCAAAAATTGGTCGTACCAATTCAAATTTTGAACAAATTCGGTTACCTTAGGTTCTATAATAGATCCAACCGTTTATTTTCTTTTTGACAGATCTAATTTGTCAGTTATAGTGTTGTGACCAAGTGATTATGAGTGGACACGATTTCGATTCATTTTTCTATCGAGTCTGTGCGGAAATAGAATAGTCCTAGGAATGGCGCTGGTAAGTAGTAGAACATAATTATATTAGTAGGAGATCCCGCTATACAACGACCTTCACCGAGACGCTTATTTGATGAAACGTATTTTATACTTACTTAAATTAATAGGTCAAAAAATATTATTGCCTAACAAATTTTAGTGCAGAGTATGATTAATTAGTCTTTAAAAAAGGTCTGATGCGTTTTATTGATTAATCTAATATTTCAAGAGTTATCGGGTGCAATAGAAAAACCGGTTCATTAAATGGGCCTTAAATCGTAAACGGTACATGTCACAGAAAAGTTTTCCGGCCACAAAAGATGCAAAATAGTATTTTCTACAATAACGACCACAATAATTTTTGCCCTAAAGTTTATAGTTTCCGATACATTGGCCAAGCTCGCAGCAATGTTTTACTTCTAAAAATTCGGCAACCGGACTTTGGGACAGATTTTTCGCAGGCAACCCTATGTCATGTTCTTATTTGCCAATTTCAATTCAATAACCAGACAGGGGTGTAAGGGGGAAGCGCTTAACATCTAGTTTCCCCAAATGTCAACCTCTCCTGTGCGTGGTACACCCTGCTGCCAACTAACGAGGCTCTGACGACCGAACCAATGGCGGTATATCCATTTAAAAGCCAGTCCTAAATTGACCTGGCCGGTAACGGGCAGCGGCGTCATCGGTGCAAAGGACTGGCTCCGCGGTCACCAACCCGCCTGCCAAGCGTGGTGACTATGGCAAACACTCCCCCATATGATGGTCACAAAAAAGAAACGGCCCCTAGTCCCCGGCGGCTCCGTTATTCCAGGCGTTGGTGGCAGCCTTGGTTCCGGCGGAGCATGGGGTGCTAAGAATCCCCGGCAGACGCCCCGCCACCAAACCCAACGACTCGACCTGGCAACGTACAACGCACGGACGCTGAGGGCTGACGAGAAGATTGTGGAGCTGGAAGAAGAAGTGGACAAGTTGCGCTGGGATGTCATAGGGTTATCCGAAGTCCGTAGACAGGGCGAGGACAGAATAACCATCGAATCCGGCAACTTGTTTTACTACCGGGAGGGAGATCAACAATCCCAAGGGGGTGTCGGGTTTATCGTCCGCAAGTTTCTCGTCAACAACGTGTTAATGATCGAGAGTGTGTCAAGCAGGGTTGTATACCTTGTACTTAAAATAACCGACCGGTATTCATTGAAGGTCATACAGGTATACGCACCGACCTCGACACATACCGACGAAGAGGTTGAGACCATGTATGAGGACATCTCCAAAGCCATACATGTCTCGCCAACACATTTCACAGTTGTGATGGGAGACTTCAACGCGAAACTAGGCAAACGTAGCGGTGATGAGTTGAGAGTGGAGTTGAGAGTGAGAGTGGAGACTCCTTTTTCAAGAAACAGCCACAACGAAAATGGACCTGGATTAGCCCAGATGGTTCCACAAAAAATGAGATCGACTTCATTATGACGACTAAACGGCAAATATTCAGCGATGTCTCTGTGATCAGTAGGGTTAAGACCGGCAGCGATCACCGTATTGTAAGAGGCACGCTGAATCTAAACATTAAGTTCGAAAGATCACGTCTAATGAAGTCCACGCTCCGACCAAATTATGTTCAAATCGAAGATCCCGATAACTTTCAACTCGAACTGCAAAATCGCATCGAAGCCTTAGATGAATGCGTAACGGCGGACGAAATAAACGACAGGCTGGTGGAAACTGTTCAAGCAGTTGGCAGGACATTTTATAAGAGCCGACGCCAGAATAGAACCCAAAAGCTCTCCGATCATACTCTAAATCTCATGACGGTTAGGCGAGATATGCGATTGCAGTCTTCGGTCGACATGACGGTATACAGACGGCTCAATAGACAGATATCTACTTGTGTGCGACGCGACATACGCTGCTTCAATACTTCGTGTATTGAAGAAGCGATCAAGCAGAACAAAGGCTCGAAAGTGTTCGCAAGAAATCTGTCTCTTGGGCAAAGTCAATTGACCAAACTGAAGACCGACAGTGGTAACGTCGTCTCGTCGAAGCCCGAGATTTTGGAGGAGATTGAGAGGTTCTATGAACAGTTATACACCTCTACGCAAGCACAACCTGTCGTTAGCATGGCAAAAGACCCCAGAGCCAAGCTGACCCGACACTTTACCGAAGATATCCCGGAAGTCAGCCTGTATGAGATTAGGATGGCCCTCAAACAACTTAAGAACAACAAGGCACCTGGTGACGACGGAATTACGACTGAGCTTCTGAGAGCGGGTGGAAAACCGGTACTTAAAGTCCTCCAGAAGCTGTTCGACTCCGTCATACTTGACGGTAATACGCCAGAAGCGTGGAGCAGAAGTGTGGTGGTGCTCTTCTTCAAAAAAGGTGACAACACCTTGTTGAAGAACTACAGACCCATCTCACTTCTGAGCCACGTTTATAAGTTGTTTTCGAGGGTAATCACGAATCGTCTCGCACGCAGGTTTGACGACTTCCAGCCACCCGAACAAGCCGGTTTCCGAAAAGGCTATAGTACTATGTGGACAATGAGAAAGCCTTCGATTCCATCGAGACCTGGGCAGTGCTTCAGTCTCTCCAGCGATGCCGCATGGACTATCGCTGATTCGAAGTGTTGAGGTGTATTTACAGCAAAGCCACAATGTCTGTCCGATTACAGGACCAGTGCACAAAACATATCCGGCTACAGAAAGGCGTGAGACAGGGAGATGTTATATCTCCGAAACTGTTCACTGCCGCGCTGGAAGATGTTTTCAAGCTACTGGACTGGAACGGACATGGCATCAATATCAACGGCGAATGCATCACTCACCTTCGGTTTGCCGACGATATAGTCATTGTGGCGGAGTCGATGGAGGACCTCGGTGCTATGCTCAGGGACCTCAGTAGAGTATCCCAACAGGTAGGTTTGAGGATGAATATGGACAAGACGAAGGTCATGTCAAATGTTCATGTCTCACCTGTACCGGTTATTGTTGGGAATACCACACTCGAAGTTGTTGACGAATACGTCTACCTAGGTCAAAAGATCCAATTGGGTAGATCCAACTTCGACAAAGAGGTCCAGCGAAGGATCCAACTCGGATGGGCAGCGTTCGGGAAACTACGGCACATCTTGGAGCCCAAAATACCCCAATGCTTGAAGACGAAAGTCTTCAATCAGTGCGTGTTGCCAGTGATGACTTATGGAACTGAGACGTGGTCTTTAACTGTAGGCCTCATAACAAAGCTCAAAGTCACACAGCGAGCTATGGAGCGAGCTATGCTCGGAGTCTCTTTGCGCGACAGAATCCGTAATGAGGATATTGGCAAAAGAACGAAAGGAGCCGACATAGCTCGAAGAGTAGCTAAGCTGAAGTGGCGATGGGCAGGCCACATCGCTCGCAGAACTGACAACCGATGGGGAAGAAAGGTTCTCGAGTGGCGACCACGAACCGGAAGACGCAGTGTTGGACGGCCTCCCACTAGATGGACAGATGACCTCACAAAGGTCGCTGGAAACCGCTGGTTGCAGGTTGTGCAGGACCGTTCGTTGTGGAAATCTAGGGGGGAGGCCTATGTTCAGCAGTGGACGTCTTGCGGCTGATGATGATGATGATGAACCAGACTGTTGCAAAATACTAGTATCAATGTACCTGTTTATACCTGGCTACCCGAGAGTTGTGACAGGAAAAGACCAGGCAACCTAAGGATTGCATATTCTATGGGCTTCATCTTTTCGATTGGTATATAACTTGTCTAATAATCAAAACGGTGAAAAAAATGTGTTTGAAGTAAAAACTTCTTTAGGCGCGCCTAGACAGATTTTTCGTGGGCTGTGAATTGAATTCATTCGTTACGCTCGGGTATGAAAAGAAAGCTTATGGTAAGCTCGGGACCATGGCTATTGGCCATTTAGAAATACGTCAGCCAATGGGAAATGTTGAAAGGGCGTGGACAGGCCGTCATGGCATGGCCATCTAGAAACGCATCAGCCAATGGGAAATGCTGACGCATTTCTAGATGACCATGCCAAGATGGCGAGGCCACGCCCTCCAGTTACACCCGTGTAGTTTCCAAGGTAAGCTATCAAATTCTGAGTTATAAGTTTTCACTTCTATCGGCAATTCCTATGACTGCCAATTTTTTTGTCTATGGGTAAGCAGTAGTATTTTTTCAAGGTAGCAAAACTCAATTGTCCACCGCCGTTTTGTATTTGTCACTGTCGCTCGCAACAAGACGCCCGTGCTAGTAATTATTTGCTGAGTTTTATATTGAAACTATAAAATGCCGAAAGGATCAGTGCTGAAAGGACAGACGAGAGAAATGGTGATCAAGCTTCGTAATTACTTTGTAGCAGAGTATCAAAATGGCGGCCCGCTTTTACCATTGTCCCAAGTGCGAGAGCGCGTTGCGGCCGTCAAGTCAAGTTTACATCAGACATAAATAAACTTTGTTAATTTACCTAACTACAAAATGTTATTTAACACTTTATTTTAATAAGTATTCAAATGTTTCAGTCATCATAGCCTTGTTTTTTTTGGATATATACACCAGCAGATAACAAACACGACTTCAAATAATGCTGTATGTTTTCCTGAGGCACATCAATATATAACGGTTTCACATAAAAATAAATCGGATATTATGTGCCGAGAACGGAAAACACCCGTGTAAAAATAGTTCATAAACAATATCGATATCTCAATCGTAACATCACTATGTTGATAGCCATAGAACGTAAATTTTTAAAAACGTTTGTTATTTTATGTAATTTATACAAAAACTACTGCACTTATGGACTCAATTTGTGAAAGATGATTATTATACGGGATCAAGGAGCAAACTTAGGCAGTTGTCTTATTTTTAAAACCTCGCATTTAAAAGTGAACTTTTGCGTAACATGACGCAGTTACGTTCTATTGGTGCAGTCAAAAAGAAAATAAACGGTTGGATCTACTATAATGACGCAAACTTTAAGTTAGACACAAGCTGTCACGCAACGAAAGCTCTCAAAAAGTAATATTTTCCCCCGTTTTTGTTACATTTTACATTCATGCTTCGCTCCTGTTGCCTAGTAGCGTAATGTTAAATAGTCTATAGCCTTCCTCGATAAATGGACTATCTAACAGAGAAAGAATCTTTCAATTCGGACCAGTAGTTCCCGAGATCCTAGCATTCAAAGAAACAAACAAACTCTCCAGCTTTATAATATTAGTATAGATAGTATAGATAATATGTGGTAGAATAACTGGCAAAGGTATTGTACCTACTTTCCCAGGCGGCCTCTTTAAAGAGTCCTACTTACCACTACAAAAGCATCGCTCCCCTTTACACATCTTGCTTTAAGGTATATTATTTCGTCATCATCCAGGTTGTGTAGTGTCTTACGATGAAATCGTAACGAGATTCGAGGTTAAGGTGTCAAGAAAATTGGTTGCAGTTCCTAGCCTACATTTTACTGTAGTACACCACCAAGATGTCGTCAGTACCTACTTATCTCGACTCGAAGGCATTTCCTCTCCAACTTAAGTTTCAACTCATCTCACATGTTAGATTTAGAGTTCGGTACGTCACATCCTTATCATCATGCATGACATCGGCATGGAAGTAATACGTCAACAGCATAATAATGAACATCTGCTAATTAATGTTTATTAATTTTAAAACAGGGGATATGTTTAAGCAAACACCCCGCGCTTATACTCGTGCAGCTCCCGTTCCTGTTATTTTCCAGTGATAAAAAGCAGCCTATGTAATATTTCAGACAATATTCTACTGTGTTCCGAATTTTAGCCTGATCTGTTCAGGCATTTCGACGTGATTGAGCAACAAACATCCAAACTTTTGCATTTATAATATCAATAGGATTATGAACTACTTAGTATCAGAGCCAGTTTTAACTAGATTTGTCATGAAATCGCGAAAAAAACGCATGCACAAATAAACGTTCGGTTTGGTTTGGTATGGGGATCACCTGTTTAATAAAGAAGTAGTATCTTTTTTAAGTAACCTCAGTTGTCCCACTGCTGGGCATATGTCTACCCCAATTTCTTCCATTTAATCCGGTCCTGGGTAGCGATTCTGAAACCATTCGGTTGCATCCGACACGGAATCTCATCTCTCGGTCTTTGTCTTATCTGTTTAGCATGACAAAGACCGAGAGATGAGATTCCGTGTCAGATGCAACCGAATGGTTTCAGAATCGCTACCCTGAGCTTCCATCGTCCAATCTCTCTAAGCACTCCGAGCTCGTCTTTCCGTCGCGTGGAAGGACGGCTCTGGGGCCGACTAGCCGATGGCGTTCTCTATGTAGAATCATTCTCTCATCGATCAGGGTGCATTTTGCTTTCATGACCCGCCCATTCTCATTTAAGCTTCGCAGACTTAATTCCTACATCTGTTACACCTGTAATGGAACGCAGTATGGTGTTACGAACACGGTATTATCTTTTAATGCCTAAAATACTGCGTACCATAGCTCGTTGACATACCGCGATGCGGGACTTCTGTGCTTTAGTGAGCGACCAAGTATGTGCACCGCAGGTTAGAATGGTCAAGATCAGTATGGTGATCAAGAATGGTGTCGAGCAGTTTACGCTTCGGGAGATCGGAAGTTCTCCCTTCAGTGGCCCTTTCATGGACTAGTAGCTCTTCTAGACGTCTGTTCGACGACTGACCTCCTTGTCTTGCCTGTTATCGAAAGAGACTATCTGGCTCAAGTAAGTTTACTCATTGACATAAAGTATTGCTTGCCGATCTACCTCGACCCTACGTTTTGTGTTATTAGTCATCAGTTTGATTTTTACCAGTTCATCAGAATTTCTACCTCACGGCTTGCCCTGCTTAGATCTTGGAGCATGAACTCTAGTAGTTGTGGTGCTGATGTGCTAAAGAGAACAATGTCGTCGGCAAACCTGAGATTGGTTAGTAAATTACCTCCGACCTCGATGCCTTTTGTTGCCCAGGATTCTACCAGTGTCTTATATACCTCTTCAAAGGTGCTTGTAAATAAGTTGGGAGAGAGCGGATCTCCTTGCTTAACACCTTTGGATATGTTGAATGAAGGTCTCGAAGATTTATTTATTTATTTATTTATTTATAAATTGCACTTACATACATTTGTTTGTATCTAAAAACTATAGAACAAAAATGTAGTAGACCCTGCATTAAGGGCGCTGCAACAGTAGTAATTTGGTCGTAGTTAAAAAATGTTGGTGGTACTACTGTGATTATAAATAATTATAAGATGATCTATGTAAAATTAGTATTAAAATGACCCAACTCTGTGGACAATGTTCGGGATTGAGACTGGCAGTTATATCTTTGTTGTTTGTTGTGTCATATCAATAGTCAGAAGATACGATGACTGGATAGGTATTAGTTTTGGACCATGTATTCAGAGTTCAGAGATACCAACGATAATTTTCTCGTACTAGATTAAGATTTTGTCTCAGTAAATAATTTGTCATAAAATATTAACACATAAAATAAATTTTCACGGTAAGGAATAAATTACAGAATGGAATATGCAAAAACGTGGGCAAAGGATTGAACGAAACAAGCCGGGAGATAAGTTTATTTATTCATACGATGTAGACCCAGCAGATATTGTTCTGCCATATACGAGTTGTATTTATGCAACTGGTATGACGCTGCACCGCATGATGATGACTTCACGTCTAGTAACGACGCGATGGTTAAATTATTTGGCTATGGTTCATAGCAAAATATGTTCATACCAAAATCCTAAAATCGTGATTATAACATGGAGGGTGAAAGAAAAAGATGGAAAAATACTCTACAACGTATTATCATACCTACGAAGTTAACAAAATAAAGAACAAAAATAACAGTATCAAATAAGATCAAAATAAAACCAAAAGAGATCCTTTGAGAAATTATTAATATTATCTCAATGAAGAGATCCGATTACGTCGATGTTTGAGTAAATATTCTCACAGGTCAAAGATAAAAGAAAAATTAATTGGGGATCTCAAATTTGTTAAGAATATTGTCAAGACTTCGACGAATTTAAAATTGTCGAACTTCGCAAAGTTATATTTAGATGAGACACAATTTAAATTACACAGCCAACTAAGATAACTTGAGTCATTTCTTAGAAACTTTTGATGAATAGGTGTTTCGTAAAATCTAATAACGTAACGAAGTATTTATTGTATCACTATTTTCGTTAAAATATAACAGGTCTTTATTAAAGGACAAGCTATTAAAATTTTGAAGCCAAGTATTACTTACTACGAGAACTATAAATATCAAAAATATAAGTTGTATTACTATTGCTCGTCAGATTTTATTGTTTTGGCGAGGACAATGCCCACGTCCCATACATTGAAAAACCTGTCAAACTTTTTTTGATACTGAAAGTGCGTAGAGATCTAGAGATGAATAGTATCTAATTAAAATTGTTAAAGCTTCTAAAAACGTCTGCTGTTGGTGTTTTTCATTTCCCAATCCCAAAAATGAGTTACAGTAAAACCAAAAGTAAGGTTATGTTTACTGTCAAAAATTTTTTTTAAAAATAAAGTGTGACGAGACGAGCAGGTCATGTGCCTGACGGTAAGCAACATGCCTGCCACCTAACAGCACAGTGACACGCAGCTATTGGAACATGAACAGTCCAAATCGTTACCTAGCACTGCACTGCGCTCGTCACCCAAAGATCTAAGTTGTTATATCTCTAAGCCCTGTAATATCTCTGGAAACATTGCTTTTCAAACCGGAACACAGTAATGTTTGCACATTGCTGCTTGGCGGTAGAATAACTGACAAAGCACACCTTTGTCACCTTTGTACTTCCCCAGGCAGACTCTGTTAGGAGTCCTACCACCACTACTGTATAATACATTTCAATAATGTTTTCTTTCGGATTAGACCAGAGAAGAAAAGAAAAAACTGTGGTATTATCTTTCAAAACATTTTTCGTAACAGAATAAATAGGAATAATAGTACTTCTCACTACCAACCGGACGTCTACTCTAATTCAACGAAAACGTAATTTCGAAATAAACTCGCGATTTTCCAACTCCGATTCTACTTCGATCCGTCGTTTTGTCCGTTTAAATGTTCTAAGCCTACTCTAATTGGAGTATGCTTAGAACATTTAAACGTCAAACAATGTTTTGAAACGAAGTAGAACAAGAGAAGGAAAGTCGCGAGTTTTTTTTCGAAATTTCGTTTTCGTAGAAACAGAGTAGACGTCCAGATTACCTTGAAATAGTTTTCGGATGGATTTGTCATAAGCTACACAAGGCTAAACTAACGAACTCAGTGCAGGGCCTAGGTCTGATGATTTGGACTCATAAGCAGTATTTAATATTGCTTTAAGCAGAGATTTAAGCCGTACCCTGACCAAATGGCTTTGAGGATTTCTTCCCTCTTCGTTAGCGCAAGAGGGAAACAGTAGCATATTACGCCTATACCTCATTCCAAATTTCTGTGAATAAAAGGTAAACAAACCAATGTCACTCTCAATATGACAGACCAGCATTTCTCAACCTTTGTTTTACAAGATAGTTTGTAGTACCTTTCATTGCTTGCCCTTTTAAATTTTCGTCGCAAAACAAGGCTAAATATATATGTATGGATATCATAAACACCCAAATATATGTTCCCACTGCTGGGACTTGGAACAATCAACACATTGCCGCTGTAAAAAATCGTCAGACACAAGAATCTGCAATTGCTGAACATCTGATTGATGCTAAAACTGGTCATTGGATCGAGATCCACGACCCAAAGGTTCTATCTACCGAATGTCATTACTACGCAAGAATGGTTCGGGAAGCATTGGAAAATAAAAAACATAGGTATATATTTCAACTACGACGCGATGACCACGATGCCAATAACCGAAAACTACCCAGTTTACGGTTATCGGCGTCGCGGAATCCTCTAATAAATAAATGTGTGCATAGCGCACTGAGTTTGGAGAAACCTGATATGGTTAGTGTTGTGTGTAGTGTTGGTCACCCTGCGATTTTTAAAGCCCAAATGAGGGTATATGGAGATCTCCTCTCATTTCATAATGAGAGTATGGCGCGCATACGTACATTTATTTCCCCCACGTAAAAAAAGGAAAGGCAAAGCATTTGAGTTCGGAGAAGAATGTAACACTAGAACCAGTGACTTAGAAAAGTAATTTACATGTTTCCTTATATGAAAACGTTCATTTTATTTTTAACAATAATTAAATCTCGTTCAAATTGTCCTCGTATTACCCAAAACTGATCATAACACTATGATGTAATATTCTGGAAACACATACAAAAGTTTCGATCAAAATAACACAAAATTTATGGCATTTTAGAGTGAAAATTATACAAGCTTTTGATAGTAAACAGCGTATTTTGGAACACGTATTTAGAGGTTTGCGATTTTCTCTCAACTCGTTACGACACAAGAAACCTTTTTCTCGGAGTTCTTTAGTCATACTCTTACTCTTTTATTGATAACGAGTAGTTACATGTCATAATATTCAAAATATTCAAATATTACCAATACAAGTCAATAATTTAAAAAAAACAGACGTCAATTTAAGATCCCATTACAATAAAAATCAAATAATACATTACAATTAAAAATTCCAAATTAATGACAAAAATAAATAGACTAAAATTAATCCATACTTGAATATAATGGAAATGGGCATTTTCACAATATGGGCATGAGAGGGGTATGTTAGAAAAATAGGAGCGTCCTTAATAAGAATAATTTGATGAAAAGAAGTATACATGTCTGGAACATTGAGAGTTTGAGAAACACAGATTAAATTGCTAGTACTTAAAATATTTTTTCTATCATCCTACCATTACTTTCTATAACTTTTAAAATAAGATAGTATAGAATTATTTGATCAATACAAATCTAAGTATATGGTATTTAAGATCGCAATAAAGTCGAATCCTATTTGTGAAAAATATTTTAAGGCAATTTCATAAAAATACTAAGATTAAACAATGTTTATGTAATGGTATCACCTTTTTTTTGGTTTGTTTTGGTTTTCTACACACCTTGCTGGAACGCACTACCTATAGGTTTTAGAATAAAATCTGATTGTGAGGTGATTGATTAGATATTACGTTCGATAAAAAACTAATATTATTGCGGAGCCCGAAGTTTTCAGAAATTTTAGGTATTTTTATTAGTTATTTAGAAAGAGTACTTACATAATTATCTCCAAAAATAAACAAATTTGATTAATATCGGGGACACCCTCATTGTCAGGTGCAACTAAACTAAGGTTAACTTAGATAAACTATAGTAAGAAAGTTTAGGTATATACCTAAAGTAGGGTCTTGCACCTTCTATACTAGACCAAAGTTCAGATAGTAGAGACCATGAGAGGCCAATAATACCAAAAGGTTTTTTCATAAACAATAAAAAATGGTCATAAGTTACGGGTAAATTCAATATTCATAGTGTAAATACAAAAATGTAGGTTAATATTTCAGTCAGGTGAAGTCGGGACCCCCCGTTAGAGTGACACCGTATGAGCTATAAATTGAATCTGTAGCGATCTTCCAGGAATCATCTTTCGAGGGCGTGTACCCGTCGTCTAGGCTGATAGATTTAGTTGTGAGGTCGCAATACTTAGAACTACGTCTGCGATATTCGTAATATTCCTACGGGCAACATGGGAAATTGTATACCCCATCTCATCGCAAATTATTTACACCGGAAATTATCCGAGCATTAGATTTCACTTAGAATCCTATTAATCCTACTAATATTATAAATGCAAAAGCTTGTGAGTAAATAAGGATATATTATGTTACTCTTTCCCACAGAGATAATGAAGAAATCGAAATGAAATTTGGTACATACATAGATAAACAATAATCTGGAATAACATATTGGCTAACATTTAACATAAAAAAATTACACTGGTGAAACCACAGAGCCTATTGATATAGGTATTTAGTTATATCATATCTTATAGCCTATGTATGTCTATGTCTATAGTATGTAAACTTAAGTAAGCTTCCGTACTTCGTACTCAGTATTTCGTAGTCTCTATGGGCAATCACTTTTGGAAAATAATTCCTAGGCTGCTGACTTGTCTGTAATAAAGATATCTGGATGATATTTGGTACATTCGTACCATCTTTCCGATCTTGTACGTACGTAAGTACTCACGCACGTACGTACACACACAGCCACATACACGCTCGAATGCGTAAGCACTCACGCACGTACGTACACACACAGGCACATCCTCCTACACACGCACACACACGCGTCAAACTTTTTACACCCCGTCCTTTTTGCATCGCGAGTTCATAGAGCATGAGGTTTAATTGAGAATAGATTAATATCGCCTTAAGGTCAAATTTCGAGCACATTGCTGACATTGCGGCCATTAACATAAATTAAATGTTTCCTATTACTACTTGCAGATACCAGTATACGCCTTCGACAAGGCTCTCCAAGGGAACAACAATATAATGCACGTATTCCTTGGCCACAACCCTTGGCGGTGCGACTGTCACTTCATCCCTCGGTTTCAAACACTACTGAGGAAGTACAAGCGAGTGTTTGCAGACCTTCCCGATATCAGGTGTTCAGCGTCAAGCGACAAGAAGACTTCTTTAGTTCAGGTAACTTATTTTGTCTCGTTTATTGGTGGCTTAGCGTAATGCCCGAGCTACACGAGGCTAGTTTTTCAAGCTAGGGTAGCAAGCTAGTACTTCTAGCTTAGTGTAGATAACGCTGCGCAACGCCAGTTTTGTCTACAAGAAGCACAAGCTGAAGTACAAGCTTGCTAGGCTTACTAACACTAGCTTGCAATCCTAGCTTGAAAAACTAGCCTCGTGTAGCTCGAGCGTAAGCCTATCATGATTATTTTTAAAAATTGGGCCGCTGGACCACTGATAGATAAATTGCCGAACATAAATACTAGAGATGGGCCGAGTACTCGGTTGATACTCGGTACTCGGCATACTCGGCGGGTTTTTGATACTCGTACTCGGCCTCGGTACTCGGTTTGAATGCCGAGTATACTCGGTTTAAGAAAAGCAATATATTTAGGTAGGGTTTTCTGCCTTTTCGCTGAAATTTATTTACAGGGATGCCATTTTCATTTGGAACAAATATTATACAGATTGATGCTATTATTGGAGTATTTTTTTCATAATTATTTTTCTCATGTTTGCGCTCTGTGTACTGAAACAAAAGCGATTTGTTTCTGGCACTTCGCCGGCCGCTGCCGCGGAATGCTCGCTTCGCTCGCTTGGCTTGTGCCTTGTTGGTCACAGTTCAAACCTAACCAAACCGATTCCTTTCTATTTCACCTTAACTTCATTCCGAACTTTGAAATTTTGCAAATGTGTACATATGTTGGAGATTTCTGTGGTTATAATATTACATGTAAAAATAATGTATTTTCTAATATAATATAAATGTACAAAAGGGAACTGATACACAGACGAAACGTTATATGTCTAAAAGTTGTTTGGCGTAGTGAAATATTTGACAAATGATAAGTGCCTTGAACTTATTGAGTCATTATAAAAATCTGTTTAACAATAATTCTGCCAAATGAAACGTTGCCATACAAAAAGTTGACAATCGTTAGTTGTCAAAGTGAAACATAGACGAACCGTTGGTTGGCCAGTGATAATAGGCCAATCACTTTTCGGCGAAAAGGCAGTATCCCATTTAGGTAGATATATAATTAAGCCAACAGTTAATCAAAAAGTTTTTTTTACTAATTTAGGAAAGTTTTGATAATCTCTGTAAGTATATTTTTTTTTGATAATCTCAATCAACAAAATCAAAATTATGCTAATGAATGAGTAGTAATAGTAACTGGTTTGTACTTGTTCACGCGCGCGAAATGGGAATTTGATTGAACCGGGTTACTCGGCCGAGTACTCGGTTGAAAAAAAATGGAACCGAGTAATACTCGGTACTCGTTACTCGGCAAAAGTGTTACTCGGCGCATCTCTAATAAATACGTAATTATCTTGAATAGCTTTTCTTACGAGCATGTCATTATTTTGTAACGTCGTGAAGAAACGTACATAGATACGTCTTGGAAAAGTTTGAACTCTACAAAGGTTCTCGAAATGGCATGGAATAGTGAACGGTAAACAGCAAACCTGAGCGCAGCAGTGATAAGTACGACTATATCGGTTGGAGCGTATTAATTGAAACTTTGGAATGTAGAATCAAAATTAATCAAGCGAAGGATTCAACTAAACTTTAATAATTGGGTTCAGTACGTGTAAATTACCAGTTTCAATTTAACCCTTGAGCGAATTAGGTAATAGTTAGTTAGCTCTGCAGATTACATGAGAAATTTCAACTAGAGCTGAGTTGCCAGATCAAAATCATACAAACTTAAGACATTTAATCGAAATGTGATGCCCAATTCTTAGATAACTTATCGAAAACCAAAAAAATAGAGCGATATTTAATATAACCATGCTAATTAATGCGAAAGAGAGTTTTTCCTACTAGTTTTTGGAACAGATTTGGTTAAAAAAATAATTAAAAAGGTTTTTAAGGAAAAACGTGTTTTTGTTCTTTTCACATAAGCTAAAAAAATTACACTGACATATAGACTACAGGCCCGTGAACAAAATTTACGTAGTAAATGAACCACCAGGAGACCTATGTAGGGTGATAAAAGGGTATAAAGTAATAAGATTCAGCACTATGCCGTCACTTGTAAGCTGTCCAACTGAGTACAGTCGAAGAGGGGGGCTGCCACTCTCGGTCATTTATCCTTGTCGCGTCATTTTTGTACGGCACGGCACGGTACAAAGGTCTCCTGGTGGTTAATTTTGTTCACGGGCCTGTAGTCTAATATGAAATCCTTTCAGTTTCATGTCTCGGAAAAATGTTAAACCCTTTTAAAAATTCCACATTTTTTCTAAAATTTGCAACAAAACAAAAGTATTTTTCCGTCATAGCATTAGCATTAAAAAAATGTCATAAAAAAATTCTATACTCTGTAGTACCCACTGAAATCGACAGTTCAGGTTACACTGGCACAAATAAAAGAAAAACTTGGGCAAAAATGTAATCTGCCAAGAAATCAAGCGATCTGGCAACGCTGAACTCATGTGAAACCGCGGAATCCGCCGAAAGTCTGGCAAAGTTCGTAATTAAAAGGGTCGCAAAGCATTTTGTTTGTGAAGAGGGATTGGATTAAAACAGTATTTTAAGAGCCGCTTTATTTGAACAGCCGGTAGGTTCCCATTTCTACGGTTTTAATCGGATAATGGGGAAAGCAATATTAAATCATGTGTCCGGAACCAATAGTCTTGGAATCTTGAGCAGATGTTCTTATTGAGTTGGAAGTTTAACTTGGAAAATAAAGAACGACAACACATGTACATTGACAACGCCTCGTTTTTAACCTCCGACACAAAACCGACGGATGTTAATAGCCTGACGTATCTGTGTGTGTGTGTTTGCATGTGGCATCGTAGGACCTGAACGGATGAACTGATTTCAATTCTGACTTTCTTGGTTGAAAAGTGTAGTATAGTCGGGAGTGTTCTTAGCTATTTTTGATGATAATGGACACAAAATGGCGAATGACGTAATTTTACACAACTACCGTGTACCATGTCGTGAAGACAGACCAATCTAAGGTGCCAATCATCCCCTAAACTCAACTATGCCTCTATGGGTAAGAGCGCGAGACTGAGTGAGACATGTTTTAGGAAATATTGACTTAAAATTGAGTTTAGGGGATGATTGCCCCCTTAGATTGGTCTATCTTATTGGAAAAAACTTCAAAATAGTTGTCTGACGAACATATTTACAAATGGAGTATGAGAATTTAAGTGAAGTTAAGTTATTATTTCGGAGTTGTTAAGCAAAACGGCCGACGGAAAGTGTCTGGGAGTATTGGGGCCTTACTTTTAAGGATACAACATACGTGAAAATCACTTATTAGGAAATACGTGAAGTAATGTTTGTATGTACCTTCATTACCCCATATCTCAAAATTGGCCGTCTAACGAAGATAGCGAGTAAGCATGTGTTCTTAGTACGTACTAACTCTACTCAATCGTCCACATTTCATTCATGAGAAAATACGTGACGTCTGGCGCTTCTCTAAAAGTCTTAACCCTTGGTGTACGAGGTGACTAAAAAGCCCTTCGCATACGAGGTGGGGTATGACATACCCCACCTACGAAAGAAGTCATAAAACAAGAATGTTTCAATTATTTGAGCGTGTCATTTATGAAATAATATTCATACATTGTAATCAACAGGTTTAAGTAACAAATCGAAGTAATTCTTTATTTTTATAAATTTTATCAATAAAAGAATAGAAACGTAACTTTTTCGAGTTTTAAGAATAAAATATATCTGACTTTGTCAATTGAGACATTCTCTCTATAAGTTGATATTTGTATCAATGAATGTTATTATAGAACACTAAACAAATAATAAAAGACAAAAAAATCGTCAACTATGCTACCTATTTTTATAAAAATGCGCCAAACTTGGTGGAGTGGATGACGCCTATGCGCACTTAACACACAAGTTACTAGCACACAACAGTCACCGGACCAAAATAATGGTGACAATCGACGTGGCAATACCGTATCTCAAACTACTCGGAAAACGTACTCCCGCGGTCTCATAGTTTTCAAGTAATTTCGAATTTTTCAGGACTGGGGTATGTCAAACCCCACCTAGTACACCGAGGGTTAAGGTGTAGTCTTATTTAAAATTACTTATTTTGTAAGGGTTGCGTCATTATAATTTTGTATGCTATTCAAATTGCGGATTAACAACATGTCTCGTAATTTAAAATTATATGTAGATATTAAGATATCCGAGCGAAGCCGGAATGGGCCGCTAGTTTAGTTTTGTGCTACAAAATGCGTGTTTATGCAGTCTTTGTAAAATCGTTTTCCGATTTTTACGGATTGTTACACACAAGCTATACCTACTTACTTTCTTAGTTTGCTTTTTCATGGTAACATAGTGTGTGTTTTTTTGTTTCAGATAAGCACCATGCCTTTAGGTAACGTATGTAGCAGTGATAAGGAATTGCCGATAAGTCCCATCAACATAGCCAATATCGTGCTCCTGACTTTGCTACTTTTGGTTTTGGGGCGGTTTCTATACGACTGGCACAGTTTTAAGACAACGGGAAAGTTGCCTTGGCTATCCTCGATATTACCGTAGTTAACTAATTTTAGATAGAAAAATACGTTTTATTTGTGTAGTAATTATCGATACCAAGAAACATTTGTCATCTTATATATGTATGTATAAATCTTCTGTGCATGTTGTAATTAAACTTCTCCTAAACGGCTGGACCGATTTTGTTGAAGTTTTTGTGTGTGCTCAAATAAATTTGAGAATGGTTTAGATAATGATTTTTTTTGTATTTATGACGTGTATGTAGGATAAAGTCTGTCGGATCCGATAATAAACTTGTAAATTAGAGTGACAGTTGGTTTAGACTTATCATAATTTTTAAAAAATACTAGTCTGTAAAATTAGGTATATGAGTATTTGGTCACAAAGTTTGTCTAATTATCACCTGATAAGTACATACAAAAACATGCAACACAAGTCTATGTTTTAATATAAAAGACCGAACAATACAAGAGATCCCAAATTTATTCAATAAGTAATCAAGGGATCCTAACTGTAGCGAAAATTTAATTATTGCCTGTTTGGAAATGTAAACGTATTTTAGTTAAACAAATGTATCCACCAAAAATTTACTTATCAACACATGAATAAATTGTCGTATAATATATCAGAAAGCAATCTCTTCTCTTAACTTTAGGTTGAGAAAATGTAGGAAAAAGTTAGAAAATGATGCGTGCAAACAATTACGAATGGAGTTATGTAAGGTTTTATGAAAAGACCCGAAGAATCAGACGAAAATTAATTCATAAGCGCAATATTTAAATTTATTTATACTCAAAACGCATTTCAAAAACGCATTTCATTAAAAAAATACAATAAAAAAATGAAATAATAGGCGCTGTGCTAAATAAATAAATAAATACCAACATACACAAATCTGGAGCTATTCATTTATTCTCCGCGACCGCCAAAGCCCCGACCGAAAGTGTCATACAGGCATCATCAGACTGGCGGCATTTCCATGCTGTATGACCAGGAAAATGTTTTGGAGCAGGTACATACCCGAGCAAAACCGCAATTAGATTTTTGTCTGAGCTATAGTCACAATCACAAGTCACAAATTACCGCGAATTTTAGACTCGAAGACTCCACAATGTAGGTAACTTGGAACGGAAATTAAAGAAACATTAATACAAGAATTTATTACATAAAGTCCTTTAAAAAATACGTATATTTTTGGTGGGTTAAATATAATAGAAAACATCGAGCCTTTTGATAATGGTGTAATTTCTTACCAAAATCAATATGCCAAAAATCGTTTTATTATTAGTCGTCTCGAAACGCCTCTCCTTATATCCCTAACCTTATTTTGTTGGATCTCATCTTTATCCCATCACAAAATAATAAAGAATACAAAGAGATACCTTATCACGATATTTCGGGAGATTTGTGCCCTTACCATAGAATAGATAACCTTAACTTAACTACTTAGAAGGGTAACTATCGGTACCTGGCAAGATTCGAGACAAGAGCGTAGTATATTATCATCTATTCTACGCCGAGGTGCAGGTGTTGCTAGACGGAATATTAAATTACATAAATAAAAGTACCTACTTCCATGTCAAGAATCGCATACGCTGAAGCTCATGTTGAAATTCCAACCGAGAGAAAGCCGCATAACAGTGAAATATTGACGTAATTATGAACACAATTTCCTTTTGACATCGCCAGCATTCAGCAGTATGACAATAATGCGGTTGAATATTCCAAACGTTTAGATGTCTACCCTGGGCTAGAACGATACGAGCACGGTGGATACGAATGATACAATACCCCTGATATAAAGAAAAACAATAAATAAAGTGCCAAGTGCGAGTTGGACTCGCCCATGAAGGGTTCCGTTGCAGCAAGTAACATAATATACATAGTTCTTGTATGAAAACTAACCTGGTTATTACACATTTTAAAACAAATACACGGGTAACTCAAGTATAAAATAGTCAGAACAGTCCGACTATTTTATACATGAGTTACCCGTGTATTTGTTTTAAAATAGTTCTTGTAGTTCGTTGTAACTTTGATCGAAGTTCTAATAATGGTGTATTTATGACGTACCAAAAAAACTACTTATCAGATCGAGTTCAAAGCAATTTTCGTTGGTAGTTTGCATGGTAATGTACATCATATATTTTTTTAGTTTTTTCATTCTCTTACTTTAGAAGTTAGAGGGGGGGGGGGGGGGGGGACACATTTTACCACTTTGGAAGCGTCTCTCGCGCAAATTATTCAGTGTAGACAAAAATTATATTAGAAACCGCAACATCATTTTTGAAGCCCTATCGATAGACCTCATACATGTAGGTTTGATGAAAAAAAAAATGAGTTTTAGTTCTCAGTATGGGGTGCAACCCTAATTTTTATTTTTTTTGTAAAAATCTTAATGCGGTTTACAGAATACATCTACTTACCAAGTTTCAACAGTGTAGTTCTCATAGTTTCGGCAAAAAGTGGCTGTGACATACGGACGGACAGACAGACAGACATGACGAATCTAAAAGGGTTCCGTTTTTACGTTTTACGGAACCCTAAAAATGAAAAAAATATGACGTTTGTGAAGCGAAGTTATAAAGATAATTGAACTCTATCTATAATACGCATTGATACTATAAATACCAAGTAATACGGCATACGGTAATACGGCAGTTATTGGATATGTCACCATAAAATTGTATCTAACTACAATATCGTCACATTACAAAAAAGGTTAAGGTTATCTGGAAGAGATCGCTATTAGCCATAAGATCGCCTTCTGTGCCCATAATGTTTTTATCTTTTTTTTTTTAAATAAAGAGTGACGAGACGAGCATGTCATGTGCCTAATGGTAAGCAACATGCCTGCCACATAACAGCATAGCGACATGCATATATTGGAACATGAAGAGTCCAAATCATTACCTAGCACTGCACTGCACTGCGCTCGTCACCCTGAGATCTAAGATGTTGTATCTCTAAGCCCTGTAATTTCTCTGGAAACATTGCCCTTCAAACCGGAACACAGTAATGTTTGCACATTACTGCTTGGCGGTAGAATAACTTCCCCAGGCGGACTCTGCTAAGAGTCCTACCACTACAGAAAGCTATCTTAAGTTTAGTCACTGAGTTTTTGTAAGGTTTTTGTGGTGTAATAAAGTGTTTTTGTATTGCACTGTATTGTATTACAATTTAAGACAACGTTAGATTTTTTAACTAACTCTTTCTTTAAGCTCTATATATCTTCTTTGTGTGTTTGAATGTTTTTTTTTTCTATACAGAGGTTGGAAAATACATTTACGTATCGTCAGGGTATAATAAATACCCCGGTATGTCGGACTCAGATGTTCAATACCGACTAAAAACCTTCTCTGTCCCTTGCCTCCATATCCCCCGTGGAAACCGCCGCTAGGCATTACTTCGAGGGGGAATGTGTGGGAAATGTGTGTTTGATTGTGCGCGCGCGTGTGTGTGTGTGTGTGTGGTTGTGGGTGTGTCTGTGTATGTGAGGGTATGTGTTTGTACTTAAGCCACTCCTAAAAGGCTAGGGTGATTTTGATGAATGTTTTGTTTGTTGTGGGATTGGAGAGTTGTAGTGGATTAACAATAGAGTATCGGACTGCGTCAAAAATACACCATTCTAATTAGTCCGTGGACTAGATCATGGATAAATAAATATAGGAAACGTATTTTATTTTTTCAAAATATATGATATCGACATAGATATAGATCATCAAACTTCCAGGGTGGGGGGGTCGTGACGTCATGCGTGGGTTTATACCCACGCATGACGTCACGACTCGTGGGTACGATTTATATCGTACCCACGAGTGACGTCACGCGAAAATTCTAAAGCACTGTATTCTCGTCCTTTTTTGTTTGTGAAACAAATGAAAAAATAAATGTGTACAATTTTTTTAGCAATCTCACTGACGGACTTATTAGTATTTTTGAGGATTGTACCCTAGTAGATTTTTTTTGGTCCGGTCCAACGCAGGTACGTTGGAAAAGTTCATCATTTTTGTTGTTAAGTAAGACGTGTGTAAAGAACAAAGGAAAGTCTGTCGGGTTATTATTATTAGTTATAAGATATATTTTACTTTGAATTTACTTTGACTTTTAAATGTAATAACTTTATTCTTTACAAAACACCTAAACGTCGAAAACTAATTAAGATCCCTATCCATCAAAGTATTCTGAAATATTGTAAGTAAAGTTCAAAATGAAAAGGAGTTTGTGAACTTTAGTGTGAAGTCTTATTATAGAGTTCTCTAAACTAGACTATTTTCCATTTGATATAATTGTTGCCTGGAGACATCAAGGCAACAATTAGATCGGAGTATATACTAAGAATTCTGAAAATGTATTCTTGTTACAGTAAAATAAGTATTGGTCATAAGCCCGTGATTAATAAAACCCACTGAATTTTTTACAAATCAAAATTGTCATTGTCAATTTCCAAGCAACTCGTACCATCTATTGCGATAAAATAGTGTGAATTTACGTACAAGTAGTTTAAACTACGTGATTTATATAACACAAGTGGTCCGCCCCGGCTTCGCCAGTGGTATATATATATATATATATATATATATACATATATATATATATATATATATATTATATATATATATATATATATATATATATATATATATATATATATATATATATATACGGTTCTTGTTATTATCCGTTGACAAAGTATTATATATACAAAGTATTATATATACAAAGTATTAAAGTATTATATAAATAATTATATTATTTTAATATTTATATATATATATATATATATATATATACATATATATATATATATATATATATATATATATATATATATATAATATATATACCACTGGCGAAGCCGGGGCGGACCACTTGTGTTATATAAATCACGTAGTTTAAACTACTTGTACGTAAATTCACACTATTTTATCGCAATAGATGGTACGAGTTGCTTGGAAATTGACAATGACAATTTTGATTTGTAAAAAATTCAGTGGGTTTTATTAATCACGGGCTTATGACCAATACTTATTTTATATAATACTTTAATACTTTGTATATATAATACTTTGTATATATAATACTTTGTCAACGGATAATAACAAGAACCGTATATATATATATATATATATATATATATATATATATATATATATATATATATATATATATATACGGTTCTTGTTATTATCCGTTGACATCTACATCCCTGAGTGCTATCATAGGCTATATATGTATATATAGCGATCATATATCAACGGATAATAACAAGAACCGTTAGTTGATCAATTCACGAGGTAGTTGATCAACTAACGGAAAATAACTAACGGCGGTTCAAATGTATTATTTCACGCAATGAATTTACGTTAATTGTTCGACTAACGGTCCCTGCCGTCATTTGATAAATTACAATTTTGTCGCAAGTAAAATCATCCACAATTGGGCCAATCGTTGTTCAGCGTACTATTTAACGGTACACTATTACCCCTCAATTAATACACTGTTCTCTGATTGGTCGATGGCATTAATTATAAGCATAAACAAGTGTTTATCGAGTTCTTACCTACCGTCTACCTCCTGAGACCACCTGGGTGAATCGTGAGATTTTTTTACAACGGTTTACTTATCAGAGAAAACTTGAAAGCCTCTAACTTGACATTTTGACACCGGGTGGGCTCCCGCCAGAAGCTCAGCGGTCAGCCCTGAGTGTTGTTTCTTCATACTCGGCCTGCGCTCCACTACGCAGTCAGCGGCTCGCTGTCACCTCCCCCCTTCGCTACGCTTAGCCTCGCATGCCTCACTCCATTTAGGACCTCCCTTGGAGCTTCTGGCTCCCGCATTTTTTATAAATACTCTAGGGGTAGTAGCCACCAGACTAGGTGGAGTGTGGAGTCGGGGTGCTCCGAGTCGGATCCGGGTCCTATGTGACCTAAACGGTCCAATTTCAACCCGACCAATCAGAGCACACCTCGCCTTTGTCGGGTTATTTAACGGCAAGACACCGTAAATTAATCAATTCACTAAAATACTTACGTTAAGTAATACATTTCAACTGCCGTTTGTCATTTTCCGAAAGTTGGTCAACTACTATCCTACCTACTATCCTACCTACCTAGTGAATTGATCAACTAACGGTTCTTGTTATTTTCCGGTGTCATACTTACATATCGAACGGTGAAAGAGCTTTTGAAATCGGTCCGTCAGTTCCTGAGATCAGCATGTTCAATCATACTTATATGTAAACTCTTGTTTTTATAATATTAATTAGCATAGATTAATTAAGTTGACGACTATAAAATGTATGTATATAAAACGATTTGCTATTTTTTTACAGGTTATGTTTGTGAAAGATTGTACAAACGAGGATCTACTGAAATTATAGTACATTGCAAAAATGTATTGAGATTATACTTAATTATTATTTGATTTGTTGTAAGAAAACTAAGTGTTATTTGTATTTTTGTTTATGTTTAGTTCTGATTCAGGGGATATAAGGTTTTTGTAAATAATTTATAGTTAGGAATTAAAAATTGTACATAAATAAATTATTTTATAAAAAGAACTGCGTTTCTCTTGTCATGTACTTATATGAAAATCTAAACAGAAAAAAAATTAATCCTATTTAAAAAAAATACACAGCAAAGATACCTACACCAATCTTGTATTTTTTTGTAGTGGTAAGACATTTGATATAGGTACAAATATTGTTTTTAAATACTTACTTATTATACATAGAAACACCCACGGTCTTGGCTTAGATATTACCCTTTGTTTATGTTCACTAGAAATTAATACCCCGTTTACATGATTCCAGTCCAGCGACCGAATCCAGCGCTGGATTGCTTACTGGAATAATGGAGACCGGCACTGGAATGCACTGGCACTGGATTGATGCATTCCAGTGCCGGTCTCCATTATTCCAGTAAGCAATCCAGCGCTGGATTGCTTACTGGAATAATGTAAACCGGCACTGGAATGCATTGGCACTGGATTGATGCATTCCAGTGCGGGTTTACATTATTCCAGTAAGCAATCCAGCGCTGGATTCGATCGCTGGACTGGAATAATGTAAGCGGGGTATAAAGAGAGAGGAATAGGGAATAGCAAATCCGGAACCGTTTTAAATATGCAATTTAAAGTCTTTTTACCCGACTGCGCGACGCAAAGGAGTGGTAATGTGTTTAACAGTCTATGTATGTATGTATGTATGTTTGTATGTTCCTTTGAAGCACTATACAGACCAAACGACTGGGCCGATTTTTATGATTCACACGTCAATCGATTCCTCTTAATCTGGCGAGTGACATTAGTGTCACTCGCCAGACATGGTTTTAGACATGGATTTAGACATGACATTAGTGTAAGTCTAATATGGCGGATTCAGGACGCCATATTGTCCAAATTAAAAAAATGAAAATCACTAAAATATGTCAAGAGGGGTATCGTTGAATAGGTATTTAAAAATAATGTTTAGCTTTCTCTCAATGTTTTTCGATTTGACTGACCGTTTAGGATGTATATCGATTTAAAGTTGAGTAACAACCATTCTCACATTTATAGGTTTTTAGGTAGCAGAAAACTTCGTATAACTAACTGTACGTGTGAATGTGGATGGACATTATATACTAATGTATCTAGTAGGCATCGATATAAATCAATAGATGTGCCCTGAGCACCTTGAAATTGGTAATAAACTGCGTCTCTATATGTATCGTAAGTTACAAACAACCAATCTACTTGACATCTATAATCGTTAGCGGCGAGATTTGCTGTGGTTCTACATATTTTGGTTGTTGGTACCGAATAATGATAGGTAAAAACGTCCGGCGTCCACCGCGTCCTGCAACCGACTAGAACGGAAAGAGTGAGCTCACTCTTCCCAACGTTGACATGATTGCGTGCGCCGTGAAGTTTGGGATGGGGCCCATCTTGGGTTCTACGATCTATGCTAGTAGGTATATTGGACTACCTTTTTTTCGTACGTGCAGTAAATGTATTTACGCATACCCTACTGCCCCGCTTGGGAGACAGCCGGGTTATGTTGCACTCTATATCATGTATGGATATGGTGCCCCTATCTACTAATAAACCTTCATGGGGTTTCAACTCTGCCGCTGATAGTGGGAACACGGTACCGCTCTCGGATTGCTCCGCCTCGGTCGCCCATCTCCAACTTCAAACGATTTAGTACTCAACGTCAATCGAAAACCTATACTAACACAAAACTATAAATATGAATTACATGCAGTAGAAAATCCTACATATTATGTCAATAGAAACGAAGACATTTGGTCAACAACCAAAAGATGCATATTATTATGTTGAGCATATATTAACCCTTAAAGTCGCAAACCAATTTTTAGTTGAATCAATCAAAAAAAGTATCGGGATTCGTTTATTGGGACTCCAAGACATATAAGAAAAATAATAATAAAAATTTCAAAATAACCGTTTTTAAAAAAACACATGTATATTATACTATACAGTGCTACTTACACAACACAATATTCACGTATAGCAAAATATACATTGCTAATTATGCCGAAACTTTTGGGGAACGGACAAAGAATAATTTCTACCCTTGAAATACTATAAATGTACTTTGTACTTAATGCAAACAGACAAACTTGATTTTATGCATTTGCAGAGTGTGTCGCTGGTACAGTCCGCGAGGTATAAGCTGAGCTTTGCATTAGTGTGAGTGATCACATGCATACGCATCTATTACCAAAAGTACAGTCAGACAACAAACTCTTAAACAACAAGCTGACATTAACTATCCAGGATCAATATGGTCATTGCGAAAAGAAGTATCTCTTTTAGGATTCAAATGGTCAAGGACAGAGAATAACAGAAAAATTTTAATGGAAAAGCATGAGATCCGTCACCTACGTATAACTTATTTACTTAAAATTTCCGAATACCGTATTCAGGGCAGGCCTATCGTTTATACCAATATACAATTGATACTTACTGCATAATAAACAACGATTTATTGAATATAAAATTGACACCTTTTTAAGAGAACATGGTCACAGCGTCCTGCGTCTGACTGTACTTTTGGTGATCACTCACACTAATGCAAAGCTCAGCTTATACCTCGCGGACTGTAGCTTGCTTCGTGTAGTTGAGGCCAATGACCAAATTGCTCCTAATCTAATCATCATCAGTGCTGCTGCAGATACCTTGTTTTGCATAGGCACAATTTCATTTTTTTTTCAACAACCCATTAAATTATATGTCACACTCAAAGTCTTTCAAAAGATCTGACTTTTTGGATTAGTAGAATTCACCTAGCGCTGAAACCAATATATTTCGGAAACATACATAGAATGCAAGCAAAATGATACCAAAAAGCAAATATTAGAGCACAAGCATAATCATAATTTTAAATTAGGGAAACAGTACATTTTTGACATAATTTGATGTTATTTGCATGCACCAAATTCTCACACAAGTAGAAAAAAACTTAAGACATTTACCACCCAAAATGTGGCAATGTATATTATTCTATACAGAACAGAACAGTCTTAACTGTGGCAATGTATGGTATAATATACATACACATAAAACGAAATAAATCTGACAAGAACTCGATCCTCACAGCTTATTTCGTGCAAATATATAATTAATACATATTTGTGAGTAAAATACACGCATAAAAATGCTATTGATTTTGAGTAAAAATAATAATATATGAATATTTTATCTTGACCATCTCGCAACTTCACCGTTAGTGTCAAAACATTGCCAATATAATCTCACTGACAAAGTTCATGTCACTTTTATTATTAATTTATATACATCTGTATACTTGTAAACAGTTTCAAAGAAAATATCTTGTAAAAAGACTGTAATTTTGAAACTATATTTTTTGAAACTATGTGTATACTTAACAGAATGACTTTAAGGGTTTAACATTCACAACATTGTTCATAACTAAAAAGTATAAAATAAAAATAATAATTTAAAAACTCAAAAACCCGACTGCGTAAAAAGTGAACCAAACTACGTACTCGCATACTAAAAAAACTGAAAAGAATAAAACAAGCATTTAGATTTCTGGTGGTCTAGAATTCTATAATATTTTAAGTTATTGTATTAATACTATTGAAATATATACAATATTTTCTAATAAAAGAACATTACAACTGAACAGTCGGGATCACAGAAATCTAAATAATATTATTTAGATTTCTGTGGTCGGGATCCATTATTATTCGACATACAATGTAATTGTTCAATACTATATACAAGGTGTTGCAGAAAGGTGCAACAATATTTATGGTAGTTCATCTACATTAAGTTTTGAATCTTGTATGTGAAAATTAGGCACGAAAGCTCAAAAAAATTTCCAAAAAAAAAATTAAATTTTTTGGTTGTTATTTCATTTGACATACCCCTAATGGCCAGATCTCCGCACGGATTTTTGTACGATGTCGCAGCGTCGGTGGCAAGGTCGTTTGTCTGCTGTACATGCTTTAGGGTTGAAGCTAGTGATTTGGTGGGAATTTTACGACAAACTTTTACTCGAATTATCTCGTGATCTACCGTGCTGAGGGGAAAGAGACCTTGGGTGATGAAGTCTACATCAGTGTTAGAATGGACTGTTAAAATATTGTTGGGGGTAAATCCACCACGTTGTATATATATAATACTCAACTACCAACGCATCTCTAATAGGTCGGTTGGAAGGACACACTGAATGATCAGAAAAAAATACCTACTCTTTCGCACTGTTCACTCGCCGTCAGCAGCTGCGGAGGATGCTGCTGAGAGCAAGAAGATGAAGTACTGCGCGCTGGTGCCGATGTACGAGTTTGTACTAGTCGCCGTGGAGACCCTGGGTTGTTGGGGGGTGGAGACTAAGGGGTTCCTTTTGGAGTTAGGACGCAGGCTGCGAGAGACTACTGGTGACTCCCGCTCCGGATCGTTCCTGGAGCAAAGGTGGCCGTTGCTATTCAACGTGGGAACGCGGCGAGTGTCATGGGCACCTTTTGCACCGGGAGCAGTTCGGGGTGGGTTATTCGGGGATTAGTTTTTAAGGAGTAATTAATAGAATTTTTTACTGAAGGACTAATTCGTTCTCTTTCGTATCAGACGAAATTAAAAAAAAGTGTTCTAAAAATATCAAAATTAACATTTTAGCAACTATATTTAGCACATATTTACATCATAAAGCCGCAAAATAAACCAAAGCGAACTCGCGCAAAATACGATCTCTATTTTTGAGGCGAGGAAAACCAAATGTCAATATATTTTATTCAGTAACCCAGACATAAGCCTTACGAAGGATATTACAGATTCGTGCCTTTTTATATTTAGGGTTAGATCTATCAATCTAATGGTAGGTGCTTATCTATGATAAGTCCTACTAATATTATAAATGTCAATGTATGGATGTTTGTTGCTAAACCACGTCGTAACCTATGAACGAATCGGGCTGAAATTTGAAATGACAGATAGATTATAGTCTGTAAGAACACAAAGCCTTTTACCACATTTTTTTTTATCACGGAAAATAACGGGAACGACGAGAATAGGAACTACGCAAATAACACAGCGGGGCGCTGGTAGTATTATAATTATATACGAAAATTTGTACGTAGGTATGGTAATATTTGTTACTCTTTCAAACTAAAAGCTACTGAAAGAATCATGATGAAATTTAGTATAAATAGGTAGGAAATAACCTGGATTAACACGTAGGCTACTTTTCGTCTCAGGTAAACAACGGGACTGGAAACTGCGCGGACGAAACTATGAGATGCTACTAGTGTTAATAAACTGACTCCCTTAGGTACAAGCGTGGACGGGACACAGAGGAATAGCAGAATACCTGTACAGATTTAAGCTCAAGAGCAGTCCTGCATGCGAGTGTTACCCCGACCAACCCGAAACGGTCTGGCACGTGCCAGTCGATTATCCCCGATTTATGGCCGCGAGACATGAGCTCGAATCTATGATAGACAGAAGGCTGGTTGTCTTGGATCTCCACAACATCTTAGTAGATCCAGATGACAGATCATGGCTCCAATCCTTCATGGAGAGCTCGTTCCGCATAACGGCCAAGAGAAACTCCACTAATTCAAATACGCGCCCCCCTTCACCACCACATACTGCCCCGCTGTCCGTAGACACCGTGTGGAATGCGGTTCCCGCCCAACATAACTCCTCGAAGAGCATCTCCGTCAAACAACTACTGGAGAAAACAGACAGAGGAGAGGCAGGAATCTGTATGGATCTGCGGAGTGATTCCTACCTATGTAACCTAACCAATTAGGTTAGGTTAGGTAGGTAGGTGTGTAGGTGTGTGTGGATTAGTCAGCGCGAAGCGCTGTGCGGGCCCGAAACGACGACTTGCCGTAGTTTAGGACGGCAAGAAGTCCGTTAGCGAATTGGCGAAAAAAAAAAAAAATTCGCAATGTTTTCGCAACTTGGCAAATAAAATTGGGTGTACAAAATTTAAGTTTTCAGACACCTATTACGAATCGATAATAAAAAGGGATAGTTCCATATGGCCTCACTCGACCCTCAGGGGTAAGGGGTCAGAGTCGCGGAGTCACGTCTTGCATTCGTCCAACGACCCTGGCCTACCACCGGTGAACATGCGGGCCTGTTTTGCTGGACGGAATCACCGCATTTTGCGCCGAAAACCAGCGGCGCCTCACTGGCCCATCACCGATGCACTTGAACCCAGGATACGCAGTGACCACCTCGAGGACCTACCAATAAGTGAGTGCCAGACACCCACGTCTGGACACCCCGTGGCCCCCGCGCCGAATCAGGCCTGTGGCCCCTTACCACTTTTCGGTTGCATCGGAGGATATGAACAGCGGTGCACCGCAATACTGACAGTCCTCTTCCTGTGCAGCCTCACCGCGTTCGCCGTGTAACGGTGGTGACCCGGTCAAGGCCGTGAGAGCGGAACATTGTAATACTGACTATCCTCTCCCGCCGCAGCTTCCACCCCACAGCCACGATGCCCACCCCTCAACATTGTGGCCTACCTCAGTTGCACCATACGCCGAGCAACATATGGCCGAATCGTATCTCTCAAACGGTCGTACCCATTTTAGAAAGCCACTTTACTGTGTTGGTTTTTACCACAGAAATCTAAATAATAAGGTAATATTATTTAGATTTCTGTGGTTTTTACCCATCATCATCATCATCATATCAGCCGAAAGACGTCCACTGCAGGACAAAGGCCTCCCCCAGAGATTTCCACAAAGATCTGTCCTGCGCTGCCCGCATCCAACGATTTCCGGCGACCTTTACCAGATCATCGGTCCATCTTGTGGGGGGCCTGCCAACGCTGCGTCTTCCGGTACGCGGTCGCCACTCGAGAACCTTTCCGCCCCAACGGCCATCGGTTCTGCGAGCTATGTGCCCTGCCCACTGCCACTTAAGTTTAGCAACTCGTTGAGCTATGTCGGTTACCTTGGTTCTCCTGCGGATTTCCTCATTTCTGATTCTATCGCGCAGGGAAACTCCGAGCATAGCTCTTTCCATTGCCCTTTGGGTGACTTTGAGCCTTCTTATGAGGCCCATAGTAAGCGACCACGTCTCTGTTCCGTATGTCATCGCTGGCAACACACACTGGTCAAAGACTTTCGTCTTGAGACACTGCGGTAGTTTGGACGAGAAGATATTACGTAGTTTCCCGAACGCTGCCCAGCCGAGTTGGATTCGACGAGTGACCTCTTTCTCGAAGTTGGATCTACCTAATTGGACTGTTTGTCCTAGGTAAACGTATTCGTCAACAACCTCGAGCGTAGAGAGTCCTACTTTAAGAGGAGTGGGTACAACATGGTTATTTGACATGATTTTTGTCTTATCCATGTTCATTTTAAGACCCACTTTTTCAGAGGCTCTACTGAGGTCATTTAGCATTCTGCCGAGGTCGTCCAGGGTTTCAGCCATGACCACGATATCATCGGCAAAACGGAGGTTGGTCATGTACTCACCATTTATGTTGATGCCGAGTCCGTTCCAGTCCAGAAGTTTGAAGACGTCTTCCAGTGCGGCGGTAAACAGTTTCGGGGATATGACATCCCCCTGTCTCACACCTCGTTGCAGCTGGATCGGTTTCGAATTCCGGTCCTGAAGACGAACTGACATGGTGGCGTTTTCGTACAGGCACCTTAGCACCTCAATATACCGATAGTCAATTTGGCACCGCTGGAGCGACTGAAGCATAGCCCAGGTCTCGATCGAATCGAAGGCTTTCTCATAGTCCACAAACGCCAAACATAGGGGCTGGTTATACTCTTCGGTCTTCTGTATAACCTGCCGTAGCGTATGTATGTGGTCTATGGTGCTAAAGCCTTTTCGGAAACCGGCTTGTTCGGGCGGTTGGAAGTCGTCAAACCTGCGTGCGAGACGGTTCGATATGACTCTCGAGAACAGTTTATAAACGTGACTCAGAAGCGTGATGGGCCTGTAGTTCTTCAAAAGGGTCTTGTCACCCTTCTTAAAGAAGAGTATCACCACGCCTCTGTGCCATGCCTTCGGCGTTTTGCCTTCGAGAATGACGGAATTAAATAGCTTTTGTAGAGTCCTTAGCATAGGCGAACCTGCCGCTTTCAGGAGCTCAGCTGTAATGCCGTCATCACCCGGCGCCTTGTTATTCTTTAGCTGTTTTAGAGCCATTCTAATCTCGTACAGGCTAACGTCCGGGATATCTTCGGTGTAATGTCGGGTTAACCTGGCTCTAGGATCGCTGGTCAGGTTTACGACAGGTTGCTGTGTCGTCGTGTATAGCTGTCCGTAGAACTTCTCAACCTCTCCCATGAGCTCGGATTTGGACGATATGATCTTCCCATCCTCGGTCTTCAGCTTCATCAGTTGGCTCTGGCCAATAGACAAATCTCGGGCGAATACTTTAGAGCCTTTGTTCTGCTCAATGGCCTTTTCAATGCACTTCGTATTGAATTGCCGTATATCGCGAGTAAGATAAGTTACGGCTGGTCTAGTCGGGAGAACGGCGGCTGCCGATCCGGAGACCCCGGGTTCAAACCCCACACGCACCACTGTCTTTTCGAAGTCATGTGCGTAATGCCGCTAACTTAAAACGGTGAAGGAAAACATCGTGAGGAAACCGACATGTACCTAGAATCTTTCGAAGTCATGTGGCATCCGCCAACCCGCACTAGGCCAGCGTGGTGGATTATGGCCTTAACTCTCTCCTTGCGAGAGAAGGCCCCGAGTCCCAGCAGTGGGAACGTTAAGTGGGCTGTTGATGATGATATCGCGAGTAAGTGACTTTGAGATCTGTCTATTGATCCTTCGATACTTAGAAGCATCACCTGAGGATTGTAAAACCATCTTGCGCCTTTCTTCCATGAGCTCTAGGGTAGGGTTAGAGAGTTTTTGGGTTCCTTTCGTACGACGGATTTTAAAGTGTTTAGATCCGATCGTATGGACAGCTTCCACGACCCTGTCATTATAAACATCCACGTCTACGCAGTCACCTAGGCACTGGTAGCGATTCTGAAGCTCGAGTTGGAAGTTCTCGGAATTCTGGATTTGGATAGGCGCTGGCCGGAGCGTAGACTTCATCAGTCGCGACCGTTCGAGTTTTATATTAAGATTCAGCATGCCTCTTACCATTCGATGATCACTCCCGGCTTTTACCGCATTGATCACGGAGACATCACTGAATATTTCTCTCCTTGACGACATGATGAAGTCTATCTCATTTTTGGTTGCACCATCGGGACTAATCCAGGTCCATTTGCGTTGTACCGGCTTCTTATAGAAAGAGTTCATCATATAGAGTCCCTCTTTCTCCAAGAAGTCGGCCAGCATCTGGCCCCGTGAATTCCGATTACCAAATCCGTAATTCCCGACTCTAACCTCATCATCGCCCCGCCTGCCCAGTTTCGCGTTGAAGTCCCCCATGACGACAGTGTAATGGGTCTTGGAGGCATGCATTGCTTTCGAGATATCCTCATACATAGCCTCTACCTCAATATCGGAATGTGATCTTGTTCTTACAAAATTTTTAATTTTGTAAGAACAAGAGTTAAGTATTGACAAAACTAAGAGCCTTAGGGCGGCATAATCGGTATTGCACGCGGGCGACGAAATAGCCAGCGGCGTCCCTGGGTAAGTACTTATAGTAGGTTAGGTTGGTAGGTATAGGTTAATTTTTTTTTTTTTTTTTTTTTTTTTTTTATAGCATAGAGTGACGAGACGAGCAGATCATGTGCCTGATGGTAAGCAACATGCCTGCCACATAACAGCACAGTAACACGCAGCTATTGGAACATGATAGTCCAAATCATTACCTAGCACTGCACTGCGCTCGTCACCCAGAGATCTAAGATATTATGTCTCTAAGCCCTGTAATTTCTCTGGAATCATTGCCCTTCAAACCGGAACACAGTAATGTTTGCACATTACTGCTTGGCGGTAGAATATTTCCCTATAATTCCCTATAGGTTTTGATTCTTTTGAGTGTCGAAAATTTGGGGCTTAAACGGGTGTACCTTTTGATTGCGTTGGCTTCGAAGTTTGATTTTTTGACAGCTCTAAGGGACAGTAGACTCGAGTTCTCGAGTATTTGATAAAATTTCAGCTTGGGAAAGGCTGCTAAAAGGGTTCTGTTTTTACATTCGAGGAAAGAAACCTTAAAATTGGATGGTTGGCGCCATCTATGTAACATCTACGGTAGTACACTTGACGTGGCAAACGGAAATATAGGAGGGTCTTTTTTCAAAGAGGCAGGCACATTTTGCGTTCTAAAAACTTACTGACAGTTCCGATAAATAGCGAGAGATGGCGTAAAACAGAAATTGTGACTGAACAATTTTAGAGTCTTGACATTAAACTAGAACAACCCTCCGGGGTTTCACCAACATAATTGCCTATCTCGTTATTTTCCCGGGATAAAGATAGCCTTTGTAAAATTCCAAACCATTCTACTTCTATGCACCAAATTTTGATCCCTTCAGTAGTTCCATATATTTGGGGCTTGAATGGCTAGATGGTGTCGTGTGTGAAATGTCCACCAATATTTATTTATTTATATTCTGTCCCGAATGATAGCGGGTGTTACATATTTATGTAATTGTAAAGAAAATATCGTTCTTGTGCTCTAATGTTTTTAACTAAGTTCAAACAGGACGAGTCAACATTCAATTTGGTCGGAGTTTTTTGTAATATATGTAGGTACCTACATGTACGTCGATTACTCCGAGATTTATGAATCGAATAACGTGTTTATTTATAGTTTGATGCAGAATAGCTGCACTTGGTCTCATATAAATTTTGTACAGTTTGGCTTAGTATTTATTCTTTTATGAACATTTTTTTACGAAAATCTTTGTTTGTCCGGACGATGTAATGAGGCGTTTTCCAGATGCAAATTGAGTTGTCTAAGATAGTTCTAAATATGCCAAATGTGGCACCACTGTTGGTTTTTGTGAAATTTCTCTAACAAAATAAAGCGTGGGCGCCACCCATGGTGTAATTGGGAACTGTCTTTGACAGGTTTTTTTGCGTCTTGAAAACGCTTATTAGTGGTAATTTATGTACCTACGTCTCTTTAGAAATGTTAATTTAGACTGATAATAATGAAAATTTAAATGATGACAGGATCGTCTCATTATGGGAATGAAATTAGGACTATTAAAACAGTCCTCAACCTCACTATTGATCAATTTACAATAAATACACTGAAATAAGAATTACGTCGGCCGCAGGTGGAGAGCTTAAAAGGCAAACTAGCTGGCATTGCTTAGAAGAAAATTCACTAAATTTAAACAAATATTTTAAGATCTTAAACCAATATAATCTTCATGTTCGATGTAAGAACGACTGTCTTATTAATTAAAACTACCTTTAATCTAGGTCACAATTAAAATGAGGTTTGCGTCAGCGAATGCGAATTGCTGCTGGCACGAGGCGAGTCGCTGATGCCATGTTCTGTTGAATTTGCTGACTTGAACCTCGTGACGGGAAGCATCTCACGTTGTGTTGCAACATGTGAGGGTACTCATGCTGTGTACAAGTACCTACATATATATTATAGTTTCTTCTCCTACAGAAAATCGACTATTGGATTTTTTATTACTCAATACTCAATCATCTATTGCATCATTATTAGATCTTTGAATGAAAATGTGGCGGGTACGTGGTTCTTGGTTCAGGATACAGATGTGATAGAACACTGTTGTCTTTACTTTTGTCGTTACTCCATGTAATTTCGCTAATCGGCATTGCTTGGAGTTTCACTTTATTCATGTCAACATGAATTAAAATGTACATACTTACTCGTATATTACTGAAGTAAGTACCTACCGAGCTAATTCATTTTTGCTTGTAGTTTAGATACCTGATACTTTCTCCGCTTCTAACAATTTAAGTACTATACATTTGAAGTTTCGTGTTCATGGTGTCATTCATCATATTTAGTGCACTGAAGACGGTGCTCGTTTTTATTTTTATATCTGCCTAAGAAATTATATCTGTGTGTGAATGCATAGTTTTCCCTGCGATACATCACCATTGCCCCGTTCATGGGTCATGGTGGGGAGTATTTCTGTGTACCCATATTGGAGATCAATGGTAATCTGTACTTTGACGCTGTGCGATGGATCCAGGCCGTACGTTTTCGTCACTTTACTGCTGAATGGTCTGCCATACGACTACGGTTTACTGGCCCTGCAAGAACCCGTAGTTTTAGAGTTGTTTAGAGAATTCAGAGTTGTGGAGGCCCCGGGGCTGGGGCTAATAATCTTGTCTTTAACCTCGTACGTCGAAACCCCCCAAAGTTTTTTTCCGAAGTCTCTATTGTGAAACTTTCTGGGTTCTTGGTAAACATGGGAGATGATGAACTACAAGGGGTCTTCACAAGTCTTCCATGATTGGCCTACATCAACCGTTGCCATTTGCTTCTAGATTCCCTGGACATAGATATCCCGGATGCTGTACCCACAGGGTAGTTTCTTCCGTGCACTTAATAATTGTTTTTATTCAACTTTATCCCTTAAATTGTGTTTTTTACTTTTCTAGGTTAAATATTTTTAGACAACCTCGGTTTTGGTTGGACTGGGAAAGTCTATCATCGCTGTTGCCACGGTCTGAAATTCTGAAATTAAGAAATTCGTCATATTTAAACTAACATTACAATTTCTTAAATCTATCTAAGCTAAGTGCGAATATGTTCAACGTAAGAACGATACTGTCTTATTTGGGGTTGCCTAATATGTATAAGTGAAGAGCAAATGAAGTTTGCGTCGGCTATAATGCCTGTTGCTGATGTCGTGTTCTGTTGAAAAAGCTTGTACGTACTAATATTTATTCTATGGTCTAACGCGCAAGCTCTGCTGCACTGTTCCGATGCCGCTCCAACGCTACAGTGCTACAGTTGCATGTCTGTGACGTGAATCCATAAGAATTTTTCCCTACCGCAAAGTGCTCAACGCGGCAAAAAGTTTTAAATTTTTCCCGATGGTTACATACTTGGTGTCTTCAAATGTTCAAATCAGGAGTGAATTGATTTCTTCTATTGAAGCTCATTAATTACGCTCTATCGTAGACCGCATCGTCGCTTAACATCATGCGAGATGGCGGCCAAGTATCAACCGATAAAATTATAAAAGTGTGTGTAGGTATGCTATTTGATGTCCGCGCGCAAGAGTTGGGTAATATTTGATCTATTTGTTCCTCGTGCTAAGAAGTCTATATATATATGTAAGTGAATATTATAGTCTGGAAAAGATAAGTAATATTTTCAACGCAAGAAGTATTTTTCGTCAAGGTAGTATATACCTATAAACTAGCAGTTACCCGCGACTTTGTCCGCCCGAAATAAATACTAAGGTCACTCAGACAGTACCTAATTGTATACTCATACACATTTAGGGATACTAAGAACAACTTAAATAAATAAAAAAATATACCATTTCATTAAAATTGTTGTTTGTGTGAAAGCGTAAGAAACATTCTTTCCCCATTTCAACTCCAATTTCATCCCATACAGGTCAAAATTACTAAATTGCTAGAACAAACATTTATTTGTTTCATGTCAAGAGTGCATCATACTATATACAAAATTTCATGGTTTTATCTTCAACGATTGGGAACTTCCATATTGATATTGACATTAATTTCCCATCTCAACCCCAATTTCATCCCCGTACAGTTTGTAATAGAACAAACATTTATTTGATTCGTGTCAAGCGTCTATAAACAGAGTTTCAGGGTTTTATCTTCAATGGTTGGGAACTTCCATATTGACATTCAACCCCCATTTCAACCCCAATTTCATCCCCGCACAGTTTGAAATTACAAAATTGCTAGAACAAACATTCGTTTGCTTCGTGTGAAGTGCCTATATACAGAGTTTCATGGTTTTATCTTCAACGATTGGGAACTTCCATACTGACATTTATCCCCCATTTCAACTCAAATTTCATCCCCGCACAGTTTGAAATTACAAAATTGCTAGAACAAACATTCGTTTGCTTCGTGTCAAGCGTCTGTTATCAAAGTTTCATGGTTTTATCTTCAATGGTTGGGAACTTCTATATTGACATTCATCCCCCATTTCAACTCCAATTTCACGCCCGTACAGTTCGAAATTACAAAATTGATAGAACAAAGATTTAATTGCTTCGTGTCAAGAGTCTAGATACAAAATTTGATAACCTTGAAAATGACGAATTTTCATACAACCCTTCATCCCTTGTTTCACCCTCTTAGGGGTTGAATTTCGTAAAACGCCGTCTTAGCGAGCGCCTACGTGCTAAAAGGAACCTCCATGCAAAATTTCAGATTCCTAGCATTTGTAGTTTCTGAGATTCCTTGATGAGTGACCTTTCGCTTTTATATATTTATTTTATATATATAGATTAAGAAGATTACCAAAATTTGATTATACAGCTAACTTGCTTTGATTATATAGCTAACTTTAGGGTGTCGGGGTGCTTTTGTGACGGACGTTTCGCGCGTCGTTGTATATAATTACTACAGTCGGCGTCGTTTATCGCATAAAAAATTACTTAAAATAATCTATTTTCTCCAGAAAAATAAAAACTGATTTCAATTTAAAATCAAATTCGAACAAATTTCAATTTAGCACTATATCGTCTAAATACATGAAAGCAAATTTTAGTATTAAGTTCATGTTTCCAAAACTACAACACCGATTTCTATAAAATGTATACGGGACCACCTCTGAACTATGATCTACCACACAAAACAAAAACCATTGAAATTGATCCACAATTGGCGGCGCAATCGAGTAACATACATATAAAAAAACATACAACAGAATTGATAACCTCTTTCTTTTTTGAAATCGGTTAAATACGAGACGGATGAGAAGCGTCATCTACGTAATATCACCAACAGTAAACTTGAAGAGGCAAAACAAAACACAAAAGGGCGCTTTTTGAATACCAAGAACTGGGAGATGATTCTGATGTATACCGAGAGATGGGGTAAATCAGAAAATATAATTAGAATTATTACTGTGCAATATTAGACTCACGCCACAAAATAGAAGGTATGGGTAATAGACTATAGGCCCGTGAACAAAATGTACGTAGTAAATGAAACACCAGGAGACCTATGTAGAATGATAGAAGGGTATAAAGTTATAAGATTCAGCACTATGCCGTCACTGGTAAGCTGTCCAACTGAGTACAGTCGAAGAGGGGGGTTGCAACCCTCGACCATTTCTCCTTGTCACATGATTTCAAATGTTTCCAGAGAAATGACTGGGCTAAGGGATAAAACACCTTATAACTTTGGGTGACGAGCGTAGTGCGTTGCTAGGTAATGATTTGGACTCTTCATGATCCAATAGCTGCGTGTCACTGTGCTGTTATGTGGCAGGCATGTTGCTTACCATCAGGCACATGTCCTGTTCGTCTCATCACTCTTGATTAAAAAAAATATATATACCTATTTGGGAAATGGTGAGTTTTAGAGAAAAAAATATTAGGGAAATTTTTGTGCAAAATTTAGAGATCTACAACTTTGTTTAAGCTACTTTTTCGATAAATCTTATCGTTTTCGAGAAAAATTAAAAAAAAAACTTAATTTTTTTACTTATTCTTGAACCCGAATAAGTCAAGAAGCTCACATGTGATCGAACAGGAGTTTTGACCCTTTATTTGTAATGGTAAACTCAAGGTCTCTGCAAAAATTTGTCTCTGTCGGAGATTTTGTTTTTTCAATTGTCTAAATTGACTGGACTATAAGGTCTATAAGTCCTTGAGAATATGTATGTCCTTGATTTATTTCTGTTGGCGGCACTAGTATATCTAAATAATACCACCGTTTCCTAACAAAATGTGATCCTGTATAAAAAAGTATTAAAAAAGGGCTGACAACTAAAACAATCGACAATGTAAAATCGCACCGTGGACATCACTAGTCAGCAACAGAATTTGATGTAAGTATTTTTTTATAGGTCTCCAAGCTGTCTTTGTGTATCTTTTACCACCAATATCTATGGAGAGAACGAAACAGTAAGCTTATCTATAAGTATTTATTATTGAACTAACAATCAATCGTATAATATTATGTATATATTTCATTGATATCTATGTTATAGTCTGTTCCAATGTCAATCATGTCATTTGTCAATTTCAACTATGTTTTTATAGTTCACAAGATTTTTATACTAAAATTTTAATAAAATTATCCACTCAATACAATTATTCCCATATACAATGCACCATAACATACCAGAAAAATCATTCAGCGTAGTGTATGAAAGAAAAACTCCAATGTCAGATGATGAAACCGAATATAGTATATCAGAGAGTCAGTACAAAAAAGTCACAAGAAATGTTGCTAAACAGATAGATATTGTTCCTCTTAATACTCGAAAACCCGGTATTGAGGATATCTTACCAGTACCTTTGCAATTTGAAGTCAAAATAGAAGAAGCTAAATTTATAAAGTTGATTGAAGCAGTGGAAGACTCAGCAGTCAAAGAAAATACAGTCACAGACAAATTCGTTAATGATATCGAATCTCTCATGAACTCGGCAAACAAATTTTTTGGTAAACTACAAACGACATACGAAAATATTATGAAACGGATTCCCAAATAAGTACCAATAAAAATGATTGTACAAGTATTGTTCGTAAATTCTTCACATGTAGCACAGAGCGGAAATATCTAAGAGTAGGTATCCGGTGGCGTCAGAAATAAGCTGAACTCTCTTCCGTCATTTGTGTCGACTCATTTCCTGGTCGAGACAGTCCGATCTAAGATTTATTGTAACGCATTGCATCACAGAATGTTGTAAAATATTTAAGGTCAATGCATTTTAGTAAAACACTAGGTAAGCCGCATTTAAGAAAAGAATTTGCCAAGTGGGTCTGACAAAATTTCCATAAAAGCAAGTGGAGTCCGCCTGGGGAAGGACCACACGTTTACCAGTTATTCTACCGCCAAGCAGTAATGTGCAAACATTACTGTATTCCAGTTTGAAGGGCAATGTTTCCAGATAAATTACAGGGCTTAGAGATATAACAACTTAGAGCTCTGGGTGACGACCGCAGTGCAGTGCTAGGTAATGATTTGGACTCTTCATGTTCAAATTGCTGCGTGTCACTGTGTTGTTATGTGGCAGGCATGTTGCTTACCATCAGGCACATGTACTGCTCGTCTCGTCGCTCTTTATTAAAAAAAAAAGTAGACAGGCCAGATATGTAGTGTTGGATGTAGCATCAGTTAATAAGCTACAGGATTCAAATACATATAAGCAAATCAGTAAGCCAAAGTGATCCGAAAAAAAAACATTAGAATTGAATAGGCAAATATCATAGAGCATTTTAAAGCTTAATACCCCGTTTACATTATTCCAGTCCAGCGGTCGAATCCAGCACTGGATTGCTTACTGGAATAATGTAAACCGGCACTGAAAAGCATCAATCCAGTGCCAATGCATTCCAGTGCCGGTTTACATTATTCCAGTAAGCAATCCAGCGCTGAACTGGAATAATGTAAACGGGGTCTAATACCCGGTTTACATTATTCCAGTCCAGCGACCGAATCCAGCGCTGGATTGCTTACTGGAATAATTGATTGCAACAACGATATTCGTAAGACAGCAGTATTCTTACGTATTATATATAAATGTGTGCGGGTACGTAATGGTACGTAACCATTGTACACATTTACCTATTAATTTGTTTCGCAACTGGCCTAGATTGCGACTAAAATGATGACCATAATATTTAAATTCCTATGAAACTATATTTGCTAATAAGTAATTTAACATTGTCCCAGCAAGCAGTTTCATAAAAACACGAGCTAGCAATTTCACTAGTATAGTCACGTTTGAAGCAACGTTTTACTGAGCCCTCAATAAAACTGCGGACGAATGATCATCTATGTCAGGTATTTATGGACATCCAATTAAATGGGAATATTATACGACTCGTTCAATAAATCGGCGTCGAGTGGCCTCGGAGACATGAATAGTGACGGCCAGCAGTGAACGAATTCAGGATACCTTGAGGGGCACAATCTCGGTTATAACGAGGAGCACTATCGCAAGGGCGGATCCAGATTTGGCTCTAGGGGGGTCACATGCCGCCCTCGGGGTCACATTGTCGTGGTCAAGTCACAAAACTGTTCGATAAGTACATGCATGCCTTTTAATCAGTGGTCCCTTTTGGTACTGGACCTAGCCCCATGACCCTTCGGATCCGCGGTTGCACTATCGATGATCTAACGATATTTAGTTATTATTTTCTTTTATTAGTAAAAATATTTGTTGTATTTTATGCTAAGTAATGTAATTTATCTTACAGGCATCTGTTACTATTGTAGTATTTATAACATCATAATCTTACTAATATCATAAGCCCGAGAGTTTGTAAGAATGTATAGACGTATGTTTGTAGCTATTTCATGCAAAAAATACAGGGGGGGATTTAGATGAAATTTGGTACACAGATAGATGATTAATTGGTTTGGAATAATACATGGGTTATTTTGTCCACCAATATTTATTATTATTATTATTTATATTTATTATTTTTACCCAGGGAAAATAACGGGATCGGGAACTAAGCGGGGTAGTAATGCGGGGTGCTAGTATTTAAATATTTTCAGAATTAAGATTAAGTCATCATAGCAATCACTGTAATAATGAATGACGTTCAACATACAAAAAAAGAGAAACCGAAAAACTGTTAATCTCTTCCAAGTCGGTTATAGGTAACGATAATAACAAAACGTATTAAAACAAATACGGAGCGGGATCTTTTGTCTATTTAACTCGCCAATTTTACAAAAAATATTATGTTGCTTGCCTTTCTGATTACGTCCAGTGCTTTGGGGCTGCTGGGTACTTTGGGGCAACTGAACAGTAATTGATTAATCTGTTATTATACCTACTAATAGACGACATGTATAATTATTCTGCCACAGCCACACACCACAGTAGACTAGATTTTCAATTATGCGTGTTGTACTGTTGTTTTAGTATAAATAATAATTATATTGTTTAGATGTTTTACAAATGGTGATAAAAAGTTGGAATTCGTATTTTTCTCATATGTAGGTACATAATCACAAGCTTAAAATAATAAGGTCCTGTCTTTGGCTTATAGCCTTAAATGACGATTTTTGTTTATTGGAAGGAAATTAATTTACACATACGAGTTACTTGGGAGCTTGGGTCGGGTCGACAGGTTATGTTAGATTATGGCACCACAAGTGGTGCCGGTGGATGGCATTCCTGAATCGTATGCCTGAGTTGTCTCTTATACTGACGCGTCTTTAGACTGTCTTCAAACTGGGCGAGTGCCGTACTCGTGGAAGCTTGCTAATGTGCAACCTGAGCCCAAAAAGGTAGTCGTGCCGACCCTGCCAACTACAGGCGCATCTCAGTCACGGCCATACTCATTAAAGAACATAACTTAAACTACAGGCTCCTGGCGAACCTAGAATCTTAATGACCTCCTCAGTGACAGCCGTATAAATTCCAGATTTTTTGTGTCTATTGTTTGTGTCGATATCTTCTTAAAAATGTTGACTTATTTGATCGCCATCGTAGTGATGCCCAGTCTTCTTTATCACACAGCCTGTTGTAACGAGGCCCAAAGGCCTAGAAGCCTGTAGGAAGGTCTCATCTTTCTTCTATATGATTCAAACCAACCATTATAGATGATCCATCCAGACCATAAAATACGGAAGCATAATTTTACGAGACAAGTTTAGCGACGAAATCGAATAATCGTCAGTTGGTTGGAAGAGATCGCTCGTAGGTCTAAGGTCGCCATTTGTTTCACCAGCTGCTGAGATGTGACCTTTTGTTTATATTTATTTTTGTGCTGTCGACAATCAAGAGTGTCTATCTATCTCGATATTATATAAAAATAAACTATTCATAAGAATAGCATAATTATCATTTAACTTTATAAGTTTGGAAGTGTACCTTTTGGAAGAAGATACTTTTCTCTTATTCTAGTCTTGTTTTCGACAGTATAACGAAATTAACGCAATCTAATACTCAGTTGTATTAATAAATCGCGTAATACTTTAACCGCGTCTAACCCGGGTCCCGGGAGTGGATGTCAGGATTAACAAGATAAATCACTTGGTGAACAATTTATTGGCACATGGGCACTCCCAATTACATAATCGAATGTAGCTGGTATGGTGGTTTCATTGAATTACCCTTTGGAATGAAATTTAGCCTCCTGTGCTGAAAGAAAATTCCATTCAAATATTTTGAAGCGATAACTGTAGCTGCGTATAGTATTTTTTGGGAAAATCTTAAGGGTTATCGTATGTGGATGTTTGTCACCGATAATGTTTTTTTTCTGTTTATAATTCTCCAATCAGTCCAAGGACTTTAAGCGGATGAGCTGTGGGTGGCTAACTTTGCGAGTGTGCCCTCCAGTGAGGACATTCCTTTTATTTCAGTGAGGCAACTCCCTGTCCTGAAACCTCAAGATGTGATGCCTTTTTGAGACGCTTAGGCTAGTTCTGTCTATTCAGTTGCAGCGCCAGGTTGTTTGGATGTGCTGATAGTCTTTTCTGGTAGTTTTTGGAATGTAGCCTGATTTCTTACTGATGGTGTTCAAGTCCAGATTGTCATGTATTTCATTATTAGTTATGCCCGGTTTACATTATTCCAGTGCAGCAATTGAATCCAGCGCTGGATTGCTTACTGGAAAAATGTAAACCGACACTGGAACGCATTGGCACTAGATAGATGCTTCCCAGTGCCGGTTTATATTTTTCCAGTAAGCAATCCAGCGCCGGATTCGATCGCTGGACTGGAATATTGTAAACCGGGCATTACAAACATCTGATATAGTGCGCAAGATTTTATTTTGCTTTGTTTGGAAGACATTGATGTTGAAGCTACTGGCACTGGCACCCATAGTTGGATTCCATACGTCCATATAGGCTTAATAATAATTTTGTATATAATCAGCTTGTGGTTGGTACTACATCGATAATGTAGCGGCAAATGCACGAGAATGCAGCTAATGTAACGTCGTAGTGGTGGCGGAGCAGCAGCGAGTTGTCTGCGTTAATTGGATGAGTGAAATCTTGTAAAGTCGCGTCACTGACATGCTTAATAGCAATTTTTCTACAAAGGTAATGTATTGTGTAAGTTACGGCTGGTCTAGTAGGGAGAACGGCGGCTGCCGATCCGGAGACCCCGGGTTCAAACCGCACACGCACCACTGTCTTTTCGAAGTCATGTGCGTAATGCCGCTAACTTAAAACGGTGAAGGAAAACATCGTGAGGAAACCGACATGTACTTAGAATCTTTCGAAGTCATGTGTCATGTGTCATCCGCCAACCTGCACTGGACCAGCGTGGTGGATTACGGCCTTAACTCTCTCCTTGCGAGAGAAGGCCCCGAGTCCCAGCAGTGGGAACGTTTAGTGGGCTGTTGATGTTGATGAATGTATTGTGCAACATTTGTGCTGTTTAATACTAAAATTCTAAGTGATAAGTTTTCACTTTTTTTGGCAGTCCCTATGACCGACATATTTTAAGATTCAGCGTAGGGTAAGTTGATTATTGAGGCTCTGGTAGCTTAGCGGCTTTTAAAATATAGAAGTGGTTTTTATAATATACGTCGGGTTATAATCGTGAGCTCATTCATAACTTTAAAGCCCATCTAAGCCTCAGAGTACTTACCACGAGTTTTAACGGTGAAGAGAAGCATTATGAGGAAACCGACATATTTCGAAAAATACATCTTTTGAAGTATCGCGTCATCCGCTAAGCTGCATTTGACCAGCATGGTAGATTACGACATTGTCTCTCTTCTTGTGATATTGTCTCACTTTGGGTTGTCTATGTTTATGCAGTTTAGTGTAGAGATCTAAATAATTGAAAAAGATTTAGTAAATTGAAAGATATCTAGTAAATTGAAAATATATACTTACAAATACCACAGCTCATTCAAAGATATGCAATGGATTACAGTATTTTCATGAGAGAAAATGTAAAAATAATTTTCCAATACCCAAAGAGCACCACAATGGCTCTCGTGTATTTCTATTATACCGTCTCTCTTTCTGACCAATAGCATTATAATACGCTGCGTACAATCACGCACAAAACAACGATAAATCTAGTTCTGAGACGATATATCAAGCCTGGCAGCAGCTGAGTCGGGAGGTTGCAGATAATGACGTCATCCGTCCGCGGTGACTACCATACGAGCCGTCGAAGACACCCATATTTCAAAACAGCTCACAGAGAAACGAACTCTACATTTATAGTGTGTAAGGTGGACTCTTGTTTGGCAGAATTCAATGGCCGCTATACTTAGCGCGTTCGTTAGCACAATGCCTTCATTATGCTCTAACAGCTTGCTTACCATTGTGCCGAGTCTCTGCTGGCTAATGGAAATAGAGAGTCGCTGACACTAGAGGGCTATTTTTGCGCTTTCATTACGAATTGTGTGCTCCTGTGTACATTTCGACATGCCGAAATGCGGCATGGTATCAGTATTTTCAATCCTAATTCTAAATATCTTTGGTTGTTTGTTGCTCAACCACGTTGTAACGGCTGCATGGATCGGGATGAAATTTGGAACACTGTTAGATTATAGTCTGAAATAGCACATAAGCTACTTTTTATTACGGGGAAGCAACGAGAGCGGGAACTACGAGAGAAAAACCGTGGAAAGGTGCTAGTAACATCCTACTTCCTACTAATATTATGAATGTCAATGTATGGATGTTTGTTGCTCAATCACTTCCTAACGTATAAACGGATCGGGCTGAAATTTGGAACACAGGCAGATTATAGTCTGGAAGAACACATAGACTATTTATGCAAGAAAAACAATGGAAACGGGAACTACGCGGGTAACACCGCGGGGCGCTGCTAGTATATTATAAATGCGATAGTTTGTATGGATGTTTCTTTTTCTTTCCCGCAATAAATGCTGAAGTACCACCTCTTGGTATCTCTTCTAATTGTAAATATACGAGAGATTGTCGTCGCCACTGACTTTAACTCTGAAGAAATATATTTCTTTCGAAATCTTGTGTCATCCGTCAACTCTCACTAGGCCAGCGTGGTGGATAATGGCGTTGACTCTTTGGCGTAAAAAAGGCCCCAAGTTCTAGCAATAGAAAAAAAAATAGAAACAACAGATTTAGTTCACAAGCAGTTTCTAGTACATTTAAGAAAACTTCAATCACGTGTTATATTTAACTGTAGATTGAAGTTAGGGACTCAATTTACAACTAAAATTACTTAAAAAGCTTTCAAAAAGCTTCTAGTGCTTGGTCGTGGTTAAAATAAATCTAATGGTAGTTAATGGTATATTGCTATACTATGTTATTGCACATAATAGTGGAACTTTCTATAGAGCCCACCTGGGGTAATACCACAACTTACCAGTTTATCTACCTGCAGTAATCTAAAAACATTACTAGTTTCGATTTCCGTACAAAATGGAGTGCTAGCCAATGTTTTGGACTTGTCATGCAAGTAACTGCGGAGCACTGTGCTCTTATGGGCGTACGTGTTGCTTAGCATCAGGCGTATGTATATCTTGTACCGTCACTTATTATTGTTACCTACGTAAGCTTCGTTATTTGTAGGAAGCGATAGCATTATGCGTGTGGCTATTTGAACAATTGAAAATTGATTATAGAACAAGAGCCCGTGAACCCCAGACCTTCGTTATTTTATAAAAGCTGAAAACTTGTCAGCGCATGCTCCTAACACAGGTAAGAACGATGGACCATTATGAAGTTTGGGTCATCCTGGCTTTGGCAAATAAATGGTACTAAGGCCCCAAGTCCCAGCAGTGGGAAATTTTAGTGGGCTGCTTATGATAATTAGGCTGCTAATTGTTACCCAAATATTTTATTATGTTTAAAAATAAGCGCGCATATTATGGCGCAAGTAGAATTACAATAGGGAATATGCATGATTTTTTTTAATTTTTTTAATTCACTTATTACATTATTATAACACACAAAAAAATATAAATACTCTTCCAAATGTTCAAATTGATTTTTAAAATAATATTGAAAACATCGATAAAATTTGACCTGTTTGAACGCCGCCATCTTTCCCGCGCCTGGCATGACGTCACAGGCCATGCTCTGTGTTTGTTTACTACAAGTCTACAAGTGTTGCAGTTACTATGTACCGATTTTTGAGTTGTGCTAGCTATTAAAACGATGGAAAAAGCTAAAAAAATATTTAATAGGTATCGCCTTGTACCAAAGTGCAAAATCACTATGAGAAGTACACCCGATAAAATATTTTTTTGCTGTTCCAAAATATGCGAAAACACGATGGTGTAAAGTTATGAAAAGAGATGAAGTATCTTTTCACACGTACACATAAACAGCCCACTAAATGTTCCTACTGCTGGGATTCCGGACCTTCTCTCACAAGGAGAGAGTCAACCTCATAATCCACCACGCTGGCCCAGTGCGGGTTGGTGGATGACACATGACTTCGAAAGATTCTAGGTACATGTCGGTTTCCTTACGATGTTTCCCTTCACCGTTTGAAGTTAGCGGCATTACGCACATGACTTCGAAAAGACAGAGGTGCGCGTGATTTTCAACCTGGAGTCTCCGGATCGGTAGTCGCCGTTCTCCCGACTAGACAGCCGTAACTTATCAACATTGAAGTACCTATTCAACATTATTTAACTCTTTATAAAACTTGATTACGCGATTATATGTGTCACTGACCATCTTACAATTATTTTTTACTACAGACAAGAAACTTTCAGTATTTAAAGTTTTTGGCACAAGGCTCTGCTTAGGTGCACTGTAAATTTCCTTTGCTTTTGTGAATTTCAAGCTTGAACATAGCCTACTGCTAAATCACCTTATGATTCTCGTTCAGATCTGTAACAAGTATGCTTACTTGTTACAGATGAAAAAAAATTCACGACTAAATGATTGTAACGTAATAAACTTAATGAATATGAATAAACTTATTAGTTATAAATTATTTTAATATAGGCAGTAGATCAGCAGTTTCCATGTTCCAATATTATTTATAGGTACTGCTTACCTACTGCTGATTGCATAAAAACCTATGTAATCTATATATATAAAAGCGAAAGGCCACTCATCAAGGAATCTCAGAAACTACAAATGCTAGAAATCTGAAATTTTGCATGGAGGTCCCTTTTAGCACGTAGGCGCTCGCTAAGACGGGGTTTTGCGAAATTCAAACCCTAAGAGGGTGAAACAAGGGATGAACGGTTGTATGAAAATTCGTGATTTTCAAAGTTTTCAAATTTTGACACGAAGCAATTAAATGTTTGTTCTATCAATTCTATGATTTTGAACTGTACGGGGGTGAAATTGGAGTTGAAATGGGGGATGAATGGCAACATGGAAGTTCCCAACCGTTGCAGATAAAACCATAAAACTCTGTATATTATAGACACTTGACACAGAGCAAACGAATGTTTGTTCTAGCAATTTTGTAATTTCGAACTGTATGGGGATGAAATTATTGGAGTTGAAATGGGGGACAAATGTCTCTTACGCTTTCACACCTAAACAACTAAACCGATTTTTGTTTTATTATAAGCTGTTTTTAGTAACCGTAAATATGTCTGGGTATAAAAATCCGTAAAATCTAATAAATCTAAATCTGGGTATAAATAAGTACTGCCTGTGTTACCATAGTTATTTATTTCGCGCGGACGAAGTCGCGGGTAACAGCTAGTAGATTATGATTATTGTTTTTTAATAATTACATTGCAACTTTCACACCTCTGACCTCAGCAAACGTACAATCTGGATTTGATGCAAAATATGCCGTCATCATGAATACATCTATTTTCGGTAGATTGTTCGAATGTGCTTTGACAAAACCACTTTTAGTCATAGTCCTAGATGATCCCTAATATCACCAGAATGCTAAAATTACACAAGCTAATGCAAAACACTACAATAAATACAAATAAACACGACTTTTCTCTCAAACATTACTAGCACAGTACGAATATCGACACCGTTAAATCACAAAACATGTCAAGTGACGTCACTTTTGTTTCGACCAATGGTTTCGCAAATTTGAATTTCCCTCGCCCATTTTGCACTTTTTAATTAATATGTTTTGCAATTAATAACTAACTAAATGATAAAATAATGATTTAGGCATAATGGTCGGACATTAAAGATTCTACGAAAAAAAAATCAAGCCAATTTAAACTACATGCATATTCCCTATTGCATGAACATTAACACAACATGGGTGTCTGGCAAGTGCTTACCACGATGTAAGTGTCTAGCAATTATTGGTGTAATTTTTAATAATATTCTGAAGGTATTACCAAAATATCAGACTTTATAATTTGACAAATTTAGATCGGTACACCTTTAGTACCGTTTATCTGCCAAAGCCAGGATGATCCAAACTTCATCATGGGCCATCGTTCTTAACTGTATTGGGAGCATACTCTGACAAACGTTCAGCTTTTATAAAATAACGAAGGTCTGGGGTGCATGGGCTCTTGGTCTATAAGATTCGTTGAAACAAGTAAAGTAAAAGTATTTAGAACGAATACACTGACAAGTCGAAGCATTTTTTTATGATAGCACTTTTTGTATGATGTTGAGTGACGAGATGAGCAGGACATGTGTGATGGTAAGTAATATGCCTGTCATTATCACAAAACTATTGGTTCATTAAGAGTCCAAATCATTACCTAGCACTGTATTGCGCTCGTCATTTTTATATATAAGTTGATTTCTTCTTTGTCCTTTAATTTCTCTGGAAACATTGCCTTTCAAACCAGGACTTAGCGAAGTTTGCATATCACTACATGGCAGTAGATTTATTTGCAAAGGTGTGGTCCTCAGGTGGGATCTGCTAAAAGTCCTACGTTTCTGAATGCGACTGGTAACTTTATTGTTTTTATATACTGGATTTACTCAGTGCTTTTTGTAAATGGATCTATGACAGTTGCCTTCAAATGTCCTTTTTTTTTAAATAAAGAGTGACGAGACGAGCAGGTCATGTGCCTGATGGTAAGCAACATGCCTGCCACATAACAACACAGTGACACGCAGTTAATGGAACACGAAGAATCCAAATCTAAGGTAACCAAATTTGTTCCAAAAATGTTATGTAGATTTGAATTGGTACGACCAATTTTCGATAGATGGCGTAGCAACGCGCGCACGATTTAGCTAGTTATGAATAAAAAAATACTAAATTAATAATTACGTTAATCACTATTAAATAATAAAATATTTGTAGGGTTCATTTATTTCTGTCATTCAAAATTCATTTACACGTCAAGTTATGTTGGAAATAAGTAATATCAATTTCCAATTTTAAAATTAAATTTGAATAAGAGCTCATTTAAATGTTGTTTTATTGGAGATCACCATTAAGAAAAATCTATTACCAGAAAAAACATCTAGAAATTAAACAAGTAAACTATTATACAAAGTTGAAACTTATTAATTAGTCTTTGTGAAATCATACACGAAATGAATCCCATATTTTAATATCACAAACAGGCATGCATACAAGTTCCAAGTCCCTTTGCAACATTACGTAGAGCTGGAGTAATAAACAAAGTTTCCAACAAACGAAAGGCTGAATCTTGTTCATATCTGTCGAGTACTGCATTATAACTTCACCTGGCGGAGACAACTCGAAGAGCTTTTCAATCTTTTCAAGACTTTACAAACATTTGTGGAATAATGAAATTAATTTTATTCAGTGCGATGTTGAAAATTTGAAGTGGTCTTTTTAAGGTTTCGTAGAGTCTTGAACGATGGATTTCGAAATTGTTAGGGTATAGGTTGAATTCTGTCTATATCTTGTAGTAATTTTTCAGGTACAGTAGTGGAATTGTGTCATAACTGCTCCCATGAACAGTGAAGAGATCGCTAAATCGCTATATTCCAAGAAAAATATCTTTCACGCTTTCACGTTTTTATTTCCAACTAGCTGAACCCGCTACTTCGTTCGCGTACGTTGATCTTGCGACCTTATTAGTGCATTCATAGTACTTACGTAAAAATATTTGGATGGGTGGTCATTACACAAACCGAGTGATTTGTTTTTTCACACAAAAATATATTTATTCAAGTTTAGCAACTTCATATTTTATATTTTAAGCAACATCAAACACACTCGTAGTAAGGTTGTGGAGTATCGAACATAGCCGCAGTGTTAAGTTTGTAGGATTTTTATAGGATACATTACGAAGAGTCTGTAGCTGATGTGCGTGATCTGATACTTACCCACTTGTACATTTGTGAAAATTTACAGGATGATATATTATCCTAAGTAGTAGGTGATAGACTTATTAGCCGATGTAATGTTTAAGACTCTAAACCAAGTGTGTTTCAAATGTCAATCTAATTGGTAATGTCATTCTGTCGTTGATATTTATTCGTTAGGGCCCATGCTTTTTCCGAGATGATAGGTAGTATATGAGACTATATAAACTATCTGTGTTTCAAATTTCAACCAAATCAAACCTTTACATAATATATACTTATTAAGATAACATTTTATTGAATTTCAGAAAAACAACGTTCTGCTTTGGTTCTGCTTCTGCACCGAAGCTTGTTTAACACAAAATTTAGTACAGTATTTGGATTGAAATAATATCCGAAAAAACAAAAACCGACTTAAATTATTATCATTTCACGTCAACTTACTAATTTCTAGTCAAGTAAAAAGTTCACTCGACTAATTTAAGAAGCTATGACTACGTCGTCCAGATAAATAGATACTGGTGAACAATTCACACACAAAACTTTGGCTTTTTCCACCGCCAATGTCCCAGCCCTACTCAAACCGGAGTGGTCTTACGCGTGACGATGGCAAAATACCTGACGGCATGAGTTTTTTGCCTTGGAAGTTGAGTCGGCCCCTAGTGTGGGACGCAGCTTGTGTCGATACTCTGGCACCATCACTTCTTCGAGAGACACATGGTAAGGCCAGTGCAGCGGCTAATTCAGCTGAGCGTCTCAAACGGCGGAAATATGCAACCCTCGGTAGTGGTTTTATAAGAATAATAATTAATATAAGAATTTAAGCCCTTTGAGGTTGAGAGTTGAGACATCGTGCCTGTGAAGGCCGGGAACTGACTTCATCTTCAAAAGCCTTTCCGAGAGCTTCGCCGACGCAACGCGTGACCAAAATGCTAGCGTTTATTTGGCCCAACACATATACATCGGTATTCAGCGTGGTACTGCCGCCAGCATGCTGGGCACGCTTCCGACTGGTAGTGGGCTTGAACATCTTGTCATCCAGTTTTTGTTAATATTCAAAAAACCGCCTCCCTGTTTTCCATATAATATACGTACATGGTAAAAACGGGACCCTATTACTGAGACTTCGCTGTTCGTCCGTTTGTCTGTCACCAGACTGTATCTGAAGAACGGTGGTAGCTAGAGAGTTGTAATTTTCACAGATGATGTATTCATATTGTCGCTACAACAACAAATACTACATTACACATTTTCTAATAAATATCAGATTGTGTTTCGTACCATGAGCTGCCATTTTGTGGAAAAACATAAGACAGGTACTGTCATATTATTACCTGACGATAGATGACGGATGACGGATTTGAGTACTGTGTGCCTACCAGGGAAGAGCTTCGAATCCGACTCCGATAAGTCGGAACCTCCGATTACTATTAGACCTTCGTTTCCGACTTCGGCTCCAAAACTTTTAAAACGGAGGTTATAATCGGAGGTAAGGTATATAAATATTGCAGATAATCCTTTATTGTGGTGGATAGTAAATTAAAATACAAAATCCCAACTTCCTAAATCAATTGCTCGTCAATGTTTATCGTGTCCACGTGTTTGGCAAAAAAAAAAATACCCAATAAAAATGTATCTCCTGCCACCACTTCTAATCCTGCCTATGCCTCCGACTTCGGTTCCGACTCCGATAAATCAAATTTTAAAACTCCGACTCCGCCTTCGAATCCGATAAAATGACCTCCGTTACATCCCAGCAGGTCTACTACGAAAACAAACTCCGAATGATCGCATCCGACCGACAGCTGAATCGGATTGTAGCCTACCACGAAAAACATTCGGATCGATACATTTTGGGTCGGAAGTTATAGGCTTAGGTCGGATGAGGGTCGGATCGAACGAAACGGCCGATCTGATCAACCGACCGATTGTCTTTCGTGGTCGGCAACTTCATAAGTTCGGCCGATATATCGTTTATCGGACTTCGTAGTAGACCTGCTGTTGTTTACATTGTCACAGAATACTTTGAAGTTAGTATGTACCGAACTTATTAATTCCGTTATTATTTAATTTCTATGTTATTTCCGAACCACACGACCAATAATGCTAAAATTTTAGGGTGTTACCAGACCAATCGATCGATCGTCGATCGACGGCATCGATCGATGGTAGAATGGAATAGTCGACGTCGATCGATATTTTCTACCAGATCAATCGATCGATCGTCGATCGACGGCATCGATCGATGGTGGAGTGGAATAGTCGACGTCGATCTATAGTTTCTACCAAATCAATCGATCGATTGTCGATCGACGGCATCGATCAATGGTAGAATGAAATAGTCGACGTCGATTGAGCTGCTTGACCAGCCACACCATATTTAAGAGATTTTCAATATCACTGTTACTCATTCGAAAAGCATCCAAAAAACCGCTATTTAAAATGTCATTTGGATAAGATAAGGGATCTTTGACTTTAAAAAACGGTCGCATCCAGAGTCTTCTGCGTTTCCGTCTCCGTAATAATAGTACGAGCAACATCGTACTGGCCAACAACAACGCGTCCTCTTGTGGATACATTTTGAAATAAACTGATAGAATACAGCCGGAGTTAATCGAACAACGTTGATCGATGCGATCGACCGGCAATCGATCGATTGGTTAGTCGAACAGTATCTGTCGATCAATTTAAGTTACCAGACCAGTCGATCAACTTTGATCGACGTTGATTGATGCCATCGACCGGCAATCGATCGTTTGTTTAGTCGAACGGTATCTGTCGATCGATTAAAGTTACCAGACCAGTCGATCAATATCAATATACGTTGATCGATGCCGCTGATCGACAATCGATCGATTGGTCTGGTAACACCCTTAATGAGACTATGTTAAAACTGTCTTCTTTCTAACAAAATAAGAATTAACGAAATTGAACAACGCAAACATGAGTTACAACCAAAAACACATTCTGACTTTAACCCCTTTCTGCAAGAAAACCGTGCGGAATTTGGGGATTAAAAGTAGACAGCTACCATCTAATTAGTATGATCTTAAATCATGTCAAGTTTCATTTGAATTGAATCAGTAGTTTCGGCGTGATGTGAGTTCCCTATACACACAGACAGACAGACAGACAGACATGAAAGAAAAAAAATGCAGTTTCGCCATCAGTATCGACTATGGAGTGCCCCCAAAATTTTTTTTTCACAATATCTTCAATGTACAGAATTCGACCCGCTACAGTTTTATTATAAGTATAGATAGATATAGATAGATGAAAGGGCTTGACAAGTAGAATAATATACAATACATTAAAAATGAATATTTACTTACGAAATTAAAACTAGTAATAATTTATTTTCTTCAAAAAAACTAAAATATTTTACAATTAAACACAGACACTCAACCTACTTTTAAAACAATACATTATCATTACGTCGTCTTGATAAATGAATGTAAATTTTGAGTTTTTGTACATATATTAAATTCGAAGTCATGTGCGTAATGCCGCTAACTTAAAACGGTGAAGGAAAACATCGTGAGGAAACCGACATGTACCTAGAATCTTTCGAAGTCATGTGTCATCCGCCAACCCGCACTGGGCCAGCGTGGTGGATTATGGCCTTAACTCTCTCCTTGCGAGAGAAGGCCCCGAGTCCCAGCAGTGGGAACGTTTAGTGGGCTGTTGATGATGATGATGATGTTGATGATTAACCGATTTCGATAAAATGAGAATAGGGCCACTTCTGAAGTATTTTCTACCAAACGAAAAAAAAAACATCGTCAAAATCTATTCATTAGTCGATTCTGGCCAAAGATATACCTCTGAGCATTTGTCTCAGAACAGGGGTCGGCAACGCGCGTCCCACGAGGGGTTTAAATATTTTTTTAATAATTTATTCCCGGCTTACATATATCTTATAAATTTTACAAATTGCATATCTTAATTTATACAGCTACCTACTATATAATTAAATAAATGTATTATGTTATGTATTCGCTACTTATGTTATAGCTACTTTTATCTACTTTATTCACCATGTGGCCCATCATGGCTCCCGAAACGTTACCAACCCAAGTCTTACAAGATTAAAAATCCTGTTCTTTATCGATATTTGAATTTTGAAAGACCCGCGAATATTCCTTTTTCCATAAAACGATTGGATCACGAGCGAAATTAGAATTTTTCAAAACTCTATGAAAATCTCTAACCTAACCTTATCCATAAAAAGACTACACAAGCCTATTTAGCGAAATTAATAAAGAGTTGTATTGTATTACTTGAACAAATTATTTAAAGTAGTTATAATTATGTAATATTTGTAGTAAAAAAATTCAAAGTGACAATCCTTCTTCCTGTAATAATATTTATTACTAGCTGAACCCGCTACTTCGTTCGCGTACGTTGATCTTGCGACCTTATTAGTGCATTCGTAGTACTTACGTAAAAATATTTGGATGGGTGGTCATTACACAAACCGAGTGATTTGTTTTTCCACACAAAAATATATTTAGGTATTCAAGTTTAGCAACTTCATATTTTATATTTTAAGCAACATCAAACACACTCGTAGTAAGGTTGTGGAGTATCGAACATAGCCGCAGTTTGTAGGATTTTTATAGGATACATTACGAAGAGTCTGTAGCTGATGTGCGTGATCTGATACTTACCCACTTGTACATTTTTACAGGATGATATCCTAAGTAGTAGGTGGTAGACTTATTAGCCGATGTAATATTTAAGACTCTAAACCATGTGTGTTTCAAATGTCAATCTAATTGGTAATGTCATTCTGTTGTTAATATTTGTTTCGTTAGGGCCCATGCTTTTTCCGAGATGATAGGTAGTATATGAGACTATATAAACTATCTGTGTTTAAAATTTCAACCAAATCAAACCTATACATAAAAATACTTAGTAAGATAACATTTTATTCAATTTTAGAAAAACAACGTACTGCTTTGGTTCTGCTTCTGCACCGAAGCTTGTTGAACACTAAATTTAGTACAGTATTTGGATTGAAATAATATCCGAAAAAACAAAAACCGACTTCAATTATTATCATTTCACGTCAACTAACTAATTTCTAGTCAAGTAAAAAGTTCACTCGACTAATTTAAGAAGCTATGACTACGTCGTCCAGATAAATAGGTACTGGTGAACAATTCACACACAAAACTTTGGCTTTTTCCACCGCCAATGTCCCAGCCCTGATCAAACCGGAGTGCTTACGCGTGACGATGGCAAAATACCTGACGGCATGAGTTTTTTGCCTTGGAAGTTGAGTCGGCCCCTAGTGTGGGACGCAGCTTGTGTCGATACTCTGGCACCATCACTTCTTCGAGAGACACATGGTAGGGCCAGTGCAGCGGCTAATTCAGCTGAGCATCTCAAACGGCGGAAATATGCAACCCTCGGTAGTGGTTTTATATTTAAGCCCTTTGGGGTTGAGAGTTGAAACATCGTGCCTGTGAAGGCCGGGAGCTGACTTCATCTTCAAAAGCCTTTCCGAGAGCTTCGCCGACGCAACGCGTGACCAAAATGCTAGCGTTTATTTGGCCCAACACATATACATCGCTATTCAGCGTGGTACTGCCGCCAGCATGCTGGGCACGCTTCCGACTGGTAGTGGGCTTGAACATCTTGTCATCCAGTTTTTGTCAATATTCAAAAAACCGCCTCCCTGTTTTCCATATAATATACGTACATGGTAAAAACGGGACCCTATTACTGAGGCTTCGCTGTTCGTCCGTTCGTCTGTCACCAGACTGTATCTGAAGAACGGTGATAGCTAGAGAGTTGTAATTTTCACAGATGATGTACCTATTCATATTGTCGCTACCACAACAAATACTACATTACACATTTTCTAATAAATATCAGATTGCGTTTCGTACCATGAGCTGCCATTTTGTGGAAAAACATAAGACAGGTACTGTCATATTATTACCTGACGATAGATGACGGATGACGGATTTGAGTACTGTGTGTGTACCAGGAAAGAGCTTCGAATCCGAATCCGATAAGTTGAAACCTCCGATTACTATTAGACCTTCGTTTCCGACTTCGGCTCCGAAACTTGTTATAAAAGTATATAAATATTGCAGATAATCCTTTATTGTGGTGGATAGTAAATTAAAATACAAAATCCCAACTTCCTAAATCAATTGCTCGTCAAAGTTTATCAAGTCCACGTGTTTGGCAAAAAAAAATATACCCAATAAAAATGTATCTCCTGCCACCACTTCTAATCCTGCCTATGCCTCCGACTTCGGTTCCGACTCCGATAAATCAAATTTTAAAACTCCGACTCCGCCTTCGAATCCGATAAAATGACCTCCGTTACATCCCAGCAGGTCTACTACGAAAACAAACTCCGAATGATCGCATCCGACCGACAGCTGAATCGGATTGTAGCCTACTACGAAAAACATTCGGATCAATACATTTCGGGTCGAAAGTTATAGACTTAGGTCGGATAATGGTCGGATCGAACGAAACGGCCGATCTGATCAACCGACCGATTGTCTTTCGTGGTCGGAAACTTCATAAGTTCGGCCGATATATCGTTTATCGGACTTCGTAGTAGACCTGCTATTGTTTACATTGTCACAAAATACTTAGAAGTTTGTATGTACCGAACTTAATAATTCCGTTATTATTTAATTTCTACGTTATTTCCGAACCACACGACCAGTAATGCTAAAATTTTGATGAGACTATATTAGAAATGTGTTATTTCTAACAAAATAAGAATTAACGAAATTGAACAACGCAAACATGAGTTACAACCAAAAACACATTGTGACATTAACCTCTTTCTGCACAAAAACCGTGCAGAATTTGGGGATTAAAAGTAGACAGCTACCATTTACTTAGTATGATCTTAAATCATGTCAAGTTTCATTTGAATTGAATCAGTAGTTTCGGCGTGATGTGAGTTCCCTATACACACAGACAGACAGATAGACAGACAGACCGCCAGACAGACAGACAGACAGACATGAAAGAAAAAAAATGCAGTTTAGCCATCAGTATCGACCATGGAGTGCCCCCAAAATTTTTTTTTCACAATATCTTCAATGTACAGAATTCGACCCGCTACAGTTTTATTATAAGTATAGATAAATGACAATGTTTGGATGTTTGCTGCTCAATCACGTTGTCACATATGAACGCATCGGGCTGAAGTTTGGAGCACAGTTAGAGCATAGTTTGAAAGAACACATAGGCTACTTCTGTTCCGTGAAAATAGCGAGAATCACGGTAACGGAACTACACGTGTAAAACCGCGAGGATGATAGTAACTAAATAAATATCTAAAAATATACTAATGAACAATAAACATACCTATTTTTACCTCTTTGTTGTGTTAAATTAAAGTTAATTTCAAATATATTAGTATTTCCAGCGAGCTATCCATTCCAAATCAAAATTGTAAGCTGCTCAGCTTCTCCCAAAATTCACTAATCTCGGAGATAGTGTCATTTATTAGGATCACGTTAGAATTAAGCTAATCTATCGGACGTGTGTATCAGACCTTTCCAATATACCGTGACCTCCATCTATCGCCTAATCTCTATTCTGAAGCTCTTCTTTAATAAGGTTTCCAAACGCGAGTGGGGTCTAGGTAGTTTGGATGTGGAGCGTCTGATCTTGTAACGCCTTCTTGTGCTGGCAGCCTCCTTTAATTAATGTCTCAGACTAGACGAAGCACATGTATCCAATATAAGGTAGCTACATATGAGCTTCATGAAGGAAATTCTAAGTTGGATAGTTTGATTACAATCCTGAATAGTTAGGTGACAAGATCGCAGCTTTCAAGGTAATTGGTAAAATGAAATGGATAGCTAGTTGCGCCCCGCGATTTTACCAGCGTAGTTTCAGTGTCTATATTTTTCACGTTGTAAAAAGTGGCCTATACATTATTTTAGACTGTAGTCTATCTCTGTATCATAGATATTTCACTCAGATTTACACGTAATTTTTTTGAAGTGGCTTCTTTAGGCGTGCCTAGACAGATTTTTCGTGGGGTGTAAATTGGATTCTACCGTAACGCTCGGGTATGATAAGAAATCTTCGGGTAAACTCGGGACCTTGGCGATTGGAGATCTAGAAATGCGTCAGCCAATGGGAAATGCTGAAAGAGCGTAGCCTCGCCATCATGCGATGGCCATCTAGAAATGCGTGAGCCAATGGGAAATGCTGAGGCATTTCTAGATGGCCCTGCCATGATGGCGAGGTCACGCCCTCCGGTTACACCCGTGTAGTTTCCAAGGTAAGCTATCAAATTCTCAGTTATAAGTTTTCACTTCTATCGGCAGTTCCTATGACTGCCAACTAAAATCACTGCAATTTTTTTGTGTCAGTGATTGGACACAAAAAATTGGCAGCCATAGGACTGATGATAGAAGTGAAAACTTATAACTTAGAATTTGATGGCTTACTTTGGAAACTACGCAGGTGAAACCGGAGGGCGTGGCCATGAAATACGCCAACGGGAAATACTGACGCATTTCTAAATGGCCAATGGTCTCGAGTTTACCTGAAGATTTCTTATCATTCCCTAGCGTGACGCTAGAATCCAATTCACAGCCCACGAAAAATCTGTCTGTGGCGCGCCAATACAAACTTGTTTTGGTCTTGTTTCACTTTAAAAATAGTCATGGCTGTAACTGGTAACTAAAAGTGTCCATGTTTGCGCACCGCCTTACTGTCCTTTCCAAAACCTTGAACTACGTTAACAAATACTTGCTTTGTTAACAAGAACATCATGAGACTATTCACAATAGGGTTGGCAAAATCATAATAGCATGGCTCCACGACATTTGAAGAGTCCCCTCGGTGTCCCAATAAATTGATGATCGGCCGAAACGCTCCATTACCCTGCCAATGCCAAGGACAACCCTGATTGATCAGCTAAACGACACTACCTATGTTTGTATGTTTACTGTATGTATCTATACGGATTATGAATGTGGAGATGTATACTTCAAGACTACGACAATAAACGAAATATCACGACTATGTTATAATTGGTTTCGTAGGTCAGGGGGTAATGAATCTGCTGATTTCATCGTGGATTTGATTATCAGCAAGGACAACCATTTGTGTGATGAATACGCATATTTGTTACATATGGATTCAGGTGTTCATAATACCTATATGAGTATCATAAGTAACATGTGTTATGCTTAACATTTCTCAATTTTATCCATAGACCAATAAAGGTCTAGATACGACTAGAGAAGTCTATTACCAGTTGGAAGTATGCCAAGTAAGCTGGTGATTCCACTATGCTAAATGACAATGCTTATGCAATGAACCAAATATGCGAGTAGTTTTGATCAATCCCAGTTATAGATTATTGAAAGTGAGAAGAGTCAATACATCGTAAATGCTATGCTAAAATTACATTGATTTTTAAACATTAATTTATAAAAATTAAAACAGTGTGCTAGAGCCACAGATTAGAAACCTTGTTGATCGGGGATGAAACGAATCTCGCCTACATTCACAACTCACCAGCGGGGGCGCAGGACGAGGTAAAACACCGCGCTGTAATTAATCGAATATCCGTGTGACGTGCACTACTTTCCACGAATGATCGGACAAAACGAGATAGAGTTATGCAAACTTCAAAGCAAACTGCAAAGAAACACATCAACGGGTTCCCATGTCGTTTTTTTTAAAGTTCGTTTTAATCTTGTAGATTGATGATGTTATGCTTTTCTAATTACCTATTGCATTAAATTACTTACTTGTGAAATTATATACCGTCCTTTGTAAATGGACGTACTATGGAGGGGCAGTCGTACGATCAGTCAAATGGGTATATTATCTTTGACTAGAGCAGTGTTCAGCAAACTTTTTGCGTTCAAGGTAAATTTAGGAAAAATATTTTTTTGGAAATACCTCAAATTAAAAGCCAGTTTTTAAGTAATAGGTAAATCTAATTTAACATTTAACATTATTATTCAGCAAACCTGCACTTTAAACTGCAGTCAATTTAATGTAAAATATGAACCTGTTTAATTTAACATAAACGGTCTAGTTAATAAGATAAAGTTATTTTTTCGAGGCACTCCATTTATTGACCACGTTGCACCAGTGTGCCACTGCACACACTTTGCTGAACACTGTGCTGAACACTGTGCGTAAAAATAACCTTATATTTTTTCTATTTTTTCAATGTGTTTAATTTAGCTGCCACTGCGAAATGACGGATCACATATTTTTTTACAATTCTCTCAACTTCTGCTCTTTTTTAATCTGTCGCACTACATCCATCAATACCAAGCTATTGGAGACATAATACTGGACAAACATTCTGTATGGATTTGAGGAAACAGTATTACACAAACTTTCTATGATGAACTATTTCTTTCGGTAGCTAGACGGTATCTAGAAAAATATTTTCTTACTTCGAAGACCACTTTTTGTTAAATAGGTCAACGACAGTAAGATTTATTCAATTTATATTGAACGACGATGACCGATGATGAATTCTAACTTAATTTACATTTACCGGAATACCTACCTAGTTAAGAACTTGTTAGGAAAATTTTATTATGTAGTTTACGTACCTACGTACGTAAAAAATTATAACTTTACGGATCTATAGTTTAATTTAGTTAGTAAGTTCAGGTTAGTAGACTACTAAGCTTTCTACATTCGCCCAAATTTTGGTAGAAAGTGGAGGTCAAAATAAACATAATATATTGGTGGACAATTCACACACAACACCATCTGACCCCAAACTAAGTAAAGCTTGTACTATAGCTACTGTACTTGTACCTACTAGCTGATATAATACTTATATAGTTGAATTCATAACACCTCGGCTTCGCAGGCAGAGTTACCTATCCACTAAGCCACAAATTGGGGCCAATAATTGTAGTAGGTAAGTCTATCACCCGAGCCGTAGGTTATAAGCTCATTTCCATAAATATATCAAATATTTCTGTAACGCATTATAATTATCAGCCCAGAAATTCCGCTGCTGAGACACAAGTATCCCTCTAACCAAGTAGAGAGGTTTAGGTCATAGTTCTCCAAGGCTGGCCAAGTCGTGGGTTGACAGATTTTACTTTACTTTGAAGAGTATCTGACAAGCAGGTTTCCATCCGATGTTTTGATGTTAGCAGCATTACGCGCATGACTTCGAAAAGACAGTAGTGCGCGTAGGATTCGAAATGCTAATTCTGTGACGTATACAGATAAGTACTTAATTTGTGTCGAGGTGTTTTAGCTAATTATTTCCTATCATACACCTATGCTTAACTTGGGACTAGATAGTGTTATTAACACCGCATCGTTACGTACTGGCGGAAGCCCAAGCTATGGCAAGAGATGTAATGGGTTTTTATAGTATAGGTAGAGTACAAGGCAGGACATGTGCCTAATGGTAAGCAACATAGGCCTGCCCATAACGGCACAGTGAAACGCAGCTACCTATAAGAACCTGAAGAGTCCAAATCATTACCTAGCACCGCACTGCGGTCGTCACCCAAAGATATAAGGTGTTTATCTCTTAGCCCAGGAATTTCTCTGGAAACCGGAACACAGTAAAGTTTTGCCCGCTACTGCTTGGTGGTAAAATAACTGGCAAAGGTGTGGTACTTCCCCAGGCTGACTCTGCTAAGAGCCCTACCACTACATAGGTACTCGTTCGGTACGGTAAGTGAGTACAATACAATATTTATTTTAGTGAGGAATATTATGATCCGCAATCCACAGATTGTCCCAGTCTGCACAAGTAAATAAAGCCTAATCGAGACAGAGGTCAGAGATTAGCTTATTTAGGTACATTTTTTTAATCAATAGACGAAAATTCTGTAATTAAATATCTGCCATAGTAAAACCAGAACATAATATTTCATTTCGCCTCAAAAGGACATTGTTCAAAATGGGTTATCCGTGGACAAAATGTTCTTGATAATTTGATTTTGTCAAAAAATACATTATTTTTTGTAATGAATTATAAATGTATTATTTTAGTACCCAGATTAGTAAACTAAAAGTTCATTATATTTTATAAGTAATTTAATCTTTATTTCCGACTTCTCAACCAATTATATTGCCAGTCTTTAAGCTTTGAATGATGTCGATTTTATTCTCGAATAATATCGATTTCTGCAAACCGATAGAAAAAGTCATGTTAACATAATTGTTAACATATAAACATAATTGTTGCGTGAAATAAACAATCGATATCAGGGCCGTCTTAAGTCTATTCTGCGCCGGGGTGCGGGATTCAGCCTGCGCCCTCGTTTTACTTACACTGCTACTCAAGAAAAACCCCAGACTACAACTGGTTTAAAGTTAACATAAAAGATGTTTACTGTTGAAATTTGATTGAAAATATCAGTGGGAGTCATCATCATCATCATCAGCCGCAAGACGTCCACTACTAAACATAGGCCTCCCCCCTAGATTTCCACAACGAACGGTCCTGCGCAACCTGCAACCAGCGGTTTCCAGCGACCTTTGTGAGGTCATCTGTCCATCTAGTGGGAGGCCGTCCAACACTGCGTCTTCCGGTTCGTGGTCGCCACTCGAGAACCTTTCTTCCAAATCGGTTGCCAGTTCTGCGAGCGATGTGGCCTGCCCATTGCCACTTCAGCTTGCTTACTCTTTGAGCTATGGCGGCCACTTTCGTTCTTTTGCGAATATCTTCATTACGGATTCTGTCGCGCAAAGAGACTCCGAGCACAGGTCTCTCCATTGCTCGCTGTGTGACTTTGAGCTTTGTTATGAAGCCCACAGTTAAGGACTACGTCTCAGTTCCATAAGCCATCACTGGCAACACGCACTGGTTAAAAACTTTTGTCTTTAGGCATTGGGGTATTTTGGACTCAAAGATGTGCCGAAGTTTCCCGAACGCTGCCCATCCGAGTTGGATCCTTCGCTGGACCTCTTTGCCGAAGTTGGATCTATCTAATTGGATCTTTTGACCCAGGTAGACGTATTCGTCAACAACTTCGAGTGTGGTATTCCCAACAATAACCGGTACAGGTGAGACATGACCATTTGACATGACCTTCGTCTTGTCCATGTTCATCCTCAAACCAACCTGTTGGGATACTCTACTGAGGTCCCTGAGCATTGGACTGAGGTCCTCCAGCGACTCCGCCACAATGACTATGTCGTCGGCAAATCGAAGGTGAGTGATGCATTCGCCGTTGATATTGATGCCATGTCCGTTCCAGTCCAGTAGCTTGAAATCGTCTTCCAGCGCGGCGGTGAACAGTTTCGGAGATATAATATCTCCCTGTCTCACGCCTTTCTGTAGCTGGATATGTTTTGTGCACTGGTCTTGTAATCGGACAGACATTGTAGCTTTGCTGTAAATACACTTCAACACTTCGATATAGCGATAGTCGATGCGGCATCGCTGAAGAGACTGAAGCACTGCCCAGGTCTCGATGGAATCGAAGGCTTTCTCATAGTCCGCATACGCTATACATAGTGGCCGATTATACTCCTCGGTTTTCTGTATAATCTGCCGAAGCGTATGGATGTGGTCTACGGTACTATAGCCTTTTCGGAAACCGGCTTGTTCGGGTGGCTGGAAGCCGTCAAACCTGCGTGCGAGACGAAGCGTGATTACCCTCGAAAATAACTTATAAACGTGGCTCAGAAGAGAGATGGGTCTGTAGTTCTTGAACAAGGTGTTGTCACCTTTTTTGAAGAAGAGCACCACCACACTTCTGCTCCACACTTCTGCTCCACGCTTCTGGCGTATTACCGTCAAGTATGACGGAGTCGAATAGCTTCTGGAGGACTTTAAGTACCGGTTTTCCACCCGCTCTCAGAAGCTCAGTCGTAATTCCGTCGTCGCCAGGTGCCTTGTTGTTTTTAAGTTGTTTGAGGGTCATCCTAATCTCATACAGGCTGACTTGCGGGATGTCTTCGGTAAAGTGTGGGGTCAGCTTGGCTCTGGGGTCTTTTGCCATGCTAACGACAGGTTGTGCTTGCGTAGAGGTGTATAACTGTTCATAGAACCTCTCAATCTCCTCCGAAATCTCGGGCTTCGACGAGACGACGCGACGTTACCACTGTCGGTCTACAGTTTGGTCAATTGACTTTGCCCAAGAGACAGATTTCTTGCGAACACTTTCGAGCCTTTGTTCCGCTTGATCGCTTCTTCAATACACGACACGAAGTATTGAAGCAGCGCACGTCGCGTCGAACACAAGTAGAGATCTGTCTATTGAGGTGTCTGTATACCGTCATGTCGATCGAAGACTGCAACCGCATATCTCGCCTAACTGCCATGAGATTTAGAGTATAATCGGAGAGCTTTTGGGTTCTTTTTGGCATCGGCTATTATAAAATTTCCTGCCAACTGCATGAACAGTTTCCACCAGCCTGTCGTTTATTTCGTCCCCCGTTACGCATGCATCTAAGGCTTCGAAGCGATTTTGAAGTTCGAGTTGAAAGTTATCGGGGTCTTCGATTTGAGCATAATTTGGTCGGAGCGTGGACTTCATTAGACGTGATCTTTCGAACTTAATGTTTAGATTCAGCGTGCCTCTTACAATACGGTGATCGCTGCCGGTCTTGACCCTGCTGATCACAGAGACATCGCTGAATATTTGCCGTTTAGTCGTCATAATGGAGTCGATCTCATTCTTTGTGGAACCATCTGGGCTAAACTAGGTCCATTTTCGTTGTGGCTGTTTTTTGAAAAAGGAGTTCATCATAAAGAGGCCCTCTTGGGTTCCGCTGCCCATATCCGAATTGTCCCACTCCCCACTCATCACCGCTACGTTTGCCCAGTTTCGCGTTGTAGTCTCCCATCATAACTGTGAAATGTGTTGGCGAGACATGTATGGCTTTGGAGATGTCCTCATACATGGTCTCAACCTCTTCGTCGGGATGTGTCGAGGTCGGTGCGTATGACCTTCAATGAATACTGGTGGTTTTCTACTAACTCGCAGAATTTAATGTTGAATTCTATATCGTCACGCATTTTCGCCGTTTAATTCGGTGTTGTTCGGCGAGGAAGGGGCGTGGGTGCGGCACCCACGCCACACCCGCGCTGCAACCCCCCGCCCCGCCCCGTCGTCTCAGTTTGTCTCGCGCCACTTCTATACATTTTGTATAAAATATTAAAAAAGTGACGCCGCGCCCGCGCCGCACCTCCACCTGACGCCTCTTGTATTTGTCCCGCGCCTCAAATATACATTCATACATACACTCTCTTTGGATTAGAGATTTTGCTGCGCGGGTGTTGCATTAAATAAAATTGTTATTTGTGTAGTGTAGTAATGCTGTATGACAAGCGCCGAAAGCGTAATAAAAGTAAAAAAAATATGATTGCTGATGACTTTTTTTTTGCTTGCGCATACATATAGGTATTTGTCGTAAGTAACAATTACATAAAACTGTGCAATAGCGTTAAGTTCAGTGAAGAATTAAATATACAAAAATTCAGCGCTCGACAGGCGCCCCCAGGCGCTCCGCGCCCGGGTGCACCGCACCCCTTGCACCCCCTGGTAAAGACGGCCCTGATCGATATAGTATTTAAGTTGTTTTCAAGCAACACTGTAGCTAGTTCTTTTGTGTAATGGTTTTTCATCGCACCCGCTTTCACTTTACAACGCCACGAAAAACAAAAAGCAGTACATAGGCAGTTGTCCCACCGCCGGCGAGAAATCGAGTAACTATCGACTATTTTCTCGCTCAATAAACGTACAATAGATATAAACGCACATTACGTGTACCTAAATAAAAGAGATGCTTATACAAACAGTTGATCGCTGACTGTTCATACTGCCGGCGAGCACTCGTTTCACTGGTTAGCCGCTGAGCGACAAGAGCTATGAAAGATAACAGTCGCTCAGCGATACTCGTTAAGCGAGTCATTTCTCTACAGTGCGGATCTGAAAGTACAGGTTTTTTTACTACGCCGCGAGCGAGTGATGCGAGTAATCGCTCGCCTCACTCGCACACTCGCATAAAGCTGAGCTACACAACTATCGGAACTACGCACTCGCTCCCCGCGGCTCGCCAACTCGTTTCTAATTCTAGCTTTACTCGTTACTTGTTCATCGTTGCCGGTGAGACAACTGCCTGATGCTGACTAAATAGTAAACAATAATTCCGTAGAGCAGTATTAATAATCATCTAACTAACTTGTGAATATTTTATTTATTATTATAAACAAAAGCCACCATAATAGAATAGCATTGATTTTATCCACACGATTACTATCGAATATTTTAGATCGATATTAATATATTTTTTACAATGGCAGCACTGAATACGTCCGTACAAAATGCGTTGTTATCAGCTGTTTGTTTATGTTTTATTGTGTCATGTGTTTCGTTTTTGGAAATTGTGCTATGATGTGTTTTTGGTTGATAAAAATGCATTCTTAGGACCCTAGCTGACCTTCGGAAATCGATAGCATCGTCCAATAACGACCCTGGCCCTCCGATGGTACAAAATGTTGTAGTTTTGTTTAAAAATAACCTCGTCAACGTTCGCATTACTTATGGGAAATATGCGTAAGTATTTTTTCTGCTACTACCAAAATATAATATTATGATATCAACTGCTAGAAGCTATCAAGTTTAATTTATGATATCAGTGACAGCCAATGTCCACGTTTAGCCCAAAGTCCCTTGTAAACAATGCCCTTTTAGTCATTAACATGTTTTATTATACAAAAAAATAACTCTAATAATTTCTCTATAAATACATCCGAACTATTTACAGTCATTTGATAACATTCATTATTGGTACTTAACATAAATTGCACATTGTGAGATATTTTTGATCCAGTTAAAAGAGTATGATAACTGTTTGAAACGTTTCAGGTTTGCTTCGGGTACATTTCTAGGGAAGTATGCTCTATGTAATATGTGCATAAGTACAGTTATTTAGTATGTTTTGGTTAGTAGGGCCCCGTGCTTTCTAGCCCTAAGTTCGATAGGTAGATGATACCTACATATACATAGATGACGATGCATAGGCGTCCATTAATCGAAAAAAATGTGACTACCGTCTATTTAACAATATCTATATTTATTATTTACGTTTTATTAACCTCGTACTTACTTGTTTTTTTAACCAACTTCAAAAAAGAAGGAGGTGTTTTCGGTTGTATGCTTTTTTATGTATGTTCTTCGATAGCGCCGCCAATTGTGACTCGATTTTGACGGTAATTTTTTGTTTGGTGGATTATAGTTCAGGGGCGCGGTCCCTTATAAATTTTATCAAAATCGGTGTAACGTTTTATGAAATATTAACAAAAACTAAAATTAAGTTTCGTTTATCTGGATGACATGGTGATTGCTTCTTACGAAATTTGGTCGAGACTCAGAATTTAGTTATAAATAGACAGTCAGTAATCGAATTCAGTAATCTATGCAAATTGAAGTCGGTTTTTGTTTTTTTTTGTAGAAAATAGACGTATTTTCTATAAATGACTATTAAAAAAGTTTTTTAGCTATTATAGGTTAACACTTGACCGCCATCTCGCCTGATGTTAAGCGACGATGCAGTCTACGATGGAGCGTGTTTACATAGAAGAAACCGACTCACTCTCTATTTGAAGACACAAAGATTGTAACTATCGGAGAAAACCCACTCAGGCGCCGTATTCCACAGCCTAGACATTTTCATCACAAAAGTATAGTCAAATCTCTTCGTTCGTGGTTTTGGAACATCAACCATGAAACGATGTCGCCTTTTCAAGCTACGAGCGTTCCAATAGAAAAACGGGAGAGGTGGTATTAGATCATGTCATCCGATAAAAAATCGATAGGCTAGCAATTTTTCGGCGATGTTCAAGACTTTGCAGTCTTTTTCGTACAAGAGTGTCGTTACCACAGAACAGATAGTCGTTACTTATGAGCCTTTTTTGTTTATAAACTAGCGCGGCGCTGTAAGAGGGACGGGGCCCAAGCTACTTGTAGATAACGCTGCAAAGTGAGGGACATACTTAGCCTAATTATTTTTAACTTATCACTTTTGTCGCCACAAAAGTTAGAAGAGTGCCGGTCGATCTTTCAGACACTGGATAATAAATGACTTGGTAAAACGGGCATATTTACAACGTCAATACCTGCTACACTGGAACTACATGGAATCTCGACAGATGGAAAGTGGCCTGAAGGTGTCACACTAGTACCATGTTGTCTCGGCAGGACATTAGATTGGTATATCACATGTGTCGACACCCTGGCACCGTCTCATGTCGGTAGTACTGCTCAAGCCGTTGGAGGTGCCGCCGAACAGGCACATCTTCTTAAACAAAGAAAATACTCCCAGGTCAGGGCTAATTATGATTTTTTTGCGTTGGCTGTGGAGACTATGGGTCTTTGGTCATCCGACATGAAAAGGTTTGCAAAACAACTGTCGAAGCGGTTGGTTCTGGCCTCAGGGGATCTCAGAGCTGGCACTTACTTCGCCCAAAAATAATAAGCATCGCGATCCAAAGGGGCAACGCTGCCAGCGTTCTGGTGACCCTGCCGCGCGGCAGTGATCTCAACGGCATGTTTACTTTATATGGTCCCTTCTTTTTATTTTTAATGTAAATATAAATTATAAATAAAATATATTGGTCTGAATGTTGTCTAGTATGTTTGTTGAACTTTTCTCATTAAGAATAAGAATATTTTATTTCCAAAATGAATACAGTACAAAAAAGTGCGTTTTACGATTTAAAATTACGATGTACATATACTTACAGTCCGCGAGGTATAAGCTGATTGATAAGCATTGATAAGTATTTATATAATTACTAGCTGACCCCGCAAACGTTGTTTTGCCTTAGTGAACAACCCTTGTCACTTAGGGGTATGAAAAATAGCTAGTAGCCGATTCTCATACCTACAGAACATGCATATAAAATTTGGTTAAAATCAGTAAAGCCGTTTCGGAGGAGTAAGGAAACAAACACTGTGACACGAGAATTTTATATATAAGATATATTTAACGAGTGATAATGAAATACTTCTAATACAGATAGAGGAATTTCTTTATAATGTGCACCGTGTTCAGAATATTTAATATTCTATTTATTACAGCCTTCATGTCTAATCCTAAATTACCCCTGCCATGCACACACCATTGCATTGTTTAAATATTTCTGCAATAAATTTCAAAACTTTACGCATTTTACACTGTCGTTGACAAATAACAGCCAGTTGTCATCGATCAGCCCACTCAACAAGAACTGATAAATGTGCGAAGCACTTTTTGGAATCGGTTGTACGTTGAACGTACACGGAATGATTTCAGCTGAAAGCCGAAGGATTTTGGTCGAATTTCGAATGTTTTTTGCTGAAAGTTGACATCGCCATTGATATCGGCGTAATAAGCAGCAGTATTGTCGTATTTATCTTGACATCAATATCCGGGAAACGCCTGAGAGAAAAATATTGGCGATGCGACAGCGTGACTTTTGAACGGATTTGTTGTTTTCACCAACGAAACAGAAATATGGGAATCATAGGGACTGCAGACAGAAGATAAATGTTATAATTTAAGATTATTATATTTTAGAATTAAACATCACTATACACCGTTATTTTTTTGAATCAACTTAATTTTAACAGGCTATGTAGACAACATAACATATTGTAACTGTGCAGTAAGTTTACTCTTAAACTCAATACATATTAATAAATGCCTGGCATTTATGCAAATCTACCACACACACCACAACCTTTATCCAGATAGCTGAAATAACAAAACGAAAAAAAAATGCACCATCATACACCTACTTATCTCGGCGACACATTTAAAGTATTGTACAATATTATATTTTTTTATTTCTATCATTTGATTCTTAACAAATATTCGTCGTAAACAATGGCGAAGCTTGGAACAGGCAGAAGGAAGGGTATGGTTTTTTACCGCTACCTGGACTTGTTCCTAGACAAAATAAGTCGTAATAGTAGTCATACTATCGTGACTCTACGGAACGAAAATGAAAGAAAAAAACACAATAATTATTTTTATTTACAATAATAAAAATTTACAATATTTTTTGCGTGCCAAATAATATAAAATTATATTCTGCGAGTATTTCTCAAATTTCAAAACTTGTTTATTATTTTTTGACGAATTACTGATGCAGGCTAGAATAAACGAAATATAGAGCAAAATATAAGAAAAATGTAAAACAGAAGATGAATATAAAAGTTAAAGTGAAGATACGAACAATGAAGGTGTATGCAGTTACGTTGAAGTGGCTATACCGGGGTATATTCGCAGTAATGAGCCATACGAGTCTCTTACGACTCCAGGAAGTATTATCGTTGCAATCTTATAAAAACTTGAAAAGATTTTGTATTCCCAAGCTTTTCTTTGAAATTTTCAAGCGTCTGTTCTATTGGGTGCGTGATATCATAGCATAAGTATCCCACTCTATTTTTCCACTGTTGAAATTCGGGTTTTCTGTCATAAACAGAGTCCATCACGCTGGTAAAAGCTGGCTGGCGATAAAGCCGCCAATTAAAATGCTAAGTCAATAGCAAGTTTTTATATTATGTTTTCTGTTTTTATGGCTTTTAATAAAGAATTAAAGTACCTATAGCTTAGATGACACAATTGCAAGATCTTTTTGAAACTGAAAAGAATCGTGTTTTTGACACGTTGTACATAAATAATGTTGAGCAGTGGGCGAGTAAAAGAGCAAGTTTCAACAATCTGTCAACAATAATTTCGCTAAGCACGACCCATTTCACGATCGCTTATGTTATCGGCGCCTGACATACAACCGTGGGTTATATTTGTGGCCAAACTCGATACCTAACGTGTATTACGTAAGGGCTGTTTTATTGCGACGATTTTAGTTTATGGATGTTTATTATTACGCTCTAAGTTTTATATGATACAAGGGTTGAAAACAACGATTTGGATTGTAATGTCTTTATTGCAGGTGGAGTACAAATGCGTAACATCTTTGTCATCATGTCATCATGTACATCACGAGATGTACAGGAAAATATTGGTGTTCATCATTCAGCATATTAATTTATGACTATCTGCACACCGCGTTTTCACAAGTCTTCACGATATTTTATTTTCGGCAAATACGTTTTGCGCAAATGATAAATGATAAAAAAAAGATTTTATTTATCTGGTTAAATTTGGTCAAGTGTCTGTATTTCGTTTTAAATTAAATAATAATAATACAATCAATTTTGGTGGACAATTCACACACAACACCATCTGACCCCAAACTAAGCAAAGCTTGTAATATGGCGGCCAAATAGCTGATATAATACTTATATAGTTGTAAATATATACATAGAAGCACCCAGACACAGTGCAAACATTTAAATTCATCAAATATTTACACTGGGTGGGAATCGAACCCACAACCCTCGGCTTCGCAGGCAGAGTTACTACCCACTAAGCCACGAGGTCAGACTAATGAAGTTGTTTTTTGTTTTTACGTAGACAATAATTTGGTACACAAAACACTCAGGACAGCACAGTTTCTCGTAGCATGTGAACAAAAACGGGGACTAGCTGCTTGGCTCGCATCCCGTCTCCACTGGAAGAGACATAGTTTTCACCGTCCATCTCTCGTAAGGTGGGCCCACAATGATGGCGGTGGTAGTGGCAGGATTACGGCCGATTGCGAGATCTGTCCTGCGACTTTGCCGCCAAGCCATGGCTGGAAAAACCTGCGAGGATTTTAGTCGGTCGGCATCTTTCTAAGTGGTGTTGAACACGATACACTTGCCTTTTCCATTCATGGTTGATGTACGTAAAATGCATTTCCCTCACACAAAAAAAAAACGCAAACAATTCATCATCAAACATTATTCATCACACAAATATTTATTGAAGTACTTGGTGGAAATCGAACCTTAGGTTCCGCGGGCAGACTTACTACCAACTATCTCACGAGGCCAGCCAAAGATTAAGTAAAAGATTTATCCAAAAAAGGTAGTGTACATTAATGACTGGACATTTTCGATTCGACAGTGTGAACTGAGCATTTCGAACGATAGTTGTAAACCAGCCGGGCCCGCGCGCACCGATAGCAGCCGTCGGCGAGTGGTTTAGCACGCCTTACTGACGGCTTTGGACGTCCAGATAACCTCACTTGGTATTTCGCATGATTAATACGAATGGAAATGCTTGGAGGGTGAAACTACGTAAGATACGATAATGGTAGTGAATGTTCCCGTGCGATATTTGTTAGTTTTTTGAGTTGCTGAGGATTTTCTCAAAATAGTTTACAGGCTGCTGGTTGCTTAAAGTTAAGGAAAAAATTGGAAGTAGGTAACAGATGTGAAAAATTAGCTCAGAATTATAGTATTGAGCAATAACTATTAAACAATAACAAAGCACTAACGTTGCACTATGCGTCACTTGTATAGCTACAAAGTAATTCGACATAATATTTTATGAAAAGGCGTTAACATAATTTATCTTTGGCGTTTACTCCCATAATACAAACTCAAACACTATTGTCAGTCACTGACTATTGTGTTTTCATGTTCTATTGAACATGAAAATAGTTTCAAAATATTGCAACCCGAGTCTACAGTAGTGGTTGAAACGTCACACGTCGGACAGCTATTCGCAACACCTTAACTGATGTGTGAACTTGTTATTTAAAATATATATTTATAAAATATTATTAAATAAATAACAATAGTAATTAGATATAACAAGAATAGGCGTTAACTTATCTTTTAGACTTTACTCCTTTATTAGTTTTATTATTTGTGGTTCAAATCAAGTGTTGTCTTGATTAACTGTAGACCTTCATTGGTCTATGGATAATTCAGGTGTGCTTAGTGTAAGTAGTTAGTTAGGTATGTAGCGTAGTGTAGCTCTCATTGTATTTTAGTTTTTTTAATAAAGGCTCTGCCCGTCAAAAAATAGTTTTATTGTATTGTAATATGAACATAAACACTCACAATATAACATGAAAATCATTTCAAAATATTGAAACCAGAGATGAATAACAACAGAGGCAGTCGAAACGACACAAGAGCTCTTTCCTGGGAAAGTCTCCATTGTAATAACAACAAACTCCGAGGTGAGGAGTTGAAGACTAATAAACAGAACGGTTCTGCCCCTAACGAGCTTCCACGGAATGACTAAGTCTTGTATTCACGGGGGAACTAGCGTTAGCGACGTTTGACTTTATGGACCGGTATGCGGAGTGAGAGTTTTGTCGACTACAAAACGCGTTCTACCGTGAGCGCGTAAACATAACAGATTCAGATCATTTATTCACCATAACAACATGTTAGTCATACAAGGTACGTCATGGATACAGGAATAATCAGCACTAGAAACAAATATAATACACATGACCAATTGAAATTTACAACATTAAACATTGTGTATACCGAAATCAGCAAAAATTCTCTCTCTATCTATATCTATCTATACTTATAATAAAACTGTAGCGGGTCGAATTCTGTACATTGAAGATATTTTGAAAAAAAAAAATTTGGGGGCATCCATAGTCGATACTGATGGCGAAACTGCATTTTTGACGTGATAACGTCTTATAATTCGATGAAGCCGGCTGCACGCCCGCAAAACATGACGTCATGTAACGTTACCGTTAGTTCGTAAGCTGAGCGCTGAGGGCGCCACCCGCCGAGTCGAGCGGTATCACTACTCGCGCTATCAGCGTACTGATTTCTTAAGACGTTGTAACGTTCAACTATCGTCAGTAAACCTACTTTACAGACAACCATTTTTTTTCTTTCATGTCTGTCTGTCTGTCTGTCTGTCTGTCTGTGTGTATAGGGAACTCTCATCACGTCGAAACTACTGATTCAATTCGAATGAAACTTGACATGATTTAAGATCATACTAAGTAGATGGTAGCTGTCTACTTTTAATCCCCAAATTCTGCACGGTTTTCTTGCAGAAAGGGGTGAAAGTCAGAATGTGTATTTGGTTGTAACTCATGTTTGCGTTGTTCAATTTCGTTAATTCTTATTTATTGTTAGAAAGAACACATTTTTAGTACAGTCTCATCAAATTTTTAACAATATTGGTCGTGTGGTTCGGAAGTACCATAGAAATTAAATAATAACGGTAATAATAAGTTCGGTACAAACTAACTTCTAAGTATTCTGTGGCATTGTAAACACTAGAGATGTAACGGAGGTCATTTTACCGGAACCGAAGACGCGGTCGGAGGTTTTAAATTTGATTTATCGGAGTCGGAACCGAAGTCGGAGACAGAGGCAGGATCAGAAGTGGTGGCAGGAGAAACATTTTTATTGGGTAATTTTTTTTTTGCCAAACACGTGGACACGGTAAACATTGACGAGCAATTTATTTAGGAAGTTGGCGTTTTGTATTTCCATTTACTATCCACCACAATAAGAGATTATGTGCAATATTTATACACCTTAACTCTGATTGTAACCTCCGTTTTAAAAATTTCGGAGCCGAAATCGGAACCAAAGGTGTAATTGTAATCGGAAGTTCCGACCTATCGGAGTCAAAGCTCATCTCTGGTACACACACCGCACTCAAAACCGCCATCCGTGACATCGGTGACATATATTGTCAGGTCATATTATGACAATACCTTTCTATAATATATGAAAACTTCTTTTATTGCATGGGAGCCTCCTTCATCATTAATTTTAATTAATTATTTAAAGAGATCATAAAACGAAATGTTGTGTGAACAGTTAAAGCGTCTACCTGTCACCATTATTAGCATCGAGCAAGAAACGGTAAAAAAAACAAATTTGTTCTATGGGAGCCCCTCCTTAAATATTTATTTTATGTTGTTTTTAGTATTTGTTGTTGTAGCGGCAATATAAATACATCATCTGTTTTACCATGTACATATATTATATGGAAAACAGGGAAGCGGTTTTTTGAATATTAAAAAAAACTGGTTGACAAGATGATGTTTAAGCCCACTACCAGTCGAAGCGTGCCCAACATGCTGGCGGCAGTACCACGCTGTATGGCAATGTTTATGCGTTGGGCCAAATAAACGCCAGCATTTTGGTCACGCGTTGCGTCGGCCAAGCGCTCGGAAAGGCTTTTGAAGATGAGGTGAGCTCCCGGCCCCCACAGGCACGATGTCTCAACCCCAAATGGCTTAAATATAAAAGTAATACCGAGGGTTGCATATTTCCGCCGTTTGAGACGCTCAGCTAAATTAGCCGCTGTACTGGCCCTACTATGTATCTCTGGAAGATGTGATGGTGCCAGAGTATCGACGCAAGCTGCGTCCCACACTTGGGGCCGACTCAACTTCCAAGGCAATAAAGTCATGCCGTCAGGTCTTTTGCCATCGTCACGCGTAAGACCACTCCGGTTTGAGTGTCTATGGCTGGGACAATGGCGGTGGAAAAAGCCAAAGTTTTGGGTGTGAATTGTCCACCAGTATCTATTTATCTGGACGACGTATTTCTGGCTTCTTAAATTAGTCGAGTGAATTTTTTACTCGGCTAGAAGTTAGTTAGTTGACGTGAAATGATAATTTAATAATTGAAGTCAGTTTTTGTTCCTTCGGATATTATTTCAATCCAAATACTAAATTTAGTGTTTAACAAGCTTCAGTGACCAAAGCAGACCGTTGTTTTTCTAAAATTGAATAAAATGTTATCTTACTACTAAGCATTATATTATGTATATTATGTAAAGGTATGATTTGGTTGAAATTTGAAACATAGATAGTTTATAGTCTCATATACTACCTATAATATCGGAAAAAGCATGGGCCCTAACGAAACAAATATTAACGACAGAACGACATTACCAATTAGATTGACATTTGAAACACACATGGCTTAGAGTCTAAAACATCACGTCGGCTAATAAGTCTATCACCTATTAAACAATTAGGTAAGTATCAGATCACGCACATCAGCTACATACTCTTCGTAATGTATCGTATAAAAATCCTACAAACTTAACACTGCGGCGATGTTCGATACTCCACAACCTTACTACGAGTATGTTTGATGTTGCTAAAAATATAAAATATGAAGTTGCTCAACTCGAATAAATATATTTTTCTGTGGGAAAACAAATTCACTCGGTTTGTGTAATGGCCACCCATCCAAATATTTTTAGGTAAGTACTACTAATGTACTAATAAGGTCGCAAGATCAACGTACGCGAACGAAGTAGCGGGTTCAGCTAGTAGATAAATAAAAATAAGATTTTTAGCACGTTTAAGTTTTTTGAATGATACATGTCAAAATGTTATCTAACATTTGTATGAAGAAATCCGACGCCGCTAGACGCGCTAGTAATTTCCTCATACAAAAGGCATATTTACGCGCTCACGGTAGAACGCGTTTTGTTGTCGACAAAACTCGCGCTTAGCATATTGTAGTATACACGGTAAACACGTACGACGTACGAATGACATTTTGTTTGACAGTTGCCTTGAAATATGATTTTTTTTAATGTAAAATAATGTTTTTGTTTTGGCGTCAAATATGTAACCGTAAAATTGTCAACACAATCAGACCATAATCTAACGCGTGAGATTAGAATCTCACGGCAGGTTAGGTTAGTTTGTAATCTAACGTCGTAATCTGATGGTTTTTTCAACTTTACGGTGATGTTTATAATATGTATGCCTACTTTTGCCGAAATTCAGAGTTAACTCTGACTAAAAACTAAGCCCGGAGCTAATTAGATTAGGCATTTCTTGGAATCCCTTAAAAATAAATAAGTGGTTAAATGTATCAGCTCATGAGTTACGTGAAATTTTGTAGATTATTCAGATGATATTAAATTTAAAAAAAGGCCTAGTCAAAAGGTTTACAAAAAGTAGGCGTCGCTCTGTTTGGGGCTCTTCTTGATCTTTACGTTTTACAGTGGCAGCGGTCACAACAGCATAGTGCGGTCTATTTGATTATATAAAAAGTATCCAAATAACTGTTTAGTACTACAGATCGTTCATCACCCAAAGACAGAAAAGGATTAGTATCTTTGTTCTGTTATTTCTAAACAAACATTACCCTTCAAACCGGAACACGGCAATGTTTGCACATTACCCTTTCTGACAAGACAAACATAAATTCTGTAGTGAATGGGTAGGTTTGACCTGCAGCTATCCTCGGAAACATTGCCAGCGCTGTGTTTACTGTTCATCAACTAATTACAAAATGGTTGAAGAATAACACAATGGTAGTATTCTGAAGCCTTATTTCAAAACTAGCCTAGCATTGAGAACTTGAAATAAGCTTTATTTAACCTCTACGTTAAAATGGATGTTACAAATTTGACGCTGCTGTCTGTCTGTGTGCGTGTGTCTGTCTGTGGCATTGTAGCCCTCAAGCGGATGGACCGATTTCGATGCGGTTCGAATCCTGCTTGCCGAGGCAAGTCAAATGAGTCAAAGTCAGTGTTGCGAGACAAATTAAGTCTGTTAACCAGCAACTTGGTCTGCATGGCGGACCATAGCCTAAACTTGCCTTCATAATCGGAGAAAGACCCGTACCCCAGTAGTAATAAGTGATGCCAATCATTTTAAAGGATATCCCATCTTTCTTTTTAACTTTGGTATCGTAGTTTTTGCAGCCTTTTATCACACAACTGGACATTTCAATGGCCAGCAAATACTCGTTCACTCCCGTGCACTGACCGCTGTGGACTGAATCGCACTGGCCCTAAAATGAAATTTTAGGGCCAACGCTGTTGTACCCTTTTGTCGCACCTTTGGCCCGGTCCTTACGCAGTAATATATAAGTCTATGGTTGATACGGTAACATCTCCATTAATGCACGAAGAAAAACTCTTTACTCTTTTATTCGAAAATTGCGTAGGTGTATGAAATGTTTGTACACTTTTAGTTTGTACAGAGGAAGGTTGAAGGAGTGCAGAATGCTATTTTTTTATTGTGCACAAAAATACGTTACATCAATATAAAACATTACACACACTACCATGTATTTGACATATACACGCATATGTACTCTTTTGTTCATTGATATTTTGGTCAAATATCGACCACAGGACGACCACTAATTTTAAATAAATACAACTCATGCTGCATTTTCTGACTACCTAAAAAAAGATCCCATCAACGTCTTTAGAAATTCAACTCTATAGACAAAGCCAGTGTAACATTATTCTCAGCCATGCATCAACGCGAATAACTCCCATTTCACTTTATAATGTGTAATATAATATACCACAGGGTTATAAAACATTTTATAAAGAAATTTCGTACCGTCTCAGTCTCGGGGGAGTATTATTACAGTTTAAAGAGTAAGTACATATTGTTGTATCATAGTGGAAGATATTTCATAAGTTTATTTTTATTTGAAATACGCATTTTATTTACTGTTTTTAATTTACAATAAATGAAGTTGGAACTTTGTTTTTATTTGAGTTCTTTATACTATCAGTAGTTAGATAATTAACACTGGAACAAGAATCACTTCTCAATCGACATTGTAAGACTATGTAGAATATGCCTGAAGAAATACCACACTTTTGTCGGTTTCTACCGCCAAATGCGCATATACATGCGCAAATATTTGTTCCAGTTTTAAGGCCAATGGGTGCCAATGGTTCCAGATACAAGTCCTGGAGATAAATCATTTTATATCCCCTGTTGATGAGTGTAGTGCAGTGCTAGATTATTAATTAGAGAGATATAGAGATAGTTCGACATAATAAAACTACTATCGAAACTTAACAGCTCAATAGAAGCTTCAAAGCACAGATTATACAAAGCACAGATTCGACACAGAGAAATCGGCAAAGTATCAGCTGGAGACTCTGGAATCGATTGAGAGACGTTCCAAAAGGCTCATAGGCAATGACACTCTAGTGCGTAAAAGACTTGAGTCTTGATCATCGCCGCAAAATTGCTAGCTTATCGGGTTTTTATCGGATACACTTCGGAGAGTGTGGAACTGATCTGCATGATCTAATACCACCTTGCCCTTTCTTCTATCGGAATTATCGTATCTCAAAAAAGCGACATCGTTTCATGGTTGATGTTCCAAAAACACGAACGAAGAGATTTAACTCCACGTTTGTAATAAGAACGTCTAGATTATGGAATACGTTGCCTGAATGGGTTTTTCCCGATAGTTACAATCTTGGTGTCTTCAAAACGAGAGTGAATCGGTTTCTTCTAGGTAAGTACGTTCCGTCGTAGATCGCAGCGTCGCTTAACATCGGCCGAGATGATGGTCAAGTGCGAACCTATTATAGTTTAAAAAAATCAAAACTATCAAGTTTACATCAAACAAAACAAAACGCATACCTAATAAGGTATTTGTAATAATGAAAATTAAAAAAAAAATTGGTATTAGCAGATCTAGTTATAGATTGTCTCGAAATAATGTATCAAATTAACGAAATAAACAAACGAGAAATTGTAGAGAAACATCAGGATAACTAACTAATACTTACACCGATAACTCTAATTGGCCTTATAGTATATATTCACAACTATCTTGTTATGCTAATATCCTTTAAATCTGAATATTATAGATCTGAGTGAGAATCTAGTGTAGTTTTAGAGCTACACTGAGCTAATCTAATTCCCTGCTTAGGAAGAGATAACCATAGATTTAGACTACTGATCCCAAACTTCAAGGCGCACAGAATTATGTCATCGTTGTAAAGAGTCAGTTCACTCTTTCCGTTCTAGTCGGTTGCAAAAAGCGGTGAACGCCGGACGTTTTTACCTATCACTATTCGTTTTCAACAACCAAAATAAGTAGAACAACAGCATGCCTCGCCGCTAGCGATTCTAGGGGTCAAGTAGATTGGTGGTGTGTAAATCACTCAGCTACATACACAGACGCAGTTTGTTACCAATTTCAGGATTCTCAGGGCACATATCTAAATCGTCTAAATCGTTGGAGATAACCTAATGTAATAAATCTACCACTGAAACTTAACAGCTCAATAAAAGCTGATACTATGAAGGTTATATTGTAAACATAAACCCAAATCGATTATTTAATTGGAGTGGCCTCGTAGCTTAGAGTAAGTCTACCGAAGCCGAGGGTTGTGGGCTCGATTCCCACCCGGTGCAAATATTTGTGTGATAACTAAAAGTAATTATTGTACTGTGCCTGGGTATTTCTATGTATTTACAACTAGGTATGTAAGTTTTATATCAGCTAACTGGCTTCCATAGTACATGCTTTACATCGTTTTTATCAGATGGTGTTATGCCAATATGTGTGAAAGGTAGATCAATATTTATTTATTATTTTAGTTTAATCCAGTCAAACAACTGAAGGGATGGATGAAATTTAGTACGTAAGTAGGTCGAAGAATAACACATAGATTTTATATCCCGGGAAAAGAACGGGGTCGTGAACTACTATAGGTATGATTAAGGTATAACTTCAATTTAATTAATATTTTTGGTATGTATTATTACTATAACTTATTGACATGTACAGAGAGTATGCAATAAATTAGTATCAGTACTCGAATGAAACCGCGGTTGATACTAATGTCTAATATGGAATAGCAAATTTATCGTGCTTTTTTAGCTTTTATAGGTATATACTTGACCGCCATCTCGCCGAGACGATGCTGTCTACGATGGATTGTACCTACTTACCTAGAAGAAACCAATTCACTCTCGATTTGAAGACACAAAGATTGTAACCATTGGGGAAAACCCACTCAGGCGTCGTATTCCACAGCCTAGACGTTCTTATCACAAAAGTGGAGTTAAATCTCTTCATTCGTGTATTTGAACTCAACTATGAAACGAAGTCACTTTTTCGAGCTACGAGCATTCCGATAAAAAAGAACAAGGTGGTATTAGATCAAACAGATCAGTTGCACACTCTCCGAAGTGTATCCGATAAAAAACCCGATAACCTTTTTTCGGCAATGTTCAAGACTGGAATCTTTTTCGCACATGAGTGTCGTTGCCCAGGAGTTTTTGACACGTCTCTCGATCGGTTCCAGAGCCTCTAGCTGATACTTACGTTTTAATAGGGTTCATGTTGAGAATAAGTCGGTTTCTTATAGGTAAACGCTCTCGATCATTAATCGCATTTTCACTTTAAATTATGAGGCCAAATAGAGGCAAAATGAAACACTATCATCGAGAAAAAAGTATCACGATGTTATTCAGCCTTCACCTTCAGAGTCTCTTTACAGTCTACCTCATTACGGTAATATTTCTTGCCCTTATTGCGCTTGAAACATTATGATTGTCGCAGACTGTCCTAATGTAAAGCTATTATTTGTCGTCTTTTTTGTCTTGTTTATAAATCGTTTCTTTAAACATTTTTGGTCTGTCTTTTAGCAAATTTTTCTTTTAAGTTACTGGTGTACTTTACTAGTCTAGTCTAGTTAAGTTATAGGCGTGATGTGGCAGAATCGATAGACTGCTTCGGTTCCTTACCGCCGCGTATGAATGTAGTAAGGTAGATCTTATACTGTTCTATTTATTTCCGGGCAGATAATTCTTGAGTGGACATTGGGTCTAACGAAGAATAGTCAAGCAAGCATAACCTGCAAATAATTAGTAAGGTGATCTGATAGATACATTTACTTCATCACGGGGGATCACGTACACATCCAACGGTGAAATATTTTTTAAACTCAGTCCAGTAGTCCTTGAGATTAACGCGTTCGAACAAAAATCTCTTCGGCTTTATGATATTAGTATAGATTATTTATAAGGAGGATAGGCTAATAGAACTGATTTCCTCACAGGGAAGTAAAATCCATCCTAAAATCCAGTGTAATTTAAAGTACTCAATATTCCGAAAAGAATATTAACTAAAGTACCCGAATAAACAATTTAAAATAAGTAAACGAGGTGTAAACGTTCAGATGGACCTCTCCAGTTGATTTACATTCGATAAAATCAATTAAGGGTGAACATCAAAAGGGATTCGCTACTCTCATTTGACTTGTAAAATGGAGTGTCCGAGAAATCGTCAGAAAGTGAAGTTGTATAAGTCGCTGAACTTGCGATATGGATGAAATGAGACTGTGATCTTTAGGGCTGGTATATATTAAGATTAATAATCTATATATTTCTTTTCTTTTAATTAAAGAGTGACGAGACGAGCCGGCCATGTGCCTGATGGTAAGCAACATGCCTGCCACATAACAGCACAGTGACACGCAGCTGTTGGAATACGAAGAGTCCAAATCATTATCTAGCACTGCACTGCGCTCGTCACCCAGAGATCTAAGATGTTACATCTCTAAGCCCTGTAATTTATCTGGAAGCATTGCCCTCTAAACCGGAACACAGTAATGTTTGCACAATACTACTACGGTAGAATAACTGGGAAAGGTGTGGTACTTCCCCAGGTGGACTCTGCCAAGAGTCCTATCATATTTATACGTGAGGCAAAAACTTTGTGTACTTTTTTACAAAAATTGCGCGGATGGATATAAATGTGTGAAATTTCATATTCAATTTCACACATTAATACCTAGTTTATATGGAGAAGGAATCTTCATCATCAGCCTGTGTTCGTCCACTGCTGGACATAGGCCTCTCCTATAATATGCCACTCAGCCCGATCCTCGGTCTTACATTTCCAACCGCTACCAGCCATCTTTCGTATATCGTCACTCCATCTAATCTCAGGGCGTCCTACACTACGTTTACAAATTCGTGGTCTCCACTCCAAAACCCGTCTACCTCAACGTTTATCAGGTCTGATGTGACCGGCCCATTGCCACTTCAGTTTCCTAATACGCTGAGATATGTCAGTGACTTTAGTAGTTCTCTGACGAATTACTTCATTACGAATGCAATCCCTCAGAGAAACTCTAAGTATAGCCCGTTCCATAGCTTGCTGAGCGACTTTGAGCTTTCGGATCATTTTGACTGACAGTGCCCACGTTTCAGCACCATAGGTCCGCACCGGTGGTACACTTTTGTTTTGAGACTTTCTGGGATGGGTGACGAGAAGACTTGACCAAGTTTGCCAAAAGAAGCAATGCAGAATCCTAATAAAAAAATAATGAAAAAAAATACTTTCAATCAATAAAAAAACATGACATACCTACACTATTTGTATTTGACACACGTGCATAAATGTTAATACCTTCTCTTTTGAATTGTGATAAAGTTTGTGAAAATGGAAAGTCTATGTAGTTGAGAATGCATCACAATCACTTGGCGACCACTAGTAATCATAAATATATCGATTGACATTACTCACACAATAGCCCAATATAATCTTGTTCTATGAGATAGCTGATATAATACTCATATAATTGTAAATACTTATATTTATTGGGTAAAACGGATAACTCACGTATAATAGACGTGTAAATACTTACTTTTTATTTATACATAAAAACGTAGTTCCCAACTAATTTAGTTAGATTAATAATTGAAATTAATTCAAATTCATTAAACAAACCTGCCTGGAGAAGTACTACACCTTTACCAGATATTCTGACGCCACATAAGATTACGCAAGCATCACTGTTTTCCAATATATCCAGAGAGATCCATCAAGAAAAATATATCCAGAGAAATTACAGGGTATGGTATATATGTAGATAAATAAATAATATTATATCCCAGAGTGACTAGCGTAGTACTGCGCTAGGTAATTATTTGCACTCTTCATGTTCAAAAGCTGGGTGATACTGTGGTGTTGGTATAGACAGACGTGTTGCTTACCATCAGCCATAATGTCTTGACTTCTACACCATGAATGGATTGTCCCATTACTCTTTAAAATTAAAAATACAAATATTGCGTCTCGGTGTACCCAAACCTTAGATTGCTTATTAATTTCCCGACGATCTCTCGTCAAAGAATTCGTCTATCAAAGACGATTGTTTTCTTTGATCCCTGCATTTGACGTTCTGCTTATGATTTGTCATTATTCTCGTTATGTTGATGAATGGATCTATTCTTTTGACACAGTGTAAAAAATACAGAAATCCACTTTAAGTCTTAAAAAAGCTAGCAAATACAAAAATTGCATTAGGCAAATACAAACATGAAATCAAAAAGTTACGTGGATAATTAGATAGAAATTCAGTATTGTCCACAGTACAAAAATAATTAATAAAGAACATACTCTTCATCAACATCATCAACAGCCCACTAAACGTTCCCACTGCTGGGACTCGGGGCCTTCTCTCGCAAGGAGAGAGTTAAGGCCATAATCCACCACGCTGACGCAGTGCGGGTTGGTGGATGACACATGACTTCAAAAGATTCTAGGTACATGTCGGTTTCCTCACGATGTTTTCCTTCACCGTTTTAAGTTAGCGGCATTACGCACATGACTTCGGTTTGAACCCGGGGTCTCCGGATCGGCAGTCGCCGTTCTCCCGACTAGACCAGCCGTAACTTATACATTGTGAAACAAATGGCAAGCTTGTCGCTAAAAATATATCTCTTCTAGACAATCGAAGTTACTGGTAACGCATATAACGTTACGTTACGTCATCATCAGCCTAACTATACAAATATACTTGGGTGATTAGCATAGACCAGTGCTAGGCTGTGATTTGCACTTTTTACGATAAAATAGCGACGTATCACTGTTTTATTATGGGCTGCTGAGTTGTTTACCTGCCCATAATAGAACGGCTTTAAGTTACGGCTGGTCTAGTCGGGAGAATGGTGACTGCTAATCCGGAGACCACGGGTGCGAAACCACGCACACCACTGTATTTTCGAAGTCAAGTGCGTGATGCCGCTAACTTTAAACGGTGAAGGAAAACATCGTGAGAAGGCCCCGACTCCCAGCAGTGGGGTTATTTAGTGGGCTGTTTATGTGGAGTTATGTTCAGGTGCATGGCTTGCTTTTTCTATTTTCTCTTTTTATAAAAACAATGGCACGAAAAAGTCTAAAAGAGTTTTAAGAAAGTTGATTAAGTGAATAGACTTGTAAAATAAACTTTAGCATTTTTTTTCATAATAGCATAATGGCTGCTTTTAAAGAGCAAAGTTACATAGCAAAATTTTATATTAATTAAAATACCCACAAAAATAATTCTCCAAACTCTATATTGAACTGTCTAACTAATACATATATTAAATACTAGCGGCCCGTTCCGGCTTCGCTCGGACATAACCTAGACACTGTCTGCAGCGCCATCTGCCGGGCTTATTTGTGAATTTAAACCATCTTCGAATAGACACACAAAAAAAAAACATTCAAATCGGTTCCGTCGTTTAGGAGTTCACTGTCAAATGATTAAATTACTAAAATGGCTATACAAAAACAGGGGGTTGTGATAATAGGGTAAAAATTTAGGGTTGTATGTTTTTTTAACGCCACATTATAAAAAAATAAGAACAAAAAAAATTTGACCGAAAATTAAAAAACAAATTTTTGGGGTGAACAACCCCTAACACTTAGGGGTATGAAAAATAGCTAGTAGCCGATTCTCAGACCTATTGAATATGCATATAAAATTTGGTAAAATTCAGTAAAGCCGTTTCGGAGGAGTAAGGAAACAAACACTGTGACACGAGAATTTTATATATAAGATAATAATGATTAATGGTTGAATAAGAAGTTTGATTGAATAAAAGGCGCGCATAACAATTAACTAAAATATTTAGAGTGCCGATTGTACGCCACAACGAATGTGGTAGGATGAAAAATTGAAACTACATAATTTTTATTACAACCCTTCTTTTCTCGAATGTAGCCTTGTGTGATGTCATACTATTTCGAAAGCTGGCATTTTTTTGGTAGATATTTTAGGCAAGCTGACAAATTTATCACATACCTACCTTTTTTTTTCGTGGAGGTAATGCATTTACGCATACCCGACCGCCTGGGGGAGACTGCCGGGTTATGTTGGATTCTACACCATGAATGGATGTGGAGCTCTTACCGACTAAAACCTCCACGGCTTTCCAACTCTGCCACTGACGGCGGAAACACGGGACCGCTCTCGCATTATTACTCCGCAAACCCGCCGCGGCTTGCCATTTCCGGGCCCTTCTCTGGGGCATACCCCCGTCTCCGGCGCAGGATACGCCGTGGTCACCTCGGGGACCATCCAGTAAGAGGGCGCCAGACACCTCCGCGTCTGGACACCCCTGGTCCCCAATACGGAGGTACAGACTTGCCTGGTGAGTAGCGGGGTAAAATGAATCCATGGATATTTTTTATACATAAAAAATAATTTTCTCTCCCTATACCTAAAATAAAAATTTTGGAGGCAATATGCAATTTTTTAAGCAAATTGCAAATATAGGAGATCATGTGACAAGATTTCAGCTTGTCTCAAATACCTACCCAAAGGTGGCAGCTCTCAGAATGATATCATCTATAATAACATCTCATTGTTGTTATCACGTTTTTTCATAATATCGCGGACAGGACTAGCAAGACGTGAAGCTGATATACCATCCATACCACCAGACTCTTAGACGGAACCTTTATCAATACAGTGTCGCAGAAGATATCACCTGTACTTATATGTCATCGTAAAATTACAATCACTGCATGCGCGTTCCGAAGGGGGGGGGGGGGTTCACAGGGGACATGACCCCCCCAAAATCGTATACGTTCCATTAAAACGGGGCGCTACTAGTAGTATTTTTTACTCGATTTAATGTATTTCTACTCGTGACCCCTCCCAAAATCTGAGGCTCTGTAATGGTGATCACCTCCAAAATGCGACGCTGGGTCCGCGCCTGAATCACTGTCAGTTTACAATACAACACATGAGATTATAAAGCCTTGGTATGTTAGTTCATAATACATATATTATGTACATAATCTAACGTCGATAGATTTTATTCTAACGATTTTTAAATTAGGGATGAAATATAATTAGGCTACGTTGATATACAATAACATATTTGATAAACGCAAAATTGGTCTACGTAAATATACTGTGGACCCTAATCATACATACTCGTATTTGTAGCTGTATATTATGCTTTTGTTAGCAGTCTCTTTTCTTTATTTTGTATTCAGTCTCAGATCAAAAATAGGGAGTTTTCTGTTTTTATTTTATACATTCTTCTTTAAAGGTAAAAACGGTGTCTTATATGTAAATTCAGAATCGAATCAACCAATTTATATGTGTGTTAGATAGGTATGAGAATGAACTAAAAAGTATTTTACACCTTCCACCCTTCCAGCTCCAATTGTTCATTTCTAACTGCGGTTATGCGGCTAAGACAAAATGATGTATTAGCCGCATGTAATGCTTCAATCCAATGAAACATTTTAAACTTAATTCATGCACATGATAATAACTGTTGTTCCTATACATCATTTGTATAACATCTTTGTACACATAATACGCTATAAAAAAATTATTTTGATTCTGATGTCATTTACAATTGTAAACCCTCAAAGCATTTACATGAAGTATTGCTCTTTGAGTTAATAGTTGGCCTGAAAGTATTGAGTCACCTTGGCATTTCATTTGGTTGAAATAATATTTCGATGGCAGCAGAATTTTTGCGAGGTCAACTATAAATTTGTAATGGTAGGACTCTTTGCAGAGTAATTTTCCTGGGGCAATACCATACCTTTGCCAGTTATTCTACCGCCAAGCAGTTATGTGTTTATCACCGTGTCTAGGTTTGAAGGTCAATGTTTGCAGAGAAATTATAATTACAGGGCGTAGAGATAAGTTTTATCTTTTATCCCTGGGTGACGAGCGTGATGCAGTGATAGGTTACAAATAAATAATAAATAAATATTGGTGGACAATTCACACACAACACCATCTGAGCCCAAACTAAGCAAAGCTTGTAATGTGGCGGCCAAATAGCTGAAATAATACTATAATACATATATAATTGTAAATACATACTTATTATACATAGAAACACCCAGACACAGTGCAAACATTTGGATTCATCACACAAATATTTGCACTAGGTGGGAATCGAACCCACGACCCTCGGCTTCGCAAGCAGAGTTACTACCCACTAAGCCACGAGGCCAGTCATTATTAGTCATATATTCTAATATTTTTTTATTTATTTTATAGCATAGAGTGACGAGACGAGCAGGTCATGTGCCTGATGGTAAGCAACATGCCTGCCACATAACAGCACAGTAACACGCAGCTATTGGAACATGATAGTCCAAATCATTACCTAGCACTGCACTGCGCTCGTCACCCAGAGATCTAAGATTTTATGTCTCTAAGCCCTGTAATTTCTCTGGAATCATTGCCCTTCAAACCGGAACACAGTAATGTTTGCACATTACTGCTTGGCGGTAGAATATTTGGCAAAGGTGTGGTACTTCCCCAGGCGGACTCTGCTAAGAGCCCTACCACTACAAAATAATAACTGCACATTGTTGTTATAGGTAACCATGTTGCATTTGGTCACGAGTTAGGAGTAAACTTTTACGTCTTTACACAAACAAAATTAAAAATTGACGATGAAAAACTTTTATTTTACCTTTCTGAAACTTTTATAAACAATAGTTTTAAAATGTCTAACGTCAAACCATAACAAAAAAACATACTGACGTTTTCTTTGAATGTAGCTGTCACACAAAAAATAGCAGCAAATTCTATTTAGATTAATTATTTATATTTTAAATTAGTTTATTTATAGTTAATATTTGATCATTAAGAATGGATAGCATTTTCCAAGGTGTAGATGTGCAAGATGATTCTGCCATAATAAACGTTGTCAGTAGCCTTATTATTACTGCCAAAGGTAAAATATCTGTCTGTAAACTAAACAAGATAATGTCATAAACTTTGTTTTTAACAGAAGCTGCAGTGGCCTAGTGCACTGCAGTGCTGGGATTCGGGCCCGTCTCTTGCAAGGAGAGGATTAAGGCCACAATTCACCACGCTGGCTCAGCGCGGGTTGGTGGATGACACCTAATCTCGAAAAATGGTAGGGAGGTACATGTCGGTTTCTCCACGATATTTTGTGTCATCGTTAGTGGCGTTGCACAAAAGACAAAACCAAAGGACAGCGCTACGCGTTGGATTTGATACCAGGGTTGAAATCCCGTCTAGACCAGCCGTAACTTAGTAGCCGTAACGTCTTGGTGCTATAGTAGTCTTAAAATGCATGTTTTGGCTATTTGATTCGCTCGAGAGTTATGTTAACTAGTTACCCGATTTCTTTCTGGCCAGGACTAGTCTCGTCAAGCAGTGGCGGCGAGCGTGGTGATGGAGACAGTGCTTTATACCCAGATGTGGAAAATGATGGCGCCGTATCTTCTCTTATCCCTGTGGAATGTAGCGATGGAGGTTCGTACAACAGTCGCAATTATATGTATAAGAAGTATTTACAACCATATAAATATTTTTTTTTTTTTTTTATAGCATAGAGTGACGAAACGAGCAGGTCATGTGCCTGATGGTAAGCAACATGCCTGCCACATAACAGCACAGTAACACGCAGCTATTGGAACATGATAGTCCAAATCATTACCTAGCACTGCACTGCGCTCGTCACCCAGAGATCTAAGATATTATGTCTCTAAGCCCTGTAATTTCTCTGGAATCATTATATCACCTATCTGGCCGCCATAGAACAAGCTTTGCTTAGTTTGGAGTCAGATAGTGTTGTGTGTAAATTGTCCACCAATACTTATTTATTTACTTTAATAAGTATATTTTTAAGTATCACACCTTTGTCAGATATTCTACCGTCAAGCAGAAATGTGCAAAAATCATTGCATTCTGTTTTGAAAGGCAATGTTTTTATCAATAATCCAAATTTTAGACTGATCCGTTCAGTTCTTTCGACGTGATTGAACAACAAACATACATACAATCAAAAACTTTCACATTTATAATATTTATAGGATATAGAATTGTGTTTCAATGGCAATTTTATCAAAAAAAAATAATTTTCAGATGTTAGAATTTCTGAAGTGATAAGTTCGATGGATCTATATAATCCATCTTATGCTATGTAATCATCCGCTATGTAATCCAATCTTATTGCGGACCTATGTAGTGAAAGGTTAGACACTACTTAATTTATGTATTTCGAGCGTCTAGGGCCATTTGTTTAGATTCCGCGGTGCTACTCAGATTACCAATCAATCACTACTTATCTAAGAATCTTCGGACACTATATTGAAATGAAATGAAATATTTATTTGCTCCGCTTTAGACGGTGATAGAACTCTTTGCAGAGACCACATTTACCAGTTATTCTACCACATGGCCAATGCTACATGGTTCAATTGCTACTTTATTATAAGTTTTTTTTCTGTATTTTTGTTATTTTTCTTTTTAATTGAAGTGCACTAAAGAGTTTATCTATCTATCTATGGTTTTACATATCACACGTGAATTCTATTTAGAGCCGGTTTTCACGGCGCGGCTGCCAAACGAGCCCGCGCGCGGGCGCAGCAGATTTCCATATAAAATTGAATTCAAAACACACGATGCGGTTTACGGCCGCGGCGGCTGCGGCAGCCGCGCGGAGCCCGCGTGGCTGCGCGCGATTCTTGCGCAGTAGCTTTCCGGAGCAGAAACCGCCAAAACCTGCGGTCTCGTGAGTATTGAAACAAAACCGTCGCGCGGCGCGGCGCCTTAGTATTTTTATAAACGCGAAAGTAGGAAATAATGTATGGATATATGATTGTTACTATTTCCCGATAATAATCTGGAATAACAAGCTATTTTTTATGCAAAGAAATTTCTAGGACCGGGAACTACGCAGACGAAGCCGCGGATACTACTAATTCATTTTAAATGTAAAACACTCACGTTGGTTTTCATCGCAATATTACATTTTTGTCTCACACTTACGCGTGGTAGTGAGGAAGCTAATAAATAATAAAATATTAGCACACCCGGGGAGGCTTGCACCGAGCGAGGGTGTCGGGGCAGACAGTCTGTATCCGGCCGGGTGTAGCCCCGCCCGCGACTTAGATACGGTTCGCTACTTTGAAAATTACATCAAGAAATAATTGCAAGTCATAGAAATAAAAACAAATCAGTTATAATAATTAATCCTTCTAATATTATAAAAACAAAATATTCGAAAACTATGGTAAGCTAGTCCCTATGGCTCGATTCAGTTTCTGGTACTATATAAGTACAGACCACAGGCCCGTGTACAAAATATATGGGACAAAATAAATGAACCACCAAGATACCTATGTGGGATGATAGAATCTAGAATCTTTTTGGCAACGTTTTTTTTTTCACGTATAAAGCTATGATAGTCATGTACGAGTAAATCTGTACTTGTAAGTAGTAGTCGTAAGTTCGCATCAGGATGCGAACTTACGACTTCACGATTTAGAATCGCACGGTTTTTTCCAATGGTTAGAATCTTGGTGTCTTCAAATCGAGAGTGAATCGGTTTCTTCTAGGTAACCACCATCCATCGTCGTTTAGCATCAGGTGAGATTGTGGTCAAGTGTGAATCGGTAAAAGTAAAAAAAAGTGGTTAAGCCACCTCACGGGTCAATGGCTTTATTTTAAGATAAAAAAAATGTTTTGGGAACCTAGAAGGATGATATTCATATCTGCCCAACCACAGTAAAGTTACGCACGCAATACTAGTCTTAGTATTTATTAATCCTCAAACAGCTAACGGAAGTATTCGCTTGTAAGTTGCAATTTATTATCGGCTTACTTGAGCGGCGATCCGCGCCGGATGCCGTAGTTTACGGCTCCACCAACTCGGCTAGCTTCGTGCATTTGTTCGCTTGTTTTGTTAGGTTACGCGTTAACTAGACGTTTTGTTTATGTGAACTTTGTACAGCGTTTGTGCAGAGTGTACAGATTTTGTAGATTAGTTTATATATTTTCGTAAGCTTGTAAATTCCATCAGTTTAAAATACAAATCGTGAGATTTACACATGAAAACACAATATACACACGTCATCATCATCATCATCAGCCGTAAGACGTCCACTGCTGGACATAGGCCTCCCCCCTAGATTTCCACAACGAACGGTCCTGCGCAACCTGCAACCAGCGGTTTCCAGCGACCTTCGTGAGGTCATCTGTCCATCTAGTGGGAGGCCGTCCAACACTGCGTCTTCCGGTTCGTGGTCGCCACTCGAGGACCTTTCTTCCCCATCGGTTGTCAGTTCTGCGAGCGATGTGGCCTGCCCATTGCCACTTCAGCTTAGCTACTCTTCGAGCTACGTCGGCTACTTTAGTTCTTTTGCGAATATCCTCATTACGGATTCTGTCGCGCAAAGAGACTCCGAGCATAGCTCGCTCCATAGCTCGCTGTGTGACTTTGAGCTTTGTTATGAGGCCCACAGTTAAGGACCACGTCTCAGTTCCATAAGTCATCACTGGCAACACGCACTGATTGAAGACTTTCGTCTTCAAGCATTGGGGTATTTTGGACTCCAAGATGTGCCGTAGTTTCCCGAACGCTGCCCATCCGAGTTGGATCCTTCGCTGGACCTCTTTGTCGAAGTTGGATCTACCCAATTGGATCTTTTGACCCAGGTAGACGTATTCGTCAACAACTTCGACTGTGGTATTCCCAACAATAACCGGTACAGGTGAGACATGAACATTTGACATGACCTTCGTCTTGTCCATATTCATCCTCAAACCTACCTGTTGGGATACTCTACTGAGGTCCCTGAGCATAGCACCGAGGTCCTCCATCGACTCCGCCACAATGACTATATCGTCGGCAAACCGAAGGTGAGTGATGCATTCGCCGTTGATATTGATGCCATGTCCGTTCCAGTCCAGTAGCTTGAAAACATCTTCCAGCGCGGCAGTGAACAGTTTCGGAGATGTAACATCTCCCTGTCTCACGCCTTTCTGTAGCCGGATATGTTTTGTGCACTGGTCCTGTAATCGGACAGACATTGTGGCTTTGCTGTAAATGCACCTCAACACTTCGATATAGCGATAGTCCATGCGGCATCGCTGGAGAGACTGAAGCACTGCCCAGGTCTCGATGGAATCGAAGGCTTTCTCATAGTCCACATACGCTATACATAGTGGCCGATTATACTCCTCGGTTTTCTGTATAATCTGCCGAAGCGTATGGATGTGGTCTACGGTACTATAGCCTTTTCGGAAACCGGCTTGTTCGGGTGGCTGGAAGTCGTCAAATCACACGTCGTCAATATACACACGTAACACATATTAAATGAAATAAGATTGTTTAGTGCGATTGTCAAGTCAATCTATTAACATTTAAAACATGAAAGATTTTAGTTTTGATATGGTTACTATAACATGTTCTTAGATTAGCCAATTACGCAAAAAAATAAGACAGAAGTTCCGAATAGGTCAGGTAAGTAACCGACTTTGTATTGGATGGACATAGATCTCACAACTTTTTACGGTAGAAAGACTCAGTTACGAGACTTGTTTTTTTACAAATTTTGGTTTTGATTGCATAGGTACCTATATCTTTCTTGTGATATAACAGTTTCCTGGTAGATCCTCCCCGCTAGTACAGTAGGGAACTGCCTTTTGGGAGTGTTCGTCGTTCCTTGATCTCGTCTACTGGTGGAAATGTTATATAAGAATAATAAATATTGGTGGACAATTCACACACAACACCATCTGACCCCAAACTAAGCAAAGCTTGTGTGATGGCGGCCAGATAGCTGATATAATACTTATATAGTTTTAAATACATACTTATTATACATCTTATACCTTTAAACGAGCAATTCTTGTACCTATATAAATATGTATATATATATAGCATCTGAATCTCGGAAACGGCTGAAACGATTGTCATGAAATTTTGTATGCAGGGGGTTTCGGGGACGATAAATCGATCTAGCTAGGGTTTATTTAAAGAAAACGTCATTTAAAGGGCCTTTTCAGGCAAATAAAAACTCATATAATGTCATTAGAATACGATAACTAATTTCGCCGCTCTGCACAACGTCTGATTAGCGCAAACGGCAAGAGGTCGCCTGGAATTAGGAGGTCCCGGTTCAAATCCTGAGGACAGTTTTATTTTCATTCCACTTTTTGTTATTTTTTGCTGAGAAAAACTATTTTATAAGGGCTCCTTCTTTATCAACGTTGTCGCGGACCGGCCGTATGTGACCGACCGCTATGCGTTGACGAGCCTGGTCTGCCGGCAGCGAGAGGGGGAGAGACCTGTTGTAAGTAGGTCTCTTGGGTACGTGCCCTCTCGTTCCGACGGGCGCTGGTAGACTCGTCCCTGGGTTCACTTTGCGACCGCTGTGGGACAATCCGCGAATTCGTCCTGGATGTGAACTTGACCTTGGGTGATCTTGACTTGACCTTGTCTTCTGGTGTGATCCCCGGCGTGACCCCCGGCGTGACCCCCAACGTGACCACCGGCGTAATCACCGACGTGACCACCGGCGTGACCACCGGCGTGACCACCGGCGTGACCACCGGCGTGACCACCAGCGTGACCACCAGCGTGACCACCAGCGTGACCACCAGCGTGACCACCAGCGTGACCACCAGCGTGACCACCGGCGTGACCACCGGCGTGACCAGCGACGTGACCACCGACGTGACCCCCGGCGTGACCACCGGCGTGACCACCGACGCGACCACCGAAGTGACACCCGACGTGCCCTTGGCGACGACTCGGCGCTGACACGACGTGGGCCCGACGATAACTCGACGTGGTCCCGACGTTCGCTCGACGAGATCCTCTTGGGCGGACCTTGAAGGGGAGTAGGGAGCGGGAGGTAGTGAAAAGCTGGTTGCTTGAGTCTTCCTTTTATTTTTCTTCCTTTTCTTGGTTGTACTGGAGCCGCTGAGAAGAGCATGCTCCGAACAAAATCATGATCGCTAAGGTACCCCCTTACCTTTACCTTAAAGAGAGCCCCGTATTCTGGGCCCTCTTTTCGGTTCATTTTCACTATCGATTAGTCACTTTTTTGACCATAACTTTTCCATTCCTGGTCATAGGCTGACGAATGACCACTATAAATGTAGCCCACGACCAGGTCTATTAAACAACATAACTACTTCAGGGGTACCTTAGCTTACAATTCAGTACTTTTGCAAAAACCATCAAATTTTCTAATATTTCCCTAAAGTTAGGTAAATAAGTTGACACCCTACCTATATTTCCGAACATACTGAATCAAAACCATATTTATTAGGTGTGCCCTACCTATTCCTACCAAAATAAACCTTATTTACTTAACAATCATCCATTAATTTTAACCGAATTACAATTTTACCGTACTCATTATAAAACTTACTAAAACTAGACTATATATACATATGTTGATCGCCAACATCCTCCCCTTCGTGCGCAGCACCATATTCTGTCTCGGCGATCTCGTTGGTCGGAGGCATGTTTTGCTTCGTCTTGACGCTGCCGTTGTTGCTCGAAGGCTCGATGTTTGCAACCTCCTGGCCGATGTCCTTTCCACCAGAGGTCGTGAGTTGACGATGTGTTCGGCCTCAAGTACCAGCGTGTGTAGAACTTCGTCTTTTGGACACCTTTCCTTGAGAGTCACATTTAGGGACGTCTTGATAGATCTCACAAGGCGTTCCCACGCCCCGCCCATATTTGGTGCTCCAGGAGCTATGAATTTCCATCTGACTCCCATTTTCTCGGCTTCTCTGATGACCTCTTCTTTCTTGAGTTCTTCAAGTGCTTCTTTCATTTCTTTGTTAGCCCCCACGAAGTTGGTCCCGTTGTCGCTAAAAATAGATCTGGGCATTCCACGTCTCGCCGCCATCCTTCTTAGAGCCAGGATAGCTGAACCCGCTGATAGTGATGTGGCAAGTTCCACATGAACAGCCCGAGTCGTCAGACAGGTGAATAGGGCTCCCCATCGCTTCTCACGTCGTCGACCCACCGTAACAACCATGGGGCCGAAGTAATCAACCGCCGTATTCGAGAAGGGCGGTTCTCCGTAACGTAGCCTTTCTTCTGGAAGGTTCCCTGTCGGTACTTGTTGTGGCATCCCTCTGTAGACCTTGCACCATTGACATTGATGTGTTGTAGCTCGGACTGCTGCTCGAAGTCCCAAGATCCAGAATCTTTGCCTTATCTCGTTGATCACAGTCGCGTGGTTCCCGTGGTTGAAGCTCTGATGAAAGTGCGCGATTAGAAGTCTGGTGATGTGATGCTTGCTATCAAGTACTATCGGCCGCTTGAAGTCCTCTTCCATTCCTTGAGCAGCACTGATTCTTCCACTTATTCGCAATAGGCCATCTTCAATCTTTACGTCGATCTTCTTTAGCTTACTAGATGTCTCTAGCGGCCTCCCCTTCGTGAGAGCAGTCAATTCATCTCTGAAGCTCTCTTCCTGGCACTTCTGCAGCAGAATCTTTTCCGCAGCTTCTTTATTGTGATCATCAATTGGTAGAAGTATTCTTTCTTCTCTTATTTGGCAATTTTGTGACTGCATCTTCTTTTTCCTTGAGGATCTTTTCCACGCAGGTTCCTCTTTCTCCGCCTTCCTGGAATGATGCACGCGCTGACGTTGCCTACATAAGTCGATAAACTGGAACACCCTCGCTGTTGCTCGACGCAATCGATTCCAACTTGAAAAGCGCATCGGATCTGGAGTCGGATATTTAATGAAGATTCTCGTTGCTGTAACCGTGTGTACTGTTTTCTCTTCTTCTGTGATTTCTGCTTTGAAGTTCCGAGTTGCTGGCCAAGACTCTTCAGGTTCCTTCAGGAATGCTGGACCGGAGAACCATCGATGGCTTTGACTGAAATCTTTAGGAATATCTCTCGTTGCATCGTCAGCTGGATTGTCCTTGGTAGATATCCATCTCCATTCTCGGGGCTTCGTAGTATCCTCTATCTCTGCGAGGCGGTGTGCTACAAAAGTCTTGAACGTTCTTGGGTCTGACTTGATCCATGCCAGTACTGTACTTGAGTCTGTCCAGTACGTTTTCTTCTTTGGCTTGACGTCTAACTCGTCTTCAACGGAACGCGCCATTCGAGTTCCCAGAAGCGCAGCTTGGAGTTCCAGCCGAGGAATGGACACGGGTTTCAATGGAGTTACTCTCGCCTTTCCTGCCAGCAGCATCACGTCAAATTTCCCACGCTCGACTTCCTGCCTCCAATATAGAGCGCACGCATAGGCAGTCTCGCTGGCATCTGTGAAAACGTGCAGCTCCCCTTCGTGCATGGACTGACGAATGCATCTTGGAATCCGCAGGTCCTTGAGTAGCTCTAGACTCTCCAGGTATCTTCGCCATTTTTTCTCGTTCTCTGGGATTATTTCCTCATCCCAGCCGATACCACTTCTCCAAATATCTTGCAGAAGCCTTTTCCCTTGTATGAGGACCGGCGAAGCTAACCCTAACGGGTCAAATGTAGACATAACAGCACTTGTAGCTTGTCTCTTTGTTGGAATTCTTCCTTGTCCGACAATCTCTTCTACATTTCTCAGGCTGGTGCGAAAACCAATTGAATCTTCTTCTGTGAACCATCTCAATCCCAAAGTTTTTTCTTCATTGGAACACAGCTCAACATTTTGACTCGTGGTGTTATTGTGAGCCAAACCTTGAAGAACTTCTTGACTATTGGACGCCCATCCTCTGAGTTCAAATCCTGCCTTCTTATGGATAGCTTCTACTTGACTGGCAATCGTGACGGCTTCGGTCATGCTGGTGAAGCTGTGTAGATAATCATCCATGTAATGGTTTCTTTCTATCGCTTGCACCGCTTCGGGAAACTCGTCCTTGAAGTCCGCAGCATTCCGATTCTTTACGTAAATCGCGGTGCTCGGTGAACAGGCTGCACCAAAGATGACTGATGTCATTCTGTATTCCTTTGGTTTCCCAGTGCGTTGATCTCCTCGCCATAAGAATCGCAGGCTGTCTCGGTCTTCTTCCTTGATCTTAATTTGAAGAAACATTTCTCTGATGTCCGCCACGACTGCGATTGGATGTTGCCGGAACCTCAGCAGTACTCCAAATAAGGACTGTAGTAGATCTGGTCCCGGTAAAAGCATGTCATTCAGGCTTCTTCCGTTAAACTTGGCGGCAGCGTCGAAAACTAATCTCTTCTTCTGTTTTGTGGGGTGCGTAACCGCGAAGTGCGGCAGATACCATTTCTTTCCCGAAGTAGCTTCTGAAGGTACCTCTTCTGCATAGCCGCTGTCTAGAAGATGTTGTATTTGATTGCCATATTCGTTCTTCAAATCCAAGTCTTTATCCAGTTTCTTCTCTATGCCTTTTAATCGGTTCTCCGCAGGCTTGTAGTTGTCTGGCATTTCTTCGTAGTCCCTTTTCCACAGAAGGCCGACTTCGAATCTTCCATTCTCAAGTCTTCGATTAGTTTTCTGTAGAATATCCAGAGCTCTCCCTTCCACATCAGTGCTGGGTCGACGAGGCTGGACCCCAAGAGCTTCCAAGGCAAAGTGCTCTTTCATCAAGCTGTCCCACTCTTCATCTCGGGCGGAGACATGTGCGCAGGTGACGAAATTGACTGGTTTTGTTGCCCCCGAGTCGCATCCATGTAATACCCATCCTAGATAAGTGAGTGATGCGACGGGCTGGTTCTTCTTCCCTTTTCGCGTTGCCCTGGAGACGATCAATTCCCAGTTATCTTGCCCGATGAGTAACTTGGGCCGTTCTTCCTTGTAGCAGAGTTGCTCCGCCATTTTGTGCAAGTGTGGATACTCTTTGATCTTCTGTTCATCTATGGCTTGAGGTGTTAAATGAAGTTCTTCTAATGTTCTTGCCCCGGTGATAGCTCTTTTCCGAGTCTGATGAAGACCACGAATCTTCAAATTTAACTTCATGGATTTTTTGTTCGTCAGCAGCTTTCTTCCGACTGTTTCTATGGTAAGCTGCTCTCGAGGTCCCTGTAGCCCCAATTGTTCGGCTACGGATGAGTCAACTAGTGTCACCGTTGAACCTTCGTCCAACAAAGCCAAAACCTTGGCGCTTCCATTTGGCCCGTAAATTTCCACTGGTACCATTTTCAAGTATGCCTTCTTAGTCTTCGCCGTATTGACCTGGAGCATGTTGTTGGTAACCTCTTTGTCGTCCGTGGTTGTAGGTTGCCGATCTTCATGCAGAAGCTCATGGTGCCACCTTCTGCAAATTTTGCATCCTGGCTTCTTGCAGTCTTGCTTCCGATGTCGCCCTTGCAAGCATTTGAAGCATAGCTTGCTATTTGATGCGATTTTCCAGCGTTCTTTGATGGAGGCTTCCGTGAACTTCTTACACTGGTACAGGCGATGGCTTCCCTGACAGTGTGGACAGTTCTCTTTATGTTCCCTTTGTTGTACGGCGGCATGGGTGACTTCTCTCTTCCATCCTTGGCTCCTTTTGGTCACGGCTTCTTGTAGTGCATATTGACTGCACCGGTCTGCCTCTCTGTTCAGGAACTTGCTCAGCTGGAGTAAGTCTGGGTCTTCTGTATCTGCCGTGAAGTCGAACCATCGGAATCTTATGACTGCAGGCATCTTGTCCACTATGGTCTTCAGCATTTCCGGCGACTGGAGGTACTGAGGCTTTTTCAAACTCTTCACTGTTGCCACGATGTTGCTCACTCGACATGCAAAATCGCACACGTCTTGAGCACTCTCCGTCATCTTTGGCAGCCTCTTCAGTTTCTCCATCTCTGCCAGCACTAGTCCATCTGGTCTTCCGTATTGCCGACGCAGTGCTTCGATGATGTCTTCAGGTGTAGTGTCAGAATACAACAGACATTTCACAGACTCTCGTGCAGCACCCTTGATGGACTTCCTCAGCCTTATCATGTTCTGGATTGGAGAGAAATTCTCAGCAGTCTCTTCAAATGCCCTTCTGAAGGCTAGCCACTCGCTAGCGTCCCCGTTGAACTGTGGGAGGTCGAACATGTAGCTAGGTGGTGCTACATGTCTCGTCGATAACTTGACGACGTCCCGTAGAGCTTCAGCTATGTTCTTAATTTCAGCAGGAGGTTCGGCGATTTTCGTGGCTGTCTGTGTTTTACCGGGCTTTTCCGGTTCTGCCACTTTCCTTGGCAGCCTTTCCGTCGAATCGCTGACCCAATTCTGCACCATCTCTTCTCGGTTTACTGGCACGCTGATCACGGAGTCGTCATCGTCTTCTTCCAGTTGAAGCATCTCCAGTTTTACCTTTGCCAACCCAGCCGCAGCCCGTGCTTCTTCCAGCTTCCTTTGAGCTAATTCCACACGTGCTTCCATCTCTTTCTTCCTTCTGGCTGTTGACGCTACAGACGGTGTCTTTGTGTTCTGTAGCCTCTCGGAGATCTTCGAACTTGTGCTTCCCACCAGTGTTCTGTCTTCCTCGGTTGTGGCCCCAATCGTAGTCTCGAACGACGTCCCAGACGGGAAGGTACTTTCTGTTCTGGTACCGGATGTCGTACCGGACTCCACTGTGATGCCACGTGATGCTCTCTCAGTCGGCGTACGTTCCAGCCGATCACCTCCCTTCTGGCTTCTTGTAACGGGCATCTTGATCTTCGTTTCCTCTCGCACGATGATCACTTCGTCCGTTGTCTTGAAGCGCAGATGTCTTTAAGTATTCACCTCCTCAACGAAGTCCCACGATGATCGCTACGGCGTGAATCCGGCTCGAAGGACCAGCTGTCGCGGACCGGCCGTATGTGACCGACCGCTATGCGTTGACGAGCCTGGTCTGCCGGCAGCGAGAGGGGGAGAGACCTGTTGTAAGTAGGTCTCTTGGGTACGTGCCCTCTCGTTCCGACGGGCGCTGGTAGACTCGTCCCTGGGTTCACTTTGCGACCGCTGTGGGACAATCCGCGAATTCGTCCTGGATGTGAACTTGACCTTGGGTGATCTTGACTTGACCTTGTCTTCTGGTGTGATCCCCGGCGTGACCCCCGGCGTGACCCCCAACGTGACCACCGGCGTAATCACCGACGTGACCACCGGCGTGACCACCGGCGTGACCACCGGCGTGACCACCGGCGTGACCACCAGCGTGACCACCAGCGTGACCACCAGCGTGACCACCAGCGTGACCACCAGCGTGACCACCAGCGTGACCACCGGCGTGACCACCGGCGTGACCAGCGACGTGACCACCGACGTGACCCCCGGCGTGACCACCGGCGTGACCACCGACGTGACCACCGACGTGACCACCGACGTGACCCCCGACGCGACCACCGAAGTGACACCCGACGTGCCCTTGGCGACGACTCGGCGCTGACACGACGTGGGCCCGACGATAACTCGACGTGGTCCCGACGTTCGCTCGACGAGATCCTCTTGGGCGGACCTTGAAGGGGAGTAGGGAGCGGGAGGTAGTGAAAAGCTGGTTGCTTGAGTCTTCCTTTTATTTTTCTTCCTTTTCTTGGTTGTACTGGAGCCGCTGAGAAGAGCATGCTCCGAACAAAATCATGAGCGCTAAGGTACCCCCTTACCTTTACCTTAAAGAGAGCCCCGTATTCTGGGCCCTCTTTTCGGTTCATTTTCACTATCGATTAGTCACTTTTTTGACCATAACTTTTCCATTCCTGGTCATAGGCTGACGAATGACCACTATAAATGTAGCCCACGACCAGGTCTATTAAACAACATAACTACTTCAGGGGTACCTTAGCTTACAATTCAGTACTTTTGCAAAAACCATCAAATTTTCTAATATTTCCCTAAAGTTAGGTAAATAAGTTGACACCCTACCTATATTTCCGAACATACTGAATCAAAACCATATTTATTAGGTGTGCCCTACCTATTCCTACCAAAATAAACCTTATTTACTTAACAATCATCCATTAATTTTAACCGAATCACAATTTTACCGTACTCATTATAAAACTTACTAAAACTAGACTATATATACATATGTTGATCGCCAACAAACGTCTTAATATCGTCGTATTTCATTTGTAGCAAAGTATTTTCTAACAAAATAACGAAAAAAAAACCTATTGACAATTTATCTGCACAGACTGACTGATGCACTTTACAATAGATGGCGTTGCACAACTAAGCCTATGAATATTTGGTTTGAGTGTAGACCAACAATAATTATTATCAATTATTCGCTTATGTGACAAAATATTTATCTTTTTAACCGACTTTAAAATAGTAGGAGGTTCTCAATTCCGTTGTACATTCTGGTAGGTAGGTATGTATCTTACGTATGTACGCGATAGCTCCGCTATTTTTATTTTTTTGGTACAATTCAGTGTGGCGGTTTCCTAATAATAGTCTACGTAGTCATTCATAGCTTCTTATAAAATTTAGTTGTCTGAATTTAATTTTAAATTGAAGTCGGTTTTGTTTTCTTCATAAAAAATCATATCCTTTTATTTGTAAACCTTTAAACGAGCAATTCCTGGATGTATGTTTATATGTATTTAGTACCTATATAGAATCTGAATCTCGGAAACGGCTTCGACGATTTTGATGAAATTGATTATTTAAACAGGGGGTATCGGGGGCGATATATAGATCCAGCTAGGTTTTATTTTAAAAAATACGGCGTTTTTAACGCATTTTCAAGCAATGAAGAATTGCTACAATATGATTAGAATGCAAATGCACATTTCGTACATGTGTTCAGTGTCGTTATATCAGAATCAGAAAGTGCCCGTCGAACCCAGTTCATACTGAAAACCTTTTACTGAGAGCCCTTTCCCAACGTAAGTATCTAATTTAATGGAATATAAAATAACACGAACAAATTTAATCTAAGTATTGGCATTTTTTTTTAACTTTAACCTATGTAAACCTATTATTACATTTGACCGCCATCTCGCCTGATGTTAAGCGATGATGCGGTCTACGATGGACCGTGTTTACTAAGAAAAAAACTGATTCACTCTTGATTTGAAAACACAAAGATTGTACCTAACCATCGGGGAAAACCCACACAGGCAACGTATTCCACAGCCTAGACGTTCTTATCATTAAAGTAGAATCAAATCTCTTCGTTTGTGTCTTTGGAACATCAACCATGAAGCGATGTCGATCTATCGAGCTACGAGCATTCCGATAGAAAAAAGGACAATTTGGGATAAGATCATTCAAATCTCTCGCACTCTCACCGAAGTGTATCCGATAAAAAACCGATAGGCTAGCAATTTTTCGGCGATGTTCAAGACTTTGAAGTCTTTTTCGCACAAGAGTGTCGTTCCTATGAGCTTTTTGGCACGTTTCTCGATCGATTCCAAAGCCTCCAGCTGATACTTAGCCGATCCATCCCAAAGGTGCGAACAGTACTCCATACAGGAGCGAATCTGTGCTTGATAAATGTAAGTTACAATACTTGTAACTAAATGTTTCTATACAAACTAACTGACACAGCAACAATATAGCTGCTTAACAATAGATGGCGCTGTTAAGCAAGACTCGAAGATACCCCGTTCAATTATTTTTTTATATTTTTCCGGCAAGATTAAATAAAGAAAATTATTCACTAGCGACCCGCTCCGGCTTTGTACGGATGCAATGCTGGTAAAAATGTCCCATTGCATTGCGTATTAAATCTGTTATATCCTCGAAAGCATTGACAATGAGCAATGACTGCCCTCGTGGCTTAGTTGGTAGTAGCTCTGCCTGCGAAGCCAAGGGTCGTGGGTTCGATCCCCACCCAGTGCAAATATTTGTGTGATGAATTCAAATGTTTGCACTGTGTCTGGGTGTTTATATGTATAATAAGTATGTATTTAAAACTATATAAGTAATAAATCAGCTATCTGGCCACCATCATACAAGCTTTGGTTAGTTTGGGGTCAGATAGTGTTGTGTGTGAATTGTCCACGAATATTTATTCATTTAAATTACACGATGTACCTAAGGCCTGTATTGATCTATATGAAATGCACAATGAACCTGTTGAAGGTACTTAATAGAATATGGCCTTAAATCGCTTCGTCAAAAATACCTTATTTACGAAGCAATTTTAAGCAATATTAAATCGTTAAAGATAGATACATACCTGCCATAACGGACTTTTTTGTAAACCTTTTTATGTGCCTATGTATGCTTAGGGCACCTATTAAAAAATGCATCAAATTAGTTGCGTGGTTTGAAAGAAGAAGCATATATTTATGTAGGGAGAGAAAGACAGCGGGAAGCGACTTTGTTTTATACTATGTTGAGATATTTCATCAGTAATTCGTATCAGCTTAAATAATTTCACAAAAAAAAACCGAGAAAAGCTCGGTCAACCAGGTACTGAAAGAATTATACGAGAAATGCGTAGCTTAACATACATAATATGAAAACTGCTGAGTTTCCCATTGCATTAACGTCAACGCAATAGGAAACCGATATTGTTGTAATGCCATTTTTTACGCGCATAGGCAGATCATTTTGAACCTCTATAATATATTGTAAACGTCTTTTTAATTGAATACAATTTCTATGTATGTCTTTTGAGCATATTAAAATGTTGTTTTTTAGTAAAAAGTAACTCCTGGTCCGCTCCGTAACAAAGTCCAAGCCATTCCGAGCTAATCTAGCTATATCAAACCTCTGCAGTATAAACCTCAACTGTATTCCTACAATATCACTGCTTCTCTCAGCCACTTCTGGATAGCAATTTTTCCACATCATCTACTCGGGAAGAGTACCTAAACAATATTTTTTCTGCGAAATATCATGATTGCGTGTAGGAACGAATCTCGAGAACAAATCTTATATTTCAGAAAAAGGTTACCCATTTCTCTAGGAGGGAAATTATAAGGCTTTGCACATACAGATATAAGAGTTAAAATTAAATATTCTGACATAATTATATCAAATCCCACGTGTTTCAGAAAAGAAGTTGCAGCTTTCATCATCATCAACCTAACCTGGTCCACAGCTGGACATAGGCCTCTCCGATGATAGCTCAGCCCTAACCTCGACTTTTCTTCTTAAACCACCGCGTGCTGCCTTACGTATATCGTCACTCCATCTAGTTTCAGGGTTTCCTACACTACCTTTCCCTATTCACGGCGGTGGCTAATCTATAGCACGTCTACCCCAAAGGTCAACGGTACCACGACAAATATGACCAGCCCACCACCACTTCAGGTTGCTAATACGTTGAGCTATTTGATAATCTTGGTCCTCTGACGGATGACACTGTTTTGTATGCGATCATATTAGAAATTCCAAGCATAGCTCGTTCTGTAAAACATTGTGCGACCTTAAACTTGTGGATGGTCTTAACTGTCAGTGTTCACGTTTCGGCTCTGTAAGTTTATTTGAATTACACGCATGAATAAAATTGTGTGATTCCACCACTTTTACTAAAATTTTAAGTGCATGCTTAACGAGAGGTAGATAGATAGATAAACTGTAATCAGAACACAAAGAACAAAAATATACGAATTTCAAAAAACAAAGTAGCAAATGGCGAAAATTTTTAATGTTTTGTTGCTCAATCAAATTATCGTAGCGATAAACAGGAATTGGGTTGAAATTTAGGATGGTTGATACCATAATACATAATAGTAATGGTAGGACTCTTAACAGAGTCCGTCTGGGGAAGTACCACACCTTTGCCAGTTATTCTACCGCCAAGCAGTAATGTGCAAACATTACTGTGTTCCGGTTTGAAGGGAAATGTTTCCAGAGAAATTATAGGGCTTAGAGATATAACTTCTTAGATCTCTGGGTGACGAGCGCAGTGCTGTGCTAGGTAATGATTTGGACCCTTCATGTTCCAATACCTGCGTGTCACTGTTCTGTTATTTGGCAGGCATGTTGTTTACCATCAGGCATATGTCCTGTTTGTCTAGTCACTCTTTATTTAAAAAGACTTGACATCCTGATAAAACGCAAGAATCCTCAGGAAAATAAAATTAAAACAATATTTTTTTAAATGGCCCGAATTCGACGCAAATAAAATTGCGTGCAAAGTGTGATATATATACTAGTGTAATATAACAAAACAACATGATTGTCTTCAAATTACCACTAAAACTCTAAATTATTGGGAATTTCCTGGATCAATATTTTTTTTAATTATCGCTTTAATAAGGCATTTTAAAAGAGATTTATTAAAGGTACAATAAAAAGTAATTTCAAACGAGATTTTTTTCACAATTCCAGATATTTTCCAAACAAAGTGTCAAGACTACTGTCTAGTGCGCAGCAACGCCTGCTCCTTACCTGAAAGAAGGCAATAAAACATTTTCTTATTCTTTAATATCCTTTGTAAACAGAAGCGGTCTCGTGTGTTCAGTACAGAATGCTGCCTCATGTTCTATTATGGAAAATAAATAAAACGTAATGCCCAAATTATTTCAACTCTTAAACGAAACGGACGTAGGTAGCTACCCGCTCATGATTCGGCAATTTTCCAGCGACACTATTTGAACAATAGTTTCAGACAAGCCATATATTTCATATCGATAAAATTGTGTTTTGCTGAAGTGATTTGTTTCACACTGGTCGAACCACTACATTAGCAGAATGTATCTGCTGACGCAATCGGTTACTGCGTTTGTTTTATTATTTACAGCAGAGTTCGCCGGGGTAGTAAGTACCTATTCTACCTTCTACCGCTGTACTTTTGCCAGTTAAAGTGAAAGTCCTTTATTCATAAATGTACAATTTACACGTCAATTAATAAAAAAATAAAAACAAAAGAAAGAGCATACAAATTGTATACATTGACAAAGTTTGAAATGACTACTTTACTGTATTATAATAATTATTGTACAGAAAACTGTCAAGCATTATACGAGTATAATATGTTCCATATCTTCAGGTCCCAAAATGTGAGTTAACTTCCGTGACCTCGTGAGAGAGTGTGGTATAACATCCAGCTTATCCGCGTTACGTATGTTGCGAGAATGTCTCTCTCCTCGCGTATCGTATGATTCTAGATTATTTATGACATACACAGCCACCTGGTTATTCCACTGACAAGTAGTCATGTGCAAGTATAACTGTATTCCGGTTTGAAGCGCAATGTTTCCAAAGAGATTACGGAACATAGAGGTAAGTCATTATACATCTCTGGGTGACGAGCGTAGTGCAGGGCTGGGTTATGATTTCTGCTCTGCATGTTCTAATAATAGCTGCATGTCCCGTCACTTCTAAACAGAGCTATAAATAGAGCTCTATACTATTACAAAACTATTTGCACGCGATTTCGTTTGGTAATTGATTCGAAATTGGTACATTTAGAAGAAGACTGCTTACTAAGTATTTACTGTTTGTTACATTCTGAATTTGGATCCATCTTCATTCCAACTTTTAACTTGGTTGTTGTAATTTTTACGACGTGATTAGTTTTTTTTGCGATCATAACATACAACTCGTTGTTATAATCAAATACATATTAGTTAGTTATGGCTACGATAGTGTTGAATTTTATTTCAATTTTGACGAGCACACGTAAACTACGAGTACATCACTAAAATTAAACACAACACTTCACAGGTAGTTCTTGTCTACAATAAAATTCTCTGAAAACTGACTACCGTTTTCCATTTCCACGTATAAATATTCATTTCATTCAATTAACGCTTTATTGAAATTCACCATAAAAATACTTTTCAACGGGTAGAACTTGTCTATTAAAGAATATATTTGTGGGTATACGCAACTACTCGTTTATTACGTCGGCCAGGGGTGCCCAATTAAAGGGCGACGCGTCGTTAAATTTTTCACCGCACACAAAAACGCGGGCGCAAAGAGTTTTGCGAGCAAAAAAGCTCTACAATTTATTCGGGGGCGAGGCTGGGCATCACTAATCGACGTCATCAATCAGCTCGTCCGGCGATCGGATCAACTGACGGACACCCCCCGACCCTCACCCCCCACCTACCTCTTTCGTATGTACAGCTTGAAAAGCCGACGCTGTTACTACTGAAAAAAATACGAGCATGTAAAAAACATGGCCTGCGTGTAAAAATAGGTCAGAGCCGCTTCAGTTTTTTCTGTGCGAAGACGAAAAAATGTGTATCCTTTTTTTGGGCTTGTTTATGACAGTGTACGGTCGTTAATCTGGAAAAAAGTTTAGTTTTAACCCCCGACACAGAAACGACGGGATGTTATAAGTTTGACGTATCTGTGTATGAATGTCTTGTCTGCTACGGCATCCTAGCTCCCAAACGGATAGACGACAGACAAATTAGTCGTTTTATTTGAATAACTTAGTCAGGAGTAATCTTAGCCACATTTCGCAGGAAATCTGTCCAGATGATGAGAAAAGATGGCCGTCGCCACGGAAAATAAAGGAGACGGCCCATTTTCCAAGGACATTTGCCCCACAGCAAAAGTGCAGGAGACTCGACCAAAATTAGATCATTAAATAGGATTTTTAATATATATTGAGGAGCCGTTAATGTTTTTATTCTGCATAGCGGGCTTTAAGAGATATCAACTAAAACGTTGATAAAAAAAAACGAAATTCCTTGTGTGTGAGTTTCGAACGAATAGAGCATATTTGATATTCTCTTTGGAATCGAGTTTCGAACGAATCCGAGGATTTGTCAGTTTTATTCACTTTTTTTTTATTTTGGCGTCGTACGTATTTTTTGGTTTCCCATATTACGTATTTAAATATTTTCAAGTTTTACTAAAAATCGTCAAAGAAGCACGTTCACGAACATCAAATAATTTATAATAATCCACCATTTATATTACATATTGCCACTCAAAAATATATGAGTTAAATAAAATATACAATGAGGCGACATGTTTGACAAAATGACACAAGCACGTGAATAACATGGCTGACTTTAAGTACAGTCATTAAAGTACTTTTTATTCACACCAATTTGCAATCCCCGCTTGGCACGTTAGTATTGAATGTACAGTTTGCATTATTTAATTATATGTTATTTTATATAAATAACTTTTGTAGGTCTCCGGGGTGTAATTAAGTACATAAACTTGAAACGACGTAGGGCAGAAATGGGTCGTCTCCTTTATTTTACAAAACTCTTTCAATGTGGATATCAAATGAAAAGCCAGTACTTACACGTAGAACTAGTAGATTACACACTGGTAAATTGGAAATCCAAGATATCCTGCCAGTACAAAACTTAAAATAAGTTTTTTTTCACAACTTCCTCATAATGGGTATGGAATGAAATGGCTTGACTAGTACATAGTAGAACACAAATGACAAATATTAAATCAGTGATGATCGGGGGTAACTCAAAAATTCTAATGTACTTTTAAGCAATAAGGCCATTGTACGTTCATAATTAATTACTTCTACAATAAGGGAATCTTTACATGCATGAGTGAAGATCTATGTATATCTTCTGGGTGGGCACATGTTATTTGATAATTAACTGGTGTATCTTGATAAGTCGAAGTCAAACGTACTTTAAAATAATCATAAACAACTACATGTAGTGGTAGGACTCTTGGCAGAGTCCGCCTGGGGAAGGACCACACCTTTGCCAATTATTCTACCGCCAAGCAGTAATGTGCAAGCATTACTGTGTTCCGGTTTGAAGGGCAATATTTCCAGAGAAATTACAGGGCTTAGAGATATAACAACTTAGATCTCTGTGTGGCGAGCGCAGTGCAGTAATGATTTGGACTCTTCATGTTTCAATAGCTGCGTGTCACTGTGCTGTGATGTGGCAGGCATGTTGCTTACCATCATCGGACACATAACATGCTCGTCTCGTCACTCTTTATTTAAACAAAATAACAGTATTTAAAAATAACCATCCATGTAATTACGCATTTAACATTTAACAAACGACCGTGCTTTGAGGTGCTCGCTAAGAACGACGTCCAGCTATTGTTAAATAAAGCGAAGATGGCAGTATCTCTGCTGTAAAAACGAATGATAACTTGAATTTTGTTTCTTGCTTTTTATGCTTTTTTTTATATTTTGTCGTGTATGACGTCAGCGTCATACCAAAACTATAATATAAATATTGTTGATAAACTGAGAAATAAACCGTACAAAAAACTTTAAACTATAAACATTTATAATTCATTTATACAACTTACCAGTTTTTGTTTTTGTACTGAACGACAAAAACTTGATTGCGTGAGATAAATGTGGCAAAATTCAACCTACATACATACTTTAATGGCGGATGAGACATACTGGCCAAAATGTAAGAGTGTCTTAAGTAATGATACAGTATTTTAACCAAAATATAACGTATCATTCAGGCTTAAGGTAAGGACTTTAAATTTAATTCACTCGCAATCACATAAACTATTTAGCTCTCTGTTCACGTATATTATTAAACCGCATATGGAATGTTAGGCATATTTTACTAAACATATTTCAGCTATCGGACCTTATGATTCAAGCCGTAAAAGTTGAAGCTGCGAAACGCTTTAAATTTTACACCGGCGCTATGGTGACTATATTGATGAGAGGCATGAGACTTTTTCTTACAAAGCTGTTGAATGCTCAAAAATTATATTGAAATTATTAAATTTTGTAGGATAGGGTCGTTATTTATTTATAAGACCTGTAATTTTCCTTATTATTACTTTTATCAGTCAATTCTTGCTTTTTTATAATAAGTTCCTACAGTCCTGAAACTTCATACTACTTTGGAGTACATATACTTTGGAGTATACGATTATTTTAAGAAAATAAAGAGACCAGTTTTGTAATAAAATTCATTGTGACAGTGGCTAGATTACAGTATTTTTGGTCACCCTACGCGGGATACATCACGTCACCGGTATATCAACGCAGAATTTCGTGCACACAAAGGACACTTGAATTTTCATCCGCATAATATTTGACAAAAGCCAATGTTTACCTGCGTCGTCGGACGGCCGTTTTGTTATCTCTGACAACAGTCTGCTCTATGTCGCAGTGAAAGCACCGAAATAACACAATGGAACTGTGATTCAGTCGCTTAATTTTGTACAAATTAGATTTAATATACGTGTTTTTATAATCTTTTCAATCTTTTTAGCCTTACGATAAAGTGTTTAACATCTTACCTGTTGTCTTTAAAACATGGGGTCTACGATGGAGTGTGTTTAGCAAAATAAACCGATTCGAAGACACCAAGATTATTTCCATTGAGAAAAATCTAATCGGACGTAATTTTACTTTTACAGCGAAAACATGAACGGTTAATCACATTACCAGAATCTACTACGTTGCACGTGTGTCTGCCAGTGAAAGAATACAGGTTTCCCAAAAAATATAGTTCTCGAAACATGTTAGCTTATACAGTGTTGATGAGAAACTTGGACGTATTCACTGTAGTACAGCCAAGGTGTAAACGTAGGATTCCACGTTTCGGAACCTCCCTGGGCTATCATGGCTATTTAACTACTGTTTAAACACTTAAAAATTACTATCCAGATGGTTTTTCGTGAAGTTTAACTGCTGTTCAAAAACTGTACATCTGCTGTAGGTATAGTATGATGGGGCGTCAAGTCGATTTGTTTGGACGCGCTAATCTCCGAAACAACTAGATCGATTTAAAAAAGAATCTTTCGCCTTTGGATATGCTCGTGATCCCTGAATGCCATAGACTATAATGTAAAACGGGCGAGGCCGGACGGACCGTTAGTTTGTAATAAATTTAAATCGGTCACTTGTAAATTTTATATTAGAATAAAACATGTAATCACGATAAATGAAAGCAATTTAAATACATTTAGAAAAAATAATAAATGCTAACTACTATTTATTATATGTTTCTACAAATCACAATGTTTAAGAAAAGTTAAATCAATTTGTAAAACTGAGGTCCGTAAGGCCATGTTTCATAGGTTTAACGTTATTGTTCTAAAGTTGAAAATGACGAATGTGTGCGAAACAATAGTACACGAAGGCTTTCGCGCCTCGCTGACACGGGTGTGTTTGCTCCCCGCACTGAATTGATTTACCCACATCCGTAACTGTCATGGTTTTTCGCCCCGGGCCAGCGTATTATTGGAATGTGGACGTATCTATATGCAGACGATGATTTCAATTCTGGCAGAGTGATTCTCGGTTAGGGGTAAATACCGTTAATCAATTTTAGGCGCGACGGCCTTTGTTTGGGGCCTGTTCGTTTGAAGCGGCCTTCGGGCGCCCATTCGAAAAATGTGATTGATTTCTGGCTCATAACACACGAATTTATTCCGTCGTATATGTATCTAGATTCGTCCGTTGTGGTTTTACTCGGTTTGAAAGCTACAGATTTTTAAATTGCAAACTCAGATTTGTGTAAATCTAACATCAATTTCAATTTAAAAATGAACTCTGACGCTTGACCATATTTCATATTTTTTGTGAAATCAACTAAACACACTGTTCCAATTAGACAGCAAGGTTTTGGCGAAAACGAATATAATATCGTCGAAGGAAAAAAAAAATAGCGCGTACGTCTCGCTCCGCCGCCTCATTATAGCTCTACGATGCTACATTTGCATGTCGATGACGCGAAACCATAAGGTTTTTCCGTACTAAAAAGTACTCAATGTGACTAAAAAAGTTTTTAGTTTCGTAAACAATCGTTTCTCTCTACATTTATTTAATTTCCATTTTTTAATGATTTATTTTTCATTTTTGTTCCAGAAAAAGCCATACTAGAGGGATACGTAACGCTTATGAGTAAGTGTAAGGAGTTTGTAGAAAAATGTGTTGCGGTTAGAACTTAACGGTAACTTGCCTATGTGACTTTTGTTTATCGTAATTAAAATAAATTTAAAACAAGCAAGACAGAAAATTTTCCTTTGTAGATTAAATTTCTTTACAATAGTAGGTATCTACTTACCGCGCGGTACACCTATGTCATGCAAAGTAAGATTATAGTCTTACCATAGTATTGTGTTCCAAATTTCCACACTATGTATTTTGGCGTTTCAACGTGAGCAAAAACACCTATCCACCTCAAGTTTCAAATAGAAGGATATTATATTGCGAATTTTTACGTCATGTGATTTTAACAAACTCAAAAACTCACTTGCGATTGCTCCTAACGCCACTTAAGGTGCGAAATATGAAAACACAAGCGAGCTAAGTGAGTATTTGAATTTGAGACAAAAACAGATCGCCAACATTAAACAACATTTACACAGAGACTGTATTTCACAATGCGGAAAATGATCCAGATTATTCCGCAACAAGGCGCGCGTAATTTTTCCGCATTACGTAAACAATTACAGCGGAAATCAACAAGATTTACGTCTCGTGCATCCTGAGGCCGGTCGAGTTTATATTCTTCATTAAAATGTCATTGCAAAGCATTAATACCGCAGGCAGAAAGGCGAAATGGCCGAATATTACGGAGGCTAAAGTTTATGCGACGGGTGGGTGGTTTCAGACTGGCTTATATGGCGGTGATCAAGAAAAAGATTACGGAGCTTAGGATGACATTTGAAAATACATCTAAATTATTAATGTAAATGAATAATAATATTATTCTCTGGAAAACGAGACAACTACTGCCTTCAGTCAGAAACTAAAGTTAAATAAACTTAATTTAAACAAAATTAATGAAACCGAATAATATAGATAAAATTACTAAAAACACTACTATTATAATACAAAAAATATAAATATTGTAGAACTCGTTACAGAATCCGCCTGGGGAAGTATCACGCGTTTGCTAATTATTCTACCAACAAGTAGTAATGTGCAAACATCACTGTGTTCCGGTTTGAAACGTAGTCCTTCAAAAAAATATGAGCCAAAAATATAAATAATTTAAAGTTTCGTGGTGACGAGCGCAGATCAGTGCTAAGCAATAATTTTAATTCTTTCGATCAAAATAAATAGCTACGTGGTACTCTGATGTTATGAGCAGGCGTGTTGCTGACTTGCTAACCATCAGGCGTATGTTGAGCTCGTCATATTAAAAAAACATGTCTTAAAAATTTTTTTTTTGTACAATTTCTCTAGCGGCATGTAAGCTCTTTCTATGATGGCGACTCGTCCAAACGCAGGGAATTCCCGCCAAGGGAAATGACACGACCGAATTTACGGAACCGTCTCAAAGCAATTCGAAGGCTGTTTCGGATATTTTCGCTGAGAACACCCCATTTTCGTAAACCTACCTATAGTTATGCCAGTTTTTCGCATTAAGGTCATCTCCCTATTTTGTTTTTTACGTTGTTCGTGAAAATAAAATAGGAGCTTGAGTTCACTGGACTACACATTTATTTTCATTGTTTTTTAACGTTTGTAAATAATGTAAAAACGAATATCAGAAGTTACTTAATTCCTCGTAATCCAGTACGATTATGTCTAGAACCGTTCAAAAAATCTGGACTTGATTGCTATGAAATAACTTTTTTTTAACTGTTAGGTACCTATAATTATGTTTACACTTGAGTGTCATCTCGCCTGATGTTAAGCGACAATGCAGTCTACGAGTGAGCGTCCTTCATACTAATGTTATACACGTTAAAATATGTTTAGACAAATAAATAAATTTGCAATAACTCTTGGTGGATGGGATCTGGGACCATAAAGCTAGGAGATATCCTGGCTTTAACTAAAATATTAAATTGTAGGCATCGTAGTTATTTTATGAGAAAGTCTTTCGAAGATATGTTTCACCTGAACAACCTGCACTTGGTCATCGTGCTAGACTAAGGCTCTGTTAATGGGAGAAGGCCTTAGCCCTACCAGCAGGAACATAAAGTAGGATTATGTTATTGAAATTTTTCGCACAGCACGAACTAACCTCAATCTGACTAATAATTAATTCTAATATGGGAGCCAGGCTGAAAATTAATTAATCGACGTATTTGTTAGTTTTTCACACAAAAAAATTGTTGTCTGTAAAGTCGGTTTACTGACGATAATTGAACGTGACAACGTCTTAAGAAAATACTGATGGAATGGTAGAATTTTTCAAAAGAAAAATTTAATTTCATTTGTGTAATAGATTTGTATGTGAAAAGTAATCAGTAGAATTTAGTCATTTTCAATCAAAACAATGCAAAAAACAATGCAAAAAAGCTTTTAGATGCCGGGGATCGAACCCGGGGCATTTCACATGCAAAGCGAACGCTCTACCACTGAGCTACATCCCCGCTTGAACTACTGGTCGAAATAATTAATACAACTGTAACAAACATGCGGCGAGGTAACGACCGACGGTAACGCGGTAACGGTACATGACGTCATGTTTTGTGGGCGTGCAGCCGGCTTCATCGAATTATAAGACGTTATCACGTCAAAACACAAATCGGATTTGATGGAAATATTACAATAACATATGAATCACACTTGTACAAAGTTACTTGAGCGTATTCAAATTAGATTAACGATATACTTGGGCCTGTGTTCCCTATAGTAACTAATCAAAACCTAAACACACGCCGCTTGATCATAAGCAATTACGCGGAGTTGCAGTGAGAGTCAATTACAAGTTGAATCTTTAAACACACGTATTTTAGGGTACAATTTTCTTTGGCTACAAAAAAATACGTATCAAGAAAATACAGTCTATATTTAGATAAAATAGTCTCAAAGGGAAAAATGTTTCCTACTTACAAAAGCCTTAGCTACAAGGTCTACCTTTGAAAAGGTACTGCCTAAGTCATTAAGAGTTTAAATAGAATTTGGGCTAATTTAAAGTGAGCCCATTCTTTACATCTGAAAGATTTACTGTGGCATTTGTATTAAAATAAATCTGGAACTCTATTATTTTCCTGCGTAGAGTTCAGTTTTAAGGTAAATTTTAAATATACCTAAGTAATGCGGAACATCTGTGCTAAGCTAAAAAGGCTGTGTTTTAATCACTATGAACAACTATTGACTATTTATTGCGAGGTCACCTCTAATACTGTAATAGAATAACCTGTTTCAAACAAAAATGCGTTTTCTACTCCAAAAATTTATGAGATAGAGGATTATTTTTCTTGATTCCAAACTTAATACAAATATCGATTTTTGCAGATGAGTAGAATCACGGTGATTTGGATAGATAACTCTTTATTGTGACACAAAAACAGAAATATTACAGTAAAACACTTACGAACTAGCACAACAAATGGCGGCCTTATTGCTCAGAGCAATCTCTTCCAGGCAACCAGCATTTAGTACCAGCAGATTTAGTAGATATAACTCAGTCGGGAGGTTGTAGGTTAGAATCTCGCCTGGAAACCTGAGTATTTTTGACGATGTACATCCGAGTAAGTCCACACTATTGGCTTTATCGACGAAATAATGCTTATGCATGTTGTTAGATCACCCAGGTTTGTACCAACATACTCCATATCATGAAGGCCATAATTGAGTAATTCAATGACAATATTATGTTAGTCTCGTTTAAGCAAAACTGACGTTTCGTCAGCGATGTTCAAAAAAATTGAGCGAAGATTGATTTGAGCGAGGGTTGATTGTGAAAGTTTAGTAATTGAAAGTTTTTCTGATTGAGTAAATTAAAAGTTGAAATGCTAAGCCACTGGTTCGTATTTCACGGGCACACAACTTTTATTCGAAGTCATGTGCGTAATGCGTCTAGCTTAAAAACGGTGAAGCAAAACATCGAGAGGAAATCAGCGTGTTTCTAGAATCTTTCAAAGACATGCATTATTCACCAAACACTTGGCCAGCGTGGTAGAGTATGTTCTTAACACTCTCCTTGCGAGGGAATGCCCCGAGTCCTAGCAATGGGAATATGTCGTGGTCTGCTAAAGATTGATTCCAATTTCGTAATAATTATATCTAAACTTTGGAATGTGGTGGCTGAGTGGATATTTCCTTTTAAACATAATTTGAGTATCCTCCAGTCTAGGGTGAATTGGTGAATTTTCTGGATAGCGCGCTCTGCATTCGTCCATCATCTCACGTTGCTTAGTATCTCAGTAGAGGACAAATACAAATTTATTATCCACAAAAAAAAAAAACGATCTCTCGGAATCTTTAGCTAGCATCCTAACAGTAAAGTGACGTACCTATAACATCATTGTCTAGTTAAATGTTTATCACCTTGATAATAAATGTAATATTGAATAGGTAATAATTTATTTTAACCTAAGTACCTATAAGTCTACGTTTTGTTCTTAATAATAAAAAGTAAGGCAATCAATTTATCAAAGAAAATACCTGTAATTACCTTAGAGGGGTCAGGCCCCGGGCCATCAATTCGAAAAGGACATTCTTTGTGCTCCTTGATTTTCCGCTATAGAACAAAGCTATGGGGCCTCAAATGAGGCACAGAGATTCCATTCTATTCGCAAGATACTAAAAACAACCTTACACAACACTTTGAGTAGAGGAGCCATTCAAGTTTCCACTGAGAAAACTCATTAAATTTCCTTGTCAGAATTTTAGTACATTCTTTTGAGCACGTATTTAAATAATTTTGTAGCGTTGTAGGAACATAATATTCAAAGGTGTGTTTCCTGTCTTTAAGGTAGTATGAACAAAGTCAATGTAACATTTCCATAATATTACTTGAATATTACCTCTTACGTTGGATGTTACGATGAAACCAAAAGCCGAAATACTGTCGCAGTGAATTTAATTAAAATGACATAGCAAGGAAGCTATGAAACTAATAGTTTCTTGACTAGTCAGCCACTAACTATGACACAGAATTTTCAAAATTCAATGAACTTTTGATTTTAAACTAGTGTTATCAGTTACGGGATATTTATCGTGGTTTTGTGCCCCATATTAACGGGTAGAAACGTGAGTTTAGCCATCAACATGGTGCATGAAACTACGTTAAAATATCGGGGCGTTGCACCGTATAACTTATAGCCACAGTAGTAAATCTATAATTAATAATTTAGTGAAAACCCTTGACAGCTTAAAACAACTTATGTTGTTTTTAACTGGACTGATATAATTTAGTGAAAACCCTTGACAGCTTAAAACAACCTATGTTGTTTTTAAGTGGACTGATATAATTTAGTGAAAACCCATGACAGCTTAAAACAACTTATGTTGTTTTTAACTGGACTGATTTCCCAAGTTCTTTCACCGTTGGATGTTTCCGTGATCCCTGAGTGCTGTAGATAATATACTTTTATATTTTTATCATTGTCATCAACAACTTACCCTAGTCCACTGCTAGACATAGGCCTCTCCCGTAGTACGCCACTCACTCACCTCGGTCCTCAGCTTTTCTTCTCTACATCTGTCGTCTTCGAGTTAGCGTCCTATGCTACGCGTGTCAATTTGCAGTCTCTCTAGAACACGTCTACATCAACGGTTCGGTATCGGTCTTACGACAGATATGACTAGCTCATTGAATAAGATATGAGCGAAAAAATTTGGCTATTTCAATTTTTGCTTCTGCCTTTCGCACATACAACAAGATATTATAAGGATTCCGGTGTCTGTCTGATATTGTTTTGCGGAGATACGTTTTTTCGATCGAATTTTAACTTCTGTCCTCAAAACACTTTTAACTCAAGGGCTGGGAAGTTCTACCTTGAGAATTTAAGGAGGAAGGGAATTCTTGAGGAGACACATGTGTACTTGAAGTAAGCTATTGTTGGAATTTTGAGTGTTAAAACAATAGCTGGTGAGTTTTTTTTAAATTTGATTCGCAGCACATAGCAATGTTGATAAGATTTTTTCAAAATATTAGGATGCAGCGAGAGTGAGAAGAGCAAGTAAAGTGACAGTTTTTCTTTAAATGTTATGTACCTTCTCAACATGTTCATTAAACATTCATTTTTTTAAAGGTGAAAGGGCACAAGAAAGACTTTTTTTTAGCAAAACACATGTGCTTTTCACTAAACATTTTAAAAGTCGGATTTATACAAATTTTTATACAAGTTTTCGATTTTATTAAGCTTAACTTAATAATAAAACGAATATCTTAAACTAAATGGCGCAGAAGATATTATAAGCGTAGTGTACAAGAAATGATGAATCGGTAAGAAGTTGGGAATTTCCCTAAGTTTGAAGTATTTCGGCCACCGAGTGCGGAAAAGCGCACTGAAGTGTTTCTTTATGACGGAACTTCAGGCATTTTTGAAATATCGATCAAAATTCTGAGAGTTTCACCATGAATGTATCCACTGGGGATATGATCTAGAATTTCTACTCGACTATGCAAAATGGAAAATTTGGCTTTGAAATGCTAATAGGCGTCAGGATGTTTATATATATACTTTTTAGACTAAAAAGTGACGAAACGAGCAGGAAATGTTCCTGATCGCCTGCCCATAACAAGAATGTATCGCGCAATGCATCAAGCTATTGCAATATGAAAAGTCCAAATTATCTCCATTGCACTTCACTCGTTAGCTCGTCACCCAGATATATCACATGATTTGTCTCTATGCCCTAGAATTACTCTGGAAGCATTGAACTTCAGACCGGAAATCAGTCGTACTTGGCGGTAGAATAACCAGCTAAGGTACTTCCACAAGCGTACTCTGGAACGCTTGTCATCGCAACGGTTAAGGAAAAAGCCTAATTATGGCCTTGACTCTCTCAAGGAAAAAGTCCCAAGGAGAGAGCTGCTCAGAATCGGAGCTTTCAGTTCAGTGTAAACATTTACTGGTCGGCTAATATATGTGTGTGTATTTGTGTTTGATGATGATTTTTAACAGACTTCCAAAAATCGGTCGAATTGATTTTCATGTTTTTTTATGTATGTTACCTGATTTCTGGAGAACGCCCGAACCAATTTAAACATTATTTTTTGTGTCCGGATAGGTATGCTTCCCGAATGGTCCCAGATCAATTTTATTGAAATCGGTGTTAGTGGTTTTTGAAATATGAAACAAAAACGAAAATTTGCTTTGTAGATTTCACAAAAGTTATGAAATTCGATCCTGTCAACACGAAATTGTGTAAATACATTAATGGAAACTTGTTTTGCACTAAAAAGCGTAAAATACTCGTAGATGAGTGAGTGGCGCTTATCATAATTATATCAGTTTATTTTTCGCTTTTGAATGCCTATTTGTGGTTTTGAATTCGGTTTAATTTTTTGTAGAAAATATTTTTTTGCCATAGAACATAGAAAGTCGTAAATAATTCAAACATGTTAAAACAAATGGAAAAATATTGCAAAAAACGATAACAAATTTCCACGCGTAAAATAAAATTCAGTCTACATATACTTTGGACCATGTGAAAAGTTTGAGCGCCGCAATTTATAAATGTCGAAAGTGTTTTAAATTTCCCCGTGGAGTCTGCTGCCAAAGGGGCTGCCAAATAGTGTCGTTACGTGCTCCATACAATATGTAGGAGGCAGCTTTTTAATGATATGAAATGGGAATTCAGAGATTTAGGGTGTTTTTAAGTAGATAGATATTCCTTTCTATTGAAATTATATTTAAAAAAAAGTTTTTCACTAACTTAGAACTGCTAAGAAATTTATTATAGAGTAAAGAATATAATTTTTATAATGCTAGAATTTTAACACAGAAAAATTCTTGACTGAATATTTTTTGTTCGGATTATGATTTGGTTGCTCGATAATATAATCAGGCTGATGATGATGGTGATCCTTCTTAAGAAAAATCACTTGCTGTTCCCACTGATGGGACTCGAGGCATTATCCCATAAAGAGACGAAGAGAGTCAAAACCACCATATTGATAGTGGGGTTGGCGAATGACACATTATATTCTCGAAAGATATTTCTCTTGCAACGTGCCAGTTTCTTCACGATGTTTACCTTAATCATACCAGTGGTGATGACAAACATCTGTACCTTGAAAAATACTTAGTAGTAGCGACGGGATTCAAACCTATGACCTTAACTCCAAGAAATTTAAAATGATGATTATGATTCGTTAATTTGTTCTTTTGACTTAGATAAAGAATTAAAATGGAACAGTAACAAAGAGTGTGAGTAGAAAAAGACATGATCAATTTAAAAGTTACAAAATAATTACATAATTGTTACTTCCTTTTTTATTGTTTAAAGATTCACAATTGATTGTGCTCTTGTAGGTCATTATTTCGCCTGATGTTAAGCAACGACGTGGTTTATGATAAGGTGACATTTTGAAGAGACTAATATTGTAACTATCGGGAAAAACGCACTAAGGCAACGCATTCCACAGCCTAGACGTTCGTATCCTAAAAGTAGAATCAAATTTCTTCGTTCAAGTCTTTGGAAAATGAACCATGAAACGATGTCGTATGTGTGATATATTTAGTTGAACACAACACACATATAACAATCGAAGCGCAGTGCAGTGCTTGATAACGATTTGGATTCTATATGTTCCAACAGCTGCATGTGCTGTTATACGCAGGCGTATTATTGTTTACATCAAGCACAAGAAGTCGCATTTCCTGATCGTCCCATGATTGTTTCCTATTTAAAAAACAATGTGTATGGACCAACATAGTTTTATGAAACATTTTCTCCCAGTATCGAGGTATTGTACCTAAAAAATATTTCATTTCTATAGACACAATGTAAAAGGTACATGAACGCAATATGAAAAGAGAGCGACAAATATTTGTCGATGGCTGTCCGCTGCAAATCCTTTGAGAGCGTCCACCCAGTGTTATAGATTTTACGCGGCAAATACTGCATTGGGACTCGTATTTGTGTTTTTTGTATATATACGGAACGTCGCGCCGTCAAGATCCACGTCGGTAAAGACGGGTTCTTTTTTAGCCCAATCTTTTTAGGAACAATTTTCAATGTATCTGTCTTCGTCAATAAATTTAACTAGCAACGCCCCGTGTAGTTCCCGTTCCCATATGATACATACATATTTTCATTTGTTCGTTTAGGTATGACAGGTAAGTTAAAATGTGAAACAAATTTGGTGATTTTTAAAGAGTCCTGAAAAGTGCTTCTAGGCTAGATTGTATCGGTTTCATCAGGGTTAGCGCGCTCCATTTTGGATCGAATCATCGTTTAATTTCAGCTGTGTGACATTCGTAAAATCAAAAGTGATATTTTTAATGGGATCCTGCCTTTTCGCAGAAAATTATTTGGCCGATTTTCACTTGCCAACCAACGGTTCGCCTATTTTTCACTTTGACAACTAACTATTGTCAATTTTTTGTATGATAGCGTTTCATTTAGTAGAATTATTGTTAAGCTTATTATTATAATGACAAAACACGTTAAGTGCACTTATCATTTGCCAAATCCTTCACTAGGCCAAACAAACTTTAGACGAATAACGTTTCGTATCAAGTGGTAAAAAACAATTTCAAATTTCGAATCGAGTGACACCTCAATCATAATGATAGGAGAAGGCGAAAAAATGTTGACCTAAAAGCACTTGTTGACTAGACTACTAGATATTTTTAATAAAATGGGAATTCACTCTAATCCATGCCCGCAAATTTTAACAAACATTTTTTTTAAAGCATTGAGTAACGAGACGAGCAGGACATGTGCCTGATGGTAAGCAACATGCCTGCCACATAACAGCACAGTGACACGCAGCTGTTGAAACATGAAAGTCCAAGTCTGAATTCTTAGCAAATACCACCAAAGATCAAAACCAAAACATAAAAAAATTGGCAGTCATAGGAACTGCCGATAGAAGTGAAAATTTATAACCCAGAATTTACTAGCTTACTTTGGAAACTACCCGTGTGTAACCGGAGGGCGTGGCCTGGGCATCATGGCATGGCCATCTCGAAATGAGTCAGGATTTACTATTGGCTGATGCATTTCTAGATGGCCTTGGCATGATGCCGAGGCCACGCCCTTTCAGCATTTCCCATTGGCTTACGCATTTATAAATGGCCAATAGCCATGGTCCCGAGTTTACCCGAAGTTTTCTTATCATATCCGAGCGTGACGCTAGAATCCAATTCACAGCCCACGAAAAACCTGTCTAGGCGCCCCTAAAGAAGTTTTCACTTCAAAAACTGGCGCATAAAACTACTAGGTAAATGAAATTTTACACTTTCTAGAAACACTTTCGCTCCACATGCGAGAGACAGCTCGGCTTTTCGCATGTTATCGCATCACGTCTGCCGGCGACTAACGACCGCTGTCCTGACGTCGACGGGACGTCTCACTGCCCGGCCAGATGCTATGATTTATCGCCTTCAACCATGTATGGTGTACGACGGTGTTGTGCAAGAAAAATGTTTGTAAATACGCGTAGTATGAGAATAATAGAGCTTTCTGTGTAGATTTTTGAAGTGAAAAGTTCTTTAGTCGCGCTGAGACCTTTTGGTAAGGAAATGCTTGTGGTTTTCATCACTTACCTACATAGTAATGAAGTGGTATAGTGGAGTAGTCTCGGAGCTGCGGCGGAACACGTTGACCACACTCTAGTTGATGTTTAATTATTTTTGAAGTGAACACTTCTTTTGGCGCACCACATACAAATGTTTCGTGATCTGTGAATTGAGCTCAAGCGTCAAGATCGTAAACGAAAGAAATCTTCGGGTAACCATCATTGCCATCTAGAAGTAGAATAAACTAATGGCGTGTTACCATGGTTATCATTACCAATTTACACATCTAACCATGGTCATCTAGTCCAGGTGGCCATGCTTAGAAGACTTATATATGTACACGATAATGACGCGGTTTCACTGCCATTTTTTTTTAAATTATAATAGTTTCGCACTTGACCGCCATCTCGCCTGATGTTTAGTGACGATGCGGTCTACGATAGAGCGTGCTTACCTAGAAGAAATCGATTCACTCTATATTGAACCATTAGATTGGCTGTCGAATAATGGATCCCGACTGTTCAGTTATGTCATACCACCGTCAAGGGTGCCATGGTTTTGACGGTGTCACCACCTTTAGACGGCGAATACGGTTGGGCTGCAGGGGAATAGTAGTGACGGTATTGCATTGCGCCGCTCTCCCTGTTCTCTGCAGCCGAAAAGTGGTAGGCGGCAGGACCACAGATCGTCACGGGGGACCAGGGGTGTCTCGACGGGAGGGAGGGACGGGAGGGCGCCTGGCACCCACTTACTAGTTGGTCCCCGAGGTGGTCACGAAGTATACTAGGTTCAGGTGCGCCGATAGCGGCGATATGCCTTGAAGAAGAACCAAGAGATGGGCAAGCCGCGACGGGCTCGCGGAGTAATGCGAGAGCGGACCCGTGATCTCGCCATCAGCGGCAGAGTTGAAACTTCATGGAGGGTTTAGTATATAGGGGTATCATACCCTTACATGGCATCGTGTCCAACATAACCCGGCCGTCTCCTCCGGGCGATAGGGTATGCGTAAATGCATTTCCTCCACGTACGAAAAAAAAGGTAGTACAATATACCTACTAGATATTTTAGTATGTGTCCATATTGAATTTTCACTAACGTCAGGTATTTTGTGTCACTTGCCGTACTAAGAGGAATCGATTGATGTGTGTGAAGGGTACAATCCTCAAAAAACCTAAGTAGCCCGTTAGTTAGATTGCCAAAAAATATTGTACACGTATTTTTTCTTTCATTTCACAAAAAAAAATGACGAAGATACAGTGCTTCGAAGTTTCGTGTGACGTCATTTGTGAGTACGATTTTTGCTCACGAGTGACGTCGCGACCCCCCACTCTCGAAGTTTGATGGTCTATATCTTTGACGATTTTTAATATTATGAAAAAAAAACAAAAAATACGTGTCCAATATTTTTCCATGATCTAGCTTACGGACTAATTAGGATGGTGTATTTTTGACCCCGTCCGGTACCCTATTATACAAATCGACCTAGGTGTTTGTTCTGTACAGTGCTTGAAAGGAACATACAAACATACATACATATATAGGCTGATTAACACATTACCACAACTTTGCGTCACACAGTTGGGTAAAAAGGGTAAGGTGGTATTAGACATGGGTGACATTTTGTGAGTTGGAATCATCGATAGGTATGAGTGATAGCAGAACCAGGACGTCTACTCTCTTTCTACGAAAAACGTAATTTCGAAATAAACTCGCGGCTTTCCTACTACTCCGGTTCTACTTCGTCGTTTCGTCCGTTTAAATGAACTAAGTTATTATATATATTATATAATATAATAATAGAACTAAGAGTAGCCTTCACCAATATAACATTTTGTTACAACACTTTTTTCTAAGCCAACATTTTTTTATTTTAAATAAAGAGTGACGAGACGAGCAGGACATGTACCTGATGGTAAGCAACATGCCTGCCACATAACAGCTGACACGCAGCTATTGGAACATGAAGAGCCAAAATCATTACCTAGCACCGCACTGCGCTCGTCACCCAGAGATCTACGTTGTTTTATCTCTAAGCCCTGTAATTTCTCTGGAAACATTGCCCTTCAAACCGGAATACTCTAAGTAGAAGTAGGTTTAGAACATTTAAACGGACGAAACGACGGATCGAAGTAGAACAGAAGTAGGAAAGTGGCGAGTTTATTGCGAAATTACGTTTTTCATAGAATGAGAGTGGACGTCCTGAATCTTTTAGCAAACAAGTAATATATCTACTTAGTAATATTAGTGCCGTTTCCATAAATTTTAAGTTGGGGAAAAATTTAATGTAAGCACATGACAAATTATTTTTAATCCACTTCAGTATAATCAGGATCTCAAAGAGACATCATAAAACAAATTACACCACGGTCTCTAATAGAATTCCAATTATTCCCAATTCGAAAGTACATTTATATTCATTGATATTTAAATTTTTCACGTTTGATACACGGCGTTCGAGTTTTCTCGTCGCATTGAAATTGCGGTAACCACGCGGGCCACTTATTTGAGCCGAATTCTGTGTACAGACGTGCGCGAAATCGGAATAATCGAAATGTAGTAGGAGACAGTGATTGAGATTACATTTACTATCCTTATTACAAGGATACTATCTTTAATTAGTAAATGTAAATGTAGTAAATAAAAATGATAATATGATCCTTAATCAGTAAATGTAATCTCAATCACTGTCTCCTACTACATTTCGATTTCTAAAAGGTATTTTTTAAGTTAAACGGTTTTAGTGTAAACAGTCATGGTAATTTTGCAGATTTTTATTATTTTAAATAATGTAAAAAATGTACTAAAGCTGAAAAATAATTACTAAAATAAGATCGTGGGATACAACAAATATCTACAATCGTCGATTGAAATGTTCGTTTTGTAGTACGAGCAACTCAAATTAAATCTGCCAAAGCAGAGTATGTACTTACTGAATTCAGCGAATTGAACTTCATAAGCCTAAGATCTTGTCCTCTAATTGTTATTACGAGTACATACATATGAATAAGTGATAAGTCTTCATTGTTCACAGCTTAAAACAGTACATAAAGTATAGGAATTACAATAAAACTATCGAGGGTGATTAAATACTTTTGCGTCGTTGGGGTCAATCAGGTTCTATTCAGCGAATTGAACTTCATAAGCCTAAGATCTTGTCCTCTAATTGTCATTACGAGTACATACATATGAATAAATGATAACTCTTCATTGTTCACAGCTTAAAACAGTACATAAAATCTAGGAATTACAATAAAATTATCGAGGGTGATTAAATACTTTTGCGTCATTGGGGTCAATCCTGGGGTATGAAATTATTCATAGCATTTATATATTTAAATACTCGTAGTATTTTCTTTCCAAACGTTTCTTCAACCTTTGACACTCTATGTCCTAATATACCTGTCATCCCGAAAGTCCCGATATACTCCCACTGAGCCGTAGATGAGGTTCGTCGCCCGAATTTTTGTATCCGTAAATAGAGGGCAAATTGGTTATAGGCTTTTACTTGTGTTTAGATGTCGGGCGAGAGAGAAAGTGTAACTAGAGAAAAAGATAATTTCAAGGTTTTAGATAAAATATACTACGGACACGGTTTGCGATTTTTACATTGTTTTGTTATCTACTTGGAAATTAATTTGGCTATCATTCTTTCATAAATAGGATTTTGAGTTTTGACTCATTAGAGACGTACTTCTTAGCATTCCATGGATTCACCGTGCGGGTGCCGGGTCCATCGTGTGGCAGAGAGAGAAATCTCGAATAGACCCTAAGACTTGTGACTCGGGCGTAGGTTTAAAAGGGGCCCCTTATATTGACGTACGTCAACACTCACCTTCACTACTCGTATTTATAATATATAATATAATATAATAATACGTAAAGCAAAATTTTTTACGACAGTTACACGAGCCGTAGTGAATGAAAATTTTCAATATTATATTTTGTAAGTACCTATTTGAAGTACACTACTTTTTATCTCGAAAAAATAAAGGGGAAAAGAAATATGGAAATATCATGCATCATCATCAGCCTATTATAATAGTAGTATATACTTGGATATTATTATATTCTGTTCGGTTTCTTGATCAGACAAAAATAGACTCAGCTTTGAATACCCCATTACTTACATTACATTAGCAAAAATTTAACACCGCTATTTACTGATGTTACTAAACACAACCTTTCGAAAAACAATTGAAAATGTGATGTTAAAAAAATATGCCGGAAGTTATGCAATTATCACGTCACTGAAATCTTATGAAATATCATCATATCTTATGAACACATGAATTTTGTTAATTGTGTATCTATTGTTTTACTAATTTGAATCTCGGAAACAGCTCCAATGTTTTTCTTGAAATTCAATATGCAGGGGGCACCAAAGGCGATAAATCGATCTAGCCAGGTTTAATTTTTAGAAAACATTGTTTTATCCGCGTTTAAACCTAGCAAAGCTCGGTCATACAGTCACTAATAAGTACACGGGTAAACTTATTGTACAGTTACAAAACATTATAACAATATCTACATAACCTATTAAAATTATGCTAATGTAAAAAAGTAGTATCGTAAATTAAAAAGCATTCATACTAAATGGAATCGTCTAAAATCACAATTCTGTTCCATCAATCAAGATATTAAGTGTTCTAAAAAGCGAATTTAATTTAAATAAAACTGCAAAGATTTTCATTTAGGTCTAAAGCTACATTCAAATCTAATTTTAGGCCCTGTCAAAGCTGATCCTGACTTCAATCAGTCTTAAAATTAAAACCCAAATATCATTTCTTTTCTAAAAGCTCTACGAAAATATTGCAGAGAGATAAGCGAGGGTCACTCATTTAATGAAAATTAAAGTGTAAATATTTATCTATGTGGGATTTAAGTCTGTTAATTTAGTTCAGCTTAATGTTACCCAGATAAACGGGCAAATCCCAAGTTCAGACAGATAATTTAAGCAAATGGTTTGATAAAATTGTTGTACTAATACTATCGTTTTCAAATGATTCTAATCAAAGATTCTTGTAGAGAAGGACTCTTTGCAGAGTCCGTCTGGGAAAGTACCTGTTACTCTTTTCCATAACTTCAACTTTTCCTGTGTGAGAAATGTCCCCCAATGTTTATATTCTATCGACAAGCAGTGATGTACGTACATTGCTGTGTTCTGGTTTGAAAATACGTGTTTCTTGTTAAATTACAGGGCAAAATAATTAATAGTCGTACAGTTGTGGGTGACGAGCGTATCGCAGTGCTGGGTTTGGACTCTTTGTGTTCATGAGTCTGTTTGGCTCATAGCAAAAAAAATTGAAATCTATGGTTTGGCTAAACTGCTATATGCTAAGTATATTACAATACAATATAATACAAACCACTTTATTTTACCATAAAACAATACAGAAATACAGTGATTATACTTAAAATTAAAACATTTTGGGCACAAAAGGCGTTCTTATCGCTAATCTCTTCCAGATAACCTTTTCAGTGTTAGGACAAGGTAATAAGTAAGGGCAGTGGTATGGTTTCCTTGATACATGTACAATAGATAATTGCACAAGCATAATAAATAAATACCATTTACAAGTATATCCTACTAATATTATAAATGTCAATGTATGGATGTTTGTTGTTCAATCACGTCCTAACGTATGAACCGATCGGGCTGAAAGGGGTTTGGGTAAAGTTGGCGTCGTTTTTTTTTTTTAGCGGCCAGAGATCTGTTATCACTTTCTTGTAACAATAAAATACCCTGATGCTATCTGTGCAATCGGATTTGCTCTAAGTCATATCGGAGCTGAGTTATAGCCTGTCGAAGTTATTTATTTTTTGGATTTTTTGTATGGGCAAGTGGCGTCGTTTTTTCATTTTAGCGGCCAGAGATCTGTTATCACTTTCTTGTAACAATAAAATACCCTGATGCTATCTGTGCAATCGGATTTGCTCTAAGTTATATCGGAGCTGAGTTATAGCCTGTCGAAGTTATTTATTTTTTGGATTTTTTGTATGGGCAAGTGGCGTCGTTTTTTCATTTTAGCGGCCAGAGATCTGTTATCACTTTTTTGTAACAATAAAATGCCCTGATGCTATCTGTGCAATCAGATTTGCTGTAAGTAATATCGGAGCTGAGTTATGGCCCCTCAAAGTTTTTTTTTTGTTTTCTTTGTATGTACTAGTGGCGCCATTTTCTATAGCGGCCAAACATCCGTTAGCACTTTTGTGAAACATTATTTTTACCCTAAGGTACCTGTGTAATCAGATTTGTTGCAAACTATATCGGAGCTGAGTTATGGCCACTTAAAGTTTTTTTTTTTGGTTTTCTTTGTATGGACAAGTGGCGCCATTTCCTACAGCGGCCAAACATCCATTACCACTTTTATGAAACATAATTTTTACCTTAAGGTTCCTGTGTAATCAGATTTGTTGCAAACTATATCGGAGCTGAGTTATGGCCACTCAAAGTTTTTGTTTTGGTTTTCTTTGTATGTACTAGTGGCGCCATTTCCTACAGCGGCCAAACATTCGTTAGCACTTTTATGAAACATTATTTTTACTTAAAGGTACCTGTGTAATCAGATTTGCTGCAAACTATATCGGAGCTGAGTTATGGCCCCTCAAAGTTTTTTTTTGGTTTTCTTTGTATATACTAGTGGCGCCATTTCCTACAGCGGCCAAACATTCGTTAGCACTTTTATGAAACATTATTTTTACTTAAAGGTACCTGTATAATCAGATTTGCTGCAAACTATATCGGAGCTGAGTTATGGCCCCTCAAAGTTTTTTTTTTAGTTTTCTTTGTATGTACTAGTGGCGCCATTTCCTACAGCGGCCAAACATTCGTTAGCACTTTTATGAAACATTATTTTTACCTTAGGGTACCTGTGTAATCAGATTTGCTCCAAACTATATCGGAGCTGAGTAATGGCCCCTCAAAGTTGTTTTTTTGGTTTTCTTTGTATGTACTAGTGGCGCCATTTCCTACAGCGGCCAAACATCCGTTAGCACTTTTATGAAACATCATTTTTACCTTAAGGTACCTGTGTAATCAGATTTGTTGCAAACTATATCGGAGCTGAGTTATGGCCACTCAAAGTTTTTGTTTTGGTTTTCTTTGTATGTACTAGTGGCGCCATTTCCTACAGCGGCCAAACATTCGTTAGCACTTTTATGAAACATTATTTTTACTTTAGGGTACCAGTGTAATCAGATTTGCTCCAAACTATATCGGAGCTGAGTAAAGGCCCCTCAAAGTTTTTTTTTTGGTTTTCTTTGTATGTACTAGTGGCGCCATTTCCTATTGCGGCCATACATCCGCGAGCACTTTTGTCAAACATTATTTTTACCTTAGGGTACCTGTGTAATCAGATTTGCTGCAAACTATATCGGAGCTGAGTTATGGCCCCTCAAAGTTTTTTTTTTGGTTTTCTTTGTATGTACTAGTGGCGCCATTTCCTACAGCGGCCAAACATCCGTTAGCACTTTTATAAAACATGATTTTTACCTTAGGGTACCTGTGTAATCAGATTTGCTCCAAACTATATCGGAGCTGAGTAATGGCACCTCTAAGTTTTTTTTTGGTTTTCTTTGTATGTACTAGTGGCGCCATTTCCTATTGCGGCCAAACATCCGCGAGCACTTTTATAAAACATGATTTTTACCTTAGGGTACCTGTGTAATCAGATTTGCTCCAAACTATATCGGGAGCTGAGTAATGGCCCCTCAAAGTTTTTTTTTTGGTTTTCTTTGTATGTACTAGTGGCGCCATTTCCTATTGCGGCCAAACATCCGCGAGCACTTTGATGACACATTATTTTTACTTTAGGGTACCTGTGTAATCAGATTTGCTCCAAACTATATCGGAGCTGAGTTATGGCCCCTCAAAGTTTTTTTTTTGGTTTTCTTTGTATGTACTAGTGGCGCCATTTCCTATTGCGGCCAAACATCCGCGAGCACTTTTATGAAACATTATTTTTACCTTATACCTGTGTAATCAGATTTGCTCCAAACTATATCGGGAGCTGAGTAATGGCACCTCAAAGTTTTTTTTTGGTTTTCTTTGCATGTACTAGTGGCGCCATTTCCTATTGCGGCCAAACATCCGCGAGCACTTTTATGAAACATTATTTTTACCTTAGGGTACCTGTGTAATCAGATTTGCTCCAAACTATATCGGAGCTGAGTAATGGCCCCACGGATGTTTGGCCGCTATAGGAAATGGCGCCACTAGTACATACAAAGAAAACCAAAAAAAAAACTTTGAGTGGCCATAACTCAGCTCCGATATAGTTTGCATCAAATCTGATTACACAGGTACCTTAAGGTAAAAATTATGTTTCATAAAAGTGCTAACGAATGTTTGGCCGCTGTAGGAAATGGCGCCACTAGTACATACAAAGAAAACCAAAACAAAAACTTTGAGTGGCCATAACTCAGCTCCGATATAGTTTGCAACAAATCTGATTACACAGGTACCTTAAGGTAAAAATAATGTTACATGAAAGTGCTAACAAATGTTTGGCCGCTATAGGAAATGGCGCCACTAGTACATACAAAGAAAACCAAAAAAAAAACTTTGAGTGGCCATAACTTAGCTCCGATATAGTTTGCAACAAATCTGATTACACAGGTACCTTAAGGTAAAAATAATGTTTCACAAAAGTGCTAATGGATGTTTGGCCGCTGTAGGAAATGGCGCCACTAGTCCATACAAAGAAAACCAAAAAAAAAACTTTAAGTGGCCATAACTCAGCTCCGATATAGTTTGCAGCAAATCTGATTACACAGGTACCTTTAAGTAAAAATAATGTTTCATAAAAGTGCTAACGGATGTTTGGCCGCTGTAGGAAATGGCGCCACTAGTACATACAAAGAAAACAAAAAAAAAACTTTGAGTGTTCATAATTTAGCTCCGATATAGTTTGCAACAAATCTGATTACACAGGTACCTTAAGGTAAAAATAATGTTTCACAAAAGTGCTAATGGATGTTTGGCCACTGTAGGAAATGGCGCCACTAGTCCATACAAAGAAAACCAAAAAAAAAACTTTAAGTGGCCATAACTCAGCTCCGATATAGTTTGCATCAAATCTGATTACACAGGTACCTTAGGGTAAAAATAATGTTTCACAAAAGTGCTAATGGATGTTTGGCCGCTGTAGGAAATGGCGCCACTAGTACATACAAAGAAAACAGAAAAAAAAACTTTGAGGGGCCATTACTCAGCTCCGATATAGTTTGCAACAAATCTGATTACACAGGTACCTTAGGGTAAAAATAATGTTTCACAAAAGTGCTAACGGATGTTTGGCCGCTATAGGAAATGGCGCCACTAGTACATACAAAGAAAACCAAAAAAAAAACTTTGAGGGGCCATAACTCAGCTCCGATATGACTTAGAGCAAATCCGATTGCACAGATAGCATCGGGGTATTTTATTGTTACAAGAAAATGATAACAGATCTCTGGCCGCTAAAAAAAAAAACGACGCCACGGGCCCATACAAAAGTACCCAAACCCCTTTGGAACACATATTAGATTATAGTCTGGAAGAACACATAGGCTATTTATCCCGAAAAAACAACGGGAACGGGAACTACGCGGGTAACACCGCGGGGCGCTGCTAGTATTAGATATAAATATGTTATACATATACGGTAGAAATATATAAAAAATTCAATCCATAAACATAAAAAATGCCAGTATAATAGCATAGGAACTGTCGATAGAAGTGAAAATGTATAACTCAGAATTTGAAAGCTTACTTTGGAAACTACACGGGTGTAACCGGAGGCCATGGGCCAGGCCATTACGTCAGTATTTCCCATTGGCACACGCATTTCTAGATGGCCATGCCATGATGCCCAGGCCACGCCTTTTCAGTATTTCCCATTGGCTGATGCATTTCTAGATCACCAATGGCCATGGTTCCGAATTTACCCGAAGATTTCTTATCATACCCGACCGTGACGCTAGAATTCAATTCACACCCCACGAAAAATCTATCTAGGCGCGCCAAAAGAAGTTTTCACTTCAATATAGGTACATAGAAAGATGATTACATAAATGAATGATACAAAATAGACGCCCACAAATATATTATAGGTAGACCTGTTGCTTACCATCAGGAACTCACTATATAACACTGACAAAAATGGCACCCGGGACTGCTGACAAAAGCGAAAACGCTTAATATATTTATCTGGTTAACGGTTTGTGTAAGTTTTTAGTAACAAACAACGAAAAATACAAGTACATTAAAATAGTATGAATATATTCGGTAGAAAGCATTTCAAAATAAATAACGATTACCATGAAAGTATTCAGCATGCATTCTTTTAAATAATTTGGGTGTCATGTCTGCATTTAACATAAATATAATAACACCTGCAATGGCGCAGCGTGCTGCCATATTACTTGAGAACCTGGCAAAACGAGCGAACTAAAGCATTGCATTTATGTTTTTGGATACTATGACTGTGGCTTGACGGGCTCACGTGGCAGATATATTGGTAGCAGTGGAGTATAGACGAAACCATAACTTTTTGTAGGTTCTGTCCAGCATAAACGTGCGAATTATAAGAGATTTGGCGTAATTGTAGGACGGACCCCCACACGATGGACCGATGATATTGTCTCGGTCGCGGGAAGTCGGTGGATGGAGGCGGCAAGACCGGTCATTGTGGAAATTATTGGGGGAGGCCTATGTCCAGCAGTGGACGTCTGCAGGCTGCAGATGATGATGATAATGGCGTAATTATATTATCATCAGGAATCGCTTCGATGCGAAGTGTAGTAACTTTTCTTTCAGGCATCTACCAATGTTTGTTTTTAAAATAAACTGCAGGTGTTACGTGCAGACATGAGAAGTAAAATTGTTTTCAACAACGCATGTTGGATATTTTTAAAGTAAAAGTTATTCATCTTAAAATGCATTCTGCAAAAAATACCAGAACATTAGTTTAATGCAAAATTTACATTTTTCATATTGTAGTTTTGTTAGATTGCAAAATATTATAAAATGTTTCATCAGTACCTAAATGATAGAAGAATGAGTAAAGTAGTCTACTAATCATTTACTTTATTATGTTATTATTTTTTGTTAGTATTGGTAATTCGATATTATGTTTATTATAATGACTGTGTGTGATTGTTGGCTACGGCTACACTGTAAGCATGTGTAATTGTTGGATTTTGCCAGCAATTGTTACAAATAGAGTGAATTCGAGCCAAATTATGGAGTTAGCGTGAGTATACGTTATCAAAGGTGAAACTTTGTTGAGGTTTCAGTTGGTACAAAGAAGCGTCATGCCCGTCCGTGGTGTTGAGTTATAATATAATCCGATATAATCCGATCGTCTCCGAAATAAAAATAGTTCAAAATGGGTTGCGAGACTCGGGAACCTTCACGTGGTGCACCCTGGGCATCAGACAACAACTTACCTCGGTAGTATTTCGTTGTCTGATGCCCAATCCCGGCCGGGCAGGGACAGTCTTCTATTTGGATACCTCACCCCTTCGACTATCGCATGTAGAACTTTGTTGGGGGGACTGAAATGACTGAGAACGTAACTCAACTGATAGTTTTATCTCACCGAGTAACAGTCCAAAGTTATTCCAGGAGGTTCAACCGCTCGCCACGGCTTTACCTTCTGAGTCTATGGTGAAGCGGCTGAGTACGTGCCGTGAAGTTGCTTGGCACGCATCGTGGCCAAGGAGTGGAAACAATGACTATTCCTAGTAGCAGTGGTGAAGATGACAGATCTCTCACTGACGACCATCTTACCCAATATGCTTAAGAGTGCGAGGTTGTGTGAGACGAAGGAGCGAGAGGAGGCCATAACCTTCCGTTCATCTGACAAGGTGGAAACATACGAGTACAGGTGAGCGATGGTTCGTAAATCGCCTCCACTGGAGGGCGTTGGACGTTAAGAGTCATCCGGTACCCCATCTAGGAAAGAAGGTTCCCGAGGAGGTGACGCGCCGCTCGTTTACAGCGCGTCACTGTAGCCAAATGCGGGGGTATGTTATCCAGCGAGGCGAGCCCGCAAATGCGACTCCGACATACACCGCCACGTCCCTGCACGGCGACGAAATATAAAATCATTTTCCTCACAAAAAAAATGCTCAACCCGAACCAAGCTAGAGCAAACTGCTAATAGCAGAATGGGCTTGTGAACCTTCTCTGTCCTTTCGTTATTTTCTGGTTTGTAATAAAGTTTATAAACTTTATTTTACTAGTCTTCACGAATCCCGGGCCAGGCAAGTTCAAGTATCGATACCACCTATCCAATCCCACGCAGTACGTGTCTCTAAATAACCGATAATGTGGTTGATTAATGAGCGCCCGGTGTTGTTTGCTACACAGCGGTTAAATCAGTTACCTAGTTTAGCAGGGCCTATTGCGACAGCACATTCGTAAAATTAAACTTTAATTATCATTATCTATTTCGTTACGGTTAGCGCGACAAGGGTAATAATGCCTTTATTACGCTAATATTAAAAGCCTGGCTTTTGTAGGAATGAATCGTTTGTTACCCCTTTTCTCTGTAACGGATGAAGAGATATACATTTAAATATTAATATGTAAAGTAAAAAAAAATGTTGTATCCCTTGTTAAGAAAATTTTGCAGTAGGAGAAGAAAGTATAAAATAATACATACTTAGGCGCAACACAGACGAAGGGATGGGCCGGGCCGGTCAATTCAACTGCGAGCGATAGCGCAAAGGGAATCCAATACTACCAACGCCCACAAGAGAAAAGTGTAAAAATTCAACTCAACTAAAGTTGAATTTTCTGTGACACAATGGACTACAAAGACTCATGTCATCTAAGGAAATTGAAGTTTTAATATAAGACTATAATCCGCCTTGAAGTCTCAATATGGAGTAGAGTTATTAAATCTTATGCCGTTCTCTCTAGTGTTTCGTATTTCTGCATCGTAAACGTGCCATGGCCAGCTTGAAGCAATAAAAGTGGAGTAACATTTTTGAACTCCTGCGATATAAGTTTATTTTTTATCGATATTAAGCTTGCACATCTCGACTGATGTTAAGCGATGATACGACAGAGCGCGCTTCTCCAGAAGAAATCGATCGATCTTGACACCTAGATTGTCATCCATTGGGAAATCCACCCAGGTAACCCATTCCACAGCCTAGATGTTTTATATCGTATCCAGATTTTACACGCTTTTTATTTTATATTGGTGTGTTTAAATTAAAACTTATTACTTTATTTAGTAAGTTATATTTCTATGATAAGTATTGTTATTACTTTTCGTCTATATACTGTTCTATTGCATGACAAAAGCCTCAATTTTTCCGTTTTCCCGGTCTAAATTAACTTCTTTATAAGTATCTTGTTCGACTTTCTCAGACGTACGCGTTACGGCTACGGCATTAGTTCCAAACAGTTTCAATACCTCTTCTAATCTATTATTCTGCAACGCCGTACAAAAATCATGCGACAAGTAGAAATGTCGATCGAGGGTTGCAGCCCCTCCTTTTCGACTGTAGATAGAATAGATAGATAGAAACACTTTATTGTTCGCAACACAAAAAGAAAAATAAATAAACAAAAAGATAAATTCTTAACTCTAGTGGAACAAACGGCGACCTTATCGCTAAGAGCGATCTCTTCCAGGCAACCAGACTCACAGACACAGTCTCAGTCAGTCAGTCTCACACAGACAGACCAGACTGTACTCAGTTGGACAGCTAACAAGTAACGGCATAGTCACTGATCAGAAAATAGTTACTGCATAGTACTGAATCTCAATACTTTATACCCTTCTATCAACCTACATAGGTTTCCTGGTGGTTAATTTACTACGTACATTTTGTTCATGGGCCTGTAGTCTAGTAAAAAGACATTAGAAATGGGAACTCTGAAGTATGTAATGACTGTGATATATTTTAGTAAAATTTTCATAAGGAATGGTATAATAACATTTCAAAACGTACATTACTCTCCTCGGTCTGAGCGAATTGCGGCCATTCCGAAATAAAACATAATTCAGTCATGTCCCAACTTTATCTGTATAATATTACAATAATATGAATGTTTGCTGAAAATCTGACCTATTTATTTATCATGCAGTTTTCGTAGTATTACAAACTGTGTATCTAAAAACATACGAGAAAAACTAATACTATGAAATACCTGACTTTCTTGAACACAAACATTTTCTATAATGTAAGTTGAACAACACCAACGATTAGACATTCAATAAAACTCTGCACTATCTTGGATGTTGATGGTAAATAAATAATACTGACTTTTAAACTTCTACCATCTGCCTGTGAAGCCGAGGGTCGTGGATTCGATTCCCACCCAGTGCAAATATTTGTGTGATGAATTCAAATGTTTGCACTGTGTCTGGATGTTTCTATGTATAATAAGTTTGTATTTAAAACTATATAAGTATTATATCAGCTATCTGGCCGCCATCATACAAGCTTTGCTTAGTTTGGGGTTAGATGGTGTTGTGTGTGAATTGTCCACCAATATTTATTTATTTATCTAAGTCGTATAGACATTGCCATTCAGCGTAGTAATGCTGCCAGAATAGTGGACAGGCTTCTGTCTGGTAGTGGGTTTTGGTTATTTTGATTATTTAAAGACTTTTTATGATGAAAGCAGCTCATATAAGCTGCTCACTAAATAAATGTTCCCACTGCTGGAACTTGGCGCCTTCAATCGCAACGAGATAGTCCAGACCATAATCCACCAAGCTGGACCAGTACGCGTTGGCAAATGACGCATGACCATGAAAGTTTTTAGGAATATTTCGGTTTCCTCACGATGTTTTCCTTCACCATTTTTAAGTTAGCGTCATTACCTTACATTAGTAACCTATATTCTATTCCAGACAACAAACTGTCTGTGTTTAAAATTTCAACAAGATCCATTGAGGTGTTCCAACGTGATTGAGCAACAAACATCTAAACTTGCATTTATAATACAGTAGGATAGTGATTCGTAAACCAACGTAAACTGGGACTGAACTGGGACTAGAATTGCTGACTAAAACAAGTATCTAAGTAAATGCAAACCATAATTTAGTTTATACTAGTAGGTACCAAAAATCTAGAAAACCTCTTAAAACCAGTCCATTTTACGATGCAGTTCAGGTAATAATACACCGAGCATCAGAGAATAAAACATTTTTAGAATATAAAGCAGTTTTATTTACCAAAGCTTTTTGCTTATCTACAACATTTAGAGTGTACTTGTAAGTTTATTGTTATTATTCGCAATCGTGGTTTACTGACAGTAAAAACGCTTCTTTATGACGCGACCATATGTTGCAACATTCTAAGTCAAAGCGTTTAGAGGAAAGCACTTAGTCTTAATTTGTCCAGTTCAATTAAGATTTTATCTCGTCTTTGGAGGGAGAACCTTAATTTTAGTTAGAAACTGCAGCGGATTATGCGTTGTAAAGTGTATTAGACGAAGTTTGGTCTGCAAGGGTGCTTCGATAACTAAGAGGATTACGTGTGGCTGGAATAACCACATGTACAACATGTTTCCGAGATGAAGGAAATAGTTGAATGGAGATACAAGTTGATAAAGAGGATTGATATGTAGTGGAAGTTTTGTACAAAGAAAATCCAGACTGTGGAATACGTTACCTGTGAAATCAGATTATATAGAAAGCTATACAATATCATAAAGAATTTAGTAAGGCTATATATAGGTAGTATTTTGTAGTGGTAGGACTCTTGGCAGAATTCTCCTGGATAAGGACCACACCATTCCCAGTTATTCTACCGCCAAGCAGTAATGTGCAAACATTACTGTGTTTCGGTTTGAAGGGCAATGCTTCCAGAGAAATTACGGGGCTTAGAGATATAACAGCTTAGATCTCTGGGTAACGAGCGCAGTGCAGTGCTAAGTAATGATTTGAACTCTTCATGTTCCAATAGCTGTATGTCACTGTGCTATTATGTGGCAGGTATGTTGCTTACCATCAGGCACATGTCCTGAGCTCGTCTCGTCACTTTTTATTTAAAAAAAGGTAGACCTGCTTTTATAATAATATGCTGTGACGGGACGAGTAGGTTATGCGCCTGGTGGTAAACAATACACCTACCCACACCAGCGTAGCGTCACGTAGTTATTGGGCATTAATAGTACAATATTAATTACTATCTATCGTTGCACTAGGCTCATCTCCTGAAGATGTGAAGGAATTTATATCTTTGACCCTGTTGTTTCCCTGGCCATATGGCTTTTAAAACCCGAATATAATAAAGTTTGCAAATGACTTCTAGGCGATAGAATAACTGGGAAGGTGGTGCCACACACATACAATGACAGAAATGATTTCAACTTATTACAGTTTTTTACTACTAAAGGTTTACACTTGACTGCCATCTCACCTGATGTTCGCCGACGATGAGGTCTATGATGGACCGTGCTTACCTGGAAAAAACCGATTCACTCTCAATTTCATGACACCAAGATTGTAACTATCGGTAAAATCCACTCAGACAACACATTCCACAACCTCCTACTCCACTCAGGCAACATATTTCCCAGTTTTCACCACAAAAGTAGTCGTAGTAGTAGTCACAAAATAGTCAAACCTCTTTGTTCGTGTCTTTGGGACATCAAATCATGACTTTGATGATGATAATCATGAATTTGGGACATGAAACGATGTCGCTTCAGTAGCATATCCAGTAAAACAGGTTCATGGTAGCGTTCCCGGCGATCTAACCAAGGTTCTAGTCACGTCCCCTCCGTTTATCGCGGCCACGTTCGGTGACTGTAATAAAAACTTCTCTAAAATGAAATATTTAATGCCGCCGCTTGTGAGCTTGTGCTCTCGTGCTCTCGACTGCCGATGAACACCTATGTTTATTCTTTAAATAAAGCCCGGGGTTAGTGGCAGGTGCGAACTCAGCTTCGATAACACGCTAAATTGCTAAACGTTTTACGTTACGGTCGTAAAATTTTGAATGGAAATGTTAAAAGTTTTAACTATTTAATAAAACAGACATGTAGATTTATCGGCTGTAAAACCAAGCAGGTTTCATTCGATTCAGTTTGGAAAATGTATAATTATAAAATAAACATCCTCGATGTTTATTTTTGAAATAATGCAAAATTATGTTGTTTTTACCTGGCTTCGGGGTGGAGATTCTTAATTCATCGATAATATTTTATAGAAGTTCCGATTTTTTGAAGAACCCTGTAAAATTGTTGTTTTGTTTCAATGGGTTTTTAATTATGTTTTCAAGTATTTTTACTTTCGTAAATAAATAAACCTAAGTAAACATTTTATACTGAAATATTTTCGAAGTATTTGTTATTAAAGAGTAACTAACCTATGCATCATCACCACCTACAAAAGGAACAAACCTGTTTGACAGACACGAACACTTTGTGTGGATTTTTTTTTTAATTACATTATTTACAATTACTTATGGAATACTTTTTTACCTTTTAGATTTTTAAATACTCCAAAAACTTCTAATTTACAAATCAAAGTTAACTAAATTGGTCCAGCCGTACTCAAAGTTTTATGTGATCAATAAACATTAATTCATGTTTATCGTGTTTTATTTGGCTTTGATACATAACCATATTTAGCTTTTAAACATTGGCCGTAACTGTGTAATCGTGTTATACAAATTAATGAAAAATGCTTTCAGCGGTCTCAAAGGCGTTTACAAAGATAAATCCTCGACCACGTAAAACCAGAACGGTTAAAATTAGATATCCTCAATTCCAAATCCGTTTCCAGGCTCACTTAAATTTAGGTAACGAAAATGAATTCAACCGTTCCAATTCCCATGCGGTGAAAATTAAATATTCGGAAAGCGGGTAGCTTCTAATTCACCAAATTAGAGTTCATAGAAAATTACCTTATGTAAAGTGACCACACAAGCCAAATGAAGGCAGAGAGCAGGACAAACATCGCTGGTCAAATATTAATTCAGGTCACATTTGCCGTTCGGAAGGCCGTGTTTGAGATACAACTTCGGGACCATCGAATTTGTACGGGGTTGCTTTCGTATTTGACTATTTATGTTAATTTGATTCAAATTGGTACAGCTTCCTTATATTTTGGAATCATATTAAAAACGCTAGTGATATTAAAATGATTTTACCTGCGTATTTATGATATTTTTTGTTTTGTTATGATGAATGATGGAGGAAAGAGATATGGTGCAGCGACCCACATAAAGTGAAATAAAGGTATGTGTATGATTAATATAATATGCAATGTATATCAAAATAAAGACAATGAGATGGATATAATCATCTTGTATATTTGGGAGACGAATGCTAGGCAGCTGTTTGGACTCTTCGTGTTCAAATAACTTCATGGCACTATGTTGTTATGACCAGGCATGGTACTTACCATAAGGGGCATGTCCTGTTCGTATCGTTACTCGATATAAAGAAAATACATATTTTGCTTGCGTATTTCACGATCCATTTTATCTACAACATTTTTGAGAAAAATGCTTCAGTAAATATCTGCCACAAATTATTTTACATTGGGCCGAATAGAAACTACAAGACAGTAAATTTTAAACAGTGCCCTTTGACTGTTTTTTATGACTTCTATAAAGAAGAAACGCTATAAATTATTGTATAAATCGTTAATCTAACCATATCACGCTCCATAAACTCTGTCTCTACTTATAGGCTGCGTAATTCGATATTCACGCATGAGCCAAAATTAATTTTGAAGTCCAAAGGTTTTTCGTATCTACATGGTTCAGCGTGGACAGAAAGAGGTTCTATTAGAGGCACATTTCACGGTCGGATGGGAGAGTCACAAAGCTGAGGGCTGGGATTGAAAAGGGAATTCCAAGCTATGGCCAAAGTTGTTTCGTGATACGTTTTACATTAAATTTTCTATTATAATTATAAACTACTAGCGGCCCGTTCTGGCTTTGCTCGAATATTGACATTTAAATACATAAATTGTAATAAAAACTATGTTATCGCTCGAATTGGACTAAATTACAGAAAAAAAAATGTTTGTCTGTAAAGTCGGTTTACTGACGATGATAGAACGTGACAACGTCTTAAAGAAAATACTGATGGAATGGTAGCATTTTTCAAAAGAAAATTTTAATTTCATTTGTTTAATAGATTTGTATGTAAAAAGTAATCAGTAGAATTTAGTCATTTTCAATCAAAACAATGCAAAAAAGCTTTTAGATGCCGGGGATCGAACCCGGGGCATTTCACATGCAAAGCGAACGCTCTACCACTGAGCTACATCCTCGCTTGAACTACTGGTCGAAATAATTAATACAACTGTAACAAGGTAACGACCGTCGGTAGTTACCGTCGGTAACGTTACATGACGTCATGTTTTGCGGGCGTGCAGCCGGCTTCATCGAATTATAAGACGTTATCACGTCAAAACAATTTTCGTGATTGACTTAGTTAAGTTTTCACGGGCCTTAAAGATCTTGACACTTGATTTTCATGTATTCAGATGCTACAATCAATGGTTCAGTAGATTGAGAGTATAATTATAGAGATATCTCAGATATCAAACAAAGTACGAGCATTATAATGTGATATGGGTGAAGCCGTGGTGGCTTAGGGGCTAGAATGTGCGTTTCACGATCGTCAGAACGTTGATTTGAATCCCGAAACTCAAAGTGCAGATCTATATGTTTGTTATCACCGCTAGTTTTAAGTGTGAAGAAAAATAGCATGAGAAAACCAGCATGCTCCTCTGAAAATGTGAATTCTTATGACGTTATACGTTATCCGCCAACTCGCACTGAGATAACGTGGTGGATTACATCCTTAAATCTCTTCTTGCGAGAGTAAGTTCCGAATCCCGGTTATGAACATTGAGATTCTCGAAATAGTTACTAGAAAATCTAAAGCATTGGATACTTTTAGTTTCAAGTCCAACTACCTTATTTTAAGGTGGGAACTTAATTTTATAATAAACACTAGCTGAACGTGCGCACGTTGCTACACCATCTATCGAAAATCGATCGTACCAATTCAATTTTTTAATAAATTCGGTTACTTTAGGTTCTGATGACGCAACCTTTAAAATATGACACATGTCACGCAACGAAAGCTCTCAAAAAGCAATATTTTTTCCCGTTTTTGTTACATTTTTCATTCCTGTTCGGCTCCTGTTGATAGTAGCGTAATGTTAATAGCCTATAGCCTTCCTCGATAAATGGACTATCCTACAAAGAAAGAATCGTTCAATTCAGACCAGTAGTTCCAGAGATCCTTGCGTTCAAACAAACAAACAAACAAACTCTTCAGATTTATAATATTAGTATAGATGTTATATTATTCATGCTCAATAAAAAAACAATTTTGCAAGCACAGGAGTAGAACGCAAATATTATTTGAACTAAAAACAGATGTGGTCAATCTCGTGATAAATCAGAGATTTATGAGTGTTGTGGGCATGTGGATATTTTCCAGTGACCACAATGCGTTCTTTTAGCGTTAAATGGATTGCTGAAATTTTAAAGTTCTCCGGATTGAATTAACCAGACGTCAATAAGGCTTAAATAAATGTTACTACATAATTTTATTCACTATTTTTGAACGATTATAGGTTATTATTATTATACTTGACCATTATATCACCTGATGTTAAGCAATATCTATATCTATACTAATATTATAAAGCTGAAGAGTTTGTTTGTTTGTTTGAACGCTAGGATCTCGGAAACTCCTGGACCGATACGAAAGATTCTTTTTTTGTTGGATACTCCATTTATCGAGGAAGGCTATAGGGTATATAACATTACGCTACTATCAATAGGTACGGAGTATGAGTGAAGAATGTAAAGAAAACGGGGAAAAATATTTCTCTTCGAGAGCTTTAGTTCCGTGAATTTAAATTCTCTTTGGTCGTTGAAGTCTGTGACGGCGCGTGTTTACATTTGAAGTTTGTGTCATTTGAAGTAATCTTTGTTCTACAACAATGCATTGTTGCTTATTTACGTATTTTTAGGGTTCCGTAAAACGTAATAAAGTGGCCAGCAATGGATATTTTAGTATGGATTTTCCTCAAATAGATGCGGGTGAAACCGCGGGGCACAGCTAGTGGTTTATAATAAAGCGTGCTTATCTTAAAATACACGAAAATTGTGACCATTGGTCAAACCCTCTCAGGCAGCGCGTTCCACTGCCTACAAATATGTTCTCTTCACAAAACTGTAGTCAAACTACTACGAGACCAAAGATCCGAGCCTTTGGAAAATCGCATTTTCAAGCTACGATAAAAAAACAAAGTTAGATCATGCAGATCAGTTGCATACTACACGAAATGTCTGTGATAATAAATCGAAAAACCAGTTTTTCGATTAATTATTTTAACAACTTTACGGCGACGTTCAAAACTACAAATTTTAAACAAACAACTACAAAGTAAACATCGCCGTAAAATTGCTAGTCATAAATACTAATGAAATAATTTTTGGTTTCCAGATTTCTTTTGCCACGAAGGCAAATCCTCGATTGGAACACAAAGATAGTTATAACATAAGATGTAGGATAGAGGTTTCACGTCGGAGTTAAGCGGGGCATTATCAAACGGCAATAACCGACGATCCTCAATTTGATCGCTGTCTGCGCGAAGCTTGACAGATGATAGCCCACCGGCTGCACAGGTATTACTCGTAAGCTCAGCCCTTTACACGCCGCTGTCTGGATTGATTGGCCGAGTTTAACCCTTGGATCAGAAAATAAACTGGGGAACGGATGGGAAACTACCTACATGTTATGTCGTGTTGAGTCATAAAACACGCTTTTGACATAAACTAGCAGCACTCCGCGATTTTACCCGTGTAGTTCCCGTTCCCGTTGTTTTTCTGGGACAAAAAGTAGCGTATTATTCCAGACCTCAATCTGACTGTTTTTGAAATTTCAAACTGATCCATTTAACTGTTCTTACGTGATTGAGCAAAACATCCAAAATTTCGAATTCTACTTCTCGCTAACATAAAACGAAAGTTTGTAAGAATGTATGGGTGTGTGTGTGGATGTATGTTTTTTACTCTATCACGCAAAAACTACAGAAGGTGTTTTGATGAAATTCGGTACATAGATAGATAAGGGTTTGAAATAACACATAGACTATTTTCTATCGTAGGAAGTCGTCGTAGTTTCGTATCGTTTTTGTAGTGGTAGGACTCTTAGCAGAGTCCGCCTGGGGAAGTACCACACCTTTGTCAATTATTCTACCGCCAAGCAGTAATGTGCAAACATTACTGTGTTCCGGTTTGAAGGGCAATGTTTCCAGATAAATTACAGGGCTTAGAGATATAACAACTTAGATCTCTGGGTGACGAGCGCAGTGCGGTGCTAGGTAATGATTTTGGCTCTTCATGTTCCAATAGCTGCGTGTCACTGTGCTGTTATGTGGCAGGCATGTTGCTTACCATCACACTCGTCTCGTCACTCTTTATTTAAAAAAAAAAAAAAGTCAACAATATCAGGAACTAAGCGAGTGTAACAGTGGGGCGCTGCCTCTTTCGATGATACGACTGATTTCTAAGTATAAGATTTTTGTTGATCCTCGTTCAGAACATTTCTGTTCTTACATCAAGTGCATGTGTACAACTTGTATTGTATGTGGAGGAAAACTTTGTGAAAAACTAAAAAACTTGCAACGACATAATGCTCAGAGTCCTAAGCTTGACTAACAATAATTAGCACAAATCCTTTAATTTATCACAAAAAAGTGCGAAAATCTTGTGTAGTTCTTTTCTGTATTTATGTAGAGAAAAAAAGTTTTATGTAAATGTTATTATACATAGGTACCTAATACATTCGTTCATTACACAATCCTTAAACTAAGCACTAAGCACATCTTGAACTTAGGGAACCAATCAGCTGATATAATACTTAATTTTCTTGTTAAAACTAAACTAGATAATCTCATTTTCTATACCTCCAATAAGTTTTTTTTTACATAAAATGGAGAGTCGGGACGAGCAAAACATGGTAGTGATGGATGGATGCCTCTGCCTGTCCATTAAAACGCAGCTAAATGAACAAATAACTACGTTACACTGCACTGAACTTTCTACTCAGATATATAAAATGATTCATCGCATTGCCTTTCAAATCAGAACACAGTACCTACCTAATGCTCGCACATTACTGCTTGGCGGTAAAGTTACTTGCGAAGACGTGAGTTTCTGCAAAAACCTTACGACTACAAAGTTTAGTTTGTTAATGTCGATAATAAGAAAACCGGATAAAAACAAAAAGCTCAACTCTAAAATGAACATTTGGTGCATGTGCTAGGAAAATTTACATGAGTACGTTAATATGCAAAGCGTTTACGCCACAACACCGGCTGTTACTGCTCAATTATGCTATCCAAGTATCTCTTAGGTTCATGAATTACACTACTAATAGTTTCAATAATAATTATACTTACTGAATACCGGTATAAATAGTCATTCATTTTCAAACTTATCATTTTCATTTGTTTTTCCTATGTTAGGCAAATTTTTCGATGTTCACTTGTTTTTCTGTACTTGCTTACCCTTTTATCGTGGTCTTTTTTGATTACCATTATCACAAAAAAACACGATTTGGCTTTCTACTACAGAAGATAACTTTAAAATTTATTTAACCTAAGTGAGTTCTAAGCAAATTTACTTTACATGAAAGAGCACAAACGCACACGTTCAAGTGTTTTTTTTTCCATTAAATTTTACTAGTGACACTGGGTTATGGAATGAATTACGACATAATAGTATCAGTTTTAGAGCTCGAATTGCTCAAATAGAACCATCGACTCATCTTACTTCCGCAACAAAATAGGACAGTTTGTACTCATGATTTTACGGAAGAACCTCATCAATCTTCAATCAAATTATCCCCTTACCAAATTCCAACGTTTTGTTAGGTACGTTCATTTATAACGCAATCACACTAAACATTGCTGGCGACCCGAGGCCTTTACAGATGACTGTCATTAATAACATTCAATGTAAAACCATGCGGATTTAATGACAAATTACTTGAGCATACGGGGTGGCCTGTATGCCATTGACCGCCTTGGGCAGGGGCTACCGCTTGCATTAGAATTGTTTTTTGGTTTAAAGGGCAGTGTATACTTACCATCATTTTTATATTTCAAAGCAGAATATGAAATAGAATGAAGCTAAAGTAGAGCCAAATAGAGGAAGACGGGAATTCAAAAGTGAATATATAATATTGATTAAGGAACTCAGTATACTCGTATAATTTTTCAAAGTAGATGACGTGAAATTAACTCCAAGTGCCTGTAATAATTTAAAAAATAAATAAAACAAATTGTCATGAGTCAGTACAATTGTATTAAAAATATAATTATTATACTCGCATAATGCTTGACAGTGTTCTGTACGATAATAATTATTATAATACAGACATTGAAGTAATTATTTTAAACTGTGAAAATGCATACAAAATGCTCGTTCTTTTGTTTTCATTTTTATATTAATTGTGTAAATTGTAAATTTATCAATAAAGAACTTTGATTTTGACTTTGTCGAAGTGATATTATGGCACACGGAGCCAAAAAAACACTTCCACACGAATTTTTTGACGAATCAACAAGTGCGTCTCAAACAATTAATATTCAAAACAGTCGATCTAAGACGGTAGGTCATAAAATCCAAATTCGAGATAACTGAAGAGTCTAGACTCGACAACGCTATTCTATGCTATTTTATAATACAAGTGGACGATAATTTTGAGCAAACAGCCGTGGTTTTGCTACGGAAGTTCGTCTAGACAAGAGCATTATTATGGTTATTTTATTACTAGCGGTTTCTTTCAACAGCACTATACTACCACAGTAGTCGATTATTTTTTTCGAACAGCTAAAACCAGACTGTCCGATGATGGTAACTGATCAACGCCACTTTTGAACATCATCAAAGCTGTTGACGATGTTAAAACCAGTGCCCTATTATTCTCCCAATCCTATTAATAATATTATAGATGTCAATGTTTGGATGTTTGTTGCTCAATCACGTTGTAACGTTTAAACTTGAAATTTAGAACACAGGTTATACTCGTGGTCTGAAAAAACACATACTATCTTTATCCCGGAAAAATGACGGGAACGGTAACTAGGCCGGCAAAACCGCGGAGCCCTGCTAGCCTATATAACTATATATATATATATATATATATATATATATATATATATATTATTTAAAATTGTAATGCGTCGTATTCTGTGCATTGAAGATATCTCACTGATGTTTGTTATTTTTTCACGCTAATGCTACTGAAGGAACAGCTCTGACTCAAGTTTGGTACGTAGATAATAGTGTGGAATAACACATAGGTTTAATTTTCATCCCGAAAAAATACAGTAAGTAATCGGGAATTACGCGGGTGAAACCACGAGATGCTGCTACTCACAATACTGTGTTAAGTTACTTTTTTTTAAAGAAAGCTTGACGAGACGAACTGGACCTTTGCCTGATGGTAAACCACATGCCTGCCACATAACAGCTCAGTGACACGCAGCTATTGGAACATGAAGATTCTAAATCATTACCTAGCACTGCACTGCGCTCGTAACCCAGAGATCTAAGATTCTAAGATCTAAGGTTATATATCTCTAAGCCCCGTAATTTCACGGAAAACATTGCCCTTTAAACCGGAACACAGTAATGTTTGCATATTACTACTTGGCGATAGAATAACTGGCAAAGGTGTGGTACTTCCCCAGGCGGACTCTGCTAAGAGTCATACCACTACAAAAAAGTTATTAAACATTAATTGAAGTGTACACTACCCTTTACCATCAACATGGATGATTTTTCAATCCGCACCCATTATCTGACGATTACAAGGGTGGGTCCGGCTTCCAGACATTTCGGGGGGTGTTTTTGCGAGTTTTCGCAGCACTGACAGGGGCGTGCGGGGTGGTAACCATGATTTATTGAAGGCGACCGCGTAACGGAACGTTATTTTTTAAACCCCCGGTTTATCTTAACCGCTTTCCGAACGACCAGAATGTGAGATAGTGACGTAACATGATTGAGTGTCGTAATAAAAAATGTGACGGAGAAATTTTTCTTCTGTGTGAAGTTGATGATGATATAAAATTCTCCCATTAAGATAGCTACGGGATACTGCTTCTCTTTACAAGATAAAACAAAAATATTAGCAGCGGAACAGTTATTATTTGAAAATATTTATAAAAAAAAAGACTTCACTAAAAAAATATACTCCGACACTCGACTAAACTTATGATTTTTGTGATAGTTAACATAATGTTCCAATGAGACAGTTTAAAAAAAAAAGTGTATTGGTGGACAATTTACACAACACCATCAAACCCCAAACTAAGCAAAGCTTGTGCCATGGCAGCCAGAGAGCTGATATAATACTTATATAGTTTTGTAAATACATACTTATTATACAAAGAAACACCCAGACACAGAACAAACATTTTAATTCATCACACAAATATTTGCACTGGGTGGGAATCGAACCCACGACCCTCGGGCTTGCAGGCAGAGTTACTAACCACTTAACTACGAGGCCAGTTATTAGTAGTTAGGTTAAGCAAAAAACTAATACGTCATCGAGGTAAGCAAATTTGATTTTGTTGATATTTCAGAAACAGCTACACCAATTTCTATTAAAATTATGCGAGTAGGTATGCTACTCGACTCCTTTGTTGTGGGCAGACGTATTACTTATAATTGAACATGTTATGGACTCGTTCCGTTTTAATATTATACAAAAGCACAATATTTTACTCGGGGTCAGACCAAAAATTCAAAAAATCTGGTAAGTATATCAGAAATACAATTTTGTTAAAATAGCAGTATAATAACAAGATCCCTGGTACAATTTTTGAAATTGATCATTATCAAGCAAAATTTGCGTAGCTTCATTTTGATGAGACACTCAACCGTTTCTTGTATGAAACTCTTGATTGTGGTAGCTAGGTAGCTAACGAAGATAGCTAGGATAAAATATTTCTAAGCATTGGACCGAGATAATGTAGCACGCAATTTTCAGGGTAATATGACTGTTAAATTACATTAATATAAGCTAAGTAAAAAAAAAAAAAACTTCCAACGTGTATTAATAACGAGGTCATAAATGATTACTAACCAGCTGTTTTTTTTTAACTTCGCGTATACAAAAAGTTTACTTGTTATTAAACATGTCACAGGTTGCTTATGTGATAAATTAACTTAGCTAATATTAACAGTCATATTCCATTGTCCCACAAATCGCGTGGTACATTATCCCGCTCCGAGACTCAGAAATATTTTATCCTAGCTCTCTCTGTTAGATACCACAATCGAGAGTAGGTATCTTACAGGAAATTGTTGGGCGTCATATCAAAATGAAACTTTTCACGTAAGCTGGTTAAGTTAAAGTCAAAATGTAAGTTTATCTCATCACTCTTATTTATTTCTAAATAACTACACCCAATACTCTTCTACTTTGTAATAAGCAGGAACGGTGTGGTGCTGAAAAATCCGGAAGTTTAAAAAACTCCAACGCTTGATTAATCTCCTAAGCGTAATACCGTCATAAAGAGCCCAAGCAGGCTAATATCCGAGTCGCCATGCGTCCAATCAGCTCGCTTCTTCATTAGAGGAGTATCAAAAAGCTTATTCCGCTCAAATTAAATTGGCTCAATAATCCGGGCTCAGCGATAGTTGCTTTGTTCAATGAAGCCAGTTTTCCGACGCTTCTCGCAAAAAAGAAAACATCGCACCGCCCATGCAATCAAGCGACCCGCTGCGATTAGCTCACAAACGTCGATGACACGTACCCCTGTCCTTTATTATGCCCATATGCATCCACTGCAGCTTGTTATTTTAAATTGGACGGCTACACGAGAATAATCGAGTCATATGTATTGATTGCGTGCGCGATATTTCTAAATTGTTTAAATGTAGCTCGTTTTCAAAGTCAATAAAAACGAATACACTGTGATTTTAGTACACTTATATTTTTAGTCGACAACACCATCTAGTTAGCTTCAAAATAAGCAAAATTTTCACCCGCGTAATTCCCTCGTTATTTTCCCTCGATAAAAAGTAATGATTGTTATAATTATGCTTAAAATATTGTATTGAAGTTTTTGGGACGAATTTGAACGATGATAAGCGGATACACATTTATGTGTGTGTTATCTTCTTCTTCTTAAGAGCCCACCCAACCTCAGCTCGAATTCAGATTTGGCCCCCACTTCGTCGCAGCCCGCAGCCGTCACCCGCTCCGCGGAGATCGCGCGCGCCGCGCCCCGCGGCTATGCGTCACAGCTGAATCCATAGTTACTCATAGTAGTCAGTGCGCGCGCGCTCTTTCACTTACGCGGAATTACCTACCACGTTCAATGCCGGACGAGTAGACCGGATTTACTTATGATTATCAACACCATTATAGATATCAATTCTTCTAAATAAAATTATTGACTGAATAAAACTTGTTACAAGGTGCCCGACATCTTACATACCTACTTACCTAATTATCTGCTTGGATTTTGCTAAAATTTATTTGATACCTACACACAGTATACAATGATAGGCATAGATCGTAGAACCCAAGATGGGCCCTCCCAAACTTCAGGGCGCACGCAATCATGTCAACGTTGGGAAGAGTGAGCTCACTCTTTCCGTTTTAGTCGGTTGCAGGAACCGGTTTACCTATCACTATTCGTTGTCAACAACCAAAATAAGTAGAACCACATCATATCTTGCCGCTAGCGATTCTAGAGGTCAAGTAGATTGGTTGTTTGTAAACCTCTTACGATACACACAGAGACACAGTTTACTACCAATGTCAAGGCGCTCAGGGCACATCGATTTATTTATATCGATCTGGATCGATCGATCTAAGATGTATGTAAGATGATGATCTCTAAGCCCTGAAATTTTTCTAGCAACATTGCCCTTCAAATCGGAACAAAGTAATGTCTGCACATTACTGCTTGGTGTTACCAATTTAGTGAGATTTATTTTATAATAATAGATAATATAGTTTTTTTTTTAATAAAAATGGACAAGACGAGCAGGACATGTGCCTGATGGTAAGCAACATGCCTGCCACATAACAGCACAGTGACACGCAGCTATTGGAACATGAAGAGTTCATATCATTACCTAGCACTGCACTGCGCTAATCACCCAGAGATCTAAGATGTTATATCTCTAAGCCCTGTAATTTTTCTGGCAACATTGCCCTTCAAACCGGAACACAGTAATGTTTGCACATTACTGCTTGGCGGTAGAATACCTGGAAAAGGTGTGGTACTTCCCCAAGCGAACTCTGCCAGGAGTCCTACCACCATAGAATAGATAATAATAGACTACCACTACAATATACTTACATACGTACTTTACTAGGTTTTTTTTTTATAAAGAGTGATGAGATTAGCAGGACATGTGCCTGATGGTAAGCAATATGCCTGTCACATAACACCACAGTGACACGCAGCTATTGGAACATGAAGAGTCCAAATCATTACCTAGCACTGCACTGCGTTCGTCTCCCAAAGATCTAAGATGTTATAATATTTCTAAGCCCAGTAATTTCTCTGGAAACATTGCCCTTCAAACCGGAACACAATAATGTACTCCTGTTTCACATTACTGGTTGGCGGTAGAATAACTGGCACAGGTGTATAATTGTCTATTGTCTATAATATTCATTATACCTAGTATTAAATTCAGTAGTGACTAAATTCAGTAACCACTAAATTCAGTCGGCTAAATTCAGTAACGACTAAATTCAGTAGCGACTAAATTCACTCAGCTAGTTGTAGTATATAATAAGTACTTTTCTAGTCAAGCCCTTTCATTTGATACCCATATTGAGGTAGTGGGGAAAAAATAATGATTTGCCAATGTGTGGTGGCGGCCACCTTGGTTTTGAAATTTGTCGTAGTACATAGTATTGTACTAGTCAAGCTCTTTCATTTGATATCCATATTGAGGTAGTACTGAAAAAGATGATTGATTCACCATTTTTGGTGGCGGCCATCTTGGATTTGAAATTTGTCGCAGTACATAGTACTCTACTAGTCAAGCCCTTTCATTTGATATCCATATTGTGGTAGTACTGAAAAAGATTATTGATTCGCCATTTTGTGGTGGTAGCCATCTTGGATTTGAAATTTGTCGTAGTACACAGTACTGTACTAGTCAAGCTCTTTCATTTGATATCCATATTAAGGTAGAACTGAAAAAGATGATTGATTCACAATTTTTGTGGCTTGGATTGAAATCTCAATATTTGTTTTTATTTTATATTTGTTTGTTGTTTGTTGCTCAATCACGTCGCAACGTCTTTCGCGACTAAATTCAGTAGCGACTAAATTCAGTAGAAATTCAGTTGCGACTAAATTCAGTAGCGACTAAATTAAGTAGCGACTAAATTCAGTAGCTACTAAATTCAGTAGCGACTAAATTCAGTAGCGACTAAATTCAGTAGTGACTAAATTCAGTAGTGACTCAATTCAGTTGCGACTACATTCAGTAGCGACTAAATTCAGTGGCGACTAAATTCAGTAGCGACTAAATTCAGTAGCGACTAAATGCAGTCGGGTAAATTCAGTAACGACTAAACTCAGTAGTGACTAAATTCAGTAGCGACTAAATTCAGGAGAGACTTAATTCAGTAGCCACTAAATTCAATCGGCTAAATTCAGTAACGACTAAATTCAGTAGTGACTTGATTGATTGATTCACCATTTTTGGTGGCAGCCATCTTGGATTTGAAATTTGTCGTAGTACATAGGTAGTACTCTACTAGTCAAGCCCTTTCATTTGATATCCATATTGAGGTAGAGCTGAAAAAAATTCGCCATTTTGTGGTGGCGGCCATCTTGGATTTGCAATTTGTTGTAGTACATAGTACTCTAGTAGTCAAGCCTTTTCATTTGATATCCATATTGAGTAGTAGTGAAAAAAATCAATTCGCCATTTTGTGGTGGCCGCCATCTTGGATTTGAAATCTCAATGTTTGGATGTTTATTGCTCAATCACGTCGCAACGTGTGAATTTTGGAACACTACTTTTTATCCCGGAAAAATAAAGGGAACGAGAACTACGCGGGTAACACCGCGGGACGTTGTTAGTAGCGGCGGATGGCCTACACGGGCTGATCCCCAATCCACAGAATAAATATTAGTACCCCAATCGCATCATGCCACAGAATAAATATTAGTATCCAAGTGACTTATCAGTTGACTATATATACTAAAGTAGTCTATAAACCACTAAGGATAAGGTCGAAAGTCAAACGGAGCAGCGCGAGGTTTCGTCATTTTTAAAGAAAAAATATTTAAATAAACACGTAACTGTCGTACAGTTCAGTGAGAGCGGCAAACGGCACGAGTATCCCCTTCGAAAGCCGAGGCGATACTAAAAATTTTTGGCTCGTCGCTGGAATTGTTGGTTTTTTTCTCCTTAAAAATATAATAATGGTTATTTGAAAAAGATTTTAATATGATTAAATCCTTATACTTGTTCAAATTATCATACTTTATTTCAAGAATCTAGCTTCTGTATTTATTGAGTTATAAATTTTTATAAACGTAAATTTAGAAAAATAGAGGTAGCTTTGCGATTTTTTTCTATCGAGAAAATTTTATGAAAACGTGTTTTCGAATAGTAGTTACTGTCGAGTATATCCTGAACTTTATTATACATGAATTTCATAATTAAACATTCAGTAGTTTAGTAGATATTGTAAGTTGCCCAAATTAACATTACGCCATCTGACGAACCATACACCCTTAATATATATAAATCTTCTGTCACGATGTTTGTCCGCGATGGATTTCTAAACTACTTAACCGATTTTAAATTAAATCGGCACACCGTGAGCAGTCTGGTCCAACTTGAGAGATAGGATAGTTTTTATTTCGATTAATAGTCTTTAAATGACAATATCCGAGCGCAGCCGGAATGGGCCGCTAGTTTATTATATATTTTTAACTTAAATTCGTTCAATTTATTAATTACAACACAAGTTAATTTATAAAAGTTAACATTTACGGTGTCAAGATACTCTAACCACCAAACTGGATGTTCAAAATCTGCAAGTCGTACCGTACTGTTTCTCTGAAATCAGCACTTGCCCTTTCAGGTCTGCTCCCCCTGGATCTCAGGATACAGGAAACAGCAAGTTTGTACAGAGTAAAAAAGAACCTCTCCCAAGATTACCTCCCACCAGAAGTGGAACTCGAGCGGAACGTAAACCACTTGGACAAACCCCATCCGTCCACGCAGACATCCGTAGAGTACGAACTTATAGAAGACACCTCCAATCTTCCAGAAGGACCTCAAATTTATACTGATGGCAGTAAGATTGAGGGTAAGGTTGGAGCTGCTCTAACATGGTGGGAGAATGGCAAAGAGATCAAGAACTCGACATTCAAGCTCCACTCCGAATGCACAGTCTTTCAATCGGAACTCTATGCTCTTTGCCGGGCAACTCAAATGGTGTTAAAGAGCAAGGACCCAGAAGTCAATGTCCTGAGTGACTCCAGATCTTCACTCGAGCTGCTGAGTAATCCAAAAACGAGTCACCCCTTGGCAAAGTGCATAAAGGAAAACATTGGACAGATAAATGCTGAAGGGAGATCTCTTCGTCTTTTCTGGGTAAGAGCGCATGTGGGCACCGTCGGCAACGAAAGAGCTGACGAACTGGCCAAATCGGCAGCACTAACGGAATCGCCCAGGGACTACGAGGGGATCCCCTTGTCCTACGTCAAACGCAAAATCCGCGAAGAATCGGTCAAGAAGTGGCAGGATCGATATGAGACCTCGGACACCGGAAGAGTCACTCAGACGTTCCTCCCCGATATAGCAAACGCATATCGTTTGATAAGGACTACGAAACTGACTCATTTCCAGGTACAAGCGTTGACGGGACACGGAGGAATAGCAGAATACCTGTACAGATTTAAGCTTAAGAGCAGTCCTGTATGCGAGTGTGACTCTGAAAAATCCGAGAATGTCTGGCACGTGCTGGTAGATTGTCCCCGATTCATGGCTGCAAGACATGATCTCGAATCTATGATTGACAGGAAGCTGGTTGTTTCGGATCTCCACAACGTCTTGGCAGATCCAGATAGTAGACCACGGCTTCTGGCTTTCATGGAGAGTTCATTCCGAATAGCGGCCAAAAGAAACTCCACACTTAACTCTAATACACACCCCCCTTCACCACCGCACCCTACCCCACTGTCCGTGGACGCCACGCCGGGTGCAATCTCCGTCCAAGATAGCTCCTCAAAGAGCATCTCCGTCCAACAACTACTGGAGAACGCAGACCGAGGAGAGGCGGGGATCCGTATCCGCGGGGTGGCTCTCTTCATGGATAGCAACAAAGAGAGATTCGGAATAAGCTTTTGCTTCGCCTGGGAACGGAAACGCGCCCGTTGGTCGCCGGGATTGTCTTGTCTGCTCAATGGGAGTACCGCAAAAGTCACAATGAAGCGGAAAACCTTCGACGCTATGCCAGTGTGCGAGATAGACGGCCACCGATTTCGGTTGGTGCGATCGAGAAACAAAACGATTGCACTAATAGAATACTCGGAAGGTCGGACACCTTTCACACAGGCAAGTGCGCTGCTTGCACATCTTAGCAGAAATGCGGGTGAAACACCCCGGGTGATAAGCGTGGATGCGATGGCAATCGAATACTCAAGAGCGAAAGTCGCAGACCGGCTGGGTTGCATTGAAGCCTCTAAACATCATGAGGTTGTCGTGTACGAAGATAGGGGAGAAAATCTGAGCTTCCTCAGAGCCCCTTCGCGCGACCTAACAAATGCAACTGACAGCTGGGGACACCCCGTTCCTAGTTCGACCAACCAAACCGGTTCCGAAAGAGCACAGCAGAGGGCAGCCGCGGAAAAAGCCGCAGCCAATCAAAGCGGCAGCCGAAGCACCAACACGGCCTTCGTGGCTGCCTTCAACACTGCAGCAGGGAGCGTACTCCGAATCTCATCCCATGCACCACCCCTTTTAACGTCAGGGACCCTCAAAACAGCTTCACAGCAACAAATGAGCCGAACGAGAGCCGACATGGGACAGGTTGAACCGCCCCGCTATGTCACGGCTTCGGAGCCGCGGAGCCATGCACGTAACGCCTTCATCGAATTCATAGCCATACTGAGAGCAACAAGACTAGTTAACCTCAAGACCTGCGAAAACATCATGCAGTTTTATAGGCTAGGAAGTGAAAGCCTTCTAAAGGTGAATCTCGAGGAGGCCGAAGCAGCCATTTATAATAATGTCACATCCCGGGTCATCAAGGGAACCATGACAGGACAGTATATGGCAGCTTACAGTGCAGAAAATGGCTTCGTGACACTGAACGAGAGTGAGACAGAGCGCGCGGGAAGACCCGTTTATGCGACACCACTAAACGACCCAATTGTAGTTACCGCCCGATGCACCAAGATTATGCTGGACGACAGGATCCTCGAGATGGCCAAGTCCATTGAAGGGACCTCAAACGTCAAAGCGTGTTGGGAAAACTGGGAGGTACCAAGCATACAGTGGGTCAACGGAGTTCCAGGATGTGGAAAGACAACGTGGGTGATTAGACACTTCGACGTGGACAAAGACGCTATCATCACCACAACAACTGAGGCAGCAAAAGATCTAAGGGAGAAGCTATCGCACCGTATCGGAAACCTGGTCAAAACCAGGGTGCGAACTATGGCTTCTGCTCTGGTAAATGGTTTCGGAAAAGAGAAATTCAGCCGCCTCCTGGTGGATGAGGCTCTCATGAACCATTTCGGGGCCATTGTGATGGTCTCACGGCTGTCTGGTGTTGGCGAAATTGTCCTCATCGGAGACGTCAATCAGTTGCCTTACATCGACAGGGAAAATCTCTTCGAAATGAGGTATCACCGCCCGAACCTGGTAGCAAAGATCAGCCAGGAGTTGCTCTGCACACATCGCAATCCGATGGATGTTGCATATGCGCTGAGGGAAATATACTCAGGTATGTACTCCTCAGTACCCCGTATAAAGTCCCTGGAGCAGAGAAGGTATAAAGGAGCGCAAATACCCGGCACCCAACCCAACACCCTATTTTTAGTGCATACTCAAGAGGAAAAGGAGACCCTGACAAACCAGGGTTACGGGTCAGGCACCGGGTCACGCATCCTTACCATTCATGAAGCGCAGGGATTGACATACGAGTCGGTAATCGTAATTAAAACTAAGGCAAACATGAAGCTGCACGAGAGCGTGTCCCATGCGGTTGTTGCAATCTCACGGCACACGGGGACCTTCACATACTACGCTGACGACACCGACGACGCCATCGGTCGGTTCGTGCGGCGAGCGTTGGCTGCATCACCAAAGACCATTCAAGATTTCAACCTGCAGATGGCCATTAGAGACAGAAATGCGGCTGTAGTGGAGGCTCTGTGCCAGGAGGAGGCGGCTTAGGCAAAAGACGATGTCGAGTCGATTACTATCGGAATCCCAACCGGTAGTGATCGGCTCAACAGACGAAATCGGATTGACTAGCTTTAGAATTACGCTTAAAATGTTCACCACCCCCCTACTCCCCCCCTTATTTTCCTCTTCTTCTCCTAATCCAAGAACTATGTAAATAAAAAAAGATTAATGTAATGACAAAAGTCACGGAGTCTGTGGAGTGTTTAAATTAAATAAAAAAAAAAAAAAAAAAAAAAAAAAACTGGATGTTAAAGACCCAACAAGATACTTGTTGGAAAACGACAATTAGAAAAGTGGAACAACATTTTGTCTATGTACCTACCAAATTGTATCTAGATCCTTTTAGAAGTTTTTGCTTTAAATAGTTACGAACATCAATAATGCACTCACAAACTTTCACGTTTTTAATTTAAGAACGGATTTACACTAAAACCTGAGATAGACAAGAGGTATTTTGTTTAAGTCTACTATGTATGCGTTCATTCAATCGAAACCATCAGGCGAGTCCTGTTCGTCCCGTCACTCGCTACTACAAAAAATACTTGTAAATAAATCGAACGTGCTCCACAAATGAAGTGTACCCGCAGCATATTAATACGGAATCCGTAATCAGATACGAATACGTTCGTAAAACTCTTGAGCGCGAACCGAACTCATCAATTTTAATTGTTATACCGCCGTAAAGCGGGAAACGATGAATTTAGAGTGAAAATTAAGTGAGAGATCATCCGCCGTAGTTCCTTCGGTAAAGAGAAGAAAATTGTGAAACAACTTTTGAGCTTTGGTGAGTTAAAGGAAGCCTCTTGTGAAATACTATCCCATATTTTCCTGAGGAACCTCGCGAGCAAAGTTTTGAAGAATAGGAGAGAGTTTGCTCTGATGGCTGAGTTACGCGATGGACTGTTAGATTGACAAACATAATTTATAAAACGGAAATTTTCATGTTATTCATCGTCTTAAAAAATATGAGATAAGGATTGACATTAGGGAAATGAACGCACAATGTGTTGTATTAATTATTTAACGCACCATTAGATGTACACATTCTATAAAAACACTTTTATGTACTTAAGTAGTTAATTATCATTATTTTATCAATTGTTTCAGTTTCTTTCAGTAGATTCTGAACTGATTCTGAACGCACGAACGAACCGAATACGGAAAGACGATCCTTGTGTCTGTCATTATGGAAACAGTTATGACAAAGACCGGCCTTTCTACCGCTTAACTAAACCGACTATGGCTTTGCTATCGCTGTCTCTATCATTTCAAGTGAAAAGAAAAGAGAGAGCAATATAAAAGCTATGAAGGTTAGGTGGTAGACCCCCGGGAGGTTTGATTCCGTGTGAGATCAATCTGACTGGGTTCAGAATCGCTACGCTGATAGCATAATATCCAAAAAACCTAAATATTAAGTTACCACTTGAAACCACAACTTTTTTTTCACTAATTTAACGACTCATAAAAAAAAATCTAACGAAAATAACGTCCACCCAAAAAGTATGTTGTGCGCGTCACCCAGAATTCGCAGTCACAATCTCTTTTGTACGCCAAAAAATACTCAAATATAATTTTTGCCAGAGAATAACGAGGTGAAAAGTTTGAGGAAACGTCGATTTCATCAGGCTTACAAACATAATGTGGGACAAGCCGGGACGCGGCGTCCGCTTCAAATTTCGTAATACTTTAAGCAAACTTGCGGAGCGAAGTTGGGGCTGTGAACAGGTGCTGCATCGAATAAGTCCTAGTATTCACGTCGCTCCCGGAACTACTAACCTAACGAGGTTTCGGGGTACGAGCTTTGGTGAGTTGTTTAAATTGTAACTAGTTTTATTGTTACAAACCTTTACAATCAAGGAATCTACACTAATATTATAAAGCTGAAGAGTGTCTTTGTTTGAACGAAAGGATCTCGGGAACTACTGGTTCGAATTTCAAGATTCTTTCTCTGTTGGATAGTCCATTTATCGAGGAAGGCTATATTTGCCCAGGGAAAATTCTTTATGAATTCCACCCAGCTTCAGGGCTAACCGGGTGGATATGTGGGATTCTCTGCTAGATACCAGCCTACCCACTAAAACCCCTGGGGTGTTTCGTCCCTGCGCTTGTTTGCCGGAGCTACGGGAACGCTTTCGCACTCTACCGCGGCCCCGGTGGCGCAAGTCCCCCAGGACTCGTTGCAGTTTACAGTTACAAAGTAACTTTTCTTTAGTTTGGCGCGCAGGAACACTGCACGCGCCTTCACAAGGGTTACACTTGGGTAGTGGTAGATCCCCGTAAGTCCTCCACCCAAGATCCCTTTTCATGGGGGTTGAAGGAGGGCATGATATATCCTCCTCCGGCGCCCAGGACGTCGTTGGCGAAAGCTGATTGACCTGTTAGCAAAAGGAAACAGCCGCTTCCCACGATCTCTCACTTGCGAGCATTGAATGTATCTATGTTGCAAGAGAGAGGTCGTTTTCCACAGCTGGCACAAGGACCTGACGCTCACTCGTCCATGCTGGGCATTCCACCAATGCCTCATAAGAACGTAAGGTAACAGACTTTGTTCAAAATTTGAATTGGTACGACAAATTTTCGATAGATGGCGTAACAACGCGCGCACGGTTCAGCTAGTTAATTATATTATTAACAAACAGGATCGTAACTGGCCCCTGCAATCTGCAATCAAGGAATCAATTTATTGTAACAAACTCTTATAGTCAAGGAATCAATAAAAGGGTAAACATTGTAATTGTAACAATTCTTTTAAACAAAGAAACAATCTATAGTCTATACTAATATTACCACAGAAATCTAAATATTACATAACTAGCTGAACACGCGCGCGTTGCTACGCCATCTATCGAAAATTGGTCGTACCATTTCAAATTTTGAACAAATTCGGTTACTTTAGGTTCTAATGACGCAACCTTTAACATAATTATGACAAATGCTGTCACGCAACGAAAGCTCTCTAAAAGCAATATTTTTTCCCGTTTTTGTTACATTTTTCATTCCTGCTCGGCTCCTGTTGGTAGTAGCGTAATGTTAAATACCCTATAGCCTTCCTCGATAAATGGACTATCCTACAAAGAAAGAATCTTTCAATTCGGACCAGTAGTTCCAGAGATCCTTGCGTTCAAACAAACAAACAAACAAACAAAGTCTTCAGCTTTATAATATTAGTATAGATAGTATAGATTTAGATTTCTGTGAATATTATGATATAAGCTGAAGAGGTGTTTGTTTTAACGCGCTATCTCAGGAACCGGTCCAGTTGGGACCGGTTTAAAAAATATAAATATATGAATTTGTATCATGGGTGAAGCCGGGACGAACCGCTGGTTAATTATAAACATCATCGTATCAAAATCATTCTATCAAAGAAACAATTAATACTAAAAATTATTACTTAACTAGCACTACACTGCTCTCGTCATCCAGAGATATACCTAAGATGGTTATCTCTATCCCCTGTAATATATGCAATACAATACAATACAAAACACTTTATTATACCACAAAATATAACAAAAACATTGATTAAAAATAACATCAAAACATTTTGGGAACAAAAGGCGATCTTATCGCTAATAGCGATCTCTTCCAGATAACCTTTTGGTATCAAGAACAAGGTTACAGATGAGGGCAGTGGTGTGGCATCCTTTATACATTTACGAGAATAATTCCACAAATATAATAAACTCCATTTACAAACAATATATCTGAAAATATTGAGTAATACTTGCTGTGTCCACGGTTTCACCCGAGTTTGAAAGATTTTCTGTTTTTTTTTCACGGAACCCTTATTGTTTTCAAGTAAAAGTAGCTCCTGTTGAGTTTTAGAACATCAGCAATCTGGTAGTGAAAGTCTCATTATAATCGGTCCAGCCGTTTTGGAGATTAGCCGGTGTTCCGGATTTGTTTGTTAACAATTAATTCATATAAACCAAATAAAGTTAAGAAACAAAAATTAAAAATAAAATCGACATATACGCCCATTTGAACTTCATAATAAGATGTTAATATAATATTACACACAGACACTCCAATTTTATTTATTTGTTTAGAAAATTTCCATTGCTCCAAAATGTACTACAGCTACTAACAATATTAAATACGAGTATATTCAGAACATCTTGTCATCAGGCTAGACTGTGAGGTATTAATTATACCCATTAAGCAACCCTTTTCTATTTCAGCTCCATCAAAAACTAAAAACGACAATGGCTCCAAACTTTCAAATGTCATATTATACGTAGTGGTATTCAACGTATCGTATAATACTAATTTGCCATTAGTAAGACGTGATTTTCAGTGTTTTTGCACATGCTCTGTCTAGGGTGTTCATGTGCAGAGATGCTACATTTAAGGCATCTTTCGAGGGTGTGTGTTATCTGTTATCTATCACGCTACAGTTGGCCAGCATGGTGGATTATGGCCTGGGTTTTCTAGTTGTGGAAGAAGTTCCGGAGCCCCAGCAATCTCGCTAATGATAAATTAAATATGAAAGATTGGAGTTTGTTGCTCAATCACCTCGTAACGGCTGAACGGTTGAAATATTGGTTCGGGGGGTTAGATTTTAGTCCGGAATAGCAAATAGGTTTTTCATCATGAAACAAGAACAACATTAAATATTTTGATTTACCCCCGACCATGTTGGATTGAAATTTGTCATACGCCATTTTGTTGCGGCGGCCATCTTCGATCAATATTACCGCAATGAAACTGGCTTACAATATTTTAAAAACCACAACGAAATCGGTCTATCCATTTGAGAGCTACGATACCACATACATACATAATATATGTGTCTGGGCTGTGGCATGCGGCTCGTGACACCGACAGACATTGACATGAAACTTATAGCACCCCTCTTGTTTCGTCGGGGGTTAAAAGTAAAAGAAACAACACCTACGCCGGTAAAAACGCGGTTACCACAAGCAGGTACATGAAATGAAATGCTTATGCTTATACTAGGTTATCGCGCAGGTTTACCCGCATGGTTCCAAATACTATTATTTTCCCGCCATCTATGTTTTTATTTCGCACTATTATTTATACCAAATTTTAAACAAATCCCTCCCGTAGCTTTTGCTTAAAATAGTACAAACATAGATACATACATACAAACTTTCGCATATTAGTAAAATTGCTTAGAGGTATTCAAAGATGGAATTATTTTGTTACTACATTTTTTATACATGAAAGTTTTGCACTTGACCGCCATTTCACCTGATGTTAAGCGACGATGCGGTCTTTTTTTATTTAAATAAAGAGTGACGAGACGAGAACGACATGTGCCTGATGGTAAGCAACATTCCTGCCACATAACAGCACAGTGACACGCAGCTATTGGAACATGAAGAGTCCAAATCATTACCTAGCACTGCACTGCACTCGTCACCCAGAGATCTAAGTTGTTATATCTCTAAGCCATGTAATTTCTCTGGAAACATTGCTTTTCAAACCGGCACACAGTAATCTTTGCACATTACCGCTTGGCGGTAGAATAACTGGCAAAGGTGTGGTACTTCCCCAGGCGGACTCTGCTAAGAGTTCTACCACTACAAACGTGTAAAACGTCTACGTCTACGTTAAAAGTGCTTATCTAGAAGAAACCAATGAAAGAAACATTTCAACATAAACTTTTCCCTTCAACCCAATGTACACTTTTTTCGATGAATGGAATTCAAATGAATGAAACTTTTTTCATACATCCAGGTTGAAATTCCGCGTGCAACGTGCGGACGGGCGGTGCAACCCGTACGAGATAACGAACCTACGTGCTCCCCCCGGCTTCCCCCGGCAACCCGTCAAACTTCCGATTGATTATTTGTCAAATAGCTTTCGCGGACGCCTGCCGCTCGATTGGAAACTAGTTTATTTCGTATGCGAAGTAACCTTAGTGTATCTGTGCACATATTAACAAGATTATTTTTCTTTAGATAACCAACTAACAGAGTTAATTTTTTTTTAAAGATTTGGTGTGTCATCATTTGCGAACGAAGTTCTGTCGGATAATATAGAAGCAAAACTATTTCCAAAAAAAAAACAAGTTGCAAACTTAATAATTTTAGCATTGATGCCATGATCAGGTCATTATTATTTATTTGTTTATAGGTTCGTGCAGCAAGTAACGAAACTGTAGCAAAAATTACCAGTATATGTAGTTGGAAAATAAGTGAAAGCAATGTACATTTTCTGATTTGCCTAACATTTAAACGTCCATTCAGTGTACGTATCTTCTCAGACTCTTTTCAGTGCATTCAACGACTTGAAAATAAAAGCTCATGCAAGCAAAATGCGCTTTGTTGCTATTGCTACTGTTTATAAAGTGGTTATTTATATTGCTTCACTTATTACGAAAATTGCGCGGACTGAGTATGAAATTTCGCACACGGCATCTTAAAGGTACAAGTTCGCGCTGAGACCGCGACAGGTGACCGCGACAGTCACTTGACATTATGGAACCGTATGAGCAGCAGTTCGCGCCGAGACCGCGACAGGAGACCGAAACACACACGTGTCGCGGTCGCGGCGCGAACTGGCGGGCGCCAGTTGCCATGCAATTCTAAGTGTCAAATGCCTGTCGCAGTCTCGTGTCGCGGTCTCAGCGCGAACTTAATTTGTATCTTTAAGATGCCTTAAGTGTGCAAAATTTCATACTCAGTCCGCGCAATTTTCGTAAGAAGTGAAGCAATATAAATAAGCACTTTGTAAACAGTAGCAATGGCAATAAACGCGAACTTGTAACTTAAGAGCCCGTTCACACGGCGCGCTGTTCACACGGTTCAATCGCGCCCGCGCGCGGGCGCGGCGCCGCGCCGCGCGACGGTTTTGTTTCAATACTCACGAGACCGCAGGTTTTCGCGGTTCTTTCTCCGGAAAGCTACTGCGCAAGAATCACGCGAGTTTTTTTTCGAAATTACGTTTTCGTAGAATTAGAGTAGATGTCCTGTTCGCACCAAGATCGTGACAGGAGACCGAGACACGTGTCGAGGTCGCGGCACGAACTGGCGCCCATACAAAGCTATAATGTTAAGGGCCTGTCGCGGTGTCCGGTCTTGGTCTTGTGTCACGGTCGAGGAAGTGAAGTGAAGTGAAAAGTGAATGCGATAAAAAATCGATAAGCTATCAATTTTGCAGCGATATTCAAGACTTTGAAGTCTTTTTCGCACATGAGTGACGTTTCCTATGAGCCTTTTGGCACGTCTCTCGATTGATTCCAGAGTTTCCTGCTGATACTTGGCCGATCCACCCCAAAGGTGCGAACAGTACTCTATACAAGAGCGTATCTGTGCCTGATTTGTCTTTGGCCTGATATAGGGCGTGCCCTATTGTAGTTAGTTGCTTTCAGCTAAAAGGTGCAGCTACTTTTTAATTTAATCATATCCTTGTTGTTAATTCATGAAATAGAACCGCACCTAAATTTAATAGAATGTTTGAAAAAAATAAACGCTTTATTCAGGTCAACAAAGAGACGATGTTGTGAAAATATTCGCAAAAAATTTGCATTTTACGTTAACTTGCCGAGGTTGTCTTAGAATTTTTCAGGAGAATTTTAAATTCTAAGATGGCTTAGCGAATGCAATGTCCGTTACGGGGTATTAAGTTTTTGTGTTTATTTTTAGGAGAAATGGTTGCATTGTGTTGTATGTATTTACTTTTGTAAAAACTTTACTTTAAAGTGAGCGCCAATATTACCTTTTGTGGCCATAACTTGTAATTATTCATTTTTATCATCGGTATATTGTGGTGCCTTTAAAGCGTATTGTATTGTTAAGCGTATCGTGTACACGATTTACAACATCAAACATGATTTCTTATAGGTACGCCGTTTTACCCCTGACTCGCATTCCCTTGCACGCATTATCGGCAACATTCTATACTCTCCACACTGGGTATACAGGTTGGCGCAGTTTCTCATACCGGTGACGCTTTTTCCCGTTTATGCCATTGTTTTGCAGGTTAAATCACCATCAGTCGATTTCCCCAGTTGTGGGATTTTATTATAGGCAGGAGAGACCGATGTCAGATGCTGCAGCATCAGGCCCAAAATATAAGTTGGCATTTAATTCAAATTAAAAAAATAATCTAATGTTATTGTCATTTTATTATTATTTCCCAGATATTTATTTATGTCATAGCTACTTAACATACTCACAGTCAAGCCAATACGTATGTCAAGCTAATAATTAAAAAAACATGAATTACATTAAATCAAACTTAAATGAAATTAATGTCGAAACAAAATATAAAATAAAAATTAATGTCAAATTAAAAATTGTCAGTCACGTTTAAAATAATAATAATGAAAAAAAAAGTGTTAACAACTAGTGAACTTATTTTATACATGTGGGCGAATGTATTTTATTAAATTATGCACGTTAACATCATTCCATTACATTAAGGGACAGAGCCTTTAGCCTTTAGTAACAAAAATGACACGGAGAATTTCACTTAACCACATACCTAAACATTTACACTAAACACATCTGAATTATTCATAGTCTAATGAAAGCCTAAATATAATCAAGATGGTCAAGCCCACTACCAGACAGGAGCGTGCCCAGCATGCTGACTTATCTTATATTAATTATCTTAATTTATAAAATCCAGTGTCATGATGTTTGTTTCAAGTGAACTACCTCTTTGCCTTTGTTGGTATTAACATACATGTAATTTGGTCAAATTGATAGGTAGGTTAGTTTCTATTTCGAATAATGACAAATATTGGAGCGAAGCTGGAACGATGGTATTTTAATTACAAATATACACACATTTAAATAAAACAGTCATCTTAACTGTACACGGGGACGCCACCAAAGCTCCGAAACAGGCGATCTATCTTACTTATTACAATAATTTGCAACTTTCAGTATACTATGCTCGCGAAGGTAATAAACGGTAATTACGGTACAGAAGGAGAATAAAAACAATTCAACTTGAGTAGGCTTACCGAAGTTCTGAACAAGAAACGTAAAATGTAAAAATATTATGCCCCACTCTCACTTTATTGTGAAAGTCTGTGAACGACCAAGTTCGGTACGGCTTTGATGGAGTGAGGATTCCGTATCTTAATAACACTAAACTTGTTATTACTGTTGTTTAAATGTTGGAGTATAAAGCTGTGATGATAGCTTAGCCGGAGACGCTCGCTTTCTAAGAGGAAGGCGTCGGAACAATCTTCGCTTAGGGTATGCAGTTCATAAATGTTTTTTGTGCACAGCTCTGGAATAATAGGATCATTGAAATATTTAACTAAAATTTATAGCACAGTAACAAAGGTAATGCTCTTAGAGGTTGTGAAAAATAGATTGATGTACTGTGCTAAGGTGTTAAGAATAATTTGTAAGTAAAAAGTGCTTTGCGAAGTCCACCTGAGGAAAAACTCCTTTGCCCGTTGTTCTAGACATCGATGGATAGGCAGTTGAGTAAACTATTTAATGCATTAAATTATATAACAAACAAAAGTACAGGAAAAAACTTAAAATAAAGAGTAATATCCGACCATAGGTGTCGGTAAAAACGGGAATTTTTCCGGGAAATTCCCATAATGGGAAATGTGAAATGAACCATCGATAATATGAACCACTTTTGATTTAGATCGATATAGATAAGTATCTATTATATCAGCTATCTAGTTTGGGGTCAGATAGTGTTATTTGTGAAATGCCCACCATCAATATTTAATAATTCAATGTCGACTTGAGACATACAAGTACTAAGTCTTTGGAAATTAGCAAGATGACAAAATATTCCAAACTCTCGTGATTCGAATTCACAAAGTGGAAGTAAATCTTTTAATACCAGCCAGTGGAAGGCTATGTATGAAAAGGGCGCTTGTAGTATGTTTTTCCATTTGGAGCTCCACAGCGCTCTTTCCAAAGTGCATGTTAGGTAAATTAAAGAAAAACGAAAGTAGTTCATAGCATCGATATGAATCAATGGATGTCCTGCGCACCTTGAAATTGGTAATAAACTGCGTGTCTGTGTGTATCGTAAGTGGTTTACAAACAACCAATAAACTTCAACCCTAGAATCGCTAGCGGCGAGATATGCTGTGGTTCTACTTATTTTAGTAGTTGACAACGAAAAGTGATTAGTAAAAACGTCCAACGTCCACCGCATACTTCAACCGACTAGAACGGAAAGAGTGAGCTCACCTTTAACAACGATAACATGATTCCGTGCGCCCTGAAGTTCGAGAGGGCACACCTTTGTCATTGACCAACGATCTCAATAGATCGTTGGTTCAAAGATGATAACCGAAGGTGTGTTGGTCTGCTTGTCGCTAGGCAGCTCAGATAATTATTCTTCCATAAGTCCTCTAAGCTAGGCAGGTAGGCGCGGATTACTTTTTTAAGAACGGAACCCCAAAAGTGGCATTAGAGAGGCGTGTTGATGTCAAACTTGGCAACAATTTCGAGAAACTTCAGAAAACAGTTTTAATAGACCTCTGCTTTAAAATTGCGTTACTTATTTTTAATTATAATTGATGACGACGAACTTTCCGATCTTGATGGGAATTGTAACTCTTCTCATTTTGATAAGATTTTATATAATATTCTTGGAAAAAATCCTTTCAAATATATTTTTACGGAACTTAGGTATGCATAGCATACATATCATAGAAAAAATTATAACCCCGCTAGTTATTTCACTAGCCTTAATGCTTTCTTATATGTATGTATCAATCATTGCAATGGTGTGAATACTTAAATAATTTTCATTAATTTATTTTAGACTTCAAGACACTCAAATTACATTTCTTAAAATACCCACTCGGGCAACGTTTTATAAAGTTTACATATTCTCATTACGAAAATGGAGTCAAATCTCTTCGTTCGAGTCTTAAATTTATCGTGAAACTACTCAGGCCTTACACATTTTAATTAAACTATAATCAAGATTTTGAAACGTCGACTATGAAACGCTATCACTTTTAGTCGGTATATTGACGAATCTGTCGTTTTGGCTTAAAATATTGTAACAATTAATATTTTCCTATTTTCAAAGCGGCTCCTTTGCATTAGACGGGAGTTAATTAAACAAAGAAAAATTGCGTCATTACCTGCCTTTCGGTAATTACTTTGAACAAAGAAGCGATGAGTGGAAAAGTCAGTTTAACGGTGCAATTTATCAGATGAAGAAAGCCGACAGTTAAATAATGTCATCGTTATTAGTATCGTTCTATTGCTAAAACAACACAAAGAGATTTACGCTTGACAAATCTGAGTCCTTAGGGCATCAGTTGTTTTAGATTTTGATGGAAACGCCCGGCCCTGGGCCTATGGATCTCTCGACTTTGTTTTAAATCTAACTTAGTTTAAGGTTTGACCCAATTTTCCTTTGAGTGTGATGAATGATCACAATGAACAGTCTATATCAATATCGATTAGTGTGTCTAAGTTCTAATTTCTACACGGAATGGTATCAATAATTTATTGATATTGAACGCTGCGACTGCGATATCTTCCGCAATACTGGAAGATAAGTTCAGTTTTGCAGCAGCGTTCATAAAACTAGCGTAGTTTACTCTTGTGTAGGTTTCATTACAGTTCAACATAATTCTTTAATTGACTCATTCTCGATGCGTCAAGTTCTCGTAAAATTTAACACCACTTGTTCTAAGAATTAAGTTTTAATAATTTGATTTTAGTATAACATGGAATAGTAAACGGAGTGTCGGACGTACGCAGGTAAGATTGAACCTGGGCGCTTAGCCAATATGCCTTTCTATAATCGTAATCGCTAGTACAAATACATAGTTTTGTACTAGCGATTACGTGTAATGTATGGTAATGACAACTAACGGCGATAAGTCACTTGGTTAGAGAAAACAAATAGAAAAAATCGTAGCCAAGATACAAATTATCTATTCGTACTTTACAAGAGACTACACGCCATCGTTTTCTACAATGACTAACGCTTACCTACTGCATACAAACGCATCAAATACAAACGGTGGATCGGTATAGTACCGAGACAGACAACTTGCTATGAAAAATGCCTTTTCCAAGCAGTGGGAACTACAAGGCCGGGAATAAGAATGGATGATGATTAATTCGATAAAAAAAATATATTTTGGGTTTCACTAAATCCATAACTTTTAAATAAAATTAACTAACAAAAAAAGTGCTCAAATGCGAGTTGGACTCGCCCATGAAGGGTTCCGTAGCAGCAAGTAACATCAAACAAAAGTTCATGTAGTTCGTTGTAACTTTAATCGATGTTTTAACAATGGCATATTTAATGACGTACTAAAAACCCTACTTACTAGATCGAGTTCAAACCAATTTTCGGCGATAGTTTGCATGGTAAATGGTACATCATAATTTTTTTTAGTTTTATCATTCTCGTATTTTCGAAGTTACAGGGGGGGAGGGGACACATTTTACCACTTGGAAGTGTCACTCGCGCAAATTATTCAGCATAGAAATATTTTTTCATATCATATTCATATTTTTGTAGTGGTAGGACTCTTAGCAGAGTCCGCCTGGGGAAGTACCACACCTTTGCCAATTATTCTACCGCCAAGTAGTAATGTGCAAACATTACTGTGTTCCGGTTTGAAGGGTAATGTTTCCAGAGAAATTACAGGGCTTAGAGATATAACAACTTAGATCTCTGGGTGACAAGCGCAGTGCAGTGCTAGGTAATGATTTGGACTCTTCATGTTCCAATAGCTGCATGTCACTGTGCTGTTATGTGGAAGGCATGTTGCTTACCATCAGGCACATGTCCTGCTCGTCTCGTCACTCTTTATATAAAAAAAAAAAAAATTTGAAACCGCAACATCATTTTTGAAGACCTATCACTTATGGATATGACAAAAAAAAATAGTTTCAGTTCTAAGTATGGGGTTACAACAATTGTCAACAATAATACTAGTCGTAATATAGTAAACGGTGCTGTGACTGGATATGTAGTATTGAGATAATAAATGTTACGCTTGACTTAATTTCTGTCTATGATAGATGTAGGTACAGAAGTCAGAATATGGATTGCAATGCGTAGCTATGATTATACTGTAAAGCCAATAAGTTCTATAAAGAACATAAGTATCAAATTAAAATGCATAGAATAATATTCCTTCTTTCTCATACATATAACTAGTTGTAGAATGGAAGTTCCATTACAGAGTAAATCCGTTCTAGATGCAATAAGCCCAGAGCTAAATTCTCAGGCCCAGCCGGACTTAATGGTGCGTGGGGGGATTGCATAACTTGTGGCAATTTTCTCCTACTTTGCCCCCGTCCTACCGAGACGCATCATTTGCTTCTGGTCGCCTCGTTAGGTATAGAGGTAATTACGAAAGTGGCCAGTCACAACCTGTAAATGGACATTTGATGTAACTTCACTCGATAGGCAAGAATTTGCAAACGGAACAATTAGGTGAGAAAATACTGTTCCTTCCGAGATTTTACTTAGCGATAAAAGTTGATGTATATTTATATTTGTTGGCCAAAATTCAATTGAGTTTTAAAGCAATATTTCAACCTACGTTTTGCCTTACGAAACCTAAAGAAGTAGTGAACATTTCAGAACATATATTTTATTTTACTACTTGAAGTAAGATTTTATTCATTTCAGTATAAGCTGTTTCCAGATAAATAAATGGAAAAAGAAGCAAATATTTAGAGGCAAAAGAAATGTAATCATCCTAAAATTGTATACATATTTGTGACGAGCGCAATACAGTGCTAGGCAGTGATTTGGACTCGTTGTGTTCAGATAAATGCGTGGCACCATGCTATTATCGGTAGGCGTATTGCTTGACATGTTGCGTGTCATGTGGCTCATGTTTTGTTGGCCCCGTGTCTTTATAGGTATCCAAATAAAATTCGTGATAGTGTCTTATATAAATCGACATATTGTTCATTAGATAAGGTCAGTTAGTTAGATAAAAAGTAAAAAGATAAAAGTTAACATTTAAAAAAAAAATGTACTTGTTTCGACTTTTACTCTCACTAAATGAGATAAACTCCACAAGTTCAGACCTACTAAAAAGTCTCAATGTCAATTGACGCTGTATTCAAACGATGTTAAATATTGTAATGTTAATAAATCAAACACTTCAACTTGATATGGAGTCACTGCATTCGGCAGGCATTAGGTCAATTGAGACCAACTGTGGTCTTTGTTCTGATGTATGTATGATTTCCAGTTTTGTCTATTTTAAAATAAAAGTGTTTTAGCTTCACTAAGATTTTTTAAAATCCTGAATCCTCTTTTGCCAATTTAATTTGGTCTCTGATAGCCAATTATTCCGAAATACGGTACAATAAACATTAAACATTATTCTAGTTTTTATTGGACAGCCGTCAGGTGCCTTTAAATAATTAAATAGCTCAGTATTCCAGTAATGTAATACCTCTCTGAATAAGCAATTAAATGGCTGCTGTAGTTTGCTTTCAAGCCAGCATTTCATTTGTTAGTTTATCGGTAATGTCACAAATGATTTGTGCTTCAATTTTAAAGACAATTCCGCAGAAATTTTAAGTAAAATGAAAATTATTTTTCATTACCAAACTTTGCTATAATATTAAAAATGTCTGTCTAGAAAATGGAAAACTAAATGAAATTGCAAAGTTTTAGTGCGTTATACCCAATGCCACGTCCTAAGAGGACAGTCCGCGAGGTATAAGCTGAGCTTTGCATTTGTGTGAGTGTACATTCACGTACACGCACTTCACCTCTTGTACAGACTGCAGCGTGACGTGTTTAATATTATTTTGTTTTTGTTTGATATAAGTGTTAGTAAAATGGATGCCAACACAAATAAGCGCAAAATACGGAAACCATTAAATAGCCAAGTAAAAGAAATTTTGTGTAATTTAAATAGCTATTTTAAAGACATGAACGATAAAGACATGTCAAGTGTGACTACATCAGCCCAATTGGTATCGACATCGACAGGAATTCCACTGTCAACTGTTAAAAGAGTATTATTGGAAGGTAAACGTGTTTTGAAAGAAGGAACCAAATTCAAATCTCCGAAAAAGACCAGATGCAGGAAAAATATAATAATCATTGATGATTTTGATAAAGCAGTAATCCGTAGAACAATTCATAATTTTCACATTACTGACAAAGAGGTGCCAACAATGAAAAGAATTCATGAAAAATTAAAGGCTGACATTACCTATCCAGGATCAATATGGTCATTGCGAAAAGAAGTATCTCTTTTAGGATTCAAATGGTCAAGGACAGAGAATAACAGAAAATTTTTAATGGAAAAGCATGAGATCCGTCACCTACGTATAACTTATTTACTTAAAATTTCCGAATACCGTATTCAGGGCAGGCCTATCGTTTATACCGATGAAACATATATTGACACCACTCACATTCATCAAAATCATATTCAGATGGCAGCACTTCTGGTTTGAAGAAACCTATTTCTAAAGGAAATCGATTGATAATAATCGTTCATGCCGGCGGCGAGGACGGTTTCATACCAAATGCGCTGCTGATGTTTAAAGCTAATCAAAAAAGTGGTGATTATCATAACAATATGAATACAGAAAACTATACAAAATGGTTACAAACGCAATTAATTCCCAATTTGAAGCCCAATAGCGTTATTGTAGTTGACAACGCATCTTACCACAATTCGTTAAAAAATCCCGCTCCCAACTCAAATAGTCGCAAACAAGATATGATTGACTGGCTCAAGTTACGCAATATCGATCACTCAATATCCATGCTTAAACCACAACTTTATCAATTGATACTGCATAATAAACAACGATTTATTGAATATAAAATTGACACCTTATTAAGAGAACATGGTCACAGCGTCCTTCGTCTACCACCCTATCACCCAGATTTCAATCCGATTGAAAATATATGGGCAATGATAAAAGGATACGTCGCGAAAAAAAACGTGTCAATGAATATGGATACAATAATGAGGTTAGCAAATGAAAAAATTGAAAGTATCACTGTACAGGAATGGAAAAATGTTTGTGACCATGCAATAAAAGAAGAAAAAAAGTTTCATGGATACGACGCCGTTATTGACAATATAACGGAAAGATTCATTATTAAAACAAACGACACATCAGACGAGAGTGAAAATGATAACGAGAGTGATAAAGAAAGTGACTATGGTGCAATGTCTGGTGTAGAAGATGTGTAGTTATTTTGTTGTCTGACTGTACTTTTGGTGATCACTCACACTAATGCAAAGCTCAGCTTATACCTCGCGGACTGTACAAGCGGGACATATAAAAGCTAGTTATGAATATGTTTAGGAATTTTCATTTTTCCTACACTATGTTTTTAATTCACACTTCATATTATTTTCCATATTTCTGGCATGCAGAGAGGAATGGCGAGACCAATGCTTAGTATTACACTCAAAGACCGGGAACAAAGTGCTAGGAAAAGTGTAGATTCTTGCCAGGGCATTGCTAAAATTGATGTTAAAGGGCTTCAGACTACACGGAGGCCGATAAGTCGGGTACAAGACCGCTAAAAGTGGACAGAGGAAAAAGAGACCAACATCCAAAAACAGACTTACAAAAGGCTTGTGATAATAATGATTACAATTTTCCCTTCATATTTTATTTCGTCTCCATGAAGGTTAAAAACAAAGCCTTTGAACAACCTTTAAATATCCATGCCGATTTCGGCAACGGCGACCACAGTTTCTGTTTTTTTTTTGTTTTTGACATACACACTTAGGTTTGTCTGCGCTCGTGCGCTTTCATGTGGCTATGGTATCTTATTTTGGCTTTAAACGTTCGCGAACATAAGCTACGTGGTGAAATTCCGTTTACGTAATTGTATATTATATTCGCAGGCGGTCTTTTTTTAAGTTGTTCTCGTTTTGTGTCTGATACGCGCCTTCTGTCATCTTCAAAAGAGTAAACCCTATTCCGTATCAAGCGTCTCCATTCTGGACGTTTTTCCACCATTGTTTGTTGGATCCAAAGGTTGGACACCTTTGGGTTACCGGCTGTGTGGCTGCCATAGTAGATACAAGCTTTAACACATAATACACATTTTTCGGCTCTTTAAACAACACATAATTTCACAACTTCTCTGTTTCCTTCAGTTTCGCTAACGAGAAAGTTGAACAGTTGCAGGTAGCGGATAAATTTAAATCATCCACATAATTTACAGAACCGAACAAATTGAGTCATTAACTTCACAGACAGTTCATAATTGCAACGCAATGTTTCTCTACCTACTCTGTGAAATATTACTGAGAAAATTTTATTTCACTACTCGATTTGTTTCGGCTAATGTAGAAGTGAAAATTAATAGCAAAGTGTTTTTTAAATAGTTATTATATCTACAATTAAAATAGGCAAATCATTGTATGTACTAGTAGGTCTAGTGATCGCCAAGTGTTCGAACTTCAACAACCATAAACCAATAAGTATTATTTAGTCTATTCTCAATCTGACCATAGACTCACAATAAACAAAAGACGATATGTTGTCACCTGTATTTGTTTTTAGTTTATTTCACTATAGTATTATTTTTAATACTGGGATTTGAGTCTAAATATGTGTCATATAAAATAACAAGTATCTGATTATTAAAGGAATGGGTATGACTGATAAAATTTAGTGTAGAGGGCGCCAGTGGGATACCACTCACTTCTACCCGCCATCTCAAAAGAGTTTTTAGAGGGGTTGGCGCTATAAGTAGAGGGAGCTAAGCCGTTCAAGAGCATTCCTTTTTGAAATTTTACATGAGAAAGATCTAACAGTTGTCGATATAAATTCTTACATTTATTTAATTGTTTTACTTTTACTCAATTGATAACAGATATAAAATATGCGTGTATGCCAAGTACAGGATAGTGTGTGTAATGGAAGTTTGTTTTAATGTATTTGTAACCTCCGGCCAAAAAAAGGGGTGTTATTAATGCATCATTCAAAAAAATATTGGTATTCTGCACGCCTTCTCAATGTAAACTACGAGTGTGCGAAATTTTAAAACTTCTCCGTCCGCGCAGTAGTCATAGTGCCTAAAAAAACTAATAAGATTTTAATAATCATTGCAATCATTAAAATTATCCTACTCTTATTTTTTCTTTTGTTTCACAAACAAAAAATGAGGAATATACAAATAGTGCTTTGAAGTTTCGAGTGACGTCACGTCGATATACAATTTTTATGTAGACGCTACTCCGGAATTTCCGGAAGCAATCCAGTCGTTTTTGCATCGGTGGTTAAAATTTTCGCTAGCTTTAAAACGGTGCGGTGAAACAGCGTGAAGAAACCGACATTTTCATTGAATCTGTAAAGAACATGCGTCATCCCCCGACCCGCACTGGACCAGCGTGGTGGATTATTGCCTTTACTCTCTCCTTGCGAGAGAAGGTCTAAAATTTTGTGAGCTGCTTACGATAATTGCAATTGAAGGGACCAGGGAAAGTAAGATCAATGTCCATTACTTCCGAATTTGAGTTACCAATACTTTTCTAGTACAAAATTCATAAACCTGTTTAAAACAGGTATTATTTTGAGATTGGTATTATTTTGTAACAGATATATTGTAATATTAAAGGAAACTTCACAATGTTTGAATATAAATCCTTTGAGCAAGTTAAATATTTATGTTAATCGATTCTATTTCTTTTTTTCGTCATGGTACTTCTATTCGGTAATATTACCGCAATAAGGAAGTTTCCAATTGCATAAAAACAAAAAAATAATTACATAATTTAAAGATAATAGAAATAAATTATACATACTGAAAAAAATACTTGAATATCTCAATAAATGAGGAATCTATGAACATTTTAAAATTACTAACTTTAAAATTTTAAATATAAAAACACTGGGTTTTATTGTTACCTTAGTGTGATATTAAAAAGAAAAAAAAAATGGAAACTTCCTTATTGTTGTATTGGTAGGACTCTTAGCAGAGTCCGCCTGGGGAAGTACCACACCTTTGCCAGTTATTCTACCGCCAAGCAGTAATGTGCAAACATTACTGTGTTCCGGGTTGAAGGGAAATGTTTCCAGAGAAATTACAGATCTTAGATCTTAGATTTAATATCTTAGATCTCTGGGTGACGAGCGCAGTGCAGTGCTAGGTGATGATTTGGAATCTTCATGTTTCTATAGCTGCGTGTCACTGTGCTGAAATCGCCAGCGTCGAACGTTTGGAAATTGAGAGTGCCTTTGTACTACATATATGTTCTTAATTCAGGTGATCAGTCTTCTATTCTTTTCAATAGTACAGTCGAGGTAGACATAAAACTAGCCTGAAATAGAAAAAAATCCGGGGAGCGATTTTTTTTATGAAACGTCGGGGAGGGTTGTTGGAAGTATAAATCTCGATTTTCTAACTTATCCCAGTAGAGGGTTCGCCACCATCTTGTTTTAAAGTTTTTGTGAAATAACTCGTTCATTTTCAACTTTAGAGCAAAAATGATGGTCTTGTTGATAAACTTGATAGTATAACTCTGCAAATATTGATCCTAGCGTAAAACCTATATGCAGCAAACTTGTGAGAAATTAAATTTCCAACAATTTTGGTTACCATCATTTTTGCTCTAAAGTTGAAAATTTACGAGTTATTTCACAAAAACTTTAAAACAAGATGGTGGCGAACTCTCTACCGGGATTAGTTCGAAAATCGAGATTTATACTTCCAACAACCCTCCCCGACGTTTCTTAAAAAAAAATCGCTCCCCGGAATTTTTTCTATTTCAATGCCTGCCCCGAACGTGCTACAAAGTTTCTGAGAATGTCGAGCTTGATGGTCAGAAATATGTTTATCGATTTTCAAGTCAAGCAAGACAATCGCCAATGTCATTTATTTTTCTTACCCTGTATACCATTCAATTGTTATAGTCTGCTAATAAAAAAAAAAGTGCCTATACGTTTATATCAAGGCCGATTTACATCAGACGAGCGAATGCTCATTCTATCCCCACTGTATGAAATTCATTTGGTGTAAACAAACGTAGAGCATTCTTTCGTTGTTTTGTTTGCGTTCGCAAAGATTCTATGGAATATCTAATATGGAAAACGCTAAGAACGATCTTTCGTTTACACTAAAAGATCGAGAAAGAATGCTCTTGTTCCAGCTCTAGCTCTATGCTCGTTCAGTTTAAATCGGCCTTCACAAATATAGAGTCAAACTTCTTCGTTCGAGTCTTTGGAACGTCTATTTGTCGGCTATAATATTCTAGTTATAATTCTGTAGGAAGGAAACATCGAGTGTAAATATGCCAGGCATGCCAGCGTCCCAGGTGCTTTGGCTATACCACAAAGTGCATGAAACTAACGTCCCATATGATGCTCACTACTATAGTCGTCTTTTTATCTTGGTCAGTGGGTATTTTCGAGATATTTTTAAATGGTTTCTAGATTCAAAAGAAACGTTATTACGTTGTTCCAATGGATTTGTACGTTCTACTTTTGAAATCTCAGCATTGTTCTTTTCTCTGACAAAGTTAATTTGTTCAATTTGTTCATTTACTTTTTTTTTCTTTTCTTTTATTACATAGCGACGGGTTAAGCAAACCATGCTGGTAAGCAACACTTCAACTAATAAAGCAGAGTGTAATTCAAATATTTTTTGAAAATTGTGGCTTTGTCTCATTGGCTAGGCTACATAAGGTCCATCTCTCCAGGATTTTTTCTATAATTTTTTCGGGAAACTTTGCTCTTTAAACCACTCAGTAAAATAGTAACATTCACCTATTACTGCTTGGTGGTTAAATAAGTGATAGAGAAGTGATACATACAGACAGACTCTGCAAGGAGCCCACCACTACTAAGTAGGTATAATTGTACACATAGAAGTTTAGAGGTAAATAGTAAGAACGTTGTCATTCATATTCTACTGACAGAAATGACGAGCAAGATAGTTTAAAAGTTATCTAAAGGCGATCCACAAAAAAATGGCTCAACCAACATGAAGTTCAACTTTCAGCATTATTTTTAAAAGTAGATTGATGAAACGAGATAGATATTTACCCTTGATAGTAAGCCACACGCAACTTAAAGATACCAAAAGTATATCCACTCAAGCAATGCATTCCGCAGCCTATAGTGCATTCCAATAAGCTGTGTAGAAAACCAAAACAAACCAAAACAAAGGTGATACCATAACATAAACATCGTTTAATCTTAGTATTTTTATGAAATAGCCTTAAAATATTTTTCACAAATAGAATTCGACTTTATTGCGATCTTAAATACCATATACTTAGATTTGTATTGATCAAATAATTCTATACTATCTTATTTTAAAAGTTATATAAAGTAATGGTAGGATGATAGAAATATGATTTTAAGTACTAGCAATTTGATCTGTGTTTCTCAAACTCTCAATGTTGCATTCAAGACATTTATACTTCTTTTCATCAAATTATTCTTATTAAGTACGCGCCTATTTTTCTAACATACCCATATTGCCCATCATGCCCATATTGTGAAAATGCCCATTTCCATTATATTCCAGTATGGATTAATTTTACTCTATTTATTTTTGTCATTAATTTAGAATTTTTAATTATAATGTAATTTGATTTTAATATAATGTATTATTTGATTTTTATTGTAATGGGATTTTAAATTGACGTCTACTTTTTTTTAAATTATTGACTTGTATTGGTAATATTTGAATACCTTGAATATGACATGCAACTACTCGTTATCAATAAAAGAGTAAGAGTATGACTAAAGAACTCCGAGAAAAAGGTTTCTTGTGTCGTAACGAGTTGAGAGAAAATCGCAAACCTCTAAATACGTGTTCCACATTACTCTGTTTACTATCAAAAGCATGTATAGTTTTCACTCTAAAATGACATACATTTTGTGTTATTTTGATCGAAACTTTTGTATGTGTTTACAGAATATTACGTCATAGTGTAATGATCAGTTTTGGGTAGTACGAGGACAATTCGAACGAGATATTTTTTTTATAACTAAATACTGGTGGACAATTTACACACAATACCATCTGACCCCAAACTAAGCAAAGCTTGTGTGATGGCGGCCAGATAGCTGATATAATACTTATATAGTTTGAAATAAATTTTTATTATACATAGAAATACCCAGACACAGTGCAAACATTTGAATTCATCACACAAATATTTGCACTGGGTGGGAATCGAACCCACGACCCTCGGCTTCGCAGGTAGAGCTACTACCAACAGGAATATGACCAACCAACCAACCAACCAACCAATAAGACTGGCCTCGTGGCTTACCACGAGGCCAGTCTTATTTAATTATTGTTAAAAATAAAAGGAACGTTTTCACATAAGGAAACATCTAAATTACTTTTCTTCTAGTGTTACATTCTTCTCCGAACTCAAATGCTTTGCCTTTCCTTTTTTTACGTGGGGGAAATAAATGTACGTATGCCCGCCATATTCTCATTATGAAATGAGAGGAAATCTCCATCTACCCTCATTTGGGCTTCAAAAATTGCACGGTGACTAACACTACACACAAGACTAACCATATCACCAGGTTTCTCCAAACTAAGTGCGCTATGCACACATTTATTTATTAGAGGATTTCGCGACGCCGATAACCGTAAACTGGTTAGTTTTCGGTTATTGACATCGTGGTCATCGCGTCGTAGTTGAAATATATACCTATGTTTTTTATTTTCCAATGCTTCCCGAACCATTCTTGCGTAGTAATGACATTCGGTAGATAGAACCTTCGGGTCGTGGATCTCGATCCAATGACCAGTTTTAGCATCAATCAAATGTTCAGCAATTGCAGATTCTTGTGCCTGACGATTTTTTACAGCGGCAATGTGTTGATTGTTCCAAGTCCCAGCAGCAGTGGGAACATTTATTTGGGTGTTTATGATATGCATACATATATATTTAGCCTTTTTATGCGGCGAAAATTTAAAAGGGCAAGCAATGAAAGGTACTACAAACTATCTTGTAAAACAATGGTTGAGAAATGCTGGTCTGTCATATTTTGAGTGACATCGATTTGTTTATCTTTTATTCACAGAGATTTGGAATGAGGTATAGACGTTCATAGTAAAAAAACGAGATACTTTATAACCACATTAACTAATCCGCGACCCTGGATTGATCAATGGGTATGGAACAAATCGATACTAATATTATACAACCGAAGTTTTTTTTTTGAACGCGCTATTCTTTGGAACTACTGGACCAATTTCAAAAATCTTTCACCGTTGGACGTGTACGTGATCCCTGAGTACTATAGACTTTGTTTGTACGACAAGCAAAGCCGGGGCGGATCACTAGTAACCAAATAAATGCATAAACAAATTTGAATTTGACATAGTCATATCAACTACAAAGCATTCTGCATTGTTTACTATGAAAGGCCCACTGTGGCGGATAATATTTGCAATCACGAGGCGGCCCGATAGTTGGGAATCGCTGTGCGAACATTAATCTCATGATCTACGTCCTCAACTCTAAAGCTAACAAAATTGTTAATGGGATTGCTATTGCTTTCTCATCGATTTCGGTCAAAATGATAGAGAGAGTAATGACAATGACCGATAGTCCAGGTCAAACGTAAACCAGTTAATCTTGTGTGTGTTTCGTTACTATAGCGCAGGATTTAGGCAGGTGAGGCACTGTATAGACGACATAATATTTTGAAATAGTTATCGCACCGTAATTTTTTTCTCGAAATAATCGATCAGTTCTACGAAAGTGTCCCATCAACCTGCTACAAGTTATCGTATTTGAGATCAATTGTTTCTTTGTTAAAAACAATATAATACATTCACTTGTATCATAACGTAAATGTACTAATTCGAGAGATCTTAGGTAGGTATATCTGGGCCAAAATATTTCTCCTGGCCATGCAGCGTGGGAGTGCTGCCAATCTGATGGCACTTTCGGTCGGATTTGACGACAAGCATGGATATTATATTAATGACTCAAAACTTGTGCTTGTGCAACAAAACTTTTTACTTGACATTTTAAATTCCAGAAAAGGGGATAAAATATGGGGAAATTGATATTGGATTGCAAAGTATCTACTCTTCTTTGAAGTGCAGCTCTGTAAAAGATTTTGGAGCTTTGTGTACAAAACAGTGTTTAAGCCTGCCATAAGAATAGATGAAAAGTATGGACACTCATGCAAGAAGTAGGAAATTGGTTGCTTCCTACCGATCGATGAAAACTCTGGGACCAACAAGAAAAGAAAATGGTGTCTGGACTGTGACAAAAATGCCTAAATTAGTGGCTAACTGCCTCGATATAAATCAATGGATGTGTCCTCCCAAACTTCAAGCGCACGTAATTACGTTATCGCTGAGAAGAGTGAGCTCACTCTTTCAGTTTTAGTCGATTGTAGGAAGTGGTGAGATTCGGACGTGTATACCTATCGTTATTCGTTGTCAACCACCAAAATAAGTAAAACCGCAACATACCTCACCGCTAGCGATTTTAGGGGTCAAGTAGATAGTTGGTGTAATAAACCACTCGCGCTACACACAGAGACGCAATCTATTAACAATTTCAAGGTGCTCAGGGCACATCATTAATCTATATCGATGGCTAGCTATAATATTTTTACCAAACCAAATTTGCGATCTCATTATTGTAATGTGTTACTTCAACAAAGTATTTGTACTGACTTATCACGAGCTCTAAGAACTATTTGTAACTACCTAATAACATTGTACATTGAACACATTAACATTTATGAATTATTTATGAATTAAACGGGAACAAATTCACTTTGACTAGTACCTATTTATCCACTTAATTACATTTTAGTAGAAGTTAACGGAGTTCTAGTAGCAAATATGGTTAAAACTATCCGTTTAGTTCGGAATACGGGCTATTCCACACGCCAGCTCAAGTTAAAATGTTTTTATTCCGGCACTCTAATTACGGTACATTACTGAACGTACAGTTTGCCGAATACTTAAGGGTCTTAATTTGTTCGCACATGAGGCTACAGTAAATAGAAAAACGACTTGAGTAAAAAACGGGTTTATTTTAATGAGGTTTATTTTATTGTACAAAGTGATGAGAGAGATGACCGACGGTAAACAACACGGCTGCCCTTATCAGCACAGGTGTCACATAGTTATTGAAACACAATGATTCCAAATACTCGTATTATGTACATACGAGTACATACATACATTACACAGCACTGCACTACGGTCGTCACCCGTATATTATTAAATAAGATGATTTATCTGTATGCTCAATATTTTTCTGGTAACTTTGGAATCATATTTTTTACAACAAATTAAAGGGATTAGTATTACTGCGGCCTTATTTAAATTACGCTTACCAAGAAGTTATCTATTTTTTGCATATTAACACAGACCTATTAAGTAAATAAAGAAATATTGGTGGGCAATTCACACACAACACCATCTAATCCCAAACTAAGCAAAGCTTGTACTATGGCGGCCAGATAGCTGATATAATACTTATATAGTTTAAATACATACTTATAATACATAAAAAACACCTAGACACAGTGCAAATATTTGAATTCATCACACAAATAATTGCACTGGGTGGGAATCGAACCCACGACCCTTGGCTTCGCAGGCAGAGTTACCACCCACTAAGTCACGAGGCTAGTCAATTTAGGATTTTATTAAACCGGTATGTTTCGTTTACAAGGACCCATGCACATAATGTTGTTTAAGGTTGGTATAGTACGTTTATTAATTCCTTTTTTTAATTGAATGGGCTTGACCTGACCTTACCAATTAACTCTGGGTTTAAGGTGCAAAGCGCCTGCTTAGAAGTTACTTATGAACTCTTCATTTAAAAGTTCCCAAGTTTACGGACTGCGGAAAAATATAAACGAAAGCCTGATATGCAGTTTATTACACTAAATAGCGATGAAACAACACATCTTATCTTATCTTATCTTATCTTAACAGGATAAATTATGCCTGATGATAAGCACTATGGATGCCCATAACAACAGAGTGACATGCAGCTATTGGAACATGAGAAGTCCAAGTTGTTACCAAGATCGGCTCCGCGCTGATATCCCAGAGATATAATAATACAATCTTAAACAGTTCTTAAGTTCCGTACTTACTAGCTTTGTATACGAACGTACGAGAGTCTTAGAGGAATCTTACATGTGAAAGCACTTACTGTTATTACCTTGTTATTTGCAGATCTCAACAAATAGTTTCGAGTTTCAGGCGAGGTGAACGATTTCAAGCATTACCGCGAATGATAATTATGTTAAGCTCGCTAAACATATTACTGGGGATGTAGAGGGTAAGTGCCGTTTTGGAAGAAATACTTCTGGTAACGTGATATTGAATGAGGTAAATGGTTGCCGAGCTAAAGATTTGGGAAACGTTTCGGGAACCAAGGTGTTATGTAAACCAAACAAGTAGGTTTGAATTACGAGAATCTTATTCATAGATACATGCCTTTGTAAGAATTTCCTACGCATATGGAGGAACCGTTACAGATTATGACTCGACTACCACGAATATTTTGTAGTGCTAGGACTCTTAGCAGAGTCCGCCTGGGGAAGTACCACACCTTTGCCAGTTATGCTACCGCCAAGCAGTAATGTCCAAACATTACTGTGTTCCGGTTTGAAGGGCAATGTTTCCAGAGAAATTACAGGGCTTAGAGATATAACAACTTAGATCTCTGGGTGACGAGCGCAGTGCAGTGCTAGGTAATGATTTGGACTCTTCATGTTCCAATAGCTGCGTGTCACTGTGCTGTTATGTGGCAGGCATGTTGCTTATCATCAGACACGTGTCCCGCTCGTCTCGTCACTCTTCATTTAAAAAATAAATATAAATTAAGTTGAATTAACATTCATTAACAAACATTTCGAAGCCTTGAACATCGCCGCATAATTACTAGTATATAGTATAGCTATGTATATTATAGCTTATCATTTTTTTTGAGAGTGTGTAACTGATCTGCGTGATCTAATACCACCTTGTACTTTTTTCTATTGGACTGCTCGTAGCTCGAAAAAGCGACATCGTTTCATGGTTGAACATGGGCCACTATAAACATTTTATGTACCCACTGCTTATGTACTCACTCAGGCCCTTGTCTCATAAGAACAAAGTAACTTTGTACTCATCATAAAACATGACTCTGGCCAGGAGCGTGTTAGCAGGTAACGCATATTCCCGAAAGATGTCATTCTTGAAACATCCTGATTTCCTCACCATTATAGTCTGTGGTGCTGAAAAACTTTTACATTTTGTACCCAGAGGTGAAGGCGGGATTTGATCCTACAATCTAGTGGTAGTGACATTATAGGTTTCTATAGGTTTTGTACATAATATCTGTCCTTTTTAGGGTTCCGTGAAACGTAAAAACGGAACCCTTATAGATTCGTCATGTCTGTATGTCTGTCTATCTGTCTGTCCGTCCGTATGTCACAGCCACTTTTTGCCGAAATTATGAGGACTACACTGTTGAAACTTGGTAAGTAGATGTATTCTGTGAACCGTCATCAGACTGTCATCAAACCTACACGTGTCGTCGTCGTCGTGTCTATCGATAGGTCTTCAAAAATGATGTTGAGGTTTGTAATTTAATTTTTGTCTACACTGAATAATTTGCGCGAGAGACACTTCCAAAGTGATAAAATGTGTGTCCCCCCTGCTCTAACTTCTAAAGTAAGAGAATGAAAAAACTAAAAAAAAATATATGATGTACATTATACCATGCAAACTACCAACGAAAGTTGGTTTGATCTCGATCTGATGAGTAGTTTTTTTTTAATACGTCATAAATACACTATTATTAAAACTTCGATCAAAGTTACAACGCACTATGTGTACTATGTATATTATGTTACTTGCTGCAACGGAACCCTTCATGGGCGAGTCCAACTCGCACTTGGCCATAATATTTACTAATTACGCCCACATGGAACTGTCAAAATACATCTAGAATCTACTAACAAGTAGTTAAAACCGACGACGAAATTGTTAAGAAATCCTTTTCTAAACCTTCGAAGGTATAATTCGAAGCCAACACGTTTCCTTCCCTTTGTGAAGTAACTGGAGCTCTACTATAACATATTTACACGGCAGCATCATGCAAATTGAAAGGAAACCCGTTTAATGCCACTCCCTATTGAATCCAGTGTATGTGAGCCACGGATTGGCTGAATGAACGTGAATGAAACCTTTAAGAGCCAGGAAATAGATATGCTACGGAACAGGTTACGTTGTTACGTTAAATTTTCCTTTTGGCTTTTGCTTGAGCTGATGATGTATACATTCTTTAAAGATTTAAAATCCTGAGGATATTTTTTTTGTATGAAATTTAGCCCAACTGAGAACAGAGATAACTTTTTTAGGGTTCCGTAAAACGTAAAAAACGGAACCCTTAAAGATTCGTCATGTCTGTCTGTCTGTCTGTCCGTCCGTATGTCACAGCCACTTTTTGCCGAAACTATGAGAACTACACTATTGAAACTTGGTAAGTAGATGTATTCTGTGAACCGCATTAAGATTTTTACAAAAAAATATTAAAGTTAGGGTTGCCCCCCATACTTAGAACTGAAACTCAAAAATTTTTTTTTCATCTAACCTACACGTTTGGGGTGTCTATCGATAGGTCTTTAAAAATGATGTTGAGATTTCTAATATAGTTTTTGTCTACACTGAATAATTTGCGCGAAAGACACTTCCAAAGTGGTAAAATGTGTGTCCCTCTAACTTCTAAAATAAGAGAATGAAAAATCTAAAAAAAATATATGATGTAACTACTACTACTAATTTTCGTTGGTAGTTTGCATGGTAACTTGATCTGATGAATAGTTTTTTTTAAGTACGTCATAAATATACATTATTATTAAAACTTCGATCAAAGTTACAACGTATGTCACACATACGGGCTGACAGACAGACAGACATGACGAATCTATAAGGGTTCCGTTTTTATGTTTTATGGAACCCTAAAAACGACGTCATTTTACTATAATATGTATTTCAGATAGTATAACCATAGTTAGCGCCATGCGCCTTCTACGGTAGGCCAAAACTCGACTGATACAGTCTATATAGGTCTGCATTTGACCAACAACTTGCTTAATGGTGAACGACGTAGTACTATTTACTGTTCTAGGTTGCTGAATCCTCGATTTTACAACAACCCTTGCCTTCCTCGTTACAGTGTTAGGAACGTCAAACATGAAACGATGTCACTTTTTCGAGCTACGTGTAGTCAGATTGAAAAAAAGGCAGGTGGTATTCATCATGCAGATTGGATGCACACTTTCTGAAATGTATCCGATTAAAACCCGATAAGTTAGCAAATTTTGCGGTGATGTTCAAGATTTTAAAGTATTTATCGCACAAAGGTATCGTTGCCTGTGAATTCCAGAAGTTTCCAACAAGTTAAAAATGTTACGAGCATACTCGTAACTCGCGGCGTGTACAAACAGGAAATATTGTGAGGTGTATTTTACTACGTCCAGTAACTAAACATCGTAGCAACTAGCAAACAACGGAAGCCCACGACCGTCCACGGAAAGTATCCGGAAACATAAAGTGAACTTGTAAATCGATGGCCGAATTGGCTCACATCCAGACCTCTCTTACCAATACAGAGCATTATAAAAATCTGTTGTGCCGCCGTTTGGCAGCGTGGAGCGCAGAGAGAACACGTACTAACTTTATTTAAAAGATTCTGTATAAACGCCCCTCTTAGACTATTAATTTTATCGAACGCTTAGCGCTTCGAGTGTACGTGGAGACTGGGGCGAACATTTTAGACGATTTTTAAAGCTTCTTGGGAAATTGGGTACCTATTTAGTAGCTGCTTCAAGATAACTTCTGAAAAGGGTTTCGGTTTTGTAATTCTAACAAGAAATTTTGACGAGATAAAGAACAATCTCGTGAAGTTTCAATATGTAATTTATTTAAATTACGGATAAAATGTAAATTTGAACAGGAATTTATTCAAAAACGCCTATTAAATATAAAAGTTACATTTTACCGCTTGCTATAATTTACAGGAGTGCAAGAATAGTACCTAAAATCATATATTTTTAGTTTGGTTAGCAAGTTTATCCTAGATAATCATACCGAGTGACATCTCCTTATACGTGGGACATTCAGAAAGTTTTGAGAACCTAAAAAACTAACTTGTATGAAAAATATATTTTTGCTAAATCTTTTCAAAGAACTCTCCACCAGCCTCTATACAAAGTTTCATGCGTCTGAACCAATTTTCAAAACATTTTTTCCACGGCCTTCTCAAACGCTGGCGCTGTTAGCGCGTCTTCCGGCGATGAAATCTGTATCCCTTTGAGGTGGTTTTTAATTTTAGGGAATAAAAAGAAGTCACACGGAGCCTAATCAGGACTATAAGGACTCCCCCCAAATTAGGACTATAAGGAAGGGGTGCCCCAAGACTCTGACCGGTGTGGAGTCCAGGAAGTCCCTCGTTTTGATCGCAGAGTGCGCGGGCGCGTTTTCGTGGTGAAGAAGGACCGGGCGGAGCCCGGTGTTCGGTCGCTTGTTTCTCATTGCAGAAGAAATTTCTGGCAAGCATTTTATGCTGTACCATTCGGCGTTGATACTGCTTTAGTCTCGAAGTGGAATTGAAATTAGGTACCCCGTCAAAGTGAAGAAACTAGCGATCAAAATTTTCCTTGGGCTCCTCGATCGCTTCACTTTATTGTTTCTTTAGGTACCGCTATACCAGCGGTAGATGGTTGTTTTTGAAAGTCTTTTATCCATAAAACCAATTTGAAGTCGATCAAATGACTCGTCAGGTTTTAAGCCAGATTTGAAATCGTAAAAAATCATGGCACGAAAATGTTCTCGACGCAGATCCATTTTTAATGAAACAAAAAAAATTTAATTGGCTCTCAAAAAAATGCGGAGGGAAATTTGAAAATCGAACAGATGTATTTTTACTTTTAGATAATCGAAGTTTTGAAAATAATAACAAGTGGCCAGTGTCTTATAAAAACTTTTTTTCGCAAAACTTTCTGAGTTACCTGGTATTATTGACGGGAAGTAACTTAACTTGATTCGAAAGAACTCTCATGGGTGATTTTAGTTTGACGGTCGTGATAATAAACGAATCTGATCACACAAGAATACAGGAACATATCTCATAAGGAATCAATGAGACACTATCAGAGAGATTATAGGTCTACGCTTGACTTGAGTCTGTTTTGTCTATTAGCAAAAACATAATAATGATTCTGGGTATTTAATTAGAAACCGACTTCAAAAAAGGAAAGTATAATATTATCGATTTGAAAACCATAGCTTTTTACGTACCTATGTTTACCGATTTCTTGAGAACGCCTGAACCGATTTTGATCATTATTTTTGTTCGAAAGGGTAGACTTCCCAATTGACTTCATATAGGTAAACTTTATCGAAATAAGTGGAATTGATTTTGTTGTATCTACAACAATATATATACATGTACTTCGATGATAAATATATTTCAATACCTAAGTTAACAATTGAAATTAAGTAACTGTGCGAGTTTATTTCTTACATCACATACATGTTTACGATTGATAACGTTCAGGATTGTAGTTGAGTAACTGAATGTGATATCTCTATTTAAACATAAAGGTAAGAAGCTAGTAGGTAGTAAAGTAAGAAAATAGTCTAAGCGCTAGTATTATATGACCTGTCTCTCTTTAAGCCTAATCCTCAACGACGTAACAACCCTAATCTAAGCTAATGCCCAGAAGGGCACTACTAAAAGTCACTATTACAGTACTCGAATGTCACTTCCATTATTTTATTAGGTCGTAACCTGCCCTCACAATGCGCATTCTAGTTTACTACTGGCTGCTCATTAAAGTGGTAGTAACCCTGGCCGTTGATGTGAGCTGGGACACCTGATGATATCAATGTGACAACTCACGACGGTACTAACTCTGTTTGTGTAGGTTTAGTGTAAGTTTTATTATCATATCTTTCATATGAATCACAAAATAGCTGTCCACTTGATGTTAAGCCACCACTGGCAGTTTTAGACAGGCCAGGCTCTATGTATTATTTTTAACGTCAATATTTTCATAAGAGTCTCCATTTCCACAGTCATGTCATCATTCACAGCCTGAGACAAACTATATTCTCGAAGTTCAAACTAAACTTCACTTCAAAAAAATTAAGCAGAACAGAAGTGTGCTAAAAACAAAACACGACAATGACTGCCCATCTCAGTCAAATTTTTAATGCTCAATGTGGTGCCCAAGTATTGGGTGTAGAACGGATTTTTCTTGATGAATGCACTTCATAAGATATCGTAAAATGGTGATGAAATGTAAACTCATTAAAAGATTTAAAAAACTATTTAGAATCCAAATAATTATTAATTTATTTTGGATTAATTCTAGAACATGAAAATAATGTTACTTCCAAACATTTTCTAGTCTATTTTTAGCACGAAAACTAACTTGATTATTTATTACACGTTTATTATTCGACGAATTGCTCACTTGTGATGTGTTTGGTCTAGCCTGTCTTAAGTTTCAGAGGCATAACGTGGCCTTGAAAATGGCGAAACTTAAGTCGAGCTAGGCTAGGTGAATACAGTCGTATTACATATGACTAAATCGTTAAATAATTGAAAATTAGTAACAACAAAGCTAGCACGCTAAGAAATAGACTTGAGTTTCCTTGGAAAAATCCTTTTATTCGTGTTCTAGAAGTAATCCCAAGTAAAGAAGTTTTTTTTACTGAGTAAACTTCTAAATAATAAATAATTATTGTTTTTATTTCATAGGCAATCACGAAATAAAGGTTTGTTAAAACAATAACTGTTAGACAATGCTATCGTCTAAATTTACTGTAGAACTTTAAATTATAGGGAGGTTATTGTCATTTAAAAGTAACAACAAAGTAAATAATTTGCTTAAGACTACATTGTGATGTAGAAACCGCCTGTTGAAGTTTCAAAGATAATATATTTACTTATCCCGATGTCATTATGTACAACAAAGACAGAAACTTGACTACTAACAGCTCGATGTTCCAAGTTTGCTAGAATCTAGAAATGTCTGGAAATTGTTGCTAAAATTCCCAGAGCCAACGTCAAACTTAAAAATTATACTATACAGGTAAGATAATAAATTTTCTCAATTTCAAATGAGGTATTCGAACAGCAGATGGAATTGCACTATTTTAAAAAGCTTTCAGATTGTCTCTGTATTCAAAGAGGAATCAGAATTTATTAAATCATCTGGCATTGATTTTTTCCGTATTCCAAAGCCATTTGGCAACATAATGTTATACTATTACTTATATTTAAGATAGTTGCTTACTAATTATATATTTTATGTTTGCACTTAGTTTAATGTGGGTACAATAATTTGGTCCACAGTTTTTTTTTTGGCCAATGTGTGGAAATCTCTCAGTAAGACTGAAAATTAACATTGACGAAAGAAACCACAGGGAACAGCTGCTAGTGCTGAACAAATATATATCCTACTAATATTAAAATAAAAAAGTTTTATGTATGTGTGGATGTATGGGTACTCTTTCAAGTAAAAACTCCTGCAGGGATATGGATGAAATTTTGTACCCATATACGCGTAAATATGGGTAATAATAGTCAGAAGTAACACGTAGGTTGCTTTTAATCCTGGCAAAATAACGTGATTGGAAACTACGCCAATGAAACCATGGTATGCTACTAGTGTTAAATAATATACTAGAAGTGCTACACAGTTTTATCCGCGAAGTTCTCGTTATAGTTATTTTTTCGGGATAAAAAGTAGCCTATGTGTTATTTATGCTACGTTCTCATTGTGTTCCAAACTTCAATCCAATTGATTGGGCAAAAAATAAAAACATCGAACTTTGGCTTTTATAATATGAGTAAGATTTAGATAACATGAAATAAAAATGATATTTTTTTCTTTTGTCCTTGTTTTTTTATTTCTGGTTTGCCTTAGTTTTCGAGGTATTTAAAGTGGGTAACAGTCATGACTTTTCCTAGTTGTAATAAAGTGGCCAAGTGCGAGTTGGACTCGCCCATGAAGGGTTCTGTTGCAGCAAGTAACATAATATACATAGTACACATTGGTCTTTGTAGTTCGTTGTAACTTTGATCGAAGTTTTAATGGTAGTGTATTTATGACGTACTAAAAAAGTCTACTAATCAATCAGGTCGAGTTCAAACCGATTTTCGTTGGTAGTTTGCATGGTAATGTACATCATGTATTTTTTTTAGTTTTTTCATACTCTTACTTAAGAAGTTAGAGGGGGGACAGACATTTTACCACTTTGGAAGCGTCTCTTGCGCAAATTATTCAGTGTAGGCAAAAATTACATTAGAAACCTCAACATCATTTTTGAAGACCTATCGATAGATAAGTACGTCACATGTGTAGGTTTGATGATTAAAAAAAAATTGAGTTTCAGTTCTCAGTATGGGCACAGAATAAATATTAGTACAGAAGCCACACTTACCAAAAACAATTATATAAATAGCGACTCTTGCTGGGACACAACAAAGTTCAATTCAGCTCGCAACACCTGTCGCGATTTTCAAATAAACATTTGCTCTCTTTCTAACGCTTAACTCTGTCCCTGTCTAGCGCGGAGGGTTTCATCATCATCAACAGCCCACTAAACGTTCCCACTGCTGGGACTCGAGGCCTTCTCTCGCAAGGAGAGAGTTAAGGCCATAATCCACCACGCTGGCCCAGTGCGGGTTGGCGGTTGGCGGAGGGTTTACGACATATCTAATAACAATATGCGCGGGAAACGTTTTGCGCGAGCTCAGCCGTGCGTCCGACAACCGACTGTCACTTGTTTCCTAGAAGGAACGGTCTAGCGGTAGGCTAAAACCGCGCGACCTTGAGCGAGTGAGGGTGCACTGGTATGGGGGGCAACCCTGATTTTTCTTTTTTTAATTCTTTTTTGTACAAATCTTGTTGCGGTTCACAAAATACATCTACTTACCAAGTTTTAACAGTGTAGTTCTCATAGTTTTGGCAAAAAGTGGCTGTGACATACGGACGGACGGACAGACAGACATACAGACAGACATGACGAATCTATAAGGGTTCCGTTTTTACGTTTAACGGAACCCTAAAAATGACAGTAATGTGACTACATCGTGATCTTAAGTACTGTCTGCTATGAAACGTAGCTAGTGCGGCGTCTACAATGCATTCCATCAAGTAAGACGAGATTCATTTGCATACATTCCTTCGACGCTCCGACGCAGTCTGAGTTTCCTCTTGTAATGCGAATAGATCTCACTCTCGGGAGATGCGAGATGGATTCTCAGTTGAGCGTTACCAGGAATGCAGATTTATTTAGGAGCACAAATAAATTAGTAGCTTGCTTTGAATAGCAAATTTATACAATGTCAACGAATGCGTTTGAGACTTATAGTGCCCCATGGGTTTATGATGTATTTTCTACTCGTTGTTTTTTTGATATGCTAAAGGTATATTTGATATCATACCTTTCATGTACATATGTATTAGCTGTAGGTTTTAGACCGAGTTTGAACAGGACAAAGTTAGCAATTTGGCGGGTATTTTTTTTGTATGCACATCGATTACTCCGATATTTATGACCCTATTTACGCGATTATTATTTAATTTGACGCAAAATAGCTGTTTTATGGAAGCATAGAAATTTTGTACAGTTTTGCTGGGTAGAATTTATTTTATGATATTTTTTTTATGAAAATCATTGTTTGTCCAGACGCTGTAATAATAGTTTGTGTAAGGCTTTTTAGAAACTTTGCCTTAGACTAATTGTATATTATTATTACTAGTAGTACCCACGGTTTTATCCGCGCAGTTCCTGTTATTTTCCTGTTGTAAAAAGTAGCCTATAAATGTAATCTATTATATGCGGTATTAATAATCTAATATCGTTAACAGAACAAACTATTACAGACATTAAAAAATAAAGTAGCCAAGTGCGAGTTGGACTCGCCCATGAAGGGTTCCGTTCCAGCAAGTAACATAATATACATAGTACACATAGTTCTTGTAGTTCGTTGTAACTTTGATCGAAGTTTTAATAATAGTGTATTTATGACGTACTAAAAAAAACTACTCATCAGATCGAGTTCAAACTAATTTTCGTTGGTAGTTTTCATGGTAATGTACATCATATATTTTTTTTAGTTTTTAGAAGTTAGAGGGGGGGGGGGGGGACACACACATTTTACCACTTTGGAAGCGTCTCTCGCGCAAATTATTCAGTGTAGACAAAAAATATATTAGAAACCTCAACATCATTTTTTAAGACCTATCGATAGACACCCCACACGTGTAGGTTTGATGAAAAAAAAATTTTTAAGCTTCTGTTCTTAGTATGGGGGGCACCCCTAATTTTTGTTTTTTTTTTTAACTTTTGTAAAAATCTTAATGCGGTTCACTGAATACATCTACTTACCAAGTTTCAACAGTGTAGTTCTCATAGTTTCGGCAAAAAGTGGCTGTGACATACGGACGGACAGACAGACAGACAGACAGACAGACAGACAGACATAACGAATCTATAAGGGTTCCGTTTTTACGTTTTACGGAACCCTAAAAACATATACAGTCGAATTGAAAAACCTCTTCCTATTTTCGAAGCCGTTAAAAAGTAAAAAAAAAAAAAAATACGTAACAACCGACTTCGAAACCACAAATAGGGACTCAAAAGCGAAAAATGAATTAATATAATTGTTGTAATCACTACTACTCATCTATTTGAAGTCGGGGCCAGCCTAGCTATCAATAACTTGGCTTGACACGCTGCCGCGTGTCTAGATAGCTACTAGCTCCTAATAAATGAATAGTCAGAGAAATGTACGTCGTCATAGGTGGGCAGGGCAAGTAGGGTAGGGTACCCTGATGGTAGTTACCATCGTCATTTTGAGTTTGTTTGACCCAATATACGCAAATACATACATAGCACTCTTTTTAAGCTCTAAATTTTATTCCTATTGCCAAAACGCTATGAAATGTATGTTGCAAAAAGGAATTAGGAAACCCATTCAGAATTCAGGTAAGCTAACATTTTACGATCCTAACGTGAGAGAGCATCGCATCCATTGGCGTATATTTTTCGACATTTTATTCACTTCATGCGCATCGAATTCAAAAGTAAGCTAACACAGTCTAAGCGAAATATGCGCGAATATAAACAAATGTTCGTTACGCTACCGAATGCCGAATGTTATTACGCCAGCACTCTATATGGCAACACATGTACGGGGCATAAATTCGGTGCTGCCAGTTAAAATTAGAAATGTAACCGTACAACGGTGAAATATGTGCCTTTAAAATTTATATTGCATTATATTTGTTCGCACCCATATGAAAACGATTGTTTCGCCAGAAATGATGTCAATTTTTTTGTGATAATAAACAGGCAGAATAGTACTCAATAAAAGCGTGTTTAATACGCTTGCTTTGTTATTTTCGAAGTGGAACCCTTATAAGATTTCTTACGATTATTGAATACATTCGTTGATTTTCTAAAATTGTCACAAAGGCTTTTCAGTCAATGTTTTATCATCGCTCAACAACAAAAAACGGGCTCACTGCGCTCTAGTATTGTTTAGTGCTTTTCAGTTTTGATGATATAATTATTATTAACCGACTTTAAAAAAAGGAGGAGGTTTTCAACACCTTCTTTGTATGTATTTTACGTTTTTTAAAAGCCAATTGTGAACCAATTTTGTTGGTTATTTTTTTGTTTGGTAGATAATTTCAGTTCAGAGGTGATTTCATATACATTTTATCATAGTGGGTGTAGTGGTTTTTGAAATATGAATAAACTCTAACTGTAACTCTGTACTTTCGTTACCTTCTATCTCGTAAATGTACTTTCGATGACTTAGCTGCTTCCCATTGAATTTGATGGTATGCCTGAATTTAATTTGAAATTCAAATCGGTTTTTCTTTTTTCAGAGAAAACTAATTATTTCAATACGGTTAGTAGTTAACCCCAGTAGCTACGGCGTGGTCACCCACAGTGAAACTTAGAGGAGACCCAACTTTAAATCTAAGGATTATACGTCTATATGTAGGTAGGCTTAGCGACATCGGCGTTACTGACGCAAATATTAGGTGGTTAACTTTGCAGCTGTGAAGTGAAAACAGCGGTAGAAAGCGACCAACAGTGTTGCGCTGTGGCACTGCCTCTGTCTTGTGTAGCTGAAAAGGGGTAGGCAAGACTGCAGATCTGACCCGTCGTTGGCAGCCAAGGGTCTCTAGATGATGTGGTAGGCACTAGTTGGTTGGCCAACGACGTTGTCACGGAGTGCCATTAGTGTTTTGGTGCGTTGGTGACGGGGGAGTTGTCCCAGCGAAGGGTTCGGATTCGAGCAGGCCATGGTGGGTTCGTGGACAAATGGAAGAGCAAATTTACGTTTCTACCACTAGTAGTAAAGCAGAAAATCCTTGAGAGTTTTAGTTTTAGATCATGGTGTCTCGACATCACATGACAAGATTGGTCCGTTTGCAACTTATGAGACGTAGGTATTACTAAATGCATTTCCGTAAAAAAAAACGCCAGTAGTTTCATTAAGCCTACACTGTAACTATTAAATGATAAAACTAAACAAAACTATGAATCGAGACCAATTTCTATTTGAGATTACCATTTGATACGAATGGTTGGTGAAACTCATTAAATGCTTATGCCCTATAGAGAGAGCTGTCAACGATTGTCACCATGATAAATACATTTTATCATGTCTGTTAGTATAGCAATAGAAAAATTTGTGCATTCGTAATTTACTTACTTAATTAGTGTACATTATACACACTAGTGGAGCGTAAGCCATAGCGTTAGTACCATGCCCATAGCTTACGCGAGCCCAAATCATGTCAAATTGTTTAGCCAGAAATCGGTACAAATAATTATGTTCTACAATAGCGACGAAAAATAAACTCAACGAGATTCAATTTTATTCACTTGGATTCAGGTTTTGTAGTATGTCGGTAAGTCTAGTGATCAAGCGTCCGTAGTGTAGTTGGAACTTTGTTCAAGTGGCCAGTGTACAATAACCACACGAGCAAAGTCCAAGACTGCTAAACCACTTTGCACACTAGCTATTACTACTTAAGTGCGGGTTGCGTTTCACTAAACGCTTGTTAAACCGTTGGTTATCTACGCTTGTCAAACTGTGTAACTTGTGCATGTTTGTTTTGAAATTTGTATTGCTTGTGGAGTACATAAAGTACGATTCACTGCAAAATTGTAAACACACTGAGTTAAAAACAAAACGCGTGAGCTTATACATTTCCGGTCTGACCGACTATTATAAGACCGAGGATCTAGCTGAGTAATATATTATGGGAGAGGCCTACATCCAGATGATGATTTGAAGCAAGCTGAAAACTTATCACACAACTCACCTATTATAATACCCCAACACGGAGCCTTGGGCAGACATGGCTGGGGAGTAGCGGGTCAAAATGATGCCAAGTTTTTTTTTATCTGTGCCAGAAATTATTTTTGAGGCGGTACGCAATTTTTGTAAGTTGTAGTTTATAGAAGAAAGAAGAAGATTTTAACATTGCCAGACGCGTGCAAAAATGTTTTGCGAAAAATGTAACAAAATGTAACTAATTTGAGAAAATTTTAAGTTTTGATCGGGTATCATTTATGACTAAAAATAGGGATTCTCAAAAAGACAGAGCATTCTGGTGGGATTTTCTACTTGAGAGGTGATCTATATTAAGGGATTAATTTTGTCATCACCACCAGCCATGTCTGCACCTCCGTGATGGAGTATAATGGGAGAACAAGTTTTCAGCTTGCCTCAAATACCAACACAAAATTTACTGCCAGTTCTCGGGATAATACGTTTTCCCATAACAGCACAATGTCACACAGTTCTTGACAGTTCACAGTTGAAGAGTTCAAATCACTCCCTAAGAGCCAGTTTTCACGACGCGGTTTCAAACCGCGCCCGCGTGCGGGCGCGGCGCCGCGCCGCGCGATAGTTTTGTTCCAATACTCACGAGACCGCAGGTTTTCACGGTTTCTGCTCCGGAAAGCTACTGCGCAAGAATCGCACGCACCCACGCGGGCGCCGCGCGGCTGCCACAGCCGCCGCGGCCGTAAACCGCGTCGTGTGTTTTAAATTCAATTTTATATGGAAATCTGCCGCCCCCGCGCGCGGGCGCAGTTGGCAGCCGCGCCGTGAAAACCGGTTCTTACACTGCACTGTGCTTATCATCCAGAAACATATTATGATTAATCTTTTCGTCATAATTTCTCTGCAGACATGTCCCTCCAAAAAATGAGACACAGTACTCCTTTTATACAGTATGGAGTAACGGGATGACTAAGATATGCGCAATGGATAGCAACACGTTTGCTCATAACAGTATAGTGCCACTGTTTGAACCTGAATAGTCCAAATCAGTACCTACTTATCATTGCAAAGTGCCAATCACCAAGATATTGTATCTTATCTTGTAGTTTTTCTAGACACATTGTTCTTCAAACTGGAACCCAGATATATATGAGATTAGAAGATGCAAAGGAAAATAAGGGAGAATTCTAGTACAGTAAACTCTCGTCAAAGAGTCCCTACCACTGTCAATGAATAGATAGGACGTTCTCTTTATTCATGTGCTATTTTTCAAATAGTATGAGACAGTTTCTATTTAAATCTTTATTTTATAAAGTCCAGTTGATCTCAATCAACATAGAAACACCTCCAAAACAAGCCTCATCGCAAAAAATCTTACGCTATTCTAAGCGCAAAGCTTAGTGATTTCTACAGAAAAATGATTTACCAACAGCCTCTCCCCCCACGCTCCCTCCCCCTCCCTCACCCGTCCCGGACCATTGTTTCACCTCATCACAATTCTCGAGACGTGCGAAACCGGCTTGCTCCACTTGGCCCTCATTTGCTTTGGTTTATTGAATTAATATTGTGATTTTTCCGGTTATGTTGAGATTAACTTACGGGACTTGATTAAGTGAAGATCTTATTTCATAGAGTTTGGTACGGTTTGATGTTCATTTGGTATTTTACTGTTATTTTTACTGTTTTATTGTTGCAAAACTAATCTGTTGGTGTAGAAATGTTGTTAATTAGCGACCACGAACCGGCACATGTAGTATAAAACACCCTGAGACTAGATCAACGACGATATATGTACGTGCAGGCACCCACTCCCAATGACTGAAACGTAAAGCTGAAAATTGAGCTAAGTGACCACCTATAGGATAAGTGTATGTCCAATTAGTGGACTAAAGTAGGCTGATGATGATAACGACAGTGTTATTTCAGCAAAAATGGTAAAGTTATACCCTAAGCCTGCTGAGGTTTAAATCTGCACTTACAAAATTACGGACTCTCACGCAAATATTTTACGCTTATTTTTTATCTTTATCAAGCTCATTTTTCATATATTACGCTTATTTATGAAGGTGAGTGTTGATGTACGTCGGAAAGGGGCCCCTCAAACCTACACCCGTGTCACAAGTCTCGGGATCTACTCGGGATTTCTCTCTCTCTGCCACACGATGGACGCGGCACCCGTACGGTTAATCCATAGAATGCTAAGAAGTTAGTCTCATTCTGAACGATGGTATTTTTTATATTTTATTGTATTTTGACCTTCAAAACTAGAAGCGAAAGTGGCTTACGAAAGCCCACAATTTTTGCGTAAAATGAAATCGATGTAAAAACATTTTGCGTTGGTGGCGTCAATCAAAGGCAAATGGACAGTTTGAGCTTAAATTAGTTATTAATAATGAGTAAAATTTAAAAATAGAATACGGACAAAAGATATAATATAGGCCTAAATGGAAAAGTCTTTTGCAGACAAATGGGTAGCTGCATTTTCTTTGTTATGTTCACTACATGTGGAACATGCTTGAAACAATTTTGTAGCCTGCTCATAAAAGAAAGATAGTTATTTTTGCATCGCGCTTGTTAGAGTTTCCACATAGTTAGTGTATAATTTTGAATCTTGCTGCGTTGTAGTTTTATGTTCTTTTACATGGAAGCAAAACGGTTGGAGGTTTTTATTAATTTGTTAGATGGATCGGTAGAATAATGTAATCGACAAGATATTCATTGTTGTTTAAAGGCATGCAAAATTTTATAAAAGCGTTATTACTATACATTTGAAAACTTTTATTGTCATTGTACTGTTTTTTATTTCTTCAATTTGTGTGGCGATGTTTTTTCTCGTACTCTTCCTAACCGGCTCGAAAGTTTATTGGTATTTTTTTTATTGATTGCTCCTGTTCCTATTTTAAACTTGCGGTTTTATAATTGGTGCGTTTAAAACCGGCTAAAATGTGCTGAAATTCACTATCTGGAGGTCGTAGGTTCGAATCTTGCATGCACCTCTGAATATTTTACAAGTGCAGATGTATGGATTGGATTGTGACCAATACCCTGATAAGTTTACCGTCTTCCAATTGTCAGAATAATGTTGTCGGGGTCAGCTATTCCTGTATAATTCCCAGAAATTGTAAGTATGAAAGGACAAATAAGAAACATCATTCCTATTTGGTAGAATTCGCTGATTATTGAATAAAACAGATTGTGTTACTTGTGGAATTTCAGGATTGGTCTCCTAAAACATTTTCACATCTGTAGTGTGAAGACCTTTTGAGGGTCTACCAAAAACTCTTGGGGTAGACCGCTGGTTCTAAAATGTCATCTTTCATGCATAATCTACCAACTATTTATTACGTTGGCCACAGAAGTATTTTTTTATTGCTGCTTTAAATAAGATAGATGTATTGCACGTAGCGCATTCCATGGCTACCTTAAAAAATGACGTGCTTTTAGAATCCTCGTCCATTGAAATTTTGGCAAAAGCAATATCCAAAAATTGCTGATAGTCCAGCCATAGAATAAAGACATACGCTTTACCCTTGATCTTCAAGACCCCTGGATGTGAACAAAAGGACTTTTCACGGATGAAAGAAGTGTGTACTTTTGTTTTGTCGTAATACGTTCACACCGACTATGTAAATCGCATAGGGACTACGTTATCATTTAAATCTGTTAATACATTAGTGATATATCACTGAACGAAAACACCGAGCACAGTGCAGTACTAGATTTACATTACCTATTGTTTGTTTTAAGAGCAGGGTGGTACTGTTCTGTTAAAGGCAAGTATGTTGGTCACCATCAGGCGTATGTTTTGCTCATCTCAACCCTTCATTCTACTAAAGTTATGGGCAAATGTATGAGTATGTATGGATGTATGTTAATCTCTGAAGTAATACTACTAAAGGATTTATGTAAAATTCAGTACATGTATTATAGTATTGATAGTCTGAAATAATGCCTAATTTTATCCCAGGAAAATAACGGAATTGGCAACAAAGCGGGTGTAACCACGAGACACTGCTAGTATTGCATAAACGCCAACATTTAAGTAACAATGATATGGACTCTTCATGTTCCAATAGATGCGTGTCACTATGCTGTAATGGGCCTGCCCATAACAGCATGTTGCTTACCATCAGACACATGTCCTGCTCGACTCATCGCTCTATATTATGAAAAAAAAAAATTAGATAAACATTTTAATAAAAATAAATACAAGCACTTTATAATAAAAATAAAAAGCTTTACAATGCTGTCTACTACTTAGTTGTTCTCACCTCCATGTGAGGTTTGTTAAGGAACCTTATTTCGACGTACAAAGGGCCCGTGCTACGGAATAATGAGGCTCTCAGGAAAGAATGCTCAAGTACCCCCTATCTGAAGCTTGACTTTAGAGCCGCAATGTAGCGAACGTTGTGGAAATGTGCGCGCGTAAATGATGACTGGGAACCTAGTCATTTATCGTCTTCCGTTTGAATTTTTCAGTAAGAAGGAATGTTAGTTTATTAATATTGTGGTATTACTCTTTGCAGCGTCCGCCTGGGGAAGTACCACACTTTTAACAGTGATGAAGTAGGTAAGTGCAAACATTACCGTGGTCCGGTTTGGAAGACAGTGTTTCCAGATATAAATTAAAGGACCCCTGGGTAGAGATACATCTTAGGTATGTATTGTATATCTCTGAACGACAAGCGCCGTGTACTGGCCTAGGTCATAACATAAACCGTGCCATACCATCTGGCGACTCTTCATGTTCCTATAGATGTGTAACATTATACTGCAATGGTTAACGTGTTGCGTACCATTACACATATTTAAGCTACACGTACCGTCACTCTACACTTTAAAACAAGTTATTTCTTAACCAGAGATTTCTCCATTACCATGCATCCTCTTTCCTCTTTGTTTTAAAATCCGTATATTTATTTATTAATTCAAAATTGCAAACCTGTCCGTAGAAACATTCATAAATAAATGTTGGTGGACATTACACACACAACACCATGCATTACTAGTTATCAGTCACGATCAGCACCCCTCTTCCAATACCGTATCCACCCTTGAAATGTAAAAATAATAAGAAATCCAACAGATATCCATACGCATTAGCATCTGTATCTGGCAGATCTGCCACATTATGATTCTATACTTATTACTTTCAATAAACGTCTGCCAATACGAATCTTATCTTGTGCTAGCCGCAGACCAAAGAAAGTACGATGGATTACTTTTAAAGAACTAAAAATGTGTAGTGTAACAATAATATGTTAAAAATTGATAACTTTTCTCATGACCATGGCAGTTATAACTTTACCAAATCGACGAACTAAATAAATAGATCATAATTAAATCCTGAGTAATGTTTTTAATTAGAGTTCAAATCGGGACAGTTTGAAAATTATATGCTAGTATAATATTATAAATATAAAAGATTGGAAGTTTGTTGTTCCATCACGTAGCGTTAATGAATGGATGGGGTTGAAAATTGTAACATAGTTAAAATTTAGTCTGATATAACGCATAGATTACTAGAAGTTTGTAAGAAATAAACAAATGTTTGTAACTATAGGTACAGCTTTCTTGTACGTTTGCCCACAGCAAAATTATTATGTAAATGTAGCACAGTTCTGTTAGTAAGATTAAGATTTAGTAATTGGACCCCACGGCGAACACGCTAGCACAAACTTCAGAAGGCAGTGAAGGTCACTGGAGGACAACTGTCGTAAGTTATTTTACAAAAAAAAACATGCCTCTCATAAGAATTACACTTTATACTCCTACTGCAAGGACTTGGGACATTATTTTATATGAAACTAGCGGCCCGTCCCGGCTTCGCACGGGGTCAACATTTTTTGTTAAGTAGGTATGCTAAATGAAATGTACATGACCAAATTTTTCCAAAAGATCAAAATTAAAAACCAAAACTTTAAAGTTCAAAAACATTAAACTGCCTGGCCTGGTAGCTTAGTTGGTTAAAGGCCGTTTTGTAAAGCGGCGGTTTAAAGATCAGCCGGATTGAATACAGCTGATTTAAAAATCACTGGAATGTATTCAACGCCATACGTTATTCAACACGGCTAGCCGTAATGTAATAAAGCGAGAGATTAGCCGCTTCTTTGACAATTTTTAGTTCCGATTCTTAACACTCATGGCGCTGCCTGAGATAACAACAACCATGGCGTTGAATACTGTGTGTTCCTAAATTGCTAACACGGCTAGCCGTAATGTAATAAATAGAGAGATTTGGGGACCGTGTCACCTCCGTCCGTGGGGAAGCACCTGTACACAGAAACCCCCCACACGTGGTCCCTGGGTGGTGCAAATCGGGTGACAAACATACCGGTGGTAGGCTTTGGCCGTGGCTGGTGACCACCCGCCAGACTGAGTCGTGCCGCCAAGCGGCCTAGCCGTGTTCCGGCATGTAGTCTGGTGACGCCGTTAGGGAAAACGGGTCAGAACAGTTGCTGCATAACTGCAAGACCAGATAGTTGCACACCAATACTTTACATCGGGAAGCTAGTCATGGAGGGTAGCGGGATCCGAGGCACGGTTTTTTGCCGCTACCGACCGCAGATAGTTGGGGGCCCAAGTAGTGAGCTAGCCACTCATGAAAGGCTGCCCCGCCATCTAGCGAAAAATCCCGGGATGCGCTATCCTGCCGGTTGGCGACCGGATGACAAGGCCAGATAGACATCCCCGGGGGGGCTCGGGCGTCCCCGCAGTCTCCAGACTAGTTTCCCATTGGTGTATTTGTGTTGTGTGCTGTGACCGTTGGTTGGCAGTGTGCAGCCTCGTTCTACTTCCGTTTTCCCACCGACAATCACTCTCAAAAACTAATATGAAAAGTAAAAACAGAAACATAGTGAAACAGCGGCTGCACTCCTTGTCTCTCAAAGTGCACCTCACTAATATTCGAGGTCTGCACTCTAATATCACCCCAGTCCACCATCACCTCGAGACTGAGCAGCCGTCACTCTTGTTTCTTACGGAGACGCAGATAGGATGTCCGTCGGACGTGGCGTACCTAACCTATCCAGGGTATACCTTGGAGCACAACTTCAAGCCGCGTGCTGGAGTGTGCCTGTACGCCCGTGACGATATCTGCTGTCGGCGTCTCCGTAATCTTGAGGACACCAGGTTCTCTGTTCTATGGGCGCTGATAGACACAGGCATCGACAAAATTGTCTATGCCTGTGTCTATCGGTCGCACAGTGGAGATCAGGAGACAACTCGGCTCACCGATTATTTGAGTGAGGCAGCGGACGCGGCTCAGCAGAAGTACCCATCAGCCCAATTAGTGTTACTGGGGGATTTCAACGGCCACCATAAGGATTGGCTGTACCCATACCGGGACACTGACCATGCTGGGCTGGAAACGAGAAAGCTGGCTTTGTCGTTAGACCTAACCCAGCTGGTCCAAGAGGCGACACGGGTACCAGACGTTGAGTCGCATACTCCCTATTGCTTAGACCTTCTGCTGACAACTGATCCAGACCGATACTCCGTGGCGGTATATTCGCCGTTAGGCAGCTCCGACCACTGTCTGGTGAAATCAGTATCCGTTTACCATCCGCCCGATCTCAGCCCCAGAGGCAACCGGCGGCTATGGAAATACAAGTCAGCAGATTGGGACGAAATGCGTTCTTTCTTTGCATCTTACCAATGGCAGCCACTGTGCTTCTCTTCTGGTGACCCGTCAGCCTGCGCGGATGCTGTGACTGATGTAATACGTACGGCTATGGAATATTTCATTCCATACTCTGACGTTTCATTATCCAGCAAAGCTCGCCCATGGTTCGGTTCTCAATGTAAAAGTGCTGAAGCATCTAAACATGAGGCCTACCTAGCCTGGGTTGATGCTCGACAGCGTAAGGCAAGGGATACACACCGCAAAAAGAAAGCGTTTAACAGGGCTGCTAAGGCATGCAAAAGGGTTCTTCAGAGGGCTCGATTTGACCACATTAGTCGAATAGGGAACAAACTAGCTTCGTATCCTGCGGGTAGCAAGGCGTTTTGGTCCCTAGCTAAATCGGTCGAATCGAACTTCTGCCGCTCTTCACTGCCTCCAATGCTGAAACCTGATGGGGCGCTGGCTCACACCGCAATGGAGAAGGCAAACTTGTTTGCATCTCAGTTTGCGGAATCTTCGCGTCTAGATGCTGGTAGTGCGATTCCTCCTACTCCACCTGGCAGTCCGACTTTGATGCCGGAAATGCATATTCGCCAAATGGAGGTTCGTAAAGTGCTACGTAATCTGGACGTGAATAAAGCCAGCGGCCCGGACGGAATTCCTGCCCTAGTGTTGAAGGCTTGTGCACCTGAGTTGTCTCCTGTACTAACGCGCCTGTATAGACTCTCTCTCCAAACTGGGCAAGTACCGAAATCGTGGAAGCTTGCTAACGTGCAACCTGTGCCCAAAAAGGGTAGTCGTGCTGACCCTGCCAACTACAGGCCCATCTCGGTCACGTCCATACTCTGCAAGACTATGGAACGTGTCTTAAACCGCAGGCTCCTGGCATACCTAGAATCTAACGACCTCCTCAGTGACCGGCAATACGGGTTTCGCCGAAACCGGTCGACTGGGGATATTCTGGCGTATGTCACTCACATCTGGAGTGAAGCTATCGAGAAACACGGGGAAGCACTTGCAGTCTCCCTGGATATCTCGAAGGCTTTTGACAGGGTTTGGCATGATGGCCTTATTAGCAAGCTTTCTAGTTATGGTTTGTCTCCAGGTTTTATTGCGTGGATATCGGACTTCTTGAGAGATCGGTCCATACGAGTTGTCATTGATGGCTGCTCGTCGGACCAAATGGGTATCAATGCCGGAGTCCCTCAAGGGTCGGTACTCTCTGCGACGCTTTTTCTGCTACATATCAACGATCTGCTGAAGCCCGGTATCTTTGGGTACGCAGATGATAGCACCGTTGTGGAGAGTTACATGTCTAGCGCGAGAGCCAGCGGTCAACAAACTAAGGTATTGAGAGAGAGTATGGTCGAGCGTTTGAACTTGGCCCTTGAGGCAGTCTCTGAATGGGGCGAAACCAATCTGGCCAAGTTTAATGAAGGAAAGACGCAGGCGTGTCTGTTCTCCGCAAAAAGGAGTCAATTTCTACAGACTCCTACTTTTCGAGGTGTATCCGTGCCGGTTACTGATCATCTTGAGCTTTTGGGTGTTACCCTGACATCTACACTCAACTTTGGCTCATATATCGAGTCCAAGGCTAAATTAGCTGCAAAAAAACTAGGTGTCCTCTCAAAGGTGCGAAAGTACTTCAAGTCTGAACAATTGCTTTTATTATATAAAGCACAGATTCGCTCTTGTATGGAGTACTGTTCGCACCTTTGGGATGGATCGGCTAAGTATCAGCTTGAGGCTCTGGAATCGATCGAGAGGCGGGCTAAAAGGCTCATAGGCAATAATTCTCTTGTGCGAAAAAGACTGCAAACTCTTGAACATCGCCGGAAAATTGCTAGCTTATCGGTTTATTATCGGATACACTTCGGAGAGTGTGCATCTGATCTGCATGATCTAATACCACCTAGCCCTTTTTTCTATCGGACTTCTCGTAACTCGAAGAAGCGGCATCGTTTCATGGTTGATGTTCCAAAGACACGAACAAAGAGGTTTGACTCTACTTTTGTGATAAGAACGTCTCGACTGTGGAATGAGTTGCCTGAGTGGGTTTTTCCCGATGGTTATAATCTTGGTGTCTTCAAATCGAGAGTGAATCGGTTTCTTCTAGGTAAGCACGCTCCATCTTAGACCGCATCGTCGCTTAACATCAGGCGAGATGGTGGTCAAGTGTAAACCTATAAATGTTAAAAAAAAAAAAAAAAAAAAAAAAAAAAAAGAGATTAACCGCCTCTTTGACAATTTTTAGTTCCGATTCTTAACACTCATGGCGCTGCCTGATATAACAACAACTATGGCGTTGAATACTGTGTGTTCCTAAATTGCTAAAGTGACAGTGGATTCTGGAGTTTGGAGGAATCGCACACAATATTATTAGGGTGGCACTTATCACCCTGGGCGTTACTTGGATACTATTTCGTTTCCACCGTCCACCTTGTTAAGACTAAATCGGACCGGGTAGGTTACATGAGACCCAGATCCGACCCGGAGCACCCCGACTCCACCTAGTCTTGGCGCTACTACCCCTAGAGTGTATTTAAAAGAATGCGGGAGCCAGACGCTCAAGGGAGGTCCTGAGTGGAGCGAGCCATGCAAGTAGTTTTAAAACTATAATAGGTTCGCACTTGACCACCATCTCACCTGATGTTAAGCGACGATGCTATCTACGATGGAACATGTTTCGATAATAGACCCTTGTCTATGGAAGTTCACCATGTTTCTTAGGTGTACCGTCACCGATATCAAGTTATGGGCTTTCAAACTTTATGTGAGAGGTAAAATGTTGTAAAAAAATAGTACCTACGGAATATCGTACGAAATAATCGATCAATGTCTTCAGATAAATGAAATTAATTTAGATTTTGTGTTGTTATTTTTTTAAATATGGTCTCTCCCTACAACATAAGCAGTAATACAATGCGGCTGAACGTGAACCGCCTTATTGAAGAACGTATTGCAATGACAATGCGGCTAATCGTTGAACCGCCGTATTACAAAACGGCCCCGTTTTTCAAAACGGCTAGCCGTAATGTAATACGGCGAACTATACAATCCGGCTGCGACATATACATCACAATCCGGATCTCGTTGTTGGGCTGTATGTTTGATGTCTTGACACAAATTGTCTTCAAAAATGTGCCATAATTCCGAGGGAAAACAAAATAATAATATTACCACAAACAACTCTCTCAGCCTCAACGGACACCGAGAAATTGAAGCTTCTCTCAAAGTAATTTCTTTGATTTTGAGTAGTCTTGGAACGATGTACCTACGTGGTACATGATAAAGAAGTATTCTGAGATAAAATCACTCTGACTGGGATGAACGCTGTACTGTATGTACACTCTTCATAATTCTGCCGGCCGTCGCGTCGTTGCAAATATTTAGGATGGATATTTTTAATTTCGTAATATATTGTGAATGGAATGTCCAATTTTAATAATTCAAAAAGGAATCAATAGGTAATAAAGCAGTCTTGATTGAGAAATAATTTATTTTGATAAGAATTAAAACAAATGTATGAATAGCATGGTCTTAAGTTGATCGGCATTTTTATCTTCTTTTAAAATGTAAAAAAGCAGTTGTAGCGACGTAATTACTGTAGTTAGACATATGCCCTCGAGAGGTTTTTTGTAGATTTTAATACGTTCTATAATATTGTAGAACATTGTTTGGTTCTATCATTGGTACTTTCCGCAGCGTATGCGATGAAAGCCATTTTATGGCTGTTTTTTTTATACCTTGCGTTGGTTTTAGTAAAAAATTCCAAAGATCACTATTTTTTTCTTGTAATAAAAATAGCCTATGTTACTCAGTGATAATGTAGCTTTCTCTTGGCAAAAGAATTTTTGAAATCGGTTCAGTAGTTTTTGAGTTTATTACATACATACAAAAATAGAAAAATACAAAAATACAAATCTTTCCTCTTTATAATATTAGTATAGATGAGTCAAACCTGTAACGCTGGCCAAGTATGAGTTAGTAAGACAAATCCTGGAAAGATGTATTTTCTGGAACATATCCAGTTTTCCTTCACGGTTAGAGACCTATCTTTGAAAAAGGTCACACAAAGACACTCGAAAAATATACATTTTTCTCATTCAAAGTTGTACCTCTCTTTCATCTGCATTCTGTGTGGTTATTTCATATCTTGCGAAGTCAGCCGTGACCCAATGGGTAGATTAAGATTAACGATGGTCGGGACGCAACCGATATGTTTTCCCCTTTGTGCGAACTGATTGAATGACTTACCATAAACAATGATGGAGCGTTTGCTGCGAAACCTTTGATTTTAGGCACTTGTGTGGGTTTATCTCTGGATATTTCCTTCTCGATAAGAATGTAAATATTATTGATATCAGGTTTGTTTCCACAATGCAGGCAAGGCATGCGTCAGATGGTAAGCCACATGTCTGTTAAGAACAAAGCAACGCCACTGCTCGAAAACGAAGAGTCCAAATCATTGCCTGGCTCAGCGCTGCGCTTATCACCTAAAGTTATTAAAGATTTCCGCCTTTGCCTCACAATTTCTCTGGAAAAATTGCGCTTCATTGGTCAATGAAGACGCAATTTTTAGACAGAAATTGTGAGGCAACACAGTAATATTTGCACATCATTGCTTGGCGGTGAAATAACTGACTATAAAAGTGTGTTACTTCTTTAGGGGGACTCTACAAAAGGCCCTACCATAATTATATATCACTAATTATCTTGCAAAATTATACGTTCAAACTAAATTTAACACAAGCTAGTCTTGTTGCACGCACAAAAACGCAGAAGAAAATCATAAAACTAAGTATCGAATTTCTAGATTTTGTGTACATTCAGAAAAGTTAAATTCAATTATAAACAATAATATGACGCATACATAAATATAAGGACATGTCTGCCTCATCTCGATTAATCTATGAGCCAAGATTACCGCATAGTAGAAGCCAGATTGCAAGCAACAATGCGGTAGACTAATTTAGCAACGGCAGGGTGGCTTCGATAAACACCTCCTTAATTGGAAATTCTATAATTGCCCTGGCATGATAGTAAGTAAAGACAGAGATTTCGTGTTTTTAATCCTACTAATACAACTGTGAAAGTTAGAATATTTGTTGCTCATTTCTTTCGATATCACGTTGTACTCTTTACACATTTAAATACAAACAGATTGAATTGGATTTTCAAACATAACCAAACACTTTAAAGACTGGTCAAATTATAGTCTGGAATAACATATTATAGGCTTTTCATCGCGGTAATAAACTGAAACGGGTACCACTTACATACGCGAGTAAAATTTAAATAGTTTGTTTAATAAAAATTTCATAGCCGACAAGGTGCGGCGCGTGGTGTAACCTGTGATCATGTTATCTACACTAAATAACACACAGAACTACACTACAACTAAGTACGTACACTAAGCTCATGTGAAAATTATTCGTAGAATGATGCTATAACACTATATTTGGACTGGCCTCGTGGCTTAGTGGGTGGTAGTTCTGTCTACGAAGCCGAGGGTCGTGGGTTCGATTCCCACCCAGTGCAAATATTTGTGTGATGAATTCAAATGTTTGCACTGTGTCCGGGTGTTTGTTTGTATAATAATTATGTACTTAAAACTTTACAAGTATTATATCTGCTATTTGTCGCCATAGTACAAGCTATCCTTAGTTTGGGGTCAGATGGTGTTGTGTGTGAATTGTCCACCAACATTTTATTTATTTTGATTTAAATCTGTTCTACCGTTTCAAAGATGGATGAGAAGAAACATTCAAAACTACAAACTTTCGCTTCTATAATATTAGTATGATTATAAGTATGCAAAGTACAAGTGAAACTGAAAAAAAAATGGTAGTCGTAGGGACTGCCCACAGAGTTGAAATTAATACTTAAAAACGTAGTATTGAACATCACTAATGCTACACAATAATACGTTACCTATGTAACTTCTATTACCAGTGACAGCTGTAGTAATAACAGCTACATAAATATATAAACACCTATTACGCATTTCAGTTACGCGAACTCACAAGATTTCTCTATACCTGCTGTACAAATAGTGTTCAAACATAACGCACAAACAGCCTAACAGCCTACTAAATGTTCCCACAGCTGGGACTCGGAGCATTCTCTCGCAAGGACAGAGTTAAAGCCATAATCCACCACGGCCCAGTGCGGGTTGGTAGATGAAACATGCCATCGAAAGATTCTAGGTACATGTCATTTTCCTCACAATGATTTTCCTTCACCGTTTTTTAAGTCAGCGATCACACGTGACTTCGCAAAGTTTGTGGTGCACGTGGGATTTGTACCCGGGGCTTCCGGACCGGCAGGTGCCGTTCTCTCGACTAGACCAGCCGTAAATTTACTAAATCACCCGTAACTTAAAACGTAAGGTAAAAATAAATACGTAGTTCACTAAGTGGTGAAAATTACACTCAAATATTCCATTTGTCCATACATAGATTCATAGTAACATAGATACAAGCATACCAAGCTAATAAAACCGTGTTAATAATAAGCGCTCAATGCGCCTTAATAAATTTTCAATAAAAAAAAAATGTTGCATTGCATCCAGCACAAGGTTAACCCTACGTCAAAAGTGGGTAGGTAAATATTTCTGAAATGATTTACAATCCTAACTCTTTGAATTTAATTAAGAAGGCATCTGCGGCACGCCTTCCTTGGAACTCAAGAAAATTTCGAAAGCGAATTATTTTCGTCTTGATTGTCGAAATATTTTGGAATCGTTAAAATTATTTGACGTTTCTTGCTAAAATAGATTGTAATTTATTTCGAAATATCTTTGCGATGACCACTTTCTGACTGAATCATAATTCTAAGAAAGTATAGGTACGAATAAGTTTGTTTGAAATGGTTTTATTTTCTTGTTCTAGTATTTTATTTACATAATATGTCACGAAGTCATTATAATTTTGAGCTTAAAGTAACGTAGACTATTATGATAGTAAATTGTTTATACTAATTGTGACAAAGTACACCACGGACAGTTAGTTTTTTGGCTTCAAAGTCTTGAACATTGACGTGAAGTTGCTGGTCTATCGATTTTTCTCGGATACACTTAGTAAAGTGTGTAATTGATCTGCATGATCTAATAGCACCTTATCGAATAATCTAATAGCCCTTTGTCATTTTTATCGGACTGATGTTATGATGAAACGATATCACTTTTGAGCTACTAGTAGTGGTGGACGTTCAAAAGAATCGAACGAGAAGGTTTGACCTCACTTTTGTGTATCGAAAGTCTAGGCTGTTGAACGTTGGCTGGGTTGGTTTTCCCAATATTTATAATCTCGGTGTCGTCAAATTGAATCGGTTTATTTCTAGGTAAGCACGCTTCATTATAGACCGCATCGTTGCTTAACATCAGGCGAGATGGTAGGTAATTGTAAACGTATCATAGTAGATAAAAATAAATGCACAATCATACATTATTTACTGAAATAATATAATATACTAGTGTTTTTCGTGTGATATACGCAATCAAGCAATGATATAGATTTTGGTGTATTTGGCCTGTACATTTTTGTTTTTTTTTTATGAACGATAAAAAGTATTAAAAAAAATTACAAGCCACAACTATTCACGGAATTAACTATTAGGTATTAAGATTTCAACTATATGGGTATTGGCTTAAAATCTGAATTATTTAAAGTACATTATGAATTAAAATTGCAATGATTGGTAGGTATCTATTTAGGTAGGATTCTTTGCAGACTCCACCTGGGGAAGTACCTTTGCCATTTATTCTACCGCCAAGTAGTAATGTGAAAACATCACTTTGTTCCGGTCTGAGGGTCAATGTTTCCAGCGAAATCACATGGCATAGAGATAAAACATCTTATATCTCTATACTATACTTATGTGACTAGAATGGCACGTCGGTACTTAAAGGTTAATAATACCCCTTAAACATAGTTAAACAAAATATTTTAAAAGTAAATTGCATGGTGTGCTTCGTTTTAATGATAAATACACTTAACGATATTAGAATAAAAATAATTAATTTAAAAAGCAATGTATAATCGTAATTTATCAATAAAAATGCCAAATAAAAATAAATAAATAAATCTCTGGGGGACGAGCGCAGCGCAACTGATCTGCATGATCTATCAAGTAATGATTTGGACTCTTCAAGTTCTATTAGCTGCGTGTAATGTGCTGTTATAATCAGGCATGTTGCTTACCATCAGGGACATGTCCTCTTCGTCTCGTCTATACCATAAAATCTATCTATCTAGCTAAGAGTGTCTTACCAAGCTGACACTTTGAAAATTTTGCTTAAATTTTTGTCCCTTCTTTGTTTTATGCATATAACAATGTTACGTGGCAAAAGGACGATGGCGACGCCAAGTTTGTCAGCTCGTTTGGTTCCACGCTATCTAGAAAGTTATCTCGGAGTGCATCGGTGTTACAGCGTGCTTGCAACTTCGCGATTCAAACGCGGTTACCATTTGTGGACAATGAATTACTAGAAGAGTCCCCGAAGAAATATGTATATACTCGTTGACATCATTCGACGACATTACATTTTTTTCTAGTCAAATTTAACAGGATCAAATGTATAAAACTTCAAAATGTTGACACACCAAAAATAATAAATATATTAAAATAATAATAAACTTAAATTAGTGCGACAGTTGGCACCCTTATCGCTGAAAGTGATCTCTTCCAGACAACCTAAGAATAAATCTGATATTCTCGTTCGTTCAATTTTATATCTGGACAATGTACATATTTACATATAATGGTAATAAATCAACAAACAACATACCTACAATATGGACAAATAAAAAAAAATAACAAACAAAAACAAATGACGGGAACATCAGAGTTTAGTAAGTCAATTTATTTGTGTACAGAAATTATTTTCTGAAAACTTGAGTTTTTGTATTTCCTAGATGTTTAAAAGTAAGATAATACTTTAATTTTATAATAATAATATCTATCCACAAAGCACACCTGATATCATTTTCGCGTGTTTATCTAGATTTTCTACATCTTCGGTGCAAAGGTACACATTTGTGTAAAACGCTACGTGCTAACTTAGAAGCGATACCTACGAGAGTATGTGAACTTGCAGTTCTCTGGACTGATAACTTCTGGAAGCAGAATAAAGAATTCTCTGGTCTTGACGAAGTATTGGAAAGTCCGGTGTTTCAAACTTTATAAGTACGTGACCTCTCGATCCTATCACGAACTGCACGACTGTATTTCATATAAATGCACTATTAGGCGTTATATATATGGAATATATTTATGTTTTGTGTGGGATACATTTCGGAGAGAGTGCAACTGATCTGCATGATCTAATACCATCTTGCAAACTTCTATCAGACTGCTCGTAGCTTGAAAAGATAACATCGTTGATGTGCCAAAGATTCGAACAAGACGGTTTGACTCAACTTTTGTTTGAAACAACAACACACAAAAAAAGCATTTAAGGCTGTGAAGGGGTTTTTTGGTGTCTTCAAGTCGAGAGTGAATCGGTATCTTCTAGGTGTTGGTGGAAAATATTGATGGACAATTCACACACAACACCATCTGACCCCAAACTAAGCAAAACTTGTACTAAGGTGGCCAGATAGGTGATGATGTTCATAGACAACATCATCATAGATTTACATCAAGCAGGATTGTGGTCAAGTCATGGTAAAAAAAAGTATTCTCGCCTCCTTTGAGATCTATATTTTAATAACTATGTTCGAATTGAGTGTTAATAAGTCATCATCATCATCATCATCAGCCGCAAGACGTCCACTGCTGAACAAAGGCCTCCCCCCTAGATTTCCACAACGAACGGTCCCGCGCAACCTGCAACCAGCGGTTTCCAGCGACCTTTGTGAGGTCATCTGTCCATCTAGTGGGAGGCCGTCCAACACTGCGTCTTCCGGTTCGTGGTCGCCACTCGAGAACCTTTCTTCCCCATCGGTTGTCAGTTCTTCGAGCGATGTGGCCTGCCCACTGCCACTTCAGCTTGCTTACTCGTTGAGCTATGTCGGCCACTTTCGTTCTTTTGCGAATATCTTCATTACGGATTCTGTCGCGCAAAGAGACTCCGAGCATAGCTCTCTCCATAGCTCGCTGTGTGACTTTGAGCTTTGTTATGAGGCCCACAGTTAAGGACCACGTCTCAGTTCCATAAGCCAGCACTGGCAACACGCACTGGTTAAAGACTTTTGTCTTTAGGCATTGGGGTATTTTGGACTCAAAGATGTGTCGAAGTTTCCCGAACGCTGCCCATCCGAGTTGGATCCTTCGCTGGACCTCTTTGTCGAAGTTGGATCTACCTAATTGGATCTTTTGACCCAGGTAGACGTATTCGTCAACAACTTCGAGTGTGGTATTCCCAACAATAACCGGTACAGGTGAGACATGCACATTTGACATGACCTTCGTCTTGTCCATGTTCATCCTCAAACCAACCTGTTGGGATACTCTACTGAGGTCCCTGAGCATTGCACCGAGGTCCTCCAGCGATTCCGCCACAATGACTATGTCGTCGGCAAACCGAAGGTGAGTGATGCATTCGTCGTTGATATTGATGCCATGTCCGTTCCAGTCCAGTAGCTTGAAAACATCTTCCAGCGCAGCAGTGAACAGTTTCGGAGATATAACATCTCCCTGTCTCACGCCTTTCTGTAGCTGGATATGTTTTGTGCACTGGTCCTGTAATCGGACAGACATTGTGGCTTTGCTGTAGATACACTTCAACACTTCGATATAGCGATAGTCGATGCGGCATCGCTGGAGAGACTGAAGCACTGCCCAGGTCTCGATGGAATCGAAGGCTTTCTCATAGTCCACATACGCTATACATAGAGGCCGATTATACTCCTCGGTTTTCTGTATAATCTGCCGGAGCGTATGTATGTGGTCTATGGTACTATAGCCTTTTCGGAAACCGGCTTGTTCGGGTGGCTGAAAGTCGTCAAACCTGCGTGCGAGACGATTCGTGATTACCCTCGAAAACAACTTATAAACGTGGCTCAGAAGTGAGATGGGTCTGTAATTCTTCAACAAGGTGTTGTCACCTTTTTTGAAGAAGAGCACCACCACACTTCTGCTCCACGCTTCTGGCGTATTACCGTCAAGTATGACGGAGTCGAACAGCTTCTGGAGGACTTTAAGTACCGGTTTTCCACCCGCTCTCAGAAGCTCAGTCGTAATTCCGTCATCGCCAGGTGCTTTGTTGTTTTTAAGTTGTTTGAGGGCCATCCTAATCTCATACAGGCTGACTTCCGGGATATCTTCGGTAAAGTGCCGGGTCAGCTTGGCTCTGGGGTCTTTTGCCATGCTAACGACAGGTTGTGTTAATAAGTATTCTATTAGAAATACGTATTTTAACCTTAAACATGCAATTTGATAGTCTAACAAAGACCTATCAAAAAGTGTAGGTACACAGATAGAGAGTTAAACAACTTTACTATTTAGGTACTCCTTATTGATCACAACACAAATTACCTATTCAAAAAGCCATGTTTTTAGAACTAATTAAACAAAGAACAATTAAAAAACAAACTTAGCTTATTGTTAAGCACGTTCTTTGCTAGTTTAGTAGGTACCATAGTTAATATAACTTGTTACAATTACATTTTTCTGAGGATTGCAACTCACTGTTAGCACATAGTGGGTGTTGGGATAGTCTCTAGTCTATCTCTTACCTTATATGACAAGTCACGTAGTCTCTGTTTGTGTTTTATAGCTATTTGCATTTGGTGATTGCCAAATTTAGAATGCAGACTCACATTCTTGACCCCTGAATCCGCTACGACTTTTGTTAATGAGAGGGGTCAACCAATGATGTTTGAACAGCCAAAGGCCAATTGAATCATCTTATTGTTGGACAAATTAAACAATTTGCATCCTTGAATATTTTGATAAGGTTTTATTTTTGGAACTAAAAATTGTAATTTATTTAATGTGTATGATTTTTTTCGGAAAGTGTTTGTTTTCCGGCGATTTTCAGGGTAAATTTGATCATTTGATTGTGTACTGCATTGATTTCATGCAAGTTCAATACCTCTTCTAATCCATTATTCCGGAACACCATACACAAATCACGCGATAAGATGAAAATATCGAAGGTTGCAACCCCCTCTCTTCACCTGCACCCAGTTGGACAGCTTACAAGTGACGGCATAGTGCTGAATCTTATTATTTTAAGCCCTCTATCTTTCTACATAGCACTCCTGGGGGTTTAAATGACCTAGCAATTTTTGACACGGGTCTGTAGTCTATTATTAGGTTTTAATAAATAAAGATTTATAAATGGCTATTTCAAAATACTAACCTAACGTTTCATGGCACTCAAAATATTTCAGTTCATAACGAGAAAGTTCAGTTTAACTGTAGCGTTTCTAGTGCATTACTCGTAAATTATGAGTTTCATAGTTTGTAAAGGAATTCTCGGGGTACGAGTACCAACGCAACTGGAATTACAAAGTTTGCTTCAATAGTTTTGTTTGAGTCCTTCGAAACACGCAAATACTTATACAACTGGGATTTCGAGCGTGTGCGATAAGCGTGTAAAATTTTGTTAGAAAAGTATTTCTGATCTAAAAAAAATAAGAACTAATTAAAGTTCTAATTTTATTGGAACGAAGGTCTTTACGGCAGGTTTGGAGAAGACAGAGAGTTTGCTGCGCAACCGAACTGAAAACTCAAAGACCTAACTTTAAGAAAAAAAAAACATTGGTAGTCATAGGAACTGCCGATAGAAGTGTAAACTTATAACTCAAAATTTGATAGTTCGCTTTGGAAACTACACGGGTGTAACCGGAGGGCGTGGCCTTTCACCATTTCCCATTGGCTGACGCATTTCTAGATAGCCAATGGCCATGGTCCCGAGTTTACCCGAAGATTTCTTATCATACCCGAGCGTGACGCTAGAATTCAATTCACACCCCACGGAAAATCTGTCTAGGCGCGCCAAAAGAAGTTTTCACTTCAAAAATGGACTGCCGATAGAAGTGCAAACGTATAACTCCGAATTTGATAGCTCAGACTATATATGTAGATGGCCATGGTCCCAAATTCACCCGAAGATTTTTGTCATTTACGAGCGTGACGCTTGAGCTGAATTGAGCCCACGAAAAATCTATGTGTGGCGCGCCAAAATAAGTTTTTACTTCAATATAATATAACTGCAGTCAAAATCAAAGTTCTTTATTCATAAATGTACAATTACGTCAGATATTAATGAAATAATAAATTGGCCAAGTGCGAGTTGGACTCGCCCATGAAGGGTTCCGTTGCAGCAAGTAACATAATATACATAGTACACATAGTTCTTGTAGTTCGTTGTAAATTTGATCGAAGTTTCAATAATAGTGTATTTATGACGTAGGTACTAAAAAAAAACTACTTATCAGATCGAGTTCAAACTAATTTTCGTTGGTAGTTTACATGGTAATGTATGTCATATATTTTTTTTAGATTTTTCATTTTCTTACTTTAGAAGTTAGAGGGGGGGGGGACACACATTTTACCACTTTGGAAGTGTCTCTCGCGCAAATTATTCAGTGTAGACGAAAATTATTTTGGAAACCTCGACATCATTTTTGAAGACCTATCGATAGACACCCCACACGTGTAGGTTTGATGAAAAAAAAATTTTTGAGTTTCAGTTCTCAGTATGGGGGGCAACCCTAATTTTTCTTTTTAGGGTTCCGTAAAATGTAAAAACGGAACCCTTATAGATTCGTCATGTCTGTCTGTCTGTCTGTCTGTCTGTCTGTCTGTCTGTCCGTCCGTATGTCACAGCCACTTTTTGCCGAAACTATGAACACTACACTGTTGAAACTTGCTAAGTAGATGTATTCTGTGAACCGCATTAAGATTTGAACAAAAAAAAATTAAAAAAAGAAATTAAATTTAATTTTTTTCTGTTCAAATCTTAATGCGGTTCACAGAATACATCTACTTAGCAAGTTTCAACAGTGTAGTTGTCATAGTTTCGGCAAAAAGTGGCTGTGACATACGGACGGACAGACAGACAGACAGACAGACAGACAGACAGACAGACATGACGAATCTATAAGGGTTCCGTTTTTACATTTTACGGAACCCTAAAAAACAAAGGAAATAGCATACAAATCGTATAGGGTAATTCCGGGAGAGATGGACCACGTTTTGTTGCGGATCCATAACTTTTGATATAAAGTAAATAAAACAAAACATTTGTTTTCATGTGAATACAGATGTATTAATTAGTATTATCATTACAAATAATTAGAAAAAAAATCAACCTAACTATATTTTTTTTGCAATAATAAAAAAATCGACGAAGTCCATCTCTCCCGTACTGTGCGGGTGAGATGGGCCACAGAATCAGGAGAGATGAACCTAACAATAATAATCATTTTAATGCGTAACAAATCAAAAAACAATATCAAAGGAAGAACTTAAACATAATCAGTATTTATATTTTAATTGATAAAAGTATTTTTCGTACATAAAATAATATAAAAGTAGTTTTCATGAGACCAGCATTCGCAAACACTATTACAGAGAGAAATCACTTCAAAGTTTGACTCACTTGAGTCGTCAGTAGTCTGCTCGTTTTTTTTAAATTTTATGATGGCGACGTTTTTCTTTTTCTTTTTTGGTCTTTTATTTCCTGAAGCTTGTTTTATCTTCAGAAGTGTTTAATACTTCAGCCAATTGCCTTGATCTTTGATGTACACCTTTCATCTTTTCCACGTAGGGGACGGGAGAAACAATGTCCAAGATCTTCCCTGGTGTTAAGTCTCCACTGGCAAACACTGGTTGGCTAAAAGTAATAGGCTGACTGCCGAAAGACGATTCTTTGTATTTTTGATAATGTTGACTTTGGTATGCCGTACATATTTGCTGCTTTATTGACCCCTATGCCGTCACCGTGAGCTTGAACAGCTCTTGCTAGGCGGATTCCGTCCATTTTCTCCTTGCTACACCACTTATTCACTTGTATTGTAATCAAGCTGATCTCTAGGATTTACTGTATCAAGGTTACTGGATAACATACCAAAATACACAAGCAGAACACCAAAAAAAAAAAAAAAATTGGTCCATCTCTCCTTTAAAAAAGTGGTCCATCTTTCCCTGAAGTTAAAGGATAGAAGAACTTGCCCGCAAAAAAAAAAAGCAGCAAAGTCAAATATAACAGAAGTCATAATAAAGTTTAATTGATACAAAGACACATCAATACCGTAATTACCAATAAAAACACAAAATCGTGTACATACCTTCATATAACTAACACTGGCTGAAAAAAAACTAGGACTACCAAAACCTTCGAACACTGATAAAATGAAAATTATAACAAAAACGCATCGTCGTTTACACTTAAACGGAAGAAATGGCGGAAAGAAACATTTTAGTGTTGTCATTTAAAAAAAAAATATTCGTTTTGGAAGTTTTTTGAAGGTGGCCCGTCTCTCCCGCTGGTCCATCTCTCCCGGAATTACCCTACCTACATTTTCAAAGTTTGAAATAAAAATTTCACCGTACGATTACAATTGCCGTACAAATAAGTGTATTGCTTTATAAATATATTTACTTATTGCAGTTATCGAAATGGACAATGTTATTTTTTTACCATTTTGTCATAACTTTATCATCACTCTCTAAAAACTCGCTGTAACTATAAAATGTTTAATCGATAGGTCAGAATTTTAATCTGTTTCTGAAGCTACCGAAACTTGGGGCCAATTAAACTATTTTAGGAAGAGTCTTATGTACACTTCCGGTCCCATAATATGAGTCAGCTTCCGTGACTCCGTGAGAGAGTATAGTATAGCGTCCAGCTTGTTAGCGTTGCCATATTATAACCGTGCAAAGAATATGACAAGGACATTATAAATATAAAATATATTATATTTATAATGTCCTTGTCATATTTTTATTATAATATATATTATATTTATAATATCCTTGGCATAAATATACCTTGTGTATAAATATACCGAGGCAATTATAAATGTTTGTTAATTGCAAAAAAAATAATTATTAATAAATAGTTATTTAAAAATTAAATATATTTTTTCGCAAAACCATGTTACATGGTAATATTTTGTGTATGATAAATTGTTTTTTCAGTGACTAATTTTTACATTTACTATTATATCTAATGTACAATGCACATTCCTACTAAACTTTCAATTTCTGTCTTAGTCAATTTAACCAAGTTACAGTCAATATGATCAAAATATAACTTTGCCCGACTTTTGTTTTATACAGGCTTGTATGAAAAAGTACACAAATATCGTGTTGTGTGTGTGTGTTGAGCGTGCATGTTGTTTATGAAAAACTATTACAACAAAATTAACCCTGATCTCACAAAATGCCGTTCCATACACTACTAACCTTGCTACTATTTCCTAGTTGCCGCTCAATCTAGTATAATTAATTTAAAATTGTTACACCAAAGATTTTCATTTTCCAACAAAATAGCAATCTCAACTCGGAAAATAAAAGATTAACAATGCTCCACGTCTAAGTTTTAAATTAGATTACATAATAGACTACCTCCACCTTGTTCAACTTTTTCATTCTTTCGAAATAAAAGAAAAAAATCAGGCAACTTTATTAACAAAGTTTGAAAGTTCCGTGGCTGAATGTACTTCATTTTTGCGCTGAATAGTTGGGCTCGTAACAAGGCTGCGATGAGAGCTAAAGTGTGTTGAGAATTGAAGTATCTTGATGTCATTTTCGAAAACCTTTTCAGGCGCTTGGGCTGTCAATGTGTTTATTTGGCTGAACGTGTTAATATTCCCATTCAGCGTGAAAATGCCAGAATGCCTGACACGGTTTCAACTAATTGTAGACTTGATCAATTTGATTACCTCTAGACATTCATCGGTCTATGGATAATTCTGATGTGCTTAGAGTAAGTAGTCAGATTTGTAGTGTTTGTAGTTTACATTGACTGGACTCATGCCATAGTTGGTAGTAAGCTGAAAACTGAAGACTGCGAAACCGACGGCCGTAAGTTCAATTCCCACCCTGGACAAATATTTGTGTGATGACTACAAATATTTGTTCCATGTCTGGGTGTTTTTTATGTATCGGAAATATTTACGAAATATTTACGATTATATAATTAGTAAAAGCGCTCCGCGGTGTTACCTGCCTGGTTCTCGTTCCTGTTATTTTCCCGGGTTAAAAGGTAGCCTATGTGTTCTTGCAGACTATGATGTAACTGTATTCCAAATTGGTATTGGTATTTCCAATTGGTGTTGTGTAGGAAATGTCCAAATATTTATAGGTATATTCATTGCAATTTATTTAAATTTACTATCAATAAAACGTTTTCAAAATGCACATGGATGGAAAAATCTGTTCAAAATAAACTTCAACTTTTATATTTGGCTTCTATAAGCGGCGTGACCGCAACTTAAACGAAGTGAACCGAAAACAAAAATGAAAAATAAGTAAGTATGTAAGCAATATCAAATAATATCGTCACAATATCACTCACTCGTATTTTTGTCAATATAAATTTCATTTCAACACTCAACCATCAAATTGATAAGGATCCTCGCGAAAGTTTTTGTGAAATGACACACAGTGAAACGAAATTGTGAAAAATGTATTCTAGCGATAAGAAAATACCATTCCTTTTGTATTGAAAGGTGTTGGTTGATGCAAACGCAGCAGTAATCTGTGGTACATTTTGTCGGTAAATAACTCTCCAATATTTTTGTCGAACAATGGTAGGCGTTCGGTATGGGTAGTCGCATAAATTGAAACTTTCAATACCTCACGATTACGATTAACTTTTAAAACAAATGTTTTATTTTTACAACGAAACCCATGGTATAGTATTTAATTGGCTGCACAAGTAAAAACTGATATGGCATTAGTTGTGGTAGCAGGTAGGTACTTACAAAATGTCTACTTAGAAATATTTCATAATTATTGCATGTTTATTATTATTTATTCAATTAAAATAAATAGCTAATCCATTTTGATGTGCAAAGATGTTAAGAAACAATGTGGTATGATGGAGTGTGTATGAACAAAGTTTTTTGCATTGAAAACTTCTTTTGACGCACGGAGGATGCTCATTTGCTCATTTCCAAAGTAAGCTATCAAAATCTCAGTTATAAGTTTTCACTTCTATCGGCAGTTCCTATGACTGTACCAATTTTTTTTGTAGTTTGTAACAACCAATGATAAGTTCGCACATGAGAGCTATCTCGCTTACACATGTCTTAAAGAGATAAGCTAGCGTTTGACCCCAATCTCGTCTGTTGTAAAACAACGATGCACTCTACGATTGCGAACGGTTATCTATTTACCTAAATGAAATCACTAGCAGCGCCCCGCGGTGTTACCCGCGAAGTTCCCGTTGCCGTTGTTCCCGTGTGTTTTTTCGGGATAAAAACTATAGTCTATCTGTGTTCCAAATTTCAGGCCGATCCGTTCATACGTTAGGACGTGATTGAGCAACAAACATCCAAATATCCAAACATCCAAATATCCAAACATCCAAATATCCAAACATCCATACATTGACATTTATAATATTAGTAGGATAGTAGGATAGGATAGTAGGATAGGATCGGATTATAATACCTACCCAAATTTTGTATCCATGTAGAAAGCGTCACTAAGTCAGTTTTTTCCGTTGCATTATTCACTGTTGTAAAATTATTTCTTTTCGTGTTCACCAGGCAAGTTGTTCTAATTTCTGATTTCAACGCTGTTTGAAAAAAAAGTACTACATATTTGTACTTTGCCAACAACAAATTGCATAGAATTAGACAGATCGCACGAAATTTTTCTTGCTGAGTCTTTTAAATAACATTGAATTCAATACCTAATGTAAGTTTATACAAGACAAGATTTAAAAAAATATATTTTTACCTTTGATTTTCCCGACCATCTTGGATAGGAAATGCGTCATGGTATTATTGTATTTTACTAGTCAAGCCCTTTCATTTGATACCCATATTGAGAGAGTTGTGAAAAAAATAAATAATAATATTTCTTTATTTCAGACATCAGTCCATAGTGCACATGTACATCAAAATAAATTTTTACACAGAATATTTAAAAAAAACAAGAAACAAGAAAAAATTTATAAACAAAACATAAAACTTAACTAATGAGCCCAATTGTTACACTCACTAAGTGTATTTGGATTGGACAATCGGGTTTGAAAGATATAGTGTTAAGGATGCTGTTTTGGCTGCCACGTATTCTGCTAAGTAGGGAATGCGCTTTTTTCCTCATGATGGCATGAAAACCATCCGTGCGCGCTTCAGTGAACATTCCTGAAGCACTACAGAAGCGTGGCAGCCCCAACAACATCCTAAATCCATTATTGTATTGGACTCGAAGAGCATTGTAAGCTTTTTTGGTAAATGAAGTCCACAGGCTGCTCGAGTAGAACGATTGACAAAATGCTTTGAAAAGAGCAATTTTAACATCGTCCGCACATCGAGCAAACCTACGGACAATCATATTACACCTCACTGACAATGCTCTGCGCTCCCTTTCTATGTCCTTATCATCCTTGAGATCATTTGTCACTATGTGACCAAGATATTTAAAACTACTTACTAATTTCAAAGGGCTCCCGTTTAAAAGAACGGGAGGAACGACATCAGGAGAATTGGTCTTAGCTTTAAACATCATTACCTCACTTTTCTTGCTATTATATCGCAGGCCGTGTTCTTCTGCGTATCTCTCGCAGCATTTCAGTAATTTGCGCATACCACTGATCGATGGGCTCAGCAACACCATATCATCTGCGTAGCTAATATTATTTACGCTAATATCATCTATGTGGCATCCGACATGGCTGTTGCTGAGCTCAACGAGCAGCTGATTGATATACAAATTAAAAAGTTTTGGCGAGGTCAAACCGCCCTGCCTAACCCCACATTCTAAAATATACTCTTCAGACATGTCATTAGCCCATTTTACTACATTAAGTTGTTTGCTATACCATATTTTAAAAATATTTATTAGTTCTATTGGCAACTTTATACTATGAAGCTTGTCCCATAGTTTTTCGTAGACCACTAGATCGAAAGCTTTGGACAAGTCTAAAAAGCAGGCATATACTGGAGTTTTTCTTTCTGTGTAGTATTTGACAGTATGCTTGAGAGCCATGATAGCTGTTTCAGTGGACAATCCAGCTTTGAAGCCGAACTGAGCGTCATGTAAAATTAAATGGCTTGTGAGGTGTTTTTCAAGCACACTGTCAAGCACTTTTGCTACGATTGTGGCTAGTGAGATCGGTCTGTAGTTTGATACATCTGAAATGTCCCCGGTCTTATTTTTTAGTATGGGTACCACTATTGTTTTCATTAGCTGTTCATGCAAATGACTATGACTTAGACAAAGTGAGAAAAACATAGACAAAATCCTAGATAAATGTGGCCCAGCCCACTCCAAGTGTTCGACACTGAGTCCATCGTGACCCGGGGATTTTCCTTTCTTCATGTTTTGAATAATTTGTCTTATTTGGTTGCTGGTGAACTCAATGGTGAGGGTCTTATCACTGGACTCTGCATTAGGCAGTTCAGGTGTCACAGATGTACTCAGTGCCGATTGAACTCTAAACTGTTTCATAAATAAATTTGCAATTTGTTTAGTGTTATTAATACCTTCTATGCTAACTGGAAGACAAGGCTTTGTATTGAGCTTGTTTGTGGATTTCCAGAATTGTTTAAAATCTTTGTTTTTATGGTGCGTCGCCAGTATGTCCATCCTAATTTGTTCTTGTTGATTTTGGCACCATTTTAATTTAGCTTTGAAAGCTTTTCTACTTGATGACATTTCGTCATAGAACGGACCGTTTTTTGGCTTACCAGCATCTAACCAAGTACAATACATAATCCTTGCCTTCCTGTGAAGAAAAGAGACATGTTTATTCCAGCCTAACACTTGAGATTTTCTTTTTACATTTAGTTGAGTGGATGACGAAATTGCCGCCTCACTAAGGATGGATATAATATCGTGGTACATTTCATCTAATACTAAGTTATGCTTAACATTACTACAAAAAGTGTTACTACACTCTCTAAAAACATCTGGAAAGTTGATATCTCGCAGCTTTTCATGACAAAGTGAGTAATATTTGTCTCTTTGCTCCCTTGTTCGTTCCCCCCAATTTATTTTACTTCTATTAATTTGTTTGGTAAGTAATTTTGGTTTAATACCACTTATTTCACACTGTACCATCAGTGGAAAGTGGTCTGACCAAAATGAACCGTGTTTTACATCTATTGCTTTTACGAGTTGAAATGCTGCTTTTGTAACCAAACAATGATCCAGCCAGCGCTGTGTACCATCAATGTCACTTAAATACGTGTGTGTGTTAGAACTATACCCCATATGAATAAAGTCTGCACATAACCATTCCTGTTCAGAGCAAAATTCTAACATCTCTTTACAAAATAAAACGTCTGGGTGTGCGTTGAAATCTCCTAACATAAAAGCACACTCAGTATCACTACTCTCTATTATGGCACTTATAATTCCTAAACAGTCTGTGAATTCAGGCAAGTTCTGGTCCGCGTTAGTAGGCATATAAACACTGAACACTAGAATATTTTTATCGTTTATAGTAATTTTAATTGCACACACCCTCGGATTATTGCACTCGACTATAGATACACAGGGAAATGTGGATTTTTTCCAAAGAAGGGCTACTCCACCATATGGCCTTCCATGTAAAACACCTTTCGAGGTATCGACAGCAGATTTTCCTGTACAGCTAAAATTATCATCAACACCATTGAGCCATGACAAGTCATGCGGTAGAAGCCATGTTTCTTGTAAAGCAATTACGTCGGCAAGTTTACAGATCTCTCGGACCCCATCAATTGATCGTTTGAGTGATCTGCAATTAAAGCTTGCCATATTACAAAAAAATTTTTGCGCATACTCCATAGTCTATTAGTTTAAATTAACTCGATATAGGTCTCACCGAGCTCCTTTCTTCACCGCTTCTTTGTCTAAAGTTTACATAGCGGCGAAAGGAAATCCCGTTGGGCTACAGATTATCATCAAGAAACAATGAAATCTTTTGCTGCGATACAAATAACTTGAAAGAATTATAATTTCTTTCATGTTTCATGTTTATTTTTGCGAGTGTAACTCTCTCCATAGTTTTTCCAAAGACGTAGTTAATAATGTCTTCGTCCGTGACGTCTTTATGCACATTCGTAATAAATAACGGGATTTTTAAATCAGCCGCTTTAAATTTACTTTCCGGTTGAATTTCAGCTTTACCAACATGGCCAATAAATTTATTCCGAAGACGTTTCCTTTGCACCAATACCCAATTTTTGTCATTCTCGTCACTTTTCCATTCTCCGTCTTGTACAACTTGCGCCATCGACTGCTTTTCCTGGTTTATCACTGCTGTATTTTTTGATGAAATGCAATTTTTTATTAAAATATTATCGATTCCAGTTGAAGGTGAATCGAATGTTTTTTCTATTTGTGCATTTTTGACCGGTTTTTGTGGCAAAGATGAAAGCGATAACGGGCAATATTGAGATATTAATGGTTGTTCAGTAGACGCGCCATTATTATTATCTGGAGATGCTTGCGCAGATTTGAACGCGGGCGACGCGACACCACGCAGCCGCGCCCCCCGCTTCCCTTCCCCGCGCGCCTGCTCAGCTTCCCGCGTTCGACTTAAAATTCTTGGAATTCCATCGCCGTTGGCGCGTTTTGGTGTTGAAGTATTATTACATAGATGCACATTTGCGCTCGGCTGATTACAAAAGTTTGAATTATTATTGTTGACACCACCTTTCATGAGTGTAATTTGCTCGACTGTAGCATAATTTTCCTTGATGTGTTTTATCTCTGTTTGTAAAATTAAAATATCTTTTAATAGTTTACTCACATCGATATGATCCCATGTAATTGGAGGTAGCTTATTGAGATTTTTTGCTACAAAAATAGGTATCAATTCTGGATCTGTGCTTTTAAATAGTGTAATAATATCTTCCAGGTCTCTCTGCTCTTTATTTTTCCGATAAGTTTTCCTTTTGCTCGATGGTATAGAATCAAATAACAGCGTCTTCGCTGTATCGATGTCTTTTTCGGTGTAAGCAGTCGCACAAATACGGATCATGCTTTCATTATCCATCACGTCTAACTTATTTTGAATGAAAGCTAACACTTCATCAATCACTATGTTACAATTAGAACATTTTAAAATGTTTGAATTTGGCGGTGGCGCCATTTTTCAAATACTCGTAATTCGCGCTTAACGCGTCACGTCCGCTCACAACGGTATCCCGGACGGAACAATCCCGGTATCTAACGGACGGAACAATCCCGGTAACAATCGGTATCCCGGACGGAATAAAATATGTTATTGCCATTTTGTGGTAGCGGCCATCTTAGATTTGAAATTTGTTATAAATTACTCTTCAAACCCTTTCATTCGATATCTGTATTGAGGAAGTTGCGAAAAAATATGTTATCCGCCATTTTGTTGCGGCGGCCATCTTGACCATCGGGATCGGCTCATCAAAAAAATCATAGCATATTAAAACAGCCCCAATCTTTCAATTTTACAAAAGGGGCATTTCACGCCAAGCGGACAACTAAAAAAATATGAGGTCGTGAATTTTGTTCAAACTCTGGTCAGTTATACTTCTAGTAGACGTGGGTGTATACACACAAGTTTTTTTTCACGTGATGTTTTATTGCCGATTTATACGCTTTTAAAAAATTACTAAAAATTAAATTGTGAATTTTTGTATGCTTCCTACTTGTATCAATTAATTATTTAAAACAACAAAAAATACTGTTTCTAGTAGATAAAAGGTTGTACTTTTTATTTATTTTGTCGAATTCGAAATTTGAATTTTTGAACATATTCTAAACCGGAAATGAAAATTTCAAATCAATTTTTGAGTGATTTGGACAGTTTTTATTTTAAATATTTTTTTCTTGAATTAAAGCTTTAAATATACATAATCTTCACAAAAAAAATTAAAACGTGATCTTTGTTAGTTTGCGACTTAGAGCAAATAGAGTACATACACATCGCTAAGAGCACGATGAAAGCAATCGAGTTTATGCGCTAAGATGCTGAAAAAGTACGCTATTAATATTTCAATCCTTCATTAAAACATGCAAAAATATAATATAAATAAGTTTTCAAAATAAAGAATAATTTACAATATAAAATTCGAAATTTGAATATTTTGACGTATCGTAAACCGGAAGTGAACATTTCAAATCGATTTTTGAGTAACTTCAACACTCGTTTTTTTGGAAATATTTTATTCTTATACCTTTAAATGTAGTTAATCTTTACAAAAAAATTAAAACTTCTTCTTTAATAGTTTACGACTTAGAGCAAATAGAGTACATACACATCGCTAAGCGCACGTTCAAAGCAAAGGGGTGTATGCGCTAAGATGCTAAAACACTACGCTATTAATATTTTATTTCTTCATAAGAACATGCGAAAATATAAATATAAACATTCTTTTTTAAATAAAATAATTACTTAAAATAAAAATCGATTTGAAATGTTCACTTCCGGCTTACGATACGTAAAAATATTCAAATTTCGAATTTTATATTGTAAATTATACTTTATTTTAAAAACTCATTTATATTATATTTTTGCATGTTTTAATGAAGGATTGAAATATTAATAGCGTACTTTTTCAGCATCTTAGCGCATAAACCCGATTGCTTTCAACGTGCTCTTAGCGATGTGTATGTACTCTATTTGCTCTAAGTCGCAAACTATCAAAGATCATGTTTTAATTTTTTTTTGTGAAGATTATGTATATTTAAAGCTTTAATTCAAGAAAAAAATATTTAAAATAAAAACTGTCCAAATCACTCAAAAATTGATTTGAAATTTTCATTTCCGGTTTAGAATATGTTCAAAAATTCAAATTTCGAAATCAACAAAAAAAATAAAAAGTACAACCTTTTATCTACTAGAAACAGTAATTTTTAGTTGTTTTAAATAATTAATTGATACAAGTAAGAAGCTTACAAAAATTCATAAAGTAATTTTTAGTAAATTTTTAAAAGCTCATAAATCGGCAATAAAAAATCACATGAAAAAAAAATTGTGTGTATACACCCACGTCTACTAGAAGTATAACTGACCAGAGTTTGAACAAAATTCACGACCTCATATTTTTTTAGTTGTCCGCTTGGCGTGAAATGCCCCAAAATCGTGTCACCTAAAAATCCTAACACGAGAGAGGAAAATGAAAAAGTTGCCTCGAGCAACGTCGACGATACAGGAATCGAAGCAAATGGAAAAACTTTGTCGAAACGCTACAAAAAGAAAATTAAAAGCTTTTGATTTGTGTGACGTCTCGATTCTAATGCATGGATATGAGTTCCAAACGATACCTATTCCCTCACAGAATTTTCATTGAGCTCAGTTTTTCTACATTTTTATTATTCTTTGCTGCTTGACGCTAAATGTGATTGGATTTCGAGATGTTGTTTTTCTTGGGAGATGATCTTGTACATTATAATGGAAAAAATAATGTGTTTGCATGAAAAGGTTCTCCGAAAAAGATTGAGATGAGATGTTTCCTGTTACGGGAATATCGAGAGCGGAAAAGGACAATCCAAACATTAAAACCACGTACCTGGTAAAATAAAGAGACATTTATGATCTTACCTTTCGTGAATTTTGTATTGAATATAAAAACGTCTTTAATAAAGAATCACGCGTACGGACCGTGTATCGAGTATTTTAATTGTTATTTTTATTTATTAAACGATATTTCAGCAATATTGACATGTCAGTTATATTCGTTCAGGAACTCATTAATCACGACTTTAAAATAAGCTAATTTATAACAAAGATAAATAATAACATAACATACTAAAGTAAGCATTAAGCAATCAACACATTTTATACCATATCGTTTTAATCTATATATATTATACCATATCGTTTTGATCTATATATATGGAGGTGCCTTTTAGCACGTAGGCGGGGTTTTGCGAAATTCAACCCCTAAGAGGGTGAAACAAGGGATGAACGGTTCTATGAAAATTCGTAATTTTCAAAGTTCTCAATTTTTTTATCTAGACACTTGAAACAAAGCAATTAAATGTTTGTTCTATCAATTTTGTAATTTCGAACTGAACGGGGTGAAATTGGGGTTGAAATGGGGGATGGATGTCAAGATGGAAGTTCCTAACCGTTGAAGATAAAACCATGGAACTCTGTATTGACTGGCCTCGTGGCTTAGTAGGTAGTAGTTCTGCCTGCGAAGCCGAGGGTCGTGGGTTCGATTCCCACCCAGTGCAAATATTTGTGTGATGAATTCAAATGTTTGCACTGTGTCTGGGTGTTTATATGTATAATAAGTATGTATTTAAAACTATATAAGTATTATATCAGCTATCTGGCCGCCATCATACAAGCTTGCTTAGTTTGGGGTCAGATGGTGTTGTGTGTGAATTGTCCACTAATATTTATTTATATTTATTTTTATTTATATATAAGAACACGAATGTCAGTTCTATAAATTTTGTAATTTCGAACTATAAGGAGATAGAAATTGGGGTTGAAATGGGGGATGAAAGTATATATGGAAGCTCGCAATCGTTAAAGATAAACCCATGAAACTCTGTATGTAGGTACTTGGCATGAAGCAAATACACGTTTGTTTTAGCAATTTTGTAATTTCGAAGTTAAAGGGGATGAAATTAGGGTTGAAATGGGGAATGAATGTCAATATGGAAGTTATCAACCGTTGAAGATAAAACCATGAAATTCTGTATATAGACACTTGACACGAAGCAAACGAATGTTAGTTCCATCAATTTTGTAATTTCAAACTGTACGGGGGTGAAATTGGGGTTGAAATGGGGGATGAATGTCAATATGAAAGTTCCCAATCGTTGAAGATAAAACCATGAAATTCTGTATATAGACACTTGACACGAAGCAAACGAATGTTTGTTCTAGAAATTTTGTAATTTCGAACTATAAGGGGATAGAAATTGGGGTTGAAATGGGGGATGAAAGTATATATGGAAGCTCGCAATCGTTAAAGATAAACCCATGAAACTCTGTATGTAGGCACTTGACATGAAGCAAATAAATGTTTGTTCTAGCAATTTTGTAATTTAGAACTGTAAGGGGGTGAAATTAGGGTTGAAATGGGGAACGAATGTCAATATGGTAGTTATCAACCGGTGAAGATAAAACCATGTAATTCTATATATAGAGACACTTGACATACGGAGATGAAATGGGGGATGAATGTCAATATAGAAGATCCCAATCGTTGAAGATAAAACCATGAAAATCTGTATGTAGGAACTTGACAGCTTGACACCAAGAAATAAATGTTTGTTCTAGCAATTTTGTAATTTCGAACTGTACGGAGATGAAATTGGAGTTGAAATGGGAGACGAATGTCTCTTTCACACCTAAACAACTGAACCAATTTTGATGAAATTGTTTAATAAGCTGTTTTTATTAACCGTAAATGTGTATGGGTATACAAATAGGTACTGCCTGCGCTACCTTAGTATTTATTTCACGCGGACGAAGTCGCGGGTAAAAGCTAGTATTGTATTAAAGCTGCTGTCTCATCCGATAGAACCTAATTTCGCGTTTTCGTTTTATTTCACTGGCGAACAAAAAAAGACGAAGAAAAAAATGTAACAATATTCAACAAGTAATCCATCTGTCTTGCTCTATAACAGACTATTAAGCCTCAGCGATCTGCAACACCTGCGATGGTGCCACTGCACGCACCGACTGACCCGAAAATGCATCCTTTAATAAAAAGCAGATTTCATATACTTTAATTTTAGTTGAAATGTTAGTCGTAGTAACACAAACTGTGGTAGTAAGAAAGGCTAATCTCCAAACGAAGAGATACTTCTGATGCAGTAAATATTTGGGTATTGAGATTGAAGGTTCAAATTCCACCTGTGGTTGGAATGTCTATTTCAAACAATTTTTATCATAACAACTTCTAAAGCTTCGCAAATGAAACACATATTGAAGACACTACAAAGGATTAAATCACGATCTCAATAATTTAAAATTTCTTCACAACATCTGTCATTTTACAACGCCCGTAGTTGCTAATAGACTCACTGAAAACTACAATTTATTTTGGTCGAGATTAAGTCCTGTGCAATGTTTTGAACATTTTTTTTTCATGAGCTTAGATAATCACTTGCTGAAAACTAATTAAATACCTATATCTACTGTCTCTGGATTTGTCAACAAGGCTAATTATAAAGTGATTTTTATTTTTATTAGCTTTAAAATATGTTTTAAGAATAAAATCTTACATTCTGTTACGATTAAGATTTATAGTGTGGCATTATATTTATAGTCCAGTAACTTTATACATTACATTACATTATTTTTCAAATTTTGGCAATTATAACCCTAAACGAGTAGTTTTTGAAAAAACTTTCTTATAGTGTTTATAAAGTAGACTAAATTTGCTACAATACGGCAATAGGGCTTGACTAGAAGACTACTATACTCTATGACAAATTTATATTTTTACCATATTAATACCATATTGAGGTAGTTGTGAAAAAAGAAACGTATTTCGCCGTTTTGTGGTAGTGGCCATCATGGATTTGAAATTTGTCATAGTGTATAGTAGTCTACTAGTCAAACCCTTCCATTTAATTTCCATATTAAGGCATTAGTGTAAAAAAAAATATGTAATTCGCCATTTTGTGATTCGAAATTTGTTATACTGTATAGTACTCTACTAGTCAAGCCCTTTCATTTGATATCCATATTGAGGTAGATTGTGATGAAATATTTGGTCAAGCGTTTGGCGGAGGCGGCCATCTTGAATCGATATTAACCAAAAATAACTCAAAACATCGACACAAAAATAAATCTTCAAAAATAAAAAAAAACCGCATCGAAATCAGCTCATCTGTTTGAGCTCTACGGTGCCATAGACAGATACACACACAGACAGATACACAGAGAGACAGACCTGTATGTGTGTCTGTCTAATAGACAGATAGACTTCGACGTCAAACTTATAACACCTCTTTTTTTGGTCGGGGGTTAAAAACCGCAGTAACTGTGCCATAAAGTGGTCAAGTAGGAGTTAAAATATTACAAAAAATTGCGAAGGTCGAAAAAAAATATAAACTTTGAAAGACTTATTCTCAGAACATATTGGATGTACAGAGACAATTCTAGTATCATAGTCTACTTTATAAACGAAAAAAAAAGTTTTTTCAAAAACTAGTCGTTTAGGGTTATAATCGCCAAAATTTGAATAATAAACGATTTTTTTAACGAACGCGGTGTTTTCGATTTTTTACAAAGTTGCGTTAGCCGTTCGAGGTCACAAACTTGGATGAATCATTAGGCCAACATCATAAACAAGTCTGCAAAAAATCAGATCTACCGGATTTAACGCATACTACTTCATACTTTCAGGCGACAAAGTTACTGGACTATTAATGTAATAATGTAAAATAAAAACGAAAATAGTGGCCTGTCAAAAAGCAATGGAAAGGAGTATACTAAAAATTAGAAGAATTCATAGGGTAAAAAGCAAACACATAAGGCGAAAGACAAAAATTATAGACGTCTTACATTTTGCATTAAAACAGAAATGGCGGTGGATAGGTCATTTGGCGAGATACACGGATAATAGGTGGACTTTAAAAACGACATTATGGGAAGGACCATCAGGGAAAAGAAAAACAGGACGCCCAAGAAAAAGATGGATTGACGAAATACAAGCCATAGCAGGAAACGAATGGAGAACAAAAGCAAAGGATAGAGAGGCCTGGAACAAGCTGGAGGAGGCCTACACCCGAGAAGGGGTTCCAATCAGTGAAAGTGAAGTAAGTTTCGACAGTGATTAAAATGGAAAAAACATGAAATATTAGATTTTAGTGTCTTAGTTCAGTTTTATTATTGTTTATACGTAATAACCATATTCATGTAAAATTACTATACTGATGATTGGAAATGAATGGGCTTTTTTATTTTTTATTTTATTTTAATGTAATTTTCATTTTTGCTTTGAAATGATAATTTTTTGGCCAGAGATATTTCTTAAAATTCTTAATTTCAACTCTGATGTTATATATCTGACTTTTAAAAACATCAGACTTACTCCATTGTTAGTATTTAATTAATCATTTGATTAATTTGATCCTAAAAAAATGAAACAAACAATTTATTTCGACTTCGTTTGAGATTGATTTATAGTAAGTCTTTGAGTAATTTGTCTGAATAGTTGGACCAATAAATAATAATATGTTCCCTTTTCGAACAATCCATTTCTGCATACCTATATTTTATACTTTAAAATTCATTTGCACAACCACAAGGTTACAAGGTTCTTTACACGTGGAATAAAACCAACCAAACTTCACGTTGGATAAGTTTGTTAAATTATTTATTACTACGTTATTACCCTTTGATACTAATCAAAATGTGTTCCAGTCGATTATTATCTATCTATATACAGAGAATAATAAAGCCTAGAACCGGATCCGCGCAAGATAAGTTACACAAATCACAGTGAGCCAATCAATAGATTGGCTCAGTCCGTTCGAAACTACCATAAGTTGACAAGGTCCAGGATTTCACTGTACATACTCCACAACATTCATTTTTTGTTTAGCCAACTTAGTACATACTGCTTAGGCCGAAATCAATCTGCTTTTTGCCTCACTTTAGGTGAAGCGTTTGTCTGAAGATTATCGATCTAGGCGGTATTAATCTAATGTCTAATGTCTAAAAAGGTTTCAATTTTGCCAGAGATACCTCCGGTAGTTTTTCCGTTAAAGAGTAACAAACACATTCAAACAAATACAAACTTTCCCGTTTATAATATTATTAGGAATAGCATACATGGACTGCATTTGGCGTAATTTAAAATAACTATTCCAAACTTTGCTTTAATCCGGAGAGGGCTGCATTTGGAACAGCTTTAAGGTGGACTTACAGTGTCAGGCGCTCGGATTTACTCAGGGACAGTTTGGTAGCGAGCCTTCTACATAGATTAACGATACTAAACTTTTATTTATTATACTAGATTAATTGGTTAAAACTAACTTTAAGGTTATTTTCATGATTATTCCAAAACATTGTGATAATTGGGATGATGGCTGGGTTTAAAATTTACTGTACTAATTTATTCCGTCATGTATATTACGGAAAAATATAGTCTGGAATAAAAAATAGACAATTTTTCCCCGAGAAAATTAGCGGGTGCCATTGCAGCACGCTACCAAAGTTATTGTTGTACATAATTGAAATGAAAATAGTGAATGAATATTTAACATCAACTACTTTAAAAATGAACAATTAATATTTTTAAATAAGCATATCGCTCATTAAATTCAAAAGGGCCACATTCCAAAAACTTCATTTTTTACAGGAGAGCGTTTTGATGTTTTGGTCGTCGTTTTTTCGTATTATTTTTTTAAATTTTATTTTATATATACTTGTGGGATATATCATTCGATGCGTATTTTGAACCGTTATTTACGTGTAGTATAACTTTTACTGTAACTTACACCCAGAAACGTACAAAGTCATATAAGTCCCTTTTGTATATAAAAATGCCCAAAATGTCATATGAGTTTTTTAAATGAAAGGCCACAAATCATACAAAAAATAAGTTTAATTTCAAATTTTATGTCGCAGTTTTGTTAAATGTCGCAGTTTTATTAAATAAAACGTAAAATAAAGAATCACACACTTGTGTTACAACAAAAAACATACAAACATGCCAAATCAATTACAAAAGATAGTTTAATTTAAAAAAAAACATGTATGAATTTAAAAAGTGATTGTTTTCATAGTGCAAATTATGCTATCTCTGACACTTTCTAAGTGTAGTTCGGGACATTATTAACGTTTCTACGAAATTAATCAATACAAATGACTGTGTCATGCATGTTTAAATAAAAAGACTGCAAAACTGGTAACATGTTAAAATTCTTACAAAAAAAAACATTCATAAAAACAAACAGAACAGGCTATGTTCACAAACAATCTATGAGATCAATGTTGTTACTACGAGTGAATGCAGCAACAAACGACAACTATCACCTCTTTAGTCAAGCAATGTCACTCATAAAATAAAGTAAAGTCATGACTTAGGTACTAGAGATAACAATAGAAAAGTTAACGATGAGATCTATGATTTTTTTTCGAGTCGTTGTAATAAACTCTTTATCTAATATGGTGTTTAATGTAGGTATTGTAGGTCTCATTTGCTTTGCATTCCTAAGTTTTCTTGACTTTGACATAGATGTGTAAGCTTTACCACTATTTCTCAGTAGTTTGCTCACTTTGGTCTTACACAAGTCTGGATTCGCTTTTCTTTTGCGAGTTCTCCTTTGGGGATCGGTATCAGGAGACTCAACACTAGGAAGGTCTGAACCAACTGATTGGTAATCAACGCTAGGTGGTTGTGTATCAATGTTAGATGGTTGGTGATTTACGCTAGGTGGCTGAAATTAATTCAGCCACCTAGCGTGTGAATAGTAATGTCTGGGTGAATGGTAATCAATACTTTGGTTGCTCAGCATCAACTTTTCGTTGCTTGCTTTCGACACTTGATGGCTGGGTTGAGCTGAGTGGATCGGATTTAATGTATATTGGCTGATCTTCAACGATTTTTGGCCGTATATCGTTGATTGGTGTATACGTTTTGTTACTCTTCCTGACTGCTTTAAGGTTCTTTCTTCCAAGATTCATTGATTGTACAAGTTTTGCTTAGTTTGGGACCATGAAGCGCGTTGTGTGTGAATTGTCCACCATTATTAATTTATATTGTTCTATGAAGCTAAAAAGGTTCATGGAACGTCCAGCTTTAGGTGATATATCTTCATCAGAGTTTGAAACAGCTTCTGCGTCAGGTCGATGATTGGGATTTGGATCTTTTACGCTATCACCTGACGAGAAATCTTTCCTACTGCGTCTTTAACTCGTATATGAAGATTTGCTGGAGCTTCTATGTGATTCACATTCTGTACTTTCGAAACTATAACGAAATTAACTTTTTTTCTGAACTTCCCATATCAGATACAATACTTTTATCAAGTATCGCTAGATAAAAATAAAAGCATTATTGTTCAAACAATTATTATCAAAATTAAGTAAATTTATACGCAAAACAGACATATTTATTCCAAATACTGCACTTTTGTCTCAATAAAATAAAATTATTGTTAAAATCAAGTAGTATTTAAAATCAAAAAAGAAGCATTCCAAAATATGTCACGTTTCCTTTATAAATGGTATTGTAATCGCGTGTTTTCTTTATTAAAGACGGTCACATTTCAAAATACGACCCTTTTTACTATAGTATATCCTTTCAACACCAGTTACTTTCCGGAATGTGGCCTTTTCAAATAAAAATCACGCAGACTGCCTGGTCGCAACTAACAATATGGCCGTTTTGCTCTGAAGTTAGTCGTCAATGTGTCAAAATGGCCCATGGGCAGTTGTGTGATTTGACCATTTTAAACGCTAAAACACTGGGTGTCTTTTTTGAATATAAAAATTTGACCAATTTTGATACGTTTTATGCAATAAAAACGATTTTGATTTTTTTCGAGATGTGGCCCTTTTGAATTTAATGAGCGATATAATTTTAATTTCCTGTAATACATTCTCAACTTTACATTCGACACTGTCATTGCTTAATCAAATTACAATTAGGTATATTATAATACACCGAATAGTGAATAGATACTTTTCAAAGTAAAGTCAGTTCATTTATCTAAAATGTTAACCTATTCAATAAGCTCCGTATTTTCCTAGCTTCGCAAACGCTATCAGAAGAACGAGGCTTAGCTCGCACCGTTCAGTAAACAATGATAGGTATGTCCATCGGAAACCTATCAGATAAAACAGCATTATACCGTTACAATAAATGATTCAATTTCCTTTACGCAAGTATCCGATCCACTTAAGTATTATGAAAGTAATAGAAGGGAGGGGAATAGTTTTCTTGCTGACGCTCCTTTTACGATAATGACAGAAAACGCGGTCCAATATCTATAAAATATTACAACCGTACGAAAACCTTGGACCGCCGGTATGGACCGGCCAACTGGACCGCGCCCGTCGATGCTTCAGATTTGATTGGCAGAATTAACTTTAACACGATGCGTTCGAGGATTATGGGCGAAATGAGGTTTTTACCAGATGATTTTGAAAATGGAGTTGTATTATACATAATGTTTATTCTGATGGCTGATTTTAAATAGGTACCTTTTGGGATGTTAAATGTAGCAATGTAATCAAAATAATGTGTTACTTTATGAAAATGTAAAATAGCCGAATATACTAAAAACCATCAAATATAGCATTGAAATTAGAGTTCTAGCATTGCAATAAGTATCTCAAACTATTTTTTAAACTAAGGTGTGATTGAATAACTTTACGTTTACATATTCAGATAATCAAACTACGTATCTAAGTTATAAAATAAATATAAAATACGTTAATTTTACCAATAAAAATAAGAGGAGTATATTAATAACTTATATTTCAAACTAGTAGCGCCCCGCGGTGTTACCCGCGTAGTTCCCGTTCTGTCTGTGTGTGTTCTTCCAGACTATAATCTATCTATGTTCCAAATTTCAGCTCGATCCGTTCATACGTTAGGACGTGATTGAGCAACAAACATCCATACATTGACATTTATAATATACTAGCAGCGCCCCGCGGTGTTACCCGCGTAGTTCCCGTTCCCGTTGTTCCCGTTGTTTTTTTTCGGGATAAAAAGTAGCCTATGTGTTCTTCAAGACTATAATCTATATGTGTTCCAAATTTCAGCCCGATCCGTTCATACGTTAGGACGTGATTGAGAAACAAACATCCAAACATCCAAATATCCAAACATCCATACATTGACATTTATAATTTATTATAATTATAATATATTAAGTAGGATATCTACGATTTCCTATAAAATGTAAGCCCAATCGGTTCATACGTTACGATGCGATTCAGCAACTACACCCAAACATACAGATATTGACGATTTGTGATTAACGGTCACATAACAATCAATGTAAGTAAATTTTCGATTATTAACAACACACCTGCCCACAACAGCACAATGCACACAAATAAGCAAGTATCATCGAATACGGTATTTTTCCGAAAGTATTTCCAAACAACGATTACTACAGAGAGCTCTACGGTAAAAGAGAAGGGATTAGCACGTGCCATCGTTGTTACAAGTAGCTACCCCGGTTTGTTTGCGAAGCGCTAAGCAGACACTCCTAATGAAGGGATTAAAGAGAAAAAGTAGCCTCTGCGTCCCGACAGAGGATTAAACCGGAGATCGGATCATTAGTGAGCGATACACCTGATTACCGGTATCAGGGGCAGTACCAGTACCAGTTGATGTATCGTGGTACTTTACTTGACTGAGTGTAGGATCAAAACGAATGTGTAATAATCCTACTAATGAACTTCACTAATTATTACGTAAGCCCTAAGATCGTACACCTATGTTTAAAATTTTGTTTACGTAGAAAACTGTAAACTATCAAGTTTAAAGTTTTTGTTAAATACAATTTAAAATTAAATATCATTTCAAGTCATTAAAGTGATAAAAAATATTTTGGAAAAAAATGATCAGTTAAAATAGAAACCAGAAAATATCAAAATATTTTTACGATAATTGCGCGGGAAATTTGCGCGCGAAATAAAAGAGTATGAAATTTCGCATACTTATAGCTTAGTGATGTGCAGAGTGTGTAAAGTGAGTGCAGAATGCTACTTTTTTCATTATTAATAATAAATACCTACATTAAATCACGCACGACAGACTCGATGTTTTTGATTCAGGTGGATAAAATATTATTTTTCATCCCACCAGCTCGGAAAGAGTACTTTTGCTCCTCGATATCAGGGCGCAAAAGTCGTTTTTACCCTCTAGAGGTTAAAGTAATTTTGAATTTAGAACATCGTGTGTACTGAGGTTTTGAATTCAAAACATAATTTAACCTATTTATTTCTATCTCCTTGGTGCCGAATTCATGATACATTTATTTTTAATTTGTTAAAAACTCATACTCGGAACCTCTTTGGTGTACTTTTTTTTAAATGCTTTGCGCGCAATTTTCTTTTCACGTATGGAGGATAGAGGTAAAGAATGTTATTTCAAATGGCAAAACATTTAGAAATGCTATGAATGAATCAATTGTAATCGAATTGAAGTATGCCGAGTTGCCGAGTTAAATAATTAAATATTATTGACTACTAAAATAGTAACTAATAGATAATTTCAACTACTTGTGCAGTACAAAATAATGTAGTAAATGTAACATCAAATAAATAATTACTATTTTGAGAAAACATGTAGGTACAATATATTTTGAAGTCAAAACTTCTTTTGGCGCGCCATAGACAGATTTTTCGTGGGCTGTCAATTTAATTCTAGCGTCACGCTCGGGAATGATAAGAAATCTTCGGGTAAATTCGGGACCATAGCCAATGGCCATCTAGAAATGCCTCAGCCTTTCCCATTGGCCATTTAAAAATGTGTCAGCATTTCTAGATGGCCATGCTCATAGCCACGCCCTCCGGTTTCACACGCGTAGTTTCCAAAGTAAAAATCAAATTCTGAGTTATAAGTTACCACTTCTATCGGCAGTGCCTATGACTGCCAATATTTTTCTTTCATGAATTCTGAATAGTACGTTTATTAATTTCCTTTAAAATGTACCCTGATGCAAATTTAGCGCTACTATAATTTAATGCATTTGGGCGGACACTTTTTCATGTACTTACACATGAAACTCCTTACCTCAATCGGTCAACTCTCCATATTTTCACGTCATATTGTTATTGTTAAAACCATGGCTAAATAAACTTAAATTTAAAACTTATAAAATTGAATACAAGTGAAAAACCGAAATACCATAATAATAAGTGATTCTAGCGACCAAGAAGTTTATTTAACGCCAACAGAATCGACTGAAACTGAAAATGCGCAAAGCGTTTAGTAATTTCCTCGCTAAGGTGGGATGAAAAATTACGTGTTACACTCGAGTGCAAAGATTTTTCACCTTGTGCCCTTTTGATTCCCTTGCTACGCTCAGGATTCTAATTTTTGAATCCCTCGCTACGCTCGTGATTCAACTTTAGAATCCTTCGCTTGCTCGGTCATCAAAATTGAGCACGCGGTTAAAAAGCCACTTTGCACTCTTGTACAACAAATAACTATTGTTTATTGTTGAAGTCTATGGTGAAATTGAGAATTTATTATTTTTGCTTCATTGTCAAATTTCGATTGCTTAGCAACCACTAGTTTTGTAAATCGATTCCGACAAAAATATAAACGATTTAGTAATAAAAAATGCGACTATTGAAAACTCTGAGTTTCTGTAAAATTTCAAGTTCTAAAACATATCCGTAACTCATGCCCGAAAATACCACACACTACACACATTTTGGTCAAAACGGCCTCTGAAACAACAAATGCGTAGACACAGCCCGTAAGTCACAAACTCTAACTACAAAATACTCGACCGTAACTCCACCGCGTAACAATAACAAGTTTGCACAACGTTTCATGTACACGGTGTCCATTACGCGAACAATCCAGCTGTGGCCAAATTTAATCCGTTTAACTGCGCAACGCTCCCGAAGTTATATCTTCGCGGGTATGTGTGTAAAATCAGCCAGTTTAATGAGTACGAAAATTACGTATCACGCAACGTATCTATTTTATAAATCAACGAATCGAGAATGCGACATCGTTTCGTGGTTTGGCGTACCAAAGATGGACCTTTTTTTTTTCATAGCATAGAGTGACGAGACGAGCAGGTCATGTGCCTGATGGTAAGCAACACGCCTGCCACATAACAGCACAGTAACACGCAGCTATTGGAACATGATAGTCCAAATCATTACCTAGCACTGCACTGCGCTCGTCACCCAGAGATCTAAGATATTATGTCTCTAAGCCCTGTAATTTCTCTGGAATCATTGTCCTTCAAACCGGAACACAGTAATGTTTGCACATTACTGCTTGGCGGTAGAATATTTGGCAAAGGTGGGGTACTTCCCCAGGCGGACTCTGCTAAGAGTCCTACCACTACTAAAACCTAACCTTAGGAGGTTTACCTCCAGTTTTGTAATGAAAACGTTTAGGCTGTGGAATACGTTCTCCAAGTGAGCTTTTACCAATGGTTGTAATATTGGTGTATTCAAGTCGAGAAAGAATCGGTTTCTTCGAGGTAAGCATGCTTCATCGTGAACCACATCGTCGCTTAGCAACAAGCAAGATGGTGGTCAAGTATAAACTCAAGTATAAACCGATAATAGTTTAAGAAATCAAAAACTGATTGCAGAATTGTATTACGAGTATAGGTAAGCAACTCACTATATCTTTCTACTGCTGGAACTCAGAGGCTTCTTTCACAAGGAGAGTGCCAAGACCCAGTATATTTTGACCCAGTTATCATCTTCATTAGCAGAGTCAGCCCAGTAAACATTTCCACTACTCGGAGATTTCTCTTGCAAGGAGATAGTCAATGCCATAATCCATCACTCTAGCCAAGTGCAGATTGATAGATTACACGGAAACTAGAAAGAGTCTAGAAACATGTCGATTTCCTCACAATGTTTTCCTTCGCCGTTTTTAAGTTGCCAGCTTTACGCACATGACATTATTCATGACTCAGGGTCTCCGGATTGGCGGTCGCCGTTCTCCGGAGTAGACCAGCCGTAACTACACCAACCATACATTTAGTGGGGCATATTAATTGCACTTCGTACTTTCAAATTGGTAAATTTGTTAACGTAATAATTAATTAATTTAAATTAAATTGTAAATGTGTTTTCACAGTATTGTTGTCATAGACCATGAAAACACAGAAGGGTAATTTTGAAATAATACACGATTACATTATTCCAGTCCAGCGACCGAATCCAGCGCTGGATTGCTTACTAGAAAAATGGAAACCGGCACTGGAAAGCATTGCCACTGGATTGATGCTTTCCAGTGCCGGTTTACATTTTTTCAGTAAGCAATTCAGTGCTGGATTCTCGCTGGATTGCTGGACTGGAATAATGTAAACTGGGCATAAAGCATCAAGCTGTAAACCTGCAAACATTATTTTGTAGGAATTTTAAAGGATTTGTTTACAAATGTTTCTAGAAAAATTACCGCAAAAAACAATCATCATGTATAGAGCGTAATGCAAAGAACGACAGTGATTATGACTTTTCATGTTCTAATAGCTTCGTGATACTGTGTTCTTGGTAGAGATAGGCATGTTTACTTACTATCAGTGGCATGTTCTGCTCGTTCCGTTACTCTATATAACAAAAAAGGCTAGAATCTACATTATGATAACTTTTACGAAAAATTATAGTTATAAAACATTAATTTAAACTTCTTTCTTTCTTAAGTCTTTAGAACAATAACCTTGAAAATACATAAATATCTTCATTATCTAGTCACTCTAAATTGTAAAGATAGGTAAAACTAATATTATCAGCTAGAACTTTTTCAATCAAGATTGAGTTTCTGCGTTGCTTAGTCTGTGACACTCTATAGTAACGTATGAAACACTTTTAACGACAGTAATGTGTTGTTTTTTTACAGTGTTGTTGTTTATTTTAGTTCAGTTGTTATTTTACTAGCGATGGCAAACACGTCTCTAGCAAAACACGAATATTGCTAAAATAAATGTAAGACACGAAATATTTTGTTTTTCATTTTGAGTAAAAATATGAATAAAGAAAATAAAATAAACCGTATATTTTTGAGGTGCACTAATTAGAGTTATTTTAATAGAGACCCGCTGAGAAAATAACTATCACAAAATAACTTAAAAATATTTTATGTGTCAAAAAATAATAAAGTTATTAGTTTTAGAGCTATCTCCAATTATTTGCGAGAATTGTAGCGTAAAGTTTTATTTTATACAATTTTAGTTCTCTATTATATCAAATTGTTGACACAGGGCTACGTCCTTTGAAAACCTGTCGGCGTTATCAAATACCTTCTAGATTTAATTCAGCGCCAATATTCTGTAACGACTAATCGAGGCATACAATAATATTTTCTAGTGTAAATAACTCAGCTTAAAAATATTATGCAAATATTTCCATGATGAATACAAATATTATTTGTACTGTGTCTGTTTCCATGTATAATAGGTATGTATTTACAATCATCAAAAACGAATAAGTATCTGGCTTTCATAGTAAAAGCTTTGCTTAGTTTGGGGTCAGATGGTGTTGTGTGAAACGTCCACAAATGTACAAAAAGGCAAACACGCTTTAGTAAAGCGGGGTTGTTAAGACTGTTAGTAATTCTGATATTTACAGGGTACCTGGTAACCTGGTACATATCCTAGGTATCATAAAATAAAAATAAACAAACAGAAGAAACCTACAGATCCCTTGTTAGTCGGTTGTCTATGTTACAAGCGTGCGATGAGAGCACAGAACAGAAATCAAGTAGAAGGCTCGTAGCTGAATCTCACTAGGAAAACCACCGTATCACGTTTGCACACAAACGTGGTTTTGATATATTTTAAACACATTGAAACAATGCAAGTGATTTGTCCCATAGTGACGAACCTAAAATGATGTATTGCATTTAGTTACGTACTCAAAAATGAACCCTATTGCTTAACACAATAAATCTGTTATTGTCAACTATTCAAAATGTTGTTACGACTTTCTTGGATAACTCAATTTTATCTAATTACAGAAAAAAGTACCGTATCCTGAATGTGACTAAGTCGCTTATTTTGTACCATTATCAGGACTTTTAGGGCGTATCGAATACATCAGTGCTACGAACTTTCTAAACTCAACCTTAGTAGAATACAATAAGGTGGTAACTATTATCATCTTTCAAAAATGTAAGTTGTTTTCACTAGTGCGCACTAGATGTCACTAATTGTAAGATTAGTGACATCTAGTGCTCACTAGTTCTGCTACTTCATACTAGATGGCACTTTATGTAATTTATGCAACTATGAACGCTACCTTCTTTAAAATAAGGGATTCGTAAATATAAGCCGGTTGTGCTAATAGTGATAAGACACTGCTGTTACATTTTCATTAAATTATCGATATTACGTTATTCAGTTTACGTCCCTATCGTATAATTTAATCATAATATTATGATTAAATTTGTTCATGTACCATCTTAATTTTATTAACTATAAAGTGTAGCGTAACAGAGTTTTGTAAAAGAAAGTAATTACTAGGAAGAAACTACAAAAATACTCGGAGGAAACTAAATAAATATCTTAAGTAAATAAAGTAATTATGAAATTGGTCTTGGCAAGTAGCACTAAAATTTGTATTTTAGTCGAATGATATTTTTCTTGAGTGAGGTAAAGATAAATAAATATAGGTGAAACATTTACACACAACACCATCTGACGCTAAACTAAGCTAAGCTTGTAATATGGCGGCCAGATAGCTGTTACACAATGTAAGAAAATAGTTATTTTCTTTGAGGGACGACCTTGTCATTTAAGTTGTTGTCAGTAAAAATTCAAGATATTTTTATAACCATGAATAGAAACTTTTTTCGAGGAGTAGAAGCCGCTGAATTTATGTGGAAATTATCATAACATTTTATGTGGAAACAACTATGATATGAGGTTAAAGGTATGATTACAGGATTTTAGGTTTTTATAAAATGAACCATAGCCAAAATGGGGGTTTAATGTAAGAAATAAACACGCATACACGAAAACATATAATTATTTTTGTCGGTATTACTGTTTCGTCTATGTACCTATTTCCTTTTTTTTTATTATAAAATCGCTGTCTAAAAAGTGCTCAGAGCAAATCGTGCTTGTTTTGGAAGGAAACCAATTTTGCCTTCCTGTAGCTTCTATCCATTTCTCCTTAACAACGGGACTTTTAGGAAAACTGAAATGATAAAATGTACTTTTTTCAAATAAAACGTTTAATTATTCAAATAATAAAAGATAATATATTTTGTTCACACAACTATACAAGTAAGAAATATCGATATTAGCAATTTCAACAGCTTGCGTCCCATCATTCACTGAGTAGCGCTACTGAGTAGCGCTACTCGCATGCATAGAATGATCGAGAATATCACATATAGTTTGAATGAAAATGGACCTTATTTCAATGACTTTAAAGTTGACTTCATTTAAATCATTTCTCTCTTTAAGCTAATATTAATTTATTTTCACAATAATATCAAAATTAAATAAAATAGGACTTACCGATGGTACGATATGCCTTCTTTGGATAAAGTTTTGGCAGGGCTATCGTTTTTACACTCAATAACTGCACAATATGGCATGACTGCTTACTTTTTATTCAAAATCGCGGATTCAGGAGTACTGCAGTAGTGGCAGAGCACGACTAAGTATTCGGAAGTGGGCGTACTCTCAAAGTATACGGAGATTGCGCTTACTTAGTACTACGATTGCCCCGCCTACTTGCTACTTCTTCTTGATTTCTGTTCTGTGGATGAGAGACCTGAGGGAGGAGGCGGGTAAAAACAGTTTTTGTCAAAAAGGGATAGCGTTAACAATAGTGCGAGGATTAGAAACCACTGACCTCGCGTGTTCTGCGTTTTGAGTTAGCTATTACATAACACACGGCTGAAGTATGAATGTAGCAACGAATAAACTGGAAATGTCTAACGAGATTTTATTTTGAAAGGCTACACGAAAACGCTATTTATTTCGAGTTCTCTATTTGATTTGCTTCGGTTCGTAAAGCCGGTAATACACAGGTGGACACGATCAAGTTTCCTTGCGAAGGTCGCAATTTAGGAGTATTTTGTAGATCACTATTTCTCATAGTTATACTGCTATCATACAGTATTGTTTTTCTATAAAAAACAAATGATATGAAAACGGTTCACCGCCGCGTCGGAAGATATTTTCAAGCAATTGGACTGCAGAGGAAATGGCATTAATATCAACGGCAAATACATCACTCGTCTTCGGTTTGCCGACAATATAGTAATTAGGCGGAGTCGCTGAAAGATCTCGGTGCTGCTCGGGATACCTTACTGAGGTCCCCTCAGCAAGGTATCCCAACAGGTGGGTCCGAAAATAAATATGGACAAAACGATGGTCATGTCAAATGTTCATGCTGCACATATACCGGTTATTGTTGGGAATTCCACGCTCTAAATTGTTGATGAATAAGTTGACTTGGGTCAAAAATCCAATTAGGTAGATCCAGCTTCGACAAAGAGATACAGCAAAGGACCCAACACGGCTGGGCAGCGCGAAGCGCGTGCGTTCGGAAAATTACGGCATATTTTTGATTCCAAAATACCCCAAAGCTTGATAAAACAGCATTAACATTGCACAACATAATATATATGTCGCTTGTATAGCTACAGATGCTATTACGTATGTCGGTCACGCGAGCTCTAAGCCTTTTAAATTAGTCGGGATTTTGACATTGCCCGGCGCGGCGCGGCGCATGCAAATGTGTTTTGCAAAAAATATGTATAAAATATGGATTTGAGGTAATATGAAATAAAAATTATAACTAAAAAATAAGGTTGCTTACAAAGAGATACCTATAATTTTGGAAGGACTATCAATTTAATCGAATCCCTCAATTAAGATAACCTGCGAAGTGATCTAGATTGAGGGATTCATTTTGCCCCGGCGCTCACCAGCCAGGTCTGCACCTCTGTGTTGGGGAAAAATAGGAGAACTATGGGACAGTTTTTTGAGCTTGCCTCAAATACTTACCCAAATTTTGCTACCAGCTCTCGGAATATAGGATATTAGTGACACAAATCTATTAACTAAACGGTTAACGCGGCAAGTAACTATTTTCTGATCTGTGACGCAGCTAAATAATTTTAGTAGTGGTAGGACTCTTGGCAGAGTCCGCCTGGAGAAGGACCACACCTTTGCCAGTTATTCTACCGCCAAGCAGTAATGTGCAAACATTACTGTGTTCCGGTTTGAAGGGCAATGTTTTCAGAGAAATTACAGGGCTTAGAGATATAACAACTTAGATCTCTGGGTGACGCAGTGCAGTGCTAGGTAATGATTTGGACTCTTCATGTTCCAATAGCTGCGTGCCACTGTGCTGTTATGTGTTGCTTACCATCGGGTACATGTCCTGCTCGTCTCGTCACTCTTTATTTAAAAAACAAAATAAAAACTTCACTTCAAACATACTACTACAAAGCATACAACGCCACAAATGGGACCTCAATATGATATTCAAATATTAAGACAGTCTCAATCACAAGCTATTATACAAGCATGTTTTCCCGTGAATCGTTAGCTTTACTTCATTGGTTTTGAAGTGTGCAGACGGATTAAAGCGGACAAAAATATCCATTCACGTCCTTAATACTGTTACGGTTGTTAAAAGAAAATAAATAGTAGGTATTGCTACGGGTTTTAAAACTATCGACGTGAAAGAAATATAATGGTTTTACGTCGTCGGGGAAGATATAAAGGCAATGTTTCGAAGATAAGTTAAAGCATTTTAAGTAGGTAATTAACCTAATTGTGTATAAGTTTTAGTGCTAATTTACTCTATTTAATAAAATTGTGTAGAATTATTTCGTTGTCATTTGTCACTGATAATTTATTCTGCCAGTAACTTGAAACGGTGAAGGAAAACATTGTGAGAAAACTGACATGTACTTACAATGTTTCGAGGACATGTGTGTGTCATCCACCAACCCGCATTGGGCTAGTTTTATGGTATGGTGCCTTGTTGGATTATGACCTTGACTGTCTCCTTGCGTGAGAAGGCTTCGGGACACATTTAGTGGGCTGCTTATGTTATGTGCTCTTAGCGGTATATATATATATATATATATATATACTAGCAGCCCGTTCCGGCTTCGCTCGGATCATAACCTACACACTGTCTTCAGCGATATCTGCCGGGCTTATTTGTGAATCTAAACCATCCTCGAATCCATTTGTACACACACAAAAAAATCATTCAAATCGGTCACGCCGTTTAGGAGGAGTGCACTGTCAAATTATTTAATTACTAAAATGGCTATTAAAAATAGGGGTTGGTGATAAAAGGGTAAAAATTTAGGGTTGTATGTATTTTTTAATGCCACATTTAAACAAAATAAAAACAAAAAAATTTGTCCAAAAATTAAAAATCTCTTCAAAACAACTCTTATCATTTAGGGGTATGAAAAATAGCTAGTAGCCGATTCTCAGACCTACTGAATATGTATTATAAATTTGGTAAAAATCAGTAAAGCCGTTTCGGAGGAGTAAGGTAACTAACACTGTGACAGGAGAATTTAATTTATTTATAACACAGATGTATCGGGATTAATTGATAAAAATAAATAAATGTAGGTACACCATAAGCTATAAACGCGTAAATGACTGTGAGTGCTAAATAGCGTGGTGTACTTGGCCAATAGCAAGCGGGCAACAAAACAAATCCCTATCATCTGTTTTTTTAGTAAAATCATTTTCATCAGGAAAAACACATCACACAATAATAGTAATGATGATTTTATCTCAATGTTTATTTCAGTTCTTCGATATGCGTTTAAATAATTTTGAGTTTTAAATCCTTTATTTTTTTTAGTTAATTTATATTCCGGGCTATTATTTATCTTAATTTATATTTGAAAACTGAACCAGTTATGACTTCTTATACGTCGATAATTTTTAAATGAGTTTGACCATATTTCACTTCTTTCTAAGATAGATAGATAAATAACTCTTTATTGCGACAAAAAAACAGAAATATTACAGTAAAACACTTACGAACTAGCACCACAAATGGCCTTATTTCTTAGAGCATTCTCTTCCAGACAACCAGCAACCAGCAAACAACTAAGATCGAAGAGTTGAGAAGATCGAAAACGACATAATATGATATGATACGATATGATATGACGAACTAATATGATAGCCTCATTTTTAAATCGAGTGTGAATCGAAAGTGTATGTTTTGACGAAGGTGTATTACTGTAATAGGAAGTAATTTAGTTGTATTTAAATTTAATTTTATTATTAGCTATCTGTGGGTTGTAATATGAACCTGAAACTTTAGCTGAAATAAACTCATTTTATTTATACTATTAAACAATTAACACACAGGCTTTTGATAAGTAGACCTTGAAGCAAGCGGATCAAATAAGAATATGTACACTTAAATCATATTCCCTTACCTATAATTGCTTTTACACCGTAATATATTTAAACACGTTAATCACTGTTTCAATTTTTAAACAATCGCTATTCATACGAAATCAGGTCGTTTGTAATACGTGAAGCGATCTACGTTCGCGGAGAAATTTCAATTTCCTTCCAGTAACGATCTCATTGATTTAGAACGTACCGTTACTTACACTTCGGTATTACTCGCCTTTCATGTAACAATTTTCATTTTGTTTGATCGAATAATGTTTACGTGGATTGCTGTAAATGGAGAAAATTGGTACTCATTCTGTTTAGATACGTGTTAAAGGTACATTGAGTTTTGCGATGCTGTCGTGAGAAATAGCAGTTGATACCTATAAAAGCGTGTTAAAAATCACATTTAACACAACTTTTGAACATTGAAAAAAAAATTCTAAGTATTGAAGTAATACCTACTTCACTTGGGGTTCTTAAAAAATTTAAGGGTTAATTTTAAGCGCACTTTCATGAATGAAACTGATTAGTTCTAGACTTGGGAATACAAAACCTAGATCACGGACTATTCAGTCATGCATCGTAATATAATTCCTGATGAAGACTGGCCTCGTGGCTTAGTTGGTAGCAGCTCTGCCTGCAAAGTCGAGGGTCGTGGGTTCGACTCCCACCCAGTGCAAATATTTGTGTGATGAATTCAAATGATTGCACTGTGTTTCTATGTATAATAAGTATGTATTTAAAACTATATAAGTATTATATCAGCTATCTGGCCGCCATCATACAAGCTTTGCTTAGTTTGGGGTCAGATGGTGTTGTATGTGAATTGTCCACCAATATTTATTTTATTTATTTTTATTTTAATAATATGTAATTATACAATTCACATGTTTTTATTAAAAATAGAGCCAAAACTCTTTCTTCGAGTCTTGAAACGTCAATCATGAAACAATATCACTTTTTCACAACCATGAGCAGCAACAACAGTAGTAGCAATAGAGAATGGGGACAGTGGTTATTATTATCCTGCTGAATTTGCAATTTTGTGACGAATTTCAACGCTAATAAAGTTTGTTAGAAACGATAGGACCGGAATAGTAGAAGAATGCCTTTATTGCGGTGCGCCGGCTTTTACTGTCGTATGCAGATAAAGAGTGGAAGGCAGTGGGACCGCAGACCTGCCCTTTTACCGCAACGATAGCAAAGAAGAAAGCCATAGCCGATTTCTAATTAAATCGGCTATGGCTTTGCTATTGCTGTCTCTATCATTTCAAACGAAAAGAAAAGAGAGAGCAATATCAGAGCTAATACAGTTTTCGTTAGGTGGTAGATCCCCGGCCCGTAGCACGGTCCAAGGGTATCCTGGTCCCCTAGGTGGTCACGGCGTATCTTGAGTTCAGGATACAGAATAGGAAACTGGGGTCGGGAAAGTTGCAGTAGGTTTGCGGAAGAATGTGGTAGCGTCTCCGCATACTTACCGAAAACGACAGAGGTAAAGAAACTAAGCTAGTAGAAACTTTAGCTAGTATGGACACCATTTCCGTCCTTGGTTTTCAGTCCGATATAATCCTACCGTCTTCCTAGGCTGAATGAATGGTATGTCCTATGTCCATTTCCTTCAAGTACAAAAAAGGTTCGGTAAAAAAGTACGAAACTGGCGGCGTTCAAAATTTTACGTTGACCTAATTTAAAAGGTCATGTTTGAAAACATCAAACATCTAAAAGAAAACCGTGTCAGAAACACTTCATCAACAATATTATTTGACGTCTGCTCTAAATCCCGTTGCAACTGGCGAACCCTTTTAAAACTTCAACTGTTTGTAAACACTTGCTCCAGTTTCCTGAACATTGCTATAAGCAACGGGCAAATCATTAAAATTGCTCGAAGCAACCAAACTCGCTTTGTAAAACATTGAGTTCCGAGAGAGTGGGTCCATTAAAACTTGCGTACACAGGACGCAGAGGATTCCAACTGTGTATTAAGTGTTCTCGAAAGGATAGATTGGATCTACCTTTTAGACACAATCTGAACGTTGGAAACTAGTGATTGTTGTTTTTATCTAAACTAATATTATAAAGCTGAATAGTTTGTTTGTTTGTTTGAACGCAAAGATCTCGGGAACTACTAGTCCGAATTGAAAGATACTTTCTGTGTTGGATAGCCATTTATCGAAGAAGGCTATAGACTCTATTTAACATTACGCTACTATTTAACAGGAGCGGAGCATGAATGAGAAATGTAACAAAAGTGAGAAAAAATATTGCTTTTTGAGAGCTTTCGTTGCGTGACAGCATGTGTATCCTTTAAAGATTGCGTCATTAGAACCTAAGGTAACCGAATTTCTTCAAAATTTTAATTAGTACGACCAATTTTCGATAAATGGCGTAGCAACGTGGGCATGGTTCAGCTAGTATTAAATAAAGCTTCAACGAAAGTATCTAGTATCTAGTAAAGGGCTTTGTGGCAAGGATATTATCTGCCTATTGTACTTACATAAAACTCTCATATCACAGTGTTTGTAACTTTATAACTAAACATACTCTAAAATTTTTGTTAAAAACATTATAAACACAAAATTAGCAAATATATTAATTACTTAATTAGCAAATCTGAGAACAGGTTGTAAAATATTTTTGTACCGTCTTCCAAAAAGGAGAGGGTTCAAAATTAGACCCCTTAGATTGGTCTATCTTATTGGAAAAAGCTTCAAAATAGTTGTCTGACGAACATATTTGGAGTTGTTAAGCAAAACGGCCGACGGAAAGTGTCTGGGAGTAATTATTGGGACCTTGTTTTTAAGGATATTGCCTACAACATACGTCAAAATCACTTATTAGAAAATACGTGAAGTAAGTAATGTTTGTATGTACCTTCATTAGCCCATATCTCAAAATTGGCCGTCTAAGCAAGTTAGCGAGTAAGCATGTTTGTGTTCTTAGTACTTACTAACCCAATCGTCCACATTTCATTCATCAGAAAATAGGTGACGTCTGGCAGCTCTGGGATCTTACTCTATTAGTGATTGCTACCCTTGTCACTTAGAGCTATAAAGAATGTTTTTGCAATCCAAAAAATATTTTTACGTCTAGACCAAACTTGTTAAATATTATATTGTTATGATGAAAATGCATTAAAATATACGTAGGTACCTAATTCGAAATATTCTAATCTGAATCCCCATTTCCTTTGCCATAGTGATAGTGAAATTATCTTCATAATGTACATAGCAAAACACAGCAGCTTGTATATTTAAATGTGAATATTTACTACATATTATTACGTATACCTATTCACCTATACTAGCTAGCAATATTCTAAAGTTAATTTATGTAAATGACTGCTTAACAGTGCAGTCGCTGTGATTGTGAGCTGGTGGTATATCAATGGGCTATTGAACTAGTTTATCTATTGAATCCATTTGATTTGTATTCATATATTTAAAACACCACCTATTTCACAGTGTAAGACATACTATGTAGACGAATATATTGTAGTGACCACCATAAACGGTTTATAAAACCAACACGATCAGTAAATGCAAATCCCCATCCATAATGAGTTATAAAATAATATCCTTTAGGTGTTCATGACAGCCAACTCAAATCAGTATTTTATCAACCGTCATCACAATTTGGGTCTATTTATAATTCACCATAACAAAAGGAGGAATATTTTATACGCGCATAAGAAATAGAATTTTGGAAGCGTTCTGAGACTCTACATATCATTAATCTTAACATTACAAATTCATTCGGTAAGAACTCACTCGGTCGGATTAAGCGGAATTATAAATGAAGTGTCACTGGAGCAGCGGCAAAAAACCGCGGTAGCTGACGATGGTTGGCTCAGTAGATTCTCTAAAGTAATAATTTTTATTAAAAAAAAAAATACCGCAAAACAATGACAAATCTCTGAAACTTGATCTTTAATTATTTTAAAATATTTATAGACCTTAAAGAATATTTTTAGAGAACGATGTCGGTACACACACACTATACAGTATACACACGTTTTGGTTCCTTGCTAAGGTTAGCTAAGGTCCGTTTATCGCTCTGATCATACAATTTCATCTTGATACATTGTGGAAAAAAATTACAAATTCTGGTCATGTCAATACAATTTCCAGCCAACTTCGTTCTCGAGGTTTGTGTCTTTTGTTTCGAGGATTTCGAGAGTCAGTGACTCGGACGGACAACAGGATCACAAATATGTTAGATTTGAAATTAGTTTTGTTAAAGTTCATCCCGCGAACCTATCTAGCGAATCTCTTTTAAAATGTCTTCGGAACATCAACCATGAACCGGTGCCGCCCGTTCGAGCTACGAGAATTCCGATAGAAAAAAGGGCAAGGTGGAATTAGATCATGCAGATCAGCTGCACACTCTCCGAAGTGTATCCGATAAAAAACCGATAAGCTAGCAATTTTGCGGCGATGTTCAAGACTTTGAAGTCTTTTCCGCACTAGAGTGTCTTTGCCTATGAGCTTTTTGGCACGCCTTGCGATCGATTCCAGAGCCTCAAGCTGATACTTAGCCGACCCATCCCAAAGGTGCGAACAGTACTCCTTAAAGGAGCAAATCTGAGCTTTGTATAACAAAAGTAATTGTTCAGATTTGAAGTACTTTTGCACCTTTGACAGGACACCTAGTTTTTTGGCAGCTAATTTAGCCTTGGACTCGATATACGAGTCAAACTTGAGCGTGGATGTCAGGGTAACGCCCAAAATCTCAAGATGATCAGTAACCGGCACGGTTACACCTCGAAAAGTAGGAGTCTGTTGAAATTGACTCCTTTTTGCGGAGATCAGACACGCCTGCGTTTTTCAATTAAATTACCCTTAAATTGATGAAGGTCAACAATCATGTAACTATTTGGCATGTAGATTGTTTTTAAGATAATCAGTTATTGAATGAGTAAAAACGTATTGAAGATGTCGACAAATGATTAAATATTTAAAAGCAAGATCTACCTAAAACCATTGAAGGAGGAAAACCATTGAACATCGTCGAGCTGCGTGCGTCAGTTTTTAAACGCGAAGAAAATGGGCCTACGCAGCGCGGATTAATCGAATAATTCTCGCCAATTCTCGACAATCCTCGGAACTTCTCCGTTGAATAAGGAAACAACACTGTGAAAGCGTGGCGAGAGCTTTCCGATTTTTATTGTTAAATCGATACCGGATATCGATTGACTCGATCTTCCAGTTTTGAGGTTCAGGATGATCGGGTTTAAAATTATCGTTTGTGACGGGGTTTTTATATAGATGTAAAATTGAATGATTGTCGATTAGCAGTCGTGAATTTTGATTCCAACTGTAATGGTTTTAGTCATTGCGTCACATAACTCTTTAAGACTTTTGTTTTACTATGCTAAAGATGTTAGTACCCGTGGTTTTATTCGCGTAGTTCCCGTTCCCGTTATTTTTCCGTATTAAAAAGTAGCCTATGTGTTATTCCAGACTACACTTTGTATTCCAAATTTCAACCCGCTCCATTCCGACGTGGTTGACATTTATAATTTTAGTAAGATGGCTTATTTTTTAATATTATTCCTATGAGATATCAAACTAAACCACAAGGCACATCGTCTCAAAACTTAAATTCTCATTTCAAATCTAAACAGCAACAGATTATTTTGTTATAGAGTTAGCAGGTAAAAGGATCTTCAAATTCTATTATTACGAACTGCGATGATAGAACTCCGATTGCCCTTTGGCTCATTTCACGGTCAGGTGGGACTTGTCTCGGGAGTACGATTACGGCTCGGCTTTGAGTCAATTTATTGCTAGAATCGCGCCACGACTCACGACTCATCAGAAGTGGCGCCACTTTTCCAAAACCTGATACGTATTGCGTAAGAATACGATGGTTATTTTTTTTCGAATGCAGCATCCTATTGATAATTACGTTTTGTAATTTTTAATTGTAGTGGTAGGACTCTTGGCAGAGTGTTCCGGTTTGAAGGGCAATGTTTCCAGAGAAATTACAGGGCTTAGAGATATAACATCTTAGATCTCTGGGCGACAAGCGCAATGCAGTGCTAAGCAAAGATTTGGACTCTTCATGTTCCAATAGCTGCGTGTCACTGTGCTGTTATGTGGCAGGCATGTTGCTTACTATCAGGCACATGGCCTGCTCGTCTCGTCACTTTATTTAAAAAAAAATTAGTACAATTTTTACTATGCTACCGACACTGAGATTGCAAAAAATACGTAGTCCTATTTTGGCTGTTGAATTAAGGCATTTTAGTTTGGAACAGTCTAATTTTTAGCAATTATTGAGTTAATTTCGTGTTAAAATTTCTTCATAGCAATCAATAAAACGTGATCATTTAGACATAGTAGGTACTGGAGTTTGTAGCCCCGTCTGATTCGTTACATGCTAGACTCATATTTATTAGTCATATTCTAAATGTTTATTCTAAGCTTAAGTGAGTTAAAAATCTGTCAAACTTTACAAAAAAGTCAAATTGGTTTAGAAATGTTCAGCCTTCGTGAGATCAAACGAACTCAACAATACAAATTAACTCTTAACTGACTCAGCCTTAATGGAATAAAAAGAACGAAAAAAAACTCGAACTACTCGAAAAATACAAAAAAGCGAATATAATCCTATTAATATAATATAAATGTCTATGTTTGGATTTATTTATTTATTTCTCAATCACGTCCTAACGTATGAACGGATTGGGCTGAAATTTGGAACACAGTTATATGCAAATTATAGTCTGGATAAACACATAGGCTACTTTTTATCTCGATAAAACAACGGGAACAGGAACTACGCGGGTAAAACCGCGGGGCGCTGCTAGTAATAAATAATTAATAATTGTTTTTTTGCTTTATTTGCTTTTGAAATAAAAAGTTAAATCTAATAAATCGAATAAATGACTGAATAATACGTGATTAGTTTAACTGTTTTCGAAGTAAAAAATAACCATGTTATTGTTTTACTTTATGAAATCATAAAAATACAATACAAAATTACAAATCATAAAAAAAATACATAGACCTAAGATTAGCGATCGTCTTTCCAATAAGAAAATAAGATTCTTCAAGGAAAGTATTAATTGTTTGTGAAGTATTAACGAACTCCAGTCTGGAATCTCTTTTTATGTAATTTCAGCTGTTTGCGAGAAAGTAATAAAAGCTGAATTTTATAGAAAGACAAACAAGAAAATTTTAACCGATCCTATTATTCCTTTATTGAAATATTATGTTGAGTCTTGGGAGTAAATTTAATTGTCGAAGTTGAGATTGAAAAAGTTACTGCGGTCGCATAATTCCATAAAACGAGGCTCTGCTGCGATGTACTTGTGTAGCGGTAGCAAATCTTTTCACATAGAACAGCAACTTCTAGGCGAAATCTTTCCACTAAAATTTCGTTTTCATTCGATAATTTTTTTAAATTAATGAACCGACTTAAAAAAATGACAAGATTCTCAATTTGCTTGAACCGTTTTTGTGTTTATGTTACGCGATAGCTCCTCCAATTAATCGATTTTAATGTTTTTTTTTTGTTTGGCAGATCATACTTCAGAGGGACATGGGACCACCCATATGAAATGAAATGAAATTTATTAGCATTAACACAAGTTTGAAATTCACAAGTTAATACATAAATATTATCAGTCCTTAATTAATAATTCAGGTTGAGAAGCATTGTTACCCAAGCTAGAATAAATGTTATGGCGTAACAATACCCTCCTCCGGATAGTAACAAACGAAACTAAATGAAACAAACAAACAAACAAAGCAAAGGTTAATCTATAGTTAACATAAATAAAAATTGAATAAGATGAGTTAAATGAAAGAAATAAAATATAATTGAAGGAACTATGTGTGCGTTGTGCGTGTTATGAATGGTCGAATATGTGCGCACATGTACATGTTTGTGAGTGTGGGAGGGTGTATGGGTGTGTGTGTGTGTGTGAGGGTGATTATGTGTGTAGGTTTGCGTGTATGTGTTGTTGTGAGCGGGTGTATTCGTGTGTTGCGTGGATGGTGTTGATGTAGTGTCAACATTCCTGTCAAGCATGCTCAGTTAGAATGTTTTCAGTCGCATCATAGTCCAGTTTTATTAGCCAATCAGTGAGCGCGGTTTTACAGTCATATTTGTTCAGGTATATGAATACAAAAAATCGGTGTAGCTTTTTGAAAGTATCGGTTTTTAAAAGGTGTTCTGCATTCTCAATCGTAGACTACGTGGTTATTTAACATCAGGCTAGACGGTGGTATATGGTGGTAGGCCAATCAATAATTTAACGGAATGTTATTTCATCAAGTATGTAGGTTTGTAGGTAGATATCATTACATAAAATCTTTCAAAAACAGCCTATTAATATATGTATATTATGTACCAAAGAAATTTAACTTTTTTTAACAGAAATAAATGTGAAATATCACTGATCTATTTTTCACAGATTGACCATTTTAAATCCTCCAATACTAACAACACACAAAACCTAACAGCTAAAAAATTACGAAAAGCAATGTTGTATTATAGGTAAACAACCAACAGTTAAATTGTATTAAATGTTCAAACACGCTAGATTAGTTTTGAAATTTGACTCAATGGCACTTTAATTTACTAATGAATATATTTTTATTCGAAACTTTTGTAAAGTTAGTCTTGAAAATATAAAAGTAACATCTGTTTCATTAAGCATTGTTTGTTCTTTCTCAGTTTAACTATTTATACAAAATAGACAGACACCTTTTTAGACAATTGTAAAATTAGAAATGAAACACAGTTAACATATAAGAAATTCTGTCTATATGTAGATGGATACATTTTTCGAACATACCAAAATAACACTAGTTTAGACGTTGAAACAATTTCGACAATTAGCTTTAATTATTATAATAAAAATAGTGCGACAGATGGCGGTCCTATTGCTAATAGTATTTATTATCTATACCTGAATTTTATCAGTATTATCAAATATCTAACTCTGAATCTAGTAAAATAAGATTTAGAGCACAAGCTAACTAATTTGTTTCAGCCAAAGTATCCACTTTTCTGGCCGCTGACACCAAAAGATGCCATTCATATCTGTCTTGAGACTTTTCTTGTTATGAATAAAAGGCTTGAAGCTCGCGTATGTCTCTCTTGGAAGGACTAAGTGGAACGTTTAACCTTCAATATACATTTAAAAAAATATCAAATCTGTCTAGTAAAATAAGCATGAACACACATACTGATCTACGCAGCGTGGTGTTGCCTGAGGCGTAATTATTAGATATGTGTGTTTTGTACAATTTGGTTAATGTTGCGGGTGGCGCAGAGTTTTATGACACACATTTTAAAGGGTAACTTTTATTACCTACAATTAAAATATTGGCACGTTTCACCGCTCGCGTAGATGCGCTATGGTTTTGCGATTAATATGCTGAATTTTAAATTTAATGTTTTAGGTTTTATTACTGTTCTGTTTTAACGACTGTAGTGTTTTAACACCAACATTATTCACATGTAATCTGATATAATAAGTTTCTTCATTTGTGTATCAAATTTTATACAGGTAAAACTTACAAGGAACATAAAAGTATTTAGTGGAAAGCTGTTGATTCGGAATTACAAAAATACACTCCCATTTATTTATATGTAGGTACTCGTATAAATGCATGGATAATTTTATAGTCTTTGATTCCGATTTCAATAGTAAAATTTTTAAGAAAAGTTGAGATAATCGTTATTTTTTTCAATAGACGAGGAAAAGAGGAAAGACCAGTTATTTTGCTCCGTCGATTCGCATAATATTTATTAAATGATTTTTCAGATTTTTAGATGCCAAAACGTTCGTCGTATTATTCTGCCCTGCTTATGATTATTACAGTAAGTCACATTTTGGTCGATATTGAGTTGAGTACATATTTGGAATGTAAAGATTAAGGCCTACATTTCTGTATATTCAAAGTTTCAAAATGTCACTCAGAAAATGAAATAAGCTTAAGCATAGTTACAGTAAGGCACGTTTCGCACCAAGGGATCCTTATTATTATTGCAGCATGAGCACATACGGTTGATTTTTTTCAAATTGTTTAACCATTTCCCAGGTGCTGCTACAGTAAGTAATTTTGCTATTATTATATTTAAGTTATAAGTAAATTTCATCAAGTATCACAAACACATATTAACAGTAAGTACCACTTACTGTTACTTTAAGTGTTGGTAATAAAACATGAGTTCATAAACCTTAACATATATACAGTAAGAACATGTTTATTGCATTGTATAGAAGGGACTTTCGGCTAAACATTTATTTTGAACGTATGTAACGTGATAGCGTCGCCAATTGTGAATTGATTTTGATGGATCTTTTTTGTTTGGTAGATCATAATTCAGTCGGTCCCATATACATTTTATCAAAATCGGTGTAGCTGTTTTATAAATATGAACAAAAAACTAAAATTTGCTTTTCATATTTAGACGATACAGTGATAGATATTCTTATGAAATTTGGTCGTGTGTCTGACTTTAACCTTAAATTGAAGTCTGTTTTTATATTTTTTTAAAGAAAATTGATTATCGTTCTCTGCGAAGATAGAGATAACGAATTAAAAGTGCCTTAAAATATTATTTTTATGAAGAAAGAATACAAAGAGAAAACCTTATTTCAAGTTTAACTAAAAATCTTATTTTTTGGAAACAAAGTGTTTATCTTCTTTTTATCTTAGATGTTTTATTTACTGTGTACGAAGAAGTACAAACAAAAATTTAAAACAACACAACTTAACAATGTTTAGTTCACCCATTGGGTTTATTACACTGGTTAACAAAAAAAACACTTTTGCATGTAACATGAAATTTTTTATCTGGGTATGTTCAGGACAAGTATTAGGATAATAGAAATGAAATTAGAATGTTTCAAATGCGAACAGATTTTTTGTAATTATGTCATATGAATTTTTTGAATTTATCAGTTTTTATTTACAAAAATATGCTATTTCGTTATATTGCGCCACTAATATGATTGTAGCTATAGGATTTTCGTATATATTTGGCTTCAGAGACATCTCATTGTAATGTCCAACAGTAATCCAACAGCATACGAGGGGTTAATTTTCCTTGAAATCGTATTTCTTATCGTAACGTAGAATCTTGGACCGCGTTTGTGGCTGATGGCACCTATATTTTCAGGATATAAGTTCAAATGTGAATAAATAAAATACATTTTCAAGTACATGACAAAATACCACCTGAAAAAAAATCTTTTGGCTCTTCATCTCGGTTGCAAAAATAACATACTTTTGTTTTTACTTTTAAAAAACTCCATCCCTTCAATTGAGAGCCCAAAAGTTCTGCCTGTAGTTTGGACAAATTTAAATCATGTACCAGATCATTGAGATCTCCTTGAGATAGTAAAAATGGACCATTACATGAGGGAGCTTCTTGTAAATCAGGATCTAATGTATCTTTCCGGTTGTTTGTGGTGTTGATGTCTGATCGGAACTTTGGCTCTGGTATGGATAGTTTTTGCACCATGAGGGGTTGGTCTTTTCGCCTCTGGCAGGTCAGGATACTTAATTTTAAATTATTTTTTCTTTTTTGTAATAGTTTTAGTATTAGTTTTAGTATCAGTATAGCGAAATTAAAAATCAATTAAGTGGTTTGTTGGATCCGTTCATATCATAGGGATTCCAAACCGCATAGATCTAGATAATTTTGTCCATTCAGTAAGATTACCCACTCATGTAACACAACAAATATGTGGAACCCACATATTGTCTTGTAGTCCGATGGCAAAGCCAAAATACTGCACACATAACTTTGTTACTAATGGTATCAAATTCCTTTGCTGAAATTTGAAAGTAATGTTACCACAAATGTAACATAACTTGTAGGGATCATTTTATACTTTATTGGCATTATTTAAGAGCCACTTAACTGAACATCAAAAAATATCTATGGTATTCAAATTAAACAGTTATTTTTTTGCGAAACTAAGACAAAAAATGTTAAGTTTAAATGATGTGGGTTTTAGCTGTAACATGAATATGAGATTTTTCAATTTTACTATCTATTTCGATTAAACTGTTACATCATACTTACTTACTTCTGTTTTATTTAGCTACCAAAAATATCGAAAAAGAGTAATTAATTATTATTAATGGTGCAATGAGATTACATGTTTGTCTTAGCTATAATTACAGTAAGTGATTAAAAAAATAATACTAAGCAAATTGTGCACTTTTTGTTATCCTATTTAAACATTCACCTCATTTCCTAGTCATTGTTGCAGTATGTACTTCAAACTAAAGATAGTTACAGTATGTCACACACTTACTGTACCTATACTAAAAAAAACATATTTTTTTGCTTTTTCAATCCTTAGCATACATATTTTTTCAAGATTTAAGCCATTAAAATATTATCTATATATATAAAAGCGAAAGGTCACTCATCAAGGAATCTCGGAAACTACAAATGCTAGGAATCTGAAATTTTACATGGAGGTCCCTTTTAGTACGTCGGCGCTCGTTAAGACGGGGTTTTGCGAACTTCAACCTCTAAGGGGGTGAAACAAGGGATGAACGGTTGTATGAAAATTCGTCATTTTTAAAGTTATCAAATTTTGTATCTTGACACTTGACGTGAAGCAGTTAAATGTTTGTTCTATCAATTTTGTAATTTCAAACTGTAAGGGGTGAAATTTGTTTTGAAATGGGGGATGAATGTCAATGTGAAAGTTCCCATCCGTTGAAGATAAAACCATGAAACTCTGTATATAGATACTTGACACGAAGGAAACGAATGTTTGTTCTAGCAATTTTGTAATATCGAACTGTATGGGGATGAAATTGTAGTTGAAATGGGGGCCGAATGTCTCTTTCAGATCTAAACAACTGACCGATTTTGATGAAATTGTTTACAATTGTTTTATTATAAGCTGTTTTTAGTAACCGTAAATGTGTCTGGGGGTATACAAATAGGTACTGCCTGAGTTACCTTAGTATTTATTTCGCGCGGACGAAGGGTAACAGCTAGTGACTAAATAAAAATTAAAATACACAAATTCTTAAAAAAACACGGTTTTATCTGAAACAGTTTAGAAAAGTTACATTTAATTTATACTTTGGGAGAAACGATAAAAGTAAAAAAAAAACTTTGACCGCGTTTTTCTCGAAAGTGGTTCCATGTCACTTACTGTATATATCATAAGCAGGGCAGTATTAGACATCGTCACTTAGCGAATTCATGTACTAAAAATGTAAAATGTGTGAGTGACTGACGCGTGTTAATTTTGTGTGACCGTGTGTCAATACATCTGGTTGATTTTTAATATATGTGTAACACACAATGTGTAACACAAAAATTGATTTATAATTTCTAGGTAAAAGCCTTTCTAATGTACACTCAGACATACACATTCACTTACACAGGGTGTATGTGTCTGTGTACACATGCACACTTACCTACATTTCATAACTTTATTTTTAAATTTAGGTATATCTACTATTTTATTTTATTATTTTTATGAAGTTACGGTGGTCTAGTCGGGGAGAACGGCGGCTGCCGATCCGGAGACCCCGGGTTCAAACCCCACACGCACCACTGTCTTTTCGAAGTCATGTGCGTAATGCCGCTAACTTGAAACGGTGAAGGAAAACATCGTGAGGAAACCGACATGTACCTAGAATCTTTCGAAGTCATGTGTCATCCGCCAACCCGCACTGGGCCAGCGTGGTGGATTATGGCCTTAACTCTCTCCTTGCGAGAGAAGGCCCCGAGTCCCAGCAGTGGGAACGTTTAGTGGGCTGTTGATGATGATGATATCTACTATTTCTATGTTATTATTAAATCTAAACTAGGACATAATTATCTTTCGAAGCTAACGGTATACTCGGCACCTTGGACACCTTACCTCGTAATCGGAGCAGGTATGATCCCTGCGATACAGGTCTCACCTAGTGCAAGGACTATACATAAGTGGTTCAGTAACCTATGTAATATTTTGGGAAATAAAACATGATGTATTTGTATTTATATTAAAAAATATGTAGGATGCCCCTTTTATGCATGTACTTTACATTTTTCGAAAGGTTCTGCCAGTAGTGCAACAATCTGAAAATCTGAACAAAGTATGAATTGGTAAGTATCTTTTGGACTGTGCATTATGCCTTAGATCTTCTTGTCTCTACCATCTATTTAATTTTAAGGTAAAGTCAACGTTGTATGTAACCCCATGACTTTACATAAACTCAAAAAACTCACTCGCACATGTATCTTTACCTTTTTATTTTCTTTTGAAGTTTTTCTTCACTTTGCATAATAGCAACGTCGACAAAGGTTTCGAAACTTCTCCACAAAAGGCCCAAATCAATAAACTATTGATAATATAGGAAAATAACTTTGCAAGAGACTCAGAAACTCCAATTTTGATGCATAGGGTGGCTACGATTTATTTCTTTTTGTAGATAAAAATAAATCGTAAAATTAAAACAAATGTTTTTTTTTGCAGATCTACCAATTTCAAGGACTACATGGGAGTTTCCTTATTTTGACATTATAGAAATGTTAAAATACGGCTTTTTGGTTTGTTGCAACTATTATAATATTTCTAGTGAAATTTACCTGCTGAGGAGCATTTTCATTTATTCATTTAGAATTACAAATACTATGCACATTTAACAAATTGCCTTAGGATGTCATAATTAGAAACGTCGTTAAACTCTTTTGAAAATACATGAACTGCAGAGAAAGTCAAGTTAAATAACAACCATTTATTATTTTTCATTAATATATTAAATACTTTATGCTGCTCAAATAGGTATATAAAAATATTGAATAGTTATGACTAAGTGATGATCCATAAATTGTAAAAAAATTACACCATCTGGGGTACATAGAATATTTGAGACATCACATTTGTGACAATATTCTGCCAAATAAACAAATTTTCAATTTATTTTTCATTTTCATTTATCCGATTTATATATAGTATTATGCAGATCAGCGAATACTGCCCATAAGCACAACCCGTGAACTTAACGTTCCCACTGCTGGGATTCGGGACCTCCTCTTACAAGGAGAAGGTCTTCCACTACGCTGGTCAAGAATTGACCAAATATGGTTAATGACAGGCGCTTGCCGGTTACGTCACGATATTTTCCTTCATCGTTAACTTGTGACAAAACTGAATTTTAAAACATACTTTATTCATTTACTAAGCGACTTTAAAAAAAAAGTAGGTTTCTCAATTCGACCGTATATATTTTTTTTTTTATGTGTGTTCGCGATAACTTCTTTGTTTATGAACCGATTTGGATGATTCTTTTTTTGTTGGATAGGAGACATTCCAAGGGTGGTACCATGATAGGGAAACCAGGATCTGATGATGGAATCCTGCAGAAATCGAAGAGAACTTGCAAAAATTGTCGGGGCGACAAGCGCGATTGTTAATTTTTCCATTAAGTATTTACAAGCACTACAATTTATTTTGGTTTGGCACTACGAAGATTTGGAAGCGATCTGATGATGGAGCCAAAATACTGTCGAGGGAACTCCTCAAAGATTTACAGCAATTATCTTGTGTTTTGGCTTAATTAATTTGTATTGATGAGCACTTTACGTCTAGATGTCTTGGGACTGTCTTTCATCATCATTGTAAATGTTTGGATGTTTGTTGCTCAATCGCGTTGTAACTACCTAATTAATTAATCGTTAGACCTTCAAAAACTGCAAGGGTAGACTAGTGCGTTTGAAAATGTTTCAATTAAGTATTTTAAAGCACTACAATAGAATGAAGGTCTGGAGTCGATCCGACGAAGGAGCCGAAAGACAGTCGAGGCTACTCCTCAACGATCTACAGCAGTTACCTTGTGTAGGCTTGATAAAGCTGTATCGATGAGCACTTTACACATACCTAGGTGGGATGTGACTGTTATTAGGGGTCTGACGATGAAGACAAAGGACAGTTATGTGAACTGTTTAACGGTTTACAGTAGCTAGTGTTTGTGCTTGATTCGTGTACTCTTAAATATTGATGAGAACTTGGCACCCACATGGGTACTGAGGACCATTTTATAGGTCTGAGTACACCGACTATCCTGGATTTGAACACTTTATCATAGTGAATATTATTCTACTAGTCAAGATTGCAAGAAAAATAATGCTTTATCTTCTCACCTAATTCAAGAATTATTCATCTAACCATCACTTAAAATCGGAAAATAAAATAATTTTAACAAAAAATAATTAATTTCAAACAAATTTTTCAAAAAACTGTTTTTATCTTGTGGCTAGTGCCTTATATACGATAAGGTCACTGGGCATTAGCTATAAATGTTTCCTTATTATTTTCCTCGTGAATTTGTTATTCGAGATATTATTTCTCTAAGTGCTTTATTTGTTTCGGTTATTCCATTTCTGTTAGGTTTTGGTTTCCATATTCGTATTTGATATAAATAGACGTAAGTGATTTTTAATAATAGATACGATAGTGGATGTTCACTTGTTTTATCAATTATGGAATATTGACTGTGGTCAAATGGTGGGACGGTTTTTTAGGGTTTTTTAGAAACCTATTACTGAGAAATGGCTGTCCGTCCGTCCGTCCGTCCGTCTGTCACCAGGCTGTATCTCAAGAACGGTGATAGCTGGACAGTTGAAATTTTCACAGATGATGTATTTCTCTTGCCGCTATAACAACAAATACTAAAAATAAAATAAATATTTAACGGGGGCTCCCATACGATTTTTACCGTTTCTTGCTCAATTTGTCCGTTCCAAGAAAACTAGATGGCGCCACTAGTGCACTAAAACACGTATTCGACCTCGACGTTAAAATGGTAAGGTAAAATCTAAATTTTGGAAAAAAATTGGATAGCCTGTCTTTAGAAACTGCGATGGTTTATGTATATGTATGTATTCGAACGAGTGTCGGTGTCGTTATCGTTGCATTGTGAAAACCCTCGAACTTATAAAACTCGTCAGAACTATGTCTTTAGTCAACTGCATTATGAATTTTAGATTCAACGATTATTTTGTAAGTTAAGCATTTTTGTCAAGTGCGAGGTGTGTGTGAGGTGTGTGTGAGGTGTGTGAGGTGTGAGAGGTGGGTGTGTGGACATTGCCCCTCTGTCTGCACCTTGCTACGAGCTACGACTCAGTGTCGCTGAGAAATATCTGAGGACAAATACGAATGACGTCATTGTTTGAGAACGGAAAATACAAATTAAGTACGAGTCTAAAATGTAGCATTCTCATTTTATTATATAGTAATTTTATTGTAAGTATATGATGTTTACTGAAACTCACATGCATCCATGCCACTAACTGACACACACACATGCATTGAGAGAGAGATGACACATCAAACTTATAATAACATAAGCCCCGTCAATTTTGTGTTGGTGGTTTAAAAAATATAGCCCTCGAATTTTTTAATCATCAGTGTTTTTTCAGATAAGAATTAAAGCAAAAAAATGACAGCAATGAAATGACAAGATAATTTAAATTCCACCAAAGTAAAGAGATGGAGACTGGCAGAAATAGGAAAACGCAGGGATAGAGATGCATCCAGTGAAAATATTGTCCGGAAAAAATATTATTTATTTTATAAGCGAAAAACTTGAAGTGGCAAGAAAGTCTGATTTCATAATCGTGAGGTGAACGGAAGTCTAACGTTGAAGAAACATAAGTATCGGCAGGAAACCGATATGCTACAAGAAAATGTATCGTTCACCAACCCGCGCTTGGCTCGTTTTGTTCATAAATAATTAGTCCTTGTTTGTATATTTTGCAATGGCGCATTTTAGAGAAGCCATTGACATCTGATGCTTAGTTCATTCGTAGTTTGGGAGCCGATGGTTCACACTTTTTAAACTAAAGCCTACTGTCCACGCACGCGGATCCCGACTCTTCAGTTGTAATGTTCTTTTATTAGAAAATATTGTATATGTTTCAATAGTATTAATACAATAACATATTATAGAATTCTAGACCACCAGAAATCTAAGTGCTTGTTTTATTCTTTTCAGTTTTTTTAGTATGCGTGTACGTAGTTTGGTTCACTTTTGACGCAGTCGGGTTTTTGAGTTTTTAAATTATATTTTTTTATGTCGAATGCATGCATACTACAAATGTCGGTAGGCGATTTTTGCATCTTTGCTATGCCCACGCTGCTGCATTTGCATGATGCAAATAGCCAGCCACGCTCAGTATTGCCGTTTTAGTGACTTTGTCGCTAGATTTAGTGGGTTTTTGATGTCACATTTTTTTGTATGATTTTGTGACAAAAAAAATCTGTTGATTTCTAGTAACTTTTCATGGCCAAAACTTATGCTTTTCCTCTTAAATTTCTAGCCGCAACCACAAAAATTTATACAACCGCAACTTTCCTACTCCTACATACTAATAATAACAGAGCAACCAACCCCTTTCACCTATCACCAAAGGCTGGTGATTGAAAATGTGGTGAATAAATTGGCCTATTACAAGAAAAATACGTTTCGAGGATATGCGTCGGCCACCAAATTGGTGGAGTATATATAGCCTTGTTTTCCTTCTAGTAAGAAAAGTCCTCGAGTCGCAGCGATGAGAACATACAGTGAGCTGCTTATGCAAGGCAGGTCTAGACATCCCGTTCTACGAAATTAGCAAAAACACGTCAATTTTGAGGAAAAACCAACAAAAAAAATTGAAATCTGTGGGAAAAACCTTTGACTTAAATGAAACTCAATGACAAAGACAATCTACAATACAAACATAGACCGAATAAACTACAATTGTTTAGCGTAGATAATGCAATAATGCAATTTAACCTCAAGAGTTTTTATAAATATAACACACACATACTTGCTAGCTGCCCGATTCAGCTTCGTTCGGATGTTGTAATATAAAGATCCGTAATAAAATAAAAACTGTCCGATATCCCAATTTAAGGCAAATTACACATAAATGTCGTTTGGTTTGATGAATAGCTCATAGGGAAAAAAGAATGGGATTTAGTGTTTATATTTTAGAATCACTGTAGACATGCCCTGTGACAACATCACAGTGTCACACAGCTAATAGAATATGAAGACACCAAATCATTCAAGCGCTGCACTGCGCTCGTCACTCAGAAAATGTAAGGTGATTTATTACTGTGTAGGAACTGGTTTGAAGGTAAATGTTCACAGAAAATATATGAAATGTTTTTCCTTCAAAAGTATATGTTTGTGCGTAGTAGGTACTTAAGAAATTTTAGCTACAACGTTTAACATTTTGTGAGAAAGTAAGTATGGCCGGATCACATCCAGCCTTTTAGAATAGACTGAAAAATCCATCAGAGCAACGTACTCGTCCTTTGATTCATTACAGTATTCGATTAGGTTCCCGTTAGTTTGGCTTTCAGCGTCTTTTTTTGTCTGCGCTGTATCTCCCTGCACTGTAAAGCAAAAGTTTCGAAGCTTGAATAGACTCCACGTATCGCATTTGCGGAGGTTTTTTTTGCATTATAAACTATGTTTCCAAAGCACGTTTTTGAAATTAATGTTTCGTTTCAAAGTTTATTACAAATTTTCAGTTACGTAGTTATTTAGCTAGTAACTTAGTTTAAACACTAACGTAGCTGTTTTGATGTATAACAGGAAAAAACACAGTGGGACTCCGGAAGAACTATTAGAATTAGTTACTATAGTACTAGTCCAATAGAAGTACTAAAATTAGGTATGAAATGTTCACCCCCCCTACTCCCCCCCCCCTTGTTTTCCTCTTCTTCTCTTTATCCAAGAACTATGTAAATAAAAAAAGATTATTGTAATGACAAAGGTCACGGACCCCAGAGTCTGTGGAGTGTTTCAATTAAATTTAAAAAAAAAGTACCAATAGAAAAAGAGGCAAGAAAAATAATTAGGTATGTACCTACCTACATTCCACTAATCCTACTAAGTTGTATAAAAGCGAAAGTTTGAAACCATGTAGAGATGTATGTTTGTTACTCTTTAGGTTAATGTATTTAGTACACAGATAGATAATGATCTGGAATAAAACATGAGATATTTTTTTTATTCCGTAAAAATAACGAGTTTGGGAACCATGCAGGTAAAAGCACGGGGCGCTGTTAGTCAATGTATGTAGGTAGGTACATACTTAAAAACAGCGGTTTCAGTAACAGTAATGCTTCGGCTACATTAGCGGGCTACGGCGAGTATTCGTGTTAACGCGATGAATGTGGCCGGGTACATCGTGTCATCGCATAGTATTCGGGCATGTATTTTCTGTATTATCTATTCTATGATTCGGGCGAAGATAATGTAGTAAATGTCTTTGCCCGTGTAGACAAGAACATCGGCTATGCCCGAACACGAAGTTTTTGACGCGCCAATACGATACGAATATTCGCCCGCTAATGTATTCGAAGCATAACAGCGTTGCGAGTTTGATTATTTTCTCATCAATTCCCAAATTAAATCATTCCCAAGATGCTAAAATATATCATTCTAATAATGCGCAAAATAAGACACCTCGCATGTGCACTTTTTAGGGTTCCGTGAAACGTAAAACCGGAACCATTATAGATTCGTCATGTCTGTCTGTCTGTCCGTCCGTATGTCACAGTCACTTTTTGCCGAAACTATGAGAACTAATCTATCGAAACTTGGTAAGTATATATTTTGTATTCTGTGAACCGCATTAAGATTTTTACAAAAAAAAAAAAACAAAAAAAAAATTGAGTTGCCCCCCATACTTAGAACTGAAACTCAAAAATATTTTTTTTCATCAAACCTATATGTGTGGTTTGAACTCGATCTGATGAGTAGTTTTTTTTTAGTACGTCATAAATACATTATTATTAAAATTTCGATCAAAGTTACAACGAACTAAAAAAACTATGTATATTATGTTACTTGCTGCAACGGAACCCTTCATGGGCGAGTCTAACTCGCACTTGACCACTTTATTTATTGCATAAAAAAGTAGCTCAGCTACATTTCCTGGTTCAAAAATTGTATTTTATTACGCAATGCCAAGCGACCGGTTACATGGCAAACTTCAGCCGATCGAGTGAACTAAGTTTGTTGATTTGAACCGCGAGTGAATTGAACATTGCGTGATAAAATACCCCGTTTATTATCATTATTTCCCACTTTACTTTACCTTACTGCTGAGTATGTGACAATAGACAACAGTCCACGTTCAACAAGCGTAAGTTTGGTCAATTGATTATGTAAGGCACAGCTTCAATACGCTCGCTCGCTCTTCTAATCCATTATTTCGCAAAGCCGAACAAAAATCATGCGACAAGGAGAAATTATCGAGGGTTGCAACCCCCCCTCTTCAACTGCACTCAGTTGGACAGCTTACGTAAGTATAGACGGCAAAGTGTTGAATCTTATTAATTTATACCTTTCCATCATCCTAGATAGGTCTCCTGGTGTTTCATTTGAACCATACATTTTGTTCAAGGGCCTGTAGTCAATCACCACTCGGTCACAACTATTCTACCTATTGTCACGGAGTCTAATAATGTATCCAACCCGTAACTCTACGTCCTTTTAAAAAAATCTAAATTAAACACATTACACACGAAAGTATAAGCCACAATTGTCAAACCCATCCAAACACGAAGTAACACACGCTCCCAATACGCAAAATGGCATAATTTTCGACATTTTCGCCAACAAATTTACGAATCACCGTCCCCACCATTCATACGATCCTGTTTCGCCGTCTCGTATCGCCGAGTCAATCGCTAAGTCGAGACGACTGCATAAGCCGAGGCTGACAACTCACTCAGTCCCTTTCCAATTTGTGTTCGAATAAATGGAAACGCTCGAATCGCATAAATGAAAACGGTGGAACAAATTGATTTCTCACTCAAACAGAACCGTGTGCGGTACAACCTTTTACTATTTGTGTTGCGGTCTGAAAATATTTACTGGTATATAGCAGTTCTTTTTTGCGTCACTGTGGCAGTGACGGAATATAGGACACGTTGCATTTGCAGCGACTTCCAATCATACTACAAATTTCTATGACATAAACACCCCAATATTGTAGGTACAGAACGACGCAAAGCATTTGTATTTCTATCGGCCTGGGCGTAGCTTGAAAAAACGACACCTAGGCTACGGAATGCGTTGCCTGAGTGGGTTTTTCCCTATGGTACTTTGGTGTCTTCAAATCGAGAGTGAATCGGTTTCTTCTTGGTAAACACGTTTCATCGTAGACCGCATCGTCGCGTAACATCAGGTGAGATGGCGGTCAATTGTAAACGTTATAAAAGTTTAAAAAAAGTGTGCAAGTAAGCACACAAAATTGCCGCCTTTTACCGGTTACAAGACGTTATTTATACCTACTAACGCAAAAGGCAGAGCCGCTTCATTCAGTGTGACTTTTTAAACTGTTTTATAAAATTATCTTTATTTTATCTTTATGAATATTCCCGTCGCTGGGACTCGGACCACTCTCTCACAAAGTGAGGGTGAATGAAGTCTTGAGTCTTGGGAGTGGAGATGGCGTGTTACCGTGGTTACCATTACACATCTAACCATGGTCATCTAGTCTAGATGGCCATACTTAGAAGATTTATTTAGACGACAATGCTTTTAAGATCTATTCCAGACTAGAAGCGAGCGGTTTCAACCGCGTTGTGTCCAAAATGTGCTATCAAATTACTGAGTTAAACATCACTTTTTCACTCCTTGTTCTTCACACTCGTTCACACTTGTTCACTCCTATCGGCAGTCCCTATGACTGCCATTTTTTTCACCGTTAAAACCAGTAGTGATACAAAAAATATTGTTTATTTTTTATAGTTCAGACTGACGATGCCTGCCTACGACAGTACTGTACAAGATTAGTGAAACAACATAAACACATTTATAAGATCTTTAGTGAATAATTTTTTACAATGTAACTTCATCAACGACAGTTCATTAAGTTCTAAGAATTTTATCGATACGAACTTCGCCAAGCAGTTAATAACTTTTTCGCAATTTCCTTAAGAAAGTAGTTACGATGAAGTCCGTCGGTCTAGTTTCTTGGTTCAAAAGTGCATCTATAAGTAAAGTAACGTTTTAAATTAAATAAAACTATTTCAATTCCTGATACGTAGACAGTAGAAAGGAAATATTTCAATTAGTAGGTACATTATCCATTACAGAGGGATACTTGGATTCAGTAGTTAAATTTAATTTTCAAATAGTCAAGTGTTTATGTTTGTAAAATATAAATATTGGTTTGTTCGAGATGTGTATCTTTTTATTTTTAAAACAAATTTATTTATTCGAGTTATCGAATAAATAAATTATAGGTAATATAAGTACTGAATTTACGTATAGAAACTTACTAGTTATTGCAACTTATAGAAGATTCCAATTCGATTAACGGAGAATTTACGACATGAGCCTTTTTTTCGAATTTGGTAGCTTTTCCACATGGAACTTCGACTTAAAGAGGTTCTTTACAAAACACTTTTGCCAATGTTCCTATCATTCATTACTATTTTTTATGTAAACAGACTAAAATCTTGTCAACCAAATCAATAGAACTGACAAAAGGCGCTCTTACAGGACCCAATATAAAAAAATAAGGGGCCATTCGTGATCCCTTGTAAGCATCACGCACGAACTGTGTCGCCCAGTGACTCTTTGACAAATGCCTAATTGAATATTTAACCACGCTCTTGTGGCTCCGACACAAAGGATTTGTGCTTATTTATAGATTCTATGGTCGGTTGTTTGGGGAGATGATATTCAATCTTTTGACTGTTGACTTGTCATGAACGGTCAGTCACCTTGTTCATCAAATTTGTAGCCCTCTTTTAAGTTAAGTGCTCATCAATTCACCATTCCTCTATTTATTTTTGTTAAAAATATTTCTATGTAAAACAAATTATTTACATGCATACAAAACAAGTGAATTTTTTGTACATGTCATCGTCAAATTGTAAAAACCATAAAATTACAATCTAACAACATAAGATTGTAAAATTTGTAAAATATTCTATTTTACTGTGGATTTATAATATCACACGTCATACTGACTGACGGTGATTGCAATTATACGGTACGTAAATTAATGTTTTAGAGACATATTATTTTTCAAATCATTTTTGTTTTTATTATAATTTTACATATTATTATATGCGATCACCCATTTTTAACTATCCACCCTAACATTGCCTAATAGGGTAGAATCCCAGGGCCAGACGTCACGTATTTTCTGATGAACGAAATGTGGACGATTGAGTAGTGTTTGTATGTACTAAGAACGCATGCATACTCGCTACCTTGCTTAGACGGCCAATTTTAAGATATCAGGCAATGAAGGTACACAAAAAAACTACTTACTTCACGTAAATTCTCCTAACTGATTTTCAAGTAGGTACATTATAAGCAATATCTTTAAAAATATGTCGCCAATACTCCTAGACACATTCCGTATGCCGTTTTGCTTTGCAGACGTTTTTAAAGGCTCAAAATAATGACTTATCTTTACGTAAACTATGATGCTGCATTTTTAGATATGTCCGCCAGAGAACTATTTCAAAACATTTTACCAGAAGATAGTCTTATCTAAGGTTTAATTCGCTGATTAAAAATGTATTATCAAAAGGATTTTCAAACATTCTCAAAACAACCACGCTTTCCTTTAACGCAGATATTCTGTCCACCGTAGTTCATCCTTAAGCATACAAGAAACACGTATAGATTTCAAAACACTCGGATGCCGACCCGGTCTTGCGAGTATCTCTCGAAGCCCCTTCAAGGGTGCTCCATTTAATTGAAAGAGATCACCGATCGAGTCCGTGTGAACAAACTAGCGTACCACTTGAGTGCTATCTTATGTTTTTAGTCTTCCATGTAAAAATAAGGATGTTGTAAGATTGACGTCTCTGTTTCTGTAGGGTGCCATTTAAAACGCATTTTTTCCCCTAATTTACGATGTCATAATGAAAGTAGCATAATATAAAATTTAGTGCCACAATGTAACTTTTGCATAATAATTTTTGGCGGAATGTGTTCTAAGCATAACAATCTGTTGTAATACATTCGATTCGACTATTGCTGAGACGCATAATAGTCTTTAGGCATATTGATGCATTTTTTATTTATTTGCTGTGTTACTAAATGAAGATCCAGGTTACATAGGACCCAGATCCGATTCGGAGCACTCCGACTCCACCTAGTCTTATCGCTACTACCCCTAGAGTGTATGTAAAAATGCGGGAGCCAGAAGCTCAAGGGAGATCTTGAGTGGAGTGCGTCATGCCAGGCCAAGCGTAGCGAAGGGGTGAGGTGGCGAGCAAAGCGAGCCGGCCACCTCCGCAGTGGAGCGAAGGCCGAGTATAGAGAAACAATACTCAGGACCTCCCTTGAGCTTCTGGCGAGGCCCACCCGGAGTTAAAAAGTACATCATGTTTCTTAGGTGTACCGTCTGCTTTTCTCAATGTGCGCCTTTAAACTTTATGCTAAGTTATCTTTATGCTATATAGTTTGGCTAGTAAAAAATATGCGAAAACAGTTATGCGTTTAGTTTTTATGGTAAATTATCATTAGTTCTAAAAACGTTATGGCTACTTAAATTAGTACAAAAATTGTTATGCTACCACATATAGATCCATTTCTGTACATTTTTTGTATTCTATAAGGCCTTGCCTTATAGACAAAATATTATTACACTTGCCTAAATTTATTGACTCAATTCAGAAGCTAGTTAGAAGCAGTCCTCGCTTCTGAATGAAGGATGCACTTTACCAAATTCAGCAGCGACTAAATTCAGCCGACAAAAACCAAGCGTAATGCTAATAAAAAATATAATGTAAATAATAAATACGGCATGGTAGTTTCTAAACAAATATACTGATGTTATGTTTTTTTTTATTGAAAAGTGACGTCACTCTGATTAATCAGAATGAAGTCACTGGCCTCGTGGGTTAGTGGGTAGTAACTCTGCCTGCGAAGTCGAGGGTCGTGGGTTTGATTCTCACCCAGTGCAAATATTTGTGTGATGAATTCAAATATTTGTACTGAGTCTGGGTGTTTGTGTATGTATATTTAATAAATATGCTTAGTTTGCGGTCAGATGGTGTTGTGTGTGAATCGTCCACGAATTAAAAAAAACTGAGTTATTATAGAGGTAATTTGTATTGATATTTACTTTTTTCTCTTTAATTTATTAGTTAATAGGTACTCCTCAATATTGCTTGCTTAGTTCCCATTCCGGTAGGTTTTTCGTAGTATTTTGATTTATTTTAGAAAATAAAATAATGACAAAATACTTTATTACACCACAAATTAACAATTTACCTTAATGCCAATACAATATGCTATAATGAACAAAGAAACTTGCAGAGTAATGGGCGGTCTTATCCCTTAGAAAATATAACACCTGTATTAGGGTTCCCGCACAAAACCACGAATTCGCGATTTTGTGCGCCCTTATACCGCACAAAATTAATTGTTCCCGAGTATCTAAGTACTGCACAATTAAATCAATATTTGCGTTTAATCGTTATAGATATATTGCGAAAACTTTGAAATTAAAACTGTGAAGCCGCGAGGTACATACAGTTAGTCCTACGAAAGATTGAGAGCTTGCATGTTTGTTGCTCAATTATACTGCATTGCCTACATTACAATGTCAGTATTGCAGGAGCGCGGATCAGGGCTGACGTCTTCCGTATGTTTTAATTTTATTATGGAGCCACGTTTTTAAAATTGTGACAACCCTACCCGTGTTATTGGCATTATTGGCGTTTTTCCCAAGATCAAAGGCGATGAACCACTGGTACTAGGTTTTTCTTTATACTGTGCTACAAGTCTTAAATAAATAAAGCTTTAATAAAAAGAAGTTTTGCCGTTTCAAGCCCTAGTTTGGAGACTTTTACCTTGTATTTTAATTAAATCATTAAAATAGGTCAAGCATTTTTCCTGCAGACCTCGATTTTTTTTTTAAATTCTACCTATCATTAAAGCTGTCAGTTCTCGAAATTACGTTATATCTTGGGATATTTCGAAGGCTTCGCAAATTACACCCAAATGACAGCCACAAAAACTTGAGTACGACATTTATATTTACGATAACGTCAATTTCCGGTAAATCGATATTTTTGTTTCAATATTATTTTCATCTAATCATGTTTCTTGACGACGTCTTGTGGTGATCGTCTACCAAGTATTGTACGATATTTCTTTCATAGCGTTTGCACACAAGTTGATTGAAGTAATAGAACTTAATTGACGCCATAATTTGTACATTTGTTACAATGCACATTATGTTAATTTTCCAGTTTGCTAAGTTTAAGCAAATTCAACGTAATTTTTAAATTATTTACAAATATAATATCCGTTTGTTTCTCTGGCGGCGAATCGCGTTTACAATTATGCGGGAAAACGGGTGTCAGATTACCTAAGTGCGTTTGTTTACGCTTTGGAATATGAAGTGCCGCCTTACTTGTACCTGTATAAGCCCATTATTCTCAAGAACATTTCAAGGCGCTTTTAGCGGTATACTTTGTTAATGATTAATGTGCTTGAAATGTAAACTAACAATTTTGACACTTGTCTCGGAATTTTTTCGAGTTCCCATGTGTTCTAGGAGCTATTACATTTTAAATTATAAGGAAAATATAGTGATTTTATGTTGTTAATTAATTGTATACAATATAATAAACAAGAAAACTTAAAAAACCGCGCTCGTGAACACAATTTTTTATTTTCCAATACTTCGTTACCATTTTCCCGCCAATTTTTTTATTTTAGATTTTTTTTTACCTCTACGATTGTTCTATGTAAACAAACTTTAATGCTGACATGGTTTACCTCAAAACAAAGAACGGTTCAAGCAGATGCAATTAAATCAAACTTATAGATACCTATAGTTTATTGGTATACCTATTCCCCAAATAAAAATACGATTTTTTTCCCCCGCCAAAAACCCGACCGCAAAGTTAAGGTTGTTGGTTTTCGTCATTTGGTGTAATATAGTTCCCTCGGTATATTGCTGCTGCAAAAAGATACTAAACGCATATACATGTAATAATACAACTTGGTCGACGAAAGTCTCAAGGAAGTGCTATAAATTTTACGACCTCCAATGAGAGTTCAGGTCAAAGGTCTCGGCTTTTCAGATTTAGTTTACGTTTTCTAGGTAACTTGAGCGGCACAAAGTTATTGTAACTTAATTATTTTGCTTAACGTCCGGGTAAACGACTTTGTGTAACAATTTTTTTCAGGAAAAGCGCTCCTCTCAATTCCCTCCGCTTATTCTGATCCAGACTTTGGATTGACGAAACTATTTTAAACTTACTGAATTCGTCTAGGTCTTGCTTTGCTTTAGACGATGACTCTGGTTTTCTAGTCAATCTAGTCCATTACAAAGTTGTTATTTTATAAATCCTTTTTAATGCTTCCTCTCATCACGTTTACCTATACACAGAGAAACTCATGTCACAAAACGATTTATTAACACGCTTTTATTAGCTTCACTTGTATGGATATAAGAAAATCTTGGAATTGACAAATTAATTTGACCCATTTTGCGGTCTTCAATTAGGATGAAATTTTGCACACGCTCTGAGTTCTGATGACAATACATAACAAGTTAAGAAACGTCATCACAAATCCAATATGGCGGCCTCTCCAAGATGGCGGACTGGCTGTTTGAAATCCGCCCCCATGATATTTATGGGTATCAAATGAAAGGGTTTGCTGAATGGGATACGAAAACAATAACCACGTAACCTAAAAAGCGTGTTTTTTTGTTTTTTAAACTATTATTTTTATTTAATTTTTATAGATGTCCGACTCGTCGCAAAATCCACCTGTTTACTATATATTAGAATAATCCAGTTTGAATGCAAGATCATCAATGTTTTCACAGAAATTTTAGGGAAAGAGATAAGTAGTTTTACGAGTATATCCCTGGGCGACAAACGCAGTGCATCTATATAGTTATTTGAGCTTTTCAAGATCAATCAGCTGCATTGAACTGTGCTATTATGAACAGTCACGTTGCTTACTATCAGGTGCATTTCATGCAAGTCCTGTCGTTTTGTATCATAAAAGTTATCTAGTTAAATTTATTGTTACTTTAATTTTTAGGGTTCCGTAAAACGTAAAAACGGAACCCTTATAGATTCGTCATGTCTGTCTGTCTGTCTGTCTGTCCGTCCGTATGTCACAGCCACTTTTTGCCGAAACTATGAGAACTACACTGTTCAAACTTGGTAAGTAGATGTATTCTGTGAACCGCATTAAGATTTGAACAAAAAAAAAAATAGGGTTGCCCCCCATACTGAGAACTGAAACTCAAAAATGTTTTTTTCATCAAACCTACACGTGTGGGGTGTCTATCGATAGGTCTTCAAAAATAATGTTGAGGTTTCTATTATCATTTTCGTCTACACTGAATAATTTGCGCGAGAGACACTTCCAAAGTGGTAAAATGTGTGTCCCCCCCCTCTAACTTCTAAAGTAAGAGAATAAAAAATCTAAAAAAAATATATGATGTACATTACCATGTAAACTACCAACGAAAATTAGTTTGAACTCGATCTGATGAGTAGTTTTTTTTAGTACGTCATAAATACACTATTATTGAAACTTCGATCAAAGTTACAACGAACTACAAGAACTATGTGTACTATGTATAATATGTTACTTGCTGCAACGGAACCCTTCATGGGCGAGTCCAACTTGCACTTGGCCACTTTATTAGTTTTAATTGTCAAACAAGAGATCTTTAAGTTGAAATTAGCACGGAAAAATCTTATTTATTGATTCTTTTCTTTGTTTAACTTATGAAATAAAGTAGCCAAGTGCGAGTTGGACTCGCCCATGAAGGGTTCCGTTGCAGCATGTAACATAATATACATGGTACACATAGTTCTTGTAGTTCGTTGTAACTTTGATCGAAGCTTCAATAATAGTGTATTTATGACGTACTAAAAAAAACTACTCATCAGATCGAGTTCAAACTAATTTTCGTTGGTAGTTTACATGGTAATGTACATCATATATTTTTTTTAGATTTTTTATTCTCTTACTTTAGAAGTTAGAGGGGACACACATTTTACCACTTTGGAAGTGTCTCTCGCGCAAGTTATTCAGGTAGACAAAAATTATATTAGAAACCTCAACATCATTTTTGAAGCCCTATCGATAGACACCCCACACGTGTAGGTTTGATGAAAAAAAATATTTGAGTTTCAGTTCTCAGTATGGGGGGCAACCCAATTTTTTTTTTTGTAAAAATCTTAATGCGGTTCACAGAATACATTTACTTACCAAGTTTCAACAGTGTGGTTCTCATAGTTTCGGCAAAAAGTGGCTGTGACATACGGACGGACAGACAGACAGACATGACGAATCTATAAGGGTTCCGTTTTTACGTTTTACGGAACCCTAAAAATACGTAAAAAAGCAACAATGCATTGTTATAGAACAAATTTGATTACTTCAAATGACACAAACTTCAAATGTAGACACGCGCCGTCACAGACTTCAGCGACCAAAGAGAATTTAAATTCACGGAACTAAATCTCTCGAAGAGAAATATTTTTCCCCGTTTTCTTTACATTCTTCACTCATACTCCGTACCTATTGATAGTAGCGTAATGTTATATACCTTATAGCCTTCCTCGATAAATGGAGTATCCAACAGAAAAATAATCTTTCGTATCGGTCCAGTAGTTTCCGAGATCCTAGCGTTCAAACAAACAAACAAACAAACTCTTCAGCTTTATAATATTAGTATAGATACGAAGTTGTCCGTATGAAAATCAGTCTCGGCGTGAATCGATTCCTTGGTGCTTAAATGTTTGCCCCTGTGCTTTAATAATAGTAACAGCAAACGACTCCTTAACAGAAAATTGTATTACAATTTTGAAATTAAAAGGCAAATGATACCATTTTATGTAGAGGTAATGCATTATCATACCCTTCCGCTTGAAGGGAATGGTCGATTTGTGTCGGATTCGACAACATGAGTGGTGCCCTACCGACTAAAACCTCTGCAGTATTTATTACCTTTGCCACACACGGCGCAAACACGTGAATGCTCTCGCACTCTTTTGCGTACTCGCCGCGGGACAATGCACGCCGTGATCACCTCGGTGACCAGCCGTCCCCCCCGGACACACATTTTACCACTTTGGAAGTGTCTCTCGCGCAAATTATTCAGTGTAGACGAAATTAATTTTAGAAACCTCAACATCATTTTTAAAGACCTATCGATAGACACCCCACACGTGTAGGTTTGATGAAAAAAACATTTTTGAGTTTCAGTTCTCAGTATGGGGAGCAACCCTATTTTTATTTTTTTTGTTCAAATTGTAATGCGGTTCACAGAATACATCTACTTACCAAGTTTCAACAGTGTAGTTCTCATAGTTTCGGCAAAAAGTGGCTGTGACATACGGACGGACAGACAGACAGACAGACAGACAGACAGACAGACATGACGAATCTATGAGGGTTCCGTTTTTACGTTTTACGGAACCCTAAAAAGTGTGGGAAAACTTATCAAAATAAAGTCATTAGCCGTACTGTAAAACCTTACAGCATTTATAAATTCTCTAAGTGTAAAACGCGCTACAAAAGTGAGGTATAAAAAGTAATGTTATCATCATTACCAACCTACCCTAGTCCACTATTGGACATAGAGTGTCCCATGATACGCTGCTCAGCGCCATCTGATCCAAACTTTGCATTTTTTTTAAACATTTCCCTTCAAACTCGAATACAGAAATGTTTGCACATTGCTGCTTGGCCGTAGAATAACTAACAAAGTTGTGGTACTACCCCAGGCGGACTCTGCAAAGAGTTCTACCGCTAAACTAACCTCAAGACTGTTTAAAGCATTCAGAGTTTCTATCGTACATTTTTGTACCCATTTTCTTACATTAAGTGTTTTACTAAACATTGATCGATATTTCTACACCTGTCCATAATTTCCTTTCCAAAAAAATGTATCATCACGTTCGGCAAATCAAGGCGTGGAGGGTGGCATCGTATGAAATTGTATCAAGTCACGGAGCTTCTAGGCGCATCTCGTCGCGTCATTAGACGCAGATTGCTCGAGTTTCATAGCCGGCGACTCGGTTAATGTGATGAAAAAAGCAATTTGTTAACGTTTCCTATGAGTTTTTAACATTCCCATAAAAAGTTCCTTTGAAATGTCCAACTTTTGTCAGAACATATTTCGCATCATACTTATAAATAATGGGTGTGAGTAGGACCCGACGGTGCAGCGTAACCCACAGTCTCTCAGTATCATTTTAAGCCAATAAGTTATTTTAACAACAATATCTGTATGTAATACATAGTCAGAAGTTAGACATTCAATAAAACTATAAAAATAGAAGGACCAAAAATTTTGTGCGTATCTTAAATTTGTAGTTTCACTGTCAGGACTCGAAACCTTCTGTCACATAAAATGAGTCAAATCCACCACCAGTGAATGTTAATTCATGACATAATTATTATTATGTGGTCGAAAGATGAATTTCATGGAACACCGCTTTCGTCACCGTTTCACTGTTAAAACCAGAGATGTTTGTACATCGATAGTTACAAAATATAAAAGCGGCGCGGAACCCATATCGATTCGGTGCTGTATTTGACTCATCATGTGAAAATAATAAAAATAACAAATTGAATCTTGAATTCAAATTCAAATTGAATTTTGAGGTTAGTTTTGACGAAACAAATCATAAGTGAAGGTTTCTCAACTAACATTTTTTCACGGCAGCAGAAAAAAAAACTATAAACTAGTGAAATAAGTGAATTAAATGTGTTAAAATTTGGTTTTTATCACGGGTTAATGCACCTACTTAGGTATATTATAAATATACCCTATTCGAAACTACAACTTCACATTTTCGAAATCAGTATAAAGTACAAGTGAAGTGGTATAAAATCAAGACCTAATGGGCGGTTTCTTTAGCTATTCTTCCAAATTAGCTGCTTACCACCACAATGGAGCAGCTGCGACATTTGTGGCCCACGCTCAGAGCTCACTGAAGTAATTGCGTGGGTATAACTCCCAAAGGAGTTTTTAATCCTACCTCACCGGATGCTATAGCAGTATGGATTCTTCTTTGCTTTGTATTGCGGATTGATCTCTTCGAATCAATCTGGGTGATTTCTAGAGAGACCTACTGGGTCAAACTTAGCAGTCCGTATTTTTGAAGTGAAAACTTCTTTAGGCGCGCTATAGACAGAATTTTCGTGGGCTGTGAAATGGATTCATCAATCGTCACGCTTGGATATGATAATGGATCGGATCGGATCGGATCGGATATGAAATCTTCGGGTAAACTCGGTAAAAACGGCCAGGTAGGTACCAGGGTAACAGAAACAGTAAAGAGTTTCGATTACCTACCTCCAACAGCCCAGCGTTTATCTCCAGATACCAGGACAACAGAAATATAAAAGAGTTGCGTTTGCCCCTAGGTACCAGTACCAGGGCAACAGAAACAGTAAAGAGTTGCAATATTCTGTATAATTACGTTGATATAAAACTAGATGGCGCAACCATCGATTTAGCTGGCGGTGTTGAAATTATGCGAATGTACATAGACCTACGATGGTTTAACAATTAATTTGTCTTCTGACTAGGTGATAATTAAATCAGATAATTCAATTAAAAGTGAAAACATTTGAGTCACAAGTTTTCACTTCTATCGGTAGTTCCTATGACTGCCAATTTTTTTTATTTAGTAGAGGTATACGTGAAAGCGTACATTGAATCAAACATTTTTTAGAAAAAGCAGTCGATAATAATCATCACATTTTAAACAACTCACGTATAAAATAGTCAGAACAGTCCGACTCGAGTTTCGATCGCGTCCGGCGATCTTCTTCAAGGCGAGTGCGCGCGCATGTTCGCAGCTCGATTAGCACTGCGGGCAGCTGCACGGCGCGCACGTAAGCTTAACGGTTGTTGTCGCGGGGGTGCAGGTGATGGGGTGCGGGAGGGCTGTGCCGGTATACACTGGAACTCTTCGTCACTGGACAGCTGCGCGTCGGGAATATTGCAGCACACCGAGCTCACTGTGTCCTCACTACTTTTCTGTACACACTGCTGAGCCTTTTGGAGGCAAGGTTTCCAAACGGGCGGCACATGCCATCCACCATCTCTGTTAAACGTTGGACGCTTACTAATTTCAATGGCCTCCCTGACTTTACGGGGTATAAAATACTTCTCCCTTGCCAGGACCTCCGCCTTATCAAATCGTATGAAATGTTGAGCGTCCGAACAGAGAGTTACCCGTGTATTTGTTTAAAATGTGTAATAACCACGTTAGTTTTCATACTAAGATAATAATCACTATTGTAAATCACCATTCACAGAATAGATTATGTACCTAGATCATCAAAATGAATTAGATCTACATCTGGACACAAACTTATTGCATGGTACACCACTCAGCCCATTCTTCAGTTTTTCAACCAATAGTTTCCATTTTTTTATACGATATAGTGAAAAGACGAGCAAGGCGTGTGCCTAATCAGTGTGACGCTGTTAGCACGGATAATTCAAATCACTGCCTTTCACCGCAATGCACTGCACTCTCCACCCGAAGATACGAGATAACTGGTATCTTAGCACAGCCTTGTAGTTTCTACAGAATCATTGCCTTTCTAACTAGAGCACAGTTATATTTGAACATTTCTGTTCAGTGGTCAAATAGCGGGCAAAGTTGTGTTACTCTTTCGGTTATAACGCTGCAAAATAGTAGATAAGTCACTTTTTTATTAGTAACAGTAGATAAGCCAATTAATAGGTTGATATGATTTTTCTTGTTTAATTCTCACAAAAAATCACTTATTTCTAACATTTTTTTAATTTATTCGTGGCCATTGATACCAAATTCCCTACTGGTTGCAATGTGTTGCCCCTACCAAGTTTCAGCCACATTAATGAGGAAATAAACCGAAATAAGGGTCCTATTTCGTTCAAAAAGTTAGATTGAATAAAAGGTTGTATACGTACTATTACTGTCAAAAGTTTATGATTTAATTTTATTGCATTTCTTTTAGGTTTGATTTCAAATTTCCTGATATTTTTAGTGTCTACCTTTATACTACTATTTTAGGTGAACCCTCATAATGTTATCTTTTGATATTATAGAATCAGAATTTACCCACTCTTAGGATCATTGCTCGTCTCAAGGTATTATTCTCTATTTTTAGCCATTCACACAGTCCTTGTCCAGTGATAGTCCAGATAAATGTTATTTAAACATAGTAATAATCATCGCTAAACGCCTAGTTCTATCAACTTGATGCAAAAAGTAGTTTCTGTAATAGATACCTATAGCTCGATGATATACCTCTAAAAAAATGATGGTTACATTTCATTTCCAAAATATCACACTGCCAACTACACATTCCATAATAATGCTTTTTTTACAAACGGCTAATGTTAACAATCTTCTTCATGTTGAAGATATCAAATTTAGGCCACCCAATGACGTTGTAACAGTGGAACGGATTGGATTGGTATTTGTAACACAGTGAGATTATAGTTTGGAATAGCACATAAGCTATTTTTATTGCGGGAAAATAGAAATGGCAATGAAAATAATTTGGTACAACTGCGGGGCGCTACTTGTTACATATACGATAAAATGTTTTTAAGAAAATGAGCTTAATTTTCATTAAGATCCAATTATCAAGCAATTTCACAGTAGAGTCCATCAAACTTATCTGGAACAGAAATTGATACCAATATTATCTCATTCATTGAATACGATTGAAATTTAATTTTGGCATCGTTAGTTATAGACCAAGAGCCCATGCACCCCAGACCTTCGTTATTTTATAAAAGCTGAACGTTTGTCAGAGTATGCTCCCAACACAGTTAAGAACGATGGCCCATGATGAAGTTTGGATCATCCTGGCTTTGGCAGATAAACGGTACTAAAGGTGTACCGATCTAAATTTGACAAATTAGTATAAAGTCTGATATTTTGGTAATACCTTCAGAATATTATTAAAAATTACAACAATAATTGCTAGACACTTAACATCGTGGTAAGCACTTGCCAGACACCCATGTTGTGTTAATGTTCATGCAATTATAATTCTACTTGCGCCATAATATGCGCGCTTATTTTTAAACATAATATTTGGGTAACAATTAGCAGCCTAATTATCATAAGCAGCCCACTAAAAGTTCCCACTGCTGGGACTTGGGGCCTTAGTACCATTTATTTGCCAAAGCCAGGATGACCCAAACTTCATAATGGTCCATCGTTCTTACCTGTGTTAGGAGCATGCGCTGACAAGTTTTCAGCTTTTATAAAATAACGAAGGTCTTGTTCTATTACAATTTTAGCCATTGAGCCAGATGACTTTGTAGCGCTCAAAGTTTACACATTTCATTCCAGATATAAAGGATCGGAACTAGAATAATATCATAGTTGACGTACTATTTATATCTGAAAATGGAATGAAAACAATCAGTCTTTTCTATACGTTGAACTCGGTCAATGCACATGTGACAGAAGATGAGAAAATGCAGGAAATTTTAGATTACTTATTCAATTCAGCGACAGTAGATCTTGGAACTAAAAGTTTGTTCGCAATTTCTTTGAATTAGCAAGAAGACTGATGGTCTCAACTTAAGGTTATGCTATATTGGTTTCAATGTTGGTTCCCGTGCGTGTTGGTTTAATCTGTTAGCATAGCAAGCAATTGATCTATGTAATATAAAAATGAATTGCTGTTCGTGGGTCCACTAAAACTCGACAACAGTTAGGCCGATTTGGCTGATTATGGTTTTGAAATGTTTGTCGTAGCTAACGGAAAGTTTAAACGGTGAGAAAATATTGAAAAGTTGCGAAAAAGATAGTAAAAAACAACAATTTAATTTTCTCATATAAACTGTTCTACATAATTTCCAGTCAAACATTTGACATTACCGATCAAACATTTGACGTTGCCGATCAAACATTTTTTTTTTTTCGAGAGTTTTAATCACAGTGTTTAATATATAGTTTTAATCAAAGAGTATATACGTTTTTGAAGTGAAAACTTCTTTTGGCGCGCCTAGACAGATTTTTCGTAGGCTGTGAATTGAAATCTAGCGTTACGCTTTCAGTTTAGTAGTTAGGTTATTTTAGATTAGTTTAGTTAGTAGCTTATTTAGTATCAGTATTGCACCCGTGCGAAACCGGGGCGGGTCGCTAGTTTACAATAAATCCTACATATATTAAAAACGCCAGTGTTTTGTTTTTCAGTCACGTCGTAACGTACAAACGGATCGTGTTAAAATTTTGGAAAACAGATTCTAGTCTGAAACAACACATACAGACAGACAGCAAACACTTTCTTATGAACACTAGAAAATAAAACATACAATGAAACAATTCAAACAAAGGCTTTTATCAAGTGCCAAAATGGCAGCCTTAACGATAATAGCGATCTCTTGCAAGCAACCGTTAATAGCAAGAAAAGCAAGTAAATTAGAAAACATACACAAAGGCTACATCACATAGGCTTATAACAAGATACTACTTTTTATAACGGGGAAATAACAGGAACGGGAACTACGTGGGTAAACTATGGGGTGCTGCCAGTTAAAAAAATATTTTTTAACTTAGATATTTTTCCTAAAAAATAAGTAGGGTGTCATTTAATATTTAAGCTAATTTACATAATTTTAATTATTGAGGTGACGATCAAAAAAAATTAATTTAAACACATTTCTTTGTTAATTACATTAAGATAATAAGTGTGTGTGTGTATGTGTATAGTATCACAGTAATTATAGTATGAAATAGTGTATGCAAAATGTAAACAATGAACTGAAAATAATAATGCCTACAAAACTCAAAAAGGTTGTACCATAATATTATTAAAATATTTGTAGAAATAAAAGAATATCCAAATTGCGAGAAAATTTAAGAGTAATAAAAAGAAATAGTAAAAACTTTATTTTATTAAGTTGGTTTTTAATGTAACTTCAGTTCTCTAACAGCTGAGAGAAAGTCTGTTCCAATTCTCACTACTTATTCCGGTCGTAATCCTCCACCGTCCTGTCTTTTTTAAATGCTCCGAGCTTATTTTAAAGGATTTTTATATTATAGAGTTTATAGAGTGACGACGACCAGATGATGAGCCTTTTGGTACACAACACGCCTACCCGAAAACATATAATTTTATTTTTAGATATAAGTTTTTTTTTAAATAAAGAGTGACAAGACGAGCAGGACATGTGCCTGATGGAAAGCAACATGCCTGCCACATAATAGCACAGTGACACGCAGCTATTGGAACATGAAGAGTCCAAATCATTACCTAGCACTGCACTGCACTGCGCTCGTCACCCAGAGATCTAAGTTGTTATTTATCTAAGCCCGGTAATTTCTCTGGAAACATTGCCCTTCAAACCGGAACACAGTAATGTTTGCACATTACTGCTTGGCGGCAGAATAACTGGCAAAGGCGTGGTCCTTCCCCAGGCGGACTCTGCCAAGAGTCCTACCACTACCAAAGATGATTATAATACAATTTTGAAGCAACATTAATATCTCCTACATCAGTCACGTTAAAAGGTTATTCATTCATTAACCATATCAGTACTCGTTCCGTATCACACTCAGTATCACATGGCACGTATCCCTCACGTCCGCGGTTTCACCCGTGTAACCGCCGCTAACTTCCACAATTAGTGCGGCCCGACACCGGCTAGGATCAATTTGTTGCTCACACAAGTTAACTGGAGTAAAGACTCCTGGTTTAGCCGAGGACAAACTTTGGCCATCTTCAGTTTTCCGGACTTGTTTCGGACCGAATTTTCTTTGACTGTTTTTGCTGCTGTCTAAGAGGTTAAATACTTGTAATAGTAGTGTTCCTTTGTTTCTATTATGCCTAAGATTGCATTAGCATAAAACTGAATAGCCTAACTAACATAATACAAAACTGTTAAATGTGTATGTATTGTAGCTTATTTACGAGTACTCGTATTTATTATTAGTAATATAACTTAATTTCAAACTAAACATCAAAGCTATGGAATAATACATTTTGTTGATATAACTTGAGTAAGTATATTCTAGTCGCCACTAACTGACTGAAGGAAAACATTGTGAAGAAACCGACATGTTAGGTACATCTCGGTTTCCTCACGATGTTTTCCTTGAGTAAGTATATTCTAGTCGCCACTAACTGCGACTGAAGGAAAACATTGTGAAGAAACCGACATGTTAGGTACATCTCGGTTTCCTCACGATGTTTTCCTAGAATATTTCGAGATCATGTGTCATCCACCAACCGACATTGGGCCAGCGTGGTGAACTATGGCATCAAATTTCTCCTTGCAAGAGAAAGCATCGAGTCCCAGCAGTGAGAACATTTAGTGGGTTGCTTTGTTGCTTACGCTATATTCTAGTTGACAGTGAATCGCTTTCTTTTGGGTAAGCGCGCTCTTTGGTAAAACGCATCGTTGCTTAATATCAAGTGCTGTAAATACAATTCGTAATTACATATCGGTACTAACTAAAGGCTCTTTGCTGCAATTCTTACAGAGTTTCCAGATAAATTACGAGGCATGGAGAATTGGAGATAAATAATCTTATATATCGGAGTGACGAGTGCAGTACACAGCGCTAGGTAATGATTTGGACTCTTCATTTTCTAATAATAACTACTTGATACTATGGTGTTATGGGCAATCCCGTTGTTTGCAGTGAAGTGAGTTGCGTGAAGCCACATGTCATGCTGACCTCATCATTCTTTACCACAGAGAAAGTAAAAAACCAATGATCGCCAAAAAATAATACAAAAACAATTTTACTTAGTTTACTTTCTACTTGCTTTTACTAACATTCTCAGAAGGTTCGCCGCTAGTTTTATCTCTTAAACAAACAAGTCTTAGCCAACTTTCCAGACGCATTAGCCGTGAGACTGTCTCCAGAGTAACCAGTCCTGGTATCCAGGTGTTTGGATTCGCATGTAGCCACCAAACGGTATAAATAACCAACTAAGTTTTCTCATCACTGTTTCGGTAACTTCGTGCCGTGAATGTAACCGGATGCGGAAATTACCAGCGTATGAAATGTGCTATTGAATGGTTGTGACTAATCGTATACTTTTAAACGAGCAATTCTAGTATGTACCTATGTACATATTTTTTTAATCTGAATTTCGAAAAAAATCGAGAACGGTTCGAACGATTTTAATGAAATTTAGTATGCGGGTGATTTCAGGGCCAAACAATCGATCTTTTAGACCATGAAAAACTGTTACATTAACATTACAATGCGAAGGTACATTTCGTTGCATTGCGCGTCGGTATGTAGCTCAGGCGGGAAGTTGGACGCTCACGAAATGATAGATCCGGGCTCGAATCCAAACGTCTACTCTTTTTTTTCCAGTTCCTTCTTTTATTTTGAGAAAATCTATTAATGGAGCCCTTTATGTGTATCTAGTATACTCAGTGTTAAAACCGAGCAATGCTCAGTCACCCAGGTAAAAATGTGTTGTTTACTAAGCGCGTCGCGGTCTAAAATAAAAAGTTATCTACTTGTTATTCCAGACTTTAATCTAACTGTGTTCTAAATTTCAATACGTCTAAATTTCTATTCAGCCGTTACGACGTGATTGCGCAACAAACATATAAACTTTCGCGTATATAATTTTAGTAGAATTTTCTAGTAGGTACTGACAGGTTGAAATCTGAAGAAAAGTTAAATTATATTCTGGAATTACAGATACGTTATTTTTCAGTGTAACAAATAACAGAAACTGCACGGGTAAAACCACGTGGCACTGCTAGTATTTCAGAAGTATTATGTAAGTTTGGATATTTTATTATATTGTTGATTTATAAGATGAGACATGCCACACACTAATCTAATTTAAAAAAAATGGTTGTCTGTAAAGTCGGTTTACTGACGATAGTTGAACGTGGCAACGTCTTAAGAAAATACTGATGGAATGGTACTGACGACGTCATGCGGCGAGGTAACGGCGGTAACGGCACATGACGTCATGTTTTGCGGGCGTGCAGCCGGCTTCATCGAATTATAAGACGTTATCACGTCAAAAATGGTTGTCTGTAAAGTCGGTTTACTGACGATAGTTGAACGTGACAACGTCTACTGATGGAATGGTACTGACGACGTCATACGGCGAGGTAACGGCGGTAACGGCACATGACGTCATGTTTTGCGGGCGTGCAGCCGGCTTCATCGAATTATAAGACGTTATCACGTCAAAATTGCGTAATTCCTTTAAATTTTGTATAAAAACATATTAACACAGACAGAAACACTTTATTGTGACACATTATTGCTAGGCGAAATAATATTATTCGCACAATTATATTAAATTAAAGTATGCGTATATAAACATAACTAATTAATTATATCTGGTATATTTCTAACATGTATTTGAAACGATTGCAGAATGATATATCAAACAAAACCTGTAAAATACGGCGGCGAAGTATATTTTGAGAGCAAGAATGTTAGTATTTCAGGCTCAGATTTATACTCTTCCCCGTTATCTACCCGCAACGTAACTCCAAAGCGTGCAAAGCATAATTCATCACTCCAAAACCATGTCGCAGTCTCTAAAATTGTGTTCTAACAAATAACTATCTGTAAAACAATGGTAAAACATGGCAACTGTTACGCAACAGAACTATCTCCGTTTGTTTTCGTACAGATATTTTTCACTGTTTCCATTTTTGTATTTTTTTTTAGTTACACGGTTTATACCTGTATGGGACGATTTGCTACACTTTTTTACGGCAAAGCTTGTTATTTTTGCTGGAAAAATCGTGGGAGTACTCGTATCAAATCGGGTTGCGAATCGATTGTTAGTTTCGTCGATGTTTTATAGTACTACGATTTATGATTTTGGACAGTCCTATTTAAATTATTAAACGTCAAATTTACAGCTCAAAGACATTGACATAACGTAACAAATCGGGTTAAAATATGAAATTTCAGATAGATCATGGTATAAAATAGCATACAATGTAGCGTACTTTTCATCCGAATCGCAGTTCTTTCATGAATATCCTGAAATCAAATATAAACAACGTCACAAGCAATTTGGTAGACAACAACTATGACCAAATTGTATATTATAAGATTTAATCATTTTTTTGTTCATAAAGCAATAAGATTATCCTTACAAAAAACTCCTACCACATAGGAAACATTAAGAGCATTTATGAACTGAACGTAACTCTTCACTTCCTAGCTATCCATATAAATTAAGCTTTATTCTGAAGAACAAAGGGTATTTTCTCTTTTGACCAGCACTGACGTCGACTCTTATTAAGTTCGGTCCGTAAGCTTCTTATCAGTCAGTGTATGGTAAAGATAAAGCGGACGTCGGACGCATACCAAGTTCATACAAATAGTACCAGTAGCAAAACTTTAAACTGTATTAATTTTGATACGGGGAATTGAATGTTTAGAAGTGGTACGACTCTTAGCAGAGTCCACCTGGGGAAGTACCACACCTTTGCCATTTATTCTACCGCCAAGCAAGCATTGCACATTGCATGTGCAAATATTACTGTTTTCCGGTTTGAAAGACAATGTTTCCAGAGAAATTACAGGTTTTAGAGAAATAACATCTTAGATCTCTGGGTGACGAGCGCAGTGCAGTGCTAGGTAATTTGGACTCTTCGTGTTCCAATAGCTGCGTGTCTCTGTGCGGTTATGTAGCAGGCATGTTGCTTACCATCAGGCACATGTCAAGTTCGTCTCGCCAATCTTTATTTAAAAAAAAAAGTCAAAAATATTGTTTTTCTATAACACTAGTTTATTTCAATAAAGATGTCATAATTTAGATTTCTTTGTTTCCTTCTTTATTCTACAGAATATTGGTGCATAGCTCGGCGGACGCTAGACATCAGCTAATAACTTCGCAGGCCTTGGTGCATTCTTAAAGAATGATCGCTAACCCGGCTGAGGTAATAACTTTTATGCACGTTTATCTATTTCGAGCAACTGAGTCTTCGAGTGTGACAAGAAAAAATTGGGAACAGTACTTGGTTGGTCCGACCAAGTAGGACCCGCGATGTTAGTAATGGATATTGTGGCCGCGGAGAAGAAACCACGGTAGAGGAGGGATACCTACCGGTATTACGATGCCTCATCTCACTTCATTCTTCTAGCCGGGTTGAGATAGAATTTATCTTCCCCGTCGGATCTAAGGGTATTCAGTTGTGGGTCACCCATTTACTGGTTGAATCCTAAGGTAGTCCTGGTGTGCTATGGATGTTCTGGTGCGCTCATGATGGAACGTTGACGCTTGGTTACAAAAGTGCCATAAAAACATAGATTCGGAAAGTGTGCAACATTTGACTGTTATCCGTCGCAGTTACTGGCAACAAGATGCACAAGAATCCATACTGTTTTATTTATCTTTAGAATATGTGAATAAGTATACTGCATCTGGGTACGCTCACGTACCAATTCGAATCCAAAGTTTATTGGCCATAAAGGTAAAAGCTTATAGCTTCAATGCATAAACATAATAAGTTTGAAACATTGTTACAGAAATACATTTGTGTATATATTATATTCAAAATTTCCTTTGTAGTAATTTTGTTAATAAAATAAATGTTATGGTTCAGGGAAACAAATTGAGAGAAAATAAAAAAATGAATTTAGAGTTTATACTCGTCAACAACATGTATTTACAATATTGTTATAAGCCGTAATGGTTGTTCAGTTTTACTACTATTGTGATCACGGGTTATTTCCCGAAGTTACATAAATAGTAAAGTGAGTCTCTGATATTTTGATGCAATTTTATACACCACTAGCTGAACCCGCTACTTCGTTCGCGTACGTTGATCTTGCGAACTTATTAGTACATTAGTAGTACCTACTTATGTAAAAATATTTGGATGGGTGGCCATTGAGTGAATTTGTTTTTCCACACAAAACTATATTTATTCGAGTTTAGCAACTTCATATTTTATATTTTTAGCAACATTAAATATACTACATAGGTTGTGGAATATAGAACATAGCCGCAGTGATAAGTTTGTAGGATTTTTATAGGATACATTACGATGGTGATGATCATTTTGGTGCTGACGCAAGCTGCGTCGATACTCTGGCACCATCACATCTTCCAGAGACACATAGTAGGGACAGTGCAGCGGCTAATTCAGCTGAGCGGGTCAAATGGCGCAAATATGCAACCCTCGGTAGTGGTTTTACATTTAAGCCTTTTGGGGTTGAGACATCGTGCCTGTGGGGGCCGGGAGCTCACCTCATCTTCAAAAGCCTTTCGGAGCGCTTGACCGACGCAACGCGTGGCTAAAATGCTGGCGTTTATTTGGCCCAACGCATAAACATTGCCATTCAGCGTGGTACTGCCGCCAGCATGCTGGGCACGCTTTGACTGGTAGTGGGCTTGCACATCTTGTCATCCAGTTTTTGTTAATATTCAAAAAACCGCCTCCCTGTTTTCCATATAATATATGTACATGGTAAAAACGGGACCCTATTACTGAGACTTTGCTGACCGTCCTTTCGTCCGTCCGTCTGTCACCAGACTATATCTCAAGAACGATGATAGCTAGAAAGTTGTAATTTTCACAGATGGTGTATTTATATTGCCGCTACAACAACAAATACTAAAAGCAACATAGAATAAATATTTAATTTAAATATTCCCATAGAACAAACTTACCATTACTTGCTCGATACTAATAATGGTGACAGGTAGACGAAAAGACGCTTTTACAGGCTGTTTTAGCCAATCAGATCAAAAGCAAAACTAAATTCCAAATAATACTCAAAATTAAAGAAGATCTTTTGAAGGCACATGAATTAGGACTACAAATAACTTTAGCCTGGATCCCAGCTCATACAGGCATTTTAGAAAATGAGTGCGTCGATTTCCATGCTTAACAGGCTACCACTTTGGGCAATAAAGAGCACTACCATGTGTACTCCCATGACTTATCTGCAACGTGCCAACCTAAGTTACTTGAAAGTTGAAATACACTCTGGTCTCGAACAAAGTCTATAACTGGCAAATTTTATGGTCAAGTACAGCCTACAATTCCCCCTAAACCCTGGTTTTTTAAATACAAAAATATCCCCAAACAGACCACATCTACTATTTGCCGCCTGCGGTTAGGTTTTGTCTGCACTCCGGTGTTCCTCTCAAAATTAAGAATCCGAGATAACTCTCTGTGTGAATGTGGGTTAGCTGATGGTACCACCGACTACATTTTTTTTGAGTGTAGTAGAAATCAATTCTCTCTCTATGACATGATCCCACCTGACCTTCCCCGTCCCACTAACTTTTCTAATTTACTCCCCTTTGTATTTTCCTCATTTGTGTATGTCCTTACTTAGTAAATACATTCAGAAAAATAATATTAAATTGTGATAGCTTTTGTGTAAATTAGATATTTATATATTTGTATTTTAATTCTACTATAAGTTTTATCTTTTTATGTCTATTTTGTGATGTTATGTTTGTATTTGTCCCATACAGTTATCTATCAGATTATATGAAGTACATATCTACTAACAAAAGTGTTCAAAGTTGACCGATCATCAGAGCCAAGAATCCTGCCTGTTCACCGATTACCAGACGTTTTTGATTTACCTTCCATTACCATTCCTTCGATTACCATCATGAAACCCAAGACTACTTGAAGTGGACTGATCACCTGTGGCAAGACTCCTATCTCTACTACAAAATAAACTTCAGAAGACTATAACAACAATCAAACGCTGGACATTGGCGAAATTACGGTAACATTACCGAATGGAAGCCATACAAAAAAGTTGAAGTTGTTGACGGATGGCGGATTTGACTGCGGTGTCACACACCGCCAGGGATGAGCTTCGACTCCAATAAGTCGGAATTTCCGATTACTATGACACCTTTGGTTCCGACTTTTGAAACGGAGGTTTTAATAATTGTAAGGTGTATAAATATTGCATTGTTCAGGTTTTCAACGTCAAACACAATATTGTAATGATTTATGGTTTATTTCTAAACCAGTTTTGTAATATTTTACATTAAAGCTCCGAAACTTTTAAAACGAAGGTTATAATCGGAGGTAAGGTGTATAAATATTGCAGATAATCCCTTATTGTGGTGGATACTGGATAGTAAATGGAAATACAAAATCCCAACTTCCTGAATCAATTGCTCGTCAATGTTTATCGTGTACACGTGTTTTACAAAAAAAAATAATAGCCAATACAAATGTCTCTCTTTCCACCAATTCTTATCCTGCCTATGCCTCCGACTTCGGTTCCGACTCCGATTAATAAAATTTTAATACTCCGACTCCGAAATCGGTTCGGATAAAATGACCTCCATTACATCTCTAGTGTTTACAGTGTCACAGTATACTTAGAAGTTAGTATGTAACGAACTTATTATTACCGTTATTATTTAATTTCTATGTAATTTCCAAACCACACGACCAACAATGTAAAAATTTTGATGGAAATATATGTGTTCTTTCTAACAAAATAAGAATTAACGAAATTGAACAACGCAAACATGAGTTACAACCAAAAACACATTCTGACTTTAACCCCTTTCTGCACAAAAACCGTGCAGAATTTGGGGATTAAAAGTAGACAGCTACCATCTACTCAGTTTGATCTTAAATCATGTCAAGTTTCATTCGAATTGAATCAGTAGTTTCGGCGTGATGAGAGTTCCCTATACACACAGACAGACAGACAGACAGACATGAAAGAAAAAAAATGCAGTTTCGCCATCAGTATCGACTATGGAGTGCCCCCAAATTTTTTTTTTCAAAATATCTTCAGTGTACAGAATTCGACCCGCTACAGTTTTATTATAAGTATAGATAGATATAGATAGATATAGATAGATGTTCCCAGGTAAACTGAGAAATGAAAGGAGCTGACGCAAAAGTTTCAAATTACGGACAGACCTCATATTTCGATCGCGTTACGAAAGCGATGGTCATGAGATGAGACAATCTGCGACTAAGTAAGTCCTGTATCCTGTATAATGTTGATGATACGAGTTCAGATTGCGAAAATTATATCTGTCACTGTAAATTTCGTCAGAAGATAATCTAACGCGTGATATTATAATCTGACGGTTAGTTTGTAATGTGATGTTGTTAGATTTTAATCTGATGGTGTTGAACAAAGACGTCAAATGTAAAAGACACACAAAGGCTGCTCGGAGACCTGATAAAAAATCATATTTACATGTGTTGGTGACTAGTGTAATGATTCGGATTATAATATCGTCTTGTATCACATTCACGCACAGAACATGCCATAATATAAATAATTTAATAAAATCGTCTGCAATCCAAGGATTAATTAAAAAATACACGATTTTCACCGCGACAAAATCAGACTGTTACGTTCGGGTATACTAAAATATTGTAATGACGTTACTTCATTCACTTTCTCTTCTTCTCTCGAGCGAATTCCACTTGAAAATGATTTCTCGCTCACTCGCTTTGTTGATCTTTTTGCGTAGCAAAAAAAATTCTTCATCTATGGTGTTGAACATTTTAAAGTGACATATCCATAATACCAATAATAGTACACCAATGCATGCATTTTAAATTCTTTTAATAGGGTATCACAGGAATTAAATACTATTCTTATAATTTTGATACGATGGTAAATAATTGATAGCTCAAGCTCAAAGCTGCGGAACGGACAATGGAGAGAGCTATGCCCCGCTTTTAAAACTATTCTTAGTAACCATTTCCATCCTAAGGTTGCCTGGAAGAGATCGCTTTTAGCGATAAGGCCGCCGCTTGTAACACTAGTCTTATTGTTATTCTCTCCTGTATAAGTGTTTTTTGTTTGTGTATGGTGTGTACAATAAAGAGTATCTATCTATCTATCTATCTATGTCGGGGTTTTACTGTGTGATAAAATCCGAAACAAGGAAATCCGCAGAAGAACCAAGGTTAGCGACATTGCTCTTAAAATTAGCAAGTTGTGATGTCAATGGGCAGGCCATATAGCTTGCTGAACCTAAAACTGTTGGGGAATTAAGGTTCTCGAATGGCGACCACGAACCGGCAGAAGTAGTGTAGGACGGTCCGGGACACGATGGACCGATGATACTGTCTGGGACTGGGAAGTCGGTGGATGGGGGTGGGATAAGACCAGTAATCGTGTAATTTTTAGGAGGAGGCCAATGTCCGCTAGTTTACGTCTGAAGGCTGTAGATGATGATGATAAATATTAGATAGTACGAGTTTATTTAAACATGTAAATCATATTATGGCTTAGGTTTACGTTAACTACGATTTGCTCGATGCAATTAGAGTGTTGTTAGGATGTTCCTAGAGCAGCAGCATTTCAATCTCCTGCTCTTAGTCTATAATAAATAATAACATTTGTTTTTTAATGGTTTTGAATTTATTATTGTTTTAGCACGGACGAGAGTAAAAGCAAGAACATAATTAGTTTCAAACAAAATAATTTGTGTATAATTTTCGCAATGAAGACTTTTAGTAAGAACATAATATTAATATTCAAAATAAATTATACAGTCTTGTTATTGGTTTGTAATGTGATTTAGAATTGTCGTTGTAGCAGCATGGACAAGGAGGATAAAAGTTACATCATAAACATTTCGAAAAATTATTTATTTTTGTAAGATATGTAGTTTTGTTCAATGAATAGTTTTAGTAAGTGTAAAATATTATTTTGAGTCTTGTGGATACTTTTGGATTCGTCATTGCTTCAGCATGGACAAGAGCAAAAAAAACAGTATTTGAAGTAAAAAAAAAATGTAAGGCGTGTAGATAATAAAATCTAGCAGCAATAAGTACAAATTAATTGACTTCAAAATAAAAATCAAACTCGCACAAAAATGTATGTGGAGCCACCTGGGGTACTACCAAACAAAAAAAAGTATAAAGTGCATGCAGAGAATAATGTGCGCATCAAAAAAAAATCTGTCGAATTGAGAACCATTTCTTTTTTAGAAGTCTGTTAAAAAAACAAGGTCTATTAAATAATTTTGTTTTGGAAGTAGTTAGGTATGTTCTTAGTTCTCATTGTAATTTACTTATGTTACTTGAAGCTCGGGACGTTTTGAAATTGTTCTTATTACGGTACGGTATAAGCTAGAACAAAACTTCAATAAACAAGAAGTAATTAAAGAAAATACGGATTGAATTGAGAAGTAAATCGAAAAATGTCAAGCAAGGAACCGAGGCAGATGTGAACAGAGATGAAAAAAGTTTTTCAGAAATTGCCGATGGGAGATGATTACAGTACACAGAATGGAGCGACGTTATTATGAAGTCCCCTTTTGTGCTGATTCCGAATGTTTCCTTTTAGAACTTCGAAGTTTATAGCTTAGCTCAGAATTGTTATACCGACACAAAAATGTTAAACTCTTGTAATTCTTTGTATTTGTTTTTGTTACGGATTTTTTCGCCTTTGTATTTTCTTTCCAAGTTTTGGGTAGCTATTAAAAGTATAGTAAACTAAGTTATAATGGACTTAAAAGAATGGCTTTGTAAAATTGTAAATAATGAATATACCTTGTTTTACAAACAGTTGCAGAAATGAAAATGGTTCTTCCTTTTCAGTATCAAAAGGTGGACTTGGTATGATGTAATATTTAAAATTTGATATCAATAAAAAATTTAAAATATCCTAATAATATTTTAGACACGAAAGTTTGGATTTTTGTTGCACTTATAAGCAAAAACTGCCGAAGGGATGAAACTTGATAATAGAAATAGATTATAATTTGGAAAAACATTTATGCCTATGCTACTTATTATATGAAGAAAAATGGAAACGGGAACTACGCGGACAAAACCAAGGAGCACAACTAGTAACTTTTAATAATTAAATACAAATAAATAAATAAATATTGGTGGACAATTCACACAACACCATCTGACCCCAAACTAAGCAAAGCTTGTGTAATGACGGCCAGATAGCTGATATAATACTGATATATTTTTAAATACATACTTATTATACATAGAAACACCCAGACACAGTGCAAACATTTGAATTCATCACACAAATATTTGCACTGGGTGGGGATCGAACCCACGACCCTCGGCTTCGCAGGCAGAGCTACTACCCACTAAGCCACAAGGCCAGCCGAAAGAATGTATAATATAATATAATATAAATATGTATAAAAGAAAAGAACCCCAGCAGTGGGAACATATTTATGTTACGTATAAAATACATTACATAATAATTGGTTAAAAACATCACGTCGTTATAAGATGTTTGCTTGAAAGTTTTCAAATGGTTTCAGAAATGATATCCTACTAATATTATAAATATCAATCTTTGGACATATTTGGTGCTCAATCACGTCGTAACGTCTGAACGAATCTGGCTGAAATTTAATACACAGCTTGATTATAATCTAGAGGAACTCAAAGACTTTTTATCCCGAAAAAAAAACGGGAACGGGAAAAGCGAGAGTGACGACTCACTGGGTCAAAACTCATTGCTCACTGGGGTCTCACTGGGGCTCCATTAATCCCTCTAGTATAATCTACTCAATAACAAAATAAGGGATGTATTTTTCGTATTTAAAATTTATTTAAAATCCACAAATCTCTAAAATTCTTAAGTGGCTGGTTGTGGCGTCAATTTATCGTAAAAATCTTACCATGAAGTGACATCACTAGAAACTTCTAAATACTGTACCTTCTTCATTTTGCATACAATTGTTTAATTTTAACTGTAAAAGGTTTGTACTTCACATATCCGTTTAGGAATTGTAATTTATAATTTCTGACTAAAATAAAACCAACCTAAAATTAGATTATCCATTACGAAGCAGCCGTAGAGTACAAATACGAAACTTTAGGTAGTTTAGTATTCTTATTTATGTTTCATTTAGAGAAAGGTATAATTTAACGAATGTAATGAATGTCTATCTAGCGTGTAACTAGTTCTTAGCTAACATAATATGTTTTTAGGCTAAATTACGTTACCATTACTTTATATTACGCAGAGATAACCAGCTATAAGAGTATAATATCAATGTTAGTCCTCTATCTGAGTTTTTGCTAAGAAATTAAACAGAACATGACCAAAACATATCTCTGTTTGTTGAAACCATTCGATGCTACGAACAAAGAGTCACAAATGATTCAGTCAGGTCTTACTCATATTTTTATTGGTTTCGTCTTTTAGTTGGTAGCAAATCTACCCTGTGCAGTCATTAGTCATGGTTTCAATTCCTACCCAGGTTTTGTACAACCGACAATATTTGTGTTATGAATGCTTATACCTTTATTTTTATTTACACCAATGTTTGTTCTGTGTCTCAGTGTTTTATGTATCCTAAGTACATATGTAGATACCTACTAACAAGGTTTGGTTTACAGTAGTTTAAGGATGATATCTGCTCAGCCACCCAGCTTCTAAAATATTTAGTCACTGTTTAATTAACATTTACTAACTGTTTAATTACTACTTTTTTCCACTTGTTTCAGTGTCCACAGAAGAAATGGTTGTAAACATCGGCATCTGCATATCAACATAGGTGATTACGCTCAAGTTCAGATCATCTGGTTTCGTAGCCATGACTTCAAACCATTTCTAATCTCAAGACTACAACAAAGCCCGACAACACTTCATTCCCATTGATTTCTCCCAAAAACTAAATCGAGGGAAACCTTTGAACAACTCAAAAGTGCCAAGTTCCGGAGCGGAGGTAAATTGCCCTCATCAAACCAAGTGGCTGGCGTTACACCAACCTGACACAAACTAATCGTATTTACCCCGACATGATTACCTGGCCTGAATATTCATAAGACCCCGATAATATTCTTCAGACCTGCAAGCTTAAACGAATTAGTTTGGAACGCTCGTAATTGGGTTATGAAAATTATGTCGAAATTTTTGTCTTGACGAAGTTTCGGATTTGATTAGCGGAGAACGGGGTTCTTGGGAAATTAACGAGTGCGAGGTATTTTGGATCGAGTTATGCAATTTAACTAACAATAACATTTTTTTATTTTGTGTTTTCTAATTGTGTTATTTTTGCATGCTACGTCATTTGGGAAAAAAAATGTCTATTTTCTTTTCATGTCACAATAGTCGAAAGTTTATATTCCGTTTACACTTTATCCAATGATTTGACAGCTTTTTTAGTATTTTTAACTTTTTTAAGTGGCAACACATTCTTTTTCTTCTTGTTGTTACTTTCGCACTCTATCGTCACTTTGATTTCTGGAAGCATCAAGTAGAAACCTTGATGCTTGGAAGAGATAGTTATTGTTTATAAGGCCACCATTTACGACACTAGATTTAAGACATTGTTGGCATTATTTTATTTCATGTTATTGAATATTTTCTACCAATATTTCTCTGGTGTACCTGATAAAATGTCTGTCTGTCTTTTTTCTTGACATAAAGTCAGACGAAAATGACGTTGCTAATCTTTAGCAAAAGTTCACGATACCGCGGCTGACGAAAATACTCCTCTATGTTTACTGTATGTTACTAAAATACGCTATCACGCTTGCATATTGTAATGGACGATGGTATCGACGTAGTAGGTAGTAGCAGAAATCGCCTGGCTTGACATATACTAGAATAAATTGGTTACCGAATTCTGGGTGTGTGTTCCATCTTAAACTTATTTTAGTACCCATCGTATTAAAATAAATGTGAAAGTTTTTATCTCGTTGAAACGCCCCAACGGATCGAATTAAAATTTGAATCACAGGTAGACAAATATAGTCTGGTTAACATGCTTAGGTATATGCTGCTTTTTTTCGAGGAAACATAACGGAAACCAGAACAACATGAGTGAAACCGCAGGGCGCAGCTAGTAATAAACAAGTGGCACGTCTTGTATTGTCCTTTCACTTCAGGTAAGAAATCGGTGAAGTGCAAACTAATAACATGTATTTGGTCAGATAATATCAATTGAGATATAAAGTTGAAAGTTGTAGCATTTTAAGTGCTTCTGGCAAGAAATGTTAAAATTTTGACAATAGTAGTGTTTACGAATATTTTCATGATATGTATTTCGGGCCAATTTAGGCTACAGTTACGTAAATTACGTAACTAGATGCGAACATGAAACACGAAACGAATAATACTAGCACAGTGACGAGTTTATTGGTGGGTAACAGAAAGTTTTAAGAAATTATTAAGCGTGGAGGTAAATGTATTTCAAGTATTTTAAATCAAAGTATGCGAGTCGCCCTTTTACAAAACTTTGAAGTCAATATTGTATTTTAAGTAATGTTAAAAGGTCTTAAATTAGTTTCCATAAGTATCTACGTCAGACAAAGTTTCACGTAAGTCTTCCAAGTTTGGTTGTTTGGATTATTACTGTTAGTTAATATACAGTTCAGCTGCGATTTGGGCCGGTGTGATTTTCTGTAAGAGGTTAAACCTCAAGTCGATTAGCACAAAATGTGTCAGTACATTTTGTTCTTATTGTAGTTTTATCACAAACCTGTTAATACGTCATACGTCAGAATGTCCATTGTAAATATATAAACACTAGCTGAGCGCGCGCGCGTTGCTACGCCATCTGTCGAAAATTGGTCGTACCAATTCAAATTTTGTTCAAATTCGGTTACTTTAGGTTCTAATGACGCAACCTTTAACATATGACAAAAAAATGCTGTCACGCAACGAAAGCTCTCTAAAAGCAATATTTTTTCCCCGTTTTTGTTACATTTTTCATTCATGCTCGGCTCCTGTTGATAGTAGCGTAATGTTAAATACCCTATAGCCTTCTTCGATAAATGGACTATCCTACAAAGAAAGAATCTTTCAATTTGGACCAGTAGTTCCAGAGATCCTTGCGTTCAAACAAACAAACAAACAAACATACAAACAAACTCTTCAGCTTTATAGTATATAGTATAGTATAGAAGTATAGATAGTATAGATTGGTGGACATTTTTCACATAACAACATCTAGGCCCAAATTTAACAAAGCTTGTATTATGGGATCCAGATAGCTGGTGTATTGATTTAATTGCTAATGAGTACTTTTTACACTAAGAAACACCCAGACACACAACGAATATTTGTATTCTTCTTCTTCTTCTTGATCGTATCCTCATTACTGAGGGTCGTGACTACCATCGACGTCCTTAACCACCTTCCTCTAGGCACTCCTGTCTTGGGTCATCCGTAAGCAAGTTTGGATGTTCGTCCTTGCTGAAACCTTGATGGTGTCTATCCACCGGGATGGCGCTTTGCCTCTACCTCTCTTCCCTTCAACTCGACCGACCATTATTAACTTTTCTAAGCTTTCTTGTCGTCTAGCCACGTGTCCGAAAAAGTATTCATCACACAAATATTTTGACTAGGTGGACATCGAACCCACGAATTATGGCTTCGCAGACAGACTTATTACCAACTGAGCCACTAGGCAAACAATATCGTATTAAAATAATAACTAGCATTAGTGTGACGTAGTTGTTTCTCGAAAGACTAGACTAATACTCAATCCAGTTTCCAAAATCGATACTCAAATTCAAGTTTATTTAACTATTCTGGGACGAACCTTTAAACCTTCCAGGATTCCTTAACGTATTCCCGTCTTGCTGCCGGTGATTGGTCGAGCAGGGCTGCAAGTGTCTATATACGTGACTTGAACGCTAATACTTCGAAATAGCCTAGGAGACAGGCATACTTTTAGTACAAAACCGTTATGTTTCTTTGAAGGTATTACGAAATCGAATTTACCTCGAATGTGAAAATACCTGCAAAATTTTCGAGTTTATTGTTTCGAGTTGAAAGTACGTAAAATGTAAGTAAATTTGTGTAATACCGTGTTCCAGTTTGGTGGTGATAGTTTCCAAATCACAGGACAAAACGACAGATCGCCTCTCTAGGCGACGAGCGCAGTGCAGTACTAGGCACTAATATCAAGTTTTCATGTTAAAATAGCTGCGTGGCACTGTACTATAATATAATTTCTCCAAGAATATTTGCCTTCAAAACCTGAACACAGAAATAATCTAACCTAACGTCTTCTCTCTTGTCCTAACGTGCGAAACTCTAAGTTTAGAGCACTTTTTATTTGTTTAACTATAATAGGTTCGCACTTAAAGAAATATTCAAAAATCCTGAAGTACCATTGAAAGCTAAGAAGAAAATATTTGATTCCTGTATCTTACCCATCATGACATATGGATGCCAAACTTGGAGCCTAACAAAACAAAATGTGTCCAAATTAGAGACTTGTCAACATAGCATAGAACGAAGCATGTTGAAGGTGAAGCTAAAAGATAAAATAAAAATTCAAACACTACGAAACCAAACTAAAGTTAAAGACATAACATTTTGTATTAAAAAATTTAAATGGCGGTGGGCAGGCCATTTGATGCGGACACAGAAAGATAAATGGGCAAAAAGAATAACAGAGTGGTGTCCAAGACAGAACAAAAGGAAAAGAGGAAGACAACGTCGTAGATGGGAAGACGACATTCGTGGCATAGCTGGAGTTACATGGGCAAGAGAGACACATGACAGGAAAAGATGGCAAGCTTTAGGGGAGGCCTATGCGCAAGCGCAAGACAATCTCAGTACCGGTGTCAAATAAAATTAAATTGTAAGAATAATTGTAAGATTGTTAAATAAAGGCATTTTATTATTATTATTAATAGGTTCGCACTTGACCACCACCTTGCCTGATGTTAAGCGACCATGTGATCTACGATGGAACGTGCTTACCTAGAAGAAACCGATTCACTCTCGATTTGAAGACACCAAGATTGTAACTATCGGGAAAAACCCACTCAGGCAACGCATTCCACAACCTAGACGTTCTTATCACAAACGTGGAGTCAAATCTCTTCGTTCGTGTTTTTGGAACATTAACCATGAAACGATGTCATTTTTTCAAGATTCGAGAAATAATGTGATAGAAGAAAGGGCAAGGTGGTATCAGATTATGCAGATCACTTGCGCACTCTCCGAAGTGTATCCGATAAAAAACCGATAAGCTAGCAATTTTGCGGCGATGATCTTCAAGACTTTGAAGTCTTTTTTTTTTTAAATAAAGAGTGACGAGACGAGCAGGACATTTGCCTGATGGTAAGCAACATACCTGCCATATAACAGCACAGTGACACGCAGCCATTGGAACATGAAGAGTCCAAATCATTACCTAGCACTGCGCTGCGCTCGTCACCTAGAGATCTGAGTTGTTATATCTCTAAGCCCTGTAATTTCTCTGGAAACATTACCCTTCAAACCGAAACACAGTAATGTTTGCACATTACTGCTTGGCGGTAGAATAACTGGAAAAGGTGTGGTCCTTCTCCAGACGGACTCTGCCAAGAGTCCTACCACTACAAGAGTGTCATTATGTCTATAAGCCTTTTGGCGCGTCTCTCAATTGATTCCAGAGTCTCCAGCTGATACTTAGCCAATCCATCCCAAAAGTGCAAACAGTAATCCATACAGGAGCGAATCTGTGCTTTGTATAACGTGAGCAACTATTCAGAATTGAAGTATCTGCGCACCTTTGAGAGGACACCCAGTTTTTTGACGGCTAATTTAGCCTTAGACTCGTACTTTCGTACTTTCATACGACCCATTCGTATGCTTTAATGTATTTGTATACTTTCGGCCTTTCTACCACAAAGAGAGAGTGTCAAGGCAACTACGCTGATGATATACATAAGTTAGTGGATTAGACATGTTCTCGAAAGATGTCTTTATTATTAATTTCTATGTATAATAAGTATGTATTTAAAACTATACACCTAATTATATCAGCTATCTGGCCGCCATAGTACAAGCTTTGCTTAGTTTGGGGTCAGATGGTGTTGTGTGTGAATTGTCCACCAATATATTATAAATTTGTAGACAAATTACATAGTAACTTAAAACGGTGAAGAAAAACATCGTTAGGAAACTGACACTTATCTAGAATCTTTCGAAGTCATGTGTCTACCACCAACCCGCACTGGGCCAGCGTGGTCGATTATGTTTTTGACTCTCTCCTTGCGAAAGAAAGCCCCGAGTCCCAGCAGTGGGAACATTTAGTGCGCTGTTTATGTTACTCAGGGTCTGTACAGTACTTTCTTTCGGATGTTTGCTGCCGAAAATTATGTTAAAAGTCCATAAATTATCCTCCACCTCTTCTCAATTTCAGGTAAGCTCGAACATGTAGCGAGGTCTACAATTTTATGACCCGGTTTAGTACTGCAACGTGATTGATAGGACGGAATATGGTAAACACTCTAACAAACCTGCCGGATTGCATTTGCGAATATAAAAAAAAACTAAAAACAAATGTTATAAACGTAGATGCGCAGTAAATTTTAATTTCGAATATTGAGTTAAAAGTTTGAAGCGAACGAAATTACGCCGAGTAAAATTGATACAACTGGTATACAATTTACTTCTACACTAGTACAATGATAGATATTTGTGGACATGGACATTGGACAATTGAACAATAGGTTTGCCAATGTCGTGGGGAGAGATGACGGTTACTACACAAAAAATAATTTGAGAGTAGGTACATACTTCTTGGTTACAGTGTTAGAATAAAACCGAAGAAGAATTGGATCCCAATCGTGAAAATTTTAAATCCAAATTTGACATATTTTGTTAATATACATATTATGTAATTTTAGTACCTATAATAATAAAATTCAAATCATACCATTCATGCATTTGGAAGCGTGCCAAAATTAGATTCCAAATTCTTATATTAAAGCTTATCGTATCTACGATGCAATGCACCCATGCACACCAATACCGTTGTTTCCAGTTGCAAAATTTAATATCGCTGTATTCCTAGTTCCTATTCGGGAGTGGTCTGTCTCTGAAGATTGATTTATTGAACCGGCGGGCCTTTCGACGGGTTCCTACTCAATGTTAATGGAAATCGTAAAAGCGTGTCTTTTTCATTTTCTGCTTACGACTCCGTTTTAACTGTTTAGCTTTACAATGAAGCAAATTAAGTGTCATGACGCTGTGGAATTTCGAGTGCGGAAGAGGATTTCTGTGAAGAACTGGATTATCAGAGTTTCAGCCTAGAGTTGAAATAAAACTTTGCTCTAAAATAAAACTTTTTGCTGACGAATCAAAAACGGCGTTGTCTTAATGATATTATAATAAATGTACAGTATGCGTTAAATCCGGTAGATCTGATTTTTTGTAGACTTGTTTATGATGTTGGCCTAATGATTGTCCTAAGTTTGTGACCTCGAGCGGCAAACGCAACTTTGTCAAAAATCAAAAAAACCGCGAAAAAGTCGTTTATTTTTCAAATTTTCGCGATTATAACCCTAAAGGGCTAGCTTTTGTAAAAACTTTCTTATGGCGTTTATAAAGTAGACTAAATTTGCTACAATATGGTACTAGAATTGTCTCTGTACACCCAATAATTTCTGAGAATAAGTCTTGAAATGTTTCATACTGTATAGTACTCTACTAGTCAAGCCCTTTCATTTGATACCCATATTGAGGTAGATTGTGATGAAATATTTGGTCCGCCATTTGGTGGAGGCAGCCATCTTGAATCGATATTAACTTAAAATAGCTCAAAACGTTAACACAAAAATGTATTTTCAAATAAAAAAAACCGCATCGAAATCGGCCTATCCGATTGAGCTCTACGGTGCCATAGACAGATACACACACAGGCAGATCCACATAGAGACATACCTGTATGTGTGTCTGTCTGATAGACAGACAGACTTTGACGTCAAACTTATAACACCTCTATTTTTAGTCGGGGGTTAAAAACCGCAGTAACTGTGCCATAAAGTGGTCAAGTATGAGTTAAAATATTGCAAAAAATTGCGAAGTTCGAAAAAGAATATAAAATTTGAAAGACTTATTCTTAGAAATTATTGGGTGTACAGGGACAATTCTAGTACCATATTGTAGCAAATTTAGTCTACTTTATAAACGCCATAAGAAAGTTTGTACAAAAGCTAGCCCTTTAGGGTTATAATCGCGAAAATTTGAAAAATAAACGACTTTTTCGCGGTTTTTTTGATTTTTGACAAAGTTGCGTTTGCCGCTCGAGGTCACAAACTTGGGACAATCATTAGGCCAACATCATAAACAAGTCTACAAAAAATCAGATCTACCGGATTTAACGCATACTGTAATGTATAAAGTTACTGGAGTAAATATACTAAACACAAGGACACAACAGCAAAGAGCATATGACTATATTATCTTTCTCCCTCTGGCGCACTTATAGGTATTATCTTTCTCGCTCTAGCATCCTGAGTTCACTCGAAAATTTCGTATCGTACCCGAGCGTGACGCTAGAATTCAATTCACAGCCCACGAAAAACAGACTACATAGGCGCGCCAAAAGAAGTTTTCACTTCAAAAATCTCGTTATTTTGCGGCACAGGTTGATTAAGTCTGAGAGGATGGTCTATGCAATAATAGCTAAAACTTAAAAGTCAAAGAGAATGTAATTTCAAAGTCATACAATATATATTAATTTAGTTTACCCAAATTCGGTTACGTAATTTAGTGAAAACTGTGGTAGCTCGGTGGCTGAAGTGACTTATTATTTCACAATCATACAATCATAAGGTCGTTGTTTTGAATTCCACCCAAACAATCCAAATATCAGCAGGGAAACTTAAAGTGAGTCATTCATGTTTATGCTAAATACAGTAAAGCTATGGAGCGAGATTTTTAAGATTTCGTAGAATAATAATTAGTTGGATTTTAGAATGAAGTGGGATTAGTTTTTATTTTTGAAATGAAAACTTCTTTCGGCACACCACATACAGATTTTTCGTGAGCTGTGAATTCAATTCAAGCGTCACGCTCGGGAATGATAGAAATCACGCGGGACCATGGCCATTGAGATCTAGAAATGCGTCAGCATTTCCCATTGCTCATCTATAAATGCGGACGCATTTCTAGATGGTTATGCTCATGGCTACGCTCTCCGGTTATACGTGCGTAGTTTCGAAAATGAGCTTACAAATTCTTGAGTTATAACTTTTCACTTTCACTCCTTACGTGGTATTATAAAATACAGAAATAAATCGCATTGCTAAGATTCACAAAGTAGTGCGGCAAAGTTAGGTAACTATATTACCTGTAAACTGCCCGCATCCGAGCCTAACCTCGATCTAATTGACAATTCACAGGGCAGCTACAATTCCATGTTCATTTGGTGGACTATTTTCGGTTACAGGATTCCAATCACAGAGCTATTTTCAATGTTCTGAATTAAGATTGAAAGTTCTATGTGCATAAAATAACGTTTTAACCTATGTCAATTAGTTTGATGGTACGTCTGACACTTATACTTGTTTAGAGACTACATTTTTCAAAGTTTTGTAGTTAAACGCAGATGACTACTGACTTGTTAAAAGCTATACTTGCGCATACACGTAGAGGACACCTGAAGATCAAGGGGGGTGTCATAAGGGATGACCCTTATGACATGGTGCCCTCCCTGGCTCCAGTACCTACTACTAATTAAAATGCACGCATGCACTTATCACACGGTCTTGTGATACGACTACGACTACTACCCCCCTGACGCCATAACTGGATCAGTCCTTGACTTGAAAGCATATCATAAAGCGTAGGTACTCGAAGCATACATACAAACATTTCAAGTCCTTACCTAATTACCGAACGAGTATACGTCATATTATGACGATTAGCGAGTACTCGTGGTGCAATTATATTATTATAATCCTGGATGATGAATGCTGACCTCGGCTTTGGCTGCTGCCGAAAAGGAAAATTAAGGAGTGGCCTGGCTTTCCCAAAGGGGGTGTCTTAGTATGCTTATAGATACTTTGCTATGCTTGAACTTAAATGACTTAACATTGCGTGTTTGCTGTTAAATTCCGTTTCACATACCTACTATAATAATAGTCATCCTCTTATTTTTTGAATTTCCTCAATGCTTACGCAATCCTAAACGCAGTAAATTGTAATAAAAGCGAAATCGAAGTTTGTGAAGTTACTTAAATAGATTTTAATAATAAACCATATATAAGTTTATGCTTCCGTAACTTTATGAATCAATAAAGTTGTTTTCGATTACCGTTGCAAATTGTCCAATTAAACATGTGTGAAATTGTAAAATTAAAGTAATAAAATTAACTTCTAACAAAAAAAAACAGGTGCATATTATGTATTTGTACAAGTTTGTTCGATGCAAATGTTGACTTTAACGGTGAAACATCGTGAAGAAATCGGAAATATTCTAAGAATTACATCTTTCGTAGAAAAGGCCTCTTTGTGAGAGAAAACGATGACTCACAGGTATAAGTGGCAACAAAGTTGATCGCTTATTATTTCTAATTTCGAAATGAGGATGTCAAATTATATCAAACCAGCAAACGAAAATCAGCAGCCCGTGGTTTCAACCACGTATTTCCAAACCCAAGCGCCTTCTGCGGCTGGACAGAAGAAGCCTGCGCCTGGTGGTAGGGACCATCACCGGACACTGCTCACTCAATAAACACTTTCACACAATAGGTGTCACAGATAGTCCTCTATGCAGGGCGTGCATGGCGGCTGAAGAAACGGTAGCACATCTCGAATGCACAGACGTCGCCGAAATACGTGAAGTAACCCTAGGATCACCGAGATCCCTTGTGGACACACTGAGGAGACTGGGAAGTCTAATCTGCTTCTGGAAGGAATTGGGCTGGATGGAATAACAGCCCATGGTCAACGTACAATGGTCCAAATCAAGGACTAAGTGCGGAAACCTTACTCACTAGAAGTAGTGGGTAAAACAAAACTTGAACTTGAACCCATTATTTTCCTGGAAAAAATATTCCAAACTATGATCTTTCTACACCTACGCCTAATTTCATCCGGATCCATACAATCTGACAAACTTTCGCGTATATTATATTTATTAGTAAAGACTAAGAAACTAAGATAATAATAGACTACGCAACAATATATACTAAAAAGATTTTTTATTTTACGTGAGCGACAATCATGTATCATTATATCCAGACAGCATAATGTTGGGTTTCACGTTAACTTTGTCCTTTAAACCTTACAAGTGTCAAACATATCAATGGTAAAAGTGTTTTTATATAATTATACGTTTTGAGGACGATTACGAGAACCGTCTTACGTTTTTTTTTATTTACTAGTCTAAGGAAATAAATGTTACGGGCCATTTATAAAACTAAATAATCCATTAATTTTACAGATTGTACCAAAACAGTCAAAGTAATACACAAAGTAACTATTTTTTCATCTGTAATACTTTGACTAGAATCCATACTAATATTACAAAGCTGAAGAATTTATTTGTTTGAACGCGCTAATCCCGCGCTAATCGATTTCAAAAATTATCACACCTTTGGATATATACGTACCTGAGTGCTATAGGCTGTATATATAAGACGGGCGGAGCCGGGGTGGACATCTAGTATTACATAAACACACCGTGCCAGCAAATAGGAAACTACTACTTACTGTGTTCCGGTTTGAAGGGTAATGTTTCCAGTGAAATTACAGGGCATAGAGTTAAACTATATAATTACCGTCAGGCACATGTCCTGCTCGTTTCGTCACTCAAAGCTGGAAAAAAACTATTCCAAAAGAAATAAATTTAATGTCAATACGACTATCACCCTAAATCTTTCACATATCTGGATTTAACAATATTAAAAATTTTGTTGACATAAAAACCGATGCTTGACTGATTTAGAAAAAAAATTAAAAGAGACCACTTGAAAACTCCCCTTTGAAAAAGAAACAGTAGCACCCTATGAGTGCTGATAGAAGTACAAACCTGAACAATACAATAATTGTATATTATACCTGCAGAATACAGCAATATCGGTAAAGATTAATAATAATAATAAATATTGGTGGAAAATTCACACACAACACCATCTGACCCCAAACTAAGCAAAGCTTGTAATATGGCGGCCAAATAGCTGAAATAAATCTTATATAGTTGTCAATACATACTTATTTTACATAGAAACACCCAGACACAGTGCAAACATTTGAATTCATCACACAAATATTTGTACTGGGTGGGAATCGAACCCACACCTCTCGGCTTCGCAGACAGAGTTACTACCCGAGCCACGAGGCCAGATTACATTGTTAGTGCATTCGTTTTTACAACGTGCTTTTAGAAATGTTTCCTCCAAATAAATCTAAATCAGTTTCGGGCGTCTTCGAGTAATTGTTAAAACATAAATAAAAAAACTGACAAATTGAGTATATTATTTCTTGAATACGTCCAAAAATAAATTATAGCTCACACTTGTAATTTGTTCCACAAATCAATCTTCATTTGGACAAGTCACTAATAAGATTATTTACTTACACTTCGACGCAAACACCGCTAGATTCTCTCAAGGCAAACATAAATAAACAATAAAAATAACGACCTAAATATAACAAGAAAATCCAATCAAGTAATCGAAAAGAGCCCCTACAAGTGAATTAATTGAAACACTTGATATGGACTTGAACAAGTATTTGGGAGACTTTAATTAAACAACCTACTTACTGAACTCAATCCGAGTAGATTACGCACTGTAATTGAATTTATTTTTTGTTTTTACACCAAATCTTTTGAATGAGATTGGAACAGTTTAAATTTAAAAAAAACTGCTTGCAGTAACGATTTAGGTTACAAACTCACAAAAAATAATGTTGTCATTTCAATTCAATTCATAAAGCGCATTCTAAAATTAAAAATAATCGCTATATTCCGATAATGCAAATTGAAATTGTAACTCAATTTAGCTTACAAAATTGTATGCTAAATGTATATTTTTCAGCGAGCAACACGGAAGGGAGTAGGCATACACAGCGTTTCCCCTCTGTCAAAGTACAAGTCCGCGTGGACCATGGAGTTTGATAATATACTGTGGCGTGAGGGCGGGGCTAGATTTGTGAATGGTGCTTTATTATTTATGTGTTAGTGATTTGGTTGTGTGAGTATGATCGGCAATGGATCGTTACAGGTATGTTTTGTATGTAATAGTGCGGCTTTGCGCTAGTGTGCAACTTCCCCTCCCGCAAGAAATGACAGAAAGATTTGAACAATATTTTTTAGCTAAGGCTACTCCCTTCCGTGTTGCTCGCTGATATTTTTACTAGTTCTACTGCCAAGTGGATATACGTGTTATCAGTTAAAAAATGTGAACAGAGAAATCATAAATATGGGAAAGACAAAGAAACATGAATCAATTAATTATGTATATACTTAATTAAGATTTAACCTCTATAAGATTACGTCGTCGAGTGACGAGGGCAATGTTGTGTTAGACCTATGGTTAGACAGTGATTTGGAATCTTCATTTTCAAAGCTGTTGTGCGGTTGCTTACTATCAGTTACATCTTTTGTTTGTTTTTGTTTTTATTGACAAAAAAGTAACTACAGTATAGTCAGTATTTTTTTAGCAAACTAGTACGGTTTAAGCGTGTGTTTGTCTAATTTTCCAAATATGTTTTAGTAAATTATTTTAATTAATGTTTTGGAAGGTTAAACACCGATAAAGTTATCGGTTATTTAACTACACTGAAACTTCCCCTCTTTCTTGCTATACGTAATAAATCTTTCTGTCATTGATATTTAGCTCGTGCAAGAGATTCCCGCCACAATGCTCAGGCTTGTCGATAAATCATGTACAAGTATTTTGCCGCCAGTGTCGAACGTCTGGGTCTTGCGTTTTTGGGGGATTCGAAAATGTCTTGAATACATGAGCGAGGAAGGATAGTAATTATTCGATAGCTTACATGACATAATGTACTCTCTAAGTAGCCAGAGAACGTACACTTTGATAATTATATTTGAGTTGTTGTGTGTACCTATAATATTACTTTAAATAATTGTTCGCTGTATTGATTGATTAAATTAATTAATTTGACCTAAGAATGTTTCAACTAATTTGTTTAAATGACATTTTGTGGAATGCTGTCCTGGCGTGCTTGGGTTCAAGAGCATCAATGATGGGGGTGTGCCTCAGAGGGGGCCATGATGGACGTAAGCTACGGCGCCGTCGGCGAGTTCGTGGAAGAATGTGAAAGCTACCTTCGTTCCCGTCATCATAAACACCGTTGAGGTTGTAATCGGTAAAGGCACGACTCATGGTGTCGAGTTGAACATATCCCAGCCGTCTTCCCGAGGCAGAAGAATAAGGAATATCTACCACTATCAATAATGAATTCGTTTTTTTTCTCCTTTCTAGTTGATCTTTTTTTTTTCAATTTATTTCTAAATGTATGCTAATGATATGAGAATGCATATTTTGCTCGATATGTTTAGATGTGTGAGGGAATCTTTGGAAAGGCACACATACACTGCACCGACATCAATACAGTTTAATATTTTACACCGTATGATAAATACAATTAGTTATCCAAATGATAAAACGAACATTTTATTAGTATAAATTTAAACTAGACAAAATTACATTATTCATACCGAATACAGTCAGGACAGCTCACTAGCAATAAATATGGCTTTTGTTACTGCATAATAATTTAGCATTTACAGATATATTTTTTGTAGGGTTTGAGTTCAGTTTAGTTTTTGAGTTTATTAATGAATAATGTGTAATGACACACATACAAATATGCAAATTCTTTAAGGCAAACCACAAATGTACAAAAATATTAATAATTCTTCTATGTGATTAGTGTAGACATATGAACAGTGTACATATAGGTACAGACAAGTTTATTCAACATCTTTATTCTACCAGATTTAAGGTTATGCAAAAACTTTCAAGAAATCTAACGGGATGGAATGCAAACACGATCTTAATTCATAGCCCATTTATCAGGGGATCTATAGACCACTAATTACCTGGCCTTTGTGTCGCAGACACGAAGCGGAGGAAAAACGATTATGTTCAACTATAACTTTATTCAAACAGATAATGAAGACAACGATATCTGGGATCGCTGATTACTGAATCCTTTGTTGGGGGACCTTTGGGAAGGGTTATCGTGATGTTATAATAATCTATAGTAATCAATATTGCTACTGGCGTTGTGGCTTAGTTGTTATTACATAAGTCGGCCTTCACAGCCACCTACAGGTAGGTACTGCGTTCGACTCCCACCAAATATCTGAATCTGGATAAACTTCCAGGCAGATATGGCTAATGGCATTTGGCTTCCATTACTAAATGAATAAAAAAAACATTTTTTACATAACATCATCTAACCTCAAACTAAACAAATGTTGTACTACGTAAGCCGTAAAACCAGATATAATAAACATGTTGTAATTTTAATTACATACTTATATTATAACACAGAAACAGCCAACCAGACGCACAACAAACATCCAAAATCATCACAGAAATGTTTGTTCTGGGCGGTAACCAAAACATCAACCCACAGTTCAACCAGAAAATTCACTAACTGCTGAGCCACGAGGCCAGTCTGGACAATAGTTAAAGAGTACTGTTCAATTTGTGTTAAACAACTAAACAAAAACCTTATCACTACTCATTCGAGTGAAAGGGAAATGTCTTAGGAGTCCGTCGCATACTTAATAGTATCAGCAAACTCATAGTTTTTAACAACGCCAATGATAGGTGGTGTGCACCTGACCGCCATTTTTGATGTTGTAAATCGAAGATACAGTCTACAATGGAGCATGCTTCTCTAGAACAAACAAAATCACTCTCGACTTGAAGGCACAAATATTGTAACAATCGAGAAAAACTGACTAACGAAACTTATTCCACAGCCAGGACAAAAAATATTTTTTCCAGCTGCGGGTAGTTTGATGGAAAAAGAACAAGGTAGTATTAGATCATGCAGATTTGCTGCACACCTTCCTATATGCTTTCGACAAAAAACAGATAATAAGCTAACAACGTCGCGGCAAGTAGGTACAAGAGTTCAGTTCTATTCTGAGATTGCATGAACTACATTCATTCTCGTAGACGTCTAGAGCTCGTTCTACTATCGCAAAATCTATAAAATACCTTATATTTAATCTCACGTCTAGAATATTCTAAACATCTTAAACCTTCTCATGTTTAAGGCATAAAGCGCTCTTTAGGCAAAAGAGAAAATGCGATCAAATTAAATTTCCGACAGTAGGAAGTCTCAAAGGGCTCTTCGATCGCCGCAATATCTTAAACCGGCTTCGTAAAAGTCCAGCGATCGTGGTGTTTCGCCTCTATATACCTACATCAGTAAGCCTTTTCATGTAGTTCTAAGCCTTAGGGCATTTGCGAAGACAGCTCGCTTCTTAAAGATGGGAAGGCAGTTTTCTACTTTTTACTATCTACTTAATATAAATGTTTGACTCAAACTTTAAGGACAAGACCAAACATATTTACATTGTATCTAAGTCTAAATCCAAGAATACGTAGGAAACAAGCTTTTGTTTTGTCATTTTTAGGGTTCCATAAAACGTAAAAACGGAACTTTTTTTGATTTGTCATGTCTGTCCGTCCATATCCTGATCCTTTACGCTGTTGAAACTTGGTAAGTAGATGTATTCTGTGAATCGCATTAAGATTTTTACAAAAATATAAAAAATAAAATATTTTTTGGGGGTGCCCCATACTTAGAACTGTAACTCCAATTTTTAACAAAGCTATACGTGTGGTGTTTTATGGATAGGTCTTCAAAACATATGTTGAGGTTTCTAATTTGATTTTATTCTACACTGAATAATTTGCGCGAGAGACACTTCCAAAGTGGTAAAATGCTTATCTTACTTCAACGTAAATGCCTGACATAACAGTGAAATATTCATTTGAAACTTTGAAAAAGTAGATTCTTTTTTGTTTTTTTTTTTTAATTAACTGTGGCGTAATTTGTACATATTAAAATTTAACTGTAAAATTGCGTGAAAAATGCGTGTTATCAAAATTTGGGTGAATGGAGATTTTGTTTAGATTTTTGACACAAATAGTTTTGCAGTTGATTGCCATCCGCCATCCCGCCTGATGTTAAGTAATAGTTACAATTGAGACTGTTTACCTGGAAGAAACCAGAACCAGAGAAATTACAGGGCTTAGAGATATAACAACCTAGATCTCTGGGTGACGAGCGCAGTGCAGTAATGGTAGTTTAGGTAATGATTTGGACTTTTATGTTCCAATAGCTGCGTGTCACTGTGCTGTCGTCACTCTTTATTAAAAAAAAACTGTTTCATTCTCGATAGGAGATTTGTAACATTTCCAAGCATAAACTATTACATGATTTTACATGAAACAGGTATACCAAAATACCATTAAAGCTACTTTTTATTCCGCATGTAAAATCAATCCTATAATGCAGCGAGTGAAACCGCGAACCACAGCCAGTTTATAATATAAATAAGACTCGATTATGTTCGTGGCCCAATAGTCTCCAAGAAATTTACTTTTATTCAATCACAATACTACAGAACTTTGGCAGTAGAACCCGATACAAAAACACTGTACAATATTAATGAAAAAACTTTTGTACTTTTCAATTAGGGCTCTCTCAAAGAGTGTAATTTCGAGACGTTAACGAGTTAAATTTTATCGAAAATTAATTGCGACATCTTCATTGAAAACTTTCGACGGAGTTTGATACCCTACGAAAAATGATACCGAAGAAATGTGACGTTGGAACCAAATTTACGGAAAATTATTGTCACCGTTTCGCAAATTTGTCATACAAAATTAAGCCGCGACTTTCGATAGTTAAAATGGTGAAATACTACATAAGGAACTATGCATTTTTCGGGATGAAAACGATAGTACTCTGATAGTTCCGACAGAAGTGAACACTTCTACGATTATTACATACATACACAATATATGTACGTACATACTTATTTCCAGCAGTGCCGGTAAAGGTTGCAGTTTCGGTCGTCCAGGTTTAGATTTACAAATTTTTAAAGAAAAAAATCAACAAAATCGGTTGGAAAACTGATGGAGCTATCGACATAAATTTTTAATGTATAACATACATTAAAAAACGTACTACTGAATTTAAAACATCCTTCTTTTTTGAAGTCGGCTAAAAAGCATTCAAAATAAACTACAAAACATCCTCTCAACGAGTTTACTTAATATTATTTTACATCTTGCATAATTTTTGATTTTAAAATATTAGCAATTTGAGTTTTTGTATTGATTGGAATGAGTACTCATTCTATAGAAATTATTTCCCGCCGTTGGTACCTAAATTTTGTTCGAAACTTTGACAATACAATGTATCTACCGTTACTTGAAAGGGCGACTAAGAAGCCCTCAGTTTGCTAACTTATTACAAAATGAATCAGAATATAAGCTAAGGAGATGTAAGACTTGGAAGCGGTTAGTTTAGTAATTTGAAATTTCTCATTTTAGATTTACAATGAACGTGAGACAATTTATCTACACTAATATTATAAAGAGGAAAGATTTCATTGTGTGTTTGTGTTCAATAAAATTATCCAATATACATATAATATATAAAAATCTCGTTTTAAAAGCAAACACGGGTAGCTCACATGATATACACAGTGAGTCTAGTCCGACCTAAGTTTCGGCCGCGTCCGGCGACTTTTTTCAAAGGAGACAAACGAGCAGCGGTCGCACGCGTGCACTCCTTGAAAAAGGTCGCCGGACGCGGCCGAAAATTAAGTCGGACTAGGCTGACTGTATGTCACGTGAGTCTACCCGTGTTTTCATTTAAAATGTGTAATAACTACGTTAGTTTTCATACTAAAACTCTCGTGTCACGGTGTTTGTTGTCGTACTCTTATAAAAAGGGTCAACAAATTTTGATATTGTTTTTAAGTTTGCGGTGGGTATGAGGTCAAAAAATAATTTTAAATTTCTTCATAATGATATATAAAATGAAACAGACACAGACGGGACAAGCTGAATATACGCCTGATAGTAAGCAACACACCTGCCTATAGCTGTACAGTGTCACACAGCTACCGAGACATGAAAAATCCAAATAATTACTCACCACTGAAAAGCACGCTTCAACCAGGGATATTCCAAAATAAGATGAGTTTTAATTTTACCCCGTAACTTCTCTGGAAACATTGCCCTTCAAATTGGAACATCGTAATGTTTGCACGTTACTGCTTGGCGATAACATAACTGGCAAAGGCGTGAGCGGTACTTCCCCAGGCCTACTCTACAAAGAATTACTACTCTTGCTTCATTTCTTTGTAGGTGTAAGAAATACTTTTACGCATACCTTTTCATTTAGAAGAAACGTGCCAAAAGGCTCATAGGCAATTAGTGCAACAGCGTTTACATGACTAAACACTTATGTGCGAAAAAGATTTTAAAGTCTTGAACAACGCCGAAAAATTGTTCGTCCGCGTCGTAGTTGCGGCGGACCAGTGGAGCGGATTGTATGCGTTGGACACTTTTTAAACGGCAAAGATCTTATGAATTGACATCACTTACACAGTAATATCAGTGTATCTGTAGATGTACAGATGACGTGTTGTGCAATATTATTGCTGTGAAATACATACTAAAATTCTACGTTAAAAGCTTAAAAGCTTTCTGTATTTTATTTCAGAGTCCGCCTGGGGAAGTACCACACCTTTGCCAGTTATTCTACCGCCAAGCAGTAATGTGCAAACATTACTATGTTCCGGTTTGAAGGGCAATGTTGCCAGAGAAATTACAGGGCTTAGAGACATAACATCTTAAATCTCTGGGTGACGAGCGCAGTGCAGTATTATAATGATTTGGACTCTTCATGTGCCTATAACTGCGTGTCACTGTGCTGGTGGCTAAATTATTTGTAGCTAAATTACAGAGTAAACATTTTAAACACCTTAAATCTCCGATGACGAATCCGGTATAGTGCCAGGCAGTGAATTAGACACTTAAGGTGAAATATGTAGCTGTTGCGAGCACGCATACTGCTTGCTATCAGCAACACTTTCTGCTCGTCTCGTCACTTCATCAAAAAAAAAAATTTTTTTTTAATACAGAGTGACGAGACGAGCAGGACCTGTGCCTGATGGTAAGCAACATGCCGGCCACATCATAACCTAACACTGTACTCCGCTCGTTACCTAGAGATATAAGTTGTTCTAGTATACGCCGTGTAATTTTGATGGAAACATTGTCTTTCAAACCGGAACACAAAAATGTTTGCAAATTACTGTTTTGCGGCAGAATAACTGGCAAAAGTGTGGTTCTTTCCCAGACAGAATCTGGAAAGTGTCCAACCATTACAAAAAAAAATGGCAGTCATAGGAACTGCCGATATAAGTGAAAACTTATAAAGGTCTCGCGCCGCGACCACGACGCGAGACCGCGCCGGAGACCAAGATTAGACAGGCACTTGACACTATGGAATTGTATGGACGCCAGTTCGCGCCGCGACCGCGACGCGAGACCGCACCGGAGACCAAGATTAGACAGGCACTTGACACTATGGAATTGTATGGGCGCCAGTTCGCGCCGAGACCGCGACCGCGACCTGTCTTGGTCTCCTGTCGCGGTCGCGGCGCGAACTGGCGTCCATACAATTCTATAGTGTCAAGTGCCTGTCGCGGTCTCCGGTCGCGGTCTCCTGTCGCGGTCTCGCGTCGCGGTCTCAGCGCGAATTTGTACCTTTACTCAGAATTTGATTGCTCACTTTGGAAACTACGCTATGACCATGTGTGTATAAAATAATAAATAATCTACTAATACGTAAATATATTTAATACCATTAAAATTACTTTAAAAAATCTGTTTTTGTACAGGATTAGTGAATTAATTTAGACACAAATGCCGGAACGAGTTATGAAATAGAAGATCCAACTTCTTTGCTAAAGCTTTTAGTAGATGCATGAAATTCAAATTATCGTTAAGGATTACAACTTTAAATAGCAATGTGTATAGGCTTGAGAGAAGTTATGCGTCGAGTTTATATGTGCGCGTAAATCATGTCTGTGTGCGTTATTACAGTCCCAAAAATGTTACTTTCCTGCTTCCACTCGCTGCGACTCTTGTAAGTGGTTCGCTTGTGTGGGTAAGCCGCGCCGTGTATGGATACGTTACGTGAGCTCGGTGAGGTGGTGTGTGTGAGCGGTCCGGGTCGGCGCGTAGCCCCCGCCAGTGTCGAAACGGTCGTAGCGGTACTACGACGTTCCTACGTCGTAGCGACGTAAACGTTCCTTACACTACCATCTTCGGACAATAGCGCCGACGACGAATCGTGGCTTTTTGTTATTTTTTTTGTTGGATGTGAATAAAAGAGTCTTTGTGACATCCACTCCTCTAGAGTGGAGACTGAACTGTGTACTTACTGCTAAGTTATAGTATCAAGACAATATTTGAACATTAATTTTCCGAAATGATAGCCCGCAAATTGGGATGGTTTAGTCGTGTTGCGGTGAACTGTTGGTATATTAGAGACTCAATGATGTTGTGAATAAGCTATTGAAGCATATTTATGTGACGCTTTAGTGCTGTGTAAATACGGACGAAAATAAGGCAGTGCCATCATGGAATTTGTATCTTCAACAATTGTTTCAATATCAGGTAATTATAACAATTATTATAGTAACCTCACTATTTTTCTCTATCATATAATAATCATTTACGAACAATACATTAATTTTCACTATTATTAAGTGGCAATGAAATGCGTTTTCGGAGTAACTGCCGTAATCAAAGGATTTATTCAGGCATAAAGTGACGCGAAATCCTGTTAAATGTTTCCGAAAATTCAAATCGGATTAAAAATTTACGGATATCTTACTAAGCCAAAATATAGCCTAGGGTTCAGGTTTTCTGATAAGGCGGTAAATTTGCATTTGTGTATTTCAAAGTAAACATCACTGTATTACAGGAGCTTACGTTAGGAAATGTTTATAATTATTGAGTACAGCCAAATTAGTTTAGTTCCATTAGGTAAAGCTTATTATTATTATTAAGAATAGCTAAATTTAATTTTTTTATCCCACTTCCAAAAAGAAGAAGCTTATCAATTCGACCACCAAAGTTTTTTTTTATGTATGTTACCCGATTTCTCGAGAATATTCTGATATATTTTAAAATTTATTTTCTTGTTCGGATGGATATGCTTCCCGAATGGTCTCATATAAATTTTATCGAAATCTGCTGGGTAGTTTTTGAAATATGAATAAAATACTAAAATGTGGCGACAATTTTGTCTGGATGACATAATTGTAGATTCCACAAATGTTATGAAATTCGATCCTGTCAACAAAAAATTGTGTAAATGTTGTATTGTAAAAACTTAATTTTGCACTAATTTTGGCATTTCTCTGGACACATTGCCCTTCAAACCGGAACACAGTAATGTACTGGTTGGAGGTAAATTGGTATTAGCTTGGTTTTACTCAATAAACAATTTTATACAAAAAAATCAAACCGACTCAAAACCACAAATAAGCACTCAAAAGCGAAAAATAAATTAATAAAATAAATTATTATAAGCGCTACTTACTCATCTATTCGAAGTCGGTGTCAGCCAAGTCTTACAGATAGTAGATAGATACTACCTACCTACAAGAATTTGCTTACTTACTACATATTTAGTATCATTCTACTAGCGTTTTGACTTCACTGGCACCGATATCAAATAGATGAGTGAGTATCGCTTATAATAATTATATGATGAATTTATTTTTCGATTTTGAGTGCCTATTTGTAGTTTTGAAGTCGGTTAATTTAAAAAAAAAAATCAGTGAGTTTGTGACGTGTGGACGTCAAAAGGCTGAAAGGCAAAAGAACCAGTATTGTTTTGAAACAATAATACCACTACACATGTTTTTAGACTACCTTTAAATATGTCTATCTAACTAATATAATATGCAATCTTTTAAACGAGTTATTTTTATATATTATATGTGTATATCTGTCTAAGTATAACCTGAATCTCGGAAACGACTCGAGCGATTTTCATGTACCCGGTATATTGGTTTCGGGGGCGATAAATGGATCTAGCTAGGTTTCATCTTTAGAAAACGTTGTTTCATCCGTGTTTTAAGCAATAGAAAACCGAGCAAAATAAGGTCATCGAGATAATTTATTTCAAGGCTGTAATTATCATTTAAATTAGACATTTACGTAAAACTAGCAGTGCCCCGCAGTGTTACCCGTAAAGTTCCCGTTCCCGTTGTTCACGTTTTTTTTTTCGGGATAAAGTAGCCTATGTGTTCTTCCAGACTATAATCTATCTGTGTTCCAAATTTCAGCCCGATCCGTTCATACTTTAGGACGTGATTGAGCAACAATCATCCAAACATCCATACATTGACATTTATAATATTTATTAGTAGGATGACACATACCTATATCTGAGCATGTAAAAAAATTGCATCGCAGTTTTCTCTTTCTAATGTACACTTTTGCATTATTAGATCTGGAATAAACAATTCAAGAAAATAATAACAAAACAATAATATAACACTTGATCAGCATGGTGGATAAGACTTGAACTCTCACCTTTTGATAGAATGCCCTGTATCCCAATAGTGGGAACAAAAGGATAGTTCACCTTTTGTTCCTTTTTTTATGATGTTATAAAACTTAAAAAAATAAATGAAATTTGTTTTCGAAAAAACAAAAACCACTAACGTTGACACAGCGAGGTAGTAGGTACGAACTACGAATACGTCATCGACGTTTTGTAGTGGTAGGACTCTTGGCAGAGTCCGCCTGGAGAAGTACCACACCTTTGCCAGTTATTCTACCGCCAAGCAGTAATGTGCAAACATTACTGTGTTCTGCTTTGAAGGGCAATGTTTCCAGAGAAATTACAGGGCTTAGAGATATAACACCTTAGATCTCTGGGTGGCGAGCGCAGTGCAGTGCTAGGTAATGATTTGCATTCTTCACGTTCCAATAGCTGCGTGTCACTGTGCTGTTATGTGGCAGGCATGTTGCTTACCACTTTACTTTACCACGCTTTCATGAACAATTTGTTACTCCAAATGCCTTCGGCACGCAGCGAAAATTTCTACGGCAAGTCTTTTGCTTTTCGGGCTGCTGAACTGTGGAACACTTTGCCTGTATCCACCAGAGAAGCTCCATCCATTGCCGTTTTTAAAAAAATGGTGAATCAGATTTATTTGTCTGTATGATCACTTAGTTGAAGTCGAGTCAAGAAAATATCCATGAGTAAAACATGATATTGTCTATGTATTAGTATATATTATATTCGTATTTATGTAGTAGCATGTACAATTATTATTTTGTAGGTTTATGTAGTATATTTTAAAAGTATTGTAGGTTATATATTTTATATATAATTAGTATTGGAGTTAACTTTCAAAATTATAGAATCATAAGTATCTTCCTCTCATTATTTGTACTTCCCCGTTTTCCTATTATTCAATTCTCCTTTTCCATCCTGCGGTTGCCTGGAAGAGATCGCTCTTAGCGATAAGGCCGCCAATTGTTACTTTGTTTTTTATGTTTTGTATATTTTTGTTTTTTGTGTTCTTATTAAGTGCAATAAAGAGTTTATCTATCTATCTATCTATCTAACCACTACACCGATTTCAATAAAATTAATATGACAATTCTTAAATAAGATCTATCTAATAAAATAATTTTCAAAATCGATTCACAATTATTGGCCAAATTACCGAGAAATATATTCTTGCTTTTTTGAAATCGGGTAAAAACGTTTTTTTTTCCTTTAAGCATTCATCTTTTTACGAAAATACTTTATCCTGACTTACTTATTATACCTAAAAGGTCTTTTCGTCCCTTTATCAAACATCTAATTGTGCTTTATCACAAAGCTAGAACGGTCAGCTGTAACAAAGTGGAAAGTGGGAATAATTTCCCGGAAGGCCGGGTCAAACAAAAAGGTTATAGGGGCTCAGAACTGTAGTTACGTACTTCCGGAACGATGTTCGCGGTTTTTTTATGTGGCATCTGGTCTTTGTTGGTCTGGATTTAGTTTACGGCTATTAAAAGATAGAATTGGACTAATTTTCTGACTTGATTTTGGTAACGTTGTTCTTTTTTATCTAACAAATGCAGCGTTTGTTGTGAAAAGTTGTCAATTTATAAAATGCAAAATATTCGTGATTTTCGAAAAAAAATCACCTAGAAATATAAAAGTTGAATGAATGGCAATTGTTTATTATTCACATTATTTAAGTAAACGATACACATAATTTGCGAAAACAGTAAGACTAAAGAAACATCTCGCGGTCTTGTCGCTGAAATTTTTCCACACAACCATGGGCTAGAGAGAAACATTGTAACACTGCTAACGTTTGACGTAAAAAGTTTCATCGTGGATTACATGATGCATGCAATATTATCACTAGATATTGTGTCGTAAAATGTATTATATCACGATACTTTTACATTTTTACAATTTTGTAGAGTTTTTATGTCAAACTTACCCCCATATACATGTTGTAAGACTGCCTCAAATTCTCCACGAGCCAAAAAAAGCTTTCAAATTTTGAGCAAAATCAAACTCTGTAGAAGTAAAACTCTTCATAAAGAAAGGCTGCCTGGTGAAGTAACATACCTATCTATGCCAGTTATTCAATACCGTCAAGCAGCAATAGACAAACATTAGTGTGCTATATTTCGAGAGAAATTAGAGGGCAACGCAAATTATTAAAATTGTTGAGCTATGGACGCATATATTTACTGTAACGGAATTCGTAACATAATCCCTTGTGGAAACAGTATAACACCTTCATATTTAGTCAAGCAACGAAATAACTAAAAAAAAGGTTTAAGTCTAGAGAAAGAGCAAAATTATAAAGGTTTTATTGTAGAGAAAAAAACAAAATTATAATTTTGTAATGAGCTATCTAATGAGAATAAACCACTGGGTTTATTCTCTTCTCGTTTAGGACAGCACTTAATTTCTTTCACACTACAAATTTGAATTGAAGATACATGTATGATTATAACTTTGAATAGATTTTATTTTTATTAATTTACTATGTATTACGTAACAATACAATTTTGGAATTAGATAGATATCTATCAGACACAAACAGGTATTCACTAACATCTAAACATTCTAACTTTGACTCTTTTACGACTAGGCCTGTGATGAGGCGTTTTCAAAATGATAGATAAGTAAACGATGATGTCAAATTATAGACAATGATATTTGACTTGGAAAACTTGACAAAATTAAACTCTAACGCCATCTATGGTGCAATTGATACTATTTATACAAGCTTTTGCATGAATTATCCTTTCCGAAAACGATTTTAAGAATGTGCAATACGTATAAATGAGACAAAGTTACGAATTTGAATTCTAGAGGTAATATTGGCTAAGATTAATATAATGGTTTATGCACCTACCTTTGTTGCATCGCTTTATCCATTATTGATGCCAAAACAATGATCATCACATCGAATATCAGTTTACCTAATGTTAACTATTAGCAACGATATCTTCTGAATTTCAAATTTGAATCTGCATTTGAACAGGCTATCGGGCGGGATCGGCGTTCACATTTCATTCTCAATTATGCAGATGGCTAGTGTTGAAGTCAGGCCTCGGGTTGCATGGACGCATTTCATAAATATCATATGGACACAGAATAATAGATTTTGCGCTTCGATATTGGTACTACACATTAGGGTGAAGTAATATAGATTAATATCATTTTTCAAAATAAAAAAACAAATGCATCAGACAGGACAAATGCGATCTGAATTAGTACTTATTTAATCTAACTTAAATAATCCCACGGTTTTTGAAGATAAAATTTTCGGTTTTTGAAGATCAACGCGCGATTTGGTTCAAGCTGAAACGTCATGGTAGTTAAATGATAATTTAGGTAACGATTAAATTCTGTGTAATTTTTTTTATATGAATTCAAATTACGAATGTAAAAAACATTTTTTTTATATTATTTATAGGCTTCGTTTGATCACCATTTAGCCTGATATTTTATTAGCTTACCTTTTTATTACCTTTATCTATTAGATTACCTTTTTGTTATTAGCTAAATTAATCAATGAGCGGAGCTATAATTATTTGGAGCCTGTACCGTCTTGATACTGGATAAGAACCTCTTGATCACCTTACATTTGCTTTTACTCTGTTTTTTTGTGTACCATTCCTTTGGATAGTAATCAACGTCGTCCTGCTATCGTTTCTTTGGCCTGATGCATTATTATCGTTGGCGGTGGGTGTCCATTGAGAGATTGTTTTTTCCATTGATCGATTAGAATTATTTTTAATAATTTTATCATATTATGTGGCTGATAGTAAGCAACATGCCTGCCACATAACAGCACAGTGACATGCAGCTATTGGAACATGAAGAATGCAAATCATTACCTAGCACTGCACTGCAGTCGCCACCCAGAGATCTAAGTTGTTAAATCTCTAAGCCCTGTAATTTCTCTGGAAACATTGCCCTTCAAACCAGAACACAGTAATGTTTGCACATTACTGCTTGGCGGTAGAATAACTGGCAAAGGTGTGGTCCTTCCCCAGGCGGACTCTGCCAAGAGTACTACCACTACTAAATACATCGTTGGAAATGCATTCGAGGCGTATCGTAACATAATATTTTTCATTTCCATCTACTTCAACTTTTTATGAACAAGCGAGAAAAAATACAAAATCAGTCATTGTCGATCCGTTCGTTGAAAGAGGTTCATAATAATGGTTATAAGTAGTTTATGAGTACGGTGGTGTTACGGTATGAATATGAACGCATTTTCGTTCAATGTTCAATATCATACAAACAACGTAGAATTTCAGAGATTGACACCGCTGATATGAAACTTTGTACCTAACAATAGGGAGCCAAAACGGGCAAGTCCCGTATACACTGGCAACTCTGTTTGCCGTGTCGATACCGCGATTGACTGGTTACATTGTTGACGGTGTAACTATTGTGAAGGACGTCAGATCGCACCGGCTTGATACTGAGCATATGAATGGACCTTATAATTATTATTTTAATAGAGTTCTGCGACACAAAATAAAATGTAATTTTATTCAAATACAATTTCCAATTAAATTATTACATTCTATAGTAAAGGTTCTATCAAAAAATTCTTCCAATACAAATATAACTTTAAATTTACAATTTTACGGTGCCAAGCAATGAAACGCAACATTACTCATCTCAAAACAAGAAGTGTTCAAGTAAGCAGGAACAAAAGAAGAAATATTATTTACGAATAAGAATAGAACAGTTTTAGAAGTAACCAGAAATATTGTATGTCCTAACAAATATGAATGGAACAAGTAGTAGTACTTCAATACCAGCCGTTATTTGTGGCTTCTAAGAGCTCTTTTTAATGCCTTAATGTGTATGAGAATTGAATCGAAGTTACAACTTTCTCAATTGAGACGCCCAATTTGATTAGGTGGTTTCTACGAGATTGACGAGCAGTGGGAACCTCCGATTCTGCTCATTAGAAATTTCAATCAAGAGCGTATTGACAGATTGGAGGGCACGTTCTACAAGCTTACCGTTGTTTTCTTTTTTTTTGCCCTTCTTGTGTTGACGACTTCTTCGTGGGATTATACCGCCGTTATATGGAATAACGGCGGTTTATCGGAATAATTGCTTTGAATGCTTCGATTTTACCCCTATTATCACATTTCGTTAAATTTTGTGGCCTTACCTTGTAGTACATCTACCACCAGATTGAGTTTGTTGTCAACGTTGTTTGTAGATCAGTTAACAATAAAATAAATTGGCAGTCATAGAGAGTGCCGATAGAAGTGAAAACTTATAACTCAGAATTTGAAATCTTACTTTAGAGACTACGCGGGTGAAACCGGAGGGCGTGGCCAATGGGAAATTCTGAGTATGGTGCTAGAATTCAATTCACAGCCCACGAAAAATCTGTCTATGGCGCGCCAAAACATTTTTATTTTCAGTTCAAAAATGTGTGCGCTTAAGACCGCACAACAGAAGTGATAACTTCGTTATAATCAATAATAACGGCAGCGAAGAACATCTGACTGTATTTTTTTAACTTGTGTACACTTGGCTGTACCTTTCACCTTTCACCCCAGAGCGTGACGGATCAGCTTCACTTCCAGCCTGCGAAAATGTGCGCGATGCCTTTCATTCTTAAAGCTTTGTAATAACCTTCTATAATAAAATATTTAACGACAAAGCCAAAGTAAATTAAGAGATAAAAGTCAATTTCACTAAGCTAATAAAGTTCATTTTACAAATACCATCGATTCGTAGGACAACGCTTCTGGTCCGCAGCACTGCATAAAATAGCCCACTTTGCAAACAATACGTACAGTTTCAACAAAATTTGCTGCAAGAGCCCGCAGTTCTTTGACAAAAAACCTGAACTACTATACATATATATACGGAATGGCTTACGAATTTCATGTAACAAATAAGGTAGTGGCGCCGCGCTACACTGGTTCTGAGAGGTGGTATGGAGTCCTAACTTTAGACTGAACCAGTTCAGTTATGAAATACTGCAACTTTAACCGCTCTGGATGGGTTACAATGTTAATTTTGGACTTCTTAATCGAATGAAGGCATTTCCTGATCTACAGTTTTTATGAATTATGAAGTTTCGAGTTAATGATAACAATTATAGAAAAATAACAAACATGTGGTGTATAAATTATGTATGGTAATATTTTTTTTGTATCTTAAACTGTTTAATAGATATTTATAATTATGTTTGAACTAGAAAGGTGATCTACACTTGTCATGTCAACAATAAAAATAGGCATAATAAATAATTATAGTATAATATCCATTGCTGTGACAGTAGTACCAATATAATTTTGTTATAAATCAAAATAATTTGTTATATGTTTTTCGTGCATGGCATAGATCTATAACGCCTAGATCGATAACCTTCAAACAAGCGCTTCATGTTAAGTGAGGCAAAAAGCGGATTTATTTTGGCGTAAGCAGTATGTATTGTAGTTTGCCAAACAAAACTTGAATGTCGTGGAGTATGGACAGTGAAGGGCCACACAAACCACCATAATGTTTTTAATTGTCGGAGACGCATGCACTAGTGCTGGACCTTGACAACTGATGGTAGTTTCGAACGAGCTGAGCCAATGTATATGGTATTTTTTTTTAAATAGTGCAAGCTTGATCTGATAAAAAAATTCAAACCAAAGTCACGTGAAGAGAAACGCAAACGGAACGCGAACTAGCGTTCCATTTCCACACCGCCGACAAAGAAATTCGTGTATCTCATAACAGACATTTCCGATAAAGGAATAGTACAGACTCAATTCAATTTCCACGTTTTCACGAGGAGTCGGAATCGGGGACGTTTCCCGAGCACACAGGTACCGCGAAATTGCTGAACTAGACTGCGCCACTACTCAAGTATACGGCAAAATTCTTGAACTACGTATCTAAAAACAAAAGCCGTCTTGTTTCTTGTATGGTAAATAAGATATATACAATAGTAGCGCCTCATTGACATGAACAAGTAGGTACACAGATTCTGGAATGTTCGAGTATATGAAAAAGAATACATGGAAGTACCTAACCAACTAGGATATTTCTAGATCTTAATCGGATAATAGATAATACAGAAGAGCTAAGTAAATTAATTTAAATGTGATTAATATGTAAGCAATCAAATATGTTGTGAAGAGTAGATTTCATCTTTATTTTGATTTGTTTAAAAAAAGACATGCACTATAGAATAATAGCGCCTAGAAACCAGGTCCGCGCAAGAAAAGTGAGGCAAATCAGAGTGGGCCATCACTCTTTAATGTTTCAGGTAAGGTTCAGGTTTCATGTTATACATACATATTATGTCGCAGAAAACAGTGTAATCAGCAATGTATTCCACTCAAAATAATTAGAAATAAAGATTCATACCGCTTCTTACAACGTTTTGGGAGTTTAATATAAAATAACTAGCTGATCCCGCAAACGTTGTTTTGCCATATAAATTATTACATGATGTTATAATTTATTTGGCATATTATATGGCAAACTATTACATGATGACAAAAAAGACTATAATTGATCAGTTATCGAGCGGGATGAAAAATGATTATATTACTAAAATGGCTATTAAAAAATTGGGGTTGGTGACAAAAGGGTAAAAATTTAGGGTTGTATGTATTTTTTAATGCCATACTATAAAAAAAAAAATGTCGAAAATTAAAAAAAAATATTTTTGGGGTGAACAACCCTTGTCACTTAGGGGTATGAAATGAAGCTAGTAGCCGATTCTCAGACCTACTAAATATGCATATAAAATTTGGTAAAAATCAGTAAAGCCGTTTTGGAGGAGTAAGGAAACAAGCACTGTGACACGAGACTTTTTTTTGTATAAGATACAAGTACAGACTACAGAGGTAGCTACAACAAGGTTCATAGTGAAAAACAGAATGAAATTATACAGTTTTGTAGCACGTTTTCTTAAATGTAATCTGTAAAATTTTGAATGAATACTTATGAACTATAATAGCGTAGTAATCATAGTCCAAGCTTACTTGAAATCAACTTACAACTCATTTCATGAAGTTGAGGAAAACAAATTTCCATTTGATTTTTTTGGGAGAAAATTTTGCAAAAGAATAAGAGCAATTTGGTGTTGCTTACTAAAATAATAATTGATCATAAGCACATATACTTGTTTTTTTTTTCAAATGTTTTCAGTAGTTATATGACCCACAATTAAACAGTTTCCATGAAATCACCTAGCTAGTACAAATAGGTGAGTGATGAATACAAAAATATATTTATTGTGTCTGGGTGTTCAAATGAATCATAAGTATGCATATATAAATATGTATTATTCCAGCAATCTCGCTCCTATAATACAAGCTTTGCTTGGTTTGGGGCTAGTAAGTGTAGTGAGATTAAAGTCCAATCACATTTATTTATATTAATTGTCCCATTGCAGAACAAAGGCCTTTTTCATTTTCATTCTCTTTTTCTGTCTCTCTCTCTGTAGGCTATAACGTGACACGTTTTTCAAATTAAATTCACACAAAACTCAAAGTTCTTACTAGCGCCAGACTAGCAAACAACAATAACATAACACCGGCACTGCTGTAACACATGAAAAACGGCCGTTACTCCACCAGCTTCGCTTGAAACACGGACACTCAAACTAGCAGGGTAATAAAATTCTTTACGAGTACATAAAGGTCCGTTTAAAAAATCAAACGCAATTCCAGTACAGCAGTAAAAATACCATAAAACGTATATATTTTTTTGCACAACCTATATATATATCTTTACTTACAGGGTTTCTGGTAATCAGCCTGAATCCGTTTAAGGGCATTTTCTGTTTTCAAACAAACAACTTTTGTTAAAACTAGATATATCCCAAGAAATAGTGTTTGTTGTCTCTAGCACTGTTTAGCGGTTGTTTAGTGTTTATTCACTTCACTTCACACTGCACATCATTCACTGTACGCGCCCTTGTTACGAATAGTTCGATGCTCTTAGACCGGGCATATACACATTTTAAATGGAAAAAAAGCTTATAAAAATATACGAATTTTCGTAACCTGTAGAACAAAAGTTGATGTCTTTAATGTATTTCCCTTCGTGTTAGTATATGGATATACACGGCACGATTGTTTGTAATTAAACTCTTCCTGAATAGTTGGATCCTAAATAGTGTACAAGACAACACCCGTCGGGTCCGCTAGTAGTATTAATATTATATATTATAGTAAGTTGTGGGTAAGAAATCAAGCGATAATTTATCAGCAGTTTATTTTGATATGATTTTAACACAGAAAGAGTTTCTCAATTCGTTGAAATCTCCCTGTTATGATTGTTTCTTTAACATTCTAGAATTTGTTATATCAATTCAAAAAGTAATATTTCAAAAACATTTGGCACATTCAAACAAACCCCACATTGGATCTGTATGGATTTCGTTAGTCAGAAACGTTGCAACAAATGGATAAAGCGCGTTCATTCCGCGGGCTATATGAAAATCCTCGACCGGTAAATAACAAACGAACGAGTGCTAATAAAATTACCGGCGTAGGAAACCGGGCCAGTTATTAATAAAGATATAATTCCCTCCCTTTATGGGTGCGAATAACCGTCGGTAACGCAATTAAACCAAACGGAACGGTCCTGTGTCCATCGAGATTTGCATACAAATACACGATTATAGCTAGAATGCTCAAACGGCACTGTGGCAAAAATGAAACTTGGCTTTACGAGAGGCTAGGGAGTGATCGTCAGTTGTGACATTGAATTCGAACAAAAAGTAAGACACATCAGATCTGTAGTGCCTTTATAGCCTTAAATTTTCATACATAACGACCAAGTACTGAACCTGCTAGTAAGCAAGGTTACAGGCAGGTAAGATTAAAGTCAAGCGGAAGCTTATCTCGTTTAAAAATAGCAACACGCCTTACGTACATTACAATAGTACAATTTGTTCTGGCGGGAAAGTTTTATTATGATATTTAGCTTCTTCAATAACTTTTTTGCGAAAATCATTGTACCTAAAATTGTAAGTTTGTAAAAATAATGTACCTACTACTATAAATTAATATTCAATTACTGAACACCACAGCAACACACAGCTATTTGAACATGAAGAGTCCAAATCATTACCTAGCACTACACTGCGCTCGTCACCCAGAGATCTAAGATGTTATATCTCTAAGCCTAGTAATTTCTCTGGAAATATTGCCATTCAAACCGGAACACAGTAACGCTTAGACATTGCATTTGCTCTTGCATTTTAGATTTCATTGCCGTTATCAATGAAATCTAAAATCTATGCAAGAGTAACGTAAAACATATATTCTTTTATTTTTAACAAAACATCATATCCTCCCTTATGTGTCCCTCGAGAAAACTGATTACAGTGGTTAAATAACAAGTCTATTTTAAATTGCAATTCTAAGCAATCTTTATTACATCAGAGGGCCGCGAAGCACCAGGATCTGAATCTAACATAACGATCCATTCCCGCGGGTCTTGAGGCATTACCATTTCTTCTCAACTCAGATGAATAATACTTAACATTTCTCCAATCTTATTCCGAGTTGAAATGAAGAAGGTACTAGCGGCATTTGCTGCCATCGATCTGAGATGTCAGCTTGCAATTATTAGCACCCAAGAGCTTATGAAATATTCTGGATTTTATTGAGTGGCAGTTTTACGTTTCATTCGATAACATTTTTGCGTTTTAGAATCGCTGCTCTTCAGTAGGTACTGTTGTTTTAAAGTTGCATTTCAAACATTTGCAGGATGTTTAAGAGAGACAAAAAACATGTATTTTTTTTAATGAAATCAGTATACAATTTTTAAGAATGACGTCCAACAAGTCAAAGAATAAAATAAAGTAGCCAAGTGCGAGTTGGACTCGCCCATGAAGGGTTCCGTTGCAGCAAGTAACATAATATACATAGTACACATAGTTTTTGTAGTTCGTTGTAACTTTGATCGAAGTTTTAATAATAGTGTATTTATGACGTACTAAAAAAAAACTACTCATCAGATCGAGTTCAAACTAATTTTCGTTGGTAGTTTTCATGGTAATGTACATCATATATTTTTTTTAGTTTTTTCATTCTCTTTCTTTAGAAGTTAGAGGGGGGGGGGGGACACACATTTTACCACTTTGGAAGCGTCTCTCGCGCAAGTTATTCAGTGTAGACAAAAATTATGTTAGAAACCTCAATATCATTTTTGAAGACCTATCGATAGACACCCCACACGTGTAGGTTTGATGAAAAAAAATGTTGAGTTTCAGTTCTCAGTATGGGGGGCACCCCTAATTTAAACTTTTGTAAAAATCTTAATGCGGTTTACAGAATACATCTACTTACCAAGTTTCAACAGTGTAGTTCTCATAGTTTCGGCAAAAAGTGGCTGTGACATACGGACGGACAGACAGACAGACAGACAGACATGACGAATCTATAAGGGTTCCGTTTTTACGTTTTACGGAACCCTAATAAGTAAGACAAGCTAAAATTTGTAATAATTATTAATAACGTGAAGAGTAAAATGTCGTTTTTGAAGTATAACTTAAAACGTTAACTTTTTTTCGTTTGATCTCGTTAATATCAGAAATTAAGAGTTAATGATTTATGAAAAGATTTTTGCTTTTAAAAGCTTCTTTCATGCTACGGTGCACAAGAAGGTGTAACTAGAACATAATTAAAAGTTCTATGAAAATAAAGGGATAGGACTCTACTAGGTGCTGGTTTACTTACCAAAAATTTAAGCTTCAGTCCATATGGTGACTTTAAAAAAAACATGTTTTAACACAACGAATGAAATCGCATAACTATGATACACCTATACCTATGTATAGAGCTGAAGAGGTTTTTTGCTGAACGCGTTTACCTCGGTACAAATTTGTTGGAATTAGAAAATCCTTTTTGCATCTGGTATTTCAATTCGCAGAACAAAGAACAAACGGTTACATAATATTTTTGATTGAAAAAATGTGACACAATTAATTTCATCTATGTATAGTTGGTAAAATTATAGAATACTAGCGGCCCGCTCCGGCTTCGCTCGAATAACAGCCTAGATATCAACTGCAGCGCCATCTGCCGGGCTGATTTGTGAATCTAAACCTTCCAGGGCTCTACCCAAACGTATACAAAAAAAAACATTCAAATCGGTCCAACCGTTTAGGAGGAGTTCAATAACAACGAAAAGTAGCATTGATTTTTATATATATATAGATAATGCATTAATCTATATTATAAAACTGTGTATAAATAGCTGTTGTAGTTTTTATTAAATTCCAACGGTTTTGTTTAATTTGAAAATATGATATTTGTAATTTATTATCATTAGGTATACCTATAGTTTAAATTATTTATCTTTAGGTTGTTTTTGCAATTTTCAATTTACAATAGTTACAATGTAAGTTTTACGCTATACTAAATTTAAATTTTGCAAACGTTTCAGAAATAGATTATCGTAAATTATAAAAAAGTTTCCCGTTATGAAAATATCTGTTGTCGCTGACAGCTTTGCGCTTAACATATAAATCAGATATATGGAGCGAGAAACAGCGTAACAAATGCAGTGGGCACATGGGCGGTGACGTCAGATGGTGTGTATTCGAATACGCTGTCAATATTACATGCTCTGAAGTTGACGGGTTCATTTAAATTGTGGTATAAAATGAGGTTTATCAAGTGGTTACCAAATTATCTGTGTTTTTTTTAAAACTTAAATAGGTTTACACTTGACCGCCATCTCGTCTGATGTTAAGCGACGATGCGGCCTACGATGAAGCGTGCTTACCTAGAAGAAACCGATTCACTCTCGACTTTAAGACACCAAGGTTATAACTATCGGGGGAAATCCACTCTGGTAGCTCATTCCACAGCCTTGACGTTCTTATCACAAAAGTAGAGTTAAGCATCTTTGTTCGTGTCTTTGGAACATCAACTATAAAACGATGTCGCTTTCTCGAGCTACGAGCAGTCCGAATATTCAGTCTGTGTCAAGAAATAATGATATTTTAATTATAGTCACGTTAAAAAAGGATATTTTAGGTTAATTTATGTTTATATACGTGTTTTTTTGTCTCTCTCCCTGTGTCTGTTTTTATTTGTCTATGTGTGCATTTTTATTGTTTTATTTTTATCTTGGACATTTTTATGAATGTTGACAAGATTGTTATTTTCACTATTTTGTTTGTTTAACTAGATTGTTTTATTCCAGTGTAGATTGTAGACTTTGTAATATTCCAGACTATTTATTATCTATCTATATACCCAATTATTATCCAGGCTATTCGGTGGCGTGATATTATATGCATGCATGAAAAATAACAACTATTCATACATATTACACACTTTCGCGTGTATAATATTACTACGATAATAGTAACAGTAATTTATACGAAATTAATTAATTTACATAGCATGAAACTGTTTTTCATTTATACTCTATTCCTAACCTTTTTATTATGAAAAAAGGAAAAAATATTACACATCACTACTATTATAAATACAGTGCTTACTAATTTTATTATTTAAAAACTATAATTTAAATAAAATAGGACTAAAATCGTGGTATTAAGTAAAATAAAGCTTAAGAATAGACAATACAATCTGTTAGGTATGAAATTTAATTCTTGATCAAGGAATTAAATTTTATTAGGGTTTGGAAAAATTTGCCTAAACCAATAATTTTTCAACTGAATTCAAATAACAAAGTCCTAATATTCAAATAAAATTATGATTTGTATTCATAATATTTCAAGTAAAACGGTAACCTATTAATATTATTAGTGTGAATGGAAAATTACCACAGTTGAAACCAAACTGTAACACCCTCGAAATAAGAAACAAAATAGCACTTATTGTTAAAAAACAGATAGACTCCACAATCAATGGAATAAAAGATTTATGACCGTGCCCCTCACCAGGCGCCATAATAGAGATTTATTAATGAACAATACCGTCTGATACGTTCAAGTGAGGAACTTGCTATATTCAAGTCGTAGCTTTTCAACGATGTTAAGTGTGTTTGTACGTCAATTGTATTCTGCTGTTATAGTAATTGGATTCGAGCTAAAAGTGATTCGGAGCAGAAAGAAAAAAATTTTAAATTAAAATAACTGATAAATTTATATTGATGACCGTTGTGCAAACATACTTGCAAATAAAAACATTCGTTCCACCAGCCTATAAGCTAAATCAAATCTAATCCTACCGATTTTATTTAATCTTTTTATTTTATTGACATTGTAAATGCGTAAAATTATGAATTTTGGATGTTTATATGATAGGTGGCAGGGGCCACTGGACCATCGAATAAAATGATAATTTTGTGATTAATCCCTTGATAGCTTTTACTTTATTTAACTCTACAGATGATTGTTACAAATATTATAATCTACAAAAATGAATCATAAATAAAATAATAATAATTGAAAAACTAATCTCCGTATTCACTAATAACGTAAACGTAATCTCCGTCACCCACCCCAAATCCACCAAAATCTACAAAATACAATTAATCGTTTTTAAAAACTTAGTTTTGTAACTATGATTATAAAACACACCAAACAAATAAAGTTAATGTTATCTCCAAAAATAAAACTACCTAGTTCATACATGTTATAAAACCACCGCAATAAGACAATATACATACATATTTAGTCAACATCTAAAATTTAAAATCTAAATGCTGCACCCGCATAATTTATTTGATTTAGGCCAATTGTCCACGTAGCTGCACGACATCCGCACGATTTCGACAATTGTCGGATGCAAGACGAATGCTTGCATCTTGCGTACAAATAATGAAGTCTGTGTCCACGAAACGACAATGACACGACAGCCGCACGTCTTGCGTTTGTTCGTAGGATGCATGCATTCGACAAAAGACGTGTGCGTGGACAGTAGGCCTAAGTCACCAAAGAGTTTAACGGTAAACTCAATTGGTATTGTCATTGTTATGGTTACCTCTTTCATTTTGGGTAAAATTGAAGAGAGCGCAATACCAAAAGCATTGACAATTTTTCTAGGCGGTAGAGGCAAAGATTTTAAAAAAGAGATGACCCTCTGTTTACCCAGTAATTAAAACGCTGGGCGGTCTTTACGGCTACAGAAATGGGCAGAATGCTCTATTATATTCAGATGCGGCACTGCTTTTTTTCGAAGGAAAACCAGTTATATCCAAGCTTTTATTATTTGCATAATCTGTCTGCTTTTTATTAATGAGTCAACTCTCAAGTTTTAGAGTAAAAATACTCTTTGTGTTGCGGTTACTGGGTCTGCTATTTCATAATTTAGATTTATTTTTAAACTAAAAGTGTGTTTCGGCTTAAAAATTATATGCTTTATAAATCACGATGCAATGGCTCGATATCATTGCGATTAAAAAAATTGTAAGCAGCTATAATTACATTTCTGATTATATACATAGCTGAAATGTTAATTCATGAATGTAGTCTCATTTTACCCATTTGAAGTTGGTAGTTTTTGTAGGGTACTTAATGAAAGGATTATTTTCCGTAATTGGATTTGGAAAAAATATAATTAAGATAAAAACTGCTAGGTCAAAAATTATTCTACATAGTACAGCTAGTTATGTTCTTATACCTAGTTATTTTAGAATGTTCCTTTCATTTTCAGAACAATTAAAATACATTTAATATAAATTCGATTTTCGCACTAAAATATTTAAAGATGCTCATGTTATGCATAAACCACCCTAAGATAACATTCCAATCGGCTACAATGAATTTAGATTGTATTTAAAAAAAACGTGTTAAAAGATGGGCACTACCCCGTTTTATCGATCAACTGACCGTAGTCCACCCTCCGTGAAATGAATAGACTCACCCTTTTGTAATCAGAAGAGTAATCAAAAGCTATGAATTGGGGGATGCCATTAAAAGTTTATTTGAATTTTAAATACGCTCACTGGATTTGAATACTAACGTTACATGTGCCTAGTAGCGTGATTATTACAGATAGACACACAGAACTTCGGATAACGACTGTATTAATCGCATTTAAATTTATTGTACGGCGAGACCAATTTTATAGTAGAAATAAAAAAACGGTTGGTCGAAAACAAAAGACAATTTTATTAGAGTCTACCTCGCGAGTCTATCTAACTTTTTAAGATGTTATATGATATGTTGCATCTTAGAGTGTTTCGTTAGGTCACTATTTTGTGATGATGCGTTATTTTTTATATCGTAGATTAAACTTGACTTTTTTTTTGTTAATTAAGCTTGACTTGTAGTGGTTTTGAAAGTCGTAGGTCCAAATGTCAACTTCAAGTATTATATCATTAGATTCCATGTTCGTCTATGTCACTTAATTTAAAAGTAAAAGAAAATACCGTAAGGAATCAGACATGATTACAACTTTAGTGTTTGTAAATCAAGAATTGATAGATTTACTGTTTGTAATGGGTGTTAAATCAGTGGCCTAAGATTAGGCCATTTTGGAGACAAACCAAAATCTACCCAAAAAAATCGAGTTACCCCCGACGCAGCTTATAACTAAGAATTATGTCAATGATGAGACCATGTCAATTTAATTTCGTAAGTTATTTAATCTTCATTTTCTTTCAACATAGTGTACATTATTCTACGAGCCTTTTCATTCGATATCCATATTGAGAGAGTTGAAAAAAAATTATATTCGCCATTTTGTGGCGGCAGCCATCGCGGATTTGAAATGTATCGTAGTGTATTCTACTAATGAACCCCTTGCATTTGAAAATCCTAGTGAAGGAGCTTCGAAAATAGTTATTTGTTGTACAAGAGTGCAAAGTGGCTTTTTAACCGCGTGCTCAATTTTGATGACCGAGCAAGCGAAGGATTCTGAAGTTGAATCTCGAGCGTAGCGAGGGATTCAAAAATTAGAATCCTGAGCGTAGCAAGGGAATCAAAAGGGCACAAGGTGAAAAATCTTTGCACTCGAGTGCAACACGTAATTTTTCATCCCCCCCTTAGCGAGGAAATTACTAAACGCTTTGCGCATTTTCAGTTTCAGTCGATTCTGTTGGCGTCAAATAAACTTCTTGGTCGCTAGAATCACTTATTATTATGGTATTTCGGTTGTTCACTTGTATTCAATTTTATAAGTTTTAATCTTTAAGTTTATTTAGCCATGGTTTTAACAATATGACGTAAAAATATGGAGAGTTGACCGATTGAGGTAAGGAGTTTCAAATGTGTACATGCAAAAGTGTCCGCCCAAATGCATTAAATTATAGTAGCGCTAAATTTGCATCAGGGTACATTTTAAAGGAAATTAATAAACGTACTATTCAGAATTCATGAAAGAAAAATATTGGCAGTCATAGGCACTGCCGACAGAAGTGGTAACTATAAGTTTTCTCTCTCAGGATTTGATTGTTTACTTTGGAAACTACGCGTGTAAAACCGGAGGGCGTGGCTATGAGCATGGCCATCTAGAAATGCTGACACATTTTTAAGAGGCCAATGGGAAAAGGTGAGGCATTTCTAGATGGCCAATGGCTATGGTCCGAGTTTACCCGAAGATTTCTTATCATTCCCGAGCGTGACGCTAGAATTAAATTGTCAGCCCACGAAAAATCTATTCTTAGGCGCGCCAAAAGAAGTTTTGACTTCAAAATATATTGTACCTACATGTTTTCTCAAAATAGTAATTATTTAATTGATGTTATATTTACTACATTATTTTGTACTGCACAAGTAGTTGAAATTATCTATTAGTTACTATTTTAGTAGTCAATAATATTTAATTATTTAACTCGGCAACTCGGCATACTTCAATTCGATTACAATTGATTCATTCATAGCATTTTAAAATGTTTTGCCATTTGAAATAACATTCTTTACCTCTATCCTCCATACGTGAAAAGAAAATTGCGCGCAAAGCATTAAAAAAAAAGTACACCAAGGAGGTTCCGAGTATGAGTTTTTAACAAATTAAAAATAAATGTATGATGAATTCGGCACCAAGGAGGTAGAAATTAATAGGTTAAATTATGTTTTGAATTCAAAACCTCAGTACACACGATGTTCTAAATTTAAATTTACTTTACCCTCTAGAGGGTAAAAACGACTTTTGCGCCCTGATATCGAGGAGCAAAAGTACTCTTTCCGAGCTGGTGGGATGAAAATAATTATATAATGTCTGCCATTTTGATGGCAGCGGCCATCTTGTACAGATTTTCACTAAACAGTAAAAATATACACCTGACTTCACCGAAGTCCCTTATAAACAAAAAAAAATATATATAATAATTTAGGAGCTACGATGACACAAACAGGCCGTCACACACACACACACACAGATACGTCAACCGTACAACAATCCGTTTTAAACCATGGAGGTATAAAAAATAATAAAAAAAACCTTTTTTTATACGTCCATGGTTTTAACACATACTTTGAGGACATGTTTGTGATGATTCCGAAGTTGATCAGCCTCATAATTTTATACCAATGGTTTTGTTAAAAATGAAAGATAGCCCCGAGCCACAGATCAGAAAATAGTTACTTCGTAACCCGAGCCCTAAGAGTGTTAGCATAAAAGTAAACTTATACACAAAATTACGTTGTGAATGAATTTGAATTTTGCTTAGCAGAGAGATAAATAGCCAGAAGATTACTGCGGTGTCAGATGGTGTAAAAAAGTGGATTTGTTTTGAAAGAGGGACGAGATAGATGAGTGTTTTATAACGCCATCTGTGCGGTTGTAATCCGAGGATCCCGAGTTTAAAAATGCATATATTTTACATTATAGCAAATACATTGAGTTATTTAATTATGGTGACATTATGAATTATTTTTGTCTTGGTTCAATTTAAAAAATAAAAAGCAATTTCAATACATACATTTTTGTTGGGAAACTAAATTTATTTAACGTCCGCAGTGCAAGGACATAAATAAACATAACTAGCAGCGCCCCGCGGTGTTACCCGAGTAATTCCCGTTCCCGTTGACCTGTTGTTTTTCCAGGAAAAAAAGTAGTCTATGTGTTCTTCCAGACTATAATCTATCTGTGTTCCAAATTTCAGTCCAATCCGTCGATACGTTAGGACGTGATTGAGCAACAAACATCCAAACATCCATACATTGACATTTAAGTATAATATTAGTAGGATATATTATACACTAGCAGCGTCCCGCGGTATTACCCGCGAAGTTCCCGTTCCCGTTGTTTTTCCAGGATAAAAAGTAACCTATGTGTTCTTCCAGACTATAATCTATCTGTGTTCCAAATTTCAGCCCGATCCGTTCATACGTTAGGACGTGATTGAGCAACAAACATCCAAACATCCATACATTCACATTTATAATATTAGTAGGATTGGATACGTTTTGAAGTGTGTGTATCTGATCTGCATGATCGTACATTATCATTCCCTTTTTTTACGGAATTGTTTGAAGCTCGAAAAAGCGACACATTTAATAGGGTACAATCCTCAAAAAAACTAAGTAGCCTGTTAGTTAGATTGCCAAAAAATATTGTACACGTATTTTTTCTTTTGTTTCACAAACAAAAAATGACGAAGATATAGCGCTTCGAAGTTTCGTGTGACGTCACTTGTGAGTACGATTTTTACTCACGAGTGACGTCGCGACCCCCCACTCTCGAAGTTTGACGGTCTATATCTTTAAGGATTTTTAATATTATGAAAAAACAAAAAATACGTGTCCAAAATTTTTTCATGATCTAGCTGACGGACTAATTAGGATGGTGTATTTTTGACCCAGTCCGGTACCCTATTATTGATGTTCCAAAGACTCCTATGAAGAGTTGTGATCCTATTTTGGTTATCAGAACAATTAAGACTGTTGAATAAGCTGTAAGATATTCTCTGATGAATGTAATCTGGGTATTTTTAAGTCTAGAGTGAACGATTTCTTCTAGGTCTGGTGCTCTCGTTCCGTCGTAGACTGCACTGCACTGCACTCGTCACTCAATATCAAACGAGATGGCGCGTGGCGGTCGAGTGTAAAATGTATCCTACAATATCCTTATAATATATTATAAACTAGTTGAACGCGCGCGCGTTGCTACGCCATCTATCGAAAATTGGTTGTACCTCGGTTACTTTAGGTTCTATTGACGCAACCTTTACAATATGACATATATGCTGTCACGCAACGAAAGCTCTCAAAAAGCAATATTTTTGCCCGTTTTTGTTACATTTTTCACTCATGCTCGGGCCCTGTTGGTAGTAGCGTAATGTTAAATAGCCTATAGCCTTCCTCGATAAATGGACTATCCTACAAAGAAATAATCTTTCAATTCGGACCAGTAGTTCCAGAGATCCTTGCGTTCAAACAAACAAACAAACAAACAAACTCTTCAGCTTTATAATATTATTATGAATTATTAATTATATATTATATTATAAATATGAAGGATTTTTTGTATGCATGAATGTTTGTTTCTTTTGAAGATTTGATCACTTTGTTTTAAAACACGCGTCGCTTCGTTCACTAATGGTTTTGTCATCGAATTGAAATTATATTTGGAGATAAATAATTTAGACTATTGACTGGAATAGCACATAAACTGCAAGAAAATCACGAGGACGGGCACTATTCAGAGTAAATTGTTTTGTTTTGTAGATAAGTTCCGATATAGAGAAGATACGTTTCGTCCTAGACCAAATCATCGCTTAACATCAGGCAAGATGACGGTTAAGTGTAAACCCATAAAATATAACAAAACATAACACATAAGCAGCCTACAAAATTTTCCCACTGCTGGGGCTCGGGTCCTTCTTTCACAAGGAGAGAGTCAAAGCCTTAATCTACCACGCTGGCCCAGTGCGGGTTGGTGGATGACACATGATCTCGAAAAAATCTATGTACATGTCGGTTTCTTCGCGATGTTTCTGTGCACTGTTTTAAGTTAGCGGCATTACACACATGACTTCGAAAAGACCGTGGTGCGGGTGGGAATTGAATCCGAGGGTTCCGGATCCGCAGATCTCTAGATCAGCTGTAATTTAACTGTGGGGCGCTATTAATTAAACATAAACTTAGATTTATACCTAACGTTCTGCCTCTTTGTTTGAGAATTGTAAAAACAAAATTTACCTTAAAAGTTTCCAAGTTTCGTACGTACTTATTTCAAGTACCATTAATTTTGCTTAACCTAAAAATAACGCTATTTTCACAGAAAGTATTAAAATGAGTTCCGTTGTCGCGAACGCCGCTTTAATCTGGCCGAGTCGAGCCAAGCAATTATCTAGGTGAAATAGTGCCGGTATTAGGAACACTTACCCTGCACTGGATTAACTGAGAAGATTACTTTAACTGTAAATAGTCAGTATTTGGTAGAATAACATTGTAAAATCAGTAATACTTGCCTTAAACACTTGTAACATTTTGTTGATTAGTTAGTATAAAACGACATTTGGATGATGAAAAATGATCCTGGATGAGTTTAGCGATCGCTTGAGTGAAATACACAAAAACAGGCCTTTTTAAAAGGATAGGATTTCAAAGATATGATTTTTTTGAGCGCCATATGAACTGATGTAAAGAGCTAATGAGGTTTAACACGAAACATGTTATCTAGAAAAAATAATTCACTTTTAATTTGAAGACACCTACATAGTTTTTTGTATCTGTCGGGGTAGACCCAATTGGGCAGTACATAAATATCATAAATGTGAAAGTATCAACGTTTAGATATTAGCATGTTTGTTGCTCAATAGAGTCGCAACGGCTGAACGGATTGGGTTTGAATTTGGAGCATAGATAGTTCATGATCAAAAATAAAACGTAGGCGATTTCATAGCGGAAAAAACGCGGCAGTGGTATCTACGCAGGTAAAACCGCGGGGTGGTGCTATTATATAATATTCCATAACATAAGTGGAATTTAAATGCTTTGTTTAAGTTTTCGGAACGTTTCGTATTAAACGGTGTTTTTAGAGTTGCCAGACGTCGCATGGTAAAAAGACATGATCACCAATGGCTTTTCACAGGATGAAAATAACGAAGATCAATAAAATGTTAAAATATCGTACAAGAAAATGTTAAATTTAAACTTTAAAAATGTATACTCTTTGTATGCTCTTTTTTTGTTTTTTTAAATTGACGTGTAAATTGTACATTTATGAATAACTAGCGGCCCGCTCCGGCTTCGCTCGAATAATAACCTAGATATCAACTGCAGCGCCATCTGCCGTAGCCTATGTTACTCGGGAATAATGTAGCTTTCCAAAGGTGAAAGAATTTTTGAAATCGGTCCAGTAGTTTCAGAGCCTATTCATTACAAACATACAAACATACAAAAATAGGTACAAATCTTTCCTCTTTATAATATTAGTATAGAAGAACTTTGACTTTGAAGATAATCATGTAGTACTACATTTTTGTAAAGCGCTTGTTTATATGAACGTAACCCAATTGTTAATAAGTAAACTTTTTAGTCAATTTTTATGCAGTCTGATAATACTCAAGATTAGCGCGTCCAAACCAATAGACTACAGGCCCGTGAACAAAATTTACGTAGTAAATTCTCCTAGATAATTTATCCTTGTCGCATGATTTTTGTACGGCGGGCGTTGCGAAATAATGGATTAGGAGAGGTATTTAAACTGTATGTAACCAATGCAGTACATGATCAGTTGCCCAAATTTTATCTGTAAATTGTCGGAAAACCACGAATATTTCCGACAAACTAATAATAAAAATAATATAATTTATAGTAGTTTCAATACCTCTTCTAATCTATTGTTCTGCAACGCCGTACAAAAATCATGCGACAGGGAGAAATGATCGTGGGTTGCAACCCCCCATCTTCGACTGTACTCAGTTGGACAGCTTACAAGTGACGGCATAGTGCTGAATCAGCTTTATCCAACTAATATTACACATGCAAAGGCGACTCTGTCTATTTGTCAGTTATGCTTTCACGCCTAAACTACTGAAACGATTTAAATGGAATTTGATAAAGAGATAGACCAGACCCTGAGAAGATCATAGGTTCTTTTTAATGTTAAAAAAGAAGTTGAAAAGGACATTAACACGGAAGTTTCGTCATATACTGAAACTACAGTTTGTAATTGTTTATTAGGCTTTTGATTATATATACATTAATAAATAAGACATTCCAATAAGCTAAAATTCTTAGTGGTAATTTCGGGGCGTACCTAGTACTCGTATATAAAACAAGATATAAGATAAGGGTTGACCGCGTGACCGCCATCTTGCCTGAAGCGAATCTTATGAAGCGACTTTTTTATGTAACGTTACGTAATGTATCCAAGTAAAATTACGAAAATGGGAAATATGCGGATAAAAAAGGAAGGTCAGTATTAAATCATTTTATTAAATCATGTATACCTAATAATTATATTTCAAATTTTATATATTTATTGCCTATATTTTTAAAACCTACATAAGCCCCAGACACCGATTCCGGACATATCATTACAAACATGCACAATAGTAACTTAAAACAAACGACATACCTTTCACATTACAAAACCCACAGAACATATATTGTTCTGTGACAAAACCAAACACGCAATATTACATAATACCTTCTACGATCTAAAATAGAATGAAATATCGCCGTTCCATAGTTCTGATATAGGGAAAAGCGTACATCGGATATACTGATAAAGCCACTCTGAAAAAATGGACCCAGACGAGGCACCCATATCACGGCTTGTTTGCGGGACTGAGATCTCGTAATAGTTCCCGAATGGGCCCTTATTTTAAGAATACACGCGATATACCACGATGTTTTCACAAAATGGCTCTCACGCCGAAGTATTGACACAGATAATGTACTCTTAAGCTTGCGGGGCGTGTCGAGACCGGCCCAAGGGAATCTTCGCGTTTTTGAAAACAAAACCGTCAAAGGGTAGATTAGAACCGATATGTCCGGTATAATGTTTTCAATCTGAATTCAAATCGAGAAAGTTTAAAAGTGGAAAGTTATGGGAACGATGCAGCCCCAAAGTTTGTAAAGTACATCTGGCGAGATGGCAGTCAAGTTTAGTGTAAACCATAGTTAAAAACAACATGACTGTACCAACATACAGCAGGTCTAGTGAGTTTGCTGTAAAACCAATTTAAAATTGTCTCAACTTGTTCTACAAATTCAGTAATCGGAAACCATCAGAACCAGACTTTTTGCTGCAAAACAGCTTGGTTTTTCAAATAAATTAGTTCTTTAATTTGATAAGAACGCTGAATCGACCCAAGAGCTAGTGCGTTTCTAACAAAAATACTTGCTATTATGAAACTAAATGATTATTCGACAAATATTTGCAGACTACATATAGTATGTACCTATTTATATCCAAATCCATACAGTAGATTTTGCAAGGGAGAGAAAGATACATCTATCCTATCTATACAAACTTTCGCATTAGGGTAGGTACAATCCTCAAAAAAACTAATTCCGTTAGTCAGATTCCTAAAAATATTGAGCACGTATTCTTTCTTTTGTTTGACAAACAAAAAATGACGAAGACACAGTTTTAGTTTGAAAACTAACGTGGTTATTACACATTTTAAACAAAAACACACGGGTAACTTACGTATAAAATAGTCAGAACAGTCCCACTCGAGTTGCGCGCGCACTCGCCTTGAAGAAGATCGCCGGACGCGATCGAAACTCGAGTCGGACTGTTCTGACTATTTTATACGTGAGTTACCCGTGTATTTGTTTAAGAAGATACAGTTCTTAGAAGGTTCGCGAGACGTCACTCGTGGGTACGATTTTTGCCCACGAGTGACGTCGCGACCCCCCACTCTCGAAGTTCGACGATCTATAATTTGATTGTCGATCAATTCTATTTTTGATCTATAATTGTCAATTTTTAAATATTTTGAAAAACAACAAATAGGTACGTTTCCCTTATATTTCCATGATCTAGCGGACGGAAAAATGTGTGGTAAAAAAAGGTGTATTTTTGACCCAGTCCGATACCCTATTGTGTTAGTCGGAAACATGAATTGCTAAACCAGCTTTGCCAACATCCATGCCAACCTGTATATCTGCAACTATCAAAACATTATTTGCTAACGATTGGTGATGAAATTGTTATTTTAAAACTGAAAACAAACCGTATGCTATGAAACAGAAACATCAAAATAAATACAATTTAATATAATCATCAAACACAAAATCATTTGACCATAATATGGAAACAACTGCAATTCTAAAATAAATTTTAATCATAGGAAGCACTATGTTTTAAATACTTTATAATTAAAATACTGGCCTATTTTCGCCTCTGTGCACCGGTCCGGAGAAATCTGTCTGGGTCAGATAGACTGAGCTAGAGAAAATGGATTGCTCCCCTCTATAAATATTTTCTTGTTCAGAGACAACATGGATATTGGATTATTTTTACTCAATTTCTTTAAATGCTTTCGAGGCAATACAATAATAGGAGGCTATTTTCATATTGTTTAGTTCGATTATGTGTTTATTTGCACTCGTAGTTGTATCATACGTAAATATAAATAAGAAAGGATACGGGCTAATATATTTTAAAATTAGCCATAAAATAACTTTAAATTTCGATCTAAATGAATTCAAATTCAACCAAATTTCTAGTAGATACGGAAAGTCACTAATTATTTTGAAGACTCAAGTTAATAAAGCCTTGTTTTTGCGTGGCCGCCATGAGTATATATACGAGTATAACTGTTGATTTTTAGGGTTCCGTAAAACGTAAAAACGGAACCCTTATAGATTCGTCATGTCTGTCTGTCTGTCTGTCTGTCCGTCCGTATGTCACAGCCACTTTTTGCCGAAACTATGAGGACTACACTGTTGAAACTTGGTATGTAGATGTATTCTGTGAACCGCATTAAAATTTTTACAAAAACAATAAAAAAAAAGAAAAATTAGGGTTGCCCCTCATACTAAGAACTGAAACTCAAAAAATTTTTTTTCATCATACCTACACGTGTGGGATGTCTATCGATAGCTCTTTAAAAATGGTGTTAAGGTTTCTAATATAGTTTTTGTCTACACTGAATAATTTGCGCGAGAGACACTTCCAAAGTGGTAAAATGTGTGTCCCCCCCCCTCTAACTTCTAAAGTAAGAGAATGAAAAATCTAAAAAAAATATGATGTACATTACCAAGTAAACTACCAACGAAAATTAGTTTGAACTCGATCTGATGAGTAGTTTTTTTTTAGGACGTCATAAATACACTATTATTAAAACTTCGATCAAAGTTACAACGAACTACAAGAACTATGTGTACTATGTATATTATGTTACTTGCTGCAACGGAACCCTTCATGGGCGAGTCCAACTCGCACTTGGCCACTTTATTCAATTTCAAGAATGTCTGTGTACACAGTTAACCTAGTAAAAAACATTTCTGATTTATTTCTTCCCGTTTTTTAAATGTAATTTAAAAAAAATCTCAAGTTAGTAGTTCGGAGACCAACAACCAGCCTTGGTAGAGCCACGATAATACCAACCATCACTGTCACCATTTTTCATTAGTTTTAATATTACTCAAACGTAAAATCAAATTACAATTTGCTGTGTCATCTAATGTAAAAGCTTTTGTATTAGACAGTATAGGTTATATATTCTTTGCTCAGTAATATAATCTACTAAACAATTTTCGTAAATTGACAAAAAGGTCACTAAAGTTTGGTTTGATGTTAAAGGTCGTTCTTTGTATTACTCTAAGTAATATTTCATATTAGTGTATGGAATATTCCAGTCCGCGTATAAAATTAGTATGTTCTGATAATTTTCAAGGTCCAAGTGATTCATGCAACGCACGTAGCATGAAGTTAAGCTAAAGTTTAGTTCGGTAGTATAGATACCGCTAAGCCGTAATGTGCAGATATCACTGTGTTCCGGTTTGAAGGGCAATGTTTCCAAATTACAAGGCATGGAGATAAATCTTCCTATATCTCTGAATGACGAGCGCAGTGCAGTACTAGGTAATGATGTTCCAAAGGCGTGTTGCTTACCATCAAGCACATGTCATGCTCGTCTCGTCACTCTACATTAAAAAAAATAACTCTTCATTGCACTTTAATTACAAAACAGATGATATCTTAAAACATAGTATTAATTGCGACCTTGTCCACTCAATACGAACATTTTTTTCCAGGCAACAGATCTATATATATAAAAATCAATGCCACTTTTCGTTGTTATTGAACTCCTCCTAAACGGCTGGACCGATTTGAATGATTTTTTTTGTATACGTTTGGGTAGAGCCCTGGAAGGTTTATATTCACAAATCAGCCCGGCAGATGGCGCTGCAGTTGATATCTAGGTTATTATTCGAGCGAAGCCGAAGCGGGCCGCTAGTATGAATATAAAAAGACGGAAAGTAAAATTAAGAGTTCATAGATACCTACTTATTGTTCTGTGTAAAGTAAGTCGAAATTGAAACGTGAACTTCCGCGTTTTATAAAAACTAGCGGCTTGCCCTAGTTTCGACAGACTCAGTAAAATAAAAATCTCGTGTCAACGTCCTACGAAATACGTCGGCCTGATGGTAAACAACAAGCCTGCCCATAACAGTACAATGTCACACAGCTGTCATCTAGCGCTGCACTGCGCTCGTCATGCAGAGATTTAAGATTCATCTCTATCCCTAGAAATTTCATTGGAAGCTGTTCCCTTTCAAACTGGGACGCAGTGATGGTTGCATTTTACTGCTTAAAGATAGAAGTACCTGGGTGACCGAGCTTTGCTCGGTTTAAATACTAAACTTATTAAAATCCTACAGATAAAAGACTCCAAGAAATAGATTTTCTTAAAAAAAACGAATTGAAAAAAAAGAGAACCTGTCTGGATTCGAACCCGGAGCTACTAATTCGTGGCCGCTATGAGCGCCCGACTTCCCGTCTGAGCTAATTATGCTGTCGCGTCAAGCGGCGAAATTTACCTTCACATTCTAATGTCTAATGTGACAGTTTTTCATTGTCTAAACACGCGCATAATAAGCGTTTATATTTAAATGAGACCTAGTTAGATCGATTTATCGTCCCCGAAATCCCCTGCATACATAATTTCATGAAAATCCGTCAAGCCGTTTCCGAGATTCAGATTCTATATATATATATACATATTTATATAGGTACAAGAATTGCTCGTTTAAAGATATAAGATAACTGGAAAAGGTATGGGTAATTCCTCAGGAAGAGTTCCTACGCAAAGAGTTCTATTACACACTTTCAAGATACCACACTTACAATGCCAAACGCCGCCTTTGTCATTTTGATCTAAGTATGTATATACATACGAGTACAAATGTATGTGCAATATTATGAAGCTAAAGAGTTTATTTGTTTGAACGATAATCTCAAGAATTGCTGGTTCTAATTGTAAAAATATTTTTTTGTTGCATAGCATTTATTGAGGAAGACTAGGTACTGTTATAGTACGCTACTGTTTAATAGGAGCGGAGATTGAAATAATAATGTAATTTTAAAAAATCGGTTGTCTGTAAAGTCGGTTGGTTTACGGACGATTCTTTAACGTGCAACGTCATAGCAAAACATTGAATACGGCGCAAGCGTACAATGAGCGTGATGGGACATAACGGGACACTTTTTTGTCCATGCAGCCGGCGTTCATCGATTTATTAGACGTTGTCTCCTCAAAAACGGCATAAAATAAAATATTCCTTTTTGAGGGTTTTCGTTGCGTGTGCTAACGTGCGCTGAAGTCCATGACAGCGTGTGTCTATCATTGATGGTTGCGTCATTATAAACCTTTTTAAGCTAATCAATTTTTTTCTACGCCTTGAGGATTCAAGTTTGTCTTAGGTTCTAAATCTGAATTGGCACAACAAATTTTCGACAGGTGGCGTAGCAACGCGCGCAGTGTACAGCTAGAGCATTTTTATACGTAGATTACACATGTTCCATGTTCAAAAGATCAAAACATGAATGGGAGAAGTTATACGCGGAGGCGCAGTAAATGTCCCAAGTTATGTCGTAAAACACTCCGTGATAGTTTATGGTTCTTCCCCATCACGCGAATATGGCATCGATTTGTGTACGTCACATTTATGAGCTCTTCTTACGTAGATTAGGAACAAGGATAAGTATCGAAGTTTGCAATATTCAGAGTTAGCCTGCCAAAAGGCGTCGTTACTATCGCATATTGTAATAAATTTGTCATACTAATTTTGTTAGTTCCAGTTTTGGTCACTGGGCATACAAATAATTGTATCAAACTTCATAATAATGTCACAGTACCTGTTAAGGTACAACAAGTTCGCGCTGAGACCGCGACGCGAGACCGCGACAGGAGACCGAGACCGGAGACCGCGACAGGCACTTGACACTATGGAATTGTATGGGCGTCAGTTCGCGCCGCGACCGCGACCGCGACCTGTCTCGGTCTCCTGTGGCGGTCTCAGCGCGAACTGGCGTCCATACAATTCCATAGTGTCAAGTGCCTGTCGCGGTCTCCGGTCTCGGTCTCCTGTTGCGGTCTCGTGTCGCGGTCTCCGCGCGAACTTGTACCTTTACATGTTTCACAACAGTGTTGGAATTGTGCGCATGCAAATTTAAAATTTATAAAATAAGAAAGTTTGGTCCCCAAAGACTTTAGAATGTTGTTTTAAAATCTTAAAATAATAATTTCACCGACACATTTCATGATAGAAAAATAAATACAAGTATTCATTAGAAAATACTGTTTCATTGAATCATAACACATACATTATTCCAGTAAGCAATCCAGCGCTGGATTCGGTCGCTGGACTGGAATCATGTAAACGGGGTATAATCCAAAGAGTTATGCTTTATCCGAAGTCAGATTAAATAAATAATTAAAGTTGCCACGAATATTACGGCAAGTTTTTTTTTTTTGCATAATTACGTAGTGGCCCGGTGGGAAGAAGATCCGATTCCACAATCGTGTATCAAAGGTTGGAACGGTTATTTTTCCATATGCTTCAAATTTGACATTACACCAGCCTAGGAGATGAAAAGCAATGTGTAGAAACTGACATGTGCCTCAAAAAAATTTACAGGGCATGTGTCATCCACCAACCCACACAAGTCAGTATGGTGGATAATGATCTTCACTAACCTCTTATAATCGAGAAAACTCTGTTTTCCAGAAATCTTACTAATCCTATCCTACTTCCTACTAATATTATAAATGCTAATGTTTGGATGTTTGTTGCTGACGTCGTAACGTATGAACGGCTCAGGTTGAAGTTTGGCACACATAGATTATAGTCTGGAGAAACACACTACTTTTTATACCGGTGAAATAACGGGAACGGGAACTACGCGTGTAAAACCGTGAGGCACTGCTAGTATTACACATGTCAATGTTTGGATTTTTGTTGCTCAATCACGTCGTAACGTCTGAACGGACCAGGTTGGTATTCGGAAAACATATAACACGTATGCTACATTTTATTTCAGGAAAATAACTGAAATGGGAACTATGCGGGCACCGCGGGACGATGTAAGTATAAACAAAGCTGATTTCTTAATGTATCTTTTCTGCGTAGTCCTGTCCAACGGAGTAATCACTTACAGTGCCCGAAGCGGTCGTTTTGCTCGCACTTATCCGTCATCCCTTGCTTGTTTTGTTAAGGCACCATGTGGTGCTGCAAAAACACCCCGGCAAAGCGTCCCCTTTAATCCTGGACACAGCTTGGTACCCTCCTCTCATTTGCATAAGTCCTGTCCGTCATAAGATGGGTTGTTAAACTTTAATAAGACTTTCTGATGGTACTCCGTCCCTGATTTAATAGGCTTCCCTGTGTAGGGATTATGATGATTGAAAAGTCTCTTCATGGGATACGAGGTAAAGATGACATTTCAATTTGTACTGTATGGCGACGGGCTAGAGTGCTTTTTTTAGTGAACGGTTATGCGTAAAATTGTTAACGAGGATACCCGCGGTCTATATTGGCGGAACGAGTGGCTTAGTTGATTATCAAAATTTGACTGTACACTGGTTGAAACAGAAATAGTTTGAAATAAATATAATAATTAAATTTCACTAGCACAGTCTGTCTCAACTGTCCAATTGTCTCAGTTTCGCATAGTTATAGATACATTTATTTAAACCATAAATTATAATAATCAAAACGATTAATACTTTACTCTACGTTGCTCGATAGTAATCTGGTATTATAATAATCTATCTATATATAAAACAGAAAGGTCACTCATCACCGAATCTCAGAAACTAAAAATGCTACAAATCTGAAATTTTGCATGGAGGTGCCTTTTAGCACGTAAACGCTCACTAAGACGGGGTTTTGAGAAATTCAACCCCTAAGAAGGTGAAACAAGGGATGGACGGTTGTATAAAAATTCCGTCATTTTCAAAGATATAAGCATGAAATCCACTGAATCAATTGTAAGCAAATTTGGTGAACAGATACACTAGATCCCAAAGAAAGGACGTATGCCATTTTTTGTTAAGGAAAAGGGTTACAGGGGTGATGAAAGTTTGAAAGTTTTGTGTGGAAGTTCGTCATTGTTGAAGATAAAACCACGAAAGTTTGTATCTAGACACTTAATGACGAAAGAAATACATTTTTGTTCTGGCAGTTATGCACTTTCGAACTGTACGGGTATGAAATAAGGGTTGCAATGGGTGATGAAAGTTTATATGGAAGGACGCCTGGTATCGAAACTAATAGTGTGAAAGTAGCAATGTATGTCTGTTACGCATTAACTGAACTAATTTTGATGAAATTTGTTTAAATATAAGCTGTTTCTTATAAACGTAAATTTGTATACGTGTAAAAATATTGCCTCGGTTACCTTAATCTTTATTATGCGCGGACGAAGTCGCGGGTAAAAGCTAGTATTAATATAGAATTGACACAATACTGTTTGAGTTACATAATAAACTAAAAACATTAATCTTGCATGTTTGCTAGATCAGTAAAACACATTTTAGGTACAGATAGAACACCAATATAAGTTTCTATAACACCCGGTTTTTTTTTTGGGTATCTTGTAAAATAAGCAAATCATCCAACGAATATAATTGTACTTTGTTTATGTTTATTTTCTACAGACAGTGCTTGAGTTTTTAAATCGCTGATTGTCTTAAGCTTGTACTTAAATATCTTCCTACTTATTGGTTATACAGTATGTTCGTTGTAGAATCTGCAGCTTGTTGAATTAGGAAAAATTATATATTTGAATGCGTACCAAAATAAATATCACGAGTAAAAGTTACAAAAAATAATCTAGTATTACTTGGGGAACAAAGAAAGACTACACCAAAACTTTTATTACCCAGAACACTAGAGAAACGAAATGGTTACAATTGGCTAAAAAGTGGTCGTCACGCCACAAGTTCATCCAATAAATATTCCTAACTGCCGCTACGTAAGGAAACAAATGCTCGAAAACACAATGATGGTCGACGAAACAACATTGTGTCCTAGATTGCAGTACATAAAATTTAACGGAATGGCTAATCAGGCTCACTAGCCAACCACCATATTACAAATACTTACTTAAGGCTAAAACGAGCGGTTAATCTATTGTTAAATAATTGAGCAAAGACAAATCGATACCTATATAAATTTGTAACGTTTACGGCGAAAAGGGGATTCATATATAAAGTTTTTTTATATGATTTATTTGAGACCAAAATAATATTTTACATATATTTAAAACTTTTACCCTATAGGTACTATACTTATTTTTTTTTATTACTTACTATATACCCATATTTAAATAAAATTTAACTAAACATATTATTGTGATGTAATTTACTAAATTTAAATAAATAAGCGAACTTAAATTAATTAATAATACATTTGGAATGTTTCGCACGTCTACACGTAGGCATTCATCCCGAAAAAATGTGGGTTTCTTTATGGAACAGATATTTATTAGTTAAATTCTAAGCGAACAAAATGTCAATACACGAGTTGTCAATACAAGATTTAAGGTTTAACCGCCGTATTAAGCTCTATTTATTGAAGTCACAAATTTTAACAATAAAATTTGACATGTATTTAGTTATGTTAGCCTTGAGAACCAAAGGGTGGTAAGTCAACTTATGTACTGTTTTCGACTATACTCAGTGACAATACAGCCACAATACTGCTCGGAACAACTGAACCGCGTCCAACATATTCTGTTTGCGAATTGTGGCTTTCGTGTTTTTCAGGGTATCCTCTTTTTAATGTTATTTGTTTTGTAATTCTTTTCGAAGCTCGCCTACTAGGTTGTTTCTTATTTTTCCTCTTTCTTCTTATTTGCGATTTCAATATCAATATCTTTATTGCTTAGCTACAAATAATCCTCTTAATTCATGAACAGTTAAAACGATAATTATTTTTTATTGTAGTGCGAATATATTTTGTTCATTAAGCTCTTTGATTTTTATTTGTGTGAAGTAAAAAAGAGTTTATCTTTTTGAAGTTAAAACTTTTTTTGGCGCAATGCTCACAGATTTTTCCGTAGGCTGTAAGTGGTGTGTCGCTCTATTTTGATTTGTAGGTATACAATTAAAAAAACATCCAACTCGTTTCTTGTCTATCCTACTAATAGGTACGATTCATAATACAAAATTACTCATAACTCATACCAGACAAAGTCGAGACATCCAGATGAGAGTTCCAAAAAGAATAAAGACTAAACCAGAAAAAAAACGTTGCTATGTGGAGACCATTAAGGTGCGTATAAATTAAGCGCGGCAGCCGCGCGAGCCAATGTTCGACCAGAGTTGACGTTCATTTGCCGCGCGAGCCAATATGTAGATATAAATTTAGTTGGACGTGGCAGGCGCGCGCGGCAGGCGATCCATCACGAACAAACCGCGGCGGATAGACAGACCAGTTCACTCTTGTAAACCTGCGAGTATGGACGCGCGTGGTCGGGCGGCTGCCGCTTTCATTGTGATTCACCATCTTATTTGTAAAAAAAAGAAAAGAAAAAGGCGTTGGTGGATGAAAAAATTATATCTAAATAGATCGCTATATGGCCCGAAACTTCTGGAAGACATAAGATATGAAGCCGTTGCAAACACTATAAAAAATTTTACGCGAGTGTCAACTACAGAGTTCGAATTAATAAAATCATTAATAGAACCAAGTGTTATGAAAATGAACACACAATTTCGAGAGGCAATATCAGTTACTGAAAGATTAGCAATAACTTTAAGATTTCTGGCAACTGGAGACTCGTATACTAGCCTGCAATACCTTTTTCGAGTATCAAAACAGTCAATTTCAAGAATTGTTCCTGAAGTTTGTGATGCACTTTGCGATGCACTAAAAGACTGGGTAAAGGTGAGTAAATAAAATATCTAGTTTTCTTTTATTATTATATTTATTTATTGATATAATTCTTATTATTATTTAGGGGAAAAAATCATCCATAGGCAATGGCGTTGGTTCACGTTCATCAGTAGGAGTAGTGTCTGGAATCTGAGAAGACGGAGTCGAAGTCTGAGGAGACGGCGTTGAGGTGTAGTGTGACTGTGAATAATTTTGGGTACAATACTCATAATTCGAATATTTTCCTAGGTCAGCATCAAATATCACATTGTTAATCGCTTGCTTGACGTAAATTAAAGTGCGTGAATCATATTTACGGAGTTCATTAGCAATGTGCTGGCCGTAAGAAAAATATGGGTCAGCAGATGATGCAGCGGATTCAGTTAGAACCTGAAATGCTTTTTTCAGCATAGGGGAATCTTCTTCAGCGTTTACCTTTTTCTTTTTCTTTACTCTCAGATTATCTGGAGCGTTCATAATGTCACTTGGTGGTTCTATTTCTTGTTCCATAGCAGAAGGTGTAATTGGTCCTGTATCATTATTTTGTGCTATTTGTGCTGTTGCCAACTATAAAAAAAATACGAATGTTTAATTAATTGTTGCAGGTACCGGACTCAGAAGAAGAATGGTTGCAGATAGCACACGATTTCGAAAACAAATGGGACTTTCCTCATGCAGTAGGTGCATTGGATGGCAAACATGTAGTGTTGCAAGCACCTATAAACAGTGGCACAGAATTTTTCAACTACAAACAGTTTTTTAGTTTAGTATTACTAGCTTTAGTCGATGCAGACTATTGTTTTACGTATGTAAATGTGGGTTGTCAAGGTAGACTATCTGATGGAGGTATTTTCAAAAATACAAACTTATACAAAAAACTAGAAGAAAAATCTATGAGACTTCCTCCTCCATCCATTCTTCAAGTGCCCTATTCCTTCAAAGTACCGTATGTGATTCTAGCTGACAAAGCTTTTGCTTTAAATGAATATACTATGAAACCATTTCCAGGAGATCTAGAAAGGGGTTCTGAGGAAAGAATCTTTAATTACAGGTTATCTCGAGCACGTAGATGTGTGGAAAATGCATTCGGGATTCTGAGCTCAGTTTTTAGAGTTCTACGCAAACCTATGTTACTGCAACCAAAGATTGCTACTAAAATTGTTTTAGCAACAATACATTTGCATAATTATTTGAGAAAAAGAACTCTGACAAGATCACAGTACACGCCGCAAGGATGTATAGATAGTGAAGGAAACGAGGGGCAAATTATACCTGGAACTTGGAGAAATGAAACTGCCCCTACATCACTACTGCCTCTTAACTATATCCCAAGAAGAGCGGGAAATTTTGCACAACAAATACGTTCACACCTAGCCCATCACTTTGTTACCAATGGTGCAATATCTTGGCAAAATAGATATTAAAACTTGTACTCACATTTTCAGACATTGTGTCCAATGTTTCATTGGGTAGATCTTTATCCCTCATGAAATTAAAATCATCAAACGCAAACCACTTCGAAACGTATACTTCATTTGTCGCTGTAATAAAAATAAAAATTATTTACGTAATTACAATAATGCGTTTTATTTTTTGTTGTAAATGCAAAATAAATAGGTACTTACCAGAACCAGTACGACAACTTTTAGCTATTCTAGATTTTTCTCTTCTGTAGGACGCCAAAAGCGTAGTCATTTTTTTTTTCAAGTCAGGAATAGGTATATCCATTTTCTTACTGATTTCTACCCACGCATCATACCTCAACGATTTATTGTGGTATTGGGAGGATTTGCTGTTCCACAAAAATTCTTTTGCGCTATACAATTGTATTAGTAAACGGCACTTTTCGTTGTCCATTTTTACGTATTCGCCGCGCGAGCCAAATCACCAAAACTACAACCGTCCCCACTGCGCGCGAGCGAACGACTGAAGCTCCTTTGATGCGGTCTAAAAAACCGACAGCGAGCGGATCGCCCCGCGGCACGTTCGAGCGCGGCAATGTTCGCGTCGCCGCGCGCGGCGGTCCCGTCTACATAGAGCGCGGCCGCCGCGCGCACCAATGTTCGATGGTTTGCCGCGCTTAATTTATACGCGGCTTTACCTAATTAAAAATATGCTTGTCATTCTCCCACACTTAGATACTTTCTCTCTTTCTGCAACCGATTGCATAAGAAAAAGATTGTTTTGATTTATAGTATCCTTTGATTTGAATATCCGATTTGAATGATTCAAAAGGCAGATTCATTTTATTCTACAGTCCTGAATACAAAATGACGTATCTCGACATAAATTAATACATACAAAGATACGATATAAAACAAATTATCCATACTTGATAACATGATATGATTTTAGTTACTATTTCTAACAATTTTTTAAATGACTAAAAGTAGTTTTTTTGACCTACCTATAAAAATTGGACTTTGAATTCCAGGAAGTTTATTTGTAGATAGGTATTATGCTGTTTAATTTAGTAGAACATTTTATTATGCTTCAGTCAACAGTTTCCGCAGCGCATGTTGTGAAAAACTATTTATGTCAAATTTTTTTAACACGTAAGTTATGTTATCGTATCGTAATTATCGTATTTGTATTCGTATCGTATTTGTGGGATCGTAAGAATTACGAATATTTTTTTAGTAGGTAAATATTGGATGCAGCATGATTTATTTTACTCAAAAATAATGTAGTAGGTAGAAACTTTAACGGTTACATAATTATTGACCTCGGCCTAGTAGTTTTTGTGTAATGTTTTTATAAACATAGGTAAATACAAAAACACAGAATATGTCTATAGAAATAAAAACAAATGCAATTAAGATCCTGAAATATAAAAATGCTGGTTAAAACTTTCCTTACCACCTCTTCACTTGTATCTATAATTTTTGGGACGAAGGAAAAGCATTTAGTATATATACCCTTTCGGCTAAGGGACGGTCGGGTTACATCGGACTCGATAAATCGAGTGGTGCCCCTACCTACTATAATTTCCACACGGTGCACCCTTTTTGTAGGAACACGGGATTTCATATTCTTCTGTAAACGACGCTTTCGAATTCTTCTGCAAACCTGCTGCGACTTGGCCGTCTTCGGCCTTTCGAGCATCTAACTGAATCGGTTATATAACTTTCCTTTTGCTCTCTGTCTTCAATTCAGGCGAAAGTAAGTAGATAACCAATATCAAAGATAAGACCATTTTAGTTGTACGGTAGACTCCTAAGTTCTCCTAAGTCAGGGGAACGCCCCGTCACTATTGCACCCGAATACCTAAGACATACCGAGAGCACATCGGAAACTAAACTGTAGGTGTCAGATGCTTTCACGTCTAGGCTCTACACCTTTTATCCCCGCGAAGGGCCAAATGATCGGCCCCGTCGCACGCTTGCTTCGGCTGCAAAGAACAGAGATAGTGGCGCTCCGAGGCATGGTCACGTACCATAACCCCATATAATACGATATCACTCTGTAGTCTTATTCTGACCCTTAAACTGTATTCAATATTGATGTATCAACCCTTTATTTCTGATAAACTTATCTAATTTTTCCACCAACTTATAACTTAAGCGTTTGTTTAGTGAAATCGTTATTGGGCCATGACTCGAATCTCCCATTATTATTACTCGACTTCCTCAAGAGTTCTTGAAACGCAAATATTAGTTCGTAAACAAAATCGTTCAAGTTTGAAGAGTATCTCTGTTATTGAATCAGTTCAGTCACAACAACTGAGCTTAAATAATGGTCACAATAAATTACTGCTCAACTCTCAGACCTACCGCTCGTGTGATGAAGTTGTTTTTATCCTGGGAAAAATAAGACGAGGGACAACTACACAGAATAAGAAATTGAGTAAGGTTACTAAAATTTCTGTTAAATGCCTGATCTTTATCAAAAAGATGACCTGACGCGAGATAATCACCTAATATAATTACGATAAAAATGAGTTTACTAAATGAGTTATATTAAGTATTTTTTATCAATACTAACATTTGTAAAATAAATCATAGGTAAGGTCAAATATAAATAAGACAACAACACAATATAAGCAAACATAAACTCGTACATTTGCAGTTGAAATAATACTCACAATCAGAAAAGTGATAGTAGAATAAAAAAATTACATTGTAACATGATTGTCATTTATCTGTATAGTGATTATCGTTTAGTGAAATGTTATTCAGTCTACTTTGAAAATGTGTGTGTACTGTTTGTACACTCTTACTTTTGGTATTTTGATAATTAATTGACGTTAAATTGTATAATTCATTTATAAAGTACGAGTTTAAGGTGCAGTTTGGATTCGAACTTTCAACTTTACAATTCTGAACTGCACGTTCAGCCACAAGGCTACCACGGCTTTCCATAAGAGAATGACAAAGTTTGGATATTTGGCAGTTTGTTGCTCAATCAAAATATTTGCCGTCTGATGTAAGGATCTGATTGAGATTTGGGATATATTTTAAAATAAATACACGGGTAACTCACGTTTAATATAGTCAGAACAGTCGGACTCGAGTTTCGATCGCGTCCGGCGATCGAGTTTAGCACTAAACGAGCTGCGAACACGCGCGCGCACTCGCGTTGAAGAAGATCGCCGGACGCGATCGAAACTCGAATCCGACTGTTCTGACTATATTATACGTGAGTTACCCGTGTATTTATTTTAAAATGTGTAATAACCGCGTTAGTTTTCATACTAAAATTTGGGATACAGTTAGAAAAAAGTCTCGTAAAGTACATACATTTTATTACAGAAAAATAACAGGAGCGGAAAGTACGTGAGTAAAACCGCAAAGCGCTGCTCGTACTTAATAGAATTGGTTTTTGTTCACACTTTACCCACTGTCGATATTCTTTCTTTGCTATATTATCTACAGGCAATATATTAAACCCAGCGTTGATAAAACGTTCTTCAGCAATCCATAATTTCTCAGAAAATTGTTATCGGGCAGCTTATATCCCACACTATTATTTCGGGGAACTTGCGAAGTAATTTTTTTGTTTTATCGTTTCTTCTGCTTATACCCTATCTGATGCCTATCTTCTGCCGATAGCCTAATATATACATTTTTAACTCATTAGCTAAGCCCCGCAGTTTTACCCTATAATTCCCGTGTTGGTTATTTTCCCGGGATAAACAGTAGTATGTTACTTTTGTTACCTCCAAGAAAATGTGTACAAAGTTTCATTATGATCGGTTAAGTATTATTTATTTTTATAACATTTTTCATTTATTATTTCAGAGATTTATTTCAGAGAATAAATATCTAGTAGACCGTATAGTCACTTAGCATCAAGCAAGATGGCGTACAAATGTACCTGAACCCATAAAAATAAAAAAAACGTCTCAAGTTTCTAATATATTATATGCGGCGCCCAATAAATGTACTTTTTAAATAACTTCAAAAGAGAAGGATATTCTTGTCAACTCGATTGTTTTTTTTTTAATAAAGAGTGATGAGACGAGCAGTACATGTTCCTGATGGTAAGCAACATGCCTGCCACATAACAGCACGGTGACATGCAGCTATTGGAACATAAAGAGTCCAAATCATTACCTAGCACTGCACTGCGCTCGTCACCCAGAGATCTAAGATGTTATATCTGTAAGCCCTGTAATTTTTTTGGAAACATTGCTGTTCAAACCAGGACACAGTAATGTTTGCGCATTACTGCTTGGCGGTAGAATAACTGGCAAAGGTGTGGTACTTCCCCAGGCGGACTCTGCCAAGAGTCCTACCACTACTAAATGTTCTACCTATGTTACGCGATAGCTCCGCTAATTGTAATATATAGCTAGATAGCAGCCTAGAGTAAACTCATCTAAAAAAGAAATGCATGTAAAAAGTAAATTTTATTTTATACCTGCGCATAATGTTTACCGCGTGAAATACGTTATTGGAGGCAAACATGCTCCGTAACCTCCAATCTTTATTCTAAAAAATGTGAACCTATTTTTCTCCGGTTTCAAGCAATTTAGATCATGTGGCTGGTTGCTCGATTGAGCATCATTGGATTATACTTGTAATAAAGTTAGAATAGACTTGAAGGGTCATTAATTTGAACCGTCTACCGTCTTACGGCAGTTGATAGAATTCAGTGGGGGATTACGATCACAGTGCAAAAGAATGAAACATCTATTTTTTCATTTCATTTCATTAAAATCAGTCGTTTGCTTCAACAACTTCAAAGTTTTGAACACCGTTACGAAATTGCTAGTTTAATGGTTTTTTGTCGGATACACTTCGGAGAGTGTACAACGTAGCTTGAAAAAGCTACACCGTTTTATAATTGACGTTCCAAATACTTGAACGAAGAGGTTTGGCATAACTTGTGTGATAACAACGTCTAGACTGTGGAATGCGGTACCTGAGTAGGGTTTCTCGATAGTTACTTCAAATCGAGAGTGACTCGGATTTTTAAGCAAGCACGTTGAGCGTATCGTTGCTCAACGTTAAGCGAGATGGCGCTCAAGCCTTGTAAACCTATAACAGTTTTAAAATCTAACTCATATCACACTTCTGACTTTCGAAACTTCTTTGTTTAAACCTGTTTATATTTCAATTTAGAATTAATTATTACTAAATCAAGATTATCTAATATTTTCAAAATATTTATCCGTCATAATATTTTTCATCGGTTCAGTTCAGTTTTGTGTGAGAAACTTCATTTGTATGCATGTACCCTACATTTATTTTTATTTGTTTTATAAAATATCTTATCTCTTGTTAGTATGAAAACTAAGGTGGTTATTACACATTTCAAATTTGAGACGAATCAGTCGTCAGTGTCAGACGAGCAACGGCCACACGTGTGCACTCTCCTTGAAAAAGGTCGCCGGACGCGGCCGAAACTTAGTCGGTTTAGATTGACTATATAGCATGCGTGAGTTACCTACTCGTATTTTAATCTAAAAACTTATCTCTTGTAATTTCTTCAATCATGTCGCTTTCAACAGTTTTACAGAAAAATAAGGTTAAAAAATGTTCGAATAGTTAATTGTTTTGTATTATTTTCATCGAAGCTTGGCGTGGTAATCATGATCCTGGCTATTTTTCCATTGTCGGTAAGATTCCAGTGAAGCCAATTTATTCGAATTATCTCGTTATCTTCGTCATATTTTTATCGATACTTCCTTTGTTCGTTTCCAATTTTCATTTCTGAATAGAAGACAAGTTTAAAGATAAAATTGCATTCTGTTATCAGTTCTAGTATAATTTGTATATTTTGCGTCTGTTTTTTAATTGAAATCAGATACATTTCGGATTTTCTCAAATAAAAAATTGTATGATTTTAAACGAAGTCCTTAGTTTTTTTTCACAAACTACTCGTATTAATAGACTGAAATGATAAAAAGCAAAGTTAAATAATCCGGATTTTATGAGAATATGTTTAAAAAGTAAATTTTCTTAAAAGAGAATATTGATAAATTGTAAATGTATGTATTTAAAACTATACAACGTGGTGGATTTACCCCCAACAATATTTTAACGGTCCATTCTAACACTGATGTAGACTTCATCACCCAAGGTCTCTTTCTCCTCAGCACGGTAGATCACGAGATAATTCGAGTCAAAGTTTGACGTAAAATTTCCACCAAATCACCAGCTTCAACCCTAAAGCATGTACAGCAGACAAACGACCTTGCCACCGACGCCGCGACGTCGTACAAAAACCAGTGCGGAGATCTGGCCATTAGGGGTACGTCAAATTAAATAAGAATCAAAAAAAAATTTTATTTATGGAAAAAAATGTTTGAGCTTTCATGCGTAATTTTCACATACATGATTCTAAACTTAATGTAGATGAACTACCATAAATATTGTTGCACCTTTCTGCAACACCTTGTATAAGTATTATACCAGCTATCTGGCCGCCATCATACAAGCTTTGCTTAGTTTGGGGTCAGATGGTATTGTGTGTGAATTGTCCACCAATATTTATTTATTTATTTATAGAGAAGGTTATATGACACCTTACCTATACAAAGAAAAAGCGATGCTTTGATGCTGTAAACACTGATCAAAGTCGTTGGGCGGGTATAGTCACCCGCATGTGGTAGACATGCAGGTTACTATACCTTACTAAATCTGCTTTGGCTTTGCTACTGTTGTCTCTATAATCTCAAGTAAAAAGAAAAGAGAGATCTATATCAAAGCTAAGACAGTTTTAGTTACGTATCCTTGTACGTACAAGGATAGATTTTTAGTGACCTTATTGCTTAAACCTTCTGCAAAAGCTGAAAAAGCGACATCGTTTCATGGTTGGTGTTCCAAAGACACGAACGAAGAGATTTGACTCTACTTTTGTGATAAGAAAAGTCTACGTCTAGGCTGTGGAATACGTTGCCTGAATGGGTTTTCCCCGATGGTTACAATCTTAGTGTCTGTAAACACGCTCCATCGTAGACCACATCGTCGCTTAACATCAGGCTAGATGGCGGTCAAGTGTAAACCTATAGAAGTCAAACAAAAAAAACAGTGACTACAGCTATATATGATACAATATCTCTCCTAATCCATTATTTCGCAATGCCGTACAAAAATCATGCGACAAGAAAAAAATATCGAGGGTTGCAACCCCCCCCCTCTTCGACTGTACTCAGTTGGATAGCATAGTGATGGCATAGTGCTGAACCTTATTACTTTATACCCTTCTATCATCCTACATAGGTCTTCTGGTGGTTCATTTACTACGTAAATTGTGTTCACGGGCCTGTAGTCTATAAGAATACACTCTAAAACATATTATATTAGAAAGTTTTTTTTATATAGTTTAGAGTGACGAGACGAGCAAGACATGCTCCTACTAAGCAACAAGTTTGTCCATAACAGTCCAGTGTCATGCAGGAAGCTGTTCGAACATATAGAGCCCAAATCACTACATAGTCGGATACACTGCACTGCGCTCGTCATCCGGAGAACAAAGGTGTTTTATCTCTTAGCCCAGTGATTTCTATTGAAACTAACTCTTCAAACTGCAACACAGTAATATTTGCACACTATTACTTGGGGGTAGAATTCCTTCCAATCATGTGGTACTTCCCCATACAGACTCTACAAAGAGCCCTACCACTACTAACACTACATTACCTATATACAATCGTTTAATATTCCATCTTTAAAATATACTCTTAGTCGAATCAAAATCTTTACGTATGCAAAATACTTTTCCACGTTGTACGCTTTGTTTATCTAAAAGCCCAGAAGTGATTAGATCAGCAAGGAAACTCAAAGAAAACTCTAGGGGGAAGTCTCTTTACCATTCCTTCGTAACATGCTTCGGGATTGAGGGTAACAGTTTAGAAAATTCCCTCATTTTGGTAAAATGGGGGTTGAACGATCTTGATGACGCGACATCCGAATTAAATTTTATAAAAGATTCATTCATTCATTTTCCTTTCCGGACTTTGTAAGACGTTCGTTCATTTGGAGCAAATGTAGTAGCTATGTACTTTTTGTCGTTGAGAAGAGTTTTTACTTTGTTTTTATTTTTTATTTTGTAGTTAAAAAATTGCAAATGAATACGAACAGATTTACAGGTATACAAACACAAAACAAATATCCATAATCATTGCACAAACAACTGTCATGGGTTCAAGCCCATATCGAACGTACAATTCACGAATCAGAGGGAAAACTTACTACCAGCTTAGCCACGACTCAATTATAGTATGAAAGAACAACTTGATACAAATACAGATACAAATTATTTATTAATAATGATAAATTACAAGTCAGAGTGAAAAATATCAATAATGTCGTTACTAATCTTGATACAGTATTGGTTATGCAAGAAATAATAAAAATGTCACAATTAATCATAATAATAATAGCTTCACTGTTAATATTAATATGAAGATACTCATTAAAGCTTTTTTTAACGTGAATATGTTTCTTCACGCTTTTCATAGATTGCCTGTTGATAAGCAACGAAGTAATCAAAAATAAAACAACAAGAATTGTAATTTATTTGCACATATTTATATATATTGGGTATGTACAGGTGGACAAAAAGGAACTCTTAATTCTGTAGTTTGGGATGCAATAATACACAAAAAAATACTTATAAAAACTTTGTAATTATACGAAAGTTGTTTAATTACAGTCACATGTATCAACGTGATTTACAATAATATAAGATCAAACGAGCTTCTTGAAGTGAAGTTCGATCATTATTATATGAGTCGCTTCATTCGAAGATACAATTAACATGGTAGTCCTTTTAGCCAGCAGGCTCAATTCGCACGTTTAGAGAATCGATGAAATCGATACTTTTTTCTTTTTTTTGTCTATTACTTGTCCCCTCCGTCTGCGAGCTGTCATTTCCCAACTCATTCATGTTTAGAGATTTAATTAATTACAATCAAGTTTTTCTCTCAGGCTGTGGGTGGGTGGGAGCTTGTATCTTCGAATGAAGCGACTCATATAATAATGATCGAACTTCACTTCAAGAAGCTCGTTTGATCTTATATTATATTTTCGTCGCTTCATTCTTCAGATACAATTAACATGGTAGATGTTCAGAGATAATTATGCCTGATCGAAATGTTTTAAGTTTAATGAGGAGAAAACGTTCAGATCAGTAGAAAAACTTGTAATTCTTTACGTAACGTAGGATCACTATACTTCTTAATCATAATAAACAAGTAATCAGTTAACAATGGAAATTATACAATTCAAGTGAGTAATTTATAGAATAACGTTTCTAAAAATTAGCTCATAAATAGGTAAGTAATAATAATCAATATTTATTGACATAATTATCATTAGTGTTTAATTTATCGTACTATTAACCCCCCAAACTGATCGAGCAAATATTCCTTCATCTGAAGTTACGGGACGGTTATAAAACTTAGCGAAAATTAAGGATGAGCTGGTCCAGCCAGCTGTCTTTTTTATGATGTCGATACTGACCCCTGCGGAGGCCGCCGCTGACGTGGAGGCGTGACGAGTGCTATGTGCACTAAATACTGAAACGTCGACGCCGCTCTCCGCAAGAGTCTGTTTTATTCACCTACTTATGGTTTGCGAAGTTACCATTAATTTTAAATGGTTTCCTATAGCTTAATAACAGGTTATCTGTACCCTCAGTTCGTAATCCCGCCGTTGCTTCAAGATAATCTTCCATGGTCTTTGCCGGGCATATATTTGGATTTTCGACAATATAGGGCAAAAAAGAGCGTAGGTTGCTCCCGGTTAGCTGCCGAGGTCTTAATTATGTCAGATATTAGGATTTTAATACCTGAAGCAGTCTTAGCAATGTTCGTAATCTTAATAAGCGAAAAAGTTTGTACTCGATGAGAAGTACATCAAGCTAATTAAATATATAATACATTTTTTTTTCTTAGTTTGTCCAAGGTTAAGTCACTATGTGGGTACCATGTCGAAACATGGACGAGTACAATATTTGGGTCCCATGTCGAAATGTACTTTGGATGGGATGGCTTTTGTCTGTAAATAGCTTTGAGTAATTGATGCGTTTGATGCGTTCATCTGACCCGATATTATTTCCTAGTAGTAATGATAGGGCAGACCTATGACTGTTAAGGGTACCATATGAAGCCCCTTTGTTAAAAAGGTCAACAAGAAAAGTTATTACGGCTGATGGTGACGACCTAAAATTACTCATTGAGTTTTTTGAGCAAAACGACCACCACAATTTGTAAGTAACCGAGTATTGTCTCATCGTGTTGTCTGAAATAGATGCCAGCATCAGCTCTAGCGCTATAGCGGGAGTGTCTAGTCTTGTAAACGTTTCCCTGAGAGCGTTGAGGGAAAGACTGCGGTGGAGCCGATGACACGATCAGTAATTTGAACGTAAAAGATCGCCTTTAGGTTCAAATATATCCATCAAATCTATAAATCGTTCAAATATTTATATCTGATTTGAGCATTCTTGTGAGAAGTGGAAACTAAGCTTGCCCGGGCCAGTAAGGGAAGACTAGAATACCAGTAGCTTTATCAGTAATTATTTTTCTCAAGCATTTTAGAATAAGAGCAAACGGTGGAAATGCGTAGAAAAAAAGTAGAGTGCCAGCTAATTGTGAAGGCGTCGTTTGACATTGCATCCGGATCTGGTTTCCAAGATACATATTGGCGGCATTTTTGCATTAATGCGGGATGCGAACAGATCGATTTGTGGTTTACCTAAAGTGTGAACTATCTTTTGGAATGCCCAGTCTGATAATTCCCATTCTGTATCAACATTACTTTTACGTGATTCTTGATCAGCTTCTATAGTTTCATGTGTGTTAATATTATGATGCAAATAGGTTAATTTGTCGCATCTCGCACCATTGCCAAATTTCTTTCGCCAAACTAGTTAGATATGGAAATCGAATCCCTCCCATGCGATTTATATAGGATAAAGCTGTTGTATTGTCAACGCGTAGCAAAATCGAACAATTAGAATAAGTGCTAGCAAAACATTTCAACCCTAAGAAAACAGCCAATAATTCTAAGCGATTAATAGGGAAAGATGATTCATCTATTTTCCATCCCCCACCAGCTCGTTTTCCGTTACAAAAAAGCTCCCTAGTCTTAGAGGCGTCTGTGAATATTTCTAATTCAAAGGTTTTGTCAGTTCTGAAGAAGTTATTGGTTGACAATATATTTTGTTTCCACCAATACAAGTCAGGTAAAATAATTTTATATAATTGAATCTTTTGCTTCATACTCTTCAAATTTTTTAAGCGCTAATTGCTTCTGGCGTTCTAAGATTTTTGTGTATACCCATATACCCAACCATACTTCACTGCTAGGCAAGAAGCAGTAAGAACGCCAATAAATTGTGATAGTACTCTAATAGAACATTTAGGCAGTAAAATGAATTTGTTAACTAATTGTATTATAGCTTTACGTTCTGGCAAAGTTAACGTCATATCTACGCTGTTATAGATAAAACCAAGAAATCTACAAGTCTGTCGAGGTTCCAGGTTACTCTTATTATAATGTATGACAAAACCAAGACATTGAAGCAAATTCAGAGTCTTTTTGACATTGTCTTGGCATTCTACATACGTATTTCTTATGCAATGTAAATCATCGAGATATGTAAATGAATTGTATCCCTTATTACGTAAATGGTTCATGACCTCTTTCATCAATTTCGTGAAAACTAGGTGCTACAGGCAAGCCGTACGGCATGGCGTTAAATTCGTAAAAAATACCGTCAAATTCAAAACGTAGGTATTTACGGTGAGATTTTTTGACACCAACTAATAAGTTAGGCCTCTTTCAAGTCTATATTTGCCATGAAGCCCGATTTAGGAACTATCCTAGCAGCTGTCCTGTGGTCTTCCATCTTAAAATGAATAGTAGAAACAAATTTGTTTAAAAATTTGAGGTTTAAGATAAATCTTTTCGCCCCGTTGGGCTTAGGGACTAAGAATATACTAGAACAAAAATCAATTTTCGATCTATTACACGGAGATATAGCACCGAGGTCTAGTAATTTATTAATTGACCTTGACATATCTGCGCGATCGGTACCACAACTTGGGGTTGAAACTTGTTTCACTTTCTTACAAACGGTATGGAAAGCTCCTCTGACACCCACTTGAGAATTTCAAAATTATTCGTAATGTGACGTACCTTTATACGTAAATTTTTATACGTACTTTCGTACGTAAATGTGTACCTTTATAGCTGCGCTGTCGCCCGCTGCTGCTTGTTCGGGGCAGGTTGCTTCTGTTGGACAGAGACTGAAGATTGAAGCCTCCGCCCCCCGCTGGAGCACCCCTGCCTCTCTGCCCTCCTCTCCCCCCCCCTGTTCGACGAGGAGCGAGGAGGGCCCATCCAGTTTCCCTGCTGTCGTGAGCGGCTCGTCGATGGTTGATAGTCTGTAGGTGTAGACGAACTTGGTGCCTTAGGAATTGGAGGGACCTTCTTTATTTGCAAGCCTTGTTTTTCTATGGCTTTTGTGGCCTTAATCTTTTCTGAAAGCTTACTTCCAAAAAGTAGGTCATCTCGGTCCACGTCTTGTATGATGTTGATAAAACTTTTATCAAGTCCTGGAGTTACGAATTTTTTTTTTTCGTGCTTCCGTTTCGACGTAATAAAGGTCGCATAAAATCCGACAGCTGTCGCTTAGAAATTGTATAGCTTGAAGCCTTATCGTCATCCAACAGCAGTTCTAACCCTCTATTAAGGGCGGCTATGCCTTGTCCTAATTGCTGTTGAACGGCCTCTACTTTTCTATTGCGAGTCTGAGTGCCTTCGGCTACCACTGCAGAAATTTCTGGGTTTAACTTTGACGCCTGTAGTAATTGACAAATTTCAGGTATCAAATACTGTTTTCCAAGTTTTTCTTTAGCTTCTTTGTTAAAGCCCTTTTTTTAAAATGGGTTGCTACAAACACGTGAGTTTGTCGTGTATTTTTGCGCCAAATTTGGGGGTCTCTTTGGTGGTCTCCCCTAGGACAGAAAGAATCTCTGGGTCTAGCTCTGGGACGCTTGGCTCTTGGACCAGGACCTGAACGGGTTTCTCGCCCCCATCAACGTCATTGTCCTGACTATTTTCAGCGTCGTCTTGAATAATATTTCCTCGATCGGGTTCGATGTCATCGTCGTCTATAAAAAACGACAAGATGTAAACGAGGGAGAGAAAAAAATATTATTCAAGGAAGAAGAAAAAAACGCATATTCACGTGAAGTATGTAATAAGAAGTTGCCGTCGTGAGGATACACGATCCACCTCCGGGCATTACATACGTGAATTTGTACTCGATATGATGCAATCGTCAATGATTATTGGACGATTACAAAAAATCCCCACGTGTTAGCACACGGTTAACCTCTAGGGGTAAGAGTTACCTTCGTGATGACACACGGTCAACCTCCAGGCGTAATAATCGAGTTCAAAGGTTGTAAATATCACTGGATGGTAATTTGAGTAGGTACTAACTGATTGTTCCGTTTCTTCGGACGAATACACTATTATGTTGTACTTGCGCTGCTCTGCTTCGAGTTTGCGAAGCTTGCGACGATATCGTCGCATTTTATCTTCACTTTTTCTTTTCGGCTTAAAAGAAAATGGTGGCTATTTTTTAATATAATTTTAATTTTTAATTTGTAGGTTGGCACGTGCGAACGTTGCCTCGCTCGGAAAAAGAATGAGTTGGGAAATGACAGCTCGCAGACGGAGGGGACAAGTAATAGACAAAAAAAAGAAAAAAGTATCGATTTCATCGATTCTCTAAACGTGCGAATTGAGCCTGCTGGCTAAAAGGACTACCATGTTAATTGTATCTGAAGAATGAAGCGACGAAAATATAATTAATGTCAAGATTCATAAGATTGTTTACTATTTGCAAAATTGAAATGAATAAAAATACTTAATTAGTAATTTAATTGTGATGGAAAATAGTATAAATATGTAAGTGAAACACGCAGACTTAGAAAGTAATTTGTACTTTCTAAGTCTGCGTGTTTCACTTACACTTACCTTACCTTGAACATAACTAGGTTATTACTGGAAAGGATAATCTAGCCGACTCATTTTATCATTCTTAGTCTGTATGTATTTTTAGAAAGCTCTATGTATAGTATGCCGTAATGTAGGTTAATCTGTGTTAATTGAACTCAGCTATGATAAGATAGGCTTCAGTAATCCAAGGCTTTGTGGTAATACAATTCTGACGGAAGTAACTAGTGCGCTGCAATTATGATCTTGATTGCATGCTGAGGCGCACGAGCTTAGTATCAAGAGACGTGGGGTTAATCCATACATTTGTTTGTATTATAGAACCTACTGCTAGATCTTTGGTCTCTATGTAGCCTTAAATACTTCCCTGAATACACAGCATTTGGATACTGCTAGTAAAATATGCACTTTCGATACAAGATTTGACGAACGCGGACACGAAATTAATGACTTCAAACTAATGTTCGTATAAATTGATGTATGTTATTGTGATATTTTAAAGTCTTTTTATTTAATAAAATAAAATTGTTTAAAAAATTAAAACTTCAAGGTAAATAGATGGAACGCTCTTTATCGTAAACATACATGTAACAGACATGTAACAGTAAAATACTCATGAACTAGCGCCACTTGTGGTGGCCTTATAGCATTTTTTCCAGGCAACCAGCTAACCACTCTCACTACTATTTTACAAAACAATAAAGTGGCCAAGTGCGAGTTAGACTTGCCCATGAAGGATCCGTTGCAGCAAGTAACATAATATTCATTGTACACATAGTTCTTGTAGTTCGTTGTAACTTTGATCGAAGTTTTAATAATAGTGTATTTATGACGTACTTAAAAAAAAAACTACTCATCAGATCGAGTTCAAACCAATTTTCGTTGGTAGTTTACATGGTAATGTACATCATATATTTTTTTTAGATTTTTAATTCTCTTACTTTAGAAGTTAGAGGGGGGGAGGGTCACACATTTTACGACTTTGGAAGTGTGTCTTGCGCAAATTATTCAGTGTAGACGAAAATGATTTTAGAAACCTCAACATCATTTTTGAAGACCTATCGATAGACACCCAACACGTGTAGGTTTGATGAAAAAATATTTTTGAGTTTCAGTTCTCAGTATGGAGGGCAACCCTAATTTTTCTTTTTTTTTTAATTTGTTTGTTCAAATCTTAATGCGGTTCACAGAATACATCTACTTACCAAGTTTCAACAGTGTAGTTTTCATAGTTTCGGCAAAAAGTGGCTGTGACATACGGACGGACAGACAGACAGACATGACGAATCTATAAGGGTTCCGTTTTTACGTTTTACGGAACCCTAAAAAGAAGAAAACAAATTATATTAGACAACTTTACAATATGAAATTATGTTACCGATGAATACATTAATAATACACAGGCAGTTATTTAATTATCGGTGTACATTCTTAAATTAATTGTAGTATAAGATCACTTACATTGTGGGCATATTTCTACATTCAGACACTAGTAATTGCTGTAGGATACCCTGTCTTGCAATTACTAGTTGACTAGTACTCTTCCAAAGTTTTAATTATAATAATCGAAGTGTTGAAAGGAAATGTTTAAAATTATTGAACAAAATCACGAGTCCATTCTCGAAAATAAATTTGTCATTGTGAAGTTGTAGATAATGAGATGTGTGTGTTTGTGTGTGTGTGGTATTGTATACAAGGGCCTGCTCTTGAGTTTGAATGCAAAAAAAATACATTTTATAGTTTTACCGTAATTTAAAGATGTAGCATAATTTATGTTAAAATTTCAAACATAAATCAGTGGTAAAGGTCAACCAATGATTTGCTTGAGCATTATTTTTTTATTATTTTAATTTAGAAAAAAATTAAATGATTTGGCGATAGGTGATTGTTTCTCATTTAAAAATACTGAATATATCAGAATCACACTTTACAGCTCAGAAAAATATAGTTAAATCTTCTAAGTTTTACAAAGATTCAGCTATTGGAGTTTAAATAGCACCACAGCAGACCAAATAGAAATGAAAACTCCATTGTTTGCTAGAATACGTTTTGCCGCCTGATTTCTAAGCATAGAAACAGCAATCAGGCAACGTTCAATACGCCGAGTAAGCCTCGAACTTATTTGTGCTGAGATTGGCCTACATCAGGGATTTAACTCGTGGATGCAGATGGTACTTTACTCTCAACGGAATACAATGTAGCTGTAGTGCAGTATTCAAGCTTTGTGTTTTTTGAATTTTTGCAGTTATAATTTCTTTGGGATTGTCTGTACGATTATTATAGTAAACAAGATATACTTACTTTCCTCAACATTTTTTATATCTGAGACTTTGTATAGGTGTATCTGAGACTTTACCATAGTTTAAAAGTCTAGTAATAAATATTTTTCCGCATGAAGTTACAGCTCTGCTGTTGTAGTCAGGTAAACGGAAATTGCCGATCTGAAGTCCATGGTTCGAATTTGAGGCGTCTTTTCAAAGTTATGTGCGTTATGTTGCTAAATGAAAAACAATAAAGAAAAACATTCTATTGAAACTCACATGTTCTTAAAACTTAATGGTATGCGCTTTCCGCCAAACCCCACTTGGCCAGCGTGGTGAATTATGGTCTTGAGTCTCTCCTTGCGTAAGAAGGCCCCGAGTCCCAGCTGTGGGCAATATTTAGTAGGCTTATATTTTATGCTTTTCGGTATTTAGTTATTATGATTTTACATAATACTGTTACTGATTAAGTGATAGTTACCACAGCCAAAAAGTACCGTAAATCCCCGTTATCTCGATCACTTTCAATGTTTTCAAGTAAACTGGCAAATGCATTTGAATTCGGAAAGTATACGTATGATATCTTGACATAGATATAAGTATGTTACGATACAATAATAAATATTCAAAAATTAGTCGTTAAAATTGGTCTGGCCATTTCGAAAAAGTACGACCACAAACATTGTTATATGACATTTATTTCTAAAAGAAAAGAAACATTCTGTAGTTTTACTAACGTAGATTACGTCGCCGTTATTATTCTGGTAACGTAAAAAGTAGCTTATATCTTATTCCAGAGCTATCTGTATTTGTCCAGATTCCATCAGTAGTTTTCTTTAAAAGAATAACAAACATTAATACATGCACACAAACTTTTGAATTCAAAATGTTAGTAATATTGCGAACACAAATAAAATCCATGCGTAAAATTTGCGCTATGAAAGTGCCAAAGTTATTGTACTGGGTTATTTGGGATACTGTAGCACAGCGGCCGGTTGGCATTTAGGAAATTTGCATGCCAATACTATCGAGCCAGCATCTAACGAAGAAACTTTCGGGACTATAAACTGTTACGTACTGAATAACTATGAAAGGCCGCCTTTTAAACGAAATTGGGGACGGCGCTTTCGTCATTAGTGAGGGTCAAAGCAGAACAAATATTACTGAGTTCACGGATTAATTGCCATTAATTTGGGCAAAGCTTGTATAATATTCGGCTGATGGTAATGGTTAAGCTTTTAAGTTGTTAAACAGTTATTTTGTAGAAATATTTCGTTAATGGCTTAACAAATTAAGTACCTTTAACTCCGTATCCTCGTTTACGTTATGTTACTTTGGAATGAAATATTTAATTGGGATATTAAATCTTAAAATCACTTACCTAGTTGCAGACATTATGGTGAAGAGACATATCATGATCACGGGCCAAACCTTTTCTAAAGTTTACCAAAAATTTTTAGGAAAGCAAAGAAGATAGGTATTCGTAAGGATGTTGAGAATTGTAGATAGATCGAAATAAAACTTTGTATTGCGACACAAAAAACCTTAAACATAGTTTGCAGTACAATTATGTTCAAGTGGCGGAAATTCTGACGGTAATATCTTCCAGGCAACCAGCATAAAGAAGAATTGCCTACATGTGAGCGTAGGCAAGGATAGGGACGTTTATTTAATAATGCTAAATACTTAACAATATTAAGGATATACAGAGTTACTGGTAATCAGTATGCATCGGTTTAAGGTCATGTTTTGTATATTCAAAGAAACAACTTTGGTTCTACCACTTATGTTAAAATTCAATTATGTACATAATGACTGGCCTCGTGGCTTAGTTGATAGTAGCTCTGCCTGCGAAGCCGAGGGTCGTGGGTTCGATTCCCACCCAGTGCAAATATTTGTGTGATGAATTCAAATGTTTGCACTGTATCTGGGTGTTTCTATGTATTAGAAGTATGTACTTAAAACTATATAAGTATTATATCAGCTATTTGGCCGCCATCACACAAGCTTTGCTAGTTTGGGGTCAGATGGTGTTGTGTGTGAATTGTCCACCAATATTTATTTATTTATTTATAACCCAGAAAAAAATAGTGTGCGTTGTCCTCTCTAGCGTTGTTTGGCGGCTGTTTAGTGTTTATTTACTTCGGCACATCGAGCGTTAAAGAGTGCGCGTGCTCTTGAAGCTCTTGTTGGAAAATACATTTTTGTTATGTTGTATGTAAAATATATACGAGTTTTTTAAAACTGTAGAACAAAAGTTGGCGTATTTAATGTACTTAACATTCCCTTATAAGGATGCAGGCTGATTACCAATAACCCTGTATACTGTTATTAATATTAATAAATATTAACGTGTAATAATTCGCACTGAAAAAAATAGTAAAGAAAAATAAAAACTAAATTGTAATAATAAAAAAGTGGCCAAGTACGAGTGGGACTCCCGCACGAAGGGTTCTGTACCATTAGCAAATAAACGGCGAAAATGTTTTTGGGTTTATTCCGAATTTCGTATACATACTCGAAGGCTATCGCAGTTTCCGCAGAAAGGCATATTCATCCGAAAAACTTTATTAAAATTTTGATTTTACCTTACGGTTGTAACGACGAATTCAATACCGCGTTTTAGTCTTCTAGTGGCGCCATCTAGTTTGCTTGGGACGGAAGCAAGAAATGGTAAAAATCAAGTTTGTTGTATGGGAGCCCCCTTAAATATTAATTTTATTTTAGTATTAGTATTTGTAGTTATAGCGGCAATAGAAATACATCATCTGTGAAAATGTCAACTCTAGAGATTTGACATTTTCACAGATGGTGTATTTCTATTGCCGTTATATCAGCAAATACTATCTATCACCGTTCTTGAGATACAGCCTGGTGACAGACGGACGGACGGACGAACAGCCAAGTCTCAGTAATAGGGTTCCGTTTTTACCCTTTGGGTACGGAACCCTAAAAATATCAACATGTATAACATGTTATATCATTGTCACAATTATATACTATCACTAAACAAAAATTGAGCATCTTATAAATTAAACAACCACTCAAATTAGAGCCTACTTCCCGAATCCCACTCAATCCTAAGTGATAGTTTCCGTCTCCCGCTAGGACCGAGGTAACTATTATTAGACTCGGTAATTAATTACGCCCCTTACTGTCTTACTTCAAGTTCGCAGTCCCGCAAACCATTTCTGTTTATTAATGCGGTCCATTATTCAGCAGCCACCGCAGATGAGACTTGGACGTAAAACATTCAGGAATATTCGTCTTGCCTCGTTAAAAGAAACTTGAGTCGAGTTGACTTTCATAGGAGTTGTAGTACTTGAAATAACTCAGTTGTTTTTAATACCAGTGGGTATTGAGACTTGAGTATTGTTACAGTTTGTTATGCAGTTTCATTTTAAAATCATCAAAAAAAATATTGTGACCACGTGATCTACGATGGAGCGTGCTTATCTGAAAAAGAAGAGTTTCAATCTCGATGTGAAGTCACCAAGATCGTAAAAATTGATTGGAAACATCTACTTAGGCAACGCATTCCACATCCTATACTACCTGTCCTACATCCTGTACTTTCAAGTTTTTGGAATATAAGATAACTCTTTATTAAAAGCCACATAAAAAATAAAGAACATAAATTACAACAGAAACTTCAGAAAATCTTATGCTAAACATTGGCGGCCTTATCGCTTAGAGCGATCTCCTCCAGGCAACCGTGCACGAATAGTATATTATATACAATAATGCGGCCTTATTGTATCCCATAGATTAAAATCGTATAACTAGTTATACAACTTAAGTACAAAATTAGAGATATATACTACTTACAATAAAGAATACATTACAAATACACTTAGATACTAATTTACAAATAATAAATATAAATGTGTAATGTATATATTAGAAATTATATATATATTTACATATAATATACTATACTAGCGGCCCGTTCCAGCTTCGCTCGGATAATAACCTAGATATCAACTGCCATCTGCCGGGCTAATTTGTGAATCTAAACCATCGAGGGCTCTACCCAAACGCATACAGAAAAAATCATTCAAATCGGTTCAGCCGTTTAGGAGGAGTTTACTAACAACGAAAAGTGCCATTGATTTTTATATATATAGATATCATACAAGCTTTGCTTAGTTTGGGGTCAGATGGTGTTGTGTGTGAATTGTCCACCAATATTTATTTATTTATATACATATATATATATACCTTCATAGACTTAAAATAATAAATACCAAAACTTACTCATACCAGATTATAATTCAAGGATAGATAGCAACTAAAACTTTAGATAAAATTCTTTAATCTGAAGCTTGAAGACATCCAGCGACTGGGCACGATTTATTTCCAACGGCAGCTCATTCCACAACTTGACAGCTTTCATAGTGAAAAAAAATATGTACTGTGTTGAGGAATATCTAGTTTGAGGTTGTCCGCACTTCTCAGTGACCTAGGGAGAAGTGATTGGCGGAAATTAAAACGCTCCTGAAGATACTGGGGAGAAGAGGGGAGGAAAAGGACATTGTAAAAGATGGGAGAGTATGTGAGCATCCCGGCGACGACGAATAGGCAGCCACTTGAGCTTAGCGCGGTAGCTAGAAACATGATCATACTTGTGCACGCCAAATATGAATCTGATGCAGTAATTTTGAAGTCGCTCAAGTTTGTATAGCTGCTCTTCAGTGAGATCGAGGTAGCAGACATCAGCATAATCGAGAATAGGAAGCAAGAGTGATGGTGCCAGCGCAATTTTAGTAGTAGTTGGAAGAAAATTACATAATCTACGTAAAGATCCTCCAGATGCAAATAATCTGCGACTAGCTTTCACTATCTGTGGGCCCCATAACAAATTCTGATCAAAAATAACACCCAAATTACGCACAGTTTTATCAATAGGGATTGTAATCCCATCAAATTCAACACATGGAAGTGAACTCCAGTCAATTAGGATGATGTTACGAGAACTCCCTATAAAGACCAAAACCATGAACATGGTCTATATAAACCATGAACTGAAGTCATTTTTGTCAAAATATATTCATTATAGACAAGACAGTTTTATAATAATTACAACCTGTTATAATTGATGTTGTGTAAGTTTTATCGCTACTATTTTAAATCCATGTTAATTTATTAACAATTCCGAAAAAGCTTTGATGTAAACCTCTGTATTTTCAATTCTGTAAAGTGGGGCTGATACTAGGAATTCCGACAATGCTCAAGCTTTTCCCTGAACTGTATTGTAAAGCGAAATCATTATTTTCTGTTTATACTCGAATACGCTTCACTACAACAGCTATATAATTATCCAATAAACAAAACCACAAATTGCAAGTCAATGAATGTTCCAAATGTTTTCATAAGTGATGTATGAATGGAAAATAAACAAACACTTCAGCATAGGTAAATAAATTCAATTCAAATGACTACCGAATGTTCCAAATCAAATATGGAATGCCTCCTGAACCCAAATTGGAAATAGTTACGAAAAGTCCGCAATACCTTTTAAATTTAGTTGAAAAAAAAAACAAAAAACCCAGTTGCCCAAAGAGCTACGAGATGAGTCCAATAATAAAATGTTTTAAACTATTTAAAAAACTACTTTAATTGATTTTTTTATAACTATCTCAAAATACCACCAACACTTGAAATAAAAAACATTTCAAAGTTTCGAGCTTTAAAAGTATCGTTGCTATAAATATCTGTAGGATATTTTAATTATAGTATTCACAATACTCTATATATAAGATATTATGGGTATTGTAGAGTATTTTACCACTGTCCCGATCCTCGGTCTTCTTCGTCTATCGGGCTGAATGGCGTACCATGGGAGAAGCCTATGTCCAGTCGTGGACGAATACAGCGTGATCGAAGAGTCACTCACGCAAATTATTCAGTGTAGAAAATAAAAAAAAATTAGAAACCTCAACATCAATTTTAAAGACCTATCCATAGACATCCCACACGTATGGTTTTGGTAAAAAAATATTTTTTGAGTTCCATTTTTATATTTTTGTGAAAAAATCTTAATGCGGTTCACAGAATATATCTACTTACCAAGTTTCAACAGTATAGTTCTCATAGTTTCGGAACTATGTACTAACATACGGACGGACAGACATTCAGACAGATATACAAATACAAATTGTTTATTTCAATAAAATGGGTTCATAACATATGACGAATCTATAATAAGAGTTCCGTTTTTACGTTTTACGGAATCTTAAAAAGCGTCTAATGTGCACGCCCCGCTACGCTGCTCTGCCGCCAGTCCGACGCTACGTTGCTGTAACACGTAGACGTAGACACCCAGTAGATTTTCTCCTTACAAAAGTGACTCTACGACACTAAAGAAAATTTCACTTCATTAAATGACAACAATGTTTATGTCTTTGAGGTAAAATCTATGGAACTACTGAACCTAATGTAAATTCTTGCACAATTTCATAGATGCAATATTTCATATTGCAAAGAACATAAACACAAACGACGCGAAATGAAGTTATAATGCCATTTGTCTAGTAATTTGGTAAAAAAGATTATTCTAGAGCTTTCTATGCCAAAAAATGTAGTCGTGAGGTACATAAGTTTGAATCGCATATCTACTCCTGAGTATTTTTCTAAGAGCAGATTTGCTTATTTTCATAATTGGATTTAAAAAGGCTAAGGCGAAGGAAAACATTTTGGGAAAACTGACAACTTCAACCGGGACATGTGTCATCCGCCAACTCGCACAACGGGCTATGTTCAGTATTATGGCTTTGGCTTAATTCACGCAAGAAAATCCCAATTCCAGACGAGCTCTAGTATGGAGTTTCCATAAAGTGGGTAAATACTTGAATTACTTTTACTCACATGATAATTATATGAAAAAAGTTAAAAAACCATGACACTTAGTGCCGGTAGACATCTTGTACATTTATCATAGTATTATTATATAGGACTCTACTAGTCAAACCTTTTTATTTAAGACCCATGATGAGAAAGTTCTGAAAAAATATATAATCCGCCATATTGTAGTGTCGTCGGCCATTTTGGATTGACTTTCAGCTAGCAACTTTTGTTGAAGCAACTTTTGTTGTTCTCACCCATGTAAGAACATTTTCAACAAATTCTTCTAGGATTCGGAACCTTCGAAGCCACAGATAGAAACACTCATAGACACACTTATTACTTAAGGTTAAAAATTAGTCGAACGGACCCCTAGTTGTATTAATATACAGTTACCATATAATTTAGCAACCCAAAATGTATGTCAAGGATTTTACAATTGTTTATGCCACTTCATTAATATTATAAAAGGTCAAGTGGTAGCCTTTTCATAAATGTCGCGTTATATCGCATAAAATCACGCCACTGCAGTTTTCAGTAGCACGTAATGCGGCCGACTTGGTTATTTACAATTTTTTAATATGAAACATTACAGTTTTATGGTTTGAAATTACTTTAAAGGTGACTCAGCAGGTGCGCGCCAAAGGGTTATTACATTGGGAAATTGCAGTGTTCATTTTAGTTGATATATTTACAATTTAAAAATAACAAAAAACACCGAAAATTGCAAAGAAATGTTGTGTTTTGTGGTTATTCGTATACTATAAAGATATAATTTTGATTTTGATTTAATGTGAAAATGACAAAATGGTGGTCAAGTGTAAACCATAAAAAATGTGTTCAACGTTAACTAATAAAAATAAAGGTATTATTGTGATAACTGGACAATATTCAGATATCTGGCTATCAAATTCAGATATATTTTTTTCGATTTGAACCGCAATTTCAAAGTTAATTTAATCTGTCTTATAAATGTAAATAGGTTTATTAAAACGCCGTGAAATTTACTCCTACTTTCTTTTTGACAAATACTAATGTAATTAATGTAAAATAATAATATGGTAGAATATTTATTACGTTAAATTTAAAAATATCAGAGCAATCAAATGTGTGATCAGTGAGATTTTAAATTACTTTGATTTACTTTCAATTGTCTATCTTGATTCACTTGAGAATTATTAAAATAGTAATATTTGCAAATTTACGGATTTCAAGAAAAGCAGTAAGTAGGCATCTTATCATTGACTCTACATCACAATTCATACCTTCTGTTTTAGAGTTTACACTAAAATGTATCTCTTATGATAACAGTCTACAACATTCATATCAACTTAGTTTAACAAATTCATCAGTTTCATGAAGTCAACAAATACTATTTTGAACTGTAAAAATATTCCTAGAAACCAGTCGCGCACCGACGCAGAAGCCATCCATAAAGAAAAGTATAATTAATGTTTCTGCAGATCTTAATAGAGTCAGCTTAAATAGAAAAAGTCAATTTGTCCAGCTTTAGAGGAAGGTGTCATTTAAAATAGTCCAAGAGCTATTGTTTCAATTGACTACATTTTTATTATTTTTAGTACCCATATCAAAATTAAGAATTGCAAAAATTTTATAATATCTAGAGAAAACATAGTTATTTGAAATTACTTATTTGAAATGTCTCTTTTATGCTGTAGTTTTAAGATAAGCCAAAGAAGTAAATAAAATGAGAAGACATTCTTCTGACAATCTTGTTGTAAAATATATTATTCAAACTTAACATCAGTATCTTAAAACATGGTTTTACGGTTGTCTTTGAATGTATTAAAGTATTTGAAAAAGTATTAAATTGTAAAGGCTTTATTTATGCAACAATATAAAAGAGGGTATTTATTTCTGTTTACTAAAATATATTTACAGTAATACATTCTACCACCAAACCCCAGTCTAAAACAGAGCAATTATTTTTTCAAAGTTGCCATTTGTCACGGTTTGTTGCCGGATTGTTTGTGGCGCAGTTTTTGCTCTCGATCGTTATCAACGCTTATTTACTCATTAATTTATGTCAGTTCAGTATTACCGCTTTCTTTTCTCTTAGATCTAGTGGCTTTAAGTATCTGCGGTGGCTTGATACATTAAATAAAATTATTCAGGAAGAATCAAATGTTTTTACCTGATATACTCGTAATAAAGGCCAAAGTTTGTGAGTTGTAAGCGTGTATGTTTGTTCTCACGTTTATCGAATGCAAATGAACGAATTTGAATAAAATGTAATGTAAACACAATGCCTGGATTATAACTAAATGTAAGTACCTACCTACTTTTTATTCTGTTAAAGTGGTTGTTCCAACGGAAGATTACATGTGCGCATAGTAGAAAAAATAAAGTGGCCAAGTGCGAGTTGGACTCGCCCATGAAGGGTTCCGTTGCATCAAGTAACATAATATACATAGTACACATAGTTCTTGTAGTTCCTTGTAATTTTGATCGAAGTTTCAATAATAGTATTTATGACGTACTAAAAAAAAACTACTCATCAGATCGAGTTCAAACTAATTTTCGTTGGTAGTTTACGTGGTAATGTACATCATATATTTTTTTTAGATTTTTCATTCTCTTACTTTAGAAGTTAGAGGGGGGGGGGGGACACATTTTACCACTTTGGAAGTGTCTCTCGCGCAAACTATTCAGTGTAGACGAAAATGATTTTAGAAACCTTAATATTATTTTTGAAGACCTATCGATAGACATCCCACACGTGTAGGTATGATGAAAAAAAATTTTTTGAGTTTCAGTTCTCAGTATGGAGGGCAACCCTAGTTTTTCTTTTTTTTTAATTTTTTTGTTTAAATCTTAATGCGGTTCACAGAATACATCTACTTACCAAGTTTCAACAGTATAGTTCTCATAGTTTCGGCAAAAAGTGGCTGTGACATACGGACGGACAGACAGACAGACAGACATGACGAATCTATAAGGGTTCCGTTTTTACTTTTTACGGAACCCTAAAAAGTATTGATAGGACCAGATTTTAAAAATATCTACTAGTAGCTCCAAAAATTGCCAAATTCAATAAATACCTACAAACTCTTTCAGCGTTAGAATAATTAATAAATGTTAATGTTACTGCATGCTGTGACGGACTCATAAACATAAATAGTTTTTATCAGGCCCGCCAGCAGCAATATAATCAATTTTAACTATAGCTCAGTTCCGTACTACATTCTGATTGGCTAATGACTGAAAATCGATATGCAACTATTACGTTATCCAAATAATAGGTACTTCCAAAATAGACTTCGCACATTCACCGCCAAACTATTCCATCGGTTTTACATTTCAACGTATTATACGCATCGCTTTTATAATAGAATTGCAAATTTAAACCCTTTGTAAGCGCTCCGCATTTGGAAACACAAATTCGCTTTTACGTTCATTTGCATGCGTCGCCACGGGGTTGACTTCCGAAATGTTGCACGTTGCAGAAATAGTCAAATTGAGCGTAATCGTTGCTTTGAGATCATCGTATCCGGAGGGCAGATTAAAGAAGGTTTGGTGGAATTTCAAACGTCTTGAAATATAAACTAAACTGTTGGCTTTTCCTAATGGTTGTAAGCATTTTGGTGTCTTCAAATCGAGAGTGAATCGCTTTCTTCTAGGTAAGCACGCTTTATCGTATACTACATTGTTTCTTAACATCAAGTTTTATGGCGATCAAGTGTAAACGCTTACCTGTATGCGTGGTAAAAAAATCTCAATTTTATTAATGTATGTAAATTGACAATTGTTTTTCGATTTACTGAATTCATTAATTTCACAATAAACCTAGAATTAATAATAAAAGCACATTTTTTACAAACAATTCGAAATCAACCACAAAGAAAACACAAAACATGGAATTTCAGAAACCCTTCCAAGATTAAAACCGCGATTTGAATTCCTGATTTTGGTAAAGGATTGAAATGAAGGAATTTACTGAAATTAACATTTGAAAAAGGAACGGCGGGTTACAGTTATGAAAATTTGTATTTACTTTGAAAGAGCAAAAATGCAAAATTGCTCAGAAAGTTCGTTCTTCAACTTGATCCTTTGAAGGTGGTGGCGAAAATACCGCTGAAATGAATAATGAAATAGCATCTTTTATGTATTGATAGATATACCATTTTTTTCTATGGTTTCAATTCATTTTAAATATTCTATAAGATACTAATTATGAGATGATCTCGGAAACATTGTTCGGTTATGAAAATAATAACCAATACTATAAGAAAGATAAGAATCATGGAAAAAATACGGTCTATTCACGTACCTTCCAAATATAAATACTTACAGTTAGTCGAGCCTTTTCGAGTGCGAATACGAACTAGTGACACGAAATGCAACTAATAAGTATTGAAACAGACATTATTTAGATGTTTGAGTGTTTGGATGTTGTTGTCCAAACACGTTAGAATGTATTGTGTCGAAATTTGGAAGACAGTTAGAATTTACAGTTAGGTTAGTAGTAGTACCACAAGTATCCTAATTATCTTCTGTTACTGTCTGTGTTAATATTTATTGATATAAATCAACGGATGTGCCCTTAGTGCCTTGAAATTATTAACAAATTGCGTTTCTGTCTGTAGCGTGAGTGGTTTACAACTACCAATCTACTTGACCTCTAGAATCGCTAGCGGCGAGGTGTGTTGCGGTTCTACTTATTTTGGTTGTTGATAATGTTTAGCGATGGGTATAAACGCCCGGCGTTTACCGCTTCCTACAATTAACTAAAACAGAAAGAGTGAGCTCACTCTTCCCAACAACAGCATAATTCAGCATATCAAACGATACCGTTGATTTATATCGATGGTTTTTATAATGTCGGAGAAAGAGACCGATTGTCCTAGTCATCCGTCATCGTTACGTGTGGGGCATCCATAGTAGCACGGTCGGGGCAGACATTGAAATAGAAAAAAATCCGGGGAGCGATTTTTTTTATGAAACGTCGGGGAGGCTTGTTGGAAGTATAAATCTCGATTTTCTAACTAATCTCGGTAGAGGGTTCGCCGCCATCTTGTTTTAAAGTTTTTGTGAAATAACTCGTTCATTTTCAACTTTAGAGCAAAAATGATGGTCACCAAAATTGTTGGAAATTTAATTTCTCACAAGTTTGCTTCATGTAGGTTTTACGCTAGGATCAATATTTGCAGAGTTATACTATCAACTTTATCGAAAAAATCGTAATGGGTGGAATTTTATTTTCTTCAACTTCGGTTCTCGCACTTTTTTAGGGTTCCGTACCCAAAGGGTAAAAACGGAACCCTATTACTGAGACTTGGCTGTCCATCCGTCCGTCCGTCCGTCCGTCTGTCACCAGACTGTATCTCAAGAACGGTGATAGCTAGACAGTTGAAATTTTCACAGATGATGTATTTCTATTGCCGCTGTAACAACAAATACTAAAAATAAAATAAGTAAAAAATGTGCGAGAACCAAAGTTGAAGAAAATAAAATTGCACCCATTACGATTTTTTGATAAACTTGATAGTATAACTCTGCAAATATTGATCCTAGCGTAAAAACTATATTTATGGAGCAAACTTGTGAGAAATTAAATTTACAACAACTTTGGTGACCATCATTTTTGCTCTAAAGTTGAAAATGAACGAGTTATTTCACAAAAACTTTAAAACAAGATGGTGGCGAACCCTCTACTGGGAAAAGTTAGAAAATCGAGATTTATACTTCCAACAACCCTCCTCGACGTTTCATAAAAAAAAATCGCTCCCCGGAATTTTTTCTATTTCAGGCTAGTTTTATGTCTACCTCGACTGTACTATAGCTATAATAGTTCACCGACAGTCTATTGTTATTTATCTCAGCAAAATGAACACCATGTATTATTATAGCAAGGGTTGGTTGTATTGTAATTGTCGTAATGTTACTCGGCAATCAATTAAATAAAGATTTTCTTGAATGAAAACGGTTTTAATGTAAATGGTTTAACACGGATGCCATCCTTTTAAACCGACTTTACAAAAGGAGGAGGTGCTCAATTCGGTTTTATGTTTTTTCGCATGTATGTTACGCGATAGCGCCGCCTACTTAAAATCGATTATGATGATTCTGTTTTTGATTGGTAGACCATAGTTCAGAGGTGTTCCAATAGGTAGTATATCAAAGTCGGCGGTTTCTGAAAAATTAACATAAAACTAAAATTTGCTTACCTACATGTATTTAGATGACAACGTGTTTGATACTTATGAAATTTCGTCGAGTGTCTGAATTTAATAATAACTTTAACTTTGACTTTGTTTTTTCGAAGAAAATAATTTATTTATGCTCAGAACACCATTTTTTTCTAATTCACAAACAAATTACTATTGTTAGTTACCATTGAGGTATATTTAGTAAAGTACTCGTACCTATATGTTAACTCTTTGGTTTCTAACAACTAAACTCAAAATAACATAAATTGCGACAAAAATTAGCTCGGCTATTATTATAAGACGTGCTTTGTATTTACTTATAATGAAACTTGAAAGCTTGAAACTTTTTTTTTTTTTAATAAAGAGTGACAAGACGAGCAGAACATGTGCCTGATGGTAAGCAACATGCCTGCCACATAACAGCACGCAGCTATTGGAACATGAAGAGTCCAAATCATTTCCTAGCACCGCACTGCGCTCGTCACCCAGAGATCTAAGATGTTATATCTCTAAGGCCTGTAATTTCTCTGGAAACATTGCCCTTCAAACCGGAATACAGTAATGTTTGCACATCACCGCTTGGCGGTAGAATAACTGGCAAAGGTGTGGTCTCATCAGTATAAAATATAGCAAACAAATTGTAATCCTTACAATCGTGACTGAATGGGACCTTTTAAGCTACTAATTAATTTGGCACTGGTTTTTTTTTTTTAATCGGATCTGATTTATCTAACTTATTATCATTTCAAGATTGACAGTTATCAAAACACAAATCCTTTTGGTATGTTAAAAAATAATATCATTTTGGTAAAACATGTTATTTTATTCTCTGTAAATCTTAGTTTAGATATTATGAAATATTATTTTTATTTTGTGACAAAAACAAAAAAAGTTCGTTGTCATTTAAAAGGCATTAAAAAGGAAAAGTACCTATAATCCACTTTTGTACTCCAAGTTGACATCGTTCATTTTATGATTAATCTGTACTTAAATAATAATGTCTCGGGGAATATTGTAATAGCACTTAAATATTCCTCTGAAAAACTTTTTTTCTTCGACTAGTTTCAAAGAAAACCATTTGGCTTTTAGCAAACTTAGTTTTTTCGAACTTAGAAGTGGTTCTTTCGAGCCTCAGAAGTTTGAGAGCAGATGTTCAGGCTTTAATGTGAAAAATATATAAGTTCTAAAACTCTAAGAAGATTTTCAGGTCTGTTGTAAAAGTAACAAATACTTTACATGTAGATATAAATAATGCTTATCAACTAAGATTAGAAACTAATAGACATTCGACTTTTAAATAATAATAAGGGAGTGTATGCACTGGTTCAAGCTTTGAGTAGTTTCACAATATAAAATCAAGAATTACACATAAAAATAGGCAACCAAAATGAAGGGTGGGAGTTACGTGATGATGGAGCTTCATATACCTGCTGGTCGGCAGTGATACGACGACACGGTACACTAGATTTTGTTTAACTGATTTACTGATCTGAGTAGAATAGCAGCGGTGACTCAATGACGCCACCTATTATATTATTTTTTTGAACGAGGAGAGGAAGATTGATATTAGAGGGTAGGAAAGTGGAATGGAAGTGTTACCTGAATAATTCCCACTATAATGGTCAAAACAGCGAGTGCTCTCACAATGCCTGAAACTGTGATTAATAAACATATTATAACATCAAATGTACACTGCGCACGTTGCTACGCTATGCTATGCGAAAATTGGTCGTACCAACGTCCAACTTTCGACAGGTGGCTGAGTTGGTACTCAGAAGCCTTTTTTGGTTCATGCAGAACAACTTTGGTAAAGACCATCACATGATCAAATGTATAGTTTACGATTCTATGTAGGACATACAGACAAACATTAATTTTATTTGTATAGATTACTGTTTAGTTGGAGATGGTGTATTTTTATATTGAAACGGATGGCAGGCCTATTGCTTACTATCTAGTAGATACTATACTTATTTAAATAAAATATCCCATCAAAACATGAATGTAAAATGAGACAAACATGAAGTTCAATACTATGATATTTATGTGGCTTGATTGTTGACTTCAACAACAAAAGAAGTGAGATGTAAATGGGTGCCAAGTTCAATGATCGGTCCTGCAATAATTGATTAAAGCCACATATAATATTTTCTAAGAATTTAACATGAATTGTTTTCTTATAACTTAACATAACATTGTAAAGCCTCAGATTTTACTAAGCTAGTACGTAAAACAGTCATTTAGGAGCTTATTTTCGATGAGTACCTACTATCTATCAGCAAACTAAATTAACGAAGAATAAAATATCAGCTTTAGAAAGTACGAAAACTGCGAAAACTAGGCAAATGCGCGGGCAAAACCGCAGGCCGCTACTAGTGTTAAACAAATACTTTTATTTCCATTTTTACAATGTGTCCAAGTAAGTTTAGGTACTGCACACATTACCATTCCACCCATACGGTGAAGTGTGAAAGGCCGATCGACCCCCGTAAGTGGGGCAATACATTACCCACCCTTTCTCACACGTGTGTACGTCATAAATTATTCCCACCTGCAACGAGTGGCTAGATTGCGTCTAGATAAAGAAATTTAATATCGTCGTCGTTGTAGTGCTGATTTATGTAATTGACTGTACTGATTTTAAGGAAATTATAGCCGAGGATAGATACACGAACAGCTTCTTTTGTAGTGTTCTTTTTAGAGTCCATCTGAGGAAGTAACTTTTAAGAAGGAACCTTTACCAGTTTTTCTAATTCTACCGCCAAGTAGTAGTATACAGACTAATGAAAAGTTTTTGAAAATAATGACATTTTTGCAAAACTTTTTGAAAATAAAATTACCTATCTGTTTTTTCCTACAATAATAGGGTACCAGACTGGATCAAAAATACACCGTTCTAATTAGTTCGTCAGCTAGATCATGGAAAAATATTGGATATGTATTTTTTTTTATTTAATTTTTTAATTTTTAATTTTTTTGTTTATAATATTAAAAATCGTCAAAGATATAGACCATCAAACTTCGAGAGTTGGTGGTCGTGACGTCACTCGTGTGTAAAAATCGTACTCACAAGTGACGTCACACGAAACTTCGAAGCGCTGTATCTTCGTCATTTTGTGTTTGTGAAACAAAAGAAAAAATACGTGTACAATATTTTTTGACAATCTAACTAACTTTTTGAGGATTGTACCCTATTGTAATGTCTCAGTCTAGTCTACAAATCACCTGTAAATGGTGGTTTTCTACTCACGAAATCGTATTTCAATCATTAATGGCACTTAAGCCAAACATCCTATCATCAATCAAAGCCTAAAGTCAAGTGGCAGATATTGCGAAGGGTATTTTATAAACGTTGAGCAGTATCACGTGAATTATTTATGTCTAAGCAACTTATTTTAGATTTATCCAAGCACCATTTTGTAGACATTAAACCTAGGCTTATGTGATCCAAAAGACTTCGTAGTATGTTGAACAAATTTACGGGTACGTTCGACTTATGTGACGCCAAACGAGGTATAATTCAACTCAAAGAGATATATGAGTAGGTATGTAATTATAATTGAGCTTTAGTAATTTTTAAAATACGAGCAGCGTCCCAACGGCTTTGCTCGGCCATTGTCACGAAAATACCATTTATCGAAAAAAAAACTCCCTTATCTCACAAATCAAACAAATCTATGTAGATTAGATCAAAAATTTAATTATTTTAAAATTAAAAATATCCAAAATCATCTCCATCCAAAGTTGCTTGGAAAATTCCTTCGTTTTTAAACCTTCGTGAATATCAGTGGTTTCTGCGACGAGTTCACTGGGAAATAACATCATGGCACTGGATTTCTGTACATTAAGATGATAATAATATTATGTTCAAATAATGAGATCTTACTAAGATAGTTGTATATTTTGTGTTGTAGCTTCTAAACGATCATTATCTAAGTCCAAACAAAGCGCACTGAAACCAGAGCTAGTAGTGTCTGCCAAATGTGTTCCGAACCAGTGAACAGTGAACCTTTACGATATTGCGCGACACCTACAGACTTACCTATACAATCATCTATAAATGTATTCTACGAATCTAGATAAGCAATACTACTTATTTAAACGAGTCTACCTATCTTAATCTTCTTAATATATATAAATCTCCTGTCACGATGTTTGTCCGCGATGGATTCCTAAACTACTTAACCAATTTTAAATTAAATTGGCACACCGTGAGCAGTCTGGTCCAACTTGAGAGATAGGATAGTTTTTTTTCGATAGTCCTTATATGACGAAATCCGAGCGAAGCCGGAACGGGCCGCTAGTTTATTTATAAGTTTCAATCTACAAGTTGTAGTCTACAATTTATTATCCTTAGATCTTTTATGGATCAGGTATGGACTTTACGTAACAGTCTAGTTTTCCGACCGGTAGGCCTTAAAGTAATGTATTTGAAAGACGTTTTATTTCTTTGTATCATTGAAGATACGAGTAGTTTTATTTTGTTCAGAGAAAATACAAGGCATAGCGATAGATTATGTTATGTCTTGGGGGATGAGCGCAGTTCAGTGCCAGGTAAAGATTTCAACTCTTTAAGTTATCACTTGTCGACAAGTGGTAAGCAACACGCTTGCCACGGCTTGACAATCCAGGATCTTGCAGGTATTGGAACACAAAAGGATTTTAAAATAAAGTGGTCAAGTGCGAGTTGGACTCGCCCATGAAGGGTTCCGTTGCAGCAAGTAACATAATATACATAGTACACATAGTTATTGTAGTTCCTTTGACTTTGATCGAAGTTTCAATAATAGTGTATTTATGACGTACTAAAAAAAATACTACTCATCAGATCGTGTTCTAACTAATTTTTGTTGGTAGTTTATATGGTAATGTACATCATATGTTTTTTTTAGATTTTTCATTCTCTTACTTTAGAAGTTAGAGGGGGGGGGGGACACACATTTTACCACTTTGGAAGTGTCTCTCGCGCAAATTATTTAGTGTAGACGAAAATGATTGTAGAAACATCAATATCATTTTTGAAGACCTATCGATAGACACTCTACACGTGTAGGTAAGATGAAAAAAAATTTTTTGAGTTTCAGTTCTCAGTATGGGGGGCAACCCTAAATTTTCTTTTTTTTTTAATTTTTTTGTTCAAATCTTAATGCGGTTTACAGAATACATCTACTTACCAAGTTTCAACAGTGTAGTTCTTATAGTTTCGGCAAAAAGTGGCTGTGACATACGGACGGACAGACAGACAGACATGACGAATCTATAAGGGTTCCGTTTTTACGTTTTACGGAACCCTAAAAATGACAGTCATAGCAACAGCCGATAGAAGTGAAAACTCATAACTCAGAATTTGATAGCTTATTTTGGAAACTACGTGGATGGCTAATGGCCATGGTTCCGAGTTTACCCGAAGATTTCTTATAATTCCTGAGCGGGAGAATTCAATTCACAGCTCACGAATAATCAGTCTGTGACGCGCCAAAAGAAGATTTTATCTCAAAAATGTGGTGGTGTAGCGGCTTCGGAAACGGCCGACTTTGGAATCGTGAGGTCGTTGGTTCGAACTCTGCCTTGTATTTTCGAATTGAAGATGTACGATGTACGTCTTTGTGGTCACCGAAGTGAAGAGTATAGTCATCATAAGGGACCTGTGACATCCAGCAACCGACTATGATATGTTATAATAATAGGCTTATGGACTTCTTTCTTTTGAGAGAAATCCTCGAGTCCCAGTTGTGGGAGCATAAAGTGGTTAGCTTATACTCACGACAAAAAGAGGGCCAGTCTAAGAGTAATTTTGTAATTACTTAACACGTCACGTGATTATTGTCACGGAATTGTGCAATTACACTTTTCTACACACACACTTGACACTAAACATCAATGAAACCAAGAATCTTTCATAACCCAATTAAATAATGCGATAATTTGGAAAACGAAAATATTAATTACTTTATTTAAGATGAAAGTTTAATTAACGATCGTGTGTGTGTGTTAACGACTTTTGATTAGTTTTAAATAACTTTAATCAGTGAATTAATTATCTTTGCGAATAAGAGTTTGGGACTAAATAGTATGCTCAAAATTAATTCAGATACTAATGGTTTGCTAAAGTTTCAGATTGGGTTTAAGTTAAGCGAGTACAATAATTAAAAATAATTATTTGAACTTTGTAACCAGCAATTCTTTCGCGGTTCATATTGATATATAATCCCATTCATAAAAACAAGCGATAAGACTAAAAAAACTAATTAGTCTGTTAGATAGATTGCCAAAAAATATTGTACACATCTGTCCTTTGTTTTACAAACAAAAAAAGTGGCCAAGTGCGAGTTGGACTCGCCCATGAAGGGTTCCGTTGCAGCAAGTAACATAATATACATAGTACACATAGTTCTTGTAGTTCGTTGTAACTTTGATCGAAGTTTTAATAGTAGTGTATTTATGACGTACTAAAAAAAATTACTCATCAGATCGAGTTCAAACCAATTTTCGTTGGTAGTTTGCATGGTAATGTATTTATTTTAGTTTTTTCATTCTCTTACTTTAAAAGTTAGAGGGGGGAGGAACACACATTTTACCACTTTGGAAGTGTCTCTCGCGCAATTTATTTAGTGTAGACAAAAATTATATCAGAAACCTCAACATCATTTTTGAAGACCTATCGATAGACACCCCACACGTGTAGGTTTGATGAAAAAATTTTTTTTGAGTTTAAATTCTCCGTATGTGGGGCAACCCAAATTTTTTTTTGTACAAATCTTAATGCGGTTCACAGAATACATCTACTTACCAAGTTGCAACAGTGTAGTTCTCATAGTTTCGGCAAAAAGTGGCTGTGACATACGGACGGACAGACAGACAGACAGACATGCCGAATCTATAAGGGTTCCGTTTTTACGTTTTACGGAACCCTAAAAATATATACATATATATAAAAAATTGTTGAGAACCGAAGAAATCATCGGATTTAGTGAACAGCAGCTGATTGATATCTTACTAAATCCGATCACTAAATCCGATGATTTCTTCGGTTCTCAACAATTTTTTCCCTTTTTGTTCCCTTATTTTCACAAACTTTCCAGGAACAGCTTATAAAATGTCTTCATATTTTGTTTCAGGTATTGAACCGATGTAATCGCCGGGACAAAATGTTGTGACCGGGAGACGCCGAGACCCGTAAAAATGTGTCTCCTAAAAAACTTTCAAGACGTATCCAACAACAGGACTTTTCTCTTCATAATAGTGTTGTTATCATTAAAACTTTGTAGTCCTCAAGATCTGAACGAGGAGTTTGTCAACGAAGATAGTTTGGAGAATAGTTCCGATGTGATTGTGGTGCCAGTTCAAAAAGTGAAGTTTGAAAGGAACTCTGATAGTCCTTGTAGGTTAAGTGAAATTTTGTGTGACACTGGACAGTGTATATCACTGGATAAGTACTGTAATGGTGAAGATGATTGTGGGGACAAAAGTGATGAGCCTAAGGCGTGTTCACGTAAGTACCTATTAGTTTTTTCTTCATAGTTTTCGTGATCATTATAAGGCTCTGTTCTCCCCACCTGTCTTGACGAACACAAAGGAAACATTATTTCCTTCTCCAACTTAGAGTCAATTCCCACACAGTAGATATACAATTATATAATTATAACTAATATAATTTACAAATAGGCCAAAACACTTGAATGTGTATGCAAATTAAAAATAAATATAAACCTGTCTGACTATTCTCAGTATTATAATTTTACTCGTACAATGCCAAAATCCGACATTGTGTAACAAAAGACATCAGAAGAAGTAAAATGCCCGTGTTCATATTGACATTAAAGAAATACCTCCATCAGCAGGGAACAAGGCCTCGAATCCTCGAGAAGGCCCGTTTTTGGGTCATTGAAACGCATTTTTAATATGTCTCCCCTTCTCGGTTTGCTGACATCTGTCACGAAAGAGAAAAGGTACTGGAGTTGAGGACGGTTGCCCATGAAGATAGCGTTTTGTGTTTTCTCTAAAAAACAATTGTTTTGCGAATACATTTTCAAGTATAACAATTTCGCGTCACCATGTTGTGTTCGCGTTCCTTCGAAACGGCTCAACCGATTTTTGTGAAATGTGTTGTGCTAATAGTAGCATATATGTTGTGAGTATTTCTCAAATGTCAAAAAACTAAAAAAGCCTGGTTAAATGCTTAAAAGTCATAGCTACGATTTTGGTTTCTTTCACGACTTAGTACCTGACAATATTTCTAGCCTAATTTCGTTTTAGTTTCGTTAATACTATCCTGTTTTACCAAACATTTTTTTTTAATTCTCATACTTCAAATAAACTATTCAAACCAAGGAATTAAACAAAGCAAAATTTTAATACTAAAAGCAAAATGAATGATAGTCTGATAGTATAAAACAAAGACGTATAAGTACCTAAGTATATAAAATAGACCAGTAGTGATTGATAAATAGGTTTTAAAATGGATTTAGGTATATGAATCTGAATAACGATAAAAAGTAGCCTATAGCTTCAATTTGAACCCGAAGTCTTCAGCTGCTCCGAAGAATCCAAAATTTCACATTTTTTATATTAATAGTGTAGCACCCCGCGGTATCATCCACATAGTTCCAGATAACATTTTTTTTTTCAGGGTAAAATATATTCCAGCTTCTCTCAATAAATAAATAAATATTTCTATCTTTCTTCTATTCAGATCCCTTCAGTGTTATTTTCAACAAACTTTCGCCTTTATAATTATTTATATAAACTTAAAATGACTGTCATCATTGCTGCATAGACTATTATTGCCTCAATTCTTCCTACCACCTTTATGCAGATGATCTCCAAATTTATTCTCAAGCTCAACTTTCTGAACTAGCTATAACCACAGTCAATGCTGACCTCCAGGAAATAGTCCATTAGAGTAATTATTTTGGTATGAACGCTAATCCTAAAAAAACTCTAATCATAATAATCGGAAGCTCGTATATGATCTCCAGGATTGACTGGACTACAATTCCTGCGGTCGTCTTTGACGGGACCACAATCTCTTACAGTGAATCGGTCAAGAATCTTGGTGTAATTTTTGATAGTACTTTGAGTTGGGAACCGAACACTTGGAGTCGATCAGCTGTAAATTGTTTGCGTCTGGGGGATCTCTAAGGCGAGTGCGTAACTTTTTATCTACTGCTACTAAGGTTGCTCTTGCTCAATCTCTTCTTTTTCCTATCCTTGACTACGCTGAATGCTGCTATCTTGACCTCACGGAAAACCAGCTAGATAAACTTGAGCGTCTCCAAAATTACTGTATTAGATCTATAATTGGCTTGCGCAAGTATGATCATGTGTCTCAATTTCGTACACAGCTCAAGCGGCTCCCCATTCGCCTTCGACGGAATGTTAATGTGCTTTCGTTGCCCTACAGTGTGTTTTTTAACCCTGCTACCCCCCGCTACCTAAAAGATTGTTTCACCTTTTGGAGCAGCTCCCAGACACGTACTCTGAGGCTTACATATAACTTTGTACTTCAGGCACCCTCTGTGTGCTGTGAAAAGTTCTTTGGCAAACCTTTTGCATTCCAAGCAGTACAATAAAATTGTGGAACCCCTTGCCTGTAGAAATCAGGGAAGCTCCTTCGCTTGCTGTATTCAAAGAACATGTGAAAAGCCTTTGTTTGACCAAGACAAGGAGCTGAAGTCGCTCTGTGAGTCACTGTTGCTTTTCAATGAAAATACTCTTGATACTCTTTTATTCATTGGTATTGTGTATGTATTAGTTTATAATATAATGTTATTTATGTATTAGAATGTATAATTATTAGAATGTATGTTTATTATTATGGTAGTCAACGAATAGTATTTATTTGTTTGTTTTAATTGGTATATACGTAAAATGTACTTTTTGTTTGTGAACTCCCGCCTTCCTTGATTTTTTAATCCCTTTCCATGCCACGGTTGCCTGGAAGAGATCGATTTTAGCGATAAGGTCGCCAATTGTTTCTAAATTTTTAGGTTATGTTTTCTGTTTCATTTAAGTTTTGTTTTTAATTTAGTGCAATAAAGAGTTTATCTATCTATAGTTATTTTGTTACAAAAAAGTTGAAAATCGTGTTCTTTGACTTATAAACAGTGTCAAAAAAATACCTTATAACAATTTATTACATTACATGGAAAACAATATTTGTGATCATTTTTCACACTTTGGGAACCACAAAGCATAGGTGTAGGTAATACTTACATAATTATTTGCAAATACAAACAATTGTAATAATATTCTTATAATGATACATAAATAACACAATAAGACACAAAAACATGTCAGTATTAATCACACTCATAAAAGTATTTGTCTTTAGTTTAGGAATTTAACCCATGGTGTAGGCTATTTTATAAAGATTTCACTACCTCCCGAACCACGAAGTCTGTCAAATTAAGTTATAAGGAAACCGTATACATTTTTGGTACTTTTCGACATAGCTTCTATCAATTCGTCGCGAGTTTTGTGGCCCCCTATTTCGTATGGCAGCGGAGTGGCTGTGTCAGCAATAGACGGACTTGGCTTCCTCGCTTTTATATAATATTCATCTTTCCCAGTTATGCAGGGACTCAGCCAAAACATATTACACTTGATATTTATGGATTCACGTAATCTTCCAGCAACGGAGAATATTTTCGAGATGTTTGTTGCAAAATTCATATTGATGCATTTTTAACATAGCCCACTCAATCAAAAAAAATTATATATCTCTATTTATTTAATGTGGTGCTGAATACAAGCGTATCATTAGTAAATTTAAATTTACCTTTTGAGATTGTGAGTGATTATATCGTGTAATTCGAGCATCGTCGTAAAGCTTGCCTTTTAAAACAAGAGCCCGTGAACCCCTGACCTTCGTTATTTTATAAAAGCTGAAAACTTGTCAGCGCATGCTCCTAACACAGGTAAGAACGATGGACCATTATGAAGTTTGGGTCATCCTGGCTTTGGCAAAGAAATGGTTCTAAGGCCCCAAGTCCCAGCAGTGGGAACTTTTAGTGGGCTGCTTATGATAATTAGGCTGCTAAAATTGTTACCCAAATATTATGTTTAAAAATAAGCTCGCATATTATGGGGCAAGTAGAATTACAATTGCATGAACATTAACACAACATACTGTCTGGCAAGTGCTTACCACGATGTTAAGTGTCTAGCAATTATTTGTGTAATTTTTAATAATCTTCTGAAGGTATTACCAAAATATCAGACTTTATAATTTGACAAATTTAGATCGGTACACCTTTAGTACCGTTTATCTGCCAAAGCCAGGATGATCCAAACTTCATCATGGGCCATCGTTCTTAACTGTGTTGGGAGCATACTCTAACAAACGTTCAGCTTTTATAAAATAACGAAGGTCTGGGGTGCATGGGCTGTTGGTCTATTTCGGAGAATGTGCCCAGGAATTACTACACAATATAATTCTTTATTTTTTATAGTAAAGAATTACGAGACGAGTAGGATATGTCTTGTACCTGATGGTAAGCAGCATGCATACAAGCAAACATCACAAAGAAACGCAGCTATCGGAATATGAAGAGTCCAAATAATTTTCACAAATTCAGTTCGCCGTTTTTTTACTACTAGGCGGCCAGGCAAATTATATCCAAGCGTTATAGCCACATGATAAATAACTCTTAAATTCGTACCAAGCGCTTCTTAAATACATTTACTATAATATGCTCTGCAATTTGTTTTTTACTTTATAGCTTTACTAAGTTTTACATCCTTTACTTAGCCTGCTATAGCTTAACAACAGATAAATCTCTATCAAATAAAAGCGGCCAAGTGCGAATCGGACTCGCCCATGAAGGGTTCCGTAGCAGCAAGTAACATAACATAATACATAAGTTCTTGTAGTTCGTTGTAACTTTGATCGATGTTTTATTATTAGTGTATTTATGACGTACTAAAAAAACTACTAACTAGATCGAGTTCAGACCAATTTTCGATAGAAGTTTGCAGAGTAATGAACAGCATTGTTATTGTTTTAGTTTTATCATTCTCTTACTTTAGATGTTACAGGGGAATACAATTTACCACTTCGGAAGTGTCTCTCGCGCAAATTATTCAGTATGGAAAAAACAAATCTCAATTTTGCTTCAGCTATTGGAACATGAAGAGTCCAAATCATTACCTAGCACCGCACTGCGCTCGTCACCCAGAGATCTAAGATGTTATATCTCTAAGCCCGGTAATTTATCTGGAAACATTGCCCTTCAAACCGGAACACAATAATGTTTGCACATCACTGCTTGGCGGTAGAATAACTGGCAAAGGTGTGGTACTTCTCCAGCCGGACTCTGCCAAGAGTCTTACCACTACTAAAACTAGTGAAAACTATACTGAACATAGTGAGCTGTTTAAGCTACACATTTTCTTAGATACGCAAGTTAAAAGTGACACCTACAATAATATATTCTTTCTTCTCCAGTCCAGAACCAAACAAACAAAAAACACAAATAAACCATAAAACAAAACAAATCTAGAACGAAATTACATCCCAAACTGGATCCCTCAGAAACCATCAGCATAAAACACAGTCATTCCTTGCAGCTGTCTCGTGCACTTCAAACAGCTCCATTTCATTCCCGTAAATTACTTTTTTTCTGTCGCCGACGATAATTGTCTTACACAAAAGACCCGGGAAATGTACTCACAAAGGGTATTGAAAGAACTAGATTACGTTCAACCGTCGCTTTAGCAGAGGTCCGCGATGACAGTCCTGAATTTATTATACCGCCTTTTAAGAACTTTCCAGTTTATAGAGAAACGATTTTTGTGAAAGATTACTTTTAATGTCATAATGACGAATGCTTTGTTTTTTTATACATCAAGAGTAGAAAATGTGCCTGATGGTAAGCAACACGGCTACCCATAGCAGCACCACAGTGAGTACCATGCAGCTATTGGAACAATGGAATTGGAAGAGTCCAAATTTCCTAGCATTGCACTGCGCTTGTCACCATGAGATATAAGATCTTCGATATAAATAAATAAATACATATTGGTGGACAATTCACACACAACACCATCTGACCCCAAACTAAGCAAATCTTGTATGATGGCAGCCAGATAGCTGATATAATACTTACATAGTTTTAAATAGATAGATAGATAGATAAACTCTTTATTGCACTAAATTAAAAACAAAACTTAAACAGAAACAGAAAACATAACCTAAAAATTTAGAAACAATTGGCGACCTCATCGCTAAAAGCGATCTCTTCCAGGCAACCGTGGTATGGAAAGGCATTAAAAAAAAAAGGAAGGCGGGAGTTCACAAACAAAGAGTACACTTTGTGTAATACCAATTTATACTATTCGTTAACAACCATAACGATAAACATACATTCTAATAATGATACATTCTAATACATAAATAACATTATATGATATCGTCCCCGTAGAACGAAAAGTCACGAAGTCCAAAAATCGTCAAAATGGTTTTAAATGCCATCAAACTCACTGTATTTTTATCCATATTTCTATCTAACTACGATTTCAGTAAGTTTAATAGTTTTCGTTTTAGCTTGTGCAGAAACACATCATGTTGACATGTTGAACCTTAAACTTTGGGGAACAAATACCTAAGTTACTTAATTATTTTATTACTATCTAAAATCAGCAATACACAATATCTAAGTAAACTTAGTTATTTTTGCTTTAAATAGAAAACTTATATTTTCAGTCTTATTTGTTTCCAAATTCACCAAAACAATTTAGTTAATTTTTAGAATAAACGGTTGGTTAAAAAATATGAAAGCGAAAACTAACTAAGCATACCTAATGGTTTCTCGATCGACGCATCAATAATGTTTAGCATTATTCTACATAGGCAAAAATTAATTAAATCATGTTAAGGAGTTTTACTATACCTTGAAGACAACAAAATCATAATTTTCGTAATATCACTATAAGGTTTTAATGATTTTTTAAGGAATTTTTACGTGCATTTATTTAGTTCGGTATATTTCGCGCGCAATTTAGTGAGTTTGTCGCCTTCGTTGGCTCCGATTAGCGAGTTAGTTATCTTTCTCGCGACGCGTGCGTTGAACAAGGAGCTCACGTTATAATAATATTTTGCTACGTCAAGAATTAAATAATTATTGATTGTACGTGCAACAATACAATGAATCGAGCTTTCTGGATTTATTAAAAAAATCATGACTACTTTAAGCAGAAAAAGATTTGGAAACGAAATCCAATCAGCAGCAAAATACTAGAACATCACTTATAACCGTGGAAATGAACCAAGAATCTGTAGAAACTGATGCGTACTTGTATTGAAAAAATTGACAGTTGTAGAAAATGCCGATAGAAGTGAAAACTTATAACTCAGAATTTGATAGCTTACTTTGGAAACTACACGGGTGTAACCGGAGGGTGTGGCCTGGTCATCATGGCATGACCATCTAGAAATGCACCAGCATTTCCCATTAGCTGACGCATTTCTAGATGGCCACGCCATGATGTGCGGGCCACGCCCTTTTAGCATTTCCCATTGGATGACGCATTTCTAGATAGCCAATGGCTATGGTCCCGAGTTTACCCGAAGATTTCTTATCATATCCGAGCGTGACGCTAGAATTAATTTCACAGCCCACGAAAAATCTGTGTAGGCGCGCCAAAAGAAGTTTTCACTTCAAAAATACCGATATCAATGCATGAGTCACTTTTCTGCGGATGACAGAGTTAAATTGTGTGAAGACTACTGGAAGATTAATGATTACGTATTTCAGAAACAGTTTTTATTGCGCCAGATTGTTGCCAAACCAATAAAAACTGTGAAAACTGGTATTCCAAATGAAAAACATCGATCTGCCACTTATGAATATTATTATTTCACCAAAGATGATCAGCAGCATCTAGTCTGCAAAGACTTTTTTTTCGAAAACGTTATGCATATCAAATGGTCCCGTAAATGAAAGCCATTAAGTACAAAAACAAATTTGGTAACTGCAAAGGACAAGATAGACGTGGCTCTCGTGCTCCCGTTAATAAGACTGATTCCGCATTTGAACAAAAAATAATGAATCATGTTAACTTTTTTCCTCGGCTTGAATCTCATTACTGTAGAAAAAAATCTAAACGACAATACCTGGACAGCAAATTGAGTATTTCAAAAATGTGTGAATTATATAAAGAAGAACTAGTAACTGTTGGTGAACAACCGTGTACTTTCTATGTGTATAAAATAATATTTGGATCACAATGTAATTTGTAATTTTTGAAGCCCAAAAAGGATTTGTGTAAAATATGTACTCGCTATGATAGTAGTGATCGACATGAGTCTCTAAAAGAAGAATATGATGCACATTTTATTGCCAGAAAAAATGCAGCCCAGGATGCAAAATAATCTAATAAACAGCGGTCTACGAAAGCGACACGTCTCTCGTAGTAACTACAGATATGCAATCAACCCTTCATATACCTGTCAGCGACATAGGTAAATTACATTATACGAGGAAGCTGCATGTGCAAAGTTATACTATTCACACAGCAAAACCTCCGAATGAAGCATTTTGCATAATCTGGTATGAAATAAATGGCAAAAAGGGCAGTACTGTACTGAAAACGCGAGTGCGTTGAACTGGTGGATACATCAAATACCAACATGTGTTAAAGAAGTAACTATTTATAGTGACACGTGCGCAAGCTAGAATAGAAATAAATTAATTACAGTTATCTATGTTACCTAATCGTGAGGCCTGATGTGCATGTTGAAATCCTTGAGCAAAAATATTAGATAGTGGTCATACCCACGTGGAGGTAGACTCTATGCGCAGTGCAATATAAAAGTGTCAAAGGCAAACGCCAGTTTTCTTTTTGGAAATGTTTTATGGTTCGTGCTCGTTCAAAAAAACACAGGAATTCGGCACCGCCGTATATCGTATACCTATATAACGACATGATAGGCGTCAAAGCTCTAAGTGAACACTTTGTTAAAAGTACAAGTAAGGACAGAGAGGGTAATAAAATAATGTGCCTAAAAATTAAGTGCCTTAGACTCGAAAGAGAATATCCTTGTCTGTTCAAATTCATAACACACACGATGGCCCTTATTCCGAATCTGATGTATGTCAAACACTAGATAAAGTAGCTCCTCGTGCTACAAAAAAGATGAAAAGAGCTCTAGATGGTCATGCAATTGAGGAAACGATCGTGCAGGCAGAAAAAGAAGAAAAGATTTACAAATTGAAAGGATATGTAAGTCCTAAGGCCTATTCTAGCCCAATCCCAATATCAGAATCTAAGAAAAATGAATCTTTGCACCAAAGAGATTATTCCTCAAGATCTTTATTCTTGGTATGAAACTCTGCCTATCAGGAAAAATATTATAGACAGATTGTGCGAACCAGATGTAGCAGAAGGTGAAAACGATTTAGATTTTTTAGCTTTTAATTTGACATGAATATCTTGATTCGTGTGTTTTGCATTAATTGATTGTTTTTGTGTTTTTATAGGATTCATGTCGCTGTTTTTGTCCTATATTTTTAATAAAGTAAATGAATTATTGTATATCAATAATATTTAAATTATTTTCTTATCCTCAATTATAACTAATAGAGGTGATAAAAACTTAGTTATTATTTTTAGAATATTATGTTGCTCTTAGAAAGAAGTTACAATATAACTAAATCAAGTTAATTTCTATCAAATTAGTTTAAAAATGGGCCAAAAATCATTAACTCAGATCAAAAACTCACTAACTTACTTCGAAGTTAAATGATGTAAGGGAAAAAATTAATTACTTTCGTATTTCCTAAATATCTTAAAAACAAATGATTTTCTTTAAATATTTCATATTCGAACGTAAGCCCGAATCAGTTACCAATGAGATAAGACAATAAATTTAGAAATATCTATTGTCAAATGAAAGTTATGATTTTTTAAATATTTTTTTTCTTTGAAGCCTCGTATCTCATTTTGGTCATTTTCGACTTAATGACTTTTCGCTCTACGGGGACGATATACTAATACATACATACTTATTATACAAAGAAACACCCAGACACAGTGCAAACATTTGAATTCATCAGACAATTCAATTCAATTCAATATTTTTATTGACAGAACACAAAAGTTACATATTTACATTACAATATAATTAGATGTTACAGCAACACGAACATGTATGAACTATTTGCTATTTATGAAACGGACACCCAGTTACCTATGCTAGGTATATTACCTGTGATATAGGTAACTGTTTTACGATATTGCTCAATTTAATCAGTCACATGTGTAAGTAAATTGCAGTAGCGTATAATAGTAACTTTAGTCAGTATGTGAGACATTATAAATGTAACAAATTTGAAACTACCCTCATACCACAAGTTAATTTTGAAACAACATAAAATTATAATTACAAGGGTTAGGCTAATTTTGTGAATAAAATATTTTATCATATTATCCTATTGTACCAATCAGTAATTAATTAGTAAAGTCATACTTATGAATATTACAATTACAATTATTCTTATTACATGTTTTTTTTTTTTTTAATTTTATTTGGATTTGGGGGAGGAGGGGGTTTAGGTAAGGAAAAGGATCGAGGTAATACCAACCTAGCTGAATATGGTTAAGAGTTTTTCTGTCTCGTGGTAGTCAAGGGACCCTAACAAGCTCGTTAGTGATTGTTTTAATTCGTAATAATTTAGATCTGTCAAATTGGTAGTAAGTGATAGTTCATTATAGAGATGACAACCGAGAAAACAAGGAAATCTATTGCTAAATTGTGTCTTGAGTGGTAAGATTTGGAAGACTTTGTCCATTCGACGCTTGCGCAATGAGGGGTCGAGATTTGTTGGAGGGCAAAGTCTATGTTGCCTAAGAATAAGCCTCAAAATGAACAGCTGGCGCACCGTTAAAACTTTACATTCACTATACAGCGTTTTGGTTGGAAATCTAAATGGCAATGATTTCATTACCTTTAGTACTCCACGCTGTGCTACTTCAAGAGGTTTCATGTGAGTCCTTGCACAGCCTCCCCAGCTATCTATACAGTATCCTAAAAGCGATTGGCATAATGCATAATAAAGCGTTTTCAAAATTTTATCATTGGCAGAATTACGAATATTTTTGAAAATAGCCATTAGCTTTCGAACTCTGCCTGTTAGGTCTTCTACGTGCGGCTGAAAAGTTAGCGTATTGTCCAACCTAACTCCAAGATACTTTATCGTGTCTACTCGTTCAATAAATGGACAGTCACAGACCCCCCCGGAACCGATGCCAGTCGATTGGTTGAGAGAACACTGATGGTATCTAATGACAAAACGTTCTCCTGGTTGGGACTTTTTTTTCATTGAAAATGTCATATATTTGGTTTTTAAGGTATTAACAGTAAGCAACGCTTGCTGCAGAGATATGGAAACCTTAGTGAGTCCAATTTGAGCCCAATAAAACACGTTATCCCAGGCCTTGCCATGAAAAACCAGAGCAGTATCGTCTGCAAAAGCAACAATTTTTCCATTTTCTAATTTAATATTGCATAATTCATTAATATAACCCAAGAAAAGGGTAGGGCCTATTATGCTTCCTTGAGGAACGCCAAAAGTAATCGGTTTCGCGTCGCTTGAATGAGAATTGAGTCTTACACATTGGGTACGATTACCGAGATAGTCCTTAAAAAGCTGCAGTTGAAGGTCTCTGACACCCATATCCTCCAATTTCTCAAGCAACAAAGGCACCGATACGGTATCAAATGCCTTCGCAAGATCTAAAAATATAACAATACATTTATCACCAGCGTCCAGTCCCGTAACAATATGATTTGTCAAGTTAGTAACTGCATCCGCCGTGGAGCGATTCCTTCGGAATCCGAACTGATTTTCAGATAACAAGTTAAAATTTTCTAAGTATGAGGTTAATCGGTTGTTCATAATGCGTTCTAAAATTTTGGACATGGAGGGTAGAATAGAAATAGGTCTATAATTGCTTATGATATTCTTAGCGCCATGTTTATGTATAGGTGTAATAATTGATTTCTTGAAAGCAGCTGGAAATAAGCCAGTGTTAATTGACAAATTACAGATGTGCGTAATCGGGCCTGCTAGTTTAAATTTACTACCTTTTATTACTTTCATAGATATACCGTCGTGACCCACAGTCAATTTTTCCTTAAAAGAATCAATGACAGATAACACCTCCGATACGTCCGTTGTTGACAAACAAAAGGATTGTGCCTGCGAATGCGACTTACATTTTTGTAAATTAGGATAAGAAAAACTGTTTAAAATATTTTTTGCTAGGGATTCTCCCACGTTCACAAAATAATCATTGAGTTTGTTCGCTGAATCTAAAGATAAGATAAGATAAGATAGCATTTATTGACATATTAAAAACATACATTAGAATCAGTAACAAATTTCATTAGAAACCAATTGCTTAACATTGTATTAATATATCTCGTCATTTGCAAAGTAATATGATTACATTTAAACGTATAAAAAATAAAAATAAAAATTTGCGTCTCACAATTAATAAAATGCTGTATAAGGGCATTACTATTACTATCTATTATAATTACTTATATCTATGTATTAATTTGGTAATATAAGTACCTAGGTATGTACAGTCTTATAGAGTAAATTACTCGTAAGCGTCATTGAAACATAAATACTACTCGTAGTCAAAATTTAAATATTCACCTATGCTGTACAAAGTCCTCTGAATTAAAAGCTGTTTGACTTTTCTTTCAAATATAAATTTGCTAGAGATTGTTTTAATACTTTCCGGCAAATGATTGTATAATACTCTACCAAAGTTAATGGGCAGCCTCTTGGCAAACGCAAGTCTATATGGTATCGGCTGCAACATTAGCCGCGTACGTCCTGATCTACGATCTTTTGTTTCAGCTAATGAGAATTTTTTTATATTGTCCCTGGTGTACTTTAGAGCTTCAAATATATAGAGTGCAACCGATGTCATAATTTTTTGCTCTCTATAATGTTCTCGACAACTCTCCTTAAACTTCGCATGGACTAGTACTCGTACTCTCTCTCTCTCTCTCTCTACTACTCGTAAAGGCGATGAACCAATCAAGAGAAGCTCTCGTGGCTGGCCCAGGTCCGACTGCGAGCCAATAATAGATTTGATCACGTTCCATAGTTCTTTTGGGCTCCTAGCTTTATCAAATTGATCACGTTCATACTGGTGTTTGAGTTTCTTAAGTAAGCCGTTCAAAAAATTTCTGTATCTACGATATGAACGTTTTAACATTTCATTTTCAGGAAAATTTTTTAGTTTACTGTGCATTTTGTCCCTGTGTCTCATGCATCTGATAAGACCAGGAGTTATCCATGGTTTGATAGGCGTTTTGTTTCGGGACGGGGTGTAATTACTGGTATTTTTGCTAATAATATTTGAGATTGTATTGATAAGAAAGTCAGTTGCCATGTTACAATCATCCATTTGATATATAGGCCGAAAATCAAATGTACTAATCTCTTCATTTATTTTAGAGTAGTTAAGTTTCCGAACAGCAGTACCACGGGAAATTACTAGGCAATGTTTAAGGTTGAGAGACACTAAAATTGTGTAATGGTCAGTCAAGCTATTTCTGATAACCAAAGTTGAGGCTTTACATTTGGATTTAATGAATGCGTGATCGAGACAGCTGTTCAGTCGAGTCGGCATAGTGTGAGCCGGAAGCAACCCATAGGAAGCCATCAAGTTTAGGTAACAAGAAGAGTCATCGTTTTCGGCATGTGTGATAATGTTAATATTAATATCGCCGACTACAATATTTGCGCTGGGTGGGAATCGAACCCACGACTTTCGGATTCGCAGGCAGAGCTACTACCAACTAATCCACAAGGCCAGTCATATCTCTGTCATTTCGCTGAAAACATTGCCGTTCAATCCGAAACACAGAGATGTTTTCACATTACTGTTTCGCGGTAGAATAACTTACAAAAGATTGGTACTTCCCCAGGCGGACTCTGTGAAGAGTCCTGCTATTACAAAATATGTTTGGTATGTTGAGACATATAAGTTTGTTTCATGAGCAGCCCTATTTAATTTTTCACTGTTGAGATTCTGGGATTTCTCTCATGAGGAAATAGTTAAGACTATAATCCACCATTCTGGACAAGTGCGAAGGTGACACATGTGCTTACAAGATGTTTAAAAAAAACACGCGGTTTTCGCGATGTTTTCCTTCACCTTTTTTCAATTTTATTTAAATTGTGCTACTGCACCGACTCCTTGTTTTAGGGTTCCGTACCCAAAGGGTAAAAACGAGACCCTATACTGGGACTTCGCTGTCCATCCGTCTGGCGTCTGCCACCACGCTGTATCTCAAGAACGGTGATAGCTAGACAGTTGAAATTTTCACAGATGATATATTTCTATTGCTGTTATAATAACAAATACTGAAAATTCAATAAAATAAATATTGAAGAAAGGGTTTATATCAACTTGTTTTTTTTTTCTGTTTCTTGGTCGATACCAATAACGGTGCAAGGTAGACTTTTTAACTATTCACAGAATATTTAGTTTTATGTTTATGTAATTTTTTTACTCTTTTAAATGTAATTAGTTAAAATAAAATAAATAATTAAGTGGGCTCTCATAACCGGGCTAATATCGTACGGAACCCTTCGCGCGCGAGTCCCACTCGCACTTGGCCGGTTTTTTATTATTTTACGTAAGTAAATCTTGGATTAGGAGAAGAAAAGGAAAAGAGTATCTCTCTACTTAGTCTGTGAAAGGAAATTAGTAGGTTCATAAAAATATTTCGATGTTTACGCATTTCCATTTTACGTGGTAATACCACCAGCATGCTGGGCAGGCTGCCGACTAGTAGTGAGTTTGATAATCTTGATAATCTTTAGATCTTCATTGGTCTATTGACAATAGATGACGTATAAATGTGCTAAGTGTAAGTAGTTAGTCAAGTATGAATTATAGTGTGATTTTCACTGACCTCTAGTTGCGTTAATAAAAGGCTCCGTCTCTTTTAAAAAACTTGTTATGACACTTGTTTTTATTGACAACATTTTTTTTCCAAAATCAAATCACTTCACACTTTAGTAATTAATTTAAAAGAAGTTAATATTGATTGGTCAGTTTTAAAAGTAGTTATGGATAGTGTATTTCATTGTCTATGAAGTTGTTGTGAAATATATGAAGAAATAAAATGCATAGGAATACAATAAATTTACGATTTAAAAAAAAGTTAGTAGTTATTACACTTTTGTATAAAAAAATACTACAAAAATTGAAGATTGAAATGATGAAGATGATGAAAGAAGATGGAAATTTTAGATTTGGTGCAGTTTATGGGTAAAAATATGTAGTTCTTTTTCAGAATTCTGCATCAAGTTAAAATGTAACGTTACACAGAAGAAACAATAATCTAGAAAACTGAATTAAGGCGCAAAAAGTGACACTATGCAAAACTATGAAAAAAATCTTATAAAGAGGAACAAGAGAAATAATGACTCTCAATATTAATCAGTTAATAGAAGATAAATATATTTAGTGTTAATGCACTATTGTGTATAAATCCGGAATCAACTTATCACGTTTTTTTTTTATAAAAGAGAGACGGACTATCTTATATCTCAGCAAGTTTTTGGCGTTTTCGTTTAGCAATTGGACTGATCGATGCGTCTTTCATAGTTATTTCACTTTATGCTAAAATCTCCCAATCCGATAATTTAGAGTTAATTCAGTATACTTTTAAGGGTGCGATCTGCAATACATATTATTCGACAGCACTATTCATTAATTTCCGCAAAATTTGCGAATAATAGCAACATAGTGCGATTTAAATTATAACGGTCATTAAATTTTAAATGTATTCATTACAAAATTATAACTCATATTAGGCAAATTTGTGAAACTTTTCTCTATTTCAATAATGAAGTTTTACAAAATTTATAGCAACTGGGCATTTCTTGATATTTCAATGATGTCTGGTATTTGTTTAGTAAGTACGCCTACAAAGAACTCTTTGAAGTTTTCGTCTTTGAGCTATCCTAAAGTATATTTTTGGTAATAACAAAAGTATTATACAGTTAAATTTAATTATCTGACTTCAGCAAAATTATCTCGTTTTATATTCATTTCAAGTAGCGCAAAAAACCTGTGTTGTCCTAAAATCTTTTCACGATATCTTTTAATATTTTTTAATTAATTTATTTTGACTTTTTTATCAATAGAAATATTTTATGTAGCCTGAGCTTAAATTGGAATGTGCGAGATGATGTAAAGGGTGCACAAGGAAATACATTCTCCAATAGGCTATATTTATTTCTTCTACCCACCTCGCTCTATTGGTAGATATTATCTTGGCATACTGTTTATTTATGTTTAATTTGTGAATTACAAAATAGTGTATAAAGTAATTAATTAAAGTAACGGCTGGTCTAATCGGGAGAACGGCGACCGCCGATCCGGAGACCTTGAGTTCAAAACCACACGCACCACTGTCTTTTCGAAGTCATGTGCATAATGCCGCTAGCTTAAAATGGTGAGAAAAAATATCGTGAGAAAACCGACATATACCTAGAATTTTCAGTAGTAGAAGTCATGTGTCATCCACCAACCCGGACTGGGCCACCGTGGCGGATTATGGCCTTGACTCTCTCCTTGCGAGAGAAGGCCTCGAGTCCCAGCAGTAGGAACATTTAATGGAATGTTTATGTGTTCGAAGTAATTGATATATACATTTAAACCATTGTATTCAATCAAACAATCGATTTAAATATAAAAATTAAACTCCCACTGTCATATAATTTTAATAGATTTTGTAAAACTTAGTATAACGTTGGCTCAAGTAAACTATCTGATCTCATGAGACAGCGAGGTTATAGAGTAAACGAAAATGTCCCCGATGTTAACCTATTTTGTTTTGTTGTATTAATAAACGGGTCATTCTACTTTTTAGTGCAGGTTTTTGCACTGCTAAAAGTGGGTTTTCAATTTTTTATCATTAGAGATAAATGAAGTAATGTAACTGTATTTATGCGTAATTATGCCCACACAATTGAAATTAACTGCCAGCAGCGAATTTTTTACATATTTCTTTCTGAAAATAAAGATTTTGGCGACCAAGGTAGAAAAATCATACCACTTTGTTACCAATCTAAATATTTTTATTGAGCAGCTTTAGTCACTCATTACAAACAAATAATTAACAAAACGTATTTTAGGAACATAAATCTTTCTCTTTCATAGCTAAAATTAGAAATTATCATTTATTAAGTCTTATAAATCACATTTAAATGACAACTATGTTACTGTTGTGCACTTTTGTTTACAAAGATTTGACATAAAATGTATATTATGTAAAAATATCTTAACAACGTATTTAACATTGATATTAAAAAATATTATCTTGCATCTGATATATCTGTAATGTAGCTTATTATGCCAATTGTACAACTCGAATTGAAAAACCTTTACTTAGAAATAGTGACATAATGGTAACACAGTTGTTCAACAGTAACAAAGTTGTTTCAATAGAGAATTGTCTTCTACAAAAATAGCTAATCAGTCTCTTATTTACCACAAAGGTTAAAGATAATAATGTTAATAATACAAATATATCCATTTTACCAAAATCACAGCACTTATGCAGGTCGGATTACTTAAAAATTAATTAATAATTGCAGTCATTGTTCGAACACTTCCAGAGGATTAGGGAATTCGTAGTATTCGCGTTTCCCTCTAAAAATCTTTTTCGGTGCAGAAACCACTTCAACAATGTTATCATAAGGTTCACAACTAGTGTCTGTTTCGACCGCTTTAAAAAGTTTGCCAGTATCATTTACACCTCTGTAAAACATAAATTTTACGTCGCCATCTTCGTCAACCTCACTTAATGCTGAAGCCAAGTATGTATAAATTTGTTTTCTACCTTGTATTTTCAATAACACATAAGTGCCGGGAACGATTTTACTGGGATGAAAATTTTCTTTCTGAAGAAGTTCGTCACTTTGTTTTGAAGTACTGGGAAAATTGTGGTCATTATTGTTGGAAATGTCTCTAAGCGCAGAAAGAGGTATGTCGTCACAGCTGTCGGAGTCCGAGGAGTAAATTTGATGAAACAGCGATTGGCGTGGTTTATTTATGTTATCAACAGTCAGCTCATCAAGTGGAGATTCGATTGCAGTTGGTTGTTCATCCTGAATCACCAAATCATTGACTGGAACATATTCTTTTGGTTTCAGGCAAGAACATATTCCACGACTACAGTAACAGCTCAAATCACGGTACATAAGTTTGCGAGGATTTTCAGAGAAAGTTTGGTGAACTTTCATGGTCCCAACTAAAGGTGGCACAAAATTGGGTATTTGCTTTTCCATAAGAGCAACTTCTTCATTAGTTATCAGGAATATTAGTATATTGCTTTTATCACACAAATTAAGAAAGAATTGTTTGGCATTAAGTATGTCTTGTCCAGTAGCGACTAATTGATCAGCCGTGCGTTTCAAAAACCCACCAACACCATCAGCAGCGCCTTTTCCATGGCCTGCTTCGAAATAGTTCCAAGTGAATTTTTTAAAGCCATAGTTGTCGAAAAGTCTTGTACACATAAAATAAAAGTATTGTTTTTGTCTATACTGTGTAGCTGGGCCATCAGAAAAGAAATGAATAAATTTTACCCCAGGATACTCTGCATTAATCATGTGGAGCACTGGATGTAATTGTGCCCAAATGGCAGCCGGATTATGCGATCTGTTTTCAGATATAGTACAGAAGAAATGCACATCAATATTAGAATTATGTCCCTTGATGTAGTACACTCCAGTATGCAAAGACACCTGATTCCGTGAACTACCAAAGTGGTGGCCTTGAATTTCTTGATGCATCTTTCTGCATTTCTCATTTTTAACAGGGTCTAATTTTCGCTTGTTTCGGTACCGACGTTGTTTTTCGGCTGGAGTTAGCGGCATGATCATCTGTAAGATGCATGATGTCTGTAAAATTGTTAAAATATTAACCTGTGGGTCGATACGAACTAATCAAGTTAAATTAAATTAGAAAGAATCAGTGACAGAGTATATTTACAACTGCGTTACCATCTTTACAACTGCGTTACCACAGCAGAGTAACAAAGTGGGCCGGTAACACAGTTGTAAAATAACATGATGCTACCTGATATTTACGAAATGACCATATAATTTGCAAATCCAACAATAGAATACAATTAAGTGACATAAATGCCACGTCTCAACAGTTAAAACATTAAGTAAAAGTTTAGAAACTTACCTTTTTGCCGGGTAACAAAGTGCACACCAAATAAACACACGCGTCTTGATTCACAACATGGCGGCGACTGAGTGGCGGCACGTGGCTTACTGCCATTCCCCTCCACCCCGCTCTTGTAATGCGCAACCTACCCATCGACCCGACCAGTGGCGGTACAGCGACATCTAACGATTTTTTTAAGAAATACCAGTAACATAGTAGTACCGTATTGAGCTTCTTCCTTAGGGACAAAACTAAAGTAATTATTTTGAAAAAGAAATAAATCGTTTAAAAATATATGAGGCCTACATAAAAAACGCAAACATATCAAATAAACTTAATAAATTTTTGAAACATAGGACTACACTGCAATAAGAATACTTTTTTTGGTTAAGTTAGTCCGCGTATTAGGTCGGGGACACTTTGCAATACTATGGAAAACAACTATGTTACCATAAAACTCCACTTTGTTACCCTTAATTATCTTAAAATAGGCAAAATATTTAAATATAAATGTTAACAGAAGTAAAGGAAATATTACGGAAGTTTCGTGTATTGTGCAATATTTTTAAATTTTATGAAGAAAATGGGAAATCTAGATTTTTTTGTCTGGGGGACACAAAAACCTGCACTAAAAAGTAGAATGACCCAATTACATTGTTTTTACTTCGATGAAATTAAAAAGGGAACTACCTATCTGGGAAGTATTTACAAGTAAACAAAAGTCGAGACCAAAAACAATTTTCTAAATCAGTCCACGCTTCTCCGAGCAATTTGTGAACATACATAAAGTCGTTGCAAATTGAGATCTACGTCCTTGAAGTCGTTTAGAAGAAGTTGATTAAAAATATCTGCAAAAACCATTCGTTTTGTTTACCGATAATAGGCTTGCACTAGACCACCATTTTCCAATTTGAATGATACAGTATACCTACAACCTACAATGGAGCGTGCTTACCCTTTGAAAATCTACTGGTAACCCCAGGCCATGTAAACAAGTAATAAAATAGATCTGTGCAAATAAAAATCAGAAAACACATATAACAACTCAATTGAAACCTAGAAATCTACAAATTCAGCTCAACAACATCCACCGTGGTGAGAGAAACCAACACAATACCTTATCAACACTATTATGATAACAATATAAACATAGTGGAGTGAAAATGCGTTACACCAAATTGAATATGTTTCGACACATTTGACTATAACGTTTAACTCTGAACGAATAATCACTTTTTAGAGCTTTAAATGAAGATTTTTTAAGCATAATTGGTTATAAGTAATATCAAAACATTGTTTTTTAAGTGTTGTTGTGATAATTAAAATACAAATATGTGGGTATGATATACATAATAATATATATATTAATTCATTTGAATTGACATGAGTGAGACATTTGACATTCTCTCTTTTTCTGACAGTTGACAAGTGACACAAAACAAAGCTCATAGACAATTTGAACGTGTTTTAAAGAATTTAAGTTTGACTGAACAAAATACTTTGTTATTTGCCAAGGCTTATTGCACAGACTCGTCTTAGAAGATCAACAATGTCTGATACATGTTGATACATAGTTCAATACTAAGCTTGTCAGATGAATCTATTAATGAAAAACATATATAATATGTAGAACTTAAAAACCAAGTAAAACAGTTGACAAATAAACTCTCTCGATTTTTAGGCATTACTATTGATAATAAACTAAAATGGAAAATAAAAGTAGACAATGTTTGCATGCGATTGTACCAAACAGCATATGCTCTTTCCAATTTAAGAAAGGTTGTTGACATAGAAACTTTAGTAACTGCATACCATGCACATGCAGCATCGATTTTACGCTATGGTATCATATTCTGGGGCAATTCGACAGACAAAGCTAAATCATTTAGGGCTCAAAAGAGATGTGTACGTGCGATTTTGGGGTTAATGGGGTTTGCAGATAGACTCTTGTAAAAATCACTACAGAGATCTAAACATTTTTATAATGACTTCTCTGTACATCTACGAAGTTGGAGTATTTGCTAAGACCCATATTCACTTATTTAAACCTCAAGATTACATTTCGTCACGTCTGAAAACAATGGAAGCCCGCTCAGGCAAGCTTTGTTAACCGAAGTGCAAGACATGTCTTTTTAGCTCAAGTATTTTTGGCATGTTACCTAAAATATACAATAAAATACCAACAACATTAAGGGTTGAGAATGACAATAGTTGTTTTAAAGCGGCTTTAGCCAAATTGTTGTTAAGTAAGGCTTACTACACGATTGAAGAATTTTTAAATGATACGGACATTAGTTTAAATGTTAACTGATCTCTATGTTAAAAAATTATTTGAAATTTTGGTTATGTATTGACATTTGATAATCACCTTAATTGTTGTATTTAATATGCTTTTTAATAAGTAATTCATTTAAAAGATAATCACTTTGTTAGAAAAGTAATGACTTTTATGACAATGTACTAACACTTGCATACTAAGTTATTGGCCGAGATAGAGTGCCTTTGACACCGACCTGAAGAACACAATGTATAATTGTTTTACCTATTCTCGCAAGGATTCAATGAATTGAATTGAATTGAATTACCTATAAGAAATTAATTGACTCTCGATTTAAAGACGAAATAAAGTAAATCAATCTTAAATTGTATCAATCGGGAACTCCCACTTTTACACGCACGCATTCTACTGATTAGACTTTCAACCTACCCTTGAATATAAAGTGTCGATGGTGTATTTCACTGTACATCATGTAATAGAGATTCCAACCACAAACAAACAAACAAACGTCTCTCTATTATTATGAGGAAGACAATACAGACATTATAATATGGTTGAGTGTGTGTACCTTCAGTGGAATTCCACTTTCAGCCCCTACGTTGCTAATGAAACGTAGATCTATGTCCGACACTCATTTGCAAAAACAACACAAACGCAAAACAAAGTACTTCTCATGATTCTTAATTAAAATTAGCGTACGGGACCCTTGTGACTAATGGCAGTATTTAGTTAAAATACCGTCACGGTAAACTTAACAACTTATTAAATATTTGCTCGGATTTTTGATTTACGCTAAAACACAGTTAGAATTTTGTGTTTTAGCGTACAATGTAAAAATGTAAAAAATATGTACATTGTAATGTGTACAATGAACATTTTACCTTGACTTAGGGGTCTATCGGCCTACTATACCTATTGCTTAGGTAATGTCCAATTTATAACTTTTATTTTTAAGTGCAATGGGAGACACCAATTACAATGTAACTGTGCTGCGTTACTGTTTAACATTATAATGAGATACATACAGAATGCCGTGTTTTTAAAATTATCCCAAAATGTACGCTAGCTAAATCAGATACATTTTTGAGTTAAGGTGCGTCCCCCAGCAAAACGGGTTTTTTGTCCAGTTTTCAGAGCTATCTACTCATTAGCCAAAACATATACCAACTGGTAAAAAATACATTAAATTTCTACAACTTCTTGGCTTCAAAATGGTAGTTTTATTTTTTTGATAATGGATTTATTGTTTAAATAATCGCCTCACAACGAAGCCATGAAAAATTTAATAATTGTAGTTATCATGCATCTCCTCGGAAAACCTCAATTATTTTGATTTTGTACTTACACCAACGGATAGAAAATTCTATTACGAACATTTTGGTTAGTTTTATTTTTTTCAAAAGACCAAAATCTGATTTTATAAAGAGTTTATTCTAAAAATTGAGCGTAAAACAGCGGCAAGTCCTACTGTTTCTCTCCTGCTCTTTCTTGCGGTGTGCCATAAGGTAAGAAATACTCAAGGTCATACTTAAGTCAATAATTTATGATGTCAGCGACTTGAATTAGCTCAAAGAGATAATGCATTACTATTATTTTAATATGAGAATAGGCTGGTTTTAATACCTCTATTGCTAGTTTAAAGAGGGACAATACAATTACAAATTTATTAAAACGTTCTATAATTAGTGATAACTGAATTTAAAATAAACAAGTACAATATTTATTCAGCCATTATTACAGACAGAACACATTACTAGTGAGTAAACAAATAATATAACCTTAATCTATGCTTTTCCACTTATGTAATAGTTAAAATATTTAGTTTTTATCTAAGATAAAGAAGCATTTAAAACGCAAAAAAAAAATCGGTTGAATATTATTGTAGGTACCACCAAAATGTCTATGATTTCCAGAACTTCATAGAAACGGAATGGCATTCATGTTTTTTCTGATAACTTTGAAGTTTTCGCGATATTAACTTATATTTGTTCTCACATTGAAAATATTATACTAGACTACATAACACTACTTATGTACATAACATTATTGCAATATTTATTATTTATAGTACACAAAATTTATTATTTATGGACTTAATCGAGATCCAAATTTTTACTTGCATTCTGTGATTTTACTTCCATTAAAATAACCATTGCTTACGAAAAAAATGGTTGTCTGTAAAGTCGGGTTACTGACGTTAGTTGAACGTGACAACTTCAACTACGCCTTAGAGCGAGGTAACGCCGGCGGCGAGGTAACGGCGTTAACGGCACATGACGTCATGTTTTGCGGGCGTGCAGCCGGCTTCATCGAATTATAAGACGTTGTCACGTCAAAACTCTTTACTCGTTTCTGGTCGTGATTAGATGGGTGAAATCATAGATTATGTAAACTCTTTGGATAAAATATTTTCTAGATGAGTTTTGTTAAACATAAACCTTTCCAACTTTTGTGGCAAATACCCGGGCGCACGACACCCAAATCTAAAAGAATAAAACAAAATTGCTGGATTTAGGTATGTGGGTACGATAAAAGCAAGTCCCCCGCCGTAATTAGAGGAGGTTTATTGTCGGCGAGACTCTTTGAGTGGCCGTTTACAAATGGCCGATGTGGGCCGTGAATTTTTATTATTCAGATGCGGGTAGAAGGACTAGTTTCTATCCGACATCCATCCAAAAAAGGAACGTATTGTGTTTATAGTTATATGTAATTAATTAAGGTTACTTGATGTTCTATATTTATACATGTGTGTGGGTGAAGGCGTTTTCAGAATGGAAGTTGTCGGAGACAAATGAAACTGAGTAGTGATATGACAAAATTATTTACATTGCCATATTGTAATAAAATGACTGTATCAAAATGAAACGTCGATATCAGATTTTAGCAAGCATAATTATATTATCATCATGATTTTAAGGTTATTCTGGCTTTGACCCGAGATGATGTTTACTATTAAACATTAGTATCGAAACAGCTTTATTCCAAACATTTACTCGTGACATATGCGAGACACAAAACTGTTAATTTTTTTAATAACATTAAATCGTGGTAAAGTTTTTGTCGCTTGTGATGGTAAAAATCTCATAGACTCAACAAATAGGCGTTAAGTAAAGTGAATCACGTTTTTTTGTGAAGCATAATATTTATCCATACCATGAATAAAAGCAACGCATTAAGTCATATAACCAATTCACAATACTTCTATGGTAGTATCTCTGTTAAAAATATAATAGGTAATTAAAATTAACACTGGCTGCTGTTTTTATTAAACATGGTATTCCTCTACAAATCACGATCTAATGGATTGTCTGAATAAACGGTTCAAGAGAGCACTAAATTTATTATTCAATAAACGTTACAAACATCTCTTACTTTTTATATTCTTCTTTATTTTCAACACTACCTTAGACGTGATAATGTGTATAAATGTGGAAATGAAACGTTAGAAAAATATTTTCATATTCAAATGCTTGTTATGTAGGTTTATTATCTGGTGCTTCTTTTGTGCTTTTATCGTTTTTATTTTGATTTAGGAAGTAGTTTTTTATCACTATCGGACTTAATTTATGTTTGCGAGTGGATATTTTATGAAGGGCAAATCGTTTATTAACAAAACTAAATCACACTGAAAAGTACAAAATATTTTATAAATTATTCATAGCCTGGTGAAAGGACAAATATTATTATTAAGATGGTTAATATCACTATCTATCGGAAGAAGCAGTAGCAGCATGCTGGTGGCATTACTACTCTGAAATGCTATACATTTAGCTATATCAGGCTGACTATTTGAACACTTTAGATATTCAAGGATATATTGAATCATAGTCACATGAAGGGCTTAAAAATATATAATTATAAAAATACAAATAAATTACAAAGAAAACCTTCATTACATTAATGTGCGAAGACTATGAAATTATGGACAACACAGTGCCTATTGCTCGCGACACAGAACAGCTGTACAACTACTATACAGTATTCTGTAACACCGAACCGCCGCGCCGGCCGAGCGCTCTACCACAGAATAAATAATAGCTAGTATCAGCGAACGGGGTTAACGACCGTAGGTACGTCATGAGAAGAAGGTACTTTTGGCGCAAGTGTTTAATTTTAGAGGTATTAATACGCATACTGCGCTAGTAGCCATACTTATTTTTATTGACGGATAATTAAAGTTAAATTAGTCAAATATTAAGCACCTATTTTTTTTTACCTAAATAGAAAGAGAATCGAGTACTGAATACGCTATATCAATATCTAAAGTGTTAAACCAGTCAGCCTGTATAGTAGTGGTAGGAGGACTCTTGGCAGAGTCCGCCTGGGGAAGGACCACACCTTTGGCAGATATTCTACCGTCAAGCAGTAATGTGCTAACATTACTGTGTTCCGGTTTGAAGGGCAATGTTTCCAGAGAAATTGCAGGGCTTAGAGATATAACATCTTAGATCTCTGGGTGACGAGCGCAGTGCAGTGCTAGGTAATGATTTGGACTCATAATGTTCCATTAGCTGCGTGTCACTGTGCTGTTATGTAGCAGGTATGTTGCTTACTATCAGGCAAATGTCCTGCTCGTCTTGTCACTCTTTATTAAAAAAAAAAGCAAAATAATTGCCAAAAGTCTGATAACGAGTTACTTCTATTAGATGCTTAATTTAGTTTGCACTGTTCCGAAGTGTGAAGTCAGTGTATTTTCGTTTTTTCTTTAAAATTGTCCTTGTTGAAACTATATTAATGTTGCTAAAGTCAGGTTTTTTAGGTTGAATAGTTTTGATTTTATCAATAAAAAATAGAATTATCATAGTATTGAAATTTTAACTTTTACCTTCTTAGTTATTTAATATTAAGGCCCCACCCAACTTCAGCTCAAATTCAGATTTTGCCCCCACTTCGTCGCAGCCGTCACCCGCTCCGCGGAGATCGCGCGCGCCGCGCCGCGCGGCTGTGCGTCACAGCTGAATCCATAGTACTCATTGTAGTCAGTGCGCGCGCGCTCTTTCACTAACGTTCAATGCCGGACGAGTAGACCGGATTTACTTATGATTTTCAACACCAGTAAAGATATAAATTCTTCTAAATAAAATTATTGACTGAATAAAAATAGTTACAAGGTGCCCGACATCTTATATACTTACCTAATTATCTGCTTGGATTTTGCTAATATTTATTTGATGCCTACATACAGTATACACTGGATAGGCATAGATCGTAGAACCCAAGATGGGCCCTCCCAAACTTCAGGGCGCACGCAATCATGTCAACGTTGGGAAGAGTGAGCTCACTCTTTCCGTTTTAGTCGGTTGTAGGAACCGGTTTACCTATCACTTTTCGTCGTCAACAACCAAAATAAGTAGAACCACATCATATCTTGCCGCTATCGAGTCTAGAGGTCAAGTAGATTGGTTGTTTGTAAACCTCTTACACACAGAAACACAGTTTATTACCAATGTCAAGTTGCTCCGGGCACATCTGTTGATTTATATCGATGTGGATATGTACAACAAAAACTATTTACCAATTTAGTGAGATTTATTTCATAATAATAGATAATATAAGTAAGTAGTATTTTTTTTTTTAATAAAGATTTTCAAGACGAGCAGGACATGCACAGCCTGATGGTAAGCAACATGCCTGCCACATAACAGCACAGTGACACGCAGCTATTGGAACATGAAGAGTCCATTTCATTACCTAGCACTGCACTGCGCTAATCACCCAGAGATCTAGGATGTTGTATCTCTAAGCCCTGAAAATTTTCTGGCAATATTGTCCTTCAAACCGGAACACAGTAATGTTTGCACATTACTGCTTGGCGGTAGAATACCTGGCAAAGGTGCGGTACTTCCCCAAACGCACTCTGCCAGGAGTCCTACCACTACAATATACATACATACAAATTTACTGGGTATACCTACTGTGTATATATTTATTTTTTTAAATAAAGAGTGTCGAGACTAGCAGGACATGTGCCTGATGGTAAGCAACATGCCTGCCACATAACAGCACAGTGACACGCAGCTATTGGAACATGAGGAGTCCAAATCATTACCTAGCACTGCACTGCGCTCGTCACCCAGAGATCTAAGATGTTATATCTCTAAGCCCAGTAATTTCTCTGGAAACATTGCCCTTCAAACCGGAACACAATAATGTACTGCTGTTGCACATTACTGCTTGGCGGTAGAATAACTGGCAAAGGTGTATACCTTTGCCAGTTATTCTAATAATATTATAGACAATTATACAATTGTCTATTGTCTATAATATTCATTATACCTAGTATTAAATTCAGTAGCGACTATATTCAGTAGCGACTAAATTCAGTTGCGACTAAATCTAAGGTCGGCGGACTAAAGCACTTAAGTCAAAAAAAATACATTTTGTTATAAAATGCCCACAATATTATTCTAAATTAATACATCGACTCACTAAAGCACGTAAGTCAAAGCCGTCTGTTTCAATTTGAACTCTAATGGTGCACCTTTTCTACTTTATGATATTCTCCAAATCTTGTGACGTTATAAACAACTTATAATGACTTAGGTCAAAATGAACACATGAAATTCGGCACTAAGCGGACTAAAAGTATGACATAGTCATATAGATCTTTAAATGCGCCACGTTATCTCTTTGTTTAACTGGAGGGTAAGCACTAAGCACTTCAAAATGTAATTTATAGAAGAAAAATAAAGAAGTGCCCGTTTGGTTTGCAATCATTTACTAGTATAATTTTGTATTAACTTTGATTAATAATATAATATCTCTACTACTCATAGTGGATTCTCAAGAAATTAGTTGAGATGATATTAAAAAATACTGAATGTAAGTTTGATAATATATTTTTTACAGCTCCATTAAATAATTTGGTAGCGGATAAGACTTTTACATTTGTAATAACCCACTTTCATCATCACTTTTGATACGGTGCATCCTTTTGATGCCGTACGTTGTAGCATTGTGAATTCGTATATTATTTAAAATTGGCGTGCTTGTGCCACCGGGCTTTAGCAGGTCTGATGGTAAGAGACCCACCCGGACGGGATGACTTTAGTGCCCTGGAAAAATGACAGCAGGTGCAAAGGCTGGCCATAGCAATCCAGCGAACCAGGATATAAGGGAGTACCTTGGTACTCCCTTATATCTTGGTTCAACGTCTACACTTTTGATTTATAGCAAAGCTAACCTACTCCAGCACCTACTTAAGCTCTTCTGTTATGTTTTACGTAAGTCCGTTAGGGATATTAAATTTGAGTGTTCATGTCAATGTAATAAGCGTCAGACTGTTAGACTCTGAATTCAGACAGCAAGATCGGGTTAGGCGAGTCTTACTGGCTAACAGTCTGAATAGCGAGTAGTGTAATAAGACAAAGACTGTTAGACAGACAAATACATGACATTGACATATTAGTCTTAACATAAAATTTCATTGGTTCGTGATTGGTTCATTGGTATTCGCGGTCATTTCTATTTTTGTGTTTTGGGTATTCGGAGTTCGCATGCCATAATTTTAATTTTTATCTCACTGTTATTATACCTATCTCAAAAGCTTACATTTTTTTTTATTTCAATTAATAAATACCATAATGGCGTGCAGTAAAGAAAAAGTCCTAGAGCGCGCGTTTTTCATGCTGGTGTAATAGCGATCTGATAAGTTAGACTCTAGGACAGTCTGAATAACGAGTGCTGAATAACACGTAGTCTAATAGGCGCTTAACTACTTACGAAGATGTAATGAAGTATTACAAATTGACATGAACGAAACATCAACTAAAATTACAACTAGAAAGAGCAAAAGAGCCAACTGTTTCAGAGATAGCAGACATCGTAATATCTAGGGTTGGAAATATACGACAAACTGTATTTATTCCGATAGTAACACAAATGAGGACAATTCAAAATTTAAAAGCATATCATTTAAAATGCAAAAATCTACTCAAATTCATCCAGAGGAGACAGAAAAGCAAAGCAGTAAGATACTTTTTGATCTTGAAAGCATGTAAATGCAATAAATTAGCTCAGTGCATCTGTCCTATAGATAAAAAAGTTCCTAAATAAGAGCAGGCTTCTATAGTTGATAAAAGAATAATCTCGAATGATGATTATGAGCAGAATCAATGTTACTGGTAGGTACATAGAAATAGCAAAATACTCTAAAAAGGTAAACGTTGTACCTGAGATTGGCACAAATAGAGGAATATTAACTATGATAACAGATTTTCTGTTACATGAAGTAATTTCCGAGGCTAGTATTATGGTCATTGGTTGTGATGGAACGAATGTTAACACTGGAAAATATGAAGGATTCATAAAACTGCTTCAGAAAAAGCTGCAAAAACCATTTCAGTGAAAAATCAGTTTGCTTCACATGCCACTTATTTCTTCATTTTCACGGGTGAACTTCAGGACCTATATCTTACGTAGGTCCACTAGAAATATCTCTAGAAACGTGAAAAACTGACTGTAAAGAAAGTTAAGCACATTGCAGGACAAATATTACTCGCAATGGCCAATTGCTTAAATCAGATCTTGAAAATAAATCTCCAGGTAAATTTTCACATGCCTGTTGGGCATGTGAAATGTGGTAAAGTTGGGCTGCCTTGGTTTTTAATAAGGATCCAACCATCCTGCAAAAATGTCACTCGTTATCTGTTTAACATTGTTGTGTACTCGATAAACCTGCCCATAAACTGTAAGAAAGATTATAGAACCGGTAATCCAAAGAAACTCGTATTTTGTCGTCGTAATTCTACTTCAAGTTTATAATGATTAATTAACGTACTGGAATACTTAACCGAACCGCTGCTTTAAAAACAAATCTAACCAAAGAATTCAGGACATTGTCGAATCTGGTGGTGAAAGCAAACCACTGTTTTAAAGGTTCCCTCCCTCCCTGCCTTACTGAAGCTGTTGAGAGAGCTGTGAAGATTCCGACCGAAGCTTCCATTACTCAGTGCACACAAATCACGATTAGGTGCAATAAAAACCACGTTGTAATTGTGGAACGTGATCCCGAAATTTAAAACAAAAAATGGTTTTCAAGCTTAATAAATTAATAGGTTTTTTAAAATCCTTGTTAGTATTTTCATGTTTATTGTCACGGTATTATTCTCATAAAAGTTTAAACCATACATTATCAGTCTATCATCAAGTACCTTCGTTCTTGTGAATGGGGCACACCATTTCACATTTTACGACTTGAAGTAAAAAAAAACACTGTGGATGTGGAGGCAAAAGATACTAATTAAATGAGATGAAAAATTATTCTTCTTTTAACTTCAATATGACGCACAAATCCCCCTCTATTAGAACTTATAAACTAAAAAAAATTTGTTTATATATTCGTGCTCCACCCTGCAGTACACATGGTATGAAATAATAGTTGCGGGAGGAAGTTATCTCTTGTCTTTTTAAATACCTCCAAACATACTTATCTGAAAGCACACAATCTGTAACATTTTATTCTGATAGATGTGGAAGCCAGAACAGAATTCATATAAGTACTTGTAAGATTTATGTTTACCTGGGCTTTGCAAAAAAATGGATTTAAAAGTAACTGAGCAAAAGTTTATGATTTTCGTCCATTGCCATTTGGTAGTACATACTGATTACGGGATTATACAGAAGAAAAAGATAGAATTGCAAATCTATCACCCGCATGATTGGAAACCACTGAAAAAATCGAGCAGTAAAAAAATTTTAGTTGTTAAAATGCACAAAACTGATTTTGAGCTTTTTGTTCGCTTCTAAAGGGCTCATTAGTATAAAGAACTAAAGATAACGATGGATGACAATTTAAATGGGTCGATTAAAGATGGTTGCGCTATGATTCTGACTTCGGAATAATTTCTCACAAGGAGGGGATACCATAGAAAAATAACCTGAATTTTAAAATTAAACATGAAATCTGACAATATTCCAGTTATATTGTAACAACCCATATCCAAAGAGTAAAAAAAAGATTTGCTAAAAAACTCTTTATTAAATGTAATACCTGATGTTTTTATAAATTTTATATGGATTTACCTACTGAAAACGGTTAATGGAATACTTACCATGACATTATAGACAGTGAAGATGATGATTAATTAGATTAATGTTACAATACTTAATTTATAGGTCAATAAATAAATACTTATAAAATTATTTCTAAGTACCTTCTAACCTAAGTTTTAAGTATAAATGTATTTTCAATGGTAAAGTAAGTGTTCTTAATGACCTAAGTCACAAAAATAGCCTTTTGCTGTAGTGGTCTTAAATGACACATATTTGCACGTTAGGATTACTTTAGTACACCCCAGTAAATCGAATAAATTACAAAAAAAACAATAAAGCGTCTTTTTTTTAATTTTGTTTTTTTTTTAGTTCTTGTAAACTATGACATTTAGACTTATATACTTTAGTCTGCCAGCCCTAGAAATTCAGTAGTGCCTAATTCAGTCGACTAAATTCAGTAACGACCAAATTCAGTAGTGACTAAATTCAGTCGACTAAATTCAGTAACGACCAAATTCAGTAGTGACTAAATTCAGTAGCGACTAAATTCAGTAGCAACTAAATTCAATCAGCAAAATTCAGTAGCGACTATATGCAGTAGAGACTAAATTCAGTAGCGACTAAATTAAGTAGTGACTAAATTCATAGCGACTAAATTCAGTAGCAACTAAATTCAGTAGCAACTAAATTCAGTCGGCTAAATTCAGTAGCGACTAAATTCAGTAGCAACTAAATTCAGTCGGCTAGTTGTAGTATATAATACTTTTCTCGTCAAGCCCTTTCATTTGATACCCATATTGAGGTAGTGATGAAAAAATAATGATTTGCCAATGTGTGGTGGCGGCCACCTTGGATTTGTAATTTTTCGTAGTACATAGTACTGTACTAGTCAAGCTCTTTCATTTGATATCCATATTGAGGTAGTACTGAAAAAGATGATTGATTCACCATTTTTGGTGGCGGCCATCTTGGATTTGAGATTTGTCGTAGTACATAGTACTCTACTAGTCAAGCCCTTTCATTTGATATCCATATTGAGGTAGTGCTGAAAAAAATTTGCCATTTTGTGGTGGCGGTCACCTTAGATTTGCAATTTGTCGTAGTACATAGTACTCTAGTAGTCAAGCCCAACTCAAGCTCCCCGATCGCACCATGCCACAGAATAAATGTTAGTACAAGGCCATGCTCCGAGCGCTTGTGGCTTATCAGTTGACGTATATACTAAAGTAGTCTATAAACCTCTGAAGATAAGGCCGAAAGTCAAACGGAGCAGCGCAAGGTTTAAAGAAAAAATATTTAAATAAACACGTAATTTTCGTATTGTTCAGTCAGAGCGCAGACGTCGCGACCACCCCCGTCGAAAGCCGAGGCGGTACTAAAAAATTTTGGCTCGTCGCTGGAATTGTTGGTTTTTTTCTCCTTAAAAATATAATAATGGTTATTTGAAAAAGATTTTAATATGATTAAATCCTTATACTTGTTCAAATTATCATACTTAATTTCAAGAATCTAGCTTCTGTATTTATTGAGTAATAAACGTAAATTTAGAAAAATAGAGGTAGCTTTGCGATTTTTTTCTATCGAGGAAATTTTATGAATACGTGTTTTCGAGTATAAGTTACTGTCGAGTATATCCTGAACTTTATTATACATGAATTTCAAAATTAAATATTCAGTAGTTTAGTAGATATTGTAAGTCGCCCAAATTAACATTACGCCATCTGACGAACCATACCCCCTTAATTATAGCACTTCCTACTGAAAAAAATCACATTAACCAGAATTACCACTAATGATTGAACTTTCCTAGGCGGAATTCACAAAATTCTAACATTACCAAACTACTTAGAGTATATAATATGTACAAATATTTATAGAACTGAGGAAAACAGCTGGAGAATAGTTAACATTACAAAAAAGTAAGTATCTATGGCTATTAATTACTTATCAGATGAACTCTTCTAGGTAACGTTCACGTAAAAATAAATGTTTTATTGAGTACCTTTGTGGCACAATTTCTAACACTATTTTGTTACGATAATATATTAAGGATCCGCTTAGGTTGTATCCTTTTACTTTTTAATGGAAGATGAATCAGTCGCTTCTCTTTTGATCGACTATTTGACTTTGAATATAGTCTGGTTTATCACTCTGATCTCTTGGCGAAAATCATGTTCTACACATTTATAAACAAACTACTTTGAAGATCTCAGTTTTTAAGTAAAAATCGACTTGGGACAAATACAAACGGACTTACTAAATTTTCATAAAGTTATTATTTTGTGAACCAAATGTGCCATAAGCTTATCCAATCTGTCATGTAAACAAACAATAGAACAGGGGAAAAGCAAAAACAATGATTTTTAGGGTGAAACTGTACACTCTTCATGTTCCATGCGCTGTCGTGAGACACAAAAGGTATGAAAAACCTTAAAAATATAGCGGCATTGTGTTCCATTCAAACCTTTTCCGTTCCCATTTCCCTATTTTGTGTACAAAGGATTAACAATAGTACAGGTACCGTAAAGTGTCTGCGATGACAGGCATAATTTTGTTGGATTTATTTGATAAATTAAAATTTTGTTTATTTTTTATTCGAAGAGCTTCCAAAAGGGTTGTTGAAATCTATTGTTATAAAATGCAATTACTTACTTGTAACTTCTCAACTTCTCTAACGTTACTTGTAAAAAACATGGCTTTTGATTGTATATTTATTGAAGGTATAGTATAGATGGTATAGTTAGATCCAGGTTTAATAGGTAGATACTTATAGTAGCTTGGTGTGAGGTATGGTCTTAACGAGATGTTAGCTAATTTAAATAAAATACATATGCCTCGAGAAAATAGTCAATGTAGGTCGAAAATACATAAATCAATAAAATAACACTTGAGTTGGATGGACACTCTTACTCTACATAAATCTATTTTAATGACTCTTTGGATTCATTGGACAGGGAACGCGTTAAACATTAAATATAAATACTTGTACCTTAAAACTGAAAACACCGTCAGCTATGTAAATACAAAATGTAGGTAATCAAATACGTGGTATTATAATCGTACGGTAGGTTAGGTTGTTCTGTATCATTACAGAACAACATAACCTACCGTACGACTATAATCTGGCGGTATTTACAAAGTTACGATGACACCTACATCCAATACAAAGATTAGCAATGACCCCTAAACTAAGAGTTGGACCCATCGATGTAAACCTATACACTGGGACTCAATATTTCACTTATGCTCATAAAATTCATGCCTTATTTTTCATTTCAGTTATCGTTCAGCTTACATAGCTTATCTTTTCGGTGAATCCAGCATAAAACTTAGATTCCATAACGTCAGGATACAGAAAATGAGATATTTTCACCAACCTTTTGCGTCTTTCTTTGATAAGACGGCGCATGACACATATTGCACTACAAAGCAAAGATTTTCTCGGATGTTCGCTTATTTGTTAGCGCTGACAAAGGATAGTGCTTTACAACTTATATTTTCCAATTCATTTTGTGCACTGAGAAACATTTATATTGTAAGAAGTTTTTTTTTGTCTGGGTACACCGAACATTACGGCACCTTTTTTGGGTTCCGTAAAACATAAAAACGGAACCCTTATAGATTCGTCATGTCTATCTGTCTGTCCATCCGTATGTATGTCACAGACACTTTTTGCTAAAACTATGAAAACTATACTGAATAAACTTTGTAAGTAGATGTGTTCTGTGAACCGCATTAAGATTTTTACCAAAAAAATATAAAAAAAACAATAAATTTTGGGGTTGCCCCATACTTAGAACTGAAACTCAACATTTCTTTTCATCATGCCTCTATGAATCTATGAATAGGTATTCAAAAATGATGTTGAGGTTTGTAATATACTTATATTTTTTTCTATACTGAATTATTTGTGCGAGAGACACTTTCAAAATGGTAAAATGAGTGTGTGGCGGACACACTGCATTTTCTAAAATAAGAGAATGATAAAACTAAAAAAATAAATGATGTACATTACCATACAAACTTCCAACGAATATCGGTTTGAAGTCGATCTAGTGAGTAATTTTTGTAGTACATCATAAATACACTCGATCAAATTCAAATCGAGAGTGAATCGGTTTCTTCTAGGTAAGCACGCTCCATCTTAGACCGCATCGTCGCTTAACATCAGTCGAGACGGTGGTCAAACGTAGACCTATAAATGTTAAAAAAAAACACTATTAGTAAAACATCGATCAAACTTAAACCGAACTACAAGAACATAAATATGTATTATGTTACTTGATGCTACGGAACCCTTTATGGGCAAGTTCGACTCGCACTTGGCCGCTTTTATTAATATAGAAGTATTTTGCAAAAAAAATCGACATTTCGTTGAAAACTGACCATGCACAGATTCTGTTATTTCTACATGTATTAGTTTCGATTTTCTAGACCATTATTGCATGACCCTGTATGTATAGCCTTAAATTTCGGTATGCGGATCTTATATTGCAACATACTCGGCGAATCACCTTTTTATATTACTTTTTGCATAAAAGTAAGTGGGTCACAAAATAATAGATAAAACCCTTCTGGTTTTATATATTTCTTCGTACCGGGGAAGCTTTGGGAACGCCTATTCGAGACGCTCATACGTTGTTAAATGTTTCAGTATGTCATAATAATGTATTTTACAGTTACTTAGTTGAAATAAAAGAAATGAAGCATTTGATGAGCCACTTGGAAATGTTTACGGTGTGAACGATTTTCATTGTTATTTCTTGAACGGTTTGAAATTGCTCGGTGTAACTGAGGAAATTTCTTTTATATCCTGGATTTATAAGATCAATAAGAATTTGAAACAGCTTCTTTGGAAATTATTTTTAGACAGTTCACGCAAGTAACATAACTAAAAATGTTGAGTGATGAAAACTATTGTTCTAGAATTATGGTTGTCCCCATGAATGCCCCGTGCCACAGAGACTTTAGTAGTGGTAGAATAGAATAGAATAGAATATTATTTATTATCATGGTAGTAACATTCACATATATAATTACAAAAAATATAAGTACATAGTATGAACGCCACTACACAGACTCGTCACATTACAATTTGACATTTGATGTACAACATAAAATATGTTTATACTTAGACTTATTCAAATAAGTAGGTACTCCGTTTATATTTTCGTAATAATAAAAAAAATCTTCCTTCCTACCTCTCACCGTGTTCGTCGCTGACAGCCCCCAAATTTTCAGGAAAATAATCCAGATTTGAGGGTAAAAAATAGATCTTGAGTGACATATTGCAACGCTATCTTTTTGCGTAATTAAGTGTGGCTTGTTTAGAATTTCTTCCAACACAAAATCGTCATCCTCCTGAACGCATTGGCTTGAAGTTGAGGGTTGTGAATGGTCAATCTCAACGTGATCTCAACAGACATAGATGCAAGTAGTACAACTGGGAATTACGAAGGACTGGTCTTGTCGCAGATTATTTTAATTTAGAGTAAATGACGGTGTGTTTTTTTTTGTAATTTATGTCAGTGACACAAAAGTAACAGTCTGAAACGTGATCTCGCGGTTCGGTCCAAATCATAGGTACATCAAACGGTATAGATCGTAATCTTTTCTTCCAATCAGTCAAATTCTTCACACACGTTATGCAACAGATGTGGGTCCAGGAGTAGTCTTGATGAGCGACAGAGTAACCAAAACACCAGTGATAGCACTTTAACACGATTTTTGACAAACATAACAAAAATAGTTGGGATTAGTTTTAAACATTATTGCACTTTCTCGGCATGTTAACAAAATTAATTTAACACAAAAATGTTATTTAATTTACTGACAAATAGTTTAATGGCTATTAACTTGAAAGCGTTTCTTTGTTTTTATTGCGTAGTACGAGCTATGAGTACTTCAACTTTTATCTTTGGCTTCTGTAAGCAGCTTTGCCGCAACTTCGCCAATGTCTTGTGTGTAGTTAGTGGCACATTCTTCTGTAGTTGTTTCGAGAGCTATGAGTATTACCGTATCACAAACAATCTGAGGCTACTTGACACATGAAAAGTACGATTTAATAATGAGGGTGGGTAGGTTGATAAAACAAAATGAGTGTTGACCAGTGTTATGTAATCAGTTGCAATTTCTAATTGGGGCCTTTTATTTTCTGGCCTAAATTTGTACCTATAACATAATGAAGCAGTAAGTGTACAAGTAATTAACAACATGTAGATTGTTATTTCAATACTTAAAGGCCTTCTCTTATTGAGGAAGCCAATCTTAAAAGAAATTTATTTACTTTTGATTCAAAACCTACCAAGACTTTTCAACAATTGCTGTGTTATTTTTATTTGTTGTCAGTTCTGTTACATATTTTGCTGCGTAGACGTATTATAAATTATACATTTTATTTTCACTTTAATACATGAAATTAAGAATTTAATGAAATAAAAAATTATTTATTTAGAAATGACAACAGGCACAAAGTCAAATCTTAAACTAAAAGTAATTATTTAAAACAGCTTTTTTAACTTCATGCCCAATAACAGCCATACTCTACTTGTAAATGTAAGTTGAACGTTAATTTAACTTTTATGAATGTGACATGCACAATGTTTTTCTTTTCCTCTATACACTAAATAAAAAAATTAAGAAAAAAAAAACAAAATAAAATACTTATTTGAAGCTATTGTTGACAGCAGATTTAAAACTTCTCACACTATAAGCGAACATATCAATTGGATCAGCCAGATTATCATAGGTGCGGCACATTCTGTGTAAGGGCTATTCCACGATACATTGTTTTGGGTTAGTGTCAAGCCAAATAGCTGAACCTTACGAACAGATCGTGTGGGAACTTTAAAGTTAATATTTTGTAAAAGCTCACCTCCAGCAGTACCATTGACAATTTTATACAATGTACACAGATCCATGATGGCTCTACGTCCTTCAAGACTTTTCAGTTTGAATTTGGTAAGCCTGTCAGAGTATTCCTATATATATTCCTATATAGTAATCTATAACACCTATAAAATAGTAAATTCATAGCTTCTGTAGCGGAAGGACTCTTTGCAGAGTCCGATTGGGGCAGTACCACACCTTTGCCAGTTATTCTATCGCCAATTAATTATTTGAAAACATTACTGTGTTCCGGTTTGAATTTTAACCCTATTATATAAAAAATGTTATTTAAATAGGTAGGTACTTTATTTCCGCTTATTGATATCTAACAGCTGTTTCTTTCTCTTTCTAGCATGTAACAGAACCTACATGGGTGACGTCGGTCGCACTTACGAACTTGAAGTGCGGAGGCCACGGGAAGACCGGCTGCCTTTTATATGCCACCTCAATTTCACTGCAACTGGTGGGAATTATGGGGATATTATTCAGGTAAGTTTCTTACATATTATTTTATGATTGTATCATTACAAATATAGAAAATATGGTGCAATATGAAAGGTTTTGTAGCCTGTCTCAACTCACTCTGAGAATTTAGAGACAAAAGACTGGTATCTCGTCTACTGGATTAGTATTTTTAAAACGGAATAATGATGAAGCATAGCAAATCAGTCCTCTTTTATGTTTCTACTAGATATCTTCTGTCACAAGGAAATAGTAAACGCTATAATCCACTACGCCGGCCATGTGCAAGTTGGTGGAGAACATGTTTTATGTCCTTAACCCGTAACGTTAACGTTAATGTTTTTGGAAAATGCCGGTTTCCTTGCGATGTTTTCTTTCACCTTTAAAGCCATTGTCGTTGACAAATTCGGACATCTGCACGTGGAAAAATACTCACAGATGCAGGGGCGTTTTATTTCATCATCATCAACAGCCCACTAAATGTTCCCACTGCTGGGACTCGGGGCCTTCTCTCGCAAGGAGAGAGTTAAGGTCATAATCTACCACGCTGGCCCAGTGCAGGTTGGTGACACATGGCTTCGAAAGATTCTAGGTACATGTCGGTTTTCTCACGATGTTTTGCTTCGCCGTTTTAAGTTAGCGGCATTTAAGCCATAAAACTACTGTCTAATTTATAAATTACTAGCTTTTACCCGCGACTTCGTCCGCGCCAAATAGGTATTTATTAATGTAACTGGGGCAGTATTTGTACACCCATACCAATTGTACATACTAAAATCGAGTTATATTAAAACACTTTTCTACAATTTCATCAAAATCGGTTCAGTGTTTTAGACGTTAAAACGTTACAGACAGACAGAGTTACTTTCACATTTATAATACAGCTAGAAGCACACCGCGGTTTCTCTCGCGTAATTCCTGTTCCCGTTATTTTCCCGGGATAGAAAGCATGTGCTCTTCCAGACTACAATCTAACTGTATTTCAAATTTCAGCCCGATCCGTTCATAGGTTTCGACGTGATTGAGCAACAAACATCCAAATATTCAAACATCCATGCATTGACATTTATAATATTAGTAGGATAGTATGGATTTCAAGTGTCTAGTTGCAAAATTTTACGGTTTTATCTTCAACATTGACGAACTTCCATATAAGCTTCCATCCCCCTCTCAACCCCTATTTCATCCCCGTGGAGTTTGAAATTACAAAATTGCTAGATCAAACATTTAATTGCTTTGCATCAAGTGTATAGATACTAAGTTTCATGGTTTTATTTTCAACGGTTGAGAACTTCCATATTGACATTCATCCCACATTTCAACCCCAATTTCACCCCCGTACAGTTCGAAATTACAAAATTGATGGAACAAACATTTAATTGTTTCGTGTCAAGTATCTAGACACAACATTTGATAACTTTGAGAAAGACGAATTTTCATACAACCGTTCATCCCTTGTTTCACCCTCTTAGGGGCTGAATTTCCCAAAACCCCGTCTTAGCGAGCGCTTACGTGCTAAAAGGGACCACTATGCAAAATTTCAGATTACTAGCATTTGTAGTTTCTGAGATTCCTTGATGAGTGACCTTTCGCTTTTATATATATAGATTAACGTAATAGCTGATCGACTACTTGAGAAATCGCAAAAAAAATCTCAAGAGTCAAAAATGTTAGTTTACATTTTAAGTACATTAATTATAAACAAACGATACCACTAGAAGCGTCTTGAAATGCTCTTGAGAATAAATAGGCTCAAACGGATACAAGTAAGGCGGCCACTTCATATGCCGAAGCATAAACACCGCATTTATGTAACCTGACACCCGTTTTCCCGCCTAAATTGTAAACGCGAAGAGCAGGCGGTGTAACAAGCGGATACAACCAGACTACAATCTAACTGTACTCCAAATCGGCGGCGGCGTTTTAACATGATTGAACAACAAACATCCCAACTTTTGCGTGTATAATATTTGTAGATAGAAATAAATCAGATTTATTTTGCTTTTAAATTTTAACCAGTCCATGTATTATTTTTTTCTAAAATAGGAAAAAGGTATTATAATTTAGGACTAAGCCCATGTAATTATGAGTACAACCATGTCAGACAGCTACAATACAATATTGACTTAGTAATTTTCCGCTTGTTTCCCCAAAGGAATAGAAGCAGAGCGTAACTTTATAATGAGCTTCGCCTTTCGAAGAACATCTTTTGTATTTCATGAACGAGTTTAAATATAAACGTAATAAATCTTTTGCCTTGAGAAATAACATATAACATGTGTGGATATGATGAAGTGCTTATTCGGCTTGTTATGGCCCTTTAGAAATTGAAAGATGGAGCATAACATTTCTGTGAGTGAAATTTATAGGTTCTGTGTAATATTTTTTCTGTGTAACTAAATGTACATTTAGTTTATTCAATGTTGATTTATGGAATACAAGCAGCTTTGTCATGTAGCGTTGAAAAATACGCATATAGTCTATCAATAACATTATTTCCATTCCTATCATTATATATCCAAGTCAAGTCAAGGTGGTCAAGTGCGAACCTATAATAGTTAAAAAAAATATCCCAGTCCGCTTCTGGTCATAAGCCTTACTTAACTCGCCACTCAGCTCTTTCTTTCAGGCCCAGGCTTTTCTTCTCCAGCCAATTTCTCACGTATGTAATAACGTCACTGTGCATCAGAGTTTTGAAAATGCAAAATGTAGAATACGTCTATCGTAACGGTTGGCATTCCTATGATAGATATGACCAATCCAGTCCCATTTTATCTAGATTATAGGTACATATGTGGTACTACGTCGGTCCTTGAATCTCTGACGGATAACTAATTTCGTTTTGAATACGACCCCTCAGAGAAACTTGTTGCATAGCTTGTCCCACAACGTGCTGTGCGATCTGTGCGGTTTTAACTGTCAGTGTCGATCTGTATATTTATGTTTTAGATAAAACGGACGAATTGAAAATCTTTAAGCTTTTATGGAAGAATAACTGAGACTCGAAATAATTCTCAATCGCTGACCAACTTGACTAAATCCTATATTTAACCTACTATCATTGCTACGCGGTCGCGTAGTTCCCCTTCCTATGATTTTACTGCCATAAAAGTGTTATTTCAGGCTATTACATGTGCAGATACATTTTGACCAATTGAGCAACAAACATTTTAACATCCAAACTATCGCTTTTATATTTATAACATTAGGAGGCGCAACATTTTTTATAAAGCACTCCTTAAGCAAATAATGTTTTTTTAAACTAAACTGGATCTGAAATTTATCTTCCAACTTAGAAAAATGTAAATTAATTCGAGCCAATTAATTCAATTTTTTATAAAGAATTATAAAAAATTGCGGTCCACGTCGGCTTCGTCCGTGGTACAGATAGTGCAATCCACGAAGACGCGCCCCACTATAATATTCCTCCAACCGTTTATGGTATATAAGTGCAAGCTTCCGTCAATGTGTGAGTGTTATCGGTACACACTAATTACCTATGAATGCACACGCGCACTACAATGACTGGTGAATGGTTCGCGACTGACGCTCGGAGCAAACGCGATTGGTGGAAAACAAAATTGGTGGGGCGCGTCTTCGTGGATTGCACTATCTATCTATACATTTCAAACGGTGAAACAAAAAAACTCTTTAATTTTATAATATTAGGATAGATAGTGTAGTTAGATTTTATCAAAGAACACTATCATGCACGTATGATAAATAAATACTACTTACTCGCTAAGTCTTGCTCTTTCATCCATTGTACCTATTCTAGGCTTGCCCAATTATTTTCTGGATCCATACAACATACTCTTACAATCTTTGGTTTCCATTGTATTTATAAGGATAAATAAAAAATCTATCGTTTTTTTTGTAGGATTAATGCAGTTGACTAATTGGCGAGAATAGGCGGTTACACAATCGTGAATTTGTAGCGTCGAATACCGCCTGTTGTGTATCTAAGTATTTTTTCAAAAGCAGATGTACCGACAAATTTATCATCATCAAAGCCTTTAACAAAGGCTTTAACGTCGATGAAAAACATCATGAGGATCATGTTGCAACCCGCATTTGGCTAGCGTGGTGGGTTTTGGGGTCTTCTTCTGCAAGAAAGAGTCCCGGCAGTGGAAACATAAAAGTAGGCTGGTTATGCTATGCTTCTGTATTTATACATTGCCATTTCTACTAATTCGTAATCAATACATTACTATACGTATATCACACAAATTACCGCTCCCAAACATAAATATTTTCCTTCCTAATATAATAAATAAGGATATTAAAGATAAGCAACAGGATTTATCAATCATCCGTGTAAGAAAAATAACGCTACGATGACTCGATATAATGAAAAAATAACATAAGGCAGAAGATCTACATAAATAGATTTATTTTTCTGTTGATCTTCTTTTCTTGCGACGGAGTTGGCTTTGCCGTCTGTTATCACAACTTAAATTAAGGAAAAAGATTTACACAAAATTGTATACTTATATAGTAAAGTTTTTATTTGGGTTATGAATGTTTAAAATATTTCTTACCAGTAGCATCTCGGAGTTTCATTCGTGTAGCTCCCGATCGCGTAGTTTTCTCGGGATAAAAATAGCATAGAGTGACGAGACGAGCAGGTCATGTGCCTGATGGTAAGCAACATGCCTGCCACATAACAGCACATTAACACGCAGTTATTGGAACATGATAGTCCAAATCATTACCTAGCACTGCACTGCGTTCGTCACCTAGAGATCTAAGATATTATGTCTCTAAGCCCTGTAATTTCTCTGGAATCATTGCCCTTCAAACCGGAACACAGTAATGTTTGCACATTACTGCTTGGCGGTAGAATATTTGCTTATGCTATTATCTATCTTGTTTTTAAATTTTATCGATATCATTCCATTAGTTTTTGCTTGAAAGAGAAACAAGAATGCATACGTTACACTCACAAACTTTGGCTTTTATAATATTAGCATTAATATTATTTTTTATAATGTTAGGACAAGACGCACGTCGTTTCACTTGCAGCGCCCCGTGGATTTACCCACGGATTTTCCGTTCCCGTTACTTTCCTGGGATAGAATACATATAGCTTATGTGTTCTTCCAGACTATAATCTAACTGCGTTGCAAATTTCAGTCCGATCTGTTCTTACGTTACGACGTGATTGAGCAACAAAGATCCACATACTGACATTTATAATATTAGTAGGATATTAAAAACAGGAATTAAAGTGGCCAAGTGCGAGTTGGACTCGCCCATGAAAGGTTCCAATGGCAGAAAGTACCATAATGTACAAAATCTTGTAGTTCTTTGTACAAACTTTGATCGATGTTTAATAATATTGAATATATGACGATTACAAAAAAACTGCTTACTAGATCTTGTTCTGACCAATTTTCAGTGGAAGTTTGCATGGTAATGTAAATCATATTTTTTTAAATTATGTCATTCCCTTATTTTAGAAGTTTGGAAGAGAATCTCGCGTTCAGTTTAGAAAAAATAAATACAAACGTAAATATGTTTTTTAAAGACCTATCCGTATATAACACACACGTAAAGTTTTGAAGAAAAACATTTTTTGAGTTTGTGGTCTAAGTATGTGTCACACATACACACGTGTGTATATGCACTCCCAAAATGTATTGTTTTTTTTCTATTTTTGTGTAAAAATCTTAATGCGGTTTACAGAACACATCTACTGACCAAGTTTCAACAGCATAATAGTCCTTATAGTTTTGGAAAAAAGTGGCTGTGACATACGGACGGACAGACAGACAGGATGAATCTATAAGGGTCCGGTTTTTTGGCATTTGGCTACGGAACCCTAAAAAGTAGCCTTTGTGTAAATAGCGGTTATGTACCTGTTTATGTAACTGTTGTCTTCATTTTAGTACAATCTGCCGTTACAGAGATATACGTGATACCAAAGTAGTACGAGTACTTAGAAATGTTTAATAATGATTAACTGGTAATTTTAGCGCGATATTACTATATAGGAATATTTTAATGTGATATCAACAAAATAATTCACAGAAATAATACCCAAAGCTCCATCAACCGCAGAAAACGTGACTCACAAAATAAATCATTAATTTACTCGCACAAGTGAAACCACGAGGTGAAACGATGATTAAAATAACAAAGTTTCATTACATTAATGCTATTTGCGATATTGTTATTTGCAATCAATTCATTCAACAGACATTAAAAATATTGGTGGACATTGGTGGACAATTCACACACAACACCATCTAACCCCAACATTTTTTTTTAACGCCAAAGTGGGAGTACGGACTTGCAGTGAATCGGTAGTAGGACCATATGGTTTGGGACGTAGGAATGACAGGGGCCAAATGCTGGTCGACTTCCTCGAGAAGGAAAGGCTGTTTCTAATGAACTCTTTCTACAAGAAGCAGCCCCAGAGGAAGTGGACTTGGCGAAGCCCCGACGGACGGACGAAAAATGAAATTGACTTCATAATTGCGGATAAACGACGTATATTCAGGGATGTCTCAGTGATCTCTAGGTTTGCTACCGGGAGCGATCACAGGCTTGTACGAGGCACCCTGAATATCAATTATAAGCTTGAACGCGTCCGTTTGATGAGGTCAACGCTCCGTCCGAACCGTCTCCAAACCATACTTGAGTCTGAAACATTCCAGCTAAAACTGGAGAACCGATTTGCTGCCTTGGAAACCACAGACAGCGTTGACCAGAAGCTCGACGGAGTGGTGGATGTCCTACGAGATGAGGGCACAAAATTCTGCAAAATGCGGCGCAAAGGCAGAAAGTCAAAGCTTTCGACGAAAACTCTGCATCTCATGGAGGAACGACAAAATCCCACGTTAAATTCGTCAGAACAAGGGGCTCTAAACAAGAAGATTACCAAACTTGTACGACGTGACCTCCGATTAGCTAACACGCTCTTGATTGAAAAATCAATTGAGCAAAATCGGGGGTCAAAAGTGTTCGTCAAGTCACTAGGTAGAAGCCACCTGACGAAATTAACCACCTCGACGGGGAGAGTCGTTGTATCCAAAGCGGATATTCTCTCGGAAGTGGAAGACTTTTACGGCCAGCTGTACGCATCGCATGCTTCTCATCTCCCACAAAACCAGGACAAAAGAGCCACTCTAACACGCCACTACACAGAAGACCTGCCTGAGATCAGTCTGGACGAAATTGTGATGGCTCTTGGACAACTGAAAAATGGAAAGGCCGCGGGCGAGGACGGGATTACAACAGAGCTCTTAAAGTCTGGTGGAACTTCACTAATAAAAGAGCTCCAAGAACTGTTTAATGCCGTCCTCTTCACCGGGAGAACTCCACGGGCATGGCATAGAAGTGTGGTCGTCCTCTTCTTTAAAAAGGGAGATAAGACCCTTTTAAAGATCTACAGACCAATATCGCTTCTGAGCCATGTCTATAAGTTATTCTCAAGAGTTATCACAAATCGTCTCGCCCGAAGACTCGACGAGTTTCAACCTCCTGAACAGGCCGGGTTTCGAAGTGGGTACAGCACCATAGACCACATTCACACGGTACGGCAGATTGTACAGAAGACAAAGGAGTACAATCGGCCACTTTGCTTAGCGTTTGTGGACTATGAGAAGGCATTTGACTCAGTCGAAACCTGGGCTGTTCTGGAGTCCTTACAGCGATGCCAAGTCGATTGGCGATACATCGAGGTGATGAGGTGTTTGTACGACGCCGCTACGATGGCGGTTCAAATTCAAGACCAGCAGACTAAACAAATTCCTCTGCATCGAGGCGTGAGGCAAGGGGATGTTATTTCCCCGAAATTGTTCTCAAACGCACTAGAGGATATGTTTAAGACGCTGGATTGGGTTGGACGTGGCCTAAACATCAACGGCGAGTACATCTCTCACCTACGGTTTGCAGACGACATCGTCATTATGGCAGAGTCGCTGGAGGACTTGCAGTGGATGTTGGATGGCCTGGCTAACGCTTCTCAACGCATCGGCCTCCGGCTGAATTTGGATAAAACCAAGGTCATGTGTAACGAGTTCGTTGCACCGGGGCCGATTGTCGTAAATGAAATCACTCTTGAAATTGTCCAGAAATACATTTACCTAGGGCAGACGCTCGAACTAGGTAGATGTAGCTTTGAGAGTGAGGCCATGAGAAGAATCCAGTTGGGCTGGGCAGCATTTGGAAAACTTCGTCGAGTCTTCTCGTCACCCATCCCACAAAGTCTTAAGACAAAAATGTTCAACCAGTGCGTTCTACCTGCTATGACCTACGGTGCTGAAACGTGGACACTGACAGTGAAAATAGTCCGAAAGCTCAAGGTCGCTCAGCGAGCTATGGAAAGGGCTATGCTTGGGGTTTCTCTGAGGGATTGCATCCGCAATGAAGTAATTCGTCAGAGAACTAAAGTCACCGACATAGCTTAGCGTATTAGCAGACTGAAGTGGCAATGGGCCGGTCACATCTGTCGCAGACCCGATAACCGTTGGGGTAGACGGGTTCTGGAGTGGAGACCGCGAATCGGTAAACGTAGTGTAGGACGCCCTGAGACTAGATGGAGTGACGATATACGAAAGGCGGCTGGTGGCGGTTGGAAACGCAAAACTGAGGATCGGGCTGAGTGACGAAATATAGGAGAGACCTATGTCCAGCAGTGGACGAATACGGGCTGATGATGATGATGATGATGAAATTTGTTTATGTACTGTATGTATTCATTATTTGGATAATTTGATTTTTCATAATGTACAGAGTTTGTTTATTAAATATATATATGTAAATATATATCTATATATATAAAAGCGAAAGGTCACTCATCAAGGAAACTCAGAAACTACAAATGCTAGGAATCTGAAATTTTACATGGAGGTCCCTTTTAGCACGTAGGCGCTCGCTAAGACGGGGTTTTGCGAAATTCACCCCCTAAGAAGGTGAAACAAGGGATGAACGGTTGTATGAAAAATCGTGATTTTCAATGTTATCAAATTTTGTATCTAGACACTTGACACGAAGCAATTAAATGTTTGTTTTATCAATATTGTAATTTCGAACTGTACGGGGGTGAAATTGGGGTTGGAATGGGGGATGAATGTCAATATGGAAGTTCCCAACCGTTGAAGATAAAACCATGAAACTCTGTATATAGGCACTTGACACGAAGCAAACGAATGTTTGTTCTATGAATGTCGTAATTTCGAACTGTACGGGGGTGAAATTGGGGTTGAAATGGGGGATGAATGTCAATATGGAAGGCCCAAACCGTTGAAGATAAAACCATGAAACTTTGTATATATGCACTTGACACGAAGCAAACGAATGTTTGTTTTATCAATTTCGTAATTTCGAACTGTACGGGGGTGAAATTGGGGTTGAAATGGGGATGAATGTCGATATGAAAGTTCCCAACCGTTGAAAATAAAACCGTGAAACTCTGTATGTAGACAGTTGACACGAAGCAAGCGAATGTTTGTTCTAGCAATTGTGTAATTTGGAACTGTACGGGGGTGAAATTGGGGTTGAAACGGGGGATGAATGTCACATGGAAGATCCCAACCGTTGAAGATAAAACCATGAAACTCTGAATATAGACACCTGACACGAAGCAAACGAATATTTGTTCTAGCAATTTTGTAATTTCAAACTGTATAGGGATGAAATTGGGATTAAAATTGGGGATGAAAGTATACATGGAAGCTTCCAGTCGTTGAAGATAAAACCATGAAACTCTATATATAGGCACTTGACACGAAGCAAATAAATATTTGTTCTAGCAATTTTGTAATTGCGAACTGTACTGGGATGAAATTGGGGTTAAAATGAGGGATGAATGTCTCTTACGCTTTCACACCTAAACAACTGAACCGATTTTGATGAAATTGTTTTAGTAACCGTAAATGTGTCTGGGTATAAAAGTAGGTACTGCCTGAGTAACCTTAGTATTTATTTCGCGCGGACGAAGTCGCCGGTAACAGCTAGTATTATATATATTTTATTGAGCTATGGTAAAACCCGGTGGTGATGGTCTAAGATCCGGCTGCAGAATCTCTATGTTCATCGCGTATTTAATCCAATTCACATTTGAACAAACATTTATGATTAGGAGAATACATTGATAATAGGTTGCCAGTCAATAAGTGGCCGCAAGTAATTTTAACTAAACTGATGATAATTAATTTTCGAAAAAAATTGCGCTCACATGTTTTTTAAATAAAATATCATCCACATCATAGCAATGTATGTAAAGAATTCAAAAATGGATGGGTGCCGGTGCACAGTCGGCCGCAACTACTTCGCAGCCAGGTGTAAACAGGGCATATTTTGGTGTATTTATACGTTCATAACGTACCTTTAAACCTTTATGATTTATATATCAAATGAAAGCATTTTTTTTTCTGTTTATTATGATATACGGTTGTTTAGTTAAATCTGTCCGCAAATAAGGGTTGCCGGCTGTTAAAAATTACAAATCTTTAAAATAGAGTGAAAGAGAGCTAGCGCGTATCATCACTAGTCAGACGAGGATAGCGATTGCCAGCTGTACATGCTTCCTCACAGGGACAGCGTGAAGTATCTGGGCCTCCATCTCGACCGTCGTCTAATCTGGAACCAACACATTAAAAAAGAGGGAAGAGCTGAATCTTCGGTTCAAGAATTTTTACTGGATCTTGGGAAGAAACAGTGTACTCCCCACTGATAACAAATTGTTGATATACAGGACCATCTTAAAACCAGTTTGGACATATGTCATCCAGCTGTGGGGTAGTGCCAGCAACTCTGACATTAAAATGTTGCAAAGAATGCAGAATGCTATACTGCGCACCGTATATAATGTACCATGGTTCATTCGTAACTCCGAAATACATCAATACGCAAATATCACCACAGTGGCGGAAGAAGTACGTGCTATGGGAAAAGACTGTTGCTGCACCTAAATCCACTTGCGACTGCCTCGCTGACATTACCATTTACTAAACGTCTCAAAAGAAATGACATGTTGCCAATGGTTTAATCGTTTAATGGCATCAATCCATGAGTTATAAATATAGAGTAGTGGTTCTAATGGGGACCACACTAAACCCGCCTTCAGCACCATCAGCTATCAGCTATCAGCAGCCATCTGCTTATAGCACAGCTGATTGCAGATAAACCCGAAAAAAAGGGTTAACGAGGATAAAAATTTCTTACAAACGCTTTGGCTTTACGCCAACGACTTACAAAACGCGAGTGAAGCCGCGGGCAAAAGCTAGTGATATATATTAAATAAGTTGATTTGGCCAAAATGGTTTATACGACCTTTCTACCCAAAGGTATCGATATATAACGTAATGTAACTCTAAAACAATGTGATTTTCATGTTAGAATAAAATTGTTGCAACTATTGAGAACACTAAGATTCGACGCATGCGCAATACCTTTTAAGCATCGTGCAACTGACAATCGCTATCCTCGTCAGACTGGTGATGTTACACGCTAGCTCTCTTTCACTCTATCTTTAAGATTTGTCATTTTTAACAGCCAGCAACCCTTATTTGCGGCCAGATTTAATTAAGCAACCGTATAACATAATAAACAGAAAAAAATTAGCTTTCATTTGATATATAAATCATAAATGTACGTTATGAACGTATAAATACACCAAAATATTACTTGTTTACACCTGGTTGCGAAGTAGTTGCGGCCGACTGTGCACCGGCACCCATCCATTTTCGAATTCTTTACATACATTGCTATGATGTGGATGATATTTTATTTAAAAAACAAGTGAGCGCAATTTTTTTTCGAAAATTAATTAACATCAGTTTAGTTAAAATTACTTGCGGCCACTTATTGACTGGCAACCTATTATCAATGTATTCTCCTAATCATAAATCTTTGTTCAAATGTGAATTGGATTAAATACGCGATGAACATAGAGATTCTGCAGCCGGATCTCGTACTATGACACTGTCCGACTTTCAACCATAATGACATGCACCCAATGGTACAAAATTGAAGTGAGCCTCTTACCATCATAGCAAAAATTGAGTAGTAACTTCTAATTCTAAAAAAAACAAGTGAAATCTTCATTGGTAGGGAACTACCAAAAGTGATCAATGCGGCTAATTCTTACGAATTTACGATAACAACATGCTAATGTATCGGCGTAGTATCGGAGCAGTGGCGGAGCAACAGAGCTAAAGATGTGCGTTAGATGCTTTTTGGCGGAAATCTTGTGAGTTCGCGGTACCGACATGCGTAACAGTATAGGTATTTGTAGCTATACAGGTGACGTATTGTGCTTCTATGTTTTATAACTTAAATAGAAATGAAAAAGTATATTTTCATTTTGCTATCCATCACACCAAAAATTCACACAGGCAAAGCGTACCACAGCCTAAACGTTCTAATCACAAAAGTTCAACCTACTCGTTTGAGTACTTGCGACGTCAACCATGAAATGGTGTCACTATTTCAATCTACGAGTCTGATATAAAAACCATCAAAGTAGCACTAGGCTATGCAGATCAGTTGCACACTCTCTGAAATGAAATTAATCCCATTACTCCATTAGATCACGATTTGTTTCATTACTGCTAAACAAAAACAACACACTGCGTGTACAAAAATCCTGTGTTTTGCCTGTGTTATTTTATTTGCCTGTTTTCTTATCAGATATTATTGTTCCAGCTGACATTCGACACGTTCACCGTCGGCAAGTTCGTGTCCTTCACATCGGACGGGTGTCCCGACGGCCACATGACCATAGTGGAAAGAAGCCCGTCACCGCCCTTGGGGCAATGGTGCGGATCGGCCTGGGGATACACCGTGTACTTCAGCGAATCAGACTCTATCAACATGACGCTGAGATTAGATAGACTGAGTCAACAGGTAAATTCAGTATTTAGCATTAAGCATTACAGCCTAATGTTCCCATTGCTAGGACTGGGGGCCTGCTCTCGCAAGCAGAGAGTCAAGGCCAAAATCCACCATGCTGGCCCAGTGCGGATTGGTGAATGACACATGACCTCGAAAGACTCTAGGTACATGTAGGTTTCCTCACTATTTCCTTGACTGTTTTATTACGCACATGACTTAGAAAAGACAGATAAGCGCGCGTGGTTTAGAACCCGAGATCTCCGGATCGGCAGTAGCCGTTCTCCCGACTAGACCAGCCGTAAATTGTTAGTTTAGTATATACGAGTATATTATTTTGATATAGAATGATGGTACGAGAATATATACTTGATGAAAAACAATACGCTAGAGCCCATTACAGCACAATTTCACGCAACTGTCTCCAATAATAAATAAATATTGGTGGACAATTCACACACAACACCATCTGACCCCAAACTAAGCAAAGCTTGTATGATGGCGGCCAGATAGCTGATATAATACTTATATAGTTTTAAATACATACTTATTATACATAGAAACACAAAGACACAGTGCAAAGATTTGAATTCATCACATAAATATTTGCACAGTTAAACTTTTCTAATTTCAGAACAATAAACCAAATTAATCATGTAATTAATTCGATTCAATTCAATTAACAATCAATCAAAGTGATTCAGTCAATGCTGAGTCGTCTCTCGCTGCAGTCCTTAGAACGTAATACCGTAATGTGTATGTTTCACGACATTAACAGCCAAAGACACAAATAATGAAACAGTCTAGATTTATGATAATCAGCGTTCTCAGTACCTATTATAATATGAAAAAACTGAGACAACAAGTCTGTAGTGTTAATTTATGTTCTTGACCCAAACTCATTGACCTCATGGCCTCATGCGTATTTCGTATTTTATCCAATTTTCGTCCTATGGTATCTGAGTAAAGCTTCTCTCATAAAATAAGGTCGTTTGTATCGTTCAAACTCATTATAAGTAATCGAGGTTAATCATAAATATTTCGGAGGTTATCGCTTTGTAGATGTATTATAAGCCCTTTCCTGCCTTTGAAAGGGTCATTGACAGGAGATAATTTTGTATTATAGAGATTCTGTACATGGGAATACATTTCTTAGAAACTTTAAATTACTTTTTAGTAGATGTCGAAGTAATCAAAACGAATTGAGTATTTTGAATATTGCAAAGCCTAATAAAAATCAATGATGAAAGATTTAACGTCTTGAATTCGTTGTTTATGGAAATCTCTACTGTGGTCGTCTTGGACTCCCCCCAACATTTGAAGTCCACAAATAAGCCGAAGGCACCCCGATGAATATACGTAGGTTTTAGTAATTTAGAACAATTACATAGGGGCATGAAAAGTTACTACACGATTAAATAGATAGAACAATAAAGTTAAATTCGAATTAAAAAACAATAATAAATTCATAGGCATAGCGATATCGATACGCCTACACCATAATCGTTAGTAGACTAATTGAAACTGACTGTCCTGTGTACCTTGGATTCGCGAGTTAAGCCCACTCATTGAAGCGTAAGTAGTTAGTAGATTGCCCTTGCAATCGTTTATTAGGAATTTTTATAAAAATAATATTTTTTTATTTAGTGATTTACTTTTCCGAAGATGATATATCTGCCGTCATACTGTATAAAGACGTATCTACATGAACACCGAAACGGAGAAAAAAAAAATTTAGTATATTTATGATTTAATCGTTTGCTGTCCAAAACACAATAAATAAGCAACTCATTTTTAAATGCAACTGTGTGCATTGGAGTTTAAGCTATCAGTATGTATATTTAAAAAATATATTAATTAATTAGTTTATTAATTAAATAACTTTTTCTTTTTCTTCTTAGTAAAAAAAATCAAAAGAAATACTTTATAGTACAATGAAAAGACGTTTCTGGCTAGATACGTCCTTTCAACTTAATATTTTTAGAAACGTCTTTTCATCTTAGTGACATCATTTTTAAAAGTCCATTAAAAGTACATGTTTACAAAAAAAATTGGACGTAACTAGCCATTAGTGCCTTTTCTACTTAGTATACAACCTGCTAATTATAAAAAGCACGCAGATAAGCCCGTAAGTTATTAATATCTTTATAGCAGAAAGTTGGAACCTAAGAGAGACGAGACGAACTTTTTAGCATTTCATGGATTCACAGTGCGGGTGCCGGGTCCATCCGGGACAGCGAGAGAAATCTCGAGTAGACCCCAAGACTTGTGACTCGGGCGTAGGTTTAAAAGGGGCCCCTTTTTGACGTACGTCAACAATCATCTTCACTACTCGTATTTCTCTCCCTGCCCAGCCAAATCCAATAAGATCCTACTAGTGCAGCTTTAGATACTCGTTCTAGTATAGAACTTACTGCACTTCTGTACAAGCCAAGGTCTTTCAGCAGGTTATAGAGAGATTTTGCTGGTATACCTCTCGCTCCTACTTCTACAGCGTATAAATTAACTTCATAGCAATTTTTTGTTAATTCGTTTTGAAAGTCGTAATACTTATTTTGTTTCATCGCGTGGTCTTTAGGTATATAAGTTTCCCACGGTACTGTAAGTTCTACAAGGACTATGCGTTTCGTAGCTCTAGAAAAAAGGAAAATGTCCAGTCTGGATGACGAAACACCCACAGCCTCTGGGATTTTATAGTGATTTTCATACGTCTCCTTTAAAATAGTCCAATCAAGTGCTGAACCCAGGATTGAGTAAGGCTTGTTCTTGGAGTTTGGAGTTAGAAGATATTGTCTTAATTAAAACGAAAATTATGAGAAACAGACTTATGTTTTCTTAGGAATACAACACTTAAGTAGCGTTTGTTTATCTTGCGTTAACGGTGTAATTTTTTGTAAAATCGTTGATTTGTGCTTGCGAGTAATGCCTCTACATCCATTCATAGGTTTTGGATGTTAAATCTGGTGCTGTACCAGAAAGTCTTGTAGTCTCAGAAAATCAAGTGCGTATTCTTTTCCGTTACAAAAGTAATTCTCGTACTCGAATTGCCTCTGAGGAATGTGACTTCACACATATTATTTAAACATACAAGAGGCGAAGAATTTTGCAGTTCGTAAGTTGAAGAACAGTCCTCAAACTGACAAAAATCATCCACGTTCATTACTTTAACGGTACTTTTTTTAATGTGGCCAAAAATAGCTCATGCCATATTGCAGCAAAGATTTGACAATTAGTGGTGTATTTCTTGTAACAGTAGCAAAATATCTAGTATCTGAATTGTGGTTCGCATTATTTTGTTCATTAATATCTTTTTGAGATGCTAGCCTAGCTGAAGTATCTTATTTATCACAGTACTTTTCGTAATTTTGGCTTATGTGACAGTTTCTGTGTTTTTTCCCCTTGTACTGCAAATTGTGGAAAAATTTTGATGACCGAGTATTATTGTACAACTTATGTTTAATTTCTTCAAAATAAAACTTTTCTGTAGAGGTCATAGGAAATCTGGTCAGCAGGAAGGTTAATTAGTTAGTTGGACGAGGCCTTTTCCGCACTCAACCTCTCAATTGGGCTATTGTGCGTGGCTCATACTTCCCTTCTACTCCAGCCATCCCAGGCTATCCCAGAAGCCAAGCAGCCTATTCAGGTTGTTGAAGGCCTCCGGGACAGCTGCTGGAAGTTGGAGGAATTCTGCCCGTTGATCTGCCACGCTCCTGCATTCCACAATCACATGCTGTAGTGTTTCTTTCTCCTCCATGCATCCCCTGCATAGAGGGCTATTTGTCGCACATACAGTAAATAGGTGCTCATTTAGAGGACAGTGGCCTGTTACGTACCTATAACTTTATGAATGTAGTCTCTTCTTAAGTTTTTTTGGTGCTACCGAAACAGCATTTTTGGTTTGCCTGCGTCTTTTAACGTTTCTCCATTCTTTTAAATGAGTTTACTCAGTATTTTCCTGCAGCCATGTTTTTATTTCGGCCTGAGGTATGGACATTAAAAGTTCCGGTCCATATACTACTGTCTTCGCTCCTCTTTTGGCCAGTTCATCTGCTGCGTTGTTATCTAGAGAGGTCGTTATATTCTTTAATTCAAGGGAGGGTCACTTTTTGGAGTGCATTATAGCAATATAAAGACAGAGGTTATAAGTAAGTGTTTATTTTTTGGGGCTTGAAGCACTGAGGTACTGTAGGAGATCGTATTGATATTCAGGTCCCCAACACATCTGGCTCCGACTGCCTGTGCCATCCTGGTGATACCAACACATTCGGCTTGAAAGATTGTGTTTAAATCAGCAAAACGTTGTTAATATTTTGTTTCTGGCAAAAATCTTCATACATTGCAGTAAGGTTCAATGGCAGATATTTTCTATTTGGGGCGTGTTCTCTTCTGTAGTGAGATATTAAAGGACGGAATGAATTTATATGTTTTATTATGTTTTATCATCATTTTTCTTTAAATTAGAATTATTCCACGCTTATCCATTGAAACAGCAGGATTGGGCGCAACTGACTGAGAGTCTCAGAACCCCGTACCCTACTTCACCTCTCACATCTAACAATACTAAGTAGGAAAGACGGTACTGCCACTTGCGTCTCACTAATTTAGTTACTTGTGACAATGAAAAGGCGTTTCTACGCAGAACCGTCTTTTCTTCTTATGAGTAATCAAAAACGCCTTTTCAATCTATGACCAAAAACATATTTTATAAATAAATGAGACGCTTCTACTCAGATGTGTTTTTTCTACTTAGTATTTGTTTGAGATATTATAACGAAATATTGATTTTTAATGGACTGTATTTAATTTTACATATTTGATGTATGTGAACGCGATTTGTTGGCCAATACGAAAGAAATATTTGGTAGAACTAAATATGGAAATGAGGGCTAGATTAGTTCTTGCTAGGATATAGGTAGATGGATGCACAATACCTTCTAGAAGCTCTGCAACTTCACCAGGAGACCACCGTGAAATATGGTGGTGTTTTCTTTGGAGTTTTGTGAGGGTTCAGCAAACAAAGTCAATCGAAATAACGACACGCCACAACACTAGAGATTACGTTTTTTATATTGTTTTCACAGCGAAAATTATTGGATAACGACACGCGACCGACCGTCTCGATAGGAACACTGCTTAGCCATCTTCTTTCTATTGTTGTTCAAATCGCCACGACGATATCTCTTTTCTCTTTCACTCATGTGTGTCATTCCATGTGCGGAAAGGGAATAGGAAGGGATGCATCGTATCGGCCAAATGCTATTTATATTGCAAGTGTTTTTATTCTGAAACATCAATTTGGCGCGAACAGTATTCATCAGAAGTGTCTTTTCTATTAAGTAATATACAAGCCAAACCGCAAATGCGTCTTTTTTAATTGTGAAAAACTAGGCTCTGATTGGTTTTTAAGCTATTTAAAAAATACTAGCCGATGCGTCTTTTTTTGCTGATTCCGAATATATATGTAACTCTATTTTGACAAAAATGTTAGATACGTCTTTTCTCCGTATGACGGCAGATATGATGATAATTGTTTTTAATCTAAAGGTTGGTTTGTTGGCCTCTCATGACTTTCATTGTGTACCTACTAAACTAAGGGTAAGTGTAAAAATTCTAAACACATAGTAACCCCAAGTTTACCGCTACAATATTTTAGCTTTAGTACGAGTATATTAAAAGGAAACTTTGAATAAAATGTTTTTATCAGCTATCGAAAATTCTTTTACAAAGAAAATATATATTTCCGGCAACAAAATACTTGACCACGAAACTTTTTTGTTCATTTAGAATCAAACGGTAGGCAGATAACATTTCTAACTATTTTGCTAACTTAATGGTTCTTAAGCAGGCAATGCTCATAGTTCAAGGGTAGATTATTTAGGCAAATAAATTATTGTTCCTATTTGTTTTCTACAGCCGTATTACAAAATCTAGCTAATTGGTTCATTGACTACAGGCCAATGAACAAAATGTATGCGTCAAATGAACTACCAAGATACCTATGTAGGATGATAGAAGGGTATAATGTAATAAGATTCAGCACCATGCCGTCACTTGTAAGCTGTTCAACTGACAAGTGACGGCGTAGTGGTGAATCTTATTACTTTATACCCTTCTATCATCCTACATAGTAGGTCTCCTGGTGGTTTATTTGACCCATACATTTTGTTCACGGGCCTGTAAGTAGTAGTCTATCAGTTTTGTTTCTTTACGTTAGTTGAGTTTGACTTCACCTAAAACCCTATCGATTCCATGTCTTAGTCTACTTACGTGTATGTATCATAAACATCTATAAAACAGTTATAAAAGAAGGTATTATTAGTGTTGTACCCGTATCAGAAACGTCTACTAATTTTTATTGTATTTGATATTTGTAACATTTAATAACTGACCCAATACCAAGTTGAGTGCCAACGGGCAGCCATCGTGCGCGTACACTCTCCTTAAAAAAGGCCGGCGGACGCGGCCGAAACTCGAGTTGGATTGACCGACCTTATTACATGTGAGTTACCCGTTTACCCAATAAATAAGCTTATAACACATGACTAAATTTTGTGCCTGAATTCTGAAGCAAGGGTAGTAGACTGAATTTTGAAGCAAACTAGAAGCAAGCAATCCCCGCTTCTGAATTTAGTATGCTAGCTTACTTATTGTTATTATATTTTACTGAAATTAGTAGCAACTAAGTTCAGTCAACTAAATGAAGCCTTATGTAACAAGCCTTTTATTTAAGCCGTGGGACCGCTCTTGCATTCTACGAGAATAATCAAGAAGAAAACATCGTACCCCAACTTCACCTTATCATCTTATATTCTTTATACAATATGAGAACCAAAAATTAAACAAGAAAAAATAAGGTTGAAAGCACCCCCAGTTAAACGTCTAGAATATATTATTTCTTTTCTAAGCATTTGAACCAATTGTCAGTCACCTTGAGCTCCCAGAGGAAAAAGACAACGCGAAGTTATGAATTTCAAAATATTTTTTTATAAATCCTCAGTGACTGTCTGGACTAATTTAGCAAAACTTGCTTCTTAAAAAGTTCAGATTATGACAGACATACAACGTTAAAACTTATAATATAATAAAAGCGTAAGAGCCGGTTTTCACGGAGCGGTTGCCAACCGCGCCCGGACCTCGGGCGGGCGCGGCAGATCTGTCTGTAAAATTGAATGCAAAACTCACGACGCGGTTTACGGCCGCGGCGGCTGCGGCAGGCGCCCGCGTGGCTACGCGCGGTTCTTGTGGAGTAGCTTTCCGCAGTTGAAACCGCGAAAACCTGCGGTCTCGGTGCCGCGCCCGCGCGCGGGCGCGGTTGGAATCCGTTCCGTGAAAATTGGGCCTAAGATTGTGCGTTTGCTTACACGTTTCTCTGAACAGATTTAAATGAAAATACCTGAAATTAGTTTCATCGATATCATAGGACATGCGACAGTAACCTTGCTATCGGAACCAACTTAAATGAAAAAAAGTGTGTGAAGCACTTAACTCTAAAGCGTCTAAAGAGTACTAGTAGTAATAGGTTGAACACATTCAGCGTATCAATGTAACGAATAAGGCAAGGCGCAAACATGGGCACTTTTTGTGTCCTATGTCCGCGATGAATATTTGTTTTCTATATAATGAAATCATCCACTCCTTATGCAAACGTCCGTAATTGTACGTAATTGGACACAAAAAGTCGTAATTAACGATCAAAAATTATTTATTCGTTGTCCGTCACGTAAAACTAAGTATGTACGTTTGCTTAGCGCCTTAAAAAACAAACAACAACAAACTGACAAAGATGAAATGTTTTTATCACGAAAGTAGAGTCATAATTCTTCATTCAAGTCTTTAGAAGATTAACCATGACATGATGTTGCTTTGAATTAAAACATAGGTTTTCTTTTCTCATATTAAAATCAGTGGATCTCGCGGGATTTTTAATGATATTGTTCATTTTTGTGTACAATGTTTGATAAAAATAAATTATCATGAAAAACACGGGATACACCGCGGGCGCATCTAGTTTTATTTTAATAAAACTACTAGTAGTAGTTTTAATAAGTGTTCAGATTGAGCATAATTGGTGAAATAAAGTCATTTCATAACTCGCATTATTAATACCTCGTTATTAGTGTATTACCAACTAAATATAGCAATTATCAACTGCTGTTTAGTGCCATTTCTAAGTTCGTGTACACTTAATATTTCTAATGATACTAGTATTATACAGTTCACGCATGGAGGTCACGGATGTATCAGCTATGTATCACTACTAAAACTTAAAACTCACTACAATTAGGTAATACTTTCATTACATTGTAAATGCTGGGTTAGTGGAAAAGAAGTACTAGAGTAGTTACATTTATTTGTTTTTATTTTATTTTGTAGATTCTTTTCTGTATTATACAGCAAAGAGGTAAGCAAGAAATCCACTCTCAGGCTCCATACTAAATCGTGCGTTTATTTTCCAATTGATTGTAAATTAAATAAAGATAAAAAATTTGAATTAAATAAAGTTCTATCTCAGCACATAACAATACACCCTGTTGTAGAAAAAAAAACATGTGTTGTCTAAATCATTTATATTTTGTACCAAATACTAAATTCATTCTGTAGAATCTCACCCTCAATCACCCTCTGACACCATTGGGATTCCTTACATGCCAGAGGGGCCCTAATGGTAGCTTAATTAATTGATCGAAAGTTGTAGCCCACTGCACACATTATAGCTGCTAACACCAGATGAAGGGACGCAGTGAACCGTTAGAAGAGAAGCGATATGGACGCAATCATAAATGTGTTAAAGGATAATTTGTTACCAAAAGCTGTTTCTTACGTACAAGCGTAGTTTGCTCTCTCGCTGGTACAAAATACAACAGTGAAATCATTTATTTTTTGCCAAGAAACAAAAAATTACTTTAATATAAAATTAATATCTACATTTCATAATTTATATGATAACGCCATCCAGATAAATGTAGACAAATTTTAGGTTTTTATAGATATTTTAAAAACGACTTCAACGGTTGTGATTACCTGTATGCCCACTTCTGAACTATGATCTACCAAACAAAATAAGAACCATCCAAATCTATTCACATTTGGCGGAGCTATCGCATAACATACAAACTAAAAAAACATACATCTGTTGAACATTTGATATTTTGCAATTTGTTATCCTACAAAAAATCCCACATATTTTGGTGGATAATTGGCAAACACTTCTAAGTAGATATTGTATGGGAATAATTTCTATCGTCATTTTGAAAATTAATTATTCTACAAATTTTGTCTTTTACTTAAAAATTTTGTTCAAAAACTAGTCAGATGCAAAAACTGCTATTTCATATCTACATAATATATTTTATAAAGGTTTGTATTCCATGTTTAAAATTACACTTTTTCGAAAAAGCAGTCCGATGGAAAAAACGACAAGGTGATATTAGATCACGCAGATCAGGTGTGTACTCTTCGAAGTGTATCCGATAAAAAACCGACAAGCTAACAATTTTGCATCAACGTTTAAGATTTGAGGTATTTTTCGAATCATCAATCATCAACAGCCCACTAAATGTTCCCACTGCTGGAACTCGGGCCCTTCTCTCGCATGGAGAGATTTTTCAAATAAGTTGTTTGTTTGTGAATAACGTGGTTCTTTATTAGATAATATATATATAGTTTTATCCACCTTAACTATTAAGTTTTTCAGTTACGAGTTTTGCAATATATATTACGATATGATGAGCTATGAGATGGCGGTTAATTCTACAAAATTAAAAATAGTGACAAAACCTTGTTTTCAATGTAAATAAAATTATAAGAAATCGCTCATTGTACAAGCCATAGTCATTCTATTCAAACCAATTTTATATTATAAATCATTTTCATATCAAAATCATAAAGCCCCGGAACATTCTCATGATTTCAATGTTCGACCATCCTTAAACCCTCCCTCATTACACCCACAGATGTGAAATATTAGGCGAAAATGTGTAGTTACATCACGTCAGTACAACACAAAGGGATGCTTAGTAAGTGACTCTTAATGAAGATAAATATCGTTGTTCATTTATAAGGATTAACTTGTGAGCAAAAAGTCTAATTTAACATGTCAGGCGGTACAAACGAGCTGTGTTGAGTCAACATTTTCGAAGCGAGATGCTCACTGAATTTGCTGTTTGTCATTATGCTAAATGCAATTTTGGTTATTTATGTTTTCTGTTTGTTTTATCGTGGGAATGCTTTTGAAGAACTGCAGACTTAATTCTCAAAAGCCGGATAAACTTATAGTACAATCTGTTTCAGTCATAAGCGTCAACATTTTTAATGACATCGATTGACATGACAATGAATACCAACGACTTAATTACACTAACTACTGCTAATCCCACTAATATTATAAATGTCAAAGTATAGATGTTTGGGTGTTTGGATGCTTGGATATTTGGATGTTTGGATATTTGGATATTTGTTGCTCAATCACGCCGTAATGTATGAACTGATCAGGCTGAAATTTGGAATAAAGTTAGATTATAGTCTGTAAGAACACATAGGGGCTACTTTTTATACCGGGAAAATAACGGGAACGACGGGAACGGGAACTACGCGGGTAAAACGGCGGGGCACTGCTAGTACTTAATACGGAGAAGTAATAAATAGATGCCATAGTAGCCAAGAACGTCAAATTTCAAATCGGTAGGTCATTGGTTCGAGTCTCGGTTGCGCCTATGTGTATTTTTCATAGTGCAGATCTACAATTTTGTCATCATAGGCTTTAACGAAGAATGATAACACTTGAGAAAGTTTCAAGAAAAATGTATTTCGAGGACATGACTCCACAAACCCGCACTTGGCCAGTGTGTTGAGTTATGGATTTGAGACTCTCCTTACAAGAGAGAACCTTGAGTACTAATAGTGAAAACATTAAGTTGGATAGTAAAAGTTATGTTTTTGCTAATGCTGATTGATACCAACATGACTGTGATTATTTAATTTGAAATATCAATGTCGCTGCCTAGAAGACATTTTATTATCCCAGTCTGTTGTTGTATTAGTACACCATTAATCTTGATCAACGTAACCATTCTCGAGTAAACGTTTTGGTCATACACCTTTCAAATCCATTAAAAGCAATCTCAGAAACCCCTGAATCATCAAGTCTACCATAATTAAACTTACTCTTGTTCGCAGGGTTCTGTTGGATACAATTTCGACTTCAAACTGGCGTACAAGTTTCTAAGACGGAGCGAAGCGCGGTTGCGGTACGGCAACGCTACGGTGGGAGCGTGGAGAGGGGAGAAGGTCCCAGGCACCTACTGCGACCGCATTCTGAGTGATTGCGATCTGAAGGCTTGCCGCATCCAGTCGCCTAACTTCCCTGGCGTCTATCCGAGGAATGCGACGTGCACTTATCGGATCGAACATACTAAGGTAATTTTTCAAGCAACATCAGATAACAATCTTGTGCTAACAAATGATTAAACTAACTATGATTCTGAAAAATAAAAGGATGATCGACATTTGAAAAAGCCCATACAATGTTACTTGAACGAAACTGAAACAAACAATAAAGTAGTTATACATTACTTTATTGTTTGTTTCAGTTTCGTTCTAAAACTAAATAAATTTTAACAATAAACAATTTTTTTGGTGCGTTAAATACTATAATGGAATATACCCATTGCGTTTCTCAAATGTTGGAACGGGCCTTTTATTTTTTGAAGACTATAAGTTGTACCGTCGTGGTCGATTGCGGTTGTAACACTGCCGTGCTGCTGAAACGTCAGCGTGAGTTTATAAGCATTCCGTCTGTTTATATTTTTTTCTAATAAATATACAATATTTGATTATAATAAATAAACAACATTTGATTAATAATTACAATCCTAGAAAATTAAAAAAAATACATGAAAACATTATTTTTTCATAATTATGTGGTATTTATAGGTACTCAAGAACGGTCCTTAATACATATAATTCCAATGGGCGAAGCGTTCTCTAACTGGCTGTGCTGGCTCTAAACAAGGCCGATACTAAACTTCACAAACGACGGCTATACTCCGCCATTATTAATGGTAATGGAAACAAAAGACGTGCGCTTAACGCCAGCTCATGCGGTTTACGTAGCTGTTCCTTCAATATTTAATGCAAAATTCGCACCAAACTGCGCAACAGTTACACCAAAAATGTACATAATAAATGACTACGTTCCTATTCGCACATATGGGTTACCACTTTACTCACAAACGAATATGTACTTTACAAGTTTAAAAATAAGATTGATTTTAATATTTCATGCTCAAAATGAGGTCAGTTGTAAAAAAGTGTGTCTTGTTTCAGGTTCCGGCGGATAAGCACGTTTTGTTAGCTGTAAGACAAACAAACAGTCATAAGATACATATCAAAGACCAAGTAGTGACGTACGATAGAAGTCAACGCGTGCTAAAGTAAGTCTAGTATTTATTCAATTTCAATCTGAACCCTGTGTCTTATCCTCTTACTCGTATTTGTAAGCTTCTGTAGGCTCGTTTTTTATTTAAATAATGTTTTATTATTTTTGTAAGAGAATTGTATCATGACAACTATTAAGGGCAAGAGAGATTCTATTGAAAAACCTACGGTAATACTTTAAATGCAAAAGTTTGTGAGGATGTTTGTTACTTCATCAAAAACTACCTTTGGGATCTGTATGAAAATTTTGATACATTGATAAATAATAGTTTGGAATAACACATAAGCTAATTTTTACCCCAGGATAACAATGGGATCAGGAACAAGGCGTCGAAAACCGCGGGGCCACTGCCTTAATATCTAATATGCTCAATTTATTCAAAAATGTTCTTGTAAATTTACACACATCATAAGCGACTTGGAATACAATTTCTAGAGTGGTTGGGGGCTTTTCAAAACCACGTCAGCATCAATATCATGTTGGTCAAGTGTGGGTTGGCGAATGTCCCATTTCCTTGAACGATGTATTTTTTGGACGACACTACATTGTTTACGATTTAACTGTTATAGCTAGTGGTGAATAGGCGATGATTAACTTGTACGTCGGTTGGTATGAGCTGTATGTAAAAGTTACCATCATTATTTATTTGCTGATAGATTGCTAAACATAAGAGAACTGTGTAAGTTGTTATACAATGCACAGCATTTTATAGCTATTATTGATAAATGGTTATTATAAAGCATCTAAATCACAGTATCCCACAACTAGGCTTAGGAAGCTATCTTGCTTTATAGTAATCCTCGGTCCTGTGCCAATCCAGTTCAGGTTCTATCTGCGATTTTATCGACATTGTAGAGCAATGATTATAGCTTACATTGAAACGATTACTTACATGAAAGATCTAAGTACGTACCGCACATATAAATTTCATAAAGGTTCTCAAAGTTAGAAAATTGCGTGTAATTTTGCACAAGATGCGACACGGCGGCGGTAGAGTGAAGGTGGAATAGCGCGAAATAGCTCGCCATTCGGGCTTCCGTGGCATACTAAAACGCAACCACGTGGAACGCAATCGCAAAATCACCTTTACCTCAGCGCATGCATTTTATCGACGGAATAGAATTTAGATTTTCTTTGTAGTGGAAACTGATGATGAGATGTAGCTAAATAAACAACGTAAAATTTACAAAAATATTACAGTGTTCTGGATAGATCTGCTCGGATAGTATTATTATATTCTCTTGCATAGGTTCTTGGCTATAGACGTACAAACTGAGGTTAGTCTTATGGGGTCTGTTCGAGAGGAAGATGATTTCTCCAATCCTGTTAATATTATAAATAAGAAAGTTCAGACGTATAGATGTTTACAGTTCAGTAGACGTCCAGGACGTCAACTCTCTTTTTACGAAAAACGTAATTTCAAAATAAACTCGGGACTTTCGGGAGTTCTACTTCGTTTCGTCCGATCTAACATTGTTTGACGTTTGAATGTTCTAAGCCTACTCTTAAGGCCGATTTACATCAGACGAGCGAATGCTCATTCATCCCCACTGTATCAAATTCATTTGGTGTAAACAAACGTAGAGCATTATTTCGTTGTTTTGTTTGCGTTCGCATAGATTCTATGGAATATATAATATGCTATGTATGTGTATATGTATGTATATATGAAAACGCTAAGAACGATCTTTCGTTTACACTAAAAGATCGAGAAAGAATGCTCTTGCTCCAGCTCTAGCTCTATGTTGGTTCAGTTTATATCGGCCTCAATTAGAGTAGGCTTAGAACATTTAAACGAAGGAAACGACGAATCGAAGTAGAACCGGAGTTGGAAAGTCTCGTTTATTTCGATATTACGTTTTTCGTAGAAAGAGAGTAGACGTCCAGATCCTATGTACTGTAAGCTAATTACGGGATTCATTTTATTACGGAAAAGTAATGAAAATGGGAACTGCGCGGTAAAACCACGGGGCACTGCTAGTTGTTTATATGTGTAAACTTTAGAATCATACCTCGTGCCTTAGTTGGTAGTAGCTCTGCCTGCGAAGCCGAGGGTCGTGGGTTCGATTCCCACCCAGTGCAAATATTTGTGTGATGAATTCAAATGTTTGCACTGTGTCTGGGTGTTTCTATGTATAATAAGTATGTATTTAAAACTATATAAGTATTATATCAGCTATTTGGCCGCCATCACACAAGCTTTGCTTAGTTTGGGGTCAGATGGTGTAATGTTGTGTGTGAATTGTCCACCAATATTAAAAAAAAAAAAATATACCTATATTGATCAAGAAATCATACGCAGTCTGACAATTTTTTAAAAACCAATACGTTTTGGACTGGCTGCTACTATTTAATATATCGAAATAGTCAATACAGTCAATGAAGACTTTGCAGAAGTAACCGATATTGTTTCTTTCAGGATCTGGGATCAATGCAACGTTGTACAAGACTATCTGACCGTATGGGACGGTCCGACCAGAGATTCCCCGGTACTAGTCCGCCTGTGTGGCGGGGACGCTGTTCCAGACATCATCAGCCGAGGTCCAAACATGCTGCTAGAGTTCCACACATCACCCTACGATAATCCTTTCCACCCGGTGCCATTGAGCTATTTGCCAGGATTCGAACTTGAAGTTCAGGTCAGTGGAAATGTTCTATTTAGGTAAGTTTTTTTTAAAACTTTTATAGGTTTGCATTTGACCGCCATCTCACTAGACGTTAAATGTAAAATGACGTTGTGATTTACGGTGAAGCGTTCTTAACTAGAAGAAACCTAGATTCACATTCGATTCGATGATACCAAGTTTGTAACCATCGGGAAAAACCACAGAAATCTAAATAATATTATTTAGATTTCTGTGGGAAAAACCTACTTACGCAACACATACCACAGCCTAGACGTTTTTATCTCAAAAGTCTCTTCGTTCGAGTCTTTGGAACTTCAACTATGAACCTATAATATCACTTTTCCAAGCTACGAGTAGTCCTGTTGTAAAAAAAGCGAGGCGGTATTAGATCATGCAGATCAGTTAAGGCCGATTTACATCAGACGAGCGAATGCTCATTCTATCCCCACTGTAACAAATTCATTTGGTGTAAACAAACGTAGAGCATTCTTTCGTTGTTTTGTTTGCGTTCGCAAAGATTCTATGGAATATATAATATGGTAAACGCTAAGAACGGTCTTTCGTTTACACTAAAATATCGAGAAAGAATGCTCTTTGTTCCAGCTCTAGCTCTATGTTCGTTCAGTTTCAATCGGCCTTTACATACTCTCCGAATTACCTATAGCTCATCGGAGCTACCAATTTTGGTTTTGTTGGAACCATTTTATTTTTATAGTTTTTTTTTGCATATGAGACTGTAATACAATGTAAAATTAACCAATGTTAAAGTTTGTTTAGCTGTTAGTACTGGAGGCTTTATTCGCTTATTCTACTTATATGACTCACTTTTCTTTTGTTGGTCTTCATTTTCATTGGGTTGACCAATAACAAACAATCTGATCATGGAAATGTTCGCACTAAGCAAGTAAGAAATTACTGCTAAATGAATAACCGACATAATAAATTATATCAGATTAAGCAAACTGTGAAGTTAAGTGAAATGTGTGAAGTTGTTGTAAAACTGTTAACACGTTGGCTGTCCGTGCACTATATATTATGTAGGGCATTGTGTGGTTAGCCATGACGTCCGTGCACTACATATAGGACACCATTCCGCTCAAACTTAATGTGACTTCTTGAACTGGACGTACGAACAACACTATTGAATTTGAGATGGACGTGTGGATAAGGATTTGGGTAAAAAAACCCGCGAAGGACTTATGGGATTTTTTAAATATTTTTTACGGATTTTGAGGGAAATGTGGGTAGAAAATAAAACATTTTTTTTTTAATCAGCAACTAAAGCAAACAAGACATATAATTATAATGAAAAAAAATAACAATTTCAGTGGCATTCGTTGAAACATGGCACAGAGAAACCTTTTTTACTTGTAATGCATTCAGTGTCTAATAATTCGTTTATACTTTTGGTATCTTTTTCCTAGCTTCCTTCAGTTTTTTATAGCAACTTGCGCATCGTTTTGACCTTCCTTTGGAACAGAGGTGCCTTATAAATAGTGCACTAAATTAAAGCTGAAGAATCCGTGCACTACATACAGTGCACAAACAAACCGAGAAGTCCGTGCACTATATGTAGGGCATTCAGTCTGTAATATATTTTTAAAACTCTGGAGGTAGTAACGTTATTTCAAATAGCTAGTAGCATCATTTTTAGTAATTTAGTCTAAAAAAATAGAGCAGACGTAGTGTGTCACTTGACCAAATCGACTTGGACAGCCAACGTGTTAATTTAGTGGAAAGACCGAACGAATACTTACAGAAAGATTTTTCACAATAAATTGTATCAAAATCTGACGGTTCGAACGGTTTCCCAAAAATCTGTATCTAGAGTAATTGCAGCAGTTCGTTTAGTCGACCTAACCTTGAACTACCTTGAAGTACAAACTAACTTGAAGTCACTTGGTTTTAAGAAAATGATATTTATTTAATACAACTTCTATTCGCGTTAACAAAAACAACAATTCAATTTTAAGATCATCATTCAAACTTATGGTTTTGCTATTTCCCTCATTTTAACATCAATCGAAATTGGAGAAAGGCTGTAGAAGGGTCGGCATCAAAGCCAGAATATTATTCTACTTTACCGTCGAACCAGACAAGTCGAGCTATTGTCATAATGTAACGAAACACTCGCAATCAATATTTAAACTAACTTCGTCGCTTTTCCTCCAAAGTTAAGTCGTTGTAAGCAAGTCTTGTAGGTACAAGATAATCAAAGATTTACCATTCAACTACCTACATAATTGTCAAGGGAGACGAGGTTAATGAACTTACCGACTTTGTACAGTATTAATGTATAACCTTATCTATCTTGCCAACTGTGATGGATGATCGAAAACCGTAACTTGTTTACCGAATAATATCAAGCGATAAATTCACAGATATCGAGCAAGGAGTTTATTTCGTCTTTCGTTAGAGGAAAATTGCTAAGCTACGAAATGTTTTCGGAGTAAATAACCGTTTATTTTTCCATGGAAACGATACGATAAAGTTTTACTTACGAGACATTATAATATGTTAAAAATACTTTTGAGCCCGGATAAAATGTATCAATAAAGTTTTAGGTCTAATATGTGAGTGTCGGTAGCTTTTTGTAGATGATGTAGGCTTGTTCGGAGTTAAGTTCTTTGAAGAACTCAACTATTATAATATAATCGTATAACGAAAACTGTATTTTAGAAATCGTGAATATGTTTATACGAGTTTTGTTTTAGTTTACGGATCAAAGGACGCTTGTAATTTAATAATCTGAAAATCTATTCTATTTTATTCTGTAAAGAAACTCCGTTATTCGTTTTCCTTGTATTATCATTTATTTCTACGTAGGTACTTAGGTATATAGGTACAATATTATGGTAACAATGCTATAAATTATTGCTGCCGACCATCTTTCGGCTCAGGTGAGAAAATGAGAATTGAATCTTGTATGCCAACTACCAGTGGTAGCATGTAGTGGTAGGACTCTTGGCAGAGTCCATCTGGGGAAGTACCACACCTTTGCCAGTTATTTTACCGCCAAGCAGTAATGTGCAACCATAACTGTGTTCCGGTTTGAAGGGAAATGTTTCCAGAGAAATTACAGGGCTTAGAGATATAACATCTTAGATCTCTGGGTGACGAGCGCAGTGCAGTACTAGGTAATGATTTGGACTCTTCATGTTCCAATAGCTGCAATAGGCATGTTGCTTACCATCAGGCACACGTCCTGTTCGTGTCGTCACTATTAATTTAAAAAAAAACAAACCAGATTATTTATATTTATGTTATTAAATTTCGTAGGTTGATATACCGTAAAATAACTGCTTGTAGGATGGTAATTAAGAAACAAATAGTTGGTAGATTGGCACTACCGGAATTCAACGCAAGAGTTACCATGTATAATAATGTGATTACAAATGTGAAATAACAAAATTCGACTAAATTATGCATCAATACTAATATTCATGACAATTTAGGATGAGCACAAATATTATTTTAGTGTAGCTGTCTTGAGGAAGAATATCGAGATAAATGTATAGAGAATATTTTACAATTGTAACTGTATGCTGATATGAAGCCATGCTGCAGAATAAATTACTAGTTTATGACATACAATTTAATGTTTTCTATCTCTGGCTTTGTGGATGATGAATGTTGTGATGTGTTGATTAGGGGGGCGCCTAAAGCCAGAAAACGAAAAAAGGACATTTTCGACGCCGCTCACTGAAGTTAAGAAACTAAAAACTATGACAAAAAAAATATTGAAGTGTGGGTACAATCAAGAAGAAGCACAATAACCGAATAGAAGTTTAAAAATAGATCAGAGTTTTTTACAATAAAAAAATAAAAATGACACCGAAAAAACCCGTTTTAATTCGAGTACTCGAAATTATCAGCGATGACCCCACTTTATTTTTTGGTAATAAAATTCCTATTTGTACGTTCTAGTAAAGTAACCGAACACTTTTTTAAATTTATGTTTAGTTATTGAGTAATTAAATAAAACTTGGTCAAAAATGGACTCCTGATTATATATTGATTTTTCCTCCAAACTGTGTCATGCTATTCTCGACTTTATGGACATCACATTAAGAAACGCGTCGCACGGGTGAAATCTGATTTTTTCCTGGCTTTAGGCGCACTCGCTAATGATATGATAGATAGATAAACTCCTTAGTGCACATAATAAAACAAACTTAAAAAAAAACAATCTTAAAATATAGTGCCATACGGCGATCTTATCGCTAAAACCAATCTCTAAAAAAAATATATAATTTAAAAACTCAAAAACCCGACTGCGTAAAAAGCGAACCAAACTACGTACTCGCATACTAAAAAAAACTGAAAAGAATAAAACAAGCATTTAGATTTCTAGTGGTCTAGAATTCTATAATATGTTATTGTATTAATACTATTGCAATATATACAATATTTTCTAATAAAAGAACATTACAACTGAAGAGTCGGGATCCATTATTATTCGACATACCGATACCAGAAGTATCAATTAACGTAAGGGACAAAACACGGTTTTTCAGGAGAGCCAAAAAACGAATTTTTTTTTTTAAATCTGTCTATAACTTTTTACTGTCTGCTCCAATTTTAATTGTGTCTAGAGCAAAGTTTCTTAAAATTACTTCTTCTTTCATGCTATAAACGAAAGATTTATAAATACCCAGCGGTTTAAAATATAGCATGTCCCTTACATTAAAAAAATATGTTTAGTTGTGCCTTACGTTACTAATATTTTATGTGTAAGCCGTCAAGCATATTGTAAGCAGCAAGAGCAATAGAAAATTAACCGTAATTCTATTGTAAAGGACTTTTAGAGTGTTGCAGTTTGATGTAACCATAGATTATCTACTAAAATTATGGTATTTTAACACCATGAAAATAGGTTTTTTGCATGATTAATGTTAGTTTCAGAATTGGAATGTATATTAAGTAATTTAATTAATGTACTAGAAACGAACGACAGATCAACAAATATGAATTGTCTAAAAGATGGAATGAATAAAATAATGTAAATGAAATGAATATTAATATAAGAAATAAATATGATTATATGAATAAATAATTAGGTATGGGCAGACAAATTATGACGATAACTACTATAAGTTAATTGAACTATTTTAATGGTGAAATTGAAATGGTTGGAATAACTTTTTCCATTTGGTATTTTATTTTTTCATCAGCTGTCATCACAAACATCTTCATCGTCGTCAGTTTTTCTGAGGGTATCTTTAACTGGCGATTTATTCGGAAGGTTCATATAATTATATTCATTCACTATGAAATCTTTTTGGTATTATACCGGCGTCACACAATTTTATCGGGTCATTTTATTTTGGAATGGAAATCCGTAGCCTCACTTTATATAGAGATGGCAAATTGTTCCTTATGTATATATTACTAGTACTTTCAGCTGTTGATAAATTTTGGTTGCTTATATAATTTTTCATTATATAATGTTGTAATTTTACCACTAACAGCACTTCTTTTTTTGCCAATCCTCTTGCGTTAAAATTCTTTGCAGGTAATTTTTAGGGACTTCTATGTCGTAAGTATCACCAGTCTATAACTTTGTATATTTAACTTTAATTTTCGTCAAAGCATTTTTCTAAATGTATATGTAATATGTATAAATAAATGTAAATGGGTAGATATAAATGCATACCCTTATGTTTTTAAGATAATAATAATTCTTAAAACTCTAATCATTAACTAAAGTAAGGGACATCATGTTATTTACATCGACTGATTTGAGGTTTAAGGTAAGGGTGTAATTTATTTAACCCTGTGACTTACTTTATTTTTCAGGGGGAAAAAATGTAAACGTCTGTTACATTACTTTTTCTGTCATAAATCGTTTTAGGCAGGCCAAAAATTTTTACTGTAAGGGATTTTTTTTAACGATAGAATTTTTTCAATAATACCAATCGATAGAGCAGAAAATTCTGAAAACAATGATATATATAACTCATTTTCGCCAAAATGTCCCTTACGTTAATTGATACTTCTGGTGTCGATTACAATGTAATTGTTCAATGGATCCCGACTGTTCAGTTGTAATGTTCTTTTATTAGAAAATATTGTATATATTGCAATAGTATTAATACAATAACATATTATAGAATTCTAGACCACTAGAAATCTAAATGCTTGTTTTATTCTTTTCAGTTTTTTTTAGTATGCGAGTACGTAGTTTGGTTCGCTTTTTACGCAGTCGGGTTTTTGAGTTTTTAAATTATATATTTTTTTTTTATACTTTTTAGTTATGAACAATGTTGTGAATGTTAATATGCTCAACATAATAATATGCATCTTTTGGTTGTTGACCAAATGTCTTCGTTTCTACTGATATAATATGTAGGATTTTCTACTGCATGTAATTCATATTTATAGTTTTGTGTTAGTATAGGTTTTCGATTGACGTTGAGTACCTACTAAATCGTTTGAAGTTGGAGATGGGCGACCGAGGCGGAGCAATCCGAGAGCGGTTCCGTGGTCCCACTATCAGCGGCAGAGTTGAAACCCCATAGAGGTTTATTAGTAGATAGGGGCACCATATCCATACATGATATAGAGTGCAACATAACCTGGCTGTGTCTCCCGGGCGGGGCAGTAGGGTATGTGTAAATACATTTCCTGCACGTACGAAAAAAAGGTAGTCCAATATACCTACTAGCATAGATCGTAGAACGCAAGATGGGCCCCATCCCAAACTTCACGGCGCACGCAATCATGTCAACGTTGGGAAGAGTGAGCTCACTCTTTCCGTTCTAGTCGGTTGCAGGACGCGGTGGACGCCGGACGTTTTTACCTATCATTATTCGGTGTCAACAACCAAAATAAGTAGAACCACAGCAAATCTCGCCGCTAGCGATTATAGGGGTCAAGTAAATTGGTTGTTTGTAAACCACTTACGATACATACAGAGACGCAGTTTATTACCAATTTCAAGGTGCTCAGGGCACATCTATTGATTTATATCGATGCCTACTAGATATATTAGTATATAATGTCCATCCACATTCACACGTACAGTTAGTTATACGAAGTTTTCTGCTACCTAAAAACCTATAAATGTGAGAATGGTTGTTACTCAACTTTAAATCGATATACATCCTAAACGGTCAGTTGAATCGAAAAACATTGAGAGAAAGCTAAACATTATTTTGAAATACCTATTCAACGATACCCCTCTTGACATATTTTGGTGATTTTCATTTTTTTTATTTGGACAATATGGCGTCCTGAAGCCGCCATTTTGGACTTACACTAATGTCATGTCTTTAGTGTCACTCGCCAGATTAAGAGGAATCGATTGACGTGTGAATCATAAAAATCGGCCCAGGCGTTTGGTCTGTATAGTGCCTCAAAGGAACATACAAACATACAAACATACATACATACATAGACTGTTAAACACATTACCACTCCTTTGCGTCGCGCAGTCGGGTAAAAACAGGCAACCGTGGGATGGAAAAGAAGTTAAACTTTGATTTGAATGGGATTTATTTCTCTTTATTATTTTGTTATAACTTCTAGATTGGTTTTTGTTAGTTTAATTTTTGACAAGTATGTAGCTAAATAATGCATGATTAATTTGCTCTGCAAAATCAAATGAATGATTTTATTAAAAAAATAAATTGTTAATAAACAATCTATATGTATAAATAAATGTATAATCTATTCACAGAATGCTTACTAGAACCAAACTTAGCAAAGCGTACTATGCTCGATAGTTAGTGGATACAATTCTCATATACTCTTTAATATGGACCTACTTCATAGCAGCTTAAAGTGGTATATGTACTGTTACAGACTAAAATTTTACAGTGTTCCAAATTTCAGCCCGATCCGTTCAGACGTGATTGAGCAACAAACATCAAAAGTTTCGTACTTCTTTAGTAGGATGAAACACAGAAACACTCACAAAAGAAAACTACGGGTTCTAGATACAATATTTGAATTTCGGCTATTTAGTTAGTTATTTGTGTGTATTATCTCGCAGAACTTTACCCCGCGGTTTTATCCGCTAAGCTCCCGTTCACAATTATTTTTTTGAAGTGAAAACTTCCCCTTCAGCCACTTTCGTAACCGACTGATTCGTAACCAGCTACGAAAAAATTTTTTTTTTCAGTGTTTTGTAACCAGTTACCAATAAACACTTATTTTCCGTTTTCATTACCTATACTTGGTAACCAGTTATTCTTTAGGCGCGCCTAGACAGATTTTTCTTGGGCTGTGAATTGAATTCATTCGTCACGCTCGGGTATTAAAATAAAACTCGAGACCATGGCTATTGGCCATCTAGAAATACGTCAGCCAATGGGAAATGCTGAAAGGGCGTGGACAGACCATCATGGCATGGTCATCTAGAAAGGCATCAGCCAATGGGAAATGCTGACGCATTTCTAGATGGCCATCCCAAGATGGCGAGGCCACGCCCTCCGGTTACACCCGTGTAGTTTCCAAGGTAAGCTATCAAATTCTGAGTTATAAGTTTTCACTTCTATTGGCAGTTCCTATGACTGGCAATTTTTTTTTATTTCGGGTTAAACGTCCATAGTACCTTTATCTTAAAGACTATAATCTAATAGAATTTCAGCTCGATGCGTTCGTAATATTTATGTTACGACGTGATTGAGCAACAGACATCCAAACATTGACATTGATAATATTAATAGGATTTAAATTATAAATAGAAATTTAGACTAATATAACAGCAGTCTCAAGAAACGCACAACAAATATTTGATAGGAACAAATTATTAATTCGCTGTAGGCAACGAAATCGTGGCAAAACGGAATGAACTTTGCGCTTCATTATCTCGTGTTATGAAGGAAGCTTGTTTATTATTACTGAACGTAAATGACTCATTTATCGCCTCATTGCGAATTAGTGAGATGAAGCTACGAAAAGTCACTAAGCTAAGCAATCTTGTTCACTTTACCAAACAAGACTGACTAGCTTAGCTTAGCCACGAAAACTCGGAAAGCTATGCAATTTTGCTACATTTCATACAAATCTAACAGTGATTTTTCTTTTAACCGACTTCCAATAAAGGGGAAGGGGTTATAAGTTCTGTTGCATGTTATCTTCTTATATATAAAATTCTCGTGTCACAATGTTAGTTACCTTACTCCTCCGAAACGGCTTTACTGATTTTTACTAAATTTTATATGCATATTCAGTAGGTCTGAGAATCGGCTACTATCTATTTTTCATACGCCTGAGTGATAAGGGTTGTTACCCCTACATTTTCTTTTTAATTTTTAGAAAAAAAAATGGTTTTTATTTGTTTATAATGTGGCATTAAAAATACATACAACCCTAAATTTTTCAATAGCCATTTTAGTAATTTAATCATCATATCATATCATAAAGGACATTGTTCATTTATAAGGGACTTTGGGCTAAACGTGGCCATTGACTGTCACTAATATCACAAATTAAACTTGATGGCTTCTAGCAGTTGATATCAGGTATTATCTTTTGGTAGTAGCAGAAAAACTACTTACGCATATTTCCCATAAGTAATGCGAACGTTGACGAGGTTATTTTTAAACAAAACTACAACATTTTGTACCGTCGGAGGGCCTGAGTCGTTATTGGAGGATGCCATCGATTTCCGAGGGTCAGGTAGGGTCCTTAGAATGCATTTTCATCAAGCAAAAACACATCATAACACAATTTCCAAATACGAAACACATGACACAATAAACATAAACAAACAGCTGATAACTACGCATTTTGCATCGACGTATTCAGTCCTACCATTGTGAAAAATATATTAATATCGATCTAAAAAAATCGATCGTGATCGTGTGGACAAAATCGATGCTATTCTATTATGGTGGCTGCTGTTTAAAATAATAACTAAAATATTCACAAGTTAGTGGTTAAAATGAGTAGATGATTATTAATACTGCTCTACGGAATTATTGTTTACTGTTTATTCAGCAATAGGCAGTTGTCTCACCGGCAACGATGAACGAGTAAAGCTAGAATTAGAAACGAGTTGGCGAGCCGCGCGGAGCGAGTGCGTAGTTCCCATAGTTGTGTACCTCGGCTCTATGCGAGTATGCGAGTGAGGCGAGCAATAACTCGCATCACTCGCTCGCGGCGTAAAATAACGTGTACGTTCAGATCCACACTGAATAGACAGAAATGAACCGCTGGTTGCTCTCTCGGCGTGTTCTTATTCTAATCGCTTAGCGAGTATCGCTGAGCGAGTATTATCTTTCATAGCTCTTGTCGCTCAGCGACTAACTAGTGAAGCGAGTGCTCGCTGACTGTATATGCATCTCTTTGATATCTATTGTACGTTTCTTGAGCGAGAAAATAGTCGATAGTTACTCGTTTTCTCGCCGGCGCGGCGGTGGGAAAACTGCCTAAGTAGACGATTTTGTTTTTCGTGGCGTTGTAAAGTAAAAGCGGGTGCGATGAAAAACCATTGCAAAAAAAAAGCTAGCTAGCTACAGTGTCGCTTGAAAACAACTTAAATACGATATTGTTTTTTTTACGAATAGTTATTGAAGACTTTTTCTATCGATTTACAGAAATCGGTTTTTTCGAGAAAAAAATCGACATCATTCAAAGCTTATAGACTGGCAATATAATTGGTTGAGAAGTCGGAAATAAAGATTAAATTACTAATATAATGAACTTTTTGTTTATTAATCTGGGTACTAAAATAATACATCATAATTCATTACAAAAATAAGTAGATTTTTCGACTAAATCAAATTATCAAGAACATTTTGTCCATGGATAGCCCATTTTGAACAATGTCCTTTAATGTTTGTTGCTCAATTATGTCGGTGCCTAGTTTTAAACAGATGGAGTTGAAATTTGAAATACGACTAAATTATAGTCTGTAATAGCTATTTTATCCCCGGATTTTATCAGCACAAACAGGAAACGGAAAAAGCCTTGGTAGATCAGCTGCTGTCATCAACGTCACTATCACTTCAGCGTAATTTTTCAACTGACAATGCATGTGCAATGTATTAATCGTCACTGCTGCCTTTATTAATGACGAAAAACAAACTTCGTAAGGAAATCGGCATGGTTCTTGAAATTTTGTCGCACACATATGGCTATGACAGTGACAACTGGCTATGACAGAGACATAAGCCGTTGCAACCTTCAAAAAGAGGAAGTTTCGTGGCTTAATTAGTGGGAACCTCATGTATGTTCACCGATTACTCGAATACATCTAAACAGATTTGAAATACTCTGTATCCTCATTAGACCAATTCATTGAATTAGCCAAATTACTAAATTATGTGAAACTAAATAAAGTTGGTTACACATGTTTTACTAAAATTATTTTGTGTTAAAAATTAAATTCACCAAATTCATTAAAAATGTGTGAATTTAATTTTTAAATCGGTTATTTGATTTTGTATAGAAAAAGTTTGAACTTACTTAAAGCTACCTACTTGACAAAAATTTTGAACCTAAACTAACACAAACACAAGACAATCTAGAAGTTTGGCAATTTTCATAACACACAATATATACAACATTATGAATATAGAGAAATAAATCGCATTCAAGTCAAAATTTTAGTTTCCTTTCCTGTCCAAAATATTTTCACTCAAAATGCCCGTGTAAACCCGTGTGCCAAACCACTTTGTGCAGCATTCGATTGGTTCTCATCTTATCCGATCTTCGCTTCTTTGTCTAGTAAATTTAAAGCATATATTTCCTTGACAGGTGCTGTACGTGGACAAAGATTCGCATTCGTACGTGAGATCGGACGGGCGATGCCGATTTGTTCTTCGCTCTTCGGACAAAACCAGCGGCGTCCTGAGAAATCCGAGACACTCACTACCCCCGAATACCTCTTGTGTCTACTATTTTCAGGTACTATTTTATTTCATGTAGTACGGTTGAGTGGAAAGGACTTTGTTTTATTTGCGTGAATGTAAAAATACCATTTGTGATCGGAACATGAGCAATAAATGTTTGGCCTTTTCCATTTTTGATAATGCTGATGATGATGCTTTTGTCATCGACCAATGTTTCCAGTGACATTATTGAACATAATTTTTATCAGTGTGGTGAGCGCAGTGCAGTGCAAGGTCATAATTAGGACGTTTCATGTTCCAATAATAGCTGCGTGTCGCTGTGCCGTTGCAAGCAAGTTGTTACTTACCATCAGGCACGTGTCCTGCTCATCTTGTCACTCTTAACTATAAAAAATGTGAGTCAGTCATATTATTTTGACATTTTAGGACGTAAACTAATATTCGCGCAATACAAAATGATCCAGAAGATCAGTAGTACTGCGGCCTGATCAGGGTTGGTTTCATAGCAAAAATTGTTTAAAACGATGTGACAGCCTTTCACCGAAGTTTAAAGATAAACATATAGGCACATATGAATATTAATTTAACATAACAGCTTAAGTTGGTAGACATCAAAACCTCCCCGATTAGGCCGCAGGGCACTCCGTTCGAAGATGTCAGATCGTTTATTGATCATTCCTACCGGCGGCAGCCCTAGCCGAGGCCGTATTATCTCAGGTGCCTTTCTCGTCGTAGGAAATGTAGTAATCGTTGAATACAGTGAGTATGGTATACCCACAGAAATCTAAATAATAATTACCTTATTATTTAGATTTCTGTGGGTATACCTATATACGGAATACTTTTAAGTTATAAGTCGCCTATATAAATGAGTGGATGTGCCTCCCCAAACTTCAGGCGCACGGAATCATGTTATTGTTGGGAAGAGTCAGCTCGCTCTTTCCGTTTTAATCGATTGTAGGAAGCCGTAAACGCCGGACGTTGATACCTATCGCTATTCGTTGCCAATAAGTAACCAAAATAAGTAGAACCACAACATTACCTCGCCGCTAACGATTCTAGATGTCAAGTAAATTGGTGGTTGTAAACCACTCACGTTATACATAGAGACGCAGTTTATTAACAATTTCAAGGTCCTGAAGGTAACATCCCTATCGGTAGATAGTGAAGCTATCTATCTGTATAACCCGAGTTATAAATGACGTATTTATCTTGACCTGTTTTTCCAACCTTGTTTATGTTCGTATTCACTACATAGATTCATTTCTCTAATGATTTTCTCTGATCCGATTTCCTTAGAAGTCTAATTAATATCACATTTCTGTTTTTCTTTCATCACAGATATCTGACGGAAAGCTGTTACTAATATCTCAATTATGAGCTATATTACTAGTAACACACCCTTTTACGTTTCTTGAGACGGGATATCGTTTTGTAATAATTAGGAGAAAGGTTATTTTATACTCGTATATTTAGTTTCATTTCTGTTTGTCAAAATGCTTTTGTTGCGTATAGATATTATGTTTATTTCGTAGTTAACTAACACAGTTTTGGTAGTTTTGATTCGGGATTCTCACCAATATTTCAAAATTGATCTTACGTTTGCAATTTGATTATTATTTATTTATACATATGGTATATTCGGGTATAAAATATCTTTATCAGTTGCTAATGAATAACTGAATTTTTTTTTTGTTTCATAATATACTTCGCAATGGCTGCAAAGTCACCCATTACGGTTGGAGGTTCGAATCATGCGCGCACCTTTGCTTATTTTTCCAAGTGCAGGTGTACAAATCATCATCCAAAGCCTTCTCTATACCACTGCTGGGGGTACAGGGCTCTCTTTTCCCATGCCATCTTCCTCGCTCCTGTGCCAATCGTTTCCAGATTCGACTTGCGATAGAAATGATATCGTAGACACATATTGCGGCTGGACTCCCTACAATCCGCTTACCTTGCCTCTTTGCTTGACTTACCGGTGTACAAATAGTTCGCTTTAATTGCAAAGGAAAACATTGTGATCAAATCGGAATATTCTCAAAAAAGTCCGAGGTTTAAAAAGGCACAAAAAAGTTTTTTAGTTAAATCCATTCATTTTTGGGGTGTTTAATTACAAAATAAAAGTATGTCGTGAATTTAGTCAAATGTCCGTGACCTTTAAAATATGACGACATTAATTAATTGATAATACGAAAAATTCCCTTAGGAATATTGTGTGAAGAGTAGGTAATTAAAACATCAGATACACGCCTTATCTTGTAAACCTAACAAAACAAAAGCCGTGTAATTAACCTTTATCCGTTTGTTCTAGGGTCGAACAAACGAAATAGTGTGGGTGTCTTTTGTGAAGTACCATTCAATGGGGACGGAGCCAGCAGGGTTCGACCAACAGAAGGACTGCTCGTCACAACTGACGATATGGGATGGAGCAGCGCCGGACGCTGATCGAGATAGAAAGGTAAGGTTTCTGTTTTAAAATACTTTTAAAAAAAGAAGGAAGTTTTAATTAGTTTGTTACGTTTTTTTGTATGTACTTACACATAATTGATTGTTAAGAATAAAATCGTTGGCGGTACTTATTGTGTAGTTTCATTTCTGCATAAAAATTCTGCACACATTTTTATGCTATCTACTTGTCTAAAAAGTACATAATATGAAAACAATGCTGAGTAACTTTACAAAGTTTTGGGAAAATTGAATGTTTCTGCAATTTATGTTAACAACACAGACTTCCGTAAAGATCTGTGAAATATTTCGCCGACATCTTCGTAGACTAAGTCAGGGCAGCAGTAAACTCTTGTTTTATCTTGTTTATAACACCGAGAGATATAAAACGGAGTTTGTTCATGCAGAGTATCCTACATCACTGCCGCTAGGGTAATATTTCTGAGAAAATGTCAAGGGGTCAAGGATTTCGAATTGCCAACTTCCTACGCAGATATTTAGGGGTTTTGGTTGATTTACTTTGATATTAGAACATTACAGCTATGTTCAAATATCTACGCGGGCCAAACAGTTGTAAACTTTTTGAGTAAACTAAAGTACTACTATCCCATACAAGTATAGTATGAAGAGTATGAACGAACGTATGGAGTATGAACTTACTATCATAAATTCGAAAGTTTGGGTGTTTGCACGTTTTGACAGATAGATTATACACTCTGAAATAACACATAAGCTACTTTTTATAGATAAATAGATACAGTTTATTGACACACCAAAAGTATAGGACAACCCGTTAAAAATTAAGAATAAACCCTAAAATCAGAGCAAGAAGTTGGCGGCCTTATCTTTTAAAAAAAAGGTTAAAATCTTTCCTGTTATTTTTTATCACAAAAACGTAGCAGGAATGTGAAACGCGATGTGAAAATCTTCGGGATTTTGATTTAAAATTAAACTCAGACACTCGAATATATTTTTCATATTTTTTGTGAAATCAACTAAACACACTATTCCTATGAAACACCGAGTTAGTGCGAACACGTCACCGAAGTAAGCAAATATTAGATTTTTATTGAAATTTCAAATATACCGATTTTGATCAAATGTATACTGAACTACCTCCATAATATGGTAGGCCTATGGTAGGTATGGGTATCAAACAAAAAAAAGAATCATCAAAAACGATTCACAATTTACAGAGCTATCGCGCGAAACCCGCGCAGTATTTACCTCTACCCACAGCGGTAGCGAATACCGCTCCGGTGTGAACAGGCCTTAACTCTATCGCGACTGCACAGCGTAGTATCAAATATGTATTATAGGCATAGTGACTAAATAATCTATTTAGTCCGTCAGATATAAAGTAAGATTATTAAAAAATATTGAACTTGTATTACTAGACTTTCCCATCATTATAACAAATATCTAAAGCCAACAATTTTAGAAAGAGTGACAGATATACTTATTCTGTATAATCAAAGAATATGTGATCGCTTGACCACCATCTCGACCATCGACAATGAAGCACGTAAAACTTAACCTACAAGAAGTCGATTACTACAAATTTGAAGACGCCCAGATTATGTAAGTATATCAGGGAATACTTAGGCATATACTCAGGCAACGAATTCTACAGTTCAGATGTATTTACTGCGAAAATTATTTCGTAAGTGTCGTTTGATTCCACTTTGCGATCGAGTCTCGTAACGTTAACCATCAAATGATATCGAGTTACCAGTCGAATAAAACCAAGTGATTGTCATGCATGTAAGTTTTATTATAAAATGTTTCTATAAAAATACACCAATAGACTTGCAAATTTGTGGCTTTAAAGTCTTAGAAGTCAAGACGTTTCGTTATAAAGCTCTTTATAATAGTTGATTATATTATTTATCAATTTAGCTATGGCTTGGTTACACGTGCCTTCATTATTCTCCGACTATTTGCACACAAGTAATTTGTTCAATCTCAATATTGACTCAGTTGTTTGTGTTTACTTTCGAAACCGTGAGTGATTTCGAATTAATCAATGGAATGTGAAGTTAGCTTTCATATGAAACTTGCTAAGGGTATAAACCATTGGTATAAGTATGTATATGTATACATATTTTTTACCAGCGATCCGCACCGGCTACTCCCTTGGTACATGAAATATAGTCTATAATAACATTGAGTTATAACGTAAATATCCAACAGTGAAACATTTTTTTGAAATCGGTCCAGTAGTTTCTGAGATTAGTGCGTTCAAACATTAAACCTCATTAGCTTAATAATGATAGAATATATTCAGTATGTTTTAAACCGTCTGGTTACTAAGATTTCTTCTATAGTTTAGTTCGAGAAAAAAGGTAGTAAATAGTTAAAATTTGGCTTACTTGGTGACATGCCTATTTTAATAGAGCTTCATAGTTTTGGTGATGTAATGTAGTGATGAAACTATAAATTAATACCAAGGTGAAAATATTTAAGTTGAAATGATTAGAAGTTTCCTGTCAAATCTCAACAAAACTTAATTTATCAGGATTGAAATTATCATGAAACTTTCAAATTCGACGCCAAAATGCGCCATTACTTGGTGTTCAAAATAGTATAGTATATCTTTTAAAATGGTTATTGTCTAACTTTCTTACTTATTGGTGCCACTTCTTGGCGTATCTCATGGATATAAAATGTTGGAATTGTTATGGTGCATTGAACTTCAGAGTGCAAAGAGATGTGCCAAATGTTTATTTGCCGGAAGTAGAGTAAAAAGTAAAAATTGGCAGTCAAAGGGACTAACGATAGAAGTGAAAACTTATAATACGAATTTCTAGTACTAGGTAGAAGTGATGTTGTAAAATACGTCATTTGTATAGCTACAGATCACTGCGATAACGTATGCCAATGACACGAACTCAAAGATTTCAGTCATCTAAAAACCGTCTTACATGCAACTCTCATTCCGCTGCTCCGCCGCCGTTTCGACGCTAATACTTTACTACATTAGAATGTCGGTGACTTTAACTTATAAGATTTTCTCCTAACAAAAGTGCAAACACGGCTAAAAAAGTGTCCACTTCTTTTAAACAATACACTGAAAAATCACATAAGATTATTCAACGGGTAATTTAATTCATAGTTCGTTAATTTATTTGCTAAACTATATATAAAACTATATAGTTGGTCTATAGATAACGATGATTGTAGCAACCGATGAAATCCTAACAATATTATAAACGTGATTTGTGAGTTTGAATGTTTGTTGCTCAACTACTGTTAGAACGGCTAATCGGATTTACTTGAAATTTTGAATTGACTGAAATACAACATATGTAAGCTAATTTTTAAATAACGGGAATGGGAACTACACATAAATTGCTAATAAATCAGATGTAACTTTTTTTTTTCAAAAATAATAATTGTAGCTGAAGGAAGATATGTACGATTTGAAGTCGTCAAGTCGATCATAAATGTGTTTTACCATACAACGCGTAAAAATAACCGTGGTCTATTGGCTAGAAGGGAACTCGCGAGGTTATCGGTTCGAATTTGAATAAATTTTCGGAAGAATTTCACCTCTGAATATTTTTTATCTACGTGCATATAAAAGTTTGCAAGCCTAACTGGCTGTGACGGCTATCAAAAACAGTATAAAATATTATTATGTATCATCTACGAAATTGCACTAGAAGGTTCCGAGTCCCGGCTGTAGGAATGTAAATTCGTTATCCTACCTATGCTTATCAAAAACAACATCTCCACTTTAGAAAATACTTAAGGCTTGATCCAGAGATGCGGCTTTGTTCGGCATCGCTTAGTATTTCACTCTACTAATCGGTATACTCAAACAAAGTACCAGTCGAAAGCACCCATTTATAACAAGTTAATATATTTATGGGAAAGACGCCGGAAAGTCCGTAAACGTAACACGTCTAAACGTAAAATTTTATAGAATCATCTCCCGTGCAATGAAATGTGTACCAAGTTCGTACGTGGCGAAACTTTTCAAAGACTATGCGATGGTAGAGGAACAGCTATGCTTGTAGAATTGTGAGTTCGCTGTTCGCACCGACTTCATTCGTGCCGTTTCACTTTGGCAAGTACCTTCGAGCTTCCCACTCGACGTTGGCAGCCAAACATTAATTTTCTTTAATGTGTCTGAGCACTTTTGCCGGTTGCCAGCCGACTGCACTGCGGTGTTTCGTCCAACCGGACTTCAGCTTAAATTAAGAATGGATAAGTGGTTGTAGAAGTAGTTACTCGAGTTCAAATGCCGTGAAACTTTGGCAAATGTAAAGTCGAAAGCGCTACTGTTATTTTAAAATTAGGTGATTATTGTGTACACAATAAAAAAAAAATAACGAAGTTTAGAAAACTGACATTAAAGAAGGAGGTTCGAGAAAATACTAAATTATGTTGTTTTTTTTTATGGAATTACTATTTTGGAAATATGCTTACCTATATTGTCCACTATGACAGCTTGTATCAGGGATGCACGATACTACTGAAGACATTACACACACAGATTTTTTTAAGTTAAAATTTTGAAGGGTGGAACTCTTTCGTGTAACTTCTACAGAATGGATTTTAGTTAAAATTTGCTATCATACACACAATTTGTAAAAATATCAAAGTAATTCACAGGACGTTAGAAAACCAAATCAAATTGAATTATGTCGATTGTTAACCAATCACAGTCCACAAGTTACCAATATGACTCACGAATGTGCCATAACGATACAGAGTTCGTCTGAATAGAATGAATCTTTGCCAGATTTTTTACCATCAAACTTTAATGGTTAATGGTAAAAAATCTGGCAAAGCCTTACTATATTTCGGTTTGAAGAGCAATGTTTCCAGAAAAATTAGAGAGCAAAGAGATAAATCATTTATTACTGGGGGACGTGCGCAGGTTGTGTGTGGACTCTTCTCGTTCAAATAGATTCAAGGCACTATTAACATTACTAGTATGAGCTGGCGTGGTAGTTAACATTAGTTGCATATCTTGATCGTTTCGTTAGCTTATATTAAAAAAATGGAAGTGACTCCCGCTCCAGCTTGTACCTGGCACAAAGATTGTCCATCGCTATTCAGTGGGGTAATGCTGCCAGCGTAATGGGCACTTTTGTGCCGGGTACTGTAAGGGGTGGGTTATGTGATTGTGTGAATGATTGATTTATTGTGGACTTTATTTCTATTATAATATTGACTGATTAAAAAAAATCTAGTTGAAAATATAAAAAACAAATACGTTGTGTACATTGACGGTTGCCTTCAAGTCGATATTGAATTGGAGTCTTCTGAGTAAGCGCGCTCCACCATAGGCCGGATTGTCACGATACCAGGCGGGATGGTTTAATCAAAATAATACATTCGTATTATTGAAAAAAAAAAAAATCACCAATATTTTTTCAAATTTTTTCCACCTGATTCTGAAAATAGTGTGTATTTGAATAGAGATGAATTATTTATTCAATACCATTAACTCGTCTCTCCACGAGTGTATTCATTACACTGAGTATTAGGACCAGGCACTGAATTCTAAATGAGTATTGAAAGCGAAAACACACTTTTTATTAGTGAGCACTTAGATAGAGTTTATTTAGTGGCTCAGAATACTTAAGAGGTTTTAGGATTTCGGTTTCTTGGGAACATCGAATCTTATTAATACTAATAATATATCTGGATCTCTGTAACGACTGACTTCATGATTTAGGTAGTTGTGAGTATACTAACTGAGCTATAGGTCTTATAATATAGAATGTTCACTTCCAATGTATGATAGATAATATTCACTTCCAATGTAACTTATCTATTATATGGTGATAATTTTAATGTTTCAAAAGGAATTATGAATTTTTTCGAGATAATAAATGTTATTCCAGATGGTTATATCAACCTTTCTAACTACATGTATTTTTTTTTTGTTGTAAACATTTGTCCATCCACACGAAGGCTTATTTTACTTATGCAGTTTCTATAAGTATGAGGGTTTTTAGGAGTTTGCTTTCGTTTAGCGCTAATTGTAAGACAGTAATGCAGGTTATATCTTCTATATTAAGGACTATTAGAAGGCTTGAAAATTTCAAAAATGCGATGATATTCACAGATATAGGTGCGAGCAAACAAGTTGACCCAATGAAGTTAGCTGCGCATGGCTGCGCAGAAACGTTTTTAAGGTCTCGTTGGTGGCAGTGTACATGCGCGAACTTTCACGTCAATTTTTGGTCAACTTGTTTGCCGGCCACTATAAGAATGCGTTCTTTAGAAAATATATTAATTTATCCCTGCATGTATTTACTAATATTTGCATAATTCTGACGCAGGAATACTTTCTATTAACACGTTAACTGCCAAATGAAAATTACGAAGACGAAAAATTTCTGGGTGTAAACTTTTTAAATGAGATAAAAATGATTTTGTCATCATTTAAGTTTAATTAATTTAATTAGAAGATTATGAAAAGAATACGTTTAGAATGTATACATAGGTAACATTAATTTTATTTCAACAGTTGGAGATGAAAGATAAGAAGTCTCTCCTGGGTTCGTTCTGCCGAGAGGAATCGCCTCGTTTGTGCGACCACGCGCTTCTTTCCAACGCTACCAGAGCAACGCGACCCTGCGCACCTTCTGAGAGCTACATCACGACTGGCGACGCGCTTACCATCTTACAGGTAAACTCCTCTAAATAAATTCTAATTTTTTAAACAGTACTTTTGTTGTAACCGCAGATTATGTGAGTTTCATAACAAGCTCATTACAGTTATTTGTCTCGTCTATTAAGCAAATATTTCAGTTTGTATTTCCCTTGAAACATTGGAACTCATATTAATGTATTGCAGAGGACTCGGCTGATCGAATTGCAATCGATACGGTTAGTTTTGAATTTTATGGTCACAAAACTATGAACTTCGAAAGTCTAATGAGGGTAGATAGAGATCTCCTAATTTTCCCAATAAAATTATCTTTAGTATTTTCGTGACCCCGGTTGTAATGTGACGTCTTTTTTTTTAATCGTTTTTTTAAAGCGATTTTTTTTATAAAATTTACGTTTTTAGCGTCAATCTGTCTACATTACATTTTCTGAACAAATATACTGAATTTGATGGATTCTGTTTATTTTTCATAATACTTAATTTGTCCCAAAACACTTACACACAAAATATTACACAAAATATTAATTACACATATCATTTATTATAATTCGTTCTAATTAGTACCTATGTCCAACTATCAACTATCAGTTTTAACTCCCTACATTGAAATCAACACACGGCTCGGAAACCGCTTTAAAGATTTACAAACTACTGCAAACGTTCTCCATCAAAGCTCAACTAATTACAGCGGCAAATATTTAGCTTCCATTTTCGACGTACGCTCATGTATGCATGGGAACTGACACTGGCATTGGATTTTTCGAGATTCAGCAAATAGTGGAGGTACGCGAAAATGGTTTGTGAATCTCCAGAGATTAAGCGAGTTCCCATCAACAGATGATTAGTCTAAAAATTTGTACAATATAACAAAAAATTCAAGTACTTTTATCTTGGTCGCTTCGAATCGCTTTGAAGAGTCCGTCTGTGGAAGCACCACACTTTTGCCAGTTCTTCTACCGTCAAGCAGTGACGTGTTAACATCACATTTTCAATTTGAAATGCAATGTTTCCAGACAAATTACATCTGGGTGATGAGCGCAGTGTAGTGGTTGATAATTATGTAGACGTTTCATGTTACAATACCTGCATTACTCTGTGCTGTTAGGGCCAGGAGTGTTGCTATCATCAGGCATATGCTGTTCTCATCCCGTCACTCTATACCATAAAAAAACTAACTTAAACAACCCAGTATATCGCTCTCATTGCTAGAGCTCGGAACGTTTTCTCACATGGAGAGATAAAGTCGCACTGGTCTAGTTGACCAGTGTGAGTTGGCGGATGATACATACGATAACTTCAAAAGTTGTCTTTTTTGAACATGGCGGTTTCCTAACAATGTATTTCTTCACCGTTGAAGATAGCGATTTTGACAAATTTGTGAGCAGAGAAACAGGCGGGATGCAAACCAACAACGCTTGTTAAATTGATCAATCACGATATAGGCCGATTTAAGGCAACTAACAAATAGATTTTTAATTGCGGCCCCGAATATGTGATCTAAATTATATTTTGTAGTTATAATTCACAAAATGAAACAAAAACTCTTATGTACGATATTTTGTTTGCTATTTATATTAAAAAATCAGAGATTTACCAAATACGTTTTAAATCCAAGCAGAGTTTATTTTAATTAACTAATATCGAAAAAATGTTGCATTGTCTTTATTTTGGTTTATCCTTTTTTTTCTAATATTGAGGCTGGTTTAAATAAAAATTAATATGACTTCTTAAACTGTCAGTTAGAATTGCTATGAATTGTATAACAGCTTGTGAACGCATCACGTACCATTTCTCAGCTACCAACAACTGGCTGTGACTCCACCAGAGAAAATTTCACGGTTGTCTTTCTGCGTTAGTTGGAACGAGAATGTGTTTGTGTCAAAGAAGTTTTAAACTTTAAATTCTTACATGAAATTTGTTCGTACTCAGTCCAAAGGCAACGGCCCAATGCGGTCAGTATTATAGGCACTCTTGCACCGAGCATTATTGCCTGGGTTTTGTAATTATTCATGACGACATAAATCTTTATTTGGTTCGGGTGTTTGTCACTTTTACAATTACAATATTTTAAATAAAAACATTATTTCGTAGCAGTAAAGACTGTAATTATGCGTTACATGATAATAAACACAAAAAATATAGATCCGGGACTCTTTTTTTTCCTTGATAGGTATGGATAGAGACACATATGACGATAGGTTACATTGGTACCAAAACAAACTGTTAAAAAGTGGTTACAATAATGAGTTAGCCACAAAGGTACTAGATACTTTCGAGTCAAAATTCAACAAACACAGGCACACCTTCCAGCTGTTTTGAAACTTCTTTGATTTTCCTTGCAGTCTTAGCGGCAAAACGAGGTTCGGACGTTTATGGAATTGGACTGGATTTAAATTGTTATTACTTTGGAGAAAATAAGTTTTCTTTGCATTTTCGTTTTGTCAGTGAAATAGATAATAATATGAAAGTTGCTTGCAATGCCGTATGTAACGCATGTGATAATTACTTTAGTTTCAAAAGCTGACAGTAATGCAGTCAAACATAACAAACAGCAATAATACTGTGGTGCAGCTTAATTTTAGGACTCATTATGATCTTCGGAATTTAGAGGTTTGCCAGTTTGTTGCAATGTTACAAATTTTGACAACCCCCGGGTTTGCATGGTTTAAATGAATTTGTTGACCGTGTACGATCACTACACTATCCAATTGATATGATTATAGTCTTGTTTTTGCTCTCTCTTACTCTAATATTTAAGAAAAATTAAGAGAAATGCAATGCATGCAACAGCATGACCTGAACTATTTTAGTTAGTTCTCTGAATTTGTAGCGAGTAACAATGTATTTTGTGTTAATTTTCAAAGTAATCGGGATGCTATCCTGCTGCTTACATTTTACGCTTCCATAACTTAACTTGCTAAGAACATTGGGCTATCTCCAGAAATAAAAATGATCTGATGGTAAGCAACATGCCTATCCATAACAGCACATTGACATGCAACTATTGGATCATGAAGAGTCCAAGAAAAATACCACACCTTTGTCAGTAATTCTACCGCCAAGCAGCAATGTGCAAACATGACTGTGTTCCGGTTTGAAGGGCAATGTTTCCAGAGAAATTACAGGGCTTAGAGATATAACAACTTTGATCTCTGGGTGACGAGCGCAGTGCAGTGCTAGGTAATGATTTGGACTGTAAATGATCCAATAGCTGCGTGTCACTATGCTGTTATGTGGCAGTCATGTTGGTTACCACCAGGCACATGTCCTGCACGTCTCGTCATTTCATTAAAAAACATTTTTCTGGACTGTGCTTGTCGCTCAGATATATAAAATACTAGCGGCCCGTTCCGGCTACGCTCGGATTTCGTCATATAAGGACTATTAATCGAAAAAAAAAAAACTATCCTATCTCTCAAGTTGGACCAGACTGATCACGGTGTGCCAATTTAATTTAAAATCGGTTATGTAGTTTAGGAATCCATCGCGGACAAACATCGTGACAGGAGATTTATATATATTAATATTTATCTCTATGCACTGTAATTTTACTGTTAACATTGTCTTTCAAACCAGAACACCGTGATGTCCTGCAAGTAAGTAGTCGTACCACTACCTAATCTATTATAAGTAGCATTCAATGGATTTTTAAAATTATTGAAAAGTACTGAATTAATTTGCCCGTAGGAAAAATAGAGTAACAACAGATTGTTCATCTTGTTTCTTTTTTATAGCCTTTATTTTGATTTCATTTTGATGTTTCTTTCTGGTTTCAACGTGCTGAAAAGCAATAACGAAACAACATCATTTTATACCACAGAAATCTAAATAATAAGGTACTAGAAGTCGCATGACCGCGTGACATTGTCGCCGCACAGGTGACTTGTAGGCCACCAGTGCTCGAATTGTAGTTTAGTCTTGTTCGAACCGGCAGGCGTGAATCATCTTTGAAACTTGTGTTATGGAGCATAAACAACTGTGGAAGTTCTTCCACAACTTGCAATTATACCAATAATGAGATTACATTTCACTGATAGGTTACTGTTTTCATTTATTTTAATTGCATTTTTTAATAAAATAAACGGAGCCCAATGATTCACTATGATAGTTATAAATTTTTGGTGTGATCGTCATTTTGCATACCATTGCTGCATACATTAATTAACATCTAAAGTGGTACATGCATAAACAGCAATGTAATGTAAAATTAAAGATATCGTCATAACCTCTAATCTTCCATGGTACAACCGCAGGTAGCGATTGTGAGTTAGTGCTGTGACGGTCCAATTTTACTTGCCCAAAAATAAACGGTGAAAATTTTATTTTAAATTTTACATAGTTTTATCGATAAAGTAACATAATAAATCGGTAAAAAAAATTGTACGCAATTAACATTACACCAGTACGTACAATCTTTTAATTCGCGGTAAACATTACTTCATAATTCATTAATTATTAACAAAAGTATACAACATACTGGCTATAACGCGCGATTGTTCGTCCGTGCAAAATAAATATTAAGATAACTGAGGCAGTATTTATCTATTGTAAGCTTTTATTCTTAAGACTTTATTAGTTTTCATACAAAATCAGCGAGCTACACGGAAGGGAGTAGGCATACACAGCGTTTCCCCTCTGTCAAAGTACAAGTCCGCGTGGACCATGGAGTTTGATAATATACTGTGGCGTGGAATAGTCATAGTCATAGTCATAGTACTTTATTCATAACAGTTTTGTTACATGTCATAAAATAGTTACAATAGGTACATCAAGTGTACATCATTAAAAATATGAAAAATACCATTAATTCGATCCGTTACGGTTTAACACTAATATCTTATTCAATAAAACGATTTAAACGAGAAACTTAAAACGAATAAATAACAATGTCAAAATGAGATTAATACAAAAACAATACATATTATTCAATTAAAAATTATTAAATAAACTAATATATAACAATGTCGAACAGATATTAATACAAAAAACAATATCATTCAATCAAAAATTATTAAATAAACGAATAAATAACAATGTCAAACAGAGATTAATACAAAAAAAAAATCATTCAATTATAAACTATTAAATTAAATAAACGAATAAATACAATGTCAACCAGAGATTCATCCAATCAATCTAAATATTCCGTAAAAAGCAGAAGAAAAAAAAAAAAAACAATACATTAGTAATATTATTCATTAAATTTGAACCAGTTAACGAACAATAAATAATCAAATCAATTTTAGGTCGGTCAGATTAGTATACCGGTAAAATGCCTGCTCGATAAGCCAATTTTTAAGTTTGTTCTTGAAAGATCCTCTCGTGGCTGCATCTTTAATTTCAAGCGGCAGACGATTAAACACCTCTGTCGCCGTGACGTGCACCAGTTTGTCCGATTTGGTCAGCCGGTGCGGCACCGCGCGCAGCCGGTGCGCGTGCCGCGCCGCTCCGGGCGGGCGCGTGTCCCCGACGCATGAGTACTCTTCGGGGTGATCCCTGGCGTACAGAGCCGCCTGGAGACACACCAGACCCGTTACTGTTAGTATTCCCATGGTCCGAAAGTATGACGCTAATGGAGTGTCCTGTGGCACGCCCAAAACTGCTCGTATGGCTCTTTTTTGCATTCTAAAGACGCGCTCCCATTCGGCAGCGCGCCCCCAGATCTCAACACCGTATTGGAGCAGCGAGTGCACAGACGCATAGTAACATTGCCGGACCATGGGGTACGGCAGGATTGCCGCCACGCGCCCCAGAGCAAAACACGCGCCACCCAATTTGCTGCACAGTCTATCGATGTGGCCCTCCCAATTCAAGGCACCGTCCAGCTGGAAACCCAGAAAAGAAGCGGAATGGACTTGATCTATCTTAACGTTCCCGATCTCAACTGTCAGCGCCCTATAGAGTCGGCCAGCCAAGTTGAAATGAATGAACTGAGTCTTATTTGCGTTCAGCATCAGCCCGTTACCCCGGAACCACTTGGCGAGATGACTTGCCACGAGATTTAACTTACTTTCTAACTCATCGAGTGACTGCGCCGTAACAATGACAGCGACATCATCCGCATACATAAGAACGTGCCCATTCGAAATATTTTCAGGCAGATCATTTAGTAGAATGGAGAACATTATATTAGAGAGCGAGGAACCTTGTGCCACTCCGATCACCGTCTCCAGCGGCTGGGACCTCGCCCTGCCCCCATTCCCCACAACGACCTGACGTCGATCAGACATAAATTCTGTTAGCAGTTTCAGCGCGACATCTCTGATACCGTAATGTTTCATCTTGGCCGCCAACACCCCATGATCCGCCACATCGAAAGCCTTAGAGAGGTCGCAGAGTATGACTGCGACTTGCAACTTGTCCTCACGGGCCTGCATCACTCGACGGACGATCTCCCCGATCATCGCGGTAGTCGACCTGCCACTCCGGTACGCGTATTGTCTATCGCTGAGCGATTCACAGTCCGTGAGGTACTGGGTTAGGCGAGCGCTCAGGCCATACTCGAATATCTTAGCTATGCCCGGTATTATAGATACAGGTCTATAGCTATTTATATCTTCTTGCTTTCCTTTACCTTTATACAAAGGGGAAACCTTTACTTTTTTTAAGGCTGGAGAATAACGTCCGCATTTACAGCAGTTATTAAATAAAAATGCTAGAATAGGTGATATCGGCTCCGCTGCAATGTGTAACAGGGACGTTGATATTCCGTAAACATCAACCGTTTTTTTTTTTTAGCTATACCAAACAATATAATGCGATAGACCTCAAGCGCCGTAAACGGCTCTTAAAAATCTTAGCGAGCGGTCGGCGGGCGGCCGCGCCGCGGCCAGTGCGCGCGTCGCGGCGTCGACGTCGGCCGCGGGCGCGCCGCACGCCGCCGCCGCGGACACGAAGTACTCGTTCACGGCGTTCACGGTGTGATTCACAGAGGGGAATCTAGACCCGTCGGGTCGCGTCAGAAGATCAGTATAGTCAGCGCGCCTGCTGGTTCTACCGGTTTCCGCACCGACAACGCTCCACATGGACCTAGTGATATTGTCGGATTTTGCAATAATATTATTGTAATACCTATTTCTTTCAACTTTAAGGAGGTCTTCGTATTTTATTTGGAATTCGTCAATTTTTAATTGTAATTCATTATTGTAAGGAAATTGTATTTTTAGTTTGTTCATGTCAATCAGTAGATTATTCAATGTAATAATGTCATTTGTTGCCCAAACTACACTCCTCCTACTGTCGTTCGTCAACTGTAAAGGGAAGCATGTCTCGTTACTATACTGGAGTATATTCGATATTGCCTCAGCTAGCCCGTCTGGTGAATCCCGATATTTGGTCTCATATTTAACCCAGTCCGTTCCCGCCAGCGCCGAGACAAAGTTGTCTTTGTTGGCATTGGTGTATCTTCTTAATACACTGAGGGCGGGGCTAGATTTGTGAATGGTGCTTTATTTTTTATGTGTTAGTGATTTGGCTGTGTGAGTATGGTCGGCAATGGATCGGTACAGGTATGTTTTGTATGTAATAGTGCGGCTTTACGCTAGTGTGCAACTTTCCCCTCCCGCAAGAAATGACAGAAAGATTTGAACAATATTTTTTAGCTAAGGCTACTTCCCTTCCGTGCTTGCGCGGAAGATCGAGTTGCTCGATGTACAAAATATTCAACAACCTTTGTTCTTCAACTATACCCAAGCCCATGTGGTGTCAGAATTACATAGTTCAGTGATCGAAACAATAGTATACCCCATGTGACGCACTTATTTTATAGGTAGGCATATTGACTTTGTTGTAGTGTAATACACCTAATTAATGAAATCAATAATAACCTTTATCGAATGTTAAAATTGGACCGTACTTTGAAATATCGATATGTTTTAATTTTTGTCAAGCACTAGCGTATATGTGAAAAATTGTTAATTTTTCAATGTATTAGTAGGTTCACTGATAAGCGTTTATGGATGTGTGTGGTGCAATCACAGACCCAGGTTGATAATGTGCAGCTGTTGCTGTGTGAGTGAATTTGTATTGGAATAGTACGCGCATGTAGTAGTGAACGCGGGGGTAGGGGAAATGTGGCGACAAGCGTTTTGCAAGTAATTTGAGAGTTATGCCATTTCTATTACCTTATTATTTAGATTTCTGTGTTTTATACCAATGAATTATGACAATAATTTGTAAATCGCTACTATAGGAAACTCTGACAAATGGATACCACTTAAATCGGATTGGAAATGTCCGATAAAGTGACGTCAAACAAAATTGAACTGATAAGTGAGCATAGTCAAAATTCTGTACAACGGCGGCAATTACAAAACTATAAATATAAGTATTCCTTGTCATTTCAGAAGATTACTCCAAAAACAATAACTCAAGCAGTTAACTAATCGTAGTTATATTACGATAAATTATTCATATCAGTAATGGAACAATAAATCAATGAGCTAAACCTTTTACGCTAAAACCACTAAAGCATTATCTGACATTAGTATTCTACGCCCTTGTCCTATGAGCAGAATAAGTACGTGTTAGTATGGGCGGCCGGGCCCTAAGTTGGTCTTAAGCAAGTTGTTAAAGTCACTAGTTGAGAACTGCTATATTATTCAATATTAAATTCAAGGAAGGACTGTACCGTAGTTACTAACTAAATATTGAAAGTTTTACTACGTTCTGCTAGTTTAATATGAGGAAGATATTCGCGTCACAAAGCTTCTTTGGACCGGAAAGAATGTATTATTATTATTGGTTCTATGGAAATAACAAAAGAAGCTTTAAAGGCGCTTTATTGGTAAAAACATCATAATCAGCGCACATGACTATTTTGTTGTTACCATTTAATAAAATACCTGAAAAGATTAGAAGAGTATTCGTTTTAGGTTATCATTGTTATTCACTACATTATAATCATTAGTCCCACTAATATTGTAAACCCGAAAGTTTTTTTTTTTTTATAGCATAGAGTGACGAGACGAGCAGATCATGTGCCTGATGGTAAGCAACATGCCTGCCACATAACAGCATAGTAACACGCAGCTATTGGAACATGATAGTCCAAATCATTACCTAGCACTGCACTGCGCTCGTCACCCAGAGATCTAAGATATTATGTCTCTAAGCCCTGTAATTTCTCTGTTGTTGTAAGTTTGTTGCTAAGGCCAATTGTCCACGTCACCGCACGTTATACGCACGATTTCGACAATTGTCGGTTGCAAGACGAATGCTTGCATCTTGCGTAGAAACAATGAAATCTGTGTCAACGAAGCGACAACGTCGCGACAGCCGCGCGTCATGCGTTCGTCATGCGATCTTTGTAATGCGGTATGGGTGCGTGCTGGAAAAAGTCACTGCTCGACCGACTCGTCAGACGCACGCAGTGTTACCATTTGACTTCTACATTGTACTAGTTGCTGTGACTTTGAAAGTCACTAAAACGGCAATACTGAGCGTGGCTGACTATTTACATGGAGCTTGAGTTTTTGAGTTTGAAAACATTTAGGCTGCCGAAACATCGAGGTACTTAGTAATATAATTATTTAGTTAGCGATTAAGTCCTGGGTAATGTTTTAAATGCACTTTCGAATCGGGAAACCCTAAAAACATAGTAGGTAATATTAGATAGATTACAGATCTAGAATAGCTCAAAGACAATTTTTTATCCCGACAAATAAAATTGTCAAGTTACTTAAGAAAAGTTATTTTCTGTAATTTATGTGAAACATTCTGAATCTTTTTGGCGGAAATTTACTATAAGATATATATACAATACTCGTTTTCAATAGGTCAACGCGACGCGACGCCTAACCAAAATGCTGGCTGGTATTGATTTGGCCTATCACCATTATATAACCATTCAGTATAACCATTCAGCGTGGTAATGTCAAGCACACACGGCTTGATCATCTTGATAATGTTTAGTCCTTCATTGATCTATATATCATTCAGTAGTGATATGTGTAGTAGTTAGTAATACATTGTAGTTTGCTTTGTAATTTAGTTTTGTTATTAAAGGCTCCACTTATTTAAAAACACTACAATATTAAAACGGACGATCATAAAAAATAAAGCATCAACTGATTAATAATTGATTTTAAACATAATATTATATTACGCTCTGTACCTACTTTATTGGTGCATATGGTGTTGTTGTGATGTTATCTTCTAAACTTTGTAAAATCAATTTGTTCATCTTACAAAGCACAACTTTTACGGCGTGCCATCAAATTTTCCTCAGAGCTACAATGTGTTCATTATATGAGATTAATATTGTAAAACTTATTAACTATGACTGTTTGTAGTTCGAAAAACCCGACATTCTTTCATGGTTTACTTTCCAAGGATAAGTGATATGACCATGTAACCGTCAAAGACGTTGCCAGAGTGAGTATTATCTGGTCGATATAATCTTAGTGTCTTCAATTTGAGATTAAATCGGTTTCTTTTAGGCAATCGCGCTTCGTCGTAGACCGCATCGCTGCTTTACATCAAATGTAATGGCGGTCAAATGCAAACCTATTATCGGTTAAAGATTTAGGTAGTAAACGTTCATAATGTCATTTCATGGCATCAAAAGTACCTATACAATTAGGTTAAAATGTTGGTTATTAACACTATAAGAAAACCAAACCAAAAAAACCCATTAAACTTCCTATTAAATAATAGATAGATAGATTCACTCTTTATTACACTTAAAAAGTAAACGAAGTTACAAAAACTTAATAAAATGAAGTAACAATTGACGGCTTTATCGCCAAAAAAACGATCTCTTCCAGGCAACCGCTGGATGGAAAAGGAGAAATTAAGAATAATAAGACGGGGACAACAATAAGTGAATTATATTTAGAAGTCTATAAATATAAAAATTAACTTTTAAGTATACTAATATTAATTACACTACTATTAAACATAAACCTACATATTAATAACTGTGCATTCTGATACATAAATCCGAATATAATTTACTAATAATATTATGTAAATATCATGTTTTACTAAAGGCTATATACAATAATATGAAATTGATATAAATTTACGATTTAAATAAGAGTAATGATTTATCACGTATAACTAAATGATCACGTAGACAAATAAATCTGATTTACCAGTTGTTTGAAAACTGCAACTGATGGAGCTTGTCTAGTAGTTCCAGGCAAAGCGTTCCACAGCTCAACGGCCCGAAAAGCTAAAATAGGTATAGTTAATAATAGTCTTGAAATAGTTGAAGTAGTTAAAAAAACTACTTAGACTACGATGACAATTATATCGCTTAGAAAAATATGTTAGATTACACAGGAATATGGATTAAAAAACGTAATCAATTTGGGAACCCATAATCTCTTATCAACGTCTCTGAATTATATACTGATTTCCGATTATAATATGATGTGTCGAAGCTGATCAGTCTTACCTATCATCTCAATATACAGCAATAGTAGATTACGAGTCCAGTGAAGCGCTCCTACCTTGAAGGAACTAATTGTTTGTCCATGAAACTGAAGCATGTGACCACAAATGGTTTGAAGTTAAACAATACTGTGGACAAGGATGGATGACGTTTGCTTAGACTTAGAACATACCTATTTAAGTAATCTAGATACAAATACATCTAGTTTGTATCTATCGGGAATCTCAGACTCGGGTCGATTGTTCCACAGTTAAATACATTGCAGTGATAAATGTGTATTCCCATACACATTTATCATTCAAAGCGTTTGTTTTGTTAAAATTTTCATATTGACTGCCGTGAACCGATTTTGCTCGGATCTGGTTAATCTGATTGTTCAATCGTAGAAGGGATAGGGTGGAATTAGTTTTAAAATTACGCACATTCTTAAAAAATAGCCGATAGAATACCGAGCATGCGACCTTGCGGCGATTCTTTACTATGATATACTTTGCGGCTATACAACTGGGATAAAATCAGAACGATCACATATAAATCTTTTAATATCTCTTTGAAGATATTTATTTACTTATTTTTTCACAGGAGCTCCGTCAAGGGTCGGCACTCTACCCCGTCTCGTTCGTCCTTCGCTACGAGTTCGTTGACGTTTCGGAACAAGGGCAGCCACTGGTGGACTCGCAATCAGCATGCGACAGGGTGTTCAAGTCGGCCCAGACGTACTCCGGCCGGTTTCAGGCCCCTCGAGCAATCTTCTATTACGGGAGAGGCGGCGCGCAAAACCTGACTTGTGTTTTGAGGTGAGAATTACACAGAAATCTGATGAATTTCACTTTATTGATAACGCAAGCTAAAAATAAGATTGTGGTTTCATCCTTTGTTGTTTTGGTAATTTTGGCCGAAATACTTACCTATTTCTTTTAGAACTTTTTTCAATGTATTCTATTTATTACATTTAGAGTAAAACCAAAGTATAATTATAACGTCTTATGAGTTACTCAGTTTTTCTTTGTAACCATAATAAATAAATTGATTATTGCCTTCAGAAAATTCTACGTAACGATACTACGAGTATTGAAAGGAAATAGATCTCTCCTCCATGACAGAATCAATCACAAAGTGTTTCGTAACGTTTTATTTTCCCGCTTTTGTTAAGATATCCTATTCTCCGCAGATTCGAAGCGAAGCCAGGCGAGAGAGTTCAACTGACCTTCACAAGCACTTATTTCGGAAACAAGCATTGTAGTACACACAAAGATTCCCGAACCAGTCGCTGGAAATGCGATAGGCCTGCGAAAAGGACTATTGGCGGCGAAGGGCTCGCTCAAATCATTATTACCGAGTATCCTTGGGATGGAGTGCCTATACAAAGGGATTGTATTTGCACCAATCGATCAGATCCCTTGAATATACACACGCTGACGGCCCCTGTCGTTGAAGTGAACTTCACCGTTACTATGATGAATATAACTGAGGATTACGAAGACTTTGCTTTCGAGGGGGAATACAAATTTGTACCGACTGGACCGGGGGATGAAACTATTTGTTCGACGGGATGGGGAGAGAGGAGATTAAGAGGGAGCAGCGGTGACATTAGACTGTTTGATAAACGACAAACGTCTATCACCCCAGAGATAGTTGGGGACCGGAATGTCATTTCTGAAAGCGTTAGAGCTGAAGTGGCCTGTGTACACAGACCGTGGCTGATCGAACCGGGAGGCGACGAAGTCACCCCAGTGCAAGGACGTTATTTGTTTGTGAAAATACCTGGCTTCGAAATGGTCAACTCTTCGCCTTTTTGCTCGACTCCCAACAGGCTGTTCATATATCAGGCCCGTGACACTTCGCGGTACCGAGAAGTATGCCCTAATGGATCGAGCTTCATTGAACTTTACTCCCCGGGATGGAACTCCGATACAGAACTGGAAAGTTCGCTAAAGCCACACGCAAAAAGTTACGTTATCGATTTTCTACAACACGAACAAGCCGACTATTCGATTAAATGGATAGAGATTATGAAGAAACCTTCTTTTGAACACGACCCGGAGACTACAATTTTGCCGGCAGCTGTCGCTGATTGCCGATACAGGTGCGTGCTCTCAAACTTTAATATGTTTTACTAAAATGTTTTCGTGAAATATGAAATAGCTAACATTATTAAACTACCAGTCCGTTCTGGATTCGCTAGGATAATCTTAATATATATAAATCTCCTGTCACGATGTTTGTCCGCGATGGATTCCTAAACTACTTAACCGATTTTAAATTAAATTGGCACACCGTGAGCAGTCTGGTCCAACTTGAGAGATAGGATAGTTTTTATTTCGATTAATAGTCTTTAAATGACAATATCCGAGCGCAGCCGGAATGGGCCGCTAGTGTCATATAATAAACAACTAATGTGTAATAAATAAATATTGCAACTAAAATTCGAGTTATAAACAATCTTATCCCTTAAGAGGGCGCCTAGTGCCAGAAAACGAAAAAAGGACATTTTCGACGCTCCTCACTGAAGTTAAGAAACTAAAAACTATGACAAAACAAATATTGACGTGTGGGTACAATCAAGAAGAAGCACGATAACCGAATAGAATTTTAAAAATAGATCAGAGTTTTTACAATAAAAAAATAAAAATGACACCGAAAAAACCCGTTTTAATTCGAGTACTCGAAATTATCAGCACAGTAAATACATAACAGTAGGTTATCTAAGGCCGCCCGCCGAGTTTTTAGCCTACTCTTGCGTTCATCCCCAGGGTTGTCACTTTTACTTTTAGTTAATATTTTCGAACAAGCAGCACTTGATCTAAATTTATGCAACAAAAAGCATATTATGATTGAATATTTTACCAATTTACACATTTAGTAAAAATAAAAAGCCTTTATTCACGTAACATTTATTAGAGAGACGAACTTCTTAGCATTCCATGGATTCACCGTGCGGGTGCCGGGTCAGAATCAGAATCAGATACAAAACTCACCTATGGTTAACCTATGGTCACTCACTTTGCATTTCTAAATTCATGGCGTGCACTTTGTAACTATCATTTTCGTCTTGTTGTAGAAAGGTTTTTACCATGACTCGGTCTTCCCTTTTCTTTCTCGCACCCAACCCAGCTGTATTTACTTGCGCACCTGCCATAAATTGTTCGTGGAATTGAATGGTCCATCTATAGGTACTCTATTCAAATAAATAAGTAACTTAATCATTTTTGTAGTGGCAGGACTCTTGGCAGAGTCTACCTGGGGAAGTACCACACCTTTGCCAGTTATTCTACCGCCAAGCAGTAATGTACAGACATTACTGTGTTCCGGATTGAAGGGCAATGATTCCAGAGAAATTACGGGGCTTAGAGATACAAAATCTTAGATTTTCGTCTATGTGTACAGATATTACTGTGTTCCGGTTTGAAGGGGAATGTTTCCAGAAAAATCACAGGGCTTAGAGATTTAACATCTTAGATCTCTGGGTGACGACCGCAGTGCAGTGCTAGGTAATGATTTGGACTCTTCATGTTCCAATAGCTGCGTGTCACTGTGCTACTATGTGGCAGGCATGTTGCTTAACATCAGGCACATGCTCTGCTCGTTGACTCGGCTACGCTATTAATAAAGCAAATCAACTGTGAAATAAACAATAATACAATACCTACCACATTTTCTAATAAGATTTAAGTATAAGTAGGTACTTACATTTCTGTTTCAGTAGGAACCATGAAGAATGATAAATCCGGGTTTGCGAAATCGTTATTGAGGCACCCGAAAACACCACAATATCTTTTTCCCCTTTTTGAAGTCATGATACTCGTTATAATTATTAATATTATGGTAAGTGGCCGGCGAGAGTTGACGAACGCGAGCGGTCATGTAACTTACGGACGTGCTCACAGTCGCGCTGCACGGCCCCTACTGTCGCCGCCATAGCGCGCCATATATTATGCTAGCGTGTGCGTGAAATCGTGTGCCGACAAGGCGCGCGGCGCGCACGCACACATTCAAGCCGAGAGCGACACGTTTGTATGAAGATGTTTTACTGTTCTTTACTGTGTTATCAGCGATGACCCCACATTATTTTTTGGTAATGAAATTCTTAATTGTACGTTCTAGTAAAGTAACCGAACACTTTTTAAATTTATGTTTAATTATTGAGTAACTAAATAAAACTTGGTCAAAAATGGACTCCTGATTTAATATTGATTTTTCCTCCATGCTATTCTCAACTTTATGTATATCGCAGTAAGAAACGCGTCGCGCGGATGAAAACTGATTTTTCCCTGGCATTAGGCGCACTCTTAAATTACATCAAACTACACATAGGTTGCAAAGTTTGATTAAAATCACTTCAGTAGTTTAGCAGTTAATCGTGGATAAACCACGTGACACGAAATTTTAAGTTACAAAGATTTATAATTATAACTTTTACACTTATAGTACTCTAATGGGTAAAATTCTGCACATTTTGAATTTTCTGACATTCTAGTGTTATGTTTTTTTACAAAATTAGTATACTATAACTCATCGGCATAAAATAAAATCTAACCTAACCTAATTTACAGTATATACGTTTAAAATCTTACGCGATTGATTGTCAATTGACGGTGTTCGCAACTTACGGTGACATACGTATGTATTTGATAAGAGTGGTTAACATAATTGAATAACTATTATATTTACGATGTTAATTTTTTTAATTATGCTTTGGCCTTAATCCTTGAATTTCTTCCGCTGCCTACCTTACTTTGTTATAGGGCAGGAAATGCAGTGTTATACAAACCTAAAATAAATTAGCAACTATATGTATTTACGAAGAGCATACGTAAACAAATATGTATGTATATCAGAAAGTATTCCGTATACTTATTACCACACATATTAATCGTATTCTAACTGTTCAGGGTGTTGATTTACCAATATTCTTTATTATTGAATATTGGTGCTGTAAAAAAGCAAGGGAAATCAAGAACCATTGCCCAAAAATGTTCAACATAATCAAATCATTTTCTCAGCAATATTATACAAACAGTACTTATTACTTGAAAGTTTATCCATGTAGGAGAATTGCTAGGACCAATGTTACAATAATAACTGCTGCCTAAAGTTGATTTGTTCGTATATTTCTGTGAATTGAGAGTTCTAGCAATGAAATAATGAAATGAAAATAAATCAAATATGTGAGCTCTATAAATGTTACTTACATAACTGTGTTACTTATGTGCTGTTTTTTTTTAACTTTCGTTTCGCTCACGTTTCTGCTGCTAATAGTAACTTGGCACAAATTACTTTAAGGAATTAGACCATAATTTATTATGGCGGTAGGTATATGTAGCTGTTTATGTGTGTGTGTGTATGTTTTTATTCTATGTTTTCAGGTGGGTAACATTAAGCTTATGTCTCTGTGTCTTACAATTTGAATAAACATTTTTTTGGTACCTATTCATTTCGATTTTTCTTCCTAGGTGTCCAGAACTCAACGCGTGTATCCCAATCGCATTATGGTGTGACGGTAGCCCCCACTGTCCTTCCGGATATGACGAAGATGACTCAAACTGCTCCTTCAGAATATCACTGCCTCCTCCGTACGTAGCCGCCGCAGCGGGGGTCGGCTTACTAATATGCGCTGTAGCTGTCGCCTTCTGCGCATGCAAGCGTCGCCGAAGAAAAGACAAAGAGTTCAAAGCGAGACTCGACGGCGCTCTGCCACAAGAAGAGCGTCCATTCGACCGCGCCAAACAGAACGGCGTGCCAGAAGCATCGCGCCAATACGCCACCGTGCAGAAATACGCAACTATAGACAAGTACAGCTTGAGTCAGAAGTACAGTGCGGGATTGAACGACGCGCGATATTACGACGAAGTAGCACAGAGAGATAAGCTCGCGGATACGAGATACGCCAGCCTCGGCCGTGGGGGCCGAGGCATGCGCGTAGACAACACTAGAGGGACCGGCTCTCGTAGGATGCCCGATCTAGGTTATCCCGACTTAAAAGACGGATTCTGTTGACCCTCCCCGGACTTATTAGAGACGACAGTGTAGCTCGGACGGTCCTAATCCGATAATAAAACTTGTCGTAATCTGTGTTCCGTGTACAGTTAGATCAAAGACTGAATCCGGCGTAAGTGCCTATTTTTTGGTCAGCTCGTTCTCAAGGAATTTTTATAACGACTTGGTTTTGTCTAAGTTTTGATCTCATTAACACATATATACATTTGATACCATAAAACTAATAAGGCAATTAATTTTAAATGGATGCGCTACATATTTAACTATATCCATACACAAACAGTTTGAGTAATTAATTGGAGAAAATGATGTTATCGCGTATATAAATGTAAATACTTACTCTTATACATTTGGTCGTTTTATTTTCTTACGTAAACTAAAAAGGGTCTGAATTTTGCTCATCTCTATTTATGTTATCTAAGACTTTGCACCGATTTGTGTGTTTTTCTTCAACATTTGATTGATTGATAAAACTTTGATCAATGGATAGATAATATTAATAAAACTCAAAAACGTATATTAAAAATATTCGATGTTCACGAAACTGATGATTGTTTTTGATTTATGTCAAAATCGGAAATAAAATAGATCACCGTATTTCTGCAACAAAAAGGTCTTCAGAGTCAGTCAGTATTATTAAATTTTATATATTATATTATATTTCCATATATAATTCTGTACATCGTACATAAACATATTTTCTGTTATAGTTTTATAATTGTATATAATTTGCATTTATGTAAGCCGTGACGACATAATGGCGGGAACATTCGATCCAAATTCGTGAGATTGTAAGTTCGAATCCCGTACGCACCTTTGTGTATTAGATGGCTTTAACAGTGAAGGAAAACTTCGTGAGGAAACGGCCATATTCCTAAATATAGCAATGAATTGTAAAATTTTCAACAGTAGTGACACCTTTCAGTGTGGTAGATAATCTTCTATAACTATAATATGTATGAAAGAATTAACTTTACAATCCCCAAAAAGTTATACATTCCTGCAAATCTTTATTTTTATCATCTTTACACGATCAAGACTATCCTATTTGTAGCTAATTGTAAATAGTAGATTTAAACAAGTAGGAAAATTCATTTAAATAATTCATCTAAATAAAAATCTTGCATCCGATTCAGTATTATTAATATTACATCAAAATAACATATCTAATTGTAAATAGTGAATAAAATGCTTGACAATACAATTAAAATACCTACCCTCATTTTCAATGAAAACATTTGTCATAACTTAGTACATAAGTCGTAACTTAGTTTTAAGGGAATCATCTAACTTGCCCAAATTGTTCCCTAACAGACGTAATATACTAAGAAATTAAAAAACAAACCTATTATGTATTTAAATTATAAAAATAAGTTTTGTAAAATTTTGATATAACTTAATTTAATTTTCTTGATGCAAAAATGTCCCATTGGAAATAAAACCAATGACACAAAATATTAATAATGGCCGCCATAAATAAACAAATACATTTAGAATCCAAATTATTGAGTAACGTATCTATATTATAAAAATGAAAAACAATAGTTCTCCAAAATATTTCAAAATGGCTTCTGAACAGAGTTTTTTGCTCACCTTGACAAAAAATAATAGTAAATTATAGTGATAATATCGCCACTATTGCAAATATTTTTGTAAACTCATTCCATACAAAGTCAGTTTCAGTTCATCAAGAATTACATTTTAATTAATGTATTTAACAGATGTAATTAATTTTTAAATGGTACATTAAAACATTCATTTCTAACCATTGACTAAGAATATTACTGCATCATTGATATTTTTAAGATTCAAATATGTATATTACTGTCAGATGAAACCGTTGATTAAATTTCAGGACTTCTTGTCCAAGCTGTATATCATCCCAAAGATAAGACTATAATTGTTATTATAATAAATACATACAAAAATCTCAAACCCAGACTATAAAGCAAATAAATATGTGTAGATATAAAATCAAAAAAATGTGATATAGGTTGTAAAAATAGATAAGCATTAAAAACACACGGACTCATAGGAAGTAACATTTCATTGTATAAATTCAAAACGATATAATAATATGTTCACTGTAATAATATAATGTATCAATCAATTGTACATAAATTATAGAATAAGTTTTTAAAGTCTGTAAGTACTTCCAGGTAACGGAAAATTAAAGTCATTTCTAAAAATAATTTCAGTTGTATTATTTTTCATCCATTTAAAAAGCCTCACTTTTTTGAAGATATAAAAATATCTTGGATCTTTTAACTAAATAAATTGGCAAAGAAATTGTAAAGTACTTTTTTATAGTGTAGACTGTAGAGACATGACGAACAGGACATGTGCCTTATGGTAAGCAACATGCATGCCACGTAACAACACAGTGACACGCAGCTACTGGAACGTGAAGAGATATTAAAATAAATGTTGTATCTCTATGCCCTGTAATTTCACAAAGTCAAAAGTCAAAGTCAAAGTACTTTATTCATAAATGTACAATTTACACGTCAATAAATAAAAAATTAAAACAAAAGAAAGAGCATACAAATTGTATCTATTATATCACTGGAAGCATTGGCTTTCAAACCGGAACATAGTGATGTTTGCATATTACAGCTTGGCCGTAGAATAACTGGCAAAGGTGTGGTATTTCCCCAGATAGATACTGCAAAGAGTTCTACCACTACAAAACTTTACTTACTACCTACCACAGTCAAATCATACAGTCGTTCGACGAACCCGTCTAGACGGGGAAATCGTGTGGGGCGTGCGGGGTGAGACGCTGAAAGCGTGCTCCTGCATTGCCTACATTGCAATTTTAGTATTGCAGGAGTGCGGCTCAGGGTTGATGTCTTCCGTTTGTTTTAATTTTGTTTTGTTGCTACGTTTTTAAAATGGCGACAACCCTACCCGTGTCTAGACATTGTCAGCGTTTCTCCCAAGATCAAAGGCGATGAACTACTGGTTGTTTTTCTTTATAGTGTGCTAGTACTTTTGAGTACTTTTAGGTTTTTTTTTATAGCATAGATTGACGAGACGAGCAGGTCATGTGCCTGATGGTAAGCAACATGCCTGCCACATAACAGCACAGTAACACGCAGCTATTGAAACATGACAGTCCAATTCATTACCTAGCACCCAGAGGTCTAAGATATTATGTCTCTAAGCCCTATAATTTCTCTGGAATCATTGCCCTTCAAACCGGAACACAGTAATGTTTGCACAATACTGCTTGGCGGTAGAATATTTGGCAAAGGTGTGGTACTTCCCCAGGCGGATTCTGTTAAGAGTCCTACCACTACTAAACTAGGTGGGGCAAAGTCTTATCGATTCGCGTCACCGACTTAGTAGCGGTGTAGTCACGGAGGGCTTGATGAAGCAGCGCAGTGGGATGTCCTGCTGGGCTGATCCTGCATAAAATTATTTTTGTGCAGATTAAATCTTGTGAATTCAAAGCACCAACATGTGTAATGGCGTATATTATGTAGTTATACATGTGACGTAGACGTAAGTATTGGTCAACATTAGTGTGGTCATGTGTCAACATTATAACCAAAATTCTAAGTTACAAGTTGTTCGGCATCGGGTGTTCCAATGACTTCTAATTTTCATGTATATATTTTTTTTTATTTTTTTATTTCTTTTTATATCTGTTTAATCTGTAAATTTTTATTCATTTTATGTATTTTATTTACTGATTGTTTTGTGCCTAGACTTTGTGCCTAGGTTATAATATCTCTTAGCTAGTATTTACCCTACTTAAAAGATGAAAAAGGGTTATGTTTTTTGTTCATATTTTTCGATCTGAAATCACTATTGGTAACTCTTTCATTAATTATAAACGCGTAATCTTTTTTTTAGTACTTTAATAGTACATTATGGTACAAGTGGAAGAAGACAGCTCAAGTAACATAATTTACGCAAAGCAGTCGCCGTGGCCGAAATCGGGTTGGAATACAACATCATCATACAACAATCAACATGGTACAAGTGTGTAATGTTGGTGATAACCGCTGAGGCGCTATTGAGACCCGAGCCTCGTCAAGGGTCTTAAAACAGCCGAGGACAGTTTTATTCACACGTGTAAAATCATTTCAACAGTGAAAAAGAGTCATGATTTTTTTTCGTTATGACGGCATGGCATAATCTACTTTAATTGTTTTTTGAGGCGAATACATTTTTACCGTACAAAATTTACATAAATGTTTTGAATAAAATTGGGCGTTGGCGTTTATGATCAGGCGGTACCTTAACAAGGAATTAAATTATAATTAATGTTATCCTAGATTTGATTGTTTTTGAAGTGAAAACTTATTTAGGCGCGCCTAAAGAAATTTTTCGTATGGTGTAAATTGAATTCTACCATCACGCTCGGGTATGACAAGAATTCTAGATTGGGCATCTAGAAATGCGTCAGCCTATGGGAAATGCTGAAAGGTCGTGGCCTTGCCATCATGACATGGCCATCTAGAAATGCGTGAGCCAATGGGAAATGCTTACGCATTTCTAGATGGCCATGTCATGATGGCGAGGCCACGCCCTCCGGTTACACCCGTGTAGTTTCCAAGGTAAGCTATCAAATTCGCAGTTATAACTTTTCATTTCTATCGGCAGTTCCTGTGACTGCCAATTTTTTTTTTTTAATGGAAAGCAACACAGTGATAATATCTAATTGACACTGTGTTGCATTTTTGGTCAAGTCTACATTTTCGAGTTATTAACAAAAAATATATTTTTACACCCTGTTTTTATCGGTGGTTATTTCAAAATATCGTTTTTTTGCGTAAATACACTGTTTGAGCGAAGGTGTGTATCCTCGGCGTACATATGTATAGTGCATTATTTATAAGTTGTATGGTTTGTCCGTGTGTAAATCACTCTGTGTTCTGATAGGAATTGTATCATAATGAAGTAATTAGAACACAAATAAGATAACCGACATTGGCAAAATTAGCAAAATACAAAAAGTAGTAACGTACGTACTTTATCTGTCACTGAACCCATAACTGGCGAAGTGAATATTTTCTGACGTTAAACCTTTGAAATGGAAAAAATGGCGTAGAACGGGTTAAAACTCGATTAAGTCAAGATCTAACTAATAAGCTATAGCGTGTTATGAAGGAAGACAACATAAAGCAGATTACTTAGTACTTAGTCAGTTTTTTATCGGATACACTGTGCGACAGACTTACATGATCTAATACCACCTTGTCCTTTTTTCTATCGGAATGCTCGTAGCTCGAAACAACGACATCGTTTCTTGGTTGATGTTCCAAAGACGCGAACGAAGATATTTGACTCTACTTTTATGATATGAACGTCTAGACTGTGGAATGCGTTGCCTGAGTGGGTTTTCCCCGTTAGTTACAATCTTTGTGTCTTCAAATCGAGAGTGATCGGTTTTTTTTTTCTAAGTAAACACGTTCCGTCGTAAACCGCATCGTCGCTTAACATGAGGCGAGATGGCGGTCAAGTGTAAACCTATAAAAGGTAAAAAAAAAAACCTAAACCGTGTAAAGCAGCTATCTAGAAGAGACAGATGATGCGTTGAATATGTATGTTGGTATGATATGATCTTTAGACTCATTCTGAATTAGTACAATTGTAGAAACATAATAAAGAAGATAATTACTTTTATCATTATTAAAAAAATAGTAGGAACTTATCTACCTAATAAAAATGAAATTGTCCAAAAAGCTGACGATTTGGAAATTTGAGGTAACAGCATACACAACTTCCATATTTAAACATAATACCGTTGACTTGGTACTAGGAATTACTTACTTACATTCTTCAAACCAATGCAAATATCACGGCGTCTAAAAATACCACTGAAAGGACTTTCAGGATAAACATTAATGTTTATTCTTGAAAAACCTTTCAATAACAATCCAACGAAGTTTCAGCTCATCTTTGTTGCTTAAGATAACTTTTGACCAATTTTGGCAGATAATTCACAAGAAAACCACTTGATAGCGGCGTTTTTAGGCCCTCAGTTCTAAATTACTTGTCTGTATTTGTATTCAATATGTAAGTGTGATATTAAATACATTTACCACAACGTCCAGCTAATCTGAATCTTACTCTATAGCTATAAAGCGTATATTAATTAGTATTTGTCTCGTCGGATAATCAGATTATAGGCTCAGTCTGCATTAGCCGGTCCACTCCGGAGTAACGAGCGCTGCAAACTAAATTATCGGATGAACTAATTAGAGCGGCGCGCCGATGGTAACTTGGGAACAACAAGTGAAATCCCGGGACGCTGTTCTGTTCTGTCCGTGTGCACTGGGCTTTAGATTTGGACGGGACTAAAATAATTCTAGGTGCAGATTGTCTAACTCTATTATACTGGTCTGCTACGACGGCAATATATCCGTTTATTTTTATTTCTTTTGCGTAGGGAAATAAACCTTAAAGTACGAATGTTAATATGAGTCCATTCAAACTTATAAAACTTTGTTTTCAGTATTCAGTAGTTTAAATTTCAAGTACCATAGAGTTAGAGTACGTCAACAAATTTAATAGTACCTATAGGTTTACGCAATGGCGCCTGTTTTTTTTGCGAATCCCAAATTTAAGGTGACTTGAAATCGCCCACCCACAATACCTCCTTTAAACTTTAGTTTACGTATACGCAACTAAAACGCAGGCCACATTAAACGGTTAAAAGTTTGAACAACAAAGTTCCAAGTTAAGTTTCTTCGCCTACTGAAAATATTTGAACTAAGTTCCCGTCCCTCGCAACTCATTTAGCTAACGCTAACCGCTAATCCTAGAATTTTGAAATTTAAGGAATGTTTCGCCCTAAGGCGAACGAGTTTTGGAAATTCGTAAGGGGCGACCACAACAGTTAAACTTGTTTGCTTGTCTAGTTAGCGAGCAACATGCCTTGCGTTATATTGTAGCAAGTGAACTTAGCCTAAGTTGTGTACCTATTAAATGTTTGCCGAGCTTAATGTTTAACTTGGTTAAATAAGTCAATGGTTAGCATTATAACTACATTATAAAATTATACTTTTTTACAAGACACTTCTTAGCAGCGGGCCTATAGCAGTTGACCCCAATTGTCCTTTACTTCCTAAGCTAGCGCGCAGATGGCTTATGCCCATACTAACCCGATCTTATTTCTGTAACTTTGTTTACTTGTGAAGTGCAACATAGAGTTAATATATATTTTATCTATCTATCTTATCGTATTTAACACTAGAAGTGCCGAAACTTATGACCCCCCTAGAACCGCCGCCGTCCCAATTTTGTCCCAGCATATTTTTAACATCTTTCATTATCATAAAGTACTGAAATAATATTATAACGATATATAAGCTATTTGAAACCATATTTATTTATTTATTTAAATCAAATTATTTAGCTTTTTAAGACTTTTATATAACATAATTTGTAAATAAATTGCATCTTTTGCGAAACTTTTGGCCATACTTATCTGGCTTTGAGCTCATGAACTGGGTAAATTTACAACGGCATGTAGATAGAAAAAGCTGTTCGTCAATCGTTATAAATATACAGTATAGGTATGATTGTGCATTCAAGATAAAATTATACCAAATTCCCGAAATCATAGCAAACCTAATATCATTATTGAGTCTTTGACTTCTTATGGATTTATGATCAAATCGCAAGTAGATACATTATTACATGTACATATATTAGGTAAAACGATTGCGAGACATTGTTGGTTTTATTATAGTATTACCCTATTGAGTTGACCATAATGAATCCTGATCCAAGTGCACCAATTGCATTACGTTTATAAATAAAGTACAGCAACAAATGCCTCCAATTCTTCCATCGTCATATCCCAGTCATTATATTGTTTGTAATTCCCGTCGTGCCTATTCCACAGTGCACTCTAAGATATGCTGCATTTTTTTTTGGATGCCATTAGTTGCCAATCATTTTTACAAGTTTCATCCACGTTACGCTTAGCGTGTGGAGTTGGCCCAATACGATTTCTAAAAAAAATTTGGCATACATGTCTACCTGGCGCACTACCAGCTTCAATTGTAGTCCAGACGGTGCCATAAGGAGACACAAGTGTTGAATCTGAGGTCTTTTCTAAACGAGAGTTTGTCAATGCAGATAGCCAAACGTGACAGCTTCGAATTATTCGACCTCGTCCTTTTCTTTGAACTGTCACTTGATTTTGGAGGTTCAGTTTGGACAGTCGTGAAACTTGAAACTTCTATAACATAAAACTAATAAAATAACAGCTCACACAGTACACAACTAACTCCTAATATACGGTAAACTAACAACACAAAACAAAAATAAACAGCGATGTCTTCTAAAAGAGTAAAACGTATTTACTTTGAGGCATTTCTCTCTGAATCGTATTGTCAGATTTGTCAGAAGAAGAAATGAAACTGTTTTCTAACTCGTAGTTGTCGTCAAAATATGCTAAAGGTTCGGCATTTGATTCGTCCCCAAAAATATAGTATAAATAAGACACAATAACATAAGGTTCCAAAATTCTGCAACGTTGAGTAGACATAATTATAACACGTGCGGTATGCGCTCGAAAAAACAAAAACGTGCACTTATTACACGTGTGCTTATTACACGAAAGAAACATTAACTATATTGAAATTATTTGAAATAATCACTGATCAACAGATTAATCGCCTCCCGTCACCCGCACATCCAACCCATGCAATGTTTTTTCGTGGAATGACTACTAGAATTTTGGCGGGACAAAAATGACCCGTCGGCAGTTCTAGGTAAATCACATAATATTTTATTCACTATTGTTTTTATTAAATAGAAAACATGTCAATTTTGATAAATACAATCAATAATGAAAAGTCAAAAAGTTTCACGGTCTTGAGAAGAAAAAATAAAAAGTTATGGACGATGAAACTTGCGGGTGGGACAAAAATGGGACGGTGGCGCTTCTAGTGTTAATGAGTACTGCGTACGTCTCTGCATATCTAATATTATTTATGTCTCTGCCCCACTGCGTGGATAATTATGGTTTATGCCACTGTATATCCACTTCAAAACCCAGACTGTATAGGAGGCGGAAATAAATCAAATCTTCAGGCGATACGATTCTTAATGACACTGAAAAACAATTTATTGGCACGGCTCCGAACAGATGTGGATCTATACTATATGGATTATATTATATATCTACATGAAAAAAGTCTTGCTACTCTCTATGAAGCAGAGGACGGCTAGAGAACGGCACAGAAGTGTGGCTGCCTCCTGGTGAAGACGGCAACATCAATCCGTTCTCGGAGTTTTCCTATAAATGGATCTTTACCATCCATTAAAAGCTCTGTAGAAAATTCTGCAAATTTTGCAATTGCATTTTAGATAGTTTTTCTGTGTTACAACAAGTTATAGTGGCTCTTTCATCTTCGTTTCGTGAGAGATGAGAAGCATGCGATGCGCACATCTGCGCAAAGTTTTCCACTTCCTTGAAAATATTCGCTTTGGTTGTCACGACAACGGGAGACGAAAAGAACGAAAAAGGAAGCGTCGAAGTGTTCAACTTCGTTAGGTTGTTTCCACCCAGTGGCCTGACGAACACTTTTATCCCCCACTTGGGGTAATATTTTTTTCAATCAGAAGCATGTTAGGTAATTGGGGGTCACGTCGTCCAAGGAAAAGCTAACATGGGATTGCGTCGTTCCGCAATGAGTTGCAGAGTTTTTCTCACTTTCGACATTCCACCTGCGAGTGCGCCGTGCTGACCAAGTTTTCTCACTATGTTTTCCTTCAACGTTAAACTAAGTAAACATATATACACACACTAATTGAATCATAAGATGTGTCCTGAGCACCTTGAAATTGTTAACAAACTCCTACTGTGTGTAGCGGGAGCGGATTACAAATTCCAATCTACTTGACCCCTAGAATCGCTAGAGGCGAGGTATGTTGAGGTTCTACTTATTTTGGTTATTGACAACAAATAACGATAGGTATTAAACGTCCGTCGTTCACCGTTTCCTACAACTGACTAGAACGGAAAAAGTGAGCTCACTCTTCCCAACGATAACATAATTCCGTGGGCCTGAAAACTTGGAGGGCTCATACATTGATATATCTCGATGGTTTCCCATTCACACAGGCTGCTGTTTTTGGAAGAAAACAGGACCCGGTATCAAATTGAGAGTGAATCGACTTCTTTTAGGTAAACACGCTCTTTCGTAGATTGCATCGTTATTTAACTTCAGGCAAGATGGTGGTAAAGTGTACACCTATAAAAGTAAAAAAACTTGAATTTATGCTAATTTTCAAAGAAAAAAAAGTACCTTTTAACATATTAAGTATACTCACATATGTTGTAGGTTATGAAATAATGGAGGTTGTTACAATAACTTCTATAATAGAAGTAGAAAAAAAAAACTCATCGAATTAGGTCGAAGAAACCACCACGAACTGACCCCTGCATTTCGGGCAGGGCATTTGGAATATTATGCCCAGAACACTCGCTGCGTTCCCCACATATCCATCAAAAAAGTACTTAGATTTTGTCTCCAAAACATGAGATGCACGGAAGAACTGATTTTATTTCTTAAATCACACATCCCAACAATGGGCTTTCGAGTAAAATGAAAATGTCTAGCCTACATTTATCCTACCTTTTTAGCATACTAATACGCGCTACTATACCATAAGCTGTTGTATCCTGCAAATGCACTAATTGCTAATTAAAACGGACCAAAATTTACATATGAATTGATTACCTAACCCGACCCTAAGTGGCCTCTCATTAGGCGATCTCCCTAAATCTCCCTGAAACCTTATTGTTTAACGAATATTATAATCCTACTAGCTTTATGTGTTTAGCTAAGTTTGAATAACATACGTTCATAAAATGAATGTTAGTTTAGTCAGATACCTACACCATTCATGACTAAGCTTGTGCGATAGCGAAATAATAGATTAGTTCGAAGTTGTCGAGTGAAATAGACACATCATAGTAATGTGTTTTGTGCGGCTTATCTGTTTACGATTGATTGGCTCTACAATAATACTTCGTAGTATTTGCTTCATTATTCTAGCTTATGGAACTAATCTAGTTAGTAGTCTAAACGTGTTCAGTTTTTTACAGTATAGATTGACAGGTCGAGCAAGACATGTACCTGATATTAATGTGCAATTATTGCATTCCAAATGAACAGAAAAGAAAAAGATATAGCCTCACTTCTCAGTAACAGTATTTGTACAATTACAAAAAATTGGCAGTCATAGGAACTGCCGATAGAAGTGAAAACTAATTTAACTCAGAATTTGATAGCTTACTTTGGAAACTACACGGGTGTAACCGGAGGGTGTGGCCTGGTCATCATGGCATGACCATCTAGAAATGCGTCAGCATTTCCCATTGGCTGACGCATTTCTAGATCGCCGTGCCATGATGGGTAGGCCACGCCCTTTTAGCATTTCCCATTGGCTGACGCACTTCTAGATGGCCAATGGCTATGGTCCCGCGTTTACTCGAAGATTTCTTATCATACCCGAGCGTGACGATAGAATTCAATTCACAGCCCACTAAAAATCTGTCTAGGCGCGCCAAAAGAAGTTTTCACTTCAAAAAGTGAACCTGTGAGGAAAATATAGCTCCTGTCAATTATAAAAAGACTACACTTGTAAATGCTTATCTTCGGTTACCTCAATAGAGACCAACTGACCAAAGACTTAGCAGAACGTTTTAGGAAGTTCTACTACACCTTCGTCCGTATTTTACCCCAAACGTGTTCTGTTTTGAAAGTCCCACAAAAACTACAGGACAAAAAAACCCATACAACAAAATAAAAACAACATCAACCCACGGTTGAGCTTAGATAAGCCTCAGTTTAACTAATATAGTAAATGAAAATTGGTCACAAAGTAAACAAATGGGACACGTGAATCCCCCGTGGACCCCCTCAACCCAGCAAAAAATAAACAATCCATATTCTCAGCCCAGGTGCACCATTCGAATGGAATGTGAGAGCAGAATTGATTGTAGGACCGTTTTCCATTTAGATATGGAAATTCCGACAGTGTGTATGACACCGGCCCGACACTGGAAACTATGTGTTTTACCAAAAAGAAGTGTTATGGTTTTAGGTTCATATCGAGCTATGTATGTGGTGGTGGTATTTTTATACATTCGATTGTGTATTTCCAATTGGATTAATATTACATAGACAAAAATGTGTGTGTTTGTAATTTTATGTATTGTATGTTATCACGTATATCAGTAACGGCGCAACGGATTTTAATCAAAATAAATACATGGTAAATACATTATCTAGATTCCAGTGAAATATATTAAAATCAAATATAAATAAAGTGGCCAAGTGCGAGTTGGACTCGCCCATGAAGGGTTCCGTTGCAGCAAGTAACATAATATTCATAGTACACATAGTTCTAATAGTTCGTTGTAACTTTGATGAAAGTTTTAATAATAGTGTGTTGACGTACTAAAAAAAAACTACTCATCAGATCGAGTTCAAACTAATTTACGTTGGTAGTTTTTATGGTAATGTACATCATATATTTTTTTTAGATTTTTCATTTTCTTACTTTAGAAGTTAGAGGGGGGGGGGACACACATTTTTCCACTTTGGAAGTGTCTCTCGTGCAAATTATTTAGTGTAGACAAAAACTATATTAAAAACCTCAACATCATTTTTGAAGACCTATCGATAGACACCCCACACGTGTAGGTTTGGTGAAAAAAAATTTTTTGAGTTTCAGTTCTCAGTATGGGGGACAACCCTAATTTTTCTTTTTTTAATTTTTTTTTGTAAAAATCTTAATGCGGTTCACAGAATACATCTACATACCAAGTTTCAACAGTGTAGTTCTCATAGTTTCGGCAAAAAGTGGGTGTGACATACGGACGGACAGACAGACAGACAGACATGGCGAATCTATAAGGGTTCCGTTTTTACGTTTTACGGAACCCTAAAAAGCAAGCGTATTAAACACGCTTTTATTGGGTACTATTCTGCCTGTTTATTATCACAAATAAAGTGGCCAAGTGCGAGTTGGACTCGCCCATGAAGGGTTCCGTTGCAGCAAGTAACATAATATACAAAGTACACATAGTTCTTGTAGTTCGTTGTAACTTTGATCGAAGTTTCAATAATAGTGTATTTATGACGTACTAAAAAAACTACTCATCAGATCGAGTTCAAACTAATTTTCGTTGGTAGTTTACATGGTAATGTACATCATATATTTTTTTTAGATTTTTCATTCTCTTACTTTAGAAGTTAGAGGGGGGGGGGACACACATTTCACCACTTTGGAAGTGTCTCTCGCGCAAATTATTCAGTGTAGACGAAAATGATTTTAGAAACCTCAATATCATTTTTAAAAACCTATCGATAGACACCCCACACGTGTAGGTTTGATGAAAAAAAAAATTTTTGAGTTTCAGTTCTCAGTATGGGGGGCAACCCTAATTTTTATTTTTTTTTGTTCAAATCTTAATGCGGTTCACAGAATACATCTACTTACCAAGTTTCAATAGTGTAGTTCTCATAGTTTCGGCAAAAAGTGGCTGTGACATACGGACGGACAGACAGACAGACAGACATGACGAATCTATAAGGGTTCCGTTTTTACGTTTTACGGAACCCTAAAAACTGTTTAGCAACGGGTTAGAAGTGATATGGTTTATAATAATATTGGCTATTCTATGAGCGTGGGCCGCAACATAATTTGTATTATGTGTTGGTTTTTACTGAAAATTAAGTACATATTGACTGGCCTCGTGGCTTAGTCGGTCGTTGCTCTCCCTGCGAAGCCGAGGGTTGTGGGTTCGATTCCCACCCAGTGCAAATATTTGTGTGATGGATTCAAATGTTTGCACTGTGTCTGGGCGTTTCTATGTATAATAAGTATATATTTAAAACTATATAAGTATTTTATCAGCTATCTGGCCGCCATCATACAAGCTTTGCTTAGTTTGGGGTCAGGTGGTGTTGTGTATGAATATGATATTGGTGGACAATTCACACACACAACCATCTGACCCCAAACTAAGCAAATATTGTACAATAGCGGCCAGATAGCTGATATTATACTTATATAGTTTTTAAATACATACTTATTATACATAGAAATACCCAGACACAGTGCGAACATTTGAATTCATCACACAACATGTTTAAACTATACATTTTAGGAACTTTTAAACTTACTTAACTCTTAGGACTCTTAGCAGAGTCCGCTTGGGGAAGTACCACACCTTTGCCAGTTATTCTACCGCCAAGCAGTAATGGGCAATCATTACTGTGTTCCGGTTTGAAGGGCAATATTTCCAGAGAAATTACAGGGCTCAGAGATATAACAACTTAGATATCTGGGTGACGAGCGCAGTGCGGTGCTAGGTAATGATTCGGGCTCTTCACGTTCCAATAGCTGCATGTCACTGTGCTGTTATGTGGCAGGCATGTTGATTACCATCAGGCAGATGTCCTGCTCGTCCCGTCACTTTTTATTTAAAAAAAAACTTATTACGTAGTATCCAAAAAATACTGCACTTGATTGAAGCTCTACATTGCATCTGTTGTTGATAGTAGCATTGTTCGAAATACATCAGACTTGATTGTTTATCGAAAATAAAATGTGATCCTTTCTTAGTTTATATACTAAAAATATTTTATTGTTCACACTATACATTAAAAAAAATATAAATATAGGAAAATAATAAGACCAGTGAAACAACCTTGAAAGCGATTTCTCCCAGGATCCCTTGGGTTGAACTAAAGTTTAGTTGACAATTATTATATACTTTTGTATCTGATTCGGTCATGATCATTTAACATACACCGATAGAAATAGACTGAATTGAAAATTTACCGAGGTTTTTTTTAATACATGCGTAAACTAATTTTGTGGACAGGAAAGAAAGTCAGGAAGATTTATCGTCGTCTTTGAAATATTTGCTCAAAGCTTAGGTAAGCACAAACTCTGCCAAATTTTAGTAAACTCAAACCGGTACAGAAATTTACGACGTATGTGACGCGAAAGGAACCCCAAAAGACAAAATTGAGCTTAAGTCTGATGTGTAATACGGCGATTAAATTGACCCTGAATACCTAGATAAATTATCTTTTTTCCCTAGTTAAATTAAAGTCACAGTCCAGATAGATAAACTCTTTATTGTACTCATTTAGAAAACAAAACAACAAAAATATACAAAAACTTAAAAAATAAAGAAGCAATTGGCGACCTTATCGTTAAGAGCTCTTCCAGGCAATTACAGTATGGAAAAGGAGAAAAGAAGAAGACGGGGGAGTGGAAGATACATATAATTCTATAATCTGAAAAATAACTATACTACTTATATTATATATTTAAACTATAATACCAACTCTTAAAACCACAGAAATCTAAATAATAAGTTAGATTTCTGTGCTTAAAACATACTACAAATTAATAACTGTACACTCTACTACATAAATACGAATATAACGTACACTAATAGATACATAAATATCGTGTTTTACCGATGAAGATTTAAGAAATAAATTTAAAGTATGTAAGATTAAATAAGAGGTAGATTATTTGTAGATAGGTAGGTCCCTAGGGAGGGGTCCCTGGGGTCATGAACCCTCTTGGGCTGGTTCCAGTACCTAGGTGGACCACCACTAAGTAAAAGAGTTTGACTAGGTTTAAATTAAAAAAGAAAAGAAAAGGATGAAAATTACCATTCAACAAATTCATTCGAAACAGGTCCGTTCTAAAACAATTGACAACCATTTACGTTTATTAATAAAATCAAATACAGTGCAAAACTTGTCTATAGAACGCCCAAAAGCGGAACTACTGAGTTATCAGTATTACATGTAGAACACAGGACATTGACTAATTTTGCAAGAAGTGGCAACACTTTAGATCATGGCGCCATCGCTGCATTCTATACAGATAACTTGGTCGTACTGGAAACGTGAAAGCAGACGAAAAAAAATCCGTTCCTAGTTTGATTAGTTGATTGATCCCCAAAATACTTTGAAATCTAATCGACTGAGTGCTCCATGTCATTCGACATGAACCGATCGCTATCACGATCAAACGAATACAAAGTGATGTCCAATAAGGAATAAAATATTGGTATTTGCTATGGAAATTACTTTTTTCTGTAGGATATTACTTAATTGGGTTGAATCACTTTATTGCGTGTTTGAAGTTAAAAAGCTGCTGAAAGATCTAAGAGAAGTTATCGAATACTTTTATTTACTTTAATGGTTTTCATTAGACATTATGCTTACATTATTTTACACTAAATAACACAGTCCAAGTCCCCGTACAAACATCTTTTTTTTTTATAAAATATAAAATGATTATTATAATGCATAAACAATCCACTAAACGTTCCCACTGCTGGGACTTGGAGCTTTTTATTGCAAGGAGAGAGAGAGCTAAGGCCATAATCCATCACTGACCCAGTATTGACTGGGGGATGACGCATGGCCTCAAAAATTCTGGGAACATGTCAGTTCCTCACTATGTTTTCTTTATCCATTTTTGGTTTTTAAGTAGCATTATGTAATGACACACATGACTTAAAAAAAGACAGTGGTACGTGTGTAATTCGAATCATAGGTTCCAGTTCGAGAGTTGGCTTTATCCCGACTACACCAGCCTTAACTCACTAGACCAGCCGTAAATATTACTTACCTACATAACATATCGTAATATTATGTTTTACCTATATGCTATCACTTTACCATCGCAGTTACGAAGGCAAAGGCACACAATCGTTTTAATTGCACGGCACTAAAGAGCATAATTAAACGTATCATCTGATCGAGTGCGCAATATTTCGTATTCAAGTTAAATAAATGCATATAGCACAGAGCGGAGACTTTTAGACCTGCTCAGAGAGAAATCTGTCCTATTACTTATAAGTAGTATTTTTCGAAGAGGTAGGCCTATTTGCACCGTCTTCCTGGGGAAGTACTAAAACTTTGACAATTATTCTACCGCCAACCAGTAATGTGCAAATATTTACTGTATTCTGGTTTAAAGGGCAATGTTTCCAGAGAGTTTACAGGGCATATAAATAAATCATATTTTGTCTCTGGGGTACGCGTGCAGTGCAGTATTAGTTAATCATTCGTAGTAGATTCTGAGTGACACTGTGCTGTTATGGGCAGGCGTGTTACTTACCATCACGTAAGTACATTTACCAGCTCGTCTTGTCACTATTTTTTTTAAAGGATTGGTTATGCTATTTTACTCTTATTAATTGCCAAAATAGGAGTGAATAGTATTTTCATTTTTGGTAATTATTATCATTGTTTTGATATCATTGTTAGAGTAGTTATATTGAAATGAGAATTTTAAAAAATCAAATAAATCAAAGGTATTTTTATCAAGATATGATTTGTATCTTCGCCTGGCCTCGTGGCTTAGTGGGTAGTGACTCTGACTGCGAAGCCTAGGTTCGTGAGTTCGATTCCCACCTAGTGCAAATATTTGTGTGGTGAATTCAAATATTTGTACTGTGTCTAGGTGTTTCTATGTATATGAGAAGTATGTATTTACAACTATTTAAGTATTATTTCAGCTATCTGGCCGCCATAATACACTCTTTGCTTTGTTTGGGCTCAGATGATGTTTTGTGCGAATTGTCCACCAATATTTATTTATTTAGGCATCTTTTGCCCTCTTTTTTATTTATCTTGTGTTATTTCTGAAATCATTTCTGTCCTTCATTTGACTCAATGTACTAGCTAGCGTTTTATTCAACGTTGTAATATTACTTTAGCTATTAATTCTTCTAGCTGCTACCAGGTGGGGACGGGTTAGGCATCTTGATTATCTCTAAAGCTTCATCAGTCTATAGATAATTCAGATGTGTTTAGTGTAAGTACTCGTAATGAGTTAGGGGTGTAGTGTAGTTCTATATAGTTGTGTTAATTAAAGACCTCAAAAATGCACATTGCACAGTCAACTCACCCGTGAGTTTCATTTGTATGTTTAACAGATTATTATAATGATGTGTATTTTATTGTATTATGACCTAAATTGGTAGATCGGTTTTTATTTATTGCGTAAAATATAAGATTTTAATAACGTCTTTTAACACCAGCTGCATATCGATCCCTTAATTCGCAAAACAAATAACTTCGTAGTAGCAAATTTCGGCGAATTATACGATCTGGTTGCGACATAGATATAACGACATTATCACGTAAACTTATCGTTCATAAACCAACTTACCAGAGGACAATTTTAATTGGAAATGAAATTTAAGTTTTGACATTCTTAAGATTAATTTTTTTGACATGTATGTACAGTTTTATGAGTAATAGTCGGAATCTGTAGTAAAGTTTTTTTTTTTCAATTCGTTTAAATAAAACTAGGTTATATAGTAGACATTACTGAGGAGTCTTTGTAACTTTCCATATATTTTCCCAAACTGTAGTGATGCTACTGATTCCACGACCCGTTATTCGTTAATTACAAGCATTATGGCACGCGCTGCGGTCTGTTCATTTCCACTCTACCCATATTGTGCTGCGTCATAAATTTAATTGCAACGTTAGGTATTGTATGATAAAAGGCTGGCGTAATATGTAGGCACAGTAATTGCAATACTGTACATTACGTTATATTGTTAGTGCTAGTTTTGTAATGTTTATTTTAGACTGAAAGAATCTGACATGACGTAAGTACCATCTGCAATAGGGTACAATCCTCAAAAAAACAAAGTAGCCCGATAGTTAGATTGGCAAAAAATATTGTACACGTATTTTTTCTTTTGTTTCACAAACAAAAAATGACGAAGATACAGCCCTTCGAAGTTTCGTGTGACGTCACTTGTGAGTACGATTTTTACTCACGAGTGACGTCGCGACCCCCCACTCTCGATGTTTGATGATCTATATCTTTGACGATTTTTAATATTATGAAAGAACAAAAAATACGTGTCCAATATTTTTCCATGATCTAGCTGACGGACTAATTAGAATGGTGTATTTTTGACCCAGTCCGGTACCCTATTGATCGAGATACGATCCAAAAGACTCATAGGCAACGCGACACTCTTGAGCGAAATACTTCAAGGAATTGAAAGAAAACAATTGAACATCGCCGCAAAGTTGCTAACTTATTATTATTTTTTAATCCGCTTCGAAGAGTGTGCAATTTATTTGCGTAATCTGATATCACCACGCCTTTTTTCTATAGGACAGCTCGTAGATTGAAAATGTGACATCGTTTCATAGTTGACGTTTCAAAGACTGGAACGCAGAGGTTGAACTCTACTTTTATGATAACAACGTCTTGGCTGTTGAAGGCTTCGGTCGGGTTTTCTCGGTAGTTACAACCTTGGTGTTTTCAAATCGAGAGTGAATCGAGTAAGCACGTTCCATCGTACACCGCATCGTCGTTTAACATCAGGCGAGATGGCAGTCAATTATTAACCTATTTTTTTTTTTAAAGAAAAGCGTGTCACTTACCGTAAGGCATATGTCCTGATCGTCTCGTCACTTCGTATTATTAGATAACAATATTATTTCATAAAATCGTGCTTTACTTCATAAAAAAAGCCACAATAGTTTAGAGTAATCCTCCACGAGGCATCAAGCCTGCACATTTGAATTGTAGGTAGGCACAAGACTCATTTGTTTTGATTATTGTAACACAAAATCGCTTGAAAAAACTTTACTATAATCTGTCTGTAATAAACAATCTGCAAAATGAAATTAACTGTTCAACTTTCAAAGGTTTCATTAGAAACCTTTCTGAAAATATAAAATCTCTACGAAGACATTAAAAAGTTAGCATGACATTTGGCTTGGCGGTAAAATGGCGGTCGGATCAAGAACATCAGAAATAGGGCGGGCGACCAAGTGAATTGTTATGAACGAAAGGGGAAACTTTAGCAAGAAAATGGTTCTTCCGAAAAAAAGTTTTTTCCAAGTGTGGCTGTAGGATTTTGTCATTGCCACTGGCATAAACAGTGAATAAAAACATCGTGAGTAAACCGACGTGTTTCAAAAAACACGACTTCCTTCACATGTACGAGTATCTTACGCCATTCCACATTTGGCCAGCGTGATAGATTAATGGCCTTGACCATTTCCTTGCGAGCGAAACCCCGAGTCTCAGCAGGGGGATCCATAAGCTTTTGCTTCCGACAAGAAACTCTGCGTATCAAAATGGTAAGGCATATTTTTTGAAAAGTGTGCAAATGTTAAATCAGTTTTAAACACTACAAAAAGTAATTACGGCCAACGGCCATTTTTAAAGGACGAGTTTTTGTCAAGTCTTTGGTCATGCGTTTGTATTAATTGTCATTTCTTTTTATTTCTCAAACGTTGGTCGTGAAAATGAAAAATTTTCATTTCTCAATTAAGTGGGTAAAAAGCATCAGTACTCTCCTACTCTTTTTCGTGCGGGAGGAAATTCATTTACGTATTTTCCGCCGTAAAGAGAGACGGTGGATATGTCGGGTTAGACACCGCTAAAAGTAGTGCCTCTACCGACTAAATCTAAATTCCCCACAAATTTGTCCGTAGGGCGAGAAGTGAGAGGATCGACCCCCTTCCCAGACTTGCCCCTCAGACTGAGATCCCTTTTGCGAGTTGACGGTCTCACAGAAGAACCGCCTCACAGTCACGACGTCTCACAGTCGAGCATCTTAGATAAGATGGTCGGCAGTGAGAGGCAAACTGTTGATATTAAGAGCTGATATCATTGAAATAAAACGTTAAAAATTCAAAATGCACAAACGCTTTTATTTTACACTCTAGCAGCACCCCGCGGTTTTACCCGTGCAGTTCCCGTTCCCGTTATTTTCACGGGATATAAAGTATCTATAAGTATAATAGTAGACCGTGTTAACCCAGGGTTTGTTCTAAACATCTTCCAAATTTCAAACCGATTCGTTTTGATGTGATTGAGCAACAATCATTCACACACATCTAAACATCATAATAGGCTGCTGCTGTTATAAAATAATTAATATTTATCTGTATGAAAATTAACCAACAATAAATTATTTACGTTTTTTTCAACTTTGAGCCGTATTTTGTACTTATATGAATAAAATAGTTTCACTTTGATTTTGAATATTTGAAAGAAATCAAGAACAAAAAACCATTGAACACATTACCCCTTGCTATTCTAATAAATCGAAAATCCGGCTGTGGATTGAATATGTAAGTAGACATCTAAAAGTCAATGTACCTTTAGAATATTGAGAGAGTAAAATTGGGGACGATTTCTTTACCCGATACGGTTGACGAAACATTTCACACATTCCCAACACCTAAGGGTTCGCGAGTCGTGGTCACGCTCTGATAGTTAGATTGTGATCGGTGTTACCGTATTAAGCTTCGGCGCTGTTTCCGAAATGTTTTTGTGGAACCCTTCTCTGAGGCAGCTAGTCGCGCGTAACATGAACTTTCGAGTAAATGTAGCATGTGTTTAACCGCGGCCATAATTCTGCCCTAACGACCGTCTACGTGCGAGAGATAAGTTGAAGTTTTCGGCAGGGAAGGTATTGGTTTATCGCACGCACGTTCGAAGATATTTTAATGAACTGTGTCGTAGTTCCGCTAATATTTTGTTTTTATTACTATTTAAACTATTTCTGTGACTTTTTGAAGTAAACACTTCTGATGTAGAAGTAGAGCAGTTTTTGGCAGCCGAAAACATTATGGGTTAGCTTTACCGATGTAAAGCGGCGGTATGAGCGGACTGTGGCGGCGGCGTAGCGTTGGAGCGGTGGCGGAGTAGCCCAGGGTAGACGCGTGCATTAGATGCTTTTTGTATGGGGAAAATCTTGTGAATTCACGTCACTGTCATATCAGTGTATCAAAAGCTATTTATAAATGACGTATTGTTAAAATTGTAAGTTATAAGTTTTCACTTCCATCGTTAGTCCCAATCTATAACTGCAAATTTTATTTAAAGAATAATTTTGTCTTCTTTTCCAATTCTATATATTAGCTATTATTTTAATAATACTACTAGAATCTTCACGGTATCATCCACGTAGTTCACAGAATCCGTAATTTTCCAAGGATAAAAAAGAGATTGTGTTATTCTAGACTAATATCTCGCTATATACTAAATTCATCTTCATCTCTTTCATAGGTTTTGCTTAAAAGAATTACAAACATCCATACATACACCAAATTATAATATTACTAGTAGTGCCACACGGTTTTATCTATGTAATGCCCGTTCCTGTTATTTTTTCAGGAAAAATAGTAGTGTAGGTGTGTAAGCAGTAGTAGACTATGTGTCTTCCAGACTATAATCTAACTGTATTTCAAATTTCAGCCCGATCCGTTCGCACTTTACGACGTGATTGAGCAACAAACATCCAAACACATAATATAGTAATATTAGTCGGATTACGCGACGGGACAAGGGAGACATGTATGTGGCTTATGGTAAGCTAGCTTAAGGCCGGTTTGCATTTTGATTATTGCGAGTGTGAGTGCGAGTGCGATTGCGAGTGCGAGTGACTGATTACTATGCACTCGCATTAATCAATCGGTGTCCACACGTGTTTGCTACCAATCACTCAACACCTGCACTACTCACTCGTACGCGTACTAATCAAAATGAAAACAGGCCTTAACTCATAGAAGTTTAGCGCCACGCGTCTTTTTTACTGTGAAGAGTCTTAAATAACTGTCTAGCTATCACTTTTATTCTATCATAAGACATAAATATCAGGACACGATTACCTTTGAAATGAAACACTGTACAAGTATTGTTATCATTTTACTGTTCGATGGTAGAAAAACCGATACACATGTGGCATTTCTTCAGACCTCGTAGCTCTAAGAGGCGCCACCGGTTCATGGTTGATGTTCCAAAGACACGAACGAAGAGATTTGACTCTACTTTTGTGATAAGAACGTCTAGGCTGTGGAATGAGTTGCCTGCGTGGGTTTTTCCTGATAGTTATAATCTTGGTGGCTTCAAATCGAGAGTGAATCGGTTTCTTCTAGGTAAACACGCTCCATCGTAGACCGCATCGTCGATTTACAATTTACATCAGGCGCGATGGCGGTCAAGTGTAAGCCTATAACAGATAAAAAAAGATGCACTCAGCAAAGAGACCTACAATTAATTTATATTAAACTACAGTGAGGTTACAATCAATTTACTGAGTTAATAAATGACTTAGACTGCTAACTTAGTACGGATTAAACACTTAAAAATACAAGAATGACAATTTTCAAATTTACGACCCAACGTAGCACTGGTAGTGACGCCGTAGCCATCATGCGTTGATCGTAGCTCACATATCTGGACGTCTACCCTGTTTCTACGAAAACGAAATTTCGAAAAAAAACTCGCGACTTTCCTACTCCCGTGTTACTTCGTTTCGTCCGATACAACATTGTTTGACGTTTAAATGTTCTAAGCATACTCTAATTAGAGTAGGCTTAGAACATTTAAACGGACAAAACGACGGATCGAAGTAGAATCGGAGTTCGAAAATCGCGAGTTTATTTAGAAATTACGTTTTCGTTGAATTAGAGTAGACGTCCTGTGTTTCTAAGCGATTAAAACGTTACGATTAGTCTACGAATGATAATCCAATAATCTATTATTGGATAATGCGTTAAATTATCGTATCTACTACTGAATGCTTAAGTAGTTAAATCTGAATAAGAATTTCTAAGGTATCCGGCTAATAATGATTCTGACTCAATGGATACAAATCAGTTCTACGAACTAACTATCTGTACCTCTAATGAGAGCAACAATTGCTAGAGTATGAAGCCTACTTAGAATGAACCTAGTATAAGTCATATTCCACTTAATGCCACTGATGGATATTCATTAAATATGCTTTGCTTTCACACATACTTTGCCGCCCTTTATATGAAAAAGTTGTTACTTATGCTTTTTAGGGTTCCGTAAAACGTAAAAACGGAACCCTTATAGATTCGTCATGTCTGTCTGTCTGTCTGTCCGTCCGTATGTCACAGCCACTTTTTGCCGAAACTATGAGAAATCACACTGTTAAAACTTGGTAAGTAGATGTATTCTGTAAACCGCGTTAAGATTTTTACAAAATAATTAAAAAAAAGAAAAATTATAAATGTTTTTTTCATCAAACCTACACGTGTGTCTATCGATAAATCGGTAAAGATAGTAACGTATGGAAGAGAACTGTGTTGAAACTAGAATCTTGTAATAAGGTAAAGTAATAGATTTATAAAACTTTAGATGGAACGTTGTACTCATGTAGTATCTGTATACTGTATGTATTAATTATTTGTTATTTTGTCTTTGACAAAGCCTTTTTACAGCTGCATTTGATTGACGAGGCTCCTTTACAGCTTTATTCATTTTGACATTGTTATTTTATCTTATTATGTACACGGATTCTTATGCCTTTTTGTTAATGACGTTACCAAGTGTTCTTATGAATTTATGGTTCGAATAAATGAATTGAATTGAATTGAATTGAATTGATAGGTCTTCAAAAATGATGTTGAGGTTTCTAAACTCATTTTCATCTACACTGAATAATTTGCGCAAGAGACACTTCCAAAGTGCTAAAATGTGTGTCATTCATGCATTCTCTTACTTTAGAAGTTAGAGGAGGGCCTCTAACTTCTAAAGTAAGAGAATGAAAAATCTAAAAAAAATATATGATGTACATTACCATGTAAACTACTAACGACAATTAGTTTGAACTCGATCTGATGAGTACTTTTTTTTTAAGTACGTCATAAATACACTATTATTGAAACTTCGATCAAAGTTACAACGAACTACAAGAACTATGTGTACTATGTATATTATGTTACTTGCTGCAACGGAACCCTTCATGGGCGATTTCAACTCGCACTTGACCACTTTATATTAACATACATAAATCACACACATTTATGCTGTCAAGTACAGCATTCAATTGTACCGGTAGAGTGATGCACTGGATCCAGCCAATGGATCGTGACAAATCAGCGATTACGGTAACTGTGCGTCGCTTTGCGTGAGTCCGGTTTTGGTCGTACTGATTTATTAATGTAACTTAATGGTATCGTTAAGCCTTTATGGTTTTAACGAGCTGTGATTATGTTATTTTCGTGGAATGCGGTGAAGCAAATTGAGGGTAAGTTTTTCTTTCGTTATTGACGCACATAAGTAACCCACTAAAAATGTTCCCACTACCTGGACGCGGGGCCTTCTTTCACAAGGAGAGAGTTAAGGCCATAATCCATCATGATGGCCTAGTGTTGTTTGTTATTTATGCGTGTTTGTTATTAGCTTACTTTTATATTTGAAGGGCAATGTTTCCAGAGAAATTACAGGGCTGTGAGATATAATATCTTAGATCTCTGGGTCACGAGCGCAGTGCAGTGCTAGGAAATGATTTGGACTCCTGGAGTGATGTTCCAATAGCTGCGTGTCACTGTGCTGTTATGTGGCAGGCATGTTGCTTACCATCACACATGTCCTGGTAGTCTCGTCTTTTTTTATTAAAAAAAAAATATTTAGATACACCAAAGACTGCATCGTGCATGGGTGTTAATGTTTTTTTTTTTCGATTATAATTTATAAACTCATTAATGAGTATCCAAACTACGATGGAACACGTTTACTTAAAATAAATCATTTCACTTTCTTTTAAGATATACAACGGTTGTGTTATGAGGAAAGATCCACTCAGGCAATGCATTCTATACTCAACCTGTTTGTATAGCGAAAAAGGCACCATCTCTTCTTTCGAATCTCAGGACTGTCAACCAAGCAAGGAACAGTGTCTTGGCAAGCTGATTTCAAAGGAGCAGGTAAAATCCCAAGAAATTCTGAATTATTTCCAAAAAATACAAGATAAAAACGTTAATATTAAGAAAGTGTCCGTGGAAAATTTTAATTTCTACTTAATTTTTGGGAGTATAAGGATTAAATTTAGTTGACAAATCAGAAAACGCAAACGTTAGGGCAATCGTAAAAAACCTCCAACCATCTAGACCCCAATGCTTTTCTCAAAACTATTGGCAAGTAACCCTCTGCCAATAGATTACCAGTTAGAACTGTCAAGGGAGTGATCCCCTCGAGTAAGGTACCTTAACTTATTTATTTATACTGTTGAGCTAGAGCAGCACTATCTCATTTTTTTTAAGTATAGGGTGACGAGATGAGCAGGATATGAGCCTGATGGTAAGCAACATACCTGCCACATAACAGCACAGTGACACGCAGCTATTGGAACACGAAGAATCCAAATCATTACCTAGCAATGTAAGCAAACCCTGTAATTTCTCTGGAAACATTGCCCTTCTAACCGGAACACAGTTATGTTTGCACATTACTGCTTGGCGGTACAATAACTGGAGAAGGTGTGGTACTTCCCCAAGTGGACTCTGCCTAGAGTCCTACCACTACTAAAATTTTAACTGGTAAATAATTAGTATTCCAATAGTTTTGAGTTCAATCATTTTGCCGACGCTGTTGAGAAGTTGAGTGTTCTGAATCAGCCTCTGGCATTTGACATAGCGAGGGGAATGGAAACAAATTTCACGATTGTGTGGACGCACTAAGAATGTTAAGTGATGATGGGGTGCGATTTTAAAGTTTAATTGACAGGGCTTAATGTAGTTACTATTGCAAAGAGGGTGATAGCAAGGCGTATACCTACTTAACTCAATATTCAATAAAGTATTAATCCAAAAACATATAACTTTGGACAAATAACATAATAATTTAAAATAAAATATTTAAGAATGTCATACAAATACACTAACTTTAACTTGTCTAAAAAGATGTGGTGTCATCGGCCATCAGGTAGGAACGAAGTTCCTTGTAAAAAAAAATCTTAATTTCATTATTTTTTATGGTGCAATTATCTGAATAAAAATATATAATTTAAAAACTCAAAAACCCGACTGCGTCAAAAGTGAACCAAACTACGTACTCGCATACTAAAAAAACTGAAAAGAATAAAACAAGCACTTAGATTTCTGGTGGTCTAGAATTCTATAATATGTTATTGTATTAATACTATTGAAATATATACAATATTTTCTAATAAAAGAACATTACAACCTTACTTAATCTAAAGGATCCATAAGACGCCATTGGGGCTGCAATAGATAATTATAATCCTGAATAGGGGTCCGGCCCTCCCGCAAGGCAACGTTAATACGTAATTGAAATTGCGATACAGCTGTCGAGCTAGAAAACAGTGAATGAGGTTGAAACAGGATATATTTTTTGCATTCAGAATTTCTTTAGCAATTTGCACTCTTTTTGGTTATCTTAAATATTATGGGTTTGCGTTAAGCTATTGACACGTAGCGGTGGCGGCAGCCGCTTAAAAGTAATGTAGGAGCGGCAGCGGACCAGGCTGTGCGCGAAAGACGTTTTTTGGTTGGTTGAAATCTTGTAACATTACTTCATTGACATGCGTTATATCAATATATCGATAGCTATACATGTGGCATATTGTGCTAAATAAGTGCTGTTTAATATTAAAATTCTAAGATACAAATCTTCACTTCTATTAGCAATCCCTATGATAGCGATGTTATTTACTGCCTTAAAGCCGTAGGGTGTTACTAAGGAAAGGGTCTTACTACGAAAACTTATAAACGCATAGTTCCTTGAAAACATTGCTTGCCATATTCACTTACCATACATACTCAATGGCTTACTGCTTCTCGTATGACAAGTTTTCCATGTGTTAGTGGATCAAATATCATACTGGAATTTCCTGTTTTCAATCATCTATAATGAGAGTAGAAGTGGTCTTGGAAGAGTGGAAGTCTTGTAGGTAACATGTACACAATGTATAGCCTACTCCATGCTCAGTATTTTGGACTTAGGCCATAGGCTTCTTCTTTCAAAAGAAGAGAAAATGTTTTTTTTTTTTTTTTTAAATAAAGAGTGACGAGACGAGCAGGACATGTGCCTGATGGTAAGCAACATGCCTGCCACATAACAGCACAGTGACACGCAGCTATTGGAACATGGAGAGCCCAAATCATTACCTAGCACTGCACTGCGCTCGTCACCCAGAGATCTAAGTTGTTATATCTCTAAGCCCTGTAATTTCTCTGGAAACATTGCCCTTCAAACCGGAACACAGTAATGTTTGCACATTACTGCTTGGCGGTAGAATAATTGGCAAAGGTGTGGTACTTCCCCAGGCGGACTCTGCTAAGAGTCCTACCACTACAAAAACAAAGCGCTTTGTTTAGTTAAACAAAGCGCTTACTTAATTATTTACATGACTAACTTTTAACCATATTTTTTGTACATATGACGAGTGCGGTCTTCTTTAATTGTTTTGAATTCGATAACGTTTTCTATGAAAAATAAAAATTCAAGACTGCCGTCTTGCTAAAAAAAACTTAATAAAGTATTTTTTTTAATTCCTTCTATCTTCACTACTGACTTACGAGTATATATTGACGACACCGACTGGATTTGTTCTATACCCTGTTATCAAGGCTTAGGGTAAATTTAAGTGTGAATTCTTGTATTTCTATTAGCATTGCTTGGATTAAATGTAAAAGAGAAATTCAATTTTATCCCAAATCGTATGTAAATGGAATACTAATATATTTTTTTAAATGTTTTGCTTATTTTAGGTATGAATCTATGTAAGTAGAAATTGTATGCTTGATCTTACTGAAAAGGGTACTCTTAGTCATAAGTATGATACGAATCTCTCGTTTTAATGTGCTTCAAAGACTTGATAGGAGTAATAAATAGATTAATCTCACAGACTAAGTAGGGAGAAATAATTTATCCAAATTTAATACTTTAGCGTCTTAAATATAAAACTTTGGCAGCGAAATAGTAAACATTTTTTTTTATTGGGTATAATTGACTGGCCTCGTGGCTTAGTTGGTAGTAGCTCTGCCTGCGAAGCCGAGGGTCGTGGGTTCGATCCCCACCCAGTGCAAATATTTGTGTGATGAATTCAAATGTTTGCACTGTGTCTGGGTGTTTATATGTACATATAATAAGTATGTATTTAAAAACTATTTAAGTATAATATCAGCCATCTGGCCGCCATCATACAAGCTTTGCTTAGTTTGGGGTCAGATGGTGTTGTGTGTGAATTGTCCAGCAATATTTATTTATATAAAAAAAAACGATTATGTACTATTGTCATAAAAGTGATTATAAAAAAAAATGTTCTTCTATACAAATAGTAGTAGTAGGCAAAAATCTAAATTGTTTTTTCGGTTGGCACTAATACCCATCTGGCGCAAACTAAACTGCCATAGCTGTTTTAAAAAAAATGTGCGATATGTCTTGTAAATTTAACGTATTTGTATCAAAAAAATGCAATTTACACCTATTTATAAAATAGGTATATTTTTAAATAAAACTTAAGTCAAAAACATTTTCGTTATATCACGGCTGCCTGGTAGAGATCGCGCTAAGTGATAAGGTTACCTATTAAATTGCTCTAGTCTTTTTTTTGTTTCGTGTTTTTATGTTATTTGTACTCTGTGGCTTTAATAAAGAGTTATTGTTTTGTATTTCTCAGAAGTTAAATTTTGAATATGATCGTCGACATTTAACATTTTTAAAGAAAGCTTTGACCAAAGATTTAAAATCTATATAAAATCTTTAAAAAAAAAGATAAATAGCATATAAAATAAATATGTCAGTCCAAACTTACACAAGCAAAACGTTTTTTTTAATATAGACGAGATGAGCAGGACATGTGCCTGATGGTCAACATGCCGGCCACATAACAGCACAGTGACACGCAGCTATTGGAACATGAAGAGTCCAAATCATTACCTAGCACTGCACTGCGCTCGTCACCCAGAGATCTAAGTTGTTATATCTCTTACATTTCTCTGGACACATTGCCCTTCAAACCGGTACACAGTAATGTTTGCCCATTACTGCTTGGCGGTAGAATAACTGGCAAAGGTGTGGTACTTCCCCAGGCGGACTCTGCTAAGAGTCCTACCACTTATTCACATGTATGCCGCCATGTGTCAGTCATTGTTCTTCTTGACCATATTTGAGGTAAGAAAGTGACCTACCGCGCAGATGCCACCGCAAGTAGATAAACATGAGTGCTCAAGGCATCAAATGCATCAACCCTCAATACAATACTCAATACTTATACTTAACTGAATTCAGTGAATGCTGATTTCAATTTTGTTCCTTTCAATTTGAAAGTTGTACCCCCAAATAGTTTTGGATGACGCAGACCCAAGCTCTTAAGTATTAAAAAGACACAATACTTTTTTTCGAAAAGCCTGCAACATTCCTTCTCATAACGGCACAGTAACACGCACCTATTGGAACATGAAGAGCCTAAATTATTACCTAGTACTGAACTGCGCTCATCATCCAGAGGTACAGTATGATTTATCTCTATGTCCTGTAACTCCACTGGAAACAGCCATTCAAACCGGAACACAGTAATGTTTGTAGATATAGGTAGAATAACTGGCAAAGGTGTGGCACTTCTCCGGCGGACTAAGCAAAGATTCCTACCACTGCAAATATTGAGTACCTACTAAATTGTTTCCAAAATAAAATTCAGAAAAGACGTCCACTGCTGAACATAGGCCTCCCCCCTAGATTTCCACAACGAACGGTCCTGCGTAACCTGCAACCAGCGGTTTCCAGCGACCTTTGTGAGGTCATCTGTCCATCTAGTGGGAGGCCGTCCAACACTGCGTCTTCCGGTTTGTGGTCGCCACTCGAGAACATTTTTTCCCCATCGGTTGTTCAGTTCTGCGAGCAATGTGGCCTGCCCATTGCCACTTCAGCTTGCTTACTCTTTGAGCTATGTCGGTCATTTTCGTTCTTTTGCGAATATTCTCATTACGGATTCTGTCGAGCAAAGAAACTCCTAGCATAGCTCTCTCCATAGCTCGCTGTGCGGCTTGAATCTTTATATTACTTATATTTTATGAAAAATCATTCTCCCGTGTATTTGAAAAGTAGAATAACACCTTGATTTATTGGCCTTGAATTTTCCGTCGTAGCGCCGACCAACTTTACTAATTAAGAGAAAGATTAATTTCCCTTTTCCTTTAAACAATTTCCGTAAAGTTTGAAAACTTCGAAAGCATTTTTTGGTTTCAAAATATTTTATATTTTTGTCTTAATTTAGATTTTTTGTTTGTTAATAACGTGGGTTCGTTGTTATTAAATAAATTTCTAATAGAAAACGTCTAATCGACTTTGAACATATTTCAACGAGATTAGAGGAAGAGAAATGTTGGAGGCTTGGAGGTTACAAACATGTTCGGTTGTTAATTCATATGTTCATAAATTCATAATAATCAATTGTGATTTCTGAAGTGAATTTTTTTTAGCCGAGTTGAGTTCTTTTTGGTAGAAGAGAATAGATTCACATCACCGTCATCCTAGCGTCGGGTGATGGTGACAACGGCGTTGTAGTGGCGTTGCAGCGTAGCGTTGGAGTTGCGGCTGAGCAGCAGAGGGGATGTAGATAGATAGATAGATAGATTAACTCTTTATTGCACTTAATTTAGGAAATAAAACAAAAGTTACTTATAACAAAAAATAAAGTAGCAATTTGCGACCTTATCACTAAAAGCGATCTCTTCCAGGCAACCATAAGATGGAAAGAGAGATTTGAGAATAAGGAGGAGGGGAAGTACAAAAGGAGTGGTCAAGTCTACTACAATTAAACAATAAATAAATAAATATTGGTGGAAAATTCACACACAACACCATTTGACCCCAATAGTTTTAAATACATCCTTATTACACATAGAATCACCCAGGCACAGTGCAACAAACATTTGAATTCGTCACACAAATAATATCGATATTAAAAACTAGAATATCAAATAAGATATTGACACTTACACAGTAATTATAGATCCTAATTACTGTATTAGATGTACGTGTTGGACCTTTTTTGATGGGTGAAATCTTGTGAGATTGCCTCAGCGACATGCGTAATCTTCTTCTTCTATATATATAAAAATCAATGCCACTTTTCGTTGTTAGTAAACTCCTCCAAAACGGCTGGACCGATTTGAATGATTTTTTTTGTACACGTTTAGGTAGGGCCCTGGATGGTTTAGATTCACAAATCAGCCCAGCAGATGGCGTTGCAGTTGGTATCTAGGTTATTATCCGAGCGAAGCCGGCACGGTCCGCTAGTAGCAGTATATTGTAGCTAAACAGGTGACATATTGTGTATTATTATAGTTATTGTGTTTTTATACAAATATATTTTTTGAAGTGAAAACTTCTTTTGGCGCTCCACATACATATTTTTCGTGGGCTGTGAGCTGAGCTCAAGCGTCACGCTCGTAAATGGAATGAATCTTCGAGTGAACTCAGGACCATGGCTCTCATAGCTCGGGAGCATTTCTAGATGGCCATTGGCAAAAAACAAATCTAGCTAATTATGGTTAGAAAACTTATTCAGACGTCGATACTTTGAAGATTTATTCCAGACTAATTTGCCGCCGCGTAATTTACTAAGTGAGCTATCAAATTCTGAGTAATAAGTTTTCACTTCTATCGGCAGTCCCTATGACTGCCAATATTTTTTCTTTGTGCCAGTTTTATGCGAAATCAGTCCGTTTTTTATGTTTGAGACGTACTTCTTAGCATTCCATGGATTCACCGTGCGGGTGCCGGGTCCATCGTGTGGCAGAGAGAGAAATCTCGAATAGACCCCAAGACTTGTGACTCGGGCTGTAGGTTTAAAAGGGGCCCCTTACATTGACGTACGTCAACACTCACCTTCACTACTCGTATTTCTCTCCCTGCCCAGCCAAATCCGATATGATCCTACTAGTGCAGCTTTAGATACTCGTTCTAGTATAGAACTTACTGCACTTCTGGACAATCCAAGGTCTTTAAGCAGGTTATAGAGAGATTTTGCTGGTATACCTCTCGCTCCTACTTCTACAGCGTATAAATTAACTACATAGCCATTTTTTGTTAATTCATTTTGTAGGTCGTAATACTTATTTTGTTTCAACACGTGGTCTTTAGGTATATTAGTTTCCCACGGTACGGTAAGTTCTACCAGGACTATGCGTTTCGGAGCCCTAGAAAAAAGGAAAATGTCCGGTCTGGATGACGAAACACCCACATCCTCTGGGATTTTGTAGTGCTTTTCATACGTGTCCATTAAAATTGTCCAATCAGGTGCTGAACCCAGGATTGAGTAAGGCTTGTTCTTGGAGTTTGAAGTTGAGCCCTCTTTTACAAAGTTAATTTGTCTTTTGTTCATCGTCAATCCCTTTTGGGCTCTAGCTACCGAAAGGCTTACGGCTTCACGTATGATTTCAAGTACTCTGTCATGGCGCTGTGAGTAATGACCCCTATTAAGGAGCACCTTGCATCCCACCAATATGTGCCTTGCTGTACATATCGCCTCACCACAAGTATAGCAACATTTTTCAGAGGCTTTTCCCCACCTTACCAAGTTACTCTGGTCAGGGAGGGTCATTTGGAAAGCGTTCAGATAAAATTTTAATAAGGCAGGAGACCAGTCATATAGCAAGGTGCGCCACTTTAGAGCTAATGGGATACAAAACTCACCTATGGTTAACCACTCACTTTGCATTTCTAAATTCATAGCGTGCACTTTGTAACTATCATTTTCGTCTTGTTGTAGAAAGGTTTTTACCATGTCTCGGTCTTCCCTTTTCTTTCTCGCACCCAACCCAGCTGTATTTACTTGCGCACCTGCCATAAATTGTTTATTATTTATTTTGTGTATGTTTTAAGAAAGTTAGGTTATTATCAATAACGTTAAAAATGCGTACCAAACCATACTTTAATCAATCCTTACGATGCGTGTAATGCTCACACCTTGGCGTTTTACAAAACACTCCTCTATTTCGACTCACTTAAATAAACATTTTACGATAAAGCACAAGCTTAGGTCTGCCAGCACTCATACTTTTAATTTTCCTTTCTGTTTCTAGCTTTGTCAGAATAACAAAACCATTCAGTTTTTGTAAATGATCTACGCCTAAGCAAATTCAAAATACTGCGACAAAGTACGAACTTCACCTCTCAAGATTTGTTAAGTATAAAACTGTTTCTATAGCACGCTATAAACTCATTTAGCTGGCCCCTAATCTTGGCTTACACTGTATTTAAATACACATTATGAACCGAGTTTAGCGTGTACTTTGATATTATAATATTTAATTATTGATTTCGTAATTACATACAGTGAATAAGGCGTGAAATTGAGTCACGCTTAAAACGTGAAAACGTGAAATTAAAATTTACGAAAATGTACGTAATTACGTACTTTGGAAACAACAGCTTCATAATCCGAGTTTTTTTAGAATAGATTCTGAAATGGTTTTTTAACTAATTTATGAAATAATTTGCAACAATGGAATGAAAATGTGGCTTTTTTTTTTTTTATTACGATCAATACTATACCTAACATACTGAACTTATGATCATGACTGTTGTAATAAAACCTTAAATACCAAATGATACAAAAGACCAAGTTATCAATTTGTGCTGCAAGTGAACCTAAAATACCCCAATTAATTTGCCTCAAGAACTAACTTTTGTGAATAAGTGACTACCTAAAAAGGATTATTAACTCACTTATTTTCTTTTGACGACGCCATCTTTTTCAGACAACACTTTTTCTAATAAGCCATCATCATTCCATTCACAGATGTACATTGCTGGACATACTCGTATGTAGGCCTCTACTTCTCCAAAGAATTCCACAATGATCAGTCTTATGCCGCCTCCAGCCACCGACTTTTCGCGACCGAGATAATGTCGTCGGTCCGTCGCATGGGGGCCGTCCTACACTGCGCCTGCCAATTCATGGTCGCGATTCGAGAACCTTTATTCCCCAGCGGTTGTCGGTTCTACGAGCTATATGACCTGCTCATAGCCATTTAAACTTACTAATTTCAAGAGCTATGTCGGTGATCTTGGTTCTTCTGCGGATAGTTTTCTTCATTGCCCGTTGTGCAACCATGTATATCAGGCCAACAGTTAGCAACCATAGTCCAGTCGGGGCAGACATTTAAATAGAAAAAAATCCGGGGAGCGATTCATTTTTTTTAAACGTCAGGGAGTCAGTCAGGAGGGAGTCAGGGTGGTTGGAAGTATAAATCTCGATTTTCTAACTAATCCCGGTAGAGGGTTCGCCGCCATCTTGTTTTAAAGTTTTTGTGAAATACCTCGTTAATTTTCAACTTTAGAGCAAAATTGACCGTATCCAAAGTTGTTGGTAATTTAATTTCTCACAAGTTTGGTGAATATCATTTTTACACTAGGATCAATATTTGCAGAGTTATACTATCAAAAAAATTGTAATAGGTGGATTTTTATTTTCTTCAACTTTGGTTCTCGCACTTTTTTTTCACGATCAATATTTTCGAATTTATACTCAAATCGGAGGTGAAATTGTTTTTTATTTTTCAAATATTTTTTATTATCTAGTTTATAATAAAAACATTGTAATGGAGAATGTAGTAAGGGAGTGTTGTGTCTTTTACAATACATAACCAGATGTAAAAGACACAAAATTCCCTTCTACATTATCTCCATACATACAAAAATAAACTTTATAATACTTCCGAATAGAGAACCTCCTTCCTTTTTTGAAGTCGGTTAAAACATAAACGCAATTGAACTGAATTGAGAACCTCCTCCAGTTCTCAAGGCGTTTAAAAAGTTATACTGACGTGAATCTTTCTTACTTAACGTAATATTCACGTATCCAAAAATTTGTAGTTACATTGAACTCGTAACTTAGTGTTATCTTTTTTGTGACATTTGACATGAAGAATAAACAGTTAGTTGTTCAGATGATAACGAAAACACCACCGCCAGCTACTTTGACCACTAGCGACATCTAGACAATTTCATTGAGAATACTCAATAGCAACACGTTCTCGCTTTTAGCTTTTGAGCCATAAAATGTTGTCTCATTTTCGAACTTCGGAAAATTATTGGTTTTCTCCGAGAAAAAAAAATGTTTGTCTGTAAAGTCGGTTTACTGACGATAGAACGTGACAACGTCTTAAGAAAGTACTGATGGAATGGTAGCATTTTTCAAAAGAAAATTTTAATTTCATTTGTTTAATAGATTTGTATGTAAAAAGTAATCAGTAGAATTTAGTCATTTTCAATCAAAACAATGCAAAAAAGCTTTTAGATACCGGGGATCGAACCCGGGGCATTTCACATGCAAAGCGAACGCTCTACCACTGAGCTACATCCCCGCTTGAACTACTGGTCGAAATAATTAATACAACTGTAACAAACATGCGGCGAGGTAACGACCGACGGTAACGACCGACGGTAACGCGGTAACGGTACATGACGTCATGTTTTGTGGGCGTGCAGCCGGCTTCATCAAATTATAAGACGTTATCACGTCAAAACAGACTTCAATTTAAAATTAAATGCAGACACTTAGAATTTCATAGAATACGTCACTATACTATGTCGGCGCGTTGTCTTAATGCATGAAAGCAGATTTAAGTTTTTTGTTTATATATAATAAAACCCGCACTGATTTCGATAAAATTTTATAATGTGATACATTTAAACTATTTTGTACCAAATAAAAAAGAACCATTAAAATATACTCACAATTGGTGGCGCTATCGCGTTACATACAAACAAAAAAAGTACAAACGAATTGAGTAACTTCTCCTCTTTCGAGGTCGGTTAAAAAGAGCAAAGTTGTATTAAATTATTGTAAAGATCATCCTTGTTCTCTGAGAGATACAATCTAGAACTTTTCAAAGTAAGAGTAAATAGGTACTTTCTAGGTCAACGTGCGTCATCTTCGACCACACCGTCGCTTACCATCAGGCGAGATGGTGGCCAAAGGCGGACCAATACGCTATAAAAAAAAATGTATCCGTTAAAAAATCGACAAGCTATACATTTTTCGGAGAGGATTATTAAGACTTTGAACAAGAGTGTCATTGCATGTAAGCTTTTTCGCACGTCTCTCGATCCTATATGTTGCCCATTATTAACTCTACATATACGTGTAAGTCTCTACAAAGGTGCTATCGTCTTCGTACTCAAAGAAAAATAAAATAAACCAATTTTAAAGCGATACTTTAAAGCATATTTGAGTTCTTAGCAATAATTTGAGTTTGGTATCCTCAACGTTTCAAAAATGAATAAAATTCATTTATTTTAGGTGACACAACCAACGTTTAATTATAACATTTTCTACAATTTTCATTCAAATTAATTGCAATTATTATATGATTAACAAGAGCAAAGTTAGTTAATAAAAATGTCAACACTGAATAATATTCAAACAACACAAAAAGAAATGAACACATACAAATTGAAGTCAATGATATTTTTATAACTACGGGACATCAATAAAATCAGTGAAAGAGTAAATAAACTTGTCATTATTATGTCACATTATTTTCCGCTAAATTAGTACCTTCGCTCAGGCATAGCGACGCACCTATCACAAAGGTATTGCCCTCATGAATGTTACATATAAGGCCGCAAATCCAAAAAAAGTCTCGCCACTATTTTAGAAAATTTGACATTATTGTTATATAGGTTCGTATACTCGATAATTAGACTACTACCGATTTTATTGTACACAAAAGTTTTGTTTTGTAAGTATTGGCTAACGCAAGTCTTGGGTAAATGTTCGGAAAAAGTTGGTGTGTTTCGTATGAAAAGCACTACAAAATCCCAGAGGATGTGGGTGTTTCGTCATCCAGACCGGACATTTCCCTTTTTTCTAGGGCTACGAAACGCATAGTCCTTGTAGAACTTACCGTACCGTGGGAAACTAATATACCTAAAGACCACGCGATGAAACAAAATAAGTATTACGACCTTCAAAACGAATTAACAAAAAATGGCCATGTAGTTAATTTATACGCTGTAGAAGAAGGAGCGAGAGGTATACCAGCAAAATCTCTCTATAACCTGCTTAAAAATCTTGGCTTGTCCAGAAGTGCAGTAAGTTCTATACTAGAACGAGTATCTAAAGCTGCACTAGTAGGATCATATCGGATTTGGCTGGGCAGGGAGAGAAATACGAGTAGTGAAGGTGAGTGTTGACGTACGTAACTAAAAGGGGCCCCTTTTAAACTTACGCCCGAGTCACAAGTCTTGGGGTCTATTCGAGATTTCTCTCTCTGCCACACGATGGACCCGGCACCCGCACGGTGAATCCATGGAATGCTAAGAAGTTCGTCTCGTCTCTCTATGCCTTCAGAGCTCCTGAACAATTTTTTTACTATTATAGGTTTGTCTTGACCACCATCTAGCAATTGGTGACGTCAATTTTACTTACAACTTTGGTGACGCCGGTCTCTCAGACCAGGGTTTCCAACATACATTTTGGAGAACTATTAATTAGACATTCTATTTTTAGCTCAATTCTCAATCTTTTGGCACATTTTGTTGTGACTTCATCTTCGTACCGTAGATTGTTATTTTACTAACTTTGAACAATAAATACATACATATATATACCAGCCCACTAAATGTTCCCACTGCTGGGACTCGGGGTCTTCTCTCGCAAGGAGAGATTCAAGGCCATAATCCACCAACAATAAATAATTAAGAAATAATAAGAAATGTACACACTTTATTATAGCGATAATTTAATAAATGTTATTATATCATTGAGTTAGGTAAATAAGGAGCATAAACGAACGTCAGCTTAAACAAGCAAACTAGGTATTAGTATCTGGTATTAGAAATGTATTGTCACTAATGATTTCAAATATATCTCAAATTTTCTTTATCATTGTTTAAGTTGGTGATTTCTTATCAATCACACACTCTATTCAAATAACTTTACTTTCATTAAGACTTAAATCATAAGAAAAATAAAAACTATGACTGTTTCTTATTGAAACGCATAATAAAATATAACAGAGGCTGAAACAAGTTTTTTTCCATTCGTAACAAAAGAAAGAATATGCAAAACATTTCATTTGCCTCCAATATCATTTGTGTGAAGTTTTTCATCCCTTTACCCGTAAAGGACTGTGGAGTTATTGTATTTCGTTCATGTTTCTGTAAAAAGCCTTCCACCAACAAGTTACAGTAGCAGAACAACTTTAGACGAGTATTTTTATATCCTTTTTTTAGAAATTTGCGAATGTTCTGTTTCGTTCTCTCGGGTATTCGCAGAGTTTCTTGTTTCGTTGCCTTTTTAGCAATATATTGGAGTTGTTTTATTTACTAAGCCAACCCTTTTGTAGGTACTTTAGTTGTTATATTAGAACTTTGTACCGATATTTGTTATTAAGCTATGAGGGACCCTTTTTGCCGCAAATCTTTTGAACTGTCTTATATTTATTTGTTGTTCGTACTTATCAACTGTTTTGTTAATTACTTTATGAATCAGTTGAATAAAAAACCTTATTACAATTTTCTTTGAATCTTAAAGAATGGAAGCGTTTTTGCGATGACCAAAAGTATCATTAAATAAAAAGTTCGATCTAATGGTAGTAAAACTGAACGTTTTCGTCAATAAGCCCTTACGAAATAGTTGAATTTATATGATTTTTATCATTTTAATATTTATTCATGCGAATTACATAAAAACTTGATAAATTGATTAACTTGATTCATTTTAATTATAAATATTAGTAGACAATTCACACACAATACCATCTAATTCCAAACTAAGCAAAGCTTGTAGTACTATGGGGGCCAGATAGCTGCTAATATATGCTGAAAATTGTCATTGCTTTAATTTAATAATGTCTCTGTAACAATATTTTGACATTGTAGAGGTATACCTGATATGAGTGAATACGTAGGTAACTTGAAAAATAATAATTTGAACTTATCACCATCATTTTGCCAGCCATTGTGGATTTTTTTTTATTAGGAAAGCCAACTTCAAGCGTTTAAAGTAAATTTAAACATGTCTTCACTCTACAGACCATTTAAATCCAATTAATCAAAATGTGTTCAGTGGCAGCAACAGCAACATAAACGAAGAGATCTTAGAGAGAGATTCAAGCCCATGTTCCACGCTGACCTAGTGCAGGTTAGTTGATGACGCATAACCACGAAAGAATTTAAGAATATCTCGGTTTCCCTACGATGTTTTCATTCTCCGTTTTTAATTTAGCGGCGAATAATAAGAGATTGTCTATTCGAAGTCATGTACTCCCCACATGACTTTGAATAGACAATATCTTATTCAAACAGTGCACTGGATAATAATGTCAATTTACAAATCCCAAATTCAATCTACTTTGAATTTTCATAGCGACAAACCCTACTCAGAAAGCCGTAAGTGTACCAAACAAGCCAAGTCGAAAGATAATGAACGAAGTGCCCTCCGAAAGTAATAACGTTTAGACTTGGTCTATCGAGTTTCTCGTTGTATTTACACTACAATTCAGTCGGGTACTAACTAAAAGACGTGTTGCTTGGGAAACGGGGGCGTGGACGAGAAGGGTTTTTTGTTACTATACCTCTAAATTAACTAAACATATTTATCTTCTCTACATATTTAATGAAGGGATATTATACAGATTATTCTAAATGTCTCTCGTTGTATTTGAGAAGTACTCTTTAAAATTACTGCGCAAACATCAATAGATAAAACACAATTTGAGAAGTAAAACTTTCCAAATGGTGATGGTCTGGGAAGAAATAGATTCAAAAGGCTCATAGGCAACGACACTCTTGTGCGAAAAAGACTTTAATGTCTTGAACATGAATGCTCGTATCTCAAAAAAGTGACATCGTTTCATGGTTGATGTTCCAAAGACACGAAGGAAGGGATTTGACTCTACTTTTGTGATTAGAACGTCAAGACTGTGCGTTGCCAGCGTTGACAGATTGTCACCAACAGGGAAAACCCCGAGTGGTTTGTCTTCAAATCGAGAGTGAATCGGTTTCTTCTAGGGAAACACGCTCCATCGTAGACCGCATCGTCGCTTAACATCAGGCGAGATGGCGGTCAAGTGTAAACCTGTAAAAGTTAAAAAACAAAAAGATTCGATTTCGAAGACATCGAGATTGTAACTATCGGAAAAATACCACACAGGCAGCGCATTCCAAAGCTTAGACGTTCTCATCATAAAAGTAGAGTCGAATCTCTTCATTCAAGTCGTTGGAACTATTGTTACTCACCATTTTTTTTCTTTTAATCACAGCCCAATACACACATACCTAAAAAAAAATTTTTTAAACCACACCTCTTTTATCACTATAATATGAAAATGCATCGCAAAAAACAATAATAATTCGATATTTCTTAGATTTTCTACTTCAAAATTCAATTTGAAGAGTTTATTTTTATCCCAATGCTTTCGTTAGAAAACGATCGAACTTTTCATAGAATATTCGAGGTTATATAATTTTTGAGGTTTCTCGTGATTTTAATCAGAAGTTTCGGTGTGTCGAGTGCGAGTGTGTCAAGGCACTATAAGCTTGCGCATCCTTATAAAGACACAAAGCATTTAATCAAATCCAAAATCTTGTATATTTTAATTACTAAGGAGATCCCAAGGCAGTGACCTTACAAAGGCAGTAAATAAAGCTGTCTCGAGCTCTTCTCCAGAAACAATACTCATTGTGTCTCTTCCTATCAATCTTACGAACTTCAAAGCGATTTTCGCAAAGATTGTTAACTTGTACGTATTGTTTGGGAAGAACAATCGCACGACAGATATTTGAATAGTAATTTTCTCGATAGGAGCTCGAGCGTTGTATAAGGAAAATGTTTTGGAAAAATCAAAAAAGATTGGAACGAAGTAAAGTATGGAATTGTGAGTAGGTAACTTTTGTTGTTATTTCATTTAGTCGTGACGCACAAATTCCATAAGGTGCAATATGTTTCTTTGATATTTTCCTAATGCTACTGTAGAAATATGACTTTATTTTTTATCAACATATATTTTTTCCCTTTCACTAAGGAAACGCCAGGACTAAAAAGGACTACGCTGACCAAGATCGTTTTGGTTGATAGCAGATGCCCTTTAAATATATGTTTTTTTATAGAATAATATTTTCAGAATATAAGTTTACAACAAAATATTGGTATCCTCAAAAATCCACAATAATCGTTTTAGTGAAAGAAGCTTGCAGTACCACACCGTCCACTTGGGAAAGTACCACAGCTTCGCCATTTAACTTATTACTAAGCAGTTTTGTGAAAACATTATGCAATGTGTATTTCAGTTTGAAGAGAAATGTTTCCATAGAAACTACTGGTAAAAGAAGAAATTCATCAAACATCAAGCTAGGCAGTGATTTGGACACTTTATTAATTGGAGATGGAATTATGTATTGAAACACAAACATACATTTCTAGAAAAAACAAATGTGATAAACCCCCATAACTTGGGGCCTTATTACTGAGAAAAATATTTTCCAGGCAAATTTTCAATTTTAAAATATAATTTCCAGGGAAATTACAGGGCTTAGAAATATAACAACTTAGATCTCTGGGTGACGAGCGCAGTGCGGTGCTAAGTAATGATTTGGGCTCTTCATGTTCCAATAGCTGCGTGTCACTGTGCTGTTATGTGGCAGGCATGTTGCTTACCATCAGGCATATGTCCTGCTCGTCTCGTCACTGTTTATTAAAAAAAAAAAAAAAAACAGTCTGAGAGCTGTATGGCATCGTGCTATTATAGTCAAGCGTCGTGCTTGTCCACATATTCATATCTTGCTTGTGTGTCCCGTTACTCCTTATCATATAAAAATGTATCACTTAAAACTGACCTGCCCGAGCTTTTTTACCCATCAAATAATTACATTTATTCAAAAACATTCAGACCGGAAATTTCACTTTCACATAAAACAGCAAGATTTCTTAGGTATTATTGAAGTAGTGATTACAGATATTCACTCAAATGTGTATTATGCGCATAAAACCGTACGGACATGGTACGCACATTGAATTCAAATCAACCACAAACCCTCTCCTCTTGATGGAATTTTGATGTCGTCCGACCGATACCACTTTATTTCAAACATTTTTATAATAAAACTAACCTTTCAATTCTGGGAAATGTTAGACATATCAAAGAACGTGAGTGCAACGTTTTATGTTTCAAGTCACGTTAGTTTTAAAAAGCTTAGCCATTTCTGAATTTTAAATGAGTTTAGAAAACTAAGTAACAAGTTTTATTACATTTCTGCTCAGGTCAGTGAAACGTTTTCAGATATATTTGATGCCTTTTATATTTATTTTCACAGATTTGTAACGTTTAAGATGCAGTTTTAATATGAACTGGCTATTTAGAGACTTAACTGTTTCATCTCTTTTATATTTTAATAATAACCACAGAGCAATATTATTATATTCACTTTTTTTTTTATTTGACAAGAGATTTTAGCAATAAACAGAAGAAGAATTATTTACACGTGTGTAGTGTATGTCTGTGTTTTGACGTGATAACGTCTTATAATTCGGTGAAGCCGGCTGCACGCCCGCAAAACATGACGTCATGTAACGTTACCGTTACCGTTACCGTTAGTTCGTCGTCCGTGCCATGCGGACGAAGCTGAGCGCTGAGGGCGCTACCCGCCGAGTCGAGCGGTATCACTACTCGCGCTATCAGCGTACTGATTTCTTAAGACGTTGTCACGTTTAACTATCGTCAGTAAACCGACTTTACAGACAACGATTTTTTTTTATTGATTATCTGTATTTTATGAATAAAATATATACATATATATTTATATATATATATTCTACCTACCTACTAACATTATAAACGAGTAAGTTTGCAAGTATGGATGAATGGATGTTTTACTCTTTCACGTAAAAACTACTAAACGGATCGGGTTGAAATTTGGAACATAGATGTTGGTCTAGTTCACATAAGCAACTTCATGTCCCTAAAAAACGGAAATGAGGGGAACATAGATAAATCCGTGGGGCACTGCATGTTATACATAAAGGTTTAAAATGAGTTTATTTGTTTGAACGCACTAATCTCAGAAACTACGGCACCGATTTCAAAAATTATTTCACCGTTGGATATGTATGTGATCTTAGAGTGCTGTCGTTGTAACTTGTCACACATGTGCATTACTGTATCCTTCTCATTCGGGTCCACTCGGCGGTCCCGACTTCACCCGATTGAACCTCTCACTTTCCACCGTGACGACCAGTCTCATCTCAAACAAATTAGCCTGGTTCACAGCCTGCAACAAAATCTGCGCCAACAGAAGTGTACACTTCAAAAATGAAATGAAATAACGCTACATTCATAATGACCCAAAACTTTAATTCCAAACCAGACTCAAAAAACAAGGAAAATCTGTCTTCGGAAACACAGCAAAAATGTTTCACGTAATCCTGTAAAAACGCTGCACCCAGCTTTAAGCCAACGTAAAAAGCGAAAATGTTGTCTCATTAAATAAACATTTAAAATGCGTCAGGGGATACTCGTTGAGTGAATAAACGAGTTGTTTCTACGTTGCGGTCCATTCGCTGCGCCAGCACCTAATTACTAAATAGCATAATGGACGGTGGACTCATTAGGGCGAAGTGGCGTAGCGTTAGGCACTCTGGCGGCATTGACGTGGGATAAAACTGTGTGTTGTCTGGTTTTTAAATAAATGCTTTGGTATACCCACATCCATCGATATAAAACATCGTTTATATAGTGCCCTTCCAAACTTCAAGTGCAAGGAATTGTCATCGTTGGGAAAAGTGTGCTCACTTCCGTTCTAGTCGGTATCAGGAAGCGGTGAACGCCGGACATTTTATCCTGTTAAGGCCGATTTACATCAGACGAGCGAATGCTCATTCTATCCCCACTGTATCAAATTCATTTGGTGTAAACAAACGTAGAACATTCTTTCGTTGTTTTGTTTGCGTTCGCAAAGATTCTATGGAATATTTAATATGGAAAACGCATATTTCGCCGTCAGCGATTGTAGGGGTCAAGTAGATTGGTTGTGTGTAAACCATTTACAAAACTTACACTTACACCGTGTTATTAATTAAATTACGTATTGTTTTACATCAGACGCCTCTATCGGTGATCTCATGACTCATAGATATCTTAAACATGTCCATGCCTCCCTCACACTACATTATTTTTCAATACAGCAAACCATATCAATTATCCGTAAATAATTCCCAGCTCATTAAATTGAGCGAATTTATTTTACTGTCTACTCATAAAACCACTCTCGAATTCGTATCAGAGCCTCAAAATAACTTGAAAAGTTATAAATCTGTAATCCATCAGGCGGCTGCAAAGTTTATATTGATTTAGAATGCATTCTTGAGGAAAATTGATAACGCGAGTGCGAAGTCAATTTGGACTGTCTCAACTTCTGCTTCGTTTGAGTTTCGTTTGGATTTCTATCGTATTTTATTTTGTAATGAAACAAAGACAAACTTTACTGTAAGTTGTAGATTTTAATGTCTTTGTGCTCTTTTTATGATACAAAATCATGATAAAATCAATGTTTGTATTCGGTTTGCTGGACATGTTCTCTGGGTTTGATCACGGTTGTGGTGTTTATACGCTTGGGCGTCAGTAATATTGGTCAACTTAAAGCCACCTAGACCGATAGGTCTACAACTCAGAGTTTAGTATTACCTGTTGTATTGTTAGATATTGTAGTGTTGAACAGTTTCACTGTCATTCAGTTAAGTTAATAGTTTAGTTAATATTAACTCGGCCAGTAAAAAAAATATAACAGGAATCTTGCTTTTTCTTGTAACTTAACATTATCTTAGATGCAGGAATACGGCAAGTAATATTCTCGGTTCGAATTTCACCTTCACCTCTGAGTATTTTCCAAGTGAAGATGTACAAATTTGCTGTTCATAGATATTGTTCATAGATATTGAAGATGAAGAAAAACATTGAGAGGAAGCCGGAATGTTCCAAGGAGATCTTTCAGAGACATGATGTATCATCCGCACGGATATTGAATCACCCGCCAATCCACATTTGGTCAGCATGTTGAACTATGGTAATATAGCAGGTTGTACATAATCAACTGACAAAATTTACCCTGAAAATGATTGATCAAGAAACATCCAAACATCCAAACATCCATACTTTGACATTTATAATATTAGTGGGATTATTCCACTATCATAGATTTTTTGTTAACAAAAACAATAGTTTATATTTCACCAAAGTCCTAGCAATAATTCAAATGCTAAAACCAGCAACAGTAGATTATTAACAAAGGTATTTATATTGTAAACTCAAACAATCAGAAATCAAGCCTTCAAATAACAAATGCCTTTAAAATAGCTTCCTCTCTCCATTTCTAAATTGGCATAGTTGAGAGACTGCTCCCTGCTTTTATTCAAACCTCAAACTTGCCTTTGTATTATCATCAAATTAAATGCATACTTAATCCCCGTCAGGAGTCGGAATTTCACAATTTCACTTTAACCCCTTTATTGTTTGTTTGGAGGTCTGTGCGTTCCGTTTTTATTGGATTTCTGCTGTAATCCGGGTGATGAAGTTCTTTAGGTTGACTGATGTAAAATAAACAATTTATTTCATTAAAATTTGGTGAACTGTTTGAATGTAAAGACAATCTTACTAACACTAAACTGTATTAGTGTTTTTTTTTATTAAAATAAATATGAGTGGAATTTGTTCACGCTACGCCATCTAGTTAAATTAACTGTATACGATATATATAACAAACACAAAAAAAGAAAAAACTGCGTTCGATAGCATACATTGTTTTTTTTTTTAATTTCCAATACTGCAGAACCATTTTCCCGCCAAAAAATGAATTTATGTTTTTTTTAATTTTACGGTCTATTAATGTTTACGAACTTCTCAAAATAAAGACCGGTTCAAGCAAAATTTATGGATATACCTTCCCAAATAAAAAATATGAAAATTTGTATTTTCCGCCAAAAACCCGACCACAAAGGTAATTATGTTGATTTTCGCAATTTCGTGTAATATAATATTTTTAAGTGGAATATTATTAAATAAAGTGGCCAAGTGCGAGTTGGACTCGCCCATGAAGGGTTCCGTTGCAGCAAGTAACATAATATACATAGTACACATAGTTCTTGTAGTTCGTTGTAACTTTGATCGAAGTTTCAATAATAGTGTATTTATGACGTACTAAAAAAAAACTACTCATCAGATCGAGTTCAAACTAATTTTCGTTGGTAGATTACATAGTAATGTACATCATATATTTTTTTAGATTTTTCATTCTCTTACTTTAGAAGTTAGAGGGGGGGGGGGACACACATTTTACCACTTTGGAAGTGTCTCTCGCGCAAATTATTCAGTGTAGACGAAAATGATTTTAGAAACCTCAACATCATTTTTGAAGACCTATCGATAGACACCCCAAACGTGTAGGCTTGATGAAAAAAATATTTTTCAGTTTCAGTTCTCAGTATGGGGGGCAACCCAAATTTTTTTTTTTTTTTTTTTGTTCAAATCTTGATGCGGTTCACAGAATACATCTACTTACCAAGTTTCAACAGTGTAGTTCTCATAGTTTCGGCAAAAAGTGGCTGTGACATACGGACGGACAGACAGACAGACAGACAGACATGACGAATCTATAAGGGTTCCGTTTTTACGTTCTACGGAACCCTAAAAAATAAAGTGGCCAAGTGCGAGTTGGACTCGCCCATGAAGGGTTCCGTTGCAGCAAGTAACATAATATACATAGTTCTTGTAGTTCGTCGTAACTTTGATCGAAGTTTCAATAATAGTGTATTTATGACGTACAAAAAAAAAACTACTCATCAGATCGAGTTCAAACTAATTTTCGTTGGTAGTTTACATGGTAATGTACATCATATATTTTTTTAGATTTTTCATTCTCTTACTTTAGAAGTTAGAGGGGGGGGGGGGACACACATTTTACCACTTTGGAAGTGTCTCGCGCAAACTATGCAGTGTATACGAAAATGATTTAAGAAACCTCAACATCATTTTTGAAGACCTGTCGATAGACACCCCACAATGTAGGTTAGACGAAAAAAAAAATTTTGAGTTTCAGTTCTCAGTATGGGGGGCAACCCTAATTTTTCTTTTTTTTAATTTTTTTGTTCAATTCTTAATGCGGTTCACAGAATACATCTACTTACCAAGTTTCAACAGTGTAGTTCTCATAGTTTCGGCAAAAAGTGGCTGTGACATACGGACGGACAGACAGACTGACAGACATGACGAATCTTTAAGGGTTCCGTTTTTACGTTTTACGGAACCCTAACAATGATCTGTATATTATTACAAGACTTATTTAATTACAGACTTCACTAGTAAACAATTCCTAAATTAGAATAATGTGAGCAACAATTTATAAAAAGCCGATAATTAGCAATTCTAGAAATGAATTTAAATAATCGCGAAATAGCACAACAAAAGTGAGTTTTAAAAGACGTACGTACGTACAAATCGCACCGATCACCCTCACCTTACCAACCGATCTACCGAGAAAAATGACCGAAACTTTGGTCAACAAGGGCTTTTATAAGTATTTTGGCGAGTGCGGTCACGAAATGCAGGTAGTCTTATAAAACTTATCTAAAAATTGTATAGTAACCACGGTGTATCAACCGGCTAGCTCCAAGCTAAATAAAGCTTGTAGGGCGCTAGATAGATGATATACTATACTTAGATAGTTGTATATACATACTTACTATACATACAAAGTCATACAGACAAACCACAAATATGCATTATCATCACACAACTATTAGCGCTGGGTAGGAATCGAACCCACGACCTACTGCTTCGCTGGAAGACTTACTACCGCTAACAAAACCAGCTATTATCGATAAATATTGTTGGAAATTGTTATTGTATTGTATTTATGTTAGTCCTTAAAATAATAATTAAAACTCACTCACAAACAAAATCCAATATAACTAGATATATTTTATTTGTAACGTAAGCTAAAGCAGAAAAATGAAATATTTTCTAACCGTCGGTTAGTGCGGTAATTCGTCTTGATGCGCTTCACGGTGTATACCTGAGATCACGTAACCTTTTCATAGCAGCAGAAAATTTCAAATGTATTACTTGAGATTGCTGCATTGTTAGGCACAAAAGTAGTGTGGAGAAATGTTTTGTATATTTTTAAAATTTGGCCAAAAATATAACCCAATGTTTAAAGTTACAAAAGTACTCAGTATAAAAAAGCCGTGGTGATCTAGTCTAGCGGCCAATTTCACAATAGAGAAGTCGTAAGTTCGAATCAAAGTGACAATGTACAACTAGGTGGTTCAAATCCAGTGGTGATGATTAGTCATCACCACTGGATCGATGGACCGGCAAACAACTGACCTGTACGTAGGATAAAAAAACAGTAAAAAAAGATCTCAACGATACAATATTTTCTTACAGCTATAAAAAATACATATTATAATTTGTTAATAATAAATTTTGACGGACCTAGATCCAATAATATACACACGCCAAAAATGATTGCTAAAAAGTTTGAATCATGCCAAACTAACAGAATGCTTCTTTTCAGGAAATAATTTGAAATGCTTCGTTTTTGAAATCCCATCGAGTCGAAAGCCCAAGTCTGAAAACCAAACGCATAACTCATTCTCTTTCCCCGGGCGGTGTTTTATCGAATTTACACGTTTCAAAAATCCAATCGTGTACTGTTGAACGAAAAATGTCACTGCAAAATAGGACTTCATAATACGAGTGGAACGCTGCAATATGCTGACATTGCCGAACACTTGAAACTCGATTTTCACGGTACCAGTGAATCGGAGAAAATAAGTAGTCCAGTCGAAGCGTCAACTAAACTTGGCTCTTTATTGTATACTGTGTTGGTATTAAGAAGGCACGTTTTGTTTTTATTTCTGGGGTATATTTGGTTTAGTAACGATAAAACTCTTTTTTATCTTTGTCGATCTTAGAAGATACAGTTGTCGATACAATATGTATAATAAGTATGTATTTAAAACTATATCTTATACTTTTAAACGAGCAATTCTTGTACCTATATAAATATGTATATATATATATGGAATCTGAATCTCGGAAACGGCTCGACGGATTTTCATGAAATTATGTATGCAGGGGATTTCGGGGACGATAAATAGATCTAGCTAGGTCTTATTTACAAAAAACGCAAATTATGCGCTTTTTTAAACAATGAAAAACTGTCACATTAGACATTAGAATGTGAAGGTAAATTTCGCCGCGTGACGCGACAGCATAATTAGCTCAGACGGGAAGTCGGGCGCTCATAGCGGTCACGAATTAGTAGCTCCGGGTTCGAATCCAGACGGGTTCTCTTTTTTTTTTCAATTCGTTTTTTTTAAAGAAAATCTATTTCTTGGTGTTCTTTATCTGAAGGTATCTAAGTATATTTAGTATTTTAACGGAGCAAAGCTCGGTCACCCAGGTACTACGTATTATATCGGCTATCTGGCCGCGATCATACAAGCTTTGCTTAGTTTGGGGTCAGATGGTGTTGTGTGTGAATTGTCCACCAATATTTATATATTTATTTAACATAACTTCCATTACCTTCTAAAGCGTGATTTGATACGTTATAAGTGCGTGACATAATCGTGCTGTTTCGAATTTGATAAAGGTCATAAAGATGCTTCCTAAATAATGCTTAGAAAATTATTTTGCTACTTTAGCTTCGGTTAAAAAATATGGAGCAAAATCGTTTTGTGGTTGTTTAACTTTGATTTCTCTATTGATGTTGTATTAGTATATGCGGTTTTACGGTTTTACCTGGGTAGTTTTAGTTTCCTTAGGATAAAAAGTAGCATTTGTCTTATTATTCTAGTCTGTATTCTGTGTTCAAAATTCAAAAACAATCCTTGTAGCTGTTCCGACGTGATTGAGAAACAAATATCCAAACTTTCGATTTTTTTATGTTAGTATGATAGTTGGATTAGTATGATTTAATACTATTTATAGCACTTACCTATTTTAGCAACTAAAGTAGTACTCAATTTTGATTTAAATATATTAATTTCCTCCTAGTCTTGTGACTACGACCATCGTAACACGACCGTAACGTAGGGAAGAATTTAGAAAACATTTGATGAGCGATTAAGTCCTGTATAATATTACAGAGTGGTCTCAGCTTATATTGCTTAAACTTAACTATTAACTTTCCTGTGTCGTGTGTTTAAGGTATACAAATAATTCGTTTAATTTATGTTCAATTTAAATTATTCTATAACTTTATCGATATAGTGATATTGTTTAGACGATCATGTTAAGTTAAGATAATTTAGTTGAAAGGTATTTAATACTTATTTTACTTCATTTCAATTAGTTGGATTTGGAGCAGGGAAAACGTTACTGTCCGCGAAAGTGATTCTTCTAGTACGGAGAGTAGATCAAATCCTAATTAGTATCAATCATCAATATTTTCTATTAAAAATGCTCTAGGTTCGTTAAGTGTAGAATTTTTGAAAATTAATATAGTAACTGTATTTGTCGATTGATTGCTAATTTGTGCTGTTTAATTGTTAATGTCAATAAAAAACAATGATCCCGGCAAAATTATTGGGCTAAAAAATATTCTATGTTGTTTCTTTGGGTGGTATAATAAATAAAAGGAAGAAGAGGCGATGTTGGTGCAAAATAATGCCACTTTTAGATTATTTATCGCTTGAACCGGCACGTCGTGAAGAGCCATTAAATCATCAGCTAATGTCAATAATGTCTCGCCATTATCGAAGCACCATCGTTTTTCTCTTATTTACGCTGAACACTTCCGGTTGTTTCGTCCATGGCTGCTATAAATTTCCCCTTCCCGGAAACATGACAAACAATCGTACAGTGGAACAAAAAACAACGATTCAACAGAACACCAGGAACAATAGGTTGGGAGCTGATGATATTTTTATTACTAATGATTTACAAAAATAAAAATTATCAAGCTCTTTTCATGTCCTAAAAAAATTAAGATATACAAAAGGTGGATTTTACAAAACTTGTACTAAAGAGCATGTTTTTTTTTTTGTCACAAACGTGTACTTTTTAAAAAGTCTTAGTAAAAAATTGTAATGACTAAGAGTGATCGGGTGAATCTTGAGTAAAGTATTTGACGTATGTCAACGACGTATGTTAAGTGGTCTAAAAATCGTGTAAAAAGCGTTGTATTTAGATGCATGAAAACATTATGTGGATATTGTACACTGTGCAACTAAATTGGTAAATTGCATCTTAAAATAATCAAATTTTACAGGATAGCGTAAGTTCAGTAAAAATACCTAATATAAAATCAATAGGAACCAAAAGTAATTTCAATTGTTTGTTGCATTGTTTGAGTATCAAATTATTTGAATTATTATTATATTAGCGATCGTACAAAATGATCAAGATAAATGTCGATTGGGTTTATTGGACAATTTATTTTTTTCCAAACTCTAAGAAAACTATTTTTTTTGTTACTTTGTCACAAAAGTAGCTTATTAAACTCCCTTTTTCTGCTCACGGAAACCGTAAATAAATTTGTACAATTTGATGTTTAGGAGTAATTTAAACTGTCAGTTGTCACAGTTCTACCAATATTTACAATGTACACACCTTATAGATCTTTATTGAGCTATATTTTCAGTTGTTCAGTTTCGGTTCAGCTATTGGTGTCAGATTTCGTGAATAGGTACACCGGCTGTGCTGTGAAAGGATTGTAGTTTAAAGCCAACGTTGTGTTCAATATTTGGTATGGCGAACTTTGTACATGACCATAGAAAATACGAGTTTATTCAACTAGCAACATTTAAATTTCACCGTTAAGTGTATTTTTGATAAAATTTCACCAACATGATCAATTAGTAATATCGGAATATTTACCACAGATAACGGTAAAACATAAAAGATAATGTATCCATAAATATGGAAAGAATGCAACTACATCAAACTATAGGGAACTCCACCTCCATAGTTAAAATCCCGTAGGTAACTGATTGTAGTGAACAATCGCATCTTAAAGCAGTGTAAGCTATCATTTTATGGTTAAGTATATAATTATGGTTTAATTTATTATTATATGATGTTAATACTTTGTTATATTTAACTATAAGCCACGAGCAATTTTGTTTGTTTTGTTTGGCAGGTTTGTGATGGGAAAATGAAATTAAAAATTAAAAATTAATTTACTTTAGATTTTTTACGTCATTTTTCCGTTTTTAATATCATAATTCAAATTAACGAAATTAAAATTACACGATTTAAAAACAGAGTAAATAGTCGGTACTGTCATCAAATCAATACTAATACAAAAAATATAATGTTAATGTGATATTTTCGTACGTGTGTAACTATTATACTCAAATCACTACAATCGATTGCAAACATTCTATCACCATTAAAATGGTACATTGTATGTGAGTAACATTTTATAAATTATTAACCTATTACGAGTATGTTCTTATTACGTTAATTTTTTTTTTTTTGCCATGTAAAGCCGGGCCGAACCACTGATCATTTACAAAATTGTTTGGTTATGGATCCAACTAACATATGACTAACATTACAAATGCGAAAGTTTCGATGTTTGGATGTTTGTTGCGCATTCACGTTGGGCTGTAGAAACAGATCGTGTTGAAATTTGGAATACAGTTAGATGATAGTCTGACATAGCACATATCACGAGAAAGCAAAAACTAAAATGGAAACTACGTTGTACCCAACCGCGGGACGCTGCTGAAAGCCCGATAAGATAATAAGTCAGAATGATTTACCAAAATACAGAAAAAACAAACGTAAATCAACACTCACAAAATCAAAGAAATTCTAGACCATTCTAGATCAATGCCAGTTTCAAACCATCCAGTCGTCTCAGCAATACTTCACACCTCCAAGATCAGTGTCTAATGAACAAAGTTCCGACAATGTCAGTTAGCTCGGCACTCGGTTACATACGAATCACTTATTACCCTCGAACAATCAATTCACGTAGACGTCTCTGGGCGAGATCACTTGTAATGATCGTCGTGCCCCAGGCTTTGGACGTAGCAGGAAAATTCCAGAAGGAAAAGTGGGAAACGCTTGTACAATAACAAAAATCCTTTAATATTACCCTGCATAAAGTCTATGAAAAACTTTTAACCATCAAGCATTTTTTTTGCTAAAAACTGAAAAGTAGTGATTTTCACTTTAATTTTTAAAACTAATAATATATTTAACTATCTTATCATTAATCATTGATATTGTAGTTATGTATCTTAGTAGGTAACGGAATCGTTGCGGTATTAGTTAGAATCTCTCGGTACCCTTAGCTAGACTACAACTTAGAATACAAGTCTTATCTCACAAGAAATATCAAAGCACACATTTGGAAGATTTAAAATTAACAAAATACATAATTCATGATTTGTAAGTCTTACTGTGACACAATGGAATTAAAAATGAGATTGATAATGTTTGAGCCTAGGTGCGTCTCACGGGGAAACCTGTAGCTTGCTAGCTTTCGCTAAATACGATTGAGGATAGTTTATTAGAAGTAACATTCACATATATAATTGCAGAAATGAACGTGATGATAAATGACCAAAAGGTAACTAATTCTATTTTGTTTGTAATACCATGTCTGTATGCCAAGTAAGGCAGAAGCTAGAGATCTTAACTGCGTGCAAAACCAAAATCTGTACCTAACCTAGTTTTCACAGGCCAATAAAGAATTGTATCATTGTATCAAATTATTTAGTATGAACGCCACTACACAGACTGGTCATTTTGATTTTATTTTTCTTTGCAAAATAATAATAAATGAACACAAATATCTTGAACTCGTTAAACACCAAATTAAACAACTAGTAATTATGGTAATAGACAACTTCTGCTGTATATATTTATAATCGCAGAGACCAAAAAATTAGCTTTTACTTATCTTAAAAATGTTGAAACTACCATTCAAAATTTTTACTCTATTTCAGCTCTTTTTTTATTTAAAAAGTAGTCAATAGTCCTTTCTCAGGATCTAGATGAGACTATCTCAGTGCCAAATTTCATTTCGATCAGTCCAGTGGTTTAGGCATGAAAACGTTGCAGACAGACAGGGAGAGTTACTTTCGCCTTTACAATTTTAGTAATTATAGAGATAGTAGTTAGAATGTTGATTTGATTAATTTATTCAGTGAATCCAATTCTTGAAATAATTTTTAGCCCTACCATGAAAATAGTAACATATCTATTTTCTACCTTATAGAATGACATGAAAGTACAGTTGCGTTACGAATCAGTACTGTACAATCCGAATCAGTTTTGAAATGTCAATAAATTAAGCAATTTTCATTCTGTAACAGTAATTTTTCATCTAGCTACAAAGATTGTGATTTTTCCTAAGTAAGACTTATTGTACTGATTGATTTAACTAGGCAATATGTCCAGAACACCGCCGGGCTATGACAAGCTCCGTCGGAACGTGCCTCGCCTGCGATTCCCGAACGCTGATTGCATTTATTCTATGACAGCACCCGACAGCATGACCATGACACGGCTTCGCCTGTCCGTAGCAGGGTAGGTTGTAATTTCATACAGATGGAGTAATTGAAGTGATACATACAGCTATTATATTTATGGTACCGTTGATTTTATTAGTACTAATGCTCGCCTAGCGGTAGAAACTCGACCATAAAGCTATTAATAACTTCTCAATTTGACCACATCTTGAAACAAAATACATTTATTTATGCATTTATATATGCGTGTGTGTCAAATAAGTACACGGTAGTGTGTGTAATGTTTAGCTTATTTTCATATCGAGGTATTGTATTTTTTTTAATATTAGCATTCTGCACTCCTTTCCACGTAATCTATATGTGTGCAAATTTTCATCCATCTCCGTCCGTGCAGGTTTCGTAAAAAGGGGAACAAATTTTGTGCTTGACGTACTAATTTAGGTTATGATCGATAGTTATAAACTATGTATTTTAATTTTGTTAGAATATTTAAAAACAATCAGGATAGATACTAACGATTTTCTACCTACAACTCATCATCCTTAATTAAAAATGTTGCTCCAACAGCATGCAATATTTTTAATTAATTCACGGATATTCACGGACGCGCGTACAAAATGGTGGCTTCAGTCTGTAAATTAATGAAAAATGTGTGACAACCACATTAGTTTTTACATTAATAAAGCATGGTTTCAAAATGTACGAAAACGTATTTTGTCTTTTTATAAAAAATATAGTGTCAAACTAGTAAATCTCTTCAAGTCGAAAGTGAATCATTTTGTTCTAGGTTAGCACTCTCTATCGTCGTTTAACATCAGACGAGATGGCAGGCAAGTGCAAATCTATCATAGTAAAAAAAATGGCAGTCATAGGAACTACCGATAAAAGTGAAAACTTATATCTAACTCAGAATTAACTACGAGGGTGAAACCGGAAGGCGAGACCATATGCATGGACATCTAGAAATTATGACGCATTTTTAAATGGCCAATGGGAAATACTGACGCTTTTCTAGATGGCCAATGGCCACGGTCCAAAGTTTACCCGAAGATTTCTATCAGTCCCGAGTGTAGCGCTAGAATTCAATTCGAAGCCCATGAAAAATCTGTCTGTGGTGCGCCAAAAACTAATAGTCCGAGATCCCAGAGCTCCCAGACGTCACCTATTTTCTGGTGAATGAAATGTGGACGATTGAGTAGAGTTAGTAAGTACTAAGAACACAAACATGCTTACTCGCTAACTTGCTTAGACGGCCAATTTTGAGATATGGGGTAATGAAGGTACATACAAACATTACTTACTTCACGTATTTTCTAATAAGTGATTTTCACGTATGTTATAGGCAACATCCTTAAAAACAAGGTTCCAATACTCCCAGACTTCCAGACTCCCGCTCTTACCCATAGGACATAGTAGAGTTTAGGGGATGATTGCCCCCTTAGATTGGTCTATCTTATTGTAAAAAGCAACAAAATAGTTGTCTGACGAACATATTTACAAATGGAGCATGAGAGTTTAAGTGAAGTTGAATTATTATTTTGGAGTTGTTAAGCAAAACGGCCGACGGAAAGTGCCTGGGAGTATTGGGACCTTGTTTTTAAGGATATTGCCTACAACATACGTGAAAATCACATATTAGAAAATACGTGAAGTAATGTTTGTATGTACCTTCATTACCCCATATCTCAAAATTGGTCATCTAAGCAAGTTAGCGAGTAAGCATGTGTTCTTAGTACTTACTAACTCTACTCAATCGTCCACATTTCACTTATCAGAAAATAGGTGATGTCTGGGAGCTCTGGGATCTTACTCTATAAGTTTTCACTTTAAAAATGGTTCATTTGCTTACACCTTCACCTAGCGGTACACTTTCTTGGTTACTTATTTTAAACATTCGGTCAAACCAAAAAAAATATTTGTCAACATTTTATTCATTTTCCTATTTTTTTCATTGTTGCAATAAAAAAATATCTAAATAAAATAAAATACAAAAAATCTTCAAAAAAAAAAGACTGCTACCGGTATTGGGGCAGATCTCAAGCTACTCCATGGTGGTTATAGTGCAGTTCAGTGTGACCGTCCGGCATCTCACCTAAGTGTAGGCCTTCCCGTGGAGGTGACGTGCCGCTGTGTTCGGCGTATAACTGAAACCAAATGCAGAGGAACATCACCTCGCAAGAGCGGTAACAGTGGCAGGGTGACTGTTGAATCCGAAAATAGTCCCGTGACGCCAACCCAAGGCAGAATAAACTCGTGGGAGGTTTCGATCAGTAGAGACACACTGCTTTCGACCCTTGATCTACACAGAACAGTTGAACTTGAAAAGTTTAGTAAATACTTTTAAGATTTTGCAAAGAATTTGTCTTATTTATGAGTATTTTATAAAATCGTTTAAAATTTACAGAACAATATGATCAATGTGTAATATAACTTTCGCTGTTTGCTTTGACCATCATTTTAAATATAATCACAAGAACAATTAACTGCTCACCCTGTATTTCACCTTGTTTACAGAAATACTTATTTTATAGCAAATTTTATGGTAGTATCTACGTTCAAAGTTAAGCAATAACAAAAGAAGATTTTCAATACATAAACAGTTTTTTAGAATAATCCCACAAAACCGATTGTTTCGAAAAGATCGAAGTGACGAAAAATATATCAAGATAGGTTAATTGTGCCTGTGAGTATAATCTAAAATAAAGAAGATAATATATACTAACTGTTGTCACCTATTTTTGTTTGTAGTATATAATATCACTTATAGTATTAAATTGAATACTGGGATTTGAGTCTAAATATGTGTCATATAAAAGAACAAGTATCTGATTATTTGAAGAAATGGGTATGACTGATAAAATTTGGTATAGAGGGCGCCGGTGTGAAACCATCCACTTCTACCCGCCATCTCAAAGGAGTATTGGAGGGGTGGGGGCTATAAGTAGATGGAGCTAAGCCGTTGACGGGCATACCTATTTTAAATTTTATATGAGAAAGATCGAACAGTTGTCAATGTAAATTCTTACATTTATTTAATGGTTAATTTTACTGAATTGATAACAATATCTAAATCAATATTTGTGAAATACAAACGCTACCCACGTTTCTGTTACCTGAAGATATTTATTTGTTCTCCATTTTAAGAGACGCATCTCAACGGCAGTTCTAATTCTCCCCGGTCATAAATAAGTAAATGTAACGACGCCATTACCGGGTTTTATTTTATTTACACACCTCAAGTATTCTCAAGCAGGCGTATAAAGTGTGGGAATTACCACTTGGTCACAAAGTAAATTAAAACAGTTACGTTACTTTGAACGCAAAATATGGATTTTGCTACTCGTATTTTAAATTTTGAAGTAGTTGGCCTGAAGTAACCTTGACTTTTTTACGTGGAAGAAATGTATTTACGTATACTCGCAGCCGAATGTGGGGGGGAGAGGTCGGTCTATGTCGTATTCGACACCACAAGTTGTTCCCTCCTATCGACTGAATAAGGTACAATCCTCAAAAAAACTAAGTAGCCCGTTAGTTAGATTGTCAAAAAATATCGTATTTTTTCTTTGTTTCACAAACAAAAAATTACGAAGATAAGGTACAATTTTTACTTACGAGTGACGTCGCAACACCCCTCTCTCGAAGTTTGATGGTCTATATCTTTGAGGATTTTTAATATTATGAAAAAACAAAAAATACGTGTCCAATATTTTTCCATGCTCTAGCTGACGGACTAATTAGGATGGTGTATATTTGACCCAGTCCGGTACCCTATTCTCCACGCCATCATTATTGCTGCTTGTAGTAGAAACTAGGGTACGCTAAAAGTCTGCGCCCACTCATACTACTCCGCTCCCACACGACAAATAAATTCACTCAAGTATGGGCTTTATGTCATGTCGTTAAGATATACTCGTATGTATGTAGATTACATTGGCAACACAAACTAGCGGACCGGTCACTGACAGCCGTCGGCTAATTTTTGTTGCCAATGTAATCTGTATCTTAACATGCATGGCATTAAGCTCATATTTGAGTGTATTTTATTTGTCGGGTGGTAGCGGAGTCGTATAAGGTGGGCGCAGACCTTAAATGTTCAAGCTAGGTCGTATGCATCTCAGTAACCACCACGTACGGACACCCTTGGTCACCTGCGAAGGAGCCAAGTCTTTTTCACACAAATGTTTGCTCTAGGTGAGATCGCACCCACGACCTCCAGCTTAACAGGTAGATTAACTAGTCATCTACCGACTAAGCCACAAGGCCAGTCTTAATATACAGGGTTACTGGTAATCAGCCTGCATCCGTTTAAGGGCATGTTCTGTATATTTAAACAAAGAACTTTTGTTTTACAACTTTCGTTAAAACTCAATAGATAACCCAAAAAAAATTGTATTTGTTGCCCTTTTTTGTACTGTTTAGCGACTTTTTAGTGTTTATTCACTTCGGTACATCATTTTTTGCGTGTTAAAGAGCGTACGCGCTCTCGTTACTAATTGTTACGAAGAGTTCGATACTTTTAGACCGTGCAAATGCACTTTTTATTTATTTTGTAAAAAAAAAAACATATTTTTTTTAAAACTGTACAACAAAAGTTGACGTATTGAATGTACCTAACATCCCCTTAAAAGGATGCAGGCTGATTACCAATAACCATGTATATTGAAACTAGCAGCGTCCCGCAGTTTTCGTTTCCGTTTTCCCGGGATAAAAGGTAGCCTCTCCGTTCAGACGTGGTTGAGTAACAAATATCCAAACATCTATCTCATGTCACTAAGAAAAAAACTTCTTTTATAGTTTAAAGCAACGCTTCGAGCAGGATTTATACCTGATGGTTTTATTTTAGATTACAGAATTAACACGCTTATCCATAAAAACAAAGATATTGATTTATCTCTTTGTCCTGTAATTTTCTTAGAAACATTACCCTTCACTACAGTACTACACACACTACAGTAATGTTTGTACAAAGTCTTGCTTGATGGTAGAATAACTGGAAACGGTATAGGTACTACCGGGAGACTCTACAAAGCAGTTCTAACACTAGTTTAAGATATTGTCATTCTTGGACAATTGCTCCATCGTCTATGCAAGCTCATATCCACATTAAACTTATATTGAGGTAGACTAATATTACGCAAAGCACGTGCTAATCCTGTTGTTTGATACGTCATGTCATACATTCGAAATGTGCACTCAAACGGAATACACAGGTCTATGCGCAAACACTATGAGCTGCTCTAGTGAGGCACGTAATTAGCTGAGGGGATTTCAGTAATTTAGTAGAGTGGTTGAGGCCTAGTTCAGGTGTGTGAACACAGTATCAACTGCTTTATCTCATTTTTAGGGTTCCGTACCCAAAGGGTAAAAACGGAACCCTATTACTGAGACTTGGCTGTCCGTCCGTCCGTCCGTCTGCCTGTCACCAGGCTGTATCTCAAGAACAGTAATAGCTAGACAGTTTACATTTTCACAGATGATGTATTTCTATTGCCGCTATAACAACAATTACTAAAAATAAAATAATAACATTATTCAAGGGGGGCTCCCATACAACAAACTTGATTTTTGCTCGATTATTCCGTCCCAAATAAACTAGATGGCGCCACTAGTAAAAATAGAACGCGATATAGAATTCATTGTCGAAATCATGAGCCAAAAATCAATATTTTAATAAAACTTTGTGCCTGTCTGCGGAAATTGCGATGTATAAGAAATTTCGAATAAAGCCAAAGAGGTTATCGCCGTTTATTTGCTAATGGTACGGAACCCTTCGTGCGGGAGTCCCACTCGCACTTGGCCGGTTTTATTAATAGACTTTCAAATAAGAGAAGGTTCTTAATTTTATTTTTTTATGTGTATTTTGTGAAAGTTCCGCTGATTAAGAATCGATTTTGATGGTGTTTTTTGTTTGGTAGATTACGCTATATAAATTTAATTAAAATCAGTGCACTGATTTTTAAAGATAAACAAAAATCTAAAATTTGCTTACATCGATAGTATTGATGGACAATTCACACACAGCACTATCTGACCCCAAACTAAGCAAAGCTTATGTGATGGCGGCCAGATAGCTGATATCATACTTATATAGTTTTAAATACATACTTATTATACATAGAACCACCCAGACACAGTACATTATTAGTTACGAGCAGCACTATGCGGTTTAGCCTGTGTTGTTCTCGTTCCCGTTATATTGTCGGGATGTAAAGTAGCCTATGTATCATTCCAGACTAGCTACTTCCCCAGACGAACTCTGCAAAGTGTCCTACCACTGTTATTAAAGCTATAGCAGAGATTTAGCTATTTTAAGACTTTTTTAGTCCATTCCGCCTTTTGTTCTGCAACTTTTCCCCATAGGCAATGTGGTGTCAGAATTACATAGTTCATTTCGAAACGATAGTACACCCCGTGTGATGCACTTATTTTGTAGGCATATTGATTTTTTCGTAGTGTAAAATAATTATTGAAAACATTTATAACCCCTTTATTGTAAATTAAAATTAGACCGTACTTAAAAATCCCGAGAGTTGTATTTTAAATTTTGTCAAGCACTAGCGTATACTATGTAACAAAATGTGTATTTTTCAATGTCTTAGTAGGTTCTCTGATAAACGTTTATGGAAGTGTGAGAAGAAATCACGGTTCAGGATTCTTAGGGCGCCTTCACATTAGGTCGCAAGCAGCACGGTAGCCGCGCGACAGCAGCGGAGGCCTTCTCATTACAAGTACAGCGTTTGCAACACAGGCTCGATGGCGACAGATCGCGCGCGGCTGCCACGCTGCCATCCGCTATAACAATTACGTGTCGCGCGGCTGTCCCGGTGCTCTTTTTAGTATAGAAGTTTGCCGCCTGTGAACAGCGCGACTGTCGGGCTGCTACTACTGTGCTCCTGCCGCGCTTCTTGCAACCTAATGTCAAGGCGCCCTTAATGTGCAACTATTCGTTTGTGAGTGGATCTGAATTATGCGTATGTAGTAGAGACAACGGATGTGGGAAAGCTGTGGCGACATGCGTTTTGTAAGTTTTTGAGAGTTAAAGCATTTTTTTTTTTTTTTTTTTTTTTTAAATAAAGAGTGACGAGACGAGCAGGACATGTGCCTGATGGTAAGCAACATGCCTGCCACATAACAGCACAGTGACACCCAGCTATTGGAACATGAAGAGTCCAAATCATTACCTAGCATTGCACTGCGCTCGTCACCCAGAGATCCAAGTTGTTATATCTCTAAGCCCTGTAATTTCTCTGGAAACATTGCCCTTCAAACCGGAACACAGTAATGTTTGCACATTACTGCTTGGCGGTAGAATAATTGGCAAAGGTGTGGTACTTCCCCAGGCGGACTCTGCTAAGAGTCCTACCACTACAAAAAATCTAGTTAATATATCAAATATACAGAACGAAATACAGCTAAAAGTTATTATTTAGATTTATGTGGTCCTGTTAGATGTCCGTTGACGTTATGTAGCTTTTCAGTTGAACTTGGCGGTCAATACTAGAAATTGCAAACTATTTTTGAAATCTAACTGGTAGTAAACATAATTATAAATAATCATATTCTCCGAAAACAGTAAAACCAACTTCAATGTTTAACATCAAATTAATTCGGACATTCGACCAAATTTCACAAGAATCTATCATTACGTCGGCTAAAAACATAAATAAAAGCAAATTTTAGTATTCATACTCATACTCATACTCTTTTATTGATAACGAGTGGTTACATGTCATATTAAAGGCTATAACAAGATAATTATAATTCCAAATCAATGATAAATACAAGTTACATGTCAAATCAATAAACCATACAAATAAAATTTCAATTAAATTAAAATTCAAAATTACATGTCAATTAAATTATGTTACAATTAAAATCTAAAATTACATGTCAATTAAACTACATTACATTTAAAATCAAAATTAATGTCAACTGGGTACAATTAATAAATACTTGAATATTACATACACATTCGTATTATCCGGGTATCATTTCGCCAATGCTGTAGAAACTTTTTTCCACAAGCCACTTTTTTCTGTTAATATTTCAAAAATGTTGCGGTTTTTTTAAATATTTATGCATATAAAAATGAATTCCTGTTCGTGGGTCCACTAAAACTCGACAACGGCTGAGCCGATTTGGCTGATTTTGGTTTTAAAATGTTTGTCGTAGCTAACGGAAGGTTTAAACGGTGAGAAAATATTGAAAACTTGCGAAGAAGATAGTAAAAACAACAATTTCATTTTCTCATATAAACTGTTCTTTATAATGTCCAGTCAAACATTTGACATTGCCGATCAAACATTTGACGTTGCCAATCATACATTTTTTTTTCGAAAGTTTTAATCAAAGAGTATTACTTCTTTTGGCATGCCTAGATAGATTTTTCGTGGGCTGTGAATTGAATTCGAGCGTCACGCTTTCAGTTTAGTAGTTAGATTATTTTAGTTTAGTTTAGTTAGTAGCTTATTTAGTATTAGCATTGCACCCGTGCGAAGCCGGGGCGGGTTGCTAGTTTATACATATATTTAAAATAAAATGTATATGGAACCACCTATGAAGTATCGTCTACCAAACGAAAAAGTAAACATCAAAATCAATTCACAATTGATGGTGTCATCGCGAAACATGCATACCTACGTACAGAAAATAAAACATACAACCGATTTGACTACCTGCCCTTTTTTGAAGTCGGTTAAAAACAGACGAGAACTTACTCTTTAGGCAACATAGTTTGTAACTTTTGCGATTTGGACTCATATTGAAAACAAACTTAACAACATAATCTATATTATATAAATCTGGATTTTTCAAAATAATTCAAAAAAATGAATTAAAAAATTAATAAAATAATTTTTCATTTTTTTTTCATTTCACTTAAGTAATCGAAAACTAAAAAACTTATCTCTTACATAAACTGTTTATGTTTTTATTCATACTCATAAGTGATGAATCCGGATGTTGATTCTGTGTTTGGATATATCTATTTATGCGCATGCGCACATGCGCATGTATTCAAAATTTTATGTTTATTATTATCAGCTATCTGGCGTTAATAGTTAAAGCTTAGTTTAGTTTGTGTTTAAATAACGGTAATTAATATTCTTATAAAGATTTAATTTACACCAAGTACCTATTTCTGTACCTATTTTCACTGAAATTTCCCACCATTCCTTTTATTTTCGACTAACAAGAAGCAAAAATCTCTGAATTCCCCACTTAATAAGCAGACGGGATGCCCAAAAAATAAACAGTTAATGTTTCCAAGTACATAAAATCCATTCCAGTTTCCAAAGTTTCCGAAAGTTAAATTTAAAATCAACCGTCTACATCCATCCGCTGAAATCAAATTATTTTTGGTACCGAAAAACTGGAAGATATTTTTTCCTTTTGATCTTGGGTAAACGAATCGCTAAGGTAAACATCAATTTGTTTAATGACCTCTTTCTTGGTATAATAAATTGTGTTAATATAATACTGGGTTTGAAGAAATTTGCGTTATCGTGTTTTAGCCTCATTAGTATAGGGTTAGTGAACAGCTCATGATTGGCCGCACGCCACGGAGCATGACGAAAGGTCGTATTATTTACTAGTAGTTTAATATTGTTACATTGGCCTGTTATTTAAGTAAGGGTGAAAAAGTATTAATAGTTAGCAGTTAGAAAATTTATCATCATTGTACTTTTACCAGTCTTGTTCTAGAACAGAGACCGCGTACTGGCAAGCGTAGAATGGGACACCTTTCAGCCAGGTAGAGCGATGACTTACTAAACGTGCCTGGTAGCAAGTGAATACGAACAGCAGAGGACCGATGAGCAATCGACAAACGCCTTTCCTATAGATAACCACATCTATACGAGAGGCGTTTGTCGAACATTGGATGATTATCAATTTATAGGCTAATGATGATGATACCTCTACCTCCGGTTCTTTGGTTCCTGACGTGTTAGTCAAAACATTGGAAATTAGAACAGATATACACTTTCCAGCCCTTTCCTTGGTTCAAAAGTGCCAAAACACTCATAAGAAAGAAAACCTGCATTCAAAAAAAAACCTCAAAGTTTTGAATACTTAGTTTTGATTATTGTTGTTTCTTGTTGGTAGAAAAATAGGACATGTGGAAAGTATATATTTTGAAAAGAATATTTAATAGATGTTCAATGTTCAATAGATGAATATAATTTATTTGTATGCATAATAATGAATGAACATTTTTGAAACCCAAACTTAGTGTTCGGGCGCTAGCTAAAAATTGGGCTATATAACTAACGCCCGAAGTAAATATATAATATTCACAACACAATTGTACAATAAACTGCCACTGAGTAAACTCCAGACTAAGCAACAAGCTCAGATTGTTTTTTTTTTAGTTAATATAGAATTTTGCTTCGAGGGGTTAAAGTCTTGGCTTAGTGTCCCAAAGAAAACGGCATAATGTTTAATTTAAAACACAGAATTATTTTAAGTAAATGTTTAATTTAAAAACTTACTTCGTACATATTGCTTCTACTTATTGTTATAAATTTCAGTAAAAAGAGAACCTTTATCCAAAAAGATTGGCTTTGAGACAAAACCAGTTAACTCTATGTCGTTTCGCGTTTTCCAATCCCGGATCCAGCTGATACGTTTCCTATTTTGAATTTACATAGCGTTGAGGGAACGCAAAGAACCGAAATACACCTTGACTAGAACAGGAAAGAAAGTCAGATTTATAAATAAACAAAACGAATACATTTAACTCCAACTTTAAAATACTTTAAGCCATGCTATGATTTTAACTGTTTTAATTATAACATGTTTTAATCACTTGTACTAATTCAAAACCGTGTTCTTAATTTTATGACTTATGTTTGGGTTTTTAATACAAAGTTGTCTTGTTTATTTGCATTGCATAGTATTCCGTTGCATTGCACCACATACAAGCTTTTCTTAGTTTGGGGCTAGATGGGGCTGTGTGAAAATGACCATTAATAATAAATAACTAAAAAATGGACGATTCACTAAAAATTAAAATTTAACAATTTAATAAATAAAATAAAAAAAAACAATTAAAAAAATAATCCAGGGAGTTTTGGGGGCAATTAATCGGTCTGGCTAGATTTAATTTTCAGAAAACATCGTGTTATCCATAATATGTAAATTGAGCAAGTACTAGTAGTAGTAGTAAAAATACTTAAACTATAAGTAGCTATTTAGTATTAAAGCTTGCATCGAGTTTTCTAGTTCTAGTGCATTTTTGTGTTGAGTTTTCCACTTTTTTTCTAGGATTCCCAGTCCGAAACAAAAACTTTAGAGCATACTGCTATTGTGCTAGTTCAAAAGTGTTTTACTGTAACATTTCTGTTTTTGTGTCATAAAAAGAGTTATCTATCAATTGCAAAACTTAAGAAACGGATGTCATGATTTACAATTCACTTAAATATTAAAGAGCGATGACACTGCAATAAAATACCTACTCTTCATATTAAAATATAAACGGTTGCCGGAAAAGTAACCCATAAAGCCAGACCATATCATCTGCTTTGTGTAAAAAAACCTTTATGAAAACACTCGCGTAAAATCTGGCGAGTTCTGGTACCCTACTAGGTTTCTAGTTTAGATCGTGCCCTAGATTTCCGCTCTTCACAGAGCTTGTGGGCAGTCATTTCATTTTTCAGGTCACTCGGTGCGACCACGCGAACATTCTTTTTGCATATTTATTACAGTGATTTTATTCATAAAAGTTTATAAAATATAATATGTTTTCGGTTCTGCGACCCGGTTACATATTGTATTTGTTAGTACTGATCCCGTAACTCCGGTCAGCCCTTTGCGAGAGAAGGCCTCGAGTCTCTGCAGTGGGAACATTTAATGAGCTGCTGATGATGATGAACCCCAGTTAACTAAACTAGCGTTGGAATTATGAAATAAGGAAATGGTATGCTGTTTTGTCTAACATTGACTAATGTGGATGAATGATGATGGACTTGTAGGTTTATTATTTTCATAATTTTATTCGTCTTGATATATTTTAACGCAAAGCAAAAAGTTAATATTCAATAGCTACCCTTGAAAATGGAGCTGCATTAACATTTGGGGAATTGCTCCATTACATACTCGTACTTATAAATGAGTGTTCGGAATGACAGAGACAGCTTAAATGAGTAAGTATAGAGAGAGATGCGCCTCGTGCTATTAGCTTCAGTAGCAACAAAATTATTTAAATTTCAAGAAAATTTTAATAAACTAATCTACAACTTTTCATAGTACTTACTTATATCTACGAATAACTTTTTTTTAACTTAAATTTGCCACTCCACAAACTCCAGAGTCCGTGACTTTTGCCATTTCAAACCTTATATATTTTTTACATATTTCTTGGATTAGCAGAAGAAGAGAAAAATAAGGGGGGAGTTGGGAACATTTTAAACCTAATACTAGTGCTCGTCTGTTGAGCCGATCACTACCGGTTTGGATTCCGCTAGTAATCGACTCGACATCGATTCTTTGCCTAATTGCAATTTGCCTAAGCAACTACGAATAACTCAAAGTACCTTGATGAAATAAATTATAGAAACGGCATTAATAAATCAGCAAACAACTCAGCAAGATTCAAAAGCCGTGCAATATCTTTAATACACCCACGTCTAAAGTTATGCCCACGACAGGCTGTAAGAACTTGAGACAAAGAAACGGTAAATATGTGGAGCGCTTTGCTGAATAATGAATATCTCAGAGCGACTCTGGTTTGTACTTCCGTGAACTTCTGTTTACAATTCTCATGTATTGTGTAGTCGGGCGTGACGGAGCTCAAAACAGAAATTCTAATCCATTTCTATGTAAGAAAATACAAAAACACTTACTTTAGTAACCCCACTAACATTATATATGCGAAAGAAGAAAGTTTGCTGCTCAATCACGTCGGGACATCTGAACGGATCGAAATAAAATTTGGAACGATTCGTGAAAACGTAACTGGTAGATAGATAGACCAAGAAACAGACAAGACTGACCTTTGAACTTTGCACTTGTAAAAATCCCACTTCTTTTGTGATTGAAGTCAACTAACAACTTCGGCATACAATTTCATAACATAGAACTCGGCTCTTATTTCACGTTTAGGTTTTTGATGTGATAAACTTTTACCCGCACCTTTACCACCCTTTGTGATGATAACAGGTTAGCACAAGCAACAAAACAAAGTGTTGTTAAAAGAATATGAGGGTAGATTGCTGCATCAAAGCACCACATTGCATCCAGGGATAGGAGATTTCACCATACTGCATCCAGAGATGTAAGATTTCATAATATATTTTACCTTAAACATTTTACAGGAAACATTATGCTCATGGACGTATAAAAAAAGTCGGACGTAGTCTCGCTAAAACAAAAACTGTGTCCATCGAGTCGGCCACATAATGTGCACGTGTGCGCTGTCACATACAGGATAAGACGCACACATCAGTGGGTCATTACACATTACACGCGCTATTTGTATATTTACATGTGTGTATGTCAGCCTATCAGTGACAACCTGACGACGCACACGTTCAAATTTGGCCGACTCTAGTGACACAGTTTTTGTTTTAGCGAGACTACGTCCGGCTTTTTTATACGTCCATGATTATGCTTAAGTCTTTGAACTGTTGATAAAATAGACATACCTTTAGTATATGTGTATCTCCTAGTTATTTTGTTGTGTCTAAATCATTCTCTCTACCCTCGTATAAATAAACAACATAAATGTATTATTGTGGGTAGCAATACGTTTGATTACGGGTAGACAGTAAGTTATGACACCGTGACAGGTAAAGTAATGTTGTCGGCGTAGCGCACACGACTGACGCCTGGCAGAAGGTACACGAGAATATTTATGTAAAACCAATGCTTGAGGATAGAAAACAAGTGAAGGATTTTTTCCGTAAGCACATTGAAATAAAATAAATCTGTTTGCTCTCGAGGTAAAAATATACCGCCTCGATAAAAAACTATTTGCTGAAAATTGCACTACATAGAGTACATTTTTGAAGATTGTTTGTAAAACAGGGTACCGGACTGGGTCAAAAATACACTATTCTAATAAGTCCGTCAGCTAGATCATTGAAAAATGTGGGAAACGCTTTTTTTGTTTTTTTCAAAATATTAAAAATCGACAAAGATAAAGAACATCAAACTTCGAGAGTGGGGGGGTCGCGACGTCACTCGTGAGTAAAAATCGTAGGCACGAGTGACGTCACACGAAACTTCGAAGCGCTGTATCTTCGTAGTTTTTTGTTTGTGAAACAAAAGAAAAAATACGTGTACAATATTTTTTAGCAATCTAACTGACAGACTAATTAGTTTTTTTGAGGATTGTACCCTATTGCTAGCTTATCGAGTTTTTTATCAGATACACTTTGGAGGGTGTTCAAGTGATCATGATCTAATAAAACCTTGGCCATATTTATATCGGACTGTTTGTAGCTAAAAAAGCAACACCGTTTCATGGTTGACGTTCCAAACACTCGAACGAAGAGGTTTGATACTACTTTTGTGATAAGGACGCATAAGTAACGTATACCAGTTGGGAGTGGTTTTCCCGATGATTACATCTTTGTGTCTACAAATCGAGAGTGGATCGTTTTTTTCCAGATAAGCACAATTCATCGTAGACCGCATTTAACATTAGGCTAGATGCGAAGTGTGTAGTGGTTACAAAAAAAGTTAGTTATACATACGCTCCAGATTTCTGCAAATCCTCAGTCCTAATAATGTATATCATCATAGTTATGTTTATCAAGCCCAGCCACAACCGCAACATGTACATACACAGATGTTTTGTTCATTTATTGAATAATACGTTTAACAATAAAACTAAATTACATTAAAACTGCACCACGCTGCCTACCTAACTAAGCTAACTAGTTACACTAAGGCTAAGAACTCACGGGGCGATTTTGAGCCGGCTGCCGCGCGGCTCCTCCGCGGTTACCGCCCGCCCGTCACCCGCTACGATCGCGGACAATAATCTCACCCGGCTGCGAAACCGTAAAAATCAGCGGTCTCGTGATTTTTAAATAAACCTCATCCCAGGAGTTCTTGAGCCTATGCACATTTTCAGAGGACACCCTCTCATACATACAAAAATTTGCATACCTGCACTGCTACTGATTAAATTTTCCACTACTTCGATTTTCCACATCTGTTTTGTAAATCTGGTGACATATACATGTACCCACTGTACTGTATGTTTATATCACAATAATATTATGTTAATATTTAGATCTTTGTTGGTCAATCACGTTGGGACGTCTGAACAGATCGAGTTGAAATATGTGTTCACACAGATTATAGTCTGGAAGATCACATGGGCTTTATCACGGGAAAATAAAGGGAACGATAAAAGCGCGAGTAAACCTATTAGTTAAGTTAGTGTATAATATTCGTAAATATTTAATAGACATAGCGACTTAGAGAGGGTTCACACGGCGCGGCTGCCAACTGCGCCCGCGCGCAGGCGCGGCAGATTTCCATTTAAAATTGAATTCAAAACACATGACGCGGTTTACGGCCGCGGCGGCTGCGGCAGCCGCGCGGCGCCGGCGTGGCTGCGCGCGATTCTTGCGCAGTAGCTTTCTGGAGCAGAAACCGCGAAAACTTGCGGTCTCGTGAGTATTAAAACAAAACCGTCGCCCGCGCGCGGGCGCGTTTGGCAGCCGCGCCTTGTGAACCGACTCTAAAACATAAATTAGACCGTTGGTTAGATTATTAAAAAATGTTGTAGGTATACGTAGTTTTTCTTTTGTTTCAAAAACAAAAACTGACGAAGAACAAGAACCGGCTGGCATCACGTCTATTTCTATTTGATTTTTATGTAGACTTGACGTCACAACCCCCTACTCTGAAAGTTTGATAGTCTATATATCTTTGTCGACTTTTTTATTATTTGTATCATCCAAAACTATCCTTATTCTATTCTCACACCACAAAGTCGGTTCAAGCAATCAATAGAAGCGAAACGCAACGACACATTGTAACTTCAAAGCATAAAGGAAGCGTCTAATTTTCCATAGTCTCAAAGAGTTGTCATTACGTAGCATTACCGTCTTCCAAGAAAGTGCTAGACGTAAATAGATAGAGCTAAGGGTAAAACGTCGAACGACAAACCTGCGATCGTGTTGGATCGACGGGGCGGGCATACGAATTATCAGACCTACGTGACGCGTCTGGGGTTGAGTGAATTTAATAAATTATTGTGGTTGAAATGTTCAACATTTTTGCGGTTTTGAACTGATTTAGCGTAATTTGGAGTAATATTGAAACATTTTTAGACTGTAAAATGCTTTTGCGGTGGTGAAATAAGTAGAGAAACTATGTACTAAGTTACGGCTGGTCTAGTCGGGAGAACGGCGATTGTCGAGCCGGAGCCTCGGATTCATATCCCACGCGCACCACGGTTTTTTCGAAATCATGTGCGTCAACCCGCTAATAAAAAAAATGGTAAACGAGAACATCGTGGGGAAGTCAACATGTGTCTAGAACCTTCGTAGGTCATGTGTCATTCTCCAACCCGCGTTGAATAAGCGTGGTGGATTACGACCTTGACTATCTCCTTGCGTGAGAAGGCCCTGAGTCCAAGAATTATTCATAGAGATGAAGTGTTATTCTACGAAACGATTTAAACTTATTACTAAAATTTCTATAACCTCATTATACCTCATTGAATAACGAGGCGAGCAAAACATACCCCTGATGGTAAACAACGCGGTTCGCTCATAATAGCATAGTAACTGCTATTTATTTGCTATTTGAATTAACAAAAAAGAGAAAACGTAGAATTCAAATTACTACCTACCTTTGCACTGCGCTCGTACACCCAGAGATATAAAATGATGTTTTTGTACCTTGTTGTAACTCTGGAAACATCAAGCCAGAACAGAGTATATATTGGTTTCACATCACTTCTTGGCGGTAGAATAAGCTGTGATACCAAAAGCGAACTGTGTAAAGAGTCCCATCTCTATAAAGTTCTACTGTTTCACATTTTGTTGATTGTATCGAACTAATATTATAAGAGGGTTACATTTTTCTTAACAAATATCACACTTGTACGAGGTTCCATGTATATGTATCCTTGTATATTATATATTTGAACCATAATAGGTCATCGTTTGACCACCGCTTTGCGTTATATTAAATAGATGCAATTCTAATTTTAATTAGTAAATAAATTATTAATTATATAAAACTTTAATTAATATATGAACTGATAATTAAATAGATAATATATCATTTCGAAAACATTATTTGCAGCTATCATAGCGGTTTATTATCATTAATATTATGTTTTTATGGTTACTAATAAGTGAAATTCATTCCCGGTATCCGTTCTTTTCACAAACTTTTATTCACTAATCGACATGACTGTCATAACCAACGTTAAACAAACTCACGGGTAGTGAAATGATTATTATACAAAAACATATTTAATAAATTGGTTTTATCTCAAAGAAATTATTTGACAAACTTTCATTCTATAACATTTTATTTGACAAATTATTATTTTAATATTTTTCTAAGAGCGCCTTCACATTAGGCTTACAAATGTTTAAAAACAAAACCAACACTTGACTCATTTCTGTTTTATAACTTATTGTTTGGCAAGCAACTCAATTTGTAAAACATTTACGTACAAACTTGATTGTAATTTTTGAATGTCTACCACCCAATGTAAAACCCAATGTAAAAGGGCGCCTTCATAAGCAAGCAGCGCAGCAGCCGCGCTGCTTGCGACCTAATGTGAAGGCGCCCTATATTACAAATATTTAAAAACAAAACCAACACTTAACTCATTTCTGTTTTATAACTTATTGTTTGGCAAGCAACTCAATTTGTAAAACATTTATATACAAACTTGATTGTAATTTTTGAATGTCTAAGTATCAAAATCGGACCGGTTACGTTACTTAGGACCCAGATCTGACTTGGAGCCCCCCGACTCCACCTAATCTTGTCGCTACTACCCCGGAACATTTTATATATAGGTACGATTGTATACAATTTATTTATAAAGTATTTCGATGTGTGATGTTTTTGTCAAAATGGTCGGATATTGTACGAAGCGGAGCGAAACGCTAGCAGAAGTAAAACAAAATAGAAGAACAGTTTTCTCTTGTCAAATGCCAACAGCTGCAGGCAGCTATGGACAGCCAAGCAGATGTGGAAGCCAATTTTCTCATTGACTAGGTAAGTAGGTAAATACGTAATTTCATGCCACATTAATTTCTAAGTAGATCATGCAAGGGCTGCCTCCCAATTTGCATTCGTTGTGTTCGACGTTTCTCGAGCGTTTGTTTGTTAAAAATAGGCTTACGTCTTCCCGTCAAACTCGATTTGAGGAAATCCCAAAAGGAGACGAAAGTTTCTTGGTGTGGAAATTTGCTCTGTAGTGATAGCGATCTTCGAGCGTGGTTTTACTCGTTCTTGTTATTTAGTTTTTCGGGATAAAAGTAACCTATGTGCTCGTCCAGGCAATAATCTAATTGTGTTCTCAATTTCAACCCGATCCGTATATACGTTACGACGTGATTGAGCAACAAACGTCCAAAGATAAAAAATTTACTTGTATAATATTAGTAGGAAATACGATAAAACTCTTTATTACGACACAGAACAACTGAAATATTACAGTAAAAATCGTATTTAATATCACATCACAAATGGCGCCTTATTGCTAAGAGCGATCTCTTCCAGACAAAAACATCATAAAGGAATCTTGAACAATAGTTTTAATAAATGTAGCATACATACAATGAATACGTGTCATTATGGATTGGAATCCTACTGATATGAATTTTGCAAAAGTTTGGTTGTTTGTTGCTTCTTCACAAATGATTGTCTAAAATGCCGTATAAACTATTCTTCGTTGCATAAACACAACTACGACAAAAACCACAGTCTCTAATAAATATGATTTTAAAAGAAACCTAATTTCATCCACACAGTCACGCTAGGCTATCAACCAAACTACTAAACCGTAAACCCAATTATAAATCAAGTCTTCAATCAGTGTTGCTACTACTAAATTATTTCCTAATACTGAGGCAGATTCACTCGTACACAGTTAATTTATAACTAGCTAAACTAAACAGAAATAGACCGACGTGCGATTAACGTGTTTAACTTACATAAGCACACATGAAATAGCAGAGCTTCCAATTAATTCCACCGCGCAAGAGCAACATAATTTTCAGACATTAAATAATTGAGATCATTAAAGTATTCGTGTCGTAGGCACGTTCTGAAATCATCTTATTTCTAAATATGAAGACAAAGGATTTTGCTGGTATTTCGGAGTATTTATTCAAGTGTAGTTTGTCGTTACAGCTGGTTTCAGTTTTAAAAATTAGTTGCCCACTAAATGTTGCCATTGCTGGGTTTTCTCTCGCGATAGTGAGACAACGCCATAATCTTTCACGCTGGCTCAGTGCGGATTGATGGACAACACACGAACTTAAAAGATTCTAGAAACATTTTTGTTGTTACGATGCGTACTTTACATGTACTTCACCGTATTTTGTTTATGGCATTGACTTCGAAAAGACAGTGGTGCCAGTGGGATTCAAACCAGGGACTCCGGATAGGCAGTTACCGTGCTCCCTACTAGATCAGCCGTAACTGAGATTTAAAACGACACACCGCGAGGAAATTTTCAAAATTGCAAGAAAGGTATCTTTCAGCAACATGTGATATCATCCAGGTCAGCGATGTGGACTGTGTCTTCGATTAGTCCCGTGATTCAATCGATAGTGAGTCCTCTCACTGACCTGTAGATGGTAGGTTCGATTCCCGTCCAGGACAAACATTTCTGTCAGGAATACAAATATTTGTTTAAAAGGTTTAGTCTCCTTCAGTTAAAAAACTTAAGGAAGACTTAAGAACTTAATTGATGTGTAAATTGTAAGTTACGGCTGGTCTAGTCAGGAGAACGGCGACTGCTGATCTGGAGACCCCAGGTTCAAACCCCACACGCACCACTGTCTTTTCGAAGTCATGTGCGTAATGCCGCTAACTTAAAACAGTGAAGGAAAACATCGTGAGGAAACCGACATGTACCTAGAATCTTTCGAAGTCATGTGTCATCCACCAATCCGCACTGGGCCAGCGTGGTGGATTATGGTCTTAACTCTCTCCTTGCGAGAGAAGGCCCCGAGTCCCAGCAGTGGGAACGTTTAGTGGGCTGTTGATGATGTTGATGATGAAATTGTACATTTATCAATAAAGAACTTTGACTTTGACTTTGAAAACAAAAATCATGAAATTAAGTCAAGTGTTTGAGTTAAAACTGAAACTAGCAGTGCCCCGCGGTTTTACCCACGTAGTTTCCGTTGCCGTTATTTTTCCGGGATAAAAAGTGAGAACTGAGTGAGTGAAAAAAACCTATGTGTTTTTTTAAGCTATAGTCTAATCGTGTTTCAAATTTCAACTCGATCCGTTCATACAATACGACGTGATTGAGCAACAAACATCCAAACAGACAAATATTGACATTTATAATACTAGTGGGATTTAAGTTGGTCTTTGTTTTTTTGGAGAAAAAAAAACATTATCGTGGAAATCCATAACTTTGAATGTTTAAAAAATTGTTGCTCAACGCCGGAATGGCTGAACGGATCGGATTTAAATTTGCAATAAAAATAGTTTTTACTCTGGAATATCTCATAGACCAATTTTCATTGCGCAAAAATTCCGGAAACGGGATTTACATTTATAAAACCGGCACTTCTAGTTAAAACGGGTACTTCTAGTTTTTTGTTTGTTTAAAGTTTCAAGTATATAGTTTTATTACTATCCAAAAACCTTAGTTCCTTGTTATTACTACGTGACCCAATTCTCTATACGTAAAAGTTGATTAGAGTGTAAGGAAGTACAAAATCCCAAAGTGTCCCGAACTCGAAGCCGGGCTCGATGTGACAGGAATTGAAACGAGAACCTTTCGGTGGTCAATTCGGATCCTCAAAGGGTGCCAAAAGCTACCTATACTTTGCTTCGAAGGGTACTAAAATGTACCTATACTTGAAATTTCAACCGCGATCGAGAAACTTAGAAGGGCATCCAACTGAAAGGTTCTTTTTTGATCGAAATAAAAAGGTCGCGTGAATTTTCGAGACCTTAAAATAATCCAAGCGACTGGTTGTAGTTGTAGAGATGTGAAAGAATTGGAATAAAATATACTGTTCTGTTCTAAATGTTAACTTGAGGCTTATATGAACTAAAAACCAGTCAATTTTTGAGTAAAAAAAGTTCATTGTTCAAATAAAGACGAATTTGTTTAAAAAATGTCGACACCTGTGAAGGCAAACGAATCAAAAGAGACAAATAACATTGACCATTCCTGTAAAAAACATTCGACTAAACAAACTTGTCATAGCGCTGTCTTGATAATCTAACTATAGGTATTTCAATGAAACCGTTATGTGCCATGTACCTATTGATGATAAAAGGTAAACTTTAAGTTATTTTCATTACATTCATCTCATACATACATCTCATACATTAGTCAAACGTTTTCCTGTTACACAATACCGAGCAAAACTTTTGCAGAAATTAAACGTACGATGACTGAAAAATATTGACACAAATAGAAACACTACTGACTCCTAGACACTTATGACAAAGTGATTTTGTATGCAATTTTATTTTGTATTAGACTACAGGCCCGTGAACAAAAATTACGTAGTAAATGAACCACCAGGAGACCTATGTAGGATTATAGAATTGATAGAAGGGTATAAAGTAATAAGATTCAGCACTATGCCGTGACTTGTAAGCTGTCCAACTGAGTACAGTCGAAGAAGGGAGTTGCAACCCTCGATCATTTCTCCTTGTCGCATGATTTTTGTATGGCATTGCGAAATAATGGATTAGGAGAGGTATTGAAACTGTATGGAACCAATGCTGAACATAATAAAATACCCAAATTTAATCTGTAAATTGTCGGAAAATCACGAATTTTTCCGACAAACTAATAATTAAAAACTTTGAATTTATAATTTTTATAGTTTCAATACCTCTTTTTATATATGATTCTGCAAAAAATATGCGACAAGGAGAAATAATCGATGGTTGGAACCCCCCCTCTTCGACTGTACTCAGTTGGACAGCTTACAAGTGACGGCATAGTGCTGAATCTTATTACTTTATACCCTTCTATCATCCTACATAGGTCTCCTGGTAGTTCATTTACCACGTAATTTTTGTTCACGGGCCTGTAGTCTATATTTAATAATTTTTGGACATTTCACTTAGTTTTGCCGATCATCTCAGACTATTTTAACAGGGAGAGGTCATGAGAAGCGGAGAAGCAAGAAAGAAAACTATTCCGCTAATCCGCTGAGGCAGGATTGGCCACGAGTTTTACCCCGTCTCTAGTTGGGATCAACGTACGCTATCGTGAAATCTTTAGTTTTCATATAAATTTCTGGAATCATAAATTAAATAAATAAATACATATTGGTGGACACTTCACACACAAACCCCTCTGATCCCAAACTAAGCAAAGGAAGCCAGATAGCTGATATAATACCTATATATATTAAAATACATACTTATTTTACATAGAATATACCCAGGCACAGTACAAATATTTGAATTCATCACACAAATATTTGCACTGGGTGGGGATCGAACCCATGACCCACGGCTTCGCAGGCAGACTTACTACCAACTAAGCCACCGGGCCAGCCAAATTAAACAGAAATGAGTAACAATCATGTCAGTGTTCATGGTATAATATGATTTACTATCAGCAAAAACACGTTGTTAATAAAATAGCAACGCAGTGTTCGCTAAAAGAAGAGTGGTTGATCGATGAAAATACACCATACGTCGTAGATGGGAGCGGGATCAAAACGTATGCGATTCGTACGGCGCATCACGTAGAATCAATTTAAACGAACTCCAGCTGCGGGTCAAGAGATATTTACGATGGAGCGCCTCGATTTATGAAGATTGTTTTACATTTCCCCGCCAGGATACAGTATCAAGATCTTAGAGAAGCAACTTGATTATATTTTCTCTATGATGTAGACGGACAGTCACGTTGTTGTACGCGTTCACAGGAAACAAAATCATCAGTCAACTACAAAATTTCCAAAATTAGATACTAATCCTTATTCTAAGGATACTAATAATCTATACTAATATTATAAAGCTGAAGAGTTAGTTTGTTTGTTTGTTTGTTTGAACGCTAGGATCTCGGAAACTACTGGACCGATAGGAAAGATTCTTTTTTTGTTGGATACTCCATTTATCGAGGAAGGCTATAGAGTATATAACATTACGCTGCTATCAATAGGTACGGAGTATGAGTGAAGAATGTAAAGAAAACGGGGAAAAATATTTCTCTTCGAGAGCTTTAGTTCAGTGAATTTAAATTCTCTTTGGTTGCTGAAGTCTGTGACGGCGCGTGTCTACATTTGAAGTTTGTGTCATTTGTAGTAATCAAATTTGTTCTACAACAATGCATTCTTGCTTATTTACGTATTTTTAGGGTTCCGTAAAACGTAATAAAGTGGCCAGCAATGGATATTTTAGTATGGATTTTCCTCAAATAGACGCGGGTGAAACCGCGGGGCACAGCTAGTGTTGACATAAAACATGAAATCTTGTAGAGGTCGGGCTCTTTGCAGAGTTCGAAATGGGGAAGCATCACTATTGCTAGTTATTCTACTACCAAACGATAATTTACAAACAAAACTGTGTTCTAGTTTAAAGATCAGTGTTTTCAGAAAAATTACTAGGCTTAGAGATGAATCATCTTATACCTATATACAGGTGATCAGCAAAGTGCAATGCAAGAATCTGAATGATTATTCAGATTCTTCGTGTTCTAATAGCTGCTTGATACTTGACTGTTATGACCAGGCTTGCTGCTTACCATCAGGTATATGTATCGCTTGTCCCGTCACTCTTTACAAAAAAAAAATCTTTAGTGTAGATTTTCTCTACGTTGTACGCTGAAAACAGAAAAAATATTCAATGACGAAATTTCTAAAATTACAAATAATATTGATGTCGCAACCAACTAGCTTAATAAGCCGTTCCATTAACAGCCTAGCATGTTTATTAAACAGCGAAGTTTATTGTCTTTCATTGACAAAGTCATGAATATTTTGTCGATGTCATTTATCAGCGGAATCAAGTTCTAACTACTAAATCGACCCGGAAAGTAATCTTTTCCCGTATTCCAATGTTTGCAATGTTTCCAGAGACAATGCAAAACAATAATAACTTTATTTCAGTTATAGCAAAAATTACAGTGAAGTATTGTATAAAATAGAAAAAAAAATGTCTATCGTAAAAAACCCAACCTTTGAGAATTTAAGAATAGTTGGTCTGAGCTTCTGACGGTTTTTTTTTTGTCTAAGCATGTTTTTTCAAACAAATATTTACAAGTTGTCGTTTGTTCTAATCCCATCTTTGAACAACGAAACGTGTAGAATAAGATACCATATCATAAATCTTCCAGTCTTATCTCCTCATTACACTAAAACATCTGTGCGTCCCCTCCACAGAGAAAGTGTTATTTATTGCGTGTACAGACATGTCTCGATGCACAACTAATACACTTAGCACTTGTCGTAGGGGAAGTTAAAAGTTAGTGTTCAGTACATTAGCTACCACTGTGGAAGTTTCTTGGAACACTAGTACCAGCCCATGACATCGTTAGTACCTATAGGATTTTGAAAAATATTATTTCTTTACATTTTCATGGAAAAAGTAGCATAGTTGTTAATAGTTGATTGAATATGTAAGTATTCAACATTTAAGTTGTATAGTAAATTGGTTTCTTTTACGTAAGCTCCATTGTAGCTGGTATCGTCGCTTAACATCAGGCAAGAGGGCGGTCAAGTGGAAACCCATCATTTTACAAAAAAATATAATTAACGGTAAATAAGGCTATTATTTCTGTGTCTGGGAGTTTCTATGTATGATAAGTTGGTAAGTATGTATTTCTAAACTAATATTATTAAGAAGTAAAGTTTGTGTGTTTGTTAAATTGTAAGGGGTAATCTCGGGGATCTAATGAACCGATTTTAAAAATTCTTTCACCAATAGAAAGCCACATTATTGTTGAGTGTCATAGGCTATATAAAAAACCGAAAAATAAAAAGGCTTTTACGTGGAGTCCGTTTTGCAAAGTGAATCGGAGAAAAAACGGTCGAATGAAAGCGTTTCTTACAAACGCTGCCTTAACTATGAAAGATATATTTTTGAGTTCTAGAGAAAAGATGTGGAGCTTAAAAATGCCTACAAAATAGTCAACGACAGCATATGTCTAACATTTATATTTAAGTTACAAAAAGTAGCTTTTTTAATATTAGTACAGATAATTTAATTTTTAATATTAATAAAATAATTTAAATCGTTGTCAAAAACATACCAAGCTGCTTGCCGTGAGAGAGGTTTGTTAGAAGACGATAACCAGTGGGAAAACACTCTACGAGAAGCCTCAATTTCTCAATTATGCCCAACGAAGTGTGCACGGGTCAGCTAGTACACTAATAAAGTAATAGATCATCTGTCAAGTTCACAAAATTTAAGTTTTGGTTAGTTTTATGTGAAGAATGTCCACAATTATTATTTTTTTCCTTCGAACCATTTTACTCTTAACACACTCATGCAAAGGCATGCCTACGTAAAATTGTACCCACATCAAAGCAACATAAAAAACATACATCCATTATACGCATTACACCTGCTTACACAAACATATTCTTTTATTGTTGTAGTTAAAAGAAGTTACAGGTATAAAAATGCTTGAAAAGAGACTTAATTTTATTTGTTTCGCAAGAGTACTTTATAAAAGAAACACATAGGTATTTTATGTGTATCGATTTTTTTTTTTGAGTTCTCAAACCTTGGTCACTGACTTACTATTGCAGTTAAAGAGAAGTGGGAGAGGAACATGACAATAGATATAATGCTATAGACGTAACGCTTAGGGCGTCAATGCATGCATTATTGAATTTGCACATGGGATTCAATTTAATGTTAGGGTTGTTGCGTTGACCGCTTCAAATATTGAAGAAATGTTTGAATAAATAGATTTTAATAGTTTGTGTTCATGACGCTTAATCATAATTGTATGCGTTTGTTTCATAAAACACTACTTGTACCAAGTGTCTGGGGAAGTACTACATTTTTCCAGTTAATCTATCGCCAAGCAGTGATGTGCAAATTTTATTGTGTTCCGGCTTAAAGAGAAATATTTTTAGTGGAATTGTAAGGAAAAGACATAAATCATTTTTGTTCTGTGTCGAGGAGTGAGCAGTTAGTGCTAGGTTGATTTAGAATGTTCGTGTTCTAATAGTGTGGTAATCTGTGTGGTACTATGCTGCTATAGGAATGCATGTTTCTTACTATCACCCCAATTTCCAATAAATACACGGGTTTGATGTAGTCAGTCCAGTCCTACTCAAGTTAAATTTATTTCAGTGCTAAACGAGCTGCGATAACACGCGCGATCTCTCTTTGAAAAAGATCACCGGACGCGATCGAAACTTATTAAATAATACCTACTACGCATGTGACAAATTAAATATGAGTAATTTTATCTGAAAAAAAATCTTATTTGAATGGATTGATTGCAATCACCCTCTCTTTGTCAAAATATAATACACGAGAATAAAAAAAAAGTATGAAAATGCCACAAGCTCATTTTGTTAGGCAATTGACCTACAAAAATCGCACAAAATACCTTCAGCTGATGAATAAAACCAATATAAATTAGCCTTAAATATTTAGGTCTGAGAATTTGATTTATCGAAGTTATGAATAAAATTTGAAAACCCTAATTCCGTTACATCAAAATAAAAGCCGTTTATGCAGATTCACACCACTCAACACAAAAGCTTCCATTAGCAAAAAACTTACCACCTGAGCTCCGTCCCCATGATACTAAACATCACTCACTCAGTAAAATACTTAACAAGTAACAATAATAATATAAAACAGTGTCAAAATTCCAAACCGAAGAGAATACTTTTGTCGCTCACGCACACAAATACAGTACGACGGCATTCAGAATACTATTCTAGCTGTGTGCAAGGAGCTGCGCAGTACAATACAATACAAAATTCTTTATTAAAAGCCAGAAAGTACCTACAATAAATAAATTACAAAAGAAAAAAATATGCTATTCAATTTGCGCCCGTATCGCTTAGACCGATCTCTTCCAGGCAACCCTGCACGGACAGGAGATAATATTGCAAAATGGCCCTTAATATATTTATACAAATATAGAAATTAACTAATGACAATTTAAAAATAGAGAGAGAATAAGAAAAGCTATTCTAAACAATAAGACATCAAATAAAAAAAAAACAAAAAAATATGAGAAAATATTATACATTAACATATTATCAGTACATATACACACGCGTATTTGCTTAAAATACTATGGAAAATGTACAAAATTCAATTGCGCAGTAGGTACAGTCCGCGAGGTATAAGCTGAGCTTTGCATTAGTGTGAGTGATCACATGCATACGCATCTATTACCAAAAGTACAGTCAGACAACAAACTCTTAAACAACAAGCTGACATTAACTATCCAGGATCAATATGGTCATTGCGAAAAGAAGTATCTCTTTTAGGATTCAAATGGTCAAGGACAGAGAATAACAGAAAAATTTTAATGGAAAAGCATGAGATCCGTCACCTACGTATAACTTATTTACTTAAAATTTCCGAATACCGTATTCAGGGCAGGCCTATCGTTTATACCGATGAAACATATATTGACACCACTCACACTTCATCAAAATCATATTCAGATGGCAGCACTTCTGGTTTGAAGAAACACCTTATTAAGAGAACATGGTCACAGCGTCCTGCGTCTGACTGTACTTTTGGTGATCACTCACACTAATGGAAAGCTCAGCTTATACCTCGCGGACTATACCTATATGAATTTAAAAATTAACTAGTGACAATACTTGGGCCGCAGTTATGAGGATCTATCAAACGTTAAACGCAAGATGGCCAAACAATATTTTGGAATAACGCAGATACGCTATGTTCTCCCAGAAAATGGTTATTAATCATTAGTATAAACCACACATCATATTATTTAATAACCTATAGGTAGAGTTTGTATACATTGATACTTTGAATCACGATGTTTCTAATAGCGTAAGCAGACCACGTTATGTTTCCACTGCTGGGTTTCAAGATGATTTTCTTTACAATCACCATTGGTGATAACGAGCTTGTACATTTGCATTTGAAAACAATAAATAATGTAGGTGGGATTCGAACCTAACCTACAACACCGCGGTTGTAAATCGTTGTGAATCATATCACCATTCTAATAATAGACCAACTGGCTTGCTAGGTCATCTCGGCTTGATAAGCCACCATGGTTTTGTATTCCACTACGAGTTTCTAGGCTACCACGGCTTAAGTTGATAGTAGAGGAACGTTAATGCGAAGATCAAAACACAAATTCTCGAACTCCGAAAAAGCTTGACCATGATTTCGAAATTATTTGATCTCAGTTGAATAAAAGGTGAGATACTATACTCCATAACCTTCTTTAGATTATCGTCAGGAATCTTTCTTGCTACTAAAGACATCTTAATTTATAGGTTAACTATATTTCGTTTATAATGTAATCAAATTTTGTAAAACGATCAGATATGTTTTTAATTTAATTATAATAATAATTAATTATATTAGTCGTAATATGGACAATGCCAAAGCTTTATTGATCTTACCAAACATTTAGAGTTTGCCTATTTTTTTTGTACCTCTGGCCTAAGGCAGTGGATAGAGTCATCAAATGGCCATTACTGCCTACTGAACTTTGGGCTAGCGTAGAAGGCTCAGGGCCTAACCCAATCTTATTAACAAACTATGCTTATCCCAAAAGTGGAGCATTTTTAAAACCCCCTTCCTTATTCCTAGTCCCATCATACTCACTTAAGTATCTAAGTTTGTCTACTGTTTTGCACGACAACTTCAAGCACCATTAGTTACGTTGCTTCGAAAAATATACTACTCAAATTTGGGACGCAACAAACTCTCGCAATGTGGTACGGTAATGTTCGTCAGCCCCCTGAATTTTTCATTCCCTTGTGGGCCGACAACTAAGCATTACCAAAATTGCGTCATATTTCTTCTCGCAACATACATAGGGCGGGAAATAGTTGGGTGAATTACGAAGACTGAAGCCCATTGGCGGTAAGTGATTGTAATTACTTTGGAGATGTTATTGAATTTTCGGAGATGTCTGAGCGAAATCAGTGGTTGTTACTAAGCGAAACGGTATAACTTCTCTGTTTTAATAATTGCTTGATAGTATTTTGTAAATTGTGTCACTATGTTTTGTTTTAAGTAAGAAAAAACGACAAATAGTAAATAAATAGGTTTAAATTACAATTTCAAGTCTTGACTTGTGTTCTCGAAATTATAATACACAAAATGGAAATGTAGAAAAAAGATTAACGAATATCTACTTTCCCTAGGACACACTCAAACTGAAAATATAATATGAGCAGATTATTAACTAACAGCAAGTTATTAATAAATAATTAGAGTAATATAGCACGCATGGCTTGGATAAGCAAGTCCCTACGTTAACACACAAGAACACACCCTCACATACACCTCATTCCCACACTTAGTCATAAACGTTTAGGTTTCATTCTCCTACATCACACACAAACACACTCTTTCTCTCAACATACACGAAAACACCTACATTCACACACATACACTTTTTTTATCTTACATACACACTTACATTTTCACATCCATGCACACTCTTTTCGACATACTCACACTCTTCCTCTACTTCTTTTAATTCTTACAAAGCACTCTTGAAGAGAACTAGCTCCCACAAACACAGGGAATCCTACTGTGGGAGCTAGGGCTTCCTGACATCATTATTGTAACTAAGCATTGTCTTGTTAATGTTAGAGCATTTGTAAGTGTTGCATTATAATCATGTTACATGTTTGTTGGTCACTGAATAAATTTTTCTTATTTTTATTATTTATTATTTAATCCAATTTAATGATAATTAAAGTTCTTCAGAAGACACTGTGGGCTCAGTATTTGCGGCGACCACGGCGGTTGTAACGTTGACATAACGTTGAGGTAATTAAATAACAATTTAAACCACGATTCAGTCGTATTATTACTTGCAGTGATAGGACTCTTTGTCAAGTCTGTTTGAGCCAAGTCAAATAGCTAGTCGATAATCCTACTACGAGTACTCGTAATATTACAAATGTCAATGTTTGGATGTTTGTTGGTCAATCGCGTCCTGACGTATGAACAGATCGGGCTGAAATTTGATACACAGATAGATTATAGTCTGGACGAACACATAGGTTACTTAAAAGTAAAGTAAGTAAGTTCCGATGATTCGACGATTCGCAACAACTAGAACGGGAACTACGCGAGTAACACCGCGGGGCGCTGCTAGTTATGTTATATGATTCACTATGTATGCAGTAAGTTGGCAGATATTTGTAGGTAGTATATCTAGTAGTTTGTAGGTAGTATATCTAGTAGTAGTAGTTGTAGTGGTAGGACTCTTAGCAGAGTCCGCCTGGGGAAGTACCACACCTTTGTCAATTATTCTACCGCCAAGCAGTAATGTGCAAACATTACTGTGTTCCGTTTTGAAGGGCAATGTTTCCAGAGAAATTACAGGGCTTAGAGATATAACAACTTAGATCTCTGGGTGACGAGCGCAGTGCGGTGCTAGGTAATGATTTTGGCTCTTCATGTTCCAATAGCTGCGTATCACTGTGCTGTTATGTGGCAGGCATGTTGCTTACCATCAAGCACATGTCCTGCTCGTCTCGTCACTCTTTATTTAAAAAAAAAAAAACTGTCTATGTAACGTATGTAACGTACGTGTGTGTAAGTTACGGCTGGTCTAGTCGGGAGAACGGCGCCTGCCGATCCGGAGACCCCGGGTTCAAACCCCACACGCACCACTGTCTTTTCGAAGTCATGTGCGTATTGCCACTAACTTAAAACGGTGAAGGAAAACACCATGAGGAAACCGACATGTACCTAGAATCTTTCGAAGTCATGTGTCATCCACCAACCCGCACTGGGCAAGCGTGGTGGATTATGGCCTTATTTATTTATTTATTTAAACATACAGTCGCATCTTAATGAGTAGGTAAGCATAATGTTAATAATACTTTACAATACACATAAGACCCTGTGCATAGGGTGTTGCGAATAGTATAAATAGTACATACCTAATGTAGTATCTTAGAACTATTTACAGTTAGAGTATTTTTATATTACGAGACTTTGGAACGTTTTGTCCTTCAAGTAGTCATCTATTTTGTAATAGCATTTCTCAATTAAAGTGGATTATTAACTCTCTCCTTGCGAGAGAAAGCCCCGAGTCCCAGCAGTGGGAACATTTAGTGGGCTGATGATGATGATATCTGTCTACTATTGCCTGTTAGACTTGGTTGGCACCGACTTCAAATAGTTGAGTGGGTAGTGCTTACAATAATACAATTTATTTATTTTTCACCGATGAGTTCCTATGGTTTTGAAGTCGGCTTTTTTAAACGTAGTTTTTTTATAATTCTTGATTAATAAATATGTTACTCAATGACTGGAAGACAGTTGAACGATTATTATTACTTTTGTTTAAGTATGTACTTTGTTTTGGCGTCACTCTCATCACAGATCAAGATTTTATGATGTGATCTTGTAAAAATCCACGGAACCCCTTAAAGGCAGGCACGTCTGGCCTTGCCGCTGAATTTAGGTATTTTATTTCATAACTTCACCATTTTATGTGGTAAAGCACAATTTGCTGAAAATGAAACTTCTAATGACCACGACAGGCGACCATCGGAAGCACGCAATAAATAATCAGTTCAGCAGTTAAGTATTTCAAACATTAACACAAATTTATTATTCGATTTTTTCGATTCTAGTAGACTTTTATTTTTTGGTGAATGGGTAGCAGATAAATTCTAAAGTACCTGGGTGACCGAGCTTCGCTCGGTTTAAATACTAAAAATACGTATATATCTAAAGATAAAATAATATAATCTATTACTTGGAAGTAATAGATTTTCTTTAAAAAAAAGAAAACTTGAAAAAAAAGAGAAGCCGCCTGGATTCGAACTCGGATCTACTAATCCGTGATCGCCGTGACCGCCCGACTTTCCGTCTGAGCTATTATGCGGTCGCACCACGTGGCGAAATTTACCTTCGCATTCTAATGTCTAATGTGACAGTTTTTCATTGTCTAAAAACGCGCATAATATGCTTTTTAGGGTTCCGTAAAACGTAAAAACGGAACCCTTATAGATTCGTCATGTCTGTCTGTCTGTCTGTCTGTCTGTCTGTCTGTCTGTCTGTCTGTCTGTCCGTCCGTATGTCACAGCCACTTTTTGCCGAAACTATGAGAACTACACTGTTGAAACTTGGTAAGTAGATGTATTCTGTGAACCGCATTAAGATTTTTACAAAAGTTTTTTAAAAAAACAAAAATTAGGGGTGCCCCCCATACTGAGAACTGAAGCTCAAATTTTTTTTTTTCATTAAACCTACGCGTGTGGGGTGTCTATCGATAGGTCTTAAAAAATGATGTTGAAGTTTCTAACATAATTTTTGTCTACACTGAATAACTTGCGCGAGAGACGCTTCCAAAGTGGTAAAATGTGTGTCCCCCCCCTCTAACTTCTAAAGTAAGAGAATGAAAAAACTAAAAAAAATATATGATGTACATTACCATGAAAACTACCAACGAAAATTAGTTTGAACTCGATCTGATGAGTAGTTTTTTTTTAGTACGTCATAAATACACTGTTATTAAAACTTCGATCAAAGTTACAACGAACTACAAGAACTATGTGTACTATGTATATTATGTTACTTGCTGGAACGGAACCCTTCATGGGCGAGTCCAACTCGCACTTGGCTACTTTATTCTTAAATGAAACATTTATCGTCCCCGAAACCCCCTGCATAGATATTTTCATCAAAATCTTTCGAGCCGTTTCCGAGTTTCAGATTATATATATATATAGGTATATACAAGAATTGCACGTTCAAAGGTATAAGATCTATTTCACTACATTTGATACCTATTATATCGCATACTAAATCTAGTGAAACACATTTTTGATCCACAAAGTACTTATGCAGTATTGAGTTTCTCGTAATATTCTCTTACATATTACGCCTGTGTCAATACACTGCGGCTTACCGAACCGACTGAAGTTTACGCATCAGCTGAAATTAAAGAGTTACGTGCTTCAGACGGGGCGTTACTACGAACCAAATTGAACTTTGTGGCCTGTGAAATCGAAGTGACTTTGCGATAACAACGAAATAATTGGTTTTGAGAACTCTTTTAAATTAAACAAAACTTTGCAGCCGTTACTGATTTTGAATATTTAACCGATGCCGATGTCTAAAAATGGTCTATTTAATTTGACGACATATTTACTCAACAAGGAACCAAAAAAAAGTGTATTATCTGTGGTTACACAGAAAATTCAACCAAAAGGAGGGAACTTTACTCATAACCAAGGCAAAATTTTACTATGCAATTAACAATGAAAGAATCTAGCCGTTAGCAACGAGAATCACTTTTAGACTCATTAGATACGATATTCAAGCAGCAGATTTTTTCCGTGTCCCAGTCAATAGACGTACTAAAAGGTTAATACTAAGGTTATTTAATGTAATACAGGTTTTCTGGTTTTAGCGATAAGGCTGCCGCTTGTTACACTAGTTTTATTGTTATTTTCTCCTGTATAAGTGTATTTTTTGTTTATGGTGTATACAATAAAAAGTATCTATCTGCCTATTTAATTTAAGCAAACAACTTTTGCTCTACATCTTTTGTTAAAGCTCTAATCAAAGCGCTTTAATACGATTTTGTTTACTTTGATTCTGGAAATGAGAGTGAATGACTTCATACGATTGAAATTCTGTATACAAAAAATATTGTGACAATAGTTAAAACAAAACCGCAAAATTAAATCGACTTTCATTAGTAACGTCGTAACATTTATTCAGATCTCGCTCCACTCAACAAAGAGTACCTATGTCCAATAAAATAACGAATCATCAATAAAACTGAATTCTCGGTGCGTCAAAACCAGACCAGCTATGATTCATAAAATATGCAGACGATCTTTTATTCTATTATAACTTACAGACTTTTGCCCAGAATAGCGGCTATAACTTGATAAAGAATTGTAGTTTTGCTCATTCGCGCAAGGGTATTAGAATTAATAGATTAGAATTAGAACACTTAATATTATTTGGCACGTGTAATTTTTAGGGTTCCGTAAAACTTAAAAACGGAACCCTTATAGATTCGTCAAGTCTGTCTGTCTGTCTGTCTGTCTGTCTGTCTGTCTGTCCGTCCGTATGTCACAGCCACTTTTTGCCGAAACTATGAGAACTACACTGTTGAAACTTTGTAAGTAGATGTATTCTGTGAACCGCATTAAGATTTGAACAGAAAAAAATTAAAAAAAGAAAAATTAGGGTTGCCCCCCATACTGAGAACTGAAACTATACATTTTTTTTTTCATCATACCTACACGTGTGGGGTGTCTATCGATAGGACTTCAAAAATGATGTTGAGGTTTCTAAAATCATTTTCGCCTACACTGAATAATTTGCGCGAGAGACACTTCCAAAGTGGTAAAATGTGTCCCCCCCCCCTCTAACTTCTAAAGTAAGATAATGAAAAAACTAAAAAAAATATATGATGTACATTACCATGTAAACTACCAACGAAAATTGGTTTGAACTCGATCTGATGAGTAGTTTTTTTTTAGTACGTCATTAATACGCTATTATTGAAACTTCGATCAAAGTTACAACGAACTACAAGAGCTATGTGTACTATGTATATTATGTTACTTGCTGCAACGGAACCCTTCATGGGCGAGTCCAACTCGCACTTGACCACTTAATTTTTTAATTTGGAATGAATCCGGTATTTGGTTTGTTTCAGTCTCATACTTTTGTATGTCAGTCTTTTAGATAGCTATCAAAGTCGTACTACTATAGCTTATTAATTTGCCGAGCCGTCCTTTGCGATTGAGCTTCCAATTAGTGGTGATTTTGGCCTAATGATCCACTGACATTTGATACGGCAGACTTGTATTTTAATCTGTCATCATATGCAGAAATAGTCCCGTTTATTCCTGCTATAGTACTTAAAAAAGACTACTTTCACAAGGACATTGTTAATTTCGATAAAAAATGCACTTTTCCTCCGGTAAACTTGATGTGCGGCTTACAAAAGAGCAAGCTTACCCAGAAAAAAACAATTTAGTCTAGACTTGAGTCTAGATTATAATAATATTTGTTACCCACTAAGGCAAAGTATTCCACAGTTTGAATGTTTTTATCACAAGAATGTCTTATGCCTTTGCGTTCAAGTCTTTGAAACATTAGTCTTGAAGAGCCCCAATATAAAAAACCTCTTTTTCATCCTCATCGGTTTCCTCACTATGCTAAATATTACTTTAAACAAAACCGAATGATTTAGGAAAGTAGGTTTCCCTAGCTATTGATCTAAATGCTACTCACGGTTACCCATCTGTAAACTGACAGGAGCGTCCGCAGTTGGCTAGTGAGAAAACGATTTGTACGTAAGATGCTGCGGTAATTTCATGGAACATTTATTCCAGGCCCAGGAAACCATCTGTGGGTTAACAAATACATGGACGGAGTCTTGAAAAAGGATAGCGTAACCAATAGATTTTACACAACATTGAATTGATAATTACATTTTATGATATGACCCTATTTGCTAGGATCGGGACTTTTGCCTTGGTCATTATTTTTAGTGTAGAACTATCGAGGTTTATGTAAAAATCGGGTGTCCAAGTACAATATGTTTTCGTGTATTTTTTCCTTACTGTACTAATAAAGGCATTCAAATTTGTTAAAAATTTGTTATCTTTTTAAAATTCTAAAGGCATAATAAATACACGCCACATTGCAATATTTTTAATTAAGAACGGTTAACTAATGTTTAACAAAAATTGTCTGACAAAACGTCACTTTAAAACCTAAAACTCCCACTTTTAAACTAATCGTATAACGTTTATTTATTGCAAAAACTTTACAGTATTAAAATGTTTCATTTTAGAAACAACATTTCGCGTAATATTTCTTTTTTAAAGATCTTACAACAAATGTTTAATTTTACAAAAACAAAACATTATTTTATAACCAATTGAAAACGTTTCACTTAGGCAATAGATCGAATGATATTTTATTTTTTGTACATTTTTAGGCGCCCCATACTTAAAACTGAAACTCAAATATTTTTTTCGTCAAACCCATACTTGTGGGGTGGCTATAGATAGGTCTTCAAAAATGATGTTGAGGTTTCTAATATCATTTTTTTTTATACTGAATAGTTTGCGCAAAAGACACTTTCAAATTAGTAAAATGTGTCCCCCCCCCCCCTTCTGTAACTTCTAAACTAAGAGAATGATAAAACTAAAAAAAATGGAGTACATTACCATGCAAACTTCCGCCGAAAATTAGTTTGAACTCGATTCTAGTAAGTATTTTTTTTAGTAAGTCGTAAATACACTACAACGAACTACATGAACTTATGGTATTATGTTACTTGCTGCTTCGGAACCTTTCATGGACGAGTCGAACTCGCACTTGACTGCTTTTATTTTTTATTTCATAAATTATTCATTTTACAAATTTAACATGTCATCATCATCATCAACAGCCCACTAAACGTTCCCACTGCTGGGACTCGGGGCCTTCTCTCGCAAGGAGAGAGTTAAGGCCATAATCCACCACGCTGGCCCAGTGCGGGTTGGTGGATGACACATGACTTCGAAAGATTCTAGGTACATGTCGGTTTCCTCACGATGTTTTCCTTCACCGTTTTAAGTTAGCGGCATTACGCACATGACTTCGAAAAGACAGTGGTGCGTGTGGGGTTTGAACCCGGGGTCTCCGGATCGGCAGTCGCCGTTCTCCCGACTAGACCAGCCGTAACTTCACATGTAATCATAACCGTAACTTCATGGTAATTGAACATGTACCAAAATGAAATTCGAAACAATCATTTTGAAAGTGCGGGTACTTTCAAAATATATGTTTAAAATTTCAAAGTATCAATTCTGATTTGGTTTTGTCATTGACTTTTGGCAACCAGTCAGGGTCTACTACTGACATTTGACTCCGAGTGAGCTCTCCCGCCAGAAGCTCTGCGGTCAGTCCTGAGTGTTGCTTCTCCATACTTGCTTACATGGCTTGATCCACTCAGGAACTCCCCTGAGATTCTGGCTCCCGCATTTTTTATACACACTCTTTGGATAGTTGCAACCAGACTAGGTGGAGTCGGGGAGCTCCAAGTGGGATCCGAGTTATGAAGTAATTATTTTAAAATTAGTCATTCAAAGTTCTCTTAGTAACGATTGGTGGCTAGGTTTTCTATTTTAATTAACTAACTTGTTAAACTTAGAAACGTAGACGCAAATAGTTTCATTATTACCTCTCCTCATTCATTCAGGTATAACACAAATTTCAAATGAAAATCAAAGTCGAAGGTATCGAACTAGTAAAAGTTGGAAACTAATGAAACTTGTTCAGAACTAAAACAGATTGTCTTAATTAGAACAAGATGAATGCCCCAAGTTTCACCCTAGGGGGTTATTGCAGGTGTCAGTTCTATGGATTTATTGAAATTGAACGTGTATTTGCGAAGTTGAAGTAGGGCTGAAATGTGAACTAAAACGTTAATTAAAATACGTAGAAAGACACCAAATTTGCAAATTAATAAATTTTATGAAGTAAGTGCAGAAATAAATTAATACCGAAAAAATCGAAAATAATTTGTTTGTGCGCATTGTACGAAAATATAAAGGTGACAATTACACGACAATTTCAGTCTACCTTAACTTACCTTGGGTATATATACTGTTACATTAAAATTGGTATCTTTTTTATACACTAGAAATATTTGACCAAAGCTTTCGGTCCAAAAACCAATGGTTTAACAAAAAAATTATTTTTTTCAATCTATGGGCGTGGGCGTAGGTGTGTGTCTTGAAAATTATGTGTCCTGGGGATTAGTCAACAACTTCTCTCGTTGGGATTTTGTTGACTTATTACTAATCATGTCTGTGGGGGAATCTTTAGTGTGTGCTCGTTGTCTTTCGAGCAGCATATGTAAAAGTTCCAAGTTGGAATGGGGGCTGGAAAGACTTGGGAAAGTTACTTGTCTCTAATTGACCAGTTCTAAGACTTTTCAGAAATACGCTCATGGTATTTAGCGAGGGTCCTTGGATCTGAAGTAGGGTCGTATAAGCTTTGTCCCCGACCTGACAATAATGCAACTTGAAGGGAGACGGTGCGGGCAGCGCTGCCGCGACTGAGATGGTCCGCGATGGTTAGGTTGGGCATCGTGGCTGTAAAGGAAAGAATAGGAGAGCTGGTATATACTAGGTAGCCGACTGTAGAAGACTAACTGATTGACGAGCAGTAAGGTGTACGCTCTGTTCTTCTGATCTCACCAGTCGGATGGGATAGTAGTAGACGACGGGGCCAAACACCTGGTTTATCGCGGGGATCAACAAGAGTGTTGCCACTGGGTGTATGTCTGGTACCAATTTCCTGATTGCCACTCGTAGAAGATAGCTACAGAATCCCCGCATTATACTCCGCATACAATGGCACGGCAGGTCTAGCAGGACTTATGCACAACAAGCCTACCCGTATCATGTGCGACCGTGGAGTCGAATCTGACATAACATGACGACCCACTTTAAAGTTGAAGGGTACGCGTAAATGCATATTTTTCACAATGAAAAAGGGCAGACATGCAGCCTAAAATACAAGACATGCTCCAAAAAGCCAGTTGATATCTTTTATGAACAGATTATTTATATCAGCCATGAGACAGTTTAGCTACCTATTGTTAATTAACCTAATTCATTTACTCTCCGTCGTTACCAAAGACGCTAAAATTAATAACAATTCCATTATTATTCCAACCCCGAGACGTATCTGAATACAAAACAACTAAGGAATCTTCGTCAGGCAGACGTTTCGGCCGGAGAATAAATTACAAAGTCACTTAATTTCGTGTTGTTTTGTAATCCGCAAAATAATTTTCTTTCAAGGCCTCATTTCAATCTGGGCCTGCTTCGGAACACTGAGGATTAAGACTGATTTACGAGGTCGGAGAAATTATTATGAAATAATGTCAGGACGGTTCTGAATGATAATATTTTTCAACAATGTGATGAAATATTTTGACGTTCAGTTTACTCATTTACCTTATTGTAAATATGAGGAATATTTTTAAGTTTACTGTTTCAAAATAGACGCAGTATGTTATCCGACGTAAGTATCCTACTAATTTTATAAATGCGAAAGTTTGTATACGTGTTAGATATGAACTGATGATGGTTCTAACTGAATGTAGCTATTTTTAATTCGTTTGACATAACAAACCTCAAACATCTGATTCTTTTTTTTTAAATAATGAGTGACGAGACGAGCATGACATGTGTCTGATGGTAAGCAACATGTCTGCCACATAACAACACAGTGACACGCAGCTATTGGAACATGAATAGTCCAAATCATTACCTAGCACTGCATTGCGCTCGTCACCCAGAGATCTAAGTTGTGATATCTTTAAGCCCTGTAATTTCTCTGGAAACATTGCCCTTTAAACCGGAACACAGTAATGTTTGCACATTACTGCTTAGCGGTAGAATGACTGGCAAAGGTGTGGTACTTCCCCCGGCGGACTCTGCTAAGAGTCCTACCACTACAAAAATCGAATCAATACTAATTTGCCAGTACACCTACAAAGTAGATTTTGATTGATTTTGAGAAGCTTACAGTACATTAGTAGCATCTCGCTGTTTCAGTTGCATAGTTTCCGATCCCAAAATTTTACCAAGATAAATAGTAACCTATGTGTAATTACTATCTAACAAATTTCACCAGACTATCTATCTAACAAATTTCACCCAGATCTCTTCAGTAGTTTTGGTTGAAATAGTAACAAACATTAATTCATTTTTTTAACTTTGTAGGTTTACATTTGACCGTCATCTCACCTAATGTTAAGCGACAATGCGGTATACGATGGAGCGTGTTTACCTAGAAGAAACCGATTCACTCTCGATTTGAAGACAAACATTGTAACCATCGGGAAAGCCACTCAGGCAACGTATTCCAAAGTATTGACATTCTTATTAAAGCAGCAGAGTCAAATCTCTTCGTTCGTGTCTTTGGAACATCAACCATGAAACGATGTCGCTTTTTCGAGCTACGAGCATTCCGATAGAAAAAAGGGAAAAGTGGTATCATTAAAAATCAGTTGCCCAAGTCTCCAAAGTGTAACCAATATAAAACAAACACCTATATATTATGTGAACACATACACCGATACATATACATACATACAAATTTTAGCATGTACATTAGCCACTTGACTGTCCGCGCTAGCAGACTTTTTTCCGGTCAACTGTCCAACGTTGCCGCTCGATAGAGGCGTATAAAAAACCGCGCGACCTCTCGTGATAAAAACGTTAATTAAAATAGAATTATAGAATCGATTTAAAAAAAAAATATATATTTGAATAGATAATGAAACAAGGCATTATTTAAGTTTAAAATATGAACTTTAAACTCACAACTTCTTACCAATAAACCAAATTCAAACTTAAATTTGTGATTTTTCTACTGATTTCCCGCCAATTTTGTATTATGTTATTACAACAAACTTACGCTATATTTTATAGTTTTATAAACTCATTGAAAAAGTAATTTATATTTCCTTTCAAATAATGATAAAATATAAACAGAGGATACATGAGAAGTCTACTAAATTCAATGATTAAAATGATTCCTCAAATCGCGGCCATTGTTCCCGACGCAACGGCGAAAAGGAAAAAAAATGCAATGGCTGAAAAACTAAAAAATTGATTAAACGCCATCTATGATTATTTCTGCAGATTATAAACCACAGTCAATACATATCTGCGCTACAGATTATTAATAAAAACGTGTTTCCGAACGCTTCGTGGTTGTGGCTCTGTAGTACCACTAACAGTTAACCAGAAAAAAAAATGGTACTGTAGTGACCAGGGACAGGCAAGTGGATATTAGAATGATATTCGAAACAAACACGACTAAACAAAAAGACTAATTTCATTACATTATGAATATTTGCCAAATTACACACGACAGCAGCGAAAATCGATCTCATAAGTACCATAACGAAGGCTGGATAAATTCGCAGTAACGTCAATTTCGGTTTGTATAGTACTTGCCGATAGTTTGAGTGCCAATATCGATATATCAGAGCCTCATTTGCGGTTGGGAAACTTCAAACTAGGAACCATTCCTAGACTACTCGATACTTACCGCCGAGTGCTTAACTGTTCAAACTGGTAAGTAGTAGATAGATAGAGACTACACTCAACTACTTTACGTGTGTACGAGCTATAACTTTGATATAGTTTCAACTATAAATCTTCAAGTTAAGAAAGGGATAGTTTTGATAAGAATAATAGTTCCTGGGTGACCGAGCTTTGCTCGATTTATATAAATACTAAATATACTTAGATACCGACACATAAAAGACACCAAGTAATAGTTTTGTACAAAAAAAATCGTGCCCGATTTAACGTGCCCGAAGCCCCCTGCATACATAATTTTATGAAAATTGTTCCAGCCGTTTCCGAGATTCAGATTCTATATACATACATATATACAAACTAGCGGCCCATTCCGGCTGCGCTCGGATATTAATATTATCGGATATTGATCGATATATCGGATATTAATCGAAATAAAAACTATCCTATCTCTCAAGTTGGACCAGTCTCGCGGTGTGCCAATTCCTCGCGGACAAACATCGTGACAGGAGATTTATATATATTATTAAGATAAGAAATACAAGAATTGCTCGTTTAAAGGTATAAGATATATCTGTAAAATGGTTTGTTTTAAGTGATTAACCGTTGACCGATTGAATACATACGAAAATATCACGTTTTATAATTGTACTAACAACAGTACCCTGCGGTTTTACTCGCATAGTTCCCGTTCCTGTTGTTTTTCCTAGTATTAAATTGTTTTGTTAACCTATGTGTTATTTCAGACTATAATCTAACCGTATTCTAATTACTTGCTATTTCATTTTGTCTCGTTGTATAATTTTGACATATTAATTAATTTATATTGAATTTCATATGTATCTTTTATTGCCAATCCAGAATTATTTTAAGTGTTCATAAAATTATTTGTTTCTGTAGTGGCTAATGTTTTAATTGTATTTCTTATTTTTGTGACATATAACTAGCGTTATGAATAAATGATTATGATTATGATTATTCCAAACTTCAGCCCTATCCGTTTATACGTTACGACGTGATTGAGCAACAAATATTCAAACATTGACATTTATAATATTAATAGGTAGATAATGTGTACGGAAATCGATAAAAAAGTAAGTTCTATTAAAGACTAGCTAGCAATTAAAACTAGTTAGTTTCTATTATACTTAGATGTAGCCTAGTCGCGAGAATATCTGACTTCATAAGCGTAGATATCTGATTTGAATCCTGCCACTGCCTCTGATTATTTTCTCAAATGTAGATATATACGTTTTTCTACGCTAGTGTAGAAAAACGTATGAAAACGTATGAATGAAAACTTTGTGAGAAAACCAAAACGTGCCAAGAAAAACATATTTTTTGAGAACATGTAAATTTCTAATCGACACTTATCTAACTTACTACCTTTATTTATGGTTTACAGTGTAGTATAACTTCACTTCCCATTTATTTTAGCCTCACATTAAGGGCGTACCCCGAGCAAATGACCTTGAATGAAAACTTTGTGAGAAAACCAAAACGTGCCAAGAAAAACATATTTTTTGAGAACATGTAAATTTCTAATCGACACTTATCTAACTTACTACCTTTATTTATGGTTTACAGTGTAGTATAACTTCACTTCCCATTTATTTTAGCCTCACATTAAGGGCGTACCCCGAGCAAATGACCTTGAATGAAAACTTTGTGAGAAAACCAAAACGTGCCAAGAAAAACATATTTTTTGAGAACATGTAAATTTCTAATCGACACTTATCTAACTTACTACCTTTATTTATGGTTTACAGTGTAGTATAACTTCACTTCCCATTTATTTTAGCCTCACATTAAGGGCGTACCCCGAGCAAATGACCTTGAATGAAAACTTTGTGAGAAAACCAAAACGTGCCAAGAAAAACATATTTTTTGAGAACATGTAAATTTCTAATCGACACTTATCTAACTTACTACCTTTATTTATGGTTTACAGTGTAGTATAATTTCACTTCCCATTTATTTTAGCCTCACATTAAGGGCGTACCCCGAGCAAATGACCTTGAGTATTTCTTACCTTATCGCACACCGCAAGAAAGAACAAGAGAGTAACAGTAGGATTTTTCGCTGTCTTACGCTCAAATTTTAGTATAAACTCTTTATAAAATCAGATTTTGGTCTTTAAAAAAAAAAAAACTACCAAAATGTTCGTAATGAAATTGTCTATCCAATAGTGTAGGTACAAAAATCAAAATAATGGAGGTTTTTCGAGGAGATGCATGATAACTACAATTATTTAATTTTTTCATGGTTTCGTTGTGAGGCGATTATTTAAACAATAAGTACAATAACAAAAAAAAAACTAACATTTTGAAGCCAAGAAGTTATAGAAATTTAATGTATTTTTACCAGTTGATATTTGTTTTGGCTAATGAGTAGATAGCTCTGAAAACTGGACAAAAAACTCGTTATGCTGGGGGACGCACCTTAAAATAAAAATCGAGTTACCTATGACACAGTGTGAGTCAAATAACGACTAAAACGTTAGATAAGCCTGAAATCACACTAACCAAGAAAAAACTTTGTATGTATCCCACAAATCTTTGTAACGATTGTATGTTATATTATTTTATTTATATGTTCTATAAATATGATTGTATTTGAGATGTGTATAGACACATAGGTTTTTTTTCCGTTCATATCAATGTTTCTTAATCCACAGGTTACACAATTGGTCGCAGCTAATTAAAATAATGGCGTCCACTACGATCATATTCTGACTGTATATCTTTTACATAAGGTTATATTTTATCCTCAGTCAAGTATAACTTCACTGCGTATAAGTGATTAAATGTGTGAGCTAAGTAGATTTAACTTGCGCTTCGATAAAGTTTATAGAGTTTGCTGGGACTGAAGTTGCAAACTAGATAGCATATACTAGCATCGGTTCATCTTGTATTGACTTACGTTTCAGTTTACCTGCGATAAATAAAGCGGTATGTATTTTAAAGTTTTTGTCTTTCTCTGTTTGGTATAGTAACAGCAATTCAACGATCATGTAAAAGCCTCAGAGAAATCTACAAAAACCTGACCAATTTCTAAGTACTTCATTATGTGACTTATTGGTTGTAGGTATGCTAAAACAAATAAATTACGACGGATAAACATTGATAAACATAAAAAGACAACGTAAATTTGGAAAATAAATTTAATTTCATCATTGTGATTAATGTGTAGTGATGTGTAAGCGTTACTGTGTTCCTGTTTGAAGGGCAATGTTTCCAGAGAAATTACCACCTTTTTACCGCCTATCGAAACGAAGTGAAATGTTGACAAAGAAAGTCTTAGTACAAACCAAAATAGCTCTTACGAATTAATCGCTACTTTCCAAAACTCAGCATTATCCACCCACCCCACACGTGTAGGTTTGATGAAAAAAAAATTTTGAGTTTCAGTTCTCAGCATGGGGGGCAACCCTAATTTTTCTTTTTTGTAAATTTTTCTGTTCAAATCTTAATGCGGTTCACAGAATACATCTACTTACCAAGTTTCAACAGTGTAGTTTTCATAGTTTCGGCAATAAGTGGCTGTGACATACGGACGGACAGACAGACAGACAGACATGACGAATCTATAAGGGTTCCTACATTTTACGGAACCCTAAAAAGCTTCATCGTTGTGCTACCTTGAGTGTCATGTAATCGCTGTCTGCTTTTATCTATGTCGAAAAGTTCCATATTAAGCTAGTAAACTCATATCAGGAAGGGTGCTCATATTTCGCGACAACGTACAAAGGAGCCATTTCCAACACATTCAAATTACGCATACGCCAAGTTCCCCACAAGGTGAAATAAATAACAACGGGCCGACAAACAGTGGAAGGGTGCGTGTTAATTGAGTCATTCCTGAGGCATTCGTTATGATTATCAAATGGTAACTCGAGAAATCGTGAGTTTTTTCGATTAAGGCACTTTACTACACCTATACCTAGGACAATATTACATCAGCTTACACCACACCTTTCAGGTAGAATACAAGACTAAAGGTACCTAAGTGAAAATTTCGCAATCTTAGGGACTGCTCCTAGAAGTTAAAACTTTGCTAAGAAATTTAGTATTGCAGTACTAATATTGCACAAAACATCACCTGTGTAGCTACTGATATACTGCTTCCTCATATAGGTAACGTGAACTCACAAAATTTCATCCATACAAAAAACGCACACGTGCCACTCCGCTGCTCCACCACCGCTCCAACGCTACGCCGCTCATTAGTGTATCGGTGACGCGATTACAAAATTTTATCATAACAACGTGGTCAGCATAAGTCTTTACTTACTTTTACTGAACACTTCAAAATTTTCCTCTACGTGCGCTGAAGCAATGACTGCTTCACCGACTTCTAATCTTGATTTGCGCACACAGCGTAAGCATAAACAACTTATTTTTATAGTATAGAGTGACGAGACTAGCAGGACATGTGCATGATGGTAAGTAACATGCCTGCCACATAACAGCACAGTGACACGCAGCTATTGGTACATAAAGATACAAATTTAAACATTACCTAGCACTGCACTGCGCTCGTCACCTAGATATATGAGATGTTGTATCTGTTTGTCCTCTAATTTCACTGGAAACATTGCCCTTCAAACCGGCAACACAGTAATATTTACACATTACAGCTTGACGATAGTGGGGCAAATAACTGGCAAAGGTGTGATATTTCCCCAGGCGAACTTTGCAAAGAGTCCTACCACTACTAATACTAAACTAGTAATACCTACTAAACATTACCTACATTTGTTTTTTTTTTCAGAATAAGATAACAAAACATACGCAAAACAGTTACCTCGAACAAAACTATCAACATTAGCTACAATACATTACTCCGACGCCATTTTCCGCAGTCAGTTGCCAGTTACAAAGTTATTTCCTAACTTTCGACGCTCCACAATGACATAAGGGGCCGCTTTGAAGTTGCTTCCGTTTTCTGCGTAGCTGCCTAACTGCTATTACACAGTAACTAGCTCATATTCTCTGACAATGTATATTACTACAGAAAGTACCTATGTGTTAAACCAATTCTTTTTGAACTTAGGTATACTACTTTTTTCGCCATAAATAGAGTATAGGAGTAGTTTTTACGATATTTACGCCTGTTCTAGGATCTTTTCGGTCTAATGCCAAGAAGTCTAAGAGCAACCATAGAATAGATATCTTTTTAGAAACCATTTTAGTATGGTTTTTATGGTTCCGTAAAACGTAAAAACGGAACCCTTATAGATTCGTCATGTCTGTATGTCTGTCTGTCTGTCTGTCTGTCCGTCCGTATGTCACAGCCACTTTTTGCCGAAACTATGAGAACTACACTGTTGAAACTTGGTAAGTAGATGTATTCTGTAAACCGCATTAAGATTTGAACAAAAAAATTTAAAAAAAAAGATAAATTAGGGTTGCCCCCCATACTGAGCACTGAAACTCAACAATTTTTTTTTCATCAAACCTACACGTGTGGGGTTTCTATCGATAGGTCTTCAAAAATTATGTTGAGGTTTCTAAAATCATTTTCGTATACACTGAATAGTTTGCGCGAGAGACGCTTCCAAAGTGGTAAAATGTGTGTCCCCCCCCTCTAACTTCTAAAGTAAGACAATGAAAAATCTAAAAAAAATATACATTACCATGTAAACTACCAACGAAAATTAGTTTGAACTCGATCTGATAAGTAGTTTTTTTTTAGTACGTCATAAATACACTATTATTGAAACTTCGATCAAAGCTACAACGAACTACAAGAACTATGTGTACTATGTATATTATGTTACTTGCTGCAACGGAACCCTTCATGGGTGAGTCCAACTCGCACTTGGCCACTTTATTTTTAAATACTACTAATAATATAAGCGCGAAAGTTTATGAGTTAACAGGAACATTAATGTTTTTATTATTTTACACATACAGTACCGAAAAGCTCTGAATTTAATTTAATTCATATTTTAGTTCAGTTTTCAGTTCAGCCTACAGTCCAATCGGTTCATATATGTAACTATTTCCAAGGGTTGTATGTTTGAAACGCTTGGCAGAATTAGCTGCTGCATTAGTCCTGGGAGTCTCTGGACGCTATGATGACACCAAAGTGTCAAGGTAACTGGCGTCCTATGCTAAAAGTCGACCCAACTTTCATGGAACAAGCAAGACTCACTCGCCTCACTCGGTTCGAGTATGGCTGGGGCATTGGGAGTTTACATTCAATGTAACACTCTGTTTTGATATTATTTTTCTCTTGCAACACAATCATGTATATTATTTAACATAAAGTAACCCTTAAAAAGGTAGGATACGAGTACATTAAATTGTGTGACTATAGTAAACACAAACAATTAATTCATCAGAGTGACTAGATCGTAGATCGTAACTTGTTAACTAAAGTTATGTTAAGGTGGAAATGAATACGCATCCATTTGCCGAAATGTAGTTTAGACGCTTTCAGTCTAATTGACGTGTTAAATTATGACACATTTACTCTTGTAGCTTTATACTTAGCATGTCAGTGTAGTACGCATACTGCTGTAGTTTATTATATAGCAAATATTACGCACACAGCGCTTAGCAATCAGACTGCCACTTGAGGCACCAGTTAATAATACTGTAATGTTCCTGTTCATAAGGGTCACAATAAATAAAAAAAGTTCGAACACAGTGATTAATCCCCGCGCTCCAAAAATTAAATATGTTAATGTTACTGTGTAAGTTCTAATAACGGCCCAACCATGAAATGAGTTTGTTTCCCGGTTACATAAGATGAATTAATTTTCCAAAAAACAAATTACAAAAAATAACAAAACAAAATTCCAGTAATTTCAAACTGGAATAAAATATGGCTACGTCAGCAAAATTGTAAATACCGGTAATTTTCACCTAGGGGCACAAAATTACAAGTCTCTTTTTATAGGTTTTTTAATTTTTTTAATTTTTTTATAGATTTACACTTGACCGTAATCTTGCCTGATGTTTACAGACGATGCGGTCTACGATGGAGCGTATTTACCTAAAGAAAAACCGATTCACTCTCGATTTAAAGATTGTAACTATCTGGGAAAACCTACTCAGGCAACGTATTCCACAGCCCAGACGTCCTTATCACAAAAGTAGAGTCAAATCTCTTTATTCGTGTCTTTGGCACATCAACCTCATGGTTGATGTGAACAATGTGAACAATGTCGCTTCTTCGAGCTACGAAATTTTCGATTACGCATTCCGATAGAAAAAAAGACAGGGTGGTATTAGATCATGCAAATCAGTGGCACACTCTTCGAAGTGTATCCGATAATAAACCGATAGGCTAGCAATTTTTCGGCGATGGTCAAGACTTTGAAGTCTTTTACGCACAAGAGTGTCGTTGCCTATGAGGCTTTTGGCTCGTCTCTCGATCGATTCCAGAGCCTCCAGCTGATACTTAGCCGATCCATCCCAAAGGTGCGAACAGTACTCCATACAGGAGCGAATCTGTGCTTGATATAATGTAAGCTACAATAATAATAAACAAAACAAACTCTACTTAAAGGTCCAGCGAACTCTCTCTGCGCCTCCTTGTATTGAGTACATCTCAAGGAGTCCTTATTTATAATCATAAAATAACGACACGATACTTTGTAAGCCAGTCTCCTGAGGGATCCTTGAGAAAACAATATTGCTGTGCAATTGTTGAGCGGCATTGTAACAAGCGCAGTGTAAAGTTGGCAAAGGTCCGAATAGAGGCGTCAAACGCGACGACACTTGTCGCGGCACAACATTGTAGCCAAGAAAGCGTGTGTGTGGAATAATGGCACTGATCTTATCGATAATCTCATAGAATCGTATCATTAAAGTATTTTGTAGTGGTAGGACTCTTGGCAGAGTCCGCCTGGGGAAGGACCACACCTTAGCCAGTTATTCTAGCGCCAAGCAGTAATGTGCAAACATTACTGTGTTCCGGTTTGAAGGGAAATGTTTCCAGAGAAATTACAGGGCTTAGAGATATAACAACTTAGATCTCTGGGTGACGAGCGCATTACATTGCTAGGTGATGATTTGGACTCTTCATGTTCCAATAGGTGCACGTCACTGTGCTGTTATGTGGCAGGCATGTTGCTTACCATCAGGTACATGTCCTGCTCGTCTCGTCATTTATTATTAAAAAAAATCAAATCACAGTTTTAATGTTAGATGTAGATAGATACTAATAATACCATATGAATAATACCATACAATAATGTTAGGTCATTGGCGAAAGGGGGATAGGCTTTTGCCCTGCAATAGCCATGATGCTAACTATGACATATAACAGTGGTAGAATGACGCCACATCATAGTGACATTTTATGTAGATGTGGTGTCATAACCCACGACTTTTGTCGATTTTTAATAATTTGATAAAGTTTATTTTGCTAGTAGTAGTTACACCTAAAGTCCATTAAAAAGGTAAACACACCACATTTTCTCTAAAAAAATACTATGTTCCATAATAAACATACTCATTTGTAGAGTACTGTAGAGTTTCATAACATAGATTTTTATCAAAATCAATTGAAAAAATTCGCAGTCATAGGGGATAGTATTAAACAACATATGTATATGTTACACAATACGTCATATACCTAATAGACATACAGGTATTATGCGTGTCAGTGACGCAACCTCACAAGATTTCCACCATCCAGAAAGTGCTCAACGAAACTAAAGAAGGCGAAGCATAAAAAAAGATGATGAGACCTGAACGACTGGATTGTACAAAATTATTTCATACTCGTAATATAGGGATATATTTATGTTCTTATTTTTGTTCAAGTACTCCATCCTAAAAAATAAAAATCTCCTTTGTTGTTGATGAATACAACATCCATCTTACATAATATCTTATGTTATCTTGCACGTTAATAGAAATGATTACAAGAGACAACTGTTATCTCTGAATTCTAAATATTTGATTCACAAAGACTTCAAAAGAAATGAGAAATAAGTTTTACCAAAATATTTTTAAAATCTTTTTTTATTCTAATTCCCTTTTTTATATTAATTAACTTCCAATTACATCGATAAATTAAAAAGCGCATCACTAGTTTAGTCCCAAAGCGGTAATGCAACCGTATCCAATTCGTTATCGGATCCGACTTGGATTCGTCGACGTCTCGCGAGCACGACACTAAATTTTCAACACAACTAGACCAGACTAGAAATTGTAAGTTTCCTTTGCGGAGACACCGAATATATCTTAACCGAATGAGTAAGGTAACGTATACTTAGAATCTACCCAAAAGAACCACGATCCGTTTTACGATATTTAGGTATGATATTACTTGCACATTATTACTTGATGGTCTTATCCATTTATCAAAATTGAATTTTAGGTGGGTAGATAATAAATATAAAGTACCTAACATATTATGTTAAATAAGGTATACAAATTATGACAACATCATCAATATGACGTAGAAGTAAGCTCCATTTGCAATTTCCATTTACAATCGAAACCCAACATTTCCTAATTCGGTTTCTTCTAGGTAATAACGCTCCTTCGTAGACCGCATCGTCGCTTAACATCCAGCTTAAAAGTAAGAAAAATCTTTTTTTTTTAAACAATAATAATATGTCAATCTTGTGCCTTCCAAACATGTGACAGAAAATCCGATATACAGTTTCATCTTTTGTCTTTCAGGGTAAGCACATAAAACGAAATTTCCTGGGCCGTAAAAAGACAAAACCAATAACAAAGGCGTAATATCTCAATATTTTCATGAAATCTGATCAGACGCGAATACGTAAAATTTACTACGCAAACAAGTCGCATCGATTTCATTAACAAACAAGCGTTAATTTCATCAACGATATATGTAAAATATTTGATAGGTTCGATAGCTGTCCGGTATGTGCGACAATGATATCCGATTTTTGAGTTATGAAGTGAAAACTTTTTTTTGGTGCACAGATTTTTTGTAGGCTGTGAATAGGCTAATCGTCACGCTTGAAAGTGAAGGACTAGGTCGGGTAAACTCGGAACACAATAATTTTTATTTTTAATTATTATAATTTATTCTTATTTGTGTCTTTCATAACGGGGGTGTTTGCCATAGTCACCACGCTTGGCAGGCGGGTTGGTGACTGCGGGGCCAGCCCTTTGCACCAGTGATGCCGCTGAAGAAATGAGGAATAAAGGTTCTCGAGTGGCGACCACGGACCGGAAGACGGTGTTGAACGGCCTCCTACTAGATGGGCAGATAACCTCACAGAGGTCGCTGGAAACCACTGGTTGCAGGTAGGGTGGCCTATGTTCAACAGTGGACGTCTTGCGGGTGATGATGATGATAATGATGATAATTTATCTAATAGTTTTAATAGTTATTTCCTTAGAAAAAGAATAAGGAAATAGATCAGGTTTTTCCGTACGGTTCCTTTGTACCAATCTTAAGCAGATGAGGTGTATATTAGCTATGGCAACGTAGTGATGAGGCGCGACAAAAGTTTGACATTTCTACAAGAGCAATCAGACCCGTGCTTTCGGTGTAAAGCGTTTGTTCTTACTCTATACGTAGTAAATGTAAACTCTTTGGTTATTTCTTATTTTAGATTTGACATCTGACGTGCGGTCTTATGCACACCCATTTTTTCACTGGATATATCGATTATAGGCAATCAAAATTAAACTAATATCAAGGATGAGACGGACAAGCTCAGAAATTACTCTAGAATTTTTGATTCAAGAAGTTACTACGATGCTGGAAAGTTTTCAGCGTGCTTCGAATACCTACCCAAAATTTGCTATCAGCTCTCGAAATATTACTACAACTTATTTCACTAATTATTTTTAGTGAAAATAAGTGTAACGCGACGTCTTGCGTGAGCGACCTCGAAGCGAACGCGAAGCGGCGCGGCGCGGTGCGAAAACAACAAACAGTCAACACTAAGTGGCCTACGTGACCAAACGCACGTAGAGTGCAGTGCGGCGCGGCGCGAAACGAAGCGAACGCGGTCAGTCGGTTTGATATTTTCGCGCGGACTGGTTGCGGTGCCATAATTTATTTGTGTAGAATGTCAGATGTAGAATTTTTTATTCATTCTATCCAAGAACGTCCCATATTATGGGATAAAAGGAATAAAAAATATCACAACCGATTATTATCTTACCGTGAATGGGAGAATTTGGCCAAAGTAACTGGGACTACAAGTAAGTACAACACATTTTTTTTTTATTCTCTTTGTATAGGATGTTGTTCAAAATACAGCTTAAAGTTTTCTCTTGCTTGTGCGGCTACTCGTGATGTAGCATCAAATCTCCAGTGTGAATGACGTTGTGGTGTTTGTGGCATATTTTGATATGTTTCCCGGAAAGACGCAAATTCAGTTTCAGTTATTGATTCAAAATCACGTATAACATTGTGCATTAAACATATGGCTTTTACGATATGGACTGCATTTTCTACATTGGTTTCGATAGATTTCTGCAGAATTCTGAATTTAGAGGTTATTGAACCAAAAGAACATTCCACCACCATTCTTGCTCGAGATAAGCGATAATTATAATTATCTTTAGCATCCCCTTTAGTCGTTGATCTCTCTGGAAATGGTCTCATTAGGTACTCTTTGAGAGGAAACGCCGCGTCTCCTAGGAGAACATATGGAGCTTCAATATTTGAGCCCGGCAATACTTGTTCTTTAGGTATTTTTAGTCTTCCTTGTTCTATTGCACTTCGAAAAGGGCATTCATCAAAAACACCAGCATCGTTTTCTTTTCCATAAGAACCCACATTAATCATTACAAACTTATAATTAGCATCAGTGACCGCTAACAACCCAATCGAAAAGAAGGATTTATAGTTATAGTACATTGAACCAGTTTTTTTTGGTTTTTTTAAGCGAATGTGCTTTCCGTCAATACATCCGATGCAGTTAGGAAACTGCCATCTGTCCCAGAAACATTGCGCTATGTTCTTAAAGTTATTTTCTGAAGGCTCGGGCATGTGCTTCGTAACTAATTGTGTCCATATAGCTTTGCAAACCTGTGGTACGATTGTGGAAATAGCTGATTTTGAAATTCTGAATGAGAAAGCTAGTTGCCGGTACTGTATGCCCGTGGCCAAATACCTGAAATAATTGAAAAGTATTAAGAATTAATTTGTTTGTTTTTTAGGTGATATAGCTAAGAAAAAATGGAAAAATTTGCGAGACACATTTACGAAAGAATTGAAAAAAATTCCGAAACCTCGTTCTGGAGCTGACGCTGAAAATGAGCCGAAGTATACAGGCACTTGGCCGTATTTTGAGAACATGTCATTCTTAACGGTAATTTTGAAACCCCGAAAAACAGAAGGAAATATTATTATACCAGAATATTACTCAACAGAAGGAAATTCAACATACCTGTCAGAATCTACAGACGTTGCTTGCCTGGAAGAAATTTTGAGCGTGGACGTGGCTGACAATGACAACACCCAACTGAATGAATCTGCGTCTATTTTACAAGAAATACCGCAGAATACATCTATAGATATCAACTCACGTCAAGCGCCTTCACCTTCACCTTCACCCTCGTTGCCAGCCATCACAAAACAAACAAAAAAAACACGCAAAAGAAAAGATAATAGCTTAGAAGCATTCCTCGATATAGAGAGAGAAAAGATAAAAATTTTTCGCCAGGATCAACAAGATAATGCTGATGATGACCTTCTTTGGTTCAGATCCATATTACCTAATATGAAACAGTTGCCAGCACTGAAAAAAATACATTTTAGAACGCAGATGCAGGATCTTCTACTAACGGAGCTGGCAAAGTTAAATCCACCATAATCCGGTTCTCAACATGGATTTTACACTTCTTTGTGAAATTATTGAAATACTTATACTACTATAACTTTAATAAATATTAGAGTTGATTTATTATTTCATAGTTTTCTTACCTTAAAGTCACCATCAATCGTTCTTCTATGGAAATAGGTTGCTGGAAATTAGTTCTAGTGAATCCCAAAACAGGTTTTATAGCTTGCACAATATAATCAAACGTTGTAGGCAACATTCGAGAATATTCCTTGAATAACAGGGGTTGAGCCCGTAATTCTTCATACAAATTGTGAAATTCCCCATAAATATGCCTTTCTAAATACACAATATTAGTTTCATTTCTCTGCCGTACATACTTCTTGAATATTTGATATTTCATATATGAATTTTCCAATAATATTCGCTTGCGTCCGTCCATGACTGAATGGCGGCGGCGGTGCTTGACAATTCTCGCGCATGTAGGACAAAGCTGCTGCATCGCACTCTACATGCGTTGGTCACGTAGGCCACTCAGTATTGATTGTTTGTTGTTTTCGCACCGCGTCGCGTCGCTTCGCGTTCGCGTCAAAGTCGCTCACGCAAGACGTCGCGTTACAATGTAGCTTCTTTACGGTGAGCAAGGCTAGGAAATTAAAAGTGATTCTATTGGTGAACATTTTGCTTGTATGTCGCTTAGAAGCTTCGTCTACAGATAATGTTTCTGAACGAACGTTCAGCCTAAACGAAGCTATTTAAGATCTAAAATCTTTAGGTAAATTAGGTAGCTATGAAGAAACGGTCACAAGCATAATACAGCAGTAAAACGTTCCCAAGGATGAATTCGTGTAATTTCTCTAAAACAAAGACTCTTATCATACAATACTGAACAAAAGACCATGAAACAGCGCTTTTCGAGTGACCCAGATTTTGAATTAATTTTTTCCTTATTACGTTGAGAGCACGTTTTATTTACACTGAGTCTTAAAAGTGTATTAACAATCCCTCTGAGTTTCAGAATCGGGAAATTTTAATGGAATTTGATGTCACCGTGTAGGTGTAAAGGAAATAATTACAGCTTACTTGAATTGCGAAAAAGTTATGTTTCGTTTGGGAGCTGATTCATTTTTGCCCCTACACAAAATTACGTGTCTGTAATATGTGAGTGTGTGTGTGTCTATCTGTGGCATCAGCTTCCGAACAGACGAACCGATTTTTATTTTTGGTTGAAAAGTGAATTATTGTGTTCGCGAGTGATATTAGTCGAGAGAGACCGCGATACGCGTGTGTCTCTGTCTTGGCACGAACTGGCGCCCATACAATTCCATAACGTTAAGTGCCTGTCACGGTCTCCGGTGGTGGTCTCCTGTCGCGGTCTCGTGTCGCGGTTTCCTGTCGCGGTCTCCTGTCGCGGTCTCAGCGCGAACTTGTACCTTTAAATACTCTACTTATATAATAAATTCCAAATCCGAGATTGGCCTCCTGCACAAAATGGCGACTTGCTTTTTAGGGTTCCGTAAAACGTAAAAACGGAACCCTTATAGATTCGTCATGTCTGTCTGTCTGTCTGTCTGTCCATCCGTATGTCACAGCCACTTTTTGCCGAAACTATGAGAACTACACTATTGAAACTTCGTAAGTAGATGTATTCTGTGAACCGCATTAAGATTTTTACAAAAAAAAAGAAAAATTAGGGTTGCCCCCCATACTCAAAACTCCACCCATACCCCATACTCGTACCCCATACTCGAACTGAAACTCAAATTATTTTGACGTGTTAACGTCTTATAATTCGATGAAGCCGGCTGCACGCCCGCAAAACATGACGTCATGTAACGTTACCGACGACAAGGTAACGACCGTCGGTCTTTACCTTGTTACAGTTGTATTAATTATTTCGACCAGTAGTTCAAGCGAGGATGTAGCTCAGTGGTAGAGCGTTCGCTTTGCATGTGAAATGCCCCGGGTTCGATCCCCGGCATCTAAAAGCTTTTTTGCATTGTTTTGATTGAAAATGACTAAATTCTACTGATTACTTTTTACATACAAATCTATTAAACAAATTAAATTAAAATTTTCTTTTTGCATTGTTTTGATTGAAAATGACTAAATTCTACTGATTACTTTTTACATACAAATCTATTAAACAAATTAAATTAAAATTTTCTTTTTGCATTGTTTTGATTGAAAATGACTAAATTCTACTGATTACTTTTTGTAAAGCAAAACAATTTTAAATACAGGACAATTTGACAACGACTATCAATAAAAGCGGAATAAAAGACGGTTCCGATGTCTAAAACACGGCGGCCTTTTATAATGATCGCGTTGTCTAACAAATATCTGAAAAAAAAACAACAGTTAATTATTTTAGGATGTAACAATTTGTTTTAAACATCAATTGAAGATATGAGTGATTTAAAAAATATTGTTTTAGCGCCATCTATACTGTATCGGTCGTAACAACATTGTATGAAACTTCCATCGCATGTTGCGTTGATTGCCGGCGAATAGGAGCTATTTTTGACACACAGGAAAGTGTCTATTAGCTAGGAAATATACGTATATTATATTTTGAATGCATTGAAATGGAAGACAGTTTAAAAATTTATATGAAATTATATGATTAGAATTTGTACACAGAACATTTTATTTTCAAATATGATAATGCCATCTAGCGGCAGTAGTTTACCAGCTACTTGCCGCTAGATGACATTATATTATAGAGTCCGCGCCACCACTCATGACCGTTGGCGAAAAGAGCCACTGTCGTATTCTACAATGACAGATGAAACCTATGATATTATAATGGCTTAGTTCAATAATTTCACCACAGGACTTCAGTGATAGCGCGGAGCTTACTTCCGTTGTTCTAATGCGATAGATGGCAGATGCAGATTATGAATTGTATTACCAGATTTTTTTTATTCGGTTGAATTGATAGATGATGAAAATAATAAAACAAAAACATTATGATTTCACTGAATATGAAATCAAGTGCAGTGAAAAGTGAAAAGTGAAGCAACGATAATTACAGCGATAAAGGTAATGATTCTGTCGATATTAATTATATATTCAGTGATATATTGTCGAATATTCGTGCTTTCATCATTAAAATGAATAGCATCGGTCCGCTAGTGCAGCGATTGTAGGTTATGCTATAATTGACAAAATTAAAACAATAAGTTAACAGAACTATTTCACGATGAGTAAAAAATCGATGGCTTTACTATTCAATCGAAATAATTATCGAGCTATGATGTTCCAGTAGTTCAAGCGGGGATGTAGCTCAGTGGTAGAGCGTTCGCTTTGCATGTGAAACGCCCCGGGTTCGATCCTCGGCATCTACAAGCTTTTTTGCATTGTTTTGATTGGAAATGACTAAATTCTACTGATTACTTTTTACATACAAACCTATTAAACAAATTAAATTAAAATTTTCTTTTGAAAAATGCTACCATTCCATCAGTATTTTCTTAAGACGTTGTCACGTTCTATCGTCAGTAAACCGACTTTACAGACAAACATTTTTTTTACTTTTTTTTCACCAAACCTACACCTGTGGGATGTCTATCGATAGGTCTTCAAAAATGATGTTGAGGTTTCTGAAATAGTTTTTGTCTACACTGAATAATTTGCGCGAGAGACACTACCAAAGTGGTAAAATGTGTATCCCCCCCCCTCTAACTTCTAAAGTAAGAGAATGAAAAAACTAAAAAAAATATATGATGTACATTACTATAAAAACTACCAACGAAAATTGGTTTGAACTCGATCTGATGAGTAGTTTTTTTTTAGAACGTCATAAATACACTATTATTAAAACTCGATCAAAGTTACAACGAACTACAAGAACTATGTGTACTATGTATATTATGTTACTTGCTGCAACGGAACCCTTCATGAGCGAGTCCAACTTGCACTTGGCCACTTTATTTTAAATCACAATTTCCGCAATATGGGTGGTTACCAAATGAAAGGCCTTGACTTTGTAGAATACTTTACATTTTCGCAAATTTCAAATCCAAGATAGCTGCCACTATAAAATATTGTGATTTTAAAATATATTGATTGCAGGTGTTGATTTTGATGCTAAAGAAGCTCTACTAAGCTCCTATAGAATTGTCTATGAAAAGTATTTTTTACTGCCTATTTGGAAATATTTTAAGGGGTTTCTTGTACATTATTGATCGTTGTCGTTTATCGGTATCGTTTGGCTTCGTGGCCTCGGCTGCGATGCCGAGGGTCGTAGGTTTCGATTCACTCCCAGTGCAAACATTTGTGTGATGAATACAAATTAATATTTGTTTTGTGTCTGGGTGTTTATATGTATGGATTTACGGCTATATAACAACAACATTGAGTACAACCAAGTTAACATATTAAAAACTATATTAAAAGTTGTAAGTTGCACTGATGATGATGCATATAGAGTCGTAGATATCATTAAATTTATTCATTACTAAGTGCTCCCTAGTCTAAGCTGCAACTTGACAGTTTTTCACGACAATGTATTATCGATTTCGATCTCATTCATTTAAATGACTTCTGTAATTCAGGCGTAAAAGCGTCACCGACAGACAGGGACAGTTATTGTTGTATTTATAATGTTAATAGAGATAGTGACAATAATTAAGCTGCAACGTAATCACTAAGGTCTATAAAATTGAAAACAAAAAATAAAACTTAGTAAGCTATTTTATTTTAAATACGACGTAAAAGACAAAGAAGTCAGTAAATTTTGATTTAAGGCGGTCCACTTAAGCACTCCGCAAAAAGTTTTGGTCAAAGACAACTTTATAGCTTTACGACTTACAGGGGCAAAGGTTCCAATAAAAATTGTAATAGTAAACGGTAGTATCAATGTTACTAGTTTCATATCATTTTACGAAGGACCGTGCTCCTTTTTCTCTTTCTTTATAATACGGAACCGATTTGATATAAGGAAAACTTTGGATGTTTGATTCTCATTCTACAATACAAAACATAACTCATATTTATTTATTAATAAGCGATAGGAAAAAATGGCAGTCAGGATCAGGAGTCAGGTAAACTGGCAATAGAAGTGAAAACTTATAACTCCGAATTTGATAGGTTACCTACTTTGGAAACTACGCGGATGAAACCGGAGGGCGTGGCCATGACCATGGCAATGGTCCCGAGTTTACCCGAAGATTTCTAATCATTCTCGAGCGTGACGCTAGAATTCAATTGACAGCCCACGAAAAATCTGCCTGTGGCGCGCCAAAAGAAGTTTTCAATTCAAGTAAGTTTATCTGTACTAGAAATAATAAGTAGTAAACAGCAATCGATTCTGTGTTGTCTTTCAATTATTTCAATAAATTATGAAAATACTGTGATGGATAAAAGTTTCAGATATTTTGTTGTATTATATTGTTTAAGAGAGAAGGCCTCCAGTCCCAACTGAGGGAAAATTTAGTGAACCGCTTATGCTTTATGGACCATTTCGAATGAATGTGACCTCAAAGACAAAAACAAAAACAAAATTTTGTAGATTATATTAATCACCAAACCAGAAATATGGAACCATCGAAGTTGAAACAAGCGGGTTGTTTTTAAAAAAAATCGTTTCACTAAAAACTCACTTAATAGTACTTAAACAATAAGTGAAAAACATACTTATTTGATACTATACTTGTGTATTTTGTGTACACGGACTATGATGTTCAACATAGTAAGTTAAACAACGGATGACCTTTAAATTCAAAGCCAACTTAGTGAATATTTTATCAGTTCACGAAAATTGTTTAGTAGATGGTCGTAGTGCTTAAGTATATAGTATAACTTACAACACGTATTCTGTCTAGTACAAACTTTTTTTTAAATGAAATGGCGCATCCAAATGTTGATTGATTTAAAATTTTAGTAGCAACAAATTTGAGAAACTACCAGCGCTACCGTAAGCAGCGTTTTACCCGCGTTGTTCCTGATCTTGTTATTTTACCAGGATAAATTATTGTATTTAAATTATTTTACTGATTGACAAATTTATTTTAATTATTCTGACATTTTCATTTATTTATTACATTGAATAAATTAATTATTCTAGATAATTAATTTAATTGGTTGTGTTGACTTGAGAGTATTTGATTTGATATTAGTTTTTAAATAATTACATTTTGTGTAATTTATTGATAATTGTTTCTATTTTACTATTTAATCTTATGACATGTAATATTTTTTATGAATAAAAATGATTATGATTATGATTAAAAAATAGTCTGTGTTTTTCCAGACTATTATCTATCTTTGTGCCAAATTTCATCCAAATCCCTTCAGTAGGTTTTTCGTTAAAGAGTAACAAAGATACATTTTACAAACTTTCACCTTTAGAATATTAGTAGTGGTGAAGTTTTATATGGTAACAACGTTTTTAATTCACTAATTAGTTGACTAGTAATTACTTTCAAGCACTGCACTGCGCTCATCACCCGAGATATAGATGATTTATCTTTTAGCCCAGTAATTTCTCTAGATACTTAACTCTTCAAACCGGAATACAGTAAAATTTCTCACATTAGGTACTGCTTATCGGTAAAATTATTGTTATTCTAACCATTGTCAGACTACTACACTCCATCTATTTATGCTGTAGGTATAATATCGAATGCTTACATTGTATCCACGCCCGTTTGTTGTACACGATGATAAAGTATTTAGTAAGGTGGTATTTTTCCGCGGATGATGAAGAATAATCCCGTTGTTTCACACCGAGCGTTTATGCCAGGTTTACGAGGCTGACTATAACAAAATCTAATTCCCTGCCTCAATTTCATCGCTACTTTAATCGGCTGGGGAGTTGCGGCCCCAAGAAATAATAGGCAGTGAGCCGGAGTATGATTTACCACGCATATAATAAACGAACGAATTATTTTGACTTCACTTTTGTTTTATGAACAGATTGTGGAATTTGTTTCCGGAGGAAATTTTTTATTTAATTTCTCGGTAAGTCTAAAATGCATTTATTTTAGATCAAATTCGTAAACTAAGATAAGATAAGGAAAATCTTTATAAAAAGATACAACAAAGGAGAAAAATTACAAAGGAAACAAAACTATTATTTAAGTTAGATATTTTAATTGGGGGTCTTCTCGCTTTTTGCAATCTCTTCCAGACAACCGTAATAGTTATTGTTTTTAGGAAACAAGATCAACTTTAGTAGGGTAAAACAATATAATCCTAGTTATTAGTATGCGTTCCAATGTTATAGATTTAATGAGAAATTGTGCTATGTAAGTGTATTTATTTGTTTGTAAAGAATACAAATCTCGAAAACGGCTCCAACAATTGTCATTAAATTTTGTATGCAATGGATTTTTAGAGCGATAAATAATTGATCTAGCTAGGTTTAATTTCTAGAAAACATCATTTTATTCGTGTTTTCAAACAAAGACAAACCAGAAAAACTGAGTAAGGCTCTGCCATCTAGGTAGGTACTAATAACAATTATTCAGGGAAAAATGGATAAAACCCTATTTGAATTAGTCCCGAGCTCACGGGCTATTTAGGATAAAGTGGGTCATCTCTAACTACCTAGTCCCAGAGGATTAATAGCAGAGTAGCTTTCCCTAAATTCCTCTACCTGATATCATTTGCGGTGTATCTCTACCTTGTAAAAGGTTATCTAGCTTTATCAGTGTAAACATGAACGGTGACTTGTTGGAATTTATTTTGCTAAATGTAATAAAGCTACATACATAATGTATGTAGTCTCTTCTCTTCTAATAAATAATAATAAATAAATATTGGTGGACAATTCACACACAATACCATCTGACCCCAAACTTAGCAAAGCTTGTGTGATGGCGGCCAAATAGCTGATATAATACTTATATAGTTTTAAATACATACTTAATATACATAGAAACACCCAAACACAGTGCACACAAATATTAATGGAACTAATGGAACGTATGTAAATAAATAAAATGGCCAAGTGCGAGTTGGACTCGCCCATGAAGGGTTCCGTTGCACCAAGTTACATTATATACATACTATACATAGTTCTTGTAGTTCGTTGTAACTTTGATCGATGTTTCAATAATAGTGTATTTATGACGTACTAAAAAAAAACTACTCATCAGATCGAGTTCAAAATAATTTTCGTTGGTAGTTTACATGGATGTACATCATATATTTTTTTTAGATTTTTCATTCTCGTACTTTAGAAGTTAGAGGGGGGGGGGACACACATTTTACCACTTTGGAAGTGTCTCTCGCGCAAATTATTCAGTGTAGACGAAAATGATTTTAGAAACCTTTACATCATTTTTGAAGACCTATCGATAGACTCCCCACACAGTAGGATTGATGAAAAAAAAATTTTTGAGTTTCAGTTCTCAGTATGGAGGGCAACCCTATTTTTTCTTTTTTTTTAATTTTTCTGTTGAAATCTTAATGCGGTTCACAGAATACATCTACTGACCAAGTTTCAACAGTGTAGTTCTCATAGTTTCGGCAAAAAGTGGCTGTGACATACGGACGGACAGACAGACAGACAGACAGACAGACAGACATGACGAATCTATAAGGGTTCCGTTTTTACGTTTTACGGAACCCTAAAAACAGAGTTTTGATTTTATAATAACAAAAGTATTCAAACCAAGGACTCCGGAACGACAGTTACCGTTCTCCCGACTAGACATACATTTAATGCTTGCCTATTGATAGAAAAAAGCCATGTGGCCAAAAAGCAGTGGCTTAATCGTAAAGTCGCAGATGTGAATCCCACCTGCACTTCTAAGTATTTTTGCAAGCGCAGGTACACCTGAGTATGTCATCACGAGTGGGTTTAAAGGAAAACATCGCGAGGAAACCAGCATGCTTCAAGAAAGACATATTTTGAGCTTATGTGTCTTCCATCAAGCCGAATATGGCCAGTGTGAGGTATTATGGTGTCTTTGACTGCATTTTTGTGCTAAAAAGCTTGAGTTTCAGTAGTGTAAATATAAAGTAGGCCGCTTGTGAAGTGGACCCACGGATAAATTGTAATTTTGATGCAATGAAAGTTGAACAAAGTGAGGTACCTAAGCCCAGACAAGTACAAAAACCTTTTTATTCAGAATGTTGTTTTTATTTGCAAAGCAACATTGCCTAGAGTTTCAGTTACAAAAACGTCTAGATTTAACGCGCAAACATTTTTTTCAGACAGTAAGGTATCACATTTCTTTCACGTGGAATGATAGTAGACAAGGGAGGTGAACACATTTTTGTGCTCGGAATCAGTTTTCTTGAGAGTTATTATTCTTTGTATTCTAGAGGTTTGTAGTACATACTCGTTTTATTACATTTTATTATGTATAATTATATTTAGTAAATTGTTGAATGACAATGTCATTAGTACCGTAGGAGAAAGCATACAAATTGAACATTAAATTTTAATTTAGAAAATTTAATTTTCTCATTTGTGTTCTGAGGTATCATTTCACTTTGATTATGAAAAAAAATACATTGGATTAAATTACTACGCTAGGATAATTTGGAAAGCTCTTAAAAGATTCAAGAAAAACATCATGATTTTAATCGAGAGCATGGGACAAGCAAAGGGAACAATCATGGAATTTTATTGTAAAAAAAATTTATGCACCACGGAGTAAATTTGGAGAAATCTGTTGAAACGGTTTTTGTTGTGTGATGTTGTGACTAAATAACAATTATTTAAGACTTGGGTTTTTAAATGAGACAAATAAACAATAATGTTATATAAGTTAATAATAAATGTAATGGGTAGCGATTGACGTGATTTTTACAAAATTTTGACCAAATTTGAGGTCATATCAATGGAAATGGTCAATTGGAAAAATAAATGTTTTCGTTATGGCGTTATTTCTGATCCCCAATTTAATTTTAGGTGCCATTACACACAAACTCAGTATAATCGTGTTCAATAAATGATCTTTGAAATATTTGTATTTTTACAAAAAAATTACAAATCGCGAATAATTGACTAACGCCATCTATTTACGTAGTTTGGTACTGGTTTACCAACTTCTGAAAACTATGTAATTTCCCACCCTAATAAAAGCGATATTAAAGTATCATAAAAGTGGGCGTAAGTAAGATTTATATATTATATGGCATGGCATATTTTGTATATTTTACTCTTGAAAGTACTTTTAAACAAATAAATTAAAAAAAAACGAACCATTTTACCTAAATTAAGAAAGGCATTTTTACCTGTTATTTTCTTTCGAGTTCCAAACGAGAGAAGTATTTCCGAAAACAAAACGTTTCTTCAATTTTTGCTATTTACTCCACGTTTATAGCACCCAAGTACTGTAGGTACAGCTTCCAATTTCCCTCCTTGTTTCGTTTCTGGCCCATAAGCTCTTCACAGTCAATTTAACATTAGTTATTTATTACATCTTTGCCGTACACTTAAAGTGTGTTTTATTTTTATTCTTCAAGTAAGAGTACCTGTAGCTTGGGCAACATAATAAATCTTTCTTTTAGAGACCTTAAGTGTGAAAACTAGGGGCTAATGTTCGGGAAACAGAAATAGCTTTTCAGTAAAGGCAACCGTCAATTGAAAAACCTTGTGAAACGTCCGGAGTTAAAAGTAGTAAGAGTAGTGGAAAATATATTTTGTTTGAACTTTATTGTTGTGTTATGTATTTTAGTAGTGGTACGACTCTTGGCAGAGTCCGCCTGGGGAAGGACCACACCTTTGCCAAATCTTACTGTCATGCTGTTTATGTCAAATCTTACTGTATCACCTTAGATTTATGCTAGCGTGTGATGTTTGTAATTGGTCAATATTCTTTTTATTTTTTTTAAGTTATTCTGCCGCCAAGCAGTAATGTGCAAACATTACTGTGTTCCGGTTTGAAGGGCAATGTTTCCAGAGAAATTACAGGGCTTAGAGATATAACAATTTAGATCTCTGGGTTACGAGCACAGTGCAGTGCTAGGTAATGATTGGATTGATTTGGACTCTTCATGTTCCAATAGCTGCGTGTCACTGTGCTGTTATGTGGCAGGGATATTGCTTACCATCAGGCACATGTTCTGCTCGTCTCGACACTCTTTAATTTAAAAAAAAAAAAAAATTGTGATAAAATGACTAAGTTGGAGCGTCTGATCATGAGCGACACACTAGTTCATAATCAGGTCTGCAAAAATTCTGCAGTTCTCAAAAATATTTTTACAAATTATGACGGATTTACTTATAATTTAAAAAATATTAACATTTAAATTACTTTCAATTTCATCCACGACCAAAAAACCATAAACATTTGTAATTTTTTTTATGTCATAGACCCAAACTACTTATCAATTTGTGCTTGTTTTATCTAAAAATTTAACGAAGGCCACCTTACCATTTTCAGTTTTAGTTTCCAGACCAGCACAACTCGACATACATTTCCAGTAACATATAACAAATTATATGAAAATAACGTTTCATGATGAAAAAAAAAACCAACGAAATAAAGTCCATTAACAACATTCTAAGTAACAACATATAAAAATAAACGATTTAAGGACTGTGATTTATAAATATTAGTAGTACCAGTGACGTAACGTTAACCGAATTGATTTAACCGCTTGAGATATATTATGTCCTTATTAAAATTAACGTGGTTGTTACACATATTGATTAGGTAAACGGGTAACTCACGTGTAATGAGGTCGGTCAATCCGACGGTGCCAAACGGGAAGCCATCGAGCGCGTACACTCTCCTTGAAAAAGGCCGCCGGACGCGGCCGAAACTCGAGTCGGATTGACCGACCTCATTACACGTGAGTTACCCGTTTACCTAATCAATATATTATGTCCTGATGTAAAAACAACCACTACAGTGCTAGAATCCGATAACGTAGTAATTTATGTAAGTATTTGAAATTGTTTATCAATATCACATTTATGTCAATTTCATTTAAGTGAAAATATGTGAAAATGAAAATGATATGTTTTTTTTTATTTCACACAGAGAGAAACTGACACATACATTTTAAAAAATGTTTCAGTCCGTCCGTACGTGTGGTACAAGAATTATCGGTGGACCCCAAACTAAGCACATAGCTTGTATCTTGAGGTCCGAGTGCTTAGATACAGGATACAGTGTTCTGTGTAAGAATGTAACAGTTACCATATTTTTTAATACAGAATCGTTACCCTATTATTAAATATATGTAGATATGTAGATAAAAGTTCAAGTTCTTGTGTAGTTTGTAGTAGTATGTAGGTACGAGTACATCTTAAAGTAAATCAACATGTTTTTGATGGACTTGAAGCAACATTCACAAATAAATTAACATAACAAATCGTTACTTTCTAGGCAAATCTGATTTCATTTTGGTAAATAATTCATCGGAACATTTACAACAGTTTCCAGTCGCATTTTTCCGTCATTATATTAATGACTCTTGAAAAGTTTTTGTTCCGATAAAATAACTGGTCTGCTCGATACAAATCGAGGGGAGAAGATATAAATATTTATTGTACAGGTGGTATAAACCGCTTGAGGATATTGGAGGATAAATTGATTGTTCGGGGTCGGTTTTCCATTTAGATATGGAAATTTCCGGGATTGTGTACGAAAATCTTCGATTTTACCTTTTTTTCTCTAACAAATCACGCTAAGAGCAAAGGCTCTCGTTTGTTGCTATCCAATCATTACATTTTTTACATGGACGTTTGGGGATTGAAAACAATCGTTATAATGGATGTTTGTTATTTTGATGATTCGAATTTATTGTTCTTGTTTTGATTTCTTGACAGTAAATTGAGCCAAGGTTATCAATCATCTTTATCCCAATTACTTACCTTTTTTTTTAGATAACTTTTTTTTTGAGACGACAATAACCTCTAATAATTATTCAATTGAACAATTGAATAGGTTTTATATCATATAAATAATAATAGAGTAATCAGTAGTCAACTCAAATCATGCATTCAGTAGCACAGACTGACCAGCAGGCCTACTACGAAGTCCGATAAACGATATATCGGCCGAACTTATGGACTTTTCCTACCTCGAAAGACAGTCTGTCGGTTGATAGGATCGGCCGTTTCGTTCGATTCGACCCTCACCTGATCTAAGTATATAACTTCCGACCGAGATGTATCGATCTGACTGTTTTTCGTGGTAGGCTGCAATCCGATTCAGCTGTCGGTCGGATCCGATCATTCGGAGTTTGTTTTCGTAGTAGACCTGCAGACATTTTAGAACGTGTTTAAGCAATAAGTAAGTATGTACTATGTACCTCTCATGGGATCCACCATCCACTGGAGTTTATACGTTTGCAACAAAAATGTCTTGATATAAAAGTAAATCATAGATAGTATTTTTTGTTGGAATAGAAAGATAGTAACTTAAAAAAGACTTTAATGGCTCTAGATCGATGAGTCACAGAAAAATCACTTTCTAGATACACATAATATTTCTTTATCTATGGTGTGGACACCTTTTCGGTTTTCTGACTACAAAAACTGGATAAATACAAATATAGATCGATTAGTTTATAAATTGTCTTGGCTAGATCACGTTTACTCAAAAGCTACAACAGGCGTACTGTTGATACTTGGCAATATGCAGAGTCGAATTTGAATAATTGAACTGCACTAGTTTTAATTCCTCACTTACAAAAAATGTTGCATCACATCATCCATTACTGAATGCTGTTTGCATTACACACGTAAGTGGCAGCGAATGGGTTAAGTAATGATGTGTGCAACAAATTCTCTGCCATGCAATCATAACGAATTACCATCGTCCTGAAAAATAAATCTAACCTAAAAATCACAGATTACAGAAATAAAACCAGATGGAGCGCGCAGAACAGAGCTACTGAAGCAGACAAAGGAAATACAAACGCCGAAGCAAATACAAACTCCAGTCAGTATGAAACGGACTTCCGTGTTGTACGGGAGTCCCGTGTGATTTTAAGTTTTGTTTTAAAATATGCCGTCTTGTGACTTCAAACATTGCAAACAATGTTCCCAAAAACAAAAAAAGGAAAGAGGAATATAATTTCATAGGAAAATTTGAATATTTTTACTGTTATTTATATAATTTAGGCGATTTCATTTTGGTGATGAATGGAACACAACACCTCAACGAAAATAGGTTAGTGTGGCGATACTAAATGTAAATTATTTTCCCTGAATTTAGGGTAAAATATAGGGTATATATTTTTTTAGATACTCGTAGACCAAATTATTGATAGACATTGTATTATTCAATTTAATTTAATTTCAAATTTAATTTTAGTAAATGTTAAATTTATAAAATGAGTAATTTATGATATGAAAATTTCCAAAAAACAAAATCATTAATACATCATACAATTTGTTTGTGTATTTATTTATTTCGTTAGTTGCACCACTGCCTAAAATATTACAAATTTTGTTTCCTCATGAATCAAAAGGTTATATGGAAGAGATCGCTTTTAGCGACAAGATCGCCTTTTGTGCCCATTTTGTTTTGTTATTATGTGTGTTACTTCTTGTCAACTTTGTTTATGGTGCCATTAAAGTGTTTTGTATTGTATTGTAATGTCATTCGATATATTATCTAAGTGAAACGGTGGCTATTTAATTGGTTATGAAATGATGTTTATAAAATAAAACATTTGTTGAAGGAAGATATATTTGAAGTTAATATTATGCATAACGTTGTTTGTAAAATGAAATATTTTTAAATTGTAAAGTTTTTTAATATTATACGGTTACTTGATTTTAAAGTCTTGTTTTGTCAAAAAAAAGGTGAATAATAAGTGAACTGTTAAAATTATTATTTTGTTAGGTTTTTTTTGTTTGTTGTTTCGACCTATAACATACAGGTAGCCTATATGCATTTTATCACAAATAGTTTGGTGGTAAAGATGGTTATTTTAATTTTTGTTTAACCTATCTAAGCGAGTAAATTACACTAATTTTATTACTTGCGATTCAAGTTAATTTCTAGTTGCATGCAAAATCAAAATTCTTTTCTTCATAGAATGGAAATAGTAGTAACAAGAAATCCTTGCATAATCGGTGTAATAATATTAATATTTTAAAATATCAATTGATGTGTTTATTATACGTGAAGATTTCCCATGCTAAGACAACAATAGTGGGACTTCTTTCTTAAGACTGACAACATTATACAAGTAATTTGGAACGTTGATTTGACAATTTTACGTCAACATGACTAATTACGGGCCTCACAGTGTTGTTCACGAAGGTTCCATCTGTGCTAAAAATAAAGTTTTACGGAAAAACTCTTCCATCCATTCCAATTGCCGTTTACAAACCAAAATTGATCATTAAAACTTAAATACGTATATAAACCATTTATACAAGCAATTCAGCTCTAAAACTCCTATAAAAATTCCGCCGCCAACACATAAAGCAAAATATCCGTCACGAAAAATTTCCGGTTATTTTATATCATGTCACAAAGATTACAATAAAACATATATTGCGACGTAAAACATGTATCACTATGACAAAAAACGTGACCCTTTCAACCATTCTATTATTAGATTCGAGATGAACGCTACGTATAAAACTGTGACAAACGATTGACTAGTTTAGCAAAGGGATCATCCATACGAAATTAATTCAATAGAAAAGGTCAAAATATTTTCGTGTATTCTTCTCCACGCTTCATACTTTCGGCATTCGTTGAAAGATATCGTTACACTTTGATTTTCTGTTATAGTGATACAGAAAAGTCGATGAATTCTTTTTATGCAATCAAACCGCCGTATTCTTAGAGTTTCCTTTATAGCTTACGTGATCCAAATTGTTTGAGTGAAGTGAAGTGGCTATGGGAGTTTTCGACAAACGAACGGACGTAACGAGATGCTAAACGAACAATGACATAAAATATAAATATACTAGCGGCCCGCTCCGGCTTCGCTCGGATCTTAATCTAGATTTTTGGGGTGAACAACCCTTATTACTTAGGGGTATGAAAAATAGCTAGTAGCCGATTCTCAGACCTACTGAATATGCATATAAAATTTGGTAAAAATCAGTAGAGCCGTTTCGGAGGAGTAAGGAAACAAACACTGTGACACGAGAATTTTATATATAATAATATATAATTGATATTACATCTCATTTTAATGATAAGTGTTATCAATTCTATTTGTTGAAGTGAAAACTTCTTTTGGCACACTACACACAGATTTTTGTGGGCTGTGAATTGAGCTCAAGCGTCACGCTCGTAAATGAAACCTTCGGGGGAAGTCGGGACCATGGCCATCTAGAAATGCCTACGGATTTCTAGAAGTTAGAAACATGACCATCCATTGTATTTCTTATCTCTTTTATTATTATACTAATAAAAGAAACGCACTCTTTGTACAATGTGTACTGCTACAGAATTTGTGAGAAATACATAATTTTATTTCACTAGTATTACTGATGTATTATTAGTTGTGTTTGATTTTTAATCGGTACAATTGTTTCGTAGAGTAGTAGTGTAGTCTATACTCAGAACTACATTTAAATGAATGGGATAAACTAACTAAATGTGAAACTTTATTCATACGTCTCCAGAGTATCGAAATTAGACTTGAACTAAACTTGTTTACTTTCTGCATAGCTATAGAAGTTTGGGCGGTATCCTAGCTTAATCAGCGGGTAATCTCTTGATACTGACTTGTATAACTTTTGCTATCAGAATTCTTATTTTCATTTGGACTAAATCCTTTTTTAATTACATACCGCAATATTTAAGTTGTGGTTAAGTAAAGATTTACTATATTTTCATGAGGTTATCGATGGTTCATAATGATTTATTTACGTATCAACGCACTAAGTGTCCGCTGCTGGGGCAAGGGTTTCTGCCACGATAGTTTGAAGATTAGCAGACTTAACTTGTTTGTTTGCCTTTCTGTCAGTTTCCTGGTGATGTATTTCCTTCACAATTTTTAAATTAGTGACATTAAGCAGATGATTGTAAATATACTAGATAGAAAGGACTACGGATCGGTAGTTGCCTTTTTCCCGACTAGACCAGTTGTAATTTAACGATTTATTTATACAACTTTCTCTTTCCCACTCTTGGGCAATGGTCTTCGAATTCAAAATTCTTCCGGTACAGAACTAAACTAACCAATATCCTTCAAATGGTCCTAGCTCATCTCGCTAGTGTGTTACAAGACTGGAATTTAGATTCTACATCGAGGACTACTCTCGCCTAAAAAAGGTCCTAGGTACATACTTACGACTCAGGTTGCCCGTTAATTTCCACTTTAACTACGCATATCTTAGACTCACATCTGTGACATCAGTGTGGTTTAAAAAAATCTTCTAGTAATCGTATGTACGTTAGGTTCCATAATGTGTAAAAAGGGTCACATTTTAAACGCATTGATTTAATTGATATTTATGAATCACCAATCTATACTAATATTATAAAGCTGAAGAGTTTGTTTGTTTGTTTGAACGCTAGGATCTCGGGAAGTACTGGTCCGAATTGAAAGATTCTTTCTCTGTTGGATAGTCCATTTATCGAGAAAGGCTATAGGCTATTTAACATTACGCTACTATCAACAGGAGCGGAGCATGAATGAAATGAGCTAAATAAAACCGTTTAAAAAAAATGTAACAAAAACTTTTTGCTTTTTGAGAGCTTTCGTTGCGTGACAGCATGTGTCTACTTAAAGTTTGCGTCATTAGAACCTAAGGTAACCAAATTTCTTCAAAATTTGAATTGGTACGACCAATTTTCAATAGATGGCGTAGCAACGTGCGCACGGATCAGCTAGTAGGTAGATAAAGGTCGAACAGTAGCCAATTATTTATGGTTTTAATTTTTGATATACCTACCTCTAAAATGTATGTAAGTTTGATGTGTAATTAACAATTTAACGGATGTGTCAAAATGTTATTAATAATTAATTATGTTATTTTTTTAATAATATTTTTTTATACACTTGGACTATTTTGCACATTTATATCCAGGTACCAGATTTGCCATAAGCTCCGGGAAATTTTAATCGAAATAGAGTGAAAAACATTTACAAATAAGACGATAACTCGTCAGTTATCGAGCAGAATCAAAAATGATTAAATTACTAAATTGGCTATTACAAAATAGGGGTTGGTGATAAAAGGATAAAAATTTAGGGTTGTATGTATTTTTTAAAGCCACATTATAAAAAATAAATATTAGGGGTGAACAACCCTTATCACTTAGGGGTATGAAAAATAGATAGTAGCCGCTTCTCAGACCTACTGAATATGCAAATAAAATTTGGTAAAAATCAGTAAAGCCGTTTCGGAGGAGTAAGGTAACTAACGTTGTGACTCGAGAATTTTGTATATAAGATATAGCGCCATCTCGGGCGTTGTTTGGCGGTCCATGGGGTCTACGATAAAGTGTGTTTACCCAAACGAAACCGACACTTAAAAATTTATTTCGACAAAATATGACTGCATAACATTAAGACAGTGTACGGTATCTTTACTTCCCTGAAAGATGTTTGCATGAAAGTTTGTCTTGACGATAGTTGTTGTGCTCCTACCTTGGGGCGGACAATCTCACTCAAAGTGTCATACCCAAAGTTCTTCATTTGTTTTGTCTAAGAATACCCAAGGTTATTATAATAAAGTCGCGTTGCTGCTGGCGTCGATTCTAGCATACCGTTGACTCGTTTGACTCGAATTCTCTGTTCTCTTCGTTGTATTACAATATACCTAATAATGAAAATAGGACATTTATAGCTTAGCCCTTTCGTAGAAACGTTTGTGTTAGCAGATAATAATATTTATGTTTAATTTTGCAAGTAAAACAACAATTTAACAGTAAAATTACTGATAAAATAAAGTTCCTTTCGAGTTATTGTACATTAAGACGTCATTTCCGCTACATTTTTTTTTTAACATTAATAATAATCACTCAGACCATCTAAAAGACAATGACTAAAACTGCCTCTGGAGAAATGCAAAACTCAAAGTAAGAAGTTATGCAATGGAAATTTGCTCATAAAGTCATCTTTTTTACATTATATTTTGAAGTTATTGAAATGTCAGGATCAAACGTTTGGACATAGTAATAAATAAGAATATGTTAATATTCGTGAACATTCTTAACACAACTACCCATACCAATGACCCAAACTAAGCAAACATTGTAATATGGGAGCCAGATAGCTGATACAGTATTTGTATAATTGGTAATAGGGTACAATATACATAATACCTACATAGAAACATCCAGACATCGAACAAATAAACATTTGAACAGATGTAAAGCTTTCTCTCGTGATTAAAATCTTCCATCCAATCGATTACACGATGCAAAAACACAAATACGAGCATCCTTATCGTAAATTTTCAATCACACCTCAACATTGTCTTTCATCTCAACAAACTTGAAATTGCGTGTGAAGGAACTCCCCATTCCGAATATCATATAGACTTCAATTGTCTTCCCTCGATTTCCCTCAAAGTGATGGATCGGGAGTGAAACTTTCCCCGTGTTTGTTACTTTTCCATCACTCGAAAGATAAACTTGGAGAGCAGTCCGTCTATGAAATTGGAATATTATACGAATGAGATTTATGAACTTAAATGTTATGGCCTTTTTTTATTGCTGTTTTCCCAGTTAGATCTTTTTAAATTGTTTTTTTTTTTTAATCGTTATATAACTTGGCTTATTCTTACCCTATCCGGGTATTGTAATACTAACAAGTTTACCGCGAAGTTACCTGCGAAGTTCCCGTTCCCGTTGTTTTTTCGGGATAAAAGTAGCCTATGTGTTCTTCCAGACTATAATCTATCTGTGTTCCGATTTCAGCCCGATCCGTACATACGTTAGGACGTAATTGAGCAACAAACATCCAAACATCCAAATATCCATACATTGACATTTATAATATTAGTAGGATAGTAGGATGTATACAAATAAAGCCTAACAATAATATCCTACCAATATTACAAAATGTCAATGTTTGGACATTTGGATTTGTGTTGCACAATCACGTCTGAACGGATCGGATTGAAATTCGAAACACAGTCTCTAAGAACACATCATAGTCTACTTTTTATCCCGGCAAAATGACGGGATCAGGGGAACAGGAAATGCGCGCGTAAAACTGTGGGGCACTGCTAGTACATGTACAAAAATTCAATTTATCTCGATTTTTCCTTTACCCACACTTGGTAAAGAGAATTTCTTTTGAAATTAAAACGCGAACCTGAATATTTCTAGAAATATTCATTCCAACAATGACACTAACAGAGTTATTTCAGTCAGCTTTGTGGGTAAGACGAACTGACGTTTCCACCATTGTCCATCTGCTCGGGCCTGCGCTAACGAGAATTCTTATAGCTTGGGTTGTTACTGGAACTGGAGGATATCTCGTGAAATTGTATTAATGGTACTTGCACACTGAATCGTGGGTGGAAAAAACACAATACATGCATCTATGTTGCTCGTAGTGTAGTTACGCTACGAGCTTATTATCTTAGCTTATTACTTACAATCTTACTTGAGTATACATAACGACACTGGTAAAGTACACAACGAAAATTACAGAGGTATTACAAAACTTGAATCAAGCTCTCTTTCTTTGAATTTGGTTGACGTCACAAACTTTATTTATTATTCTGGTTTAATTTTCCCCATAAATTTGATAATTGGTCTCGAAAGCCTTGAGTTTGAAGTATGGAGGATAAAGACACGTCAAGGTTTCTATTCACTCGTATGTTGGAAATTACAATTTGTGCAATAAAAAAAAATCAATAATTGCAAAAAGTACCTATATAACATACTCAGTGCATAATATAAAGTATACATACAATACCACAGTATAAAGGAATGATTTAAAAGACTGTGATAACACTGAGTTATCTAGTATCTTGTGAGTGCAGATCACTGCAAATGAAGATGTCATTTACAGTGATCTGCAGTACCGTATCATTGAACTCATGTGAAATGTCTTATGAGACGAACTTCTTAGTATTCCATGGATTCACCGTGCGGGTGGCGGGTCCATCGTGTGGCAGAAAGAGAAATCTCGAATAGACCCCAAGACTTGTGACTCGGGCGTAGGTTTAAAAGGGGCCCCTTTTGGTGACGTACGTCAACACTCACCTTCACTACTCGTATTTCTCTCCCTTCCCAGCCAAATCCGATATGTTCCTACTAGTGCAGCTTTAGATACTCGTTCTAGTATGGAACTTACTGCACTTCTGGACAAGCGAAGGTCTTTAAGCAGGTTATAGAGAGATTTTGCTGGTATACCTCTCGCTCCTACTTCTACAGTGTATAAATTAACTACATAGTCATTTTTTTATAAACGTAAATAATATAAAATATCCAATAAACTTACTATGTCACTAAAGCAAAACCAGAAAAAATAGTTAGGATATTATGATACTGACCCAGAAAATTAAGTAATTTGGCAAGCTAAACAATATTTTAGTTTAGACTCTGGTGCTCTGGTTGCTGGTATTGTGACGCTCCCTATTTCTACAACCTACATTTGATCGGATATGGCAAGTCTCTAATGGTATTTCAGTACTTCAGACGTTCAAAGACAATTCTTACAGTACACATACGCATTGTAATTAAAAATAACAAACACAATTATTTAAAGCAGATATATAAATTAATAAATATTGGTGGACAATTCACACACAACACCATCTGACCCCAAACTAAGCAAAGCTTGTGTAGTGGCAGCCAGATAGCTGATAAAATGATGTATTATAAGAAATAAACGGAAGTTAAAGTTTATTTGTTTCATTATGTTGTTAAGAATTTATTTTTTATGTTGCTCTCCAACATAGTTAAACCAATTTCTGATATAAAATATTACTAATAAACTTTTCACATTTCCTATTTATCGCATCATGTAGGTATCGAAGTATTCACTGCTGTTTTTACTACTAGATATCTAAGCTTTTTTGCGGACGTTAATTGTGGTACACTACTGGTACTATGGTTTGTCTATGATGTGATAAAGTATTGTTCGACATCTTTTCATACCACTCCATAATATGTATAATTTGTATATGTGGTCCCAAACTAGGATTTTTCGTTCTATGGAAAACCGGTAGCTGATGTAAAAAATGTAAATATATACATACTTTTTAGGGTTCCGTAAAACGTAAAAACGGAACCCTTATAGATTCGTCATGTCTGTCTGTCTGTCTGTCTGTCTGTCCGTCCGTATGTCACAGCCACTTTTTGCCGAAACTATGAGAACTACACTGTTGAAACTTGGTAAGTAGATGTATTCTGTGAACCGCATTAAGATTTTTACAAAAGTTTAAAAAAAAAACAAAAATTAGGGGTGCCCCCGATACTGAGAACTGAAACTCAAAAATTTTTTTTTCGTCAAACCTACACGTGTATATCGATAGGTCTTCAAAAATGATATTGAGGTTACTAAGATAATTTTTGTCTACACTGAATAATTTGCGCGAGAGACGCTTCCAAAGTAGTAAAATGTGTGTCCCCCCCCCCTCTAACTTCTAAAGTAAGAGAATGAAAAAACTAAAAAAAATATAGTTATGATGTACATTACCATAAAAACTACCAACGAAAATTAGTTTGAACTCGATCTGATGAGTAGTTTTTTTTTAGTACCTCATAAATATACTATTATTAAAACTTCGATCAAAGTTACTCGTACAACGAACTACAAGAACTATATGTACTATGTATATTATGTTACTTGCTGCAACGGAACCCTTCATGGGCGAGTCCAACTCGCACTTGGCTACTTTATTATACATCACTTAGACACTGAACAATCAAGTGAAACGGCTAGTAGTTACATGTGTCATATTGAATACTTCATTTACTTTCTCACACAATTCATATAAATAAATTATTTGTTTTAAAAATAAAGTAGCCAAGTGCGAGTTGGATTCGCCCATGAAGGGTTCCGTTGCAGCAAGTGACATAATATACATAGTACACATAGTTCTTGTAGTTCGTTGTAACTTTGATCGAAGTTTTAATAATAGTGTATTTATGACGTACTAAAAAAAAACTACTCATCAGATCGAGTTCAAACTAATTTTCGTTGGTAGTTTTCATGGTAATGTACATCATATATTTTTTTTAGTTTTTTCATTCTCTTACTTTAGAAGTTAGAGGGGGGGGGGGACACACATTTTACCACTTTGGAAGCGTCTCTCGCGCAAGTTATTCAGTGTAGACAAAAATTATATTAGAAACCTCAACATCATTTTTGAAGACCTATCGATAGACACCCCACACGTGTAGGTTTGATGAAAAAAAAATTTTGAGCTTTAGTTCTCAGTATGGGGGGCACCCCTAATTTTTGTTTTTTAAAAAAACTTTTGTAAAAATCTTAATGCGGTTCACAGAATACATCTACTTACCAAGTTTCAACAGTGTAGTTCTCATAGTTTCGGCAAAAAGTGGCTGTGACATACGGACGGACAGACAGACAGACAGACAGACAGACAGACAGACATGACGAATCTATAAGGGTTCCGTTTTTACGTTTTACGGAACCCTAAAAAAGTCACTAGCATCATCGTCATACCCAACTTTCTTTATCCTTTTGGGTTTAGGTACTTAAGCTAAAATTATTTGTGATGTTGATAAATGCCCTTACACGAGCAAAAAACCTGCAATATGTGTTACATGTAAATCAGAATAGAAATGTGCAGACAAGCTCAAAGAAACAAAAGAAATCTTAGTAGATTTGGCAGTTAGTTTAACTCTATTAGATTGGGTTTATGAAACATGTGATGCGTTTTATCCATTCTGTAAAACGTCGATAAGAATAGAGACATAAGTAATAGAATCGGTTCTGCCATAAAATATGTGTAAGAATATCTCTTTAATATCTTTGAAAAGATTTTCCCAGATTTATATACGAATTTAAACTTGAGTTTTAAGCCATTGTAGTATTAGAGTATTACCATTTATTGTAGTCTTGAACTTGCTATAAGTATTATCCGTACATTATAGTAATCTACATTATGGTACCTCTACTTTTACTAATTGGTTCACGTCAAATGGACGTAAAAGGTTCTTTAATAGCCCTGGCATTTTGGTGCTGATAGAATTGTTCGAAAATAATTACTAAAGGAAAGAACTTTGGACGCGTAATTATTTTTCTTGAAAAGTCCTTTAAAATTTAAACTGCTTTTTTACACTTTTGTCAGATTTCATTCATTGAGGTTTAAAATTGGGTATTTTATAATGATTACGACACAATTGTCTGACTTGTAAATTATAGCAAGCTTCATATCCATTACTACCCTTATTTATCACAATATATAGAGAATGAGAGAGAACGACTAGACAAATGTTGATGAAATTTGGTTGCGAGGTACTTATATGATATCCTAAATTAATAAATTAGCTACCTTTTGATAATACGCGGTTGATACCGCAGGGTGAACCTAATGTTAATAAAAAAATTACATGTAACCACCTAAAGGCAGAATAGTTTCACTATTATGGGAATAAGTAAACAGCTATAAAGAGGAGTAAAAGAGGTCTATATACCCCTGATTGGAAAAAAGTTCATGCACGAATGTAATAGAGAGTAAGAAGTGTCGGGACAAGTACAAGTTCAAATTATTTATTCAAAAACGAAGATACATGAAGTGGGCAAGCAATAACTAGGTAGGTACCTTCATTCATTTCTTCTATTGAACACAATCTTTTTTGTAACGAAACTTTTTTAAGAACAAAACATTTTTACTCAACAAATAAAAAAGTTCAATAACATACTTGTGAGTAATAGTAATGAAAAAGTCACAATTTGATTATTGGTGCCATTATATGCCGGATTGCGGTGAAATTAGAGCCACTTTATGAGCAAGAGTGTTGAAAAAATTCTTATCAGTTTCGGTTTCTTCTAGGTAAGCACGCTCTATCTTAGACCGCATCGTCGCTTAACATCAGGCGAGATGGCGGTCAAGTGTAAACCTATAAATGTTAAAAAAAACTACTGAATGAATCTAGATAAAATTGTATGCAGATTTAGATTAAAGGTTGGAATATTACATTTGCCACATTTTAGTTACGGAATCTGGGGTTTTTCACCGTCACACCTTTTCGTTTAAATAAACGCATTAGAAGCACCCCGCGGGTTTACTCGCGTAGTTCCCGGTGCCGTTAATTTTCCGAAATAAAAAGTAGCCTACGTTTTATTTTAGTCCTTAATCTATCTGCGTTCAAAATTTTAACTCGATCCGTTGAGGCATTCCGATGTGATTTAGCTACAAATATCCAAACTTTTGAATTTATAATATTAATAGGATAAAATTTACCAATATAATTCTAATTCCAGTTCAAAGAGGTACTGAAGTTGTTATATGAAGTTAGAAGCCGTTGTAACACGGTTTATTGATCGACTGATCTTATTATGACGCGAGTCCGGAAACGCCTCAGGGACTGAACGCGGAACAAATAATTACAAAGAGCTCATTCAATCACCTCATTCCATTTTCAGTGAGAAATTTCTCACCATGTTTACTTAGATTTTTTGACGTGACAACGTCTTATGATTCGATGAAGCCGGCTGCACGCCCGCAAAACATGACGTCATGTGCCGTTAACGCCGTTACCTCGCCGCATGACGTCATGCGGCGTTACCTCGCCGCATGACGTCATGCGGCGTTACCTCGCTCTAAGGCGTAGTTGAAGTTGTCACGTTCAACTATCGTCAGTAAACCGACTTTACAGACAACCATTTTTTTTTAATGGTATATTTGGGACGACAGGGAACCCATAACAGTACAGTGTCACGCAGCTATTTGAAAATCAAGAGGTCTACTTATTATCCCATTGTTCCGGCCAGCGACGCCGCCGGCGTCGGGACGTCACTCAAAAAAATTATCACTCAAAAATGAAACCAAATTTTGTGTGTCTGTAAACGACAATGTACTTATTCATATAATCTCCTATCTCTTAGGCATCAAAATAAATTAATCATCGAGTATGTACAACATGTAAAAATAATGTTTTAAAGTCCCAAAAACCGGTTTGGCCAAATTTGGCCGCTTGGGGCTCATGTGCACGGCGCTTGCCACCCTGAGATATATGACGATTTGTCTCTGTGTTCTGCGATTTCTCGGGAAACACTGCCCTTCAAACTAGAACACGTTGATGCTTGCACTTTCCTGTCTGGCGGTAGAATAGCTATCAAAACTGTAGTACTTCCCCAGGCGGATTTTACAAAAAAATATGCCATAGCCATTACCTACACCTCCATAAATGGTCTAAGATCCCGCTATACAACGACCTTCACCGAGCTGGTTAACGGATGAAAAGTATTTTATATTCAACTTAATAAAAATGTATCAACAAATGCACGTGGGTTGCCTAAAAAATGTCAATAATAATATATAGTCCGGTAAATTAAGATATAAAAATAGTAATCAAATAACAAAAATTCTGACAGAGCCAAATTTTCGCAGAGGCCTTGAGTTTACCATTACAAATGAGCTCTCAAAAGTCACCTTCGATCGCATGTGTAAATAACAACATTGTTATTATTACATAACTACACTTAATTAAATAACAATGTACTATATCATTAAACATTCAATGCAGAGCAGCATATAAAGTTGAAACATGATATAATATAAATTTCACAGATAATATAAAGTCTGAAACACCATATTATGGGTAATTATTTATCCCGGGAAAATAAAAGAATTGAATTGGAAATACCTGGGTAAAGTGCAAGGCACTGGTAGTGACTAATAAAGTACTTAGGGTAGAATTTGTATTTAGATATTCTTATAAGATATGAAACATAGATTATGCTAGATCTGATCCCGTTATCTGAGCTTCAGATTCCGCACGTGTGCTGGATTATATTAAGCTAGCAATCCATACCGACTTCGTCTGAGCTAAAACATTACTAAATAATACCATACTATTTAGATTTATGTGCATGACGCCCTAGTGGAGAGAACGCCTTATCCTTTACCTTTAAACGAGCAATTCTTTTATATATATAATATAATCTGAATTTCGGAAGCGGCTCGAACGATTTTCATGAATTTATGTATGCAGGGTGTTTCGGGGACGATATATCGATCAAGCTAGATTGCATTATTAAAAATTGTCATTTTATGTGTTTTTTCGGGCAATGAAAAACTCCCACAATATCACTAGAATACGATAGCGAATTTCTCCACAATATTTACAATGGCTAAATAGCTCAGGCTGCAGAAAGGCGCCCTCGGTTTCGAGAGTTGCCGGTTCGAATCCTGATGATTACTTACTCGTTTTTTTTGTTTTTTTTTTTATGTTGTTAGTGATATTTTGTCAGAACGTAATTTGTATCTACCTAAAAATAATTTTAAAGGAAACCGAGCAAAGCTCGGTCAACCAGGTACTTTCAAATAGAAATAGAATTATTTAATTAATAGGTTGCAGCTTCGACTCCGCCAATTTTCCCAAGTGAAGATGTATTAATTTAACAAAACCACTGGCTTGCATCATCTTTCAACCTGCACTAGGCCAGATTGGTGGGGTATGGTCTTGATTATTTATTTGTGAAAGAAGACGCCGAGTGCCAGCAGTGGGAACATAAAGTAGGTTGCTGACTATCCATATGATACTGAAAAATAATTAATATCATAAATGTATTTATTTAATGTCCTCCTAAAGTAGTATAATTAATAAATACAATAGCCTATTTGACACCTTCTGCAGAACTGCATATTTCAAGTGTCGTTAGCGGAGGTGTTATTTGTTCGATAAGTATTATTAAGTATATTAAGTGTATTTTGCTTAGATTTTTCATTTTAAAATCATGCTATTTTTTTAGTTAAATTTCTTGTATATTTCAAAAAGTACAGGTATTGCAACAGTTTTGGCTACGAAATTATATTTTTAGATAAGGAATTCTACTGCGGGTTGAGCACCATGGATTGATTTTCATCAGCGGTTCTATAAATTAAAGAAATGTAATATAGACGTTATAGTGACAAAACTATAAAACTAAGTTGTGATTATCGTTGCAAAAAACTATATGTACATTGATGTGTTCTTTAAAATTGTGTGTTTTCTCATTGCACGAATAATAGCTTCTGCTCATTTGCTCGTTAGCTCATTTTGTGGCATTTTTTCAAACTTTGGGTTACATCATTGAAGTTACTAATGTTAATCGAAGCTAACAAAGTATTCTAATGGTTCCATATTCTTTAAAATCAGTTCTGGGGTTTTTGAGTTTATTTGTTACAAACATACAAACCTTACTCTTTGTAATATTAGTACAGACTGGTATGGAAATGGAAGTAAATATGTTATTCTCTATATTGAGAATCTGCCTCACTCTCTTCGCTAAATATGATTTATGGATTTAGTCTGAAGTTACATTTGGATTATCACTTCCAAGAAAGTCGAATATGGTTAATATTGATTATTTTTTGAAATTTTAAATTTTTAATCTGTTCGTTTGTGCCGTGTAAATCTGTACTTCGTCGAAATATATTCAGATATGTAGGTGGGGCTTGCACTTACCTTATACTATTATACGTTAAACTAATTTCATAAACTTTTAGTTTTATTTTCTAACTTTAAAGTATCTAATCCAAAAATCTTTGCCAGTTAAAATGTAATAGTTTAGCAGACACATTTTCTGCTCTATCGATTTGATCTGATTACCTGCCGTCTGGTTCCAAGCACCCCTGTCGTATTACCACGAGACGGGCGGAGGCTACTCTGTTTAGGGTTATTTCCCCGAAGCACATTTAGCGATCCAGTCTGTGTTTTTTTTTGTAAATATAGAGTGACGAGACGAGCAGGACATGTGCCTGATGGTAAGCAACATGCCTGACACATAACAGTACAGTGACACGTAGCTATTGGAACGTGAAGAGTCCAAATCATTAGCTAGCACTGCACTACGCTCGTCACCCAGAGATTCTAAGATGTTATATATCTGAGCCCTGTAATCTCTCTGGTAACATTGCCCTTCAACCCGGAACACAGTAATGTTTGCACATTACTCCTTGGCGGTAGAATAACTGGCAAAGGTGTGGCACTTCCACAGGCGGACTCTGCCAAGAGTCCTACCACTACAAACACACAGATTAATACAGTTTTTATAATACCGCTGCATGGAAATTGACATCTGAGCATGTCATCAACTGCAAAATGATTTTGTGATTTTATCTGTGTTAAAGCTTCGCTTATGCAAAGGAAACATGCAATCAGGTTTGTAGAGTATTGTTTACAGAGAAAATGCGAAGCATAGTGAAAAAACACCTTTCCTATATAATGGGGTGACGAGCGCAGTACAGTGCTAGGTTATGATTTGGACTCTTCATGTTCCAACAGCTGTGTGACACTGCGCTAATTTGGGCAGGCGCGTTGCGTAGCACATATAATGTAATCGACCACAAACATGTCCTGCTTGTCTAGCCACTCTGTACCGTAAAAAAAAAACACAAGCAATTGTTTCAAATTGTAGGACCCATGTGTGTTTGCAAATACGAGTAAAGCAAATACCCATCCATGCGTTTATATGTATGTGTTTATGATTCCTACCGAACCTAACAAAAGTGCAGATAACTTTGGAATTACTGAACTGATTTTGATGAAACACTAAGAATACACTCAGAATAATTCATCTTTTATACAAAATAACATTCAACCTATGTTTGGGAGACCATAAGATACCACATACAGACACAAATGTGATATACAAAGAAACCTTTAATTTATAACACGCCGTCGTTTTAGGGTCAGGGGTTAAAATAATTCAGCAATTAGCAATTTCGAAACAAAATTACACAAAACAAATCAGATTATTTCAATAATAAATTAAATTACTATTGAAATTCCATACCAAAAAAGTATGCAGGTAAGTAATGTAAAATATACCTACATCCTTCACAAGAAGATTCATAGTTTATACCTTCTCTTAATCTTGTGTTCTACTTTGAAACGATTCTTTTTTTTTGCACAATTACAGTTATGTAAGTGAAGACTCTTTGCAGATTCCACCTGGAGAAGTATCCGCACCATTGAACAGTTACCTATTCTACCGCCATCCAGTAATGTGCAAAGTAACTGTGTTCCAGATTGAAGGGAAGTGTTTTTAGAGTATTTAGACAGAATTTAGACATATTTTCTTATTTCAGATGATCGATTACGGAGCACATTACTTAAATAAATAAAATAAAACATCTTTTATTTGTACATAAAACATTAAATTAATTCACTCACCTACTAAGCTAAAACAAGAAGGTACACAAGGTAAACAAGAAGGTTGAAGGTAGACAAATTTTAATCAGACAATAAACTGAGTCGGTAAGCGCTGAATTCCCACACTAGGGTGACCTGTGTCGTGGGAGTTCAGGGTCTTCCGTTTAAAAGATGACTACAATAATACATAAGTTAAATGACTAACAAAAATAGATTATAATTTCAACAAAATCTCCACTTAAATAAATAAATAAAGTGGGTACCTCAGATACATATGCACATACTGAGCGCGTGCGAATGAGATGATCGCGCACAACACAACATTACAAAACATATCTCGTAGGGTATTAAAAAAAATTAGGTACGAGATATAAAACAAATGAATTAACTTCAAATAAGAAAAGTATTGATAAAAAAAAATTAATCGAGGATATAAATATAAACACGCCACCCTTATTAAGGCTAGATTATACGGCTTGTTAGTGCTTAGATATGATTTGGTATCATCATGTGAAAATAGTTACGTGATACTGTTGTAATGGACAGTTGCTTTCCTTACCATCAAGCGCATGTTTTGTTCGTCTTATTGCTATTTACAAAAAAACTGTATAATTTAATTTAGGTCGTAAAAGAAATAACATTTCTTTCACAAGTCCATCTAACTTAGATCCAACTACTAGACGACTAAATAAGTCGTAAGAAACTTTCGTCACCTGGGCGATTATAGCTTAAAACGAAGTTAATAGTGTCTTCATTACGACCACCCAGAAACTTCAAGAGACACCCCATAAACATATTAGTATTCGGGTAAGGTAAGGTATACGCTGACATTAACCTTTAAAAGGGGTCAACGCGTGAATTTTGTCCCCTAATATCTTATTCTGAGCGACGCGATTTCTGCAAGGACCTGTTTGGACAAATACCGACTTTGAATTTTGATACCTCATTATGAAGGTAATTAAACTTGGTTGATGAGGTTTAAACAGATTGAAAGTGATTTTTGGAGTGAAAACTTCTTGGTAAGAAAAAACTTGTGGGTCCGTGGCACTGATATACCTACTATTATTCTCCGGCGGCGGCGGCGGCAGGCGAAATTTTGTAAGTTTGCGTCACCGACATGCTATTACAGTAATATATTTATAGCTATATAAGTGACGTATTTTGCAACATTAGCGCTTTTAAAATTCGAAGTAATAACTTTTTTTTTCTATCGGCATTTCCTATGACTGCCAATTTTTTTCTTGTGAACATATGTAGTTGCTGTACCGGAAAATAATTTTTCGGATTATTTAAAACTGTGAAATATTTTTCAAGAAAATAACGTAATTGAGAAATGCACGGACGCTAGTATTTTGTAAACCTTCCCCTAAACGTTAAAAATATTGCGAAAAAAGGAATTCGAAACTATTAACTGTCTGTCAATAGCACACTTGAAAGTAATTCACAGTCTCCTGACCGTTTCCTTTTGTATCAATAATGCTTTAAAGGAAAATCCACTTCCCTCCCGAGTACATTTACTGTAACTTCCAATGGTGAGTGACTCTGTCGACTGAATAATAAATGTACGGGAAGTTGCTGCGTGCTTTTATTTCTGTTACTCGGTCGAGTTAGATATACTTTCAATACTACACGTACTTATAATATGTGTGAGCGCAACTTAAATAAATTTAATTTGCAGTATTGTATCCGAAATTTCGCACACAACTTCATTTGACTGGGGTCACATGCTGTTGTAAGCGACATTTCACAACTCAGTACAGTTTGGACTATGGGAGCCACCAAAAACCTGGTGAAAAACTTATGTATGTATGTAGTTGCAAATAAATAATTATTTGTGATACATAAAAACACCCAGACATTTAATAAATATTAGTATTCATGACACAAATATTTGCATTGGGTGGGATTCGAACTCCCGACCCTCGGCTTTGCAGACATACTTTCTACCAACTAAGTGACTGGCCGGTCGTGGCTTAATTGACTATCATGAGTACTTGCATTAAAGATCTATGGGACTCTATCAGTGCACGTTTTTTGTGTAAAGGTACCTACTAATCAGCGCCTTTGCGCGACAGAATCCGTAATGAGGATATTCGCAAAAGAACAAAAGTGGCCGACATAGCTCAAAGAGTAAGCAAGCTGAAGTGGCAATGGGCAGGCCACATCGCTCGCAGAACTGACAACCGATGGGGAAGAAAGGTTCTCGAGTGGCGACCACGAACCGGAAGACACGGTGTTGGACGGCCTTCCACTAGATGGACAGATGACCTCACAAAGGTCGCGGAAACCGCTGGTTGCAGGTTGCTCAGGACCGTTCGTTGTGGAAATCTAGGGAGGAGGCCTATGTTCAGCAGTGGACGTCTTGCGGCTGATGATGATGACGATGAACTAATCAGCGGTTCTTTTCGGTATCGCTCGATAATACGTGAGACTAAAATGCTACGGTTTATTTGGTCCAACGTATAAGAATTACCATGCATCGTGGTAATGCCGCCATGATCTGAAGGCTTGATAATGTTGACTATCTTGAAACTTTAATTAGTCCATGAGTAATGTGACGTGCTCAGCGTAAGTAGTTTGGTATGCAGTGTAGTGTAGTTCTCATTGTAATAGAGTTAGATTAATACATAAGCTCTGTCCGTGTAGAAAAAGTTATAGTTGCGTACATTCTTCTTTTACCCCACTAATATTAAAAATGCCAAAGTATGGATGTTTGGATATTTTAATGTTTGGATGTTTGTTGCTCAATCACGCCGTAACGTATGAACGGATCAGGCTGAAATTTGGAACACAGTTAGATTATAGTCTAAAAGAACACATAGAATACTAACTAATAACGGGAACGGGAACTAAGCGGGTAAAACCGCGGGGCACTGCTAGTTTTAAATAAAATCCACTATCTAACTTTTAAATGAGTAGCTATTCCTTCTTGCAATCATTTAATGAATAACAAAAAGGAATAAAAAGAAATGCAATCTGAGAAAGTAGACATGAAATATTATTTTATCCTTAAAAAGGAAGCGAAATTACGGGAAATTGGAAAAAAGATAGGGAACTGAACATTTCCCGATTAAAGAAAGCCATTTAACTCTATTTTTTTAATGAAAGAGAAATGAAAAAGGGCATTATAATAACAATCGTTTGATTAATATTTATTTCGTTTGATATTATTTTAATGAAAAGTTACTAAATTATATTTTTATATTGATTGATTGATATGTTATTTTGAACACCTAAAGTTCAAATTCGTTCGTCTTTTAAGCTGGGGCTCATTTGAAATGTACGAGGTACCCAAACGGTGCGCGAGAAATACATCCATTGTAATGCAGCTACAAAAATAAAGGCTAATAGACTACAGGCCCATAAACAAAATTTACGTAGTAAATAAACCACCAGGAGACCTATGTAGGATGATAGAAGGGTATAAAGTAGTAAGGTTCAGCACTATGCCGTCACTTGTAAGCTGTCCAACTGAGTACAATCGAAATCGAAGAGGGGGGGGGGGGGGTTGCAACCCTTGATCATTTCTCCTTGTCGCATGATTTTGGTACGGCATTGCGAAATAATGGATCAGGGGAGGTATTGAAACTGTATGGAACCAATGCCGTACATAATCAAATGCCCAAATTTAATCTGTAAATCGTCGGAAAATCACGAATTTTTCCAACAAACTTATAATCAAAAACTTAAAATTTATAATATTTATAGTTTCAAGACCTCATCTAATCTGTTATTCTGCAAAGCCGTACAAAAATCATGCGACAAGGAGAAATGATCGAGGGTTGTAGCCCCCCCTTCTTCGATTGTACTCAGTTGGACAGCTTACAAATGACGGCATAGTGCTGAATCTTATTACTTTATATCCTTCTATCATCCTACATGGGCCTCCTGGTGGTTCATTTACTACGTAAATTTTGTTCACGGGCCTGTAGTCTATAATTATTTATCTTTGGAAATGTTCTTGCCATACCACTTAGCTTCCTGCGACAGCCCAAATGAACAAAGAAGCAAGCACTTAATGTTGCCACCGCTGGTACTCTTTGAGTTTTATCTCACAAGAGAGTCGAAGCCATAATCTGCCACGATTATCAAGAAAGGATTAACAGATGACATACATTCTATAAAGGTATATTTTTATCAAAGCATACCAGTTTTTGATGTGATAACGTCTTATAATTCGATGAAGCCGGCTGCACGCCCACAAAACATGACGTCATGTACCGTTACCGCGTTACCGTCGGTCGTTACCTCGCCGCAAGTTTGTTACAGTTGTATTAATTATTTCGACCAGTAGTTCAAGCGGGGATGTAGCTCAGTGGTAGAGCGTTGGCTTTGCATGTGAAATGCCCCGGGTTCGATCCCCGGCATCTAAAAGCTTTTTTGCATTGTTTTGATTGAAAATGACTAAATTCTACTGATTACTTTTTACATACACATCTATTAAACAAATGAAATTAAAATTTTCTTTTGAAAAATGCTACCATTCCATCAGTATTTTCTTAAGACGTCACGTTCTATCGTCAGTAAACCAACTTTACAGACAAACATTTTTTTCTCGATGTTTTCAATCGCCGGCCGTTACATCTAGCTGCAATAACAAACTTGTACATCTGTACTGGGAAAAATACCAGGAAGTGCAGGTGGAATTCGAACATAATTATGACATCACGATTGTAAAATCGGCATTAGCTCACAACGAGTTCCTTGCCATTAAATGTTTTGTTCATTTCATTATGATTCCATTATTATCAGCCTAGCAACAGTGGTTTTGTCCGCGTAGTTCCCGATTTTGTTATTTTCCCGGGATAAAAATAGCCAATGTGTTAAATCTATCTGCGTACTAAAATTAATCCAAATCCGCCTTGTACCTTTTGTGTGAAGGAGTAACAAACATCCCACCAAAAACATTCTGTAAAAAACTAGCCAAGTCTCGATGAATATTTTATACTGCATATTTATCTCTAAAAAGTAATGAAATCTAGACAAAGCCGTGCCAAGTCTAAGGTTCCTTACTGCGATTTCTTTATTATTATAGTTAATGTTGTGTGAATTGGCCGTTGAAGGGTACACAAGGGTACAAAACCAGGTGCTCCATGACACCATTGCACCAATCTGTCGCCAGAACCGCTACCATTGACGCTGGAAAATGGCCACTTGGAAAACGTTGATTCAATAACCAGTCAATTGTTTTTGTTTTATTATTTACCTAAATTGTGTGTATCCTATATGGTGTGAACAATAAAGAATTTCAATAATACTTATGTGTAGGCGAGCCGGAAACAAACAGTTAAAAAAAATATTTCCAGTCTAGACGGACTTCTATTCAATGATAGAAGTCCGTCTGTACAGCAGACGACCGTCTGTACCGTCTGCAGAAGTCAGCATTCGATGTTGAATGCAGGTGCTTGCTGTTGATTAACAACAGCCTATTAAGAGACACTAGCGTCCAATTACCAATACCAGTATAGGGTATTATCTCGCTTAACAAACATAAGTAGTTACAACAGATACAACATAACGTGTAAACAAAATTGACTTGTATCCACTAACGGGCTAACGTATAAAGAATGTTCAACGGCCAAGTCACACAACATTAACTATAATAATAAAGAAATCGCAGTAAGGAACCTTAGATTTGGCACGGCTTTGTCTAGATTTCATTACTTTTTAGAGATAAATATGCAGTATAAAATATTCATCGAGACTTGGCTAGTTTTTTACAGAATGTTTTTGGTGGGATTTCACTTCTTTTTGTAGAAACGTGGACTTATTGATTTATTATATTAGATGTATTATTTGACACATATTCTATTTTTCCGGTTCTGATTCTTGTACAGTAGCAATTACAGTAGCAACAGTTTTTCGTATTGCCCATTCGCGTTCATTATTTATGTAAGTGGACTCTCCAGAATAGGCAAAGAACTTTAGAAGATTGGAAGAAGACTGCAAATAAATAAAAGCCAGTCTAGCTTTATCCAGAGTTTTCCTTTAATTTTATTTATATACATATATGCGTATTAAAATTTTGACTCTGACCATACATTATATTGTTATCCTAACTTTTCAAATCTTTCTTTTCTTTTTTTCCGGTTCTGATTCTTGTACAGTAGCAACAGTTTTTCGTATTGCCCATTCGCGTTCATTATTTAAGTAGACTCTCCATAATAGGCAAAGAACTTTAGAAGATTGGAAGAAGCTTGCAAATAAATAAAGGCCAGTCTAGCCTTATTTAGAGTTTTACTTTAATTTTATTTATATGCGTATTAAAAGCAGAAAGGGAGGCATTCGCCCAGTAGTGGGAAGCAATAGGCTAGATTAAATTAGAAGATGTGTCCCACTACGCTGTATTTTTGCAATGACAGTCGATTTTTTATGTACCCATAGTAGAATGGGGCATTACTATAACTCTTATACAGCTGAGACAAGCTGAGGGTTCTTCATCAGATACTTCAGACCTTCGATTTTTGACATCAAATGAAGAGACAAACAAAGTTGAATATTTTTTGTAAAGGCGTGTTTTCAAATAACCAGGTATACCACAAGGTACTCCAGATTTTCGATATTCCTAGTTTTTATAGTTTTCCCTTTATGTGGCCATTAAACCCTAAGTCTGTACCAAATTTCAGCTCTCTGAGTTTATGGGAAGTACTAGTTCTATTTTGATGATCATGAGTGAGTGAGTGAATGAGTGTCGTAAATGCGAAACTTTGCGTTCGCTTAACTTCGGAACTAAATGACGTACAGACTTGAAATTTTGGATTTTAAATACGTGATTATAGCTTACTAGATGACGAAAATTTGAGCGTTCTGGTTTTATCCAGAGGTTCTCAAATAGAGGCCTGAAAATGCGACGAAATGGTTCCAGTAAAGGATGGTACGGCAGTGTTTGCTTCGCGCTCGACTTGGCGGGGGCACTGCCGTGCCCCCAGATACATGCATACATAAGAATGGAATGGAAATGGAGAGTTTGTAAGAACAAACTTTCGCGTTTATAAAAATAATAGTGGGATAGTCATTTAGCATAAATGTAGTTTAATGTAAACTCCTTGTAAATATCATTTAAGTACTTAGTATTTGTAGATTGTTTTTACAAAACTATTTGTTGGTAGCCAAGGGGTGTCAATCCTACTTCCTACTAATATAATAAATGTCAATGTATGGATGTTTGGATGTTTGTTGCTCAATCACGTCCTAACATATGAATGGATCGGGCTGAAATTTGGAACACGGATATATTATAGTCTGGAAGAACACATAGGCTACTTTCTATCCCGGAAAAACAACGGGAACAACGGGAACGGGAACTCCGCGGGTAACACCGCGGGCCGCAGCTAGTTATTTTATAACTTTATCGATGAATCAAAGAGGAAGAAAAATAGGTATTTTGACGCTCTCACGTGGTAGAAAATAGCTTTTAATGCATCGACATAAACCAATAGATGTGCCCTGAGCACCATGAAATGATAATAAACTGCGTCTCTGTGTGTATCGCAAGTGGTTTACAAACAACCAATCTACTCGACCCCTAGAATCGCTAGCGGCGAGATATGCTGTGGTTCTACTTATTTTGGTTGTTGACAACGAATAGTGATAGGTAAAAACTTCCGGCGTCCATCGTTTCCTGCAACCGACTAGAACGGAAAGAGTGAGCTCACCCTTACCAACGACAACACGATTCTGTGCGCCCTGAAGTTTGGGAGGGCAAATGTTTGTATAGAGATCGTTGTTTTGATGATTACTATTATTGGTAGAGTAACTAACTAACATAAGTAAATAATCCACAATTATTACAAAAACCTTTTATTTCCGGTACTTGATCGACGCGACCCGTGACTAGAACGCTGGCGTTTATTTAGACATTTAGATTATCGTATAAGTATTGAGAACGGTAATGCCACCGTTCTGGCACGCTTCCGACTGATAGTGGACTTTATCATGTTGATAACGATATTCTAGATCTTCATCGGTCTTTCATTTCATTAATTCGGAGAACTTAGTACAAATAGGTAGATGACATGTAATGTAGTTCCCATCAGTGTAATTGTTTAGTTTTGTTAATTAAGACTTTGTTTTTTATTATATTATGTGAATAGTTTTACTATACTCATTAAAATATTGGGTTACGTAAGTAGTAACCACATCGTACCTGTAAGCTGTTTTTGTTCGGAAAGTAACTTGGTTTGTAAATTTCCAGGTCAATAAATCAGTTTAAAAGCTTATATCACGGGTATAGGTTTTGTTTGAAATCTCTTTTTCAATTAAGGTTTTAACTTGAAAAATCTGGTTAAGGTACACGGATCAAAGCTAACACGAATACCTTTGGTTTTTGTAAACTCGACAGAATATCGAGACGTATTTTAAATAAAGTTGGTTTTTAGGGGTGCCTCGTGATTTCATGTGGTTAATACAAGATTAATCAAAACTTTATTAAAGTGCGATGAAATTTTAATTACATCTGGCGGTGGTAAAGAGCAAACCTATCATTGTTAAAAAAGCTTTAAAAGACACAGTAAATTTCAAAACATGTATATCTCCTCTGTGTTCCAGTTTGAAGGATAATGTTCGCCGAGAAATTATAGGACAATTTTTTTTTATATTGGCGGACACACGACACCCTCTGACCCCAAACTAAGCAAAGCTTGTATGATGGCGGCCAGATAGCTGATAAAATACTTTTAAATACATACTTATTATACATAGATACCCAGACACCGTGCAAACATTTGAATTCATCACACAAATATTTGCACTGGGTGGGAATCAAACCTTCGGCTTCGCAGGCAGAGCTACTACGAACTACGCCACGAATTGCTAGGCAGATATACCTACTATAGGTAAGTATTATAAAAAAAACTTCACATGCGTCTATAATACAAAATTAAGTGACACCAGAAGTTAATTTGATGATACAAAACTAGGAACAAAGACGTAACTCACAGGAATTTGAATTCTGTCCATAACCAATATTCCAAAAGCTGGGACCAATACTTGGGTAATTATTTGAGGCAACCTGAAAACTTGTCATATAACTGTATATACCGCAACATGGAGCTGCAGATCTGGCTGATGAGTAGCGGGACAAAAATATTATTTTATTAGTATAGTAGACTATTGATACAAAATTACACAACATTAGCTCTTATTTTGCATATCACTGGTTAGCTTATGACATATTTATCATACAACCCAAAGTTTGTCTGCAAGAGTTGTGTCTTTGTTCCCACGTATCTCTTTGATAGCTGAATGGATTTCAATACTATTTACTTAGAGTGTATATATTAGTTATTTATACTCTAAGACTATTTAATACATAGTAAGTAAATTATTTAAATTAACACATGTAGGTGCTGTACTTTTTGTCCTATTACAGTTAATTATTGTTAAGCCTTAGGAAGCAAGGCAGGCCTCAGTTGTATGTGTATAACTTAGAACTGCGGAAAAAGCTAAACCAAATGTTAATTTGAATCTCATACTCAATACATTTTATAAAAAATATCTCGTTACCAATCTCTTGTTACAAATTAACTAATACTAATGATGTAATTTACGAAGAGGTAATTATCCCTAGGCGTTGTTAACCAAACAAAAGAACTGCCAATCCACATACAATGGGACGTCCCTAATAATAGCGATCTCACATAACAATGTTACTCACATGAGTTCGGATTCAAAAGCCGATCCTTGCTTTACGAGCATGTTCTAACAATACCAATTTTAGAGCCTTGTCTGGTTGCAGTAGTTACATCCATTGTTCCGATTTTACGATGCCAGCAGTCGCGGGAGTGCGAACTTCACAATGATCGGTTGACTCGTGATTTTGTTATGTGTTACCGCAGTTTTAGTTGGCACACTAACCTATAGCATGCTATTACGCAATAAGACGTGGTAGTGGTAGTTTTGTTATGGTCCTACCATTACAAAGCTTAGCAGAGTCAGAGAGTCAGAACTCTTAGCAGAGTCCGCCTGGGGAAGTACCACACCTTTGCCAGTTATTCTTCCGTCAACTTACTGTGTTCCGGTTTGAAGGGCTACGTTTCCAGAGAAATTACAGGGCTTAGAGATATAACAACTTAGATCTCTGGGTGACGAGCGCAGTGCAGTGCTAGGTAATGATTTGGACTCTTCATGTTCCAACAGCTGCGTGTCACTGTGCTGTTATGTGGCAGGCATGTTGCTTACCATCAGGCACATGTCCTGCTCGTCTCGTCACTCTTTATTTAAAAAAAAAAGAATAAAGAAAATACCGTTTTTTTAATTTCGTTTTGCAACAGAGAAAATGAAGTAAGTGCATATTTCTTAGAATCAAAAGTGAATTGGTTATTTCTAGGTAAGCTCGATCCATCGTAGACCGCATCGTTGCTTATTATCAAACGTCAAGTATAAACCACTAAAAATGATTTCATTATCTAACTACAAAATCACGTTAAGGTTTTCGATTTTTGAAGTCGTTCAAAAGTACGTGACATTATGGCAACCTGTGATATTCTGTAAATTTTTGTTCAAAAGGGACTAGTCTATCAGTTTTCTACAGATTACATTTCGGAGAGTGTACGGCAGGTTTACACAACCATTTACGCTACAGAACAAACTGTGAGTGGATTCAAAGGAAACCATACATTGTATTTAGAATATTCTCAAAATTCGTACCAAATGGTTTGTATCCACTTTCCTCATACATACGCCCTTAGAGTGGATTAAGTGGTTTCCTTCATTGTTCCCTGAAAGGCACAATCCTGACGTTTTCAATCTCTACATTCTACCATCAAGCCAGTTGGTGGTCAACACAAATCTTCGCGCGATAAACATAAATCAATAAAAAAGGGGTCTTAGGAACGTCAACCATGAAACGGTGTCACTGAAGAACTGTCTGATAAAAAAGTATAAAGTGTTATTCATTGTGTCGATTATGCAGATCGAGCTACACTCTTGTGAGTTTATTTAACGCCACAAACGATATACCTAAATCTATTTAAGTGGACTCAAAAATTGTTTTTAGTTTGCGTAAACTTAGTACTCGTATGTTGTAAATACGGTGGTAGGTGGTGGTATTTCAAATGTTAGCGATTACAATAATTATTATTTTGCATCGTCAATTTCTATAGAATTAATGATAGTGCTGCTATTAGTGCTGTTACTTTCAATGGTAGTAATTATTGTATCACTAATTATCCAAACTACTGGAACTTGAATTATAACCTTTAATCTTTACATAAAGAACAACAGCGTCTTTCTAAGCGCTCAAACAAGTAACTATGTTGATGCTAAAGAAGTATTTAAATTTGGCCAACATTTTGTAATTTTCTCCAAAACTCAAACAACTTCGTTAAGCTTTTCAAGGATTTATTACTAATAAAGATTATAATATTTTCGTGGAATGAAACCGGGTAACATGATTACAGGTTTATGCAAAAACCCGTCGTAATACAAGCCAGCAAGAGGCTTAAATCCTGAGGCAGATGATTTTTTTTTCATTGAAGTTAGCGTTCGCCATCGATCACTTTTTGACGATGGTAAAGGTGATTCTTCATTTGTATAAGAATTTGTCGTTATTGATAACTGATCAATCATTGCATTGTTATAAAGAGCCGCTGAATAGGGACCCTCATTTGTCGATCTCGATTCTTCTGTTGTAGAACCATTTTGCAATACAGTTGAATTGGATTTGTGACGAGTAAAGTTGAAGGTTGTACTTACAGTGAAATTATGCCATCTGTCATCATCAACTAGAGGAAGTTCTTGGTCGGGTATATCTACTGTAAGTAATAAGCTATCAATTCCAGTGTTATTATAATTTGCACTTGGATACACACCATTGAGTTCAGTATTGTTAGTTGTTTCCATCGTATTGTTTTCGGTTGTCTCTTGAGTAGTTTCATTTTTACTAGCTGTTAAATTCTCGTCGGTTTCTTCAGTATCGCCAGTATTTGACGCATCTATTTGTCTCACTGATTGACCAGATATATGGACTTCTTCCATAATTTTCTTGGTCATAGTAGCACCTCTTTTAAGTGTTTGTCTAAAACTTGTATTACTATCAACTTCATTGTAGAATTCTTCTAGATGAGATGTCTTTAAATTTTCTACATTATTTTGACTATCGATATTATTTTTAATTTGTTTTTGGAGAGGTATGATCAGTGTTGGAAATATAAGAACAGGTGGGAGGAGAAAAGTTGCGTTGTTAACTCTTTGCACATATCCGAGAAGATCAATCAAACTTTTTGGATTCTTCTTCTCGATTGTTTTACCTATAAAAGAAATTCAATTGTTTTGATTTATTTTTACACAATTTTTTTACGATTATTTTATGCGCACGAATATTAAACATCCAACGAAAATATTCGATGTTGAAAAAAATCTGTTGTTGCTATCAAATTTTAGGTAAGTATTACTTGGAAGACTAAACAAATATGGTTTACAAATGAAATAACATATATTATTATGTCAATAGTTATTGAGAATTCGGTTTTGAGAAAAAAATTTGAGAGAATTTATATAACTTTGAACCAGATTTCACCCTAATCAAAAATAAATGCCAAGAAAACATTTTTGTGTAGGTCCAATGGCATAACATAATTAGAATAGACTTAGATATCACTCACAGAATTGAGAAAAGTAACACAATTGCAGAAGCAGAAATATACGTCTAGACAGTAACATGTTGCACGAACAAACACATTAAAAGCTTACTGAATATTTCATTATCAGGTAACAACAGTAAATTCGAAAACGACAGATAAATTATGCATTACGAAAGTGACTAATGCAGGCTAAGGGCTTGTGCACACAAGACAGACAAATGTCTTAATTTACACACATTTTTGATTATAGTGTTGATTGTTTTAAAAAGGACATAAAAGTAGAGATTTCATTATCTACTATTATTTTGCAAAGGTTTAATGTGTTTGTAACTTATTCTTTTCTGTAATCAAAAGAAAGAGTGAGCAATTTAGTCTTGATTTAATGACATGTTTTAAGAATAGGGTAAAATATTACTAAAAACTAGCTGAACCTGCCACTTACACAACAGTATTCGCCGCACCAACCACCGCAGTATTAACCAATCCGCACTGGGCCAGCGTGGTGGATTATGGCCTTAATTCTCTCATTGCGAGAGAAGGCCCCGAGTCCCAGCAGTAGGAACGTTTAGTGGAATGTTAATGACGATGATGATGATGAACAGTATTCGGATTGGTGGGCACATGGAAATCCCGAGTGATGTTTGTTCACTTTTCATTATCATTACGTACAAAAATACGCTCGCTTTCTTCATACAAAAATATGTTTTTAATTTTGTAAAATTGTTTTAGCAAATATATAATTTATACCAACAATATTAAGCAAAGCAGCAAGAGAGGTTTTAAGTATAGCGTAATCTGATACCTCCTTATCTGTATTGGAAAAGCAACATCGTTCCATGATTAAAATTCCAATGATTTATACAAAGAAATGCGACTCCACTTCCGAATAGAAGTGCGGAATTAATGCATTGCCTGTGAGGGAGTTTGCCCCTGATGGATATAATCACGGATATCCGTGGATATAACCTTCAAATCGTGAGTGTATCAGTTTCTTTATCGAAAACTCACTCCATCGTAGCTCAGGCTGTCACAAAATAAAAGATCCTGGTTCGAGTCCAGACGGCTCCTCTTTTTTGTTCCAGTTCCTTCTTTGTTTTGAGAAAATATATAACTAGGAGCTCTTTATCTGTATCTTAGTATACTCAGTGTTTAAACCGAGTAAAGCTCGGCCACTTAGATACTGATAATATAAAGATAATTTTTCACACATATATGAATACATTTGTGGATACTCATAATACAACATTATTTAGCTCCAAACTAAGTAAAGCTTATGTTAAATGATCGAGACAGCTTTTCAATAACTTATGTATATGCAAAAAGACACTAATAAGTATAAAAAACAAGACCACTTCTAAATGAACCTACTAAATGTCAAATTTATGTTTTCACACATAAAGTTGAAACTACTATAGACATTTTTTAACAGATCAGCTGCTGTAGGTGATCAGCAGAACTTTTGAGCCTCCGGCGCCTCGCAACGGATGTTCAAATAAAATGTTTATGATTCATCTGTTTTCACTTAACTTAATCTGATCATAATCCCCTATGCGTACACAGAGCGAAGTGAAATCGAAAATAAACATGCCACTGAATGCGGGCTTACAACATAGGTAGTAGAGATAGGAGTGTGATGACGTTGCCGGAACTGTATTTAAAAGCATTCCATACATAATTATAATTACAAGCCGTGCCCTGTGGTGTTACTCGCACAATTTCCGGTAGTTTATGTGCTATATTCCAGACTGTAATCATACTTGTGGGCAAAATTTAAAACCGATCCTTTCGGATGTTCCGACGTGATATTAGTAGATTGGTTTTCTATTTAAAAAAAAAACTTCAACATCATTAGTTACATATTTCCTGATTCGACAGATGGTATACGACGAAATACTGATATACCTATAGGTACGTGATAGTAGTAGATTGGTTTTCTATTTAAAAAAAAACTTCAACATCATTATTCACATATTTCCTGATTCGATAGATGGTATACGATGAAATACTAAGGCCAATTGTCCACGTAGCTGCACGACATCCGCACGATTTCGACAATTGTCGGATGCAAGACGAATGCTTGCATCTTGCGTACCAAATAATGAAGTCTGTGTCCACGAAACGACAACGACACGACAGCCGCACGTCTTGCGTTTGTTCGTAGGATGCATGCATTCGACAAAAGTTCCTAAAAGCCTAATTCTAAGACCTTTTTTCTTTTATTTATTTCCAGATTTCCAAATCCCGTTTTTGTTTCTTAGCTTAAGCTTGTAATGTTTTGATAAGTGGATTGCACGTTCTATTTCAGTACTAGATATTCCCCGTGGCTTTACCCGCGTAGTTTCCGTTTCTGTAATTTTACCGCAATAAAAAGTAGCCTATGTTAAGCACATCTGAATTATCTATAAATTGATGGTATGCATAATGCTGATAGCATTACCACGCTGAATGGCAATACTTACATACATTGGGTCAAATAAACGACAGCATTCTGGTTATGCGTCGCGTCGATCTAGCGGTCGGAAAGGTTTTCGAAGATATAATAACACCACAAAAATGAAGATGGTTTTATTAAAATTGTTTTTTTCCGAACATAAAATAATATTCTACATAACATTTAGCTAATTATTGACATCATTAACAAAAAACAGATGATATCTGATTTTGCTCACACATTTTCAGATTAGATTCTAAAATCAAGCACTTTAATTTCTGACAAAGATGTGATTTTCCCTGAGAGCATTTTGGTAAGAAATAATACATTATTACCATAACACGAGGAAAGGAGAAGTATAACTGACAGCCACGACAGGTATACGTAAAAACCCGAGGTTTTATATATATTATTTTCAGGGAATAATGGGATTGAAGCGTTTATCCAGTTTATTTATGTCATCTGAAAAAATATCACATATCATTTTTCTTTTGAGAAACGGCTTTTAGCAATGTTCGTATTTCTTGCATTTGGATTCAATAATCTCTTTAGAGCGGTGTTCACTGTTCATTATTTTTGTAACTTACTTTTACTTAACCATTAAATGTTTCCCGAAAAATATCAATATTACAAGAGGAAAGGAGCTAAATCAACACACATTTTTGAATATTGAATTTGAATTGCACATTTTGATGTGGTTTTTAGTATATTATGCGTTCAAAATACACTTGGAACCACAGTGTCTAAAATAGACCCCGTTAGCCCAATTCAAGTCAAATAATCTGAGCTTAAAGTGTCGCTCCAACTGTTAGTAAGATGGGGAATTGCAAAATGGTAGCTCATAAAAGTCCTCTACCAATTGCTCTTATGTATTTATGATCCTTATGAGATTTCTTAGATATATATTTAAAACTTCTTCGTATCTTTTCATAGTAATATTATAAGACCATTTATTAAGTGTTTGTACAAATAGGTGTATATTAGTGTTTGTGATCAAGTACTCAAAAATGTGGGCAAGGCTTAAGACTTTAGAATAATATTCCGCCTCGCCTAAAGCCGCCATGCGATCACCAAACATAATATATAAAATGTGGTGGCAGCTGGCAGCCAATCGTTAAAATTCACATGCCTACTAGCATTTTACTAACACATATGACTGATTAAACTGTGCCATATTAAATAATACTGTTTATTTGTGTTTTAACTGGGGTTCAACTTCAAAAATTAGCAAACAGTTCTTACTTGCTGGTTTTGGTAAAAAATCTAATTATATTGTAATGTATAAAAGTATCTGATGTTCTTTGACAAAAAAGAATATACTATAACTGAAACATTTTATGCATCGCGGATTACGATTTTGTGTCTAATAACTTATAACTTTTTATTACATGTTGGTTTAAATATGAACGCAGGGAGTTCATGTTTAAACCAACATGTAATAAAAATCAATTTAAAATACCATTTTCGCCGAATTTACAATAATCCGTTAACATATTTTAAGCTGCGTTTATCCATAAGCAAGTTAGTGTATGTGTTTATTTCTCTCAAAAATACAGAATTAAAATAGTTTCAACGTAAGCAAAACATAGACTTAAAAAAAGTTTTAATTAACGTTTGTTGACAACAGTACAATGGAAAAAACAAACAACCACACGCAATTTTCTCTCATAATGATAGTAGTATGTCGAATAGATAATAGATCGAAAACATGCAATCATTCACCGTGCACTATAACTTGTTATTAATGAACCCAGCGAGGATAATAGATAGTAATTATTGAATGCTAAAGTAGAGAAACATTAGTATTGTCTGAAACAGTCTAACAAGAACTAACTTAGACACGATAAGCTATTTGGAGCAAAATTGGTCTTATTGTAAATACCCACGTCTGCTCTGTGTTGTAGATTGATGTGTAGACTTAAATAAATGTATAGTTTAAAAACACTAGAAAAACCCATATACGATATTTTTTTGTGTTTAGTTTAGAGTGACTAGACGAGCAGGACATGTGCCTGATGGCAAGCAACATAATATACACATAATAGCACAGCGACACACAGCTATTGAAACATGACGAGTCCAAATCATTACCTGCACTGCGCTCGTCACCAAGAGACATTAAGATCTTTTATCTCTAAGACCTATAATATCACTGGAAACATTGCCCTTCAAATCGGAACACAGTAATTTTTGCACATTACTACTTGGTGGTAGAATAACTGGCAAAGGTAAAAGTAAGGTACTAATAAAGAACCTTCATAGTTATATTTATGATTTAAATATATTTTGTTATCTTAATAATACCCAGTTCATAGTCGTTTAAAAAATGAAGAACTTTTTTTTTAAACTGGCCAGTTTGCTACAATTTGGCTCTTTACGTTCACGATCTTGTGGTTTCTTCCGCTGTCACGCAGGCTGGGATAATAATAATATAATAAAATATTTTAGTAAAAATTTGAAATAAAAATTGTAACTTGTTTATTACGAAATCAGACCAAAACTCTATTTTAACGTTGGACTTAATTTGCAGTCAAACAAGCTCCAAATCAAATTTGACTTTATTGAAAAATTACAGGTTTTTGACTCACGCAAAAATTGAGCAAATTTTTGAAATTCAGCATTTTTTTATGATGATAGCCAAGCGTAGCGAAGGGGAGAAGTGGCGAGCGAAGCGAGCTGGCGACCTCCGTAGTGGAGCGCAGCCGAATATGAAGAAGCGACACTCAGAGCTGACCACAGAGCTTCTGGCGGGAGCCCACCCGGAGTCAAAAAGTGCACCATATTCCTTAGGCGCACCGTCTGCTTTTCTCAATGTGTGCCTGTAAACATTATGCTAAGTTATCTTTACGCTATATATGGTAATGTGTTTAAACATTATGGCAAGTTATCTGTATGCTATATATGGTTATGCTAGTAAACATTATGCGAAAACAGTAATGCGTTTAGTTGTTATGGTAAATTATCGTTAGTCGTAAAAACGTCATGCCTATCAAAATTAGTACAAAAAATGTTATGGTTCCACATTTAAACCCTACTATTGATGGTATTTTGGTAAATTTTCTGAATTATTCAAAATCAAAATCAATCGCATCAAAAGTCAAAAGTTCGTTAATTATAATTTAAGATCGAAATTAAGTCTTGTGCAATGCTGAGAGTATAAAAGTATGTTCTAAGTATTGCCTACGCGTAAATTCCTTTCTATCTAAATTTCCTCGTCTATGTTACCTACAAATATATATTTAACATATAGCTTTGCCTTTTAGTTGAGAGCGACGAAGAGGTATATTGTATTCGGGTAGGGTCAATCTCGTGAGACCATTTTGATATCGATATAGTGGTAACGGTCTATTCCATAACTTGTGGTCCCCTGTCGACTCTTGCCAGTCCATTACAATTATCTTTGTTACTCACACGTCTTCGGGATTATCTTTAGTCTCTGAAGATTTCCTGTTGGCAAGTAATGCTATTTATTCAGAGATAAACCTGTGTCCGTTGTCCATTATCTGTAGATACTCGACGGAAATATATTATCGTTACTGCTTTTATTCACTACAGTGAATAACTATAATTAAAAAAAAAAAAAAGAATTTTGCTTTTGTGCTCAAAAGATGGTACCGAAAAATCATACCAATTGTAATCTGAATCCAAAATTCATCAATTAATTGGACCAATGAATCAACTTGATTCAACGATTAATCGTTGAATGTTTATTGGAAAAATAATTGTGTTTTCGTGAAAACTTATTCATGTAAGCATTGGTTACCGTCGAATCTCGAACGTTATTTAAGAGTAAAGTCAAACTCGAAAGTAGATAGACTTTCAACGTCAAACCAAAAAAAAAAAGTAAAATTGTGCGATGTGTTTTAGAAAACGCATGACAATCCCGCCCTAATATTATATTTATGAATGTAAATTTGTTTGTTACGCTTTCACGTAAAAACTACTAAACTCGTCATCATGAAACTTTGTATACAAATGTTCTTGAAGGTTATTAGCATTAACATAGGCTAATATTTATCCCGGGAAAATAATGGGAACGGGAATTGTACAGTTGGAACCGCGGGAGGCTGGTAGTGAAATAATAAAATTAAATAACAGTCACGTTTAAAAAAACACCACTTCTCTTAACAGTTTAAATAAATAAATATATTATTATAATATTGGTGGACAATTCACACACAACACCATCTGACCCCAAACTAAGCAAAGCTTGTATGATAGCGGCCAGATAGCTGATATAATACTTAGTACCTGGGTGACCGAGCTTTGCTCGATTTAAATACTAAATATACTTAAATACCTACAGATAAAAGACTCCAAGAAATAGATTTTCTTAAAAAAACGAATTGAAAAGAAAAAGAGAACCCGTCTGGATTCGAACCCGGAGCTACTAATTCGTGATCGCTATGAGCGCCCGACTTCCCGTCTGAGCTAATTATGCTGTCGCGTCACGCGGCGAAATTTACCTTCACATTCTAATGTCTAATGTGACTGTTGTTTATTGTCTAAAAACGCGCATAATATGCGTTTTTTTTTAAATAAGACCTAGTTAGATCGATTTATCGTCCCCGAAATCCCCTGCATACATAATTTCATGAAAATCCGTCGAGCCGTTTCCGCGATTCAGATTCTATATATATATATATATATATATTTTTTTTTTAGTTTAACCTGGGTTGTCCCACTGCTGGGCAAAGGTCTCCCCCAATTCCCTCCACTTTATCCGGTCCTGAGCTACCATCGTCCAATCATTTTTAAACGCCCTGAGCTCGTCCTTCCATCGCGTTGGAGGACGACCCTGGGGTCGACTGGCCGATGGTGTCCACGCTGTAGAAACCCGGGCCCACCGATCGGGGTGCATTCTGGTCACATGACCCGCCCACTCCCATTTAAGCTTGGCAGACCTAAATCCTACATCTGTTACACCTGTAATGGAACGCAGTATGGTGTTGCGAATACGGTCTTGTCTTTTAATTCCTAAAATACTGCGTTCCATTGCTCGTTGGCAAACTCCGAGGCGGAACTTCTGAGCTTTAGTTAACGACCAAGTCTGCGCACCGTAGGTTAGGATGGGCAAGATACATGTGTCGAGCAGTTTGCGCTTCAGGGAGATCGGAAGTTCTCCCTTCGGGGGCGCAAGGGGCCACAATTAACATCTATCGTGGCTCAAGTCAACCTCACCTGCACGCGGTACGCCCTGCTAAACAACGAACGAGGCTCTGACGACCCGCCAACTCGCATTGGACCAGCGCGGCGGAGTATGGTCTAAACCCCCCAATTTAAAAATGAATAGTAATAAAGAAACAAGGCCCCAAGATCTATATATATATACATATTTATATAGGTACAAGAATTGGTCGTTTAAAGGTATAAGATATAGTTTTAAATACATACTTATTATACATAGAAACACCCAGACACAGTGCAAACATTTGAATTCATCACACAAATATTTGCACTGGGTGGGAATCGAACCCACGACTCTCGGCTTCGTAGGCAGAGCCATTACCAACGAAGCCACGAGGCCAGTCACTCACAGTCAGTCACAGTTTACTTTTAACTTTGTATGACAGTCTTATATATTTCAGGACGGTGACACCACTTTTGTAATAAGAACGTCTAGGCTGTCAAATGCCTGAGTGGGTTTTTCTCGATGGTGACAATCTTTGTGTTTTCAAATCGAGAATGAATCGCTTCTTCTTCTTTTTCAAGCTGATAACGCTCGTGCGTATATCGCATCCACGCATAATTTCAGGGCGAGATGGTGGTTAAGTGCAAGCCAAAATAACATAGTTAAAAAATACGCAGAGATATATATATAATAATGTAAGCGCCTTTTTACATTTTTACGTTTCCTACCTTCAAAACTAAGGACAGGGCACAATTTTTCCTTAATTTTTTCAACAAAATCACATTATATTTTCCGTTAATTTCGTGTATTTTTCTTAATTCTGTTGATCCAGTACAGAGAGGGCGTAAAAGCGTCCCAATCTCGGGTACCTTTTATACCGTACGAATTTACATAAAGAGGCTGGCAGTCCTCAGGGTCCCTTTCCGGTTTTCCATTTTGTGCTTCAATGCTGCGACGGTGGCGGCGTCCTAACTATAGCCTGAATCTGGTAAAGCGTTTCGTTTTATTTCGTTCGAACCGCAAAAGGGTAGGTTTTTCCGCGCTTGTCTACTCGGTTTTGGTGATTGGAAGTTCACCTTGGAGGTTTTTACAGGGGTCCGTTTTCGCTTTAGAGTTTGATGGCCGTAAAGGCTTTAATCAGGCTTGGGTTACACAATGTGTAGTATAACATCGGGTGAAATGGGTTGATCAGGGTTTATTACTATTAAAGGTTCTTTGAACAGCTTTACCGGTGTTTATTACGTTGTGTAGCGGCCAATTATTTGGTAAAGTATGAGTATTTCAAGATATTAGCTACTAAACGTACTTATATCTAATATATATTTCAAGAAAATTTAAGTTAGATCGTTTTATTATAAAATTGCTATTACAAATGCGTGTAATACCCCGTTTACATGATTCCAGTCCAGCGACCGAATCCAGCGCTGGATTTCTTACTGGAATAATGGAAACCGGCACTGGAATGCATCAATCCAGTGCCAGTGCATTCCAGTGCCGGTTTACATTATTCCAGTAAGCAATCCAGCGCTGGATTCGGTCGCTGGACTGGAATAATGTAAACGGGGTATAATGTAAAATTGTGACAAAAGTAATATCATAAAATATTTAGTTAGAAAAAAGATATAGTTGTATTTTTCTAGGAACATTCCGGTTTTCTCGCGATGTTTACCTTCACCGTTAAAGCTACTGGTTGGTTAAAATATTTCAATTAGTAGCAATAATTAATAACTAGCTACGCCTTGCGCCTGATCACTATTTCGTGATAATTTATTTTCGCCAAATACGTCTCAAAGGTAAAAAAAATATAGATTTAAGAAATCATATTTCTTTTTATCTAATCAAAGCCCTAACAAATACCAAACAATTTTATGATACTAGCTTCATATATGACGATACTTCCTTGAAACCTTAGAACCCTGTTTTTTAATTCCAATGTTGCCTTTCTCAGGCTCAGAACCAAATTTCACTGTTAACGGTTTAGTAGTTTAGACAGAAAGCGTAACAGGCAAATAGAGTTAGTTTCGCATTTAATTAGTAGGGGTTGTTTCATTGTAAACAAGCTTACCTAATCTGTGTCTTTGCTTTACATCAGACGAAACGGTTAAACGCAAAAATATCATGTGTTAAGAATATCCGTTCATAAGACATTGTTTTCAGCCGCGCCTGGTAATATCTTTCGTGATTACTTTTGCCATGTGACAATACAGACGATTTCCTCGGTTTATGACACAAACAGGAAAATAGGTGGGAAATAGTTCACCTCCCCAATAATGGGGTCACCGGTTTGTACGACATGTGATCATCAAGTCGAGACAAATGCAATCAACTTTCCTTGTATAGGTGACATTCTATCGATGTAGGCTTTTCGTGAAAAGTCGTATTTTGTTTGGTGTTGGATGTACCTATACAGCATGCATAATACAGTTGGTGGTGGTCAAAATAAGTTTAAAATTTGAAGATTGGTGGTAAATAATTGGCAGTCATAAAACTTCGAATGGTAGTATATCGAAATAAAAAAATGCAGTCATAGGAACTGCCGATACGAAAGAAAACTTACGTAGAACTCAGAATTTGATAGCTTACTTTGGAAACTACGCGGGTGAAACTGGAGAGCGTGGCCATGACCGTCGCCATGGTCTTGAGTTTACCCGAAGATTTCTTATCATTCCCGTGATGTTTGTTTTTTTTTACAAAAAATCTGTCTGCAGCATGCCAAAATAAGTTCTCACTTCAAAAATATTTTTAGCTTATGGTAAATTTTCAATAGCTCACGTTTTTTGCAGACTTGTACTTGATATGAAAAAACTACTGTGACTAGTGACTACATTCCCAACTAACATTAGGCGCTAATATAAGAGTTAGAACAGATATATAAAAGCGCTAAACAGAACCTAAGGTGATGAATGAGTTCTATCACATAAGAGTTATAGCTTGCTATAACTCTGCTATACCCCCGGATTGGGCACAAATTCTTGTAGCCTTAGGTTCCACTATGGCGATATAGTAGTTGCAGAATGATTTTAAGAGTTATAGTAGAGCAATTATGGAGGTACAGCAGCGCTAACTGAGAGAGGGAGCGCTGTAAGGGTGGTATTTAAGTGACTAGTGACTCCTCAAGAGTTATGGTAGAGCTATATGCTGCTAACTAACACTTTGAGTGCTATAGAGGTAGCATATGTGTGATTATAAAATCCGTAAGGGGTATTGAAGATCTATGACGAATCTTAGCAACTGCTTGAGCTTTTAGAGGGTGGTAATAAGGTAAATTGTAACATCTTGAGTTCCAGTATAGATCTACAATAGGAAATAATAGCGCCTAGGTTATACTTTTTTACCTTTCTTCTTAGAGCTAGCTGCGTGCGGTGGGTTTTTTATTACGTTGTTAAACTAATTATATATGAATGACATTAAAAGAAACATACATGTTGTGTTTACGAAAGTAAATGGCGGACTTGTGTGCTAAAATGTTTTATTGTTAGTGGAATCTGAAGGTGAATTTTCATAGCGAAGGTAAGTTTACTGTGAATTTGTGTATATATTATTGGCAAATAATTGAAGGGCCCACTCTTTGTTGAGTATTTATCTAAAGAAATGTTCCAATTTACATGGAATAAGACATTTTTTTACTAAATATGTAATAAAAAAATCCTATTGACTTGAAATTGCCGTGGGTCTGTTATTAGAAGCGCTAGAAAAATAAATACCTTTATTGTATTATGTTTTAGTTTAGTACGCTTTACTGTTTTTGAGTAACTTAATAATCTAAAGATGGTGGGCGCATAAATTTGGGGATCCGCGGAGTCATTTCCCAAAACCACTACACACAGATCTCACAGATTAATGAGTGCCAATTTTTTTATTGTTTGAGTTTTTAAAGGAGACGGCTCATTTCTGCCCCACGTCGTTTCAAGTTTTTGTACTTAATTAGCCCTGGAGACCTACAAAAGTTATTTATTTAAAATAACATATAATTAAATAATGCAAACTGTACATTCAATACTAACGTGCCAAGCGGGGATTGCAAATTGGTGTGAATAAAAAGTACTTTAATTACTGTACTTAAATTCAGCCATGTTTTTCACGTGATTTGTCATTTTGACAAACATGTCGCCTCATTGTATATTTTCTTTAACTCATATATTTTCGAGTGGCAATATGTAATATTAATGGTGGATTATTATAAATTATTTATTTTGATGTTCGTGAACGTGCTTCTTTGACGATTTTTTGTAAAACTTGAAAATATTTAAATACGTAATATGGGAAAACAAAAAATACGTGCGACGCCAAAATAAAAAAAATGAATAAAATTGACACATCCTCGGATTCGTTCGAAACTCGATTCCAAAGAAAATGTAATATATGCTCGATTCGTTCGAAACTCACACAACACAAGGAATTTCGTTATTTTTTTCAACGTTTTAGTTGATATCTCTTAAAGCCCGCTATGCAGAATAAAAACATTAACGGCGCCTCAATATATATTAAAAATCCTATTTAATGATATAATTTTGGTCGAGTCTCCTGTACTTTTGCTGTGGGGCAAATGTCCATGGAAAATGGGCCGTCTCCTTTAATTCTGTTAACTAAACAATTATATTTCTATTTCAGAACGACATGAAAAATAGTAAGAACATTAGAAAAAAGAAAATATACCCACTGGATTGTTCCTTCTACATGTGAATTTAATAACATTGTGAAATAGACTAAAAGAAACATTTCAAAACTTGTTAAATTCGATGTTTACTTGACCAGGATTGATGACAAATAAAGTGCCAAAATGAAACGAAACAATATTCCAACTTATGAGGACGCTGAACGGGAATTGGATGAAGCAGTCATTGAATTAATCTTCAAATAAATTACAAAATCCTATATCAAGCTTTAATACACTTGTGGAACGTCAGATAACCAAATTCTAAGTATACCTGCAAATACCTACAATGTACCTATGTGTCTCTGCTGAAAACTAAGAGCACTAAATAGTCAACATTCAAGAAAATAGAAATTTATGAAGAACATTCGATATTTGTGCGTTTGTTTGTTAAGTCATATTTATTACTCTATTAGTTACCAAGACAAACTAAAATATAGTTGTTAACTAGAAGATATTTCTTGCTGTAACCCTAGATATAAAGGTTTTGTACTTAATATATGTATATGTAAACAAACTGTGATATATAATAGAAAAACATATTTTTTTTAATATTAGGCATTTTGAAACGTCGGTCGCTATCAAATAGCAACTATTCTTATTTTCTATTAAAAGATGTATGTATTGTTAACGAGTATGAATACAAATGCTAAACATCAAACTTTAAATAATAACTAACTTACATAATATACTTATTTATAGTAGACTAGCGGCCCATTCCGGCTGCGCTCGGATATTGTCATAAAGACTATTAATCGAAATAAAAACTATCCTATCTCTCAAGTTGGGCCAGACTGCTCACGGTGTGCCAATTTAATTTAAAATCGATTAAGTAGTTTAGGAATCCATCGCGGACAAACATCGTGACAGGAGATTTATATATATTAGAAGATAAGTGTATCAATTTTTGGTAAAAAACATAATGTTTTACTTATTTTGAAATAAAATATCAAAAAATGTTATTTTATTGTATGTTATTGTATTGTATTCTTAAAATATATTTCAAAGGTTCAGAAGTTCCGCCATGCCAATATTCGCTATCGTCATCTAGTTTTTTATTAATATGTTTTTGGATGTTTGTAAAATAACTCGAGAATATTTTTCTAGAATGTTGCCAAAACTGTCAATTATGACCAAAAGTTGAGACCAAAAGCAATTTTTCATACACGAATGCCCTCAATTAAAAATATTAAAATAAAGATTCTTAATAAATGAATTCGGGTTTTCATCATTATCACTACTCAATGAAAAGTAACATTAGTTCTCTTTGGAAGTATGAAAACTCACAGTTACGTTATCACTTTTATTACATACGGAACCCTCATCTTTAAGCACGACTCCCACTTTACCGACAGCGTTTAGAGGAGTTATGTTGCGACGTCATTTTTTATGCTAATTTGATTGCACACGTGATCAATTAGGGGTACTAAAGTAATAACGATCTCCATAATTCAACCTTAAATAACATGGAGGCTATACTTGACACTACAAGTTCTATTTAATAGGGAAAAATATCCCTATTATTCAGCCCTAAGTTATACAAAGGAGTTTTGTATCACTTTAAGAGTTTGGTGTTGTAATAGATTTAATGAACACCATTGTAGAGCTAATAGCATTAATTGCACCTTTTGTGCAACTATCGGCGCTCCAAAAGAGTTGGTGGCAGCTTGTTTAGAACTTTAGGAGCTAATTTGGATGTTAACTTCTTACATAGATCTTATGGTTGCGAAATTAGCTCAAAGCTATATCACAGAAGCTTTAGTCTGTATTATAGGGATAACGATCGCTGCTCTATGCGTCTAACCTCCATTGATTGCTCTTATAAAGTCGTTTAATCACTATAAGCGTAACATTTTCTTACTAACACTTATTTATCGCCAAAAACTATAATTGCAACTACTATTCTACTTTCATAACACTTTAGGTTCTAGAGTAAGCTATATTTGCAGCCAAAATGTTTGTTGGGTTGTGTCGTGGTGATCTAGTGGGTAGACCGTTCGATTCAAAGCAGTTTCGTGGTCGTAGGTTCAAATCTAGCTTGCAGGTCTGAGTATTTTTACAAGAGCTGATGTACCAGTTTGTCATCAGCCCAGAAAATGGTGTCAAAATAAGACGATCTTTTCAGAATATGTGGCATCTATCACCTACATTCGGCCTTGGCGTTGTGGATTATGGCCTTGGATCCATCGATATAAACCATTGGATCATCATCATCATCATCAGCCTATCGCAGTCCACTGCTGGACGTAGGCCTCTCCTAATGAACGCCAAATGGCTCGATTTTGCGCTTTTTGGATCCAATTTCTGCCAGCAATCTTCCGCAGGTCGTCCCTCCACCTAGCCTGAGGGCGCCCCACGCTACGTTTGCCTAAGCGCGGTCTCCACTCTAGAACTCGTCTGCTCCAGCGATGGTCGGTTCTACGAGCGATGTGACCATTGGATGTGCCCTCCCAAACTTCAAGCTAACGGAATTGTGTCATCGTTGGGAAGAGTAAGCTCACTCTTTCTGTTCTAGTCGGTTGCAGGAAACGGTGAACGCCAGACGTTTTTACTAGGGATGGGCCGAATGTGGTTTGAACCGAATACGAACTTCGGCCGAACATTCGGTAAAAATGAAAAATTCGGCCGAACTTCGGTTCAATTTGCAAAATTACCAAACATAGAAGAAACTAAAAGTCAATTGCAAACCAATTGCATTCGAGCTTGACAGATATCTCGCTGATGATCTGGTGCCAAAAGATCTCTGTCCATATGGCTGGTAATGGTGCCTAAGAATAAAGACAAGTTCTCTAACATGAGTTGTCTAGCTCGGATATTTTTGTCATCTCCTGGAAGCTCTGTATATTCTGAGCGACTTTTCTCAGAGGCTGGAAATGTGTATGAACAAAAACGAAACAGGCTGCTGCCAGAAAAGGCCGAGTCTTTAGTGTTTTTGCACAATAACTTGCCTTTGGTTGATTTTTAAATATGAACAGCTGTATATTTTTACTAACTAGACTATATTAGAGAGAAATACCGTTTAATTATAGATTATAGTCCAAAATATTAACTAATAAATGATTCCCAAAAATTGCTAAAATTAAAAATTTTAATTACCTAAAATATATAACCATATTAAATAAAATATAAATATATAAATAAAATAACCTAATTGCTGGTGTACGTTGGATAGAAGTATTCTTTTTTTCTAATTCAATTTACGCATGAACCTTATTAAGATGTGTGTCAGAAGAATGCAAAGTATATTTAATTTTTGTTACAGATATTGTAAAAAAAATTTTTTGACCAATATAATTTAGTATTTTTATGAAGTTAAATACCTATGCAAAGATTTCTAAAACTCATTATTAAGATCTTCCAGTTACATTGTGTGTTCTGACTAGGTAAGAGAGATTTCTAAGGATTGGTTATTAATGTTATTATTATTGTTTAGAAAAGTAGTTTAATTTTTGTTTTATGATTAAGTAAGAGAGATTTCTAAGACTTGTTGAAAAGAGCAGTAAAATTTTGTTTTTTGATTATGAGAAAAAGATTTCTAAGGCTGGTTTGGTTAGTAAGAGGAGCGATTTAATTTTGTGTTTTGTTTGATTAAGTAACCAAAGATTTTTGAGACAGGTAGTTAAAAAGACCAATTTAAGTTTTTTGTTTATCACGTATGATTACTTTTTCTAATTCAAATAAACGACTATGAGTATAACAGACTTATTTTATTTCACTGTTACTACATATATGTTTTTTCATTAATTGCTATTATGATAGTGCAATTATATTTAGTGCAGAATGTTCGGCATTTTAACCGAAATTCGGCCGAATGACGAAGTTCGGTTCAAGCTGCCGAAGTTCGGTTAAACCGAATGTAAAACAAATTTCGGCCCATCCCTAGTTTTTACCTATCACTATTCGTTGTCAACAACCAAAATAAGTAGAACCACAGCAGAGCATATCTCGCCGCTTTCGATACTAGGGGTCAAGTAAATTGGTTGTGTATAAGCCACTTTCGATACACACAGAGACGCAGTTTATTACCAATTTTAAGGTGCTCAGGGCACGTTTACATCGATGATTGGCTCTAATATCGAGAAGGTCCTGAGGCCCAGCAGTGGGAAAATAAAGTGGGTTCTTATGACTTCACCAAAACATGTAGAACTTCACTGTAATATCCATCTATCTTCTCTATACTATACTCGTAAATATTTCGTATCACGTTGTTTATCCGCGATGAACTTCTAACTACTCATCCGATTAAAAAAAAATATTTCCACACTTTGTACATTTTGATCTAATTTTTTTTTTAATTTATTCAAAGGGCTTTGTCGCTAAGCGACCATATCGCCCTGTAATTCAAAATCATATTACAATACAAAAAAAAAATCTTACAAATGATCTAATTTGAGACGTGAAATAGTTTAACGCTCAAATTATAGTCGCTAAGTTTTTATATTCCAAGTTTTTGTTCTTTGTAAGTATGACTTTGTCCGAACGAAACCGGAATGAACTCCTAGTAATCCTAGTAGGTACAAGTTATTTGTATCAAAAGCTACTAAGGCACAAGAATTCCTAATCTTTTTTATATTCTTTTACAAGCGGCTTCCGCCGAGTTTTCGAGTAGCACAAAGAATATAGCGTCGGCGTCGCATCGCCAGAAACATTTTCCATATAGGTACTGAGATTTCTCACGATATATGGTTCTTAAGTTTTACAAATTTTTCTTTATAAATTCCCAAAGAAAGAAAACGTTGAAAGTAAGTTAGCTGTAAAATGTGTACACTACACTACTCTTCTATACATTACAAACAAGAAATGCAAATAATGAGTACAACGGTTAATTTCGTTATTTTTACAAAAATAAAATAATTTGCGTCATTGTTAAACATACAAAGAAAAACAAGAGATGGTTAGGTTTTACTTTGAAATTCGCAGAGCTTACTCCATCTTAATACAATGAAGCAATGTCGTGATCCCACTTCATAAATAAGGAAAATAAATTGTCTCAGCGGGAGCTAGGTGTAACATAGAACGTATACGTAGTAGGGGTCGTTCGAATTGTTTCACTAGCAGCGCCCTTCGGTTTTGCCCGCGTAGTTACCGTTCCCGCTATTTGCGCGCGCAAAAGAACAGCTTGTGTTATTTTTTTTATAGTATAAAGTGACAAGGCGAGCAAGACAAGTGCGGTAAGCAACATGCCTGCCGGTAACAGCACAGTGACACGCACACTAGCTATTGAAAAACGAAGAGTCCAAATTTTTACCTAGCACCGCACTGCGCTCGTCACCCGGAGATGTACCTAAGGTGTTAAATCTCTGAGCCCAGTAGTTTCTTTGGAAACATTGCCCTTCAAACAGGAACACAGTAATGTTCGCACACGACTGCTTGGCGGCAGAATAACTGGCAAAGCTATGGTACTTCCCAAGATGAACTCTTCAAAGAGCCCTACCACTACTTAACTAACGCTATTGTGACGAACGAAGTAGTGTAATTCGGCAGTTAGTTGCTTTACTTAAGTAAAAATGCAGCAGTAAAAGTATACATTGTTACTAGCTATACACCATTATTTTTTTCCTTAGCAAAATTTTAACAGACTTGGTAGACTATTTAACACATTAAAACTGTGCAATAAGTTTACCCTTAAACACAATAAAATTACAGAATCTGTAACTAGTTGTAATTTGCTTAAATCTGCCTAAATGTATGATCAATTGGTCTAGTTTGTAAACATAAACATGACGACGTCATTAATAATGAACGGTACATACGACGGCCGGGGGCCGAGCGCACACCTGCCTTGCAAAACTACCTACTTTTTATAATTCGAATAAAGTACTACAAAATTCGCCCATATTTATCAAGCTAGATATAAATACCTACCTACATAATCCGTTCAATTTTTAAGTTATTATTACTAACTTTTCCTTAAGATCGAAAAAATTACATCCAATTTAATTGTTTTTTAATCTTAATATGCAAGAATCTTTAAAAAAACGTATTTTTGCATATTCCAAACGTTGGAGTCTATTTACAAAAATCACTAATTTACTAAACAGTTTGTACTTACAAGTACTTGTTTTAGTTATATATGAGGCGGGGTGTGTTGCTCGGGAACCTCCACGTGGTGCACCCTGGGCATCACTCTGTGGCATCTTGTTGTGTGATGGCGAATCCCGGCCGGGGCTGGGAACTTCTACACGCGCTCCTCCCGACCTGGGGAGAGGAGCTGGATGACTTGGGAAGGCTACTCGGCTGACATGTCGGCCAAGTAAAATTCCTAAGTCTTCCAGATGTCCAGGGTCCTCCACGAGCACTCTGATTAGTAGAGTGCTCAGTGGAAGGACAAGGGCCACCGGCCATAGAGGCAGAACCGCGGCTAACCCTAGCCGCGGTGGTGAGGGCGGACCTCTCGCTGCTGACCATCTTCGCCGTGGTGCTCTACAGTGAGAGGTCGTGTGAGTTGGAGGAACGAGAGTTGGAAGCCTCTCGCTCCTTAACTGAGGCGGAAGTGGACACTAGGGCGAGCTTAGAGAGTAGAGCCCGGCATACCCCGCCATGTCCATTACCCCGCACATTTAAAAAAAAAGTTATACATAAGTTGCGTGGCTCGGGAACCTCCACACCTCGGGAACTCTGGGCCTCACACAACAACTTGCCTCGGTGGCATCATGTTGTATGACGGCGAATTCCGGCCGGAGCTGGAAAAAAAATTATAAGTATACACACCCCGATACACACATACACATGCGCGCCTTTTAAACCTGATTGGAATTTAGCACAGTTGAATATTTAGCACATTAAACACATTTCGTTTTAAAACTTGTGCAGTGTCCAATTGCATAATATCCGTGTTTTTTTTCATCAGGCTTTTGATTGTTTTTCAGCTTATTGTGTTCAGTAACGGCAGTAGATTATGCCGGTAAATTTTGCTACTGAAAAAAAAAACGGTGTAGGTAAGCAAAAGTTGAAAACCTTTAAGAATCCTCTATATCAGTTCAATCTGATAGTTTGCCAGCCTTAGACGAGAAATAAAAAAACATACGTTTCGAAAATGACTTGCTCGTATAATTAATATGTTTTAAGGATATCTACAAAAATACCATTTGAACTCTAAGAAATATGAACAACTTTTTTCCGTGTATTCAGTGTTGTTAACATAGTAAAAGATTTTCGTAATGGTTACGGCACGTTTCTTGCGGACGTGTTATAAACTTCATATACAGTCTGCGTAGTCACGTAGTCTTGTTTGACCAAATCACACAGTTCTAGACTTGGAATTAACTAATGCTGTATTCTAAACATTCAGAACACAATAATAGCCTTAATATGTTCATATTATATTAAGAATTATGTTATACATTCAGCAAGACCTTGACGCAAAACGCCTCATTAGAAGTACCCGCCCTAAGACGTCCTACACCTACACATATTTATAATGCTGAGGGTATATTGCACTGTGCGTCATACAATAGAATTTTCGAAACTAAATTTTGTTTTGCGAGTCATAATAACGAGTACAGATATACTAGTTTAGCATCAGCACTGACTTTAATCGCAATAAAAAACATGGTAAGGAAATCGTCATGTTCCAATTATCTTTCGAGATCATTAATGTATTCGTAAACATCATTTGTTTTATAATACGGAGACCATCGAATCTGTTAACTCAAAAATGGTAAAGAAAAACATAGTGAGGAAATGAGCAAGTACCTAGAGAATCTATCGAGGTCATGCGTCATCCAAGAACCAGCACTGCACCAGTGTGGTGGATTTAGCTTGGCTCTCTCCTTGCGAGAGAAGGCCCCGAACCCCAGCTCTGGGAACATTTAGTGGACTGCTTATGTACTTTTTATATACATTTTGAATAACTATCATGGAGACTTTTTTTTTTAACTGTGATAGGTTCGCACTTGACCACCATCTCGCCTGATGTTAAGCGACGATGCGATCTACGATGGAACGTGCTTACCTAGAAGAAACCGATTCACTCTCGATTTGAAGATACCCAGATTGTAACCATCGGGAAAAACCCACTCAGGCAACGCATTCCACAACCTAGACGTTCTTATTACAAACGTGGAGTCAAATCTCTTCGTTCATGTTTTTGGAACATCAACCATGAAACGATGTCGCTTTTTTGAGATACGAGAATTCCGATAGAAGAAAGGGCAAGGTGGTATTAGATGATGCAGATCAGTTGCACACTCTCCGATGTGTAGCTAATACTAATCGGTTTTATTTACTGCCAAGGCGTAATGTGAAAACTGCCCGGATTGAAAGGTAAGAAGTCACAAGTCAAAAGAAAAATGATTATTAGAAATAATAATATAGCACTGCGCTGTGAAGCATTGCCTACCATAAGGGCCGATTCACACCGGAATGGCAACGGAGGGACGAGGCCGGAAGGACCTGCCGCGGCAGGTTCGCGTTCACCGCCTGCGCCCGCTGGCAGCCTCGTGGCCTCACGTGGCCTCTAGTGACCTCCCAACTGGATAGAAGAATTGTACGTAGCAGCGGGTGTGAGCGCGTAGGGAGCCGCCCACGCCCGCGCGGCTGCTACCCGCCTAAATAAATCGGCTTTAGCTTTGCAATTGCTGTCTCTATCTACTCAAGCGAAAAGAAAAGAGATTGGTAAATATTCACTCAGAAAAGATATTCCAAAATTAAAAAGTTCTTATTACACAAGTGCAGTCAAATCTCATTGTAGTATTGTAGTATTTGAAACATGAACTTCTAAACAATTATTTACTATAATAGTCTATTTTCGTTTATTTTTTTAAACTTTATAAATATGTGTTACTGTGTGTATTGTAATACGGGTCCTTATTTATAGGTAGGGCTCAACACAGGTGGGCAAGTCTTAGAGCCTGCTTACGGTTTACGCTGCCCTTGAGGGTACCCTGTAAAACATAGGCCAGGTGAGACCGTTACATGTGTGACTATTGCAGGGGACGGCTTTAAACATTTAATTTGTCAAGGAAATTGATGCTCTAAGAAGTTGTGAACTAAGGTTTATTTTGTCATATTTTTGCGAATGCCTGCTTTGTTAGTTTTGGACTTTTGTTAGTTCTAGACTTTTGTTGTTTACGTCTCGTGGGTATGTTTTATGTTATTTCAAACATGTGTATTTTTTGCCTATTTGTAGTCGTATGTTTAGATTATTTGTAATATTTATCTGTTGTCACCTGTATCTTTCTATTTTTGTAGTATATTTCGCTTACAGTATTATATTTAATACTGGGATTTGAGTCTAAATATGTGTTATTTAAAATGATAAGTATCTGATTTTTTTTTTAAATTATATATTACTAGTAAAATTTAGTATGGAGGTCGCCGCCGGTGTGGAACCATATACTTCTACCCGCCATCTCAAAAAGAGTTTTGGAGGGGCTATAAGTAGATGGAGCTAAGCCGGTGAGTGGCATTCCTATTTGAAATTTTATATGAGAAAAATCGAACAGTTGTCAATATAAATTCTTACATTCATTTAATTGGTTTACATTTAATCTTAAAAGACAACATATCATTGCTCTCTGAATTCTATTGTAGTCATACCTGCTGTTCGACTGCTTCTAACTCTGCGTCTGAAGTGCCACTTCCGCGTACGACATGTCTCGTGTTTGGGTAAAGGTAGGCTTTCGAAGCGAGCGTCTGTAGCGTCACTGACGCTGCGACAGAGAGATGTTCCATACAAATGTATGAAATTCTAGGGTCGCCATTCTAGCACAGCGACACTAACGCAGTGCGGTAGTGTCTCATTTGTATGGAACATATATTTATCTGTCGCGGCGTCAGTGACGCTATAGACTCTCGCTTCGAAAGGCTATCTTAACGGTCTTTACGCCGCCGCCGTGTCATAGCTTGCTACGATGTATCACGAGCCAATGATTGGTGTTTGTTATTGTCGTTTCTGTGGTCATAGTTGTTGGCGTTACGATGTCGGTGGACGACACTGTGTTTGATAATTGCGCGCGTCTGCTGCGCTTCCGCGACGGCGCGGGCCGGCCGGAGGGTCTACCTCCGAACGAAAACTGTCTTAGCTTTGAAGTTTCTCTCTCTTTTCTTGTCGTTCGAAATGATAAAGATGGCAATAGCAAAGCCAAAGCCGATTTAGTTAAGCGGTAGAAAGCCCGGAGCGGCGTGAGCTGGCTTATTCTAACTGCATATAAGTCCACTACGTAATTAATTCACAAAAAATTAGGTTTATCTTAGAAAATGTTCAAACTATTTCTATTACTTTTGATTTCAAATTTGAATCTAACATTGTTCCTTCATTTATTTTCACTACTTACATCAAAAAACACTACACTGTCCACAGTCAGGTCCAAATCTTCTATTAAGCACTTTACTTAGGAAATATATTATCTGCTGAGTGCGGTAACTGAGTAACTGAGTATGGTAAGTGTTGGCGATCGACAAATGTACATATAGGCTAGTTTTAGTATGTTTTATTAGTTGAGCGGTAAAATTGTAATAATTATAAAATTATGGATAACTGATAGGTAAATAAGGTTTATTTAGGTAGATTTAAGTAGGGCACACCTAATAAATATAATTGTTGGTTAGTTTTATTCGGATATTAGGTAGGGTGTCTACTTATTTGGTAAACTTTAGGCGAAATTGGGAAAATATGTCAGTTATTAAGAAATAAGCGAATTGTAAGCTAAGGTACCCCCCAGGTTGTTATGTTAATTGATAGACCTGGTCGTGGGCTACATTTCGAGTGGTCATTCGTTAGCCTACGACCAGGAATGGAAAAGTTATGGTCAAAAGAGTGACTTTTCCATAGTGAAAATAAACCGAAAAAAGGGCCCAGAATACGGGGCTCTCTTTAAGGTAAAGGTAAGGGGGTACCTTAGCGATCTCGATTTTGTTCGGAGCATGCTCTACTCAGCGGCTCCAGTAGGAAGACTCAAAAGGAAGAAAAACGAAAAAAAGAAGACTCAAGCAACACCAGCGTTTCACTACCCCGCTCCCTGCTCCCCTACAAGGTCCGGCCAAGAAGATCTCGTCGAGCGAACGTCGGGATCACGTCGTGTCAGCGCCGAGTCATCGCCAAGGGCACGCCGGGTGTAGTCGTGCGCCAAATGTGTCACTGAAATGAAAAGATATATTCATATCTTTTCAACTCACTGAAGTATATCTCTCATTTAGTTCATTCGTTCATTTGAAAGAGAACCAGTCAACGCTTCATTTGAAGGAGAACCAGTCGAATGCATCATTTACGTCATTTAGTTCATTTGAAGTAGAATTAGACAAACGCATCATGTATCACTGAATTGAAAAGATGTGTTCAAATTTTCTGATCACCGTGAATTTTTTCGTTCAGTAGTATCGTCTAGTTCGCCTATCATTGAAGTTAGACTCTTTCATTAGTTAGTTTACTTAACTAGAGATTAACTGTATTTGGCTGTAGTGTAATGTGTATTTTGGCTGTGGCTGTAATGGCTGTGTGATTGCTCTGAGTAAAATTTGTCGAGGCAATAATAATTGAAAATATAGCTTTTATTGAAATGTAACAATGCAAAAATTCTTGGTGTTTATAGCACAAACAAATAATTGTGTTTAAGTTCCGTTTTCTTTTACAGATGAGGCATTTTCAAGATGCATTATAATATAGACTTTTCAAATATAGTTCTAAATTTTCACTGTTTCGTTTTAGTGGCAAAAAGTAATCATTGGCAGTCATAGGAACTGCTGATAGAAGTGAAAACTTATAACTCAGAATTTGATAGCTTACCTTGGAAACTACACGGGTGTAAACAGAGGGCGTGGCCTCGCCAACTTGGCATGACCATCTAGAAATGTGTCAGCGTTTCCCATTGGCTAATGCGTTTCTATGATATGCATGATAGGCCATGATGGCCTGTCCACGCCCTTTCAGCATTTCTCATTGGCTGACGTATTTCTAGATGGCCAATAGCCATGATCCCGAGTTTACCCGAAGCTTTCTTATCATACCCGAGCGTGACGAATGAATTCAATTCACAGCCCACGAAAAATCTGTCTAGGTGCGCCTAAAGAAGTTTTCACTTCAAAAACTTGAACATCAACCAATAGTGTATACGGGCCACAAAATATTAGCAAGCACATAATACATAAATGAATTCATAATCAAATATGGTCATAACATATACCAAAATTTTGTATTTGAGTATTTAAGAAATACGTCAACGTTATCAAAATATCTATGACCTATGACTAACGAATGATTAGAAAATCGATCATTGATTCGTCGAGTTTTTTGTTACATACATTTGTACATCTCTAACTCTCCGATACTCACTACTCAGGACAGAATGAAAATGAAAACAACAGAGCGCAGTGTTATTCATATTCAAAATGAAACAAACATGTTTGTATGCTATACATCGCCATTTTAATATTGTTTGTTTAAATGTTACTCTTTGTATCACAAGCAATGTATATTAAACTGTTTGTTCATTCACAAACGAGTAACCAACTTAGTAGAGTTTGAGTGAAATAGACAATACATTATTTCAGTACTACAGAGCGAGACAGCAAATTGTGAACTAATTGAACTAAAGATATGGTTGCATTCAAAGTGAACTAGTGAAGGATGAACGAAACGCAGCTGAAGTACTTCATTTGAAGGATTCATTCAAGAACTACACACGTCTAGCCGGGTGTCACGCCGAGTGTCACGCCGTGTGTCACGCCGAGTGTCACGCCGAGTGTCACGCCGTGTGTCACGCCGAGGGTCACGCCGAGTGTCACGCCGTGTGTCACGCCAAGTGTCATGCCGAGTGTCACGCCGTGTGTCACACCGAGTGTCACGCCGTGTGTCACGCCGGGGGGGTCACGCCGGGGGTCACGCCGAGTGTCACGCCGAGTGTCACGCCGAGTGTCACGCCGAATGTCACGCCGGGGGTCACGCCGAGTGTCACGCCGGGGGTCAAGTCAAGTTCACATCCAGGACGAGTTCGAGGATTGTCCCACAGCGGTCGCAAAGTGAACCCAGGGACGAGTCTACCAGCGCCCGTCGGAACGAGAGGGCACGTACCCAAGAGACCTACTTACAACAGGTCTCTCCCCCTCTCGCTGCCGGCAGACCAGGCTCGTCAACGCATAGCGGTCGGTCACATACGGCCGGTCCGCGACAGTAAGTGTACAGAATGTTATCAGGTATGCTTCCGATATGCCATTTATATATATGCGCTAATATAGTAAAAAAAATTAAGGCCCTGTGCCATAAAAAAAATGTGTATATAATAAAATGTATTATTCTGACTGCTGAAATTGAAGACTGCTGAATCATACCATAACCATGACGATGATGGTAATTAATTTACACTACGTAAAGATAATGAAAAGTTACGAAACGAACGTACACTATAACAAATATTAAATGTAAAATAGAAGATACACTTTTCAGATACCTTTTTTAGGCCAGTCGTAGCGCAGCTAAGTACCAATCTACACGTAAACAACTTTGCACTAAATGCTAAAGTAAATACCTACTCGTACTATAGAAACATAATTTTAGAAGTGTATCTGTAGTAACTTTAACTAGGTTTTATAAATTAAATAAATGAAGTAATGTAATAAAAAATAATTATAGTGACTAGTAAATTGCCTTCTTGATGGATGTAAACCAACGATGCGGTCTAAGATGGAGCGCGCTTCCCTAGAAAAAACCAAATCGCTCTTGATTTCAAGATATATCTCGACTTTTATAGACAAAATCTATTCCAAACAGTGCTTGTATTCTGGGCATCCCAAATAAATCTAAGATTTTTCTAGTACAATATCCTTACCGTTGTTAAGAGTTACGACTATAAACACGAAAACTTTTCTACTACGCTTTCACACAAAAACTCGTAAAGGGACCTGGTTGAAATTTGGTAGATAGAAATACAATATATTTATGATAGATATACCTTGTCTGAAATAAAACATAGGTTATTTTATATCTCGTAAAAATAACGTGAACGAGTTAAATCACGGAGTGGTGCTAGTTATCTATAATCTATTTGTTTATTATTAAAGATATGTAGAGAGAGTGCTAATTTTATATTCTCCATAACAAACGTTCGTTCACAGCTGGTCGTTTCTCCAGTCTCATCATAATTTCCCCCACGTAAAAAATAAAAGCTACCTACCCGCGCTTCCTATTGTTGTTTTTCGCTTTTAGTTTTGTTTGTTCGACGTTCAGGTGTTGACTCAAAAATATTGCAGCCATTTTAGAGAATGAGCATTGGAATTGGTATTTCTTTTAGAGGTGCTTTTGTGTACACGATTGCAAATGGACGATTTTAATTTTTGGGTTATCATGGTTTGAAATATTTTGGGATAATTATGTAAGCGTTTTGTTTTTCTACTATGCTATTATTATAAAAGTGACACTTTGGATTTTCGTGGCTTAATCACGTTGGAACGCATGAATAAATTACTGAACGAACGGCTGAATGAACAAATTTTTATCTCTTAGTAAAATAAACAGAAATAACAGTTAGGTAAAACATTTAAATGGGTTTCTTCTTATATAGTTCAGCAATTTAAAAAATGGCTATCTGAGAATCCAAAAGTAATGTATTTAAATGACATGCATAGGATTTCCTTGCCTCTCTCTACACAATATATTCCATCTTAAACTACAGAGGCTCATGAGGTAGATGAGAAGCAAAGATTTAAATCAACCTAAGAAGGATAAAAATATGACATAAATTTACATTAACCTTCATCAGCTTGCAGCAATTATCAGGAAAAAAATCGTTCAGCAAAAATTGTTTACATTAAATTACGCAGTCAATTAAAAGCTTCTCGTTGGAATCCTCTTTTCATTTCAGATGGGGTTTATTAATTTTTGTCCGTATTCTTTGTAGGTCAGCGCTGTGGAATGAGTTGGGATTGATTTCCCAAGCGCATGGTAAAAACGTGCCTTATTTAAATGCCGGGGCAGCTTTTGGCTCGATTGCGGAAAGGCGTATATGAGAATGTATTTCTGTGTCATTCATTTTAATTGTAGTGGTAGTAGGACTCTTTTGAAGCCGCTGAGAGGATACCATCCTTCTGTCAGTCATTCCACAGTACAATAAATAAAATGTACTGTGTGCAAGCCAGTGTTCTGACCCATAGCAGGTTCTCTCATTAAAGCTATCACACATAGCAATCTTATTTTAAGTAAATACACTGGTAACTCACGTTTGATATAGTCAGTCCAGTCAGACTTAAATTTAAGACGTGAGTTAACCGTGTATTTATTTAAAATGTGTAATAACTATGTTAGTTTTCATACCAAGCAATTTCTTTGGTTAAAGTCTGTAAAATTGCCTTCTAAAATAATTAAACTAGCAAGAACACTGTTGTTTACTTTTTATTGAAGTACTCCAAGTTTTTTAACCTATAGTCCACGTTCGTAACTGATTTTTGATAACCAGATACGAATATACGAGTATATAGTTATGTTCTGTCCACTGCTGGATTTAGACCTCTCCTATAACATACTCTTTAAGCTTATTCTAGGCGTTTTTTTCAGCTACTGCCTGCAGCCTTACATATTATATCGCTACTCCATCGAGTTTCAGGGTGTCCTACGCTACGTTTCCGCATTTGCGATCTCCACCCTAGGACCCGGCTATTGCAAAGTGCGACTTCAGCTCGGTTTATTTTATTTCTTTATTTTTTTCGGATATTTCGGATACGCTGCTTCAGCGAAAAACCGATCATAGGTCGATCCATAGCATACTGCACGAAATTGTGGATGGTTTTTACCATCAGTGTCCACCACTATCATACTTTCCAATAATTTCAAAACATACGAAAACAGCTATAACAAAAATACTTTAGCCTCATATTTGCTACAGGAGGAAACTTGTGGCATTTACTGTAGGCCTTCATTAATCAAAGCCGTATAGATTGCGGTCTACGATACTTAATCAAAATATCAACCTAAGCAAACTCATGACCTTTGTGTTATAAATTATTCAACGAGTAGAGATATAGATATATTCAAACATGTTCTCATAATACGATTTCGATCATTTGAAATCATAAAATGTTAACCCTTTTCTGCGTGTGTATTTCACGGAACGTTAAAACTTCAATGGCATCAATGGTCTATGAATTATTTATCATATATTTACCTATGAGAAATAGTTGCGTAAGTCCTTGCGTATTTGAAACTAGGGATTATCATGAAATAATAAACTTACATACCTAACTCTGAAATATGAGCGACGAGACGAAAAAGGTCATGTGCCTGATGGTAAGCAAATACGACTTTCTATAACAGTACAATGTCACCCAGCTATTATAACATAAAGAATCCGAATCATTACCTTTCTAGGTAATGATTCACACAGTGTAGTTCTCTACACTGTGCTCGTCACCCCAGATATAAGATGATTTTCTGTATTAAATTTTCTCTAAAAACAATTCTCTTCAAACCGGACCACACGTTGGTGGTAGAATAGCTGGCAAAGCTTCAACTGCGCCAACCCGCTCTAGACCAGCGTAGTGTATAGTGAATTTGACTATCTCCTCATGAGAGAAGTCTCAGAGAGTAGGTACTAGAAACATGAAGTAAACTGGTTATGCTAGTAGAAATAATTTTTGTTTTTATAAAGTTTCAAATTTTATTTTATACAAATATTGCACTGTTGGTTATATTTACCTGTAATAATACATGCACTCTCTAAACATAATTATAATAATTCAAAAACTAACATCGCTTTTTACTTTTGAAGTGAAAACTTCTTTTGGCGCACCTAGACAGATTTTTCGTGGGCTCTGAATTGAATTCTAGCGAAACGCTCGGGTATGATAAGAAATCTTCGGGTAAACTCGGGACCATATCCATTGGACATCTAGAAATGCGTCAGCCAATGGGGAATCCTGAAAGGGCGTGGCCTGGGCATCATGGCATGGTCATCTAGAAATGCGTTAGGCATGCAATGCTGACGCATTGTTAGATGGTCATGCCATGATGACCAGGCCACACCCACTGGTTACACCCGTGTAGTTTCCAAAGTAAGTCTATCAAATTCTGAGTTATAACTTTTCACTTATATCGGCAGTTCCTATGACTGCCAATTTTTTTCTCTTATTATCGTCGCGTCGTAGAAAAGAGTTGATATTTTTGTCAAAATTAAGATTTCTATCACAAAATACTGCTATCTTTTTCAACTTACGAAAGTCAAAAGCATTGGTCAGTCGTAAAAAGTAAGTATTATTGGTATTACAAACTTAAATTGATCTTTGGTAGAACAATAAACTAGCCGCTGGCTCAGCGTCGTAAAACCGAGTATTGCAAGGGTTTAACTCCAAAATGCAATTGAAGTGCAGGTGCGTATCCACAGGGATTCTGTGAAACTTACATGAAAAAAAAATTTTTTTTTCACTTATTATAAAATACGTGAAGTAACATTTTGTTAAATAATACAGCATCATGGTCGTATTCTCACAGAAAATTATCGTCCGATATAATAACCCTTCGTTGAGTCCGCCTCGCGTCCGCGAGGGGGAGGAAGCTTGAAATTGGCGGAGGGTGGGGAGTGTCCGTTCTATCTATGTTATCTATTCTATGACTATAGTACATTATTTCAACTCGATTCGTGCCAGCGTGATTGAGCAACAAACACACAAACTTTCACATTTATAACATAAGTGGGATATTTATATTCTACTAATATCACAAATATTACTTTAAAAAAAAAACATTTTTGTTGTAACAAAAAAAGTTTTATGTAAATCTAATAAAACCACATACAAATATGTCAAGATTTGAAAAATCTTTTTGACTGTAGAAAGACGTAAAGAAATAACACACATATTGTGGCGTTTTCAGATTAACAGAGATGAATAATAACACATGGACATATTATAATAAAATATTGAAACTGACACATGTTGATCTAAACATAACACAAAAAACATGTATTATTTTATTTATTCAAAATATTAAAATTATATCCAAATAAAAAATTTTTACGACTTTTCAAACGTAACGCTTGACAAATTATTTTCCAAAATAATGTTATTTTGTTAAAAAAAAATCAAAAGTCAATATTTTGAATAAAAACAATGCTCTGGTGGATACCAGCCATGAGGCGGTCAAAGTTTTGAGTATGCTGTTATAAGCATTTTTCTCGAGCACAAGCAACTGTTCTATTATTTACTACTATCCACAAGTTATGTACTGCATTAGCTAGCTTTATTTTCGTCTTTTCGCTCTTATATTTCGTACTTAATGCTATTTGAAGTTGTTGAAAAACATTGCAATATTAAGGTAGGAATTTTTGTAATATAGATAATATTTTGTTTGGAAATACTTTGTCTGAACAATTGCATTTGTTATATTATAAAGCACAGATTCGCTCTTGTATGGAGTACTGTTCGCACCTTTGGGATGGATTGACTAAGTATTAGCTTGAGGCTCTGGAATCGATCGAGACGCGTGCTAAAAGGCTCATAGGCAATAAAACTCTTGTGCGAAAAAGACTGCAAAGTCTTGAACATCGCCGAAAAATTGCTAGATTATCGGTTTTTTATCGGATATACTTCGGAGGGTGTGCAACTGATCTGCATGATCTAATACCACCAAGCCCTTTTTAGGGTTCCGTAATACGTAAAAACGGAACCCTTATAGATTCGTCATGTCTGTCTGTCTGTCTGTCTGTCTGTCTGTCTGTCTGTCCGTCCGTATGTCACAGCCACTTTTTGCCGAAACTATGAGAACTACACTGTTGAAACTTGGTAAGTAGATGTATTCTGTGAACCGCATTAAGATTTGAACAGAAAAATTAAAAAAAAAGAAAAATTAGGGTTGCCCCCCATACTGAGAACTGAAACTCAAAAATTTTTTTTTCATCAAACCTACACGTGTGGGGTGTCTATCGATAGGTCTTCAAAAATTATGTTAAGGTTTCTAATATTATTTTCGTCTACACTGAATAATTTGCGCGAGACATGCTTCCAAAGTGGTAAAATGTGTGTCCCCCCCCCTCTAACTTCTAAAGTAAGAGAATGAAAAATCTAAAAAAAATATATGGTGTACATTACCATGTAAACTACCAACGAAAATTATTTTGAACTCGATCTGATGAGTAGTTTTTTTTAGTACGTCATAAATACACTATTATTGAAACTTCGATCAAAGTTACAACGAACTACAAGAACTATGTGTACTATGTATATAATGTTACTTGCTGCAACGGAACCCTTCATGGGCGAGTCCAACTCGCACTTGGCCACTTTATTTCTAAGATAAGATAAGAACGTCTAGACTGTGGAATGAGTTGCCTGAGTGGGTTTTCTCGATGGTTATAATCTTGGTGTCTTCAAATCGAGAGTGAATCGGTTTCTTCTTGGTAAACACGCTCCATCTTGGACCGCATCGTCGCTTAACATCAGGAGAGATGGCGGTCAAGTGTTAAACTATAAATGTTAAAAAAAAACATTGTCAGAGCTTTTAACTCTTTTGTGAAGTTATCTCATTAGAAGGCCATCCAAAGTTATTAAATGTAATTTGTAAACTTAAAAGTATTCTATTTAGCAGAAATGTTTGACACTTTATAGGTACCTACTATCTCTATAAAATTCTTGAAATATTGTCGACTATGTATTGTAGGTAATGTTGTCAGAGAAACTTCTGAACCAAGATATAAAACATTTCCTATCTCTGAGTGACGAATGCAGTGCGGACTAGACACTGCAGCCTTTTTTTTTTTTTAATATAGAGAGTGACAAGACGATCAGGATAGATGTGCCTGATGGTAAGCAACAGCCACATAACAGCACAGTGACACGCAGCTATTGGAACATGAAGAGTCCAAATCATTACCTAGCACTGCACTGCGCTCGACACCCAGAGAACTGAACTAAGATGTTATATCTCTAAGCCCTGTAACTTCTCTGGAAACATTGCCCTTCAAACCGCAACACAGTAATGTTTGCACATTACTGCTTGGCGGTAGAATAGTTGCCAAAGGTGTGGTGCTTCCCCAGGCGGACTCTGCCAAGAGTCCTACCACTACAAACAGACTTTACACATTGTGATCAAATAACTGCGTGACACTATGCTGTAATGGAAAGGCGTGTTACTTACCATCAGGCGCAAGTCCTGGTTGTCTCTTCACTCTATACTAGAAAATATGTATATATATTACACCTGTAAAAATGTAGGTATCAGTGGTATATCTTTACTGTACATTTCTAGATTGTGCCTCAGCCAATTACAATTTTAAGAACTATCTAAACATATTTTTTCTAACATATTTTTCTTGCGAAGCATAATATTTTCCTACTATCCTTAGTTCAGTTGTTTTTTTATAGACTGTAAAAACACAATTCACAATCTATGAAAAACTTTTAGACTTGATACAGCCGTTCTTATCATTGAAAAAGAGAAAGGATTAAAGTTGCACAACAAACATAAATAACTCTAAGCACGCCATCTTAGATGGATAGGAAACTTTTCATCAGATAAAAACAACCGTGTATTTGAAAGAGTTTCGATCCTTCAGAGATGAACAATACTCTAACGATTGCTGTAATAATACGCATTAAAACGCATAAAGAAATCACGTTTTTAAACTTAAACACTTTGTTAGCGCCACTCATGACGCATATCGTATCTATTTAATATATCGCTATCCCTTTCCCACCCAATCCTAAGAATACGACCACTTCCGAACGTTGTCTTCGGAAATTGGGTGCACTACGCCCGACACCGAGGTCAAGGGCGAGAGTCTGCATTCGAACGTCCTCTGAGTCGGATGTGAGACAACCGCATAATCTATCTAACTCTGTGCTCACCGCGTACGCAGCAGTTAGCGCGTTCGTGATACCATATCTCGCGATCACCTGCATCTAGCAGCACCGCTACCGCATCCTCTGCTAACCAGCAGAGCTATTGAAGGCCGCCGGAATCTCTGCCAACCTGAACGGACCGAGGAATTGCAGCAATACCCGTTCTCGGAAGTACGTCAGGTTAGTGGTCGTTCTTTTCCCGCTATCCCGCTAGTGAAGGCGCGTTTCACCATAAAGCTTGGTGGCCGCGCTAACACAAATTCTTGGTCCTCGACCCAAATCCCATATACCAGCCCTAAACTCTTTTCTTCTTTCTAATATCTTTTTCCGCAAGTTTGCCGCATTTTGCGATTAACTTCACAAATTTGTCGTAGTGTCGTCCATTTGCCTCAGCCGAAGGTAGGAAAGATATTTTCATCCCACCAGCTCGGAAAGAGTACTTTTGCTCCTCGATATCAGGGCGCAAAAGTCGTTTTTACCCTCTAGAGGTTAAAGTAAATTTGAATTTAGAACATCGTGTGTACTGAGGTTTTGAATTCAAAACGTAATTTAACCTATTTATTTCTACCTCCTTGATGCCGAATTCATCATACATTTATTTTTAATTTGTTAAAAACTCATACTCGGAACTTCTTTGGTGTACTTTTTTTTTTGCTTTGCGCGCAATTTTCTTTTCACGTATGGAGGATAGAGGTAAAGAATGTTATTTCAAATGGCAAAACATTTTGAAATGCTATGAATGAATCAATTGTAATCGAATTGAAGTATGCCGAGTTAAATAATTAAATATTATTGACTACTAAAATAGTAATTAATAGATAATTTCAACTACTTGTGCAGTACAAAATAATGTAGTAAATATAACATCAAATAAATAATTACTATTTTGAGAAAACATGTAGGTACAATATATTTTGAAGTCAAAACTTCTTTTGGCGCGCCAAAGACAGATCGTGGGCTGTCAATTTAATTCTAGCGTCACGCTCGGGAATGATAAGAAATCTTCGGGTAAACTCGGGACCATAGCCAATGGCCATCTAGAAATGCCTCAGCCTTTCCCATTGGCCATTTAAAAATGTGTCAGCATTTCTACATGGCCATGCTCATAGCCACGCCCTCCAGTTTCACACGCGTAGTTTCCAAAGTAAAAATCAAATTCTGAGTTATAAGTTACCACTTCTATCGGCAGTGCCTATGACTGCCAATATTTTTCTTTCCTGAATTCTGAATAGTACGTTTATTAATGTCCTTTAAAATGTACCCTGATGCAAATTTAGCACTACTATAATTTAATGCATTTGGGCGGACACTTTTTCATGTACACATGAAACTCCTTACCTCAATCGGTCAACTCTCCATATTTTCACGTCATATTGTTATTGTTAAAACCATGGCTAAATAAACTTAAGTTTAAAACTTATAAAATTAAATACAAGTGAAAAACCGAAATACCATAATAATAAGTGATTCTAGCGACCAAGAAGTTTATTTAACGCCAACGGAATCGACTGAAACTGAAAATGCGCAAAGCGTTTAGTAATTTCCTCGCTAGGGGGGGATGAAAAATTACGTGTTACACTCGAGTGCAAAGATTTTTCACCTTGTGCCCTTTTGATTTCCTTGCTACGCTCAGGATTCTAATTTTTGAATCCCTCGCTACGCTCGTGATTCAACTTTAGAATCCTTCGCTTGCTCGGTCATCAAAATTGAGCACGCGGTTAAAAAGCCACTTTGCACTCTTGTATAACAAATAACTATTCTTACCGTCCGGTCAACCGTCACTTTGCCGATTCACATTTCATATAAATAATTTTTATCTACCCGCATTTTTTGCCGTTACGCAGTTGTCAGCATCCAGTAAGCTAATTTATACCTAACCATGTCTAAACAAAGGGAAAAATTCGAAGTCAAGGATGATGACACTCTCGATTCCTCGCAAATAAAACGCTTAACGTTGATAGGTAAACGAGATGCCATATTTGCTCGTTTGCAAGATATTTACGACCGCTCATTAAATGCCTCCACTGACAATAGTGAAAAGGAATTATTTTTATGTGGAGTTATTTCACTCGATCGCTTGCACGCTGAGTTCAGTCGAATTATGGACGAATTAACCGCCGTCGAGTTGACTTTGAACCCAAAATATAAAGTGAACTTTCAATCTATGAACGCATTCGAAGATATGTACTGCCGTTGTAAATTTGTTCACAATTCTTTAACCGCGAAGTCATCCGAAACTGATTCCTTGCCGCAGCGCAGACCGTTAAAATTACCTAAACTAGAATTAATGAATTTTGATGGTAGTTTTAAAACATGGAACATATTTTACGAATGTTTTACTCAAAGCGTTCACAATAATCCCGATTTAACAGACCACGAACGAGTACAATATTTGGTGAACAAATTAACTGGTCGTGCCTTATCGGTTGTCGCAGGTATTGTTCCCAACGGAAAAAACTATCATTTAATTTACAATACCCTCGTTGAAAGATATAACGACCCGCGCTCGCTTGCAAGTTCTTTCTTCGAACAAATTTTAAATTTCAAAACGAATACTCAATCGTCATCCGCAAAAAACCTGGAATCTTTTCGCGATGTGTTTTGTTCAGCCGTATCGAGTTTGCATTCATTGCAACTGCCTGATTTATCTGATTTTATGTTACTGCAGTTAGCATTAGGGAAGGTAGATTCGGGTACTGCTCGCGCTTTTGAAATGCAGTTCCGAGAAAAAACAATGCCTACTTATAACGATTTTGCTAAATTTATTCGTGAGCAAGCTCGAATACTAGATCGTACCGCCGTCGCGCCCGCAGCGCTTACCCGTAATTCAGAAAACAAAAGGTCGGTGACGCATTCTTTCACCGCGTCATATACAAGTTCTAAATGTACCTTGTGTAAAGAAGACGATCATATGCAGTTATATCGTTGCCCGCAGTTCGCTAAACTTTCCTTATTAAACGTATTTCCTGAATTATGGAAAGATGCTCATGTTTTACCTTTGCCTAAGAACTCCAATCCAAAAGCCTTTTCTGAATATCGTCCAATTTCAATTCTTCCTTTCCTTTCCAAAGTCCTTGAACGTCTTGTCCATAAACAACTCAACGATTTCCTTATCAGGCAAGATCTTCTCAATCCTTTACAGTCCGGTTTCCGTCCTGGGCATAGTACTGTGTCTGCGCTTGTTAAAGTCACTGACGATATACGCTTGGGTATGGATGGCGGCAAGCTTACTGTTCTAGCACTGTTAGACTTCAGTAATGCTTTCAATGCCGTCAACTTCGACATTTTGCTCGCGTTAATGCGCTCCCTTAACATATCTCCACCGGTAATTAATTGGCTTCGCAGTTATCTGCTGGGACGTCGGCAACGGATTCACCTCGAAGATAACTTTTCTTCGTGGTGCAATACAACAGCCGGTGTTCCTCAAGGCGGTGTCTTATCTCCTCTTCTCTTTGCAATTTTTATAAATTCAATTTCCAAACACCTTACTTCTTCCTACCACCTTTATGCAGACGATCTTCAAATATACGTTCAAGCTCCTCTAAATTCACTAGATGCAGCCATTGCAGAAATTAATGCAGATCTGCATCGCATCATTAATTGGAGCAAGTCATTTGGCCTAAAGGTTAACCCTCTGAAATCCCAGGTTATTGTAATTGGCAGTCCTCATTGGATCTCCAGAACTAATTGGGCTACTTTGCCTGATGTTGTATTCGATGGAGTTGCCATACCGTATAGTAGCTCTGTTAAAAATCTAGGGCTAGTTTTTGATCGTACCTTGTCTTGGGACTACCATATAAACTCGGTCAGTAGTAGATTATTTGCAACCGGTAGTTCCTTACGGTGCCTGCGTAACTTTTTACCCACTGCCACTAAAATTGTTCTTGCCCAGTCTCTCCTACTTCCTATTCTGGATTACGCGGACGCCTGCTTTCTTGATCTCAGAGAGGACCAGCTAGTGAAACTTGAGCGCCTTCAAAATTATTGTATAAGATTTATATTTGGTTTACGCAAATTTGATCACGTCTCTCAATATCGCACTCAGCTCAAATGGTTGCCAATACGTCTTCGACGGGATGCTCACATTCTTTCTCTTCTCTACAATATCTTGTTTAGTCCCTCCACCCCACACTACCTTAAGGAACGTTTTACTTTTTTACAAGATTGTCACTCGCTCCCTTTGAGATCTAAAGACAACCTCACAATTATGATCCCTTCTGCCAAAACTGAAACCTTTTATGGTAGGTCGTTCACTTTCAGGGCGGTTCTATTATGGAATGATTTGCCTGTGTCTATCAGACGTTCTTCATCACTTGAAACATTTAAAAAACATGTCAAACAATTATATTTGTCTAAATTGTAGCCACAGTTTAACGTGGCTTTGGTGCTACTAATCAATTCATTGTTTTGGATTTCCTTTCATATGCCTTCACAAAATATATACATAATGGTTTATATATTTCAGATATGTATTATTGTATTCTATGATAATAATTATAAGTACTGGTGTTTTTTTTTTTTTTTTTAGTAATAAGTAAATATGTTTTAGTAGAATGTATTTCAATTTGTGTATTTACATATATATTATATTTATGTCATCTGCACACCCCGCATGTTAAGATCATACTTTTCTTTTTCCACCCTAAGGTTGCCTGGAAGAGATCGCTATTAGCGATAAGGCCGCCATCTGTCGCACTAACTTTGTGTTTAACCTGTTTTAATTTGTAAATTATTGTAAATATTTTGGTGTGTTCAATAAAGTGTATCTATCTATCTACTTCGCTCAGTACTTGCTCGTTTCTTTCTGCGTTCAAACGTTTCCTGGCGCGTCGCGGTAAGGTATCGGTAATGTACTCGGACAACGGTAGATCATTTGTGGGCGCAAATAATGCATTATCCGATATTGATATGTTCATCGGTTCGGATGACTTTCATAAAGCACTCTCAGACGAGCTAGCCGCGAATCGCATAGTCTTTAAATTTAATCCGCCCAGAAGCCCACACTGGGGAGGCGATTTCGAAATTTACGTGAAAGCTTTTAAGAGCCACCTCGCTAGAACTATCGGTTCTCAGTTGCTCACATACGAAGAAATGTTGACCATACTCACCCAAATCGAGAGCGTCATCAACTCAAGACCGCTTACTGTACTTAGTGAGGATCCTTCTGAACCCACTGCCTTAACGCCTGCTCATTTCTTAATGACCGCACCGCTACAACATTTACCCGCATGTAAGGCAACAGATGAGCCCGCGCATTTATTGAAACGTTACGCTTTACTGGACCAAATGGTTCAATCGTTTTCTAAACGCTGGAAATTAGAGTATCTCCACTTACTGCAAGTTAGAGGCAAATGGAATACCCATTCTAATCCCATTAAAGTTGGCTCCGTCGTGCTTATCATCACGGACAACCTTCCTCCGCTCTCTTGGCCCTTAGGTGTCGTCGTCAAGACAATACTGGGAGCCGATGGAGTGTGCAGAGTTTGTCTTGTCAAAACTGCAACTTCTGTGTATAAACGACCAGTCGTTCGTTTATGCACTTTACCTACTCAATAACTTACCTTTTTCCCGCTTGCCCCAGGTCACCCCGCTACTGTTTATTTTCATTGACCACTCTTTCATTTTTAAAACCAATGGTTTTAAGGCCGGGGGCATGTTAGCGCCACTCATGACGCATATCGTATCTATTTAATATATCGCTATCCCTTTCCCACCCAATCCTAAGAATACGACCACTTCCGAACGTTGTCTTCGGAAATTGGGTGCACTACGCCCGACACCGAGGTCAAGGGCGAGAGTCTGCATTCGAACGTCCTCTGAGTCGGATGTGAGACAACCGCATAATCTATCTAACTCTGTGCTCACCGCGTACGCAGCAGTTAGCGCGTTCGTGATACCATATCTCGCGATCACCTGCATCTAGCAGCACCGCTACCGCATCCTCTGCTAACCAGCAGAGCTATTGAAGGCCGCCGGAATCTCTGCCAACCTGAACGGACCGAGGAATTGCAGCAATACCCGTTCTCGGAAGTACGTCAGGTTAGTGGTCGTTCTTTTCCCGCTATCCCGCTAGTGAAGGCGCGTTTCACCATAAAGCTTGGTGGCCGCGCTAACACACTTTATACAAAAACAATTACAAAGAATCCCGGAGAATAAATGTTATTTTACTTTAATTAGTAGGTATTGAGTAACAATGTTTCTTGTCTCGTGTAATTATAAAACATAATTTTAAAATTACCGGTATTTAAATGAGTCTTTACGATTGCATTTTGAAATATATTTCACGTGGTCAGTTTCACTTTTAGTCATGGAGCCATAGAAGTGTGTGGTTCTGCTTTTCTTTTTTTTAATGAAAAGTGACGAGACGAGCATGCCGTGTGCCTGATGGTAAGCAACATGTCTGCCACATAACAGCACAGTGACACGCAGCTATTGGAAAAAGAGTCCAAATCATTACCTAGGACTGCACTGCACTCGTCACCCAGATATCTAAGATGTTATATCTCTAAGCCCTGTAATTTCCCTGGAAACATTGCCCTTCAAACCGGAACACAGTAATGTTTGCACATTACTGTTTGGCGGTAGAATAACTGGCAAAGGCATGGTACTTACCCAAACGGATTCTGCCAAGAGTCCTACCACTACAAACCATCAAGATAATTATAAGTTACACAGTTGCCTATATTTTTGCTTGTGACGTTAAAACTATAATATTTAAAATAACGATCCCGGGGGTCTACCGCCGAACGAAAAATGTCATCGCTTTGATGTTTCTCTCTCCTTTCTTTTCGCTTGAAATGATAGAGACAGCATTAGCAAAGCGATAGCCGATTTAGTTAGGCGGTAGATGCGCCGGTCTGAGTCACGGTTTTTTTGGGAATAGTAATTCCTTAGTTTCTTAATAGGTATATATAATTTCCGCCTAATATTTGCGTTCTGGTCCTTAGCAATTAAAGACTAGGTCGACCCTATTCTCCCAATTCGTTAGAAGGTGGCAATCCAATAACGCGCTGCTAGAAAATCAAGACCAAATATTTGTTTTCAATTAATTTTCCAGAATTTCTGCCACAAGTAAATTGGAGCAGGCAATTTCAACCTAAGTAAATTAATTTCGTATAAATTCTTTAGTGGGTGTCTTGCCTTCCGATGATTTGATCTTCGATCATGGAAAATTGCTGTAGATCAGTTTACCTGATTAGTGTACATTGTATATCTTCTGTCTTCTCATGGAGCAATAAAAATATATGCTATTCATATTCAACGAAATATTCACTTTCTTAAAGGAGCAAAGGGATGGTCTTATTTTCGCGTAGCAATACCTGTCAGTAACTAGGCAGTTTGACAAAATTAGCTTCTGAAATACTATGCCCGAAAATAAAATTTGAAAAAACATTATATTTTTGATTACAACAGAGATTCTAGGTTTCATTTCCCAGTTAATTTTATGCAGGCTATACAAGTTTTGATACCATTTAAATTATTTTCATCATAGGTGGAGATTTTGCCAGAAGAGAGAGAGAGCGGTCCCGTGTTCCCGCCATAAGCGGCAAAGATGGTACAGATAGTTCAACTCATCTGTGCGCGCGAGCCTATGTGTGGGTAAGCTTGTACATATACAGTTACTTTGTATGCTCGTCACGTTTTGCTCGGACGACGACTGCCGCGCCACTGCCACACAAATGAAAGTTGTATAATTACAAGCGCACGCACACATAGCGCCGCGCGCACAGATGAGTTGAACTATCTGTACCCCGTGGAGGATTTAGTTTTGCATGGTCTTGAGCTCGACATAATCCCACCTTCTCCCCCAGGCTGAATGAAGGGTATTATGGGTAAATTCATTTCCTTCACGTACAAAAAACAATAAATAAAAGTAAAAAAGCTGAGTACATAATCATCGTCATCATCATTTTCAGCCTGTGTCAACCCACTGCTGGGTGTAGGCCTCTTCACCCCTGTGCCATTGATCTCTATCCTGAGCTGATCACATCCACGTAATCCCTACGATGGATCTGATGTCGTCGTCCATCTGGCTAGTGGTCTGCCAACGGAACGTTTATCGGCGATCGGTAAACGTTCGGCGAGTACATAATAATAAGTATTAATATAATTTTAAATAAATTTGTACTTAAATTGTGATGGCCTCAGAAAACCAAACTCTGCTCAAATTAGTTATAGAAAAAATGGTTGTCTGTAAAGTCGGTTTACTGACGATAGTTAAACGTGACAACGTCTTAAGAAATCAGTACGCTGATAGCGCGAGTAGTGATACCGCTCGACTCGGGTGGCGCCCTCAGCGCTCAGCTTCGTCCGCATGGCACTGACGACGAACTAACGGTAACGTTACATGACGTCATGTTTTGCGGGCGTGCAGCCGGCTTCACCGAATTATAAGACGTTATCACGTCAAAAACAGCCTACATGCAAGGAACGAGTCGAGGCCATCACGCTGATCCAGTAGGTACATGTTGGCGTATGAGGAATGACCTCGAAAGATTCTAGTAATATGCCGGTTTCTCACGAAGTTACGTTTACATCTGCCCTTGGAAATAATACACACAAGTAAGTCGAGGCGGGATTTGAACTTACGACGGACGTCGCGATTGTCAGTGACACGTTTTAGCTACCAGGTCACCACGGCTTAATAAACTAGTCTTGGTGTTATACCAATAGGCATGAGGACTAAAAAACTAATAAGTCCGTCAGTTAGATTATTAAAAGATATTGTACATTTTTTTTGTTTTAATAACAAAACATGACGTCACAAACCCCCACTCTGGAAGTTTGATAGTAATGACGTCACAAGCCCCCACTCCGTAATTTTGATGGTCTATATTTTTGGGGTCTTTTAATAATTTGATAAAACAAAAAATACCTACGTGGTCACTATTGTTTCAAAATTTATCTGACGGACTAATAATTAGAATGGTATATTTTTGTCCAGTCATCATCCCTATTAACCATTTGACGTACTAATCATAATCACACTTTTAATTTTAACTAAGTACAATTAAGTTATTTTGATATACCCAATAATATGATTGGCAACCCCGGCCAAGTGAACAAGTAAAACCATACCTCTGCGTGTAATAATAAGGAATTTACAAGTTAAACAAGTAATTTCGTGTGAAAAACAAAAACATATAACCTAAAAACGTTCGTCGGCATCGGAACACTGGTGAGACACATAAACATTGAACATAAACGACACTTTTATAACATTCAACACTTTTGTTTACTTGTAAGAAATGTCGTTACGTATATTTAAATCACTTCTCAACGTAATCTACGGACTGTAATTTTACAAGAATAAATTTATACCCGAAATATTTATTGTTTTGCAAGAACTTTGATGAATTAGGGGTGATTGACTGATTGACACTGACACAGACGTCATTGACATCTCTAACAGATATTGACATAGACAGCTCCGTGTTTTGCCGGAAACAGCGTATTTAACAGATTATAAAATAAAGACACTATTCATGGTTAAAGAGAAGAATATTAGATCACAAAATTAATTTTGATCGCAACAGCACGAAATTGATAGTTCACGTATAAATAAAAGTAACAATCTTCCTTTTAATCTCATTTCCGATACATCATGGGACCTGATCATAATTTGTTCAAAATGTATAGAAAATCAACATCTCTAAACGATTTATCAAGTACAAACGTATCTGAAAATTCAAGATCAAGCTTAGCCGACGATACTTTAAATGACAGTCTAACATACGTAGACATTCAACAAAAAGCAGAAAAGCTGGCCAACGATCTCAAATTGGCAAATTTAGAAAATGTAACCTTATCAGGGGAAAACAGACGCCTCCAATTTGATAATGAAAGATTGAAAAAAATTGTTGATGCATGTAGAAGAGAAAATTTATATGAGAGTCACACGTCAAATAGAAAGAGAAAACGGATTCGTTTGGAAGATGCGCAGAAAGAAGAACACATAGAATGCGTAAAAAAAACATCCTCAGAAATAAATAGTACTCATTTCTCACAGACACAATCACTTACATCGCAGGAAAATACAGTTACTCAAACTAAGACGAAATCCAAAAGGAGCAAAAAGGGCTTATCAACCACAGCCACAAATCAGAAACCACAAATAAATGAAAAAAAAATGGTAACGTTTTATTTTCATTCACCGGGAAAAATCCAACACAGATTTTTACAAAAAACAAATCACAAAGACAAAGTTACAATGCACAACTAAATACTGAAAACTTAAGTCAACACATTGACCAAGATAAAACAAATGAACAAGTTACTCGCATGAACAATCGAAGTAAAACACAACCAAAAAGTCCATCAAACGGTGCACATAATATTAAAAAAATACACAACAGTAAATCAAATGCGAATGCAGCTCATAACATCGTAAATATTGCTAACAATTACAAAAAAGAAACACCTAGGAAAAGAATCTTAATATTGGCTGACGAGCAAGGCCAACATCTAAGGTTGGCACTACAGAATCTGCTTGGTGAATTCTATGATGTAACATGCGTAATGAAACCTGGAGCCCAACTACGTGACGTGGTCAACTCGATGAAAATGGAAATTTCGAATTTCACAAAAGATGACTGTGTTGTTCTATTGGCAGGAACTAATGACAAAATTCCGTACGGATTTCAAAACAACCTGCATTCATGGCTAGGCTCGGTAGTACACACTAATGTTATTATTCCCGAAATTTTGTATAATAGTAATCTTAGAGAACAAAAACTCAACTACGAGTTGCGATTTATTTGTAGTCAGTACAAAAATGTTGTATATATTAATATGAAATACAGTGAGTCTCCACCGCGCAGACACGAATTCTGCATTAATCTCTGTAGGAGTATATTAAAAGAAATTATTCATATCGATTATAAGAATAATATAATGCAGTATCACAATGTAAAATCACAATCTGAAAAAAAGAAAATTTGTAATCAAGACCTTGTTGACAATAGTACTCAAACTGAATGTAATCAAAATGACGTTATTGATAATGGATGTTCTGAAAGTTATGACGTTGACAGGCCCCGGACACTCGGCCTAAAATCCATACAGACGGTGCAGTTGACATACCTACACTCACACAACTACGCATATGTCGTTCGAACACATTTACGCATGTGTGCGTGTCACCTAGGGTTACTAAATTATTTTATGGAATAGCTGTGACTCGTGAGTTCACCTGCCTGTGTTAAGTGACCTATAATCTTACCTAGTTAGTGTTCGATCTTTAATGTAAATATAACTTTCATCAACAATCAGAAGGGAGAAGATTTAAAACAAAATAGGAGATAATAAAGGTACCATGGACGAATTGATTTTTAGTTAAGTAAACTTACCCAAAGAGAAAACTTTAATCTGACAATATATTAATTAATTACTCCACATATCGTGTATTTCACATTAGATGGTAAAACTACGTCCATAAGTTGCATTTACACACAGTTCACTATAATCAGAGTATACACTGCACAAACTAATTATTAATTATTTCCATCGCATGTCTCACCACAGTAAAGAACAACATAATTTTTCAACTCAAAACTACAATTTAATTTTGTAAACAAACATTCCGAATTGTTGTTACTATGGCCGCCTTGTGGATCTCGTGTCTCGCGGGATAATGTTGCTAGTTCCGGATTAATTTTTTTACTAATTGCTTAAAAAAATATAACTTTTGTATGTTGATAAATAGTGATTTATTTATTCGCATTACAGTAAGGATCGCATAAAACTTTAAATATTGTGAGAATAGTGAGTGAGTCTATTATACTCAAATCACATTTTAAGGTTGAAGTCATTACTTAATAATTTATTTGCGCCGAATAAACAAAAATCAGTTTTAATTTCAAATTAAATTCAGAAACTTAATTGACCAAATTTCAACGACGATCATAAAAAACTTGAACAAAAATAAACGAAAGTAATTTTTAGTTTTGTTTTCATGTTTCAAAACTATGATCTACCAAAAAAAAAGAAACATCAAAGGAGACATGGCCCAAATCGTACCCTGACCTCGGCACAAAATAATTGTATCTAATCTAAAAAAAATCGAATAACTGTATGTAAATATATTTTAGGAAAAAAAATTACACCACTCCCATAACCCAAATTAGTGGCTAACATGTTTTTTATCAGTGTAGTTTTTGTAGACGTTTTTTTAAAGTTCACCAATACTGTTTGCAATCCGATGTAATCATCATCATCATCTTCGTAACATCTTAGCATATACCTCTCTTCAAGTACGCCTCATATCCCAGGCCTATGCTAGTGCTGTGCTTGTGCCAGTACTTGTCCAGATTTGACCCGCGATTTAAGCAAACTGATAATTGAATACAAAGCATATTCTATACCTAAGCATATTCGTGCATTGTTTGATATAATATATCTTTATGACTCAGCCGGTATATATTATTTTTATATCATTAACACCAAATTATACAACATATTTTGTTCCATAAAACGAGCTTTTGACACGAACTTCTACAAAACTTCTACAGGCAAAAAAACGCAGGTTAGCCACTCAAACGGATGATGATGATAGTTTAGAATATTATTACTAATAACTTAAAATCTGAGGTACATCAAAAAACCCAGGTGTGGCACCTGGGTTTTTTCAATGTGATTTGGGCTTATGTCCTTTGTTTCACAATAAATGGAGCTATTACGTAACAAACATATAAACGAATTGAGATCCGTCTCCTTTTTTGAAGTTGGTTAAAAATGAAACTAAATCGTAGTAGTACCGGTAGTACTAGAACCGGTAAAGTTTATAAGTCAATGTCAAAGCCGTTAATTACTGAATAAGTTTTAGTTTAAAAATATCGTTATTTTTTTTTTTTGGAACTATCCATTCCAATAGTCAATGTACTCGTATCCTCTTACTGGTTTTAATGAACGGTTGTTGCGAAATCTTAAATAAGCATACTACTTACTAGATGAAATCCTATATTCATTGTTCACTATTGACCGACATAATATATACATGGACGCACATAAAAGTACAGATAGTCTAAATATTGAACCTGTTTCTTTTTTTTGAGTCGGTTGAATGCTAAGAAATAATCACTTATCAATAAATCTGAATAGTAGCAATCTTAGTAAAAAAATCGACTAAATTGGCAACACTAGTGACTAGTGACTTCGTGAATTGCGAACTATACTCCGCGCCATCACTCGTTACCATACGTTTTTGGCGCCACTGACGTATTTCACAACGATTAACGAAAGCCGCAGTTTAAAAACAACGAGTTTAATAATTTTGTCACAGGACTTCAGTGTTGGCGCGTACTTCTAACCAGAATAGCTAACACAGTTTATAAAAATGATTCAATCTTTGTAGAAATTCTTATGAAATCAAAAATCTCTTATTGTTTCGTATAATAGACGAAAAATGTTGGTACCATTTTGTTAAATAATACAGCATCATGGTCGTATTCTCATAGAAAATTATCGACCGATATAACCCTTCGTTGAGTGCTTCTCGCGGTGCTTGCGGGGAAGGAAGCTTGAAACTGGCGGGGGGTGGGGAGTGTCCGTTCTATCTGTATTATCTATTCTATGACGTTGATACAATTGATAGCATTCTCAATACCAACAATGGTCTTTTTCGTGCATAAATTTATAAATGTACTACATCAGAATATTGATGGTTTAATAAATAAATCGAATAGATTAATGGTGACATTAGATGAAATAACAAATAAAGGGACTTTAATGGATGCTTTATGTATAACCGAACATAATATGAAGAGGGAAGACCTAGAATTTTTGACAATTTTAAATTATAGTCTAGCATCCAACTATTGTAGGCATAGTCGTCGCGGCGGCTCATGTATTCTGGTACACAATAGTCATAAACATTCTTCGGTAAACAGATTAGTTAACGAGTCAATCCCAGGGGTTTTTGAATGTTCAGCAATTGAATTGCTTGACTTAAAGATTTATTTAATTTGCGTATACAGACCTCCAACGACAAAAAAACAAAATATTATAATATTTTTAAACAAATTACGATTTATGTTGTTTGATCTGTGTCGTGAAAAAAATCGCAAAGTAATAATATGTGGTGATTTTAACATAAACCTATTAAAGGAGACTAAATTTACAAAGATGTTTGAAGAAATACTATTCGAGTGTAATATGAAATTTGAGTTTAAAAAAGTAACGCGCTTCCGAAGTCAGACCTGTATTGATAATATTATACATAATATTAATGGCAGTAAAGGTGAAGTGGTCGAATTAGCTTTATCAGACCACACAGCTCAAATTTTAAAGGTTCCAGTAAAGAAATCTTGTAGACTTAAGTTCTGGTACGTTATAAGACGTGACTATTCCAAAGAAAACCAAAAAAAGTTCGTAGAAGCTATTAGCAACATTGGGTTTACAGACATATTTGCGATAGAAGATGCAAACATGGCATTTAATGAATTTCATGAAACTTTACTTCTCATTTATAATTTATGTTTCCCAACTATAAAATCTAAAATCACCACTCATGCTAAGCCAAGATGGATATCTAAAGGTATAAAGATATGTTCTAGAAAAAAACGGAACTTACTGTGGAAGTCTAGGCTAAATCCAACTGCTAATAATACATTTGCTTTTAAGGAGTTTTCGGAGAGATACAAAAAAATCATCAACTTAACTCAAAAATCACAGAATAATCACTTTATTAAAAGTTCCAAAAATAAATCTAAAGCAGCATGGAGAGTGATTAATACACAAAAACAAAAGTTCCCTTACGAAGAAATTACAAACGTAATCTTGAATGGGCATCGAATAAGTGATCCTTTAGACATATCCAATGCCTTCAATGATTATTTTGCAGATCAAATTGAAACAAATGACATTATTGATAAAATTACAATTCACAATGACAACATTTTACATTCTATTTTTCTGACTCCAGTAGGACCATATATGACATATTTAAAATTATTAACAATTTAAAAAATACCAACAGTGTAGGAATTGATGGAATTCAAACTAAGATACTTAAAATGGTGAGTCACTCACTAGCACCAGTTTTGTGTGATGTTATAAATAAATGTTTAGAAAATGGCGTATTTCCGGATATTTTGAAAGTCTCCATAATTAAACCGCTTTTCAAAAAAGGAGAAAAAGATAACATTGGAAATTACAGACCGGTGGCACTGATACCAGTACTAGCTAAAATAATTGAAAAAGTGATGTATAATAAAATATATAACTATCTGGAATCAAATGACATTTTTGTAAATCAACAATACGGTTTTCGAAAGAACAAATCCATAAATTTGGCTATTTATAATTTCCTTTACCGTGTCACCACAAGTATGGATAAAAGAGAAAAGGTTGTAGCTTTATATTTGGACATGACCAAAGCATTCGACTGTGTAGACCATAGCATACTTTTGAATAAGCTGGAAAGTCAGGGAATAAGAGGAAATGCCAACGCACTGATCAGATCATACTTGAGCAATCGAAAACAAATCACTCATATACATCGCCTCTGTCCAAAGACACTTACACTTCTGACACACGAGTCGGATTTTAGATCTACGAAATATGGAGTTCCACAAGGTAGTGTGATTGGTCCATTACTATTCATAGATTACATAAATGACCTTCCCAATGTAACTTCTAATCCTATGATCCTATTCGCTGATGATAGTACTGTCATGTTCATCGGCGATAAATGTAATGCTGACGAAGTTCGTACCACGTTGGAATCCACAACTTGTTGGTTAAAAAATCACAATTGTCAATTAAACATGACAAAAACATTTGCAATGAACTTTAAGCAAAGACATAAAGAAAGTGACAGACTTAAATTATATTATTTGGATAAAACCATCGAAGAAGTCGAGACTACAAAATTTTTAGGTTTAATAATTGACAACAGGTTAAACTGGAAATCACAAATTGACAGTGTATCCAAAAGATTAAGTACGGCCTCCTATTTTCTATCAAAATTAAGAAAACTTGTAGACACAGAAACTTTGATTATCGCATACCATGCGCATGCTGGCTCTATCTTGCGATATGGAATTATATTCTGGGGAAATTCAGTGCAAAAAAAAACAGCATTTGTCGCGCAAAAACGATGTATCCGTGCAATGTTAGGATTGAAGCGAAGGCAATCCTGCAAAAAACATTTTAGGCAAATGAAAATAATGACCACACCATCGCTATATATTTATGAGATTACATTATTTGCTAAAACTTATCCATATTTATTCACCTTCAAAGATAAAGGAAGGAACAGGGAAGGTACAATGTGGCTACATGGGTGTAAAACGCACCTGTTACGCACAAGCGTCTTTTGTATGTTACCCATTATCTTTAATAAATTGCCAACTGCTTTAAGGATTGAGAATGATATTAATGTATTCAAAAAAACATTGACAAGTTTGCTCATAGAGAAAGCATACTATAGTATAGACGACTTTCTCATCGATAAAGAACTTTAATCATGATATTGACGATTTTTATTGTGTAAATTATTTTGTTTTCTGTTTATGCCATAAATTTCTATTTTTATTTGAACATGCTTAAGATTTTTTGAAAAATGACATTACCTATGACTATATTTAAGTGGAATTAATTATTTGACGTGTTTTTTTATGTGTTCTAACATTACCTATATGTACCCTAAAAACTTGCATGCTGTTATAGCGAAAATAGAGATTCAACTAATGTATTAAAGATCACAATTTATTTGTTTGTACCTATTTTAGCAAGGATTAAATGAATATGAATATGAATATATACGTTACTGTATCAACAATTCACGTAGATCAGTGCTGTCAGGTCCCTCGCGGGAGTAGCCAGACGTGGGCACAATGCACGTCAAAAATATATTCCGAACGGAATATGGAGGAGCTTTAGGTACAACGTCCGCTTTGTTTGTGTGAGATGCGATTTTGAGCATTGTTTTGATGTAGTAAAGATAAATATAAATTACACAGGATTGTGCTGTGCAAGCTTAACCGTATATCGGTATTTTTTTTGGAATAGGTATATATGTTTGTCCGATCGATGCCACAGCCACAGACACGCCTAACCTATAACAAACACCCTATCCGATTTTGCGTCGGGGTTCAAAAATGCGTTAAAACCGATGCTAGTTAGTATAATATCAATATATTAAAAAACAAAATAATGTTTTAATAATTTATTGTTTAAATGTAACAATATTCACAATTTATAGAATTCATCCATTATTGTAACCTCTTGACGTAGCCCAAAGCTGCCGATATTATTTATGACTGTTATTGCAGATGTAGGTTTTTTTTTTTTTTTTTTTTTTTTTTTTTTTTTTTTTTTTTTAACACTCCACAGACTCCGGGGTCCGTGACTTTTGTCATTACAATAATCTTTTTTTATTTACATAGTTCTTGGATTAGGAGAAGAAGAGGAAAATAAGGGGGGGAGTAGGGGGGTGGTGAACATTTTACACGTAATTCTAAAGCTAGTCAGTCCGATTTCGTCTGTTGAGCCGATCACTACCGGTTGGGATTCCGATAGTAATCGACTCGACATCGTCTTTTGCCTAAGCCGCCTCCTCCTGGCCCAGAGCCTCCACTACAGCCGCATTTCTGTCTCTAATGGCCATCTGCAGGTTAAAATCTTGAATGGTCTTTGGTGATGCAGCCAACGCTCGCCGCACGAACCGACCGATGGCGTCGTCGGTGTCGTCAGCGTAGTATGTGAAGGTCCCCGTGTGCCGTGAGATTGCAACAACCGCATGGGACACGCTCTCGTGCAGCTTCATGTTTGACTTAATTTTAATTACGATTACCGACTCGTATGTCAATCCCTGCGCTTCATGAATGGTAAGGATGCGTGACCCGGTGCCTGACCCGTAACCCTGGTTTGTCAGGGTCTCCTTTTCCTCTTGAGTATGCACTAAAAAGAGGGTGTTGGGTTGGGTGCCGGGTATTTGCGCTCCTTTATACCTTCTCTGCTCCAGGGACTTTATACGGGGTACTGAGGAGTACATACCTGAGTATATTTCCCTCAGCGCATATGCAACATCCATCGGGTTGCGATGTGTGCAGAGCAACTCCTGGCTGATCTTTGCTACCAGGTTCGGGCGGTGATACCTCATTTCGAAGAGATTTTCCCTATCGATGTAAGGCAACTGATTGACGTCTCCGATGAGGACAATTTCGCCAACACCAGACAGCCGTGAGACCATCACAATGGCCCCGAAATGGTTCATGAGAGCCTCATCCACCAGGAGGCGGCTGAATTTCTCTTTTCCGAAACCATTTACCAGAGCAGAAGCCATAGTTCGCACCCTGGTTTTGACCAGGTTTCCGATACGGTGCGATAGCTTCTCCCTTAGGTCTTTTGCTGCCTCAGTTGTTGTGGTGATGATAGCGTCTTTGTCCACGTCGAAGTGTCTAATCACCCACGTTGTCTTTCCACATCCTGGAACTCCGTTGACCCACTGTATTCTTGGTACCTCCCAGTTTTCCCAACACGCTTTGACGTTTGAGTTCCCTTCAATGGACTTGGCCATCTCGAGGATCCTGTCGTCCAGCATAATCTTGGTGCATCGGGCGGTAACTACAATTGGGTCGTTTAGTGGTGTCGCATAAACGGGTCTTCCCGCGCGCTCTGTCTCACTCTCGTTCAGTGTCACGAAGCCATTTTCTGCACTGTAGGCTGCCATATACTGTCCTGTCATGGTTCCCTTGATGACCCGGGATGTGACATTATTGTAAATGGCTGCTTCGGCCTCCTCGAGATTCACCTTTAGGAGGCTTTCACTTCCTAGCCTATAGAACTGCATGATGTTTTCGCAGATCTTGAGGTTAACTAGTCTTGTTGCTCTCAGTATGGCTATGAATTCGATGAAGGCGTTTCGTGCATGGCTCCGCGGCTCCGAAGCCGTGACATAGCGGGGCGGTTCAACCTGTCCCATGTCGGCTCTCGTTCGGCTCATTTGTTGCTGTGAAGCTGTTTTGAGGGTCCCTGGCGTTAAAAGGGGTGGTGCATGGGATGAGATTCCGAGTACGCTCCTTGCTGCAGTGTTGAAGGCAGCCACGAAGGCCGTGTTGGTGCTTCGGCTGCCGCTTTGATGGGCTGTGGCTTTTTCCGCGGCTGCCCTCTGCTGTGCTCTTTCGGAACCGGTTTGGTTGGTCGAACTAGGAACGGGGTGTCCCCAGCTGTCAGTTGCATTTGTTAGGTCGTGCGAAGGGGCTCTGAGGAAGCTCAGATTTTCTCCCCTATCTTCGTATGCGACAACCTCATGATGTTTAGAGGCTTCAATGCAACCCAGCCGGTCTGCGACTTTCGCTCTTGAATATTCGATTGCCATCGCATCCACGCTTATCACCCGGGGTGTTTCACCCGCATTTCTGCTTAGATGTGCAAGCAGCGCACTTGCCTGTGTGAAAGGCGTCCGACCTTCCGAGTATTCTATTAGTGCAATCGTTTTGTTTCTCGATCGCACCAACCGAAATCGGTGGCCGTCTACCTCGCACACTGGCATAGCGTCGAAGGTTTTCCGCTTCATTGTGACTTTTGCGGTACTCCCATTGAGCAGACAAGACAATCCCGGCGACAAACGGGCGCGTTTACTTTCCCAGGCGAAGCAAAAGCTTATTCCGAATCTCTCTTTGTTGCTATCCATGAAGAGAGCCACTCCGCGGACACGGATCCCCGCCTCTCCTCGGTCTGCGTTCTCCAGTAGTTGTTGGACGGAGATGCTCTTTGAGGAGCTATCTTGGACGGAGATTGCACCCGGCGTGGCGTTCACGGACAGTGGCGTAGGGTGTGGTGGTGAAGGTGGGTGTGTATTAGACAGTGGGGTAGGGTGTGGTGGTGAAGGGGGTTGTGTTTTAGAAAGTGTGGAGTTTCTTTTGGCCGCTATGCGGAATGAACTCTCCATGAAAGCCAGAAGCCGTGGTCTGCTATCTGGATCTGCCAAGACGTTGTGGAGATCTGAGATAACCAGCTTCCTGTCAATCATAGATTCGAGATCATGTCTTGCAGCCATGAATCGGGGACAGTCTACCAGCACGTGCCAGACATTCTCGGATTTTTCAGAGTCACACTCGCATACAGGACTGCTCTTAAGCTTAAATCTGTACAGGTATTCTGCTATTCCTCCGTGTCCCGTCAATGCTTGTACCTGGAAATGAGTCAGTTTCGTAGTTCTCATCAACCGATATGCGTTTGCTATATCAGGGAGGAACGTCTGAGTGACTTTTCCGGTGTCCGAGGTCTCATATCGATCCTGCCACTTCTTGACCGATTCTTCGCGGATTTTGCGTTTGACGTAGGACAAAGGGATCCCCTCGTAGTCCCTGGGCGATTCCGTGAGTGCTGCCGATTTGGCCAGTTCGTCAGCTCTTTCGTTGCCGACGGTGCCTACATGCGCTCTTACCCAGAAAAGACGAAGAGATCTCCCTTCAGCATTTATCTGTCCAATGTTTTCCTTTATGCACTTTGCCAAGGGGTGACTCGTTTTTGGATTACTCAGCAGCTCGAGTGAAGATCTGGAGTCACTCAGGACATTGACTTCTGGGTCCTTGCTCTTTAACACCATTTGAGTTGCCCGGCAAAGAGCATAGAGTTCTGATTGAAAGACTGTGCATTCGGAGTGGAGCTTGAACGACAAGTTCTTGACCTCTTTGCCATTCTCCCACCATGTTAGAGCAGCTCCAACTTTACCCTCAATCTTACTGCCATCAGTATAAATTTGAGGTCCTTCTGGAAGATTGGAGGTGTCTTCTATGAGCTCGTACTCTACGGATGTCTGCGTGGACGGATGGGGTTTGTCCAAGTAGTTTACGTTCCGCTCGAGTTCCACTTCTGGTGGGAGGTAATCTTGGGAGAGGTTCTTTTTTACTCTGTACAAACTTGCTGCTTCCTGTATCCTGAGATCCAGGGGGAGCAGACCTGAAAGGGCAAGTGCTGATTTTAGAGAAACAGTACGGTACGACTTGCAGATTTTCTGGGCAAAGCCTCTTTGGATCGCGTTTAAGTGCGACTTGTTTTCCTCGAAGTCTACTGCTTGTGCCCATACACATGAGGCGTACATGATGATGGGTTCCACCACCGCGACGTAAATGGTTCTCGTGATTTCGCCATTTAATCCCCAGGTCACCTTCGCTGCACATGCGAGCTGTCTATAAATGTTCGCCACTTTTTTACATTGGGCGTTCACATGTGCTTTAAAGTTGAGCCGTCGGTCGATCATTAGGCCTAGCAGTTTGACTTCCTCGACCAGATCGAGCCGGACGCCGGACATGACTATGTTTGGAGTTTCGTACTTCAACTTATTTGTGAAAAGCATCGCGTTAGTTTTATGCGCTGCAAAGTTGAGTTTGTTAGTTTTACCCCATTCCACTGTCATGCTCAGCGCCCTGCTCGCTTGCTGTTCAATAATGGTCGGGCTGCCTGTAAATACGAGAACGACGTCGTCCGCGAATGCTTGACAGTATACTCCCTCGGCTTCTAGCATTCGTAGTAATGAGTCTAGGATCACATTCCAAAAGGTTGGTCCACAGATAGACCCTTGGACGCATCCCTTGGTTGTTTCCTTCTCATAGACTGCTCTTGCATAGTTGACCTTGATTTTACGGTCGCTGAGGTAGGAGTTTACCATGTCGTAGAGGTTTGTTGGGCACCTCTTCTTCGCTAATTGATTTTTGAGGGCGGGCCACCAAGCATTGTCGAAGGCGCCTTCTATGTCCAGGGAGATTAGGAGTACGGTGTCTTTACTGTCTACTCCTTCTTTGATGTGCTCTACCAGGTCATAGAGGGCGTCTTCGGTGCCTCTTTGGGGCATGAAGCCGTACTGTTTCCTACTGATGGTTGGGAGGAGATGCCATTGGAGTCGGTTTACCAGAAGCTTTTCAACGATTTTTCCAAGAACGGACAGAAGACCTATGGGGCGGTAAGATTTTGGATGTGTGTAATCTGTCTTGCCGGGTTTGCGTAATATGACCACGTGCGCTTCTTTCCATTGCTTGGGGAAGTATTTCAGCGACAAGCATTTGTTTGCTATCGCCAAGAAAACCTCCCATTCGCATCGTATGGCTGCTGCGCAGATATCAGCGGATATCCCGTCTGTACCGGGGGCTTTTTTCGGATTCAGAGTTCTCAGTACTGATTCCAGTTCCGCTGATGTAAATGATGGGTCATTTTCCGGTAAGTCCATAGGCGTTTCTGTCGTTCGCTCCCGTAGCTCTGTATGGCAAGGTTGGTCTGTGCTCTCAGAGTCGTCGGGATAGAACGTTTTAGCAAGTAGTTCTGCAGATAGCTGGGGGGATAGAGTGTTACCTTCGGTGTCTCTTAGGAGTATTTCTTCCTGTCTTGTCGAAGTTTTTCTCATCACTCTGTAGATCTTGTCCCACATGCTTTCTTTCTCCTGATTCGTGCAGAACTCTTTCCAGCTTATCGTCTGAGCTTCTTTGGCTTTATCCTTGTAGTCTTGCCGAGCAATTTGGTACTGTTCGACTACAAGTTCAACTCTGTCGGGGGCGGCATTCCTAATCCGTCTCTTTCTTCTGAGAACTTCTTTCTTCAGATTATCGAGCGTTTTCGTATACCATGGAGGGGTTGGATTTCCCTTTGGCGAGCTTACCAGTGGAATGGTATGTTTGCAAGCTTCATGTATACTAGCTGTGTAGCCCGTAATCATTGATTCGAGTTCCAATGGACTTTCACATTTCTCCACTGACTCCGGCGAGAGGTTTCCTTCTTCAAGGGAGGATTTTAACTGTGACATAAAGTTTGACCACTGTGCCTTCTTGGTGTAGTATTTACGAGTTGTTATTGGTCTCTGTTGTTCGAGACCTTTAATTAGACGCAAAGTGAAAGTGATTGCGTTGTGGTCTGATGTTGTTATACTTTTGTCAACCTTCCATCCCTCAATTTTCCCCAGGAGAGACCCACTGCACGTTGTTACATCTACTATGCTTGTGCAGAGTTTGCCTTCCCTTGCAGATGTAGGTACTTTGTGTGAAGCAAGATAATTCACGTCATCGATTTTTACATCTATGTATGTGGGCGTGATAAATTCCTATTAGTGACGTGTGAGATAATCATGTACGTTAGGTAAATGTACATTTGAAATACATACTGTTTAGGTACCATGTGTTTGCATATTGGCTTCTGCAATAATTAAATAACAAAATCCTATCACAGCAGCCTTATAAGGTATTTCAAGATCTTCGGGAAAGTCAACCTGAAATTCATTTGAGTCTGAAAATATTTCTCCTACCATTCCGTTCCATTTCTTTGTAACTGTTCCTATTTGGTTACCTTGGAAATCTTTCAGGCGTAGAACAAATTGCGTCTGTCCAAATGGGGGTGCTCTTAATTTGTACATCTTTCTGTTTTGAGCGTTGCAGATCAGATACGTTGGAGAACATGAAAATAAACATTTCATTCGCAGTATCGATGCTAGTTGATCATCCACAAAGATCTCAAGACGGGGTCTTATAAGGGAAAATACTGGTCGGAAACTGATTCTTAATCTTTCAGTAATATCGTGAAGGTTAAAGTGGATGGACGTATTAACAATAAGTTCCCTTTTCATATTGAAGATTACTTCTCCATTTTCGGTGGTTAATTCTCTTTGTTTCACGTCAACTCTTGAAACTGTGCTCAGTTTTTCTAATCCAAACTGAGAAATGACTGAAGCATAAGATGGTGGTTCTTCTGGCTTCGTTTCAGTTTTATCGTGATCTTTTTCCATAATTTCACCAATAAATTATCTTAACTCAATTTTAAACTGTATAGTTTTTAATTTATTTAGATTTTGAAAGTCTGCTTCAAGATATAAAGAACTTTAACACCACTTTAGTCATATATTTTCCACTTATTCTAAATTTTACTACGCATATGTGTTTAAGTAGTATCAGTAATAATACCACAACACCGAGTCCGTCAGTGGTTTCACGAGTACTACCGGTACCACCACAATATATATAATATATTAATTGTGAGATAAAACCTTATCGTTTCGAAATGTATTCCGTCATCTTTTTATCTATTCGTACATACTAGTCGGATCAATGACTAATACCTACTTATCTACTTAGTCATGTGAATGATTTTGACTTTCCTCTTTCAAGATCTGTTCAACGGGAATGTACCTATACTTGTACTATCAAAATAATTTTTAGTACAGATTACACAACAAAAAAGAACCGATTTTGTTTTTTTTTGAATTAGTTGTTCTTCGGCTTCACTAGACGAACCAAAAATTAATATTTAAAATGTGACGTGCAACGGGTGACTCCCGCATCGGCTCGTTCCTGGAGTAGAGGCTGGCCATTGCTATTCAGCGCGGGAATGCGGCGAGCGTCATAGGCACCTTTTCGAAGACGCCGGGAGCGATTCCGGGTGGGTTATTCGGGGATTAACTTTTGAACGGGGAAATTGATTGACAAATTGATATTGACATTGAACTTAAATTTAAAATATGAATCTGTTTAAACTTTTAATAAGTAAAAACATCCGAATTTCTCAAAATTAAAAAATATTTACGTAAATTGTCAACCCGAACAAAACCTATGCGGCCCACTATTTGGGAATAACACACAAATGTATGTATTTGGTGGTAACAAAATGAGTCCATAAAATGTTTCAATAGGTATGGTATAGTTATGTCATTCTTTTATGATTTAATCCCTGTATAAGTGGAAGGTCTCAATGAAGCAAGGTTTAAAACTGAAATTAAAAGCTACCTAATGGGCAAAGCATATTTATTACACTGTAGATGATTTTGTAATGGACAGTAATGTGTGGAAAATGAATATGTCGACTGGAACTGGAACTATTGAATAAGGTCAAATAATATTGGACATTAATGACAATTTTTATAAGTACCTACTGTATGTATTAATTATTTGGATAATTTGTAATTTGTCAGAAAAAAGCCTTTTTAGCCTTTTAAGGACCTCTTTACAGCTGATTAGTTTTTATTTGACATTACTTTTTGGTATTATTTTATTATGTACGCAGAATAATTATCTATAATTTATAAATTGTAAGTGACGTTACCAAGTGTTCTTTTGAAATAATGGTTCGAATAAATAAATTGAATTAAATGGAAAAATAGTATTATGCGAAAAAGACTACAAAGTCTTGAACATCGCCGAAAAGTTGCTAGCCTTTCGGGTTTTTATCGAATACACTTCGGAGAGTGTGCAACTGATTTACATGTTTATTAAATGTACATAAATATTAAATGATTAAATTTTATATGTTCTTACGGCCCCTTTACAGCTAAAAATTATATTGATTGATTAATTATTGTATCACTGCATATTCTGACAAGACATATTCTAAGCCCTGTTATTCATTATTTTACAATTTATGTATGTGAAAAATGTTAATGGAATGTTTAAGTATGTCAATAAAGATTATTCTATTCTATTCTATTCATGATCTAATACCACCTTGCCCTTTTTTCTATCGGAATGCTCGTAGCTCGAAAAAACGACATCGTTTCATGGTTGATGTTCCAAAGACGCGAACGAAGAGATTTTACTCTACTTTTGTGATAAGAACGTCTAGGCTGTGGAATGCGTTGCCTGAGTGGGTTTTCCCTATTGATTACAATCTTTGTCTTCAAATCGAGAGTGAATCGGTTTCTTCTAGGTAAACACGCCCCATCGTAGACCGCATCGTCGCTTAACATCAGGTGAGATGTGTAAGCCTATGAAAGTTAAAAAAAAATTGAATTCCCCACTATCCCCACAACGATATCCCCACTGTATCAAATTCACTTAGTGTAAACAAACGTAGAACATTCTTTCGTTGTTTTGTTTGCGTTCGCAAAGATTCTATGAAATATTTAATATGGAAAACGCTAAGAGCGATCTTTCGTTTACACTAAAAGATCGAGAAAGAATGCTCTTGTTCCAGCTCTAGCTCTATGTTCGTTCAGTTTAAATCGCCCTTTACCTGTGAATATTGTATTGAATTGTCGAGGACCAGCTTCACCGTATAAAAACAATACCAGCGCACTAAATGTTCCCACTACTGGAAGTCAAGGAGAGTAGTCCTTGTAGGTACAAGGAGATAAATAATTTTGATACAATACGCTGACCCAGTGCGGTTTGATGGATGATGCATGACCTCGAAAGATTTCAGAAACATCTTTGCGATGTATTTCTACACAGTCCAGCCAGGGATAAAGAAAAACTCTACATCTCATGGTAATAAAATCAAAGATGCAAGCGGGATTCAAACCTACAGCCTCCCAATTGGGAATCTCACTCTCTAGCCACCGAACCATCACGTCTAAGTTCCACCATGTTACAACTACCCGTTAATAAAACCATATACATATTCCGTGATTGATAATTATAGGTACTTGATTTATACAAGGTGTTGCAAAAAGGTGCAACAATATTTATGGTAGTTCATCTACATTAAGTTTTGAATCATGTATGTGAAAATTAGGCATGAAAGCTCAAAAATTTTTTCCAAAAAAAATAATTTTTTTTTTGGTTGTTATTTCATTTGACATACCCCTAATGGCCAGATCTCCGTACGGATTTTTGTACGACGTCGCGGCGTTGGTGGCAAGGTCGTTTGTCTGCTGTACAAGCTTTAGGGTTGAAGCTGGTGATTTGGGGGGAAATTTACGTCAAACTTTGACTCGAATTATCTCGTGATCTACCATGCTGAGGGGAAAGAGACCTTGGGTGATGAAGTCTACATCAGTGTTAGAATGGACTGTTAAAATATTGTTGGGGGTAAATCCAACACGTTGTATACTACTGAGCTGAGTTATGTTTTAAAACACAAAGTTGTATAATATCATAATATATATTGCAAAAGCGCCCTTTTTGAAACTGAAAGAAAAATAAGTAAGTAGTTTCCAAGTTTGTAAATTGGGTAGTAATGTAGACTGTCTGTGGTTTTTCATTTTTCTTTTATTTATGATATTACCTTCTAACCAATTTAGAGCGTAAAATATCAAATTTCTTTAAAAAATAAAAAGTCATGCTTAATTTTCAAAATCGTAACGCAATTTTATACTGGTCTGAGCCGTTATTGTTTTAGCTATAAGACGTACAATTTATTCAAACAATAAATTAAAGATTTCCATTATTCATACCTTGTCATTTTCGTTTCTTTGATTGAAGTGTATTGTTATGAAAATTACTGGGTTTGTAAAAGAGTGTCGTAAAAATGAGTTCGAAAATGAAATGTAAACTTTTGTTAGAAAAATGACAAATCTCTGTAACTTTAAACCTTAATCTATTTTAAATATTACATTGGAGAGTGAATCAACAAAGTGAATGGTAATTTCACATTTGTGTATTTTACACAATGTTACTTAAATTATCGTGAATTAACTATAATAACAACTGACATTATTTGTATCATACTATTCCACTAATATCATACATCTTGTTAATTTTGGAAGTGTAGTTTTCAGTCGTATTTTAGTTTTTTAGACCATACAAAAAAAAGCAGAATGTTATAAATTTGACATATCTGTGTGTATTCGCATGTGGCCTTGTAGCTCCCGAACAGATGAACCGATTTTCTTTTTGTTTTCTTTTCTTTCCTAGGTGCATCAGTCAGGAGTGTTTTTAGCTACGTATAGACTACAGGCCCGTGAACAAAATTTACGGGTCAAATGAACCACCAGGAGACCTATGTAGAATGAAAGAAGGGTATAAAGTAATAATCTTAAGGATGATTTCACAACTACAACTGATTTTATCTGCAATGAACAATCTTCTATGAAACGGGACATTGAGGCTAAGACGCGCACTATTAAGGATTTAGAACATGAGGTATCGAAGTTGCGGGAGGAACAAAGTAATTTAAGCGCACGGCTGTCTTCTATGGAAAGAACAACACGCAGTCAGAATTTAGAAATCCAAGCCGTTCCTGAGAATAAAAGCGAAAATCCCGTAGGAATATTAAAAAAACTGTGTGAAACCCTAAACTTGGATATCAAACAAAATGAAATACATTCCTGTCGCAGAGTTGCAAAGGTCAACGCTTCATCGAAGAGACCAAGGAATCTCTTGATCACCCTGGTAAACCCGCTACTTAGAGACAGAGTGCTGTCTGCCTGCTACCGCTTCAATAAAACCAACAAGGATGATACTCTCAATACGACTCACCTTGGTGTCTCAGGCGAAAAACAGAAAATTTATGTATCTGAACATCTGTCACCTGAGTGTAAAGCTCTTCATGCCGCTGCGAGAAAGGCCGCCAAGGAAAAATCGTTTAGATATATCTGGGTGAAATATGGCCGAGTCTACATGCGGAAAGATGATGCTGCAAACTGTATCTTAATAAAAAACGTAGACATATTAGATAAATTAGTCGCATGATTTGAGATTTCTATCATAAGAGTTTATTTTCTTTTTTTTTTTTGGTAAAGTAAGTTTGGATGAGTTTCTTACTTTGTAATGTTATTTTTTATCAGAATGTAAATCGAATTAGATCGAAAACAGAAGATGTTTTTCTCAATATAATTAATAGCGACTACGACGTTATTTGTTTAGCCGAGACAAACTTTAATGATGGCGTTTTTGATACCGAGGTGTTCGACAATCGTTACAATGTTGTTAGACGTGACCGACAAATGACACGAATTCACAAAAAAGATGGTGGTGGAGTTGCAATGGCTATCAAAAAGCACATCAACTTTGTTCGTCGAACATCTTGGGAAACCGGTTTCGAAGATATTTGGATCAGCATTATCCCAGAAGATAAAAATGTAAAAAATACAAACATCTGTTTATGCTATCTTCCTCCTTACTTATCAACTGAGAATATGCAGGAATTTTATAATAACTGTCAAAATAACATACTAAATACTCAGAATCTGGAAGAGTTTCTTATAATTGGTGACTTTAACACTCCTCGCGTTTGTTGGTCTAAATCTGCTTCTTCTTCAATTATGACACCAAGTAACCCTAGTGGTGATAGGGCTGACCTCTTGTTGGAGAGTATGTCTCTTTGTAACTTAAATCAATTTAATGGTGTACCCAATATGTATGGTAAATTCTTAGACCTTGTTCTATCCACATCACTATTACAAGTATATGAGTCTGACGCTATTAGTAAACTAGACAGATATCACCCCTCTATCGTGATCAACTTGGAATCTGTAGAAAATACTAAATGTTTTAGGCCAAAACCGGGCAAGCGGTTAGATTTTAACAAGAGCGATTATACGAAAATTAAACTGGATCTTGAGTCTACTGACTGGGACGATGTTTTTCAGGCTCCAGGCACTGATGAATCTGTAACTAAATTTTATGCGAAACTTAATGAAATACTTGGAAAGCACACACCATTAGTTAAGAAAAACTCAAATTCTAATCCTATCTGGTTCTCTCCTGCTTTAATAAGAACTCTAAAAGAAAAATCGAAACATCATCGTAATTACAAAAAATTTGGTAACCCACGCGACTATGACGTGTTTTCCATGCTTCGTCTAAGGTCTAAAAAACTTATAGAACGAGATTACAACAATTTCATTAACTCGGTAGAAACATCCATAGATAACAACAATATCAAACATTTTTGGCAATATGTAAAGAGTAAAAAAAGTACAGATGCAATACCTCTTAAGATGAAGCACGATGGACAGATAACGTCACAACAAGAACAGATATGCGAACTGTTTTCTAATTATTTTAGTTCTGTTTTCGAAAAACACGATTCACACATCTGATATCACGAAGGAACCGATGGTCAAGAGTTATGTGGTGGTATACTTAGTGGCATATTGATCAATCAGGAAGACATTCTTAGTAAAATTGCTAAGATTGATCCTAATAAGGGGGCAGGACCCGACGGAATTCCCCCTCTTGTGGTCAGAAAGTGCGGCAAGGAATTATGCTCTCCTCTTTCTGTATTGTTTAATATGTCCCTTCATACAGGTATATTTCCGTCACTTTGGAAAACTGCCTACATAATTCCCATATTCAAAACTGGTGACAGATTGAGCTGTGATAATTACCGTCCCATAAGCATACTTTCTTGTTTGGGTAAACTCTTTGAAGCAGTTGTATATGATGTTATGTATCATCATATTAGTTCACAACTGTCGCCCAAACAGCACGGATTTGTACGTAATCGATCTACTACTTCGAATTTGTTAGAATTGAAAAACTACATATGCCAGTCTTTTTCGAAAAAGGCACAAGTTGATTGCGTATATACTGACTTTTCTAAAGCTTTCGACAAGGTCAGCCATAAAATGTTAGTTCGCAAATTATCGTCTCAGTTCGGAATTCATGGTAGTTTGTTGAGGTGGATAGAGTCATATCTTACTAGACGTAGTCAGCTGGTTGCAATCAGGGGCTTCTTGTCTACACCTGTATTAATAACATCTGGAGTACCCCAAGGTTCTCATCTTGGGCCTTTGCTTTTTATCGCTTTTATCAACGACCTTGTAGACAAGCTTAATAACCCCTGTCTATTATACGCAGACGACCTTAAAGTCTTTTCTCAAATCAACAATATCAGAGACGCGGAGATCCTTCAGTCTGATCTAGATGTTATTTACAGATGGTGTGAAGTTAATCGTATGGTTTTAAATATTAATAAATGTGTAATGATAACGTTCACAACTAAAGTTAATAAAATACTGTTCAATTATAAAATTCAAAATAATATGTTAGAAAGAAAGACTGTTATAAAGGATCTTGGCATTTTGTTGGATGAGAAAATGACGTTTCGCAATCATTATGATCATATAATTAGTAAGAGCACTAAACTCCTGGGCTTTATTTCTCGGATTACGAATAAATTTAAAAAACCTACAAGTTTTTTAAATCTGTACTATGCCCTAGTACGGAGTGTTCTAGAATATAATTCTGTTGTATGGTCACCACATTACGAAGTGCATAAGAGGCGTATAGAACGAGTACAGAGCAAGTGCTTAACCATACTGTGCTACAGCCAGGGGCTGCGGCGCCAATTGCAATCTTATCCCGACAAACTTGCTAAATTTAAAATGCAAACTCTTGAATCTAGACGTGCTTATAATGAATTTGTCTGCCTCTTTAAGATATTGCATGCTCATATAGACTCCCCCACTCTTCTCTCCAGTATCAACATTAACATCACCCCTAGAGCCCGCGACTATCATGCTAGGATTTTTTCGTTGCAGGTTTACACCAATAATACGTCATTTTATAACCCTATAGTGAGAATGTGTCGCCAATATAACGAAATTCATAAAAAATACCACGACACAATTGATGTATTTCATAACAAAATGTACTCGTATAAATTTAAAAATGAACTTAGGAAGATAGTATTTACGCCATATGTTCGCTAAAGTTGATTTTCATTATTATAAAGTTTTCAAATTATAAAGTATTTCTTGGTTGCGTTTACATATTTTAGTTATGTTATAGTTTTAGTTGCATGTAGGTATGAGTTAAGTTAAAGTTATTGATTTATATTGTATGTATTTAATTTAGTGACTGCCTCAATATTCTAGTTAAGTTGTGTGTGCATGCTTTGGATAACAGTTTAGAACATCACAATATTATAATTTATCTGTTATTTAACATTAACTGTAATCTGTTATGTACGCCTAATTAAATAAATAAATAAGATTCAGCACTATGCCGTCACTTGTAAGCTGTCCAACTGAGTGCAATTGAAGAGGGGGGGTTGCAATCCTCGATCATTTCTCCTTGTCGCATTATTTTTGTACAGCGTTGCGAAATAATAGATTAAAAGAGGTATTGAAGTTTGCCGGAAAATTTTATAGAGTACGAGTAATTTACAGAGCAAATTTGGTCATTTGATTAAGTACGGCATTGGTTCCATACAGTTTCAATACCTCTTCTAATCCATTATTTTGCAATGCCGTACAAAAATCATGCGACAAGGAGAAATGGTAGAGGGTTGCAATCCCCCCTCTTCAATCACACTCAGTTGGACAGCTTACAAGTGACGGCATAGTGCTGAATCTTAATACATTACACCATTCTATCATCCTGCATAGGTCTCCTGGTGGTTCATTTGACCCGTAAATTTTGTTCACGGGCCTGTAGTCTAGTAGCTACGTTTCCTCAAAATCGGTTGAACTGTTTAAATTTAACAGTTCACTTATTAGCTGCAGCGATAATTTGAGAAGCGTAATAAATATTTTGCTATGATTTACAAACATACGTGTGAACTATAATGTGAAACAATTGAGTTTTAATTTTTTTTATAATGTTTACTTATCAAAAGATAAACTTTCCTGAAATTTCTGTAATTTTTTTGTAATTGTGATACGTAAACGTTTGTTCTAACATACCTATGTGAAATAATAAAACGTACAAACATTTTTTAATTTATCGCTTAAAGTCAAAGTTCAACTGGCAACAGCCTGGCATCATCAAGATGGCACCGCGGAAGTCAAATAGCGAATTTATTCCGGTATCTGGTATGTTTTGCTCATAAATAAGAAGTGCAGGAGTGGGAGTGGTTACGTGTCGAGATAGCGGGGGGCGCCCGCCCTGATGCTTCCGTCGCTCCCGTGGCGCGCCCGCATTACTCAAATACTTTATTTTTCATTGTGACTTCACAGACGAGCGTATTTTGTGTCAAAAAAAAATTGGCAGTTGTAAATACTGTCGATAGAGATAAAAACGTATAACTTAGAATTTTAATGTTATACAACACTAACATTGCTCAATATGTCACATGTTTAGCTACAGATATACTGCTATTGCACATGTCAGTAATGCGAACTCTCAAGCATGAATCCAACCAAAAAGCCTCTAACGCGCGCGTCCCGCTTCACTGTTCCACTGCATTTTTTTTTTAGGTTTACGCCGTTTTTAGATGTTTTGGTTAGTTTTGGGCTAGATAATGTCGTCTGAGTGTCCACCAATATGTATGTATTTATTTAAATTATTTGGTTTACAAAGGTAAGATTTAAAAAAACACCAGTGAAAAACCGAAAGATCACAAAATAGGATGAAGAACTTACGATAAGCAAGGCATTTCAATTGGCAGTATTATCGCATCGAGTGATCCAGACAATCATGCATGGTTATGACTATACATAACAATTTGACCCTTAATATTTGAGGGTAATTTGAGATTTATCAATTATAAACATCATATAAAATCACAAGTAGGTTAGGTTAGGTTAATTAGGTTAATAAATTGCTATTTAATACGAAGTTTTTCTTTTGTTTCCACCACAGGCACTCTGTCAGAATTTTTATTTTTATTTTTTAAGGATTAATAAACAATAATAAAATTATGTTTAGCAATTTTGTATTATCTGTATTTGTAACGTGTGACGCTGCTCGTCTGTATGGTACAGTGAATAAATCATTGTCTTCCAGACAAGGAGATAGTGCGTGTTTCTTTGGCAAATTTATTCTTATATTTTTCAGTTTTCAGTGTTTGAATACGAAGACATTTCTGGAGTACCTCATTAGTAATGTAACTTTTACCATTGTTATTTTTCAGAATAGTTTGAATTTGAGAAGTTGTTACGAGTTTTATATAAATGTACCTAACACTGATACTTTGATTTAGTAAAGAGTTCTTCTATTAATCCTAGATATTGGTTAAAAAAAGGAGAACCAAAATGACAAAGGTCATTTACCTCGAAGTCTGTGGAGTAGCTAATTTAAAACATTTTTTTAAATATTTATTCAATCTTTTTTTTATTAAGAATTCCTAACTAAATCATATTGATTAAGGGTTTAAATTTTCTTCATCTTCATGGTTTCGAGCTTGATTTACCCCGCCGTGTCCCTATAATGCGGGAGATGCATAAATGCATCTTTTCCACAAAAAAAAACGTTTTAGTTTCCAACGCATTAACATAATTGTACTCATCATAAAAGTATGAAATACACTTGTAGAGCAGCTGTGGTTAGTACGTGCCTCATAGTTGTGAAAAGATGTAGTTGTAGCTTTAGAAAATAAGCTACAAATGCGCAACTTATGTGATACCTGCAAAAACTTTAGCGAAGTTTGTGACAATACTGAGTAATTAAATAAATTATTAACTGTTAAATAGCAGTTAGACAAAATGAGTTATCAAATAAGAAATACATATAAAACCACACGATATCTATAATTAGTTAAAGAAGCTTACCATAAATTAATTACGTGTCGAGATCTCCCATGATGTGAGTACATATTACGAGAGTAGAGCTTCCCTTTAATTACAACCAAAATATGGGATAATATTATCACATAAATGTTAAGGAACAGTAACCAAACTTGTGTTGTAAATTATTATTATTAATTCCTGACAACAAATGACGTTATGAACATGTTCTTGGAAAATGTATCGCGTCATAAAATAAAATTAAGTTTTAACGGCTTTTGTTTTATTTTATAATGCTAAATTACAACAATTATTGGGCTATAGACAACTTTTTTATCCCAGTGCTAAGTATAAATATCTCTTTTAACATGTCATCTTCCTCGCTTCTCGCTCGCCAATGGAATTCAGATTCGACCCGCTAAGAAAACGATACCGTTATTGGGCATTAACGTTATAAAAATATAACTTGAATTGTTAATGTATATTAGCCGTTAGCATAATTTATACCTATATAAGCAAAAAAAAAAAAAAAAAAAAAAAGAACTTGTCAACGCAAGTTGGCAAATTTTCGGCAAATATTTTTTTCAGCTATTCTTCGTTTTTGAGCTGGTTTCTTTGCCCCAGCCGCAAGTATACTTAGGGATTTTTGCAAGGTATTGTTTGTAGAGCTGGGGATAGACCAGATATTAGTTTTTCATAGCGCTTATAATTTCCATATATTTTGACAGATTACCGCTTAGTTGTGTTTTTCTGTTTCCATGACGACGCCATCCGGCGAGCCTGCGCGCTCAGGCAACGTCATCGCCTGACGTCTCGCTGTCTTGCGGCCGTCTTAGAGATACTAAGATAATTTTATTTATTTTTAGTTTTAGCTGTAGTATGGCATCTTGCACCCCGGTTGGACGCAATGCGTTGACTAATCTGGTGTCTCTGGAATCCAAGGTACAGTGTGAGCTATGTTCCCGTTATTTTAGAGGCCAAAAAGGGGTCAAAATTCACCGGGCTAAATCCCACAACAAATTACAAATTCCGCTTTCGGCTCCGATTACGGGTCAGTCGACCACAAGTGGCAGTTCCGTGAGCGCTGCTACGCCTTCCCAACCTTTTTGGGAAGTGTTGAGCTCACTCAAAAATTCATTTCCGGTCCTTAAGCGCATCCCGCGTGGTGCTCGTGTTTTGGTGGCTCAAAGTTTATCATTAGTTATCAAAAGTGTTCTTTCGCAAAATTCGAAAGATGCCTGGGAACATTTACTGAGTTTCCCATACAGTGTGCTTTATGTACCTTTAGAACCGTCGAACAAAAAGTCCCTTACCACTAGGGTAAAGGAGAACTGCGTAAAGTACACTGCTTCCGTGGAAAACCCTTTAGATTTGAGTAGTTTTATTCCGCCTAAGCAGCGGAATAACCAAAATTCTAAAAGTAGTGATGATTCGGCTATAATTAAGATTGTAGAGAACAAAATTAGCGATGGCGACATCAAAGGCGCTGCACGTATTTTGTTTTCCAGTGACACCATTGCGCCGAACACACCACACACCATTCAGTCACTTCGTGACAAACATCCACCCGCAACAGCTAATCTCCACCTCCCTGTTCCACCACAATCAGATAACGTCACTATTGAGGCCACATCGCAAGAGGTTTCGGCTGCGATTACATCTTTCTTGAGTGGCTCAGCTGGAGGCCTAGATGGCCTGACACCTCAACATCTAAAAGATCTTCTATCTTTTAGCTCTGGTGAGGTAGCAGAGTCCCTCTTGAGAGATCTAACCTCTTTAGTTAACCTCATGTTATCTGGTCGAGTCAGTAGTGACATTGTCGAAGTTTTGTACGGCGCCAATTTGTGCGCACTTTCCAAAAAAGATGGTGGGATCAGACCAATTGCTGTCGGCACCACATATCGTCGCCTTGCTGCCAAGGTGGGTTGTAGGAAAAAGGTTGCTCTTTTGAGCTCCCTTTTCCAACCAATACAACTCGGTTTTGGTTCGCGGGGTGGATGTGAGGCTGCCGTTCATTCTGTCCGGACCTTCCTTTGCCAAAATTGGGGAGAGGTGCTGTTAAAGGTGGACGTCAAAAACGCCTTCAATTCGGTTGATCGAGGAGCCTTGTTGGCCCAAGTGAAGGATAAAATTCCTGACCTGTACAATTTTCTTTGGCAATGTTATGGCGAGCCCACAAAATTGACTTATCAAAACAATCATATGTTATCCTCCGTCGGCTGTCAACAAGGTGATCCCTTCGGTCCTGCGACCTTCGCCTTGGCCATTCACCCTATCATTCAACGTCTCCAGTCCAAACTAAACGTTTGGTACTTGGACGACGGAACTTTGGGGGGCGATGTGAATACTGTTCTAACTGATTTACAAAAACTCATAGACGGTTTTCGTCTGATTGGTTTAGAACTAAAATTTTCATTTGATTTTTCATTTTGACAAATGTTCCCTGCGCCTCCTGGGTTCACCGATTTTAGAAGAGTCGTTACCATCTTATGTCGAAGAAAAAAATCAAAATTTCACGAGAGCCTCCGATAGGCTACTCAAAGTAAACGCCCATATGGCGTTTACAATTATTCGGCAATGTTTATTTGTTCCGAAATTTATGTACGCTTTACGGTGTAGTCCACTGTGGAAACATGGTGAGCTCCTTGGGAGCTTAGACAATGTCGTAAAGGAATCTCTAATATCGGTGTTGAATGTGGATCTGAGTGGGAAGGCCTGGTCACAAGCCTCACTACCCATACGGTTGGGAGGCCTAGGGGTCCGCCAAATTTCAAGTGTAGCTTTACCGGCATTCTTGTCCTCAGTTCATAGTACTCAAAATCTAATAGACAAAATTCTCGCACCCTCTTTAGGCCATTCGGAATATTCTGATGTAGTAGTAGCTAATTTGTGCGAGGCTAAGAATGCTTGGAGGCTGGCTTGTCCAAACAACGATTTCCCCAGATGTCTGTCATCTCAGAAACAGTGGGATCGACCGATCTGCGATCTAGCACGGAACTCTCTTCTCGATACGTGTCCTAGTATCGCGGATCGTGCTCGTATCCTTGCTGTGTCTGTGTGGGAATCGGGCCTTTGGTTACAAGCTTTGCCATCTTTCAATACCGGTAGCCTATTAGATCCAACTGCATTTCGTCTAGCTGTTAGCTTGCGCTTGGGTGCTAGGTGCTATGAAGCCCATCGCTGCCATTGTGGTACTGCCGTCGACCAACTCGGTCACCACGGTCTCTCTTGCTCGAAAAGCGCAGGTCGTATTGGCCGCCACGCCAGCCTGAACGACATCATACGCCGGGCTTTTTCCACCGCCAATGTCCCAGCCATACTCGAACCGAGTGGGCTTGCGCGTGACGATGGCAAAAGACCTGACGGCATGACTGTTGTGCCTTGGAAGTTGGGTCGGCCCCTAGTGTGGGACGCAACTTGCGTCGATACTCTGGCACCATAACATCTTCCAGAGACACATTGTAAGGCTGGTGCAGCGGCTAATTCAGCTGAGCGACTCAAACGGCGCAAATATGCAACCCTCGGAAGAGGTTACATATTTGAGCCCTTTGGGGTTGAGACATTGGGTCCGTGGGGGCCGGGAGCTCACCTCATCTTCAAAAGCCTTTCCGAACGCTTGGTCGATGCGACGCGTGACCAAAATGCTGGCGTTTATTTGGCCCAACGCATAAGCATTGCCATTCAGCGTGGTAATGCCGCCAGCATGCTGGGTACGCTTCCGATTGGTAGTGGGCTTGAACATCTTGATTATCTGTAGACCTTCATTGGTCTATGGATAATTCAGGTGTGCTTAGTGTAAGTAGTTGTTAGGTATGTAGCGTAGTGTAGTTCTCATTGTATTTTAGTTTTGTTAATAAAAGCATAATTAAAATACAGTAATTGAGACGTTCTGAATATCAATATGTTGCAATATTGCACACGCTTTGTGTTCGGATATAGAGCTTACAAGACCTAGAGCTAATACTGATATTCTAGCGTTAACGTGAATTTGATCTGACCGCTGATTCATCTTGTAGCTGGACGTCTTCCACTATGCTACAGTTACGGTAATATATTATTTTTAAGTATGAATGACTGGACGAACTCATGTTCAGAACATGTGTAACACGCCTTTCCATAACAGTAGGTTCTACAGCGTCACGCAGCTATATTGAATGAACAATGAATACACATTAACATGAAGAGTCCAAATATTTACCATAAGTTGCACTGCTCTCGTCTCCTAGAAATTAAAGATTTATCTCCTTACTTTTTTTTGGAAACATTGCCCTTCAAACCACTGCTATTCTTGTAGCTACCAAACTCTTTTCTTAATATCGCTTAAACAACTTTGAAAGAATACGAATATGTTTCCAAATTATCAGATCTTTGTTAACAGAAGTTACAATAAAAGCTTTGAAAAACACACACTGTGAATAAAAACATAGTAACATTACGAAATATCTATTGATTTTAGAGCATAAAATGCTACTTAGACATTAGGAAAATGATAGTTTAAAATTAATTAGTTGTTTCTCTACAAAATGTGGACACAAATTCTACTGTTACTGCTCCTATTGAGTAAAGCAATTTGTATCGTATGGATGATATTATGTAGGATACGATAGGGTAAAACGTTATTCTGTCATGTAAGCACCCATCATACGTGTCCATGTGTAATCAAATGTTAAAGCGTGTTTTACACATGTCGTAAATGTTTGCCACAACGACGAATCAGTTAATTTTGTGAATCAATAACTAATTACGAAACTGATATATTCTACGGAGATCCTTAAAGAATAAAAAAATATTAAATGAATGAAAATGTATTCCAAATTTTACGTATGAAACTGAAAACCCGTCATTACGCAAAACGGTAACTGGATAGGTACCAATTTTGAAATTACTAAATTATTGCCTTTAAGTAAACTTTGCCTAAATAGAATAATTCCAAAAAAAAAATTACACACTTTTTGTGAAATATTACTTATTTTGTCCCAATCATGCCCAGCGTGACGGATTTTAGCCTTGATTTTTTAGGGTTCCGTCAAACGTAAAAACGGAACCCTTATAGATTCGTCATGTCTGTCTGTCTGTCTGTCTGTCCGTATGTCACAGTCACTTTTTGCCGAAACTATGAGAACTAAACTATTGAAACTTGGTAAGTAGATGTATTCTGTGAACCGCATTAAGATTTTTACAAAAAAAAATTCAAGACAAGAAAAATTAGGGTTGCCCCCCATTTTGTTTTCTTCAAACCTACACATATGGGATGTCTATCGATAGGTCTTAGGTCTTCCAAAATGATGTTGAGGTTTCTAATATAGTTTTTGTCTACACTGAATAATTTGCGCGAGAGACACTTCCAAAGTGGTAAAATGTGTCCCCCCCTAAAATAAGAGAATGAAAAAACTAAAAAAATATATGATGTCCATTACCATGCAAACTACCAACGAAAATTGGTTTGAACTCGATCTGATGAGTAGTTTTTTTTGGTACGTCATAAATACATTATTATTAAAACTTCGATCAAAGTTACAACGAACTAAATAAACTATGTGTACTATGTATATTATGTTACTTGCTGCAAAGGAACCCTTCATGGGCGAGTCCAACTCGCACTTGGCTACTTTATTTTTTGTCAGAGTAGACCTTATGTTTTTGCAGTAGAAACGTAAAGTTAGCTGCTTATGCTTTATTAGACAAGCATAACATCGAAATAGCGTTAATCGAAAGATTAATTACCATTAGAAATCTCGTTTTCCACAATTTTAGGAGAGATAAAATATAAATCAATAAACACTAACTTTAGTATATAAGCCCGTTACGTATGAGTTGACCAGTCTTTTTTAGCTTTTGAATGCCTAGAGCTCGTTTTCCCGTCGCGTCGAAGCGTGAACCAATACAAATAAATTTTCTAATTTTATATCCTGAAACTAACATTTTCATTCTATATTTTCTGCTTGTATTCTCAGCTTTACAAAGCGCCGATTGAATAACTCATCGGTTCGCTAATTAAAACCCGCTTCATTTGATTTGCTGCTCATGTAGAGCGGATGCCCTGGTAACGAATTTCACTCCGTATATTCCATGGTCCTTAACTCCAAACTCAAAAGTACTGTAGAACAACTTGATCCCACAACTCATTATGTTATTGGCGTGATATAGCTCTACGTATGTTGGCTGGTTATCACGACTAACATAAACAGACTTGCAATTACAACTCTATGCAATTGCTTTTAAGGTACATTACATTAGAACATTCATTACGCGACGTCTTGCGTGAGCGACCTAGAAGCGAACGCGAAGCGGCGCGGCGCGGCGCGGTGCGAAAACAACAAACAGTCAATACTGAGTGGCCTACGTGACCAACGCATGTAGAGTACTATGCGGCAGCTTTGTCCTACATGCGCGAGAATTGTCAAGCACCGCCGCCGCCATTCAGTCATGGACGGACGCAAGCGGATATTATTGCAAAATTCACGTATGAAATATCAAATATTCAAGAAATATGTAGGTACGGCAGAGAAATGAAACTAATATTGTGTATTTAGAAAGGGATATTTATGGGGAATTTCACAATTTGTATGAAGAATTACTGGCTCAACCCCTGTTATTCAAGGAATATTCTCGAATGTTGCCTACAACGTTTGATTATATTGTGCAAGCTATAAAACCATGTGCGTTTGGTCACGTAGGCCACTTAGTGTTGACTGTTTGTTGTTTTCGCACCGCGCCGCGCCGCTTCGCGTTCGCTTCGAGGTCGCTCACGCAAGACGTCGCGTTAAGGAACGAGTAAAAAATGTCAAGTTATACTATAACATATTCTGCATATTATACTCGTAAGTTTTGCTTATCATATAATAATAATAATAAATAATAATAAAGCTTTATTTGATTCCATGCTCAGTACATATTAAACGATAACAATTGGTAACTTATCAATCTATTATACAATTACATTTATTATATTTACATGCATTTGGTTTATAGTTACAAATTCTATTTTTTAAATAGTTTAATTAATGTTTGTTTTACTTAACTACTATCTAATTATTTAAAACATGGACCCCGTTTGGGTAAAAGCCTCCCCCAAGGATTGCCATCCTTTTCTGTCAGTAGTTTTGTCTAGCCACTTTCCGCCTGCGCACGTTACAATTTCGTCTGCCCATCTGGCTCTTGGTCTACCTCTTGATCTGGTGCCTTTCGGCCCAGACCACTTTATTGCCCGTAGAGTCCATCTATCGTCCTTGTAAATATCATCGCTTATCATATACGCAGTTTTAAAGGTAAACATAAACGGTTGATGGACCTCTTTCAGATTGGCATGTTATGTAGAATAAACGTGTTATGGTTTACCGACGACATTGTTTGATTCGTTGCTTTTAATAGTTATTTGTTGTACACGAGTGCAAAGTGGCTTTTTAACCGCGGGCTCAATTTTGACGACCGAGCAAGCGAAGGACTCTAAATTTGAATCACGGGCGTAGCGAGGGATTCAAAAATTAGAATCCTGGGCGTAGCAAGGGATTCAAAAGGGCACAAGGTCAAAAATCTTTGCACTCGAGTGCAACAGGTAATTTGTCATCCCACCTTAGCGAGGAAATGGCTAAATGTTTTGCGCATTTTCAGTTTCAATCAATTCTGTTGGCGTCAAATAAACTTCTTGGTTGCTGGAACCACTGAGATATTTCGGATTTTCACTTGTATTCAATTTTTTTGTTTTTAACCTAAGATTTTAACTTTGAGTTTATTTAGCCATGGTTTTAACAATAACAAAACAATTTGACGTGAAAATATGGAGAGTTGAGCGATTGAGGTAAGGAGTTTCATCTGTGTACATGAAAAAGTGTCCGCCAAATGCATTAAATTATACCTAGTAGCTAAATTAGCATCAGGGTACATTAAAAATGATTACAATATACAGAATTAATGATAAAAAAATATTGACAGTCATAGGCACTGCCGATAGAAGTGAAAATTGCAATAATGTGTACACATTGATAGACGCCTGATGGTGTTTGATACTTTTTCATGCTATCAATACTGAATGAATTTGAATACCCGTTGAAATTGGTACATTTTTTTGTAGTGGTAGGACTCTTAGCAGAGTCCGCCTGGGGAAGTACCACACCTTTGCCAATTATTCTACCGCCAAGCAGTAATGTGCAAACATTACTGTGTTCCGGTTTGAAGGGCAATGTTTCCAGAGAAATTACAGGGCCTAGAGATATAACAACTTAGATCTCTGGGTGACGAGCGCAGTGCAATGCTAGGTAATGCAAATCATTCCTCTTCATGTTCCAATAGCTGGGTGTCACTGTGCTGTTATGTGGCAGGCATGTTGCTTACCATCAGGCACATGTCCTGCTCATCTCGTCACTCTTTATTTAAAAAAAAAAAAACATACATACATAGATTATTTATCAGGCTTAATTTTATCGTGGGAAAGTTACTGAAACAAAAAAAAACTAGTAGTTTATTATAATAGTTAAAAAACAGTAATATTTAGGATCTATCAGGATTTTATAAAATGTTATATTAATTGGTTAAATATTTATTTGTTGTATAACCTATATATATATATTATAACCTATATTCACGGAATCTAGAGAAATCACAGAGAAAAAGTATTAATTACACTTAAACTATAAATGTGAAAATTTGAGTGTTAGGATGTTTGTTAATCAGTCACGTTGGAACGCCTGAACGGATCGAACTAAAGTTTGAAACACAGATTGATTATAGTGAACAATAACAACACATATCTACTTACTAGGTTACTTTACGTTTTGCTGAAAAATATTGGAGATAGCAGCCAAAGTGTGGGGCACTAATAGACATCTTATCTCAGCGGGTGATGAGCACAGTGTAGCTCTGAGCATTGATTTGGATTCCTCATAATCAGATAGCCGCATGATGATGATGCTGGTTTCGGTTACGGCGACTGCTTCCATTTTTTTTTATTACAGTTACAGTGGTGTGCTTTGCGTGAGATGACTTATGTTTGGATATTTGGATGTATGTTGCTCAATCACGTCCTAACGTCTGAACGGAACGGGCTGAAATTTGGAATACAGTTAGATAATTATGCTGCAAGAACACATAGCGTACTTTTTATCCCAAAAACATACGGGAACAACGGGAACGGGAACTACGCGTGTAGCACCGCGGGGCACTGCTAGTAGAAAATAAATCTTCAACGCAAGAAGTAGAAGTAGCAAGAAGAAGTATTAATCTAATGTTATTTATAATGTTGACTAGCTAACCTTAGGGTGTCGGTTTTTCGTGACTATCTAAAGTGTGCGCGTTTTGTAAAGAAATGGTCTTATCATTTTTCACTAATGCTCAAAACATATTCAAAGTTCATTGTTCTCTCTTTCATTGGCATAGAAATAAAATCGGAAAATTACTCACTGAATATTGATTAGGTAAACGGGTAACTCACGTGCAATGAGGTCGGTCAATCCGACTCGAGTTTCGCCTTTCGATCGCCTCGCGGTCGATGGCTTCCCGTTTGGCACTATCCATCCAAGCCATCGAGCCATCAAGCCATCGAGCGCGTACACTCTCCTTGAAAAAGGCCGCCGGACGCGGCCGAAACTCGAGTCGGATTGACCGACCTCATTACACGTGAGTTACCCGTTTACCTAATCAATATGTGTAACAACCACGTTAATTTTAATACTGTGGGGGCACGTTTGTACGTGTCAGATTTAGTATATAAGAAGATGACAGCGGTAGAGCGAGTAGTCTCGCCGCGTCACTTGTGTATAATTAAGATCAATATAGTCAGCAGTTTATACAGTGACGTGGTTTCATTTCCTCTCCAGTACCAGTAACACCTACAGTGGTGACCCCGACGTGATCCAGCTCGACGTGATTCAGTGGTGGTTACAGAGGTGACCCCGACGATTGATCAGTGAGTTGAAGAGAAGATTCAGATTTTTTTTTGTTGGTGTTACTGCGTTAGTAAATTGTTTTTGAACAATGTTTCCGCACGCTGCACCAGTAAGTGGGCAAGTGGGTCAGCAGGGCATGAAAGACGAGCGAACGAATTCCGCTGATTGTGCCCTGGCTGCTATAGGTGTGTCAACGAGACTTCCAGATTTTTGGGTTGACATGCCGCGGTTATGGTTGGCCCAGTTTGAAGCAGTGATGGCATCGCAGAAACAAGGGGATGGAGGAAAGTTCAACATGGTTACATCAAAATTGGGGAGAGACTCATTCCAGACGCCGGTGAACAACAAGTATACGGCGCTGAAGGACCGACTGTTGCAGGTCTATGAGGATAGTGCTGAGCGACAAGAACTTAGCAACAAGAACAAAATTATAGAGAACACCACGTGCTACGACATCGCTGCTGTGTGCGGGAGTAACGAACAGGTACCCCATTTACCTCTCACGGAGCTAGTCAAGCATATGAGGAAGCTGGAGTTAGAAGTAGCTTCACTACGCAGTAAGGTCCAATGCCAAGAACGCGGAAGAAGCAGAAGCCGTCAAAAATGGAGCGAAAATAGGACTGGTTCGCGGAAGAAAAGGGCACCAGGTGATCCAGAGTGGCTGTGCAGATTTCATTTCCGGTTTAGAAAATTGCTATGCGATGTTAAACAGCCGATAATTGGAGCCGATTGTTCAAGGAATTTTAAGCTGACGGTAGAAAATTAGTACAGAGGATATAGAAAAATAGCAATTATTACGCGTTTGGTATTTTCGATTACGAGATTGACCTTTGGGTTAACTGGCGTAGAACAAATAAATATTGGTGTCAATGACAGCGGTAGTAGTAGTAGTAATAATGCTGAACAATCAGTTTTGTTTAGAAACTTAGGTAACATAACAAATTGGCGCGAAAAATGCAACCTGGCATAAAGAGCATTTGCGTAGGTTATTTGAACGTTTACAGATATATTACATGGAAGTTGAAATAGGTAAATGTATGTTGACAAAAGTAAAATAGATTTTTTATGTTACGAAGTCTCGGAAAATGGAATAAGTCCTTTGCCTGACAAAGTCAAGGTTATTCAGGACTATCTCAAACCGGAGACAGTAGAGTAGTTACGCAGGTTTTTGTGTATGTTTAATTTTTATATAGCATACATACCAAACGCTGCAAGAGTACAAAGAATTTTTGATAGATATTGACAGACAATGTGCAAAGAAAAGAGATAAGAGTAGAATAAATAGTATGGACTAAAGAGGCAATTTAGAGCGTTTGAAGGGTGTAAGGAAAACTTGCAAAATGCTGCCACGTGATCGGACCCGGGTCCAGGGGCAAGGTTCACTCTTATGACAGACGCGTCAGACATTAGTATAGGCGCGGTATTGCACAGAAGGAAAAGGGTCTTTGGAGAACCCTCGATTATTTTTGCAAAGAAGCCCACGGAATCCCAGAAAAAGTACTGTGTATACGACAAGGAACTTCTGGCGATTTATTCGGGCATAGTTCATTTTAAAGATTGGATTGCAAGTGATATGCGTCACGTAATAGGAAATATAAGTCAATAGTCAATAGTGCAAACTGGAACGCTGAGTGAGCAAAGCGGTTCGATGTCAATATGCCAAGGTTAGCACGGACGGAAAAATGTGCTAAGCAAGCGGAAGAAATATGTGACGAGTTGATCGTAATTTTATAATGCTGCCGTCCGCAAGCTTAAATGCCGTTATCTAACATCGGGTCGATTTGGACATTTAAATGGCACTACAATCAGAAAAAAAATATCTATCGATCTGTGTAACCCGTGTTTCTCTAGGTATGTTAGTTTTTAAGATACCAAAACTAAAAATGCCGTTAAGTCATTTTATTTTGTATGGTTCCAACGCTAAAACGCAGTTAAATAACAAAACTTACCTAAAAAGCCGCTAAGGTATTTTAACGTTACCTTTGGCTGAAATTTTCTTTGATTTTCCATTACTTAATTGCCGTTAACTGACTTTTGTACGCTATAGTGCCGTTAAAGCACTTAAATGTTTTTAAACAAAGCTTCATTTATAATTTATATTGTATTTGTCCAACGCTATAAAGCCGTTATGCTTGATTACAACACAAAAATGCAGTTAAACATACTTAACGGCTTTTTAGACTAGTAAATACGTATCCAATTTTGTAAATTTAAAACGAAAAATATCACAAAGCTACCTTAACTATGTGATATACATTAGTTATTTTTTACAATACTAGACTAAAACGCAGCTATGCCACATTACTTAACTAAAATGCCGTTACAGGTTCTTGCGTATGCAGTACGATTGTATGAGAAGGAAATCAACTGCAGATGCTTTCGATGCTTTCCAACTTGTTACGATGGCTTAAAACACATCTAGATGAGTCAAGTCGGAAATGATCCTTTTTTTTTTTATAGCATAGAGTGACGAGACGAGCAGGTCATGTGCCTGATGGTAAGCAACATGCCTGCCACATAACAGCACAGTAACACGCAGCAATTGGAACACGATAGTCCAAATCATAACCTAGCACTGCACTGCGCTCGTCACCCAGAGATCAAAGATATTATGTCTCTAAGCCCTGTAATTTCTCTGGAATCATTGCCCTTCAAACCGGAACACAGTACTGTTTGCACATTACTGCTTGGCGGTAGAATATTTGGCAAAGGTGTGGTACTACCCCAGGCGGACTCTGCTAAGAGTCCTACCACTACAAATACACTCCTTATGTTACATCTTGTTCCGATTCTTCCAGTGTCATTGATACATTTTGGGACGTATAAATTATGTTACAGTACTCGTCTTTCTTTAGATTTAATTGAAATCACAAATCTATCTAATTAAACTTTATCAAGTTTTAATAGACTTACAAGGAAAGTAAAGTAATTCTCTACAAAATCATCAAAACAAACATTCAGTTTGAAGAGTTAACATAAAATATTACAGCCAGATGATGATAGCACCATACCGTATCTGTTGAAGTTTTAAACTTCACAATCAAGTTTACAGTGTGATTTCAATTCAGATGACCTGCACGTTATAAAGATTTTAAGATAGCTGATTCAAGTGAAAATTTTAGTTACTATTTTCAAGAAATCCATTAAGCATAAGTCTAAACGTAACCATAAGTCTGACTTTAAGAACCACAACATCATTAATAAATACCTACAGAAAACTAGCTTAAAAACGGTACCATTTAACGTTGTATAAAACATTGCCAATGCCGTTATACAGAATACAGAAAAACAAACCGAAGGCTGGTTGGAAAAGCGTAGAAGCTCAATTAATGAACCTCAAAAAATTGTCAGTATTCTCATCTCTCTGTCAAACGCGGAGACACAGTCATGATAGAAATTGGTGAATATCAGAACCTGTCTACTTTAATGTTTATGCAACGACCACAAAGCAGTTGACAGTTTGGAAAATAAAAGTTATGACTGAATCGAAGAGAAAGATCTGATGTATACAATTGGGTTGTCAACAGTGCAATGCAGTTGCAGTGCACAAAATAAAATTGACTATTATGTTCACTTCTTCTCAGTGTCATTTATTTACTAAATGCATTTATGTACTAAAGCAAAATCATCTACATATTTTATAACAAATTACGCTTTATTATTTCAAATCTGAAAACAGTTTCATGAGTTGCGAACAAGAAGATCATAAAGTAAAGTTAGAAATGCAATAAAGGTAAGTTATATGATTTTGACCATTTTGATGAGACAGTATGAGTTAGCAACTCAAAAGTAAATATGAAGTTTTAAGCACCAAATAATTTCGTTATTGTACCAAGTTACAATTCAGAAAGAAGAATTCAAATTAAGCCCCTGAGTTAATCTCAAAAATATGTCGCACATGTTTACTCTGATTCTGAGTTTTATTGTAATAGTTTGTAGGTACAAAAATTATTGCCAGAAAGATTATTTATATTATTTTGCTTTCTTCAATGGCATATACTTAAAATACCAGAAATTATAAAACTTCGTTTCAAGTCAAAAGCAAAATGCAGAAATACCAAGCGGAAGATTAATTTAGTTCAATTCATAGAGCAACATAGCGCCAACACATAAGCTATTGTTTTGGAAGAACTTGTCGACCGACGACAAAGAATGATAATGCTAGTAAAGCAATATTTAGACTCAAGAAAAATATTTGAGTCTTAGGTATTATTAATTATTTTGTAGGAATATTTGTCCAAAAGTTTAAGTGATTGTGACAAAAATAAAACAAAAACAATTGATATCTATTGTAGATTCTTGAAAATCTGTTGTAAATAAGGGCAATAAAAGTAGTATTTTAATTTAAAATTTAAAATTTTGTAATTTTACCTTGTTATTTTAAATTTTAACTCTTGAGAAATTTTATTTTTAGATACTTAGGCTTACAAGCCTAAGGCTTCGAAAAAGATTAACAAAAAATGCTGTTTGTTATTTTTTAATGCCAATAAATATCTAGTTTTTAATGTCATTTTTTGTTCACTTATTTCACATAAATCATCACTTTTATTGTATTTTCTTAAATATCTTGTGAGGCATGCTTAGCTTAATTGCAGTTAAAGGTAAAGGTTTTGCATTTAATCGCATTTTAGTGTTGTAAAATGCTCTGAAATAACCGATTAAAACAAATTTATGAAGTTTGCTAGTTTTAAATGCGGTTAAATGACTTTAACCGCATTGTAATCTAGGATGTTTCATGATATAACGGCATTTTAGTTTTGGAATGATTTCAAATTCTGTAGTCAAGTACCATCCAATGAAATTAAAGAAAAAAACAAGCTAAAATGCCGTTAAACTATACATAACGGCATTTTAGTGGTGATTTTGAAAAGATTTTAAGACAAAATTACAAGACTAGAATGCAAAAACGCTTATAACTCTTATTTCGCACACTTTAATATCTTAAAAATACTATCATGTCAAAGTTTTTTCTCAGCTCTATATAAAGGTATCAAAATTATGGAAATATGTATTCCACTTATCAAATGGCATAATTTTAAAATTTAGAAACAGTTTTCCCGCGATATCTCGAAACTACATTTTGGTACTTAACGGCATTGTAGTTTGCGGACGGCAGAATGTAAACAATTTGTGATATAAGTACATTTTTTTTTGTGGATTGTTATAGATATGTTTTTCTCTTTTTTTTTTAAGAAAAGGGTGTATGTGGGGGCACGTTTGTACGTGTCAGATTTAGTATATAATATTTAGTATATAAGAAGATAACAGCGGTAGAGCGAGTAGTCTCTCGCCCCGCGTCACTTGTGTATAATTAAGATCAATATAGTCAGCAGTTTATACAGTGACGTGGTTTCATTTCCTCTCCAGTACCAGTAACACCTACAATACTAAAATACTCACTGAATCGTGTCAATTGATACATTGCATACTACGATAATATTTTTAGTCAACTGATAGTTGTCCTTATAACAGCTAGTACCAAATATTACCCATACCTTAGTATAATTCTGAAAACAAGATCACGTTAACCAAACTCGATTATCTATCTCACAACTTCACGACCTTCTTTAACCAAAAAGCTAATTTCACAAGAAGTGGTAAACAAGATTCCGTTAGCAAAGCATAAATGAGCACAAACAGGTGCTGGTTAATTGAATCTTCGCGTTGAGTTCGTGGCGTATCGCACCGAGAGACAATGTCGTTCATTGAAGTACTACGTTCTTCCGCTCGGGAAGTGCTCTCGAAAAAGAACTTTGACCTTTACGGAGTTTGGTCACGTGTATTTATGAGACTGTCTGCGTTGTCGTTATTTCTTAGATTCGTATGTTATTACTATTGGAAAGATTTTTCTAATCTGTACGCATATACATAAATAATCAAGTATTTGTTCCCACAGCTGGGGCTTCGGGTTTTTTTCATATGAAGAGAAACAAAACAGTTCACAACGCTGACCATGTATGGATTGGTTGATGACCTACATACTTTAAAGACGTTTGTCTTGGAACACGTCGAATCCTTCACTATGTTATTGCGTGCCAGTGGTAATGACAAGCTCAAAATAATGCACTTTAAAAATTATTTAGAAGTGCATACAAAATTCGAACTTATGACTCCACGATGGTGAATTCAGCCGTTCTTGCCACTAGGCCATCACTATTATATCATAATATGATTATGATTGATGATTATATCATAATATGATATAATAGTGGTCCAGTGGCAAGAACAGGTGGATTTACCATCATGGGGTCGTAGATAGCGTAGATATTATCTACGCTGTGTTAGTAATCTACGTTACTGTTCTTGTTACAAAGACTACATATTTATATCCAACATAGCATAGCATATCTCCAACCTGGGTGTAGTCAAATTCTTAGGTAAATTCGTACTTAATTGTCGTGATTCAAAAGTTGTAAAAACTGCGGGTCATAGTTATTATATAATAGGATATATCTGAACTCTCTCCTTGCGAGAGAAAGCTCCAAGTCCCAGCAGTGGGAACATTAAATTTAGTGGGCTGTTGATGTGATGTGATAAATCTGAGGCCTCTATCTGATATTGCGCTGAGCTGAGAGTACTTTCGTTGTTATTGGAACTTTATTGTATTATGTTTACTGTTAAGATAGACTTAAACGTGTAGTCTACAGAAGAAAAAAACATCTTTTAAATATTGATTTAAAACACTTTCGCTTGCCACAGTATGCCATACTTCAATTTATGAAACTATTTGAATTAAAAAATAAAATAAAATAAGTAGTCTCATAAACGACACGACAACATTGCTAGCCAGGTTTCACAGAAAGGTTCCAACAATAATAATATTAGAACTCATTTTGTCATAATATATTCTCAAGAAATGGCCCATTACGTCTTATTTATCGCCTAAACTCTGAAGCATTCGTACCAATCCAACTCTTTTCACCTCTCATAATAATTTTATACTCGTAAATAACAACGCCAGAACGTAGCTAGGCACAATAACGCTGACTTATGTGGTTTTTTATCGTATGTTCGCTAGAATTTGTCATTTTTGCTGAGTAGGTACTTCTACAAATTCTTTTATTTAGGTTGATTGTATAAAATAAATGTTTATACAATCAACCTAAATGTAAAGTTTAAAAAACTGTGGACAAGCTATAATTTCATGAAGACAAAAAACAATTAAAAATGTTCTTAGAATCAAAAGTTCTGGGTCAAATTGTGTAAAATACTATGGGATCAAATGAAAAGTATTCTGTATCAAGCTAAAGAAGAATCACGTAAATAGAATCATAAATCTCAGAGTAATCGATGTATTTACATAAACCGACCGTATTAATAACCTCTTCCTGTTTGAACTCGGTAAAAAACTAAACTCCACTACAAAATGTTATTTTTCTTCTTCTTCTTCTTGAATTAAACAGAAAAAAATGTTTGCCCCTATTGTTAGAAAATATTCCTCGTCCAAATATAAAATGTTGCATCAACTCTAAAAGCGTTCTCAGCGCAAAAACTTCGAGGTTTTAAGCTTACTCAAACTGGAAAGTTAGGCAAATGACACCGCTGGGACAGAAATATTTCGCAATCTCCTCTCAGAGCGAGATGGGATGGTTTCTCCTTGAAAAGTTTTTTCTAAGGAAGCTGGTCCGCGCGAGTGGCATTGCTGTTGCTTCACAACTAAAAAACAATATAGTGAAAATAGACAAAGCGCAGATTGTCTTTATTTTTGGGACATCTAACAGTAGTTCATTTGTTTTTTAAAACCAAAACCGTAGAGAACAGAACGTCAAATTTCATAAATTTTTGGTCGTAGGTTTGAGTCTCGTCTGCTCCTGTGAGTATTTTACGCAATGCAAATGTATGGATTGTCATTCTCACTAGCTTAAACGGTGATGGAAAATGTCGAGTAGAAACCGAAACCGAAACCAGTTCCAAAAAGACATCGTCATCCATCAAACCAACAACTTGACCGGTGTGGTTTTTTTAATCGGTAAAATTTTGGTGATCAAATAAGAATGCTTACGTTTTACGGCCCAGTGATCAATACGGTGATCAAATTAGAAGGTTTTCCAAAAACTTACGATATTTTCAAAGTCTTACTTTTGTTATATTTCATACTAATCGTCATCACATTTCCATTTCCAGTCACATCATATTTTATTTTTACTCAACAACTTAGCTAACGTACGATTTACTTTTATAAATAGTAATATTATGATGTTCTCCAATGAATGATATTCTTTTTTTTTATAATTTCAAGTCAAAGCATGTGTATAAATAAGGTACTTGTACATAGTGCATCTTCTATATAAAAGTAATAAATAGTAACGAACATTTCTTAACCAATATTATCGAACTCTTTTGGTGTAAGCAAACTTGTATTATGGGATCCAGTTAGTAGTTAGTTAAAAAAACATCGTTAATATTCATAGAAACACCCATAAAGAGTACATAATATTAGAATTCCCTTCGTCACGGAAATATTTGCACCGAATAGAAATCGAACCGACGGCCACGGGTTTAAGCAGGCTTACTACCAACTAAGTCAATACTTTATACGATTTTTATTATAGGTCAGCTTAACAGCCAAGAGCAATGTAGCTATTTGAACATGAAGAGTACAAGTCACTACCTAGCACCATACTGATATTGTCACCTAGAGATAATAGATGATTTGTCTCTTAACCCAGTAATCTTTCTGGAAACATTGCTCTTTAAACCGACACACAGTAATGTTTCCACGTTACTGCTTGGCGGTAGAATAACTCGCATAGGTGTGGTACTTCCCCGAGCGGAATCTGTAAAGAGCCACATCAATACTAGAATAACATATCAGATAAGCACTATTCACTATTTATATCAGACCATCCTGAAAATAAAATAGAGTTGTTAAATATAATCTAGATGTTTTGTTTGTGTTTTAGTAAAGTTTTCCAATAAATTATAGTTTATTTTATGTTTTTACTTTAAATTAATCTCTGCTAAGTCTACCAGCGCCAAATATTAGTTAACAATTAAAAGCCACTTATTAAGTATATTATATTTTGATGAATATGACATGTACTTGAAAACACTTGAACAAAAATAATTATATCTGCAGTGGCCTAGCGGCTAGAAGCTAGAACGTGCGATTCACAACCGTGAGGTCGAAGGTTCAGATCCCACCTGCACCTCTGAGTATTTTTTCAGGTGCAGTTGTACATGCCACCCCTGGGTTTCATTGTGAAGAAAAACATCGTATGGAAACCGATATTTTCGTAGAACCTTTCGAGGTCATGCGTTATCTGCCAACCGGCCCTTCTACCGCTTAACTAAATTGGCTTTAGCTTTGCTATTGCTGTCTCTATGATTTCAAGCGAAAAGAAAAGAGAGCGTGACATCAAAGCTAAGACAGTTTTAGTTAGGCGGTGGACCCCCTGCTCTGGGCTAGCGTGGTAGATTATGGGTTTGACTCTCTCCTTGTAAGACAAGGCCTCAAGTCCCAGCTGTGGGACCATTTAGTGGACTGCTTGCCTATATGTTTTCCGTAGGCAAAACGCCAGGAAAGATAGCATACAGCCGTTCGAAACACACTTTTTATCAATTGTTTTTCGAACAGTGTGTTTGTTTTAATCTGTTATTCATTTAATTTTCTCTAAAAAGAACCAAAACTCAACTTAAGTTTAAAATTAAATTTAAACTCCCGTTTTAATGTAAAATTTCTTTATAAAAAATCTCTCAGAGTTGTATTAGTATGTGAGATTTAAGACTATGACTACAATAGTTGTAAAATCGCCCATTCTCGTCACTAGGGCACTACGATTTTGAAAAAAGGCAGTTATAGGCCTTGCGAAAGAAGGCTCCAAGTCCCAGCAGTGGGAACTGGGAACATATAATGGGCTGTTGATGATGATTGAGTTATAGGGACTATCGATAGAAGTTCTTTTTTTTAACTTTTACACAGCTCTCAATGAGATCGTTCGATGACGCAATTCCATGATTTTTGTTCACCCAAAACATGCAAAACGCGTTTAAATAATTTTTCACAAAAAAAAAATTGTAAAGCAATATTTCTTTCTAAACACTTTCAAAAAGCAAATCCGGTCGCTATGCTCGCAAGATAAGGTATAAGATTACGTCCCTTAATACCTATAGACACGAGTTAATGTAAAGTTAGGCTATTTCGTAAAGATCTTGCTGATACAATCTCTTATCGCAGAACCTGTTTAGTTAATGGAAGGTGCACGACCGGCTATGATTAGAAAAGGGTAGAAATCGACATTGAATCAGAGGGATAAATAAACAGCTGCTTTTCTGAAACTAGTTCTCAATGTAAAATGAAATCTGTTACTTAATAGAAATCATTTCTTTGGTTTGTGAAATATGAAATACTTGAAATTGAAATTTTCAACTACTGTTTTGTGTAAATACTTTTGTAAGTGCTCCACGGTTTCACCCTAGTAACATACCCCGTTTACATTATTCCAGTCCAGCGACCGAATCCAGCGCTGGAATGCTTACTGGAATAATGGAAACCGGCACTGGAATGCATCAATCCAGTGCCAATGCATTCCAGTGCCGGTTTACATTATTCCAGTAAGCAATCCAGCGCTGGATTCGGTCGCTGGACTGGAATCATGTAAACAGGGTATCATGTAAATAACATGATTCCAGTCCAGCGACCGAATCCAGCGATGGACTGCTTACTGGAATAATGTAAACCGGCACTGGAATGCATTAGCACTGGATTGATTCATTCCAGTACCGGTTTACATTATTCCAGTAAGCAATTCAGCGCTGGATTCGGTCACTGGACTGGAATCATGTAAACGGGGTATTATTTCAGACTACAATCCATCTGTGTTCTACCCAATGACGTAAATTAAATTTAAATTGTAACTGACTTTTAACAGGTAAAGTAAATTAATAAAAACGACTACTACATCTCAAATAGTATGTACTATGTAGTATTAGATTTTTCTAAGAAAGAAGATGTATAATAACAGAATAATAGTTTTGTACGTTACCGACATCTAACGCTTTCTTAGTTTTTACTGTTTAATATGTTGATAATACAGGTGCACACCGGGAATAATGATCACAGTGTGGATGAAAACATTTCCTTTAAAGCATACATACCAGTGTTTACGGTTACGAACTAGCGGAGACGAAATGTTCGCTATTCTAAACGCAGCGTTACTGCAGCTGAAGCTAGCCCATAAACACACCAGCGTAGTTGCCAGAAACTCAACTAACACAAACTACGTCCACGCACACAACCTTATTTTATCTCACGCTGCCGTAAGGGAGCTCTAAATCCAGATTAATTAATCCTGCCCGAAAGTACGGAATTTCCGACCGCTCGATATATCCACGAGGCTCATACAAACTGTACATTATATCTCACATAGTATACAGTAAGTTTGAAATTTTGTTTGTCTATGATTTTCTAATGCTGTGCTTGAACGTTGAATTTGCCGCACCACGAACAAGTTAACCTTATTTAATTATGCTAAATTGTTTAACTTAAATTAAAAGACTTTAACTTATTGCCGTGATTTTTTTTTCTAGGCTGTGGAACGCGGTGCCTGCGTAGTATTGTTGTGATGAATACAATCTTCATTCAAGTCCTGAGTGAATCGGTTTCTTCTAGGTAAGCACGCTCCACCATAGACTGCATAAGCAGAGATGTGCTTATGTCAAGTGCAAACGTATAATAGTTAAATAAAGTGGTCAAGTGCGAGTTGGACTCGCCCATGAAGGGTTCCGTTGCAGCATGTAACATAATATACATAGTACACATAGTTCTTGTAGTTCCTTGTAACTTTGATCGAAGTTTTAATAATAGTGTATTTATGACGTACTAAAAAAAAACTACTCATCAGATCGAGTTCAAACTAATTTTCGTTGGTAGTTTACATGGTAATGTACATCATATATTTTTTTAGATTTTTCATTCTCTTACTTTAGAAGTTAGAGGGGGGGGGGGGGACACACATTTTACCACTTTGGAAGTGTCTCTCGCGCAAATTATTCAGTGTAGACGAAAATGACTTTAGAAACATCAACATCATTTTTGAAGACCTATCGATAGACACCCCACACGTGTAGGTTTGATGAAAAAATTTTTTTTGAGTTTCAGTTCTCAGTATGGGGGGCAACCCTAATTTATCTTTTTTTTAATTTTTTTTGTTCAAATCTTGATGCGGTTCACAGAATACATCTACTTACCAAGTTTCAACAGTGTAGTTCTCATAGTTTCGGCAAAAAGTGGCTGTGACATACGGACGGACAGACAGACAGACAGACAGACAGACAGACAGACATGACGAATCTATAAGGGTTCCGTTTTTACGTTTTACGGAACCCTAAAAAGATTATCAAGATGACCATAAATGTTTTATGGAAAATAGTGACGAGATGAACAGGGCCTGATGATAAGCAACGTGCCTGTCCACAACAACAGAGTGGCACGCAGCTATTATAATATGAAGTGTATAAATACCATGCACTGCTGCACTGCGTTCGTCTTCTAGAGATTTAAGATGTTTAATATCTATGCCTTGTAAGTTCAACGCCGTTAAAACTTGAATACAGTTATGATTTCACATTACTACTTGGAGGTAGATTAACTTACTAGTTGGCCTGTGATGAGCTATTTTGCGAGCAAAATCACGAGCAACAGCTAAAGGCTGTAAATTATATTTAGTAGGTAGAGTTACGCATACGGTAAATACGATTTATGGGGACGTTGCATACGGATTACGTGTTCCTATATTAGTAACGTGTGAATGAACTTGGGTTCAGCAGGTTATATAATTTGGTACATGTGCTCAGTACGGGGTCACAATCATTTGGCACAGAAAGGGTGAAACTTTGGCGTGGCTTAATATATCAGGAAACTAACTACGACTGTAAATTCTGATGTGTAAAACAAAATTATGATTCATACTTCGCATGTTGTCATATTTTATATCGACCTCAACAACAGTCGTTACAGTTTTGTTTGTTTGTTGACACTCTGTTTTGAATATTTTGTGAATTTTTCTGACAAAATAACAGAATCAAAGTCAAAGTTTAAAGAACTTTAATAATTTTATTCTAGATTTACCATCACTCTCTAAGAACTCGCTGTAACTTTAAAAAAAAATATCAACATGCAATTTTAATCTGTTCTTGGATACTGTAAATAAATGTAAAACGCAGCTTGTATTGCTAACTTCTATTGAAAATATTACGCAGACATTTACCTAATTGCAATCTTTGGATAATTGTTTGCCAGTTGTATCTTGTGGAAAAACGTCAAGGGTGCCTTGCTCGGTCACTAATTGTTCACATTCGTTTTTATCATTTCATAGAAAACCTATAACATTTCGTCGTTTTATGAGTCGGGCTTATACACTTTCCAATTTTTAAGGTTCCGTAAAACGTAAAAATGGAACCCTTATAGATTCGTCATGTCTGTCTGTCCGTCCGTATGTCACAGCCACTTTTTGCCGAAACTATGAGCACTACACTGTTGAAACTTGATAAGTAGATGTATTCTGTGAACCGCATTAAGATTTAAACAAAAAAAATTAAAAAAAAGAAAAAGTAGGTTTGTAGTCAGTGTAGTCAGTAGGTATAGGGGTATACTGAGAACTGAAACTCAAAAAAATTTTTTTCATCAAACCTACACGTGTGATGTGTCTATCGATAGGTCTTCAAAAATGATATTGAGGTTTCTAAAATCATTTAAGTCTACACTGAATAATTTGCGCGAGAGACACTTCCAAAGTGGTAAAATGTGTCCCCCCCCCCCCTCTAACTTCTAAAGTAAGAGAATGAAAAATCTAAAAAAAATATATGATGTACACTACCATGTAAACTACCAACGAAAATTGGTTTGAACTCGATCTGATGAGTAGTTTTTTTTAGTACGTCATAAATACACTATTATTGAAACTTCGATCAAAGTTACAACGAACTACAAGAACTATGTGTACTATGTATATTATGTTACTTGCTGCAACGGAACCCTTCATGGGCGAGTCCAACTCTCACTTGGCCACTTTATTTTTATTCAATCCTGTCATTGGTGTAATTTATCTGAAATATCAGCGTCTTCTGAAAGTAAAATTAAATTGCTAACTGCAGTCTAAATGCACGGATTCTGTTTAATAATAAATTCTCACATTTCACGAGACGAACAGCTTGAAATTAATTATTCCCAATATCTGAAATGCATTCTGAATCTAAGCTAAGCTTTGAAGCGATATCGATCATTGCTGTAACGATATTGCACACGCATTCAGAGGTATTCATCTTTGTCTGTTATTGCTAAGAGCCAGCTTTGCCACATTCAATTACACATGTGGGCGCACATACGACGAACCGAAATTACGAACACTGTTACAGTAGATTCTGAGAAGCTTATCTTTTAACAATAGGTATGATGTCCAAATAAACGAATAAGTTCATCAGTTAAATTATTAAAAAACATAGAAGACGTTTTTTTTTTAGTTTTATAAACATAAAAAATTCGCAGATACCTACGTTGCTCAGAAGTTTTGACGTCACTTCATTGTATGATTTTTACGGAGACGTGACGTAAACACACCCTACTTCTAAAGTACTATACGTAGATGTTTGATGTTCTGTATCGTTGTAAATTTTTAATAAATGAAATAAAGCAAAAATACGTGTTTCATATTTTTCCATAATCTAGCTCACGGACTTTGTATGTGTACAAACGTATATTTTTGACCCAGCTGTCATCCCAACAATACATTCAAATTTAAGATCACGCGTGTGTTTGCAAGTAAAACAAATATCCATTATGCTTCTAAGGTTCCTACCAAAGCTAGGGCTGATAACTTTGAAATAGCTCAACCAAAATAAGAACACAGTCGACTAATGTATCTATTAATTAAAACAAAATCTCAATACCCGTTCGGGAGTATCGACCCGCGGATACCAGAGACACACACGCACGTAAATTCAGACACGTTTAGCTTAAAAAACCCCGTCGCTTTTATCCGACTGAAAAAAGGGTTGTGTTTTTCGCGCGTACGATATCTTGTATGTTTGTAAATTTATTTTATTCTTTTATTAATTACCACGTATCTTCCAAACGACTGAATGGATCTTGTCAATTAAGATATCGTTAGATTTCTCTCAATCACCCAAGTGCCCTAAGATAGTATATAATGTTATTTTGTGATGATTTTTTGCAGTCGGGTTTTTAGGGTTCCGTAAAACGTAAAAACGGAACCCTTATAGTTTCGTCATGTCTGTCTGTCTGTCTGTCTGTCTGTCTGTCCGTCCGTATGTCACAGCCACTTTTTGCCGAAACTATGAGAACTACACTTTTGAAACTTGGTAAGAATATGTATTCTGTGAACCGCATTAAGATGTGAAGAGAAAGATTAAAAAAAAAGAAAAATTAGGGTTGCCCCCCATACTGAGAACTGAAACTCAAAAAAATATTTTTCATCAAACCTACACGTGTGGGGTGTCTATCGATAGGTATTCAAAAATGATATTGAGGTTTCCAATATAATTTTTGTCTACACTGAATAATCTGCGCGAGAGACACTTCCAAAGTGGTAAAATGTGTGTCCCCCCCCCTCTAACTTCTAAAGTAAGAGAATGAAAAATCTAAAAAAAATATATGATGTACATTACCATGTAAACTACCAACGAAAATTAGTTTGAACTCGATCTGATGAGTAGTTTTTTTTTAGTACGGCATAAATACACTATTATTGAAACTTCGATCAAAGTTACAACGAACTACAAGAACTATGTGTACTATGTATATAATGTTACTTGCTGCAACGGAACCCTTCATGGGCGAGTCCAACTCGCACTTGGCCACTTTATTTAAATTAAAGTTATTGGATTATAAATTTGAGATGTCTGTGCATGAGTGCCTGTGCGTGTTTGGTAGCTCTGGAATAGTTTTTTTAAGATTAATTATTCGGTAGTCATCATAGCCAATTAATCAAAATTGGTTCAGCTGTATCGTAATTATCAGTACTTTTGTTGGCCGTAGTAGGAATCTTAGATGAAAAATGGGATTAGCTTTATGTGTACAAAAAAATATGAGCAACATAATTGGAGATATTTAATTAAGTGACGAGTAACTCACGTGACATTTGTTCGACGCAGTTTGAAATTAGTTTCCTGACGTAACCACCAGTTAGATTTTATACACTGCGTTGGGTTCATTAAATGTTTAAAGTTAATTTATACTGGTTACTAGGTATACGTATCCGCCTTAACCACCGTATCTAAAACATGATTTAATTAGAATTTTGGCTTTTTGTCTTATCGAATCTTATCAATTCAGCAGAATTTCTCTACTCAAAGCTGAAATGCGTTTATAGTCTGCACAGTTTCTATATTTAACTGTTAAATTGCATTTATAGTCCGGAACGGAACCAGAAACGGAATAATTCCCCGTGCAGGTGTTTTGCACGGTGCGCCCGTATACCACGAAATGATGGAGATAGGAATGCTATCTGCTAATTGCTCGGACCACCTTTGCCGGACCGTGTGCGGTTTCCATACAAAAGCGGCACTGACATGAAACGAAAAGAGAGTTGCTAATGTGCAGGATAGTTTATATTTTTTTTATTATATCGTTATATTCTTTTAAAAAAATGTAAAATTGATGAAAATTAATGTTATTTTTCCAAAAAAAAATAGGTTTTCAATTATATCGTTTATTCCCATGACTATATATTTTTTTTATTTGAAACGAGTTTGTTGCTACGTAATAAAGACAAATAATAATAATAAAGCCTTTTTATTTCGAACTACGTACAATTTAACATTTTTGCTTATATTTTATTTCTTATATTATATCTCGTAATTCGACGTGCCTCATGGCATAGGCCTCCTCCAGCTCTCTCCATTGAACTCTGTCTTCTGCTACTCTGGTCCAGCATGATCCTAGAGTAAGGCGGATATCGTCACTCCATCTTGTTTTCGGACGTCCCTGTCTTCTGATGTCTCCTCTTGGATACCATAAGGTCACCTGTTTGCTCCATTTGTTAATATTGCAGCGCAGCATGTGACCTGTCCAGCTCCATTTTAGGTGGTCTATACGAGTTATTATGTCCGTTACTTTTGTCTTCCGTCTTATTTCCAAATTTTGGATTCTGTCGCTAAGCCTGATTCCCAACATGCTTCTTTCCATTGCTCTTTCGGTTTTAGCAAGTTTTTCTCTTTGTTTGTCCGTTAATGTCCATGTCTCGCAGCCGTATGTCATGCAGGGGAGAATACAAGTGTTGAAAGTCTTCCTCTTGATATGCATGCTTAGATCCTTGTTCTTGGTTATTTCTTTCAACGACCAGTATTTATTCCACCCGCAGGCTATTCTTTTGTTAATTTCCTTAGACATGGAATCTTCGGGAGATATAATTTGTCCTAGGTATACATATTCTTTCACATATTCGAAATTGGTTCCATCGACCTCTATGGTAGTTTCTGTTGAGTTGGTCATAAGTTTTGTTTTGTCTACGTTAATTTCTAAGCCTACTGCTCGACTTTTCTCTGTTAATTCTTTTACCATGCGTTCTAGTTTCTTGGGGTCTTCTTCTAATAGGACAATATCATCCGCAAATCTCAAATTATTGAGGCGGTTTCCATTGATTGAAATACCGTAATTCTCCCAGTCCAATTGTCTAAATGTGTGTTCTAGCACAGCATTAAACAGCTTAGAAGATAATGGGTCTCCTTGCCTCACGCCTCTATTTATTGGAAAGGTGTCTCCTTTTGATTCTAATTTGATACTGCCTTTGCTTTTTTTGTAGATGGACTTCATTAGTTCTATATAGATTTCGTCCACCCCTTGTTCTTTTAGACTTAGCCAGATAACGTTGTGTTTTAGACAAATAATACCTATAGAATGTATAATGCTGCTCGTCCCGTCTCTCTATAATAACTACATAAAATATGTAACAAAATGTGATACATTTTCTATATCTGTAAAATTAATAATTTGCACTATTAAAAATTGAAACCTTGATGTAAGATGAATGTACTTAGCAATGTTTGCTCAAGCAAAAAATCTTGTGACGGGCGACTTACCCCTTTTTCAGATATTTTATCGGACGATACTTGAAAGAGCACAGGTATAAAATCAACTTGGGATAGTTTAAGTCACCCCATTCGCTTCCCCTGGCCACCCCAGATCATAACGTGCTTTATGATTAGTGGGGATACCGGCGGCAAAAAGTGCGGCTACTTTACTTGGTTATTATAATAACACAGGCCTTGTGCCTTGTGCCTCAGTGTAGCCAACAGAGCCGTAGGACGGGGCTCAGTGAAACGTTTTCAAAATGCAGATATACCTGTCAAATATGGTTTTAAATTTTGTCATAGATGGCGCCAAACTCTAATTTTGTAAAACAAAATGTGTTTTAAGAAAATAAAACATTGGCGCAACCTATGGCGTAATTAAGAACTTCAATAAAGTCTATTCGCTTCGTTTTATTCCAAATATGTTTTATGGCTTACGCATTTATGTATCTAATAAGTAAAATATTAGCTATCGGGTTCGTATTGTAGAAACTTTACTTAGTTTCAAGCTATTGAGCGTTTAGGGAGGTACTCTACCAGTATACATTTATTTAGTTTTTACTAGCTTATTATGTAAATGTTGTCCTGTTTTATAAATTATCAACCAATAGAAATGTTAAAATAATGTGGCACATCATGTAAATTGCCTCATGTCAATACATACACGATAGTTAAATTATTTTGATATTGTTCGTTGTAAAGAATGGAGACCAAAAATGGTGTAAATGTGTACTCGTACATTACGAATTATTGTCGTAACTGCCAAATACACATAAAAAAATCACTAAACATAGCAAATACGTTTAGCAGGTGTATGAATTTGCACTATCTTGTGTAATGATTTTTTTAAATATAGATAAAGATATTATATATTGTAGTAACCCTAAGATCGATTCTGTAAACGAGGCGAATAGCTGACGATGTCACTTGAAATCGAATTGATTACAATCTATTGTGTCCGAAAGCACCTTCCCGTAATCGCCTTTAAGACGACTTTAGACTTGACCAAATTGAGGCAGTTAAGAAGGTTACATTATAATATTACATAATGATCGTTTTAGAATTATTTAAGAACTAAGTGAATAATGTTATAGTTATATTGTTAGTTCTAAGGCAGTTTAGTTTCTTACGAATAATACTACTGCGATGTACGAAAACATTACAAATATTTTTCTGACCTATGTTTTTCCTTTTTCTACGCTCCATTTCAGTCACCAAAATTCTTAACCTCGGTACCCCAATCACCGAAAGTTTTCCAAGTAATCGGTACAAAATAGTACGAAGAATCGAACGCCAGATAGCTGAGTATTATATTGCTTGTTACAGAGTCCTGCAGGTATCACTGAAGACAGACGAAACGACCAAGGTGACAAGACAAGTGACATGCCATACAAAGCAGCTGTTGTTTTTCCATGGCACGAACTTAATTCCATCAGGCCTCTACCCATTAAATTTGCAGAAAAGACGCCAAAATGGCGTAGGCACACTTACGTTCACATCGCATGTCAAGCCCCCGTACCAACAGTAATATAATTAACTGTTATATTTATGTTTTTTATACAACATACGGAGAAATAAACGATTCACAGCTCATTACGAATGTAATAATAATTAAAATCTAAGTGTCTACTCATTTTACAAATAATTTATGTAATTAAAATTAAAATTTCGTGTCTGTGGCGTTGTTTATTTACTTCTACACGTTAAAACCGCTGGTTTAGTTAGCATCCGGAAATAACCTAAAAAAAACACAATTTCTGCAGAAAACCACGAATATAATATTAAACATTTAATCTAATTTATTTTGTATTTACATAGATCTACAAACATAATCTACTAGGAGATTAGTTCTGATTACATACGTTTGATGTTCAACGGCAAACTAAATTAACGATCGTAAGATGTTAACAGCTCTAGTTAGTACGCAATAATTACCATTGTTGGCTGTTATTAAGCAATAATTACTTAAATAAGTACTATTGATAGTAATATCATGATCAATGTAACGCACAATTATGAAATTTAGGCAGCGTGACCACAGTCTTGTAATAAAAAATAGTCTGGGTGTTATTAAAAACTATCTATAATAATATCTCTGTACCAAATGTCATCAATATTTATGCAGTACCTTTTCCATGAAAGATCGTAACATCCATATGTAGATCTAAATATTATTTTTTTAAATAAATATGTACCTACTAGTCCGGTCAAATTAGACCAAAAAATAAGAGTAAAGTTATCTAAATTCCCACCAACCTGAAAATCGGTAAGATTGCTTGAAATATCATTAAAAACAATATTTGAAAGTTCCCCATCTTTCCCCTGTAAGGGAAAATTTTTATTCAAGGTCAAAGGTAAAAAAATTAGTTTATCGCGATTTTCAGCAAAACGGTAAGTTTTATCATAAACATACCTCAGACAAAATTTTTAATTGTAGATCATAAAATTATCTACAAAAAATGTCTTTATACTTTTTTTTCTACGAGCCACCGTTTTTGAGATATAATTCAAAAATACTTAACTAGAATATTAACTGTATTTAGAGCCGGTAAAGTCTGTGCTGCATTTTACGTTCTCACTGCTGGGACTCTCTCACAAGAGAACCTAGATCTTTCTCCACCAAGCTGGCCAAGTACGGGTTGGCGGATGACACATTACCTCGAAAGGCAACTTCCTTGAAATATATCAATTTCTTATCCGTGGCAGTGGTAATGACAACCTTATACATCTGAACATGGGTAAAAATATCTGTTCTGTGGGTAAAATACTACGAAGTGTAGGGTTGGTTTGAACCTCTCTCAAGATGGTAAAATCGGACTCTACCGCTACTATTAGGCCACCGCGTTAACATTAATAAGACGTGCACTAAATGAAAACAAACGACTTTTTTATTTTTATGAAATCTTTGTCGCTTTAATTTGCAACGACCACACAAAAGTTGAAGCTGCAAAAGACAATTGCTCTGGCTGTAGGTAAGTCAAAACATCACCAAAAGGCAAACGAAACGAGCCTTTTCTCAATTTAAAAACGCCAGGCTTTGTTCTAGACTGCTTCTTCCATTGTGTTCATAATTTTGTCCATCTTTCACGCGGAAATGAATTTGTTTTCTGAATTTAATTTCCTCGCTGCCGACGGGACAAAGAAGCTGAATGGATCAAAGGAGTCTTATATCTACGCTTCTATCACGGTTGATTGAGATATAAAGAAAAGGCTTGCTGCGTTTGAAGGGTTGTTTTCCATCTATAGAAGTTAACAATGTTTTGTGATAAATCCTGTGAGGATATTCAGCCGTTATTTTTGTTCTTTTAATAGGTACATGATGTGGAGCATTTTAAGAAGTTATAATATTTCCAAATATTAATCTAAGGAACCGTCAACCAAAGCGTAAAGATTTCAAAGAACCTTCTGATGAACGTATTAAAAATGAAGTGTTATACTCCAAATTATACATATTAGTTCTTATTAGAGTTGTGAAAAACAAGTGTATCAAACGAATTATTATTTGGTCTTGACAAAATGTTTGGATATCACTATTACCTCCATTATCGGTATGTGCTGGAATATTTATGATTTCTTTTCATTGATTCAAAATCAACGCAAAAACGACGGAGTGTTACAAGATTGAGATGTATCTGCTCCCAAACGAATGAACTGATTTGGATTTTGGATTCTATGTTTAAACGTTGAGTCGGAAGTGCTGTTAGCTACATACATAATATATGTTAGACGAAAATCGGCCCATACCTAAAGGCCGCCGCAGATTTCTTTTTTACATAACTTCCTTTATATCGGTGTCAAATGAAAGGGTTTGTTTGACTACTAAAATATTTTATACACTATGATAATATTTTAAATCAAAGATGGGCATCACCGCAAAATGTCAAAGTTTTTTATTTAATTAGCTATTCATCTTATATATAAAATTCTCGTGTCACAGTGTTTGTTTCCTTACTCCTCCGAAACGGCTTTACTTATTTTAACCAAAATTTATATGCATATTCAGTAGGTCTGAGAATCGGCTACTAGCTATTTTTCATACCTTTATTTATATGGCAAAACAACGTTTGCGGGGTCAGCTAGTAAATTTATAAATGAAGCTATTCATAAATGTTAAATTGAAGTACCGCCCTACGTCATAGTAGCATAACTTTGAGTAGTCTATGTATATAAAAAAATTACCGAAAGCCCCATAAAAAAATACTGAAATGTGTGTACGCACCTAGTTTCCGAACGACTGCTTGGTTCTTGGCATTTGTTTTATTTATTTATTTGAGGTATACATCGCCACATAATATGTTTATAAGTAAGATATATTTTGTGAAAATGCACTACAAATAATATTACACATCATACCCTGTATTTAGGGTGTTTCGAATAGTATAGTATACAATATTAAGTGTTTATAGCTACGTACTAATTAAATAAATCTTATAACTATTATTTTCGTAATGTTGAAATGTCTTTATCTTCCAGATATTCTTCTATTGTATAATAACACTTGACAATCAGTATTTCTTTCGGGCTATTTTTGAATTTTTTAATGTTCGTTTCGTTTCTCAAATATTTTGGTAAATGGTTAAAGATTGTATGTAACACTGTACTGAGGTCCTTTCCGTACTATTTCTAGTTTAGGTTCTGGAACTGTGATCTAGTTTTGCCTTCGGCCACTGGTGATAAATGTAAATAGACTTGGATGTTTTTTTACAAAAGTTGCTGCTTCTAGGATATACATACCCTGTAAAATACATACATACTGTTAAAATGTTCATTTGTCTTTTTTCTATTGGCAAGCTTCTATATACATGTTCCAAAAATTAAATTGTCCTCCTCTAAAAAATGCAAAGCACATGTAACATTTCAATGGGTTATAGGCGATTCGTCCCAAAGTTAATCTACTATCTCTTCAATGTATTGACATATTCAAATTCAATTGTTCATCCATTGGGTTAATAACTTCAAACTAAAAAAATACTTTCGAACTCGCCGGGTCAGCTAATTTCATATAATTTCATCGAAATAACTTTGAAAATGAAACACCAACCTAGGCCCCAGGCGTAGTTTCTCCAAGCAAAACTGTGCTATTAACCCGACCGTTGAACAAAGAAGCAGCTTTGTGCGGTTTCACCAGACTTACACCGCTACATATTTATGTAATTAATTTCCCAGGTGTACAGTAAACAACTACAAACAACCCGCTCAATGTTTACACCCCGCACAGGGAGTCTTTTATGAAGATATTAAACTGTCAAAGTTGGAAAGAACGCTTTTCTTGGGACGCTAAATTAGGTTTCAAGACTTGGTGAATCTTCGAGATATTAGGAATTTGCATAATTTCCTTAGGTAACTATTTGGTTAAAATCCTTGGTGAAACTGTAATGTACAAAAGCTCTAAGAGGTGTCAGACTACGCTGGTGACGGTTTTAAGGTTTCGTACCCAAAAGATAAAACTGGACCCTATTACTAAGATTCTGTTGTTTTTTTTTTTTTTTTTTTTTTTTTTTTTTATAGCATAGAGTGACGAGACGAACAGGTCATGTGCCTGATGGTAAGCAACATGCCTGCCACATAACAGCACAGTAACACGCAGCTATTGGAACATGATAGTCCAAATCATTACCTAGCACTGCACTGCGCTCGTCACCCAGAGATCTAAGATATTATGTCTCTAAGCCCTGTAATTTATCTGGAATCATTGCCCTTCAAACCGGAACACAGTAATGTTTGCACATTACTGCTTGGCGGTAGAATATTTGGCAAAGGTGTGGTACTTCCCCAGGCGGACTCTGCTAAGAGTCCTACCACTACCTGTTTGTCTGTCACCAAGCTGTATTTGACGAACCCTGATAGTTAGAAAGTTGAAACTTTCAGAGATGATGTATAATATTTGTATTAGCGTTACCAGATCATCATCATCATCATCAGCCGTCCACTGCTGAACATAGACCTCCCCCCTAGATTTCCACAACGAATGGTCCTGCGCAACCTGCAACCAGTGGTTTCCAGCGACCTTTGTGAGGTCATCTGTCCATCTAGTGGGAGGCCGTCCAACACTGCGTCTTCCGGTTCGTAGTCGCCACTCGAGAACCTTTCTTCCCCATCAATTGTCAGTTCTGCGAGCGATGTGGCCTGGCCATTGCCACTTCAGCTTGTTTATTAGCGTTACCACAACATATACTAAATAAGCTAAATATTTAAGAGAGCTCTAATAGCACAAGTTACGGCTGGTCTAGTCGGGAGAACGGTGACTGCCGATCCAGAGACCCCGGGTTCAAATTCACGAGCGCATCACTGTATTTTTGAAGTCATGCGCGTAATGCCGCTAGCTTGAAACGGTGAAGGAAAACATCGTGAGGAAACCGACATGTACTTAGAATCTCTCGAAGTCGTGTGTCATCCACCAACCCGCACTGGGCCGGGGTAGTGGATTATCGCCTTGACTCTCTCTTTATGAGAGATGGCTTCGAGTCCCAGTAGTGGGAACATTTAGTGTGCTGTTTATGTAATACAACATTTTTGTTTTTTTAATAAAATTTGCTTTATATTGGTTGATTTGCTTGATATTGATATTGGCAATAGGACGCTCGAAACATTCACATATAATTTAGTTACATTATTCACTAATAATTTTTTTCTTTTATTATTAGGTATATAAGGGGCCTCTTGAACAACAGATACGATTGTTTGGCGTTTTTACCCGACTGAAAAAAGGGTTATGTTTTTCGCACGTATCTCGTATGTTTGTAAATTTCTTTATTCCTAACGACTGGATGGATTTTGACAATTATTACATTCAAGTGCCTTTAGGTAGTAAATCTTGTTTTTACCTCTTGATTTTTTGCAGTCGGGTTTTTTAAATTAAAGTTATGAAATATAACGGTACCTACATACCCAACATTTTTACGAATTTTCGCGTTTATTAAATTAGTAGAATATTAGTAGGAAGTAGGATTTGGGCTCGTTTTGGCTTTGATGATTTTGGGAATGAAACGGTTAAAGCTATTGTTTTTTAATACTGCCATAACTAAAACAAGTAGCTAAAATAAATTATAGAGAGCCATAATAAACAGTAATCATTTAAATTATAAAAACAAACTGTGGGGATAATAAGCACGAATGAGATTCGTGTGAGGGGTTTGTGTGCAAGGAAGAAGTATGAGAGGCACTCGCCCAGTAACTGCACACTGGCCTAGCGAACGTTAGATTGGAAAAAAAAATTGGGTAAAAGTAAAAATAAATAAATCGCGATTTATCCACCCGTTTCACTTAACGCCAGTGCTAGTGACTCCGGTGTAGCTAAGACCCTCACACTGGCTGGAGTAGGTACACATCAAAGTAAATGTAAATATTATACGAGTATTATTATACGTATCCCATCGAATCGTATCATATTATACGTAACGTATCCCACGGCGACACGCACTTAGAAAACAATAAGAAAAACCAACTACCATAAAGCTCTCAAAAACTTCAAGCCATCTATTCAAGTATTTAATCTGATTAGGCTTTAGCTCTAGGTAGTCAGTACTCACCATGTCTTCTACTATACAAGATTTTGAAAAGTAGGTACTTACGTAACTTTTTTCATCGAACAAAATGTTCACTTTTGCAATACTAGCAGCGCCCCGCGGTGTTACCCTCGAAGTTCCCGTTCCCGTTGTTTTTCCGAAATAAAATGTTCTTCCAGACTATAATATATCTGAATATAATCTATCTGTGTTCCGAATTTTAGCCCGATCCGTTCATACGTTAGGACGTGATTGAGCAACAAACATTCAAACATCCATACATTGTCATTTATAATATTAGTAGGATTTCTCTATGATTTTTTAACTTTTACAGGTTCTCCACTCTCGATTTGAAGACACCAAGATTGTAACCGTCAGGAAAAACCCACTCAGGCAACGCATTCCACAGCCTAAACTTTCTTATCACAATAGTGAATCAAACCTCTTCGTTCGAGCCTTTGGAACGTCAACCATGAAACGATGTCACTTTTTCGAGCTACGAGCAGTTCAATATGCATGTCGGTTGCACAGTTACCGAAAGTGTATTCAGCTGGTAGTTAGGAGACACATCCCAAAGGTGCGAACAGTATAAGAGTGAATCTGTGATTGACACAGACCTGCCAGTGTTAACTATTCAGACCTCGTAAAATGTTTTTTAGAGTTCCGTAAAACGTAAAAACGGAACCCTTATAGATTTGTCATGTCTGTCTGTCCGTCCGTCCGTATGTCACAGCCACTTTTTGCCGAAACTGTGAGATCTACACTGTTGAAACTTGGTAAGTAGATGTATTCTGTGAACCGCATTAAGATTTGAACAAAAAAAATAAAATAAAAGAAAAATTAGGGTTGCCCCCCATACTGAGAACTAAAACTCAAAATTTTTTTTCATCAAACCTACACGTGTGGGGTGTCTATCGATATGTCTTCAAAAATGATGTTGAGATTTCTAAAATCATTTTCGTCTACACTGAATAATTTGCGCGAGACACACTTCCAAAGTGGTAAAATGTGTCCCCCCCCCCCCTCTAACTTCTAAAGTAAGAAAATTAAAAATCAAAAAAATATGTATGATGTACATCATCATCATCAACAGCCCACTAAACGTTCCCACTGCTGGGACTCGGGGCCTTCTCTCGCAAGGAGAGAGTTAAGGCCATAATCCACCACGCTGGCCCAGTGCGTGTTGGTGGATGACACATGACTTCGAAAGATTCTAGGTACATGTCGGTTTCCTCACGATGTTTTCCTTCACCGTTTTAAGTTAGCGGCATTACGCACATGACTTCGAAAAGACAGTGGTGCGTGTGGGGCTTGAACCCGGGGTCTCCGGATCGGCAGCCGCCGTTCTCCCGACTAGACCACCATAGACAATGTATGATGTACATTACTATGTAAACTACCAACGAAAATTAGTTTGAACTGGATCTGATGAGTAGTTTTAGAGATTTAGTACGTCATAAATACACTATTATTGAAACTTCGATCAAAGTTACAACGACCTACAAGAACTATGTGTACTATGTATATTATGTTACTTGCTGCAACGGAACCCTTCATGGGCGAGTCCAACTCGCACTTAGCAACTTTATTTTATTTTACTGTCTCAAATGAACAAAAATAAAAACATTTTGTGTATTTCCGACTCGGAAGTTAAACCCTTATACTCGAGCTACACGAGGCTAGTTTTTCAAGCTAGGATAGCAAGCTCGTACTTCTAGCTTCGTGTAATTCGTGTAATTCGTGTAATTAAAAACATATAATGATATGCTTAAACTTTTCAACGCTTATTTTCTTTTAAATTTCAAAGTGTAAAGCATCTAAATGATTTCCGTAGATTAATAAATATGCGACCACAACAATAATTGAGAGAAGTTCGAAGAACCTTTCAAGTCAAGTAGAACTCGAAACGGCAGCGGCCCTCTATGAAAACTCGAACGTTATCAAACTGCGAATGAGATGCTCATAAATTTGGAGAGGCCTTTTTGCTATAATGCCTTTCATATTTCTCCCGGCACTGCGGGCTTCGCTCAAATAAATTACGCCCATCAATAAAAATCTCAACGTGGAGATCCTGCGACTTATTTAATTTATATTCCATCACGGAGGTATTTATCAAACATCTACGCTGCTGATTTGAAATGCTGTGACGTGAGTTTTGGACGGAACTTTATACTCGTATTTGTATACTCCATGTTTGTAGTGGTTGGGCTCTTTGTAGAGTCTTCCTGGGGAAGTACCATACCTTTGGCAGTAATTCTACTGTCAAGCAAAAATATGTACACATTACTGTGTTCCCGTTTAACGGATTTTTTTAAATGTTTTCAGAGAAATGACAGGGCATAGAGATTAATCATCCTTTATCTGTGAGTGACGAGAGTTAAGTGGATTACTAGGTGGCTTGGACCCAGCATGTTCCAATAGCTGTGTGAAACTGCATCTTACCGTCAAGCACATGTCCTGTTTGTCCCGTGACTCTAATATATGCAAATCTTTAAGGAGTTATTTTGGACTCTACAAAAGATGTTTGATTACTTACATTGAAATAAATTCGAGTTATAGTTGCAGATTTCACGTTTCTGGTTTTATACGTTACGTAGACGCAAGTTTGTTTGTGCTCTATAAATCTCAGCTCATTCACTCATTCAACGTCGAAACGCACAGTATACGTTGCACGACTGCGAAATTAATCTTTGTTCGAAAATTTATTGATTAACAGGAGAACTACATTTAATCTTGGAGGATATATTTAACTCGTACTTCAGTTTACCTGGTAAATAAATACCATACTCGCATTTTAAACAGTTTTCCAAAAATACGTCTACAGGCTAAAAATTATACTCTCTTTTTACATCAGTGATAACATCCTACTATCCTACTCATATTATAAATGTCAATATTTGGATGTTTGTTGCTGAATCATCGTAACGTATGAACCCATCGGGCTGAATTGGGTAGAACCGCGGGGTGGAGCTAGTGACCAATATATACAAATTTAAAGTTAAATTTAAAGTAATATATTTAAATTTATTTTATATATTAAATTTAAAACATTTTAAGCGCGTTGGGCATTTTTGAGTTAGAAAATAACGATTGAACGCACCACATAATTACCAACACCGTTACCGACACTTCTGTATACAAGTGTGGACTTAAAATATTTTGTAATTTCACTTATGACACAGCAGAGCTGGAGTGCTATTATTTTCTGTTTTCATAAGTAGGAGCTTACTTTTGTGTTATTGAAACGTGAAACACTTTTTATTTGACAAACTGTGGGATCTGGTATTGTCCATGTAGCAATCCATGGTATTTGCCACCTCCCTACCAAAGTTCACCAACCAATGGATAGTCAGTGATCACAGCAACAAGTAACAAACACATTCACCGTTATACGGAAATCATTCAAACTTTTGACGTTATTATACTCGTAGAAGTGTTGTTGGTCCGGCATGTTTTTTTCTCATAAAAACTTGCCGACCCCACCGCCGTTCATTGTGTTCGCCTGCATTTCAAATCCTGAGTGTTGTCAAATATAGGTTCGGTTTTATCGCTTTTTCGTGTTCGAAACTCACTTTATGAAATGACTGGATGAGACAGCTGTTTTATGCAAAGGAGTTATTACCTGTCTTTTATTTGGATCCTTTGACGTTTTATGATGAAATCAAGCACTTTGTCACTGTTTGCACGAGAAACGAGCAGTAAAAGATTTGACGTTCGCTAGGTTTTATTGAGAAACGAAACTTATTTGTGTTGTAACCGTGTTAATGCATAATATTTGAAATCACTAGTAACACCCTCACAGTTATAATCAACAGTTCCCGATCAACAGTTCAGTTCCTTTCATTCTCCCGGGGAAAAAAGTTGCCTATGTATTATTTCAGACTATTGCTTATCTACATAATGTATCATTTTTTTTCCAGATCTCTCCTATAGTTTTTGCTGGAAATAATAACAAGTTTCTAAATAAACACATATCAAAGAAAAATTATACGGTTAGTAGGATTCAAGTACGATATTATTCGATACCACATGACTAGAAAGAACCGCGTGAAAGTCGAAAAGGACAAGCTTAGTAAGTTGACTTGACATCGCTCAAGAGGGTGCCGCCATGTGGGATGTTGATTCGACGATCATAGTCCCGATAGTCGTGTCGGCAGACGGCCTTATAGCGAAAAGTCACAAACAACATCTAGATAAACTTTGCCTAGACGCTTGGATCAAGGGTTGCAGAAGGCAGTCAATCTCGACACAGCAAGCATCGTCAGGAGGTTCCTCAACCTGCAACTCTAACCACCGGTAGCTTGGGTCTTTCCCCGCTGCTGCTGTAAAACTTTTTAAACTTTAAGAACTGGAAGCTTTTGCATTCTTGCAATTTAAATATTTTATGGATAGGTATAGTTTCAATAAGTGAATGCTATATGGAATTGATGTTTCATGCAGTTTTCACTTCATTTTTGTAATCTGTACTTTCAAATTAAGGAATCCGTTGCGAGAGTGGGTTTATCCCGATGTATACAATATTGGTATCTTCAACTCGCAAATTAATAGGTTCTTATAGGTAAGCACATCCTATCATAGATCGCGTCGTTGCTTGACATTAGGCGACAGAGTCATCAAATGCAAACCAATTACAAAATAAAAGCGGCGAAATGCTCGGATTCGCTCATGAAGAGTTCCGTAGCCGCAAGTAACACAATACATAAGTTCTTGTAGTTCGTTGTAACTTTGTTTTATGTTTTAATAATAGTGTATTCATGACGTACTAAAAAACTACTTACTGGATCGAGTCACCCAGAACACTCGCTGCGTTCCCCCTCTGAATGGCCAGGGAGATCTGCTTAGTTAAGAACCTACCCGATGGTCACTCGTCTTCTCCCTCAAACGGTGTCCCATATCCGCTACAAACTTTTTTTCGTCCGCACTCCACGGCCCTGCAGTTTCCACGGCAAACGGGACGAATTCATACGCAGAACCTAAGCATGCGTATTTGAGATATTTGCTTTTGGCAGCCATCTCTGCCAAGAGCAAATATCAGGTTCTTTGGTATGTCAATAAAGAGTATATCTATCTATCTCCGCACCGGCGCCAGCGCTCTTCTGCGTGCCCATGAGGTGGCAAAAGGTGAACGTGCTCACGTATGTAGCATCCCACACCAAGCAGCGACCTGCAGCGTAAGACCGTTTGGCCGTTTCCGTCTGACCGGGAAAGACCCGGCGGCTCCAGCACACTTGGCACATTAGCAGTAACGAGGGCACGTCTCAATATATGTTGTACTATATATTCCTGTGAATCCATTTAGGTATTAAAAAAAAATCCTTGTGTTAAGAATAAATCAGTGGTGGCTCAATAATAGTGTGGGTGGGACTAGAACCAGTGAACCCAACCGTAAACTGTTAGTCTATTGTTGCCAGGACGTTGCAGTTGTCAAAAGTTTGTATAGAGTTCAGAAGCTTAAGTGTTTAGTCTTAAACTTACTCGTATACACATGCAAAGACTTTAAGCTCTAAATGACGTTAGCTCTTATCTGTGTAGAAAAACTTAATTTAACGATACAGTATAATATAACGGATTTAAATACTTAAAATACCCTTCCGTGTTTTATTGAGGCTCATTAATATAAATTTTATTTTCAAACAACACTTAGCTTCATTCTCTAAGAAAATGTTCACTCTTAGGGTATCAACTCCGCTTTAAATTCAATTAAACTCTTATGAGCTATTTTAGTTTAACATTTGTTTTCATTTTGTGACAAATGATATGGGATGAGAAAGAAATTGAAAATGCCGCTATTGAACGTTTCAAAGTAAAGTAAAAGTATTGGAAATTAACCTGACTATTTTAACCTGGCTAAGATTGTGGGCTAATTAATTTATGTCTCTTACAACTAGCTATGTATATTAATTTTTGAAGTGTCTATTCCATAGCTCGCAGTGGAAGAAACCGTTTACATTTAGTGGATAGGTAGAAAGCTTTGAGCAGGTTTTTCTTAAGCGCCGTCTTACGTCAAAGTCGATTATTTGTCTATTTTGAAAAGACTTTAGATATGTATTCATATATGCTTTCTGCTGACATATCTATACTATCTGCAGAATAGGCTTTACTCTACAAGCCCACATTTGATATGTAATCAGTATTAGTAAAAAAAAAACTTTTTTTTTTGTATCTTCTGAAAAAGCGTATTTTTTAGATTTTTTTTAGTTCTTAGGTTTTGGTTACCTTCAAAAGAGTTTTTATATATTTTCATATTTCCGTAGTTTCGTAGTCACTGACTGCATAGTGTCAGTTACAGTCAGTATGATACTAATATATCACAGTAATTGAAAATGCAATGTAAACAAACGTATTAATCCTGATGATCGTGGTGAGGACGAATGTTTCGTGGAACAGACTATACAAATCATTGCATTGTCATCGGTTCTTGATAAGTGTGCAAAATTTCAAACCAATCCGTTGCTTAGAAAGTGCTGAAAATATTCAATATAAAAGCAATTCCCAAAAATTGTTAACATCCCTATTACTTCAACCCCAATATTAAACTTGAAAGTTATGAACTCAACCTTAGCTAGGTTCAGTTTTCAGCTTGCCAGTATTTGGTAATTAATTAACTGAATATTATTCGACATTCATTGGGGCTTGCGCTCTCCGTTGATGGCATTTTGAGTTTATGGCGGTACAGAAGAGCTCTTTAAAACTGCGCTGAATAAAACCTGCGTGGCAGTGTACCAATTAGCCTCACCATTTTATCTAAAAAACGATTTTGAGTTATACTAGGCTGCTATCCCAATGCTTTAGTCGTGCAATCGAGTTAATTATTCTATAGAAGTTCATGTTTTAACGGAATATTTTAATGTTTTGGTAGAGTGCTATCTTACACTAGATTTTTAAATTTAAAAAATATGCCATTGGATGTCAGTGAAATCCCAGGTAATTGCGATTCTGAACACAACTGCAAAGTAATCACGTTCAGTGTGTAAAATGTAACTTTAATTAAACTTATTCTCTCATTAACAAAGTTTTAGTATGTGAACAGAGTCACGTCCCAAGCAATACTAATTAAGTACATTTCAAATGTAACATTGTAAGAAAGCTGCAGTAAATAGTGTAATGTTTGAAGACGGCTAAGTTAAAGTTTAAGTACGATACCGAACGAGACGCGGTACCTATACCTACACACACAATTGGTTAGTTACGAATTTGTCAGAAAAAAAGTTTCATGTTCAGTGAAACTAGTAAAGATATTTTTTTTGACAATCTAACTTGATTAATCTTTTGACGTGATAACGTCTTATAATTCGATGAAGCCGGCTGCACGCCCACAAAACATGACGTCATGTACCATTACCGCGTTACCGTCGGTCGTTACCTCGCCGCATGTTTGTTACAGTTGGATTAATTATTTCGACCAGTAGTTCAAGCGGGGATGTAGCTCAGAGAGTGGTAGAGCGTTCGCTTTGCATGTGAAATGCCCCGGGTTCGATCCCCGGCATCTAAAAGCTTTTTGGCATTGTTTTGATTGAAAATGACTAAATTCTACTGATTACTTTTTACATACAAATCTATTAAACAAATGAAATTAAAATTTTATTTTGAAAAATGCTACCATTCCATCAGTATTTTCTTAAGATGTTGTCACGTTCTATCGTCAGTAAACGGACTTTACAGACAAACAATTTTTTTTAATATCTAGTTATCAGTTCACTAGCTGTGCCCCGCGGTTTCACCCGCGTCTATTTGAGGAAAATCCATACTAAAATATCCATTGCTGGCCACTTTATTACGTTTTACGGAACCCTAAAAATACGTAAATAAGCAACAATGCATTGTTGTCAATCATTGTTGTAGAACAAATTTGATTACTTCAAATGACACAAACTTCAAATGTAGACACGCGCCGTCACAGACTTCAACGACCAAAGAGAATTTAAATTCACGGAACTAAAGCTCTCGTAGAGAAATATTTTTCCCCGTTTTCTTTACATTCTTCACTCATACTCCGTACCTATTGATAGTAGCGTAATGTTATGTACCCTATAGCCTTCCTCGATAAATGGAGTATCCAACAAAAAAAGAATTTTTCGTATCGGTCTAGTAGTTTCCGAGATCCTAGCGTTCAAACAAACAAACAAACTCTTCAGCTTTATAATATTGGTATAGATTAGACATATTTTTTATTTATTTCACATATTCTTGTATATGTATGAGTTGCCAAAAAAGCATTTTGAAATTTAAATTATGTATAGAATTTCTGCTAGTTATACTACTAATTTTATAAATGCAAAAGTTTGCATAGATGTTCGGATGATTAATTGTTTGTTGTTTAACTAAGTTGTTAGAGGTTAAGGTATCAAGCTGAAGTTTAAAACTCAACTAGATTATAGCCCGGAATAACCTATAAGCTAATTTCCATTCTGAAAACTTGCAGAATTCTTTAGGGAATGTTCATTTTCTTCTACGCGAACAGAGTCGCTAGCTGATATAGCCTTTTTATTAATATGAGTAAATGATTATGAATGTTTTTTTAGTACTTCAAAACTATTTAGCTAAATCACATATAGGCTTCACTGTCATACAGTTATTCAATTGGTCACACTAATTTATGAAAAATAGTTAAATCCTGCGATAAATGGCTATATTAAGTTATGAGCTGGAATAAAATAAAGTTGTATTCGTATCTTTCGACTAACTGTAAGAAAACGGCAGTTTGTGTGACTGTTAACTTAAAATAGGCTCTACTAAGTTCTGGATTTCGGTTAAAGGACTAAAACACAGAAATTTAAATTATTTAGATTTCTGTGACTAAAAAACAATTCAAACGAGTAAATCATTTATTACTCCAATCTAATTATTTCTAAAAATATGAAATAAGATACTTTTCAGTCAGAATAATAGCCCATTATTTACAATTCATCAATTTCCAGTGATAGAACGGTCGCTGGGCAACGAAATTATTCTTCGATGTCGGAAAATCCTCCGGGACCCTTTTTTGCGAAAAAATTCAAGTAAAAAGTGACTCAAATGACTTATACAGAACAATTTGCATAATTTTGAAGATAAAATGGAAACAGCTGGTCCAACGAGTTTGAAAAGATTATTCTTATTAATACTAGTTATATCACTCTGTTTTTGTTTCAGAGAATTTTTGGCAAAAAATGCTATGTTGATTTGTTTATATTTTTGCGTACTTTTTTTGTATTGAAAATTGAATGGTTCCACGTATTTATTACTTTTAAGAAAAGTCATTCAATTATTTAATTGCGTCGTAATGTCAATCCGAAACAGATTGTTTACCGGTTGATCAGAAATTTCAAGAAATTAAAGAGTTTACATAAAGCAATACTAAATCTATGCTAGAAATGAACAAGGAAGCGAGAGAAATCGGCCGATCTATCTACATATATATTTAAAGCACAGCCTATACTCTTACAATAATAAAATTAACTTTTTTCCTAGACATTGAAGGTTACTTACCTATGCGTAGTAGGATAGTTGAATATGTCCCATTTAAGTATCGCTAGCATTTGGATGTCTTTTATAAAAAAGTATGCATGTAATTTAAGTTACGGTGGTCTAGTCGGGAGAACGGCGGCTGCCGATCCGGAGACCCCGGGTTCAAACCCCACACGCACCACTGTCTTTTCGAAGTCATGTGCGTAATGCCGCTAACTTAAAACGGCGAAGGAAAACATCGTGAGGAAGCCGACATGTACCTAGAATCTTTCGAAGTCATGTGTCATCCGCCAACCCGCACTGGGCCAGCGTGGTGGATTATGGCCTTAACTCTCTCCTTGCGAGAGAAGGCCCCGAGTCCCAGCAGTGGGAACGTTTAGTGGGTTGTTGATGATGATGATGATGATGATGCTACATGCATCATATAGACGCTGGTCTATATTCATATTATGAGTACCGGTGATAGGGTATAATATGAGTACAAAATAAGTGTTGTATTGGGTATGGGTCGATGCATCCTTAGTGTTTGAAATATTGAACTATACACATTTTGCTTAATCTACATATATTGAGGAATGTAATTGTACACACGTAATGAGGAAATAATTAATAGCTACTGAACATTTATTGTTCACAGTTTGGTGATAAAAAAAAATATTTGGATACTGATATGCTTAAATCTTTGGAAGGAATAGGAAAAAATATATTTTATCGTTAAGGAAAACAAGGGGATGAAACTTTGTAATTAGCTGTAACACTTTGTAGCCTCGTAAAAAGTTAAACGCGATGCTGTAAATTCTATTTTCTTTTAGATTTACTTACCTAAAATGAAAGGAAATCACGAAGAAGCCTTAAAAGTTTTTAAAGGCATTGAAAACTTGAGCATTAGAAAAGAAATTATCACGGGGATGAAATATAATTTGTGAAGTTTTGTGAGCTAGGGTTAGCTGAGGGTGGTAATATCTGGGTTCGTAATCGAAATGCGTAAAAATTATTTACCTACATCAATGTGAAATATGATGAGTAAAGTTGTCAAAATACCAAGCGTTGTTTAGAAAATAGAAGAAGATTAATAGAATAGGGAAATGCAGCTACTGGGAGAGGAGGAACCGCGGCGATGCCTAGCTGCGGTCATGGGGGCGGACCGCTCATTGCCGACCATCTTACCAAAGATGCTCGACAATGAGAGGTCGTGGGAGGCGGTGGTCTCTTTCTGCAAGACAGTCATGTCGCGGAGGGAGGCCGAGGAACGAGAGAGGGAGATGGATCCTCTTGCTCCTCCGCGGAGAAGGAAGCGGACACGGGGGCGAGCCACTCGGGTTCGCACCCCGTCTCCACTTGGAGGGCCTGGGGCGTCGAGCGTTTAAGGCCGCCCGGTACCCCACCTAGGGATAGGCCCTCCCGAGGCGGTGACGCGCCACTGGTTTCTGGAGCGTCACTGGAGCCAAAAGCGGGGGCTTCGTCCCCCTGCGAGGCGAGCCCGCAAGGGTGCCGGCGTTGGATCGAAGTCGTAGAGGGAGTGCGAAGAGTGACCCGCAACTTTGACCCACAAAGCTATGCCGTAGAAACCTGTGGGGGTTTTAGTCGGTAGGGGCACCACTTTTAGTGGTGTCGAGCCCGACACACCTGCCGTGTCCCTACACGGTGGACGGTGCGTCAATGCATTTCCCCCACATAAAAAAAAAGGAAATGCAGCTAAGACCCTTGACGTGTTTTAGTGACAGCTCTGATAATATGTATATAATACGTAAGCTTTAAGTTTTATATGAGCTAAATTAGCTTTGTTTGACTATAGTTACATTTAACTGAACACAATAAAATAATCTTAAAAAATCGTGATACTGTGACTTCGCAACAAATCATGACTATATCCAAAAATAGAACAAGCCTTATAGTCTCTCCAACATGTACTAGAAAGGACATACTAATTGACATCTCGACGGATGTCACTTAGAAACAAGGTTTCCGACTACGTCTCACCCCGTGGAATTAGATGAAGACCCTTATTTGATTTACGTGTTATAGTTGATGGGCATCTTTTACCTTTGTGATCCTCTTTCCTTTGTTCTTTGGTAATTAAACGGGCGAAAGTTGGGATTTAACGTCACTACGAAGTCTCAGTACGGAAAAGCTTTTTATTTATTTAGTTGGTCTAAAAGAGAATAGAAACATGTTTATTGTGAATTTGAGACTGTACCTACTAAGTTTATAGCGTCATGAGGCTCCACCTACAATTCTTGCGATTTTTAATCAATAAATTACCTATATGTAATAAATTCTTAATTGCAACTAAATTTACTGATTTCGTTTATATGGACTGGACCAAAACGAGGTTGTTAAGTCCAAAAAGGCGTGCGGTATGTTACTTGAAAAATAAAATACACAAGAATGTATACTTTACCAAATCCAAGGCCACGCAATATCAGTCAGTAGCAGTCCCCATTTGGGGACTGCAAAACTGTTCCAAGGTTGGCCGAAAGAAGAAGGTAGGTACAACTACTACCCAGACTATATTATAGTGCTCTGAAACAGTGATAATTGCGTAGAAAATTTTGAATAAGAGCTATTCAGAGACAGATATTCAGAGAATGCCTTATTTGCCAATCTGCGTTTTTGTTGATTCTCTGAACCAATGAACGATATCAAATAATTTCAAAGTTTTCCTCTGAAATATTTCCGTAGATTTTTTTTTTTTCAAAAATGTAATTGAATCAGTAGCAAGGCAAAATTTTAGAAATGTCATAAAAATAATTATAATTTTTTTCCGAGGTCAAAAAAAAATTTATGAATCTTTTTCAGTATCCGGCGTAGCTCTAACTTGGAGGACTTTCTACTCTACCGGAAACCCTTTAGACTAAAATAAAGGCAGCTATAGATTAGAACTCTATCAACAACTAGCAGTGCCAACAGTAACGTTTGTCTGCCGGATGCAACAGACATGATGTTAAAATAAATAAAGCGGGGCGAGTGTAGCACTCGATTTCCGACGTTCTCGCTTCCGCTTCGGCCCGGAGTTAGATATATTTTCTCGTGTTAGATTATTTATCAGGTGAAAGCAATATTTCAGATTATAACCATTGTTTTCTGGAAATGAAACATTTTTGTTATACATATTACTGAAACCATGTCACAAGCAGAAAGTCATTTAAAGTGAATTTAACCGATTGTTTGTTGACTCAGCAAGCTAAATAAAATTCCATTAATGAAAAAACCTTGCCAATTTGGTACGTGGCTCGTGACAAAACAAAATTTTAAGACAGATTCTATTCATTTATTTCACTAGTTAGGGTTCCGTAAAACGTAAAAACGGAACCCTTATAGTTTCGTCATGTCTTTCTGTCTGTCTGTCTGTCTGTCTGTCTGTCTGTCTGTCTGTCCGTCCGTATGTCACAGCCACTTTTTGCCGAAACTATGAGAACTACACTTTTGAAACTTGGTAAGTAGATGTATTCCGTGAACCGCATTAAGATTTGAACAGAAAAATTAAAAAAAAAAAGAAAAATTAGGGTTGCCCCCCATACTGAGAACTGAAACTCAAAAATTTTTTTTTCATCAAACCTACACGAGTGGTGTGTCTATCGATAGGTCTTCAAAAATGATATTGAGGTTTCTAATATAATTTTTGTCTACACTGAATAATCTGCGCGAGAGACACTTCCAAAGTGGTAAAATGTGTGTCCCCCCCCCTCTAACTTCTAAAGTAAGAGAATGAAAAATCTGAAAAAAATATATGATGTATACTACCATGTAAACTACCAACGAAAATTAATTTGAACTCGATCTGATGAGTAGTTTTTTTTAGTACGTCATAAATACACTATTATTGAAACTTCGATCAAAGTTACAACGAACTACAAGAACTACGTGTACTATATATATAATGTTACTTGCTGCAACGGAACCCTTCATGGGCGAGTCCAACTCGCACTTGGCCACTTTTTTTTTTTCTGCTACCGCGAAAATTTTTTTATTGACAAATGTTGACTTATGATTTGTTTCGTTAAAACTACCCTCAAAACTTTAGGGCGTAGATTAAACATGTTTATTTAATTTTTTTCAAATGATTCATACGATCATTGATAATTTTTTTATGATTTCATATTTATGATATTTTTTTTCATACGAGTCATAGAATAGAATAGAATAATATATTTGTCAGATTGATCAGAAAACATATTAAATTGAAGGTAATAAAATCAAATCCAACTCAACTACAACAAAAAGAACCAAATCAAAATAAATTAAATCGAACCAAATTATACCATATTAAGTCAAATTAAATTAGGTCAAACCATATGAAATGAAGTCAAAATAAATCAAATAGAACACATCAAATTAAATTTAATAAAATTAAACTAGATCAAAATAAATTAATTAAAACAAACCAAATAAACTGAACTGTAATGTAAAACATATAAAAGTAAAAAGTATGTATTTAAAACTATGTAAGTAATATATCAGCTATCTGGCCGCCATCTTACAAGCTTTGCTAAGTTTGGGGTCAGATGGTGTTGTGTGTGAATTGTCCACGAATATTTATTTATTTAAACTAACGTATTCGAATTCTGTTTGAATTAATACTCGTATATCAAATTAAGCTGAAGTGTGCCAACTACCCTGCAAGTTTCAAATATTATCAGTTAGTTATTTTCCTGCACTTTTGCCTAGTAATAATATGGTGCTGTAAGTCAAAACTACTTTTGTATGAAGATTGCACAAAAGACATAAAAACTTCGTGTTACTCATTCCCATATAAATTGTTGCAATCTCAGACCTACTATTAACTCAAAAGTTGCAATCAAAATACTAGACTGAACTGCTGATGTCAAGTAAGCGAGTCAGTATTTAAAAAAAAAAAACAATTTTCTTGACACTAGCACTACAAGAATACTATGGAATTACTAATCTCAATAAAGAATACACTTAGAATTGACAAAACAAAACCTTTACATATTGACACCATTTTCGCCAAAGCAAATTCTCACACATAACTCAGAAGCGACATGAAGCTTCGTAAACAGCAGTTAGGCACGTACAATATTGACTTCCAATAGTTTCTGTCTATTTGGTCCGACTTAGTGACATTAAAGTTAGTACAAACAAGAAATAGGTCGTCCTTGCCCGCATCTAGGGGCCAAATTACATGCTCGTAAGTACCAACACACACCAAAAGTTGGGTAAAACAACGGTTCAATAGTTTAAAGTTTCTTTATTTGTTGTTTCGACCGCGGCATCTAAGCGATTTTCCATGTAAATGTGTTACATGTGTAACTACTACTTTGTTGGCTATTTTCCAGAAAAATCTTGGTTTGATGTTTATTGAATTGTGTTCTAAATCGCCCATTGAAAAACATACTGATCAAGTTAGTACAGTTTTTTATCTCAGACGCCAAACAACATCCTGACAATCATCCTAGTAGTCCATCCAAATAGATAATATCTAAAGGACTTATGGAGCCTGTGAGCACCAGACCTTCGTTATTTTAACAAAGCTGAAAGTTTTCCAGCGCATGTTCTCGACGTAGGTGAGAACGATGGACCATTATGAAGTTTGGGTCATCCTGGCTTTGGCAGATAAATGGTAATAAAAGTGGGTGAAATACCGATCTATCAAACTGTATAGGTTTTTTGGTATTATGGCTTAATATTATTGGTATCAAATGAACGGGCTTGGCTATTACTAGATTACTATACTATTAAGAATATCGCCCAGATAAGGGGCGGGGCAAGTATGGCGTGATGCAACTAGATTGGTTTGATGAGGGTAGCATATAGCAGTTTGATAGTGTCTGGAGCGTTTGTCTCATTCTTGGAGTGTCACTTGGTTGTGTTGAACGTGCTAAGGACATTTATAGTAAATTTTTGTGGTTGCTGCATTTTTCTGATTGTAAATAAGTAATTATTTCTTTACTAGTTGAGAAACCTCAAGTCCCAGTAGTGGGAACTTGTAGTGGGCTGCTTATGATTATTTGGCTGCTATTAGCCAAGTATTATGTATAAAAATCAGCTCATAAACTATAACGTAGAATTATATTTACAGGAACCTTTAAAATATCGGGCAAGTGATTACCACGATGTTAAGTGTCTAGCAATGAATGATGTGATTTCTAATAATATTCTGAAGGTAATATCAAAACATTAGACTTTATAATTTGTTAAATTTAGATCGGTGTTTATAGGTAGCATCTTTAGTATCGTTCATCATCCAAAACCAGGATGACCCAAACTTCATAATGGTCCATCGTTTTTACCTGTGTTGTAGTGCATGCTACTGACAAACTTTCAGCTTTGTTAAAATATCGAAGGTCTGGGGTTTACGGGCTCTTACTACATTACAATATGTTTCATGTGTAGGTACTTTCAGGTAGCCTCCACGTATGCGTGTAGTTAAGGTAAAGGTGGTAAGACTAGATTAATAGGGCTTCCGATACTTCTCCAAAATTCCATCTACAACCATTCTAATCCAAACCATCTAAAACAAAGACAATTAAATAATAATTTAGTTCTCGATTAAGTCCTGAGTCCTGAGTAATAAATAAATATTGGTGAACAATTCACACACAACACCATCTGACCCCAAACTAAGCAAAGCTTGTGTGATGTAATGTTTCAATGTTTAATTATGAGTTGAATTGAATGTATGATAAAGGAATTTATAACTGTCGAGAAAAAATCTGTAAACAACTTTGAACGTAGGTATATACTTCCATCCATTTTTTCTTTAAACGATACAAATTAACCAACATTTTTATTTTTTAATAAAGAGTGACGAGTCGAGCAGGACATGTGCCTGATGGTAAGCAACATGCCTGCCACATAACAGCACAGTGACACGCAGCTATTGAAACATGAAGAGTCCAAATATATCTAAGTTGTTATATCTCTAAGCCCTGTAATTTCTCTGGAAACATTACCCTTCAAACCGGAACACAGTAATGTTTGCACGTTACTGCTTGGCGGTAGAATAACTGGCAAAGGTGTGGTACTTCCCCAGGCGGACTCTGCTAAGAGTCCTACCACTACAAAAACACACACATACACGCTTACTTCCACAATTCAAGTAGGTATTCTTACTAGTCATATTCATGCTAGTAGTATTCTCGAATATTCAGTACGTACCTACTAACCTATAGAGTAATACCATCCTGTACTACCATTATTCACCATGTAAGGAAATCGCATACCTGTCGGATGCAACATTAATTAATCAGACCAAATCGGCTGCATGTCCCGGTCCAGATTAACTAAGATTGGTTTCCGTTTCAACGTGGACATCTGACGCGTCATCAGTAATCAAGATAATGGCTTCAATTCTACTCGAACCTAAATTGGACTATTATCTAATTAAATATCGAAGTGTTATTAATTTAAAATGTTGACATTGTACAATACCGTATATTTGCAAGATACTTATGAACTACGCTAAAAACCGTGGTGGCCTAGTGGTTAATAAGTCACATTTTACATTCATGTGGTTGCAGGTTTAAATCCTGCCGACATTTCAAAGTATCTTTCCAATTAGAAATGTGAGAGTTTATCATTTGCAGTGGTTTTAACCAATGAAACCAGTGTAAAACACACTGGTAAAAATATACATTTATCGGGAACATGTTGTGTTAATCACCAACCTGCTCTTTGTAACTGAAATGAATTACAATGACAAATGAAATTACTGGGGTAAGAGATAAAATACCCTAAAACACCTTAATATCTCTGGGCGATGAGCGCAAGTGTATTCGAAGCAAAGAGATTACATAACTTTACTTTAGGTGCGAAGTGTTTGTTTGTTTGAACGCACTAATCTCAGGACGTGCTCAGGGCTGTTTCCAAAAAAAAATTCACCGTTGGATATTTACCTGATTCCCGAGTGTTATAGGCTATATATGTAGCATAGGCGAAGTCGGGGCAGACCGCTAGTTACATTATTATCTGGAATATTATGTAGCACTAGTCTAGCTGAACTTGCCACGCCATCTATCGAAAATTGGTCGTACCAATTCAAATTTTGAACAAATTCGGTTACTTTAGGTTCTAATGACGCAACCTTTAACATAAATGACAAATGCTGTCACGCAACGAAAGCTCTCTAAAAGCAATATTTTTTTCCCGTTTTTGTTAAATTTTTCATTCATACTCGGCTCCTGTTAATAGTAGCGTAATGTTAAATAGCCTATAGCCTTCCTCGATAAATGGACTGTCTTACAAAGTAAGAATCTTTCAATTCGGACCAGTAGTTCCAGAGATCCTTGCGTTCAAACAAACAAACAAACAAACTCTTCAGCTTTATAATATTAGTATAGATACGTGATGTTCCAGATTGAGAGATGTACTTTTTTACAGATTCTAGATAGGTACATACTTTTTATTGCGACAAAATAACGACAACAAGAACTACGCAGGTAAAACCGCGAGGTGCTGCTAGTATGTTATATTGTCTAAAATCGACATAGAATGTACAGTCCAACTTCACAGCAAGACTGTAAAGTGATACAAAACCAACTTGTTTGTATGTGGCCGGGTCTGATTCAAACCGCCCAATAACGAAGCCGAGTTTGTGTAATACTCTTGTGCACTTCTTCAGTAATACGATAGAAACTTTTGCTGTCGACTAGTGTTGTGCTTTTCGAGGTTCTGATTTTGTTGCAGTAAAGATATATTCCAAAGAACAATTGTTAAATGTATGGAAAGTAACGTATTTAATCTCTGAGAAATGAGAATTGCAATTCATTTCTTGTCAAAAATAACGCATGTAGGTTACGTAATAATTTATTTTTCCTTTGACTCCTCCTTTTTGAAGTCGGTTAAAAGTAGAAATCCGCGTTAAAATTGTGTTCTAACGCCCTTACGCCCTTAGTACACCAACGCAATCGCATGCGGCAGCGAAACGACGAAAAAACTGTAAGTTGTATGGCAACGTTTCGCATGTGTTATGTCTCGCTCTACTATATAGCTAGATGAAATAGTTGCGTCCTTGTCGGTATTGTTTCGCAAGTAACTGCGAAATGGCCGTTACACAGACGCAACCGTTTCGCTAGTGGAGTTTCGCATCGCAATGCGTCACCACGCGTTCTGTCGGTGAGGACAGAATTTCGCACAATGGATGCCGAAAATATTGAATTTGATTCGAAATTATCCCGAATTAAATTAAGTTGGGCATGTTGATTACAAAAATGCATCCAAAAAGAGGTGGCATCCAAAGATTCGCAGCCGCATACGAATGCGTTGGTGTACTAACGCATTACACCCTTACATTACACCCTTAGTACACCAACGCGTTCGTATGCGGCTGCGAATCTTTGCGAAATAATTGCGGTAGCGAAACATCTGCGGAACGTTAGTACATTGCAGTTCTTTCGCAAGAAAATGTCATTGTCGCTTTCAGATTCTGAAGAAATTTTCCTCCATGCCACCTCTTTTTGGATGCATTTTTGTAATCAACATGCCCAACTTAATATAATTCGGGATAATTTCGAATCAAATTCAATATTTTCGGCATCCATTGTGCGAAATTCTGTCCTCGCCGACAGAACGCGTGGTGACGCATTGCGATGCGAAACTCCACTAGCGAAACGGTTGCGTCTGTGTAACGGCCATTTCGCAGTTACTTGCGAAACAATACTGACAAGGACGCAACTATTTCATCTAGCTATATAGTAGAGCGAGACATAACACATGCGAAACGTTGCCATACAACTTACAGTTTTTTCGTCGTTTCGCTGCCGCATGCGATTGCGTTGATGTACTAAGGGCGTAAATACTATGAAAAACAGTGAGTGTCCGTTTCGTTGAGATTTACGTTAGAGTTCGTCTAACAGGTAATGATTTGGACTCTTCATGTTCCAATAGATGCGTGTCACTGTGCTGTGGCAGGCATGTTGCTTACCATCAGGCACATGCTCTGTTCTTCTCGTCACTCTTTATTTAAAAAAATAGGTAGGTAGGTTATAACCCCAAAATAAATATGGAGAAAAAAGGTGGGTAGTTGCATTTGTTTGCCCGCGATTAGAAACTTTTGTGGCCAATCGAATCAGTTAACCCGTGAACATGGGGTGAGAAACTGCATCAAATTATAGTCGACTTATATTGTAAATTTACCGTAATTGAACATACCTTGTAGTATAGTTTCATAATAAATAATAATAAATAAATAAATATTGGTGGACAATTCACACATAACACCATCTGACCCCAAACTAAGCAAAGCTTGTAATATGGCGGTCAGATAGCTGATATATTACTTATATAGTTTTAAATACATACATATTTTACATAGAATAAAAATAAGTGTGCAATACGTTTCTCGTTGATAATGATGAACTTGATGGTTCTGTTTCATTAATTAAATCATAAGTAGATTTTTAATCCATTTTTACTAAAAGGTTTCCCGGAGCAGATAACTTTTACAAGAGTTTTTTTAGTTTTAAAAAAGATTATTCGGTTAAATGTTTTCACCGTATACCAAATAAAGGGTTTATTTTTCTATACTTCTACTGAAATAGATTTTTTAATACTAGTTTTGTAATTATTTATTTACACTGAAGCATGTACAGCAAAACTCTTTCTTATAAATAAATTTAAAGAAGAACCTATTCTCTACAAAAGAATCTAGAGTATACAACAAAAAAAAAAGTTTTGAGATATCGTTCAAAAAATCGAATTTGACTGACAATTGCCATTGTTTTAGACATGGCAGATATTTTGATAGAGTTTTAACATTTTAAAATATTTTTCTAAAATTATTTGTATGGTGAATTTATAGCCAAAAACGTTTTAATTAGTTATTAGCATGGGATTTTTTACATCTGCAAACAGTAAAACGCAGGTAAGATAAAATTGTGTTCTAGTATCTTGTATTGTGGCTGCTATATAATTTTAAGGTTTTTTCCGTAAAATATCGTTTTTATATTATATTAAAACTTACCTTGAATTTGTATCTTAATACTAGATGCTAATTATTATCTAAATGATACAACTTTGACATCACCAGATCGAAATTGCAAAATGGTGATCGTTTGAGAATATTGTTTATATTTGACAGAATCACCTGAATTATAACTGTCACATGTTATATTATTGAAGGTAACTCACCTAACCTAACAGATTCCTATGAGATTTTGTAGTGTAGACTCTCCTACCTGGCTGCCCGAATAGTAAAATCGATATCAACCGATAAAATAATAACCTTAGATATATATATGTTGCATAATCTGATCTTCTCTTTGAGAGTTGTCTTCTCAGGACCATGTCAGTTCTAACGCTGCCGAAACGTCGATGTAGATAAATAATAAGTCCTGTTTATGTTTACTAAATGGTTTCAAATCGCAAAAGCTTACATTTTTTAATTATGCTGTATTTTTTCAGACATAATGGCCAGATGTCGGCGAAAGCGGAAGTAAGTGTTTTTTGTAATTTTGTTTGTTAATTATGCTGGTATTCATTTTGTTTGGTAAAGCGTAAAGCGAAATAAAATAGAAATTAGTAATAACATGGGATGATTTTGTCTACCTAATATAGGCTTGCTCTTGTACGCGTCATCTGGTATAATGTTTAAGCAACGAACTGGTCAACGATGGTGCACCACGCTTATCTACAAGAAACTGTTTCACTCTCGACTTTACTAATCGTTTAAGCAATTAGCTATTATGATTTCATCGATTTAAGTGGTTTTAAAAAATTTACAATACAACTAAAAAAGTCTAGTGGTCGCACAGTAGGTGAAATTCGACTACAAAGCACCCATTACTGTTTCGAATTTTACTACGAATTTTAAAATTAAACAAACCAGTACTTTTGCGCATGTCAAAGGTATGGTGGGTTGTAATATGAATATTATATCTTAATTTTCATAAAAAAGGGTACTAAGTTTGCTTCATGTATTAATATTTTATATATTTTTTTGGCTCGCTTTTTATCACATAAATTTATGATTATGTTTATGACTCCAATTCAGTCGATCTGTATCAAGAACTGAATAAAATGTAAAATATTTTCTCTTCTATTTACAGGATGTGCAGAACGTAAGTAACGCAATGTGTTACAAACTAACACACGAACAGGTAATACGGTCAAAGTACATATTCCTTGCATAGGAATAGTTATTTTAATGTTACAAAGTTTTAGGACTTTTTTTGTATATCGGCCTTAGAAATTGTTTGCAGAAATATTTTGCGGCGACACACTATATTCGTTCATCAGGAAATAAGTTTCATGCGGTGAAATGAACTCCTTTTCTCCAAACTACTCCCTAGATATATTTGTGAGCTGGCGTTTTCTGCCTATAAAAACATTTTAAAGGAGCCCGTGAGCTCTAAGTGTCTTAGGCTAACATCTCATGGAGCCATTTTCAGCCACGCCCGCCGTGGTTACGTTATATTTATGTAAAAATTGACAGCACAACTCACGACGCGTTTTCCTTCTGCGGCGCGCGCGACTGTCGCGCGGCTCCCGCGCGATTTGCCTCCCGCCCGTCACTCGCCACCTTTGCGGGCGATAACCTCACCCGTTGCAAAACCACGAGAATCAGCTGAGCGGTCTCGTGAGTTTTGAAATAAAACACGCGCCCGCCGCGGTTGCGGGTAAAAATCGTTCCATGAGTTCTTAGCCTTAATGACTCATGTGTGTTCTTGATTTAAAATCTTAAATATAGTAAGGAGTGACGAGATGAGCTGGACATGAGCCCGATGGTACGTTATGCCTGCCGATACAGCAAAGCACCCCACGTAGCTATTTGAACATAGACGAGCGCAGTGCAGGTGCTAAGTAATGATTTGGACCATTTTCTAATAACTGCGTGTCAATGTGCTGTTATGGGTAAGCAGGATGCTATAAAAAAATCTCATACTTCTTTCTTCACTTCGAAAAATGCGGGCAAGCAGCCAGTGACGCAGACGAAATTCGAGACTATTATCAATAAATTAGTGGCCAATCTAGTGACCCGTCCCAATTTCATCCGGGTTGATTGAATGATTAATAAAATAGGACACGGAGTAGTAAAAGCAAAGAGCTTTTACTCGGCAAAATATCATCTTGCTCTCCGCTGCTCACCAGCCAGGTCTGCTGCTCCGTGTTGGGCCATTAGAACATAAGCTATTCTGTAGGTCCCATTTGTTTTATGGTACCAATAGGGACAATATTTTTTCAAATTGTTATATTACGTCATGTTCCACAGAACAAATGGGACCTACCGAAGCTATCTAGTAGTGAAAGCCCCGTTATAATCGGTCCAGCCGTTTCAAAGATTACCCAAAACAAACTGCCAGACAAAAACTGAAAAAAATGTTACTTTGGTATACGTACCATCTATAAATTCATAATATTATACATGTAGTAAAAGTCGGATATTTAATATTATAAGCAGACACTTCAATTTAATTTATTTGTATGCATACATGTATCTATGTGCCACCATAAAATTGTAAAACCGTCAGATTATATTCTATGTAATTATAAACTAACCTGACATACCGTGAGGTATAACCTCACGTGTTACATTGTAAGCTGACGGTAATTGCAATTTTACAGTGATGTATGTATAGTCGTAAAGATTATTATTAAAAACTATTTATTATAAAGATATTTTCGCTTTTGCCATGGGGTTTTAGGTGGGTTCCCAACGAGTAACACGAGAGTGTGACTCGTTGGATTTTTTTTTCCAACGAGTTACACTAGCTTAACCGTGCGACTCGATGGGAATATAAACTAGTAGAGAAAGTTGCAAAGAGCAACAGTGTGACTGGTTGGGAAAAAATATTCCCATCGAGTCACAGTGTGACGCGTTTGGTGTTACTCGTTGGAAACCCACCGGGTTTTAAGCTCACATTTTTTTGTTTGTATTGGTACGTAGGCGGTGCCGGAGCAGGTCTGGGCGGTTCAAGCACTGCCGCTCCGGCGACCGGCGGTATCCCGTCAGGCAGCGATCCTGCCGCAGACGACGCAGCTGCCGTCCACGACGCCGCTGCAGAAGACGCTCCCGTTGCCGAAAGCGTAGCAGGTACACAGCTCACCCTAAAGCTAAGGCACAGTCTGTTAAATCATTCAGTCATTCAACGAAGCTGACTAGATGGGACAATCGTGCGGGGTGAGACGCGGGAAGCGAACTCGAACTGGCGCCTACACAATTCCAAAATGTCAAGTGCCTGTCGCGGTCACGTTTCGCGGTCCCCACGCGAACCGGTACCTTTCTTTTTTACCAGAGTCGTCGAAGTACTGAAAGGGCCGGGAGTGGGCGCGCAACTATTTATTTTTCAGCAATAGTATGTGCTATAACAATGACGAACGAACGACGAAATTGCTCGTCGTTGCGCTGCCCGCTGCTCCTTTGATGTGATTTTAGCCTAAGACTTTGTGTATGTAGTGGTAGGACTCTTTAGAACCCGCCTGGGGAATTACAACACCTTTGCCTGATATTCTACCGATGTATAAAAAGTAAAATAACTACTGAGTAAACGAACATAGTTATTACATATTTTAAATTATTGCGGGACTACTCTTTCCTTTAAGCTCCACTTAGTCTGTCAGTGCTGCTACTGTCAGTGGCATGTGATGGCCTTTTTCAAATAGCGGGATACTCCCGCTACTGCATCCCTTTTTACACTGTGGGGGGTAGCAGTTTGCTTGAAATAGGCTTCTTACCGAGTTGAACAAATTTGTTATTAATTATTTAGTTAAAAAATATTAATTAAATGCTCTACTAAATTTAAAACATATTTTTCTTTTTGTTGCCGTTAAAAAGATTGTTGCTATAATGGTATGACTAGATGAAGCACGGAGTAGTTTATTTTTCTACAGAGTTGCCATGGTTAGCGCTTGCCTAATTATTCATAGAAAATCCATAGATTTTTTTATGTTTAAATGCAATTTAGGTTTCTAGATTTTTCTGTGAAATGGCCAACTACTTGTCCATTACGATTCATAATATAGACCCTATAATAAATTGGCTGATAAATAGACACGTATGCGTTGGCTGATAATAGACTTGGCAAGAGAGATTTGTGATATGTGTGTTTTCGTTTTAGCTGAGAAATCTTGACCGTACACGTCGTCAACTGATTGCAATAATGTCATAAACTGATTGTAATCAGATAGGATTATTTCTCAGAATAAATAGAAAAAAAAATGTACTCCATGATTTCATAAAAATTAACGAAACTGTGATGAAATAGAAAAACAACTATAAAAGTAAAATGACAATTTATTTTTGATCTTATTTATAAACAAACTTATGTACAATTTTAATCACGGAAATATCCAAAAAGTATTCAAATGTCCCAAAAATTTAAAAATCAGGTTTAATTTAAAAATAGTTAGTAAAATTATGGACCAGTTCTACATTTCGATGCATTGAAATTTTATCGATTGATTCATAAGATTGTATGTTTACAACAGGCATCTATGGCGCTGCCGTTCACGATCCGGTTCTTTCAAGCGCTGTAAGCGCTGTGACCGCCGCTACAAGATCCGGCGACGATCCCTCTCACCCAGCGGCTCCACTGCTGGCCCTTCTGCTCAGCAATAGAAACCTAACTTGCATCACGATACTCGATCATCGAAATCTGACCCGTTTTTCCTACACATTACGGTTGATAAACGAAAAAATTCCGAGTTGACAAAGTTTTGAAACGAAGTGGAGATACTCAATAAAATCGTGGGAATTGCTACTTTGTACAAGTGATAATTTTAGGCTCATTTTTCGATGAAAGAGGCTAGTTTTGTGGAGTGAGCGTTGTGATCGTGGTGGCGGTAGATGAAGGCGTAACTCAGATGGACGTTTTTCATCGTGCCTGCGTGTCGTCTAGTAAGACTTTCCATTATTTATTTCCATTGTACGAAGGCTTTTAACAAAAACGTTGCTCTTGAAAGAGTTCACTAAATTAGGCTTTTTGTTTACAATAAAGCTATTTTTAAATGCACATTATATTTTGTACAATCAAATCAGCTCACTATTTTGTATAAAACCTTCATCGTACGATTTCAAACTATCTTTTTCACACTATTTTAAACTCAAAATACACGCTGTTTTAATGTAAAACAGAAAGTTATGATCGTGATTTAAAAAAAAAATTTTTTGAACCAATTTGTAAACACAAGTAAAACTATCTGTACCTAGCACGTATTTTGTTTTTCTGGATGAAAGTTTTACTAGACCCCCAAAATTGGTAATTCGTAAACAAAACACTCACCAACATTCATAGAATTTAAAAAAAACTACATGAACATTAAAATGTTAATTTATTTTCAGATGTCTTTAGTATCGTCGGTGCTCTGTCCGTGCTTTGAAGCCAGATCTGTCGTTTGAGAAATTGTCTGTATACTTTTCCTTTAATTAAAATCTTTTTTACAACTCGAGTTTTTAGAATACCCATAGTAGTAGTGATAGTAGTTTAAAACACGCGCAAAACATCTTATTCCGAGAGCTGGTAGCGAATTTTCGATATATAGTTCGATATATTTGAGGCAAGTTGAAAACTTGTCACATATGCACTTCTCCTATTTTACCTACCCCAACACAGAGGAGTAGACCTGTCTCGTGAGTAGCGGGGCTCCTAGGTTTTTTTAGATTTTTGCCACGTTATTATCCAAAAATAAATAAACACCTACTTTTTAAATTCAACTTACTCCCCTAATCTCTCTCAGTATTAATGCAATCGGATTGCAAAATATATTCTCTGTACATTGCTTGAATTGGTGATTTTCAATTTGTCTAAGTACTGTACCCCATTTGAAGGCAACTCAAAACATATTAGACGCTCCGTCGGGCCTAATCTCGAGTCAATCTTAGAAAATGTTAGCCACATTTTGTCAATCGCGTAATGCGGCTATGATGAGTTAACAGGGATCAGAATCTCAAAACTTTTGAGATTAAAGATTTTTTTCTCTCTGAAATTACATTAGATAGGTAGTAGATGTATTAACTCTTTATTGCACTCAATTTCATAATAAACAAAACTTAAAACAAAACAATATAAAGTAACATGGCGACCTTCTGATAGTATAACATTAAAGTAACAAGTAATTATACAATATACTATGTATTGTTTTAATGTATCTCTAAACAGCCTACGGACGGACCTATAAAGCATTTCAAGCAGCATCCGATGTAGGCACCGCTAAGATACTTTAGATCAGTCCTACATCTAGGTTGTTCAGTCACCCCACTTTTTGATGTCCAAATCCTGTTTCCTCCTTATGTTTATTTGGGTGTTTGTCAATCAATCACGTCGGAAGGTTTGAACAGATCAAGTTGAAATTTGGAACTCGGCATTTCTTCATTTTTTTTTATTTATTTTTTTTAACTTCTATAGGTTTACACTTGACCGCCATCTCGCCTGATGTTAAGCGACGATGCGGTCTACGATGGAGCGTGTTTACCTAGATAAAACCGATTCACTCTCGATTTGAAGACACAAAGATTGTAACCATCGGGGAAAACCCACTCAGGCAACGTATTCCACAGCTTAGACGTTCTTATCACAAAAGTAGAGTCGAATCTCTTCGTTCGTGTCTTTGGAACATCAACCATGAAACGATGTCGCTTTTTCGAGCTACGAGCATTCCGATAGAAAAAAGGACAAGGTGGTATCAGATCATGCAAATCAGTTGCACACTCTCCGAAGTGTATCCGATAAAAAACCGATAGGCTGGCAATTTTTCGGCGATGTTCAAGACTTTGAAGTCTTTTTCGCACAAGAGTGTCGTTGCCTATGAGCCTTTTGGTATGGTTGCCTGGAAGAGATTTTTTTTCAAGAGTTATATCGCTTTTACAGACAAGGTCGCTAATTGCTTTATTTCAGGGCTGACCGCAGAGCTTCTGGGAGCCCACCCGGAGTCAAAAAGTCCACCATACTTTTTAGGTATACCGTCTGCTTTTCTCAGTGTGTGCCGCGCTCCACTCGAACCAAAAGCCATAAAATATAAATTATGATCCCATGGGATCTAAAAGGCGAAAACATTGTCCAGTAATCCCATTGGATTATATTCATGGGACCCAAGTGGCAGGAGGTAAAACGTCCAGCGTTCAGCGCTTCCTGCAACCGACTAGAACGGAAAAAGCTTATAAAAGTGAGCCCACTCTTCCCAACGAAGACAATATTCCATGCGCCTGAAGTTTAGGAGGACATATCCAGTGGTTTATAACGATGCCTTCGGTAGTTTTTTGCGTAAAAGAGTAACAAACATACTATCCACATAACCATGCATTCTTATAAACCTTCGCGCTTATTCGGATATCAGTCCTTCTGACGCATAATGACCAATATAATCTGTTTTTTAACGCATAACGACGCATTTGTAAAATTATACATCAGCATATTGACCAATTTGCATATTGACACATCTGCATTTAGACAGATTTGAAAGATGACCAATACATTCTGTTCTGATTCGCATAATGACGCATCCGTGCTACGAAACATATGTAGCCGTTGTAATGTTTTCAAACCTTTTAACGCAATCAACAGGTCAACTCTTTAATCATAAGCGCTGGCCCCTTGAAAGTTAATCTTTCACAATCTCAAGACAACTATAAATACTCAAAAATACACTCTTCTAATAAGTCTGTAAGCTAGACCATGAAAAAATATGGGACACGTATTTTTGTTTTTTTATAATATTCAAAATCGACAGAGATACAGAACATCAAACTTCGAAAGTGGTTATATTAGTCATTATGCGTCAGAAGGAAAATCTTCGGGTAAATCCTAAAGGATAACTCCAGCGGTTTCTTCCGCGTTTCCAAAGTAAGCTATCAAAATCTGAGTTATAAGTTTTCACTTCTATCATTGGCAATTACTATGACATTTTTTTTTTTTATAGCATAGAGTGACGAGACGAGCAGGTCATGTGCCTGATGGTAAGCAACATGCCTGCCACAACAGCACACGTAACACGCAGCTATTGGAACATGATAGTCCAAATCATTACCTAGCACTGCACTGCGCTCGTCACCCAGAGATCTAAGATATTATGGGTCTAAGCCCTGTAATTTCTCTGGAATCATTGCCCTTCAAACCGGAACACAGTAATGTTTGCACATTACTGCTTGGCGGCAGAATATTTGGCAAAGGTGTTACTATTTTTTTGTTTATAATTATAAAATTCAATAAAACAATTCTTGTTACCCTTCACCTATCCTATCTGCCCTACCCCTACCCGCGGATTATAATACAGTCTTTGTGGCATGTCATGATACACTTTTTGCGTAGGTATAATAGGTATGTCAAAATGCGTATTGCTCATTTTGCGTAAATGGGAATTGATTTGGCATTATGCGTATTGCACTTTTTACACTTTAAAATTAGTCAAAACGCGTGTTGGTTATTATGCGTCTGAAGGATATCAGTAGGATTATAAGCTATCAGTGCTTTGCGTTTTACTGGCCTAGCTCCCGTTGCCGTTATTTTTTCGGGATATAGAGTAAAAGTTTTCTTCCAAACTACAATTTAACTTTTTTCCAAATTTCAACCTGATCCGTTTATATGTTACGACGTGATTGAGCAACAAACAACCAAACTTCCAAACGTTGACTTTTACAATATTAGTAGGATAGTAGTATATTAGGAGTCAATTCCTCAGATATCTACTTTAAAAAAAATAGAAATGAATGAACCTACGACAGGCAAATAGTTGTTAAAATCCATTGTCAACTACTGACCTAGGATCGCACGTGTGTCGTGTCAGGATTACAGGCTTGACCGTTGTCGTATATTAACTGTGAATAATTGCCGGTGTGGTTGCTTGCTGTGGTTTCCCTGCCCACCTAGTGCTGCCGTCTAGTGCCTAGACACTTGTGAATTGCGATGCCGTTAAATTGAGATGTTTGTGTTTGTAATGTGTTGCTTTGTATTTATTATATACATGTGGTGTAACGGTGTAAGGCACGAAAGTTTGATTTGAAAATCAAATTGCTTCTGTGTTGTAATTATAATACGTGAATAGCCGAAATGGTACTGAATATTTTTTAACTATTAATTATAGGTTTACTTACACTTCACTGCCATCTCGCCTGATGTTAAGTGACTATGCTTTCATTTAATGCTACACTTTAATGTTAAAGCATAAATAATAACGTTTATTTGGGTCGTTGCGCGAATCGTAGGTTATTTCTCCTCACAAATCTATTAATGGTCATTTGAATCATTCTAATCGAACTCGTTTAAATTATCATACTTATTTTGGAAACGTTTTACTATAAACTCTTTTAAATCAAAAAAATAAACCGATTTAAAAACCACAAATAGGCACGCAAAAGCGAAAAACAAGTTAATAACATAATTATTATAATCGCTACTCACTCATTTATTTGCAAATCGGTGGCAGCCAAGTCTAAGAGGTAGTAGATAGATATACTACTTACCTATGTCTGCTTACTACGTACATAGCATCTACCTACCTCTTCTAATCCATTTCCGCAATGCCATACAAAAACCATGCGACAAGGAGAAAAGATTGAGGATTTCAACCCCCCTCTTCAACTTGCACTCAGTTGGACAGCTTACAAGTGACGGCATAGTGTGAATCTTATTATGTTATACCCTTCAATGGTCCTACATAGGTCTACTGGTGGTTCATATGACCTATAAATTTTGTTTACGGGCCTGTAGTCTGTTACGAAAGAGTCAAGATGTGCTACTTTTCCAGTAAGACCCTGCAGAGAGTTTTCCCATTAAAAATAATTCGGTACAGTCAGGCCCAATTTTCACGGAGCGGTTTCAAACCGCGCCCGCGCGCGTGCACGGCACCGCGCTGCGCGACGGTTTTGTTTCAATACTCACGAGACCGCAGGTTTTCGCGGTTTCTACTGCGGAAAGCTACTGCGCGAGAATCGCGCGCAGCCACGCGGGCTCCGTGCGGCTCCCGCAGCCACCGCGGCTGTAAACCGCGTCGTTAGTTTTGAATTCAATTTTATATGGGAATCTGCCGCGACCGCGCGCGAGCGCGGTTTGCAGCCGCGTCGTGAAAACCGGCTCTTACAAGCATCATTCCTATGGTTTTATAAAAACTTGACACACAATTGTTTTACAATTGCAAGAGCTAATGAATAATAATATTTTCATCCCACCAGCTCGGAAAGAGTACTTTTGCTCCTCGATATCAGGGCGCAAAAGTCGTTTTTACCCTCTAGAGGTTAAAGTAAATTTGAATTTAGAACATCGTGTGTACTGAGGTTTTGAATTCAAAACATAATTTAACCTATTTATTTCTACCTCCTTGGTGCCGAATTCATCATACATTTATTTTTAATTTGTTAAAAACTCATACTCGGAACCTCTTTGGTGTACTTTTTTTAAATGCTTTGCGCGCAATTTTCTTTTCACGTATGGAGGATAGAGGTAAAGAATGTTATTTCAAATGGCAAAACATTTTGAAATGCTATGAATGAATCAATTGTAATCGAATTGAAGTATGCCGAGTTGCCGAGTTAAATAATTAAATATTATTGACTACTAAAATAGTAACTAATAGATAATTTCAACTACTTGTGCAGTACAAAATAATGTAGTAAATATAACATCAAATAAATAATTACTATTTTGAGAAAACATGTAGGTACAATAGTATTTTGTATAGTATTTTGACTTCAAAATATTCATAGTATTTTGAAGTCAAAACTTCTTGTGGCGCGCCAAAGACAGATTTTTCGTGGGCTGTCAATTTAATTCTAGCGTCACACTCGGAAATGATAGAAATCTTCGGGTAAACTTGGGACCATAGCCAATGGCCATCTAGAAATGCCTCAGCCTTTACCATTGGCCATTTAAAATGTGTCTGCATTTCTAGATGGCCATGCTCATAGTCACGCCCTCCGGTTTCACACGCGTAGTTTCCAAAGTAAAAATCAAATTCTGAGTTATAAGTTACCACTACTATCGGCAGTGCCTATGACTGCCAATATTTTTCTTTCATGAATTCTGAATAGTACGTTTATTAATTTCCTTTAAAATGTACCCTGATGCAAATTTAGCGCTACTATAATTTAATGCATTTGGGCGGACACTTTTTCATGTACACATGAAACTCCTTACCTCAATCGGTCAACTCTCCTCTCATATTTTCACGTCATATTGTTATTGTTAAAACCATGGCTAAATAAACTTAAGTTTAAAACTTATAAAATTGAATACAAGTGAAAAACCGAAATACCATATAATAATAAGTGATTCTAGCGACCAAGAAGTTTATTTAACGCCAACAGAATCGACTGAAACTGAAAATGCGCAAAGCGTTTAGTAATTTCCTCGCTAGGGGGGATGAAAAATTACGTGTTACACTCGAGTGCAAAGATTTTTCACCTTGTGCTCTTTTGATTCCCTTGCTACGCTCAGGATTCTAATTTTTGAATCCCTCGCTACGCTCGTGATTCAACTTTAGAATCCTTCGCTTGCTCGGTCATCAAAATTGAGCACGCGGTTAAAAAGCCACTTTGCACTCTTGTATAACAAATAACTATTGTTGCTATCCATAATTGTAAAATGTTTTCACTATTATTGTGACAGTTCGGAGCACTATTTCTTTAAATTGTTATTTCTCTAACTAACCGTTAATGCCACGTCATATTTTAATTTCTCCTAGCATTTACTTACTTGAATTTAACGTACCTGCAAATGTCAAAAGATCTTTGTCTCCAAAGCAAAACTTAATTGAAAATGTTTCAACAATAACGACTTCACACACTTCAAATATTTGCGATGTAATGTTACTCTGGCATTGTAGAATAACTAACAACGTCTGAAACGAGTATATTATAAACACGGGGACTAGCTGTACAAAGGCTATTTCATAATGTAACTATGTTTTTTAAGATTTTTGTAAAAACGAGTTTTCGACACCTGCGCAAAATGGCAGAAAAGAACGCATTTTAGCCACGAGCTTTCAGAATTTTTTTTTAGCGTATCGCCCGCCCCTGTTTGCTCGTAGGTATCATAGTTTTTTTTTATTAATTAAAGAGTGACGAGACAAGCATGACATGTGTCTGATGGTAAGCAACATGCCTGCCATATAACAGCACAAAGACACACAACTATTGAAACATTAAAGAGTCCAAATCATTACCTAGCACTGCACTGCGCTCGTCACCCAGAGATCTAAGATATTACATCTCTAAGCCCAGTCATTTCTCTGGAAACATTGCCCTTCAAACCGGAACTCAGTAATGGTTACACATTACTGCTTGGCGGTAGAATAACTGGCAAAGGTGTGGTACTTCCCCAGGTATATACCCGATAGCACCAAGGGATCACGTACACATCCAACGGTAAAAAAAATTGAAATCGGACCAGTTCGTAGTTTCTGAGATCAGCGCGTTCAAAAAAAACTCTACAGCTTTATAATATTAGTATAGATTTATATATTCTCTCAACTCCTTGAGACTTATCCTTCAATGAAGTGCATGAAATCGGGGACTAGCTATATCATAATATAACATCACGGTAAATATCCTGTAGTTAATAGTGCTAGTCATATTGATTGAATTTACCACGGTTGTTAGTGGTAACTTCAATCAATATCTTATACTTGGATCGCGTAAACATTTAACTAGTAAATGCTTAGATTACGGCTTATTGAAGTTATGGCTGGCCTAGTCGACATACCAATGACTGCCGATCCGGAGGCTCGAATCCCCTGATTAGAATCCCACGCGCACTCCTGGCTTTTAAAGCCGCCAACTTAAAAACGGCGAAGGAAATCATCGTTAGGAAACCGACATGTACCTAGAATTTTTCATAGTCACCCATCAACTCGCACTGGGCCAGCGTAGTGGATTACGGCCTTGACATTATTCTTGCGAGAGAAGGCCCCGATTCCCAGCAGTTAGAAGGCTGCGTATGCTTTTGGTAGATTACGGCGGTAAATCCTATGAAAGTGCATAATTTCTTTAACGTCCTCTAACCTCACCTTTACAAGCGACGTATAAAGTATCTTTACCTTGGGTAAAGGTGCCTTCACCTCCGAAATTCTATTAAGAAGGCCTGAGTTGTTTGTTTATGTTACATTCTTAGCTATTGTGTAACCTCTGGGCCAACTTGCGATATGACAAAGTATTCGCAATTTCGTCCCCGGGCTCTCGTGTTACTGGCTGAAATTATGGCCCCCACCTGCTACTAATATGAAGTATTCAGCTAATATTCTCACGGACGGGTATTTTTGCAGACAAGTTTTGGCTCGGTGTAAAATTTTTTTGCTAAATAAATTTAACGGTATTTAAAAAAAAATACAAAATTTATAATGACTTAAGACTGGCTATGGATAGGTGTTTAAAAATTATATTGAAATTAAATTTGTAATATCCTCTTTTTCTAAACTGAATAGTTTGCGCTGAAAAGTCTCTTACTTTTCCAAAGTGGTAAAATGTGTCCCTTCCCCTGTAACTTCTAAAATAAGAGAATAACAAAACTAAAAAAAATTATGATGTATATTACCATGCAAACTTACACCGGAAATTGGTTTGCACAAGATCTAGTAAGCAGTTTTTTGTAATCGTCATAAATACAGTATTATGAAAACATCAATCAAAGTTACAACGAACTACAAGAATTTGTGTATTAAGGCCGATTTAAACTGAACGAACATAGAGCTAGAGCTGGAACACGAGCATTCTTTCTCGATCTTTTAGTGTAAACGAAAGATCGTTCTTAGCGTTTTCCATATTATATAATATATTCCATAGAATCTTTGCGAACGCAAACAAAACAACGAAATAATGTTCTACGTTTATTTACACCAAATGAGTTTGATACAGTGGTGATAGAATGAGTATTCGCTCGTCTGATGTAAATCGACCTTTATGCTACTTTTTTTTTTTTTTAATAAAGAGTGACGAGACGAGCAGGACATGTGCCTGATGGTAAGAAACATGCCTGCCACATAACAGCACAGTGACATACAGCTATTGGAACATGAAGAGTCCAAATCATTACCTAGCACTGCACTGCGCTTGTCACCCAGAGATCTAAGTTGTTATATCTCTAAGCCTGTAATTTTTCTGGAAACATTGCCCTTCAAACCGGAACACAGTAATGTTTGCACATTACTGCTTGGCGGTAGAATAATTGGCAAAGGTGTGGTACTTCCCCAGGCGGACTCTGCTAAGAGTCCTACCACTACAAAAAAATGCTGCTATGGAACCCTTCATGGGCGAGTCCAACTCGCACTTGCCCACTTTAGTTTGTAAGATTAATAAGTCATAGTAATAAAAGTTACACAGCAAGAAAGTTTAAAACAAGTGTTATATAAAACAAATATTACTCAAATCTAACATTGTTCGCATCAATGTTTTGTCTAATCTAATTAAATGGTATTTCATGAAATTAAGCCCATGCCCATAACAGGGTAAACCTGTGTCTTATACACACTTGGACGATTAGTTACGTGAATGACTTAGATTTTTTAACGCAATGTAGGTATTTTCTCTGATATTTGTTTTCATATTTTCACCGAAAAAAATTACGCCTCTAAGATTCCCCAGCGAATTCTCGCGATCACGTTAATCTGTTTTAATTTATATGTAAATTCGTTCTCAGAATATTATCTCGAATAATATTCCAAACCAAATGTTCCGAGTTCCAAAAGTTTTTCGAAAAATACATATTTTAATGAAATAGCAATCTGTGACTTCTCCCCTTTCTGCTCGACTTTTGAATTCCGGACATTACTAGGAGAGCAGTAATTGGCGAGAAGGAAATAAACGAGTGAACGAAGCAGAGAGAAAAATGTTGTTTAATGTAGTCTCGAGATCCCCTCTCCTTGTTTTGCTGCCATTCTTTAAATCTAATCAAGGGTTGTGCTGTGAAAGAAATAAGAAACGCAAATTCCTCCCTGAGGTATTTGTACAGCGTGTTTTTAATTATGTTTCAAAGTCATTCGAACGTCGGCAATACATCACTTGGCTTTTGAATGTAATGAGTATTTTGAAACGCGATGCATAAAAATCTTATACTCGTTGAATATTGCTATCTTCCTTCCTACAAATATTATAAAATGTCAATGTATGCACTGTTTGTAGCTCAATCACGTCATAAATATGTTGCATAGAGATAAAACATCTTATTTCTCTGGGTGACGAGCGCAGTGCAGTGCCAGGTAATTATTTGGACTCTTCGTGTTCGAATAGCTGAATGTCACTGTGCTGTTATGTGGCAGGCATGTTGCTTACCATAAGGCACATGTCCTGTTCGTCTCGTCGCTCTATTCTATAAAAAAATATTAATATCATGTCAACGGATCGGGTTGACATTTGGAAAACAGTTATATTTTAGTCTGGAAGAACACATATTTATGGTACTTTTTATCCCGGGAAAATGAACGGGAACAGAAACTACGCGGGTAAAACCACGGGGCATTGCTAGTTGAACTTACTTTGTCTGTCAATTTCTATTGTACTGATTGATCATGTAACTCTTTGAAAAATTACATTCCTAAGATTTAAATGTTTGTTTTGTTGTTGACATGTTTGTTTTTGTTTTTATCAATACCTTTACGCGTTTAAACAAGGCAAAGCCATGGCCAAATCTGTTGCTAATCTGAAATGTCTACATTTTGATATGAAATGATAAGCTAATAGTGGTCAGGGTAACGTTGTTCTAAAACATCCACTACCGGCCACAGTTTGAACTACCTATATTTTTTTTCTTCTGAATACACCTCAGTTTTTCAAAACTTTACCTCAACACTATTTTGTAATTTTGGATCCTTTTGCGATTTCAAATGACACCGTTGCACGTGATCACCGAATGCCCTGTGTACGGAAGGTTACGCCATGATATTGAACAAACGATGGGAGAAAATATATGTCTCGACAATCTACCCAAATTAGTTAGTGATAAAGACACCGGTGAAAAAATTGTAGAATATTGTGTGAATGTATGTGAACAGGTAATAAATAAAAACAAAATGATAGGTAATCAAAGATGAGTACATATATTGTCATATATATATATATACATCAGCTTATTAAATGAAATGTAAATAATATCCGAAAAGCAACCTAGCACAATATGATGCGATAAACATTAAAAGTAAAATAGAAGAGATGTGGAACATTTCCTTCCCTGAAATACTCCACGAAATCAAAACATAAAAATGATAACGAAAATGGTAATAAACCCCTGACAATTCTGATCGTTAGGCATAAATGCTTAAAAAAAATTGATTACAAATGACAATAAATTGTACAATTTTTTAACTATCACTACACTTAAATAAAATCAATTTAATATAACTAAAAATTTTACTTGAAATCTGACTCACGTAGTCGCCTTGTGTGTAATGTCTATTGTGAATTGTGCAGTTATATGTCTTAAACATAAGCTCCCATTCCTTTTGTGGACTGGCAATTCATTCCCTAATTGATTTTCCACTCCGCTGCTGAATATCATTAGTTTATGTTTGATGGTGAAAACACTAGAATTAAAAATGTGAAAGATTAAAAAAACTGTACATAAATCTATGATATGTTTTTGCAGTTATTTGTCTTAACAAGGAGATGTGTTAGACGAGCTGCAATCACGCGTGCGCACTCTCCTTGAAAAAAGTCGCCGGACGCGATCGAAACTTGAGTTGGACTGGACTGACTATATCAAACGTGCGTTAGCCGTGTATTTATTTAAATTGTATAATAACCACGTTAGTTTTCATACTAGAGCATCAATAATTAATTAAACGAATTATAGTCTTGAGAATCAAGTGCTACCTTCCTAAGTAGATGAAACCCTGCAGAATAATGAGCACGGAATAAAACACGTAAATGCGTAACAAAACTGGCGTCGAGAGTCATTTTTCACAGGACACAATGACCCAAACACTGTGACGCGACATCCAAACGAGAGAAGGACGCACGTACCATAAGTACCGGTAACATTTCCCGACATAAACATTACCTCCACGTGAAAATCCCACGTACATTTTGACATTTTCTTCGCAGTATACGATGTTACCCTTCCGAAAATCGAGGAGCCAATAAATTTTTGCACACAACTTCCTAAACACATTGATACATGCTTGGGTCGAACCCGCCACCTGCTTAAAATTTAATGCAGAAAGGTATATCGGGTCTTGCAATATACGTTTGTTCGTATAGAATTGGAACTTTATGTTACTATGTTCTTGACTGTGATGGTTACATTTTCGGAATATGTATGGGGAAGTATAATATAATAATAAGCTGAGGCCTAGAGTTCTCCTCATTTTCAAAAACCTCTCGGAGCGCTTCGTCGGCACGCTGCGGGACCAAAATGCCAGCTCGCATATTGTTACTAGTAAAACATTTAAAAAATAGAAATGCTTCATGGTATCCAGTATACACCCTTTAACATTCTTTATTTTACAGGGAATGAACATTATAATAAGCTGCCGTCATGTAGCCATACAAAATAATTCTACAATTCCTAGATCAATTCAAAAAGTCTGTGAACGCTAGTTTAATTAAGTTTTTACAAGTTTCCAATGGTAACAACTTACCCGGTTCCCTTTGTGGCACTAGTTGGAAACTTTAGTTCAAAGGTATTTATTTTTAAACTTACACGTACACGTGGGTTATTTTCATTTTAAAATTTGTTGCTGTAATTTTATTGATATCTTAAAATTACGTGTTTTTAATAAAATGAGTTTATCAATACGGTACATTGTAGGACTCTTTGTACTGTGCCATGTAGTAACTTTTTAAATATCGAGTGATGAAACGAGCAGGTAAGCCTGATGGTAAAAGCACAACGCAGCTATTGGATCACGAAAAGTCCATTTTTACCGAGTACTAATCACAAATAAAAAATAATATATAAAAATAAAATAATACAGTAATCATTACCTAGCACAGCACTGCGCTCGACACCCGAAGATATAATATAAGATAATCATTTGGATACTTTACGTTCATAGTCCTTCGTGGCACTGTATTACAAAAATTGATGCCTAGACATTATTACGTACCATCAGTAACTCTAAATTCTGTTGATATAAAAATGGGACAATTTGCATAGCGGAAGAAAGATTATAAATGTAACTATACAAAGAATTATTACAATAACTATGATGATTTTAAAACGTGATATCGTTTTAATTGTTTAGTATTTACTAGACAGCTAGAAATCACCTTACAGTTCAAATCACACTGAGTATTTGACATTTCTGACCTGAATAGTTGGTCTGAGCTTCTGACTGCATAATACAGTTTCCACATGCTACCTACACGGTCTGCCAGTGGCTATCAGACAGTTAATTACCGTCACTTGACACCCCCTGCGATGCTACCTGTTAGCCGTTAGCTAATTGATGTCGAGACGGGTCGACAACCAAAGCCGAGGTTTAACGTATTTTACTACTCCTAATAGCTTTGTACAATAAGTGTTTTATAGTTGTAGAGCTTGAGTACTTATGTATAAAAAAAATTGGGAATTGTAAAAAACTACAACTGTTACTAAAAACAAACGTTACAAAAAATGCACGTCGGTACTTAAAGGTTAATTCCCATTCCCGTTATTTTCTTGCAGTAGAAAGTAGCCTAGGCGCTATTCCAGATTTCAATCCAGATACCAGATTTCGATTGTATTCCAAATTTCAACCCGATTAATTCTGTCTTTCTAACGTCATTAAGCAACAAACATCCAAATATTCGCATTTATAATATTAGTAGGATTTACGTTTTATGTCAACTTAGTTCACTGGCTAAATAAACTATGTACGTACTTCATAACACCTGGTTTTGTAATATGCTGGGTGTACAATGCACATGTATTCTAGGAATGGATGTTTTGATGGATGGGATTCCTCTGTTCGCGCAGCATCGCTGTGGGTTGACGTAATATTTATACAGTTCAACATCAGGAATTTCCCTGATGGTTTTTTTTTATTTATTTTTTTATAGCATAGAGTGACGAGACGAGCAGGTCATGTGCCTGATGGTAAGCAACATGCCTGCCACATAACAGCACAGTAACACGCAGCTATTGGAACATGATAGTCCAAATCATTACCTAGCACTGCACTGCGCTCGTCACCCAGAGATCTAAGATATTATGTCTCTAAGCCCTGTAATTTCTCTGGAATCATTGCCCTTCAAACCGGAACACAGTAATGTTTGCACATTACTGCTTGGCGGTAGAATATTTGGCCAAGGTGTGGTACTTCCCCAGGCGGACTCTGCTAAGAATCCTACCACTACTAAAACACACACACAGTCTTGTTGTGGTTACAGTCTTTGTGTCTTCAAATCGAGAGTGACTCGGTTTCTTCTAGGTAGACACGCTCCTTCGTAGACAGCATCGTCGCTTAACATCAGGCGACATGGCGACTTGGCCGCCATGTTAACCTAAAAATGTAAAAAAAAAGGAATGAAGGGCAATTGCAAAATTTGTATACTGTTGAAATTTATTTCACTAAATACTTTGAATCAGATTTTATAAATGTAAAAATACTTAGCAGAGCCCATTGGTTTAACCAACCCAATTGTCGTACCCGTTGTTTTCCTGTGATAAAAAGTCGCCTATGTGTTTTTTTTTTACTTTTATAGGTTTACACTTGACCGCCATCTCACCTGATATTAAGCGACGATGCGGTCTACGATGGAGCGTGTTTACCTAGAAGAAATCAATTCACTCTCGATTTGAATACACCAAGATTATAGCTATCAGGGAAAACCCACTCAGGCAACTCATTCCACAGCCTAGACGTTATTATCACAAAAATATAGTCAAACCCTTTCGTCCGTGTCTTTAGAACATCAACCATGAAACGGTGCCGCTTCTTCCAGTTACGAGAAGTCCGATAGAAAAAAGGGCAAGGTGGTATTAGATCATGCAGATCAGTTGCACACTCTCCGAAGTGTATCCGATAAAAACCCGATAAGCTAGCAATTTTGCGGCGATGCTCAAGAATTTGAAGTCTTTTTCGCACTAGAGTGTCTTAGCCTATGAGCTTTTTGGCACGCTTCTAGATCGATTCCAGAGCCTCAAGCTGATACTTAGCCGATCCATCCCAAAGGTGCGTACAGTACTCCATACAAGACCGAATCTGTGCTTTGTATAACAGAAGTAATTGTTCAGATTTGAAGTACTTTTACACCTTTGAGAGGACATCTAGTTTTTGGCAGCTAATTTAGCCCTGGACTCGATATACGAGCCAAAGTTGAGCAAGTTGTCAAGGTAACGCCCAAAAACTCAAGATGATCAGTAACCGGTACGCATACATCTCGAAAAGTAGGAGTCTGTTGAAATGGACTCCTTTTTGCGGAGAACAGATACGCCTGTGTCTTTCCCACGTTAAACTTGGCCAGATTGGTTTCGCTCCATTCAGAGACTTCCTCAAGGGCCAAGTTCAAACGCTCGATTATACTCTCTCTCAATACCTTAGTTTGCTGTCCAGTGGCTCTCGCGCTAGATATGTAACTCTCTACAACAGTGCTATCATCCAAGTACCCAAAGATACCGGGCGTCAACAGCTCGTTGATATGTAGCAGAAAAAGCGTCGCAGAGAGTACCGAGCCTTGAGGGACTCCGGCATTGATTGCCATTTGATCCGACGAGCAACCATCAATGACAACTCGTATGGATCGATGCCTCAAAAAGTCCGATATGCATGCAATAAACCCTGAAGATAAACCATAACTAGAAAGCTTGCTAATAAGGCCATCATGCCAAACCCTGTCGAAAGCCTTCGAGATATCCAAGGAGACTGCAAGTGCTTCCCCGTGTTTCTCGATAGCGTCACTCCAGATGTAAGTGACGTACGCTAGAATATCCCCAGTGGACCGATTTCGGCGAAACCCGAATTGCCGGTAACTGAGGAGGTCGTTAGATTCTAGGTACGTCAGGAGCCTGTGGTTTAAGACACGTTCCATAGTCTTGCAGAGTATTAACGTGACCAAGATGGGCCTGTAGTTGGCAGGGTCAGCACGACTACCTCTTTTGGCCACAGGTTGCACGTTAGCAAGCTTCCATGATTTCGGTACTTGCCCAGTATGGAGAGAGAGCCTAAACAGGCGCGTCAGTACAGGAGACAACTCAGGTGCACAAGCCGTCAACACTAGGGCAGGAATTCCGTCCGGACCACTGGCTTTGTTCACATCCAGATTGCGTAGCACTTTACGAACCTCTTTTTGGCGAATATGTATTTCCGGCATCAAGATCGGACTGCCAGGTTGAGTAAGAGGTGACGCACTACTAGCATCCAGACGTGAAGATTCCGCAAACTGAGATGCAAACAAGTTTGCTTTCTCCATTGCGGTGTGAGCCAGCGCCCCATCAGGGTTCAACATTGGAGGCAGTGAGGAACGGCAAAAGTTCGATTCGACCGATTTAGCTAGGGACCAAAACGCTTTGCTGCCCGCAGGGTGCGAAGCTAGTTTGTTCCCTATTCGACTAATGTGGTCAAAACGTGCCGTCTGAAAAACCCTCTTGCATGCCTTGGCAGCCCTGTTAAGCGCCTTTTTCTTCCGGTGTTTGCACCTTGCCTTACGCTATCGAGCATCAACCCAGGCTAAGTAGGCCTCATGTTTAAATGGCTTAGCACTTGTGTTATTCCAGATTAGAAGATTATGTTTTCTAAATTTCAACCCGATTTGTTCAGAGGTTTTTGACGTGATTGAATCCAAACTTTTAAATTTATAATATTAGTAGGAAGTAGAATACACAATGCCGAAAATATCACTTTTTCATTAAAATCGTAGATTATAATGTTGAAAACATTTTTTGAGAGAATTATTTATTATCAGATTTATTGATATAAACTTAAGTCTTTTAATGGTTAATGTGAATAGGTGATAACTTCTAAGTTGGTTGTTTTGAGCCACATCGCATCGTGGCTTACCAACAGGTGACTTCAACGTAGTATTATTAGCGTAGCCTTAAAAAGACAAATTTTATTTTCCGCACAATAATTTCTTTTTAGGTACTTTTAACACCTCAAACATCGAAAGGCCTTAATGTCAGTAGTACCATTGATTTGTACCATTTATGGTACAAATGACACAACTTTGTATCTTTAGTACCATTAATGGTACCTACTAGAGACAATTATCTGCAGATCAGTAGTACCATCAGAAATATTTATGTATCGCTAGTACCATGAATGGTACAACTAAACAAATTTAAAATACCGTAAAAATGGTAACAGGCTCGGTTCACGTCAGTCTGAAACACATTATTTCATGTGTCAAACGAATAAATTACTACCTAAACCTTGCACTGGAATTTTCATAATTATATTTACAAATAATTTGCGAAGCGGCATCGACGGATGATGCTTCGGAAATGAAGATAGTACGACGTGGCCGAGGAAAAGTTTTGTTATTTGAAGGTTTCCAATATTATTTTCATGCCAAACATGACAATGGTAACTAATACAGTTACCATTTTTACCATTGGCGATGCAAAAAAATTAAAAATCCTGAAAAATGTACCGGATCTGTTACGGTAGGTATGTTTATTTTGTTATACGGCAGGTATGTTTATTTTTTATACGGATTAGGTTTGCGTTTGACCATGATCTCACCTGACGGTAAGTGACAATGCGTTGTAGGACTGAGCACGCTTACCTAGAAGATACCACTTAATCACTCGAAACTTAAATACTACCAGATTGTAACTTTTGGGGGCTTCGGTAAACAGTTCCAGTCCTTGGCAGTACCTACGCATCGCATATCGCATCGCATAAATGTGGAAGCAACATCTATCCATGTGAAATAATCACTCTTTTGAGTTTGTTTTAAATAATCCTCATTCAAGTCATTTCATACTGTCAACTTAACATAACTGCAACACAGCCTGATATAAGCATATCAGCATCATGCTGCTTGCCTATGACTCCATAAATAAGTCAGAGTAAGAAAAATGGCGATTCCAAGTTCGTACTGAACTCTAGAACTTTTTTTCTATACTAAATGTCAAAAATGTAATTACGTGGAATATCTTTACTTTTCTTTAATGGTACTAAAGATGCAAAGTTGTGTCACTAGTTCCATAAGTATCGGTTGACAATTACGGGGGAATATCTTCATTTTTCTTTAATGGTACTAAGGATACAAAGTTGTGTCATTTGTACCATCAATGGTACAAATCAATGGTACTACTGACATTAAGGCATCGAAAGTATCTTGAAAAATTCAGTTCCACAAAAATTGTACAGTTCTTTGGCACAAATAATACTTGACTGGATGATATACCTACAAATAAAACACAAAAGTTTTAATTTAAACGTATTATCTTAAGACACTTTCCTAATAAGCCTCAGCAATAATCCGAGTATAGAGGTAGTTTCAAGGTCACAACATCACAAGCTCACTGATTACCCGTCCCCACTCCCAAGCTTAATCTAATCACGAACAAAGCCCAAAAGGGTCTTATGACTGCTATTTGATATCGCTAATTTCCAACCAAGTAATAAATTACGCCAGAGGAAATGAGGGAAATGAGCACAGCGACGGAAAGAGGGAAAAAATCCAATAAAATTGCACCTCTTGGTTAATCTTTACGCTTTAACCCGCTGCCGTTTTGTTCAGATTTGAGGTGCCTAGGTAGCAGGAAATTAATATTTCCTAAGTGGCAAAGGACCCCCACTGAATTTAATTAAGAGACAAAGTACTTGCGGGGTCTGGTGGACCTTTGTGGAGTGGTTGGCTTTGCATGGTTTTTGTGGAGACAAATATTGGGATCTGGTTTGATTAGATGTTTTGTTGGAGGGTTTATACGTAAATGCTGAAATAATGTAGATTTATTTCGTAGTAAGAGTATTTCAATTCTTTTTAATAGGTATTTATTTTTATAAATGTATATAGATTAATATTTAGTACCTATTGTAGGTACAATCATAGTATCATTTAAAGACGAATCAACAAACCAGGTTTAAAAATTTTGTGTCTAGCTTTGCTAGTTCCTATCTATTTACAGTTTTGTATATTTACCACACTGTATTACGGGATAGTTATGTGTAATATTTTCTATGTTATTACCGAAATTTAATTAACAACTTAAAATTTTAATCCATTTTTTTATGAAAAGTTTAAAACGGAAAAAATGGTGATTAATGATGAAACACAACGCGCAAGACTAATTACTCTAAAGCATTAAATTGCTCTTTTAAAATTTTGTTTACTCTGTCTGGGTCATAAAACCTTTCTTAAGCTTAATTAGGTTGGAAATATTAAGTCATTTTAATATGCTCTGCTGTTACTTAATAGATGTTTTATTTAATATTTCAGATTTTAAATAATCTAAGTAATACATTTAATGTCCTGACCTCAAAATGTACCCAAGTGTTATTTTGAGAAAGTCTTTAAATGCCCTTTATGTTCGCTTTATGTATTTTTTGTTACTGGAAGTATTTTCATCATTTTTATTTTTTTATCACTAATAGGGTACAATCCTCAAAAAAAACTAAGTAGTCCGTTAGTTAGATTGCCAAATAAAAATAGGTAAAAAAACTTTTTAAGTTAAACGGTTTTATGTTAAACATACATTGCAATGTTTAAGATAAATGTACTAAAAACAAAAAAATAATAAAATAGATACAGTCGTGGGAATTATAAACATATGCATAGACTAGACTAAAATAAAACCGTGGGGCACGTCAATTGTCTACAAATTATCGACTTGTTTACTTTTCGACTTTATGTGCGATAGAAGAATCGTTTAATTCGTCGTTAGGCAGTTGGCCCGCAGACGGTGAGGAAATTACTTACTATTTTCTTGCTCATGGAAATTCTAATAGTTATACACTCCATGTAAATAAAGGAGATGTTTCAACTAGTTTATCGTTGGACATTCACACTGCTGGCTGGCGAGGAATCGTTTCACTGCTCGTAGTTTGTCTTTAATCGACAAAACATATGATAAAAGTACTACTCGCTCACCACTATGAAACCCTAAAACTCGCTTATAATCGAGCTTGCTAGCTTGTTTCCACATTCTAGCCCTACTTATCACACGTGCATCGTTAACGGTTGAACAACTGCCTAATTATAGTGTAACATTACAAAACAAACATTTTAATCAACGATTGTAGACAATTGACGTGCCCCACGGTTTTATTTTAGTCTAGTCTATGCATCTATATATATAAAAGCGAAAGGTCACTCATCAAGGAATCTCAGAAACTACAAATGCTAGGAATCTGAAATTTTGCATGGAGGTCCCTTTTAGCGCTTAGGCGCTCGCTAAGACGGGGTTTTGCGAAATTCAACCCCTAAGAGGGTGAAACAAGGGATGAACGGTTGTATGAAAATTCGTGATTTTCAAAGGTATCAAATTTTGTATAAAGACACTTGACACGAAGCAATTAAATGTTTGTTCTATCAATTTTGTAATTTTGAACTGTACGGGGGTAAAATTGGGGTTGAAATGGGGGATGAACGTCAATATGGAAGTTCCCAACCGTTGGAGTTAAAACCACGAAACTCTGTATTTAGACACTTTACACGAAGCAAACGAATGTTTGATCTATCAATTTCGTAACCTTTAACTGTACGGGGGTGAAATAGGGGATGAATGTCAATATGACAGTTCCCAACCATTGAAGATAAAACCATGAAACTCTGTATGTAGACACTTGACTTGAAGAAAACGAATGTTGGTTCTAGCATTTTTGTAATTGCGAACTGTACGGGAGTGAAACTGGGGTTGAAATGAGGGATGACTGTCAATATGAAAGTTCCCAACCGTTGAAGATAAAACCGTGAAACTCTGTATATAGACACGAAGCAAACGAATGTTTGTTCTAGCAATTTTGTAATTTCGAACTATACGGGGGTAAAATTGGGGTTGAAATAGGAAGATCCCAACCGTTGAAGATAAAACTATGAAACTCTGTATATAGGCACTCGACACGAAGCAAATAAATGTTTGTTCTAACCATTTTGTAATTTCGAACTATACGGGGATGAAATTGGGGTTGAAATAGGGGATGAATGTGAATATGGAAGTACCCAATCGTTAAAGATAAAATGAATGAAATGAAATGAACAAACGAATGTTTGTTCTTTTAAATTTTGTAATTTCGAACTGTATAGGGATGAGATTGGGATTGAAATAGGGGATGAAAGTATACATGGAAGTTTCGAATCGTTGAATATAAAACCATGTAATTCTTTATATAGGTACTTGGCACGAAGCCAATTAAAGTTTGTTCTAGCAATTTTGTAATTTCGAACTGTTTGGGGATGAAATTGGAGTTGAAATGGGGGACAAATGTCTTTTACGCTTTCACATCTTAACAACTGAACCGATTTTGATGAAATTGTTTTATTATAAGCTGTTTTTAGTAACCGTAAATGTGTCTGGGTATAAAAAACTGGCAGTCACAGGCACTGCCGATAAAAGTGAAAACTTATAACTCAGAATTTAATAGCTTACTTTGGAAACTACGCGGTTTAACCGGAGGGCATGGCCATCTAGAAATGCGTCAACATTTCCCATTGGCTCACGCATTTCTAGATGGTCATGCCATGATGCTAGGCCACGCCCGAAGATGTCTTATCATATCCGAGCGTGACGGTAGAATTCAATTCAAACTCACGAAAAATCTGTCTAGGCACGCCAAAAGAATTTTTCACGTCAAAAATAGGTAGACAGGTACCTACTACCTGAGTTACCTTAGCATTTATTTCGCGCGGACGAAGTCGCGGGTATCAGCTAGTATGTTTATAATTCCCACGACTATGCATATGTACTAAAAACAAAAAAATGATAAAATAGATACTATTTTATTATTTTTTGGTTTTTAGTACATTTATCTTAAACATTGCAATGTATGTTTAACATAAAACCGTTTAACTTAAATTTTTTTTTTACCTTTTTTTATTTTCTAGTTTTTATTTCGCATTGTGTTTAATTCATTTAGTGCTTCATTATTGCAAGGTTTCTTGCCCGTTAGTTTATTGCAGTCCAACTCCTCTATACGTAGTCCCTGCAAAGATCTTCCTCTACTAAGAGCCACGTAGGCTTGACCTTCTTCAAACAGTTTCGCAATTTTTAGCCACCCTAATGCCACACAGTCCTCAACACGATACAAAATCTTGACTTGGGTGGTGAATTCAGGCTGGATTAATCAGATACCTCAATTACAGATTCAATTTCTAAATTTAAATCTTATTATTATACGCCATTTGTATTGTCACCAAAATCCAAAGTGTATACAAAATTTCAGATTAATCGGTTGACAGGAAGAGGGTGAAATTTGAATTACTAAATTTGACCCAAGAATAAATAATAAATAAAACAAACGGGGTGAGCTAAATAAAACCGTTTAAAAATAAAAATATTGTACACGTATTTTTTCTTTTGTTTCAGAAACAAAAAATGACGAAGATACAGCGCTTCGAAGTTTCGTGTGACGTCACTTGTGAGTACGATTTTTACTCACGAGTGACGTCGCGACCCCCACCCTCGAAGTTTGATGGTCTATATCTTTGACGATTTTTAATATTATGAAAAAATACGTGTCCAATATTTTTCCATGATCTAGCTGACGGACTAATTAGAATGGTGTATTTTTGACCCAGTCCGGTACCCTATTGCGATGAGTGGTAGTGGATAGTAAAGTTTTAAGCAAAACATCAAACTCCTCTAGATTATATTTCGATTAAGTTCATATTTTTTATAATTAAGTAATTTTTTAATGATATACAATAAGGATAGCTTAACGCCTGCTCGTCATCTGACCCGGTAAGTATTACGGAATTATCCAGCTTACCCCGTTTATTCAGATAAACACAGTCACTTCAGTAATTATCAATTGGCTAGATAGCATCATAATTATTTAGTAATTAATTATTATTATTATAATAAAACGATTTACCTGCAAGAAATCGTTATTTGCAATAAGGCCTCCATATATTATGGCAATAGTTATAAGTCTCGTATCTTTTGTAACTGTTTTAAATTGTTAGTGTGTATATTGTTTGTAGTGTTTCTATTTATCTGTATTATTTAGGTTTTCTACAATCTTGATATTCGGGGATAATTTTCAAAAACTTATCGCCTTATTTGACGAAGTTTCAATTGATTAGTTGTCGTTCCCGACAGCCATTGCATATGGGACGGGTGTGCACGGTCAATGTTACTTATGAGGTTTAGGGTTAAGTTACTTATAAGGGTAGAATTGGCTCGAACCAGAGGGGAAAATCTTTAGGTTTACGATGAAAGCGTTCACACGAAGAAAGCATGTTTTCTAAGTTAACGTGGTCTGCGCTATTTCAAGCGAAACAAGCCGAATGGCATGTTTTGCTTATAATAAAGAAATTTTAACAACAAATGGGTATTCAGGTTCTGCACGAAACTGGGCTATATTACCTATATTTTTATTTTTGCTTATTGCTACTCAAACAAATTATGTGATGGTTTTATGACAAAACTTCTAATGGTGGATGATAAATTTTCTCCAATAATAGTTTTCCTAAAAAACGCCATGCCACAAAGAAAAACATGGTGACGAAACCTCACGACGTTTTTCTTTTAAATCAGTGGCGATGGCGAACTCGTAATAATACACTCAGAGAGCAGACAAGTCGACTTCATGAGCGCCTTGAGTAAATGTTTGGAATACGGCGCTTAAAACAGCTAGTAAAATACCATAATATTGATTAGGTAAACGGGTAACTCACGTGTAATGAGGTCGGTCAATCCGACTCGAGTTTCGGCCGCGTCCGGCGGCCTTTTTCAAGGAGAGTGTACGCGCTCGATGGCTTCCCGTTTGGCACTGAAAATACCATAATCATTTTCACAACAATGGAAATAATATAACAATAAAAATATTTGCACTCAAACAGCCAGTTATTAGGCAATAGGCAAAAATGCTTAAAATAAGAGTTTATTTTTATAAATGCGGTTGAATCACACGCCGTCAACCGCAACCACGCGCGTCGCAATTTACCGTATCGCAACACAAATTGTCGAATATTCGGCTATTTTAAATTGTTCATTCAATTTTTTTGCTTTCACTATTTTAATAAAAGCTGCAACAGTAAGGAGCTTAATAAGCTAGTACAGACATACACAGTGCTGGCTCAGTGACCCGAACGTTGGATTGATTGGTTCGAACTGAAATAGTCCGAGATCCCAGAGCTCCCAGACGTCACCTATTTTCTGATGAATGAAATGAGGACGATTGGATAGAGTTAGTAAGTACTAAGAACACATGCTTACTCGCTAACTTGCTTAGACGGCCAATTTTCAGATATGTGGTAATGAAGGTACATACAAACATTACTTACTTCACGTATTTTCTAATAAGTGATTTTCACGTTTGTTGTAGCCAATTCCCTTAAAAACAAGGTCCCAATACTCGCAGACACTTTCCGTCAGCCGTTTTGCTTAACAACTCCAAAATAATAATTTAACTTCACTTAAATTCTCATGCTCCATTTGTAAATATGTTCGTCAGACAACTATTTTGTTGCTTTTTCCAATCAGATAGACCAATCTAAGGGGGCAATCATCCCCTAAACTCAACTATATCCTATGGGTAAGAGCGAAAGACTGAGTGAGACATTTATCAGGAAATATTGACTTAAAATTGAGTTTACGGGATGATTGGTCCCTTAGATTGGTCAGTCTTATTGGAAAAAGCTTCAAATTAGTTGTCTGACGAACATTTTTACAAATGGAGCATGAGAATTTAAGTGAAGTTAAATTATTATTTTGGAGTTGTTAAGCAAAACGGCCGACGGAAAGTGTCTGGGATTATTGGGACCTTGTTTTTAAGGATATTGGCTACAACATACGTGAAGTAAGTAATGTTTGTATGTACCTTCATTATCCCATATCTCAAAATTAGCCGTCTAAGCAAGTTATCGAGTAAGAATGTGTTCTTAGTACTTACTAACTCTACTCAATCGTCCACATTTCATTCATCAGAAAATAGGTGACGTCTGGGAGCTCTGGGATCTTACTCTAAAATTGTAATCGTCTGTGAGATTTTTCAAAATGTAGAAGATTACGTTTGTCTTTCTTGACTTTGACAGTGAATGTAACTTTCACTAACTTTTCCATTTACTGTGAGACACACAATATATATATAGATACTAGCTGACCCCGCAAACGTTGTTTTGCCATATAAATAAAGGTATGAAAAATAGCTAGTAGCCGATTCTCAGACCTACTGAATATGCATATAAATTTTGGTTAAAATCAGTAAAGCCGTTTCGGAGGAGTAAGGAAACAAACACTGTGACACGAGAATTTTATATATAAGATATATATATATATATTTACTATTGCAGGTTTACATTTATTTACAATGCCATCTCACCTGATGTTGAAGCGACGATACGGTCTAAGATGAAGCGTGCTTACATAAAGAAACTAATTGACTCGCGACTTGAAGATAATTCGGTCATCATGGAAACCCCAATTTCGGTAACGCATTCTAGAGCATAGACTTTTTTACGTTTACTTACGGTTGGGTGGGTAAATGTATAGATATTTATTACTATATTGCGTTATGCGCATCGAACACCAATTAATTGACTTTTTTGATCTGTGTGAAACTTAGCATGTCGAAAGATTAAACCCTGAAAAAATATTGTTTTTTGCATGGAACGTTTACAAACATCATAAAGCCGTCAAGTTTTTACTGTAAGCTATATTTTCGGCATTTTTAGGGTTCCGTAAAACGTAAAAACGGAACCCTTATAGATTCGTCATGTCTGTCTGTCTGTCTGTCTGTCCGTCCGTATGTCACAGCCACTTTTTGCCGAAACTATGAGAACTACACTGTTGAAACTTGGTAAGTAGATGTATTTTGTGAACCGCATTAAGATTTGAACAGAAAAATTAAAAAAAAAGAAAAATTAGGGTTGCCCCCCATACTGAGAACTGAAACTCAAAATTTTTTTTTTCATCAAACCTACACGTGTGGGGTGTCTGTCGATAGGTCTTCAAAAATGATATTGAGGTTTCTAAAATCATTTTCGTCTACACTGAATAATATGCGCGAGAGAAACTTCCAAAGTGGTAAAATGTGTGTCCCCCCCCCCTCTAACTTCTAAAGTAAGAGAATGAAAAATCTAAAAAAAATATATGATGTACATTACCATATAAACTACCAACAAAAATTAGTTTGAACTCGATCTGATGAGTAGTTTTTTTTTAGTACGTCATAAATACACTATTATTGAAACTTCGATCAAAGTTACAACGAACTACAAGAACTATGTGTACTATGTATATAATGTTACTTGCTGCAACGGAACCCTTCATGGGCGAGTCCAACTCGCACTTGGCCACTTTATTTATTAAGGAATTAAACCATCCTAGGATCTGTTTACATATGAGAACACACAACTAAACCTTAAATCTTGAGAAAGTATTTGAAAAACGACAAAAATACATTATTTTCCCAATCCCCAAATGTTATGTTACAAGGCAAAGGTAAAAAAGTTGAGTCCATAAATGCCACAGTTCAAAAATATTGCATCCATCACTAATTTAGCTTCCCTACTGTTTATATACTGTGAGTCGATGTAGAATTTATAGCTGACTTCCCTTCCGCTTTTTCGAAATCTATTACGGTGTTCGCGGGAATTATTCGCAGTCAGGTACTAGGAATGAAAAATTTCGACCGGGCCTTTCCAGACACCGAGCTGTATATTTTCAGTTTAACAATGAAACTTCATGCCAATTCTTTATCGAGCCTTTGGCAAATTACACCTTTAGTTTTCAAAGAGAATTTTCGGTAAACGTTTTTTTTTTTCAGTTTCTGTTCTATTGTTTTTCATTTGCGTGGTTCGTTTGGTGTGGTGGTGCTGGAACTAAAAAGGATTTTGATTGAAAATAAATATTGTTTTCTTTTAGTTTTTCCAGTATTTGTAAGGCTAAAAGTGAGATGTTTTCATGTTACTGGTTGTTTGAGCTTTTATTAGTTAATGAAAACTAGATATATGCACCGTTATTATTTAGTTACGGTAATAATCTGCTAACGTTTTGCGAGCAAATATACCTTCTGGCTAGTAAGTCAATGTAGGTACAGGATGAATAACTCTCACGACGCCAGAGATCTAGATTATGATAGCACGTAACTTAATTTTACATTGGTAAAACTTAATAGTTTCATGAAAAAAGTGATTTTTAAAATCAGCCGTATAGCCAGATAGAAAAACACTGAAATTCACTTCCCAGTGCTAACTTAAGGTAATATTTTTAAAATAAAGTAAGAATTGGCATTCTTGACGCTAAAGTGATCTCTCACAAGCATCAGTGGAATTGAAAATGAATAAAGAAAAACGTATAAATAAATCTAAAATTTCTTATCCGTGAGAAGTTTTAGATTTTATGTATATCTTCTGACCCAAAAGAAATTTAAAATGGCCTTGGTAAAGATATAAAACATAAGAAACTCATGTAATAAATAATATAATAGTAAGTCAATAGTCGAGCAGGAACAAGTTATATTCACGTGCGTTTCTTTTACAATATCGCGAATGTTACATTTCCGCCACAAGAACTAATTTCACCAGGTATATTACTGTGTTCAGGACGTTGAATTGCAAATTACGCCACTCCCTGCATCAGATGTCAGCTTAATTCTAATTTACCTTCATAAAGCTAACCATGCACATCTCACTTCGTACGTTTCATGCAATGGAAGCATAATTATCGAGCTGCTTACATAACTACGGTTCACTGAACTCTGATCAAACTAAACTTATCCTTAGACAGTGAGCTAAGAATCTGTAGAAAGGTTGGCATGATTCATTTGTTTCAGGTGAAATGAAACGTAATGCACGCCTACTAATAATAGATACAGGTCAAGGTTTAGATGTTTGTAACTGAATCAGATCAGAACTGCAGAATAGATCGAGTTGAAATTTGGAATACAGTTAGAATATTGTCTAGAAAGCACCATAGGCTATTTTTTATTGGGAGAATACAACGAAAATGGAAACTACGCGGGTAAAACTGCGGGACGCTACTAGCTAATAATAATAGTAGGACGCTAGAATCATGATGACATGCCACCTCTGTGTAATGTCTATGTCTATGCGCTAAGGTCGCGTGATCGTTCCCTTGGCGTGTCGTTATATTAACAGTCATTACAAAATATCCCAATAATAAGCTTCAAACATTAGCCGCCGTCGGCAACACGAAAACAGAATTAATAATGGCCCAACTTTGCGGTTAATACAGTTCACCATCTGCGTAAAATGTCGGAAAAATTCAAACATTTCCATCCCCCGGTTGTAATCCGTAAATATGGCGTCATTAAGGAAGCCGCAATTCAAAAGCCTTTATTAAATCAGAAGTTTTCGGGATGTTCTTTGAAAAACTGAAACATATTACGTTATTTAGGTACAAAAGAATATTAATAATATTATACATACATTAAGTAGTACTTGGTATATCATCGTTTGTGTATATTTCAAACAGAATTCGTTAAAAGTTTATCTGAGGAACAATAGGCTGTATTAAATTACTAAGAAGAGTGTTCACTCTTCACTGTTACTAAAGCTTTCAATAGCTGATTGGAGTTTTTTTTTTAGTTTCGTCTGTTCTCAACCGACTTCAGAAAAGAAAGAGGTTTTGAATTTAGTTATACCTATGTTTTTTGTATGTATGTTACACGATTGCCAATTGTAAAACGTTTTTGACGGTTATTTTTTTGTTTCGTAAATAGTAGTTCATAAGCGGTCCCATATAAATTACATCGAAATCGGTTTGGCAGTTTTTAAAATATGAACAAAAACTAAAATTTGCTTTCATTTATCTAGATGACTTAGTGATAGCTTTTTAAGAAATTTGGTCGAATGCCTGAATTTAATGTAAATAGAAAATAAATTATTTTCTTTACAATAAAATCATTTTTTGTTTCAAAACAACCAATATAAACACACTGTTCCAAAGAGACAGCGAGGTAAATGATATTTCAAAAATCACTCCTGCGATTTCAATAAAAAAACTATGGCGCTACTTCTGAAGTTAGATACAAACAAAGGATCATCAAAATCGATTCACAATTGGCGGAGTTATCGCGTAACATACCTACATCCAAAATATATTTTTTTTTGAGTCGATCAAAGAGACAAAATATTTTGCATTTCTATTGTAACTTCACGTTAAACCAAGCAACCCCAACTAGATACATCTATCCACATCCCCAAGTAATGCAGGATACTTATTTCAAATCAAATTCGTCCGCAGCATTTCATACTTGGCCGTCCAACGGGCCAACTCTTGCATTACTGAAATTGCTTGGAAGCAATCTACTTTACGCGATACATTGGACCATGAGATTTATTCTATGCGGGGGTTAAAAAGTGGTCATTTTTGTGTCAGTGATTGATGATAAAAAAATATAAAGTTAGGATCAATGTTGAACTCAATTTGTAGTGATACGATTATTTCCAGAATCCGGTTCAGCAAACATACCTTATTTTTCCAATAACAGCAATGTGCATTGTGGAAATGTTACAGAATTTAAGTTTGAAGGGCAATGTTTGTAGATACATTACGAGGCAAAGAGATTAAGTTCACCAGACATATATTCTGACGAGCGTAGTGTAATGTGAGGCAGTTATTTAGAGACGTGACGCTGTGTAGTTATGAGCATACGTTTTGCTTGCTATCAGTCGTCTATCTTGCTCGTTCCGTTACACTATAAATATTACAAATGATATAATAAATATAATCATATTTTCAGTAACAATTAGGAGCAAATCTCAATTATTTTCCTATTTTTCGCGCAAGGTTTTCTCTCAGTTGATGCTAAGTATTTATTCGGACGACCAGTCCGCAATTATGACGACAAAGTTCCAATTCACGTCTTTACTGAAATATAAAAAACTTAGCATCTATCGGACCACAACAACCTATGTGGCTACTGAGTTTGGATATGTCGAAAGTAACTACGACACATCAAGACGATAAACCTATCACTGAGGCAGATAACGAATCGGGGAACTTGATGTTAAGCAGGACATGTGTCCGATGTGGAAGCATCATGCCTGACCATAACAGCACTGTAACACGCAGCTATAGGGACATAAGGAGCCCAAATCATTATCTAGCACTTGACCACGCTCGTCATCCAGAGATCTAAGATGTTTTATCTCTATGCTCTGTAATTTCACTAATAACATTGTAAATAGCCAGATAACGATTTTAATATTTATATGAGTGGAAATACAGTATAGAATACATTATATAGCGCCAAATAACAGACGAATGTATATTCAAATCCTGACAGAATAAAAAATTCATTGTAATGATTCTACGATGTAAATTATTTGATCACTGTAACTTGAATTTCTCAGGAAGCTTTTTAGTAAATTTCAATAAATGAAACGATGGGTCCCCTGTCGCCGCGCGGTCCTAACATGTCCTGCTAATAGACACATTGATGAATACCCCGGCCCGTATGCACTGGCTTCAGGGAGAAAAGGTGGTTGAATGGCTGACTAGCAGTGATTTAAAGTAGTTTCCCTATTTGTACGTTTGTAACTCTTGTAAATACGTAAACAGATTGTATTTATCTACTAGCGGTCCGCCCCGGCTTCGGTCGCGGTACACAATTTATAACCTATACCTACCACTCAGAAATCACGCACATAACAAACGATGAAAGAATTTTTGAAATCGATCTAGTAGTTCCTGAGCATTGCGCGCTCAAGCAAAAAACCTCATCAACTTTATAATTTTTTTTTTAATACAAAGTGACGAGACGAGCAGGACATATACCTGATGGAAAGCAACATGCCTGCCACATAACAGCACAGTGACACGCAGCTATTGGAACACGAAGATTCCAAATAATTACCTAGCACCGAACTGCGCTCTTCACCCAGAGATCTAAGTTGTTATATCTCTAAGCCCTGTAATTTCTCTGGAAACATTGCCCTTCAAACCGGAACACAGTAATGTTTGCACATTACTGCTTGGCGGTAGATTAACTAGCAAAGGTGTGGTACTTCCCCAGGCCGACTCTGCTGAGAATCCTACCACTACAAAATTATAATTCTAGTATACCTTTAGATTTAGTTTACACAACTAAATGTCCTGCAAATTTCGGATCGCATTTCGGATTTCAGATGGTTGTTCTTGAAACATTACCCTATCTTTTATCATCAAAATTCCTACAACACATCCTCGCGATTCTGCGAAAAACCCTATGTCAATGTCTGTAATCTTTAGATGTGTGCGTCATTTGAAATCCCTCCTTCGGAACTGGCATCAATAAACACCTACTTATCGTATCCCATGCAAACACAAAAAGCGGGAATTCCGACATATGATGTGGAATCTAACAGATAAGAGTACCTTCATCCCATTCTAGTCCCACTCAACCATTTTTCATGTCTTTGTTGGGCCGAAATAGGCATTAGGGTGACGTTGATGCGCACTATCCCTTTTGTTGGGGGCTTTAATACATTTTTTAAAGTTTATACATGGAATAGAAATGTTGTGCTTGAAGCGACGCTGCGGCGCGAAGTGATTGTTTGCATCCAAATGGGTGTGAATATCATGACAAGTTTCTTTTGAAAATACTTAGAAGCATCATAAGCTAATTTGGAGATCCTTTTTTAAATTTTGCCCTTGGGGACTTGGATGTCATTACTCTTCTTTTTTTTTAACGTCGGTACGAGGCTTTACCTAACTGAGAGCGTTCATTTTACTCAATTTAATGTATGTTAGCTCTGTTATTTAGCATTTTACTACGAGTATTTAAGGTAAGGTACGCTGCTGATTGGTTGTGACCTTGAACATTAAGACTATTTCTAGACCTCCATCTAAACGATCTTCATTTGTGTAGGTTATTTCATTAGATTAAACATGTAGTGTTGGTTTCAGTTCACAACTTTTTTTAAAAGTAGTTGCCAAACAAGTCTTTAAATGTAGAGAACGGTATTCATTTATGAGTAGATTTTTTTTAATATAGAGTGATGAGACGAGCAAGACATGTGCCATGGTAAGCAAAATAACAACACAGTGACACGCAGCTATTGGAACATGAAGAGTCCAAATCATTACCTAGCACTGCACTGCGCTCGTCACCCAGAGATCTAAGTTGTTACATCTCTAAGCCCTGTAATTTTTCTGGAAACATTGCCCTTCACCGGAACACAGTAATGTTTGCACATTACTGCTTGGCGGTAGTATAACTGGCAAAGGTGTGGTCCTTCCCCAGGCGGACTCTGCCAGGAGTCCTACCACAAAATAATACGTTACACAGATAACAAAACAATACACACCATGATTTCGATTTTAAAACACGTCATGGTGCAACGTAATGTATGCGATCTGATTCTGTAATGGAACAAATGTATGGCGTACATTAAATTTGATTATTTGCGCTGCACAGTTATAAAATACAATAAGTACGAAAATTATATTCTAACTAGCACATAGCATGTTCAGCGTATTTCCAGCACCACAAAATACCACCTACTTACTTGCGGATTAAAATCTTTTTAAACTTTTTATTTTATACACGCCAAAGTAACGTTAAAGTTCAGAGCAACTTATTTTCAGACTGTGGCCAAGTTGGAATTTTCTTGCTTTCACAAGTTGGCGTGTCTCGCGTGCTCAACGAATTGGGCCCTTTCTTTTGGCCTCATGTCATTCCGGTATTAGTTATTATGATTGATAGTTCCCGGTTTTGTTATAGCAATTTAAGCTTTTATATATTAAAGGAGGTGAACGAAATTCATTCCAGGTATTTATCGAAAAATAGGTTATCCCAATTACACCATAAATGCATCAATACAAAATTGTGAATGTTTATGTGGCTGGATGTTGTGATTTTTCGCTAAATCATATCAGGCCAACTAGACGTATTGTATTCAAGTTTGGAACGTAGGTTTATAGTATTTTTTTTTATATTATTTGGTAATTATAGGGCATACAGATTTACTATAAGTTATTTACGAAATTCAAATTTGCGCCTAAGTTTTTTCAGTTTAAGTAAGTAACCGACATAGCCTTGAGAATAAGCAAGCTGAAATGGCAGTGGGCGGGTCACATAATATGTCGCAGAGCCGACGGACGTTGGGGAAGACGGGTTCTGGAGTGGAGACCACGTTCGAGACGTCCCGTGGGGCGGCCTCCCGCTCGGTGGACCGACGACCTGAAGAGAGTGGCAGGAAGCGGATGGATGCGGAGAGCCAAGGACCGGATTTGGTGGCGAAACATTGGAAAGGCTTATGTCCAGCAGTGGACGACAACGGGCTGGTGATGATGCTGATGATGATTTTTTGCTTAAATTCGACTAACGTTAAAATAGCTCTCTACAATGACAAGTATAAAACCGTTCATAATACCTCAGTAAACCCGTTCAAACGTACATAACACCGGTTTAATTTTCCAATAACACGTATAATTTCAGTAAATGATTTCAATGCACATATTTGCCCCTTGATTAATCGCACGTGATCCGAATGCCATTCACCTTTGCAAATCATTCACGTTGACAAATTCAATAACGACAAAATTAGCGTGAAATCATTTAACTGAACATTTTGATTGTAATCATAGCTATAGGAAATTGTAAAAGAGGAAATCAAAACATAAGTCGACATTTGTAGTTAAATTATATACAGGGTTATTGGTAATCAGCCTGCATCCTTTTAAGGGGATGTTAGGTACATTCAATACGTCAACTTTTGTTCTACAGTTTAAAAAAAAAAGTGCATTTGCACGGTCTAAAAGTATCGAACTCTTCGTAACAATTCGTAACGAGAGCGCGTACGCTCTTTAACGCGCAAAAAATGATGTACCGAAGGGAATAAACGCTAAAAAGTCGCTAAACAGTAAACAAAAGGGCAACAAATACAATTTTTTTTTGGGTTATCTATTACGTTTTAATGAAAGTTGTAGAACAAAAGTTGATTGTTTAAATATACAGAACATGCCATTAAATGGATGCATACTGATTACCAGTAACCCTGTATATCCATAGTGACTACATTTTAGAAATGAGATACAATTCTTACGTTAAGATTAATCCTACAATAAGTCATATTCCTTACTAATCCTTAACTAATTAAGAATCCTTACACCACTAGGAACCCTTAGTACTTCATATTCAAGCGTGATCACTTTATACCAAGCACAGCTTCTCTGCTATGTGGAATACTGTTCGTACCATTGGAATGCGCGAACTAAGTATCATCTGGCTTTGGATTCAGTTGAAAGACGAGTCAAATGCTCATACCGTTACTGGTTTGCTTGTTCGAAAAATACTTACTTCAAAGTTTTCAGAATCGTAAATAAGTCGCATCAGAAAGGTTTTTATCAGATTTGTTTTACAGAGTTTGTACCTTATCGGCATTTTCAGACACACCCTTGCCTTTTTTCTGTCGGGCTGCGCCGTAGTTTAGGAAAATTACATCATATCACGGCTGTCGTTTCAAAACTTAATTTGTAATAGAAATGTCTAAACTATAAAATCCTTTGTCTGAGTGGGTACTACCACTTACTAAATGGCACTATAATGGTAAATATTACACTACATAATCATAATTTATTAATAACATATTGTTACAAGTTTATCCCTATTATATATTTATCATTAATTAATTGTAGTATTCAGTTTTAATTAAATTAACAATAATAATTTAATAAACATAATATATGAATGCTATGTCAATTTACATATAAAATAATAATAAATAATTCACAAAGATACAATTCATCAACACCAAAGTCGAAATAGCTATAATTATGTGAAAAAACAAAAAATTGCTACGTACATACATTACTTTTTATTTATAATAAGATAGCGTTTGAGTCTCGACTTAAATATTCCCATAGTGGGAGACGAGGTGATGTGTTCTGGGAGTTTATTATAAACCATCGGACCCATAACATGCGTCGACCTGGCCGTCCTGACCGTACATATATCGTATATTACAGAGATAATGGAGTATTTGGCTGGTAATAATGCTAGTGATAGTTCCTTATCCACACTATAGCACAACACGCGTTTTTTTTTTGTTTATATAAATATAACTTGTTCCGTCCATTTAGTATGGTGCAATTTAAACAAAATTCCCGACATTTATAATTTTCTCAATTAATTGCTAAAAACATCATTAAATAAATTCCACCAAAACTGACAGAAAACCATTTAATCATAACAAAAGGCTTGTTTTAACCAAAGTTAACTCAGATTTTAGATTAAATCTATTCTGCCGCTCTTCAAAAAAAAATATACCCTCACCAATGTTACCATGAGTCTTTATTTTGTAAAGTTTTCGATTCAATTCACTCTCATTGTATTGTAAATCGCGATTGTGAACCGTATTCCCAGGAAATAATCTTTACGGTCATACTGCATGAACTTTTGAAACAAAATGTAATTGGAAAATGTTGGTAAAAAAAAATGAAGGTAGGAACCCTGTGCAGATTCCGACGTGACTGCGATACGGCCGTGTTTAATTTTGAAACGGACAGAGGCGAAAGATTTTAATGAGAGATCAGATTTTTCAATTATCCTTTACTTCTTTTGCAATTCGCTTTAGGTTTTTTATAGGGGACGCAGAGTTACTGAAACTTCTGCCACTTGAGTTGAGTAATTTTTTTAGTTTTATTGAAAGGCACTTTACGATGTTGGATAACGACAAAAACATTTACTTACCGTCTCGAAAGAGAGAAAGACAGAAAATAGTGAGTAAGGTTTATTTTTGCAACAAAAAAGTCATGCGGCTTAGAGTGTTTGCCATAATGAATAATTTCTTTTCCAAAAATAACAAAAACGACTTCTTCATTTTTTTATTTCAATAAAAAAAAAATCAGACTGGAATAAATTGTATAAGAAGCTATGGTTACATCATCCAAATAAATGTAGGCAAGTTTTTAGTGTTTTTGTTCATATATCAAACACCGCCTCATCAATCTCGATAAAATTTACATGGGACCACCTCTGAACAAGGATCAACCAAAAGAAGAACCATCAAATCGATTCACAATTGGCGGATGTATTGTGTAACATACATAGGGATACAAAAAAAACATACAACCTAATTAAGAACAAATAATAAATTCCTTTTTTGGAAATAAAAATGTTCAGATTTGTAATGCTCTTTTTATAAGTCTATTTTAAATCGATGAAATGTGTTTATTCATCCAATGATATTCATAAAAATATGTTAGTAACAGAACTGCTCTAATAAAACTTTGGAAATAGTGAAATCAAAAATATTTCAAGTCTTGAAAATATTTTATCATTAATTTGACATGTCACAGGAAAATCCAAAAAACGTCATTTCTATAATTGTGTAACAAATTACAGTGTCCAATAAATAAAGTCACAATAAAACATCAAGTGACTAAATACTTTTTTTTTTTATTAGTGTGATATTTAACTGTCGATTAAATTACATTCATTTGACAAACGTCTGTCATTAATTGCCTTGCCCAAAATTTGGCATTAATTAAAATCAAAAATATTCGAAGTCATAAAAATTGACGATTAATTTGGCGAGTAACAGGAAAAACGCATTAAAGGTCGTCGTAATTATAACACAAGAGGTCGTTTAGAAGCTTTTTCGTAGCGATTAAATGTAATTTTGTCTCTTCATCACGTACAAGAGAGAACATAAAACGGGGCTTTTAATTTTTTGTTCATTTACACGTGGAGTCTGCGTGAGTAATTAGCGGCCATGCTAGATTTTCATACTTCATTTTATATAGCATGACTTAATCTCTTTCAGTTTATATTAACGGCAGTTAAATACTATGCGGCGGTTTTTGAAATATCAACTAAAACTAAAATTGGCTTTCATTTATTTAGACAACGCGCCGTAGTAATATCTTCTTATGAAACTAGTTCGAGTGTCTGAATTGAATTTTAAATTGATGTCAGTATTTGTTGTTTCGGACAAAATAAATTATTATTTGTCCTGTTACAAATTTATGTCATTGTAATCGACTATTAAATAAGCGCAATAAAAATGATTAAAATTAGATTTTTGAGTGATTTCATTCTTGCTGATTAGTTTTGTGTAAATAAAGTGCCTTTAGGTACTTAGATGCTTAGGTTTAAAGTTACGGTTGGTCTAGTCGAGAGAACGGCAACTACCGAGCCCTGGTTCGAATCCCATACGCGTCTTTTCGAAGTCATATGCATAATGCCGCTAGCTTAAAAACTGTGAAGGAAAACATGGTCAGGAAATCATCGTAAAATTTAATTCATTAGTTTACTATGTTTCTGTTTATAGGACAATGTTCCCAAGAAAATGTATAAACTTCAATCTGTCTGCCCTGGCTGTTTGGGTGGATAGATTGAAGCTTAGGTACTTGGAAAACCTTTCATGCTTATAATTACAGATGTGACTGGAACCCTCCAAGGAGATGCTATGTACCTCATAACGGGTCCTTTGAGTGTTCGTTTCTTTTACCTTAGCACATCTGCTCCGCGTAACCCTATATGCCTAGTCTAAATTAGGTTTAATACATTATTTCGTTCATTTATAAACTCGAGATGTCTTTGCGTTTGTCATTTCATATTTTGGCAAAGATTAATTCCGAATTCGAGACCCGCTATCAGCTAACTCAGTCATCATTACGCAAACATCCAACAAACCGACATCAAAGTCGCCGAGCAACGAAGATTATTGGATTTATTTCGAATACCCAAGCTCTAGATAAAAGGAGTCTTTATGTTTTTTTTACATCGTTTCGTATCTACTTATAATAACATCAAGTCATAACGGTCCCCTTTGGCTGGAAGATGTATTCTGTTTTTATCCCGTTTTAAAAAGCGGGGGAGTTAATAAAAGTTTCGTGACTTTTGAGGAGATGAAATTCTGCGCTTTTTATTCACATGATGTATGACAAAAGCTTGAGTATATTTGCCTTTCAAAGTAACTTGAGTTGCTTAGAAATATTTCCAACATAATTTTAAATTTAGAACGTCATATTTAATTCCATTTTTTTTTCTGGCAATTCATGTTAATTTTACGATATACTTTACTTGTTTAAACGCTGACTGAGGTATCAATGCATAGTCTAAATTAAGAGCCTACATTTTTATTCCAAGCCTTTAAATATTAAAAAATCGACAACATTTCGAGCGACAACTTTTACTGGCAAATCAGAAAACCAACAGCATTATTAAATAAATCAATATGAATACAAAATATAATGTTATATACCTATGTTTATAATATTTGTATACCTATTTATTTTGCAATTTTAAAGCCTAAAGTTTCACTGAAATTGTAAAATCTTACTGAAGATCCATGATGGATCTGGAGAATGGATCTACTGAGATTGAAGGGAAATTACAGTATCCGCTGCCGAGTCCGTATTTACTAGCAGACAAATCTCATAAAAATATTTTTTTCAGGCACGGGAGCGGGTAATAACAACTGAACATCTAAATACAACTGTTTACTAACACAAGTCCATAATTCAGCTGAGATTGCCAGTTGTAGCCAAAGCACCTATATCTTGACACGTTTTTGTCCAACACAGGGTAAATAAGCTAACTGTTTTGCGTCGGTGGTTTTTGCTCGGACGATAAATGACAGTTTCCTAAACAGGAAACCGTGTTTGTGTTCCACTTAAAGTAGCTAGAGACAATAACGTTTCATTTTAATAGCGTTAGAAGTGCAGTTAGACTAAATTGATATATGTATATTGACTTAACTTTTAACCAACTTCAAAAAAAGCGGTGGTTCTCAATTCAGTTCTAAATTTTTTGTACGTTTTATTTTTTTTTAGATTACGCGATAGCTCTCCCAATTGTGAATTGATTTTGAGTTTTTTTTTTCTTTGGTAGACTATTCTTCAAAAATAGTCCTGTACAATTTTTATCGAAATTGTTGTGATGGTTTTTGAACCTTTACGCTGTAATTATAAACTGTGACGATGTACCAGTTGCCAGTTTTGCCAGTTATTGTGCCGACAATCAGTAATGTGTAAACATATCTGTTTGAAGGGCAATGTGTCCATGCAACAGTTTCGCTGTTCGATTTACCAAAAAAAATGTGGTCTTTTCATGGCCGTTGCGGTTCCTTCTAAATAAGCGTATTTCAATGTAAACCGCATGTTTATTTTACATCAGGCAAGGTGCAAATTTGTTGTTGATTAAAATTAATTGTATTGTGTGACGGAATGTAACAGCAAACTCGCAGTATCGAATCAAATATGATTTAATCAGGAGCAACTATAGCAGAGTTACGATAAATACATTTATTCAGGAATGAACAACGTACAAAAATGGCTCGTAAGTGCTTTAATAGCTGCTCTTATTATGCCTGTGTTTTGCCGTATCACCCGATATTTCCAACAAGCAGTAATGTGCAAACATTACTGTGTTCCAATTCGCAGGGCAATGTTTCCAGAAAAGTTACAGGGCTTAGCGATATAATATCTTAGATCACTGGGTGACGAGCGCAGTGCAGTGCTAGGTCATGATTTGAACTCTTTATGTTCCAATAGCTGCGTGTCACTGTGCTGTTATGTGGCATGTTGCTCACCATCAGGCACATGTCGGGTATGTTTGAAACTTGGCGGAACATTGGTGGGCTGACAATGATATGGAGGACATGCCTTTACTTATGGTCCACTGTGCAAGGATATGGCGGGAGTGTCAGACTCGACACCACTAATACCGGTGCCGGCTAAAATCTCCACAGATTTTCCGACATGGCTTGGGGGCAGAGTCGCGGGACCGCTATCAAACTCGATCACACCGGGCTGACGACGATGATTTCACTTCAATTGTTTATTTGATCCCGGCTTCTGTTTCAGAACTATTCAAAAATAACTTAATGAGTATTGAATTTGTCATTGGATTTTACTTAATTAGCTTAAACACCCAAAGCAGGTTCTTACACCAAAAGACGCCACTCGTCTTTGTCTGGGATGGCTCGTACTACTTGGTACTTCCTTGGAATCTATGGCGTCTTACCATAGGTTGGCTATTTGAGACCCCTAAATAAGTGCGCTTAGCAGCTTGATCATCTCCAACTCTTTATCTACCCAGCCCGCGAAGCCTATAAAATTATTCAATTTTGGATTTACCTTCAACTTCCAGGTAATAGGTACCGTCTTTTCTTGTTAACCCTTAAATTGTATGTTTACTTAAGTGTATTTAATTTAGAAGCACTGTGAAGTTACTGATGAAACCGTGGATTATTAACTAGTCAAGTTAAAGAAAAAGAAAACCCCTGGTTCACTGCTGTGGTTATTCTACAAAGCAATCTTTGCGCACGTGACTATATCCCACTGCAGTACTCATTTGAATTTCACACTCGAACCAGAGGTAAAATAAACACGAACGTGCAACTGTACATTAAATAGTTGCTTGAGAATATTACGTGCTGATTTCCTTTTCATTAGGTCTATGTGAAAATATATTGTCATTATAATAATACGTCAAGCTAAAACGTAGGATTACCCTTTTTTAAGAAAATGTAGTAAAATTTCGCATATTTGTTTTTCTTATAAAAAAGAGTGTAGAATAGTAATAATTAAAAAACATATGCATAGAAATACATTTTCTTTTTCGAATCGAGTTCGAATTTTATCCAATATTTTTATCTATGCAAACATTTGACTACTTGAAGAAATGTACTGAACAAAAACACTGCCCAAAAAAAATTGTTTCGGAAAATTAAAGTATCGTTAACAAGACAGTTAACGATACTTTAATTTTTAAAAGTTAACAGAAAAAAAATAACAAATACTTAGTAATATTTATTTATGTAAAGTAATGCACAATTTGTAGTTTTTAAATTTTTGCGATTTGAACTTATGTTGAAAATATTATACAACGTTTTTTCCTGTGTATTTTTTTCAAAATAACTATCCTACAAATGTATATATTTTAAAGTTCTGTGTTTGGATATCTGGATGTTTGGACGTTTGTTGCTCAATCACGTCGTAATGTCTCGTTGGTTTGAAATAACGGAACGGGAACCCGCGTAAGTGAAACCGCGGTGTACTGCTAGTGTTTTCAACATAAGAATTTCTTACTTTCTCTTCTACATAAATACTACAATATTACAAAACTTAGTAAATGGCATCGATTCCAGAAGGTACTGTGGTCAAAATACTGGCGGTATAAATAAACTCATCAATTTGCTGCCTCTTTGGCGCTTCCTGTAGATTTTTTCGAGTGTCGTTATATTACGTATATATCCACCCTCAAATATTATATTCTTAACTAAATACTCAAAGATGTCCACCATAAAGATTAATCTAGTTACTCATTTCATTTTCATCAAATTAGTAGTTCGAAAAGGTCGCTACGATGTTTCAGTGGAGGGCAGCTGTTTGGCCGCTCGCTCCCGTTACTGCTGAAACACAAACACGCAGCCACTAAAAGAGATTTATTTACACTCTATTCCACGACACATGTTGCAAATCCCCAACAAAACAAATGAAGTCTAGAGGACTTTTGAAGTATAATTCTTAGTAAATCAATTACAAATCTGTATTTAGGCCGGTTTACATTTTGATTAGTGCGAGTGTGATTGCGAGTGCGAGTGAGTAATCGTGACTGATTACTATGCACTCGCAATAATCAATCGGTGTTCACACGTGTTTGTTACTAATCACTTAACACCTGCACTACTAACTCGCACTCGCACTAATCAAAATGAAAACAGGCCTTTTGGTGAAGTGATATTTTCTATTTTTTATTGTTAACTAACTAAAGAAATGTTATTCTGCAATATACACTTTGAATCGAACTAAATGACATAGTGAACCGACACTTCATGTTAATCGATTATTATTGCGCATAACCTGACGACATTTGAATGAAATGGAACGTAGATTTAATTTAGATATTTTTAATACAAAAATAGACGAGCTGCAGTTTAAAACTAAGAATGGGGCAAAAGGGTGCAATATACTTACATTACAGACTATTCTCAGACCTACCAAAATATGCTAACAATTTTTTTTAAGAAATGTTAAAACCGTTTTCGAGTACGAACACAAACTTCGTGGTACAAGATTTTGTGTAGAAGATTTACAGTCAGATGACATGATAGCTATTCTATAAGTCTAAGGTTGAGATTTCATGCCACACACTTATTTAATACATTCGTATACGCCGATTATTGTTTCGACATTACTATCCAAGAACTCTTTGACCTTAGAAACTTGACTTGACTTATTAAAAGCATCTTTTAATGCATATAAAATTATGGAGTTAAGATACTACAAGTGAAACTAGCTCGGGATTATAGATATTATTTAGCAGTTATTTATCTCTACTACGATTCAATTTTATTTGAAGGTTGAAGATAAATGTTAAATGCGTAAAAAAGTGTTCAAAATGTAGTATGTGAGTCATAAAATTATGTAAAAATATTACCAGTGCCGTAAATAAGGTAATAATACCTTATCTTAAATAACTGAAAAGATATATTGGTCTAAATAAGATAAATCTGTTAGTCGGTAATTAAGAATCAAATAGTTGCGTGGCATTGTGCCATTATGATGTATCGTTTGCTTACCGCCAGGCGCATGTCCCGCATCTGCCTTGTCCCGTCACTCAACACTCACGCTATAGTATATACAGATCCAGTAAGAGTGAATAATTATAATAATTCATTTTTTTAGAATACCTAACTTTAATTGAAAAAACCCGACTGTAAAAAATCAATAAAGAAAAATACATTAAGTACGTAACACAATATGCTATCTAAGGACACTTGGATGATTGAGACGAATTTAAGGATGTCTTAAGGCGCTGAAAAGAGTCAAATGACACTTATTAACCGACTTCAAAAAAAGGAAGTTTCTCAATTCGACCGCATTTATGTTTTTTTTTTTTAATATAAATTTAGCAAAATGTGCATATAAATATGGTTTGTGATATTGAACATTGCCAAATTCATCCAGCCGTTTGGAAGATACGTGGGAATAAAGAAATTTATAAACATACAAGATACGCGCGAAAAACATAACCCTTCTTTCAGTCGGGTAAAAAACAAAAACCGACTTCAATTTAAAATTCAATTCAGACACTCGACCAAATTTCGTAAGAAGCAATCACGTATGTCATTGAGATATAGTAAATATTAATTTTTAGTTTATTTTTCAAAAACCACTACACCAACTTCAATAAAACAATTATGGGACCACCTCTAAACAATGACTAACCAAAAAAATCATCAAACTTGATTCACATTTGGCGGAATTATCGCGTATAACAAAACAAAACACACAACCGAATTGGGAACCTCCTCCTATTTTTTAAAGTCGAATTACAACAAATAAATGCCAAGGTTTGGGCCGTACGTAAAGAAAACCAGGTTGGTGTTTTAATTATTTCAAGATCGCAGTAACACAAGTTGAGCGCATAAAATACAACTTAGAGTTCTTTTTTTTTTAATAAATAGTGACGAGACGAGCAGGACATGTGCCTGATGGTAAGCAACATGCCTGCCACATAGCAGCACAGTGCCACGCAGCTATTGGAACATGAAAAGTCCAAATCATTACCTAGCACTGCACTGCACTCGTCACCCAAAGATCTAAGTTGTTCTATCTCTAAGCCCTGTAATTTTTCTGGAAACATTGCCCTTTAAACCAGACTACAGTAATGTTTGCACATTACTGCTTTGCGGTAGAATAACTGGCAAAGGTGTGGTCCTTCCCCAGGCGAGCTCTCCCAAGAGTCCTACCACTACAAAATGTACTTCCAACAAGTATGTAGGTACATTAATGAGTATTTACTGTGTTGTATGTGTGTACTATAAATGAAAGTCATTGAACCCAACAAAGAGTCAGAAACTAACACGAACTAACACAACCAAGTTAGCAACAACGCAAGCCACGAAAGGGTGTTGCAGGAACCCAATTAAAAGTTGGCTAATACTACAATGCGGAGATCGATTAGATTACTATACATTCCAAAGCAGTCTTTATCTCCATTTAGATAAAGATTAGATTCATGAATTCTATACCAATGCTGAAGTATTATTGAAAGAAGGAAATTAAGTACCAGTACAGCTTAGTTTCAAAGAAGGAGTACTTGAATTGTGCTTGCCTTTTAACTTTGAAATCTTATTTAAAGCTTCGTTTATTTTAAGTTCAGTAATGTGGAAAACGACATTAAGGGATTCCACTATACGCGTGAATTAATTCTAGTACCTACACTGTGGCATCGGTACTTAGCCATACATCCTTAGCCAAAAATCCTTTTATGAAATTTTTAACACAGATTAAAATTTCATATAATTTAAGAAATTACAGGGCTTAGGGATATAACAACTTAGATCTCTGGGTGGCGAGCGCAGTGCAGTGCTAGGTAATGATTTGGACTCGTTATGTTCCAATAGCTCCTTGTCACTGTGCTATTATGTGGCAGGCATGTTGCTTACCATCAGGCACATGACCTGCTCGTCTCGTCACTTTTTGTTTAAAAAAAAATGTATGTATGGATGTATGTGATGATGTATGTAAATCTTCGCCAAAACTAGTTTAAATACTTATATATATAAGTATATTATAAAGGTGATCTATGAGTTGAACCAAATACGTATCATTAGTGCAAGCTGCACTCAACTCAATAATTCTAACAGATACATCTTCACTGTGATACTATCGAGAAGTTCAGAGATCGAACTTCCAAGTCCCGACCGCGCCAAAGTCCTTCCTGGGCACAAAGTTCCCGCAAACTCCACAAATGACACCGACGAGACCGCGATAATTCACCGCCTAATGTCAAAGTTGGGACTTGTTAGAAAATTTTTACCAACATAAAGAAAGGCCATTATTCCCCATTCCATTTTCTTTAGGTTTTTCAATGGAAATTGTTTTATGGTATACTTTGTTGGACAAGACGGTGCGAGTTTTATGCCTTTTGAGTTCTGCCTGTTAGCGAAGTTTTAGTGCCTACTGCATTCAATTTCATAGAAGTTCTTGGTGATTTGAGAGAAGTTTGAAGGTTTGAAGGGCAATGATTCCAGAGAAATTACAGGGCTTAGAGACATAATATCTTAGATCTCTGGGTGACGAGCACAGTGCAGTGCTAGGTAATGATTTGGACTATCATGTTCCAATAGCTGCGTGTTACTGTGCTGTTATGTGGCAGGCATGTTGCTTACCATCAGGCACATGACCTGCTCGTCTCGTCACTCTAAGCTATAAAAAAAAAAAAAGTTTGCATTAAATCGGATGTTGTGAGGAATAAATTCTGGTTCAAAGACTGTTGTTAAAGTTCGAAAACATGAATTGTCTTTACCTCTTTGTCAATAGTATATGTTTGATTAGCATATTCTTTTTTATGGTCCCACTGCTGGGACTTTCTTTTAAGGTGAGAGGAAGCGTTGAGGCCATAATGCATCATACTATCCAAGTCCAGGTTTGAAGTAGTCGTCGCGAGGGGTGTAGCTTTCTTAGAACTTCCTCTTTGTAGCTAACTTTTGTAGCTTCCTCACAAAGTTTTACTTCACCTTTAATACCAGTGGCATTGATCATAAGTAATAAATAAAAAAAGACCCCAAATAACAAATGAGAAGAGACCTAGTGAAGTGGCCAATAGGCATGATGGCTAAAAAGCTAATTAGTCCGTCAATTATATATTGAAAATATCTTGTATATGTTATTCTTTTGTTTCGCAAACAAAAAATTACGAACATAGAGTGCTTAGAAGTTTGGAGTGACGTCATGTAATTGTACGATTTTTACGAAGGCGTGACGTTACAACTTACAACCCTTCGTTTCGGAAGTTTGATGATCTATATATTTGAAATTGATAAAACATAAAATAAGTGTTCCATATTTTCCATAATCTTCCTAACGGCCTAAATAGAATGGTATACCTATTCCAGTCACCATCCCAATTGAAATTTAAGACACATAATAATAATGATAGTGTAGAAATTAAATTTGAAATAAACTTGAAAATAAAATTCCTTAACTAGACGTGCAAAATTAACAGTATTTGAACGTTAACCGATGCTATTAATAGGGACCATCCGATAACAGTCCAAATTAAATTTCGCCATGTAACTAAGAGCTTAAATTCATAACCTGCTCGCAAAAACTCGGTCCGTTCGAAGCATAACATGTTGGCGCAGTGACAAGAAATCGTTTTTATTTCATCGCTTTAACTTTTAAATTAAAAGTTTCCCAGCGATATTTTATCAACGTTGCAAAAAGTTTCACAAATGTGTTGCGATAATTTTTACGGGAAGCTAAAGTTTTTCTTCTCTAGGCCTTTATAAATACCTACTGCATTTTTATAGTAAAACTGACGAATATACCAAATTTTGTTCGATTTGATAGTTCACCATTTTCATGATAACACGAATGTTAAGCATGTGTCTGTCGGTTTTGCTTTAATGTCTAAATAAATCTATTTAAATGAAAACTGATCCGGTATTCCATAGCATAAGCAGCCCACTAAATATTCCCACTACTGGCACTCGGGTCCTTCTCTCGCAAGAAGAGAATCAAGGTCATAACCCACGCTGACCAAGTGCGGGTTGGTGGATGACACTTGACCTCGAAAGATTCTAGGTCACGTGTTATGTCGGTTTCCTCATTATGTTTTCCTTCTCCATTTTTTTAAGCTAGCGGTATTACAGCCATAACTTCGTAAAGACAATAGTGCGCGTGGGATTTGAGCCCGGGCTCCGGATCGCCAGTCCCCTACGTTGACTTATGTTGGTATAGGCTTTTGATTACATATGCTGGAGCCACGATTCCTGCGGCGGGTGGTAGAGGGACTGTTCCCGGCTAGCCCGGGAACCGACTTTGTCCCTACCACGGCGATGGTGGCGCGGACCGAGGACTCCGCCGAGGAGGAGGAGGGGGAGGAGGACGAGCTTCTCGACGTCTCCGAGGGAGAGTTGGGAGCCGCCGTCCTGAGAATGAGGGCCAAGGACACGGCGCCGGGGCCTGATGGCATACCCGGCCGTGCTTGGGCCCTCGCTCAGGACGCCCTCGGCCCTCGCCTCCGGGATCTCCTGAGTCGCTGCATGCGCGAAGGGAGATTCCCGAGGCGATGGAAGAGGGGGAAGCTCGTCCTCCTCCGGAAGGAGGGGCGGCCCGCGGACGAACCCTCGGGGTATCGTCCGATCGTGCTGCTTGACGAGGCGGGCAAGCTCTTGGAGCGTATCATCGCTGCCCGCCTCGCCAAGCACCTCGACAGGGTGGGTGGGCCCGAACTTGTCAGAGAGACAGTTCGGGTTTCGTAGAGGTCGTTCGACAATCGACGCTATTCGTCTTGTCAACGACCTCTACGAGGGTGTATCCGGGGACGGGGTGTTGTTGGCGGTGTCGCTAGACATAGCGAACGCCTTCAACTCCCTGCCCTGGATCACCATAAAAGAGGCGCTGGGGTACCATAGAGTGCCCCGGTACCTGCGGCGCCTCCTTGGGGACTATCTCTCTGACAGAGAGATAGTCTACCCAAGAAGGGACGGGGAAGGGTCCAGCCCCATGTCACGAGGGGTTCCACAGGGGTTTGCTCTCGGGCCACCCCTGTGGAACCTCGGCTACGACTGGGTGCTTAGGTGCGGTAACTTGTGTGGCATCAGCTTAATTTGTTACGCTGATGACACACTAGTTACCGCAAGGGGGGGGACCTTTCGCCAGGCGGCGATGCTAGCCACTGCGGGTGTAGCGGCCGTGGTGGCTAGAATAAGGAGTTTGGGCCTGGAGGTGGCGCTCCACAAGTCCGAGGCCATCTGTTTTCATGATGGCCCTCGGCGAGCGCCACCTGCAGGCGCCAATATCGTGGTGGGTGGGGTTACCATCCCTGTCAAGCCGACACTGAAATACCTCGGTGTCATGCTTGACAGCAGATGGAACTGGGGGCCGCATCTGCGTCAACTAACCCCCAAGTTGACGCAGACTGCGGCGGCGTTGGGCCGGCTTCTGCCCAATATGGGAGGCTGTGGAGGGCACTGCCGCCACCTTTACATGGCGGTGGTGCGCTCCATGGCGATGTACGGTGCTCCCATATGGGCAAGAAGGTTGAGCCGCGGGGAGGAGGCTCTCCTCCACAGCGCCCAGAGGGTGATGGCCGTGAGAGTGTGTCGGGGCTACCGCACACTCTCACACGAAGTGGCATGCGTCCTTGCGGGATCGCTGCCCTGGTGCCTGGAAGCCGAGGTCTTATCCTCGGTCTACTGGCGCCGGGTGCGAGCCCAAGAGGACGAGCTGCGCCCTGCCCCACAGGAGGTGGTGCGGTGGCGCAGCGATGCCAGGGCCATCGCTCTGGAGAGGTGGAGGGAGCGGATTCTCTCTGGATCCACTCAGCGGGGGGCCGGCGCTCGACGGCTCCTCGAGGCGATACGGCCCCTTCTCGCTGAGTGGGTCCAGAGAAAATATGGGGTACTCACCTTCCGGACCACACAGATGCTCTCGGGACACGGTTGTTTCCGGAGGTATCTGTGTAGGGTTGCCGGAAGGGAAGAGACCCCGGTGTGCCACCGGTGCGGTTGCGCGGAAGACACCGCGCAACACGCACTGGAGGCATGCCCGGGGGAAGAGGACGCGCGACGTTCCCTAGTCGCGGTCCTGGGGGCAGATCTCTCATTGCCGACCATCTTGTCCAAGATGCTCGACAATGAGAGATCATGGGAAGCTTTCGTCTCCTTCTGTGAGACTATTGTCTCACGGAGGGAGACGGAGGAGCGAGAGAGGGAGATTGACCCTCTCGCTCCTCCTTGTAGGCGGAAGCGGACACGCGGGCGAGCCACTAGGGCTCGCACCCCGTCTCCGCTCGGAGGGCCTGGGCCATCGGGCACTGCCTGATGGCCCATTCTCCTCCTGAGGGGGGGACGCGCTGCTATAGGTTTTCCAGCGCGTCCCAGGAGCCACAATGCGGGGGTTCCGACCCCCCGCGAGGCGGGCCCGAAAGGGCGAATGGTGGTGTCAGAGTTGCGCGGGCGAATGTGAAAACGGTTCCGCAACTCTGACACTGCACCATGGTAGGCGAAACTTTGTGAAGGGGGTTTAGTTGGTAGGGGTGCCCTTCTGGCACCGAGTCCAACACAGCAACACTGCGTGCGTTAATGCATTCCCCTACAATATAAAAAAAAAAAAGGCTTTTGATTACATAAAATTGAAATAAAAATTACACACAAAGTTTGTATAAAAATATCTACAAATATTCGTTTTTTACTTTACGCCGTGAATTACATTTCAGGGCGCAGTTAGTCAAATATATATATACTAAGGGCCTGTTCCGGGTTCGCTCGGATCATAACCTAGACACTGTCTGCAGCGCCATCTGCCGGGCTTATTTGTGAATTTAAAACATCCTCGAATACACTTGAAAAAAAAAACATTCAAATCGCTCCCGCCGTTTAGGAGGAGTTTACTGTCAAATGATAAAATTACTAAAATGGCTATTAAAAAAATTGGGGTTGGCGATAAATGGGTAAAAGTTTAGGGTTGTATGTATTTTTTAACGCCGCATTATAAAAAAATAAAAACAAAAAAAAAAAAACCAAAAATTTAAAAAAATAATTTGGCGTTGACAATCCTTGTCACTTAGGGGTATGAAAAATAAATATAGTGCTCGCAGTATAAGTCTGCGCGCGACTGGTGGCGTACTTAATGTTGCCAGGTCAAGCTAATAGATTCCCTTCCCGTTCATTGGGAACTTACAACTTCATAAAACAGGTACGGGAAGGGATTTTTCAGGGAAGCAATGTAACTAACTATTTATAAATTATGGGACAACTGAGATTAGAACGAATGTCTCGAAATAATGAACGCCGTTACAGTGCTGGTTCAGTGCAGTTTGGTTCAGTATGACCAAGTATCATTGTTACAGGTTAATGACTGTCTGAGTCTCTTACCACCAGGAGAACTTTATTTTAGTTAATTACATTATAAAAAATCTGTCATTTCCAACCTACACCAACAACGAAATAATGATAATTTAATTTAAACTTGGAAATCTTTTATTGAGACCATAAATAACACTATTTGAAAATTTGGCGTATGAATGCTCTTTGAAGGATCATCTTATTTTTCAATAGGGTTTAGATCACGATGGATCACAGCGGTAAGCGCAAAACTTCTTGTCCATGTCCTTTTAACAGTCATTCTACTTAGTATTGTGGGTCTTCTTTGTGCCTCTTTATTAGATACATTGTAGCCTCTTTAGTCTGAGTGCAGTGGTATGATGCGTTGTCCATTACCACGTAATTGTACGTTCTGAAACGCCTATAATAAAACATACAGTAATTAATACGGAGTAAATGATTACAGAGCATCCAAGCTAAAAAAATTAAGTGAAATTTCTTTTGGCGCACCGCCCACATATTTTCGCTTCGGTGGTAAATGAAGCTGACACTGTTAGGTGAAAGGGTCGATCGGGTGAACGTAGGACCGCCGAGTGTACCCGAGCGAGAAAGATACAATCAGCTGATCTTTACTGTCACTGTGTTTCCTATTTTGATTTGTATGTTATGAAAAAAAAAATATAACTTGTTTCTCACATTCGGTCTTAAGCACTCACATTTTTTCCCACGGTTATTGATTGACATTGGCGATAAAACAATCAAACCTCAAAAATAAAGCCTCAGCTTAAAAATACGCCGATAATAGGTGGAGATTTGATTGCTATGGTATCCCTACATATTAGTTGTCAAATAGCTCTGCGTTTGGAAAACTGCACTTTTGGCCTGTTATTGTATCGTTCTTCTTCACAACCACGATTGATTTTCAAGAACCAGCCACGGCCAGCACTTTTAATCACTTTCGGCATAATAAAAGCTAATAATTACTTTGGAAATTAATAAATACACCAAACGTAAACAAACTTTTGTCAACTGACGTAAAGAAGAAGTTGACGGCCTGTCAATTAGTTCCATATTTTGCTACGCGCAGAGTTATATTGCGAGCACTCTAGTAGCCGATTCTCAGACTTACTGAGTATGCGTATAAAATTTGGTAAAAATCAGTAAAGCTGTTTCGGAGAAGTAAGGTTACTAACAGTGTGACGCGAGAATTTTATATATAAGACTAGCTGTTACCCGCGACTTCGTCCGCGCGAAATAAATACTAAGGTAACTCAGGCAGTACTTATTTTTATACCCAGACACATTTACGGTTACTAAAAAAACAGTTTATAATAAAACAATTTCACCAAAATCGGTTCAGTTGTTTAGATGTGAAAGCGTAGGAGACATTCGTCCTCCATTTCAACTCAATCTTCATCGCAATAATTTTAGTTCGAAATTACAAAATTGCTAGAACAAACATTTATCGGCTTCGTGCCAAGTGCCTAAATAAAGAGTTTCATATTTTTATCTTCAACGATGGGAACTTCCATATTTACATTCATCCCCCATTTCAACCCCAATTTCACCCCCGTACAGTTCGAAATTACGAAATTGATAGAACAAACATTCGTTTGCTTCGTGTCAAGCGTCTATATACAGAGTTTCATGGTTTTATCTTCAACGGTTGGGATCTTCCATGTTGACATTAATTCCCCATTGCAACCCAAATTTTACCCCCGTACAGTTCGAAATTACAAAATTGATAAAACAAACATTTAACCACTTCGTGTCAAGTGTCTATATACAGAGTTTCATGGTTTTATCTTCAACGGTTGGGATCTATCTTCCATGTTGACATTCATCCCCCATTTCAACCCAAATTTCACCCCCGTACAGTTCGAAATGACAAAATTGATAGAATAAACATTTAACTGCTTCGTGTCAAGGGTCTTTATATTAAAGAGTTTCATGATTTATCTTCAATGGTTGGGAACTTTCATATTAACATTCATCCCTCATTTCAACCCCAATTTCACCCCTGTACAGTTCGAAATTACGGAATTGATAGAACAAACATTCGCTTACTTCGTGTCAAGTGTCTATATTCAGAGTTTCATGGTTTTATCTTCAACGGTTGGGAACTTTCATATTGACATTCATCCCCCATTTCAACCCCAATTTCACCCCCGTACAGTTCGAAATTACAAAATTGATAGAACAAACATTTAACTGCTTCGTGTCAAGTGTCTATATACAGAGTTTCATGGTTTTATCTTCAACGGCTGGGAACTTACATATTGACATTCATCCCCCATTTCAACCCCAGTTTCACCCCCGTACAGTTTAAAATTGCACAATTGATAGAACAAACATTTAACTGCTTCGTGTCAAGTGCCAACATTTGCTAACTTTGAAAATCACGAATATTCATACAACCGTTCAACCCTGGTTTCTCCCTCTTAGGGGTTGATTTTCGCAAAACCCCGTTTTAGCGAGCGCCTACGTGCTAAAAGTACATCCATGCAAAATTTCAGATTCCTGGCATTTGTAGTTTCTGAAATTCCTTGATGAGTGACCTTTCGCTTTTAAATTTATAGATTTTTAAAAAAAGAAATAGGCGTTGACAACCCTTATCACTTAGGGGTATGAAAAATAGATAGTTGCCGATTCTCAGACCTACTGAATATGCGTATAAAATTTGATAAAAAACAGTAAAGACGTTTCGGAGGAGTGAGGTAACTAACACTGTGACACGAGAATTCTATATCTAAGATTAGAACTTAGAATCTGGGTAGCGATTCTAAATCCATTCGGTTGCATCCGATACGGAATCTCATGTCTCGGTCTTTGTCTTATCTGTTTAGCATGACAGAGACAAGGATTGTCATTCCGATTCCGAACCATTCGGAACCGCATTTAGAATCGCTACCATAGTTCAAAACCTGCCTCAATAAAAAGTTCAGAAATATGTTTTTTCACTCGCTCGCTCTGCTGAGTAAGCTGAACTGAGCTATTATTATCAAATGAAGAAGTTTTTTTTTAACTTGAATAGGTTTACACTTGACCGCCATCTCGCCTGATGTTAAGCGACAATGCGGCCTACGATGAAGCGTGCTTACCTAGAAGAAACCGATTCACTCTCGACTTGAAGGCACCAAGATTATAACTATCGGGGAAAATCCACTCTGGTAGCTCATTCCACAGCTTAGACGTTCTTATCACAAATGTAGAGTCAAACCTCTTTGTTCGTGTCTTAGGAACATCAACCATGAGACGATGTCGCTTTCTCGAGCTACGAGCAGTCCGATAGAAAAAGGGGCAAGGTGGTATTAGGTTATGCAGATCAGTCGCGCACTCACCGAAATGTATTCGATAATAAACCGATAGGCTAGCTATTTTGCGAAATTGACTACTACTGGCAATGTACAACAATACCCTGAAGTTAGTTTATTGAATATAAATAATATTAAACTAATTCTAATAATAAATATCAATGACAAATCGTTTCTTGTAAAAGAAAGTGTTTTACCAAGCCAACCAATTTTTAATAAATAACCATTTCATGTAGGCAAAAGCTTTTGTTAAACTAAACAAAATATTAGAAAAGACTAATAAAGCTGCATCACTTGTATTAAAATCAAATGGTTGTAATATTAGCCTTTGTTACGTTCATTCTCTAACGTCTTACTAACATTTAACTAAAACCGCAACCATACGATATCGAAATATGAGATAAAGTTTCCAGCTTGTAAATTTTGTCGGAGTATAAGCCATAGATTTAGACTACAACAGATGTGCATTCAACGTCAAGCCCAGACTTCATGGGGCACGGAATTATGTCATCGTTTGGAAGAGTGAGCTCACTCTTTCCGTTCTAGTCGGTTGTAAAAGGCAGTGAACGCCAAACTTTTTTTTACCAATCACTATTCGCTGTACACAACCAAAATAAGTATAACCACAACATACCTCGCCGCTAGCGATTCTAGGGGTCAAGTGGATTGGTGGTGTGTAAATCACTCCGCTACACACACACAGACACAGTTTGTTACCAATTTCAGGATTCTCAGGACACTTCCATAGCTCTAAATCGTTGGTATAAACCCTTTGAAACTATCATCTCATCCCACATACCTACGTCATACATACGAGGCTTATAGTTCTGACAAACCTGTAAATACGCATCCCTGAAGAGACGCCGAGCGTCGAGGGCGCGAAACAAAGAAGAGATGTTGTGTTAAAACTCAAGTGAAATGTATTATTCAGTGCGAGCTACAGAGACAATTCGACTTTTGTTTGACGCTGAAATCATATCCAGGAGAGGATATGGGATGATATTCGTTTACGTCTTTCTTTGTTTGAGACGTATGAAGAAATGTTAGTGCTTTTAAAACTTACAATTTATTTGTAGTGGTAGGACTCTTAGCAGAGTCTGCCTGGGGAAGTACCACACCTTTGCCAATTATTCTACCGCCAAGCAGTAATGTGCAAACATTACTGTGTTCCGGTTTGAAGGGCAATGTTTCCAGAGAAATTACAGGGCTTAGAGATATAACAACTTAGATATCTGGGTGACGAGCGCAGTGCAGTGCTAGGTAATGATTTGGACTCTTCATGTTCCAATAGCTGCGTGTCACTATGCTGTTTTGTGGCAGGCATGTTGCTTACCATCAGGCACATGTCCTGCTCGTCTCGTCACTCTTTATTTAAAAAAAAAAAAAAAACAATACATTTTGTTTACTGTCATAGTTTCACACATGGCTGACTGGCCTCGTGACTTAGTGGGTAGTAGCTCTGCCTGCGAAGCCGAGGGTCGTGGGTTCGATTCCCACCTAGTGCAAATATTTGTGTGATGAATTCAAATGTTTGCACAGTGTCTGGGTGTTTCTATGTATAATAAGTATGTATTTAAAACTATATAAGTATTATATCAACGATTTGGCCTCCATCGTACAAGCTTTGCTTAGTTTGGGGTCAGATGGTGTTGTGTGTGAATTGTCCACCAATATTTATTTATTTATTTATCTCTGATGTTAAGTGACGACGTGTTCTACGATGAGGCGATGAGAAAAAAAAACAATTATCTCTGAATTTGAAGGAACCATTGGGAAAAATTGGGGTGTAAGGGGGAAGCACTAAACATCTAGCTTCCCCAAATGTCAAACTCTCCTGCGCGTGGTACACCCTGCTGCCAACTAACGAGGCTCTGACGACCGAACCAATGGCGGTATAACCATTTAAAAGCCAGTCCTAAATTGACCAGACCGGTGACGGGCAGCGGCGTCATCGGTGCAAAGGGCTGGCTCCGCGGTCACCAACCCGCCTGCCAAGCGTGGTGACTATGGCAAATACCCCCCCTATGAAGAACACAATAAAGAAACGGCCCCTAGTCCCCGGCGGCTCTGCTATTCCAGGCGCTGGTGGCAGCCTTGGTTCCGGTGGAGCATGGGGTGCGAAGAATCCCCGGCAGACGCCCCGCCACCAAACCCAACGACTCGACATGGCAACGTTTAACGCACGGACTTTGAGGGCTGACGAAAAGATTGTGGAGCTGGAAGAAGAAGTGGACAAGTTGCGCTGGGATATCATAGGGTTATCCGAAGTCCGTAGACAGGGCGAGGACAGGATAACCCTCGAATCCGGCAACTTGTTCTACTACCGGGAGGGAGATCAACAATCCCAAGGGGGTGTCGGGTTTTTAGTCCGCAAGTCTCTCGTCAACAACGTGATAATGATAGAGAGTGTGTCGAGCAGGGTCGTGTACCTTGTACTTAAAATTACCGACCGGTATTCATTGAAGGTCATACAGGTGTACGCACCGACCTCGACACATCCCGACGAAGAGGTTGAGACCATGTATGAGGACATCTCCAAAGCCATACATGTCTCGCCAACACATTTCACGGTTGTGATGGGAGACTTCAACGCGAAACTGGGCAAACGTAGCGGTGATGAGTTGAGAGTGGGAAAATTCGGATATGGGCAGCGGAACCCAAGAGGGCAACGTCTAGCTGATTTCTTGGAAAGGGAGAGCCTCTTTATGATGAACTCCTTTTTCAAGAAACAGCCACAACGAAAATGGACATGGATTAGCCCAGATGGTTCCACAAAAAATGAGATCGACTTCATTATGACGACTAAACGGCAAATATTCAGCGATGTCTCTGTGATCAGTAGGGTTAAGACCGGCAGCGATCACCGTATTGTAAGAGGCACGCTGAATCTAAACATTAAGTTCGAAAGATCACGTCTAATGAAGTCCACGCTCCGACCAAATTATGCTCAAATCGAAGATCCCGATAACTTTCAACTCGAACTTCAAAATCGCTTCGAAGCCTTAGATGAATGCGTAACGGCGGACGAAATAAACGACAGGCTGGTGGAAACTATTCAAGCAGTTGGCAGGAAATTTTATAAGAGCCGACGCCAAAATAGAACCCAAAAGCTCTCCGATCATACTCTAAATCTCATGGCAGTTAGGCGAGATATGCGGTTGCAGTCTTCGGTCGACATGACGGTATACAGACGGCTCAATAGACGGATCTCTACTTGTGTGCGACGCGACATACGTTGCTTCAATACTTCGTGTATTGAAGAAGCGATCAAGCGGAACCAAGGCTCGAAAGTGTTCGCAAGAAATCTGTCTCTTGGGCAAAGTCAGCTGACCAAACTGAAGACCGATAGCGGTAACGTAGTCTCGTCGAAGCCCGAGATTTTGGAGGAGATTGAGAAGTTCTATGAACAGTTATACACCTCTACACAAGCACAACCTGTCGTTAGCAAGGCAAAAGACCCCAGAGCCAAGCTGACCCGGCACTTTACCGAAGATATCCCGGAAGTCAGCCTGTATGAGATTAGGATGGCCCTCAAACAACTTAAAAACAACAAAGCACCTGGCGATGACGGAATTACGACTGAGCTTCTGAGAGCGGGTGGAAAACCGGTACTTAAAGTCCTCCAAAAGCTGTTCGACTCCGTCATACCTGACGGTAATACGCCAGAAGCGTGGAGCAGAAGTGTGGTGGTGCTCTTCTTCAAAAAAGGTGACAACACCTTGTTGAAGAATTACAGACCCATCTCACTTCTGAGCCACGTTTATAAGTTGTTTTCGAGGGTAATCACGAATCGTCTCGCACGCAGGTTTGACGACTTTCAGCCACCCGAACAAGCCGGTTTCCGAAAAGGCTATAGTACCATAGACCACATACATACCCTCCGGCAGATTATACAGAAAACTGAGGAGTATAACCGGCCACTATGTATAGCGTATGTGGACTATGAGAAAGCCTTCGATTCCATCGAGACCTGGGCAGTGCTTCAGTCTCTCCAGCGATGCCGCATCGACTATCGCTATATCGAAGTGTTGAAGTGTATCTACAGCAAAGCCACAATGTCTGTCCGATTACAGGACCAGTGCACAAAACATATCCAGCTACAGAAAGGCGTGAGACAGGGAGATGTTATATCTCCGAAACTGAGAACCGAGGTCCAGCGAAGGATCCAACTCGGATGGGCAGCGTTCGGGAAACTTCGACACATCTTTGAGTCCAAAATACCCCAATGCCTAAAGACAAAAGTCTTTAACCAGTGCGTGTTGCCAGTGATGGCTTAAGGAACTGAGACGTGGTCCTTAACTGTGGGCCTCATAACAAAGCTCAAAGTCACACAGCGAGCTATGGAGAGAGCTATGCTCGGAGTCTCTTTGCGCGACAGAATCCGTAATGAAGATATTCGCAAAAGAACTAAAGTGGCCGACATAGCTCAACGAGTAAGCAAGCTGAAGTGGCAATGGGCAGGCCACATCGCTCGAAGAACTGACAACCGATGGGGAAGAAAGGTTCTCGAGTGGCGACCACGAACCGGAAGACGCAGTGTTGGACGGCCTCCCACTAGATGGACAGATGACCTCACAAAGGTCGCTGGAAACCGCTGGTTGCAGGTTGCGCGGGACCGTTCGTTGTGGAAATCTAGGGGGGAGGCCTTTGTTCAGCAGTGGACGTCTTGCGGCTGATGATGATGATGATGATGATTGGGAAAAATCCACTGGGGCAACGCATTCCACAGTCAAGACGTTCTTATAACAAAAGTGAAATATTTGAAAATATATTCATTTTGTAAAAACAAATTAAATAAATTTCATAAGACGTATTTCATTTCATTTGATCTGATTGGTCGATAAAGAAGTATGTGGGGGGAATTAAAATTTCCCCACCTCAAATTTTCGCCTTCTAAATATTACCTTGATTAGTTCCCAATGGACTTATGTTTTTTAAGATAAGTAGTTTTTCTAACATGGCAGAAACATACGAGTACAAGTATATTTTTTTATAATTTTAAAATGTTTAACTGGTAAATAATAATAATATGTTAGTTATTTCAAGCATTTGACATACAAATTGATTTGTGTAAAATTGATAAATTATTACGTATGTGACTATGTGTACAACATACCTAAATGTCACCGGCAAATCGTACAAACCGACAAATTATAGTTTTTTTTTAAATAAAGAGTGACGAGCAGGACATGTGCCTGATAGTAAGCAACATGCCTGCCACATAACAACACAGTGACACGCAGCTATTAGAACATGAAGAGTTCAAATCATTACCTAGCACTGCACTGCACTCGTCACCCAGAGATCTAAGTTGTTCTATCTCTAAGCCCTGTAATTTCTCTGGAAACATTGCTCTTCAAACCGGAACACAGTAATATTCGCACATTACCGCTTGGCGGTAGAATGACTAGCCAAGCTGTGGTCCTTCCCCAGGCGAACTCTGCCAAGAGTCCTACCACTACAAAGTTTAACTACATAGTCTAACGATACGCGACGCCTGATTACAAACTAATCAAATCCACCGTAATAGGGTGGGTACCGGACTGGGTAAAAAATACACCATCCTAATTAGTCCGTCAGCTAGATCATGGAAAAATATTGGACACGTTTTTTTTGTTTTTTCATAATATTAAAAATCGCCAAAGATATAGACCATCAAACTTCGAGAGTGGGGGGTCGCGACGTCACTCGTGAGTAAAAATCATACTCACAAGTGATGTCACACGAAACTTCGAAGCGCTGTATCTTCGTTATTTTTTGTTTGTGAAACAAAAGAAAAATACGTGTACAATATTTTTTTGCAATCTAACTAACGAGCTACTTAGTTTTTTTGAGGATTGTACCCTATTTAACGCTTAATCACGATTAAGTAAGACAATTTTACGTATATACATATAATTATTTTAAACTAAAACAACAATAACAAACCCCTTCTGATTCGAAAACTGTATTGTTGAACCAACGTCGAACCTGTCACATATCTGTACAAGGTGTATCAAGCGCACGTTCTCGTGAAGAGGCGTCCGCAAACACTGCAAGCATCTGTCAACTCTACGTACATGCTCTACGGACACTCCACTCAGTTCTCGGACACCGAGTCTTGCACTGTCGCGACACTACGACACTGCATCTCCATTATCCTGGACACTCAACCGAATCTATCGACACGTGTTTGTTTACACAAGCTGGACTTCCAATAATGTTAACATATTTGAACATTTATCAATTCTAAGGACGGATTTCTATTTATTTTTGAATGAACTGGATAGATTTTCAGATGTTCGTATTGCAAAGCTAGTAGTTTCTGTGAATGTCGGTGGTTTTGACACATAATATAAAGTTTCAACGTATGTTTACATTTTTGTCTAGATTGTACAAGAAAATGCAAAAAGCAATGAATCGTGTTTTTGAAGTAAGTAAATCAGAAACGTACCTATGACATATAATTTAATTTAATCCAGAACGTCCGCTTATCCAATATTTACAAAAAAAAAAAAAACTTTGATGGCGTAGTGGATTATGGCTTTGACTTTGTCCTAGTGATAGAAAACCCTGACTGGGACCAGCAATGGTAACATTTAGTGGGCTGAATTTTCTTGTGTTTTTTTTATCTATTATAGATAATCTTTCAAATAAAATTCTCGTGTCACAGTGTTAGTTACCTTACTCATCCGAAACGGCTTTACTGATTTTTACCAAGTTTTATATGCATATTCAGTAGGTCTGAGAATCGGCTACTATCTATTTTTCATACCCCTAAGTGATAAGGATTGTTAAAAAAAAATTTAAAGTTTTGGACATTTTTTATAATGTGGCTTTAAAAAATACATACAACCCTATGTTTTACCCTTTTATCACCAAGCCCCATTTTTTAATAGCCATTTTAGTAATTTAATCATTTTACAGTGAATTTCTCCTAAACGGCGGGACCGATTTGAATGATTTTTTTGTGTGTATACAAGTGGATTTGAGGATGGTTTAGGTTCACAAATAAACCCGGCAGATGGCGCTGCAGACAGTGTCTAGGTTATGATCCGAGCGAAGCCGGAACGGGGGTGCTAGTTGTTATTATAAAATTACTAGCAGCGCCCCGCGGTGTTACCCGCGAAGTTCCCGTTCCCGTTGTTCCCGTTGCTTTTCTGGGATAAAAAGTAGCTTATGTGTTCTTCCAGACTATAATCTATCTGTTTTCCAAATTTCAACCTGACCCGTTCATACGTTAGGACGTGATTGAGCAACAAACATCCATACAATGACATTTATAATATTAGTAGGATGTGTTTCTAAGCCAGACAAAGGGTTGTACAAACTAATTTCAATGCCTAAAGGTATATTATCACTTTTTATTTTGCAAATAAATAACTTTATTACACATCCTTAATTATTTTACAGACATCTACTACGGACAATGTCCTCGTAATATTTTATGACGTAATTTAACTGTCTTTGAAGACGGAAGTTTTAAGGTGTCCTTAGACCCGTGAAAATATAATTTGTGTCCATTGTTTCATGCCTGGCTGAGATCACGAGACGGAAGTATGAAATATTCTTAGACAGGCGAGAGTTGGACACAGCAAAGGTTCTGTACCAGAATAGTATTGGTCTATCGAATTTCTTTTGGCAACAGGTATTATTTTTGGCACTTGATCAATTGTCATAATTTGTTTGCTCCAAACATCCCACCAAGTTTCAGGTTTGTACTTTCGGTTTAGTAATTCATAATATTACCTAAATATAGAGTGTTATTTGTAGTACATTTATAGTTCTTATACTTTTGCAATTTGAAAGCATTTTGTGCAATACTCATTGACCCCCGGCGCAAAAATGATGTGGTCTAACAAGTTTGAAGTTTAAAGCGTCTATCTGAAACCTAACAGATGAACCAATTATGATAAATTTGATTTTTTGTTTTAAAGTGAATTAGTTGTGAGTGTCCTTAGCTATAATTTGATGGTTGATCAAAATCGGTCCAAAATGATTGCCGCCACAAAATGGCGGATTACGTATTTTTTCACAACTCTCTCAATATAGGTACCAAATGAAGTACTTGATTAGTAGAATATTATACTTACACTATGAAAAAATTTTAAATTAAAATCAAAATATTTCAATTGAATAACTAATTGCCTCCTGCGGTTTGAAGCGCTATAGTTCCCGATCCCATTATTTTCGTTATCCCGATATTTAGCTATAGATTATCTACAGTATATTTGCTTCCGAGATAATAGCCTATGTTTTATTGCAGACTATTATGTAGTTAAGTACATAAATTGATCCAAAGCTCTTGAGCGGTATTTTTTTGAAATAGCAACAAACATCCATACATACTTTCACATTTATAATATTAGTAAGATAAAATAATCAGTAGTAGTAAAATTGTCGAGAATCGAGTACCAAATATTCTCCTTCGATATCGAAGTTGGCTCACCATTCAGAGTAGATGATAAGTACATACATAACATTTGAATATTTCATCATTTGAAAATATTGTTGAAGCTTTTGTCAAACGCAAACGTACGCAAACGTACATACGTACGTACTAATGAGTAACGTATTGTTAATCGTTAGTTTCGCAAACGTATGATAAAACAAACATAATATGAATTAGGAATGATATATTTCAGCACAGAATCATGGAAAGTAAAACCAAAATTTAATTTACTCTGCGGTATATAGCTGGTAAGTGTAAGATCCCCGGAGTTCTTTCCCTGATAAACGACTCGACTTTACTGCACCCGAAACCTCCAGCACCCTATCAGGGCAGAGACAAATCACGTAGAATTCGAGGATTACACGCGTACGAAACATTTTATCGGACTGAGTCTGAAAGTTCCGGATATCTAAAGCCTCCAATCTAAGCTAAAAAAAGAACTCGGCTTAAACTTTGCTTCCAGAAGCCTTAGTAATAGCTTTCTTGCGTATCGCACAAAACAATCTTCTGAGGCGTTTTAGGGCTCTGTATCTACTCAAAGGGTGTCAGTAGGATCTGAGGAAAACCTTAGACTATGTCGTTACTATGTCATAGTCTGCCGTTACATTTTGATGTGGCTATTGGTTTTTTGAAGTAATTGCAATGAAATGCAAATGCATTTATGCAAATGTAATTAAACAGAAGGATGGTGTTTCTTACAATAATTTTTTGTAACATTTCCAAATTTTGAATTTGAAAATTTAGCTGATTAATTTACTTACAATAAAACACCATAATAAACTGAAAGAGATTAGATTAGAGTATACGACGCACTACAGCAAAATCTTTTGATAGTATCGTTCTGGGTGTTAAATTGACGAACGGGGAACCTAATGTAATGATTTTTAAACTTGCTTGTTTATCCCATAAATAGCAAAAAAAAATTGAAATCTGTGGTTTATCCTCTTAATACTTGACAATTTATAGATAGTTGAATGTAGAGTATTTGACATTTTATATTATTCTTTTGAATGGGCACAAAATTGTAAATTTGATTTTTTTAATTACTTATTAATTGATTTCCTGGCGATTTTCGGGGTACATTTAGTCATTTGATTATGTACCGCATTTGTGTCAGTACAGTTTCAATACCTCTTTTAATCCATTGTTATGCAACACCGTACAAAAATCATGCGATAAGGAGAGAAGATCGAGGTTTGCAATCCCCTATCGTCACCTGCACTCAGTTGAACAGCTTACAAATGTTGGCATAGTCCTGAAACTTATTATTTTATACTCTTTCTATCCTTTTAATGTGTCTGCAATGTGTCTGGGTGTTTCTATGTATAATAAGTATGTATTTAAAACTATATAAGTATTATATCAGCTATCTGGCCGCCATCATACAAGCTCTGCTTAGTTTGGGGTCAGATGGTGTTGTGTGTGAATTGTCCACCAATATTTATTTTATATTTATTTATTTTTTACATAGGTTGCCTGGTGGTTCAAATGACTCATCAATTGTGTACATGGGCATGTACCTAATCTAATCATCTGAACTTTGGAAATGACGCCAATAAATTAAATTTGGTATGCCTGGTATGGTTTGGGGGCGATTTTTGGAACATCTCGTTTAAGCCGTGTTTTCAGGCGATGAAAAACTGCTACAATATCTTATACCTTTAAACGAGCAATTCTTGTATATATATATATAGAATCTGAATCTCGGAAACGCCTGGAACAATTTTCATGAAATTATGTATGCAGGCGGTTTCGGGGACGATAAATCGATCTAGCTAGGTTTTATTTTTTAAAAACGTCATTTATTGCGCGTTTTTAGACAATGAAAAATTTTCACTTTAGACATTAAAATGCGAAGGTAAATTTCGCCTCGTGACGTAACAGTATAATAGCTCAGGTGGGAGTCAGGCGGTCACGAATTAGTAGGTCCAGGTTCGAATCCAGACGGCTTTTCTTTTTTTTTCAATTTTCTTTTTTTTTGTTGAAAACTATTATTACTTAGAGCCTTTTATCTGTCGGTATCTAAGTATATTTAGTATTAAACCGAGCAAAGCTCGATCACCCAGGTACTTGTTATTATATGAACCTGAATTTCACCACCATCTACTAGCTTATAATAGCTCAACAAAGTTTGAGGATAGAAAAGTGAATATTCAATTAAACGAAATTTAAATGTTCAAGAATTACGCGGCGTAATAAAATATGACAAACATAAGTACAAGTAAAATAAGTACATTTTTTTGAGTACAATAATTGGGAATTTTATAAAAGCAAAAATGTCGGGAAGACTTCTATTAGACGCAGGGACAGCGGATGAAAGGAAAGGAAAACTTCTTAAATAATGATACGTTAGTAATTTTACAATTCATTTATTTTAATTGTTTTAGACAGAGAGTTACAATAAACTATTCGATCTCTCTCATTCTCTCTGAAATTCATCGACAACGTCGATAAATAATCTATGTCATGTGGTAAGATTACGAGCGACTCGTAACATATGAGTCAGTCGCGCGTGCTGAGTTAGTAAAGGTTGGATATTTTTTCTGTGGCGTTGTGCAAACATCAATCCTTCCACGCATTGGTATGCAGGCAGCGTTGGACGAAATGCAAAACACTTACCCTCGCCTGGGTTCAAAGCGCAAACTTTTTCTGTCCCAGACATTATTCCGGTCTCGTAGTTTTGCAGCTTTGCGTGTTTGAGGTTTGGAGCATTTTTCGATAGGGCCTCTAGATTCATTAAAAAGTTGTGGCAACTAATGTTCAAAGTGATTGGGAGATTTTCGATTGTGGTGACGAACGCAAAATTTGTATGAGTTTCGAATTGAAAACAAACGGGCTAACTTCAATAGTTTGATATTAAAAGTTGCAAGTATTGTGGAGAATTGCACAAATTTCATTTTAAATGAAGCTATAATATAACAATCAAACGATAGCTTATTGAGTTTTTTAATACTGACGGTAAATAAGACTGACAACATTTAATTGGTGCAATTTGAATGTTACTATTTTTTTTTTTTTAACTTGAATAGGTTTACACTTGACCGCCATCTCGCCTGTTGTTAAGCGACGATGCGGCCTACGATGAAACGTGCTTACCTAGAAGAAACTGATTCACTCTCGACTTGAAGACACCAAGATTATAACTATCAGGAAAAATCCACTCTGGTAGCTCATTCCACAGCCTAGACGTTCTTATCACAAAAGTACAACAGATCGTTGATATGTAGCAGAAAAAGCGTCGCAGAGAGTACTGACCCTTGAGGGACTCCGGCATTGATAGCCATTTGATCCGACGAGCAGCCATCAATGACGACTCGTATGGATCGATCCCTCAAGAAGTCTGATATCCATGCAACAAACCCAGGAGACAAACCAAAACCAGAAAGTTTGCTTATAAGGCCGTCATGCCAAACCCTGTCAAAAGCCTTCGAGATAACCAGAGAGACTGCAAGTGCTTCTCCGTGTTTATCGATGGCCTCACTCCAGATGTGAGTGACGTACGCTAGAATATCCCTGGTGGACCGGTTTCGGCGAAACCCGTATTGCCTGTCACTAAGGAGGTCATTAGATTCTAGGTACGTCAGGAGCCTGTGGTTTAAGACACGTTCCATAGTCTTGCAGAGTATGGACGTGACTGAAATTGGCCTGTAGTTGGCAGGGTCGGCACGACTACCTTTTTTGGGCACAGGTTGCACGTTAGCAACCTTCCATGATTTCGGTACTTGCGCAGTCTGAAGAGAGAGTCTAAACAGGCGCGTCAGTACAGGAGACAACTCAGGCGCACAAGCCTTCAGCACTACGGCAGGAATTCCGTCCGGGCCACTGGCTTTATTCACATCTAGATTGCGTAGCGCTTTACTTATTTAGACATAGGGCTCACACACAAAACTGCGTTGTGATGCGATGCGGCGTCACATCGTATCGCATCGCAGTTTTGTGTAAGAGCCCTTAATTAAATAATAGAAGAATTAAATTTGAATGTCTGTGATCATGTAATTTTAATAAAAGTATTTTATTGTGGCTGTCGAGTGTAACCAGCCCACTTCATGTTCTCATTGCTGAGATTCGGGCAATTTTCTCACAATTAGAGATTTAAAGCGATAATCCACCATGCTGTCCATGTGCGGGTTAGCGGGTGAAACATGTCCTCGATAAATGTCTTTTTGAAACATGCCGATTTCTTCACCATGTTTTCTTTCAGCGCTAAAGTCATTGGTGTCGAAAACCCCGTACATCTCACTATTAAAAATTGCTCAGAGGTTCAGATGGGGTTCGAACATACGATATCGCGTGTGCTTCCGTAACATTAAGTATCACTGGATTTATTGACTACAACACATTACCAAATAAGTACTTTAATAATAATCTACTTATTCCAAAATTAGCCTGACGTTGTGCATATCACATCTATACCTACTAATATTATACAATCAAAGATGATTTTTGTTTGAACGCGCTACATGCAGGAACTACTAGACTGATTTTAAAAAATCTTATACCTTTGGATATGACAGTGATCCCTGATTGCTATTGGTTATACATATTATGTACCACGGTCAAAGTCGAAGTGGACCACTAGTTTTCTGCAACGGTGAGTTTCAACGTTCAAAACAGATGTTCATTTGACTGCCTTAGTATTTGATTGTAAGTGACAATGTGGTCTGCGACGGAGCGCGCCAACCTAAAACCTACGTGTTCGATAAACATTCTACTCAAATAATCCATAATCTACATAAATATCCAGAATAATCCCGTTATCATGAGCCTCTAATCAGAAATAATGACAAAAGCGATTTCATTTTCCGCAAACATAATAGCATCATTTTTCTGCTAGCCCTATTTCATCGCTAACAATTTCTTAGGAATATTTATGACCAGAAATATACAAACATGAACCGGCCAATTTAACCTAACAACCCAAACGCCTCTACTATGAGCCCAAACTATTTATCCTAAACACTTGGGACTGAACCTAAGATACCTCTAAGATATAACTATAATGGGTATGCCTATTTCGGGCAAGTTGGATTGGAATTATTTATGTCCATCGTACCGCAATATACCGAGTCCTGGTGTAATTGTCCTTAGGACGAATGTCTCTACATAATTATCATCATTTGTAGCACATAGAGAGTGGTTATCAAAGATTATTGGAACAGCAAATGTTTTAGTGTTGCTACGCTTGTACTCGTAGCTCTTGTTTTGTGGTCGTACATAAAGCGATTTGAGACGCATGTCTCTACGGTTGACGTAGCGTGCGTGCTACGATGGTAATGGGAAACAATTTTTGCTCATAAATAACATCTTAGACAAAGTTTTCTATCATGCAAGGAGCTCACAACTTGAAACAATATGTCTTTGTTTCCTTTATGTTATCTATTTTACAGCTGTCGTTGATTATAGGTAAGCCAAATTTAAATATCCACAAAAGCAGCGTAAAACCAACGACATCCCTTTTCTTTTCCAGCACCCACTCTATTTTCCGTGGCCTAAAAAGAAAAAGGCAGAGATTTATGGTAGTTTTTACAATTTTACGGTCAGCGAGTTCGGTTAGGACGCCAGGGGACACATTACTGGAGATATCTCAGATTTACTTCAAACTTGATGCCTTCTCTGGAGGGAAATCACGAAATGGGGAGTCATTGTGGAATGACTCATTCGACAGCCGAGAAATTGCGGGAGATTTTTGTTGGAAATCCTGTGACTGCGATTTATTAGTAAAAACGGCCTAGCTAAAGTCGTTAGAGAACATGTGCTCACGAAAGCTTTCTTTAAATTTAACTAGAACTGCTGAACCTTGCAAAATTTTCTTGGATTAGTTTTGACCGACCATTTTTTGCAAATGTTTGTAATATACCAATACTACAAATCAGTAGGTATTGTTATTTTGTGTATTTTTTCCAAAACAGCAAACGTTATAAATTGATTAATTAATTATTTATTATTGACATGGATTTTCTGGACAATGATACTCATAATATAATATACCTACTAGCTGATCCGTGCGCGCGTTGCTACGCCATCTATCGAAAATTGGTCGTACCAATTCAAATCTAGAACAAATTTGGTTACCTTAAATTCTAATGACGCAACCCTTTAAAAGATAGACATGCTGTCACGCAACGAAAGCCTCGCATCTAGGTATTTGGGGCAAAAAAACACCAATTTATGTCGCCGAGCACTTGACTAGTAAGACTAACCATCTCCTGTTTTTGGCCAGGGAATTGAAGAGATCTGGAAAGAATAAATAAATAATAATAATAATACTGCTGGACATCAAACGGGATAGTATTTTTGAGACAGACTGACGGATCGCCTTTTATACTGATTCCAAGCGAGGAACAAATTAATAAACTAAGTAACTTACAAACATGACTACCGTGTTACAATTTTAAACTCAGTGCCTATTTTTTCCAATTTGCTCTACTTGGCTACCTACTATCAAATATATACTTTTATTTACATGACGTTAAAATATCGCATCATTTCTAACATTAATTTCACTAAACGTAGTTCCCGTTTTTGTTACACTTTTCATCCATGCTCCGCTCCTGTTGATAGTAGCGTAATGTGAAATATCCTATATCCTTCCTCGATAAATGGACTATCCAACAGAGAAAGAATCTTTAAATTCGGATCAGTAGTTCCCGAGGTCCTTGCATTCAAACAAACAGACAAACTCTTCAGCTGTGTAATATTAGTATAGATTATTATTAAAACCTACCTTATATTTTTTTTCCTAAAATGAAATAATTGAAATTTTATAACGCCTTCAGCATCTGGTTGTTGTAGTTGTTCATTAGCAATGCCTACTACTTACCTTCAGGTGGATCATATGCTTATTACCACTCGTACTATAAAATCTTTAATAGTATTATTACGAAAGTTTGAATATAATATAACGATGTTAGTTACTCCTTCATATGAATACTGCAGACTGCACCTTTAAGATATTTTGGTACAGTGATCCTATATTATGGTATGGATATAGTTGTTCTGAGGTATACATGGTCTACCTTTTAAATACAAATTAATTACACAAATGTAGCACGTACGCGGGTAAAACCATGTGCTGCAACTAAAACCTGTAATAATTTCTGGAAACTTCAATAAAAGAGGCAGTTAGCAACACTGCAAAAAAGTATCCTGAAAAATATTCCCTCTGAGATATAAATCAAGAATAACATTAGAAACGGCTGTAGCGTCTGGTCATGTATTACGAACTTTTCTTTTATCCCTATTGCCTAACAAGCATAGATATCCGTTTTTTATCAGATGCTTCGGACACAAAGAGTCCCCTCCAAATTGCATATTATGACGTGAAATCGATAAAGTAACATTTTTTGCTCCCTTTGAAGTATACACAAGCACACTTCAACATCACTCGCGTCTACGATACAAATAGATAAGTAGGTATAGAATACCGATTCCCTCGGCCGCACACAAACTGATATAGATTATCAACCCTTCGCCCTCCACAAAGCCTTTATCAAGGTCTGTACTTCAAAACAAAAGGATGGCTAAGAAGATTACGAGGCTTAGTTGAAAAATGAAATAGAAATAGTTTTCCATTTTCATCTCTTGATATCTGAGGTGCTGAGTGATTGAAAATAAAAAAAGATACGCTCGATCGAATAGTTGATTGAAAAAAATCCACATTACAATACGATAGCGTTCGGAATACATTGAAATTTGTAGACGAGTGCTGTCGTCATCGATTTAGAAAACGGTATTTGAGTATAAAATAATTTTATTTTTGCATGAGGGGCGCCCAATAATGGGGCGGTCCCCTATTCGTTATTCTGACTACGCGTTTTGTTACGTCTACATTTTCTCGCTAAATATGTCCCGAATTGCCATTTGCCTTCGATTCACATTAAAGGACATATTTTCGTTTGAAAAATGAGTTTGTTACTTGAACATAAAAAGCGAGTGAAAGTGACTTGTTTACGAAGCAAAATTTAATGTAAATTCTATTGTCGAAGGTAAGTATGTTTGTCCTCTAAAATTGGGGTTCGTTTTATGAGCCGAAAGCTTAGTCACGATTAAATTGATTTCAAGAATAAAATTACTTTTTGGTCTGAGTTTTTTCAGATAGAATATTTATCTCGTTAAATGCGAACGATAAACCAACATTTTAGAAAATGAATTTTGTTGTTAATATCTAAAGAGTACTTTGTTTCGAAATTCTTATACATACAGAAGAACATTGAAGATATTTTCTTACTATTCTTTTTAAATATCACTGATTTAATGTTGTGCTTAGTAATCAGTTTTCCTTTTTATCAACAAAGGTAAATAAACAAATAGACTTACTCATTATGGCACTTCATTTTAATTAATTTGAAAATAAAAGTCTAAACTAAACAAAGGTATAAATTATTTGTAGCAGTAATACACAACAATATGTCTGTGGCACGAAGTAGTGTCTAATTTAACTATTTTTTGTATAACCGGGGGTAGCAAGACTGGTGAAGGGTGAAACTTTCTTATCAATACAAAATATCCAAGATCAAGTGTATTTCTTATTAGACGTGACGGGACACCCAGAGTTATACAGACATCGTTTGCTATTTAGTTTTCGAAATGATAAAAAGTCTTTCTGATTACACTATCCCATCCCCGACAAGGGTATCGAAGAAAAGAAGCCGGAACCTTCTCTAATAAATCTCCCGCACACATAACATCGCTAATAAAGCGGGTGGCCCACAGCGCCTAGCCCTTTCATCTCGACGTGGCTGTAAATCTAAGACACGGTAGGGATGTTACACTTATCATAATCAGATTTTTTTTTAATTTCAGGAATTTAACATTGATTCGATTCACCCAGTGGCGTCGCATGGACTATTAAAGACGTGGGCAAGTCGCATCAACGAGGCTTCTTTTTCTTTCGTTTCCAAGACCTACCCAATAAATATATCTTACTAAACATGGAATAAGTAATAGGTAAAACTAGGAGTGATGTTTTGTTGTTATATCTGGTTCAGGGATGTAACGAGTGCGCCAATATTTTTTAGTTTTAATTTAAATTGAACTGAAATTTTAGATATGGTAGCATCGTATTAAAGAGGCTTCGTGAGGCCTCTTTAATTGCGAGGCCGTAGAAGAGGGTCCATGTCGCCCACGCCTAGTGACGCCACTGGTTTCACCTACCAATTGCAGGTGAGGAGGTGCAATGAACGTAAAAAATACGCGTTTTGCTATTTAATACCTATGTTGTGTTATCTTAATCTTATCTTATACCTTTAAATGAGTTATTCTTGTATGTATAGAATCTATATCTCGGAAACGGCTCGAACGATTTTCATGAAATTATGTATACAAGGGGTTTCGGGGACGATAAATCTTTACCGGCATATATACCGGCATTATACTTAACGACTTGTTTCATTATTTGTGTATTGGGTTTATTTATTATTTCATACACAAAATACTGAATACCTTCAGTTAAAGAAAGACAACAAAACTTTGTTGTAAAATTACTAACACTAATAAAGTTATCGATGAAAAGATTTGCATCCCTAGAGATCGATAGATGCGAGATGTTGCACTCCGAATTCTGAATACTTGTTAGAAAAATATTTTTTTCTCGTAGTTTCATAGGAATGTTAGTAAAAACTGAACAAGTTTAGTTATTAAAATATTGTCACGAAATAAAATTGTAGTCATCCGAGTAATCGATAGTACGACAGGCATCCCTAGAGCTCGCTAGGTACGGCGTGATGTATCCCCGACGTTAATGGAATTACGCGGGATACAGGCACTTGTTGGGATAACAATTTGTATTGAGCTCGTCTCGTAGTTTCTCATACCTTTTAGGACAGCCTTGCGTGTGATCGCCTCACTAACCTTCGCATGAGACAGTTTGCTGTTCTCATCAGTTTCAGTCGAAGGTAATTTTTCCTTCAGGCTGATTTCAAAAAAGGAAATTCATCATTTTTTTAAAGATTAGTATACTTTCTTTTGTAGTGTACTATATTCATTATTATGAAAGAATTGCTGTGCCATGCCCATGCTGTGAAGTGTACTCGCAATATTACGACGCAAGTTTTGGAAGCACCGTTGGAAGCAGTGTACGGGTAATCTGATGGAAGCAAGGAATTATCCCGGAGTGGCATGCAACTATTGGAACATCAAGAGTCTAAATCTTTACCTTCTTCTGTATTGCGTTTATTACCTAGTGATATAAGACAATTCACATACAACAATTGAACAATAAAGAATTTTCATTCATTCATTAATTCATATATATATACCCTGTAATTTAACTGTAAACGTTGCCCTTCAAACAAGATCACAATAATGCTTGCTCTGTACTCCTTGGCGTTAGATTAATTGGCATAGTTGTGGTACTTCCCAAGACAGACTGCAAGAAGTTCTACCACTACTTAAAACCGTAACATAACGTTGACGTATTGTAACAGACGCACATTCCATTTTGTGACTGCTTTACCATTAAATAAGTTAAATTACAATCGCAAACACTTTATTTTCTCAAAACTTAATTAAAAATTAATTAGACGTGTTCAAAGAGCAGTAAGTTTCAAAAGTCGCAACAAAGTACGTAAACAGGAAACGTATCCCAAAACTCATTTCATCAACGCTTGTATCAACAGGAGTTTCACACAAAACAAAACTTCACCGTATCATTGCCATCATACGTTTACCGAAATAAAACCCTTTTCTGACTACGCTATAACGTTAACGTCATGAATTAATTTTCGCACGGAAAGACATCACACATCTCTTCATGTTAGCATAATATGTCAGTCGACGTTTTTGTCAGTGCCTATTTGTCCTTAATCTTTAATTTCCTTTCTTTCTGTCAGATTCACAGCCGAGAGTAAAACAGAAATTTACCTTATGCTTTAAATACGTTTTTTGTTATTAATAGATGGACAAAACGTGCGCCTGATAGTAGGCAGCATATTTCCCACACAACTATTTGATCACGAATAGTTCATTTCACTGCCTAGCACTGCGCCCAATTTCTCAACATAATATAAGATAATTTATTTCTTTAACTTGTAGTTCTTCTGGAATTATATCTCACTCTGAAAGTATGTAAAGAGGCGCAAACGATCCCACCGCGACATCCGGTGAAATCGGGTTTACGTTTTTCATCATTCAGATACCTCGAACCGGTAATACCCGGTACAATTTCTGTAAATCCTCGAAAGTACCGGATTCAATCCCACCGGTGGCAGCGTTGTATGATCAGCCTTTGAGCGCATACGATGAAAACACCGCGCCTTTGCAGCTGAAAATAAACGCAAAAAACTTTAATGAATTGTGAAAACGAAAATTAATAAAAGTAGGTAAATATAGTAACATTACGACGAAATATTACTTAAACTACACCAGTTTAAGTAATATTTCTTCTTACCGAAATGATACTCGTAAATAAGTATAAGTAAGAATCGCAAAGAAATTGAATAATGTATTTGACATTATTCAATTTCTTTGCGATTCTTGTTGTTTATAAATGTTAGTTTTTTTAAGTGAATACTTTCGCGTTTTGCAGTTTTTGGGGAACATTAGTGCAACTCTTTAATAATAAAGTTTTTATGAGGAGTCATGAGGACTGCCGATAGACGTTTGACCACCAATGCCTGATGGTAGGTGAAGATACGGTTAAATGTGATGCACGCTGATTTGCTGATCTAGAAACTATTTATTTCAAGAATTACAAAACCGCTTCGGAAAAATCTTCGTAATTCTTGATGTATTCGTCAACGTCGAACTAGGACCGGTTGTACTTTCAAACGTGACTCGCAAAACGAAGTATTGTCTTAAATATTTAGCATGGTGCACAATACAATTTAAGCTGGAGATATAGGGGTAGAAAGACTTCGTATGGATGTTATATCTATGAAAATTTCTAATAGTGCCAATCATGGCAAATGCTACAGCTAGCTTTACAGCAGAACTTACAATGAACATTCAAAGCATTTCATTGGTACAGCTAGTATAGCCTCTGAAATCTTCCTCCAATGTTCTTTCAACAACAAATTTTAATTTTTTGCTCTTTGTTCATTCAGTACTTGCAGCTTATAATAGAAGTTTTTTTTAATCTCCAAGATAGTAGACCGTGGAGATTTAAATAAAACCGGCCAAGTGCGAGTGGGACTCCCGCACGAAGGATCCGTACCATTAGCAAATAAACGGCGAAAACCTCTTTGGCTTTATCCGAAATTCCTTATACATCGCAATTTCCGCAGACAGGCTAAAAGTTTCTTTAAAATTTTGATTTTTGCCTCATGATTCTGACGATGAATTCGATATCACGTTTTATTTTTACTAGTGGCACCATCTAGTTTGTTTGGTACGGACTAATCGAGCAAGAAACTGTAAAAAAATCAAGTTTGTTGTATGGGAGCCCGTAAATATTATTTTTAGTATTTGTTGTTATAGCGGTTATAGAAATACATCATCTGTGAAAATTTCAACTGTCTAGCTATCACCGTGTCCGTCCGTCTGTATCTCAAGCCTGGTGACAGACAGACGGACAGCCAAGTCTCAGTAATAGGGTTCCGTTTTTACCCTTTGTGTACGGAACCCTAAAAAATATATCACGCTTCGAAGGTCAGATTTTCAGTATTTTATTAATAGCACGGTCGGGGCAGACATTGAAATAGAAAAAATTCCGGGGAGCGATTTTTTTTTATGAAACGTCGGGGAGGGTTTTTGGAAGTATAAATCTCGATTTTCTAACTAATCTCGGTAGAGGGTTCGCCGCTATCTTGTTTTAAAGTTTTTGTGAAATAACTCGTTCATTTTCAACTTTAGAGCAAAAATGATGGTCACCAAAATTGTTGGAAATTTAATTTCTCACAAGTTTGCTTCATATAGGTTTTACGCTAGGATCAATATTTGCAGAGTTATACTATCAAGTTTATCAAAAAAATCGTAATGGGAGGAATTTTATTTTCTTCAAGTTCGGTTCTCGCACTTTTTAGGGTTCCGTACCCAAAGGGTAAAAACGGACCCCTATTACTGAGACTTGGCTGTCCATCCGTCCGTCCGTCCGTCCGTCTGTCACCAGACTGTATCTCAAGAACGGTGATAGCTAGACAGTTGAAATTTTCACAGATTATGTATTTTTATTGCCGCTGTAACAACAAATACTAAAAATAAAATAAGTAAAAAATGTGCGAGAACCAAAGTTGAAGAAAATAAAATTGCACCCATTACGATTTTTTTGATAAACTTGATAGTATAACTCTGCAAATATTGATCCTAGCGTAAAAACTATCTGAAGCAAACTTGTGAGAAATTAAATTAAACTTTAGTGACTATCATTTTTGCTCTAAAGTTGAAAATAAACGAGTTATTTCACAAAAACTTTAAAACAAGATGGTGGCGAACCCTCTACCGGGATAAGTTAGAAAATCGAGATTTATACTTCCAACAACCCTCCCCGACGTTTTATAAAAAAAAATCGCTCCCCGGAATTTTTTCTATTTCAGGCTAGTTTTATGTCTAGCTCGACTGTACTATAACATTTGCGACTATTTTAACATTCTTTTTGTTTTTTTTTTACTCTTACAAGCAACGTCAAATTCGAACACCTTTCAAATTGTATTATGAAAGTTTCGTGGACAGTTTGTAGAGTTAATAATTAAAGGTAAATTTAATTTAACTTGCTCCAGCAAAATTGGTTTAGATTCTTGCAAAACAGTTGCTAATTTGTTATAAGTGGCTTTGCAACTGTTACTTACATTCTAACTTAAATTTAAACTTATCTGTACTAAGCTATTGGTTTTTGTTTGAAGTTGATGATACAAAGTTGTAGAAATTTGAATAGTTATTCGCCATATTACCAGTTTGCTCTGTTGATTACTATATCCCATAAAAACAAAATTTACATATTAATCTAAAAACTCAGCGAGATACGTAGATACAATTTCTGAACAGACTTTCCGAATTATTAAAATAACATTTTGCTTAGTCCAGCGAGAGAAATAGATAATATTTTAGCCACAGTATTTTAAAAACTTTTTTGGGAGTAGATTATTAATTTTAAATACAACTTACGAGTAACTTTCCCAAAAATGGGAATTAAGACTAAGATTTTAAATATAGACATACATTTAACAAAACTTGTAAACATTGACAATAATTAAAATTTTAAGGACTACTTTTCATTAAGATTAAGTTCATAATGAAAAGTACCTACATATGTATGTGTAGTTACGGCTGGTCTAGTCGGGAGAACGGCGGCTGCCGATCCGGGTTCAAACCCCACACGCACCACTGTCTTTTCGAAGTCATGTGCGTAATGCCGCTAACTTAAAACGGTGAAGAAAAACATCGTGAGGAAACCGACATGTACCTAGAACCTTTCGAAGTCATGTGTCATCCGCCAACCCGCACTGGGCCAGCGTGGTGGATTATGGCCTTAACTCTCTCCTTGCGAGAGAAGGCCCCGAGTCCCAGCAGTGGGAACGTTTAGTGGGATGATGATGTATGTGTAGTGGTGGCAACTACAATCGTATACTTAATAATTATTATTTATCTGAAATAATCAATGTGCATTTAATCCCCGTTGTTTTCAGTCACTCCGCTGTTACCTTCATACGTAGTAATTCATGCCATTTGAAATATTTGAATTGTGTTACCCGCGAAGTTCCCGTTCCCGTTGTTCCCTTTGTTTTCCGGGATAAAAAGTAGCCTATGTGTTCTTCCAGACTATAATCTATCTGTACTCCAAATTTCAGCCCGATCCGTTCATACGTTAGGACGTGATTGAGCAACAAACATCCAAACATCAAAATATCCAAACATCCATACTATCGAAATACATATATAAATGTGAATTTATAATATTAAGGATGTTACTGGCTTACAATTGAATACGTCTGGCAGTATTGTACTGGCAGTCGGGACATGAACATGAAGTTAGATTACCTATAGTCTGGAAGAAAAGATAGGCTACTTTTTATCCATAGGAATACTTTTTATCCCAGGATCAGGAATCACGCGGGTGAAACCACAGCTATAGCCACACTAATATTATAAATAAATGTTTGAATGTTTGTTTTTCAATCACGCCGTAACGTATGAACGGATCAGGCTGAAATTTGGAATGCAGTTAGATTATACATAGACTGGAAGAACACATAGGCTACTTTTTATCCCGAAAAAAAGGGAACGACGGGAACGGGAACGACGCGGGTAAAACAGCGGGGTACTCCTAGTATTTAAAAAATGACAATATTTGGATGTTTGTTGTTCAATCACGTCGTAACGCATGAAAGGATCGAGTTGAATTTTAGAACACAAATTACCTATAGGTAATCTGGAAGAAAAAATAGGCTACTTTTTACTCCGAATAAATAATAGGAATGAGAACTACGCGGGTAAAAGCGCGGGGTGCGGGGTAGATCACGTCAACGATAGTCGTTTTACCCTTACCGAAATGCAAATAGGGTACAATCCTGAAAAAAACTAAGTAGCCCGTTAGTTAGATTGGCAAAAAATATTGTACACGTATTTTTTCTTTTGTTTCACAAACAAAAAATGACGAAGATACAGCGCTTCGAAGTTTCGTGTGACGTCACTTGTGAGTACGATTTTTACTCACGAGTGTCGTCGCGACCCCCCTCTCTCGAAGTTTGATAGTCTATATCTTTGACGATTTTTAATATTATGAAAAAACAAAAAATACCGTGTCCAATATTTTTCCATGATCTAGCTGACGGACTAATTAGGATGGTGTATTTTTGACCCAGTCCGGTACCCTATTAGTACCCAAATGCATAGTAGAAGTAAATACCTATTGTGTCAAGCATGTTGCTTGTAACTTGAGCACTAAACACAACTGGATAAGCTCAAACACCAAGACCAAACGCGTAAATCAACCGACCCGGACCGCAAGTGAAGCAAACTCGGCTTATCCGGGCTACAAGATCCGGCCCGATCCTAGAGCGTCTATCGAACACGGGTATTCCATTTGCATTGCATCCGCTAATGTTCCACGCATTAGGGCGCCCGGTCAAACGTAAACTTGTGGTTGATTTAGTTGTTGTTTGACGGACTTGCAAAACTTCCTTTACGCTGTTTATATTAGTTTCGATTAGAAGACTAAAGTATAACACACACTATTGGCAGTAGAACACAATAAGTGGTAGGACTCTTTGTAAATGCTCTTTTTCTGTCTGGGGAAATACCACATCTTTGCCAGTTATTCTACCGCACCTGTAGTGGTAGGACTCTGCCAAGAGTCTTACCACTACAGATATTCTCGTAACATCTCGAACCTATGTCACCTGATATAGGTTCGAGGCTATATCCTAGCGATTGTGAATCGGTCATTTTCGCCACTAGGCTACGGTTTCATTAATTCGCGACATTGGTCATACAAATGACTGAAAGATTACATATTACTATGTTCGTGTGTGTCGGCCCTAGTGGAGTAAAAGGCATCCCCTATCAGTGAACTTCGAAGTACGAGTTCACAAACTAATAGATCGATAACCGGTGGTTTAGGAAGTTAGGGGTTTATTGTTGTTTAATTATTCACTGGCCTATGGTTGATAGAATCAGTAATGTTTTAAAGCAATTATACACCATGGTGACCCGGTGTACTCGTAAGATTTAAATACGTAGCTAAATGTGTAAGGTTTCTTAAAATATTATGTAAGGTTATGGCAGCTGGCATACATTGGTGCAATTGAACTGGGCACATTTCTTGATGGAGCGTGGACACAACGGATCATTAAGTACTTTGAAGCAACGGATAGAATGAGAAAAAAGTCGTTGTTTTTTTTATTATTAAATTTAGCAACTCTACAGACTCCGGGGTCCGTGACCTTTGTCATTTAGGTTCTTTTGTTAACATTAATCTTGGATTGGGAGAAGAAAAGGAAAATATGGGGGAGTAGGGAACATTTCCATCCAATTTTTTTTTATTATAGAGTGACGAGACGAGCTGGACATATGCCTGATGGTAAGCAACATGCCTCCCACATAACAGCACAGTGACTTGCAGCTATTGGAACATGAAGAGTCCATATCATTACCTAGCACTGCACTGCGCTCGTCACCCAGAGATCTAAAATATTATATCTCTAAGCCCTGTAATTTCTCTGGAAACATTGCCCTTCAAACCGGAACACGGTAATGTTTGGACATTATTGCTTGGCGGTAGAATAACTGGCAAAGGTGTGGTACTTCCCCAAGTAAACTCTGCCAAGAGTCCTACCACTCCTCAATTCTAGTGAGTCCGATTTTTCTAAGCCGCCTGCTCCCGACCCAGAGTCTCCACTACAGCTGCATTTCTGTCCCTAATTGCTATCTGTAGGTTGAACTCTCGGGTGCTCTTCGATGATGCACCAAACGCTCGCCGTACGAACCGACGAATGGCGTTGTCAGCGTCGTCAGCGTAGTATGTTCAAAGAGGAGTAGCGGAGGTGAGTCCTAAAATTGTTCAAAGAGGTTGGTAGGTTAATTCAACAGTACTCCTTGTTGAATAAATAGGTTATAGGTATCTAGCTTACCTGATTTGTTAAAAACTATTGTAGCATTCTTTTCATTAATGCCACTATTATTTTGGTTATATGGAGCAGCATAGAAATGGTTTGAAGCTGTACGGGCATTGTGGCGTAAATATCTGATATCTCAATCGTGAGCTCGTATCGCTCGATCCGCCAACCGTCCAAGATCCCAGAGCTGCCAGACGTCACCTATTTTCTGATGAATGAAATGTGACCGATTAAGTAGAGTTAGTAAGTCCTAAGAACACATGCTTACTCGCTAACTTGCTTAGACGGCCAATTTTGAGATACGGGGTAATGAAGGTACATTCAAACATTACTTACTTCACGTACTTTCTAATAAGTGATTTTCACGTATGTTGTAGGCAATATCCTTAAAAACAAGGTCCCAATACTCCCAGACACTTTCCGTCCACTTATCAGTTATCTGATTGATATTTCATTCGTAGTACCTACATACCTATTTTTCCTGGAATAACGCAAAGACTATTTTTTTCTCACTAAACTTAGTAATTCACAAGCCGTGGGTTACACTGCGGGGCGCAACTAGATGCTACATAAAATATAATATAATTTGAAAAATGAGCCCTAAAAGTTATTTGATTATGTTCAGCCTATTTCAGACCCACAGACAACCTTAAAACGATATATTGAGAAGGATTTCTGAGCAGAAATTGAAACGAAACCTCCGCTGGGATCAGACTATTGTTATTTCAAATCATCTGATATCATGCGTCTTGAATATCAAATTCCATAAAATGGTAAAGATATATGACATTGAAGAGTAAAGCTTCTAAGATTATAGATTGGACATCAATGTGCTTATAATTTTATTTCAAATAAATATCACATTTCACATACGTAATGTAAATTGTAGTAGGTAAATACTAGTAGACTTAGTAGATTCGGTATCTTAAACACAATTTTCATAACTTTGCTGGATAATATTTAGCTCAAAAGTGGTAAATTATTGAATACTGGAAATATCCTTATGATAAGTCAGTCGACATTAGTTAGTAAGATAGTAAGTAAGCCGACACTAAACTTGTTGTGTTGTCAATCGTTCAGCTATTACTCAACTCTGACGTTTTTCATTTGTTTTTTTATAACATGGGACGAGTTTACTTTGAATGTATGGAGAATACAAATAGTGACGAATTTACTTTAGGACGAACCGCCTATAACCCTTACAGATATATCTCTTAGAACGCAATCCACAAACATAAGTAGGCAGCCATCAGATAATGAAAAATTAGAGTAGGTATTAATTTTACACACGGACTACAAGTTGGCAAACACTCTTTTTTTTTTACTACGGCTATTATAGGACACCCACACTCCCTTTGGAGGGTTTCCGATTAAATTTCCCTACCGGCTGTGCCAGCCAAGATCGTACCATCATCATTAGATTACCTACATAAATAAGTATGGTAAATGTATGAAATACGTTTAAGTTTTGCGTACATAAATATGCTTTCAGGTATACTCTATGTATTTGCATAAGTATAGTTAGTAAGTTTAGGTTACGAGGTTGCGCCTTGCGGCTTCTGCGCTAGTACATAGTTCGGTAGGTACTAGAGGCCGCTTGCCCTAGGTCAATTAAAAGTTATTTTCAAATCAAACTAAATTGTAGGTTTTTTTAAACCTACAAATTAAGTTACGGTTAAGTTAAAAATATCAAAAGGTAAACATTGAAGCACTAACTTGAATCAGTTTCAGTTTTCGGAAAAAAATACTACTAAGTACTGTTTGTTGATGTAATACCCATTGAAATTTCAATTAAAATCCAGCCTACGCGATCCCAAACCACATGGTCACAGGTGATAGTAATTCTGTATCGTCTTTGTATGCATGACCGATACCACATTCAAAGGGACGAATCCAAAGATAGGTATGAGCTGTACGAACGTGGAATAGAAAGGACGGGAGGATAAACAAAAGCTAATATTTAGATAAGACCGCCATTCGCAAGCACCGCTCCGTATGACCAGTACTGGCGGCTAATTCTCAAACCACGTGATGTTTGTTATTCAACAATAATAGAGATAGACCAATACTCATTATATCTCTTAATCCTTATAATATGTATGTATTACTTGATGACATGATGGTGGTATGGTTTCGGACCCACCCTACCACCAGGGGTAGGGCTAGTGGTATGGTGGGTCCGTCACGTGTATAAGGCGTACCCCACACTAAAATACGGAAACTTAACTATAATATATAGAATAGAATAGAAGTCGTATAAGTGGGCAAAGACCCGAAGTCCGGATTTGCCAGGGGTGAAGAATGTCTACTCTGTTTACTATGGTCTAGTCTATGCATGTACTCACTCGAACATCACAGCAAGTACGATGTGTTACGTTGTGTTTCGCAAAGATTATCCTTGAATAGTTAAACACTGTAAAGCTACCTCCACTGTTTTTACATGAGATCCAGCGTACGGTTTTCGAAATGAGACACCAACACTGGGCCGAGATAAGAGTGCGGCATTGTACGTGCGCCGTCTTTGTGCTATAACATTAAAAATGGACCATTTTTTTTGTTTATTGCACCCTTCTCTCGAGGGATGTGATAGGGGTAGAGTTGTGTGGCGCTTTACATGAGAACAAATATTTTGGTACATCTGTAGAAAAGGCATTCTTTTTCATTTAGGATACAGGATAGGAATGTTATCGAGCCGTACGTTAAACGTTTTTTCACGTCAGTAATACATTCAAAAACAAAACAATTAATTCAAAAGATTATTTTTATTTGGGTGTAGGTACAGAAACATGTGTTAAGGCTCGATCCGGCTCGAAGGACCACTGTTAAGGCCCTAGTGGGTTGATAAATGAAAGGTTTGTGGACTGTATTGCAATAGGGTTTACTCCGAATGTTACAAAGGAATCTACAACTAGAACGCCCGTTGCGTGACGCGTCGCTGAGCCGAGTGGTGCAGACGGCGGCCGCAGCTGACGACCGATGGCGCCGCCCCGCGCCCCGCTCCTCTCGTCCCCTCGTCCGGCGCTCGTGCGCCGACATCCTCCCCGGGTTTAAGTATCTTCAATAGCCTTCAGGAAGAGGGCAGATGTTGTTAAAGGCACGACGAATCGTGCCCTTCTTCGTCCGCAGCTCAGCAACCCTCGAGATGCCGTCCACTCCGGGGTAGGTCTTGATGACCCGACCCAGAGGCCACAGCAATGGCGGCGCCGCTCGTTCCTTGACCAGGACCAAGGTCCCTGGCTTCAGCTCCCCTGTGGAATGTCGCCATTTTGTTCTGGTCTGCAGGACAGAAACATAATCTCTGTGAAACCGCGTCCAAAAATGCTGACGTATGTGTTGGACTCTCTTCCATCTTGTCAGTCGAGTGATGTTAGCGTCAGTCACCGTAGGGTGCGGCACAGATAAGAGCGGTCGCCCAATCAAAAAGTGTGAAGGAGTGAGTGCCGAAAGGTCGTTAGGGTCTGTAGAGAGAGGAGTAAGAGGGCGGCAATTTAAGACCGCCTCTATTTGGGTGAGGCAAGTTGACATTTCCTCAAATGTGAAATGGGTCAGTTTAAGTAGGCGCTTTAAATGATGCTTACAAGATTTCACAGCAGCTTCTGCTAGTGAGTTAAAATGTGGACTATAGGCAGGCGTAAAAATAAATTCAATACCTTCTTGGGCCATTTCACCCTCAATATTCGATGAACTTAAAAATCTATGAATGTCGTTAGACGCGCCAACAAAGTTAGTGCCGTTATCGGACGTGATGCTTCGAGGCTTGCCTCGACGCGCCACGAAACGATCTAAAGCGGCCCTATAAGCCTCAGAGGTGAGGTCTGAGACGAGCTCCAAATGTACAGCTTTCACTGCGGAACAAACAAAGATGCACACGTATGACTTTGAAAGTTTGCAACCACGGCCTTTCTTATCGGCGGTCAACACAGGGCCGAGATAGTCGACATATGAATTTTGAAATGGAGACTCAAGGTGTGTCCTCGAGACCGGCAGATGACCCATCAATGGCTGCACATTTTGAGCTCTCTGTCTAAAACATGTAAGGCACTCATTAACAGTGAATCTAGAGAGGTTTCTGCCTCCTATGGGCCAATATGTTTGTCTAATATGTGATAAGAGCAAGAGAGGACCCGCATGTAGTAAATCTAAATGTTGCATTTGAAACAGCAGTTTAGTTACTTGGTGTTTACTACAAAGTACTACGGGGTGCTTCACGTTATAGTCGTAGGGGGAATTGTCAAGCCTCCCGCCCACGCGAATGAGATTCTCACTGTCAATAAATGGAGTGAGTGAAAGTAATCTACTTTTCCGAGGCAATGACTGACCAGATTTTAAAAGTTTATACTCATCTGGAAATGCATCTAATTGTGAGTAAAGTATAATTTGATTTAATGAATTATGCAACTCCATTGAAGAGAGATTACTACACAATTTATTAGATTTATTTTTCAAATTGTAAATAAACCTCTGTACATATGCAACTATTCGTTGAATCTTACTTAGGCTAGAATATTTTATAACTAAATGGTGTATGAAAGGTGACTGAATGTCTGAAGATGAATGATTGGAATTATCACTATTAATGAAATGAGTCACTACTTCCGGCAAATTATGTTTCATTTCGTATGGCATTTTAGGCCACTCATGCTCAGGCCGTAATAGGAAAGAGGGACCCGACCACCAGAGAGGTGTGTCCGCAATGACGTCAGCCCCTAAGCCACGCGAAACAAGATCCGCCGGGTTGTCCTTAGACGGTACGTAGTTCCAGGTATGACCTAATGTACTTTCTTGTATTTCATTCACTCTGTGTTTGACGAATGCATGCAGCTGATTAACCGGAGTAGATAACCAACCTAACACGATCGTTGAGTCACACCAGAATCTACATCTATCGATGTGCAGAGTGAGTGATTCTTGTACCTTAGTACACAGTCTTGCACCTACCAAAGCTCCACAAAGTTCGAGCCTAGGAATCGTAGTTGGTTTTATAGGCGCTACGCGATTTCTAGATACTAGAAGTTGGACGCCTGCTGACCCGTCACTACCACAAGACCGAATATAGACACACGCTCCATATGCCTTTATAGACGCGTCGGAAAAGACGTGTATTTCGTGTGTGGCAGAAACGTCACGCAAAACCCAACGTGGAATCTTCAAATAATTAAGACATGCAATACCTTGTTCAAATGTAGACCACAGATTAGCAACTTCATGTGATACTTCGTCATCCCAGTCATACTTGTCGATCCATAGACGTTGCATAATTATTTTTGCCTGGACAATGCATGGACCTACCAACCCCAGTGGGTCAAAAATCTGACTAATCACTGAGAGGATACGGCGTTTAGTGACCCTCTCAGCGGGTTTGATGTTGATAGCAAATACAAGTGAATCAGAGTCGCACACCCAGTTAAGACCTAGCGTTTTAGAGGGACTCTGCTCAGAAAATTGTAAAGGACTCGACTCACCTGCATTTGTAATGAGTGACAAAATCTCAGGATGGTTTGAACGCCATTTCCTGAGGTTAAACTTAGCTGATGCACAGACGGACAGAACCTGCCCAGATAGCGCAATAGTGTCTGAAACTGTATTAGCCCCACTCAGAAAGTCGTCGACATAAAAATCTTGTTGTATTGCCGACTTCACACGACTGTCTTGAACCTTATCTGCTAAGCTTACGAGACACTTCGTTGCCAAGTAGGGAGCGCTCGAGGTCCCAAACGTCAATCTTGACAACGTATAGGTTTGAAGAGGTTCCTTGGAATCGAACCTAAAAATGATTTTCTGAAGAGGTCGTTGGACAGGATTTATTTCTATGGCCCTATACATTTTCTCCACGTCACTTGAGACTACGTACCTATGCTGACGAAAACGTATTAAAATCGATAATAGATCGTCCTGGACTACGGGGCCGACCATCTGTATGTCGTTAAGCGACACTCCCGAACTTGTAGGGGAAGATGCGTCAAACACTACGCGCAGTTTTGTGGTAGTACTAGCCTCACGAATGACACCATGATGTGGAATGAAGTGGACTACAGCGTCCGAAGATGAAAATGTAGGGTCTGTAGTGTCCAAAGTCATATGACCTAACGATTCATACTCGCGCATGCACTCCATGTATTTATCTCTAAATAATGGATCGCGCTGAAACTTACGTTCTATAGACAAGAAACGATTTTTGGCAGTATTATACGACTGACCTAAAGTATTGGGATCGCCTTTAAGAGGCATCGTGACAACGAAACGACCATCATCCTTTCGGTATGTGGTGTCTGAAAAAAGCTGTTCGCAATTTCTCTCTTCTAAGGATAAAGAGAGTTTAGAAGAAACAGTGTCAAGCTCCCAGAAATTCCTAAGGTCGGGAGTTGACTGAAGATTTGCATGATTGCAAGTGTGTGAGCGTGAGGAACTTGATTGTTGCACAATAGCGCCAGAAACTAACCAACCAAATTTGGTTTCATACAATGAAGGCAATTTTTTACCTAACTTCATAGACTTGCTACATAGAACGTCCCAAAATACTTCAGCTCCGACAAGAATATCCACGGCATTCGGGATATTGAAATTTGGATCTGCTAGCTTAAGACCTGCGGGAAGAGGGAGACGGGAGATGTCTACAAATGAAGACGGCAGCACCGTTGTAATGGCAGGCAAAATATGACACTCAATATCAACCTTGTACGCACAGTAAAAAGACTCAATTGTGAGATTGCAAGACTGTGTACTTGTAGATACATTATTATTAAGACCTGATACCTTGGTACTCGCACCGCGTCGTGACAAACCCAGTTTCTCCGTAAGGCTCTCCGTTATAAAATTGGCTGTGCTGCCGTTGTCCAGCAACAGACGTACAGTGCAGCTCCGGCCCAGCGCGCTGGTCACGGACACCATAGCTGTGGACAGTAAAACATTCGCAGAAGTAGCAAGCTGATTTACAGATAAAGCGACATCTGAAGCAGTAGGCAAGGGATTCTGAATGGGTTGTGAATTACTAGATTCTAAGTGCAAAAGGGTATTATATTTAGACTTGCAATATTTACAACCCGTTAATTTGCAATATTTGGCAAGATGTCCTGGGCGCAAGCAATTTAAGCAAACTTTAAAATGCTTTGCCTTTTGCATTCTAGTTTCGATAGAAAATCCTCTAAAAGACTCACAAGAATATAAAAAATGTGCTTGGGAGCAAAGCGGACATTTCAATGTCCTTTTATTATTATAATTATTATTCAAATTATTCGAATTTGTATTTTTATGATTTTGAGTGAGATTATTAGAATTACATGAATGCTGATTATTTAACGTTACAATAGATTGATTAATATATAAATTTGAATTAAGATTAGACTCGACAGATTCCAACAAATCAGCTTTCCTGCTTAAAAAATTGCAAAATTGTAACAAAGTAGGATCCTCAGTTAAGGTATTGCGATATTCCTCCCAATTACGACTAGTGCTTATATCTAATTTCTTAGCCATAATAAAAATTAATAATGTATCCCAGTAATTTGTGGGCTGTTTTAATGTTGTAAGTGCTCTTACGTTTTTGTTGGTGACATCTACGAGATTTCGAAGCAACACACTTGATTCTCGTCCTAACGGCTCAACATCAAATAAACATTGTAGATGATTGTTAACTAATAAACGATTGTTGTTGTACCGTTCACACAACAAGTCCCACGCAATCTTGTAATGCTCGCTTTTAAAATCGATATTTTTGATAATTAAGGCTGCGCTGTCTTTAAGAGACGCTCTAAGGTAGTGGAACTTGTTAATGTTATCAATACAACCATTCTCGTGTATCAAAGAAGTAAAAGTGTCTCTAAATTCGAGCCAGTGTTGATAGTCACCGTTAAAAGTAGGCAAATCAATCTTAGGCAAACGAACAAAATTCTGATTGGAAACGTGTGCACCTGAGTTCGAACATCCGGAGCCCGCCACAGACCTCGCACCCGCCGAAGCTGCCAGCAGGCTGCGCGCGCGCGCCACTAAACTGTAGTACTGCCGGTCAAAGTCCTCCCGCTCAGCAAAGGCGGAGGCGGCACCGGCGTCGTCCAAAAGCATCTCGATGTCAGTCTGTAACGCGTCAAATTCCGAATATATGATTTCGAATTTATTTAGACGCTCCTCTATGTCCAAGCGCTGAAGTTGTGAAATATGCGGAATATCTTTTAGCAAATTTAAATAATTGCCAAATATAGTTACTTTGGATTTAATGGAACCTCGCTTTTTAATTAAACCTCTAAGGCTATCCATTTTAGGCTGCTCCAAAGCAGGCTGGTTGTCTACTATGCGAGGCGAAAGCGTAAGTGTAGGGTGATTTTTTCCATCCATTTTATAAGGCACTAAGAATTTTCGTTACGAAAGAAATAAATAAATTCAATAAAAAAATGCCAACGCAGTGATTAAATGCATATAAAAGGAAAGAATGCGCAAGCGTTGACAGGTAAGCTACGCAGCGGCGACGGTTAGCAACAGGTGATTGCAAATTCAAGGTCAAGACCGCTCGGCCTACCTACGGCGCGCGGATAAAAATTGCATAGAATTCACTAATAGCACTGCGCGCGCTAGATAATAAATGAAATAATTACTTTGTAAGCATTAAAGCGAAGAAAAAAATGGAAGATAGGTACTCACAAAAAAAATTGATTTGAAAAAAAATAACGACTTTTCGGCTAAGGAAAGGATGGGTTTATAAATACCTTGATTGGAACGAACTCACTCAAAATACTGTGATCACTCCCTGTAGGCGACGTCGGCTCCCGACGCTCAGCTGTGGTGACGTTCCAGACTTCTTGTAACGGTCTCGTAACGGTTTTTTCCGTCGCGACCGTTTTTTCTTCTGCCACGGCGAAAGTCGTCAGGCAGCAACTCCTAAGACTCCTCTGCGACGATAAGGCGACGACACCACTGACTTCTTGCTTGAAGACTCCAGACAACGATCTTCTAACGGCTTTTCAACTGCGCGACCGTTAATCTTTCTGTCCCGCGAATTCCGTCAGCTGGTCGTCAAAAGGATTCCTCGCGGCGGTTCTTGAAAATGACGGCGAATGAAGGACCACTGTTAAGGCCCTAGTGGGTTGATAAATGAAAGGTTTGTGGACTGTATTGCAATAGGGTTTACTCCGAATGTTACAAAGGAATCTATAGCTAGAACGCCCGTTGCGTGACGCGTCGCTGAGCCGAGTGGTGCAGACCTGCAGACGGCGGCCGCAGCTGACGACCGATGGCGCCGCCCCGCGCCCCGCTCCTCTCGTCCCCTCGTCCGGCGCTCGTGCGCCGACACATGTCATTCACATCGACAGGCATTTTTTTGGATGATGACTGTTGTGACATTGAAATGTCACAAACGTCACGTGACACGCGACACGTGTCTCGGCCTCCTGTCTCAGTCACCGCGATAGGCACTTGACATTATAAAATTGTATGGGCGCCAGTTCGCGCCGAGACCGCGACACGAGACCACGACAGGAGACCGAGACAGGTCGCAGTCGCGCTCTCGGCGCGAACCGACACGACGCCCATACAATTCCATAGTGTCAAGTGACTGTCGCGGTCTCCTGTCGTGGTCTCGTGTCACGGTCTCCGCGCGAACTTGTAATTTTAGTGTTTTTAGTGTTCCTCTGGAAGGGCTCGATAGACTGCAGTATTTTTGTTTTTGTTGCAGACTTGATAGGATCATTTACACACTCGCACAAGCAATTTTTTTTAATCATCATTTTATTAAAATCTTGTGAACAATTTCCAAATATTAACTGTCATTCAATGACGTGCAATCATTTCCACGATGTATCGCGTCACTTTGTTCAAAAGTTCACTTTTGATTTATGAATTATTTGATCACTTAAATTACAGAGAAACGTTTGCAGCGTTATCTATAAGATTTAGTCTATGAGCATAACTATCCTATCTTTTAAGTTGGATCAAACTGGACACGGTGTGCAAATTTTATTAAAATAGGGGAAGCAGTTTATGAGTCCATTGCGGACAAACAACGTGATGCGCGATTTATACATAGTAAGACAAGAACCTTTACATTAAAAAAAAATTGGCAGTCATGGGAACTGGCGACAGGAGTGAAAACTTATAACTCAGAATTTGATAGCTAACTTTGGAAACTACGCGGGTATAACCGGAGGGCGTGGCCTGGGCATCATGGCATGGCCATCTAGAAATGCGTCAGCATTTCCCATTGGTTCACGCATTTCTAGATGGCCATGCCATGAAGCTCAGGCCACGCCCTTTCAGCATTTTCCATTGGCTGATGCATTTCTAGATGGCCAATGGTCATGGTCCCGGGTTTATCCGAAGATTTCTTATCATACCCGAGCGTGACGATAGAATTCAATTCACACCCCACGAAAAATCTGTCTAGGCGCCGCTAAAGAAGTTTTCACTTCAAAAATGTATGCAGTTATAAATATATGTAGTGATGATACTTGTAGTACTAACTAGTATGTAGGTATAGTAGATACTTATGAAAAATCTCTCACAACAGACAAACTTGTCTTATTCATTGCAAAAATTATAAAAAGCCTCCAATAAACTGAAAATATTTCATATCGATGAAAAACTGCATGTAATAAAAGCGTACACGGGATCCATTTAATAACCTTTTAAAACCTGGCTGTCCTCTTAATCGAATGCATAAATAATAGTGCATCCACGTGAATAACGTGAATATATTTTTATTATAAAGTAGAATGAAAATGAAAATATAAATAAATCATAAAAATGTAAAGTAATGCAATATAAGCGGAACAGAGATGGAAGTGCACACTTACGACTATGCATAATGCAGTCGTACTGTTTCATGGAAAATCCCTGAGTATTCACCGAGCCTGGAGATGGCATCAATTGTCTTTTTGTATTAGACTAGCAGTGCCCAGCGGTTTTACAAGCGCAGTTTTCGTTATTTTCTCGGAATAAAAAGTACCCTATCTTATACCTTTAAACGAGCTATAATTGTTTATACATATGTATATAGAATCTGAATCTCGGAAACGGCTCGAACGATTTTTATGAAATTATGTATGCCGGGGGTTTCGGGGGCGATAAATCGATCTAGCAAGATAGCATTGTTAAAAAATAACATTTTATGTGCTTTTTCAGACAATGAAAAACTCTTTGAATTTCTTTAGAATACAAGAGCAAATTTCGTCATTCACTTTAGAGTCTAAGTACCTAAGTAGCTCGGGCGGTAACACGGGGCCCTCGGTACCAACAGACCCCGCTTCGAAATCTGATGGTTACTACTCATCTTTTTTTTTGTTCTTTTTTATGTAGCTATGTTGTATTTTAATGCTTTTTTTAATTGTATCTGCCTAAATATAATTTCAAGAAAACCGAGCACAGCTCGGTCAACCAGGTACTGTGATATTATAACCTGTATTTTAATAGTGTTTAAAATTTCAGCTCTCAAAAGACTTTTCGTAACTCCAGAAAATAACATCGTTTCATGATATTCGAAAGTCTATTCAAAGAGTTTGACTCCACTATCGTATTAAGAACATCTAAACTTTGGAATGCGTAGCCTGAGTGGGTATTTCCTTAAGGATATAAGCGATGTAAAAACATTTTTTAAGAAAAGGTTTCTTTTTTAACTATTATAAGTTTTCACTTGATCGTCATCTCGCCTAATGATAAACGAAAATACGGTCTGCGTTGAAGCGTGCTGCTTACTTAGAAGAAACCACTTCACTCGCAACTTGACGACATCAAGATTGTAGTCATCGAGAAAAAACCCACTCGGAATTCAAACAGACGGTCAGTATGTGAGACGTTTGATACTAACCAAGTATCAAACGTCTAGAGGTACAAGTTCGCGCGGAGACCACGACACGAGACCGCGACAGGAGACCGAGACCGGAGACCGCGACAGGCACTTGACACTATGAAATTGTATGGACGCCAGTTCGCGCTGAGACCGCGACAGGAGACCGAGACAGGTCGCGGTCGCGGTCGCGGCGCGAACTGGCGCCCATACAATTCCATAGTGTCAAGTGCCTGTCTTGGTCTCCGGTCTCGGTCTCCGGTCGCGGTCTCGCGTCGCGGTCGCGGCGCGAACTTGTACCTTAACGCTCTGTGGATCCCATATTTATATCCCATCCTACATAAATGTTTGGACGTTTGTTACTCAAACGTTAGAACGAACGGATTGAATTGAAATTTAGAACATACTAGCAGTGCCCCGCGGTTTTACTCACGTTCCCGTTCCCGTCGTTCCTGTTATTTTATTGAAATAAAAAGTAGCCTATGTGTTCTTTCAGGCTATAATCTAAATGTACCTATTCCAAATTTCAGCCTGTTCCGTTCATACGTTACGGCGTGATTGAGCAACAAACATCCAAACATCCATACTTTCACATTTATAATATTAGTGGGATTTACGTAGAATATAATGTGATATAACACAAAAAATAATCTAGATTTTATCACGGAAAAAATACGAACGGCACATAAAACGTAGGACGCTGATAGTTATTATTTATAATTACAAAAAGTGGTTGTCTTATTATAAGCGAAGAGTGGAGTTGTGGACAAAACTAGTCACTTACTAACTTCGATCCAATATGCGAAGCGAGCAGAGTAGTTATAAAACGGAGATCTCCGGAGCACGTAACATTTTCATGGCGCAAGCACAGATTACAGAAATAAAACCAGATGGAGCGCGCAGAACAGAGCTACTGAAGCAGACAAAGGAAATACAAACGCCGAAGCAAATACAAACTCCAGTCAGTATGAAACGGACTTCCGTGTTGTACGGGAGTCCCGTGTGATTTTAAGTTTTGTTTTAAAATATGCCGTCTTGTGTCTTCAAACATTGCAAACAATGTTCCCAAAAACAAAAAAAGGAAAGAGGAATAAAATTTCATAGGAAAATTTGAATATTTTTACTGTTATTTATATAATTTAGGCGATTTCATTTTGGTGATGAATGGAACACAACACCTCAACGAAAATAGGTTAGTGTGGCTATACTAAATGTAAATTATTTTCCCTGAATTTAGGGTAAAAAATAGATTATATATTTTTTTAGATACTCGTAGACCAAATTATTGATGGGCATTGTATTATTCAATTAAATTTAATTTCAAATTTAATTTTAGTAAATGTTAAATTTATAAAATGAATAATTTATGACATAAAAATTTACAAAAAACAAAACCATTAATACATCATACAATTTGTTTGTGTATTTATTTATTTCGTTAGTTGCACCACTGCCCAAAATATTACAAATTTTGTTTCCTCATGAATCAAAAGGTTATATGGAAGAGATCGCTTTTAGCGACAAGATCGCCTTTTGTGCCCATTTTGTTTTGTTATTATGTGTGTTACTTCTTGTCAACTTTGTTTATGGTGCCAATAAAGTGTTTTGTATTGTATTGTAATGTCATTCGATATATTGTCTAAGTGAAACGGTGGCTATATAATTGGTTATAAAATGATGGTTTATAAAAAAAAACATTTGTTGAAGGAAGATATTTTTGAAGTTAATATTATGCATAACGTTTTTTGTAAAATGAAATATTTTTAAATTGTAAAGTTTTTTAATATTATACGGTTACTTGATTTTAAAGTCTTGTTTTGTCAAAAAAAAAGGTGAATAATAAGTGAACTGTTAAAATGATTATTTTGTTAGTTTTTTTTTGTTTATTGTTTCGACCTATAACATACAGGTACAGATACAGGCCTATATGCATTTTATCACAAATAGTTTGGTGGTAAAGATGGTTGTTTTAATTTTTGTTTAACGTATCTAAGCGAGTAAATTACACTAATTTTATTATTTGCGATTCAAGTTAATTTCTAGTTGCATGCAAAATCAAAATTCTTTTCTTCATAGAATGAAAATAGTAGTAACAAGAAATCCTTGCATAATCGGTGTAATAATATTAATATTTTTAAATATCAATTGATGTGTTTATTATATGTGAAGATTTCCCATGCTAAGACAACAATAGTGGGATTTTTTTCTTAAGACTGACAACATTATACAAGTAATTTGGAACGTTGATTTGACAATTTTACGTCAACATGACTAATTACGGGCCTCACAGTGTTGTTCACGAAGGTTCCATCTGTGTTTTATTTCTGTAATCTGTGGGCGCAAGCTGCAAAATTTTCGTTCAAGATAACGTCACCTGCATTGCTAAGTTTCAAGTTTTTTATGAGGGCTTTTGTTGTTTTAAGTGTTTCAGTAAACTGGGAAATATTCTGCACGTTCTTATCAAATAATGAGAATTTGTTTCGTAAATTAAAGCATCTGTTTTCTCTATTAGTTGCAAGGGTTTTTGTTTTGAAGCCTAGTTTTGAGGATATTTGTCGCAAAATACTTTGTGGCCCAATACTGAACAGAACTTGTACTATGAGATAGCTTTTAGCATCGATATAAATCATTGGATGTGCCCTTCCAAACTTCAGGCGCACGGAATTATGTCATCGTTGGGGAGAATGAGTTCACTCTTTCTGTCCTAGTCGGTTGCAGGAAGCGGTGAACGCCGGACGTTTTTATCTATCACTATTCGTTGTCAGTAACCAAAATAAGTAGAAACACCGCATAATATATAGCCGCTAGCGATTCTAGGGTTCAAGTAGATTGGTGGTTTGTAAACCTGTAAACCACTTACGCTACACACACAGACGCAGTTTACAACCAATTTCAAGGGGCAATTGGATGTGCTCTAGCACATTCAATGGTTTATATCGATGTTGTTAGTTCATAATGTTAACGTCTAGATAATATAAGGTTCTAATAGCGAAATAATTTTAAACTGGTTCAGTTGGTTTATTGTTTAGGTATTAATACCATCTCGCAGCTTCGCTGGCGTAGTTCCCGATCTTTTTATTTTCGTTTTTCGTTTAACAAGATCGGGTTATAGGCTTATCTTTAAAAAATATCACTTTGTGTTATTACCGGCCATTATTTACCCATGAACTAAATTGAATTCAGATTCTTTTAGTTGGTTCTGCAAAACATGACATCTTCTTTCAAGCTAGAGCAGTTAGCTCAGATTTTAAGATTACAAATTACAGAAGTACTATTCAGGATGAAATAAGTAAAAAAAATGCCAAAAAGTAAGTGATTTGTAGCAACGGGAAAATTAAAAACTGTTACAGGTTGGTAAATAAATTTTTTTTTTCGGCAAATATTTTTTTCAGCTATTCTTCGTTTTTGAGCTGGTTTCTTTGTACCAGCCGCAAGTATACTTAGGGATTTTTGCAAGGTATTGTTTGTAGAGCTGGGGATAGACCAGATATTAGTTTTTCATAGCGCTTATAATTTCCATATATTTTGACAGATTACCGCTTAGTTGTGTTTTTCTGTTTCCATGACGACGCCATCCGGCGAGCCTGCGCGCTCAGGCAACGTCATCGCCTGACGTCTCGCTGTCTTGCGGCCGTCTTAGAGATACTAAGATAATTTTATTTATTTTTAGTTTTAGCTATAGTATGGCATCTTGCACCCCGGTTGGACGCAATGCGTTGACTAATCTGGTGTCTCTGGAATCCAAGGTACAGTGTGAGCTATGTTCCCGTTATTTTAGAGGCCAAAAAGGGGTCAAAATTCACCGGGCTAAATCCCACAACGAATTACAAATTCCGCTTTCGGCTCCGATTACGGGTCAGTCGACCACAAGTGGCAGTTCCGTGAGCGCTGCTACGCCTTCCCAACCTTTTTGGGAAGTGTTGAGCTCACTTAAAAATTCATTTCCGGTCCTTAAGCGCATCCCGCGTGGTGCTCGTGTTTTGGTGGCTCAAAGTTTATCATTAGTTATCAAAAGTGTTCTTTCGCAAAATTCGAAAGATGCCTGGGAACATTTACTGAGTTTCCCATACAGTGTGCTTTATGTACCTTTAGAACCGTCGAACAAAAAGTCCCTTACCACTAGGGTAAAGGAGAACTGCGTAAAGTACACTGCTTCCGTGGAAAACCCTTTAGATTTGAGTAGTTTTATTCCGCCTAAGCAGCGGAATAACCAAAATTCTAAAAATAGTGATGATTCGGCTATAATTAAGATTGTAGAGAACAAAATTAGCATTGGCGACATCAAAGGCGCTGCACGTATTTTGTTTTCCAGTGACACCATTGCGCCGAACACACCACACACCATTCAGTCACTTCGTGACAAACATCCACCCGCAACAGCTAATCTCCACCTCCCTGTTCCACCACAATCAGATAACGTCACTATTGAGGCCACATCGCAAGAGGTTTCGGCTGCGATTACATCTTTCTTGAGTGGCTCAGCTGGAGGCCTAGATGGCCTGACACCTCAACATCTAAAAGATCTTCTATCTTTTAGCTCTGGTGAGGTAGCAGAGTCCCTCTTGAGAGATCTAACCTCTTTAGTTAACCTCATGTTATCTGGTCGAGTCAGTAGTGACATTGTCGAAGTTTTGTACGGCGCCAATTTGTGCGCACTTTCCAAAAAAGATGGTGGGATCAGACCAATTGCTGTCGGCACCACATATCGTCGCCTTGCTGCCAAGGTGGGTTGTAGGAAAAAGGTTGCTCTTTTGAGCTCCCTTTTCCAACCAATACAACTCGGTTTTGGTTCGCGGGGTGGATGTGAGGCTGCCGTTCATTCTGTCCGGACCTTCCTTTGCCAAAATTGGGGAGAGGTGCTGTTAAAGGTGGACGTCAAAAACGCCTTTAATTCGGTTGATCGAGGAGCCTTGTTGGCCCAAGTGAAGGATAAAATTCCTGACCTGTACAATTTTCTTTGGCAATGTTATGGCGAGCCCACAAAATTGACTTATCAAAACAATCATATGTTATCCTCCGTCGGCTGTCAACAAGGTGATCCCTTCGGCCCTGCGACCTTCGCCTTGGCCATTCACCCTATCATTCAACGTCTCCAGTCCAAACTAAACGTTTGGTACTTGGACGACGGAACTTTGGGGGGCGATGTGAATACTGTTCTAACTGATTTACAAAAACTCATAGACGGTTTTCGTCTGATTGGTTTAGAACTAAATTTTTCAAAATGCGAACTTTTCGTTTGCGACACATGTCCAGATAAAGATTCGATAATACAGAAATTTAATGATCTGGCCCCCAACATCAAATCAGTTGACAAATGTTCCCTGCGCCTCCTGGGTTCACCGATTTTAGAAGAGTCGTTACCATCTTTTGTCGAAGAAAAAATTCAAAATTTCACGAGAGCCTCCGATAGGCTACTCAAAGTAAACGCCCATATGGCGTTTACAATTATTCGGCAATGTTTATTTGTTCCGAAATTTATGTACGCTTTACGGTGTAGTCCACTGTGGAAACATGGTGAGCTCCTTGGGAGCTTAGACAATGTCGTAAAGGAATCTCTAATATCGGTGTTGAATGTGGATCTGAGTGGGAGGGCCTGGTCACAAGCCTCACTACCCATACGGTTGGGAGGCCTAGGGGTCCGCCAAATTTCAAGTGTAGCTTTACCGGCATTCTTGTCCTCAGTTCATAGTACTCAAAATCTAATAGACAAAATTCTCGCACCCTCTTTAGGCCATTCGGAATATTCTGATGTAGTAGTAGCTAATTTGTGCGAGGCTAAGAATGCTTGGAGGCTGGCTTGTCCAAACAACGATTTCCCCAGATGTCTGTCATCTCAGAGACAGTGGGATCGACCGATCTGCGATCTAGCACGGAACTCTCTTCTCGATACGTGTCCTAGTATCGCGGATCGTGCTCGTATCCTTGCTGTGTCTGTGTGGGAATCGGGCCTTTGGTTACAAGCTTTGCCATCTTTCAATACCGGTAGCCTATTAGATCCAACTGCATTTCGTCTAGCTGTTAGCTTGCGCTTGGGTGCGAGGTGCTATGAAGCCCATCGCTGCCATTGTGGTACTGCCGTCGACCAACTCGGTCACCACGGTCTCTCTTGCTCGAAAAGCGCAGGTCGTATTGGCCGCCACGCCAGCCTGAACGACATCATACGCCGGGCTTTTTCCACCGCCAATGTCCCAGCCATACTCGAACCGAGTGGGCTTGCGCGTGACGATGGCAAAAGACCTGACGGCATGACTGTTGTGCCTTGGAAGTTGGGTCGGCCCCTAGTGTGGGACGCAACTTGCGTCGATACTCTGGCACCATCACATCTTCCAGAGACACATTGTAAGGCTGGTGCAGCGGCTAATTCAGCTGAGCGACTCAAACGGCGCAAATATGCAACCCTCGGAAGAGGTTACATATTTGAGCCCTTTGGGGTTGAGACATTGGGTCCGTGGGGGCCGGGAGCTCACCTCATCTTCAAAAGCCTTTCCGAACGCTTGGTCGATGCGACGCGTGACCAAAATGCTGGCGTTTATTTGGCCCAACGCATAAGCATTGCCATTCAGCGTGGTAATGCCGCCAGCATGCTGGGTACGCTTCCGATTGGTAGTGGGCTTGAACATCTTGATTATCTGTAGACCTTCATTGGTCTATGGATAATTCAGGTGTGCTTAGTGTAAGTAGTTGTTAGGTATGTAGCGTAGTGTAGTTCTCATTGTATTTTCCCGAATAATTTTTTTTACAATAAATTTAATAAAGTACATTTTTTTTATATTCTCTGATAACTGTTTATGACCTTACCTATCATGTGACTTCAACTTGACATCGATCTTTGGGACACCCTGTATATGTATATATCTTTAGATTTCTGTGATATGGCTAGTAACTAACTTTCGTGTTTATAATATTAGAAGGATTTATGTTCGCACTGCCGGGATTCAAGGCTTTCTATCGCAAGGAGAGATTCAACGGTATTATCAACCACACTACTCATGTACGAGTTGGATGCATGTCCTACAAAGATATGTTCTTTGATAAATGTCAAATGACATTTATTTTATGTAAAAATTTACACAAAAAATTTGTATTGCTTTCAAAGTTGCAGCTCACAGATTTAAAAAAAAATTAGAAACATCTGCTGCTGAACGATACAAATTTCGAACAAACGGGATTTTAGCTCTGACTGTCATAGTTGATACTGTTCGTTTAAAATCGTGATAAAATGGCGTTAAAGCAAATTATCATCTAACTGTTCAACCAAAGGTACAAACCCATAATGACTTCAAAACTCTTTTTATTTGGAAAGTTAATAACCACATGCCGACCTCCCGGAAACATTGAGCCAATTATTGTGAATAAACTTCAGAAGTTGAGCTGGCCAATGAGAAATTTCATTTAATCGCTCGAAAGCAGTGAAAACTCAACACAAAGATGCCAATAGCGCAATGATTGAATGAAATGTTCCCTTAAGCCGTGTTCAGGTTGGAATCCAAGACCAGTAACGACTGATTTCACTAACATCATTCATTATAGTGCCCTTTCCCAGGCGGACTCTGCCAAGAGTCCTACTCTACCTTTGCCAGTTATTCTACCGCCAAGCAGTTATGTGAAAACATTACTGTGTTCCGGTTTGAAGGGCAATGTTTCCAGACAAATTACAGGGCTTAGAGATAAAACATCTTAGATCTCTGGGTGACGAGCGCAGTGCAGTACTAGGTAATGATTTGGACTCTTCATGTTCCAATAGTTGCGTGTCACCGTGCTGTTATGTGGCAGGCATGTTGCTTACCATCAGGCACATGTCCTGCTCGTCTCGTCACCCTTTATTTAAAAAAAACATGATTGTTAGCAAACCAAATAAATTGATCTAGTGCGAGGCGAGAAATCATGCACCGAGAATACCGTACCAACCAGGGACGCCGCTGGCTGTTTTGTCGCCCGCGTGTAATACCAATTATGCCGCCCCAATACTCTTAATTTTGTCAATAACAAGAACAAAATGATTATTTTTAATTTATATCGACTACTTTGGATTTGAATTTGTACAGTATTCTACTAGTCCAAGCCCTTTCATTTGATAACCATATAGAGAGTAGTGAGCCAAAATTGTTATTCACCACTAGCAGCACCCCGCGGTGTTACCGGCGTCGTTCCCGTTCCCGTTGTTTTTTCGGGATAAAAAGGGTAGCCTATGTGTTCTTCCAGACTATAAACTATCTATGTTCCAAATTTCAGCTCGATCCGTTCATACGTTAGGATGTTGCTCAATCACGATTGAGCAACAAACATCCATACATTGACATTTATAATATTAGTAGGATTTTGTGGAAGCAGCCATCTTGAATCAATATTTACCAAACATGGGTAAAAATCACACCACAGTAAAGTGGCTTTCTAACGAAAGAAAAATTGGCAGTCATAGGAACTGCCGATAGAAGTAAAAACTTAGAACTCAGAATTTGATAGCTTACTTTGGAAACTACACGTGTAACCAGAGGGCGTGGCCTGGGCATCATGGCATGGGCATCTAGAAATGCGTCAGCATTTCCTATTGGCTGATGCATTTCTAGATGGCCATGGCATGATGCCCAGGCCACGCCCTTTCAGCATTTCCCATTGGCTAACGCATTTCTAAATGGCCAATAGCCATGGTCCCGAGTTTACCCGAAGATTTCTTATCATACCCGAGCGTGACGCTAGAATCCAATTCACAGCCCACGAAATATCTGTCTAGGCGCGCCTAAAGAAGTTTTCACTTCAAAAACACCCAAAATCGGTACGACCGTTTGACAGATACGATGCGGCCATAGGTTGCACGGTGTATGGGCATCGGTGCAATTGAGGTAGGGGTAGGCCACAATGTTGAGGGGTGGGCATCGCGGCTGTGGGGTGGAGGCCGCAGCGGGAGAGAATAGTCATTATTACAATGCTCCGCTCTCACGGCCTTGACGGGTCAACGCCGTTAGACGGTGAACGTGGTGGGGCTGCAGAGGAAGAGGACTGTCATTATTGCGGTGCACCGCTGTTCCTATCCTCCGATGCAACTGAAAACTGGTAAGCGGCCACAGACCTGAACCGGCGCGGGAGCTAGGGGTGTCCAGACGTGGGGGGTCACTCGGTTATTGGTAGGTCCCCGAGGTGGTCACGGAGTATCCTGGGTTCAAGTATATCGGTGATGGATACGCGCTGGTTTTCGGCACATCACTAGAGCTAAACGCGGTGATGTCGCGTCCAGCAAAACATGCCCGCAAGGTCACCGGTGGTGGGCTAAGGTGCGTTGGTTGGTTGGGAAGGTTGGCCGAATGCAAGACATATACGCATCCACCGTACAACTTTACATGGGCGGACTTAGAGGTGTGGATGCCCCGGGCCGGGGTTTCACTGGGGACGTTGAAATATCGCGGCTCTGGGGCGGATGCCGCAGCAGGAGAGCACCTTTGGTATTACGGTTTACGGTGCGCCGCTCTCGCTGCCCAACCGCGGCCTTGACGGAGCCGACAGCGTTACGTGGCAAACGCGGTGGAGCTGCAGGGGACCTAAGGTGTCCAGACGCGGAGTCACCCACTTAATGGTTGGCCTCGGAGGTGGTCACGGCGTATCCTGGGTTCATGTGCATCAGTGATGGGTTTGTGCTCCATAGAAGGGCCCGGAGACGAGCAAGCCGCAATTTCGTAGAAGAATGTGAAAATAGTTTCGTGTTCTTGCCGTCAGCGGCGAACGGAACCCTGTGGAATCCAACGTAACCGACCGTTTTCTCCAGGTATACGTAAATACAAAATTCAAATTTGTTATTTGCCGTTGCCATTTTGACAGATTAGGTAGTTTCGACACCAGGAGGCAGTGGAACTAAATTAAATGAACAGGCTAGGGACAGTAATTACATGTCAAATATCAGGGTAGCGATTCTGAAACCATTCGGTTGCATCCGACACGGAATCTAATCTCTCGGTCTTTTTCTTATCCGTTTAGCATGACAAATACCGAGAGATGAGATTCCGTGTCGGATGCTACCGAATGGTTTCAGAATCGCTACCCAGTAACGGCATTAGGGTAGGGCGCGGTAGGATGACAGCCCAGAGCGCCGGATACAAAAGGGCGCCTGCGCTTGCGGCACAGCGCCCCTGCCTCCCACGCGTTCATAAGGAAAGGGGCGCCGTTAGAAATCTTGCCTAGGGCGCTGATAGTGTTAAAACTGGCCTGGTCACTGGGTCAACTGGATTGTTAGTACACGGGCTAGGCTGTTAATTGTACGACTGTTTAGATCGTAAATTTGCCTCTGTTGGAATTTTTGTTATTTGGTCACTTTTGTCTTTGCAATCCGGTAGGACTACAAAAAATAATAATAAAATAAAAGTTTTAAAAAATCTTTTTAATAAAGAAAAGCAAAGATCTTAGTTCGTTTTTACTGCGTGAACTCCCATCGAAATGCTTTTTTGTCCTACTAATACGCCCACAACACCTGTGTGCGCTAACGAAGTAATAGGAAGTTGAAACTGTAGCTAAATAATTTAGCTTTTGCTGGGTAAACGTAGGTGTTATATAGGTTTTGGTAACTTTGATTTTGAATTACGCGATTAGTCGCTCGATTTGCCGCCCCCTTGGCCGTGCCGCCCGCGTGCGGCGCACGCCTTGCACGCTGCGTTACGGCGGCCCTGGTACCAACACAATCAATTGATAGGATTCCATTTGATTCATCTTAAAATTCATATCATGCAGCTGATGGTCTTGGTCAGTGTGGATATGTTTCCATTCAATAAGGTCACCCTAATAATAGTACCAAGGATTTCCATCCCTCTTAATTTGTCGTTACAATTTGGTTATCTACCGCGATAACAATAATTCAATTTTCTCTGTAAAAACATAAACCGACTTCAAATTAAATTATACTCAGATACTCGAATCTCACAACTTTTGTGAGATCAACTAAACACGATATTTGATTTATAATTGCCGCAGCTTTCGAGTAACACACAAACAAATAAACATAGAATCAAATTGGAAACCTCCTGTTTTGAAGTCGGTTAAAAATGATGTGAAAAATGTTTACCGTTTACCACACAAACATACATGCCAAACTAAATACAACTTATGTACTGTCAGAGTTTCAAAGTATGTGGTAGGACTCTTTGTAGTCTGCCTGGGGAAGTACCGCAACTTTGCCAGTTATTTTACCGCCAAGCAGTAACGTGCAATCATTACTGTATTCCGGTTTGAAGGGCAATATTTCCAGTGAAATTACAGGTCATAGAGATTAAACATCTCACACCTCTGGGTGACGAGTGCAGTGCAGTGCTAGGTTATGATTTGAGCTCTTCATGTTCCAGAGGCTGTGTGTCTCTGTGCTGTTATGGGCAGGCATATTGCTTACCATCAAGCACATGTCCTGCTCGTCTCGTCTATCAATATAATTAAAAAAAAATGGTCACGAATCTTTGACTGATGTTAACAATTTGGCTCTGTTTCTGAATGTTCAGCGTAAATTTACGCAATCGCAACCTATCCGCGCCTCAACGTTGTAATAGTTGGCAGAGACAGGCTTTGAACTTCTAACTCCGACGCTTAATGAAAAGCCGGTTCGAAAACAGACGCGGACCTTTTGTTTAGAGAAAATTGTCAAGTCCTCGGCTCCGGGAAAAATTCGGACAAATTGGGAACACGACGGATTATTAGTGTCCCGTAAATGCTCGTCGAAAGCGGCGTGATGAATTTCTGCTATCCTGGTTTTTGCGTTGACATTTACAAGTTTTGTTCTAGGTTTATGAGGAACACCGTTCAATTACTTGATAAAACATTATTTAAATAAATGAAACACAAAAAAAAAATATATGGAATAATAGCTGTCAGAATGTTTTGATTCGAATGAACCTTTTGTTCCACTGGACATGCGCCATTTTGGAATGATTTAATTCAAAATATGTTTACCTTTTGTTGTTATGGTTATTGATTTTAGACCAAATTTGTTAAGCTCCGTAAATTGTTTTTAGTACGGTCGGGGCAAACATAAAATTAGCCTGAAATAGAAAAAAATCCGGGGAGCGATTTCTTTTTTTAAACGACGAAGGGGTGGTTGGAAGTATAAAGCTCGATTTTCGAACTAATCCCGGTAGAGGGTTCGCCGCCATCTTGTTTTAAAGTTTTTGTGAAATACCTCGTTAATTTTCAACTTTAGAGCAAAAATTATTGTATCCAAAGTTGTTGGAAATTTAATTTCTCACAAGTTTGATTCATGTCATTTTTACGCTAGAATCAATATTTGCAGTGTTATGCTATCAAGTTTATCAAAAAAATCGTAATGGGTGGAATTTTATTTTCTTCAACTTTGGTTGTCGCACTTCTTATGGTTCTGTACCCAAAGGGTAAAAACGGAACCCTGTTACTGAGACTTGGCTGTCCGTCTGTCCGTCCGTCCGTCTGTCTGTCACCAGGCTGTATCTCAAGAACGGTGATAGCTAGACAGTTGAAATTTACACAGATGATGTATTTCTATTGCCGCTATAGCAACAAATACTAAAAGTAAAATAAGTAAAAAAATTGCGAGAACAAAAGTCGAAGAAAATAAAATTACACTCATTACGATTTTTTTGATAAACTTGATAGTATAACTCTGCAAATATTGATCCTAGCGTAAAAATTATATCGACCAAACTTGCGAGAAATTAAATTTCCAACAACTTTGGTAACAATCTCTTTTGCTCTAAAGTTGAAAATTAACGAGTTATTTCACAAACACTTTAAAACAAGATGGCGGCGAACCCTCTACCGGGATTAGTTAGAAAATCGAAATTTATACTTCCAACAACCCTCCCCGACGTTTTAAAAAAAAATAGCTCCCCGGAATTTTTTCTATTTCAATGTCTGCCTCGACTGAGCTATTTCTCTGGATCACAAAAGTTCTTTGCATACACGTTTTAAAATAACAATTAATACAATACATGAAAGTCATATTATAATATTTATTTTACTTTGATTACACTTGGTTTCAGTAAGTTCCATGGTTAATTTCCTACTACTACTTCTTCTTGATTAGTACTGCAGTAAACAACCGTGATAGCTCAAAAGTATTTTACGCGTTAATGCCGATGTCAATATGTTAACTATGATATAGACAATTTACATAATGTTAAATGTAACTTAAATGCAATGTATCTGCGATGTTAAACATAACCTATAAACAACACACCCAACCACAACATCACTCAGCCTCAACACCATTAAACAGCACCAGCAATTATCCGCGAGCTTTTTCACCCTCTCGACTCTTTTATGTCCCTCAACTGGGAAGACATAGTTTTAATTGGACTCGTTTAAAAGCACGCAAAGAGTCTTTTAATTAAAGCCTTAACTCTTGATATTAAAGTATGATGGTCGAGATTCTTGGTCGGCTCATGACAGTTTATTTTTGGAGGACTGAAAATTGTAAATAAATATTGTCTTTAGCTGCGCAGCTCTATTAACATAAGTTTTATTACGCTTGTATTAAATCTTTATGACAACGAGCTGTCCGTGCGAATGTTTTTTTGCCATAGAAATCGACAACCAAATGAAAAGGTGATGTGAAAGCTCTTCTAAATGACTCCATGAACAGCGGTCAAATTATCTAGCCGTTTGTTCATTCATACATAAATATTATAAAATCACGATTGAAAAGAAGGGCAGGGATAGAAAAGTTAGAAATATTGTAAGTAATTCATAATCTCAAACCTACCAAACGTAAAAAACTTGAACCATGAAATGACCCATGAAATTTCATTAAAAGATGTAAAACTAAATCCCTGTTTCCCATAGTCATGCTTTATCCTCTTTTTAGATTACTGAAAGTTTGTTGAATTGAATTATGTGTTCAAATTGTAAGTAAATATTTTGATCTAGTCAGATTTATTGATATAAGTTAGTCGCATCTTAAACCGTTAACACACATCGCAGAGTCGAACTACTGATATGTTATAGCTGTAATAATCTAAAATAATGTGAATAAAAACTACACATCATGTAGTACATTTTTTTTTTGGAGTGGTGCAGGACAAAGTCAATAAGTATACCTATGCTTATGCACCCCACAAAATACTCCCACTGTTGGGCCACTCGGGGCCTTCTCTCCACGACGCTGGCCCAGTGCGGCTTGGTGGACGACACAGTCATGACCTTGAAACCATCTACGTACATATCGGTTTCCTCGCGATATTTTTCTTTTCTGTTTTAAGTTAGCAGCAATGCAAACAAAGCTAAATATCCTTCTCAAATCAACAAAAAACTCAGAGTGTTTTTTTGTGAAATGAATGCCTTCATTTCATTGTTATTGAATTTAAAACCAGAGAGAATATAATTCATGCGCTTTTATGAAAACAATTCGAATGAAACCAGCACGTCCAACTTGCAGGCGAATCCTAAAGGCATTTGAGTGTAGTAAAATCCGAGCAACTCGAAACTTTGTGATTTATTATTGTACCGAACTATCTGAGTATTTACTCGGACGGTTTCACGTCAGTGTTATCGGAAACTTTGCTATACTCCACTCGCATCCACAGCGAGACTTGTGAGCAATTACTCAGCTGGGTGAAATGTAACCTTATTTATAAAGGCATGGCGACAGTTTAGTTAATAAATTGGTCGTTAGTTAATTATTCAGACTCACAGAGATAGTTTTCCATGCCGACTCAATAAAAAATTGTTAAAATTTCAATTCGTAATTCAAAAGTTAGGTATTCTTCAGCACGGCCACCTGATCGCAAGTGGTAACCGCCCTCTACCGCCTATGGTCACCAGTAACACCGTATGCGTTGGTAGCGCGTTGTCTATATATGTATTTGAGGTCAGATTACAGGTACGTGACAAGAACATTTGATTAAATCGAATAATGCACAACTTGCACTCACCTGCACTACCTAATATTATAAAGCTGAAGAGTTTGTTTGATTGTTCGTTCGTACGCAAGGATCTCGGGAACTACTGGTTCGAATTAAAAGATTATTTCTTTGTTGGATAGTCCAATTATCGATAAAGGCTATAAGCTATTTAACATAACGCTACTATCAACAAAAGCGGATCATTAATGAAAAGTGTAACAAAAACGGGAAAAAAGTTTGCATTTTGAGAGCTTCCGTTGCATGACAGCATGTGTCTATCTTTTAAAGATTGCGTCATTAGAACCTAAGGTATCCGAATTAGTTCTAAATTTGAATTGATATGACCAATTTTCGATAGACCAATTATATGAAAGCGCACGGCTCAACTAGTCTATAATATATGGGTGAAAACGCTGGCGATGACAGCCACCACGGTGTTAAAACCGCCAATGAGGAGGGATCAGGTCGAATTTGTCTGAGCTTTCCCGAACAAAGACATAAGGAACTAAGCTAATTAGGAAGGCTGATGAAAAGATAAAGTATGTAACGTTACATATTGACTACAATATGTAAAATTTAAGTTACGTCTTTAAGTTACGTCTTAAACTACAAATTTCTTATTTTAAGTTACGTCTTTTTTTTATCTTATTCATTTCATTTCATCATTTTTAATTTAATATATTTGTAATTGTGAACATCGTATTATTTTCCCTTTTTCCCACCTAAACCTCTTAGGTTCACTGTTGTGACAAGTAGTTCAAAGTTGTTTGTCATTCATGACTGGCCTCGTGGCTTAGTTGGTAGTAATTCTGCCTGCGAAGCCGAGGGTCGTGGGTTCGATTCCCACCCAGTGCAAAAATTTGTGTGATGAATTCAAATGTTTGCACTGTGTCTGGGTGTTTCTATGTATAATAAGTATGTATTTACAACTATATAAGTATTTTATCAGCTATTTGGCCGCCATATTACAAACTTTGCTTAGTTGGGGTTAGATGGTGTTATGGTGTGAATTGTCCACCAATATTTATTTATTTATTCTGATCAAAAAACGTTCTAACTGGTAAGAAAGGGTTGCCTCCAAGTTTTTATGAGATGGCCGATAGAAACAATACAAAAACAATACAACACATAACATACACTCAGCTGAGAACTCCACAAGTGACTACCACCTATAGAGTTTAAGATTCTGCAGCTGTCGAAGCCAAATACCTAGATCCAAGTAACTAAAATAGTGCAAATAAACTCAGATTTGACTAAGGCTAAACAAAAGAAGAAGCTTTAAAGGCATCCACATTCATCTTAATTACATTAATTTATACAAGGAGTTCGTTAAATTAGCCCTAGCCTAAAAGAGGAGTCCAAGAGACGGTGATCAATGAAACCACGAACAGTGTTGTTAATAACATTGAGATCGGTACTACAAGACGTACTTAAACTTTAGGATGGTATAGGCCAGAAGATTAGGAAGAGTGTCCAAAGACACGATCTCGAATGAAAGAAGGAGGGACAGGCTTACGTGGAAGAAATTTATTCATTCTCGATTTGACAACCTTTGCCGATGACCAACTCATTTACTAATACCAAGTTTTTTTTTTCAAATCCATTACAAAACCAGTAAGTAAATCGATTTTTGATTACATTTACGCTGACAGTTTCTTATGAATCTTTTTCTGTTTCAGTAGCGTGGAATAATTAGACGTAAAATATTTTTATCTTTCATTCATTGCTCGTTCGGTAAGACGACATTTTGTCTCTTATCATCGCTTCAGTTGAACGCACCCCTATATAATTAACTACGTCTTCAACCCCTGTAGTCAGCGTTTCTAATGCATCTGAAAAGTGACTCGACTCCCTTTGAACCAGAGAAATGAAGCTCATGAATTACCTTTTTCAACGGAGGACAGTAAGGGAGCTACGGGTTTAAGAGGTTACTAGACATTTTCGTTAAATCAAAACAGTGCTGTATGATTGTAAAGCTCTACTGTGAAACTTTTTATTTTAGTTATATTACGTCACAAAAAATTTAATAAATAGAAAGAGCGAGCAATACCAGGAGCAAAAGCAATATTTAGCAATATAATTTTAGCAATATTTTGAGACAATAGCCGGTTAAAAATTGTTTCCTATCCTTAAAGATGACGTAGTCCTACTATGGTTTTACACATGCCATAGAAGAAAAAAAAAGCGACATCGTTTCATCATGGTTGAACATCATGGTTGATGTTCCAAAGACACGAATAAAGAGGTTTGGTTCCACGTTTGTGATACGAACGTCTAGGTTGGGGAAAGCGTTGCAGGAGTGGGTTTTCCCCGATGGTTACAATCTTAGTGTCTTCAAATCGAGAGTGACTTGGTTTCCTCCAGGTAAGCTCATTGCATCGTAGATATATTCAAACTATCTAAACTGGATTGTGTCTTCAGTACAAATAGCTACAAAACATACTAGATTTGTAACAAGTTTTAAATTTAAAATCATACTTAAACGATTCGATTTTCACAAAATTTTAGTACTGAATATAATATCCATTGATATATTTTTTTAATTTCCTAGAGTATGATTTACAAAATTATTTAGAAAAATAAATAAACTTAAAAGCCCCTACTTAAGCCTAAAGCCTAGATTGACGCAACGGGGCAAGAACAAAATCTCAATCTATTTTTGTTGTCATGTGCGTGGTGAATTTTATATTTTTGGAGTAACATCATTCTTACTTTTTTTTTTTAAAGTTACGGTGGTCTAGTTGGGAGAACAGCGCCTGCCGATCCGGAGACCCCGGGTTCAAACCCCACACGCACCACTGTCTTTTCGAAGTCATGTGCGTAATGCCGCTAACTTAAAACGGTGAAGGAAAACATCGTGAGGAAACCGACATGTACCTAGAATCTTTCGAAGTCATGTGTCATCCGCCAACCCGCACTGGGCCAGCGTGCTGGATTATGGCCTTAACTCTCTCCTTGCGAGAGAAGGCCTCGAGTCCCAGCAGTGGGAACGTTTAGTGGGCTGTTGATGATGATGATGATGATCATTCTAAACTACTTATACTTTATAAAGTTTGAAAATAAAATGAAATATATAAAATTAAAACCGAATGCCCCACTCGTTCTCTTTCAATCGTGACTATAACTACCATAGTACCCTAACAATCATGAATTACCTTTTTCAACCGAATGTAAATGTTTTCGAAGTTACCGTCGGCAGGTATAATTTAATTTCGTTTGAGGGGAGCCGGTTGATTATAAATTTAATTTTATGTGGGGGTTGACGTCTGCGCGCCACTTGGTATTCCGACAGTGCTGTCGCGGATCTGATGAGGTTCACATCATATACGAGTCGTTCGAGAACACAACTTGATTGCTGGAATCAACAAATAACGTTTTTTTTTAGGATCATATTTTCTTATGTTAGTTAACATATCAAACGAAAAGCCAGCTGATGAACAGGACAAATTTTTGGACATTTATAAGCGATGAAATCACAATGAATGCCCAGATATCTGGGATTAGATTAGATTTTGTGAGTTGACACGTTGACAGTCTGGAAATATTAAATCCTTTTAGTAAATAATGTTAATTAACTTACTTTTTTCAAATTACTATGCTTGCTCTTGGTAAGCTCTCCTCTCTTTGAAATACTTTCACCAAAAAAAAGTTGAGAAATATTTTTGTGGAAATATTTTTTTATCGGTGGTGGACAATTCACACATAACACAATCAAACAATAAAGACTGACCCCAAACTAAGCAAATTTTGTATTATGGAAACCATGCAGCTGAAATAATACATAAATATTTGTAAATATATACCTACTTATTACACATAAAAACCCAGACACAGTACAAATATTTGTATTTATCACACAAATATGTGCTCTGGGCGGGAGTCGAACCCATAACCCTCGGCTACGTAGGCAGACAAGGAATAACTTTGCGAATGAAAACTTTACAAGATAATACATTAATAAGGTTTGAGATGTTTGCCAATATCTATACAGATACTCCAAATGGCAACTGGCATGTATCTATCGCTACATAGTTAGTGAGTGATGATATTATGTTTTATAAATACTTATATTTGTGAGTGAGTATGTGTTTGATTGATTGGTTCTTCCTTATTAAAGGTAGGTACCTAACTTAAACTATTTTTTTTACATATTCTAAGTAATCTGCCTTGATAAAGCCAAACGTTGGTATGATAGTTGCATATAATCTGGATTAACATCGGGATTAAAAAATGATAGGCATGAGATGTGAGACCGGTGAAGAAAACTTACAGCAGACGATTTAGAGCAGGAGTCGGCAACGCAGGGCCCTCATCCTACCTCCTTGCGGCCCGCGACGGTTATGAAGGTTTGTGAATTATCACTACATCACTACCTAGAACGAGGGGGGGGGGGGGGTGCAAATGAATTACAAACTTGTGAAGTGCGGCCCGCTTTTATCTACTCTTTTCACCAAGTGGCCCATGACTCCCAACAGGTTACCGACCTCTGGATTGAGCATCACGACGACACATGCCTGGGAGCGCTGGCACAAAAACGTGAACATAGGCATAACCCCCATAATAACTCCAGTGCTTCCAACGAACAACCAAACTTATTTATGTGACCTATCCTGTTTCATACTAGCTGCGTGCGTCCCACGGTTACTCGCATGGTTCCCGTTCCTGTTATTACCGCGATAAAAAGTCCCAATGTGCTATTCCAGACTGTATAATTGTTCCAAATTTCAATCTGATCCGTGAAACCGTTTCATAAGATTGAGCAACAAACATATAAGCATTCACACTTAACATTTATAATATTAGTAAGCTGTGTGTAAGTAAATATTTATTAATTATTTCAATCACGAAAAAAATATTATTACCTAGTCCTACACTACCAATACTTAGTAACAATAAATACATATAGACTAGGTACAGGTCCTTGAATAAAATTCGTGGGTCATATGAACCACCAGGAGACCTACGAAGGATAATAGAAGGGTGTAAAATAATAAGTTTCAGCACTATGCCGGTATTTGTAAGCTGTCCAGCTGGGTGCAAGTGAAGAGGGGTTGCAACTCTCAATCATTTCTACTTGTCGCATGACTTTTGTTCGGTGTTGCGGAATAATGAGCTAGAAGAGATATTGAAACTACAAAAATTGTAGATTTTATTTATTTAATTATTATTTTTGTCTGAAAAAATCATGACTATGCGACGATTTTCAGGGTAAATTTGGTCATTTGAATTGCGGCATTGGTTCCATTCTAAGATTCTAACCCTTTATTTCGCATTTACAATATTAATAAGCTGTATGTAAGTAAATATTTTTTAATTATTTTATTTATATATTTTTTTACATTATTTAATTCTTGTGGGTGTCGACTACTCTTTAGAATTGATTAGCTGTGACCTGCGGTTTCATCCGCGCCTATTTGAAGAAAATCTCTACTAATCTAAAACTACAATATCCATTGCTTTAAAAAGCTATGATCAGTAAGCGAACTATAAAAAAATAATAAAGAAACACTAGGTAAAAGTACTGCCATCTAATAAAATGTGTTTTATAGTATTACAGGTATTTTAAACTACTTCTGTGTATCCGATATTTTTAGTTTTTTAATTCTTGCGGTAGAAGAACAAATTGGTTATCTCTGTAACCTGATGATCTTGATAACGCAATAGATACCTAAGTAGTTGTCCCTATGAAAAACAGTCTTGGCGTGAATCGATTTAAGGTGCTTAAATGTTTGCCCCTGTGCTTTAATAATAGTTACAGCAAACGACTCCTTAACGGGAAACTTTTACAGCTTTATAATATTAGTATGGATAATTTTAGAATACAAATATATAACAAAACCAATAATGATGAACAGTAAAGGATACAAGGCAAAGTTTCAATTCGTCGTATCAACACGATACGAGGAATCCCTTTCGTATCTGTTCGTAAACTACTAAATCAACAAAGTCACGCTAGGTATAATTAAACGAAAATAAATCAATTTACAGAGCAAATGCGCCGCGGAATTATTGTGGCTTTGACTAATGGTGCCATAGGGAATATACCTAAACTAGATTTGTATCATTTGTTTATAATTATTTCGAAGTTAGGGAATGGGGTGGTTCGCGAGTAAGCCAGTTTCGTGTATATAGTTATGCTATAAAGAAATATCGACGTTCAAACGCGACGCTATCTACGTTATTACGTAGCTAAACTATATATATTTCTCAAATAAAAGTAGCCTCGTAAAAGTAGTCGTAATGTTCTAACATCTGCCAATGAAAGTCCCGCCAAAATGCGTCTAGATTTGCCGACACAAACAGACAGAGTTTCGTTTGACATAAGTATTTTTTATAGTACTTATAGAGTGACGAGACGAGCAGGATATGTGCCCGATGGTAAGCAACATGCCTACCACATAACAGCACAGTGACACGCTATTGGAACACAAAGAGTCCAAATCGTTACCTACCACTTCACTGCGCCGGTCACCCAGAGATATAAAATGTTTTATCTCTGTGCCCTGTAATTTCACTGGAAACATTGTCCTTCAAAGTAGAACACAGCAATGTTTGGGCATTACTGCTTAGCGGTAGAATAACTGGCAAAGGTATGGTACTTCCCCAGACGGACACTGCAAAAAGTCCTACCACAACTAAATTATTGAATGTATAGGTAGTTTTGTTTATAGTTTCTCTAAAGGAAAGCCTCATCATAAAGCAATCGCTACCAAGTTTCATTGTTCTGTTTATTTAAAGCACTCTAGATTTTCCCACAAATACATCAACTGAATTACTTGACTCTAGCGATTTCCATTATAGGAAAAATTTAATCACGATATTGCTGTCGGTGCATTAGAAGTATTACTTTTAGAAATAGCTCTGAATTTGATTAAAAAGAATACTAGAAAGCCTAGGATCTTCAAACTGCTATGATAGTTCCTAAAAAATATTCCTAACTAATTACTTACACTAAGCACATCTGTATTTTTTTTAAAGTAAAGAGTGACAAGACGAGCAGGACATGTGCCTGATGGTAAGCAACAAACCTGTCACATAACAGCACAGTGATACACAGCTATTGGAACATGAAGAGTCCAAATCATTAGCTAGCACCGTGCTGCGCTCATCCCCCAGAGATACTATATCTCTAAGCCCTGTAATTTCTCTGGAAACATTGTCCTTCAAACCGGAACACAGTAATGTCTACATATTACTGTTTCGCGGTAGATTAACTGGCAAAGGTGTGGGTGGTACTTCCCCAGGCGGATTCTGCCAAAAGTCCTACCACATGTATGGACCAATTAAAGGTTTAAGGACAAAATCAAAATCAAAATGATCAAACACACCAATCGGAATATATCAGGAGCATCCTGAGGTATCTCAAGAACCGTTATAGTTAGACAGTTAAAATTTTCACAAATATGTTTAACACATTGATGTCGTTATTACAAGTAATGCTCAAAACAGTTTAAAACAGATAATTGTGCATAGCCCTTTGTGCGCGAGTCCAACTCGCATTTCGCTAGTCTTAAGTTAGTTTTTAAAAGTTCAATAATTTTAGGATTGTGATAATCAAAATGGCGCCTCATTTACAAGAACAAATTGGCTTTTCTTGAGTTCTTTCGACGCGAACAGGCCTCTTGGCTTAAAGATTTATACTATTATTCTAAAATTATTCAAATTAGTCTCGTTTGAATATACTACATTAGGCAAGAGGCGGTAGCAGTTTTGCCGGATCGACAAATATAATTATGATGGAAACTACAAACAAGTAAGAGAAACGAAAAAAAACTACAAATATTGAACAATTTTCAGAATCAGCTTTGCATTACCGTAAACAGTACTTATTGCCGCTAATTATATTGCTACTTCTTTGTCACGCCAAATATGAATTGATGTATCATTGTTTGAAAAGCTAGCAAATAGGTATATTCTAAACGGATGTATCTATTCGTTTTGGTAGGGATAATAAAAGAAAAGGATCGTAATAAGAATATGGAAAGCTATCTTTTCAACACAATCACCTACTAATAAGTCAGTCGACATCAGACAATAATTAAAATTGAAAATTAACTCTTAATATCGGCTACAAGTCGGCAGGTGCCTGATCCTAGATCCTCTCACACAAGGGCCGTAGGGCAACCACTTCTGGATCTCTAATCTCTTTCTACGAAAAACGTAATTTTGAAAAAAATACGCGACTTTCTTACTACTCTGGTTCTACTTCGTTTTGTCCGATTGATCATTGTTTGACGTTTAAATGTTCTAAGTCTACTCTAATTAGAGTAGGCGTACTCGTAGAACATTTAAACAGACGAAACGGCTGATCGAAGTAGAACCGGATTATTCCGTAGAACCGGAGTCGTGAGTTTACTTCGAAATTTCGTTTTTCGTAGAATTAGAGTAGACGTCCTGGTATTCCAGGTTGTTTCGTTATCTTCCTCATCGGCGCCAGGCTAGCGGCGCGCCAGCCCAAGCCGAAGTCGTGCCGTCTGAGGTACCCCAAGCTGAAGTCGTGCCGTCTGAGGTACCCCAAGCCGAAGTCGTGCCGTCTGAGGTATCCTTTCGATAGTCGTCTATATTACGTACGTCGCTTAGAAATGTACAGATGTAGTACTCGTTGAGTATAATAAGATCATAAGATTAGGTTAGTAGGGCCTTACGTCTTTTGCGGTAGCCCAAAGTTCGGTAGGCAGTAGAGGCCATTTGAAATCGACTTTCATGAGTTTAAAAAAAAGAGTCGGCTGCTAATGTTATTGACCTTACGTACCCCAGCCTTATTGTATTTAATTTCAAATTGACTAGAGCTAATTTCAAGATTTACTTCAGATAAGTTGCCAGTGACGGGAACGTTTTGTAGGCGTCCTTTCCGATCTAAAGTATGACCTTCAAAATGTTGTTTCTGAAAATAACGTTTTACGTAAGATGAAGTTTCATCCTCTTTGAATTATATTTAGTATCTTTTCAATAAGATATTTAAAGGACGTCTTCAAGAAAGAATGTATTAAAAATTATTTCTCTCTGAGTGACGACTATAGTTATTAATAAGAGATTAAATAGCTACGCGGCACTATGGTGTTACGGGCAGACACATGAGACACATCAGGTGCATGTCTTGTTCATGCGGTCTCTACATTACACAAAACATCGACCTAAATAATAACGTGCTTTTTATATCTTACTACGAAGTGCTGTATTTCTTTTATAGGCAGTAAGTACCTACATAACAAATAATAGTTTGCTTAAAACAAACAATTTAAAATACTATTCCGGCCTGGAGAAAGTGGCGGGAAGCGGATGAATGCCGAGGACCGGATTGGTACGCACAATATTGGAAAGGCTTTTGTCCAGCAGTGAACGAACATGGGCTGACGATGATGATGATGATAACGACCGGTAGAAAATTCTTATGGCAAAAACTACATTTGATGTAATCTGGTGGGAGAACAGCGACTGCCGCTCTGTATCCCCGGATTTAAATCCTACGCGCACCACTTGCCTTTTCGGAGCCATGTGGACAATGGTACTAACTTAAAACGGTGAAGGAAAACATCGTGATGAAACGGGCATAATATTCCTAAAATCTTTCGAGGTCATGTGTCATACACCAACCCGCACTGGGCTAGTGAGTGTCTCTGTCTCTCTCCTTGCGAGAGAAGGCCCCGAGCCCCATCATCATGGTTATGCTTATATTTAGTTTTTGACTACTCAAAACAAAATGTACTTACGTATCATTAGACGCTGTGCAATAATTACCCTTAAATACAACATAGCAGGTTCTAATGCATTTTAATATGAAAGTGGCAGAATGCCCGAGTGCAGAGTCCCAGTGAACTCAATGCGATCCACTGGAGGCAGGCTTACCATAAATAACGTTTAGTGCCTGGCAGAGAGGTGTTCAAATTGCTTCCGTGCGATATATCCACACTGTAAGTACATTTAACCATATTGAATTTTTAACCAAAGATGCTCCAGTTACGAGCCTAGCGGGCGTCCTATTATTGCCTTCTTTGAGGTCAGCAGCAATTTCACAAGAGTTTATAAAGCTGGTTATTTTAATAAATGGTGTATACCAGTTAACAAACTATGTATTTTGTGAGTTGTAGTGTCCTAATCTATTCATCCGATTGTACAATCGTGAGGTCGCAAGTTGGAATCTCGCCTGCACGTTCAAGTATGTTTTCCAAGAGATGTACAAATTTGTTGTTACCGCTGCCTATAACAGAGAAGGAAAACATCGTGTGGAAACCGATATGTTTCAATAAAGACATCTTTAAAGCCACGTATCATCCGCCAACCCACACTTGGTAACCGTGGGGGATTTAGGTCTTGAATTGTGAGAAAAAGCCCCGCGACCAAGCAGTGAGTGACCACATAAAATTGGCCGGTTATGCTATCAAGTTAAAATAAAGCTGAAAAATGATATCTACAGAACTAAATAGGTGACCTGTCTGACAACATGCTTATGTGCCTGCTGTATGGCTTTCTCATTTTTATTCGTTATAATTCACAAAGAGAGAGAGAGAGAGAGAGAGAGTAGGAGGAAGCAAAAGTAATTTAGTTTTGTAAAATTACTGGTTGACAATTTATTGATACGTGGGCAGTAAGCTACAATTAATTTCTTCAAACAAAAAAGACGTGAATAGCCACAATTCCATTAATTTTATTAACTCAATGTGTACGAAAGATAAAAATATACAGAGTATCTATATATATAAAAGCGAAAGGTCACTCATCAAGGAATCTCAGAAACTACAAATGCTAGGAATCTGAAATTTTGCATGGAGGTCCCTTTTTGCACGTAGGCGCTCGCTAAGACGGGGTTTTGCGAAATTCAACCCCTAAGAGGGTGAAACAAGGGATGAACGGTTGTATGAAAATTTTGTATGAAACGTGATTTTCAAAGTTATCAAATTTTGTATCTAGACACTTGATACGAAGCAATTAAATGCATGTTCTATCAATTTTGTAATTTCGATCTGTACGTGGGTGAAATCGGGGTTGAAATGAGGGATGGATGTCAATATGGAAATTCCCAACCGTGGAAGATAAACCCATGAAACTCTGTATATAGATACTTGACACGAAGCAAACGAATGTTTGTTCCATCAATTTCGTAATTTCGAACTGTACGTGGGTGAAATCGGGGTTGAAATGAGGGATGAATGTCAATATGGAAATTCCCAACCGTTGAAGATAAACCCATGAAACTCTGTATGTAGATACTTGACACGAAGCAAACGAATGTTTGTTCCATCAATTTCGTAATTTCGAACTGTACGGGGGTGAAATTAGGGTTGAAATGAGGGATGAATGTCAATATGGAAATTCCCAACCGATGAAGATAAAACCATGAAACTCTGTATATAGACACTTGACACGAAGCGAATGAATGTTTGTTCCATCAATTTCGTAATTTCGAACTGTACGGGGGTGAAATTGGGGTTGAAATGAGGGATGAATGTCAATATGGAAGTTCCCAACCGTTGAAGATAAAACCATGAAACTGTAAATAGACACTTGACACGAAGCAAACGAATGTTTGTTCTAGCAATTTTGTAATTTCGAATTGTACGTGGGTGAACTTGGGGTTGAAATGGGGGATGAATGTCAACATGGAAGATCCCAACCGTTAAATGTAAAACCATGAAACTCTATATATAGACACTTGACACGAAGTAAACGAATGTTTGTTCCATCAATTTATCAATTTCGAACTGTATGGGGGTGAAATTGGGGTTAAAATGAGGTATGAATGTCTATATGAAAGTTCCCAACCGTGGAAGATAAAACCATGAAACTGTAAATAGACACTTGACACGAAGCAAACGAATGTTTGTTCTAGCAATTTTGTAATTTCGAATTGTACGTAGGTGAACTTGGGGTTGAAATGGGGGATGAATGTCAACATGGAAGATCCCAACCGTTGAAGATAAAACCATGCATAAAATAATTATCTTTAATAAAGAGTTTCATAGTTTTATCTTCAACGAATGGAAGTTTCCATGTATACTTTCATCCCCCATTTCAATCCCAATTTCATCCCTATACAGTTCGAAATCACAAAATTGCTAGAAAAAATATTCGTTTGCTTTGTGTCAAGTGTCTATATTCAGAGTTTCATTATATAGGCACTTGACACGAAGCCAATAAATGTTTGTTCTAGCAATTTTGTGATTTCGAACTGTATGGGGATGAAATAGAAGTTGAAATCGGGGACGAATGTCTCTTACGCTTTCACACCTAAAGAACTGAACCGATTTTGATAAAATTGTTTTATTATAAGCTGTTTTTAGTAAATGTGGTGTCTGGGTTTAAAATTAGTTATTGCTTGAGTTACTTCAGTATTTATTTCGCGCGGACGAAGCCGCGGGTAACAGCTAGTAATATATAAATTACAAATTATGGGTTTGTTAAATTAGATCGCTAAAATTATCCCCCGGCCGAGCGCTGTCATAAAGCAAGCTTTTTAAATTGAGATAGGTCGGGTCCGCGCAGGTGTTTTATGAAAATTTCACGTCCATAACTGATGTTGGTAGATGGAATGTCGTTTTTGTGAAATTCAAAAACCGGCTTTGAATGCCAGCCGCGTGATATGTCGTGTTTGAATTGCTTTGCGCAAATTGGTCAGCTTTGACAATGTTTTGGTAACCGACAATGAAGTATGAAGCTTCATTTAAAAGATATTGCACTCCGTGTAATTAGAGTAATGCTGCAATGATAAAGAAATTAAAACTGACGTAACAAAAATTGTAGTCTAGTGCAAGTTTGTCATTCAACTATTATTATCAATTACGGAATATTTACAGTAGTTAAATGGTGGAGCGAGTGCCTTATATTTCGCTGTCGTTTCATGCAACACGTTTACGTTTCGTTACGTACCTACGTTGTTATACCAAGCCAAGTATTTTATTAATTGCTTGACAGCAAAATGAAAAAATAATGTGTATCTTTAAGACCACACAGTACCTACAAGTGAAAACTAAAATAACACAACACACTCACTAAACTCTCTCGGTAGCCCCGAGCTCACCTGAACGAATCTTCCCTTCTGAGCGTGACTTTCAGCCTACTAAAATGTATGTGTGTGGTACGCCAAAAGACTAATTTCACTATTTTCTCTTTTTTACTGATTTATCTGAATCGCTGCAAAAGTAAATTTTGTGAACGTTTCAACCTCTCAAAAATTAATTCATACATAATTTGACTTATAAAAGTAACGTTCATAATTGCCTTTTTTCATTACTTACTTTTTCATCTAAAATACTCTCATTTTACCATTCATTTATGTAATTATCGAACGATTTAAATGCAAACCAGGTACATACAGTAAAATTCAACAAACAACTCTTCTAAAATAAGTTTCAAAAGTAATGTTCAAACAGGGAATTTAAAACATCTTGAAGAAAATAACAGGCGTCAGGTGTCGTCGTACTCAGCAAAAGTTATTTACCTAGTTACCTCCTATTCCCACTCGTCTCAGCGGGACTGACACAAAAACAGATTGTTGCTTAAAATTTAATCCAGAAATGGCGCCAGCGTCGCGTCGTCGTGTCAAGTGTAGCGCATCGTTAGCGGGAGAGTTCCTTTTGTCTTGGCGCTTGTTAGTCTGTGACCCCGCGCCCGTGGCCTTCTTTACCTATTCATTGGGCTCGTGCACAGTGGTCGTTTGATTCTTTTGTTTGGTGAAAGTGGCGTTGGACTGTTTTATGTATTTATTTACTTTGATTGGCTTATAGAATTATGCATTATATTACTAATATGATATACCTAGTAGCAGCACCCGTAGGTTTTAACCGCGTAGTACCCGTACCCTTTATTATGCCGTGATAAAAAGTAGCTGATGTGTTATTCCATACTATAATCTGTGTTCCGAACCCGATACGTTTACAACATCCCAACATCGAAACATCCAAACTTTCGCATTTATTACTTCAGTAGAATGTCAATGTTCTAAACATGTTTGGATGTTTGTTAAGCAACAATCAGCAATCAAGTCGGAACGGTTGAGCGAATCAGATTGAAATTTGAAAAATAGTCTGGAATAACAAATAAACTACGCAATAAAATACTGCGAGAAAATAATGGAAACGGAACTACGCGGGGAAAACCACGGGTTCCTAGATACATATTATGAGGTGATCTTATATAAACATTTATTATACAGTCATTATTTAAACAGCATTAATTAAGGTTTTCGCTATCGGACTCCGCTATCCGTCTATCTGTCCGTCTATAGCCAGGCTGGATCTCATGAAGCTTAATAGTTACTTATGTAGTTGAAATTTTCACACATAGTGTATTTTTGTTGCCGCTGTAATAAAATATACTAAAATGACAGAATAAACAAATACATAAGGGGGCTGCCAAACAATAACCGTTATTTTTATGCTTGTATTTGCTGAACAAAAAAATTGGCAGTCATAGGAACTGCCGATAGAAGTGAAAACTTATAACTCAGAATTTGATAGCTTACCTTGGAAACTACACGGGTGTAACCGGAGGGCGTGACCTCGCCATCATGGCATGGCCATCTAGAAATGCGTCAGCATTTCCTATTAGCTCACGCATTTCTAGATGGCTATGGCATGATGGCGAGGCCACGCCCTTTCAGCATTTCCCATTGGCTGACGCATTTCTAGATGCCCAATCGCGAAGGTCCCGAGTTTACCCGAAGATTTCTTATCATACCCGAGCGGTAGAATCCAATTTACACCCCACGAAAAATCTGTCTAGGCGCGCCTAAAGAAGTTATCACTTCAAAAATTTACAAGAAGTAATACACGCATGCAAGCACAAATCTTAAACAAACTTACCGAGTTTATATCAACGCGATGGAAATACTACACTACGTTGACGAAACTGCTCGTAACAAGAAACTTTTATCGCTGGAACTGAAGTAAATCAGATTCCAATCGGTTCCCGACCATAACAACTAAGCCCTACGCCAAAAACCGATACTCATAGGTCATCGACATTCGACATAATCCAGAACTCATTGTTCCACTGCGGACAGCACTGCATTATATAACCTCAGTAAGGACCTGATAGAGTAAGAGCCCGTGAACCCTACACCTTCGTTATTTTAACAAAGCTGAAAGTTTGTCAGCGTATGTTCCATGGTCCATTATTAAGTTTGGGTCATCCTGGCTTTGGCAGATAAACGGTACTAGAGATAAATAAATAAATAAATATATTTTTTTTAATGAGGAGTAACGAGACGAGCAGGACATGTGCCTGATGGTAAGCAACATGTCTGCCACATAACAGCACAGCGATACGCAGCTATTGGAACATTAAGAGTCCAAATCATTACCTAGCACTGCACTGCGCTCGTCACCCAGAGATCTAAGTTGTTATATCTCTAAACCCTGTAATTATTTTGGAAACATTGTCCTTCAGCCCGGATCACAGCAATCCTTGCACATTACTGCTTGGGGGTAGAATAATTGGCAAAGGTGAGGTCCGTCCCCAGGTGGACTCTGCCAAGAGTCCTACCACTACTAAAAAACTATTTCTTGTACTATGGCAGCTAGATAGCTGATATAATACTTATATAGTTTATAAATACATACTCATCCTAACTAATTATAAATGTCAATGTATGGATGTTTGGATTTTTGGATGTTTGTTGCTCAATCACGTCCTAACGTATGAACGGATCGGGCTAAAATTTGGAACACACACAGATATATACACAGATATATAGCCTGGAAGGACACAGGGCTACTTTTTCCGGAAAAACAAAGGGAACAACGGGAACGGGAACTACGCGGGTGTTAGAATCTCTTAGGATTCTACGCTGTTATAACCTAATTTACATCAGGATAGCCTTAATTCTGTGAGCTTAGATGTGAATGTGCTGTCAACTACTTAAAAGATGGTAGGATGAATAGAAAACCCAATAGATGGTATTTAAATGTTATTTATTCTTTTATTCCACTTTCGGTGCACCTATAGACTACAGAGAAAGAATCGTGGTCAAGAAAACTCTGCGCCTTCACATACACAATCTGTACACAAGTAAATCTTAAACAACAGTTATAATACTTATCTTGGCTTAATCAATCGTTCGCTCGGGAACAAGAATTATACAGAGCAACAGAGAACACAGTAAGTTGTAGACAACAATATATAAGAAAAGACAGGCGAGCCGAACAGAGCCACGATCACTTTTATAATCCTCGTTGTCAACCCCACTCACCCATAGTCATAGCGCCGCCCCTCCAACCAAACTATAACAAGTTATAGCGGAATAGGTGGTGGATTTGACAACGTTGATTTACTTATATGTTTATTATACTTTATACAATAATACTTGCATATTATTTATTAATTATATTTAACCGTATTATTTATAACATGGTTATACTTACTATATAATTTCGGAAATACATCAATTCCTTTCTTGTTATTACAATATCCTGTAAAATATATCATTAATCAGGATTTGACACGTATAAATCACCCATTTAGTCAATTTTAACGTCAGGTGAAGGGTTCCAAGGAACCCTTAATCTAACACGGCCAGACTGACTGTGCTGCGTCCCGAAGCACGTGAATGCTCAATAGTTTACTATACACATAGTTGTAGGCTTAGGTACTAAACTTAACTAATGTATTTTTTAAACAAAAGAAAGTTGTTAATATGGATATATTACTTATAGTACATAGACATAAGGTTTTATACTTTTTCTTTCTTTCATGATTTCATTTCATATATTTTTTATTTTTGTTTAGTTAACTTAGTTAGTTAACTTCTCAGTTTAGTGGCATTTCTCTTCCTGTAAATTGCTAATCAAGCCGGATCAATTTTCATATATAATATATATTCGCATAATCTATGTATAGTAAGTGTGTATTTAAAACTTAAAACTACTTAAGCACAATATTAGCCATCTGGCCGCCATCATAAAGCCCCGCTCAGTTTGGGGTCCGATGGCATCGCGTGGGAATTGTCCACCAATATTATTTAATTTTCCACCAATAATTTTCAGTGGATGGCTTTGACAGCAACACCAGATGAGAACGCCGTGCCCCGTAGTTTTTAGTGGCTGAATCCCATCCACAGAGTACTGTTCAACCTGAACCAAGGTGTAATCTTTTGTACGAGGCCTTGGGTTTATAATTTCTTTCTTTTTTTTTTTTGGTCATCTTGAACAACGACTGTAGAGTGAAAACACCGGTGCCCCGTTTGTTTTTAGTGGCAGAACCCCATCCATAGAATACTATTCAAACTGGTCCAGTTTTTATCTTTTGACCAGGGGGGGGACTTACATAGCCCGGCCAATTTGAAAGCGACTACGGAGTGAGAACCCCGTTGATGCCCGTTTTTGTTTTTAGTGGCAGAACCCCATCCATAGAATACTAAAATTCAAACTGGTCCCGTTTTTATCTTTTGACTTTCAGAGGGACTTACACACCCGGGCCAATTTAAAAGCAACTACGGAGTGAGAACCCCGACCGATCGTTAAAATCAATTGTCGAGAGCAGCAGTATTCAGTCAAGTAGGTCACAACTAATTTTTAATAGTCGGCAGGTACAGGTAACCTGTATCAACACCAGTAGCATCTACTCGCTGGCAATAGCATTACCTGTCCTGCCAATCGATCGGTCCTTCAGCGATCTCAGGGTTAGTAATATAATCACTTTACATGGTCTCTACACAGAACAGACTTCTGTGACAAAAACATGGAAAGCTTTCGATTTACAATATTCTTAACCTAATAATGATACCTAACACAAAAAAGAGCAACTACGGCTATAGACTGTTGCCACTCTAAATCATTCAAAACTCCCGCAATATTTATAAAAATATAATTTGATATAAATATTACCGGAGCCTGGAAGATTTCCCGGCCAACAAAAGCAGACAACCGCAATCACATCTCCCCCGTGCCAAATACCATTATAATATGATTTTTTTTTTTTTTTTAATGTGGTGGACAATTCGTATTTATATTCATTATGTTTCCGTTTATAATTCTCCTTCAATATTTTTATGCGATTCATGTGTTTATATATTTTAAATTTAATCGCTGAAGGTACTTAATTAACTTATTACGGCCATAAATTCCTTAATTAAATTATATTATACTGGAGTAGGTACTTCATATTCCGTTTGACTATCCTGACAGATATTAATGGTTTGGTACCTGATTTCAGATGTGACATTCAGTAAATTCATAGATCACTCACAGATTACAGAAATAAAACCAGATGGAGCGCGCAGAACAGACCTACTGAAGCAGACAAAGGAAATACAAACGCCGAAGCAAATACAAACTCCAGTCAGTATGAAACGGACTTCCGTGTTGTACGGGAGTCCCGTGTGATTTTAAGTTTTGTTTTAAAATATGCCGTCTTGTGTCTTAAAACATTGCAAACAATGTTCCCAAAAACAAAAAAAAGGAAAGACGAATATAATTTCATAGGAAAATTTGAATATTTTTACTGTTATTTATAGAATTTAGGCGATTTCATTTTGGTAATGAATGGAACACAACACCTCAACAAAAATAGGTTAGTGTGGCGATACTAAATGGAAATTATTTTCCCTGAATTTAGGGTAAAATATAGATTATATATTTTTTTAGATACTCGTAGACCAAATTATTGATGGGCATTGTATTATTCAATTTAATATAATTTCAAACTTAATTTTGGTAAATGTTAAATTTGTAAAATGTGTAATTTATGACATAAAAATGTACAAGAAACAAAATCATTAATACATCATAAAATTTGTTTGTGTATTTATTTATTTCGTTAGTGGCACCACTGCCTAAAATAATACAAATTTTGTTTCCTCATGAATCAAAAGGTTATATGGAAGAGATCGCTTTTAGCGACAAGATTGCCTTTTGTGCCCATTTTGTTTTGTTATTATATTTATTACTTCTTGTCAACTTTGTTTATGGTGCCAATAAAGTGTTTTGTATTGCATTGTAATGTCATTCGATATATTATCTCAGTGAAACGGTGGCAATATAATTGGTTATAAAATGATGGTTTATAAAATAAAACATTTGTTGAAGGAAGATATTTTTGAAGTTAATATTAAGCATAACGTTGTTTGTAATATTAAATATTTTTAAATTGTTAAGTTTTTGACGTGATAATGTCTTATAATTCGATGAAGCCGGCTGCACGCCCGCAAAACATGACGTCATGTGCCGTTACCGCCGTTACCTCGCCGCATGACGTCATCAGTACCATTCCATCAGTATTTTCTTAAGACGTTGTCACGTTCAACTATCGTCAGTAAACCGACTTTACAGACAACCATTTTTTTTAATATTATACGGTTACTTGATTTTAAAGTCTTGTTTTGTCAAAAAAAGGTGAATAATAAGTGAACTGTTAAAATGATTATTTTGTTAGTTTTTTTTTGTTTGTTGTTTGGACCTATAACATACAGGTAGCCTATATGCATTTTATCAAAAATAGTTTGGTGGTAAAGATGGTTGTTTTAATTTTTGTTTAACCATCTAAGCGAGTAAATCACACTTATATTAATATTTGCGATTCAAGTTAATTTCTAGTTGCATGCAAAATCAAAATTCTTTTCTTCATAGAATGGAAATAGTAGTAACAAAAAATCCTTGCATAATCGGTGTAATAATATTAATATTTTAAAATATCAATTGATGTGTTTATTATACGTGAAGATTTCCCAAGCTAAGACAACAATAGTGGGACTTTTTTCTTAAGGCTGACAACATTATACAAGTAATTTGGAACGTTGATTTGACAATTTTTAAGTCAAAATGACTAATTACGGGCTTCACAGTGTTGTTCACGAAGGTTCCATCTGTGTTTTATTTCTGTAATCTGTGAGATCACTGTACAATTGTTATTCGAAGCTGATGTCATCGTATGGGCGTTTCAAGTTAACGTTTAATAGTTGTAGCTAGTTTCTTCATACCTCCAGACTCCTTGGAACATGTTGTAGTAGCAGCTTGAATAGTATTTCTTGAATACCGATGTCATCAAGTTGGCGCAATACGTTGACGGGTCAGATTGTGTAGCAGCCAGAGTCTCCAGACTCCTTGAAAGATGAGGCATGTTGTAGTGGAAGCCCGAATCGTATTTTTTGAAGACCGATGTCATCAAGATGGCGCAATAGGTCAATACGTTGACGGGTCAGCTTGTGCAGCAGCCAGAGTCTGGAAAACACAGTGTTTGTAGTTTCGTTTCCACAATAATTGATGCTATACACTTCTCCATTTCTTTCTTTTTTTTTGAAGGAACATGTTTTCTAAACTTGTTTTGGGCATTAAACCTAGAAGAGATTTCTAATACGTAAAAGAAGCTGGTAAGAAAAACTACACCTATACGAATACTAAACATAACACGAAAGGAAGTAGACTTAATATGTAGGGACTTAATAATAAAAGTAATGGAAAAAAAATGAGGGTCAGAGCAAAAAATGACAAGAACAGAATTCAGGGCTTACATACTTTATACCATTTCATACTTAAAACCATCGATACCTGTAAACCAGTAGATGTGCCCCGAGCACCTTGAAATTGGTAATAAACTGCATCTCTATGTGTATCGTAAGAAGTTTACACACATCCAGTCTACTCGACTCCCAGAATCGCTAGCGGCGCGATATGCTGTGGTTTTACTTATTTTGGTTGTTGACAACGAATAGTGATAGGTAAAAACGTCTGGCATTTACAGTTTCCTGCAACCGACTAAGACGGAAAGAGTGAGCGCACTCTTCCCAACGATGACATGATTCCGTGCGCCTTTAAGTTTGGGAGGGCACATCTGTGCATTGAGATCGTTGCTTAAAACTAAACATTTTGAATGTTTCTGTACAGACTCGTCAAATTATGAAGTTATTATTAGATACATTTTGTTTTTTCACATTAGAAATAATATTTTGAAGTTTAAAACAAGAAATAAGTAAAAAAGTTTTATGAAAATCTAAATTTACTAATTCTAAAACTTCAGGTGTACATAAGGGGGCTGTTATTGAATAAATATGTTTTACGTTTACATTATAAATTACTAACACAAATAATAATAAATAATTGTGTAATTGATCACGATAATATTTCTTTCTAATATAACATAATGATATCTAATCGTTAATATTTCTCATCTTTTTATCATTTTTTTTCTGTTTGGTAATAAGTATTGCTTACAAATGAGTCAAATTTACAACAGTATTTCTGCAAAACGCACATAAAAAAAAAGCCAACTACAATTTGTGACTCATCAGAGAAAACAACAAGAGCCTCTCAATCCGTAAAACCCCAAGTGAACCTGCATAATGAAATAGGACCTACCTGTTATCACTACGCGACATATAAAAACTCACATCAACAACAAAAGGGTATTCAGATTTGACGAAACTTCGATTTGAGAGAATCAATTGCACATTATACAGTTAACGAGTATCTGACTGACAAATAAGGTTCAGATTTGGAAACTTTTATTTATTTCGTGGACATTAGTATCGTAACTAAATTTATTACTAGAGTGCTCGCAATATAACTCTGCGCGTAGCAAAATATGGAACTAATTGACAGGCCGTCAACTTCTTGTATACGTCAGTTGACAAAAGTTTGTTTACGTTTGGTGTATTTATTAATTTCCAAAGTAATTATTAGCTTTTATTATGCCGAAAGTGATTAAAAGTGCTGGCCGTGGCTGGTTCTTGAAAATCAATCGTGGTTGTGAAGAAGAACGATACAATAACAGGCCAAAAGTGCAGTTTTCCAAACGCAGAGCTATTTGACAACTAATATGTAGGGATACCATAACAATCAAATCTCCACCTATTATCGGCGTATTTTTAAGCTGAGGCTTTATTTTTGAGGTTTGATTGTTTTATCGCCAAAGTCAATCAATAACCGTGGGAAAAAATGTGAGTGCTTAAGACCGAATGTGAGAAACAAGTTAGGTATATATTTTTTTTTCATAACATACAAATCAAAATAGGAAACACAGTGACACAGCAGTAAAGAGCAGCTGATTGTATCTTTCTCGCTCGGGTACACTCGGCGGTCCTACGTTCACCCGATCGACCCTTTCACCTAACAGCGTCAGCTTCATTTACCACCGAAGCGAAAATATGTGGGCGGTGCGCCAAAATAAATTTCACTTAATTTTTTTAGCTTGGATGCTCTGTAATCATTTACTCCGTATTAATTACTGTATGTTTTATTATATAGGCGTTTCAGAACGTACAATTACGTGGTAATGGACAACGTATCATACCACTGCACTCAGACTAAAGAGGCTACAATGTATCTAATTAAGAGGCACTAAGAAGACCCACAATACTAAGTAGAATGACTGTTAAAAGGACATGGACAAGAAGTTTTGCGGTTACCGCTGTGATCCATCGTGATCTAAACCCTATTGAAAAATAAGATGATCCTTCAAAGAGCATCCATACGCCAAATTTTCAAATAGTGTTATTTATGGTCTCAATAAAAGATTTCCAAGTTAAATTAAATTATCATTATTTCGTTGTTGGTGTAGGTTGAAAATGACAGTTTTTTTATAATGTAATTAACTAAAATAAAGTTCTCCTGGTGGTAAGAGACTCAGACAGTCATTTACCTGTACCAATGATACTTGGTCATACTGGACCAAACAGCACTGTAACGGCGTTCATTATTTCGAGACATTCGTTCTAATCTCAGTTGTATTAAAATTTATAAATAGTTAGTTATATTACTTCCCTGAAAAATCCCTTCCCGTACCTGTTTTATGAAGTTGTAAGTTTCCAATGAACGGGAAGGGAACCTATTAGCTTGACCTGGCAACATTAAGTACGCCACCAGTCGCGCGCAGACTTATACTGCGAGCACTTTATAATGCTTTAATTGTCATTACTCTTTTATAATTAAATGATAAGAAATTTGCAGTCCTTGAATGGTGCAAGTCTACAGTATCTAGTAACACGATTTGAGTTTTTACTTTGGCCATTGGTATTTGGTTTAGTTGTTTTTCATTACTCATTTACTTTATTGCGTTTCTTCCATTATCATTGGATTGTTATAAATGCTTGTCAATTTTGTACAATTATGTAATGTAGGCAATAGTAATGTGAAATTGGTAGGCCTTGATTAGGTAAAATGTTTTAACAAATTGTCATAAACAACCTAATATTTGCATCCCGTAAGGTCCCGTAAGGTTGATTATGGAGTTCTCAGTGCAAACATTTAAGATCTTATTGTAATTACCCATTTTCGCAAATAAAGAAATTTGTTCATTTATTGTTTACTACTTTGGATAAAAATAAATTCATGTCTCAAATCATACAACAATAATACATAATTATGAGTATCACGTCCTACAACATAAAGTAAAAATTATACTAATGATATGACATACAACTGTCAACACAACAAATACACTTTGGTAACTGACCGGACAGATGATGGTAGCTTTATGTAGAACATAATCTATCCTCGTCGTGTGAAAAGTAAGTACCCACATTGAAACAATTTTATTATGAATCCTAATATAAAAAGTTGTGATGTCTGTTGAATTTTAGTTACGCTAATTGATGCTCATAATGTATGCTCCCAAATCCGATAAAATGTGCTATGTTTTCTCAAAAGGAGATATTTTTCCAAAAGCCGTAAAACATCCTTTTTGAATTCAAACTGTTATTCGTTGTATGATATCAATTGTGGAACAAGAGACATAAGGATAGGCGGGTTATAACGGGTTATGATAATACAAAGTAAGTAAAAACAAATCCCATACGAAACGTGAAGAAAAAATATGTGGGTATTTGTTAAATATTTTTCAGTCCGATTTTATCTGTATTCACATAATATTCTTAATTGTTACGTCGAGTTATATAATAACATTATGTAAGCCAATCTGGCTAGAAACTTTAAATAGTTGTAGATTGAAATGTACTTCCCTTGTATTACTGCGGCTGTTGGATGTCGTGGGGGGGTCCCACAAAGGTGTTTCAGCTGGCAGTAACGTTGTGGCTGGCGCTAGCCAGATGCAGCAAATCATCTCGTCGGTAAACACGTTGTCCGCAGTTCATCGCAGAAGTTACTGGATCTGAAACATTGCAAGGCATAGAGTTTCCGTTCTATCCCACTTCTGATGTTAGAATCTCTTAGGATTCTACGCTGTTATAACCTAATTTACATCAGGATAGCCTTAATTCTGTGAGCTTAGATGTGAATGTGCTGTCAACTACTTAAAAGATGGTAGGATGAATAGAAAACCCAATAGATGGTATTTAAATGTTATTTATTCTTTTATTCCACTTTCGGTGCACCTATAGACTACAGAGAAAGAATCGTGGTCAAGAAAACTCTGCGCCTTCACATACACAATCTGTACACAAGTAAATCTTAAACAACAGTTATAATACTTATCTTGGCTTAATCAATCGTTCGCTCGGGAACAAGAATTATACAGAGCAACAGAGAACACAGTAAGTTGTAGACAACAATATATAAGAAAAGACAGGCGAGCCGAACAGAGCCACGATCACTTTTATAATCCTCGTTGTCAACCCCACTCACCCATAGTCATAGCGCCGCCCCTCCAACCAAACTATAACAAGTTATAGCGGAATAGGTGGTGGATTTGACAACGTTGATTTACTTATATGTTTATTATACTTTATACAATAATACTTGCATATTATTTATTAATTATATTTAACCGTATTATTTATAACATGGTTATACTTACTATATAATTTCGGAAATACATCAATTCCTTTCTTGTTATTACAATATCCTGTAAAATATATCATTAATCAGGATTTGACACGTATAAATCACCCATTTAGTCAATTTTAACGTCAGGTGAAGGGTTCCAAGGAACCCTTAATCTAACACGGGCAACACAGCGGGGCGCTGCTAGTTATTCATAGAAACACCCAGACAGTACAAATATTTGAATTCGATATGTGAAATACCGATCTAAATTTGTCATATTATAATAATTATTATAATAGATTTATTGGTGTTATGGCTTAATATTGGTAACAAATTATAGGGTTTGACTAGAAGATTATTTAACTATTATGAATATTACCCAGTTAAGGGACGGGGCCAAGCAGTGCGTGATGCAAAGAACAAGAATGGTTTGATGAGGATCCGGTCTGATAGTGTCTGGAGCCATCGTCTCATTTTTGGAGTAACGCTGGGTATTGCTGGACGAACGTAGATACATTTATTTAACAGATTAATAGATTTAACTAAAAATGTACGGTTTTTTGACGAGACGAGCAGGTCATGTACCTGATGGTAAGCAACATGCCTGCCACATAACAGCACAGTAACACGCAGCTATTGGAACATGATAGTCCAAATCATTACCTAGCACTGCACTGCGCTCGTCACCCAGAGATCTAAGATATTATGTCTCTAAGCCCTGTAATTTCTCTGGAATCATTGCCCTTCAAACCGGAACACAGTAATGTTTGCATATTACTGCTTGGCGGTAGAATATTTGGCAAAGGTGTGGTACTTCCCCAGGCGAACTCTGCTAAGAGTCCTACCACTACAAACATTTTTTGTGCTATAAAACGTTGTTTCGTACTAAATTTCAAGATTCTAAGTTCACGGGAAGTACCCTGTAGGTTATGATTCTCTTGAGAGTGTCTAAAATTTGCGGCATAAACGGCTGTACCTATCTCTTGATTGAGTTGGCTTAGAAGTTTGATTTTTTCACAGCTCTAAAAGAGTTGACTTGAGACTGAGTATTTTATGTAAATTTCAGCCTTCATCTTCACGCGTTTCTGAGAAAAAGGGTATTAACAGACAGACGGACGGACGGACGGCCAACAAACTGATCCTTTATGGGTTCCGTTTTTTTGCCTTTCGAGGTACGGCGGGACCTAAAAACGAATTAGGAAGTTAAATTATCAAATAATATTGTACACGTATTTTTAACAAAAAATGACGAAAACAGGGTGCTTAGAAGTTTTGAGTGACGTCACTTTATTGCACAATTTTTACGAAGAAGTGACGTCACAGCCCCCAATTCGGAAGTTGGATCTTTGTCGATTTTTAGTAATTTGTTAATACAAAAATACGTGTCCCCTATTTTTCCGTAATCGATCTGACGGACTAATTAGATGGTGTATTTTTGGCCCAGTCATCATTACAATTCTTTAAAGTCAAACTTTCACGACTGTTGCATTTCTTTATGCAGTTTCTGGACCATACTGTTTATAAGTAAGGCCGTGTCGCCTTGTCTGGCGACCTTCCAAACCAATGTTTTTCGCGCACAAACTTTTTCAACTACTCTGCTGTTGTATTACTTGGCCACAAAAAGTTTCAACTAATGCTATCCTCTAAGGCCACACTGAAATTTTTCAGTGGCCAACGTTTCAAAGTTTATTTTTGGCTCAACACATTTAAATGTAGAAAAGCAGCTAAGTGCGAGCCGGACTTGCCTATGAAGAGTTCCGTAACAGCAAGTAACATAATACATAAGTTCTTGTAGTTCGGTGTAACTTTGATCGATGTTTTTTAATAGATAGTTTATTTATTAATAATATTGAAAAGCTTGAAAGGGTCGTGTTGAAGTTTGAAACACAGTTTATGTAATAGTCTATAATAACACAGCCTATTTTTCATCACGGAAAAACTGTGGGAAACCCACCGGGGCTATATGTATATATGCTATATGTAACTATAGAGTTACAATACAACCTATACTTACTATATACGTTACTAACTATACAAATGCTTCCCACAATAACCTTAATCCTTACAAGTACAACAAAGCAGATAGAAAATTGCATCACGTAAGGATTGGACAGAATGAACAACAAGCGGACAGCGCAAAAACCTGGGGCATTAACAACTAGTGCGATAAAACCGCTGCGAAACGAACCAACACCTACCTGGAAGCTTAGTTTAGCAAACATGTTAGAATCAGTCCGTTCATGCTTCAATGTACATAAATCTCGTCAAATATGAACGTGAAAACGAAATACAATTCATTATTTTCAAACTGTTTTCTTTTCTAACAAAAAAAATATGGTGGTCGATTTGATAGTGATAATTAAAAATGTTGTGGTCCTCCTTTTTGGAAGTCAGTTAAAAAGTGACAACACATTTTGATTAGAAAGACTGACAACTAAGGACTAGACTAGCCTAATCACATTAATGTTTTTAGGGTTGCGTAAAACGTAAAAACGGAACCCTTATAGATTCGTCATGTCTGTCTGTCTGTCTGTCTGTCTGTCCGTCCGTATGTCACAGCCACTTTTTGCCGAAACTATGAAAACTACACTGTTGAAACTTGGTAAGTAGATGTATTCTGTGAACCGCATTAAGATTTGAACAAAAAAATTAAAAAAAAAGATAAATTAGTGTTGCCCCCCATACTGAGAACTGATACTCAAAAAATCTTTTTTCATCAAACCTACACGTGTGGGGTGTCTATCGATAGGTCTTCAAAAATGATGTTGAAGTTTCTAAAATCATTTTCGTCTACACTTAATAATTTGCGCGAGAGACACTTCCAAAGTGGTAAAATGTGTGTCCCCCCCCCCCTCTAACTTCTAAAGTAAGAGAATGAAAAATCTAAAAAAAAATATGATGTACATTACCATGTAAACTACCAACGAAAATTAGTTTGATCTGATGAGTAGTTTTTTTTTAGTACGTCAGAAATACACTATTATTGAAACTTCGATCAAAGTTACAACGAACAACAGGAACTATGTGTACTATGTATATTATGTTACATGCTGCAACGGAACCCTTCATGGGCGAGTCCGACTCGCACTTGGCCACTTTATTTTATTTTATAAAGACGAAAAAAAATTGTATACATTTGTAAATGTGTGTGTTTGTTCCCAAGTATGCCTGTAAAAACAGAGCTGTAGTTGAACATTTACAGCTTGTAAATAATTCGATCTCATTGTGTTTTAAGTGTTATTTTGTTTCTGAATTTTTCAGAGAAAACATACCCTCCCACGAAATCCATGTCAATTCCATTTGACCGTAGTAATCCATAAATATCATCCATAGATCCATAAATAGTATACACATTACAGACACAAAATTTCGTTAACATTAAACTTACGTGATTTTATGTGAAGATAACATTGCAGATAGACAAAACTTTTCATAAGGCAAAATTTAAACCTAGGCTTAGAAATAAAATCTTTCCCTTTTCCCTTTACAATTTAGTCGAGGTCACCCGCCACCCGACTAAAATCATAATTAAAATCTTTAAAAGGGGTAAACCAACAGATGTTAACTTAAAAAATATGGTAATTGTTAAAATTAAACAAGCAATCCCATTGTGTACTAAACGAGGTCTTCGGATGGCTTTCCGTGGAAATGGGCTATTGCCTGAAAATGCGGTGTACTCGACGAGACAGTATGTCATGTCGTGCCTGAACGTATGGGGAAACAATAGACCCACGTAAGTACTAGATTAATGCAGGGTGTGCATTGAAAGTTTCGGTTTATTGTTTTTTTAATTTATTGACTTAACTCTTATGTTTCCTACTGTTGAGTTTGTGTTCCCTCTTGACGAGGTGACTGAAAAGTTACAATCTCTCCGACAAGCAGTTTGACTAATAATCATTTTCAGAGAACTTGTTTTATATCACTTCACCACATTTCATTTCACCGTCAGGAGATCACCAGATCTACCGTCTATAGCCTCAATTAAACTTGATTTTTTATAACTAGTGTCTGCCTGCGACTTCGCGCACAACTTAGGAAATAGCTACCTAAAATTTTAAAGGTCAAAGTAGACTATGTACATACTTTTCCAGACTATGATCTAACGAGTTCCAAATTTCAGATTTATTTAATTGTCTAATATATATATATATACTAGCGCCCCGTTCCGGCTTCGCTTGGATCATAACCTAGACACTGTCTGTAGCGCCATCTGCCGGGCTTATTTGTGAATCTTAATCATCCTCGAATCCACTTGTATACACACAAAAAAATCATTCAAATCGATCCAGCCGTTTAGGAGGAGTTCACTGTCAAATGATTAAATTAGTAAAATGGCTATTAAAAAATAGGGATTGGTGATAAAAGAGTAAATTTTTTGGGTTGTATGTATTTTGAATGCCACATTATAACAAACTAAAAACAATTTTTTTTATTCAAAAATAAAATAAAAATATTTAGGGGTGAACAATCCTTATCATTTAGGGGTATGAAAAATAGATAGTAGCCGATTTTCAGACCTACTGAATATGCGTATAAAATTTGGTAAAAATCAATAAAGCCGTTTCGGAGGAGTAAGGTTACTAACACTGTGACACGAAAATTTTATATATAGTCCAAAATTTCACATATACTCGTAAGATAGATAAATATTTGCCCTGTAATTTCTCTGGAAGTATCGCCTTCAAACCCGAATGCTAATATTTGCACTGATTTGCTGCAGAATAACTGGAAAATGAGTGGTACTTCTCCAGCCGAACTCTGCATAAATGTATGCATTACAGCTTAATCTTGTATCTTACAGTTCGTTTAAGGTCACAAACGTCAAAAACGGTTGTACCCACAGAACAGATATCAAGTAGGAGGCTCGTAGCTGAATCTCACTAGGAAAACCACCGTATCACGTTTGCACACAAACGTGGTTTTGATATATTTTAAACACATTGAAACAATGCAAGTGATTTGTCCCATAGTGACGAACCTAAAATGATGTATTGCATTTAGTTACGTACTCAAAAATGAACCCCATTGCTAAACACAATAAATCTGTTATTGTCAACTATTATTACGTAACAACTATTCAAAATGTTGTTACGACTTTCTTGGATAACTCAATTTTGTCTAATTACAGGAAAAAGTACCGTATCCTGAATGTGACTAAGTCGCTTATTTTGTACCATTATCAGGATTTTTAGGGCGTATCGAATACATCAGTACTACGAACTTTCTAAACTCAACCTTAGTAGAATAGAATAAGGTGGTAACTATTATCATCTTTCAAAAATGTAAGTTGTTTTCACTATGTGAGCACTAGATGTCACTAATTTTAAGATTAGTGACATCTAGTGCTCACTAGTTCTGCTACTTCATACTAGATGGCACTTTATGTAATTTATGCAACTATGAACGCTACCTTCTTTAAAATAAGGGATTCGTAAATATAAGCCGGTCGTTCTAATAGTGATGTTAGACAATGCTGAAACATTTTCCTTAAATTATCGATATTACGTTATTCAGTTTACGTACCCATCGTATAATTTAATCATAATATTCTGATTAAATTTGTTCATGTTACCATCTTAATTTTATTAACTATAGAGTGTAGCGTAACAGAGTTTTGTAAAAGAACGTAATTACTAGGAAGAAATTACAAAAATACTCGGAGGAAACTAAATAAATATCTTAAGTAAATAAAGTAATGATGAAATTGGTCTTGGCAAGTAGCACTCAAATTTGTATTTTAGTCGAATGATATTTTTCTTGAGTGAGGTAAAGATAAATAAATATAGGTGAAACATTTACACACAATACCATCTGACGCTAAACTAAGCTAAGCTTGTAATATGGCGGCCAGATAGCTGTTATAAATACTTACTTAATATACATAGAAACACTCAGATACAGTCAAAATATTTGAATCCATCACACAAATATTTGCACTGGGTGGGAATCGAACCCACAATGTAAGGAAATAGTTATTTTCTTTGAGGGACGACCTTGTCATTTAAGTTGTTGTCAGTAAAAAATCAAGATGTTTTTATAACCATGAATAGAAACTTGAGGAGACTAAAATAAACAAAAGGGATATAGAAAAGGAACAGGGTTTCAGTAAAAACAATACTCGAACTGATAAAAGTTTATACATAAAAATCAACAACAAAAACAGGGCAACATAACCGTTTAAAAATTATACAAATTTCAATTTCACTGCTGATTTCCTCTCAATTACACTATAGTTTTAAAAAATAAATACCAGCCAAGTGTGAGTTGTAGACGCACTCAACTTTTCCTATTTCCTAAAATTGTGCTTGTTTTGGAAGGAAACCAATTTTGCCTTCCTGTAGTTTCTATCCATTTCTCCTTAGCAACGGGACCTTTAGGAAAACTGAAATGATAAAATGTACTTTTTTAAAATAAAACGTTAAATTATTCAAATACCAAATAATAAAAGATAATATATTTGTTTCACACAATTGTACAAGTTAGAAATATCGATATTAGCATTTTCAACAGCTTGTGTCCCATCCTTGACTGAGTAGCGCTACTGAGTAGCGCTACTCGAATGCATAGAATGATCTAGAATATCACAAATAGTTTGAATGAAAATTGACCTTATTACAATGACTTTAAAGTTGACTTCCTTTAAATCATTTCTCTCTTTAAGCTAATATTAATTTATTTTCACAATAAAATACAAAAAAAAAAGAAGGACTTACCGATGGTACGATATGTCTCCTTTAGATACAGTTTTGGCACGGCTATCGTTTTTACACTCAATAACTGCGCAATACGGCATGACTGCTTACTTTTTATTCAAAATCGCGGATTCAAGAGTACTGCAGTAGTGGCAGAGCACGACTAAGTATTCGGAAGTGGGCGTACTCTCGAAGTATGCGGAGATTGCGCTTACTTAGTACTACGATTGCCCCGCCTACTTGCTACTTCTTCTTGATATCTGTTCTGTGGTTGTACCAATATGACTTTGCTCAAAAATTTTACAGATTTTTGATCGCGTAAACCTTGAGTTATTGTTTGGTACATGTCAATGAAACACTTTCCTTGGGGTTTATAACCGTGTAAAATATCAATGCATTTTAACCGAGTTCAAACAGGACAATGTTATCAATTCTTAGTTGCTTTAATTGCATATTTTTAGGTTATATTTGTGTTCTGTGGAAAGATGTCGGGTTAGAGATACAGAGTAACCTATAGCCAACGATTTCAATACATACATTAGTTTATATCAATGCCTATAGCACGATTACCGTGCCTATAGTGTGGGACTCACGCACGCAAACATGTACATACATCTTGGAATTATCTTTTTTGCAAATAAAAGATCATCATCACCAACAGCCCACTAAATGTTCCCACTGTTGGACTCGGGGCCTTCTCTCGCAAGGAGAGAGTTAAGACCATAATCCACCACGCTGGCCCAGTGCGGGTGACACATGACTTCGAAAGTTTTAAGGAAACCGACATGTACCAATACATGTCGGTTTCCTCACGATGTTTTCCTTCACCGTTTTAAGTTATCGGCATTAAGCACATGACTCCGAAAAGACAGTGGTGCGTGTGGGGTTTGAACCCGGGGTCTCCGGATCGGCAGGCGCCGTTCTCCCGACTAGACCAGCCGTAACCTAAATAAAAGATATTATTATTATTTTATTTTTTGAAAATATTTTGTGGTGGTTTTGGTTGAATAAAAGTTGATACAGTGTACGGATTTGAACTAAAATGATCGTTGTAAGAGCATACAAGATGATTTTTATGCACATTTTTATCGGCAGAGGTTTGTATACTCACTATGAGGGTATTGTGCACTAAACGTACCAAGTTTAAACAGCGATTAGGATCAGGATTTAAAGTAATTTGCATCGTGATGCTAATGGTATCGGTTTATGACCTCCTTCAGGATATTAATTTCTATTTATAGATAGGTATCTCTCGCCCATCTGATGTCTGATTACAATTTCAAAATTAAATACTACCACAAAAACATTTAGCCTTGTAATGTGTCCCATGTTTGTTTCTGAAAATAAGGAAATTAGTATATTATCGATTTATCTTTATAAATTTCACTGGTCCCGTGGTTTAGCTGATTGGTCGGTAGTAAGCCTGCCTGCGAAGCCGAACGAAGGTGGGTTCGATGTTCGATTCTCATGCAGTGCAAATATTTGTGTCTGATGAATACAAGTATTATTTATTTTGTGTGTGGGTATTTCCATGTATTTAAAACTATAAAAATAGTATATCAGATATCTGGCTTCCATAGTACAAGCTTTGCTTAGTTGGGGGCCCGATGGTGTTGTGTGGAAATTGTTCACCAATTTTTGTGTGTGTATTTATAATTCAACTCCTCTTAAACGGCTGGACCGATTTTGATGATTTTTTGTATGTTCAAGTGGGTTCGAGTATTGATTAGATGTTGTTTTGTTATTTCTTTCTTGTGTACCTATAGAGCAGAATAATGTTTCTCGGCCAAAACCGTTTAGCTAGCTAATTTAACAATATATTTAACTGTGAGGAATTAGTTGAAAATACGCCTGAAACAACTGCATAACCGAATGAAGTAGGTTCAGCTAGTATTTTATAACTTGTTTAAGGAAAAAACTGTAGGTATGATTTACACAGTATACCTTTATCACTCAAGTTAAACAGTTAAGGAAATCACTTTTCCAAAATGTATGCGTATCTACTTACCACATTTTATACAAAGAAACTATGCTGTGCGTCTAAAAGCACTAAATGAAATGAGACAAATTGTAGGTACCATTGAGAAAGACTTCAGTCATGTACTTATATCTAAACAATAATTCCCAACCTTGAACATTGAAAATAATTATTAAAAACAAAACAGAGTTTCTTTTCTGTGACAAAGAACCATAGCTGGGCACCGTTAATCAAATAGTTAACTTCGTTAATCGTTAATCCGTTACAAAAAAAATTAACTTCGTTAAACGTTAAAGCGTTACATTTCGTAAGAATTAACGGAAGTTAACGTTAATCGTTAATCCGTTAATATGCGTATTGGATTTTTATATCGTTGCGTTAGTGAACTTATAAAACCTGTTGGTTTAGGTTCTGGAAGTTAACAGGTTAGGAAAAAACCAAATACTTGTAGAGTTTAATTTTATCATTGAAGTGAAAACTTCTTTAGGCGCGCCGAGACAGATTTTTCGTGGGCTGTGAATTGAACTCTAGCGTCACGCTCGGGTACGATAAGACATTTTCGGGTAAACTCGGGACCATGGCTATTGGCCATCTAGAAATACGTCAGCCAATGGGAAATGCTGAAAGGGCGTGGCCTGGCCATCATGGCATGACCATCTAGAAATGCATCAGCCAATAGGAAATGCTGGTGCTTTTCTAGATGGCCATGCTATGATGACCAGGCCACGCCCTCCGGTTACACCCGTGTAGTTTCCAAGGTAAGCTATCAAATTCTGAGTTATAAGTTTTCACTTCTATCGCCAGTTTCTATGACTGCCAATTTTTTTTATTTAATTTAATTTAATGTGTAATTTAATCGTCGGGCATAATGTGCATAGGTATCTCATTCCCCTCATGAACATTAACATGTCGAAGTTCTCGTCTGAAAGAGAGGCTCGCTTTAGTGTTAAAATGTCTTTACCCGTGGATAGCAGACGTTCAACTGCAGTGTTTGAGGGCTGTTTTCCAAATTTCAACCCAATCTTTTCCCGTTCTCAGACGTTCTGACGTGATAAAACAACAAACATTACAACATCCAAAAATTGCCATTTATAATATTAGTACGATGTTAAACAGTGGAATTTTCATTGAATACCTCCACTTATTCATTCTTATACATTGATTTGTTCATTTTATTTAACTTATCTTTGGTTAGTTGAAATTAACTACCACCGATTTTATTAAAAGAAAGTTACAATACAGATAAACGATCGAAAAAGTATGATAGAATTTATCGGGGAGTTCCCCACTAGCTATGGATTACTATAATCTACTTGGTTTACTTGGGAAATATTCAACTAAATTGTAAACGTCATGCGTCAGTCAAATTCTAGTATGTCTATGCTCAAATTTTCAGCCAAAAAGAACTCGAGATTATCGTAAATATGACTTATGATAACAAAATTATATTTGTTTTCATATAACGTCAACCGATCATGCCACAGGCTAAAATGACGCCTCAATCCTGGCAAAATTGCAGGAACCCGCCACATATGGTCACACTGCGCCCAGCACTTTACGTTTCATACTTGTCTGAAGCTGTTTTTTGCGCCGCGCCGTGCGGTAAATAGTAAGCATTGGATTAACGATTAACGGACTTCTGCATAATTAACGGAAGTTAACATGTCCGTTAACATTTTTAAAAGTTAACTTAAAAGTTAATCCGTTAATCAAAATGTTAACTTCGTTAATTAACGATTAACGGATTAACGAGTTAATGCCCAGCTATGCAAAGAACTAATTAGTTCAGCCAGTGGTTTATTGAAATAAACAGGTAAAAGGAAAACAAATAATGCATTTTTTTAAATAAATACGGAAACTGCACTGTTTACAAAAAATGTTAAGCCAAAATAATAAAAAAAAAAATTGTATGTGTTTACTTAATGTGTTTTGAAGTGAAGTGCCGAAATAATAATTTTAATAATTATATTTTCAATTCTTAGATCGAAATTACATCGCCCGAAAATTTTCGACATGAATTCAAGCTCACTTACACAAAACCCACAATTTCGGTGTTCATTTTCCCTAAAAAGGTAAGTTGCGGTCAAAGCCAAACGATTCGAGCATAAGACCGGCGAGTTTCTAAGAAAAATACACACTTCTCTCTACTCGATGTAAATTAGGATGAAAATTCAAAAGAGCACTTAGTTTTAAACCGGAATCAAGCTACTTCAAGTATTAATTGCTTTTCGTGGCTCATTGTGATTCAGATCTGCCGGAGTGAGATGCAAATTACGATAAACTTTTCCAACTGTTCCACTTTTCTAACGGAAATGTGAAAAGTTCGGTGAAAAACAACGCGCGTGGGATAGAAAAGTCTATCTGCAGTTTACAATAACTCTGGTTTGTTTTTGCTCGGGAATGCCCCATAAAGCAGTGCAATCACTGGAGCCTGGAACAACGACGGAACATTTTTATGAGAGTTATATTAGTCGTCGTAACACTTTATATTATAAAACAGTGAATCGGTGACTGGTTAGGTGTCTTCAAATGGAAATTAAATCAGGTTATTCTTAAGCAAGTAATTTATTGTAAGCAAGTTTCATTTTAGACCATATCGTCGCACAGCATTCCCAATCCAAATTTAGAATATAAAATAAAAATGGTTGTCTGTAAAGTCGGTTTACTGACGATAGTTAAACGTGACAACGTCTTAAGAAATCAGTACGCTGATAGCGCGAGTAGTGATACCGCTCGACTCGGCGGGTGGCGCCCTCAGCGCTCAGCTTCGTCCGCATGGCACTGACGACGAACTAACGGTAACGTTACATGACGTCATGTTTTGCGGGCGTGCAGCCGGCTTCACCGAATTAAAAGACGTTATCACGTCAAAAATTGCTGAATTCGGTTTTGCCGAAAATGTTGGATAGCTGAAAGTGGCCTCATATATATATACCTACCGATAGCCGAGATAGCTGTGAGCTGTGTGACAAGTTTTCAAACTTGTCATATAGCTCTCCTATTAAACCCCAACACGGAGGTGCAGACCTGGTGAGTAGCGGGGGCAGAATGATAATACATAAATATATTTGCAGCACTATGAATTTTTATATGTTGTAGTTTAATGTTTAATGAATAAAAAGTAGCCAAGTGCGAGTTGGACTCGCCCATGAAGGGTTCCGTTCCAGCAAGTAACATAATATACATAGTACACATAGTTCTTGTAGTTCGTTGTAACTTTGATCGAAGTTTTAATAATAGTGTATTTATGACGTACTAAAAAAAAACTACTCATCAGATCGAGTTCAAACTAATTTTCGTTGGTAGTTTTTATGGTAATGTACATCATATATTTTTTTTAGTTTTTTCATTCTCTTACTTTAGAAGTTAGAGGGGGGGGGACACACATTTTACCACTTTGGAAGCGTCTCTCGCGCAAGTTATTCAGTGTAGACAAAAATTATATTAGAAACCTCAACATCATTTTTTAAGACCTATCGATAGACACACCACACGTGTAGGTTTGATGAAAAAAAAATTTTGAGCTTCAGTTCTCAGTATGGGGGGCACCCCTAATTTTTGTTTTTTTTTTTAAACTTTTGTAAAAATCTTAATGCGGTTCACAGAATACATCTACTTACCAAGTTTCAACAGTGTAGTTCTCATAGTTTCGGCAAAAAGTGGCTGTGACATACGGACGGACAGACAGACAGACAGACAGACAGACATGACGAATCTATAAGGGTTCCGTTTTTACGTTTTACGGAACCCTAAAAAACTAATAACCCACACAATTACTTTCGGGGCTTTAACAATGCTTGTCGCGAGTAAAAATGTTTTGTATAAAAATAAAAAAATGTTGTAGGCTATTTCAAACTCAATCAGGTATCATTTATGACTAAAACATAGGGATTTTCAAAAACTATGATCATATTGAATTAATGAAAATAGTATAAAGCCATTTGCGATATTTACTTGTTATCTTTATTGTTATTTGGTCAAGTTTAGGAAGACGCTGTCTGCAGCAACAAAGTTAACACTAAAGCTACAGGCAGGGGTTACTAATGTATATATTCTAAGTTATTATTCTACAAAGATATTTGTATTTTGATAGGACTTTCTACCTACCAGGTGATCTAAATTAATAGATTCATCTCGCCCCGCTACTCACCAGCCAGGTATAAAGCTCCGTATTTTAGGTGCGTTATGTTTTTTTTTTTAATAAAGAGTGACAAGACGTTCAGGACAATTTATGTGACAAAAGTCTTCAGTTTGCGTCAAATACCTACCCAAAATGTACTGCCAGCTGTCGGAATACTTTCTTTGTTATAAGTGCCAGCGCTTGGTTATCTTTATTGATCAGCGCTTGGTTTTGTTATGTTATATCCTACTATCCTACTCATATTATAAATGTCAATGTTTGGATGTTAGTTGCTCAATCACGTCCTAACGTAAGAACGGATTGGGCTAAAATTTAGAACACAGTTAGATTATACTAGTAGTCTGGACGAACCCATAGGCTACTTTTTATCACGATGAAATAACGGGAACGGGAACTACGCGGGTAAAACCGCGGGGCGCTGCTATATAGTCTGTGTTTAAAAAAGTTTGAGACCACTGTATTTTAAACATTACACTTTCAGACTTACACGTTATATGCCTATAATCCTATAATTAAACATGTTATCTACTATACTTTACAAAACAACAACCGACTTGAGAAGTAACCTTCGTATCAGATAAGATTGTTATAAAAATAGAATCAGTATACATTTTGCACAAAATATCTCAATATTTTCCAACTCTGCAATTACTCTCTGTATGAAAAATCGGGACATATAACGACACAGCTTTTCATTGAATACAATAACCTCTTCACGCCTTTTCACTTCCTTTGTGACCGGCATCACGTAGGCATCATTACCGCTTATCACGATTCTGTCATCATGTCCCACAATTAAGCTTACAAATTCTGTCATTTTGTCATACAATTATTACAAATAATACAATCTCGCTGTAACACGCCATGTGAGGCACGTTCGCTGAACAAGGAGTTAATTAGTAAAATGCAGCGCGTCGCGCACAGGATTGGTTTGTGATGTGTCAAACGAATCGTGGATGTACACCACTGACAGATATCTTTGAAGAGTTTTATGAGTAGTGAAACTAGTTACTTCGTTGGTAGGCTTGAACATCTTGATTATAAGGATAATATTATAGGTGAGACGACTAAAACAAATAATTAGTCCGTCGGCTAGATCATTCAAAAATATTGTATACGTATTTTTTCTTATGTTTTACAATCAAAAAACGACGAAGATATAGTGCTTAGAAGTTACGAGTAACGTCACGATATGGTACGATTTTTACTATAGTGTGACGTCACAACCCCTACTCTGAAAGTTTGATGATCTATATCTTTGTAAATTTTTGATGATTTCATAAAACAAATAATAGGTGTCTCATATTTTTCCATACTCTACCTGACGCACTAATTAAAATGGTATATTTTTGAAGCTGTCGTCATCCCAATTTAGGTGTGCTTAGTGTAATAGTAGTTAGGTATTTAGGTATGTAGCGTAGTGTAGTTCTCATTGTATTTTAGTTATGTTAGTAAAGGCTCTGCCCAAAAAACAGATATAACAATAAAGTTGTTTATGTTCGTTTATGCGAGCTGTCTCTCAGATTACGTTTTAGATGATACTGAAATGACTACATTAATTATGATAATTCCTGCTTACTTTTGTTTTTAAAGAGACATAATATGGGAAGTAATGAGAAATGACAATCAGCGTTTTAGCTACGTAGCCACACGGACACCAATACCCAAATGTTCTTTTTCAACCTTTTCTGTAAATTTACTGTTCTTAATGCAGTATACGCGAGCTGTCTCTCAGATTACGTTTTAGATGATACTGAAATGACTACATTAATTATGATAATTCCTGCTTACTTTTGTTTTTTAAAGGGACATAATATGGGAAGTGATGACAAATGACAGTCAGCGTTTTACCCACGTAGCGACACGGACACCAATACCCAAATGTTCTTATTCTTCTCTGTAAATTTACAGTAATTTATATCGATAAATGCACTTTTACAGCTCTGTCGTCGCGTTTCTATAGCGGCAAGACCACATCGATGATATTTTCTTTTACATGAAACAGCCAGATAGTATACGACGGATCGCCATTATTTCACCTAAAATTTTAAGTATGTACTCGTACTAAACTCCAATTCATACGATTATAATGTTTTCCGATGAGAGCTCAGTGTTTTCACAGTAACGCAACTTAATAAATTATATTACATCTTGGATTTACTCTTCAGTTAAGTACTACTCGTATTTGTAATGGGACATATAAACTTTCCTCTAGAAACATAGGTGATTTGAGTAAGTAATACTAATATGTTTCTATTCCCAGCACAGGCAAACTAAATGCACCAAATATATCACCGTTTCGCTTCGCCTACAGTGCGTTACAGGTGCGCATGAAAGCCTGGCTAATGAGAACGTAAATATTTCACGGCTACCCGCAATATTTTATTGATAACTGCGCCGGTTCCATGCCGTTAGCCATTACGAATCATAGTTTGCAACTGATATATGCTTTCGTATTCACAATTACGCATTCGCTTTATGGACATGTTTCAATGGATGCTATGGTGATTTTAATGGAGACGGGTTGTTGTTCAAAGGATTTTTGTACCTTGTTACGAGGGATTATTTCTAACAGTAGACGGTGATAGAAATACTCGTGTCTGTTCATGATTTGATATTTTACTCCAGTGATGTAAACATGCTCTGACCCAAAAAAAACGTTATTTTTTTTCGATATTTACCTGATTTGAAAGACTGTTCAGGAAAAAATATTTTTCAAATCTGTAAATGTTCCGTGGGCGGCATTTTGGGTTTAATTTCAGTATTTTTGAAATTTCTATTAGCCAGCGAATTTCAATTACATAACTCTGACATAAGTCAATTGTTTGTGCAAAGGTGGTTATGTTAGAAGCCAAAAACTCGTCAAATTCATTCTGGGTTAGTAAAATAGAGTACTTCGTTTCTTGAACATAAATGCACCGATTTAGCAGGCGCTTACAAGTTACTCTACAGTGCTGAATCTGATTATTTTATAGCCTTCTATCATCCTACATAGGTCTTCTGGTGGTTCATATGACCCATAAATTTTGTTCTTTCTTTCTTTTTCTTTTTCTTCATGGCTCCATTCGGTAATGCTACTGTAATTTCGCCAGCGTCTAACGTTTGAACGTTGAGAGTGTCTTGGTTCTTTATATGTTCTTAAGGTGCGCTTACACGAGGGCAATAATTGCTCGGCGACACGAATGGACCAATCTGGAGCAATTAATAGAGCAATTTCAATAAATTGCGGCAATAATTTCGGCAATATTGCTTCTAATTGCTCCAGATATTTAATATTGCTCAATGTCGCAGATACGAATTGACGAATATCCAATGGGCTTGGAAATTCCTAGCAATTTTTGTATATATCTCATTCGCACTTGTTTCGGCTTGCGGCTTGCCGTCTTGATTCCGCGGGGAGAGCGAGAGGTCGGGTGGCGCCTAGTTGATGAAGTTACGCCATATCGCTCAATATTGTATTGCGCAGTGTTGATGCTTGTTGCCGTTGCCGTAAATTGATTGATGTAGTCGTGACGTCATAGTTGACGAGCATTGACTGGAATTGAGCAATTTTAGTTGCCCGTATAAGCGCACCTTTAATTCAGGTGATCAGTCTTTAAATTTTGTTCACCGGCCTGTAGTCAATATCGACCACTGATTAAAGTCATTTACACATGAAGCGTCATATTGACATTTCATTCGGTTGATTAATAATTTATTGAGAACAACGTTGGTAGCAAGTATTTTATAGTATTTTACAAAATGCGTTTGCATCATTCATAACATCAATTGATTGTGGAATGCTACATTCTAACAATAGCAAGATCGATCACATGCTCCGTTTCTGCGAATAAATAAAATAAATAAATATTGATGGACAATTCACACACAACACCATCTGACCCCTAACTAACCAAAGCTTGTGTGATGGCTGCCAAATATCTGATATAACACATATATAGTTTTTAAAACATACCTATTATATATAAAAACACCCAGACACAGTGCAAACAACAAATATTTGCACTGGGTGGGAATCGAACCCACGACCCTCGGCTTCGCAGGCAGAGCTACTACCAACTAAGCCACGAGGCCAGTCAGCAAGCAACGAATAAAGTTAGTCTGTATCGTTGTCCCCTAAAACGTTCTATTAAAACTCAACTTTCCTTACAATACTATCGTTGGACGTAATTTCACAAGTTAGTATACACTAACTTATTCGAAAATATGTTTTTTTCTGTCTTATCATTAAATTACTTATTGTTGCTTAGAAGTAACCCCTGTTTTGCAAAATTTAACTCAATTTCAGTTCTATCTCTTTGCATACGTATATTTAGCAACACGCACATTTTACATTAAGCACGGTAAAGTTTTGTTGCTAAAAAATTTAACAGGTTTTAACAAATGTTTGCAAGACGACCTGTTCGAGTCAATATTTTCCTCACATTTTGTGAGAAAAATGGCATAGCAAGTTCAGCAACTTAATGCTCCCTTTTTCTAAAAATACAGGCTGTATATAGTATGGCTCTTTTTGTATCGCTCAAAATATCCAAGTCACGCAACCCTTCCTAGTACAGATGAGATAATTTCAATGCACAACCACGACTCGGGTTATTATTTACCTAATAAACAATAACAAGGAATATCACGGGCAATAAAGTGATATTTTAGAAGGTTCTTTGTGTGCAATAGCGCTCATTTTCACGCCCGGTGCTTATGTGTAGGCATTGTCTATTTTCGGTTTGGAGAGATGTTTTAAGATGTTTGGTGTGGATGTGGTTTTTAATCTGTCTTTAGCCTGTATTTAGTTCTAACAGTGTGCAGCTGTGTCATATAGATTTATAGGTATTATAACATTATCACATATTTGTGTTTATTGTCTTTTTTTTAGTGCTGCTGGCAGCGAGACAGAGCCCAAGCTTTTCGATTGTTAAGTTTGCAGACTAACTGTGGCCAAAATGACAGATTTAGGTATTAATTATCATCAAAATCTCATTGTATTAAAACCTCCCCCCTCTACTTATGTCTATCCTGAGTTAAAATAAACCTATATCTAAGCTATCTGGTCATATAGTTTATCACTTCAATTTTTTGTTTCACACACTGGTTAGTATTTTATACTAGTTGTGGAATCCAGCATCGGCAACCAATATCATTTTATCTATTACTACGAGTAGGTATATCAACTAATTACAATCAACTTTTAATCATCGAATTAGAACTGTTAGAAGTAGTTGTTATCTTTTGATAAGAAAATTAAATTTACAAAATTACGTACAATCAAACAAACTTAATTCACAGCGCTTTAAAACAGTAATTGCGTAGGGTTTTCATTTTCAAGAGTGTTAGTACCTATACCTAAGTACCTGTACCTATATCTTTATTATACCTCTACAACACGACTCTACAATAAAGATGAAATTTTGAAGTAAAAAGATACCACATCCATTTTATTATTTCATCAATGCCTTTTTTGCAATATCAACCCTTTTTTGACGCACCCCATTTTCTTCTTATTAAAACAACCAATGTACCTTCTTGTTTTGTCATTTTAGATTTCCAACAAAGGTGTAATAAAAACTGCCTGCTTTGCTTATTTCACCTCTCCATCGAGTTTTATGGTATTTACATTTTGTTGATTTGCATTCGCGTGGTTTAAAGTCAAATCGCGGATCTAATAGAATTAACAAAATACCATAAAACTCGATAGAGAGGTGAAATAAGCAAAGCAGGCAGTTTTTATTACACCTTTGGAACACACACGTCAGAGGGAATCCAGTAGTGGAATGGTATGGGATAACGTTGATATATTCCAGTCTGTCTTTTTTGCCAAAAAGTGGTTTCCTTATATTGTAATCCTATGTAACATCTTCGCTCTTTCTACTTGATGACTGATAATGATAAAAACCATTTAAAATTTACAAATAAACAAAAACTTCTGTTTGATTAGTAATTATTATCATTCTCAAAACAAACTGATAACAGCGCAGTAAAAGTTATTTAGTTTACAAACTCTAGCTTCATGTCTACAAAATACAAATATTACCGCAACCATCACATATCTAGACAGTAATCAAACAGTGGCGTGATTGCATAAGGCATGATGGGGTAATGCAGCCAGCGTTTTAGGCACATTTTGTGCCGGAACGGGTGGGTTTGAAGTCATGGTATTTTCATTGATGTGGCACTTATTGTTTTCTTTTTAATCATTTTATGGCAGTGTCATCATTTATTAACATAATAATGTATCTTTATTGATTTGATTATGACTTGAAAAATATATTGTTCAAATATTTACCTAAAATCCTATAATGTAACTTGACTTTTACTATTAAGTTTTCTGATGCACTTGATAATTTAACTTTTGCTACTTTATGCCCTTGGTAAAAATAAAAGCATTTAAAACCGATAAACAAAAAATCGTTGAAACTTTTATCATTTTAGTGTTATATAGGTACATATGTATACATAGTTAGGGTTTATTGTCTACAGTTTGACCAAAGAATTTTTTTTTGTTAGTTTAGTTGATCCGTTTCTATAAATGCGTCTTGTTTAATTCTAACAATAGACCATAAATACATATATCTACTCTGTTCTGCCCTAACTGTTTAATCTAGATCAATAGGGCACCCAATGATAAAATATGTAATTGTAAGTAAGTAATTAAGTAAGTAAACGTTAATACGTAGTAGTTGTATTGTACTGTACCATTTGACTCTTTGATCTTAATAAATATGCCGATTACTTACTTATCAGACCCCCAATGTTGTTTTTGCTTTGATGACAATTTTATTAATGTGTTCTTCTAACATGATATTACCGTCATGATCATAATGAATAGTGCCTAATCATAATCTTTATTGCATAAATATTATTAACATATCAATAAAAAAAAAGTCAGGTTATAAATTAACTCAGACATTATAAAATGCATACATGCATACTTGCATGACATGCATACTTCTAAGACTCATTACACTGTTGTTATGGGGGACTTTAACGCTAAACTGGGCAAGCGAAGCGGCAATGAGAGTAGGATGGGAAATTACGGAATCGGGCATCGGAATCCACGGGGCCAGATGTTAGCCGACTTTTTGGAGAAGGAGGGACTCTATATGATGAACTCCTTCTATAAGAAACCGGTGCATCGCAAATGGACCTGGATTAGCCCCGATGATGTGACAAAAAACGAGATAGACTTCATCATGTCCAGCAGGAGAGATATATTCAATGATGTCTCCGTGATCAATGCTCTGAAAACCGGGAGTGATCACCGAATGGTAAGAGGCACATTGAATCTGAATGTGAAACTCGAACGATCGCGACTGATGAAGTCTACGCTCCGACCAGCACCTATCCAGATCCAAAATTCAGAGATCTTCCAGCTTGAACTCCAGAACCGCTTCGAATGCCTAGGTGACTGTGTAGACGTGGACGATTATAATGACAGAATCGTGGAAGCTGTCCACACGATTGGATCCAAACACTACAATATCCGTCGTGCAAAAAGAACCAACAAGATCTCAGACTCTACCCTTAAGCTAATGGAGGAAAGGCGCGCGATAGTCTTGCAATCCGCAGGTGACGCTTCTCAGTATCGAGCAATCAATAGGCAGATCTCTAGATCATTAACTCGCGACATACGCCGATTCAACACCATGTGTGTAAAAAAGGCTATCGAGAAAAACAAAGGCTCGAAAGTGTTCGCGAGGGATCTGTCTGTTGGTCAAAGTCAACTGATGAAGCTGAAGACCGAGGATGGAAGGATCGTATCGTCTAAATCCGAGCTGATGGGAGAGGTGGAGAAGTTCTACGGACAGTTATACACAACAACACAGCAGCCTGTCATAAGTCTGGCCCATGACCCAAGAGCCAAATTGACCCGTCATTACACCGAAGATATCCCGGACGTTAGCCTGTACGAGATTAGAATGGCCCTGAAACAGCTCAAAAATAACAAGGCGCCGGGTGATGACGGAATTACAGCTGAGCTCCTTAAAGCAGCAGGGTTACCTATGCTAAGGACTCTGCAAAAGCTATTCAATTCCGTCATACTCGAAGGCAAAACGCCAAAAGCATGGCACAGAAGAGGTATGGTTATACTCTTTTTTAAGAAGGGCGATAAGACCTTGTTAAAGAACTACAGGCCCATCACGCTTCTGTGTCATGTTTATAAGCTGTTTTCGAGGGTTATTTCGAACCGTCTCGCTCGCAGGTTTGACGACTTTCAACCGCCCGAACAAGCCGGATTTCGTAAAGGCTTCAGCACCATAGACCACATACATACGCTGCGGCAAGTTATACAGAAGACCGAAGAGTATAACCAGCCCCTATGTTTGGCGTTTGTGGACTATGAAAAAGCCTTTGATTCGATCGAGACCTGGGCTATGCTACAGTCGCTCCAGCGGTGCCAAATTGACCATCGGTACGTCGAAGTGTTAAGGTGTCTGTATGAAAACGCCACCATGTCAGTCCGTCTCCAGGACCAGAACTCGAAACCGATCCAACTGCAGCGAGGTGTGAGACAGGGGGATGTCATATCCCCGAAACTGTTCACCGCTGCACTGGAAGACGTTTTCAAACTTATGGACTGGAACGGACTCGGCATCAACATCAATGGCGAGTACATCACCAACCTCCGATTTGCCGATGACATTGTAGTCATGGCTGAAACCCTGGACGACTTAAGCAGGATGCTGAATGACATCAGTAGAGCCTCCGAAAAAATGGGTCTAAAAATGAACATGGACAAGACGAAAATCATGTTGAACAACCATGTTATACCCACTCCTTTAAAAGTAGGAGACTCTACGCTCGAAGTTGTTGACGAATACGTCTACCTAGGACAAACGGTCCAGTTGGGTAGATCCAACTTTGAGAAAGAGATCACTCGTCGGATCCAACTTGGTTGGGCAGCGTTCGGGAAGTTACGTAATATCTTCTCATCCAAACTTCCGCAGTGTCTCAAGACGAAAGTCTTTGACCAGTGCGTGTTGCCAGTGATGACATATGGAACAGAGACGTGGTCGCTTACTATGGGTCTCATAAAAAAGCTCAAAGTTACCCAAAGGGCAATGGAAAGAGCCATGCTCGGAGTTTCCCTGCGTGATAGAATCAGAAATGAGGATATCCGCAGGAGAACCAAAGTAACCGACATAGCTCACCGAGTTGCCAAACTTAAGTGGCAATGGGCGGGGCACATAGCTCGCAGAACTGACGGCCGTTGGGGCAGAAAGGTTCTTGAGTGGCGACCACGTACCGGAAAACGCAGCGTTGGCAGGCCTCCCACAAGATGGACCGACGATCTGGTGAAGGTCGCCGGGAATCGTTGGATGCGGGTGGCGCAAGACCGGACTTTGTGGAGATCCTTGGGGGAGGCCTTCGTTCAGCAGTGGACGTCCTTCGGCTGATATGATGATTATAAAATAAAAGATTTTTATAATACAAAATAAATAAGCTATCGCAAGTTTTATTGTACTTGAATATAGTTATTTATTATTGTTATACTCGTACAATCGGATGAAAGGCGACTAATTGTCGCCTTTTGTTACCCTATCATTCATTCATCATTCAGGTTTTAACTTTCAATTTTGTGGCTGTGGTGTCTTAGTGGCTGGAAAGTGCGATTCGTACTCGTGTGGTCATACACTTTGTTAGTTTGGTAATAGGAATTTTATGGCCTTGGCTCTCTCCTTGCGAGAGAAGCTCCGAGTCCACACAGTGGGGGAACATAAAGTAGGCTGCTTATACCATACCTCCTTAATAAACTAGTGATTTTAGAATCGACGATCGCCTAGCTTGAAAACGTAGGTGTTGCGTAAAATGTATGCTAGGATACATCATTATCCTCCCATTAATTCATACCATGCCGTTTTCGTAAAAATATCAGTAGTAGATGCTAAAAAAAGTATTTTTTTCACAATTTAAACAAAAAAATAACTTGAAGATAACCCACAATTTGTTTCGTGTTTAGCTATTTTAATTAGGTAGCTATTTAAGAAATTAGTTATACCTTATGATAAGTACATTTCTTTGGTTACTGGGTTGATTTCGACTGTTGTTAATCTTCACTTTACTTGATATATGTATATTGTATATTGATAACGGGTGCCGCAAAAGTACTTACTACGCTGAAAGAGTGAGTTAGCAGAACTCGCCGTTGACGTAAATGCGAAGGAGGACTATTAGGTATATCATCAACATCAACAGCCCACTAAACGTTCCCACTGCTGGGACTCGGGGCCTTCTCTCGCAAGGAGAGAGTTAAGGCCATAACCACGCTGGCCCAGTGCGGGTTGGCGGATGGCACATGACTTCGAAAGATTCTAGGTACATGTCGGTTTCCTCACGATGTTTTCCTTCACCGTTTTAAGTTAGCGGCATTACGCACATGACTTCGAAAAGACAGTGGTGCGTGTGGGGCTTGAACCCGGGGTCTCCGGATCGGCAGCCGCCGTTCTCCCGACTAGACCACCGTTACTTCTATTAATTTCTTCTTATTAGGTATATACTATATACGAATACAGTGCATTTTAAATTATTTTTAGCATTCACATACTAAAGCTACAAGATGTCGAAAAAGAAAACAAAACTGTGCTAAATTTAAAGTTTAATAAATGTATTTACAAAAATAGCATAACCTCGAAAATAAGTATCATTTTAATTTAAAATGCAGAATAATGATCTTTAGGTACAATTTAGCTTTCACAGTCTTATTCAAAGCGTTCAACAAAAATCTAATTACTCAATTTTAACTTTGTTGCTCACTTTTCATCGTGGAAAAGTTGCTAAAGTGAGTTACAGGTACTTAAATAAAAATAAGTACGTGATTTTATTATGCTCATATTTTTAAAATTACAAAAAGGTTATAAATTATTCATCCTCATTTGCAAAAATGAACCTGTAATTAATACGATCTGGGTGTTTTAAATAAACTAATTATAAGTAAATTTTGCTTCATTATAAATCCGTATCATAATGCATCAGTATAACAATCAACTAAATAATTTGTACAACTCCAACTAGTATTGGTAAGCTGAGATAGGTACGTAGTTGACTTAAAAAGCTGCTATACCCGTAATTGCTCTGCCTAAAATGAGTGCGTGAATATCGTGAGTTCCTTCGTATGTGTTTACCGCCTCAAGGTTCATAACATGCCTTATTATATGATACTCGTCGCACACGCCGTTACCTCCAAGCATGTCCCTTGCAACCCTTGCAATATCCAACGCCTTGCCACAGTTGTTCCTTTTAATTAGGGAAACCATTTCATGGGCGGCTTTTCCTTCGTCTATTAGGCGACCGACCCTAAGGCACGCCTGGTAGCCGATGTTTATCTCTGTCAACATGTCCGCAAGCTTCTTCTGTATAAGCTGATTCGAAGCAAGGGGCCTTTCGAATTGTTTCCTATCTAATGTGTACTGACGGGCGATTCGCAAACATGTTTCAGCAGCTCCGAGCGCGCCCCAGGCTATCCCGTATCTCGCGTTATTGAGACATCCGAACGGCCCCTTCAAACCCACTACGTTTGGCAATAAATTCTCCTCCGGTATAGCCACTTCGTCGAGCATTATCATTCCAGTAGCCGATGCTCTCAGAGAAAATTTTCCATTGATTTTTGGGGTTTCCAAACCTTTTTTGACCTGAGCTCGTTCGACAATATATCCACGCACTTTGTTCTCCTCGTCTTTCGCCCATATTATGAGGATATCTGCAATAGGGGAGTTTGTAATCCAAGTTTTTGAACCGCTTAGAATATAGGTTTTGCTTTTGGCGTCATATTTAGCTCTAGTCACTAATCCACCGGCGTCACTGCCGAAATTAGGTTCTGTCAATCCAAAACAGCCAACGAGCTCGCCTTTAGCCATTCTGGGAATATATTTTTGTTTTTGTTCTTCTGAACCGTACATATAAATAGCGCCCATGGCTAGACTGCTCTGGACACTCATTGCTGATCTGAATGCCGAATCTACTCCATCTAACTCCCTTGTTAGGAGACCATAAGTAACGTAGGAGACACCGGGACATCCGTACCCTTTTATTGTGCATCCGAGTACCCCTAGCTCACCCATTTCCTTGTAAATTTCTCGATCGAAGACTTCATTCCTGTTCGCGTCGACGATCCTCGGTAGCAGTTTCTCGTTACAATAAGCTTTGAACGAGTCCCGAATCGCTTTTTCGTCGTCGTGTAATTGTCCATCTAAATTCAATGGATCCTCCCAGTTGAAAGTTACTTTGGCATTTTTCGAACATGTGGTTGAGAGGGCTCGCAAATTTATATTGCTTCTGCACAAAGCCGAAAGTAATTTAGTAGTTTGTGACACAACCATGTTGAATAATTTCGCTGTTTGATAACGAAATTCACAAAATTAACACTTGATGCTGTTTGCTGTTTCTTGTACTTTTTAGAATTTTCCACAATTTTTTTGATACAACGTTCAGAACTACACAAGTTAAACACTATTTTTCATGTCATTTCACAGTATTTAACTTTTTATATCATAACCTTTCAAGAAAAACACTAACAACGAAGTTAACCTCGGTACTGACCTAATGACAGCTGCTTTGATAGTATAAAAGGCGTTCTGTGACTATCTTCATTCATATGACTGCGTAATAATAGCATAACGTGTACGATAGTGTGAGTTTGTTTATCAAGCTCATACTAGTTTCTTTTTATACTCTAAGGCCTTTACAATAAAACTTAAATTGATTTAAAGGCAATACTTACTTCGTGTGGTATCTATCTAATGATATCAACATAACGTTATCAAATGGAAAATAAAATGTGATAACTGTTGTTGATTGACATTGGTTGAAAAACAGGGACTGTTTCTATGCGAGTGTAAACAAAAATTCGATTCGAGTCACAAAAAGTTTTTTTCAATCCATTTTTCTATCAAACTAAACTGGTTAAAATTCCTATCGTAGCCGACAGCGTTTCAAAAAAGGTTGGACAAAGTTCACCTCCACTAAAAACTTAAATAAGTGCACATAAATGACAAAAATGTCTATTAAAAGTTTAATTCCCCGGTAAAATTCCAAACGAACTTTTTCTAGGCCAGAGCCTGCATAGTTTAAACAACTTACGTAGCTGAGTCGAGTGCAGTTATTACATACTTAGGCGCTGGAGACGGGGTAACTTGGTACACTTTAACACTGTTGAGCTAGCTAGTTGTATTGAAATTAGACTTGACAACTACACGTTGACGGCTGGAAGAGCTTGAAATGCTTGTTACTTTGAAGGAACTACCTACGATGTTTCACTACACTTATGAATAGAATATGTGCTTTTTATTTATGGTTTGTATTTCGAAACCTATTTTCAGTGTATATTGTCAAGAACGAACAAGTTACTCAGCATGTGCATTAAGGTATAACTACTTTCACTTCAATAAATGAAAAAATATGAATGCTCTCTGTATTTTAAGGTTTTATTACAATTAGGTAGGTAAGTATTTATTTTTCGTGTTGCTAACATTATATTTTGTGTAGTAAGTAAGTAGTTGATTGTTATTTAATGTAGGTAAGTACCTATACCTACTGTATTGTTGTTAGTGCTTATCACTTTTTGATGTAATGTTATAAAACATTACATCAAAAATAATAAATAAGAAATGAATTTCTTTTTAATCAAATGACTAGGTACCTACCTTTAAAAAATATTGATTTTTCCGGCTGCTTTCTGACAATTCATTCACTATATTTCCATACATAAATAACGTATTTTTACCATAAGTGGGCACGTTTACCTATTATTTTCCACAGTTGAAGTCGCCAGTCCATTTAAAAACTAAAGTCAATTAAAAATTGTAAATGTTAATATAATATCAAGTTGTACCTACTTATAATAATTAGGTAAGTACTTATTTTTAATGAACAATTATACTACTATCCTGCTTTCTACTAATATTAAAAATGTCAATGTTTGGATGTTTGTTGCTCAATCACGTCCTAACGTATGAACGGATCGGGCTGAAATTTGGAACACAGTTATATTATAGTCTATATAGTTTAGTTAAAGTTTATAGAAGAATACATAGGCTACTTGTTATCCCGATAAAACAACGGGAACTACGCGGGTAAAACCGCGGGGCTCTGCTAGTTTTTAATAAAACTACATTACTTACATTGAAAACTACACTACATTCTAACTACGTACATTTACACTAAGTAGATTTGAATTACCCATTAATTGTCCACAAGGGCAGGTAAGCTACTTTAGTCATCCCGAAAAAAAATCTGAATTCTTCAGGGAATAGGCAGTTCCAAATTTTACGCGTACGATGTCGCGGACACATTCCAGTAATTTTACCTATCAATGTGAAAGTTTGTATGTTTGTTGCTCAATCACATTGTAACACCTGAACAGATCGGTTCAAAATTTGAACACAGTTGGATTACACCCTACTATTAACTATACTATAATAGTAGGCTGTAATCTGTAATAATAATTAGTATTACCTACTTTAATAATTGCGATAGTTACAGGAACGGGAACTACGCGGGTGTAACCGCGGAGTAATTTAGGTATATGTCATAACAACGTTGCAAGCTAAGCTAGTAAAATATAGAAATAAAAAAATCATAGGGAAGGACGGACGGTACGCGGACAGCGTCCATTTATTCATGTCCGTGGTCACAGCAACGTTATGAATGCGCACAACGTTGCAACTCACAAACTGCAACGTATTTAAGTTTTTCGCTGCTGAGGGTAGAGAAATATTTAATTTAAATTAGCCAAGACCCGCTCGCGGCGCCATTGTGGCCTGAAACAAAGAGTTATTGTGCTAGATTTGTACGGGGCTTGTCGTCGGTAGAACCAGAACAATGGATGTGCGAAATATGGCAGCTTTATTTATCAATGCTGACTACAAATGCCGGTGAAAATTTGTTTTGTAGCATGTAATAAACGTTTATCCTGTACCACATAATTTTACGCATTAAAAGATAAGTAGGGACACGTAATTGTAAAAGGTCATGAAGAAGTCGTAAACATCCACGTTCAACCTCAGTCAAGGCGAGTCAACGATATGGCCCTATCCTAGGGCGGATCCAGCTTTGGCTCCAGGGGGGGTCAAGTCATAAAACTGTACGATAAGTACATGCGTGTTTTTTAATCAGTGGTCCACCTAGGTACTAGACCCAAACCAGGGGGGTCATGACCCTTGACCCCCCTGGATCCGCGCTTGGCACTATCATGGGCCAGATTTTATATTTTTTTAATATAAGTTAGAGTGATGGGACGAAGAAGACTTGCACCTGATGGTATATAACACGCTTGTTCATAACATCACATTGCCATACAGTAATTTGAACGTAAAAAGGGCTTGATACTGCCTAGCACAGCATTCACTTGTTACCCGGAGATATAAAAATATGTATCGTATATCTGTTTGCCTTTATATTTTCCCTGAAAACTTTGCCCTTCTAACTGTAACACAGAAGTGTTTACACATAAATACTCACTATCAGAATAACTGACAATGGTCTTCAGTCGGACTACCCAAAGAACTCAACCACTACTACGATTGCAACTATGTATTTGACTCAAGACCGAGGAATATAGCATGAAAAGAGAAATGCGTAAATGAAGTGTTATAAAATGATTTAGTATGTGTAATTTGAAATGTAGTGTATTGTAGTAATTAATTAGAAAATCAAAATGACCTTTGCTTAGTTTGGCGTTAGATATGTATAGTGTTAAAATGTCCACCAACAACCTATCGTTTACAATTCTTCATTAGCGACCCTGGCAAAATAATGGGTAGTGTTGTATAAGGTATGTCCACAAAATATTTAAATAAAAAAACTAAGATATCTAGAGACAAGATGACTTATAACATGTATTATAACATTTTCTATTACTATTTTTAAATGTGCAATTTTATTTTTTATCCAATTTTTTTTCTGTTTTTAATTCTTGGCTTATTTTTAAACTGCTGTCATTTTCACCACTGCAAATATAGCTCCAATGTACATACACTGCCTTATTTAATGGCCGAAACAGATCTCACGCCTTTATTTATTTAGGTGGGTGATACCCTTGAATCTCTTGTCATCCGATTTGCCCAACAATGTGTACCCCAGTAATTCACGGGGGACGACCGACGAATCTAGTATAAATTATTCACTCTATATTTGCATGACAAACGACGGGAAAGCAAAGGCTCTAAGACCTTTAACGGCACTCTTCGACCCTGGTTAACTGTGTTCTACGCCCTTGATCCTTTCTGTTGTGGTTCTTTCACAAGTGGTCTGTATTTAGAGGAAGTAATGAGGTTTCGCAATCATTATCAGATTTGCCTATTCCCAATGGCAGTCCTACTTTATCTTGTTTTCCTTTGTTGACTCACCTTAAGGCCGCAATAATTTAATAATTAAGGCCGCTTAATAATTGCCGCAATTTATTGAAATTGCGGCAATTTAATTGCTCCATTAATTGCTCCAGATCGGTCCATTCGTGTCGCCGAGCAATTATTGCCCTCGTGTAAGCGCACCTTTATTGATCTATGTACCCATTTTATATTTTTTGAGGTTCACCAATATTAAAACAGCCGTGGTGGTCAAGTGGAGCAACTGGTTTCGAATTCCACATGCACCACTAAATATTGTGCAGGTGTACCAGTTTGGCATCAACGGTGAAAGATAGCATTGTGAGGAAACCGGCATATTCCAAAAAAGGCATCTTTCAAGGATACACGTCATCCACCAACCCGCATTTGGTCAGTGTGGTGGATTATTGCCTTGAATCTCTACTTGTGAGGAAAGGTTCTGAGTTCCAGCAGTGGAAACTTAACGTGGGTTGCTAACGTTAATATGTTGTCGCCTGTTACGGTTGTAGTTAAATGTTGTATGTTTAATTATATTTAACAACGCTAATTGAATTTGTATTCAATCATACGTAATATAGAATGAAGAAAGTTAATATTTAAGATAATGATTTGATATGTAAAATTAAACATAGAGGGCGCTGGGGTAGAACCATCCACATTTACCCTTCTACTCAAAAAGTAATTTAGAGGGGATGAGGTCTTAAGGGCGTACCCCGAACAAATGACCTTGAGTATTTCTCACCTTATCGCACACCGCAAGAAAGAGCAAGAGAGAAACAGTAGGATTTGTCGCTGTTTTACGCTCAAATTTTAGAATAAACTCTTTATAAAATCAGATTTTGGTCTTTTGAAAAAAATGAAACTACCAAAATGTTCGTAATGGAATTGTCTATTCGTTGGTGTAAGAACAAAATCAAAATAATGGACGATTTTCGAGGAGATGCATGATAACTACAATTATTTATTTTTTTCATGGTTTCGTTGTGAGGCGATTATTTAAACAATAAGTCCATTATCAAAAAAATAAAACTACCATTTTGAAGCCAAGAAGTTGTACAAATGTAGTGTATTTTTTACCAGTTGATATTTGTTTTGGCTAATGAATGAGCTCTTAAAACTGGACAAAAAACTCGTTTTGCTGGGGGACGCACCTTAAGTGGATGGTGCTAGACCAGTGGCGATTCATTCTTATCAAAAATTCTGTAGCAAAAAGTTCATAATGTTGTTAATAAACCTCTACATTGATTATTTTAGTTTTATTTATAACATTAAACTATAACAAATACAACTTTACATTGTACTTTAGATGTCGAATTTGATTGCGAGAAGACCGTATGATGTTTGCAGTACACAAATGAAGCGATTACTTAGCTTTTTACACTACTGCCAATAAGGAGGGTATTGTATTTATGTACATCTTCAGATAACAGAGCTCTTGATACCATTATGTTGAGTAAAATTGCTTTATATTTTTTTACTATAGGTTTCCCTTAACATACAGCAAAATAGTGCCAATAAGTGATCACCATTTCGCTGGATGTGAGGAGACGATGCCGTCTACGACGGAGTGTGCTTATCTAGAAAAAATCAATCCACTCTCGAGTTGAAAACGTCAAAATTGGAAGCAACCATCGCAAGTATACCTACACAATCAATGCTTTCTATAGTGCAGTGTAGACGTTCTTATTACGAATGCGGAGTCCAACCTCGTCACTCCAGTTTATAGAACGTAAACTATGCAACGATATCGTTTTTTTTGGGCTATCAGCATTTCGATAGAAATAAGGTAAAGGTGGTATTAGTTAATGCAGATCTGCTGCACAATCTCTTAAATGCATCCTATAAATAAAAATAGCTAGCAAACTTGCAGCGATGGTCAAGACTTTTTAGTCTTATTAGAACATGGGCGTACTTAGTTGTTGCGAGCCTTGTAGTTTTTTTTTAATATCAGACTTTATCATCAGACGAGCTAACCCTTTGCTCCGTTGCTAAACTACATGCCACCTTATTCATAAACGTGTTAGGGATAAACCCATAACAGCTTTAACTCACGGTAGTCCTTCACGATCACTCTCGTGAATATGACCCTCTTTAAAAAAATCGCTACATAATTCCATTGAAGCACCTAAAAACATGTCGACACTCATCCCGCACTCTCCTGCATTACAAACCTCCAGACGGTCTAAAACCCTCCATCCTTTTTCACTTGTACATCACGACACACTTTAATGGGCCAGTGATTTTTCCCAGTCATATGCAAATGTCAGATTAGCATACATTTTATCCCAGCTTCTGTAAGGTCCAGCTAAAATGTTGAGTATTAACAAGGCAAATTTTTCTTCGTGTCGCGAGGGGCTAGCCTTTGGTGGCTTTATTTTAATTTCAAGGACGATGTATGAGGGTTTTGTGAGAGGACAATTTTATTTAGGAACATTTCTGGGCTGCGGAAATGGAAAATGTAAATCGAATAGGTGTTTATTTGTCTTGCTTTACTTGCTTAGATTTCTGGGTTAGTAAATAAATACATCTTACTAGATAACCCCTGATGCCAAGCCAAGATGTTAGCATTCGAGTTACTTAGAACAGGTTTCAGAAATAGAGCGTGTTGTTTTTCCATCGACATTGCCGTTAATTGCTTTTACATTACATTATTTTTATGGGATGTCGTAGACTTGGAGTGGGCACGGGTTACTCGCACACTAATTTGAAGAAAATATTCAATACTTGCGTGTAACGAAACAAATAACGAAAAAAAAAAAAAAAGAATAACGTATTGAATTTATACAAAACTCAAAACTCTAGATTTATTGTAGTTTGGGCATTGGGCACCTTAATTTTCCAGTTTTATACTCGTAGTAGATAATATTAACGTTTTATAGGAACAGCCACCAACCCGCACTGGGCCAGCGTGGTGGATTATGGCCTTACGGGGCCTCTCTCCTTGCGAGAGAAGGCCCCGAGTCCCAGCAGTGGGAACGTTTAGTGGGCTGTTCATGTTGTTGTCATGTTGAGCATTGGGCACCTTAATTTTCCAGTTTTATACTCGTAGTAGATAATATTAACGTTTTATAGGAACAGCTGGTAATCATTTACATTATGCATAAAGCTATATACGTGGAGCTATTTTATAAATCCCATTCACAAATCCATCACTATTGTTCCCACCAGAGTTTCTACAACTTATTTTGACATTACCATAATCCGAACTCACTTGCAAAACACTCTGGCCCGAAATTTTCCAGACGCCAACCCAAATAAGGAAAATCGTCGCGAAAACTTGGCCATAAATAATTTACTTACATAATTACCGCCATTCAGTATGTTAATGAGAGAAGTTCCGGGCTGCCACTTAAATATTAAAGCTAATAAAACATTCAGAACGAAGACTTCGGGAAGTGCATATAAAATAAAATATTAGCAGCACTTAACGACGAGACAGAGCCGAAATAGGACATGATTTATACTCTTCCAGGACAAGCATGCTAATAAAATTCTACCTATATTATACCGTTAAATGTAAAAGTTTGGATATTATATTTGTTGCTAAATCACGTCACCACGTCTGAACGGATCGGGTTAAAATTTGGAATACAGTTAGATTATAGTCTGGAATAACACATAGGTAGGTTACTTTTTATCGCGGTAAAATAACGAAAACGGCAACTACGTAAGTAAAACTGTAGAACATTGCTAGAAATAGATGTAATAAAAACTGTAGGCGCAATGGCAATTAAATTGCCGTATGAAAAACACCTTTTTTTACTATTATAGGTTTGCACTTGACCACCATCTCGCCTGATGTTAAGCTGATGCGATCTACGATGGAGCGTGCTTACCTAGAAGAAACCGATTCACTCTCGATTTGAAGACACCAAGATTGTAACTATCGGGGAAAACCCACTCAGGCAACGCATTCTACAACCTAGACGTTCTTATCACAAACGTGGACTCAAATCTCTTCGTTCGTGGTTTTAGAACATCAACCATGAAACGATGTTTTTGAAATGCGAGAAGTCCGATAGAAGAAAGGTCTAGGTGGTATTAGATCATGCAGAACAGTTGCACACTCTCCGAAGTGTATCCATGATTAGATACATGATTAGATTATGAACCTTTACTTTTTGTATACAGAGGTTGTACCTACACAATGAAATTGCAGACATGTTTTGGAGCAGAAACCATTAATCAGCAAACGTAAAATACGTCTGGAATCAAATTAGCTTTTCCATATGCAAATTGATGACGAGAGATGAGACGTGTTCTAGAGTTGAGACCGTTAACCGCTAAATTTAAGACACGTTTTAAATCAAATCAGTTTTTTCAGACGCAAATTAACGACGACATTTGAGACGTGTTCAGGAGTAGAGACATATTGATGACAATATAGGAAACGTGTTACAGAGTGGAAACCGTAAATCGATAAATAATCGGTAACTTATTTAAGATTAGGCAACATCACTTACTTATCACTATCATACACTTATCATTAGGATACCCACCCATCATCATCAAAAAATGGAAAATTATGTCGTAACGAAATTCACAACAGGAAAAACTAGGGAAAAACCTTTATTTTCAATTTACATTATTCTCAAGAAACGCGTCAGATATCTCGTAAGACATTTTTAATACCTAAAGCTGCCATAAACCCCAGACTAGGTCCACCAGTAACATAAATGGAATAGTCATGTAGTTCAGAAGCTGATATACGAGATAATCTCAGCATGTACCGTCTAAGACGAGGGTATGAAATTGACTTCAGAGCTGGCGTAGAACGATTTCAAAATAGAAAAGCGGGAAATAATCCGTCGTGTTGAGAAAATAGCTGTTTTGAAATGGTGTCAGCATTACTTGCAATGGTAGAACTTTGTCTGTAAAGGACCGCCAAACATATTTGAACATTATTTCTCATGACTTACGTAACTCAAAAGCATTTCCAGAATGTTTGAGTAAATTATATCGATTCGATGTAAAAAATACTATCTTTGTGAAATCAATAAATATAATGAGACAATTTTTGAACTTAAGATTGATTGTTTAATGCGGCAGTTAATATTGAACAGGTATTCTAGTCTTTATTGCGAAATTGGTAATTAATTTGACATGTAAGCTTTGTATTCTGAAAACCGCTCGTCGTACTGGTTTTTACTTGTTTGAAATGTTCTTCTATTACATGGATGCATTATTCAGTTACGTTTACATGTGTTTTTTTCAAATGATCTACATTGTTATTTCTATAACTCTGTCACTGCTATGACTTCACTATGGGGTGAATATTCGTAACGTGTTGGCGCGACAAAAACATCGTATTCGGACCAAGACGATGTTCTTGTCTACATTAGCGGGCGAAGATTCGTGTCGAGTTGGCCGATTATTGTGCGTTGATTATTTTCTTGTCTAGATAGACCGCTCCAACGTAGAAACACCAAAATTATAGCAATTACAGCGTAATGCGTCATCTAGACAAGTAAATAATCAAAGGTATTGTGCCGGATAGGATAAAAATGGAGAAAATAGTGGTTTTGAATCATATGTCAGTAAACTATCATTTATTACAATTGAACGAGTATCATTTACCAAATAATATGAAAAAGAGAAGAATGGGGAGATGGTGGATGACTACTATTCATAGAAACCGAACGATGTAAGTATTCTGGAAAGTGATCTCTTCTTACCGCAGGCGCAAAGAGATAGCCGTGAGTGTATAATAATTGTTGACGATTGGCTGGAACATTTTCTTTTTCTATTTTTAATTGTATTTTATATATTCTATTTTTCCTGTGAGTTTAGTTGTTGCTTTAGTTACCTTGGTTACGAAGCGTTTTGGTTTAATTTTGTAAATAATTTTAATATGTTTACTATCATTGTGCGCCTTTCTCATTTCCTATATTCACCAGCTAGTTACAGTCCACCGCTCCCCAATTATTATAATTTCACTTTATTTTTCTCATGTACAGCACAGGAATGGAAAGTATGTTATCTGACAAAACCGCAGAGAGTGGCATAGAATTTCCTGGATTTTACGTATGTCAACATCTGGCTTTGAAATAGTACTACAAAAGGTCGCACCATTAATTACCAATAATAGTTCACAACCCGAAAAAACACGCTTTTCACGCACTAAAAATTATAAAAGCATTTAAAATAGCCTGTCCGCCATCTTGGACGTCCGCCATATTGAATTTAAGTTACGTGACTATTTTTTTCGTATTTCTGACAGCAAACCCATTCATTTGATACCCATATCGTGGGGGTGGATTTCAAACAGCCAGTCCGCCATCTTGGGGAGGACGCCATATTGGATTTGTAATGACGTTTTTTAACTAGTCATGTATTGTCATTAGAATTCAGAGCGTGTGTAAAATTTAATCCTAATCGAAGACCGGGAAGTGGGTCAAATTAAGATTCCAAGATTTTCTTACATGTATACTCGTAGTTAGTTACAAGTAGAGCTAATAAAAGCGTGTTAAAACAGATACGAAATTCAGAAAAGCTAGTAAAGCTAACCAATACTTAAGTCTGTAATATTACTTTTGTAAAGTTTGAAATTGATTGAATTAAATGTATAATTTATGGGGAACCTTCCCTGAAATAAATTAATTTTGATTTTGAATTGACGTAGGTCAAGCGAATATCCCTATGATTCGCGCCAGTTTACCAAGAGCTCTCTGATGCTACATCGTCTTGGCCCGAATACTTTGCGATGAGACGATGTACCCGGCCGCACTCATCGCGCCAACACGAATATTCGCCGTAGACCACTAATGAGGCCACACCGTTTCAACATGTACTGTGTTTGGTAATAGATTGGAATTCTATATAACACCACGAACATTTATTATAATTTAATTATATGCAATATTCAAATCAAGAGTAAAACGAGTATACTTATTTTGAGTTCTGCGTTAAAATGTATGTACCTAACCATTATAATATCCAGACTGATGCAAAAATAGTCCAAAAACTTTATCATCTGAATTTTATAAATGTACCTATGTTTATATCACACAATACAAGAGATTATAGATCTACAAATGCACAAACTTTAAACGACACATCGGTATATAGGTACGCTTAAAGCGAGGCTTCATAATTTGCCATCAACAATTTGCAAAGTTCCAAGAAGATATATTCGTATATATAGTAAGATCAACCATCTACCCTATATCCGCGGAGATTAATACAATCAGTTGTAATTAGTCTGAACCCAGAAATTGGCTCCTCGGCATCGCTCTACAATAATTGATTAATTCAGTATGAAAAGATCCGAAGCAGTTGACTATTAAGCGTGTCTTGATTAAAAGGAAAATTAATCGTTTGTGCTTACCCTAATATATTATAATTTTGAAGGTAGGAAGGTAAATTAGGCGTTGGGATATTTATAGCACATAATACGAATATTTACGATGATGGAGCCGCTGAAACGAGGAAAAGATGGTTTAGATTTTAATTCAACCGTTAACATGTTTTATTAACAGGGTACTAAGCGATCATAGCGTTATTTTTGGACAGGTGAACCGCAGGCCTGTAACAATAACACTCTGCACTGAAAATAATCGTAGGACTGGCTCTTATGGTGTAAGTAATGTACTTACATATATTGGCACGAGCGAGATGGCATGAATACTATTACGAGTTACACTCATTTTAATACTGATCGGAGTAACATACTAATTCAGAAAGCCCACTCTGTTGTTATGTGGCAGGCATGTTGCTTACTATCAAGGACAAGATCCTGCTCGTCGCGTCACTCTTTAGTATGAAAAGCCCTTCCGTGATTTAGATAGCATGTCAAATTGACAGTCTCAGTATTTGTTACCCTAACAATGGCCCTAAAGCCCAAAAAACCCATTAGAACTAAATTGATTTCACTTTTTTGTAGTTCACTATACTAGGTTACACAGGACGTGTGAAGTAAACTGAAAAGGATACATTGTACTCAAATTTACGTTCAATCTTTACAGCGTTTAATAGATTTGTATGTAAAAAGTAATGAGTAGAATTTAGTCATTTTCAATCAAAATAATGGAAAAAAGCTTTTAGATGCCGGGTATCGAACCCGGGGCATTTCACATGCAAAGCGAACGCTCTACCACTGAGCTACATCCCCGCTTGAACTACTGGTCGAAATAATTAATACAACTGTAACAAACATGCGGCGAGGTAACGACCGACGGTAACGACCGCCAGTAACGCGGTAACGGTACATGACATCATGTTTAGTGGGCGTGCAGCCGGCTTCATCGAATTATAAGACGTTATCACGTCAAAAAATTACCAACTGCAAATCATTTTCAGCACGTCGATACGTGCACGACTGGGTATAGATCCCCTTTCTCCTGAGGCACTACGCACACTTTATCTAAATCCAATGAACTCTGTATAGTCTTCGTTTAAGACAGATTGTTAGATCTTAGCTAGGGCTAAGGCTTAGCTCGAATTCTCTGTCAGGTATCAGTGGTATGCTAATTAATTAGTGTAAGTATTACGTAAAAATGTGCCTACCTATTACTAGATGACTAAATATCGTGAAATTGCTAATTATATACTGTTTAACATGTATATTTTATAATCTATTTTTTTATTGATAAAGTGTAGAGAATGGTTTTAAGATTGTTTTTTATTAGATAGAAATTATTTTTAATATTATTTTGCTTATTTACAGCAGAAAATCAATTTTTCAAATTATTTGAATTGAAAAAAGTACGAAAGACGAGACATATAAAGTAAGATTAGTAGTAGTGGTAGGACTCTTTGCAGAGTCCGCCTGGGGAAGTACCACACCTTTGCCAAATATTCTACCGCCAAGCAGTAATGTGCAAACATTACTGTGTTCCGGTTTGAAGGGCAATGATTCCAGAGAAATTACAGGGCTTAGAGACATAATATCTTAGATCTCTGGGTGACGAGCGCAGTGCAGTGCTAGGTAATGATTTGGACTATCATGTTCCAATAGCTGTGTGTTACTGTGCTGTTATGTGGCAGGCATCTTGCTTACCATCAGGCACATGACCTGCTCGTCTCGTCACTCTATGCTATAAAAAAAAAAAAAAAAAGATCCCAGAGCTCCCAGACGTCACCTATTTTCTGATGAATGAAATGTGGACGATTGAGTAGAGTTAGTAAGCACTAAGAACACATGCTTACTCGCTAACTTGCTTAGACGGCCAATTTTGAGATATGGGGTAATGGAGGTACATACAAACATTACTTCACGTATTTTCTTTTAAGTGATTTTCACGTATGTTGTAGGCAACATCCTTAAAAACAAGGTCCCAATACTCCCAGAAACTTTCCGTCGGCCGTTTTGCTTAACAATTCCAAAATAATAATTTAACTTCACTTAAGTTCTCATAGATAATACAACGTTTTCAAAACAAAGTACTCAGGGGTATTGTCAATGCGCCCTGGTATGTGAGAAATGCCGACATTCATCGAGATCTTGGAATGGATCTTGTCGGCAAAGTGATAAAGAAGTACGCAGAAGCACATGCATGCAGGCTTCATCATCATGTGAATGTCGAGGCTATCCAGTTCCTTGATAACACGGACACAGTGAGAAGACTTAAAAGAACAAAACCTTTTGAGTTAGTATAGTGCAGTGGCAGTGCAATACAATATAAAACAATTAAATGTGCTAAGTCAAGTGAAAGAAGTGACTTCCCCTTAACAGTGTCAATAAGAAAAGTGCTGATCCTAGTACCTTCTTATGTATAAACTATGTAGCAATTTAAGTTAGATATAAATTACTCATTAGCCTAGACTTAATAAATTAGGCTAGATTGTAATAAGCATTAGGATCCAAGGTGACTTGGTGAATAATTTCAGAAAAAAAAAAACTTAAGTTCTCATGCTCCATTTGTAAATATGTTCGTCAGACAACTATTTTAAAGCTTTTTCCAATAAGACAGACCAATCTAAGGGGCCAATCATCCCCTAAACTCAATTTTAAGTCAATATTTCCTAATAAATGTCTCACTCTGTCTCCCGCTCTTACACATAGGACATAGTTGAGTTTAGGGGATGATTGTCCCCTTAGATTGGTCTATCTTATTGTAAAAAGCAACAAAATAGTTGCCTGACGAACATATTTACAAATGGAGCATGAGAATTTAGATGAAGTTAAATTATTATTTTGGAGTTGTTAAGCAAAATGGCTGACGGAAAGTGTCTGGAAGTATTGGGACCTTGTTTTTAAGGATGTTGCCTACAACATACGTGATAATCACTTATTAGAAAATACGTGAAGTAAGTAATATTTGTATGTACCTTCATTACCCCATATCTCAAAATTGGCCGTCTAAGCAAGTTAGCGAGTTAGCATGATGTGTTCTTAGTACTTACTAACTCTATTCAATCGTCCACATTTCATTCATCAGAAAATAGGTGACGTCTGGGAGCTCTGGGATCTCGGACTATCACTGTACTAAGTTTTTGGTTGACAATGCATTTTGCAGCTAAGTTTGATATATGTGTTAATATGTTAATAAATGTGTTATCTTATCTTATCTTAAGTATGCTAGGTTTAAATGGGTCCTGTGGGTCCGCGCTAACCCAAAATTGGGGCTCTCACCGCCAGCTACAATGGGTCAGTTAAAAAATAATGCTAGTATATTTGCAGAGGATCTAATGCTATCATCTAATGTGATGAAAAAGTACAATTCACCTGATACGGTACCATTGATATAAATATTTTTACGGCATTTTAGGATTAGGCTTATTAACTTTGTTCCAAAGTATCCCTAATATTATACGTATAATGTTATCTCTTAGTTTAGGGCAGCTGTAAATCGTTTGAACATTTTTGTATACGTATTTATAGTTTAAAAAGTGTTGGACCTAATCTTACTTCTGATATAAAAATAAAGTGGCCAAGTGCGAGTTGGACTCGCCCATGAAGGGTTCCGTTGCAGCAAGTAACATAATATACATAGTACACATAGTTCTTGTAGTTCGTTGTAACTTTGATCGAAGTTTCAATAATAGTGTATTTATGACGTACTAAAAAAAAACTACTCATCAGATCGAGTTCAAACTAATTTTCGTTGGTAGTTTACATGGTAATGTACATCATATATTTTTTTTAGATTTTTCATTCCCTTACTTTAGAAGTTAGAGGGGGGGGGGACACACATTTTACCACTTTGGAAGTGTGTCTCGCGCAAACTATTCAGTGTATACGAAAATGATTTAAGAAACCTCAATATCATTTTGGAAGACCTATCGATAGACACCCCACACGTGTAGCTTTGATGAAAAAAAAATTTTTGAGTTTCAGTTCTCAGTATGGGGGGCAACCCTAATTTTTTTAATTTTTTATTTTTTTTGTTCAAATCTTAATGCGGTTCACAGAATACATCTACTTACCAAGTTTCAACAGTGTAGTTCTCATAGTTTCGGCAAAAAGTGGCTGTGACATACGGACGGACAGACAGACAGACAGACAGACAGACAGACAGACAGACAGACAGACAGACAGACATGACGAATCTATAAGGGTTCCGTTTTTACTTTTTACGGAACCCTAAAAATACTTCTTGTAAAAAAATCCCATGATGGATTTTATTTATACATCGACTGTTTTTATTTGTGTATTCGACGGACGGATATTGCGAATAGGTTCTAAAGATTTTTTCACCATCCCATCCTATCTTATTTCACTTATTAATTGCAATTGTTTTTATCGAATCAACCGTATTGATGTTTACGTTTTGTGTGCATTTGGTAGGTATGAGAACAGATCGTAGAGTATTTTTCACCCTGTTGACTCTGATAATAAATTTTTGATTGTGATCGTGTTATTGCTTTGTGATTAACACAAATAATTGAATGGGTGTTCATTCACATGAAAAGTCGTGTTATTTTTCAGTCAAAAGTTTTTCTATACCTACGACGTGTCTACTATTACGTACTAGTAATGTCTTTTACGTTTATTTAACGTAACTAAACATGATGTCTCTTTAAAATTGTTTATTAACGTTATTCTGTTTTCGTCTCAGATATTACTTGTTTGTTTCAATTTAGAAAACATAAGATTCGCAGCTTCTTCAAAAATGACAATAACACAATTTCCTTTAGCACGAGTTGGCCCAACACGAATTTACGTTTAATTTCGAGAACAACTTCTCAGCTCTCGTCCTTTATCCAGTTCTTCGCATGCTGTAATATTCCCTGAACTTTGCTACGAACAAAATTAATGTTTAAACAAATTTCAATTGAACAAGTACTCGGCAAGTTTGCAATTTAATGACTTTCGTTATAGACTAACTTGAACAATGTAATGCTTTATGAGAAATTTATAGGACATTCATTAAGCGATATTGCGCCTGAGTTTCTATCGGGAGCTATAAACCAAATGTTGTCTATAGAGCCGTATAATACGAGGCTAGCATAGGATCACAGAAGTTTTGGTAACTCTTCACCATGTTCATTGTTGAGAAAGTATTAAATCGTTTAACAATAATTGACGATAGTTGGTCAGAAAAATGCAAAAAAATAACCAAACTTTTTTTTATAGTATAGAGTGACGAGACGAACAGGACATGTGCCTGATGGTAAGCAACATGCTTGCCACATAACAGCATAGTGACTCGCAGCTATACCTACTGTACTGACCTAGCACTGTACTGCGCTCGTCACCCAGAGATCTAAGATATTATATCTCTAAGCCCTGTAATTTCTCTGGAAACATTGCCCTTCAAACCGGAACACAGTAATGTTTGGACATTACTGCTTGGCGGTAGAAAGAGGCTGCTAGGTGTGGGACTTTCCTACTACTAATATTATACTACTACTTTTCTTTTCAGGCGATGCGTACAAGTAGATACCTATTCTATAACATTATGTTGTACCTATTATATTACATTTTATCTTTTAAGGTACTCAAATAAGAATAACATTAGAATTAAAAGTAGAGTAAATAGAGTAGATTTGAAAACAGAATAACAGGATTATTTCGTTTTCAAATCTACTCCTTTGAAAATAATAATGAAACGCAAAATTATCCACATTATACCAGAACAGATAATAAAAATATCTATCACCAACCATCATTTGTTGAACATTAACGATTAAATTTCATAGCGGTTTTGCTTAATACCACCAAGCACATTTCGTGCTCTTCTCGTCACTCTTTACTAATGGTAAAAAACTGAGAGTTCCGACTGCTTTTGCCATTTTGCCTTCCTAGACATGTTAACGAATCACTATTTTGTTTAGTTAATGTAGGTACTCATGCATTTTTATCACGAACTTCGGTTTCGTTTATTTTTTGTGTATGTAATAGTACCTGGGTGACCGAGATTTGCTCGGTTTAAACACTGAGTATACTTAGATACCTACAGATATAGTGCCCAGAATTTCTCAAACAAACAGAAGGCAATTTTAGTATTAAAATTAACGTGGTTACTATTTTACACCTATTTATTGGGTAAACGGGCAACTCACGTGTAATATGGTCGGTCAATCCGACTCGAGTTTCGGCCGCGTCCGGCGGCCTTTTTCAAGGAGACTGTACGCCCACGATGGTTTGGCACTACGCGTTTGGGCTGCGGCGCGGCGCACACGCAAGCTCAACAGCTGTTGCGAGAGTTCAGGTGAGGGGGCGCGAGAGGGTTGCGGAGGTATACACTCGAACTCTTCATCACTGGTGAGCTGCAAGTCGGGAACGTTGCAGCACACTGAGCTCACTGTGTCTTCACTCATATCACGAACACGATACTGAGTACTATGTAGGGACGGCTTCCAAGCACATGTCATCCTCCATCTCTATTAAAGGTAGGACGCTTATTTGTGTATGTTTATGTAAATTATTGTTGTTTTTATTTATTGTGTGTATTTTAAGTATCAAAATTATATGTGTAGTATGTAGTATAATATTGTTACGTAGTCTATTTTTAACTATCATAACGACATCTTAGTTTACTTCTTTGTGCTTCTTTCGCACTCTAACCTAGCTGCATTTTTATTCACATGTTGTTCCTGCTGTTAATGGTTGCCTGGAAGAGATCGCTATTAGCGATAAGGCCGCCATTTATGGCACTAGAATTAAGTAACTTTGTATATTGTTTGATTGTATGTGTTTTTCTGGTGCATAATAAAGTGTTTCTGTCTGTCTGACTGACGCTTATCGATTCCGATGGCTTCCCTGACCTTACGGGGTACTAAGAATTTCTCCCCTGCCAGGACCTCCGCCTTATCGAAATGAATAAAATGTTGGGCGTCCCACCTGAGCGCATGCTCCGCCACCGCAGAGCTGTTAACATCTACATTTTTCATTGCGCGTATGTGCTCGGCGAGTCAGAAAAAAAAAGAAGAAGTCACTTGTAAAAAAAGAGGAGCGGTCTGGATTTGAACCTGGGTCTACTAATTCATGACCGCCCAACTTCCCGCCTGAACTACGTAATGTCGCGCGGCGTCGCAAAGTTTATTGTCGTATTCTAATGACAGTTTTGCATTGTGTAATGATGCGCATAGATCGCCTTGTTTTAAAATGAAACCTATTTAGATCGATTTATAGTCCCCGAAATCCCCTGTATACATAATTTCATGAAAATCGTTCGAGCCGTTTCCGAGATTCAGATTTTATAGGTCGATACAAGAATTGCTCGTTTAAAGGTATAAGATAGTTTTGCATTCTTTGTAGAGTTTGTGATTTTCATACAAAATAATATCAAGGAACTTGTGCATTATGTTTGTTTTGTGTGTTGATCAATAAATTATTGATAGCATACAATCGTCTGGTTTTTTTTCTTTAAACATTAAACTTCACCATATAACGAAAAAAAAAAATTGCATTGCAAACAAATTCACTGAATAAAAAAAAATTTAAAAAAATGAATGGATCTTTTTTGCCCCGCTGCTCACCAGCCAGGTCGGCACATCCGTGTAGGGGTATAATAGGAAAACTATGTGACAAATTTTTAGCCTGCCTCAAATACCTACTCAAATTTAGCTCCAGCTCTCGGAATATAAACTTAAGCATCGAAATACGAGGGTTAGAGTCCTACGTAACGATCTGACGATCGTTAAGTTTTTACTGAAATACATCAAAGGATATTTAGAACCTAAATGTCGATCTGACGTCAGATTTACAACTTTTAATTGCAAACTCTTAATGATGCGGCCACAAGATGGAATCAAAGCTAGATAGCTACATTTCAACCTATCGTCTGTGTTAGTAAAAAAGTTTTGAATTTATAAATCGTTAAATATGTTCAAAGTTTTTACAGATCTAAGCACAAACTATAACGATATACTTACTAGAGCGCATATAACATAAAAATTAAATGTGCAAATACTGTGTTTCGGTTTTAAGGACATTATTTCATCATCTTTTATATCCTGGTGACGCGTGAAATGCAGTGCTACCCAATAATTTCAGTTATTTGCGTGCTTCGTTGTAATGTTTACCATCAGGTACATGAGATACATTTTTTTAGTTTTGGTCGATTGATTTTGTATCATTAAGTTACTGTTATTTTCTTGACACGTCTATAATGTTCAGAGTCTTTTAATTCTCACTAGCTGTTAACCGCGACTTCGTCCGCGCGAAATAAATACTAACATAACTTAGGCAGTACCTTTTTTATACCCAGACACATTTACGGTTACTAAAAACAGCTTATAATAAAACAATTTCATACATTTTTTGTTAAATCGGTTCAGTTGTTTAGGTTTGAAACCTTAAGAGACATTCGGTCCCCAATTCAACTCCAATTTCATCCCCATACAGCTCGAAATTACAGAAGAAACATTAAGAAACATTCGTTTGCTTCGTGTCAAGTGTCTATACACAGAGTTTCATGGTCTTATCTTCAACGGTTGGGAATGTCCATTTTGACATTCATCCCCCATTTTAACCCCAATTTCACCCCCGTAGAGTTCGAAATTACGAAATTGATAGACCAAACATTCGTTTGTTCGTGTCAAGTGTCTATACAAAGAGTTTCATGGTTTTATCTTCAACGGTTGGGAACTTCCATACTGACATTCATCTCTCATTTCAACCCCAATTTTACCCTCATACGGTTTGAAATTACAAAATTGCTCAAACAAACATTCGTTTGCTTCGTGTCATGTGTCTAGATACAAAATTTGATAACTCTAAAAATGACGAATTTTCATACAACCGTTGATCTCTTGTTTCACCCTCTTAGGGTTTGAATTTCGCACCCGTCTTAGCGAGCGCCTACGTGCTAAAAGGGACCTCTATGCAAAATTTCAGATTCCTAGCATTTGTATATATGTATAGTTTCTGCGCTCCACTTATAAAAGAGCTCTTAGAACTGTTTAATGCCGTCCACTTTACCGGGAGAACTCCACAGGCATGGCACAGAAGTGTGGTCATCCTATTCTTTAAAAAGGGAGATAAAACCCTTTTGAAGAATTATCGACCAATATCGCTTCTGAGCCATGTCTATAAGTTGTTTTCGAGAGTTATCACGAATCGTCTCGCCCGAAGACTCGATGAGTTTCAGCCTCCTGAACAGGCCGGGTTTCGAAGTGGATACAGCACCATAGACTACATTCACACGGTACGGCAGATTGTACAAAAGACAAAGGAGTACAATCGGCCACTTTGCTTAGCGTTTGTGGACTATGAGAAGGCGTTCGACTCGGTCGAAACCTGGGCTGTTCTGGAGTCCTTACAGCGATGCCAAGTCGATTGGCAATACATCGAGGTGATGAGGTGTTTATACGACGCCGCTACGATGGCGGTCCAAATCCAAGATCAGCAGACAAAACATATTCCTCTGCATCGAGGCGTGAGGCAAGGGGATGTTATTTCCCCGAAATTGTTCTCAAACGCACTAGAGGATATGTTTAAGACGCTGGATTGGGTTGGGCATGGCCTAATCATCAATGGCGAATACATCTCTCACCTACGATTTACTGACGACATCGTCATTATGGCAGAGTCGCTGGAGGATATGCAGTGGATGCTGGACAGCCTGGCTAACGCTTCTCAACGCATCGGCCTTCGGATGAATTTGGATAAAACCAAAGTCATGTGCAACGAGCTCGTTGCTCCGGGGCCGATTGCCGTAAGTGAAACCACTCTCGAAATTGTTCGGAGATATGTCTACTTAGGGCAGATGCTCGAACTAGGTAGATGTAGCTTTGAGAGTGAGGTCATGAGAAGAATCCAGTTGGGCTGGGCAGCGTTTGGCAAACTTGGTCGAGTCTTCTCGTCACCCATCCCACAAAGTCTCAAAACAAAAGTGTACAACCAGTGCGTCCTACCCGTTATGACCTACGGTGCTGAAACGTGGACACTGACAGTCGAAATGGTCCGAAGGCTCAAAGTCGCTCAGCGAGCTATGGAACGGGGTATGCTTGGAGTATCTCTGAGGGATTGCATTCGTAATGAAGTAATTCGTCAGAGAACTAAAGTCACCGACATAGCTCAGCGTATTAGCAAACTGAAGTGGCAATGGGCCGGTCACATCTGTCGCAGACCCGATAACCGTTGGGGTAGACGGGTTTTGGAGTGGAGTGGAGTGGAGACCGCGAATCGGCAAACGTAGTGTAGGACGCCCAGAGACCAGATGGAGTGACGATATACGAAAGATAGCTGGTGGCAGTTGGAAACGTAAGACCGAGGATCGGGCTGAGTGGCGTATTATAGGAGAGGCCTATGTCCAGCAGTGGACGAACACGGGCTGATGATGATAGTTTCTGAGATTCCTTGATGAATGACCTTTCGCTTTTGTATATATAGATGAGTTTCGTTTTTATTGTCTTTTGTTTTTGTTGAGGATTATTAACTATAATCCTCAACAAAAACAAAAGACACATAAACATCGCAATTATAACCTAAAATACATGGTACTAGCTATGCACGCGGTTTTATCCGCGTTTTAAAGGTTCTCTCTTTTCACGGAACCCTAATTACTTTCCTCAAGTAAGAGTAGCCTATTATTTTATTTTTTGTGCTTTGTGGCCTTTTAATAAAGACGTATTGTATTGTAGAGATACTCCAATTGCATTTATTTGTATAGATGTTGCTGTATTTATAATCGTCATCTACTATGACAGTTCACATCTTTATTAATAAACTTTTAGTAACTGGAAACAGGTAAACAGACCTTCTGATGATTGAATAACGCTCAAAGTTTCGAACACATTGAAAGCCGTTTAGTTTCAACAGTAAATTGAAATTTAAACTTCAAGTTAGAGGACTACGAAAGGCATACGTGTGAATAACCCTTCTTAACAATAGATTACCTGCAAACACCGGGAACTAATACGCTTCAGTAATTGTGACACAGTTCTATTTATGAATAACTAGGTCGAAACTAATATGGGACAGTAGTAATTAATTCTCACTCAGATACGTTGAATTAGAACGGAATATTGTACTATATTATGTGTATGAATGTGTGAAGGTGAGTAGAGCGGAAGACAGCAGCTATATGGTTAGGGTATTGAACGGAATTTCTCGAAATTGAGGACCTAGAATTTCAAGATAGGTATTATGGTCATTTTACTTGAAATGAAGACATCTGTAACCGCGTTGAGCTTTTGCTAGGAAAACTTTGTGGGCTTGCGTTACAGGCATCCTAAAAAGTAGGGCGTAGTAACGTAGCGTCGGAGCAACAGCAGAGCAACGGAGCGGGATGTGCACGCTAGATAGACGCTTTTTCTAGCGAAATCTTGTGAATTCGCATCACCGATATGAGTAATAGAAGTAGGTATATCTATAGCTGTACTTACAGTCTACAGGTGCCGTATTATGTAACTTTAGTGCTATTTAATAATACAATTCTAAGTTGTAAATTTCACTTCTATTTCCACCACAGAAATCTAAATAATAAGGTTTTTTATTTAGATTTCTGTGATTTGCGCCGTCCATTACGAGTACGTCCGTCCACTGTTATATCCAACATTTTTTTTAAATAATTAGTCAGAGTGTGATTCGTACAAATGTAACATTATTTATTATACCTAGGACGAGCAGTGACCTTTTCTTTTTTCCCTGTGAACTTTTCTTCCTCCTTCTTGCCATCTTTATGCAGATGATTTGCTAATAGGTATATACTCAAACACACCTACATGAGGCTATTGACGTTATTAATTCCGGTATGTGAATCATCAAGTTGGAGTAGATCGTATGCCCTCGTAATGAAAGATACAATAGTAGATTATGTCACAAGTGTATAAAGTTGGTGATTTCCGCTTAGGCATCATTAAGAGAGCCGAAGACGGTAATCATCAATACACACGTGTATCAAACGACGTTTATCAACACACTTGTGAATAAAATAACAACAAAAATGATTTCAACAGTGAAAATTAAGTAGGATTATTTTTTTCGTTTTGGCAGGAAAAATTATTCAGTAGTAATATTATGCGCGCGCAACTTACTAAGCCACAGACTAAAAAAATTTGCTGTCTTTTTTTGTATTCTGTATAGTGTTTTTTTAAGACTTACAAAAGGTGTTTTTTTTTTCTTTGGTACAAAAAATCTAAAGTTTTATTCAAGTGAATGTTTTATTTTATGACACGTACAAGTTACAATTATTAGAAGTTGTATGAATTGAGCAAGCAATAGCTACATTCAGTCATTTGTTCTATTGAACTCGATGTTTTTTGTATCGAAACTTTTTTAAGAACAAAGCAATTAAAAAAACGTCTGTGATTCAATTGTGAGTCACAGTAATGAAAAAGTCACAGTTTGATTATGGGTGTCATTATATGCCTAATTGTGGTGGAATTAGAGCCACTTTATGAGCAAGTGTGTTGAAAACTATAGTTATTGGGAGTTACCGTGGGATCTCCGACGGAATTTTTATCCCTATTAGTGTAGTTGTTAAGAACCTAGGTTGGTATATATTGGCTATGAATAGGCAATTCTCGTGGGATCAACTAGCGGAGCCGCAAAACTTTTAGTTCAGCTGGTTCTCTTAGGAGACTGCGGAACTTCCTCCTTATTAGGTACTACTACAATTGCGCTAGTAAAATCTATATTACTCCCAATATCTGCTTAAATTCCCAATATAACACGTCTGTTATCTGGATTTTCCCAAATAGCAGTTGGACAAGCTCGAGCGTCTGCAAAATTGACTTATTTACAGTTTATATTTCGCTTTTTTATTTAACGTATATACGTTTACAACAATATACTTCCATTTAGCGTGGTAATACTGTCAACGTCAACGTGCTGGACACTATGGACACGCTTCCAACTGATGATCAGCTTGATAAGATCATCAAGCTCATCAAGTTTATCTCTAGATCTTCGTCTGACTATGGAAAATTCAGACGTCCTTTGTGTTGGTGTGAAATTTAGTTGGTATAATTATCATTTTATCATCATAATTGTCAATTCAGATTTGTTATAAAGGCTCTGACGAAATAAATATAAACTGAGTACAAACGTACAAATATTAAAAAATCTGAAACGACAATTCCTCCTACACTTATGTTTTTTCCATTTCCTCCATACAAACACAGCTTTCAGTTCAAAAACCGTTTTACAGAAAGGCATTCATACACCGCAACACGGTGGTTACGCAAACGAATATAAAATCAGACTGCGTCGGTCATAAAAGAAAGAGGAACGACGCAATGGCTCCTAGTCAAGGCACATTTTGAATTCATAAGGTAAGCGCGGAATAAACGGATAAAAATAGTTTTGCCCAGACAAAAGTCAATAAACGACGAGAATCTACATGTAGAGTAAGGCCAATTGTCCACGTAGCTGCACGACATCCGCACGATTTCGACAATTGTCGGATGCAAGACGAATGCTTGCATGTTGCGTACAAATAATGAAGTCTGTGTCCACGAAACGACAACGACATGACAGCCGCACGTCTTGCGTTTGTTCTTAGGATGCATGCATTCGTGCGTGGACAGTAGGCCTAAATAAACATTGTCTGCAATGTTTTTAGTATTTTAAGCGTTTACATTACTAGATTACAAACCTTCTAAATTATGCCTAATTCATCTATTAGTTACTTTGGTCATTTACCTCAGTCCATTAGATTCATTAGAGTCTATTTTCCAAAAATGTTACTATAATTTTGTGAAACAGTTAATAGCTTTTTTGAAGGCCCTTTGTACATAGCAAATTTTAAATTTTGTTTGTCATAGATGTTTCTACGAACTCACTTAATTATATGTATATATTTTTTATGCACTGCGCGCATCGCTCAGAAGAAGATGAAAGCAATACCTTGTAATTTCTATGGAAACATTGGCCTTCAAACCGGACACATTCACAGATATTAACACATCACTGCTTGGTGGAAGAATAAAAGGTACATACTTAAGAGTGCGCCTAAAGCCAGGAAAAAATCAGATTTCACCCGCGCGACGCGTTTCTTAATGTGATAAACATAAAGTCGAGAATAGCATGACACAGTTTGGAGGAAAAATCAATATTTAATCAGGAGTCCATTTTTGACCAAGTTTTATTTAATTACTCAATAACTAAACATACATTTAAAAAAGTGTTCGGTTACTTTACTAGAACGTACAAATAGGAATTTTATTACCAAAAAATAATGTGGGGTCATCGCTGATAATTTCGAGTACTCGAATTAAAACGGGTTTTTTCGGTGTCATTTTTATTTTTTTATTGTAAAAAACTCTGATCTATTTTTAAAATTCTATTCGGTTATTGTGCTTCTTCTTGATTGTACCCACACGTCAATATTTTTTTGTCATAGTTTTTAGTTTCTTAACTTCAGTGAGCGGCGTCGAAAATGTCCTTTTTTCATTTTCTGGCTTTAGGCGCCCCCTTAACGAACTACGAATTCTCAAACCCACCAATTATATTTAAAAAAATCCTCAAAGCGAACCGTTTCGGAGGAGTGCGACCACGCGCTGCGACGCGAATGGATTTTTTGTTGGAGGTAACTAAATTCTAAAAAATATAATTATGTTGTTATTTTATAGTGAACCTTATTACAGTAACTAAAATATATATTTTTGTGTAACACAATCTGGATCTGGCTTCAATAGTACAAGCTTTTCTTAGTTTGGGGCTAGATAGTATTTTGTGTGAAATGTCCATCACCGATATTTTATACAACTGACTTTCGACTTTAATTTTAAAAACTGACCTTAGTATTTTCTAAGACCAATTGGAAACTCCAAATTATGTTGTACAAGAAACATCACTTAAATTTAAAGTGGAGTAAGTACACTTCAAGAAAGAAAGTCTCAACCTACGTATCATCATCATCATCATCAACAGCCTACTAAAAGTTCCCACTGCTGGGACTCAGGGCCTTCTCTCGCACGGAGAGAGTTAAGGTCATAATCCACCACGCTGGCCCAGTGCGGGTTGGTGGATGACACATGACTTCGAAAGATTCTAGGTACATGTCGGTTTCCTCACGAAGTTTTCCTTCACCGTTTTAAGTTAGCGGCATTACGCACATGACTTCGAAAAGACAGTGGTGCGTGTGGGGTTTGAACCCGGGGTCTCCGGATCGGCAGTCGCCGTTCTCCCGACTAGACCAGCCGTAACCTACGTAAAGTGAATTATTATCCGTGTATGATTTTTTTATAAATGTTAAAGAATCTCCCAGATTACAATAAGCTACTAGCACCCTGCGGTAGCCTATGTTTTCTTCCAGATTATAATCTAACTGTATTCCAAATTTCAGCCTAATTCGATCATTAGTTACGACGTTATTGACCAAAAAACATCCAAGCATTGACATTTATAATACGAGTATTAATAGGATTAGCTGTCCATCCTGATTTTGTAAGGAATAAAATTAATTAAAATAAAAAAAATATAATTATTGAGCCACAATATAATTATTGCACATATTGTACTGAGATTTTTAGTGTAGATAGATAATTATAAAATATATTCTACTAAATTGTACTACGTTATTTTCTTCTGTGATCAATAGTTTTTGGTAGCGCTATTTCTCTCGTTAACTCCTCTTATTTTTTTTCTTGCCTACTTTAACAATTAATAGATATTCGTTTATTAAGTACAGCGCTATTTGAAACAATTTTACAAACAAAAAGATGGAACCCGAAGTTACAACTGACACGAATGCGTAGACATCTAACATGTTATACGCTATCCAACTGAGGTCAATGGCTGGATTTTTGATAAAACTTGCACCCTTATTTCTAATAACGTATTCTATCCAAAACATAGCCGTATCCAATGGCGTCATTGGTCTATCTTTAAACCTTCTGGAGATTTCTTTAGCCTTAACTTGGTACGATTCATTTTCCAGTACTTCGTTTAAGAGGATTTTAAGAGTGTCTTCGTTAATGTTCCTAAATTCGAGTATTTTTCCGAAGCCATGGTGCTCAACTTGCAACAAGTTGTTGTATTGGTCGGCGTATATCGGTATTCCAACAATCGGTACTCCGTTGTATATTGCCTCTTGAGTTCCAATTAAACCTCCGTGAGATAGGAATACTTTGATGTTCGGATGAGCTGAAACATTCACAATATTTTCATATTAGTACTTAAAGTGGTTTGAATGTACACAACAGATTTTCACCAAATTAAAAAAAATGCATCCATCGTTAAAGACTATTAATTACAGTGAAATGTTAATTTAAATAAAGTTTATTCCATTTTCCGAAATAATAATAACGAATTCATTTATTTATGGTAAGTGGATTGATACGGAGTAGCATGAATTAAAAAAATGCATATTTCAAATAGTCTAACGTTGCTAGACATAGATTTAGCATATGAACTCTTTGTTGCTACAGGTCAATTTTGAGTTTCGAATGTACAAAGAGAGCCTAAGCTGAACTATAAAAAAAACATCAGGCTTCATAAAACTAAGATATAAAATATGTTCGCTTCATATCCATGTATGTTTGTATGTATATGTACATATATATCTTGTATGAATAATAATTTACTCTCTCCGAAAAAAACAAAAACCAAGTTCAATTTATAATAAAATTCGGGCATTCCACCAAACATCATAGAAGTCACTATGTCATCGAGGTAAGTTAGTTAGTTAGGTAAATTTTAGTGGTTTTTTGCTCATATTTCGAAAATTTCTATACCAATTTCGATTAACAAATTGAGAACCTCCTCTTTTTTTTGGAGTCGGTTAAAAATGGAATCATGTATTGCTTGCAGGATACTTTTTCAGAGTTTTTGGTCATTCATTAGTTGGTAATAAGATGGTCACAAGTGTGTTATTTACATTATAAAACTTACCCAAAATTTCTTTTTGAGGCAGCCATTTTCTTATAATTAAATTTTCTGGCATATCTGTCAAATTATCGTCTTCCCATTTCCAAATAACTGTCTGTTTTAATGTTCTAAACACTTTCAAGAAGGCGTTTTTCTGCTCAATCGGCAACTCGGAACTTCTTACATTCGAGCCAAAATTTACATAAACTACGCCTTCTGTAGCTCCATCCAAAATTTTTTGAAGATCCTGAAAACATGAATGAATATTTATGGTGTATATTTTTACACGCCATAATGTAGAAGGAGCCTGGATTCGCACAACACAGGTCACCCTAGTGTGGGGTCCAGTGCACACTAACACTATTTGAATCCGCGCTGCCTACTTTATTTTATTGTTTATCTTTTTTCATTTGTTTTTATTTTGTGTGTGTGTTGTATTGGCACAATAAACGCTTTTTCATTTTCATAAAAAGAGAATTCTCTAAATATAACTAGATAATTCACAGTACCCCAAACACGAGCATACATGTCTGTTCTCTTTTAAGAAATAGCTATTGTAGAATTAAGTTCGCTAAGATTGATAGCTTGATAGATTCTAAGATTAGTAGGATTAATACAATAATACTTACAGTTGGAAGCTTCTCATTACTCTTGGTGAGGTGAACTCCTCCGATCTCCACAATGTTCGGGAGATACGCCACAGGATTGTCAAAACTAAAATGCCCATTAACCAGTAACATAGCAGCATTTTTCTGCACTTCGAATAAACTTGGAACAGGTTCTGGTAAATTCGGAATGTACTTCTTAACAAGTTTCTCATTCTCCTCCAAAAACCAATATTTCCACCAGACGTACTCATACACCGTGAAGTAGAAATTTCTGAGCCTAGCCACGAAGCTAGTGGGATCTTCTATGTCCAAAAACTCCGATACTAAAGTAGCTAATTGCAGTGGATTTCTAGTCACGACATTGTGTCTCATGCAGTTTCCAAAAGTTGTCACTAAGATCAAAGGTGCATTGTATTTATGAGCTAAGATATTGAAAGCCTCTTGGAAGAACTGTTCGCTTACAACTACATCAAACGTGTTGTCCTCCATCAAGAATTTTTGTATTTGACTTGAATTCAACGCCATTTCTGTAAATGCTTTGCCTCCACCCCATAAAATTAAATCGTGAAATTTTTCTGCTGATATTTGAACCATATCGAAGACGTTTGGTCTGCCGCCACCTGGAAAATGTTTAAGATAGACATGTATTATCATCGACGCTTATAAATGTTTTAATCTGTGCATATTTTTGCATGAACAGAAAACTTGCAAACACAGGCTGTAAAGAGGCCTTGTCAATAAATGCAGCTGTACAGGGATTTTGTCAGTCAAATCATGTCAGTCTAAAAATAAATGTATAACGTATGACATGACATACAAAAATAATCGATGAAACATGTCAATAAAAAATATAATTATCAAAGATATTTATAGTCATTGTTAAATGATCATTTACTAAAATTACATTTTATATTGTACATATTTGTTTTAACCCATTCCTCACGGTCATTAACAAAATCTTTGACTGCATTAGCACAGTAGGTATAAAGAAATACTACGTAGGCTCTTCTAAGTAAATATTGTTTTATAGCAGTTTAAAATTATTGTTTCCCTGACTACTAGTTATACTAGCTCCACCCTGTAGTGTAACCTGCGGCTTTCCAGTTTTTCACGATATTAATTTATTTAAAAGTAAAAGCCAAACTCGATCCAAAGGTAAAGATTTCACAACCTTTCATCGTCATTTTTGTTTCTCATAAAAATCCTACATAATATAAGGTTCAAGCTCTAGCTTCAAAAACGACGAAACTTACTCAAATGTTCATCCCTTATTACAAATTTTAATGGGTTTGAAATAGGGGTTGACCTATTTTTCAGAATAAAAAGTAGGCTATGTTCTGTCTCAGATCTAAATTACCTCGTTTACGCGTGAAAGGCTTTCACTGAAAGTGTAACAAACAGGCAGACAGATTTATTTTCGGATGTATAATATTGGTAGGTATGTCGCAGGTTTAATTGAAAGTTGCTGCGGTTGTTTTAAGAACTAAATATTGTTTTTTTGCGTTAAATATTGCCATAACTGATATCACAGGTATGTGCATATATAGGTTATCTGATAGATAGAGTAAGTAATATTAACTATTAACAGAGATTTCATAAATCGAAGTGGATCGTTTGATATCACTTATGAACCAAAATATTATGTCTTCTGTGCAGCTCACTGATTGCACAGCATACTGATAATAATTGATAACAACAAAATTAATTCAAGAACTAAATCGTCAGAGCGTAGAAGGATAACACATGGTTAAACTTCTAGCTTCAGTTTTGTGATTGATGTATAAATAAATAATTAGTTGAATCGCCTGTGTTCCGCATGACACCCAATACGGTGATGTGTTTGCTGTTTTTTGCACGTTTTTATAGTAATAATAATGATTTACCTATGGCTTTTTTCTACCTATATTATTTCAGGTATCTTCATATCTAAGTACATAAAAAGGATAAAGTTTGACATAGTTTGACGAACGTTGAAACTAAGAGCGTTCACCAAACATGGATAAATTGTTATACTCATTCGTATTTATACAATTCAAGCATTACCTTTTCATAGACGTGTGACCGAGACACTGACAGTGGAGCGTTGGCCACATAATTATTAAACGAAGTATAGGGTATCATCTCTCTTGCTCTTAGAGAGATGATACCTGAATCTGATAGGGACTGAAACGAACAGGGAGAAATAATAAAAACCGGCCAAGTGCGAGCGGGACTCGCGTACGAAGGGTTCTGTACCAATATCTGTAACCTAATCTTGCAAGTTACAGACACTTTTCGCAGATGGCGAAAACCTCTTTTATTGTATGGGAGCCCCGTTAATTATTTATTGTATTTAATTTATAATATTTACAGATAACATAAAACTAAATATTCTGTGAACGGTTAAAGCGTCTCTACCGGTCACCGTTATTAGTATCGGGAACATTTATATATATATTTATATATATATATATATATATATTTTACATACGAAACGGTAAACAAATCAAGTTTGTTGTATAGGATGAAAATATTTATAAATATTTATTTTGTTTTACGTATTGGTTTTATAGTGGCAATAGAAATACATAATCTGGGAAAATTTTAACTGTCTAGCTATCACCGTTCTTGAGATACAACCTGGTGACAGACGGACGGATGGACAGCAAAGTCTCAGTTATAGGGTGCCGTTTTTATCCTTTGGGTATGGAACCCTAAAAATGAGTGAAATGTGACATGAACCACAATAAATTATCTGACTCTACCTTTACATGCAAAGCTAGCTTTAGTAACGTGACATTTTTTGCTAAACACTAAATTTATTACTTCCCCTTGTTTTTTCTTTGAAATGCAATGCATTTATGTTGATTTCTTTTTTAATTGATGGACAAGAAAATTGTTAATCCTAATTGTTAGTTCCCACGTATCCAAAGAATACTCAATCGTTTATTGTTTCACTACTATATTTTAGATATAATTTGTATCTCTGTAACAGCTCAGTGGAATTAAACAAAATTAAATAAGTATCAAGTATGTACATCACTTATTATAAACTATTAAGTATTATATTATAAGTTCCTTTTTATCTCGCTAAAGTAAGAAGTTTCAGTGGGGTATAGAAATGATAAATTTGCGTGAATTGAATTTTGTTTGACTAAAATTATCGTGAAAAACTGTTACACTGCCGTTTAGGGTGGAGCTGCTATGAAATAAAGATGAACATACCTATGACATCCCATATTTCCTTGTCATCAACCATAACTTGTCGATAGTTAGGCGGATGGTCATTCTCTTTGTATGCAGTGATCACAGTCACGTTATGGCCTCTCCGTGCCAACTCCAGGCCAATTGGTTTCAGCATAATGTAGTGTGACTTTGATGAGAACGGTACCACGTACAATATGTTGGCCGATTCGCATAATGAAAATACCGTAAGTAGACATCCCAGGGTTATATGTAGTGGTAACTAAAACAATATAAAAATATTTCAATTAAAAATATAGAAATCAGTGTGGAAATGCGTGAATGACATTGGCACATTTGCAACGGGATCTGTTCTGCGCGTGCTATTTTTAATTAACAATAAGTTACAATTTTTTTACTTTGTAAATATTAACTATTCAATCACATTGGAGTACTATAACAGATTTGGCTAAAAAAATGGAACGTAAAATAGAATAGAATATCTTTATTACCCTTATAATTACATATGTTATACTAGGTACGTCACAGTTTACAATGATTAAAATCATAAAAATAAGAAAATCTAAATGTCTTGTGAAAATATCTGTAATGAAATCAAACTATGAATGTAGGTAAATGTTAATAAAATCATAAATTAGTAAAAATAAATAATTTAGTCAAAATATGTATTAGAATAAAATTGTATATAAATCAATGATTTAACAAAATTAATTTTAATTACAAAATATCATGTGAATTCACTTGATATTATTAATGTCATTACAGTCATTTATCATCATACTTAATTATAAAAATACTAGATATATAGATTTTCATTTTGAATGACATATAGGTATTATTAGGCACTATATATCAACACACAGAAGATACGTAATCTTAGGAAGGCGACTGACGTTTTTGCAAAAACCGTAGGTATGTTTTTTCAGTAAGATTTAGAAATATCATAGCCATAATCTAATTATCCATGTTTTCACGATATCCCTAGAGATTTCGTGAAAATCTGGTTTATCAAATCATCCTACCTTAATATGTGAGTTCATACATCTGTTAAATTTAGTTGTCTATAAAGCGTACCAAAATTGTGTGTCTAAAAAAAATAACTTAATACTAAGTATATCGTTACGACCGCTCCATCTTCTTACCTAGAGGTATATTTAGTTTATAGGCAAGTTAGAGCTGGCGCGGCAGCTAAACAAGCTGAAGACCTCAAAAGGCGCAAATATAGCTGTATTGATAGCGGATACATGTTTGAGCCTTTTGGGGTCGAAACTTTGGGACCGTGGGGACCGAGTGCCAAGAGAATTTACAAAGACTTATCCAAAAGTCTTTGTGATGCAACTCGTGACCAAAATGCAGGCCTTTATTTTGCTCAGCGAATAAGTATCGCCATTCAACGTGGCAATGGGGCCAGCATTTTGGGCACGATTCACTGGCACTGGCACTGGTCTTCTAGATTAAGTTCGTGCACATTTTGTAAATAAATATATATGTATATATAATTGACACTTTTTAATCTTATGTTATTTTTAATATTATTTTGTGAATAAATGCTATGTTTCTAGGTATTAATATATCATTTTATCCTAGGATTTGTTTTAATGATGTCAATGACAATGTGTGCAATTTAATTTACCTACTACTGATAACAACGTATCATCGATGTAGTAAAAACCGATGTAGGTTCCTACTGGTATTGTAGTGTACCTACAAAATATCGGATTAAGGGGCTACCAATGTTTTGTTTATTTAGTACTAGGTGGCCCGGCAAACGATGTTTTGCAATATAAATTATTTAATAAAAAAAAATTTAATCTAACATTGGTACTTAACCCTAACATTAAATATTTTTTTATTTCTATAAAAATATTTTAGATTTGCCATAATCTCCGGGAAATGTTAATCGAAATAGAGTGAAAAACATTTACAAAAAAGACGATAATTGATCAGTTATCGAGCGGGATGAAAAATGATTTAATTACTAAAATGACTATTAAAAAATAGGGGTTGGTGATAAAAGAGTCAAAATTTAGGGTTGTATGAATTTTTAACGCCACATTTAAAAAAAAACAAAAAAAATTGTTGGGGTGAACAACCCTTATCACTTAGGGGTATGAAAAATAGCTAGTAGGTAGCTGATTCTCAGATCTACTGAATATGCGTATAACATTTGGTAAAAATCAATAAAACCGTTTCGGAGGAGTAAGGAAACTAACACTGTGACACGAGAATTTTATATTTAAGGAGATGTTAAGAGCATACTACATAGTTATCTTAAATGTATAAGAAATAACCTAAAACAGATACTTTTACAAAATCCGCTGTAAAGGTACAAGTTCGCGCCGCGACCGCGACGCGAGACCGCGACAGGAGACCGAGACCGGAGACCGCGACAGGCACTTGACACTATGGAATTGTATGGACGCCAGTTCGCGCTGAGACCGCGACAGTAGACCGAGACAGGTCGCGGTCGCGGTCTCGGCGCGAACTGGCGCCCATACGATTCCATAGTGTCAAGTGTCTGTCGCGGTCTCCGGTCTCAGTCTCGTGTCGCGGTCTCGTGTCGCGGTCTCAGCGCGAACTTGTACCTTAAATGAGGCGTTTTCAAGATGCAAACCATATTTTATGCAAACAGACCTGTCAAATGTATGTGTGTAACTAGCAGCGCCCCGGTGGTACCCGCGAAGTTCCCGTTCTCGTTTTCCCGGTTGTTTTTCCAGGATAAAAGGTAGCCTATGTGTTCTTCCAGACTATAATCTATCTGTGTTCCAAATTTCAGCCCGATCCGTTCATACGTTAGGGCGTGATTGAGAAACAAACATCCAAACATCCATACATTGACATTTACGATATTATAAGTAGGATAGTAGGATAAGTATGTATTTATAACTATATACGTATTATATGAGCTATCTGGCCTACAAGCTTTGCTTAGTTTGGGGTCAGATGGTGTTGTGTGTGAATTGTCCACCAATATTTATTTAACTTGACCAACCAAGAAAGAGCGATATGATCGCTTGCTGCGCTCAAAATGGACGTATGGAACTAACAATGCAAGTGGTATCCCACACCAATGGCTACCAACTCATAAAACACAATTATCATGCCATCCGGTCTTTTCCCATCGCCACGTGTATGATAACCCGATTCAAGTATGGCTGATAGGTATAGTGGCGGAGAAAAGGCGTGGCCAAAATGAAAAACAAACATAAAAACTAGAGTTGAGACTGAGAACTGAGATATGCATATCTCATTTGATAATCATTGATTATTTATTAATCAAAAATAGTAAAAACGAAGGTTAATAGATTAACCTGCATACGTCTGTACTTAGATTAGATATTAATAAATGATTTGTTTATACATACATGAGGCAATAACGCGATAATATTATAATATTACCATACTTAAAGTCGTTTTGTTAAGTCGTTTTGACAAGGAGAGAGGGCTATAATGCACCACGTTAGCTAAAGTTTATTGGATGACAAATGTCCCCGACTTTTTTTCTTGGAACATACCAATTTTCTTTCCCGTTTGAGCTTGTGGCGATGAGAAATTTGTATGTTCTTATATCTGCACAAGGAGAAATACCGACATTCATCACCCATATACACCTACTTCCGTTCATCTTGCTTCGGCTGTGATTCGATCATAACTTTATCCTTTTTTAAATGTTTGAAATACGACGTCAAAACTTGAATATCGAGAAATGTGTTTAAAAAACTGCCTATGATAAAATAACTTACTTAAACTTATTAATATGTATATCAGCGTCCATCCAATCCGTCCATATCCAATACTTCCTAGTTTGTTTTGCAATGTAAGATTTTGCGACGATACATAAATTTAATATTTTGTGTTTATGGTTAATCTAAGTATATGATAACATAGTATTCACAGTATAAAGAATATGATTGAATAGACTGTGATCTTAGCTTGAGTTTTACAAATTAAATATAAAGTTAGAAATGGTTAAATATACATTTTTCAGATTTTTTTACCAAAGACTCCTAGAAATATAATATAAATAATATAATAAATAAATTATAATAAATAATTTATTGGTAAAAAGATATTTTGCAAAACATTGGTGCGTCGGTCCCGAAGTAAGTTACCCTGTATCTCGGACCCGACATCTTTCAACGGAACACAAAACAAAAACCTAAAAGAAACCACAAAACAATATTGTATGCAATGTGATTTTGCCTATCCACTACATACTAACTTAATGCATCACAAAATCATTTCAATAAAAGTAACATTATAATTATGTAGGTAGTTATGAATAAACTACACTATGAATATGAAATAATATATACTATACATATAGTATATACTAAATAGTTCCTTTTTTGACAGTAGAATATAATAAGATAATCTGATTGGAGTTATACTGGCAATGATCTCGGAAAAACATTACATACAAATTTAAAACAAAAACAACATGTCCATAGATTCAATTTTAAACTAGCTTAAAATTGCGATGCATTATTCATCAATAATAAATAAGGAAACCCTTTTTAATTACATTGCAACAGACGTTTACTAGGAAAATGTGTAGGTATTATATTTATAATTAGAGTGATGAAATAATACTTTGGGGGAAATTTAACAGCTGTAGGATTTACATTTCTGTTTTAAATAAAGTGGTCAAGTGCGAGTTGGAGTCGCCCATGAAGGGTTCCGTTGCAGCAAGTAACATGATATACATAGTACACATAGTTCTTGTAGTTCGTTGTAACTTTGATCGAAGTTTCAATAATAGTGTATTTATGACGTACTAAAAAAAGTACTCATCAGATCGAGCTCAAACCAATTCTCGTTGGTAGTTTACATGGTAATGTACATCATATATTTTTATTAGATTTTTCATTCTAGTACTTTAGAAGTTAGAGGGGGGGGGCACACATTTTACCACTTTGGAAGTGTCTCTCGCGCAAATTATTCAGTGTAGACGAAAATGATTTTAAAAACCTCAACATCATTTTTGAAGACCTATCGATAGACACCCCACACGTGTAGGTTTGATGAAAAAAAATTTTTTGAGTTTCAGTTCTCAGTATGGGGGCAACCCAAATTTTTCTTTTTTTTTATTTTTTTTGTTCAAATCCTAATGCGGTTCACAGAATACATCTACTTACCAAGTTTCAATAGTGTAGTTCTGATAGTTTCGGCAAAAAGTGGCTGTGACATACGGACGGACAGACAGACAGACAGACAGACAGACATGACGAATCTATAAGGGTTCCGTTTTTACGTTTTACGGAACCCTAAAAAGGCCTTTGCGGAACATAATTTTGATTAAAAAACGTCAACTATTTACAAAAGTTTTATTGAAAAATAATTCATTTACTCTAACACGAATATATTAGAAATCTAAAATACCTACTTCAAGTTCTAAAATACTTCAAGCCGTGCTGATTCATTTTGTACTAAGCAAAAATACAGCATCTCTGTTTCACTAGTAAACATTGTGATATTCTATAATATCCGTTAAAGCTGAAGTCATTAAAAACAGGTACATATTCAAAATAAATTCAATAAACGGTTTATAGATCCAGTGAATATTTCGTAAATAACAAAAACATGCTAATGATAGTTATTGTTTGTAATAAAGTAAAAGAGTAATGTAAAATTCCAGTTACATAGTACCTACTATTCATAACCATTGAGCTCTAAATGCTGCCTGACAGTGGACGTTTAAAAATTAACTAATGCGTTATACTCGTGTAATGTTTTGTTAGTTAAACCTCGCATTGCAAGCCCGCACAGGTAAATTGGTAATACTATCTATTAGCTTATCACCACCTTTTGTACAAATCTCAGCAATAAACTATAATGATCCTGCCATACATAACCCACAATGAATAAAACTAGTAATGTTATGCTGATTATGTCACCAAAATGTTAAACTTGATTAGTACTGTACCAGGGATTGCAAAGACTTTTAGAACGACAAAGCTTACAGCAGAAAACAAATAGGACGTCAATGTCGCGATTACCTATGAACAGGACGTCTACTCCTTCTCCCTATCCTGGATTATGCTGACGCCTGCTACCTTGATCTTAGAGAAGACCAGCTTGACAAACTTGAGCGGCTCCAAAATTATTGTATTAGATTCATATTTGGCTTACGCAAGTATGATCACGTTTCTCAATATCGCTCTCAGCTCAAGTGGTTACCCATTCGCCTTCGTCGGAATGCTCACATTCTCTCTTTATTGTATAATATTTTGTTTAATCCTTCCACTCCTCGCTACCTTAAAGAACGCTTTACCTTTTTACATGATTACCATCAGCTTCCTTTAAGGTCAAAAAACAATCTCTCCCTTAAGACTCCCTCTGCTCGAACTGAAACTTTCTATGGCAGGTCGTTTACTTGCAGGGCGACTCAGTTGTGGAATGAGCTACCTGTGCACATCAGACTTTCCTCTTCACTAAACACTTTCAAAAAAGATGTGAAACAATTCTATTTGTCGAAATTGTAGACTTGTTGTTGGTTGATGTCCTAATATTGCAATTACAGCTGTGTTTTTTTTTTATATATGTTTGTATATATGTATACATATATGTATTATTTGTGTATATATATATTTTTATAATCGTATTTATTAGTCTATTATAATTCAACATTTAAGTACCTACCTACTAGTATTAGGTTGTTCTATTTTTATAACAAATTTGTTTTTATTTCCGTTATTTAGGTATTTATATTACTATTTATGCGTACTTATGTATTTTTTTTTAGTACTTCTTATTTACGCACCCCATTTTCTGATTTGTCCACATGTTGTTTTCCATCCTAAGGTTGCCTGGAAGAGATCGCTTTCAGCGATAAGGCCGCCCACTGTCGCACTAATTTACTATGTTTTGTTTATGTTTGGTATGTATTTTTATTTTTGGTGTGTCAATAAAGAGTATCTATCTATCTATCTATCTATCTACTCTGTTTCTACGAAAACGAAATTTCGAAAAAAAAGTCGCGACTTTCCTGCTCTCGTTCTGCTTCGTTTCGTCCGATACAACATTGTTTGACGTTTCAATGTTCTAAGCATACTCTAATTAGAGTAGGCTTAAAACATTTAAACGGACAAAACGACGGATCGAAGCAGAATCTGAGTTGGAAAATCGCGAGTTTATTTCGAAATTACGTTTTCGTTGAATTAGAGTAGAGGCCCAGGATGATACTATACAGCAGTTAAATCTGTGTTACCTACACAAAATTTATGAGATACATTATAAGTTATAAATTTAGAATTTGTTGCTTCCTGTTACTGACACTCATAGTAAAACCCCTAAAAATAATCATATTGACTAACGTAAAAATCTGAATAGATATATGACTGCAAAATATTGTTAATACTATTTTCTGTTTGAAATAATTATAAAACACATACCATTTTACAACCGTTCAACACAAACTTCACATAAACACTTCCAAGTACTGACCTTGCCACTATAAGATACGAAATGACGAACAGATTATTGTGCTTGTATCTTTAAAAGTCTTCCACGTGCTAGTCACCAGGGACCAATTAAGGTAGGAGGCTATGAGGGCGTTTCATTTAATTTTATCAGATGGATTTTAACGCAATTAATATCCATTACCAACTTACTGATTTTAGATTTCGAAAAGAACAGAAAACAACTCTGTAGTAATCACTTATGTTATAAATTAAGTAATTTTACGCAATTAACATTGAAGGAACAGTGTTTTCCAGACATATTTTTGATATTTTACAGTAGAAACCCCATTAAGTCTTGACAGGTCGTTTTACTCACAGTGTGATACGAATATGTGTGTGATACTAGCTTGAATACTTATTACTATTCCTTAAAATGTTATTTTTTTTTTTAATAAATCATTTTTGTCAGTAAATTATGTTGAACTTATTTGACATCTTAATGTAATTTTGACATAAATGTATCGTTTTGATATTGTATTTTACTTCTTCTGACAAAAAGACAATTATTTGGTTTCATTGCAATTTTTTGTATTTTATTTTGTTTCCCTTGACATGTAATGTTACTTGTGATTTTTCACAGTCTACCATTTTTATTAAAATAAAATAAACGAATCTATTATTACCATCTATGTATAAGTATATACTTTTTATATATTTGTTGTTATTACAAAAGATAACAGGCAATTATATTTTATGGACAAATCGACTCGTTCAGATAATCTACGAACAAAATACAGATATAATTTGTGTGTACGTCAGATTAATAACACAATGTACGAAAAAAGTACATTTGCAAGCGCAATTAAGGTCTTCAACCACTTGCCACTGAGTCTGAAAACTTTGACTGGAAATACATTTAAATACAGTCTAAAAAAGTGGCTGATCTCTAAATGATATTATGATCTCAAAGAGTATTTTAATAACAGATGTATAAATAATAACTAAATAACTATCCTTTCCCTCTTTGTCCCAGTCTATTTTCAATTTGTGTATTTAATGTTAAAAATGCGTAATTTTATAATTAGTAATAATTATTGTGTTTTGTATTCAATGTTAAAAATGTGTAATTTTATAATTAGTAATAATAATTATTGTGTTTTTTTAATGCACAAAATCATTGTACATTCGTAACGGATAAAACTGTTGGAACTATTTAAAATTGTAACATCCTATACCAGACCTGTACACTGTTTATACAATAAAGTATATTCTATTCTAAGCCACATCTCCGATTTCGATAAAATGGAACCTAACCTACCAAACGAAAAACGAATCATCAATATCCAAAAAAACACAGACAAGTTGATAACCCCCTCCTTTTTTGAAGTCGGTTTAAAACATAACTATGTCACAATTCGTAGTTTCATATCTACTATTCGATTTAGGTTTTTAGACATATTTTATTCAGAGATACGGACGTACAATTATTTTAGCCTTGAGATAACACGTTTTAGACTCGTTTGAGGATAGATTTTTAAGGAGGAAGGCAGTAACCAACCATATTCCCCAAGTAAATTTCAATAACTGGAACAAAATAAATTATTTCTGTTTTATTTAGGTTACCCCAAATAACTTGATCTAGAATTTGTTACTGGTATTTTTTTCTGTTCATTCTTAGTGTTTTTACTACAAGTATTTCAAGCAAACCCACGACGTTATATTGAGTTAACTATTTTAGATGTTATAAGAGTTACGTAGCCAAATAGTTATAAGTGAGGTATACCAAAGGTTCCTACTGTGTCTATACTATCTGTCGATTTATATTTTAATCAGCCCACAGCCCGTGATAAATATTGGTCAATACTAACTGTTCTTAACTAATTTACCAAGGAATGGCACATCCAGCACAGTGAAAAGCATGGTTGTACCATTCTTCTGGAGGAGAAAATAAAAGACGGATAGTTCCATCTTCATCATCTTTTCATATGATCCATGAAAACATATTTATTTTGTACCAATAATTAACTGAGTCGCTACTGCGATGGAATTCAACTGCCCCTTCGGCTATCTTTTGCTCGCAACGAAGATGTCACAAATGTGGAGAAGATCATACGAGAGTCTGTTAGTGGCTGCAAAATGGTTAATAATTGTGATGTGTCTAGTGCTCCCATCTTGATGTAGCATTCGTTACTTTAAAACGCCTTTTTCTGGGGAAATGACAATACTATAACAACGAGAGACATGGTGCTTCTCTTCCGCACGGCCAGGGGTCAGGGTCAGTGAACCTGCGGTCACTTTTCGCACTCCCATCAACAACCCTGACCCACTTGCCACTGTCCTTGCGGACCCGCCTCTCAGAGGACGTCAGTACCCCCTCCATTTGGCTCTGGTGACGCGCTAGAAATCTGCGGAACGTCACCTCCTCGAAAGCCCATCCGTTGGGTGGGGTGTTAGACGGCCCTAAACGTCCGACGCCCCAGGCCCTCCTGTGGAGATGAGATGCCAGCTCAGAGTGGGGACTCTCCAGGCTCGCCCCCATTTCCGCTTCTGCCTCAGTGGAGGAGCACTCTTGCGCACTTCTCGCTCCTCACACGAGCTCTCACTGTCAAGCATCACGGCGAAGATGGTCGGCAGCAAGAGGTCCGCCGTCACCTCGTGGCTAGGGATTGGGGTGATTCCGCCTCTATAGCCGCATCGTGGCCCTTGTCCTTCCACTGAACACTACTAATCAGAGTGCTCGTGAATGACCCTTATCTGGAACACTAAACTTAGGAATTTCACTTGGCCGAAATATCCCGAGTAACCTTCCCAAGTCTTCCAGTCCCTCTCCCTAACTTTTACACGCTCTGCTCAATTTGGAGATGAGCGCGTGCAGTAGTTCCCAGCCTCGGCCGGGATTCGCCATCACACAACAAGATGCCACCGAGGCAAATTGTTGTGTGATGCCCAGGGTGCACTACGTGATGATTCCTGAGATATGCACCCCTGCTAATTACTAAGTCAGCTAGTATCAACACAGTATTAATAAAAAAATGTTTACATGAGTAGTAATTCTCATGTACATTCATGAGGTGAAGGTGCTTTAAAATTACAAGTAGGTACAAACTAGATACTATATTCCACTTAAATACTGATATGCTTTAGATGAGTACATATTTCAGGCAAATTTCAAATTAGAATAAGACTATGTAGATACAAATTTATCCAAAATTCACCGGGAATTCGATTCTTCAATTAATCCTAACCTCACATAGTCGTATTTAATTTTATGAGTACCCTCAGTGATTTCAAAATTAGAATATACATGGAACCCTTTACAATTAGCCCTCCGTTAACGGCCATCCCTATATCCCTGTTATTGTAACATTTGTGTTTTACAACAATAGTCGTTGTTGTTTAAACAATTGGTTTGCACGGAAACTTGTTAATTAGATCCGGGGTTTGATGGATAAATAGCCAGAACATTATACAGTTATTTAGTTTAAGGTTTTAGATAGGTATACATTTAGACTTTGGTTTATCATTATACCCGGCTACCGGAGAAATTAGTTCCTATCAACTAAAAAGTTTTAATATAATATAATAGGTACACATTTCTCACATATTTATTCTCTTCTTAGGAAGTACCTACTTAATTTTTGTTCAAAAACATCACTATTAATGGAAGCCACTCGCAAGGAGAGAGTTAAGGCCATAATCTACCACGCTTACCCAGTGCAGATTGGTGGACGATGCATGTAATTGAAATATTTTAAGAAGATGTCGGTTTCCTCACGATGTTTTCCTTCTCCGTTTTTAAGCTAATGGCAGTAATATAACTCGACTTCTGTAAATTTATTGTTTTGTGACGAGATAATTTGGTAGAAATAAGAATGTCGTCCAAATTTCAGCCTGATCCGTTCATACGTTACGGCGTGATTGAGCAACAAACATCCATACTTTGACATTTATAATATTAGTGGGATGTATAGAATCTGAATCTCGGAAACGGCTCGAACGATTTTCATGAAATTATGTATGCAGAGGGTTTTAGGGACGATAAATCGATCTAACTAGGTTTCATTTCAAAAAACGCATTTTATGCGCATTTTTTAGATAATGAAAAACTGTTACATTGACATTAGAGTGCGACGGTAAATTACGCGGTATTGCGCGACAGTATTATTAGCTCAGCCGATAAGTTCATGAGGTAGTAGACCCAGGTTCAAATTTTTTTTTTTTTGAGAAAGGCTATTACTGGGAGCCCTTTATCTGTAGGTATCTAAGTAAACTCAGTGTTTAAACCGAGCAAAGCTCGGTCACCCAGGTAGTTTCGTAGGTAGGTAGTAAAATAACTGCTTGTAAGGAGACAAACAGTTGGTAGGTTGCATTGGCACTACCGGAATTCAACACAAGAGTTCCTATGTGTAATAATGGAGTAATGTCGAAAATTCCACTAAATTACGAATCAATGCTAAAAATGTTCCCAGATTTTAAACGTCGATACAGTCTACAATATCGTTGGGTTTACCTAGGTATATAAACCGAGACACTCGTCTTAAAGACACCAATATTGGTAATTCATCGGAATTTTTAGATATTTGTATCTCCAAATTCCGCAAAATATCTAAAAAATAAACAATTACCGTTGCAAAAAATTTCATTGCAAATTTCCTTAGTTTAACCCTGGCACTAAATATGTAACTAAATGCACGAGATAAACAAATGTGTATGTATATTAGTATAAAAGTCATTTTAACCTATTGTCACACATACTCGTAGTTAATGAGTAAGTAGTTGTTTGTAGACTCTCAATAGTAGTTAAGCACTTAGGCCCAATTTTCACGGCGCGGTTTCAAACCGCGCCCACGCGCGGGCGCGGCACCGCGCCGCGCGACGGTTTTGTTTCAATACTCACGAGATCGCATGTTTTCGCGGTTTCTACTGCGGAAAGCTACTGCGCAAGAACCGCGCGCAGCCGCCGCGGCCATAAACCGCGTCGTGAGTTTTGAATTCAATTTTACATACAAATCTGCCGCGCCCGGGCGGGCGCGGGCGCGTTTGGCAACCGCTCCGTGAAAACCGGCTCTTATTCGACAAACAAGAATCAGCGTGACGCCTGGGAAACTTAGGAACATAGGTTATCAAAGTGGTTGTTATGTATTGTTCTGCTTGTAACATAATTGTAGGTATTTAATATTTCCTCATAGGTACGTATTGTACATTTTCAGATACACATATTTTACTAGTAGCGCCCCGCGGTTTTACCCACGTAGGTATTTCTGTTTCCCTAATTTTCCCGCGATTAATTTACTTTATGTGCTATTATTCCAGACTGCAATCTAAGTCGACGCTTGAAAGGTAAAAAATACGAAGCGACATTTTTTTTAAATAAAGAGTGACGTGTAATTGAGTGAAAAGTGAGAGGGCATGACATTTGCCTGATGGTAAGCAACATGCCTGCCACATAATAGCACATTGACACGCAGCTATTGGAACATGAAGAGTCCAAATCATTACCTAGCACTGACCCAGAGATTTAAGATTTTATATCTCTAAGCCCTGTAATTTCACTGGAAACATTGCCCTTCAAACCGGAACACAGTAATGTTTGCATATTACTGATTGGCGGTAGAATAACTGGCAAAGGTGTGGTACTTCCCCAGGCGGACTTTGCTAAGAGTCCTACCACGACAGGCTGGTCGACATCTACACTAATATTAGAAAGCTGAACAGGTTTGTTTGAGTACACTAATCTCAGGAGATAATAGACCTTCATACATTCGTTCACCGTTGGATACATAGGGTACGTGAATCCTGAGTGCTATTATTATGAACACATCTTATTGAAGTGAAAACTTCTTTTGGAGCGCCTAAACAGATTTTTCGTAAGGAGTGAATTAAATTCTAGCGTCACGCTCGGGTAGAAGAAAACTTCGGGTAAACTCGGGACCATGGCCATTGGCCATCTAGAATTGCGTCAGCCAATGGGAAATGCTGAAAGGACGTGGCCTGGCTATTGGCATGGCCATCTAGAAATGCGTGAGCCAATGCGAAATGCTGACACATTTCTAGATGGCCATGCCATGATGGCCAGACCACGCCCTCCGGTTACCCCGTGTAGTTTCCAAATCAAATTCTGAGTTATAAGTTTTCACTTCTATCGGCAGTTTTTATGACTGCCAAATTTTTTAAAATTATAAACTAGCAGCGCCCCGCGGTGTTACCCGCGTAGTTCCCGTTCCCGTTGTTCCCGTTATTTTTCGGGATAAAAAGTAGGCTATGTGTATTCTTACAGCCTATTATATCTATGTGTATTCCAAATTTCAGCCCGATCCGTTCAGAAGTTAGGACGTAATTGAGCAACAAACATCCAAACAACCATACAACGACAATAATGTCAATGTTTGGATGTTTGTTGCTCAATCACGTCGTAACGCACCAACGGATCGGACTGAAATTTGGAACACTGTTAGATCATAGTCTGGAAGAACACATAGGCTACTTTCTCACAGGGGACATTACCCCCCCCCCCCCAATCGTACACGTTACAAATGGGGTGGTACTAGTAGTCTTTTTTACTCGATTTATTGTATTTCTACTCGTGACTCCCCCCCCAAAATCTGAGGTACTGGTGACCCCCTCCCTAATTCGACGCTGGGACCGCGCCTGCACTCATCCGCTTAATAACACTTACCCATTCCCTATTCGTTCCACACACGCGTCCTCAAACTCTCTCTCTCGCACTGTCACTTCCTTGCACAAACGTACGTATCCTGTGCATCTATGGACGCAAGCACGCATGCATTGCCGTAGGGGAGACCGGGTACAAAAGTAATGGCGGGTCGAAAGTAACTAAAATGCTCTCTACATTTAAAATAATATAAGTATTATGTCAGCTATCTGGCTGCCATAGTACAAGCTTTGCTTAGTTTGGGGTCAGATGGTGTTGTGTGTGATGTCCACCAATACTTATTTATTTATTTATTTATCCCATGAAAAAACACCACCTCCTCACCTGCATTCGGTCGGCGCGTACGCCACTGTTAGGTTAAGTGACAGGACAATACGTGTTTTCATAAATCAAAAGTAAGCTTTTCGATGTTTTATTATTTAATGTTTACGGAGTTGTAAAATGATTACAGAAATAATTTATCAGCTAGCATCAAATTTGAGGTTGTCACATAACTTCATATTATTTTCCAACACGGAACTGCAGACCTGGCTGATGAGTAGCGGGTCAAAATGACTCCATACATTTTTTTAATGTTCAATCGCTAAATGTTGTCAATTTTTTTTGTTCAATAAATATATGGGAGACAATATGCAATTTTCATATGTTGTAGTTTAATGCATAATGAATAAAAATAATAATAAGCCAGACGATTTAGTAGAAGTTTTATCATTATCAGACGGGTGCATAAACGTTTTGCAAAGAATACAATAAAAATATTTACGGCAATTTCAAATTTTAATTAGGTATTTATTTATTTATAGCTAAAAATAGAGATTCTCAAAAAGATAAAGCATTTTGGTGGGACTTTCTACCTGCCAGGTGATCTAAACTGCCCGGATCCATTTTGCCCCGCTACGTGCCAGCTAGGTCTGGACTTCCGTGTTGAAATATAATAAAATAATAGCAGACGTAATTTGTGATAAGTTTCAGCTTGCCTCAAATAACTACCCTAAATTTGGTGCCAGCTCTCGGTATATTACGAATAATGAAACGCACTATGCAATGTCTTTTTTTTCTTTTTTTGTGTGGGGGAAATATATTTACGTATCCCCACCATGCATGGACATGGTGAGGTATGCCGGGCTCGACACCATCACGATGACAGACATGGTGCCCCTACCGATTAAAACCCCCACAGGTTTCTCCTGCATGGTCAAGGGTCAGGGTCGCGGGGCCACTTTTCGTACTCCCGTCAACGACCCTGACCCTTGCCACCACCCACCCGCATCACGGGGGGCGTAAGTACGCACCGGAAATCAGCGGCGAGTCATCTCCTCGAAGGCTTATCCCTAGGCGGGGTGCCGGACGGCCCTAAACGTCCGACACCCCAGGCATTCCAGTGGAGACGGGATGCGATTCCAGAGTCGCAATCTCCAGACTCGCCCCCGTGTCGTGTCTGCTCCGCTTTAGTGAAGAAGCGAGAGGCTTCCAACTCTCGCTCCTCACACGACCTCTCACTGTCGAGCACCACGGCGAAGATGGTCGGCAGCGAGAGGTCCGCCCTCCCCACCGCGGCTTGGGATAGCTGCGGTTCCACCTCTGTGGCCGCACGGCGGCACTTGTCCTTCCACTGAGCGCTCTGCTAATCAGAGTGCTCGTGGAGGACCTTCATCTGAAAGACTTAGGAATTTGACTTGGCCGATATGTCAGCCGAGTAACCTTCCCAAGTCTTCCAGTCCCTCTCCCCAACCTCTACACGCACTGCTCAAGGGGGTGAGGAGTGCGTGTAGAAGTTCCCAGCCCCGGTCGGGATTCGCCATCATACAACAAGATGCCACCGAGGCAAGGTATTGTGTGATGCCCAGGGTGCACCACGTGAAGGTTCCCGAGCCAAGCACCCCACTACGCAATACTTCATGAGTTACAATTAACCGTAGTTTTTTGTAGTGGTAGGACTCTTAGCAGAGTCCACTTGGGGAAGGACCACACCTTTGCCAGTTATTCTACCGCCAAGCAGTAATATGCAAACATTACTGTGTTCCGGTTTGAACGGCAATATTTCCAGAGAAATTACAGGACGTAGAGATATAACAACTTAGATCTCTGGGTGGCGAGAGCAGTGCAGTGCTAGATAATGATTTGAATTCTTCGTGTTACAATAGCTGCGTGTCACTGCGCTGTTATGCGGCAGCCATGTTGCTCACCATCAGGCACATGTACTGCTCGTCTCGTCGCTCTTTATTTAAAAAAATAACAGTCGAACACACCTTCTAACTTTACTCTCATCCCCTTTGGCAAGGATTCCTGACCGGTTTCCTTTTTTACATTTACATTCCGCAAAATATGAACTGAAGTCGTGCAGAAGTTCATTTGAATTGAATCAGTAGTTTCGATTCGATACGTGTTCCCCAATGCAGACAGACAGACATGAAAGAAAAAATATACATTTTATACAATATATCCTCAAGCAAATGTACAGAATCCGACTCGTTACAGTTTTATTATAAATATAAATAGATAGGTGGTACCTAGTAATAATAACACCTAACCAGAAATCAAGTACAAAGTGTTACTTTTGTACCCGTTCTCCCCTACGCATGCACGCACAGGTGTAAGTACCTACGCATATTCCACGTTATGCCATAGAATACATTGTAATTTTTTATTTTCGAGAACAGAACTAATTTAATTTGAAACGATCAAGTTGATTATCTATTATTATATACATATATATTCATATACAAAATTGTTATAACTGTTATAAATGAATTGCTGTTCGTGGGTCCGCTAAACCTCGACAACAGCTGGGCCGATTTGGCGAAGAGACGGTGAGAAAATATTGAAAAGTCGCGAAAAAGATAGTAAAAAAACAACAATTTCATTTTCTCATATTTATAAACTGTTCTACATAATTTCCAGTCAAACATTTGACGTTGCGAGACTTTTAATCAAAGTAATACATAATTTTAATCAAAGATTATAATACAAAGAGTACATACCTTTTTGAAGTGAAAACTTCTTTTGGCGCGCCTAGACAGATTTTTGTGGGCTGTGAATTGAATTCTAGCGTCACGCTCTGGTATGATGAGAAATTTTCGGGTGAACTCGGGATGCTAGAGCGAGAAAGATAATACCTGTAAGTGCGCCAGAGCGAGAAAGATAATATAGTCAACTGCTTTTCGCTGTTGTGTCCCTGTGTTTCGTATATTTCATTATGTTTTTTTTAATCGCGAAAGGTACTTACCACATTAATTGAACCTGTCACGAAACATTAAATTTGCTGTTCACATCCATTGCAAAAAAGTGTTGGTTGTAAATACCTATTAAATAAATAAATATATAAGCAAATACTAAAGCGACTCAAACGGCATTTCCAACCCGCGTAAAAATTTGTTTTTAATTTATTCTTCGCCATGGAATTAAGAATTATTCAGTCCCATGTTACTCTTGCTCAAACTTTTTTTTTCAAGAGTAGGTATAATACAAAGAGCATATAAGTTTTTATGCTGTGCCCCCTTCGTTCAGAAATCAAATATTGAAAGTATAGTTTAAAATGAATAAGTAATCCAACCTCTTTTTATAATATTTAACAATCAAGTAAGTAATATCCATGCTCTATTAGTACAGTCGAAGTAGACATATAACTAGCCTGAAATAGAAAAAATTCCGGGGAGCGATTTTTTTTTATGAAACGTCGGGGAGGGTTGTTGGAAGTATAAATCTCGATTTTCTAACTTATCCCGGGATAGTTATAATAAGTAAAAAATGTGCGAGAACCGAAGTTGCAGAAAATTAAATTCCACCCATTACGATTTTTTTGAGAAACTTGATAGTATAACTCTGCAAATATTGATCCTAGCGTAAAACCTATATGAAGCAAACTTGTGAGAAATTAAATTAAATTAAACTTTGGTGACCCTCATTTTTGCTCTAACGTTGAAAATGAACGAGTTATTTCACAAAAACTTTAAAACAAGATGGTGGCGAACCCTCTACCGGGATAAGTTAGAAAATCGAAATTTATACTTCCAACAACCCTCCCCGACGTTTCATAAAAAAAAATCGCTCCCCGGAATTTTTTCTATTTCAATGTCTGCCTCGACCGTGCTATATGTCGATCGATACCTCAGACACAGAGTGCATTCTTCTTTGTGAGTGACGATTACTGCTTTATCATCACTATCACTACATAGTATAAAACAAAGTCACTTCCCGCGTCTGTTCGTCCCTATATTTTATATGCTTAGATCTGTAAATCCACCAAACAGATTTCGATGCGGGGTTTTTTGATAGATAAAGTAATACAAGAGGAAGGTTTATAGTTTGTATGTATAATACGTGGCTAAAATAGCAGAGAAACACGGAAAACTTGAAAGATTTCTAATGTAATTTCATAATTAAACACATGTTTTGCACCAACACTGCCTAACTGCTAACAATGCCTGCCTATGAGTTATATCATGTATAAGTAGCAGTAGTAGTGTACCCCTTCAAAGGGTCTACAAAAAAGTGTGCAATAGTAAATATCTATCTCTTAGGAATAACCGTTTTTATTAGTAGTACCTATATTTAGTATTGCACCCGTGCTAAGCCGGGGCGGGTCGCTAGTTTATTTAGAGAATTAAGTAGAATAGTTTATTCATGTATAATTTTGTTTTTCTTATAATTAGTATCTACTATCTACGCCCCACGGTGCAATACGCAGGGTAGGTATTATTAGGTAACAATCACGACGGGACAAAAAATAGCTTATGTGTTCAACCATCGATATAAGTCATCTGATGTGCCCTCCCAAACATGACGTGCACGGAATTATGTCATCGTTGAGGAGAGTGAGCTCACTCTTTCCGTTCTAGTCGCATAAATAAATTTAAAAAATATGCCTTCTTGTGGCTTCAGAAACTGTTCTATTAATTCAAGAAATACAAATAAATCCAAGGGAATTAGGTACATTAAATTTCATGCGTTTTGTTACCAATTTCAAGATGCTCAGGGCACATCAAATAATTTATAATTTTATATCAATGGTATTCACACATAAAGTTATGAACGAAATTTTGTTTTCGAATAATTGGTATAAATTATTATTTTAGTAAATTGGCATCGTATTCTCAGCGTAATTTAATTTAATTTAAGTAATTTCTCGGAAATAAAGAATGCCCATTTCTGAGGCTAAGGTTATTTTGAGTCCACTGATACCTCTACACGATTCATGTTAAATCTAGGTTATTAGAATATGCAATATTGTGCTGTATTCTATTGTAGAAATCTATATATATAAAAGCGAAAGGTCACTCATCAAGGAATCTCAGAAACTACAAATGCTAGGAATCTGAAATTTTGCATGGAGGTTCCTTTTAGTACGTAGGCGCTCGCTAAGACGGGGTTTTGCGAAATTCAACCCGTAAGAGGGTGAAACATGGGATGAACGGTTGTATGAAAATTCGTGAATTTCAAAGTTATCACATTTTGTATCTAGACACTTGATACGAAGCAATTAAATGTTTGCTCCATCAATTTTGTAATTTCGAACTGTATGGGGTGAAATTGGGGTTGAAATGGGGGATAAATGTCAAAATGGAAGTTCTCAACCGTTGAAGATACAACCATGAAACTTTGTATTTAGACACTTGGCACGAAACAAACGAATGTTTGTTCTATCAATTTCGTAATTTCGAACTGTACGGGGGTGAAATTGGAGTTAAAATAGGGGATGAATGTCGATATGAAAATTCCCAACCGTTGAAGATAAATCCATGAATCTCTGAATATAGACACTTGACACGAAGCAAACGAATGTTTGTACTATCAATTTCGTAATTTCGAACTGTTCGGGGGTGAAAGTGGGGTTGAAATGGGGGATGAATGTCAATATGAAAGTTCCCAACCGTTGAAGATAAAACCATGAAACTTTGTATATAGACACTTGACACGAAGCAAACGAATGTTTGTTCTATCAATTTCGTAATTTCGAACTGTACGGGGGTGAAATTGGAGTTAAAATAGGGGATGAATGTCGATATGAAAATTCCCAACCGTTGAAGATAAATCCATGAATCTCTGAATATAGACACTTGACACGAAGCAAACGAATGTTTGTACTATCAATTTCGTAATTTCGAACTGTTTGGGGGTGAAAGTGGGGTTAAAATGGGGGATGAATGTCAATATGAAAGTTCCCAACCGTTGAAGATAAAACCATGAAACTCTGTATATAGATAATTGACACGAAGCAAACGAATTTTTGTTCTAGCAATTTTGTAATTTCGAACTGTACGGGGGTGAAATTGGGGTTGAAATGGGGGATGAAAATCAACAAGGAAGATTCCAACCCTTGAAGATAAAACCATTAAACTTTTTATATAGCCACTTGGCACGAAACCAATAAATGTTTGTTTTAGCAATTTTGTAATTTCAAACTGTATAGGGATGAAATTAGAGTTGAAATGGGAGCCGAATGTCTTACGCTTACACACCTAAACAACTGAACCGATTTTGATGAAATTGTATGGAATTGTTTTATTATAAGCTGTCTTTAGTAACCGTAATTATTGTGTCTGGGTATTAAAATAGGTACTGCCTGAGTTACCTTAGTATTTATTTCGCGCGGACGAAGTCGCGGGTAACAGCTAGTTATCTATAATTAGGTGGTTCGAAAATAGGCAATCGGCTGATTTAATAAATTGTTATAGCGTAATTTTAATTCCCTGACATCTGTGAGCACTTAGTGGATTTAATTCTTCGTAACAGAATGGCTACAAATATATTGTGCACACTCATGGAACGCGAAACCTAAGAAAGTGTGGTAGCAAACACATAGATGGCGGGTTTAGTGTATGAAATCGAGAGGCAGGTTATTTAGGTCCCCTAAAATTTAGGTAATAGACGGTTCTGTGCTTTTTTTTTTGAAACCTCTGTATCAATACCACGCACGCTTGTTAATGAAACATTGGGACTATGTGGTCCAGACTCCAAAAATACCTAGAAGCTGCGTTAAATCATTTGAAAGGCGTGCTGACCCCTGAACCGCAACAGGTATACTTACCTAACTGGAAACGGATGGCGGATGGAGAATACAATCATCGTAGAGGACATGTCCAGCTTCGGTGGAGAGGGCGGCTACTTACCTGCCATAATATAATAAAGTAGGATGTACTCGTAGTACGGTTACATAGTATGGTTGCCTGGAAGAGATCGCTTTTAGTGATAAGGCCACCAATCGCTACTTTATTTTGTTTTGTTATGTGTTTATTTAATTATATAACGTTTGTTTAGTTTTTAAATTAAGTGCAATAAAGAGTTAATCTATCTATATATCTATTTAGTAGGTAGTGGCGGCGAAATATGATGAATTACAAAGTTAAAAGAAAAGTGGAAAGAAAGAAGTCCTGACTGTGTGAACAACTTCTTTTTTACACACTGGACGAAGTTAGGAAGTTGCTAGTTTTCTAAAAATTTATACAAATTACTTAGGTTTAATGAAAATTATCGTGATAATTCAGTCATTATTTTTTGCATACAATATTGTGACCTATTGATAGAATAATCTTCAGCTTTTGTATTTGTATGTGTAGCTACACAACACACAATAATGATAATAAGATGACACAATCGCATGATAAAGCACACACCTTCGCCGGTTATTCTATCACTGTGTAGTAATGTGAGTAGGTATACTTACAACTGTGTATATTTACCTATCAAAACATTAAAATTACAGAGCAAAAATATGTACTTAGTATTCGTATGTTGTCTATGTTGAGCGCCAGACAAAAAAAATACTTCGTCTCATTTTGTTGTTGTGGACACGTGGGCAGGCGTGTTCCTTAGCATCTGACGCTTGCCTTAGGTACTCGTACCGTCATCTAATCTTGAAAAATGAATATTATCTGGACTATAATTTTGGACTTTTATGTAGCTATTTTTTAAACGTTCATAGGTCACATTCGTGGACTCTCTTTCTGCGGAAAAGGTAACCTACTCTAATTAGAGTACGAAACGACGGATCGAAGTAGAACTGGAGTACGAAAGTCATGAGTTTATTTCGAAATTACGTTTTTTTGTAGAAAGAGAGCATGCAGACGTCCTGCTTCTACGTTATCGAATACGTCATGCAAGGTAGTATATTTTCTGAATTTATATGAGCGGGAATCGGTTTCACATGCGATGGCACGTCACGGCGCGTGTCGCTTAACATGAACAGTATCATGACGGTCAAGCGCATACTTATCTTATACGTTTTAACCAGCAATTCTTGTATATACCTATATGTAAATATAGAATCTCGGAAACGGCTTGAACGATTTCATGAAATTATGTATGCAGGTTTCGGGGATGCTAAATTGATCTAACTAGGTTTCATTAAAAATAACGCGTATAATAGCGTTTAGACAATGAAAAACTGTCACATTAGACATTAGAATGCGAAGGTAAATTTCGCCACGTGGCCCGACAGGATAATAGCTCAGACTCGAAGTCGTGCGGTCATGGCGGTCACGAATTAGTAGCTCCGGGTTCGAATCCCGACGGCTTCTTTTTTTCAAGTTTTCTTAGTTTTTGAGAAAATCTAATACTTTTATCAGTTTTTTTTATTTTTATTATTAGCGAAAAATTGTCCCACTACTGGGCAAAGGCCTCTCTTCCCTCCTTCCAGATAACCCGATTTACGGCTTTGGTGGCCCAGTCTTTATCGTGCGATTCCAATTCGTCACGCCACCTTCGTCTGGGTCGACCCGGAGGTCGTTTAGATGTTATCAGTTTATCAGTAGGTTAACTTATCACTTACTTACTTATAATTTAGGCGCGACCCAGAGCAAAACGAGCTTTTTGGATAGTTTTCAGAGCTATCTACACATATAGCCAAAACAAATATCAACTACCTACATAAAATTTTGCAATTTATTGACTTCAAAATGGTTTTAATTGTAATTATCATAGATCTACTCAAAAAGCCAGCCATTATTTGGATTTTGTATTTGGACCAACGGATATGCAATTTGATTATGAACATTTTGATAGAAATATTTTCTCAAAAGACCAAAATCTGATTTTATAAATCGTTTGTTTTAAAATGTTTGCGTAAGCCGTTATTAAATCCTACTGTTTCTCTCCTACTCTTTATTGCGGTGTGTGTTCATTTCCTCGGGGTAGGGCCTTAATGAGAATGACCACTTATGTTTACTAATATTATGAGGAGATAACGCCGGTTATAAGAAAGGAACCACTGCATCAATATTAACAAATATTTCACTAAAAAGAAGGTAAACGGGTAAACATCGCTATATGATCATAATATATCTTATGATTCAAAATACAAGTAAGATGTTTTGCTGATTCTGTACTTTGGTTGGCGTGAAGGCACCTAACAGCCGGTATTTTAGAAGATTGTCCTATCCAAGCATTTCGTACAGGTTGTAATCAAATGAAACAAAAACTATTAGTGCATATTAACACATTACAATTTTATTCATACATTTTCATAAGTTCTAAACTAAAATTATTAATGTCTTCAAAAATATTGTTAAAGTGTAGGCTATTCACAATATTAGGCCGGTCAATTTAAATTATTATTTATAATATACCCGATTTTCGTATATTCATGACTATGAACGGAATTATACCAATATTGACAATAAAATTAGTAAAGCTCTATGACTTTTTACATGATTACACAACGTATTTTACATTAAAAACGTCATTTGTTTAAAACGTCATTTACATTAAAAACGTATTAATTTATTTTAATTGAATGTATGTATAGTTAGATAACTATGTATAATCTAAAGCGTTTCGTTCATTCAGTCCGTAAATGGCTCTGATATCAAAAATATATGGCATATAATTCGTTCCTTCCAAGGATTTTTTTCAATAATCTCTTAACTTTTCAATCACTTTATAGTTACTACTCCTACGTTCAGTGAATAATGGAGCCTTTGGCTCGTAGCTATGAGTCCTAATACCGTTTTCAATGTATTTGGAAGGCTCTTTGTAGCCCCCCCTGCTTTTTGTGACAGAGTTGATCTCTCTGGATTCTATGATCTCTTTGGAGCGGCCGTCTCTTGAAGGCACTACTTTTTTGCTGACAGTTTCGACCGTGTCTGTGATGCTGGGCCGCTCTGGATCTCCGGACTTTGTGGTATATCTGTAAGTTTCAGAGTAGTTGTCACTGCTATTACTTCCTCTCCTGAGTGGTGATTTCACTCTTGTCTCCAGTCGTGACACAAATGGGCTTGTTTCTCTGTTTAGGGAATCAGTTTTGTATAAAGGCATTTTTCTTTCTTCTGATATGCGTTCCCTGTAGTGAGGGGACGGTGTGCCGTAACGAGAGGACAGTCTGCTGCCGTCTGACTCATCATCGTGCAATGTCTGATACAGTTCCGGCGCTCGTTCCTTCAAACCTTTCAAAAATATTTTTTTCTTATCAGTGTCATCGAATGATTTTGAGTATCCATTGACGTGGCCGTTGCTGAGAGGTGTTTTAGCGTACCGAGCCCCAAAGAGTCCGTCGCGCCTGCGCTCCGATTCTTTAGACACTGCGTCAGCGAGATCTCGTTGACTGCGGTTGATGATGGACACTATACCGGGGCTCTTTAGCTGTTCTGGAGTCTCATCTAGTCGGCTCAGGTGGGGGTTTGATTTGTACATTGTGGAGTAGTTTCTGCTCATAGAAGACACGTAACGAGGGTGGGTTTCTGGTTCGGGCGCGCCCATAGCAAAACTCTTGCTACGATTAAGAGCTTTGTAGGTCCGCGCGGGTTTGGCGGGCCCGGGAGGGTATCCGTTTATTTTCCCGTCTGGAGTGGCTGTGACGTTGTTTGAGATGTTGGCTGCACTGCTGGACCGTTTGTTGGGTGTGAGCCGATGCCAATATTTGTTCGAGCTGGGTTTCTCCGCTTTCTCTTTTCTGTCGTGTAATTTTCTTGGTAATGTCTGTGCGCTTCTGGAATAGTCCTCGTCTTCGACGTTCGGGTTCAGACGGCTCGTGGAGTGACTGAGTCGACCCAACGTGTTCGAGAACTGGCCCCTGCAAACGAAAAAAAGATTAATCTATTTTTTGCTTTCTAAGAAAGGATTTATTGGCATCACACGATGTGCTTTGCCCACGTATTTTTATTGTTATCTCGCTCGTCACAAAAAGTTGGCATTCTAGTAATTGGACTGAATGGGGAATCTCCTCCTACGCGCGTATACGCGCTCTTTGTCTAAGATTATTAAGTTACGCCTTTGTTGCTCTGTTGTTAGCGGGACAAGTGGAATGAATAATTGCGTGTAACGAGTCCAAGTGCGGCCTTGGTAAGTAGATCTGCCGCAATCTGCAAAGATAATTGTATCGTGCTAATTTGCATTGACCACCTCTACGGTGCCGTACACCTGTTGTTTGTTCCAACATTTCCTACCAGTGACTCACTGTTACTTGTCATTGTGAGACAATATTTCTTAAAACTTATGTTTCACTTGACAAACGCGCGTGAGTCACAACTAGTAGACTAAATAAGGGCTGGTTTGTGAATAAAATGCTTATTTACCCTTAATAGGAACGACCGTGGACGCCGCGCCTAAAAAGGTATGATATGCCGGAACGCAATGTCTTGATTAAACCTGTGTCGCAGCTTTTGATTGATAAAATAAATCCTTCATTTCTTGTTGTAAGTTAAATTAATCGCAGTAATGAGATCTATTTAAGTACCTAGATACCTGTACATAGCTAAAATAATTGCAATAGAGACTGTACAGTATTGCAGTTGTTTTATCCATAATACGACGTAGGTACATGTTGGTTCTGATTGTAGGTAATATACTACTGAAAGAAAGAAAAACATCGTATTGATATACGAAAAGGATATCTACTTCACCTTTTGTTTGTATTGCATTGCAAACAATATGTGACGATATATTTTTTAGTACACGCTAACACAAGAAATTCAAATGTCGTAATTTAATTTAACCACCGCATTCAGATCATTTTCTAGTCAAAAGCCTGTAGTTGATTTTAATAGGTATAGAAATCGACAATATTTTTGACGTCTTTATTTTGGGCTTGATATTTAAGACTTTTAAATCAGCTGTAAATGTAACTAAAAATGAATATTTATTAATTGAAAACGAATTGTTCATGATATGGTACCCTAATTATTATTTTATTTGATATCAAAATAACTAAAGACTTCTTTAGCCGTAACTATTTCGTAAATAACTTTTTATGGGCCGTGATTAATAAATTGATTACGTTATACAGTATATTATAATTTTATGGCATTTTTTGTGCAATTTTGATTGTCTCATGATTATAATTTATTGATTAATAACCGTGATAATCTGCGACTTTTTGTATAGGAAAGCAAAAAGCTCGTCCCACCTACGTGTGTTTACATCACGCAAATTCTGCCTTTATTACATGAGTTCCTATCATGTCGCCGTAACTCTATGATAATAGCTAACAGAAGCATTAATTAATTTTATGTTTGGATCGTGCGAGGGCGGACGCATGTATCAGTTGTAGGACAACATTCTGTTTAAGGCTCATTAGGTTTTTGTTTATGTGAATATAACTATGGTTTAATAGTTTCGGAATCACGGATAAAATTAGGATATCGCTGATATGGAATAGCCACGGTTGTTCTACAAGGCGACAATGTAATTAATTATTTACGAAATAGCACAAACTTAATGTTTATTTCCGGACAATTTAATTAATATTACATGTGATTCTTTGTTGTATAAAATGTAATGACTTGTCAACGTACGTAATAAATTGAAAGGAAGTAAACATTAGAATCAATTATACCAGGAATTACAAGACAATAATAATTATTATTTACTCTACAAAAAAAAACAATATTAAAATATGATAAAAGACAACTGCACGAATAGTGAACGGTAGAGGAAAGTCCGTGTAAAGTACTGACCTGTCCCTGTGTTGGTTGTCTCGGCCGTCGGCGGCGGCGGCGCGCTTCTGACTGCCCTCGTACTTGTGCTCGCGGCCGTAGATGCTGGGCGCGAAGGGGTCCTCCCCGAGGTAGTACCGGTGGGGCGGCGCGGGGCCCGGCGCGGGGGCCGGCGGCGCCAGCTCCGCGCCGTACTGCCGGTACGTGCGCTCCGGCGACGGCGAGCGCGAGCCGCGCCACCGCGCGCGCCGCTCCGCTGACGCCGACCGGATCTTCCCCACGAGCTTCCTTATAGAATTCCCAATCGCGGTGCCGACAGACTTGCGCGCCGGCGACTGCCGCTGACCGCCGTCGGCGAACCGCGTTTTCTGATTCTGTTTGCGTTCGTCGCGGTCGCTCCGACGGCGAGGCGGCTCCCGCTCGGGCCCGCGCCGGTCGCGCGGCGGGGAGTAGTCCGGCGGCGGCTCGGCGGCGCCTTCCTCGCGAGAGTCGCGGGAACGGCCCGAGTTGTCGTTGCGCGAGGAGCTGCGGTAACCGCTGTCGTACCGGTGCTCGTCTGACAGCCGCTGCTTGAGGAGCCGCTTGCGCTCGGGCGCCACCGGCCGGTACTCCTCCTCCACCGAAGGCTCCCGGAACGAGCGGTCCGTCTCGAGAGGCCGAAACGGCGAGGTGCGCGGCGGGCTGTGCACCGTCGACGACGACACGTAGGCGGAGTCGTCCCGCGACGGCGGCGGCGGGTGCCGGCGCGTCGTCGGCGGCGACTCGCGCTTGTACACGCGCCGCGGGGACGCCTCTCGCGCGCGCTCCTCGCTCACATATGGAGGCGACGGCGACGGCTCCGGCATCCTAGGCTTCGTGGGGCGGCGTTGCGACCAGTCCGCTATACCCTTAAAATAACCCCCGGTGCGGTTTTGAGGAACGGTCGTTCGTTGTTCGTCGGACGGGGTCGTAGACTTTGTCTTGCGGAGGACGCGGTCGCCGTACACGGGCGGAGGGGGCGCCGCGGTCGTCTTCCCGTAGTAGCCTTCGTCCTCGCTCGCCTTGTTCTTGAAGAAGGTGGGTTCGGGTCGGCGCTCTATCTCCTCGGCGATGGAGTCGTGCGAGGAGCGCGACTCGCTGCCGAAGTGGTTCTCGAGCCACTTCGAAGTTTCGTTTTTCCTCGTCTCCTCTTCGACGTCGAAGTCGACGGGCCGCTTGTAGTCCTTGTCGAGATCTGTAAGCAGAGCGGGCGTGAGTGGGCGGTGGCGCGGACGGGCGCGCGCGCTGCGGGCCGCGGCGGAGTGCGCCTGCGCACTGCGCGCGTCTCCGGCGCCGCTACAACCAATAACTTTGCCAAACCAAACCAGCGAAGGTCAATGCGATGCAAACCCGAAACGTCTTTACTTAACCACCGCAATGCCGTCGACGTGAAACGCCGCTAACTTGCTGAGGCAAAATTATTGACCGAATGATAATTTGTAGGCCACTATTGTGTTGTGATATTACATAACTATCTTACAACCGGTTAGTGTCGTCGTTTAACTTTGCATATCTATTAATAGGTACTCTTTAAGGTAGTTTTGGTCTATTGTTCTGACGAAATAAAGGGCATATCGTGCAATGGTTCAGTTATGTTACGCGGTAAAATATGTAGAACTTATAATTATAATGAATGGTTTAATAATTATAAAATCATTTTCGACGTTATTATTCAAAATCATTTGTGACAAAACACAGCTGTTACTATTACTTTATTTATTGCTATGCTCTCAAACAGTTGCTCACTATTTCAATAGTTTACTGAAAATGTAATTTACCACCGATAAGTTGATTTATAACAAAACCGGACAATTGTGTAAATTACTCCACACTTATTCAAATACTGGTGACTCATTTTAAGAACCTATTCAAAACTTAAACACATGTTTATACAATAAACGCACATAATCTATAATTGAAATTGATTTTGTGTGATGATTTGAATATTCGAATATATTATAGTGCCTATAATTTATGGCATTACATCAATTATAACTGCATACCTAATTAAAATGTCTGCACTGTCCTTAATTTTCTTTTTGTTTGTTTTACACACAACAAATAGTAGTTATGTTACCATTAAACAAATTAAGATACTCATTAAATTTCTGTAGCAACGTCTACAAAGGTCTACGGGATGATAATCAATAATGTTTTAATTTAGTTTGCCTTGAAGTATTTTACTCCAAATTACAGCAAAACATTTGGTTAAATTCTGATGGATTTCATGACATTCTCATAAAGTTTTAATAGCCGTTTCCTAACCAATTGGACAGCCAAAGAGCGTAGGCAAGGATTGGGAAAGAGCTAAGCCCATTGACTCGCCTTAAACTCCGAATGTTGACATGTTTGTTTAAATTGCCCACTTATCCTTTACCAGTCACTTGTTTACAAACTCCTTGTGTAGTCTGAAAGTATTTTGTAAATTTACGTCTCCATTGTATTCCGTTGATCGTTGGAAAACTTTTATTAAATCGATTAGACATTTATTATTACACAATATATTAATTGTTTTAACCTTCTTGTGTGATTATAATGTTTGATGATATTGGGTATCTCAACATGCTCTGCCGGACAATATATTAGAATAGATATTTTTCCTATGTCAAAAAATAAAAAAATCAACACATTATTACCGCAAATTTATGTCACGTTACCGCTCAGATTTGCATGATAAAGTTACAAAACGAACTCAAGCACATAAATTGAAATCCGTAAAACCTTTATACGATTTTTTTTCATATTTAGTCAAATTGCTTGCATACTCACAAACTTGGTTTATTGTCTTCAGAATTTTAATAAGATTTATTAAATCTCATTGAAACGTTTGATAAAATTTTGTGACTTCATGGAAGACACGGACAATTATACAGTAAGTACAAACCACCTACCACATTCACGGAGAAAGCCAATGACTCACGGACCTAGTGGGACACTTTGATGAGACAATGGATTATGGCCATTTGTATGTTTTAATTAATCTTATTTTGGAAGCTGTGCTCTCTCCTCCTACATGCTTGGGCAAAGAATATTACCTAGACAGAGGCAATAATGGAACTACCTACGCTTCAATTAATTTAGGTCATAGTAACAAAGAGTGAACTCAGCAATGAGGAGAGAAAACAAGATAACCTATTGATCACGATAATGGTGAAGAGAAAACCGTTGTCACAGGACTCACTCAACTCTAAAGAAATATTTCCATAATAATTTATTACTCAAGTGTCTCTTTTAGGGTTGTATACGTAATAATTCAACTAACCAAAAGATAATTATGGTTTATGTACCTGGGAGGCATTTCCAGATTTTAAAAGTAGAAATTCTGTTTGAACCCACTTTAAAACTTTGTGTTTAAAGTTCTGAATCTTATTACTTTATACCTTTCAATCATCCTACATAGGTCTCTTGGTGGTTCATTTGACCCATAAATTTTGTTGACGGGCCTGTAGTCTATAGGAAATAGATAGTAGATAGAACATAACGGTTTGGGTCGAAGAAATGACAGAGGTCAAATGGTTGTCGACAATGAGTTTACATGTAGATTTCCTCCAGAAAGAGGAGCTACTTCTAAGGATTTCTTTCTACGAGAAGCAGCTTCAAAGAAGTTGGACGTGGCTGGTCGACGGACGAAGAATGAGATTGATCTCGTCATTACGCATAATAAGCGAATATTTGGATATGCCTCAGTAGTCGCCAAGTTTAACACCGGTAGCGATCACTAGCTAATAGGAAGTAAGACTCTGACACACTGATATTGATTTCGAGCTTAAGTATGTCCATCTGGTGAAGACAACATTGCACATAAACCTTTTCCAAGCTGTAAGCCTGAATTTCAGTTTAGTTTCAGTTCAGTTTAAAATTTTAGTTAAACCTGGAGAACCAATACTCTGCCTTGGTTAACCAAAACGACGTTAACCAAACACTCGGTAGAGTGGTAGAAATCTTCCAAGATTTTGTTTGATAGACACGAAGTTTTGCACAATGCGGTGTAAGGGCTAAATGTTAAAGCTTTTGAGAGATTACCTTGAAAGCTTCGACTTCGTAATCTGAATTCTTTGCAATGATAAACTGAATTGAAATTTAATTTTAAACTACATTCATTATACGTACATAAAAATGTTTTATACATATTTTGTTTGAAAATACTATAAAAATACATGAACTACAGCTAATATAATGCTTTTTGATTCATTAATGGTGCACAAGAGTATGACATAATATCACCAAGCAGCCATGAAACATGTGCGATAGAGCAACCGCGCTAGTAAGGAATAATTGAATAACATGGCTGGCCTGCCCACGGCGCCATGATCGTGAACTTTTATGGCAACTCGTCCGGCCTCTACTAACGTTCTTTTTGCTAATTTCATGTTAATTTTCCGTAAGTACTGGTTAATAAGACAAATAGGTGCAGCGGGTGCAGATAATAGTGCGAGCGGTAACGTACGATAATAGAAATCAGCGGAGCTTGACTCTACTAAAATTGCTCTTTTTTGACGTATCGTCATTTGAATGAAATCGCATTGAGTTTTTATATCTTGGTTGCTATTTTAAAGGTCGCTAAGGTCAGCATGTTGTAGATTTAAGATATGCAACTGTCTTATAAAAAATCATGAAACTGCGCAATTTAGATGCGCATATCACATTTGTGATTTAATTTAAACTAATATTGTCAATTACGGGATATTTACCGAGGTTAAATGGTGGAGTGAGTCTTTGTTTAGTTTGGGGCTAAATGATGCTGATCTAAAATGCGGACAGTAAAATTTACAAAATGTTTACTTTATTACCCCACTGTAACGCTTGAATGCGTTACCAAAAGTTTGTACTTAAGATAATTAAATTATTTAATGAAGTACTTTTAGTCGTTGCGCCATGGTACTTTTGCCTACATTATCCTTGTAATTAAGAGAACTGGGAATAGCATACTCAGATACATTTTCGTCTAACATGGTCACGATAGTTCACATGTACATCACGTTAATAATAATATTGACTGGTTGGTTCACGAGATTTCCTCCATGTAGCGTTTTGATTCCGCGATCCAGACAGTCGTTTCAATTAACGTTCTTTTAGCGGAAAGCCTCTATCAACACCGTAAGAGGCTTTCGTTAGAAGCTTGGGTCAAGGCTCAGATACAAAAGGCACCAAAGGATCCTGGACACGAGACGCGTCATCACGAGGTTTCTCACTGTGCAGCTTTAACCACGGGCAACTTGGCACTGCCTCGCTACAGGTGGCGCTCTCAAGTTTTTATGAATTTATTTTTTTATTAATTAGGTATATTTTTTATATTTACATATTTTTTTTGTTAAAGTGCGTGGTCAAAACTTAAAACTTAAGAAGATTGAATAAATATGTGACTAATAAAACATAGTTCTTCATTTTTTACAATACATTTTAACCCTAATCATTATACTTTATGATTAAATCATTTGCAAAGAAAAGGACGACCTCATCGCTTAAGGCGATCCTCTTCTAGCCAACCTGTGACCATTGACCATACAATAATATAACTTTCTTTGGCATCAAGTAGTAATTAATGGCATTCTGTTGTGAGTCCGCAATACAAAACTAGATAATACATTAAAATATGCAGATAATCTAATTGAACTTACGCGTATAAACTAAGACACACCATAGCCATCATTAATTGTGGCTTAAATTTGATAAATAAAACTGTTCATATTTATGTATATTTATCTATTATTATACAAAACGAATTCGTTAATATTAATTTATATTACAGATAATTCTGCCGAAAGAACCACACTCTTACGAATTTAAGTGATAAGAACTGATGCGCTCGAGATCATGTACGTAAGGACTCATAACGGATTCCGATAACTTAATTTATTGCGCAATCAACCTACCTCACATTCCACGAATTCTAGCCACTACAACACCAACGCTATGTCAATATCACGCTTCACAATCGATTGCATTTAATAAAATCGATAGATTGGTAGACAGAGGCGTATTGTCTCGCGACACGGAACGTTTTGCGACCAAGGCAAACAACCTGACACTGGGTTGGCTCTATTAGCATTTGCGTTCGTTGTAAACTCCGATCAAACAGGTATATGATCAAAATACTATATTTGGATCGATAAACTATGAATGGGCCGAATAGATGTTGGAACGAATTGGGCTATAATGTGGATATTAGGTATATTCTGCATCATCATCATCATTGAGCGCCTTCTCTACCACACTGCTGGTTAAAGGCCTGTCTGATATCATGTTATCGTCCTCAGCCCCATGCCAATCGTCTCCAGATACGACCCACGATACGAAAAAATCGAACTATCTTACAGCCGAACGTCCAACACTCTAGTCAGACATTCATCGTCATCTTCTTATCCTTTTCCCACGAACTGGGGTACACACAGCACATCACATCAATTTTACTCTTCCACTTAAATCTACCATCCGTCGTTTTATCTTCTCTCACTTTTTTTGCACGTACAACCTACTTAAATCTTCTCATAGAATTTGTCCCCATCTTTTATCCTCGCCACCTCACGTCATCAAATTTAACGATATCATTAGAGAGAAATAAATAATTGGCGAGGTGTGTTCACTATCATCATGTATGTGCAAATAAAGTCACTGAATATCAGTATAACCACGACTTTAATCATGCCAATAATAATTAATTGATGTATTGTGAAATTATCCGTACCCGGAGTACCGAAATCAATTAATATATCAAACATTCATAATGATTCCTCGTAAGGATTTCGTGCGACATAGAACTTCAGAACAAATTTATGGAAACCTACTCAGATCAAACACAGAGAGCCTGGAACCTAAAATTTGTGGAAAGTTGAAGTGTCTTCAATATGTCTGACAGCTTTATTATTATTATTATAGCTACAGGAGCCAGAGTCAGTATAATAGTAAATATGTACAAAATTAAATATCATTCACTGCGGCATATTAAAAGTGTAGTTTTTGCTAAGAATTATTTTTAAAAACTAAGACAGACATTTTGCATAAACTTGACTCAAAATAGGTAACATGAAAAACGTATCACCTGTATTCATCACAATAAAAATATTTTTGATTTATTTGAGTAAAATGGCATGCGCTTTGTCGATTCCTGAAATGTTTTCCTGAAATTCCAAAAATGGTTCTGACTCATTATTGATGGGTATGCAAGTTTTCAGCTTGTCTCAAATACCTACCCAAAATTTGGTGTCAGCTATCTGAATAATAGGAACGAATAATGTATGATTACCGCCTACCTACTCAGAACGACTAAGTACTAAGCCAGAAAAGGTGTGAGGTGTGGTGTACTTTTCATTAATGACTGGCAGCGCCCCGCGGTGTTACCCGCGAAGGTCCCGTTCCAGTTGTTCCCGTTGTGTTTCCGGGATAAAAAGTAGCCTATATGTTCTTACAGACTATAACTTATCTGAGTTCCAAATTTCAGCCCGATCCGTTCATACGTTAGGACGTGATTGAGCACAAACATACAAACATTCAAACATCCATACATTGACATTTATTATATTAGTAGGATTTTCACTTTGGGACTAACCCTGAAATAATTATTACTGAAAACTTACAAAGAAGATAAATATGTAGATCGATTGAACAGCAACTATGATGATAGTTTACATTGCAAGCAAGATACATAAGAAGATAACACTAATGCCCAAACTAAGCTAAGGCTTGCGTCTCAGGGCTCGAACGCAAAGCACATACCTATCTGTTGAAAAAATTGTTTGTACCTCTACTACAAAAATAAAAGCAAGTGATTTTACTAAGTATGTGAAAGATGAAATAAAAACTGTTGAAACAGACTAAACTTACTAAGACAATAAACAAAAGTTGAAGACTAAAAACGTAAGGAAAAATTGGTACTTTACCAAGTGAACCGAAGTAGATGCTGCATCCGCTGCACTAAAGCCTGAAGCCTGAGATACTTCAAATTGCTATTATAATATTACAATTACCACAATTAATATAAAAAAAAGGTGTGTGCTTAAGACCACACGGCAGAAGTGAAAACTTCATTAGCTGATTTTTGTATTAGGTAGGTATGTCGTATTATAATAAAATATTATGGATCGTATTAGTTGAATAAACGAGTAAAACAAGCCAGAAATTAAAGTAAATATTTATTGAAATTTTATTTATATACAAAGTAGCTGTTACCCGCGACTTAGTCCGCGCGAAATAAATACTAAGGTTACTCAGGCAGTATTTATTTGTATACCCAGATTGTATACACATTTATGGTTAGTAAAAAAAGTGTCCATGTTCAAAAAGTTGTTGGCCGGGACCGGCTTTTTAAAAGTTACTCCAACTTTGTATGCATTCACACGGTGCACCCCTATGATGCCCCTAACATTGTCCGCAAAAAGGTTGGTGAGTGTAATAGGATTTTTGTTACCGACTTTCTCCTGTTCCGTCGATTCCACATACACTACACAGTCTCCACTACGATTTTCTGGGAATAGTCTCTTTCTCTTATAAAGGGGTTTTCTAAATAGTTTGTAAGAAACATTTTCACTTGGATTTGGCTTCAATAGTTTTCTTTTTCTGGTCTGTTCGACGGGGTCACCCCCGTCGCTAGCGACGCTCATATTTATTTATACTATTGACTATATGTATACAAAACTAAATATTTACACGAAAGAAACGAAATATTTACACAGCAAAACTAATTAATTTGATTGTGAAAATTATAAAGCACCCGTCGTGTTTTCCCGCCCAAAGAAAAGTCTTTTGGAGTTGGTAGCCGTCAGTGTTGCCACTATGATTTTGAGCTTGTCGCCAAATAGTTATGAAACAAAGTCGCCGGTTTTGATTGAATTATTAAAGGAATAACAGTCTGGAAGAATACATAAGCTTTTTCCTTCTCCAACCTTCTACACTACACTAGTATATTCCACTTTGTCGGTAACACGTCGTCTAAATCCGCTAAAAGGTTTTAAAAATTCGCCAGTTTCAGCGACAAAGTCGCTAAAGTGTCAACACTGGTAATCGGTAGCGAGCAGCGAGAGAGAGAGAGAGAGTATCTATTGTCCCATGTCCTCCTCTAACAATTATCTTTCTCGGTCTGGCACGTTTGTTGACCACATTATCTTTCTCGCTCTAGCATCCCGAGCTTACCCGAAATTTCTTATCATATCCGAGCGTGATGATCACGTGATCATCAATCCATTTCACAGCCCACGAAAATTCTGTCCATAGCGCGCCTAAAGAAGTTTTCACTTCAATAAGAAAGATTTTGAGGCAATTGAGCGTGACTGTTCAGTAGATGGCGTAGATGCTACATCTCCCTATGGTCACGCGATAATAGCGTGGACCATTTCCCTAATTTTCTTCTTACAAGCATTACTGATTTGGTTTTAGATTTTAGGTTTAGATATGAGACGGGTCATCTTACAGTCATTATTCGAAACATAGTTGGAATAATTGGAGCTGGGTTTCCGATTGCTATTTAGGAAATGTATAGATTTCCTAGGAAATGTGTAATGTGTAAGTATAATATAAATAGACTACAGGCCCGTGAACAAAATTTACGGGTCAAATGAACTACCAGGACCTATGTAGGATGATAGAAGGGTATAAAAATAATAAGATTCAGCACTATGCCGTCACTTGTAAGCTGTCCAACTGAGTACAATTGAAGAGGGGGGGTTGCAATCCACGATCATTTCTCCTTGTCGCATTATTTTTGTACGGCGTTGCGGAATAATAGATAAGAAGAGGTATTGAAACTATAAAAATTATACATTTTAACTTTTTAGTTATTAGTTTGTCGGAAAAATGTACAGAGTACGAGTAATTTACAGAGTAAATTTGGTCATTTGATTAAGTACGGCATTGGTTCCATACTGTTTAAATACCTCTTCTAATCCATTATTTCGCAATGCTGTACAAAAATCATGCGACAAGGAGAAATGGTAGAGGGTTGCAACCCCCGCCCCCCCTCTTCAATTACACTTAGTTGGACAGCTTACAAGTAACGGCATAGTGCTGAATCTTAAAACTTTACACTCTTCTATCATCCTACATAGGTCTCCTGGTGGTTCATTTGACCCGTAAATTTTGTTCACGGGCCTGTAGTCTAAAATAATATAATTTATTTCACACATTTCCGTGCGATTTAAGGAATTACATACATTTCCTAGGAATTGTATACAATGACGGATTACTTACATTTCCGTTAACATAAACACTAACCTAACCTTTTAGTATAGCCGTTCCGCGTAACCTTGTGTTATATGAGATGACAAGTAGTGTAATATCTCACTCTGGCAGGTACTCTCGTAGGTACTACCACAGTCTAGTAAATCATACAGTCGTTCGACGAAGCCGTCTAAACGGGGCAATCGTGCAGACGTGCGGGGCGTACGGGATGAGACGCGGAAACGCGCTCTTGCACTGCCTACATTTCAATGTTAGTTTTGCAGGAGCGCGGCTCAGGGCTGACGCCTTCCGTATGTTTTAATTTTGTTTTGGTGCCACGTTTTTAAAATTGCGACAACCCTACCCGTGTCTAGACATTATCGGCATTTCTCCCAATAGTACAGTAACTTTAAACATTACCGTAGGCGTTAAATCCGGTAGATCTGATTTTTTGCAGACTTGTTTATGATGTTGGCCTAATGATTGTCCCAAGTTTGTGACCTCGAGCGACGAACGCAACTTTGTCGAAAATCGAAAAAACCGCGAAAAAATCGTTTATTTTTCAAATTTTGGCGATTATAACCCTAAACGACTAGTTTTTGTAAAAACTTTCTTATGGCTTTTATAAAGTAGACTAAATTTGCTACAATATGATACTAGAATTGTGTCTGTACACCCAATAGTTTCTGAGAATAAGTCTTTCAAAGTTTATAATTTTTTTCGTACTTCGCAATTTTTAGTAATATTTTAACTCCTACTTGACCACTTTGTGGCACAGTTACGGCGGTTTTTAACCCCCGACCAAAAATAGAGGTGTTATAAATTTGACGTCGAAGTCTGTCTGTCTATCAGACAGACACACATACAGGTCTGTCTCTATGTGTATCTGCCTGTTTGTGTATCTGTCTATGGCAACGTAGAGCTCAAACGGATGGGCCGATTTCGATGCGGTTTTTTTTATTTGAAGATACATTTTTGTGTTAATGTTTTGAGCTATTTTTGGTTAATATCGATTCAAGATGGCCGCCTCCACCAAATGGCAGACCAAATATTTCATCACAATCTACCTCAATATGGGTATCAAATGAAAAGGCTTGACTAGTAGAGTACTATACAGTATAACAAATTTCAAATTACAAAATGGCGAACTCCATAATTATTTTTTTCACTAATGCCTTAATATGGGTGTCACATGAAAGAGCTTGACTAGTAGACTACTATACACTATGAACAATTTATATTTATACCATATTCATACCATATCGAGGTAGTTGTGAAAAAAGAAACGTATTTCGTCATTTTGTGGCTGCGGCCATCATAGATTTGAAATTTGTCATAGTGCATAGTAGTCTACTAGTCAAGCCCTTTCATTTGATACCCATATTAAGGCATTAGTGAAAAAAAAAACATAGAGTTCGCCATTTTGTGATTTTAAATTTGTTATACTGTATAGTACTCTACTAGTCAAGCCCTTTCATTTGATACCCATATTGACGTATATTGTGATGAAATATTTGGTCTGCCATTTGGTGGAGGCGACCATCTTGAATCGATATTAACCAAAAATAGCTCAAAACATTAACACAAAAATGTATCTTCAAATAAAAAAAACTGCATCGAAATCGGCCCATCCGTTTGAGCTCTACGGTGCCATAGACAGATACACACACAGGCAGATACACATAGAGACAAACCTGTATGTGTGTCTGTCTGATAGACAGACAGACTTCGACGTCAAATTTATAACACCTCTTTTTTTGGTCGGGGGTTAAAAACCGCCGTAACTGTGCCACAAAGTGGTCAAGTAGGAGTTAAAATTTTGCTAAAAAGTGCGAAGTACGAAAAAAAATATAAACTTTGAAAGACTTATTCTCAGAAACTATTGAGTGTACAGAGACAATTCTAGTATCATATTGTAGCAAATTTAGTCTACTTTATAAACGCTATAAGAAAGTTTTACAAAAACTAGTCGTTTAGGGTTATAATTGCCAAAATTTGAAAAATAAACGATTTTTTCGCGGTTTTTTCGATTTTTGACAAAGTTGCGTTCGTCGCTCGAGGTCACAAACTTGGGACAATCATTAGGCCAACATCATAAACAAATCTGCAAAAAATCAGATCTACCGGATTTAACGCATCCTACTCCATACATTCAGGCGACAAAGTTACTGGACTACAAGATCAAAGGCGATGAACGACTGGTAGTATTTCTTTATACTGTGGTACTACTCTACGGCGAACCTTGCTTGTTCTCAGTTGTGGGTACGTATAGGGTAGGTACGAGTAGGGCTTTGACAACTGACATAACAAGTGAACAAAAACAGTCGTATAAAATTAGTGCTAAACCTGCCGGGACCTTCGATGTCTCGAGGCGCTAGGTACCTACTTATAATTTAGACTTATTAAATATTACTCCTATATGGGCTATCATGTCCCAGATAAAAATAGAAACGATAAAAAAATAAAAGTAAATATTTTATTCTCAAAAATATTTTAAATTTAAATTAGGTAGGTACTTTGCGGAAGAGATTTTCTTCTTTTCGGATAGCTCAAAGCTAAAAGAACAAAAATCTGATATCTTTAAATTCCACAAAACACAAAATAATGCTCAACTATAAAATAGAATCCTATTTTATGGTAAGTACCATAAAATAGGATTCTATTTTCCAAATGGTAAGTACCTACCTAATTGTTTTCATAATAAAATAGAGGACGGTCTACCATTTTTACCATTTTTGATTACTAGAGCATTTTGTGAAATTTAATTCTAATATTGGGAATAATAATCATTGTATTGTCCATAAATTTAAACCCGACACAGGAATAATAAATTAATTACTTACTCCACAGCAAAACAAACAAAGGTACACAATGATGTATGACTATTTGATAAACCGCCATCTGTTGAGTACAGGCTACACCACTAACAACAACAGAAGCGCTTTCTTGAACCTAAAAACTACTGCATTAGACTGCCATCTATTATCGAATAGCAGAACTATATCTAGTTCACTATCTTACCATTTTGTCGGAGACGGCGCTGTCGTCGCATTCGCACTGATAAACTATCCCAATCGTCGTCCATGTTCGGTTGACCTTCCCTTTCAACTGCAACAAAAAAAATATATAGCGTCCTTGTGCTTAGTGTATATATTTTACAAATCAGATATAAAAATAAGTAACTATAATAATGTCACGATTCTTGACTAAATTAAATTCCATTTTGAATTTTAATCTGTTATAGAAGGATTTCCTTGTTTTACGTAAATAACATTTAGGGGTTGATGAACTTTATTTAATATTTTTATAATGTTAAACTTTTCTCTCTAGTTTCACAGTCAACAGTGACAGATTTGTATTTAAAAAATAACAGTAATTTGTGTGTCACATCCGCAAAAAAAAATCACTCATGGAGTTGCTGAGAGCTGAAAGCTCAAACAAATGCGCATATCAATCTCCTGTGTAACTGAATATAGAAAATTATGGTAGATTACGTAGTTGCAAAAATTGATGGTCAAGTAAAACCATAGAATAGATAAGTAAAACTTAAGAAAAAAATGTAGGTACGCATGTAGGTAGGTATTCAAATAAGTTTAGCGAATGTTTAAAAACATGTCCGCTGTTAATAGTTTCCCATGCATTTATGTAGACAGTATACGCGAGAAACAGGTACATGTTTCAGCTACTTTTTTCTTAATGTGTTAGTGCTTTCGTGAGATCAATTGTTTTCTTCTTAGTTGCTACGTTTTCATTTAAAAAGTGTACCTACATTTAATTCTCATTTAGTTTTTTTTTTGGTGGTCAATGGCCATGGTCCCGAGTTCACCCGAAAATTTCTTATCATTCCCGAGCGTAACGCTAGAATTCAGTTCCACGAAAAATCTGTCTTTGGTGCGCCAAAAGAAGTTTTCACTTCAAAAACCTACATATAATTAGGTGCAAATCTCGTAATATTAAGCTCTCGTCACACAGAGGCTGGGAAGTGCGGGAAAGCGATCGCGCTCCGGGGGGTCTACCGCCTAACGAAGAACGCTTTGACGCTTTGATGCTTTGGCATTGCCGTCTCTTTCATTTCAAGCGAGAAGAAAAGAGACAGCAATATCAAAGCGTCAAAGCGTTTTTCGTTAGGCGGTAGAAGCGCGGGACGGGAATTTTTTGGAATATTCGAATTTGTACCTGCACATGCATGGCATGTATTGCAACCTGACATACATAACAAGCGGTCGCGATCCGGCCGCCCCGGGGGTCTACCGCCTAACGAAAAACACTTTGATGCTTTGACGCTTTGGCATTGCCGTCTCTTTCATTTCAAGCGAGAAGAAAAGAGACAGCAATGTCAAAGCGTCAAAGCGTTTTTCGTTAGGCGGTAGAAGCGCTGGGGGTCTACCGCCGAACGAAAAATGTCATCGCTTTGATGTTTCTCTCTCTTTTTTTTTCGCTTGATAGAGACAGCATTAGCAAAGCGATGGCCGATTTAGTTAGGCGGTAGTAGCGCCGGTGTGAACTTGATATACAGATAGAATGTATACCTTCTTGCGTGCGCGTGCGGGAGTGTGTCTGCGTGGCGAGCCGGCGGCCGCCCGCCATGAGGTCGGTGCTGCGCTGCCGCTCCTCGCAGCGGCGCCGCTCCGTGCCGCCCGCCACCTCCGTCACGCTCTGATCGCTCTTCAGGGACTTAGCCTGTGCAAACAGATCAGACGTTACATATTTACCACATTATTTATCATTGGATGGATAACACGTAATTTTAAAAACCAAATACACAAAAACTTGATACTAAAACAAAATTACAGTCATAGGAATTATTAGGAACTACCGAGAGAAGTGAAAGCTAATAACTCAGAATTGTATGGCTCACTTTAGAAACTACGCGGGTGATACTGGAGGGCGAGGCCATGAGCATGCCTCGAGCCATAAAGCCATGCCAGAAGTGAGTCAGCATATAAAAATAGGCTAATAGGAATTGCTAAGGCATTTCTAGACTCCAATCCCGCGTAGTTTCCAAGGTAAGCTATCAAATTATGAATTGTAAGTTTTCACTTCTATCGACAGTTCCTATGACTGTATTTTTTTTAGTAGGTATGTATTTCATCGCTAACCTCTTCCTTCGACAGTTCCTCGTCGCAGACTCGTTCCTGCTCTTTCGTGTGTCGTGTCTCGGTGACTATCGTCCCGTCGGGGCGAAGCGCTCGTAGCTCCTCCTACAAAACGAAATAAAAACAGATTTAAAGAGCAGCGATATTGTAAAATGTAGTTGTACAAAATAAATAGCTATTGTAGATTTTAAAACTGTTTAATTTTTTTAAATGTCAAACTTTTTTCGTATTCATATCAGTGCAGAGATCGTCATCGCGAAGTAAGAAGTAATTGACAAGAATCCAACACGAGACAAGCAGAACGTCAGCCTGATGGTTAGCAGCACGCCTGCCCATAACAGCGCAATGTCACGCAGCTATTGAAACATGACGAGTCCAAAAATTGACCTTACACTGCACTGCGTTCGTCACCTGGAGATATATAATTAATTTATATATATAGTCTGTAATTTCTATGGAAACATTGCCATTCAAACCATACAATACAACTAGGTACTATTTGCAAACATACAGTGATGTTTGCAAATAGTAGGTACCTATTTGGAGGTAGAATAACTGGAAAAAGTGTCGTACTTCTCCGGGTGGACTTTGCGAAAGATCCCACCACTACCGCAAGATTTGCTCGTACCTATAAGTATTGTTGTATGTTTGAAATAGTGTACACACCGTATCATCTGTGGTGACGGTGGTATTGTAGGCAACTGTGTCTTTAACCAGGCGCGGCCCGCGCGGCACTAGAGCCAGCTGGTGGTCGGTCTGTGTCTTCAGAGCATCGCGGATGTCTTCCTCAGGGGTCTCGTTTACCGCTGATATTAGAGCCTGCGGACAAATTAAACACATTGTTACTGACATGTTTGAGTTACTTAATTACGAAAATATTGTACCTATAAAATAAATGCTTGGAAAATAAGTGAATAAACGTTTTATGCATCAATATCATTAAATGTCCTAGGCAAGCGATCTTCATCTTAAACAGGACTGATACTTTCCGTCGAGTGAGCTAAATTCAAACTATTCTGTTTTATTAAAATGTGCATATTTATTTGCAGTATGTATAATTTAAAACTGTAATCTAATGACGTTATTATCTAATGAAAATAACTTAATTATTTAGACAACAGAGTCGCACATTAAAATAGGATTGAGCTGCGGATCTCTGCCGAATGTGGGATGATCTGTGGGCTAACACAACCTATAGAATCCAGTTGACGTTGCAGCAGACCAAAAATGCGGTACCGGGACGACCTAGATCAATATCAGCAGAACTAGCCTGACATAGCACTGAATAGAGACAATTGGAAAGAGGGTAGGGACGATTTAGTCCAACATTGGGACAAACCGGGCTCTGAACAAATAAAATAACACTTAAGAATTACTCGTAATTATATTAACGTTGGACTCATTATTTCGGTTGTGTCATGATGGCCCAATGATGAGACCACGCAATATCTCGCTTGCCCTATAAGTGCTTTTCCACGCACAGATGTACCAGTTTGTCATGAATACTTTCTTTAGCGGTGAACTCAGACCAACTAGATAAACTCGTAGGGAAACTGGCATGATCCAAGAAAGACCTCTTTCAAGGTTTTTTTTTTTGTTTATTAAAGAGTGACGAGACGAGCATGACATGTGCCTGATGGTAAGCAACATGCCTGCCACATAACAGCACAGTGATACGCAGCTATTGGAACATGAAGAGTCCAAATCATTACCTAGCACTGCACTGCGCTCGTCACCCAGAAATCTAAGTTGTTATATCTCTAAGCCCTGTAATTTCTCTGGAAACATTGCCCTTCAAACCGGAACACAGTAATGTTTGCACATTACTGCTTGGCGGTAGAATAATTGGCAAAGGTGTGGTACTTCCCCAGGCGGACTCTGCTAAGAGTCCTACCACTACAAAAATCGACAAAAATCGAAAAAGTATCGTATCATCCGACATCCCGCATCGTAGATTAAGGTCTTGACTCCAACCTTGACAGAAAAAAGCGTCGCTGCTGATATGCAATATTTCTATGTATTAAATTATTATTTCCACCTTAGCGTCAGTTTATAATCTATTATTAAGTAATTTTTGTGTTTGCAACATAACCCGGTAATTAATTGAAATATACAAAAGTATTTACTTGCAAACTAAACAAGACCTCTAACGTTGTCTTTTTATATCTGCAATAGAATATGAACATAGATAAACAGAAAATCTGTATGACACATGAAATTGACATGAAACAGATAAATCAAAATATATGGTTCGAGTTTAATAATTATTTATTTGCATAAAATATACAAAATGGCACTGGGACTAAACTATAAAAAAGCGGCAGATTACTGGGCTAATATACCGGCTACGATCGACGGAGTGCTCGGTGGTTTTGGGTACATTTCGGACATTGACATCAACGGTTCCAAAGCTTTCTTAGAAAAAGTTTTTGCGCTAGACAACCCACCAGGTATTAAACTGGCTTTAGACTGTGGTGCTGGAGTCGGCCGCGTTACCAAACACCTGCTGATGTCTCGATTCGACAAGGTCGATTTACTCGAGCAGGAAGGTAAGTTCATTAACGCCGCCAAACAATTGATCGGCGAAGACAATGCTAAATTAGGAACGCTATACCACCATAGTCTACAGAAATTCAAATTTGATCAGCACAAAAGATACGACTTAATTTGGTGCCAATGGATACTGTGTCACATAAATGATTTTGACGTCGTTGCTTTCTTTAAAAAAAGCTGTGCTGCATTAAAAGATAATGGAGTTATCGTAGTGAAAGAAAACATAAACTCTATAAATGAAATCGACTTCGATGAAGAAGATTCGTTAATAACGAGGCCTCTCGACCATATGATTGAGTTGTTCAAAGACGCAAATTTAAAATTAGTACTAAATGAAGTACAAAAAGGCTTTCCGGACGATATATATCCAGTACGCTCTTTTTTGTTGGTTCCGAGAAGTTGTGCATCGCTTGACGAGGTTGTTTTCGAAATGGAAAAGACGAAACCAACGTGTAGATCAAATCGATTTCACAGTGAAATAAGTTTATAATAATTATAATATTGGGAGTAGATTATTACATATTGTTTTTAATCGCATTTTGTATATCATAGTAGCAGTGTCTCAAGTTTATTTATGGGTAATATATTGTTGTTTAGAAATGATCTGAATTTGCATTTGATTAAGTAGTAAGTCGTGGGTTGAATTCGTGATTGTGTCGTTTAATAAAGTAGGATCCCGGGCGTACCGTGGTCTTGTGATGATGTTTGTTGGCGCAATCTCTCTTCTCAGTTACAAATAGCTATATTGCATCAGATCCAATACTATTATTACTGTGCTTTCTATGTAGCTTCATAAATAGTTCAAGTTCCCATTGCTTGGCCATCTCTCACGAGGAGAGTCAACAATCCAAGGCGAAATGGCCTGCGTGGTGGATTATGATGACAGGATGGCGAATGGTATGACCTCGAAAGATAGATTTCTTAGAACAAATCAGTTGCTTTAGAATGTTTTCCTTCCCCTTTCAATTTAGATAATTATAATGGCGAACTTGTATGTACCTACGTGTGTATGCACTTGAGAAACTAATCAGAGGTGCATTTGGGTTTCGAACCTACAAACTTATACTTGAAAAAACGTACACACAGGCAATGGGCCATCATGGCTTCCGGAAATGGTATGGTAGTACAGCTTTATTTCGTTTATTGTAATAAAAGTGCGACCTATGTATATTTTAGTGTGTCAATCATTGTTTCCGTATAACCGCGCATGGACTACTAAAGTGGAATTTCAATTGAATGCGGCGAGCAATAATGGTGTATCTTTAGTAATTAGCCAGTGATCGCGGCTTCTATCATAGAACAGTTAGCGATGAAAATCGCACGGCACTCTATTATTAGGGTCTCGGCTATCTCACTGATTTGTAGTCTGCCTTTTGCCCGACAATTTCAAGTTACTGTTATGGAATTCCTTGCTTCGTTCTTTTTATTTTCTCGGAACTGTTTAACCTTTACTGTAGAATTACCATTTCTTTTCTTTATTTGTATAAAATAATGTTTTAAAATGCGCATTTGTTCGAAACTTTTATTTACATAGTTCGTTGGTTCAAAAGTAGCACCCCGGCCCAATTCTGTGAAACGTGGTATTGTTATGTGAATTATTTTTGTCAACAAACTTATAAAAGGTCACCGTGACCGAAAATAGTAAATGTTTACAATTTCTCTTCGCATAGTTTCGACAAGATTTAACGTTACTGTTAGTATAGATACTCCTCCATTAAAATGAGTTTGAACTCAAAGTGTCTGGTCGTGACTAACTGTAACTTAGAATTTATTACTATTTATAGTATAGTATAAAAAATAAATTGCTACGCAATGTAGTTAATTGCAAAATTAGCTCTATCCGCTTTATGTATTTTTTTTCAATTTGAATGATGTTAGTACGCCTAAGGTCAACGTCCTTGGTATAAAGGTTTATTATACATCATAAAAAAACTTAAAAGTGATGGGTCACTACCCATGCTAGCGTCACATCTAACGTTTTTATTATGTGAAATGAGTATAATAAGTTGCAAATTCAGAATTTACGTCAGCGTAAATCAAGAACCTTTTATGGTATCCAGTTAACATCATTATTTAAGAGTAAGTTCAGAGATAAGCTGAACTTAAGGAAGACGTGACTGAATTTAGAGGCAAAACATCATTTTGACTTGTTTTGTGAAACTTTAAATGTACCTACTTGTACTGCTAGCTTGGTGAGATTGTTATCCATTACTTAGGCTACTGTTATTTGTTCATTTGGTTTTTGTAAATAACCACCCTCAGTCCCTCGGTTTACTGCCCTTGATTGCTATAAACTAGGCTATTTTCAAGTTGTATTTTTGTAGTCAGATACATTTTTCTTAATTATTTGCTAGGCTTTGAAAGTATTACGTTACATAAAGTATGTACCAACATAAGCTGTGACGGGTATCTACACCCTAAATTTGAGTGATAGCTAAGAGATACTATGTAGTGATACGCTAAGAACACTATACATACAATATTTTACAGTTTTAACAAAAACAATGTTATGTTGTTGTTTTTATTATACACATACTAGCGGCCCGCTCCGGCTTCACTCGAATAATAGCCTAGATATCAACTGCAGCGCCATCTGCGGGCTGATTTGTAAATCTAAACCTTCCAGGGCCCTACCCAAACGTATACAAAAAAAAATCATTCAAATCGGTCCATCCGTTTAGGAGGAGTTCAATAACAACGAAAAGTGGCATTGATTTTTATATATATAGATGTATATAGGTATACGTACTTTTTTAGATAGCCTAGAAATTAATGAAAAGATTTTGACAAGTCAACCTAGAGATGAAACTAATAGATAGCAAAAATTCAGTTTTCATTTGTCGTGCTTTCGGTACTAGCAATCTACGGGTAATCGGGCAGTAGTGTAGTTTAAACTGGAAATTAATAAATAATTTATTTCTAAATAGTTCAATGATAAAAATCTGTACATCAAAGTAGAAGGCATTCTCTTTGGTATAAGGTAAAAGCAAGTACTTAACTAAAAGTAGAACAAGTCGAACAACAATTCGGCGTCGAGAACCGTTCTCATGCATGCGAATTTTGCAAAAAATCCAATTTCTCGCAAAAAGGAGGTGATGGATATCTTTATAACATTCTGAGATTTTTTCATGTGACACTTTTTATGAGATCGTGCGAGAATGCTTTGTGAAAGGTAAACATCGTACAAATTGAACCTTGTATTTTGGCTTCTCAATACCTTTTACGACTTTGTGACGTCTGGGAGCTCTGGGATCTTACTCTATATCAAAGTTTTTAAGAAAGAGGTTTTGTGAAATCCTGAAGTTAAATACTCGAAAAATTTAATCAACGATCTACTGTTATTATTTAGCAGTTAAAAGCCACGATTTCTAATTCCCAGTTTCAAAGACCGCTCGTTAGATTATTCTCTATTCCTAACTCGCACGCCTCGTCAGCCATCGAATGAGATATCTCAGAGATAAAACGAAACGCAGTTAATTTTATACCCCAGCTTATCAAGTCCAACAACTATATGATTATGTGTATATGAGTTAGACATACAACGATTTTCTCTTTAGACTTGTTTGCCTAGATTGTAGTTTACGTGCATAAATATGGCTGCACCCTGTGCTCGTAAATTAATAGTAGGTACACATGAATATTAGGATACAGGGTAGATGGAATTTCAATTACTGTTTAAAATCCATGATTTCAAATAAGATGAAATAAGATACATGCAGAATAATCGCTCACAGGGTTATCAATAAAATAATTAATGTCACAAAACTAATTACAAAAATCTATTGATTGATTGACTAAAGGCCGGGTCACACAGAGGCGATCCGGTAGCGATAGCGATCCGATAGCAATAGCGATCCGATACCGAGTATGGGATCGCGCCCGCTTGCTGTGTGTAAGGTTGCATACAAATTCGAACATTACAAAAAATCCCGTCTCGCTATCGGATCGCTATCGCTATCGGATCGCCTCTGTGTGACCCGGCTTTAAACTGTAGACATTTTTTTAACACTGATTAGCACTTGGCTGCCCATTTCGCATTCTGTTAAACGACGATGTTGTCTATGCAGGAGCATGCTTATCTGCCTAGAAGAAACTGATTCACTCTCGACATGAAGATAGCAAGATTGACCACCGGGAAAGCCCCACTCAGGCAACGCAGTACTGTGTAGCTAGTCAAAGTCAAAGTTCTTTATTCATAAATGAACAATTTACACGTCAATTTAAAAAAAAAACAAAAAGAGTGTACATGTTTAAAGTTTAAATTGAACATTCCATTGTACGATATTAAGTAGAATCGTAGAAATAGCGATAATCTCAAATAGTGAATGTACCATATTTAGATAGCAAGAAAAATGTCATAATTTAAACTATTCGATTTCTACACAGTCGTTGGCCAATGAGCTGGATAATACATTAGGTAATTGATTGCGCCTAAATTTTACATGATAAGCGCACGCAATGCATTAAACTGAAAGCTGCACGTTAGCTCTCTCCTGTCATACAGGACAACTTGTTACGTGCTTTGATTTGTTTTTGATCCGGCGTCATGTTATCTAATATCATAAATGTCTTAATGTTCTAGATCTAGATAGCTTAAGCGATTGACATAACAACTGGGCATTTTTAAGTACAAAACGAACGAACCTGTCTTGTGTTTTGACAGTGAATTCTCATATTTTAACTGTACATTAATTTTAACTTGAAACTCGATGTACTATGTTTGTACATAATGTTTAAATATTTTAAATGCAAAAAAATAACATCTGAAACCGAAGCTGCAAACATCTAAAGTGTAAAAATAAAAGTAGCCGACGTGATAATGAGGTATTACAAGCGGATGAAGGCAATATGTCAAACGATTTCTAACTCGTAGGTGGAAAATTAAATTAAAACGCTATAAATATTGCCATCAGATGACAGTAACCATTTGTAACGACACGTAAAGATGTAACATAATTTGTCACTAGATGTTAACATTAATAATAATCCATTATTTACATAAAATAAATAATAATGTAGATACTTTCATTGGAATGTACTTAGGGCACATTATTAACTAAGAAAAATAATGAAATATTGCTTTATGGTTTTATGGATATTCCCATTTTGGTGTTAGATAAGATAAATATCATGGGTTACAAAGGGCAACTGATAAAGGGTATTATGAATCTCTTAGTTTGTTAAAAGTATGATTCGGTAAATGTCAAAGCCACAGGTAAGTGCAATTTCTACTGCAATAAATCATCCTAAGTTATATAGGTATTGATAAGATTGCTTAAATCTCTCATTACTATAAATCAAACGGATGCTAAAATAAGATTAAGATCTATGCGTCTATCATATTTCAAAACGAACACGAAGGTTAGAACAAACCCTAAGATATAATTGGACGGCTTCTCGATAATCTTCGCACAGTATCTCAAGATAATATCTCCTGACGTTTATCACCTTACTAATAGGCATTATTTTAGCTAAAATTGTAGTTTTCGTCGAAAATAAAACTATAAGGCTTAGTGTAACTCGACGCAACATAATAATTCATAAGAAAATGTAAAACGCTTGTTAGAAAGTTAGGTTTAGTTAATCTTGTACATATTATGTACAAACTTGAATGAAAGTCGAACTAGTAGTTACCAGTGACAGATCATAGCGCCTTAATGAAATAACGTTAACTTCGCTTTAAGGCTGATCCATACAGAAGGCTAGATTACTATAATTGCTAGAAAATATAACCATGTCGTGAGTGAGAAATGTTCTAGTATCACCATTAGTTTTACGAGCGCTGTTAGCTTAATCTTATATTGAATATTGATTGAAAACTTTCTAGATATTGTATGAGATTTTACATTTCGTGTTTTGTTTCATTTTTGTGCACTATTTGGTTTTAGGTAGTTTATACTAGGTAACCTAATTTAGTTTGGGCTATGCACATCTTTCGTAAAAAGTTACCATCAATTTAATTCCTACAAATTTCTGTTGTTTTAGAGGTAAGTATGTACTTTCCATTACATACATACATTACATACATTTACATACATTTGTGGGGTTCCAGGGTGGATGATGCGCAATACATGACTTCACAATCAAGAAAAGTCAATTAGCCTCTCTCCATCAACTCCACTCCCAGCCTACCCGTGGTGAACCCTGTTACGTCGAGTAACCTACTATCGAGATTGTGGTAACCAACCCCTTTGGAGATATAGGTCGACAAGCATTTGGGGAGTTAGGGGGTCCGGATCTCAATAGAACACTCAATCCGGATGATCAATACGCTGGCAGCAGGGCGTCCTGATAATCGAAGATCAACATCGCTGCGGTGCAGAAGGAAACGGAAAACCACTGCACTATTCTCCCAAGAAACCTTTCTGATGATAAATGCAAGTTAACGAGAGAACGATGGCATGCAATCCGGCTACCACCCGGCGCCGTATTGATTCCAGGTCGCGCGGTGTGAAGTATGCTACTGGAGCCACTGCAGTGACTCATCAGGCGCGGTGTGCTAGTAATGCTACTGGTGACAACAACATCACAATTCAAGACAAACCACCACAACTCCGTAAGAAACATAGAATCGGGACATGGAATGTCCGAGGAACGCTGGCGCCTGGCAAAATGGACATTATCGGTAAAGAACAGATAGGTTACCAACTAGATATTCTGGGCATAACTGAAACACATAAAAGAGGTTCAGGTTTCTATACCACCCCAACTGGATACACTCTGTACTATTCTGGTCCCGAAAGTGAAAGTAGGAATGGAGTAGGGATATGTGTGTCACCACGTTATAACAACTCAGTGCTAGGGTACAATCCCGTAAATTATCGAATTATTACCATGAGACTAAACACCAAACCATGTCGCCTCAACCTAGTTGTTGTATATGCACCCACGTCTCAAGCCAAGGAACCTGAGATTGAAGCTTTCTATAAGGCATTAGACGATACTATCAAGAGCCTACCAAGAAGAGACATCACAATTCTAATGGGAGATTTGAATGCCAAAGTCGGATCTACAAAACGGGATGACCACTTAAGAGATGTGGTAGGGAAGTATGGTATTGGAAAGAGGAATGATCGCGGGGAGATGTGGCTACAATTCTGCGCGGAAAATTCCCTGACTATCACAAACACTTGTTTTCAAAACCATCCCCGACGTCTATATACCTGGGTGAAACCTGGAGGTGATGTTAGGAATCAAATTGATTACATCACGGTTGCTAAGCGATGGAGGTCATGCATAACTAACACCAAGACCTATCCCGGAGCTGACTGCGGCAGTGATCATAAACTCCTGGTAGCAGAAGTTAGGTTGAGGCTTCGAAAATGTCAGAGACCCACCACCAAACGAGAGAGTCGGTTATCCGCAAAGAGCTTTTCTTCTTTCAGTGAATGCTTTACAGAAAAATCCACCAGCTTAGTCCTGGACAACAGAGTAGATACCGATGCCAACTGGTCTAAATTAAAGGAACTCATTCAAAAGTCACGCGAGAAAGTGAGACGACAGGACATAGATACTCCAAGAAAATCGTGGATATCTGAGGAAACCTGGAAGTCGATTAGCGAAAGAAAGGATCTTCTAAAAACCGATTTAAAAATTGAGGATCATGCGCAGACTCTCCACACTAGAGATCTGTTCCAAAAAGTGAAGAGTATCACACGTGAGTTTAAGCCAAAAACCTGGGCTATTAAAGATGAGCAAGGAGTGTTACTGACAGAAATAGACCAGGTCACAGAAAGATGGCGACAGTACTGTGAAGGTCTTTATAGAGATGAAAGAAGACCAATGGAATTTCCGAACGATCACGACGTACTGGAACCGGAAATTCTGGAATCTGAAGTGAGAAATGCTCTGAAAAAACTAAGAACAAATAAATCAGCCGGAAGAGACAATATATATGCTGAGGAACTTAAAAATCTCGGAGACAACGGAGTAAGATTTCTCAGGGAACTGTGTAACCAGCTCTGGAGAACAGGAAAATGGCCTAAGGACTGGAAGGAATCACTGTTAGTACCTTTGCACAAAAAAGGCTCAACAATGACGTGCGGAAACTATCGGACGGTGGCTCTTATATCACATGCCAGCAAAATCATGCTCTACATAATTCACGATCGACTGCAGTCATACCTGAAACAACAAATACCTAGTGAGCAGGCCGGCTTCGTCAAAGGCCGTGGGACTAAGGAGCAAATAGTCAACATAAGACAAATGATAGAGAAAAGCTGGGAGTACTATGTTCCAATGTTTCTCTGTTTCATAGATTACTCCAAGGCATTTGATTGTGTAAGGTGGGACTGGATGTGGATAATTCTCCGGGAAATGGGCGTGCCTCCACACTTAATATCGCTGATTGCGAGCTTATATGAAGACGGGGAGTCAATGGTCAGAGTGAACAATGTGGTGTCGGGCCCGTTTAAACCTCTGAAAGGGGTACGACAGGGATGCATTTTGTCTCCGATTCTTTTTAATATATATGGCGAACACATCATGAGGATAGCCTTAGAAGACTGGGATGGAGGCATCTCGATTGGGGGCAAAAAGATCAGCAACTTGCGATATGCGGACGATACTACATTGTTTGCCTCCTCTGAGCTAGAATTAGCAGAACTATTCCGGAGAGTAGAACGTGCGAGTGAAATGGTGGGTCTCTCAGTCAATAAATCCAAGACCAAGGTCATGGTGATTGATCGCGCGGGTGAAGCTGAACACACAGGAGAACTCTCAGGCCTGGAACTTGTAAACGAGTTCGTATACCTTGGATCATTAATAACCGATCGAGGAGGATGTGATAAAGAAATCCGGAGACGCATACAGATGGCCAAGTCCGCAATGAGCAAACTAACTAAAATTTGGCAGAACAGGAGCATATCTACAATGACCAAGACCAGACTTGTGCGGACATTGGTCTTCTCAATATTTATGTACGGCTCCGAATCTTGGTCTATCTCAGCAGCTGATCGAAAAAAGATCGAGGCCTTTGAGATGTGGTGTTGGAGGAGAATGTTGCGTATACCGTGGACTGCAAAAAGAACCAATAAATCGATTCTCGATCAACTGAAGATCAAAACCAGAATGTCCACTATCTGTTACCAAAGAGTACTAGGTTACTTTGGTCATATCGCCAGGAGACAACCTGACAACTTAGATAAATTGGTTGTTGTGGGTAAGATCGATGGTAAAAGGCGACGGGGCCGCTCACCAATCCGTTAGGCAGACCAAATAAAAGACGTGACGGGACTCACTTTACCGACGGCCATGAGACAAGCCGAAGATAGAGCAGGATGGAAAGACCTTGTCACCGTCTCGGTAAAGGCATATCAAGAAAGGCACGACCTTCAGTAATGAAGAACACGATGAAGAAGAGATGTACTTTAAAAAAATACAGAGTATTGTAATGGAGTAGGCTGGAAAGTATAACGTAGGTATGTATATGGAATGCGGAAAGCTGATTGAAGAAGACAACCTTGTCACGACCTTATCTGCAAACCGTCTTTCTATATAGAGATATCTGCCGCATCAGATTAGAAAACATGATGAGTGTTAAACTTAAAAAATATGTTTTTCGAAGAATATTTTTACACTGCACTCGTCACCCAGAGATATATTAAGATATTTTATCGTTTTGCGCTGTAATTTCACTGGAAACATTGCTCTTCAAACCGGAACACAGTAATGTTTGCACATTACTACTTGGCAGTAGAATAACTGGCAAAGGTGTGGCACTACAACCTACAAAGAGTTCTACCACTATAATATTTTAGGTATTTTAGGGAACATAATAGGGTTCGTTGTCAAATGGCACGAGTACCACACCTCAGTTGGCCTTAGAGGCTGTAATTTGAACTCGTAATGTTACACCGCTACAAAATCGGCCGAATGTTCGATATTCAGAGCTAGGATATTTTCCCGAGATACCGTTCACATAAAATACATACCTACATAACATATTGTACTCTAGTAGCGAGTGTGAACGTTAATTTTTCTTGCAATGTTGTTACCAGCTTCTCGGTGATTAATGGGCATGTTATTAAGTTGCTTCAAGAAGAGCCTGTATTCAGTGAACCAGATCAATATCAAAACTTAATTGGACCGGGGCCATTATTTTTATGGAATGAATGATTTGTGGCTCCTAGAGTGGAGTTGACTTGAATAAACTCGCTAGTAGCGCTATAAAATGGAATCGTTAAAAATTATCGGCGCAGTTTCCGCACTGCATCTGACAGGTACTCAGGTGGGGTCGAGCACGGCACGACTCTCGAGATATCTAACTTGTGCATCGGCCTTGAGTGGCGCGGGTGCGGCGCTGCCGCTTGTTCGCCGTTCTGTGCGCGGTGACCTTTCCGCTCTTCTCTTCCCAACCAAGTTATTTATTGCCACCGAACGCGCGATAAATTCCCGGCATCTGTGGCTGTACATCCGCGTTGTCTGCACCGCTACACTCACGTGAAATAGGTAACGAATTGTTCCGCGGTAGCTTTGAAAACGCTGACAACTGCCAACCTCTGATTTATACCCGACGAATGATTAATAGCAGCATCTCGAATGCAGTTTGTAATGGAGAGGTCGTTACCGCGGTACTCGCTAACGCAACAATGGCTAGGAGAAATGTTTATTAGTTTGAATAATTGGCAGTTACAGTTAAATTTATGGACTATCAATGTTATTGCAAATCTTGTATTGTAATTCAACAACTAGGAAATGGAACTGCTCTTTCCCGCTGGGCCATAGACTTGTCTGAGCTTCTCAAGATCCCCTATCAACTTTCAACTTTGTACCGCTTGTAGCAGCAGGGTACTTTTATCAATAGAGGAAACGTTATTTATTACGAAACTCACGGTTGTTCCATGAGTTATGAGGTGATATCTGGAAAACACGACATTTAATAAGATTATTCATTATAGATACTAAGTACGACTTTAAAGTTTAAGGCATTTCATGTCAACACCATTTATGGTTTTACGAGTAACGAAATATAAATTAGCTGAGTAATTACATTAAAAAATGTTGAAAAATTATATACTTCAAAAGAATTGAAGTATATATTTTTTCTAAGTCGAATAGGGAGAAACCAGTGCTAGCCAGTAGCATATGTACTTGAAATCTAAGAAAAGAAAATAATGTTGGACGTGGTCCGGAGGAGAAATTACAAGTGCGGGGACGACAAGGTGAACCAGTCTCTGTTATGGGCTGTGAAAGTTATTGCACGATGCTGTTGGGCGGACGTGTAACTTGCCTCGCAAATACCTGGCTAAACATTATTGATCAACAGCCACCTATTAGAGGGCTCTGTGAAAGTTGGGCACGATCAGACAATTCAATAAGCGTTTGAGCTGCTGACACGTACAAAAGAGCTAATCGTTGCAATAAAAAGAAAAAGTAAAACAATTTATCCAAGGCGCATGTCTTCTTTGATTAGTCCTACGGCCGGCCCGACGGATCCGTGTGTCTCCATTGTTAGTGGCAAATGTTCCCACGAGCTTACCGACCGACATGGAACAAAAACACTACTGAAGCGTAATCACGAGTCCTTGACAATCACATTCAAGATGTTAAATCGAATTATTTTTTCAGCTTTATTGCTGTCGTCGCTGGAATTTGATTTGTTTCATTCGTTCACTTTACAGACAAGTGAATGGATTGGAGACTAATGACAATAATAGGTTCACTGTTTTGGCGTCGGTTGCTAGTGTGCGCTTACATAATTTAATTTACTGTGTTAATGATTACCATATTTAGCGACCCGTCCCAACTTCAAATCGAAAAACGTCCTAATTCAAAAAAAAATAATGCCTAATGGACCAGTAGGTATCGTTATAGTTTTACTTAATTCGAATTTCTGAAGAACTGTATAAAAACTACGATATTAAAAGATTTATTGGCGGAGTGATTCGGAAGATTACTTCACATTTTTAACATAATTACAAATAGCTAAATTGGAATTCTTTATTCATGTAATATTATTAAATGTTCAGTTATGTTAAATGTTCAGTTACGTTAAATGTTCAGTTATTAAATTAGTTATCAATCAGTTATTAAATGTTCAGTACTTAAATGTTCAGTTCCCTGACCAATACAATGACTTTAAAATCATGAATCAATTCAGATACCTACGAGTATATCTGTATATTTTGTATTATGGTTTAATTCTCAGTATCGATTCAATAATTTGTATTCATAAACTGTGTGTAAGCTCACGTATGCCGTTCCACGAATAACTGGCAAACGCAACATGTTTGAAGCAATCTGTGTTTGACCCATAATAAACGATTTGTATTCTGTAAAGGGTTCTGTAACATTTCAGTCTTCTGAGTTCTGATTGATACACAGGTAAAGTCGGTTGCCATAAATTGCTACGTAGAATTTTCGTGTTGACTATAATTAAAATTAACTTTTCTCTAATTGTCTCACACTCGTTGATTTTTTTTTCATTAACTTTTTTACGAATACTTACTCAATATTAGCGGGAAGTTCGCAATATTTTGTGTGTGTATTAGGGGTATACTCTTGTTTAGGAGTTTATGTCAAAGTTTTTATTTCTATTTAGGTAGGATTAGTTAATAATAGTAAACCTGTGAACTCGGCCTACGACTATAACATTGTTAATAAGTAAACTTAAATATTGTTTAATTTAAGTTGTGCTACGCAACTACGATATTTATTGTCTTCAATAAAAACATAATAAAATTAGACAATAAGATTATCTTTAACCTTCTCTATAACAAGTGTAGCGTTCAGATCCACTACCAGACTAGCACCACATTTCACGTACATTTCATGTACATGGAGTATATGGCATTGTGGCGAGTATCATTGTCAATTAAATTTCCAATTTTAGCCCTATAAATACAGGCGCCACTGTAATTAAGTTAAATAATTGTAAATAGTTGAAATTGCAAGATGTAGCTCAGTTATTTTAAGCACAGGATGTTGGAGCTGTTACGGTTACGGAGGAGCTTAGTAACTATCGCCGCTTGAGGTTATTACGTTTCCGCTATGTATGATATGTGTTTACCACTTTACAGTGGCAGAAACTATTTCAATAAAAAATTTACCCACTTTGAAATATCGGGCTAAAAAAATAAACGACTAATATTCTATTTTGTTGATGTTGATTAATGTGAGACCTTTATAGAAGTTCACACACGTATAACAGCACAAACATTAATAAGCAATGAATAAAGTGAGAATTTCTCTTTGTCTACGCGCAACCATCATAACATAACTGTCCAAAAGGAAGTACAATTACGTTCACTTTCCCGTTAAGCAAACTCTGCACAAATTGTAGACTAAAACAGTTTGTGTTTCACATGCAAATGTATGTATTAAAATATCTAGGATTATGTTCAAACGACTACTAAAAATGTGGCTACATAACTGTTTGTTTAAACAACAAACAATGCAATTTTAAGCATCAATAAAGCAAATTAATGTTCTAGCGGCTTTGGCAGTAAAAATAATAATTTGGTCAGTGCAGTTATATTTTATATCGTCTTTAAGTTCAAGCAGTAAAATGAACCGTAAGTGGTATCAGTATAATAAATAAAATGATTTTTAAGAGAGAGCAACTTGCGGGAGTTGTTAGTTGTTACTAGAGAAGCTCTGTTCGTGTGGTTTACGAGTTAGATGCTCAGTAAGTTTAGAAGTTCGCATGCCACGGGGACATTTATATTCAAAGAGCAATGTTGTTGTGCGGCCATGTGGTGACTATTAGTTATTCAAGTCGTGTGCAACTACCCCGCCATTGGACACAATAATATGTGATAACTTTACCAACATTTCGATACAATAAAGATATTGTCATTTAGATGTTGCGGAAATGCGTGGGCATACAGGTGCACATTCCATTTTTATATTGAGGATATCTGATTCAATAAAACTGGACGATTCCGGATAAAGTGTATAAAACTCATTATACGTTTTGATCTGTTAGCTTTCCTCTATAAATTAACCAATTATTAATGTACAACGTACTCAGTAATCACAATTTAGGTACTGAAAATTAATGCCTTCCTTTCAATACTTATTTTTACATTATCTAGCATACAGTAAAAGTTGTTTTGGATTGTATCCAAGTATGCAAATCAATTTCTAGATAACATTCACAAGGAAGCTGAGTAAGTACTACACAGATGCTATCTACTTCCAATACTTCCGATTACCTGTAAGTGACAGGAAATCGGTAGAGTGTGCACGTTTATGCAACAACGCATAACTAAAAAACGAAACGCTACTTTATTCAAGCAAATTGCTACATTGTCTTTTATATTTCCCGCTTGTCAATGCAAGCGTTGATATTTATTGTAGAAAGTGTGTTGGCGCTCTAAAATTCATCTTTAAAGCTTACTCTCAAAATAAACTTATAATATTTTCCTAAGTTACTTTTATAATCTTTAAAGTAATGTAATACTAGTTCTCAAGTTATATCATAACATCGGACGTAAATGAAAAAAATACAGAGAGGTTAAATTACTACTATGTATTCAATGAAACAATAGTGCAACAGGTCTACCTGGCTGTCACGACTCATGCAGTCTACAACATTTACTGACAATATAACTTGAGTATCAATTACTTACGTATTGAATAGCTCTCAGTGATTATAATCGCAGTTATTGAACTTGCTACGGTCCTATTGAAACTTGTGTGGTCTCAAGTCTCACATGTTTTAATTGAAAATGTAAAAGCGTTTCTAATGCTTTAATAACCCTGTATAAACCCGACAGGAGCACGGCGACTTCAAATTGCAAATAATCTCGTATAATCTCGTTTACTTTTTTCACTTGTTTTTATTATCATGACACTTGATTCGTGTCAGAAAAAAGTTAATGGAGCAAAAAGTACGCTGCACGTCCTTCTTGAGTATCAATACTCAAGCCTGTTTGTTAGCTAATTACGTCGGTAAATGGAGCTTAACTTCTATTAGAGCCTGTGCGTCGAGACTGGACTAATGTAACCCTGGTAAATGGTCCAATATAACTTCAATGATACGGTCGTTACTAGTTTATTTCTATAATTGTGACTGCGTATATTTTTGCAAAAACTTCTGAGCCGATTAAAGCAGCAGAGTAATTTACACAATTTGTTTTTCTCAATTATCACTAATAAGAAATACTAATTTACTTAAATGATAAGTAAATAAACCGAATTCCGAACCGGGTTAAAATAGCGAATTGTATCTGAAGCGACGTTTAAGATCTTCAGTCTTCATAAATTCCGACATCAATTTAATTTTGCTTGGAACACCTAGTACTAGTAAGTTGCAAATCGAAAATGTATAGATCTTAGCTTAAATAAATCTAGAACCATAGTATCCTGAGAGCCCCTTACCATGGGTATAATGTGCATCAGTTAACATTCCCACGTGTGTACGACAATACGATGCTCTCCGAGGTTGCTCACCTCCATTGTACGTGGCTATCTAGCGCTATGACATCTCATAATTAGACGAGAGCTGATACGGAGACATCATCTTTGCATTCAACATACATAAGATTAACGCGGGGGGCATCGTAATAATAGGTATATTTTTAACTAGCAATGCCACGGGGTTTCACTCGCGTAGTTCTCGATCTGTGCGAGTGTTACAACCTGATTGAGCAACAAACATCGAAACTTTCGCATTCATAACATTAGTAGGAAGTGGATTCGTTCGTCACATTCTCTGCATCTATTATTATTCGGGTTATTGTTTATTTGCTACATACATGGGATTGTTTTTTATGTAGTCACAGGGAGATAAATGTTCTGTCAAGTTACGTAGTATGTCACCTGAATACCATTCATAAATAAATAATTTGAATCTTGAATCTTGCAAAACGTGTCGTACTTTGGTGGCAAGATAAAATTGCGCTTACCTACTATAACTGAAGTAAAGTCGGTAACGTAGCTTAAATCAAGCAAACATTTTCTGGATATTAACTGAAACGAATAACTAATTGTTGATTAGTTTAGCTAGGTGTCCTTCGTAGCCCCTTTACTTTCGTACTGACTTTTACTGGTTTCTTCAAAATAGAACCAGTTAGGTCTTATATGTTGTTCGGATTCCAGCAGGGCAGTAAGAGCAGTTATTGCTTATTAAAATAATGATAAAAAGTTCGATATGGCATCGATAATTACAGAAATGATCGACAAGATGTAATCGTGTAAGCTGTGTAAACGGCGTTACTAACGCGTTTAAATGATATGTCTAATCTGTTCATCAAGTCGAACCGGCCGGACCGATGTGAGCAATTTTCCGAAGAGTGGTCACGACACCACGTGGGATAGCACTCACTCTCGATCCCACAATGCGTGACCGCAAAATCCTATTAGAATAATCGTAGATTGACTGACCTTGTGGCTTAGTGGGTAGTAGCTCTGCCTGCGAAACCGAGGGTCGTGGGTTCAATCCCCACCCAGTGCAAATATTTGTGTGATGAATTCAAATGTTTGCACTGTGTCTGGGTGTTTCTATGTATAATAAGTATGTATTTAAAAATATATAAGTATTATATCAGCTATCTGGCCGCCATCACACAAGCTTTGCTTAGTTTGGGGTCAGATGGTGTTGTGTGAATTGTCCACCAATATTTATTTATTTATTTATTTATTTATTTATTTGTTCAGAAATGAATCCTAAATTTGCAATTCAATGATTGACCAAAATCATTAATAAAGTAGTTAGGGTTTCCTTTCCAATTTATTTTTATATTAGAATACACGTTCGTGTTTGAGTCCATCGGATCTCTTTAAATGCCATCAGAATTAATATTTTAATATGGCTGCTTATAACTAATAAATCAGCTGACAGAAACAATTCTTAGAATTGTGCTAGAAATTCAAAGCTTTCATTGAGAAAAAAGAGTTTTTGAAACTCAAGTCGATTCGAATTTTGTTCCTGTAGTAATAAACTAAAAAAAATGTGACCTTCAGAATTTCAATAATATAATGATGTCATCGTTTGGAATTTCAGATTTGCTGATTATTAGATTGCATCTCAATTACTAAAGCATTATGAGTACAAATTGTAATCACAAGAACGCCTTGGCATTATAAATTCGGAAGCTATCTTAATACAATCTACAGTTCACGTAAGATTTAAACGTATCGTATTATGTAAATAGGCTCCATTCAAAATGGATAATGATGGTTAAATACGATTGGAACAAATGCGAAGCGTGCCAAAGCTCGACACCGAGCATTTGCCGAGTCGCCTTGAGAGGCTATTGGAATTATTTAGAAAGGAGAGCACTTAATATTCGCATTTAATTATTTGTTTAACAAATAATTCGAAATGGGTCGGATATTGCAATAAAACGCTTTTCGACTCCAAGCACCATTACTCTGAATTCAGTTGTAACCTTAGACCTTGATAAGTTTCTAACCAAAGGTTCGCAGTCATAAGCAACAATATTGATTGTTCAACTGTAGGGCTCTCTGGAGTGTCAGCCTGGGGAATTGCCACTTTTTTGCGGTTATTCTACCGCCAAGCAGTAATGCAGCAGTGGAAACATTCCTAGGTTCCGGTTTGTAGGGCAATGTTTTCAGACAACTTACAGGACAAAGATCTCTGATTTGCACTCTTTGTTCAAATAGCACTGTGCTGCTCTGGACACAAGACATCTAAATATAAGACAAATATTTTCTGAATAGGAAATTATTGAAATGCATATTAAACATATTTTGAAATCTAAACTATCATACTGAATTTGACAACAATTGCCAATGCCATTGGTATACAGTTAACTCATGTTTTAAAAGAAAATGTGTCATTAATTTCAAGAGTGATTAAACAACAAAATTATCGTCTAGAAGTGTGTCAGTTCACATTACATCCCGTAATTGGACATAAACAATGCTTATGTCAAATTCTATGTGCCGAGTGCTATCATTGTTTCTCGACTTCCGCGGATCTCAGAGGTGCTGCTTTTATTTCGCCAATCTAGGTCGCCAGTTGAAAGCTTTCCTGCGCAAAAACACGCATATACGAGTATATTCGTGTGCATGTCTCAAACCGCGCAGGTGATAAATATTTGAAGTCTCTTTCGTAATACTTCTGTATTGCAAGTTATTCAAGACTCAACTCTGACCCGTATTGTTCTACGAACGATAAAATATACCTACTTGTGTAATTTTTACGCAGAAAACTAATTTGCTAAAAACAGAAACGTACGGAGAAAGCACGTTACTGGGTACGTAGGTATAAATACGCTCATAATAACCGAGCAACAACACCTGGCAGGAAAACGTACGCCCGTGACCATAAAACGAACAAGCTAGTTTCACGAGTTTTCTCTAAATTTCATTCTAGAATCGTCGACGAGTGCCATGCCTTTCACACATAAAGCGTCAAATCAGCAGTTTACGCTAAGCTCTTTTTAAAGATAAAAGAATACAGAATTTATTACTGAGTGCGTTTATTACTCATATCCAATTGTAAGTACGTACTCAAGAACTATAAGACTAAAATAGAATTAACGTTTGATGGTTCATAATTGTAGTCTTCCTATGTTTAAACGCAAATAGCCGGTGAGACTAGTTTTCATTCTGTATTTCTGTAAAGGGCATCATTGAGAAACTAAGGTTTTCACTACGCAACTACGCGACCTAATGATGCAAATACGTTTTACTCGCTTCACCACTGCGCAGATGGTTTGATCAACTAAATCACGCACGTTAACCTACATATTGTCCAAGATTCCATTCATTTTAATCGCATTGAAACTAATTGTTCACATAATATGTAATTGTTCGTGATTCACTAATTAAAACGTTACATAATAGCTATTCACAGGGAATTGGAAACGATCCTTTCATATTGAAAAATGCACAATTTGCATACGATAATTGAATGTTTTATTTTAAGAGCTTACGATTGACATAATTACATCCCAGATATTCGGTAATACCTGACGAAACTTCTTCGTTATAGTATAATTTCTTAACTAGAAAGTACAGTACAGTAATAGATGTACCTATTATAGAAATTTGAACCTTTATCTAAAGGTAGAATTCAATGGCAAGGAACCGTAATGCTCTCGGGTTGAGGCCGCGGTAATGCTTTGGTTCCACGAGGCTTCTACTATTTGTCATGCAATAAGACTAGAGTTACCTCGAATCATTATTTAGTAGTAGCGATTAAAGTGAATCAACGTGGGTCCGTGATTAACTGTGGGGCTGAGAGCTGGTTCGTTCCTGCGGGCGCGACAACTCGCCGCTTCCTCATTGCGCGCCGCCCGTTATTGCACTCGACTTTACCTGCCTAGGGTCTTCAATTACCTTTCACGAAGTACACCGCACTTTTGAGCTATACATAGGTTTACGCTTCCGCTCAAATACAATTCACTGTGATTCTCTTTTAATTATGAGGTCTTATATATCATATAGCCAATCATACTGACCGACGTAGATCCTACAATTAACGATGATAAATTAATTTAATATTGTGTGCTTAAAGTTTGATGTTATAGTGCAGAGATGTTTATTTATTTCAATAAAGTTCTAGGAACTTCAAAAATTTACGAATTCGTAATCCAAAACAGTTGTCAGTATTTACAAGAAGGATCGCCATATTTGGGCATGATTCGTTAATTAAAACATACCTAATATTGATTAATAGCAATCCTAGGACATTTATTGGAAACTATAATGAAAAACACACAATTTGTATCTATACTTGACTTGATAATTCAACGTTTTATTTTAACAGCTTAAGATTGGCATAACTGCATCGTAAATTGTTGATCAATTTATAATAAAACTAGGTATCATCATCATCCACAGCCTTCTCTATCGCTGGGTACCTATAGGCCTTTTTTCCCATGCCATCTTCCTTTTTTTTTTTTTTTTTTAACTATTATAGGTTTACACTTGACCACCATCTCGCCTGATGTTAAGCGACGATGTGGTCTAAGATGGAGCGTGCTTACCTAGAAGAAACCGATTCACTCTCGATTTGAAGACACCAAGATTATAACCATCGGGGAAAACCCACTCAGGCAACTCATTCCACAGTCGAGACGTTCTTATCACAAAAGTAGAGTCAAATCTCTTTGTTCGTGTCTTTGGAACATCAACCATGAAACGATGCCGCTTCTTCGAGTTACGAGAAGTCCGATAGAAAAAAGGGCTAGGTGGTATTAGATCATGTACCTAGATCAGATGCACACTCTCCGAAGTGTATCCGATAATAAACCGATAAGCTAGCAATTTTTCGGCGATGTTCAAGAGTTTGCAGTCTTTTTCGCACAAGAGAATTATTGCCTATGAGCCTTTTAGCACGCCTCTCGATCGATTCCAGAGCCTCAAGCTGATACTTAGCCGATCCGAGTGTAGATGTCAGGGTAACACCCAAAAGCTCAAGATGATCAGTAACCGGCACGGGTACACCTTGAAAAGTACTCCTTGGTTCTGTGCCAATCGAGTCCAGGTTCGACCCGCGATAGCAACGATGTCGTCGACCCAAACTAGGTATGCTTACTTTAGAAAAATTAAATACTATTGATTACGTCTCTTACCAATAAATCTTTTCAAGAAACCTTACCAACGGAATTTAATTATCTACCTTTCAATCAATCTCAGCTAGCGAATTAACATGTTTCCACATGAAATCGTTAAATTGTAAATATTGTTAGCCGTTGCACGATACCGACTATGTACGATTTGATGAACGCGAAGATCGTACAAATTAAATATTTGATTACAGTTAACTTTACAGCCGATTTGAGGTCAATAGCTTGCAGTAACGGTGTTGGTCGGAAACTCGCATTATATGGTCTATTGAATACACATTCATAATGGATATTGGTCTAAACCTGTGGAAAAGGGCACTCAAAGTAAAATGTAACTGTGAACTAAGATTAATTAGTTCATAACAAAATATGATTTTAAAAACGAATATTATTTATCTGCACATCAACTTATACCAAGCCTACAAAGATTTTTTTGCTAGGTCTTTGCTGGTTGCAAGCGATAAAAATATATTGTTACTGAAATATATTATTACTGTGAGTCACCATCATCATCAGCCGCAAGACGTCCACTGCTGAACATAGGCCTCCCCCCTAGATTTACACAACGAACGGTCCTGTTACTGTAAGTAGGTAGGTATAATTACTGTCAAAAACGTTTTGTCTTTAGTAACAGACATTAGGCGCTAATATAAGAGTTAGAACAGATATATAAAAGCGCTAAACAGAACCTAAGGTGATGAATGAGTTCTATCACATAAGAGTTATAGCTTGCTATAACTCTGCTATACCCCCGGATTGGGCACACATTCTTATAGCCTTAGGTTCCACTATGGCGATATAGTGGTTGCAGAATGATTTTAAGAGTTATAGTAGAGCAAATATGGAGGTACAGCAGCGCTAGCTGAGAGAGGGAGCGCTGTAAGGGTGGTATTTAAGTGACTAGTGACTCCTCAAGAGTTATGGTAGAGCTATATGCTGCTAACTAACGCTTTGAGTGCTATCAAGGTAGCATATGTGTGATTATAAAATCCGTAAGGGGTATTGAAGATCTATGACGAATCTTACTAACTGCTTGAGCTTTTAGAGGGTGGTAATAAGGTAAATTGTAACATCTTGAGTTCCAGTATAGATCTACAATAGGAAATTATAGCGCCTATGATATACTTTTTTTTTCCATTCTTCTTAGAGCCAGCTGCGTGTGGTGGGTTTTTTATTACGTTGCTAAACGAATTATAATATATATGAACGACATTAAAAGAACCATACATTTGTGTTTACGAAAATAAATGGCGGACTTGTGTGCTAAAATGTTTTATTGTTAGTGGAAGCTGAAGGTGAATTTTCATTGCGAAGGTAAGTTTACTGTGAATATGTGTACATATTATTGGCAAATAATTGAAGGGCCCACTCTTTGTTGCGTATTTATCTAACAAAAATGTTCTAATTTACATGGAACAAGACATTTTTTTACTAAATATGTAATAAAAAAAATCCTATTGTCTTGAAATTGCCGTAGGTTTGGTATTAGAAGCGCTAGAAAAATAAATACCTTTATTGTATTAAGTTTTCGTTTAGTATGCTTTACTGTTTTTGAGTAACTCAATAATCTAAAGATGGTGGGCGCATGAATTTGGGGATCCGCGGAGTCATTTCCCAAAACCACTACACACAAATCTCACAGATTAATGAGTGCCAATTTTTTTTATTATTAGAGTTTTTAAATTTAATTCTGTTAACTACACAATTATATTTCTATTTCAGAACGACATGAAAAATAGTAAGAATGTTAGAGAAAAGAAAATATACCCACTGGATTGTTCCTTCTACATGTGAATTTAATAACATTGTGAAATAGCCTAAAAGAAACATTTCAAAACTTGTTAAATTCGATGATTACTTGACCAAAATTGGTGACAAATAAAGTGCCAAAATGAGACGAAACAATATTCCAACTTATGAGGACGCTGAACGGGAATTGGATGAAGCAGTCATTGAATTCAGCTTCAAATAAATTACAAAGTCCAGCTATCAAGCTTTAATACACTTGTGGAACGTCAGATAACCAAATTCTAAGTATACCTGCAAATACCTACAGTGTCTCTGCTGAAAACTAAGAGCACTAAATAGTCAATATTCAAGAAAATAGAAATTTATGAAGAATATTCGATATTTGTGCGTTTGTGTGTTAAGACATATTTATTACTCTATTAGTTACCAAGAAAAACTAAAATATAGTTGTTAACTAGAAGATATTTCTTGCTGTAACCCTAGATATTAAGGTGTTGTACTTAAAATATGTATATGTAAACAAACTGTGATAAATAATAGAAAAACATTTTTTTTTAATATTAGGCATTTTGAAACGTCACTATCAAATAGCAACTATTCTTATTTTCTATTAAAAGATGTATTTATTGTTAACGAGTATAGATAAAAATACTAAACATCAAACTTTAAATAATAACTAACTTACATAATATACTTATTTATAGCAGATAAGTGTATCAATTTTTGGTAAAAAAATAATATTTTACTTGTTTTGAAATAAAATATCAAAAAATGTTATTTTATGTATTATATTCTTAAAATATATTTCAAAGGTTCAGAAGTTCCGTCATGCAAATATTCGCTATCGTCATCTAGTTTTTTATTAATATGTTTTTGGATGTTTGTAAAAGAACTCGAGGATATTTTAGTAGAATGTTGCCAAAACTGTCAATTATGACCAAAAGTTGAGACCAAAAGCAAAATTGATCTTTTATAGCTGTTTGTGTAATATTTTTTCATACGCGCATGCTCTCAATTAGAAATATTAAAATAAAGATTCTTAAAAAAATTATTCGGGTTTTCATCGTCATCACTACTCAATGAAAAGTAACATTAGTCCTCTTTGGAAGTATGAAAACTCACAGTTACGATATCACTTTTATTACATACGGAACCGTCATCTTTAATCACGACTCCCACTTTACCTACGGTTTTTAGAGGAGTTATGTTGCGACGCCATTTTTAATGCTAATTTGATTGCACACGTGACCAATTAGGGGTACTAAAGTGATAACGATCTCCATAATTCAACCTTAGATAACATGGAGGCTATACTTGACACTACAAGTTCTATTAATAGGGAAAAATATCCCTATTATTCAGCCTTAAGTTATATAAAGGAGTTTGGTATCACTTTAAGAGTTTGGTGTTGTAATAGATTTAAAGAACACCATTGTAGAGCTAATAGCATTAATTGCACCCTTTGTGCAACTATCGGCGCTCCAAAAGAGTTGGTGGCAGCTTGCTTAGAACTTCAGGAGCTAATTTGGATGTTAACTTCTTATATAGATCTTATGGTTCCAAAATTAGCTCAAAGCTATATCACAGAAACTTAAGTCTGTATTATAGGGATAACGATCGCTGCTCTATGCGTCTAACCTCCATTGATTGCTCTTATAAAGTCGTTTAATCACTATAAGCGTAACATTTTCTTACTAACACTTATTTATCACCAAAAACTATAATTGCAACTACTACTCTACCTTCATAACACTTTAGGTTCTAGAGTAAGCTATATTTGCAGCCAAAATGTTTGTTGGGAGTGTACTTACATAATTTATTCTTTAGTTAGTTACAATTAATGATTTTGATTTGGATAAATACACGCCATGGAACAAAAAGTGAACAAAAAGTTTGTAGGAAACACATAAAGCTTCATTATCGTTTCAGGTTTTAGCCGCGTCATAAACATGGGAACGTCGTGTGTGGGGCTCGATAATGTGCGATGACTAAGTATTTTTAAATTGATCAAATGACTTGTCTATTTTGTGTTATAAACAGTAAATTACTATAATCGGAACGATTTCCCGTTTAAAAACAGAAATTTCTTTTAAACTGATTCATATACTCGTAAACTGGAACTAGATGTCTTCAAATCTTAGAGGATAATAATTTGTCTGAGCTTCAAATCGATAGTGAGTTTGTAGGTGCGCGCATAGACCATATCGACGTTTATCATCATAGCGAGATTTATATAGACACAAAGTCATTTAATCTAATTTCAAAAATTGTAAATAAACCCATAAAAAAAATATGGCCAGGTACGATAATTAAGTCGAACCGTTATTATACATTTAAAACCAAGCTTTTTTAGGGATAAGCGACAGTGCGTGCATGAAATGTCAAGACATGTTAAACAATCCACCTGTTGTTATAATGACAAGAAAAACGTTGAAATGTTGTGCCATCACATTAATCGGGGTAAATTTCCCATAATTTATCGAATTCTGTTATTTTTCGATAAAATAAATAAATCATTCATTCATCACATCTCATCACATCTTTCATTTGCTATATTTTCGTATGATTAGTCTAAGCTACTCTTAAATTAACATTGCGTAATCACTTTCACCGTCCGAGTCGGCACTGTTGTTTGCACACACTTCAATTAGCATCGGTGAAGTATATTGTTACTGAGACCTCATGTATTCTTCTCTATTTTTACAACTTCAAATCGTTACATAATGAGATTGCTGGAAGTACTTAGAGGTGTTTGCAAATAAAAGTAGTTTCAAATGGAAATTTAATCATATTAAAGCAGCGATCAGCTTTTTTATAGAACTGAAATGTTTTATTGTCATATACGATTAAATTTAACATATTCATTATCATTTTATACTATATCTGCTCTCATTATCCAGTCATCAGACGAACCATAAAAATTCATCGACTGACTCCAAAAAAGTAAAAAGTCAGTAATAGAGGCAGCACATCAAAGAAACGATTCGCCACGAATTCGTGATCATTAGGGTTTCAAAGATTCGGTTCGGAGAATTTGGTAAGTAGTTATTTATTTTTAAGCTAGAACATTAATCGTGTTTTGCGAGAAAATACAAAATTTGTAACAACTTTAAGAATTTTAGCAAATTCTAATCTAAAATCTAGATTTTACAACTCAAGCAGGTCAACTTAACTGTAATTGAGAAATTGTTGAATGGACTTAATTCGTTGTGATTTTTATGTCAGTTTTATCTTAGTTGGCAGAACTACAGGTTACCAATATCATCGAGAGAAAAACATATAAGTACATATATAATATCAATAAATCAGTACCTTTTCCATTATAATTGACGCTAAAAATAACGATTTGCACCATGAAACTAATCGTAATGGTTAATGAGTTTTCAGATCACATCACTTTAATCTTTAAATCTTCCACACCCGCGCAGCTCCTACGAGCAAGGGAACTAAAGAGTAATAGTTATCAAATAACACAGTATCTAGCGAGAAATCTGTGCAGCAAAGGAGAAAATCTTAGAGTTGCAATATCTAAGGTAATAAATAGATGGCAGAGAGGAAATATCGTTTCGCCGGTGCTTCGGGGGGTAATCAACCGTGGCTTCACGGTACGGTGTGGTGCTACCTTTTGTTTCAATTCGCCGACATCTCCGCTAGACAGAACGGGCATTTTCTATTGCTATATTTTATTTTCTATGAAGCAAAATAATGCTGCATCTACCTTTATCCTCGATAATGGTGATAAAAATGTTATTTCAAGTTATTATATTGGAGCTTTTCTTGACTGTCCCGTTATGTTTATCCCAAGAATAAAAAATCAAACAAACTTTAAATTCTGAGATATTTTTTATTATTATATTAGTGAAAAAATTGTTAAAGTCTAGAAACTATGCGATAAAAACATTTTTTTTAACTTGTTACGCAAAAGCGATGCCAAAGTAATTTAAATACTCTGAACGTTATGCAAGGAAACTTGTTCAAATAACCTATGAACTCTCTTTGTTACAGTACGTCATTATATTGTTCGCATTATATAAATTGGCCATTATCTAAGCAAATTAGAATAATAGACACATCAAACAAATCTTTATCGCCCACTTGTTATGTAACAATGATCGATGGCGCTATCGACTATAATAAAACAGCTATTGTTAAAAATCTCTCCATAGAAATTTAACTACGCACACGCCATAAAGTTGCTTGCAATGACAGCAATAACTTAAAATTACAATGTTGCATGAATACATTACAGATTATCTAGTACTATTACGACTAAAATAAAAGCTTATTCACGAAATATGGAACATTGCCTCTGGTTATGATCAAATTCAATTTGTAATTGTTTGTACTCGTATAGAGTAAACTTTGTGTGCAATTTGAATTGGTTTGTAGGTTATGATTATCATAATTATATATTAATTTACCAATTATATGCTAGTTATAGGCGTTACTTGCAACTTGTTGTTTTTGAAAGTAGATAATCAAGAATAGTACTTCTCTCTATCTTGTAACTAGGTCTACAAAGTTGCGTTGTGTACGTATGTGAAACATGTACACAGGTTGACGTTTTTACATGACACCTACTTGATGTCGATATACATGAATCACTTTCTAGTACGCCAACGTAGTTCCTCAATAATGTCCGAAAACTTTTGTCTAATTCTGTAACAAAAAACTCACATCTTGATTATGAAACGCTCGAGTCATCGACATGCCGTAACACAGACTCAGCACTTTTTAAAGCGTTGAGGATTAATTTTTTTGTTGAGTTATTGGATTTTATTGCGATTTCAAATTGGTCCAGATAGACTAAATTACTGGTGAATTTCGATTATTGTACCTTAATGGAAACTATTTCAGGACACGCTAGTATTTTCAAGAATTACGACGGACATGAAACTGTCATTACAGTTGTCGTAAAATATGTAGCGAACAATTAATCCATATGCTTTGTGTTAACTTCATTAATAATTATGAATGAATGTCGTAATGTTTAACCAATACTGTTGCACTAACTAGTGACAGCATTATGGATATCGGTAATACCTCACCTTCTGTTACGATAGTGTGTTATATACCATACATAGTTAGTGCAACTCGGAGGCACGGGCCATCAATAATAGAAGCCGGCGGGCGATAGCCTCCGATACATCAGCGAGATACTATCGCCAGCTAAATGTTATTGCCAATATTTAAAACGAACTAAAAGTATTTAGAGGTACACTAATTAGATACTTTTAATAGCAAAATATTACTGGTTCTTCTTTGCAGAATCCATCTCGGTGAATCTCACATCTACGGCTAACTTACTTCTATTCTATTCTAACGCTAATTAGAATGAGTAAATCGTAATTGTACCAGCAAAATAACTGGATAAACACCTAATAATTACGTAAACCAGTCATATCTCTAGATGAACAAAGTGCATTAGTCGGCATTTGGTGTACTGACAAACAGCCACTCTTAGTTATTTGCTATGAGATGTCAAACTTTAACGTCCCGAAAATTTGAATTAAATTATAAAAGTCGTAGTAACAGGGTAAATGTTCTCCAATCGGTTAGATGCCATAACAATGTAACAACGTTGTCTATATGTTGTTGTAGAGGTAGACTTTTTAGGAAGTTAAAAGCTTGTCATGAGTTACAAACAATCAATAATTTAAAAATCAAGTTCACAAGGTACAGTATTGTTTACTTTCCTGTGAACATGAGTTTCATCGGAAAAGACTCAAGAATGACAGCTATGTGGGAAAATAACAAACTAAATGAACGTACACAGTTTGCTATAAAAGTATAACTTTAACAATCATTCGATGAACATGTTTTCGATATGTTTATACGTCAGTACGTCATATATTATAATAAGTAAGATTTCTCGCGTGTAATCTAGTTTATTGTATTCAACACGCTAGTAGTAGTTTAAACGTGTAAAATAGGGCACATCATCACTACATAGTCTACATAGTATAAAACAAAGTCACTTCCCGCGTCTGTCCGTACCTATATATGTTTAGATCTTTTAAACCACCAAACAGATTTTTATGCGTTTTTTTTAAATTAGATTTAATGATTCAAGAGGAAGCTTTATACGTATATGTGCATAAAATAAGAGAGAAACACTGATCCTTTTAAAGGTTTCTAATGTAATAAGAGAGAAACACTGATCCTTTTAAAGGTTTCTAATGTAATGTCATAAAAAAACACATTTTTTGCGCTAACACTGCAAACGCTGGCTTAACGCTGAACCTTATGCCACTTATGCGCTAGATCAAAATACACAGCTAATGCACAGCAGTATTGTACCCCTTGAAAAGGTCTATAAAAAAGTCTGCAATAGTGTATATCCCACAATAACCATTTTTATTAGTATATTTAGTATCAGCATTCCACCCGTGCGAAGCCGAGGCGGGTCGCTAGTTTAACTATAATCAATTGATTTAATCGGGTTTAAAGCGTATAAATACTAATAAATGTGAATCAATTTATTTTCTGTTTTATTTGATACAACAGGACGTCTACTCTATTTCTACGAAAACGTAATTTCGAAAAAAAACTCGCGACTTTCCTACTCTTGTTCTACTTCCTTTCGTTCGATACAACATTGTTTGACATTTAAATGTTCTAAGCATACTCTAATTAGAGTAGGCTTAGATCATTTAAACGGACAAAACGACGGATCGAAGTAGAATCGGAGTTGGAAAGTCGCGAGTTTATCTCGAAATTACGTTTTCGTAGAAAGAGAGTAGACGTCCAGTAGTCATTGCAAAACAAACAACGCACAACTTCGACTTAAGCAAAAGCTTAACGGAACTCAACGGTTTACAATGAAAACTGTAAATTATCTCAACAATGTTTCTACCTAAATATTACAGCTTTTGTCACGACATTATGACGATAACCAAAATTCTATAGAGATTGTGATCAGCGTTATGACTTTGCCAACATCTGCCATGCGTCAGTTCTATGTTAATTTTTGAAGCGAATTATTCTTAACTCGGCAATGTTTTCATGGAAACCAAAATCGTAAATGTAAGTCGTGCTACAGATTTGACTATTTTGCATTTATTCTTTTTCTTCAAATCATATTCTTTTATTAGACACGTACAATCGAAATGAGAGTTGTAATAGAATTTGAACTTGATAGAATAGATATCATATTTTTATTGGCATGCTACTTACTAGAATGGATAAAGATTACTGCGTTGTTCACGTACACAACGTCACGATGTTTGAGTCTATCTGATAGAAAGTGAGTTATTTCACTTTAGGAATATTTTTACTGACAAGCAAGAGCATAATATCACGTACATCACACTACAATAAAAGTAGAATTGTATTCATATTCTTAGTAACTCCTTCTTTTATCCTATGAATGTCTAACTTACCGGAGACCGGACGCATTAATATGCTGGTTTATAAATGTAATGTATATGGCTGTACAATGTGCCACACCTTACTGTTATAGAGCCTACATACCTTATTTCAAGTCGAACTCATAGCTAGTACAGTCCGTGAGGTATAAGCTGAGCTTTGCATTAGTGTGAGTGATCACATGCATACGCATCTATTACCAAAAGTACAGTCAGACAACAAACTCTTAAACAACAAGCTGACATTAACTATCCAGGATCAATATGGTCATTGCGAAAAGAAGTATCTCTTTTAGGATTCAAATGGTCAAGGACAGAGAATAACAGAAAAATTTAAATGGAAAAGCATGAGATCCGTCACCTACGTATAACTTATTTACTTAAAATTTCCGAATACCGTATACAGGGCAGGCCTATCGTTTATACCGATGAAACATATATTGACACCACTCACACTTCATCAAAATCATATTCAGATGGCAGCACTTCTGGTTTGAAGAAACACCTTATTAAGAGAACATGGTCACAGCGTCCTGCGTCTGACTGTACTTGTGGTGATCACTCACACTAATAATGCAAAGCTCAGCTTATACCTCGCGGACTGTACCAATAGATTGATTTTTAAGAGACACTTTCTCTATAGACCACCGGTTTCATATATTTACCATATGTGTTACCATTGAAAGCTCGAATGGCTGTGGTAGTGAAAAATAACAAAAACAAAATTACCAATGCCCCAGAAAATCATCTCCGAAATAATCGAGCGTTTATCGTTACTTAATCGTAATCGTTCGATTTTTCTAACAAGTTCATGTTTACGTAATCAGACGGACGCCTTTCTCCGTACGTTGACCCTCAAGGCCACTTGATCAAGACAGTTGCAGTTAGATAATTACTTCTACTACTCGTGTAATTGGATTTATCAAGGATATCTTTTTTTAATGTAAAATAGAGAAGTTGCCGCTTTCTATGATTGTAACAGTAGTAACAGTTTCTAGGAATGACACATGTTTTTAAATACGCGTTGTGTAATTATTGCTCCTTATTTAAAAAAATATTGCTCAAACATTCGATCAAGTGCCAGGATAGCAACACGGTATAGTAAACATTTAATTTTGGGTACAGACCCAAATAAAACATCAATAAAGTGTCTAATATCTTGTTGGGAATAAATAATGCAGTAAAATCTTTTTTTTTTTATTATTGGTTGTAAGTAAAATTATTAACTAATTTAGATTAAGTAACTAAGCCGTAATAACATAAGCTAAAAAAATAGTCATATACACAGTCATCGCAATAATAGGATGGTAAATTATTGGAAATTCACTCTGGCTGTATTAATATATGTCTATACATCTATAAATAAACTGGGCTTAACATAATTATGTAGAAATGTGTCGGATGTGTGTTTATTTAAATTCCTAAACGAACCAACTTGCATAGTAATATTCCATGCACGTCCAAATGTTAGTATTCGTCAAAGTATGAGCTTTTGAGCATGTACCTACATTTAGAGGTAGGTACATGCTATATGTACGAACATACTTATTATTCTTAATACGTATTATGTTGTGTAGTCAAATGGAATAAATTGACAAATTTCTTGAAATAAAATGATTATGAAATCCAGTATTATAAAATCTGTAAAATATTACACTACACGTAATCGCAATAAATTTTGTTACTTAATTTTATTACTAAGATATCTGAGTATACACGTAGTCAATATTTTATTCGGATACATCACATAGCACATGGTTATATAAAAAATCTATCATATATTCTAATAGTTGTCACAATAGATTCCTACTCTACTAACTGTCACGTGAAATTCAATTTGAACAAAATACAACCTTGGTATGAGTGTTGATAGTTAACGACACAATATTTCATTATGCTCATTTGTATGGAATTCGCGAGAGTGCTGCCTCTGGAACGAGATCATGTTTTATTAACATTCGCTCCCTGGATACTTACTGCGTTTTTACCTAGAGCTCAATAGCTCTTTCGTTTGAAGCACCAATTCTTAAACAAAGACTGCTAGAATTGTAGTTCAACTTTTGCTGTCTTTCTTTAATCTTGTTTTCTAATTACTTATTGCACTCAACTCGATTTTATTAGATAGTATCTGTATTAGATAGTAAATATATCATTGATGTTTCTCCGCTATCGATCAACATCCATGTAAGTACGTACATTAGGCCCCGGGCAGAGCACGCCGCTCAATTTCCGCTCACTGCGTTTTTGCTCGCATTACGTAACTTCGTCACGGCGAATCAACGGTCATTATCGTACTATGAAACTTGACATCATTGATATTATCTCACATTTTGCACTATCTATTGGAGTATATTTGATGCGGTTTTACGATAAAATAATCTAATGCTGGTAATAAGGATTTAAATATATAAACTTTACATTATGCAGTGGATAAGTTTAGCTGCAGTTCAAAAACATTTCAGCTTTAATGTGTTTTACCTTTTCGGTACAAAATCAAATATATAAACTACTAACAGCATGTTTCGGTTTCACTCTGGTAACATCTTTGAAAAAAAAAATTGGCAGTCATAGGAATTGCCGATAGAAGTGAAAACTTATGACTCAGAATTTGATAGGTTACCTTGGAAACTACACGGGTGTAACCGGAGGGTGTGGCCTCGCCATCTTGGCATGGCCATCTAGAAATGCGTCAGCATTTCCCATTGGCTGATGCGTTTCTAGATGGCCATGCCATGATGGCCTGTCCACGCCCTTTCAGAATTTCCCATTTGCTGACGTATTTCTAGATAGCCAATAGCCATAGTCCCGAGTTTACCCGAAGCTTTCTTATCATACCCGAGCGGGACAAATGAATCCAATTCACAGCCTACGAAAAATCTGTCTAGGCACGACTAAAGAAGTTTTCACTTCAAAAATAACAATAAAAAATATTGAGACCATTAATCAAAATTAAAATAAAATTACACATAAATGCCAACTTTTGTGAGTATCGGTTGACTTAGGAAAAAGTTCATTGGGAACATACATAACACTAGATTGTTATACATTAAGGTGAAAAACATCTTATTATGTATAATTAGTTCAATTACTTTCAAAATAACTGAGAAATTAAAAAATCTCGAAAAAAATAATTAAATTAAGTGTTCATATAAATAAATTATGTTGTGAGCATTATATTATTAAGTTAATTCACACAGAAGTCAAAACACGTTTAACTGTTGTAGTTGATGGGTATATTTGAATAAGTTATTTCTTCTTCTATATCGATCAATGACTCCGATGTTTACAAAACCACTGCATGCCCAATTTACGCTGGCTGAGTTTTTGCTTACAATTACGTAACACCGTCATAGCACGTTACCGGTCATTAACACAACAATAGCCTGCAACCGTTCAAAGCTCCTCAATAATACTTCTTCCAGAAATACGTAGAATATCTGGTGATGAATTAAAACCACAAACTTTATTTAAATTGAACTTTATTTGGATGGATACCTAGGCGATAAATAATAATACCTACATCAACAGCAACACAATAGATAGACAAACTGGCTTCTTAATTGTAATAAAAAAATAAAACTACAACTACAAATGGAAGCTTTATCGCTAAAACAATCTCGTTATACTATATTATATATTCAAATTATATAATCAGCTAGCTTTATCGCTTGTCATCATCTCTATTTCGTATACAAGTATCTGTTGTAGATAACTAATAATAACCAACTAATGTACCATAATATCAGCAATAAATGATTGAGTATTGAGTATTGAGATAAACCGAGTTTTTAGAGAGTGATGGTAAAGTTATGATAAAATGGTTTAAAAAATGTTAATTAGAATAACTGTAACAAATAAAGAATTTTGACTTTGACTCTAAACTCCTCTCTCACTTTAAAACCTAGAATGATCTGACTACAGGATTGTATGAGTAAAAAATATCAAAACTTGTATAGTAACAGTAGGTATAGACGAGCATTAATAAACACATGTATAGCCGAAAACAGGCAAGTAATCCAAATCTAACTTTACGAATATACTGTACATTGTTATGATAACGTAAATACGTCTATTTTAAATTTATCCATAATATGATAACTTGGTCGATGTCTAAAGTATATTTATTGCACAGTTATTAAACTGTTTGTCTTGTTTTCTTCTCTGTTTGTTAAGAAAAAAGGCCAAAAATTATTTAAATGGATTTCCACACGACGCGACGTTAGATACAAATGATATGTGCAATTTTTTTAATATTTGGAACATAGTTATTGACGTTTTTAGGGATTTAGGGTATGATGTCCTCAAAACAGCGTATTTTTCAAATAAAAAAAACCCTTAAAATCATCACGCTTAAACAATACAATAGTGAAGCTAAGAAGGGGCTGATATTGGAAATGGGATTAATTTTGCAAAACGTACCTAACACTTTGCAAAACGCGAAGCGTCAGTGAGAATTATCTAAAAATTACAAGCATAAAATGCTGTTCTGTATAAAACATTCATAATAGATGTTAAGTAACAGTTCAATGGCGAGTCAGCATTTATTATCACAGTTCAGTACCCAGGACCTATTGAGAATTCACTAACAAGTGGCTTTCCTTCCTACATAGAACAGTTGTTGGTCACGTTCATTGTTTCCAAACCCAGGCGTGTTGTTTTAGCATTCGTTAACGCTTGGTGACAATAGTTTCTTTTACCGGTGTATCAACTTTATTGTGCATTATTTGCGTATTTGTTATAATTTATGATTTCTTATTGAATTTTTGAAGCGAGTTAACCTGTTTAGTGTGGAAACGTGGTTGTTACGCATTTTTTTTTGATTTAATTAATTTACTCACGTGTTGACTTTTATTTTTCTATTTGAGACTTCACTCGGATATTGTCCTACAAAGACCTAATACCTTTAATCGAAATAAAGACTATCATATCCCTCGAACTCGGCTAAATTACACATACATGGCAACTTTCGTGAACATCGGTTGACTTGGTAAAGAGTTAATTGGACACAAACATCATAACACTGGATTTTTTTATATTGAGGTAAAGTCGATTTTAAAGAAGTTCTTTCTTCTTCGGTGCCTATAATAGCAGTCATTTTCAGTTTAACAGTCCTTTATGATAATAAAATCAGCCATACAAATCGACATACAAACTAAACGCAGTGGTTGTGTTTCCCTAGTAGTAATATCCGTGATCTGTCACGTAATCGATTAGCAGATATGCGTTTTTTGACTGATCATAACACATTATGTTAATGTATCACTTTAAATGATAGTCTTGCTTCCGACCGCAACTTGTTTGACGCTATTGATGAGCCTATTTCATCTACATATGCAATAACAGTCAATTTAACTCTATAAAACTGTCATTTAGATTATTATGAATATTAATTACTTTAATTAACATTTGGGGCATAATTCATTCGTATTTTATAGTGAATCAAATAAATTACTCTGACATAACTGACATAACGAACTGTCATTTAAGCATTTTCACTTCTAAAACAAACAGAGAGTGGTGAAATTACTTTCAACATTTCTTCTTTCTGTCATCACGTACGTTTTGTAAGATCTTTGACACTTAATAAAATTATCAAAACGATGACTCATTGTTACATAAAGGTTCATACACATTAAACTTACTCCAAATGTCAAGTCGCGCCGTAGCAATGACGCTAACTCAAATACCTAAGAATATAAAAAAAAAAATTACATCACAGTTTGTAAGCTCGCTATTTAATGATTCATTTTTTTAATCCAGAAAGCGTGTGTCGAGCAAAACGTAGAACAGTTTTTATCTGTTATGAAACAATCATAAAGAAAATTTCTTGTATTTTCCATTTTGAACCTTTTGGCGAGAAAATAACTGAATTTTACAAAAAGCTAATATATAATACATACAGTAATTCAAGAAGCAATATTTAAATTATTACAAAAGATACAAGAGAGATGGTTTAACGAGGAGCGTCTCTTCGCTCCCGCCGGTCGCCGGTCGGACTGGCTCGCAAGAATGCAGGCTCGCTTGCTTTCGAAATAGCTCGCAGGTCGCGACAAGGGAGCAATGCCGTACGTAGCGTCGCTAATTATTGTCACCAATTACTGTATACTCACCTTTACTTTAATAGACCTATCAAACAATCCTTGCCTTACCTTCAACAACTCTACTAGTATATCTTTTTTTTTTAACTAAAAATCCTTGATTTGTTACAGGCAATACATTTGTTAATGACTCGTAAGAAACGTGATTTCATTAAAATTCCAATTTATATGTCAGTCATTGATTGTCAGTCAGTCACAGATATTGTATCAATGATTGTTTAATTATTTTTAAACAATAAGTGACATTACTAGATCCAGTATTTTTATAAAAAGCCATTTATGACGATATTTAGGCAAATTATTAATAGTAACCAAATAGTAGGTTTGAAAGTCAAAAAGACCTGATTTTTAAGTAACATAACACTGTTTTAATATCGGTCTTATTTAAAGGACGACAATTATAAAAGACTGAATGTTATATAAACAATTTGCAAAATTAGCTAGATATTGTAGCTGAAGATTTCGTAGATTAAGCTATTTTTAAAATATAGAAACTGAATATGAATATGCCCTAAGAAATTTTATTTTTCAGTGTCCTCAACCTCTCTTTAATAATTTAGTCATCTTTAAAATAAATATTATCATCTGCACTATTTTGAGATAATGATATAAATTAACATCGATGGAATTCCCAACGGCTGGCTTTTAAATACCAAAGTTTATACAAGTTGTGAGCTTATTTGAACACTTGTTGACATTCGATGCTAATACAAAATTTACATAACAATTGCATAAACATTATCAACAACCAAAATTGTATCATGTTTCAATGAAATATAAAGGTTACAATCAAATACAATCTTCGCTTACCGTAAAAGTTCAACGAATGGCCGTCATCAAAAGCTCAAGAATTTTCATAAATATCACTGTATAAAATTATTAAATCACTGAGCACAATCACAAAAGATCAAAAATTAATCACTTTATCATTAAAAACGTTCGTTTTGTAGCATGGAAGTTAGCAGACTCCAAGTTCGGCCATACAAGAGACTTCAACGGGTTCACGCGAGCTCTCACTTTGCTAGTCCGCCGAGCACTGAAGACAGCGCCGTGCACTATCTCCTCTCGTATAACTTGAGGTACCTGATAACGTATACCGAGAATCATCTCAGTACGGAGTACTTACTTTTTGCCTCTAAAAATATATTTTTGTATTGCCTTGCACTTATTTTTTTAACTTGAACGATGGTGTTTTTGTATTTATAATATGCGAGCGCGGTCCCGAGGTATGCGGTCGATTGATACAATCATGGGCGAAAAGTAAATGGTTCTTAATAAACGACGCACCGCAAGTGCAGTAACTTAACCTTTTTATCTGGAGCTTTAAGCGAAGCGGTGAGTTTATATAAAGTAGTTTCTAAATATAAACCACGTATCTGGACACGCCATTGGCAGGTGCGAGCCTACGCGTCTCTCGTTCTTGCCTTTACATTTTTTTCCTATTTTTTGAAGAGACAATTTTATAATTAAAGTTACTGCGTTTATCGCTTCGACTCTTACCGAGAAATCGTGGTTGATGATATCTGTATCTTATCCCACTGACGTACTACTACAAAATGCTAATTAATTATTTTAATTAAGAATATACGATGTATTTTTTTGGAGTAATTGATTACATGCACTACAAATTTTGCGTGTATATTTATGCAGATTAAGTTAATAATGACCTTATTAACAGTTAATGGAATTTTATATCCTATTGGGTTGGATTTATTGACAAGAATTGAAAAAAATTGCTATCTATATTCACGATTCGTATCGTTAATTTTACTAAAATAATAGGTTTCAGGTTTTACATTTACTTTAGAATAGCTCTGTTAAAAACCGTGTCAGGAAAGAACTCTGTTGCACCAAAGTAGGTTTGATGAGTGAAATATACGTGAACATAGAAGTTAGTGTCAAATTTAAAACAGTGACTAAACTTCACGAAAATATTCTCAGCTACATGCAAAAACTTTATTTTTTATAATATTGAGCGACGAGACGAGCAGGACATGTGCCTGATGATAAGCAACATGCCTGCCACATAACAACACAGTGACACGCAGATATTGGTACATGAAGAGTCCAAATTACTACCTAGCGCTGCACTGCGCTCGGCACCCAGAGATCTAAGATATTATATTTCTAAGCCCTGTAATTTCACTGGAAACTTCAAACCGAAACACAGTAAACTTCTGTATTTAATACCATACTTTCATTCTGTCCTTAGCCATTTACTCTATTTTTTCTTATCATACTTAATAGATTAAGCTTGTTAATAATTAATTTATAAGACTGCAAATAATTCCATTTTAGTAAATATTTACAATTTACAAATTAGTAAATATTTACCGAAATACAAATGTTATGTTATTCATACAACACATATAACGTTTTAATTAAAAATAATCAATCGGTACCACTAAAACTAGTATCTAAAAGTTATTTAACATAATTTTATAAAAATAATATAACAGTTTAAAAGTTTCAATTCTGTCTTGACAAAATTGTACGGTAGTGTAATAATTAAAATCGTGAATTGCGCCCGTGGTCTCACGGCAAACCGTTATCGCGAGAGAGCTAATGAAACACGGGAAAATAATACAGAGTGGAGTAAACGACAGCGACTAGAAGAAAAATAATTATTATATATAGCAACTTAGGAGAAATTAAGTTGAAACTTTGAAATATTGTTACGTTAGTTTAACGTTAAAGAGTAAGAAACATAATAAAGAGATCGATTAAATATACTGAATTGTTTGTATAGTTTACTAGCACATGCTTATGATGTCGGCCACGTAGAATTTAGAATATGGCAAAGTCTCTGAGGAACTCTACGTTTATTCGGGACGAAAAGTATTACCTACTATAATTTAATAGCGTCCGCTCGCGCCATTGTTCGTGTAAAATTTAGAAAAAATATGTTTGTACTCTATGATATATATGTAAGATGAATAAAAAAACAATATTCTACTGACACCACGTGATTAAGATAATTGTAAGCAAATTGTAATAGAAGTCAGGTAAAAATACTTCCGCCATGGCTTATAAGCTTACACCACTACTAGAACTTTTACTTACAGTCGCTTAAATTCCTACTAATCTCACTCAACACTGACATTATCTTATCTTAGATTGTGGTGTGTCATCAACCTTTAAATTTGTAGGTGTATCATCATTTTGTATCCCGTTTCATGTTTTGTGTGAAATGGCTACTTTTTCATGCTTTAATCGTTTTTTAATAGAAAAATTTAAAGTGCCTAGTAGCTCTTATAATAGCTTACTAAACTTGAGACGCCTTATTCTAAGCATTGTATAAGATATTATAGTACTCATTAAGTATGGTACCTATATAGCTATACAGTAGAGTAAATATAATATGAAATGTTTTCAAGTCCCTTTTACGTATGAGCGTACGTATAGTAGTTAGTAGACCTTTTGTGCTAGACCGAAGTTCAATGGACAGTATAGCTCATGTCCGCATAATAAAGTTTGGATAGGAAAATAAATGTTTTAGGTAATTATTGAGAACTAATGAAATAATATCTAAGTGGAAGATCTACATTGTCAAGATAATTCGTCTTGTAGCTTCTGTAGGCCATCATGACTACGATAAGCCATGAAGAGTTAATTTCCTCAACTGACAATGAACTTACCAATTGAATGTTTCCAAAGAAAAGAATGAGTGGTATTCAGGTATCAGTGGAAAGCAGCGTCACGGTTTCCACGTGACATCGGGGTCGCCCATTGTGGAGCACATTCATTGTCTAGTTTCTGCTCATAATTGCACATTGGGCATAATTGTAGGTAACGTTCTACGATAAAGTTATTAATTTGTGTCGGATGTTTGTTCTGCCTCTAATGCTTTTAGAAACGCTTATTTAAAACTCGTCTTCATTTGTTATACTGTTTGTTCTGGGCAACAATATCTTGATGGATTCTAACGGGGAATAAACTGAACAAAAGTTTAAAGCTTCAATATAGCCGATGAAGGCAATATTGATGTTCATGCGTGCAAAATCGTGATTTAGGACTCGTAATTTCTTCAAAGTCTAGTCTAGTTTTCTCTGAGTCTAAGAGGTTTATCAGTGCAAAGTTTAATTCATCTGTCTCAGTGAAAGTTTTTTAAGCTGATAGTTGAATCGTGAGGTGTGCAATGACTACATCATCAAATACTTACAACATGCATCAGAAAGTTTTGTACTTATTAATCAAATTAAGTGCTAGGTTGTTTATTTAAGTGACTACTCTTAAGTTTAATCGGTTAAATACAGAAAAATGTATGCGTATGGAAAACTTTTCACTAAAATTAATAATATCTTCGCTCAATTTGGATGTAGTGAAAACAAATGTAAAAATTTCATATAACAATATATATATGTAAATATACATATTTTTCCAAAAATGCTACAATATATAAATAAGAAGCAAAAAAACGTACGTTTACAATCATTTGTAACAGCAACGTCTACCAACCAACGTGGACATTGCACAGCATTCTGAGTACGTTTTTTACTAGTAGGTACTATCCAGAGTTCTATTTGAGATTAATTTTCACCAATAAGGCTACAGATAATTCAATTACTAGCAATGTGTTATATTATTATTTTCGTTATTAAGTCTAGGATTTAACATAACATTAATATTAAACCCATTATAAATGATAATCAAAACCTCTGCCATTATATATGAAAATCAAAAAATCTCCAAATGTATTAATATTACTATCATTTTAGCCAATATGTTGTCGCATGGTAGACCAAAAGCCTCTCGCCGTCACTCCACTTTTCACACAGCAACAGTCTTCCAATTTCCCTAAAAGTGCCGAGTTCGGCCCGCAATTTTCGCAACATGTATGACCGGCCGGTCAAACATGTTGTGAAAATGTGGAACCCAATTAGTTGCTATTGTAGTTATCGTAAAGGTGAATATTTTAATTTTAACAAGTAAATAATCTAGATACTAGCTGTTCAGAAAGCGTTTTCCTCGAGCGTATTAAACAAACGACCACCATAGCAGTGATTTTCACGGTTCGCATAACCGATCTGTGGACGCAGACGGATCGCCCGCGTGGCGGTGCGCAGCTGAACTAATGATCGCTATCTGACGAACTATCGATCTCACGCGAACTCTGTTCGCCGCTCTTATACATAACCAGCTACTTTATCGTGAGTAAAAAGAGAACACGTAATTAAGAGGTGTGGGGAAGATTTTTACTATTAACCTGTTCTATCGATAGCGATCTGTCAGTAGTGAAGACGTTATTGTGTACTCTGTTAGTGTAGAATTTTGTAACGGTTATTTATTTACTTTCTTATAATGTCTGGACCTACGTTTAATCTTAGCTACCCAAGTAAGACAAGGTTTACGCTGTTATAGCTATTCACTCTTCGTTTAAAGATGCACAGATTGTAGTATTCCGGATAGTGTTTCCGCGCACTCCCACAACCAAAGAAACTTCCATATTTATTCAGGTTATCATTAATACTAGGTTTCTGTATTAGCTATACAACGACACAAACCTTACTGCGATAAAAATAATAGCATGTTATTTTTTGTTTTCCCTGTAGGATGTATTCTACTAATGTATTCATATCTGTCACAGAAACGAATTTTGACAATTCCTATGAAACAATGATTATCGACAATTTTATCCGTGTGCCACGCTGGATGTATGGTAGAAAAAGTGACCTGACTTCAAGGCGGTGTTCCTAAAGGATATCCCGTAATTTGCTTGCTCTGTGATTATACGTTAGTGTTGTAAATGACGCAAATCATTAGACATCTTGGAAACCAGAACATCCAAGCCCAACATTCACAAATTAGCATCAATAACGTTGCGACCAGCCAGTTCTGAGAATGGACTCAAATGCGAGCTCAACACGCAATATTGGAGAACAAACACAACACTGAATGGATGAAATTTAATACTCTACAAATTTAATATAATGATTTAAAAGTATAGTACCTATCTATACTAATATTATAAATCTGAAGAAAATTTGTTTGTTTGTTTGTTTGAACGCAAGGATCTCTGGAACTACTGGTCCGAATTGAACGATTCTTTCTTTGAAGGATATTCCATTTATCGAGGAAGGCTATAGACTATTTAACATTACTCTACTATCAACAGGAGCCGAGCAGGAATGAAAAATGTAACATAAACGGGAAAAAATATTGCTTTTTGAGAGCTTTCGTTGCGTGACAGCATATGTCATATTTTAAAGGTTGCGTCAAGAGAACCTAAAGTAACCGAATTTGTTCAAAATTTGAATTGGTACGATCGATTTTCGATAGATGGCGTAGCAACGCGCGCGCGTTCAGCTAATATATAATAATATATGAAACTCATGCTATCCATCATATGGCTAGATTTAAATTAAGAGGAAAAAATAAGGTAAAGCTTTTTTGGTTTTAGAGATCAAAATCAATCCGAAAAATGTTAGTAACGCAGTTAACATTTTTGTAAGAACATTCAAACGCTGTCTCAATCATTCAGATATGACAACGAAACTAGCTTTTATGCTTAATTTAAATTTCTTTCTATAATGTTTTATTCGAAGTATGTTTAACAAGGAGACAAGGACCAAGGAAATGGCAATAGTCTGCACGCGCACAAATAATCGCATTTGAGACAAAGGCATTGTGCGGGTTTACGGATTATATTGGTGGTGTAGTGTTTAGTTTACAAACTTTATAGATAAATGGCATTGTTTTATCAAATAAATTATTTAAGTCCTTACCTATAAAAATCTGAATCTGTTGTCCTCGTCTTTGCCTTAGTGTGGATAGTGTGAAAGTATAGATAAATTTAGAACCTAATTTAGCGCTCTGAAAAGGTGATTTTCCGAGTCAAATCACTGTGTATAAAAAATGTGTAGATTTTCAGTTCCAGCAAGTAGTTGCTGTTGAGTACAGTAACTTTACAAATAGACATACAATAAACCATTTTTCAAGAGATATTAACTTCTTATTTGAAAACTGGAGTAAAATCAACAGCTTTAAGCAAATAAGAGTACTTCAATTACATTAATTTATTTCTGCTAACAACATCTACGTGCACATTCAAAGACGTATATCGATACATCAAAATAAATGTAATCCATAACGAATAGCATTATCAAGTTACCATACTATTTTGACAACGTCGCTTATTCCCAATTAAATTCAAAATGTTTTACAAATCGAGTACCGAGTGTATTATTATTAGACTGCCTTTATCTAGATTCTGTCGGCTGTGAACGGATAATGGCGTAGTTCTAGCCGGCTCCTCTGTTAGAAGGAACGCTCCCGCCCCCAGTCGGCAACAGGGAATCAAACCTTGTACTTAACTCTAATTGCTTACATGTTTTTGCAATTCACCTGAAATCAAGGTTTAATAGGCCAGTTAAGCTCTAGGTTATGCCCTCCTCGCCATTTGAAAATGCCGACCTGTTAATAAAATCTCTTAGAATCTTTAAAACTTACTTTTATATCTGGTTGGACTCACGAAACTCTAAAATTATATAAGTGAATTCCACATGAAAATATTTTAATAGAGTATAATTTATTTGAATTAAAATACGGTAGACATCGTTAAATAAACAATTATTGACACCTCTGTTTAAAATGTAGATACTTTTGACCGAGTTGTAAGATTTTTTCTTAATATCTTACATTAATTCATTACTAAGTTTCGCAAAGTTGAACATGACTAAATCTGTGCATTAAATTTAAATCTAGTTCATTTCAAATAATAGTATGTTTTGTACCGAGGGTAATAGAATCTTAAGCAATAAACAGCCCAGTTTCATTGCTTAGCAGTTACATTATCTTCGTATATCGAACAGGTTTTGTACCTCTATATTCACTGTACCATAATTTGAAGTGATTGAGCATATTACGTAATCGCCGCTGAAGCATATAATTAAGAAACTTAGCTTAGCCGATATCGCAATATTTTTTTCGTACCGTGTATTAGTTTCAAACGGTTTCTATGTGAAAACATTTGTTTTAAATAATTCAATTAAAATATGCTCTGTTTTTTGTACATTTTAATTTGTATGGTTTTAATATATTTAGGTATCACCAATAGCTCAAAAATTGTTTTAAACATTTTTTTTTCTTGAATTTAATAGTGACTTTCCTAATTGTATTGTTACAATAAGAAATTGATCGAAACAAGCAAAAATATCAGCTCATATTTTTGTTTTACACTATAAGTTGCATTTTTAGCATCTTCATTAAACTGCAAAATTTTAGATACACTTCGCTCTCCATCGCGCTTGCAAAGATATGCGAATTTCACTTCACCGGAACAAACGAAATGTTGTCTACACAACTATCACCGCGGGTTTTGATGAAACGTTGATCAATTATATTTATTGCAAACTTCGAAAGCGTTCGTCAGTTTCACGGCACAGCAATTAACGTGATATTCATGTTCTCATAAAACATATTTTGATTACAATATAGATGGCTTATTAAATTATGATGAGTTGACAGTTTCGTATTTTATAGAAAAAAATATGAGACATTGAATTGAGAAAAATAGACATTTAATTTTTAGTTTCAATGTTGATAATATTTTCCAGAAGGAGTATCGATTAAAACTTACACTTTGGCAAACTTCAACACTAAAATTAGTTGATTAAATTTAATTATAACAACTCGTGAGCTTCGTCAAATAACACAATCAATATGAAAGGAACCAACAGCGATGTAATTAACTTTAACGATTCATTGTGGAGTACTATCAACAATTTTGATTTATCGATAAATGTACATAAAACATTCCGCTTTTGTTCGAAAAGTCAAGGCCGTTGATCGAGCAGACCCCACGAATGATTTAGTCGTTCGAAACAATGCAAATAACTTTGCAATGATCCGCAAACGAGAGATATGCGCCGTAAATAAAGTAAACTAAGAGAACAATGTGCTAGAGTACTTCTATTAAGGTTAGTAAACAAAAACAAATAGAGTAAAAACTGACCGAAATTGTTGGATTTCAATTGAAACTTTGAATTTGGTTTTATTAAGAAACTTTTGAAACTAAGCCGCTAATTATGTATGAAAAACGAATTTTGAAGCACAAAATTAAAAAAAAATTAAGTCAGCTCTACGCTGGACCATGTTTTTACAATAGACGTCATAAATAAAAGTCGTGCTATTAAATAAAAATGTGCAAAGACAAAACTAAAAAAATATCTGATTCAAATGACATATTAACGGTAATTACTATCTTTAGATAAAATCGCCATAGCCACTGATAATTCGATTTAACCAATGCTGCAAACCTCAACCTTATTCAAATAAAATCGTATCATTGGTCGATTGCGAAGATTAAATGAAATTGTATCCATAAATATTAACGTACAAATAAGAAGAAGCTAGCACCGAGAGCCACAGGTATTCATAATCTTTGACAATGAACAGGTCCCATAGTAGGAGATAATTTTTCGTAACATCACCTCTTGTAGGCTATATCTAAGATTGAATCTAGGAGGTGATCACATGAATTCTTGGGCACACCGCGCTGGGCTTGTAGATTTTATCTAAACATCTTAAATTATTGTCTCGAGTGCGGCTACCTCGGCTCTCATCTAGCGGTGTAATCATGAAGGCGAATACAAAATCCTTTACCGCGGATGAGGCAATGCTTACTGTAAACATATTCGACCAGCCACAAACCTTTCAAAACCCAAAAACAACGTAAATAACAAGGACAGCATGTTCAGATCAGCGATAGTATACTGTCTGTATATTGTATACATGTATAGTAAACTTGTGAGTGCAAAGTTCCTGGTTCGACCCTCGGTAGAGTAATCGGATGATTGAATGACAAATCTAGGGGTTTGTTTCGAAATTAGGTGTTACATTTTGTTTCTCAAGGGGATTCAGTAAGAGACTGCCCTCGTATATGTGATACCGTTATTCATTGATTGTCAAAGGTTTACAAAGGTGGACAGACAGAGTTTGGAAAGCGCTCAATATTGAATAGCTTAATTGACAACATAGTTAATCTTGCTTCGTTAAGTTCGTTAAGTTTTGAAGTTATGGTCGCTAGTTTACAAAGTTTACAATATTATTTTTGTATCAAAAGGCCGTATCCATAACATTTTACTGCGTTTTGTAAATGTGAAGCCAGTATTTTGTGGTTTTATTGGTATCCGCGCTGAAAGCGCACGGGCACTCCTACTAATGCCCGGCGTGAGGTCAAATTACTAGCCGAGACGCAAACCCGAGTGCTTAGATACACTGCGCTCAAATTACGCTGCATAAAAAAAGTTTAGTGGAATTGTTTCCAATCTCAAAAAAAGTGTTAAATTGCAATGCAATTGCATTTCTTTTTCTATCTCGTTCACGAAACGATTGCAATTGGAAGTATTGACGCGAGTTTTTCTTAATATTATCATGATTTATCTCCGGCTGGAAAAAGCTTATATGTATCTTGTCAGAGAATTTAATGGCAAATTTATTGCAAAACATAATTAATTCTCGACGATATTAATTGAATAACGTATTAACGATCGCGGTCGATAAATTTCTCAGTTGTTACGTCACCATGATTATAGCAGTTCAAATATCAAAGACGGTGACGTAAGATATCTGGGTTGTATGGAACTGGTCTGGGGTCCTCGGTGATAAAACGTGAGTATTTGAGGAGTGCTCGGGGCGACAGCCGAGCGTGAAACAGGCCAAGAAATGGGCAATCACTTTCATCGAGGCATCACTTCACGTGGCGCAATATGACTTGAATACAGTAACCGCCGTTTCAAGTAATGCTGGTATTGTAATGCGAGTGATGTATGTGAGGATTGCGTTATTGAAGATTTGTTAATCAGACAGATGTATTCCTAAATTGGTCTGATTGTTCAGGATTGCCAAAACATTACGAGACTATGCAAAAATCTGCAACGGCGCGTGAGTAAGAAGTTTAAACTGATGTTAAGTCCTGAAGCAGATAGATAATTACATATTCATTGAATTTACTGTAAAAACGCATTAGGATACTTCCATAGCATTTGATGTTTTATTCAGTTGCAGCAGGGTATGTTAAATAATTGTGAAGAGGATTTAAAATTAAACATCGGTTAATAGAATAGTTAAAATTTAAAAATTACAACCAAATATTTTATTTAAATTATAATTTTATTCGCTGATCTGTGAACTACAGTATTTATTACATAATAGGTATTTGAATAAGAAAGTAGGTAACAAATCTATATGAAATGCAGCCTTCGCTAGAAGACTTGTACCAACTAGTTACGTTCTTATCCCCATTATAGGCTATTTAATTAATGGGACCAAACCTAAAAATCGTAAAGAAAATATAAAAAAAATATGTTCCTTACAGTTTTTCCAGTTCAAAGTACATTTCAGTGAGATTTTTTTTTATAATGTGTGTTGTCCTACTTAATCAATCTTAAAAACTTAATTTTCCTGCTTACAATGCTAATAACTGCAGATGTTAATAATATACAAATAACAAACTAGCATTTGCTCACGATGACGTGATTGAAAAACATACATCCAAACTTTCATTATATTAGAAACATACAACACATTCATAATATTAGAAAGATAAAAAGTAGAAGCGACTCTTTAGAAATAGTAAAAGTGTTCGTCGTAACCCTGTATTATTATTTCGTTGACATGCTAACTGACGTCCTAAAAATATGACAGATTAGGAAACACCGTGATAATTTACCTACAAACATCTTGATGTCCAATATAGTTGCAAAATGTGTACAACACGCGTATATTCTTCGGTTGCAATATTCTAACAAATAAATAAATACTTCAAATTGCATGTCCAGTTATCTCTTATTAATGTGCATGACAAGAATACTTTTGCTAAATTCTACGTTATTAGCATAATACCAAAACTTAAGCAAACATAGCATTGAAATGTCAAGGAGAGGAGGTGACACTATTAAAGTCATTTAGATTTTAAAAGCCAAACCAGTACGTCGGATATCAAGTGATGTCAGTGCCGCCAGAGATGACCAAATCGGCACGCCTTGAAACCTAATTGCTGTGGCCACTATTTGAGTTATTATTTTTCATTTAGCATGATTTGTATTCTTATATTCACTTCGAACGAGCCACGAATTTGTTCGAGTCTATTTGGTTAGTAATATTCCGTTGAGAAAATAGCGCCAAACTTTTTTCCAAGACCAGTCTTATTCACAAAACGTCGATGATTGTTTTAAATGCTTGTGTTACGACAATAAAGCATCATAGTTGTATTCAATTATTCAATCAGTTGTTACCGACTGCTAAGAGGAGCCAAATTGTTTACCGCGTAACTGAAATGGTATATTGACATTTGTTTCTTTTTGGACTGTTCTCATGAAATTGAAGAAAAATCAGTACCTAAGCCATAACCGTTAAAGTTATGCAGTCAAAGTACAACTCTACCATCACATGCCTACTTGTGTAAGCTTGTCCTTGTTTACTCACGCTTGTGCTTGTTTACGTGTATGTATGTGCTTTCACAGGTCGTATATCGAGCACTGACGTTTCTTTGTTCAGTACTGTATAAAACTAAGACTACAAAAATCTACAAGAAAAATAACACTTACAGCTGAACATCTTCTTGTTTCGAACCCTACTAGAAATATTTCACGAGCTTTACGTGTAGATCGCTCCTACTGACAATCGAATTTGAAGATAACTACACAAATTCGAGTGCATCATTTACATATCATTATTTCTTCTCAAAACAAAATTACCGAGGTCAATTTAAAAACTGTACTGACATATTCAACTTACTTTCGTTGTAGAACCAAATATAAACTAAACGTCAGTACGTTTAGTTTATATTGGATCAGTATCCAATGATATGGCGAGATGATGGCGAGGTTTTGGAGTAAACGAAAACATCATCGATGTATAGTTTTGTGGGTTATTCAATAAACCGTTTGACCTTTGAAGCAAAAAAGTCGATTCCGACATTTATACACGAGTACTTAATTGGTAAACACACATTAAATAGGTATCTAAAAATTTAGAACCAACTTGATTTCGCCTAAATGGGACTCCTCTTAAAATTTCTTCGCTATAAAATCATATATTCCCACTGCAGCTATTGATCAGTTTCACACGCAATAGGTGGAGCGAAACTGAATATTTATTTTAAAAATCGCTTTGGCACCAAAATAAAAGGAGTAACAAGTAAAAAATGTGCTCGTACAAAGCGTTACAACCCGGGCATTGTGCGGCGTGGGCGCAGAGCCTGCGGCGGCCTATCTCCATACACAAATTATAATTTCAAAATCGGCGTCGATTTATGTGAACGCTCATCTGAATAAAGCACTGCTCTATTTCACCCTTCGCGTATTACTATTGTTTCTCTTTTAAAAATGCAATAAACATTTCCATCCGAGGTGCTTTAACTGACTTAGGTGAGGCGTGAGGTGATAAATACGGGGCGTTATTATCAACGATTACTCGCACTTGGTAAGATATTTAACTACTTATGAGTTAACATCTACATTCTGTAATACTACACCAAAGAGTTTTTAACGGTAAAATTGTAACATAGTATAATTACAGAACTTCCCATGAAAATATAGGGAATACAAATCCTTAACAATTGAATTGTAAAAATATAAGTTTAATTGTAAAATATTCGTATTCACCCCTACTCTTCCAATTACCTACAGGTTTTTTATTGATTTAAAGTTTATGTAACTTTAATATAATGCTATAATATTTATTTTTTATATATAATATTTTAATTTTAATATAACAAGTGTATTTATACAGGAAACAATGGCAGTTGTTGTTACAAAAATTTGTAATAATAATTTAGGTCTCCTACACAAACATCAACGATAATATTGAGTTAATATAACGTGGCAACATCGAAATATTTTAACCCCGGAAGAGAAGTCGCGATTAAAAGTTATGTTGTAAAAATACGCATTTCACTGTGAGTGAAAGCTACCTAATTTCCTGATTTTTAATTGACTCATTAAAAATCTATTCTTAGATTTATTGGGTTTTTGAATATTATTCTTACGTTTTATGGATGGATATCTTAATTTTATGGTTTTCTAGACCTGACTGACCCATACTAAGCTTTTCATTTCGTTCCTAATACTTAATTCAAATTAACAAGTTTAAAAAACTGGTTGCATTTCCAGTGGAATTTAACGTATTTCTAACGTCTACTTTTTGTGTCTGCAAACTGGTTTCCAAACACTAGATTTTATTTTATAAGATAGAGCGATAGGACGAACGTACCGGATGGTAAGAAACACGCCTGCAATCAGAGTGCCATGTAGCTATTTGAGTGTGAATAGTCCAAATCACTGCCTAGCATTTCACTGCGCTCGTTATCCGGTTGCCTTAAGACGTTTTTTTTTATTTAAATAAAGTGTAACGAGACGAGCATGACATGTGCCTGATGGTAAGCAACATGCCTGCCACATAGCACAGTGACACGAAGCTATTGGAACATGAAAAGACCAAATCATTACCTAGCAGTGCACTGCGCTCGTAACCCAGAAATCTAAGATGTTATATCTCTAAGCCCTGTAATTTCTCTGGAAACGTTGCCTTTCAAACCGGATCACAGTAATATTTGCACATTACTACTTGGCCGTATAATATCTGGCAAAGATGTGATACTTCCCCAGGCGGACTCTGCTAAGAGTTCTACCACTACAAAATTGTCTCTTATCCCTGTAATTTCTCTAGAAACACTATCCTTCAAACCGAAAGATCTCAATCTTTGCACATTACTGCTTGGCGGTAAAATAACTGGCAAAAGCGTCGTACTTATGTCTGAGTCTGTAAAAAGTCCTACCATTACACCAAAAATCCAGATTAACAAGTTTAAAGAAACTGGTTGCATTTCTATTGGAATTTAACGTATTTCTAACGTCCACTTTTTATGCTCACAAACTGGTTTTCAAACACTAGATAGTATTAAAAAGAGCAGTGACATAGCGTTGGGCGAAGTCCATTAGCGTGCATCACAAGGTATCGGGACTCTGTTGAGGTGAATCGCATCTTGACACCGCATTGATGCAACACAAAGGAAAGTCCACACTGAAATATTCGTATGAGTATTGGGAATAAGAATATTTATTTGTATTTTTTTATTTTCACGTGTTATTTAGAGATAGTATTTTTTTGATTGCATAAATAATATCGCACCCATGTGACATTATCACTTTGCAAAAATGCAAGTTTTAAGTGTTAAATTGTATACCTACATCATTATGATTTGTGCCAAATTCGCAATGACACTAACGCCCTCTTACGGAAACTACTATAGTATAGTACTATAAAACTAACATTATTACAGTTATTCTACAGCCAAGCAGTAATGTGAAAACATCACTGTATTGCAGTTTGAAGGGCAATGCTTAGAGTGAAATTACAGGGCATAGAGATAATATATCTTATATATCTAGGTGACGAGCGCAGTGAATTGCTAGGTAATGTGATTTGGACTCGACTCCAAAAAGCTGCGTGTCAATGTTCTTTTAAGGGCAGGCATATTGTTGACCATCAGGCACGTGTCCTGTTCGTCTCGTTACTCTTATCGTAAACCTTTATTTTTTGTAAATGTCAAATATACCTTATGTCATAAATAAACATATTTTTTGCACTTACATTGCACTGCAAATGCTGGCTGAACCCGGCGAAATATATTAAAGTGATTTAGGTACTTCAGTATTGTACATATTTAAAAAATCTACAAAAAAATCTGGAGTGGTATTATGTAATATGTATGTATGTTTATCTTTTGGGGATAACGCACAAAAACATTTTTATTGGTAGGTATATTATACATTTAGTATCAGCATTGCACCCGTGCGAAGCCGGGGCGGGTCGCTAGTTTAATGTAAAGCGTTACTTTCTACTATCAGAAAAATTACATCACACACTATTAGTTACCTACATATGAAATAGCTTTGTGCACCCAAGTATGTATTAAATGGTTTTCAATTAAATTCACGTGCTAGTGTGTGACCTAACCTTATGTAGACGATAGTGCTTGTCATAGTACGTCTGACTTTAAAAGCCTTCGTATATTGTTAAGATGAAGTTATTAGCTGACAACTTGCTGAAGAATATGACTTGTTTTTATGTACATTTGTTAAGAATATGTCAGTTTATTTTTATGGCTTGTAACCCTCACGTGTATACGTCTGTGTTAAACACGATTTTACTTACTCTAGGTTTACACCTAAAATTTGGTATCAATTCATCATTTAACCAAATAAAGAAACTGTAATTATTGTATCAGAATGAAATAAATCTAATTGTATCAGTGGATAATGGAGGCCAAATATAAGTCAGAACAGTTCCTTCAGTAGGGTACAATCCTCAAAAAAACTGAGTAGCCCGTTAGTTAGATTGCCAAAAAATATTGTACACGTATTTTTTCTTTTGTTTCACAAACAAAAAATGACGAAGATACAGCGAAGTTTCGTGTGACGTCACTTGTGAGTACGATTTTTACTCACGAGTGACGTCGCGACCCCCACTCTCGAAGTTTGATGGTATATATCTTTGACGATTTTTAGTACTATGAAAAAACAAAAAATACGTGTCCAATATTTTTCCATGATCTAGCTGACGGACTAATTACTGTGCTAATTAGGATGGTGTAATTTTGACCCAGTCCGGTACCCTGTTATGTGTCTTATCTTTCCACGTTAATTATTATGGAATATCATTGTACTGATTATTCTGATATTTTCAAACATCGTACAAAAATTGAGAAAATATATCAAATATTAAGAACACTCTAAATTTAATTTAGCATCTAACACTAGTAAAGGAGTATCTATAAAAATAGTTATGTTCAACAAGCATTATCACAACAACCGAGCCGCGCATTAATTTAATAAATAATATAGCTTAACAACGAAGCTAAGAATTTTCCAAATTGCTTCCGTGCGTTTTAGGTTTATTCTATAAATACAAAAACAAAAATCTTCTGTCCTAATAATATGATTAAATATAGATGGTAATGCCCAACACCTGAAATAAATAAACCTCACCTGATGTGTAGTGTCGCCTCGATGTATGCTCTCCTCAGTTTCTTTAAGCCTCTCGGTGATATTCCTGGTGAGGACTTTCAAGTCTCTGCTCTCGCGCACCTTCCCGTCAGGGTTGGCAACGACTTTTGAGGAAAGTACCACTTTGGCACCCGCTGGCGCTATTGTCCCATCCACACTATCTACTTCTGTAACAAGAATATTCTAACATTTCAGCACTATCTACTAAGGAGGAATCAAAATCAGCTCGAGCCAGAGTTTAGTTAGGTTTCTTTTTAATTGTTTTAATAAAAAAAAAAACTTAAGAAGTGTCTCAAGTCAAGAGTAAATAGGTTTCTTCTGGGTAAGAACATCGTGGACCGCAATGACCACATTGTCGCTTAACATCAGGTGAGACGACGTCAGTGCATACCTACAATCTTTAAAAAAGAAGTTACACTGTCATAGGGACTACCAATGAAAGTGAAAACTTAAAATTGTATTATGAAACTCCACTAATGATGCACAATACGACATCCGTATAACCACAGATATACTGCTATTACGCATGTCCGTCACGCCAATCCCATAACATTTTCCCCTACAAAAACTGCTCAATGCGTTAACAAAGGTCAAATCAAAAAAATATACGTCACTAACTCCTAAATAATTGTTTTCAATGTAAAATCAATCGCAAAACACTTAATATATTTATCTAAAAAGTATGCGAGAAGTGTGTAAAGTTGGTAAGTTAAGTAATACACGTGTATCATACGACGTTTTTCGGCACACTTGTGAACAAAATAACAATAAAAAATCATGTCAACAGTGAAAAAGAGCTATGATTTTTGGTCGTATTGGCGGGAAAAAATAGTCGGTGGTCAAATTATGCGCGCGCAACTATGCCACAGAGTAAAAAATAAGTTTTCTTTTTTTGCTTTCTGTGTTTTTTAGTCACAAAATGTGGAATATTTTTTTATTTATTACACGAAATAAAAGTTATATTTGAGTAATGTTTTATTTTATGACACGTAAAAGTTGCATGAAGTGACCAAGCAATAGCAACATTAATTCGTTTGTTCTATTGAACACGATAATTTTTGTATCGTGTACTCAGCCAATAAAAAAACTCCATAACTCACTTGTGAGTAATGAAAAGTCACAGTTTAATGATAGATGTCATCACGTGCCTGATTGCGGTGAAATCAGAATCACTTCATGAGCAAGTGTGTTGAAAATGAATTTGTGAATGAGGTGAACAAATTAAGTTTGTAGACTAAACATTATAAACGTCGCATTACCTTCGATCGTAGGTCCAATGGCTCCATTGGTGCCGCCATTGAGCGCTGGGTCTTCATTTTCCCCAACTTGCTCGTCTGGTACTCGATGCTGAAAATAAAACAACAATGTAATGTTAGCTAAACAGTGCAACTGGCCTAGCCATATTTTTGTATTTATAATTATAATTTTTCCGTTGTATTGTAGCCCAAATGACCGGGCAAGTCCTACTATTATAGACGAGAAAGTTTGTAAGAATGTACCTACGGATAGATGTTACTCTTTTAAAAACTACTGAAGCTATTGGGATGAAGTTTGGTACATAGATAGATAATGGTCTAGAATAATTAATACATAGGCTATTTTCATCCAGAGAAAATACAGGGTCGTGAAAAACGCGGGTAAAACCGCGGAGCGCTGCTAGTCTAACTTAAAATTTATATTGAGTATACATCCTTAATTGTCTATCTTGTCAATCTTGATTTCCGCCACGTTAGATGTACCTACCTACCAGCAAGTTTGTCATAACCATTAGTCATGAAGGAAAACATCATGAGGAAACTGGCATGTTCCATGAAAGACATCTTTTTAAGATGTGCGTCATCCACCAACCCGTACTTGGCCAGCATAGTGGGTTATGGCCTTGACTCTCTCCTTGTGAAAGAAGACCTCACTCAGGTTACAAGCATAGTGAGCTGTTTATTTTTGACCGAAATTTGCTTGATGATAAGCAATGGTCTAGGACTCTAGAATATAATACGCTTACCTAAAAGGAACGGATTTGATTTTGCTCAAAACTGTTCCAGCTTTTTGGAAAGCGTTAGCCTTGAGCAAATGTTTGGAATACTGAGAAAAGGTGATGTTTAACCTTGCCGCCATTATTCTAGTCAGGGCCTCGATTTACTGCGATGAAAGAGAAAACTTAGAATTTTAGATTTTTAAACAGCGCTAACAATACGTCATATAACGTCATATAACCTGGTATTACGCATGTTGGTGTCGCAAACTCACAAGACATTACCCATTCAAAAAGAGTCTAACACTCACGCTCTGCTCCGCAGCTTTTTTTTTAAATAAAGAGTTACGAGACGAGCAGGACATTTGCCTGATGGTAAGCAATATGCCTGCCACATAACAGCACAGTGACACGCAGCTATTGGAACATGAAGAGTCCAAATCATTACCTAGCACTGCACTGCGCTCGTCACCCAGAGATCTAAGATGTTATATTTCTAAGCCCTGTAATTTCACTGGAAACATTTCCCTTCAAACCGGAACACAGTAATGTTTACACATTACTGCTTGGCGGTAGAATAACTGGCAAAGGTGTGGTACTTCCCCAGGCGGACTCTGCTAAGAGTCCTACCACTAATGCGTCCACCTACCTTAGCATGTAAAAGTGCTAAAAGTGGCGAAAGAACCAAAATAAACTATCAATGTTGTATATCTTCGCCCTTTATCAGCAATATGTAAAGCTTACCTCAGTCTGTTGGTAATTGGTGGTATGAGTGTCTTCGTTGACAGAGGTAGATATTTTTGGTCCGGAGTCGCTCAGTATTCGTCCATCTTCTAAAATCAACTCGCGTTTCACCCGCGTGGCTATTTGACGAGTCGTCGTCACTTCGCTTGTTTTCTTCGTTACCCATTCCTCTGTTAACAAAAATTTTAAAATAAATTATTAAAAAAATAAGGGATTAAAACTATTATGTACCTAAATAATAAAATTAAATAAAGTCTTCATCGAAAATAATAGAAAAAACAAATCAACTGTCTTTTGTTTAACTTTTTTTTATTTACTAAAAATACTCTTACTTGCCAGTTCTATGTAAATCTAAAATACCAAATAGGTGTTATTAAATCAATAAACTTTTCCGATCGCTTTATCAAAATGCTGGCCTTGAACCTTGAATTGGGTACACTTGTAGGTATTGCATTCAGCGTGGTAATGCCACCGGCATACTGGACACGCTTCCGACTGGCAGTAAGCTTGATTATCTTTACACCTTCATGAGTCTATGGATAATTCATAGTGCTTAGTGTAGGAAGTTAGATAATATTTATGTGTTTTTCATTGTAACTTAGTTTTGTGGGTTAAGGCTATGTCTGCCTATGCAAAAAATAACTAAAACAATAATTTTTTATTTTGTATTTTCGAATCCATATTTTTAAAAGACTTTACTAACCTTCTTTGGTTGTTGCTATAGTATCGCCAGGTTCAGCCTGTAACAAAGATAAAATAAATTAAAAAATGGAAAAAGTAACTGGCCTAAAATTTTTATGAACCGCCAAAATAAATTCGTTCGTAGCGACATCTCTTACCGAGTAGCGGAACTGACACACATCCGTATCATGGTAATCCGCCGACTCAGAATGAAATCGTAATAATACCCGAGGCCGCCGCTTGATGGCGCCATGGTCACTTAACGAAAAAACTGTTACCATTAACTCTCATAAAATCCGTCTAATGTTCATGAGAATTTTGTAAGCTACACTTTAATCATTTTGTAATTTTTTACTTTTTCACAATAACAATTTTAGGAACAAAATGTCACTTGTAAACATTTAATCACTATTACAAAAAATATTAATGAATTAATGTCACGATGATGTACATTTTCTTTAATTTGCTTGTAAAAGGCGCTACGAAAATCTAGGTATTAAAAAAAACCGATATCGTGTATACATCGAGTCTGTTAGAAATCGACTGAAGGAAAATCAAGGCTTAGCAGTTATTTAATTAATGAGTATATAGATTAACATTTTCTTTTGGCGCACAATACAGCTACGTGTTAGGAATTCCATTTGTATGCCACAACTTCCTGTGGGACCGCACGATTATATTGAACTTGTTGAACTCTAATTGGCTGAGTGACGGGTTCATAAATATTTGTAGATCTTTGTCATAATAAATTTTCTTTACAGCTTCTATAGAATACTAAGGTTAATTAAATCTCCATTACAGAGACAAAGTTCTTCGCAACTGTTCGTATTTACGCAGGGACGCAGGTGTATTATCTAAATAAGGTAGGTAAGTTACAGTTATGCAATAGGAAAAGGATCGGAATATTTTAAATTCATATTTATGCATTTAACTGCTTGTTACTTCCTATAACTATACATTGTATATGCTGTAATCCCTACTACTTAATAGGTAGGTAAGTATAGGTATGTGGTACATATTTTAGATTTATTATGAAATAGAAAATAAAATCTACTGGAACAGATTTCAATTAAATTTGCTACAGTGATAGTCTAGAACTTGATAAAAATATAGGCTGCTTTTTAATGCGAAAAAGGGTTCTAAAGTGTTTGAAAAGAGGGACAACGGTTTGTATGGTAGTTTTGTCATTTTTGAAGTTTGAAGCTTGTTGAAATATTTTTTTATATTTTTGATAACATAGAAATAAATTTAATATGGAAGTTTATAAATATCTACCTTTAGAGGGGTAAAATCCTTATCCTTATCAATAGTAGTTTAGGTAATTTGCGGGGTGCAGCTAGTAATTTATGTAGGTAGGTACTAGAAAATTAAAGATTATTTTGGTGGCAACTTTCATTATGAAAAAATACATGCCCATATTATGTTTTCTAATTTAAATACCCTGAAGGTTGATGTTAAGTAACGGCGACTTATTTATTGCTCTTCGTACCGGTATAGATAATGACTAGTTCTGCGTTATTAACGAGCATCGTGCGTTAAACATTCATTATTAAGTATTGGAAAGAAATATTCAGACAGAGTTACGAAGTATGGGTGGTAAAACATGACACGAACGCGTACGAGATTATATACAAACTCGTTGAGTAAGGTAAGTTTTTTTTTCATCGCAGAGTCCGCCTGGCGAAGTTTCACACCTTTAAATTATTCTACTACCATTGTAATATCCAAATATTACTGGGTTCCCGTTTGCAAAGTCATTTTTCCAGAGAAATAACAGGGCAAAGAATAGAATAGAATAATCTTTATTGACATACTTAAACATTCCATTAACATTTTTCACATAAATAAATTGTAAAATAATGAATAACAGGGCTTAGAATATGTCTCGTCAGAATATGCAGTGATACAATAATTAATCAATTAATATAATTTTTAGCTGTAAAGGGGCCGTAATATGGTTTATTATCTTCGGGAGACAAGAGAGTAAACAATAAATCCAGCCACTGAGATAGAATATATTCGAGCATTTGAACTTTGCCGTCCTGTAAACTCTGATAAATTTATGAAAAATTTGGTTCCTTTTACATCCGATAAAGCGCTACCTAAGTTAGTTCTAATAGTTATTCCGTATCCCATATTTCATCTACTAATGCGCTTGAATCGAACGAGAAGGTTTGAGTCCACTTTCGTGATAAGAACGGAATTGAGGCTAGGCTGAGGAATGCGTTGCCTAAATGGGTGTCTCCCGATTCCCAATGGTTACAACCTTGATGCTTTCAAGTAGAAAGTGAATTGGTTTATTCTAGGTAAGCACGCTCCATCCTAGACCGCTTCGTTTGGTTAACATCAGGAGAGGTTGCGATCAAGTGCAGACCTGTCATGGTTGAAAAAAATTGGCAGTCATAAGAACTGCCGATAGAAGTGAAAACTTAGGTATAACTCAGAATTTGATAGCTTACTTTGGAAACTACAAAGGTGTAACTGGAGGGCGTGACCTGGCCATCATGGCATGGCCATCTAGAAATGCGTCAGCATTTCCTATTGGCTCACGCATTTTTAGATGGCCATGCCATGATCGCCTGGCCACCTTTTCAGCAATTCCCATTGGCTAACGCATTTCTAGATGGCCAATGGCTATGGTCCTGAGTTTACCCGAAGCTTTCTTATCATACCCGAGCGTGACGTTAGAATACAATTCACACCCATGAAAAATCTGTCTAGGCGCGCCAAAAGAAGTTTTCACTTCAAAAGGTATTGCACTCCGATCATCATCCAGAAATATAAGATGTTTAAAACTACAGATTAAATCCTATATCATTTATGAAAACATTGGAAATCAAACCGGAACAAAGTTATGTGTTATGTGCTTAATACTAAGCGGTAGAATAACTGATAAAGATGTGATACTTCCTCAGGTGGACTCTTAGAAGGAGTCCTACTACTACAAAAACAACATACGTCTATTTACAAAACGTGTAATTAAACCAAAAAGGTCTTAACTAACATATCACGTGTTATAACACCTGCTTCAAGGTGTTTATTTACGTTGAACACTTCGAATGATTGATGACGCCAACATAGATGTTTACCACCTAGATGTGCCACTTCATTTTAGCCGATGGAATGATATTGTCAACTGCGCTCAATCGCACCACAAGTCGTAAATCATGTGGTAACGTCACAATTTGTCATACATGATGTGATATCTGACGTGACAAACGTTTGTGGCCGTATCTTGTGCTTTATAGCGGTGTCGGCCGAAAATTAAAAGATTTAGTTGGGCCTTAATGCATTTAGAATAATTTGTCTGTGAGTTGAGCTGTCAGTAGTCGCCGCTAATGAGGTCCAATGCAATTTATTGATGTTTTACTGTGTGGTAAGTGGTAATGTAGGTGTTGAATTATTTAATTACGGTTTTCAACAGTGATTTAAATTGGATCAGTTGATTATAATAACGTTATTAGGTTCAAGGTTAGAAGAATTATTTCTAACCCTATGAACTATAGGGAATGGCTTCCAATGTCCTATAGCAAATTTATTTTAAAAATACTTATTATGCCTTTGGTTTGAACCTGTGATGATCTGTGATGATAATAATAGATCAAGTAAATGTAATAGAAAGAGCCTGGACTCCCACAACACAGGTCACCTTAGTGTGGGGTCCAATGCACACTAACACTATTTAATATTTATCCGTACCACCTACTGTATTTTGTCGCATATCCTTTTTCATGTGTTTTTATCTTATGAATGTTTTATTTTAGCACAATAAACGTTTTCATTTCATTTTATTTCCATGTGCAGATGTCCCATCAATAACAATGACACCGAATCCTAGCAAGGAAAACAAAAATAGGCTGGAAAAGGAGACGTCAAGATCTTATTATTATTGCAATGTAAGTTTTCATTATGCCACATTGTATTGTACCTATTGGTCAAGCGTGTTACTTAAAATCAAGCATATGTCTCTACATTTTTAAAAAATAACAGTTGTAATTTAGTGTAATTTATGTCTCATAAAGGAAATAATGAATTGCATTCATTGTTACAGAGAGTGCATCACAATGCAGCGGCCTTGCATCGTCGCGCTGGGCTGACGACCACAAGGGCGCGGCCTCCACCATTGACACCTAACTAATCTTGTTTGAGGCTTAATACAATAAACATCTACGTGTAGGTGGATGACAAAGATTACTATCGCTGAATTCGCTAACAAGAATATACTAGTAGAGTTAGTCATACCTACTTAAAACAATACATCAATAGACACATTATACAACACCGATGATTATAGTCTGGGTGTCCGCAAATCGACAGATGAGAGTAAATAGGTTTCTTGTAAGTAAACGCTACTAGGCCACCACGATTAAACAATTGAATGTCATTTTTATCTATTTCGCACTCTTTTTTTTTAAATAAAAGTAGCTTTAGTTACACTATACATATGCTATCAGCCAGTGTAACTCCAATTAAAATCGGACCAGCCATTTCAAAGATTAGCTGGAACAAACAGACAGACACACACACATTTAAAAGAATGTTTTTATGTAAGTAGCGTACCTATATAGTTTCATAACATGCATTTGGTGAAAAACTGTTAATTGGCGATTACAGCCAGACTATTCAATTTTAATTATAAGTACCTATAGATGGCACCTGAAGCTACGCCCCCAATCGAGAAACCTTTTACTGATTTATCACTTTTTATGTAGGTATAGAAAGTTATTCTCCATAACTTTTGAGAAAATTGCATAAATATGCATTAGTATTATTTAATAACGTCAGATCTAATGATAAATAAACTTTCGCTGATAAAAACTCTCTAAACTTTAGGTAGTAAACCGATATTATGTTACGATAGATTGCTTCCTTGTGGAAACTAATTTTCGTTAAAATTATGTAATTTTTCCTCTTTTTTACGGATGTCACATTTGTAAACGGTCATGTGAAAGACATATCCTATTCCTATAAATCTTATCCTATCAGATTTATGTCCTATAAGATTGAGTTTAATGTAATACAGTAGACAAATAAGGCCTTAACAGACCCTCACTTTTTTGCCATTCGCGATTCTACTAAGAACTAGCAAATATATAAAATACTAGCTGATCCGTGCGCGCGTTGCTACGCCATCTATCGAAAATTGGTCGTACCAATTCAAATTTTGAACAAATTCGGTTACCTTAGGTTCTAATGACGCAAACTTTTAAGTTAGACACAAGCTGTCACGCAACGAAAACTCTCAAAAAGAAATATTTTCCCCCGTTTTTGTTACATTTTGTATTCATGCTCCGTTCCTGTTAATAGTAGCGTAATGTTAAATAGCCTATAGCCTTCCTTGATAAATGGACTATCCAACAGAGAAAGAATCTTTCAATTCGGACCAGTAGTTCCCGAGATCCTAGCGTTCAAACAAACAAACATGCAAACAAACTCTTCAGCTTTATAAAATTAGTATAGTATAGATGTACTATTTTTATTATTATTATTCATATTTTTGTAGCATAAACAACCTACTTTATGTTTACACTGCTGGGACTCGAGGCCTTCACAAGGAGAGAGTCAACCCCATAATCCACCAAGATAGCTAAATGTGGGTAGGCGGCTATGCGGATGCCGTATATCCTCGGAAGATGGCTTTACTGGAAAACGTGGGTGTTCTCGTTTTTTTTTTCCTTCGTAGTTTACTTACATTTCAGTCTTATACCCCGTTTACACTATTCCAGTCCAGCGACCGAATCCAGTGCTGGATTGCTTACTGGAATAATGGAAACCGGCACTGGAATGCATCAATCCAGTGCCAATGCATTCCAGTGCCATGCAGTTAAGTTTCAGAAATTTTAGCACACGGACAAAATACTTACAGGTTCAAATGGGATATGAACCCATGAAAAAAAATTAAAAAAAGGAATTTATAATGTACTAGCTGAACGCGCGCGCGTTGCTACGCCATCTATCGAAAATCGATCGTACCAATTCAAATGTTGAACAAATTCGGTTACTTTAGGTTCTAATGACGCAACCTTTAAAAAATGACATTTGCTGTCACGCAACGAAAGCTCTCAAAAAGCAATATTTTTTCCCGTTTTTATTACATTTTTCATTCCTGCTCGGCTCCTGTTGATAGTAGCGTAATGTTAAATAGCCTTCCTCGATAAATAGAGTACCTATCCTACAAAGAAAGAATCGTTCAATTCGGACCAGTAGTTCCAGAGATCCTTGCGTTCAAACAAACAAACAAACATACAAACAAACTCTTCAGCTTTATAATATTAGTATAGATTATATTTATTTATTTATAATATATATATTATTATACCACATTACAAGAACTTCGTGAAAGCCGATATGGACAAGCTCAGCAAGGGCCTTGACTTGACTCGTAAGGTTACCGCCATGTGGGATGTTAGTTCCACGATCATAGCCCCGATGTATATGTCGGTGAACGGCCTTATAGCGAAAAGTCTCGACCAATAGATAGACTATTGGAGTAAGGGCCGGATGCAGAAGGTTCTGCACCCCTAACCATCGGTAGCTTGAGCCCTGTTCCAGGATTAGGATTTTATAAAAAAAATGTGTTTCTTATGTTTCTTGTAGTGGTAGGCTGGTAGGACTCTTAGCAGAGCCCGTCTGGGGAAGTACAACACCTTTGCCAGTTATTCTACCGCCAAGCAGTAAACATTACTAACATTATTATTATGCAAATTACATAAATTATGCACAGTAATGTATGCATATTAATATGCAAACATTACTGTGTTCCGGTTTGAAGGCCAATGTTTCCAGAGAAATTACAGGGCTTAGAGATATAACATCTTAGATCTCTGGGTGACGAGCGCAGTGCAGTGCTAGGTAATGATTTGGACTCTTCATGTTCCAATGGCTGTGTGTTAATATGCTGTTATGTGGCAGGCATGTTGCTTACCATCAGGCAAATGTCCTGATCGTCTAATAAATAATAAAAAAAAATGTTGAATCAATGTAAAGACCTAAACTTAAGAATATTAATTAATAACTGTATAATGATAACTAATTATCGCACGAATCAAGTTGATATTTCGTGTGTGGCATCGCCGGCCGCTAACATTAATATATTAGTCAGCTATCGAAGCATCAAAATATTCGTTACATCTTAATGACATTTAACACCGGAATCAGAATATGAAACGTCTCAGAATACGACCGGTCCATTCAACTGTATGCAGCTTACCGGATCATTACCTCGTAATTAATAAATTCAGAGTTCCGGTGGAACAACCTTACGAACCTTGCATTCTTTGAGGGAGAAAAAATGTGTGAAACGAGTAGTTATACCTTGTCTGTCACCCATTAGGTGCTTAATTAAGGTCCTGTGATCAACAAAACATACATATGTGTACAATGTAGATAGTGTTGTCACCTGTATTTGTTTGTAGTATATTTTCACTATAGTATTATTTTTAATACTGATATTTATAATACTTTTTTAAATATGTGTCATATAAAAGAACAGGTATCTGATTATTTAAAGGAATGTGTATGACTGATAAAATTTAGTGTAGAGGGCGCCGGTGGGATACCATTCACTTCTACACGCCATCTCAAAAGAGTTTTAGAGGGGTTGTGGCGCTATAAGTAGATGGAGCTAAGCCGTTGAAGAGCATTCCTTTGTGAAATTTTATATGGGAAAGATCGAACAGTTGTCAATATAAATTCTTACATTTATTCAATTGGTTTACTTTTACTCAATTGATAACAATAGATAGATAGATAAACTCTTTATTGCACTAAATTAAAAACAAAACTTAAATGAAAAAGAAAACATAACCTAAAAATGTACATTGTTAAAATTATTTTGGAATGTTCAACAAAATAATTTAATGTTTAATCTATGCGCCGAGTAAAATTGCGCGGTGCGCGTGCATATTCTGTTCTATTTGTCTTCGTAACGAATTATGAGTAAATGTCGATCATGCGTAGCTAAAAATTGATCACATCCTTTTTTTTACTATTCTAGTAAAATGTCTAATGGATTACTTGTGACCCGTGCTTGTGACTATAGATCAAATTATTACAAATTACATATTTACTGTTGAGTATTTTTATACTAGAAGAGAAGACGTTAAGAGAGTGGAAAACACAAATCATCATCACAATTAGTCTATTTTAGTCTACTGCTAGACGTATGCCTTTCCTATAGTTCGCCACTCAGCCATATCCTCAGCTATACGTCTCCATCCCCATGAATGCCCAGCGTGGCGACTATGGGCAAACTCTCCCAAAATGGCAGGTCACATAATACAAAGAAAAAAAAAGTTTTCAAAACAACAAAATTTTTTTGCTCTAAGCGACCATTCAAGTCAAAATACCAAAAAAATCACGTATCGCAAAACAAATAGGTAAGCGCTGTGATATCACTGTGATACTTTGGGACTATTTTAATGACTATTTTTAGAACTTGGGACTTCAACACCAATATTGTGGAAATAAATGGATTTAAACGTTAAAGAAAAGGTAATGCCATTAGGTAGGTGTGATAATCACGCTTTTATATTTATCCACTATCCTTACATAAATCTTTGACAAAATACGTAGCAATACGTGTTTTGTAAAATATTGTAGTCCTGTGTAATTACGAAAGGTTACAAAGTAGAGCAAACTTATCAGTCGCTCGCGGGCACAGGGCGAGCCAGACGGTCCACCGGCACCGGTCCACCCCGACGGGAGTATCTCGACGGGCTATCAATTTCGGACACATGCACAACTTTGAAACAATGAACTGAGGACGGAGTTCATGTACAATACAATATCTAGCCAAGCGCTAATGGGGGGTATCGCCGGTATAGGGTTGCTACCTTGCTAACTATATTATTTCTGGTTGATTTGTAACATTTCAGTGTCAGCCTTCATAGCCATGGCCGTTTAATATGGTCTAAACGTTGATGTAAAATTAAAAACAGTTAACGCAATTAAATCCTGATCGATGTTTTCTCTATGTTCTAAATATTTGCTCAGATATTAAAATGTTTTGCAAACCTCATAGTTTAAAACTATAAAACTAATTAATTGATTTTTTTAATAAAAAGGCACATTACTCTTTTAGTTCATAACAATGAGATTCAAACGTAGGTATAATATTCAGAAAACAATACAAAACACAGTATTTTAAAGGGTCATAAAACAAAACAAAAATCACAAAAACCTCAAAACTATTATTGAACTGTTTTTTTTAATGTGGTGTAATGGTTTTCGCTTAACCGCCATTTTGCTTAATGTTAAGCGATTAGTCTGGTATTTTAAGGCAATCGATGTGTTTTTGTCTTTTTGTCTTTACATTATCCGACGGTATAAGTTGTTAGTTGACAACGTATTAGTGATATTCTTGTTGTTGAAGTAGGGCCATCTATTCTACTAATGTTATAAATGTGAAAGTTTGAATGTGTGTTGCTTTTTAAGCCGGAATTGATGAAAAGATGGAGTTAAAATTTTAAACATTCATAAATTAATTATAGTCTGGAATAGTACATAAGCTACTATTTATCGCGGGAAAAATAACAGGAACGAAAATCGTGCGGCGTTTCTAGTATTTTATAAAATTAATTACTTATCTTTAACTTGACGTCAATATTACTCAGAAATAAGTCTTCAACTACAACGGGCGACTACAAACTATTACCTCACTGTACGTACATAAATCACAACCGTATCATTGAAGGCAGCATCCCTGTATGTATCCGAACACAATAGAGCTATCTGCCCAATCTAACTTGCTCGATGTAATGGAACGGAGGCGGTACGTAAAATTGACAGGGGACGAACTGACAAGGTCTTTGTGGAGCCAATCAAGATCATAACTCACTTATGGACATATGTTCCATTAAAAGAAATCGCGAGGAAAATAAAGTTCAGTGAAGTGGCGGAATTTCATTTAGTTATTAAATTAAGATCAATAGGGTAGCGGACTGAGTTAAAAATAAACCATTCTAATTACTCTGTCACCTAGATCATTGAAAAACATGTCACGTATTTTTTGGTTTCTCAAATTATTAAAAATCGACAAAGATATAGATCATCAAACTTCCTGACGACGTCACTTATGAGTAAAAATCGTACCCAAAAGTGACGGCACGCGAAATTTCTAACCTATATTATCTTTGTAATTTTTTAGCTTGTGAAACAAAAGAAAAAATACGTGAACAATATTTTTAGCGTTCTGATTGACGGACTAATTAGTTTTTAGGGATTGTACCCTATTGATGCATACGTACACTTGATTGTAACTTAGGAACAGCTTGATCAATGTCTGATTTATTTTTAACCGACTTCAATAAATAATGTTCTCCATTAATTAGAATATTTTTTGGTATCGCTTACCATGAGGTGCATGTTTACCTCGTCTCATATCACTGTTTTAAGAATATAAAAAAAATATGGATGTTATGACGGAGCATTTCTTGTCACAGACGTGTCAGTGACACTTATCACAAAATAAGTATTTTATCACGCGAAAACTGCAGATCTTCGTTGCACTTCACTGATGAGATGTTAATTTGTTTTCCTAGTTCTCGCCTATCGAGAGATATACCAAAAAAACCATGGACAAGTTTTTACTTATCTATCGTTGTTTGTATATTTCTTAAGTTAATATCAAAATTTTCTTGCATTTGGTACAACTCTAACCAAATCAATATCTATTATTATACCCACAAAAATCTAATTAATAATATTATTTAGATTTCTGTGATTACACCTATACATTTTTAGCTAACATTGACCTAGGAACTTTTAAGTAAATCAATTTCTATTCCAAAACTTTTAAGCATATTTCGCTGCAGCCTTCCTACCTACTTGTTACGTTTTAATTTCAAAACCTGACGAAATTATACTTTATAAACTAGCCACTTATTATTGCAGTTAATTAATCGACTGCCAAGATAGGAAAGACAGGAACAAGAATTTGACTAAAAGCCGGTGGTCAATGTCTCGAGTAATTTAAGTAACAGGCCTAAAGGTCGAACCAAATAAAGCCAGATGGATTGCCAAAAGAATGAACCATGGAACAAAGCCGACATTAAGTGGCAAAGGTCGACGTTTGTATAATTCCAATTGGCTATTGTACTACGATAAGTCTGTTATGATAGCTTTCCAATATCGACTCGAATACTCTTTACTACATACTCTACGTACTTCCAAGTCTTTTAATTCTGTATTTACTTTGCAGTGTAGTAATACGGCCAAATTAATATATACCAATTGTGTGGTAAAAATTAGCACACAATTTTTATTGGAATATCTATGTATAATATTTACCAAATTTTACAGACTATTGTATTACAGATATTATTTAATAGCTTGTCTTAATCTACAAACAAAAATACCTACTCATTTTTCGTCAGACAAGGGACGAAGTTGGAGCAATTCTTGTGTATACATATTTAATATACATACATCATAAATGTCGGCAAAAGGGTATAAAGATTGGCATGAAATGTGATGTAGAAAGTTTTATGTATTACTTTTAAGTTTATACAAATGAAATTGGTTTTTTTCTGATTACTCGCTTTCCTAAGATACATCGGTCCGGCCTATCGGTATCCACATTATTATTTAAAACTATCAATTGAATTTTACAGACTAATTTGCACCAGAAAACCTACTTCAAGAAAAAAGGCTTTACATATACTAGAATAAACCGTAGAGTACCATAAGTAAGTAATAGGAACAAATTACTAGCCTATGACAATTATTATAGAACAAGAGTCAAGGATATTTATTTACAAAATAATTTTAAATATTTAAAAATAGTGAGGAACGTAGATTTGAGAAGAATGCATTATGGCAGGACACGATATCGGAATATCTATTCCTGATAGAATCCTATGCCTACATAGCATATTCCAAGACTAATAACACAATATATATTTCAGAAGTAGTTAACTATTGGTCAATCATTACAATACAGTTAACTGCTACATAATCTTAGCCATGGCTATTATTTCAAAGCACCTGCCAAGCATCAAATAGATTTCTCATTCGATAATCCAAATGCGCTTAATGTCTTGCTTAGACTCGTTTATCTTGTCGCCTTATCTCAATGTTGCATAACGCACAACATCCATCGTCTATTTGAAACCGAGAGTAAGTGATAATAGTTACAAATCGTATTAACAGTATAGACAAAAGACCTCATTAATCCCATCGATATAAACCATTGAATGTTCCCTCCCAAAGTTCAGGCGCACAGAATTATGTCACCGTTAGGAAAAGTGAGCTCACTCTTTCCGTTCTAGCCGGTTGCAGGAAGCGATGAACGGTGGACGTTTTTACCTGTTCGTTGTCAACAACCAAAATAAGTAGAACCACAGCATACCTCGCCGCTAGCGATTCTAGGGGTCAAGTAGATTGGTAGTGTGTATATCATTTACGCTACATACACAGACGCAGTTTATTACAAATTTTAAGGTGCTCAGGGCACATCCAATGGTTTATATTGATGATTAAACCCTATTCAGACCGCCAGATGATATTCTTAGAACATTAACTTATCAACGAGCAAATTTTAGAGTGCAAAATGTTAATTGACTTTTGGAGGAAATTGATCTATCAAGAAGCAACCTAAGGCTTATTATAATATTACAGTTACTTTATAGCAATAGCATAATCACAAACATATATTATTAACAGCGCCTCATTTATACACTTGTCGTAACTGTTATTAATATTGTAACGGCATTACTTCAACTAATATAACCAAATACCCAGAGCTCTATATTTATTTCACGATGTCGTAGAAAATAACAAATCGAGTTTTCAACACATCATAAAATCTTCTTTAAACAAAAAGTACAGAACTGCTGTTCTTGAAAACTTCCAGACACCTTAATGACTTTCGTTATCAAAAAACACAAAAATACAATTTTAACGGCTTGCTGTTTATTATTTCAGTTTGATAAACAAAAGGAGCGCAGTCAATGAACTTCAGTGGCAATGGAGTTTTACTTCGCCTATTTGTAATATGAGTCAGTGTCCTTACTGTTGTAGAGTGGTAGGCAACCGAGAGTGGTATTGTACGATTCTGGCCCATTGACCGGCCGGCTGACCCATGCGGCAAGGCCGTTCACTTATGTTCGATGCTGGATGGTAGGGCAGGTAGATAACAGTGAGTGGCATTCTTTAGAGATCGAACAAATATGCAATTAAAGGTCTTACAAATTTGATCCAGTATGCTTCTCGTGTAAGTAATGAGTGCCCAAGAAGGCACTTATTCGGAAGAAAAATTATAAAATGTTTTTAAACCTAAATCCAAGCCGTTCATAAGTCAATTAACTTTTTACTGGAACGGGAAGACAACCAAGGTAAGCGAATTTAGACTCAATCAACAGGAATTTAGATTCGATTTAACAGGAAAAGGGCGAGCCCACGGGTGGGCTCATGCCTCGTGAGGGGTTAAAAAATGGAAAATTGCTTCTTAGTGAAAGTCTTACATTACGCAAAAGAACAAGCCCTCCAATGATCCCGTTGCCTAGCCGTTTCCGCTGGGCATTGTCAATCAGTAAGCTAATCAGTGACTCAGTACGTTTCCTGTTATTGACATAGATAATGCTTTCTCAAACTCTAAATGTTACGTAAGGGCTTCGGTTCTATGGAAATCATACTAAGCACACGCTCATGCAACCCTAGTAACGTCCGAGCAGAAACGGCCTTGATATCATGCAAAATGTTTAATGAATTATAGAAGAACCATGAAAATAATTATCTATACCTATAGTTTGCTGAAAAATATGATTAATATAATTATGTACATCGAATAGCAGGCACTGACTACAGACAAAAATATGTCACAACCGAATCTGCATTCAGTATTTGATAGCAAACCAACAAACTACAAGGGTTATTACTACTACTTCGTATGACATCGAATGAGGTACTAGGAACTAGGAAAAGTGTTGTGTCAACAATTCAAGTCAACTACCGATAAGCTTATACGTACTTAAGTTGTACACTAGCCTACTTTGTCAACTGATTGGCTTAATATCACTACAGTAAGGAAATTTGTCCAGTGTATTAAGTTTCATGCATGACAGAGGCTATTAATGCCATCGTTATTTTCTTTGACATATTCATCTTTCTACATATTTGTTGACATTTTCATCTACTCTGGACCAACTTTGATTTTTCGTTTCTCTTCGATATTTCTTGTATGAAAGACCTTTCCAATTTTCACTAATACAACCATATTTTGCAAGAAGTTAGTTTTCATGTGCTAACTCACTTTATTTTAAAGTCGTTATTGTAACTGCAACTGGGAATGTGGTAATAATTGGAATACAAATTCGTTCAAGAGTGGTTAGTGTCGTATGAGATGTAGAGGTAGTACCTACTCATTGAGTACCGGTAAGCAGTAGAGAGATCTATTAAGAACAAAAATAAAAATGACAAAGATGTGTGTAATGTGTATAGTTTATTTTACATCCAGCAGTGCAGTTGACGAAGCAAGCCGAAACCGATTCGGAAACCCTGATCAACACAATACCTGCGCTACCTGACCAAAACAACAGTAATTGATACGCGTAACTGTGCTTGCGTGACCAATGAAGCTCTTTGTTTAAACCAAACTGATTGAATCAACGCAAGGACTGAAAATGGTAAGTAGAAACACTCCACAGCATACAAGCTAAACACTAAATTTAAACGAGATGCTGATGCAAAAAATACACTATTTTTAAAATGTTACAAACTTTGCATACGCAAGTTTGTCGATTCATTAAATTAAAAAGCAAGAAAATATCATTTTGGAGACTTCGAAATGTGACAGAATATATTTAAACTAGAGGTATAATTATGGAGTGTGATAGCCCATACTTATTTAGATTTAGAAATGTTGTTGAGAATTTTCTCCTATATGTGCACACTGATAACGTGTTTGTATTTCTGTATCTACGCTTGTAAACTTTTACCTCATGAGTTTTATCACACCTTTGTGTCATACCTTGACTTAATTTTGTAATATTTTTCCCATGAAACCTATCAAACTTAGTTGCTAAATAAACCATTACGAAAAACGTGTATAGTGTAACCAATACATCGTCCCATTCTAACATCACCTTAAGCCTCTACATTTCTAAGTATTTGATGCGCGTGTAATCAGTTTTCAACGCATTTGTTCGATTACGCATGTTTTGTTTACGCTGATTGTCATATTTAGGACAGGTATTCAGTTATCCCGTTTTGTTCGATAGCCTTCGATTTATTTGTGGCGTGCGCCTCGATCGGAGAACAATGTTTGGTTTACGAGAATTTAGTTCAACTTGTCTTACGCGCGTGTTTTAATCGGCAAGTGCGTGAGCACAGAAATCTAATTATTTAGATTTCTGTGTGCGTGAGTTACGTGAGTGAATTTTCACAAAAGGTTTATTTTAACAGGTATTTAGTTTATTTCCTAATATTTACGTCCTAATAATTTTTGAAGTGTTTCCACTTCTTACTTACTAACCGCACTTTTTGAAAATCTTATTGGTTCACGTCACTGACATGCAAAGTAGCAGTATATCTGTAGTCATACAGGTACTGTGTTCCATGAGTGTTGTTAATATTAAAATTTTAACTTAAAAGTTTTCACTTCAGTTTTTGTTATTTCTTTCCCCCAATGAATCTCAATCAGTATGAAGATTTATTTAGGGTTTAACCGTCGTGTAAAATCATTTAACTTAAATTATAACTCTTTGCGTTTGTTTGACGTGACAATTGTCGAAAAGTTCTACAGCAGTTTAACTTAGATCATAAGACAGACTTTTAGTCGAGTAAATGAAAGGAATGGAATCGAAATGTATGGGATAAAGTTGAGTAAATGTATGAGATACAACGGTAAGTCTCACCCACGGATCACCATATTATCATTTAGTCATTCGAGTCTAGACCGTCCTTCACTTGCAAAATTCGATTGATAGATGTGGGTTGCATTGCACGTTTTTGTTCCCATAAGGACGTAGTGCAAACAACCGCAGTAGATTTTGAAAGTGGTCAAAAACATTAGTTTTTCATCTATCAAACGTCATGAGTGTTGTTAATATTAAAATTTTAACTTAAAAGTTTTCACTTCAGTTTTTGTTATTTCTTTCCCCCAATGAATCTCAATCAGTATGAAGATTTATTTAGGGTTTAACCGTCGTGTAAAATCATTTAACTTAAATTATAACTCTTTGCGTTTGTTTGACGTGACAATTGTCGAAAAGTTCTACAGCAGTTTAACTTAGATCATAAGACAGACTTTTAGTCGAGTAAATGAAAGGAATGGAATCGAAATGTATGGGATAAAGTTGAGTAAATGTATGAGATACAACGGTAAGTCTCACCCACGGATCACCATATTATCATTTAGTCATTCGAGTCTAGACCGTCCTTCACTTGCAAAATTCGATTGATAGATGTGGGTTGCATTGCACGTTTTTGTTCCCATAAGGACGTAGTGCAAACAACCGCAGTAGATTTTGAAAGTGGTCAAAAACATTAGTTCTTCATCTATCAAACGTATAAACAATATTTCCACACCCCACTGCTACCGTGTCGGGTGTCCGTGTCCCATGAGTCACCGCAAGGCGATCCCTGCAGCAAGGTGAATGCGCTAACGCGGCTACATTACAACCTGACACACTGATATGCGCTTGACATTATGACATGATGTGATCGATTTCGAGGACCGAAATAAGCTGAGGTTGTCTCTCAAACAATGGATTAAGAACATTAACCTTTTTTTTTCAGGTTCACTAAGTTAAGTTACACACTCTAAAGATGTCATAATTTACCATCCGCCTACCCACACTTGGCCAAAGTAGTATGTTATGGCCATAACACTCTCCTTATGATAGAAGGCCTATAATTATCTATACAAATGTTAAAATCTTTTTTTGTCTTTACCAGAAACTACGATGTACCAAAATAGAATTTACATTATGTAATTCCTAATGTTTTATTTAATATTTTGATCCTCACTAATATGAAAAATTTTTGGTACAATCCACAACATTACAATTAAACATTTAAACGCTTCCCATTGTTTCTGAAGTCGTGTTTTTGTTTTCTCAAATAAAGGAAGTATTGAAGGAAGTAAACATCGATTAGGATTGTTCGAGATATCACAATAAAATTGTTATTTACTTGGAAATGTAAATGTGCACATAATTATAAACGCATACAATTGTAAAGGAGCTATTATACAATCATGTGACTCCATCGCTGGCCTTTGGGTTAGAGCAAATATATATTACATATTTGCTCTAACCCAAACCTATTTACTACCTACATCTCACGCTCACATTCTATTATTTAGCTAGACTAAATCAACTTTATTATACTGTATAAACTGAGGTATAATAAATTACGCAAATAGATGTACTTAGAAAGACTAGGTTTTATGCAAACTATTATTATATGTTATCTAAAGCAGATTATTATTATAGTCTGCTGCACTTCAGTTCTGCTTCTTTCATTTTCCGAAAGTTGATCAACTACCTAGTGAATTGATCAACTAATGATTCTTGTTATTTTCCGGTGACAAATACATACAGAGAGTACTTATTTCAATAAAAGTTTCCAAATTGTGAGAAGTAGCCCTAATGAGAAGCAGCCCAAGTGAGAAGTAGCCCTAATCAGAAGTAGCCCTAATGAGAAGTCGTCCAAGTGAGAAGCAGCCCTAATCAGAAGTAGCCAAAATGAGAAGTAGTCCTTTAGCGAGTCGGTTGCCATTATGAGAATTAGCCCTAATGCGCCTAAACCTTTCAGTCATAGTTTTTCTAAGTTTTGTAGTGGTAGTACGATCAACAGAGTTTCACGTCCTATACTAAGTATAATATTTAAAAAAACATACTTTCGGTGTTCTTTACCCTGCTAAGTTCCCTAATCAGTCCTAAAAGCGTAATTATGTTCGCATATTTAGTTCTACAATGATTTTATGTCTTGTTACTAACATTATTCGATGTCGTGGATTCGTAAGAAAATAAATTTTAATGTAACTTAACTAATTCAATTCTATTCAAAGAACACCTACGATCCTTGAGAACTACGCGACGACATTTCAATTCTACTAACCTAGTTTCGATTATCTAACGCAATTAGTTTAACAACCGCTGCTAACTGGTCGCTATTTAGATAAGACACATTACTGAACCATTTAACTTTAAGTAAAACTGAAGTCTTCAACTATTTTGCTCACGAAAAGAGTTGAAATAAATAATCTGTTCCAATTTCAAATAATTCGGGATTTACACAATGACATCAATATAAGGAAAGTCCATTTGATATCCATAAATTGCGGCGTGAGATGGCTACAAGTATAATTTCTAAAGTGAAACTATCGTGCTTGAATTGAGCATTTTTTGTAAGGAAACTCAGGGAAAATAATGGAAAACTTCACCGACATGCGTAATATCACTATCTTTAGGTATCACTTTAGATTTTACAGATGTCGTATTCTCTTCATATTCCAATAGCTACGTGAAACTGTACTGTTATGGGCATGACCAGGACATGTGCCTGATGAACATGTCCTACTCGGCCCATTACCCTATACCTCCTATAGAAAAATGTATGTACATTAGATTAAATTTTATAAAGGTTGAATTTCAAGTGCAAGCGAGCCGCGACTGTAAAGGCCGGTTTGCATTTTGATTATTGCGAGTGTGAGTGAGAGTGCGATTGCGAGTGCGAGTGACTGATTACTATGCACTCGCAATAATCAATCGGTGTCCACACGTGTTTGCTACCAATCACTCAACACCTGCACTACTCACTCGCACGGGTACTAATCAAAATGAAAACAGGCCTTAACTGACGAGAATCGCAAGTAGCAGCACTTCCTTTGAAAGACGACAAATATGGTTTAAATCCGACGTAAAAACGGCCTTCACGTTTAATTTGAATAAAATTCACACGTCGTAGAAATGCGGTAGTCGTGAGGTATTTACATACACTCCCACGAAGAAGCAAGGTGAGCTGGTAGTCTTGAATTTTATTGCCGCTGTTACGTCTGTCCGCGGTACTTTGTTGCGTAATAGTGATAACGTGAGTGACAAGTCGTGTAGAACAAGTATTTAGTAGTAGGGTTGTAATTCGATGGAGTGACGATATACATAAGACTGCAGGCAGTGGCTGGCGAAGAATTAAGCCGAGCATATGGCTGAGTGGGGTATCATAGGAGAGGCCTTTGTCTAACAGTGGATTAGGGTGGGCTATGTGAACAGTTTGGTGTTGAGTTAGTGGTCCGTGGGGGCCGGGAGCTCATCTCATTTTCAAAAACCTTCACAACCGTTTGGTCAACGCGACGCGTGAAAAATACACTGGTGTTTACTTGGCTCAAGATCATCGCCATTAAGCTTGGTAATGCGGTCAGCAAACATAGCATGGGCATAGGTACTAGGACAGTTCCAACTAGTGGAGGGCTTGATCATCTGGATTATGTCTAGATCTTTATAGTAAAGATAATTCAGATGTGCTTAATATATACTATACATAAGTACACAAGTTACAATGAAAGCAACACTATAGTGTAACTATAATTGGAATGTAAGTTTAGTTTCGATAGTCGTTAGTAATTAGCTGATACCTCGTACCTATTATCTATAGTTTATTATTATATATAGATTACCTATAGGTAAAATTTTACTTGGATCCAGGGGAAAATATATTCGAAAACGTTTAAATAGGGGAAACCCTCTCAGTTGTCCGCCTCTATGCCACAAATTAGGCCCATCTATAAAAATACATAATATATATTTTTCGGTTCCAACTAGTTTACTCTACGTTTTTTTTTTTTACGCGGATGCAATTTATTGACTCTAACATGCGTTTTTTATGTACTTTCCTATTTATTATTCAATGCTGTGTATTTATTTAGAAATATATTTTATATATCATTGTGATACTGAAACATTACACTCAAGTTTTGCGTTGCACATATTTATATTCAATGAGTTCTTCCATTAAATTAAATAAATACTGTTACTTTCAGTAAATACTGCTGAATAATTCAACGTCTGAATTCAAAAACTATCTATTCATTCGTCCCTACATTTATTTTTAGATTAAAAAGGTTACGAACCGATGTTTTAAGTAAAATTTAAGAATATTACATATATGGATTGATGGATACACATATATTATAGCCAACTCAAAGGTAGATTTATAGACTCCATTTTTTTTTCAATGGGTCATACTTAAATTAAAGTATTAGGTTGGGTAAATTGTTTCCACAGGTATCGATATTAAATGATGTAGAAAGTAAAAGTTAGTTCACGCCTTTCTACTCTATGCATCTAAACAACGATAATTAAAACCATTGAGCGTGAATCATAAATGCAGTATTGAAGCCTAGACTGAGAAATGTCTAAAATAACTGCGGTAATGTGAGCGAGAATGATTATGATAATTCCTAACGTTTTCTAAAAGAAAATGTTAGTTATGTAAAAAGTTTAACTCCAATAACAAACTGCGTCTATGAACAAAAACACGACAAAGCATACTTTTTTGCCGGAATCTTGACAAAAAATAGTTTTGGTATTGTTACGTGTTTTTTTTTTAATTTGAATTATTTTATTACAAAATAATTAAATTATAAAAGGGCAGCAAATTGTCCTTATGATATTTTAATTTTATTGTGAAATTTGTATCTATGGGTGTGAACGAATGGAGTTGCGGATGTTTATCATTCTTTCAGGCAAGAACAAACGACGGTTATTTATGGATGAAAATGAATCAAAAAGGTTGATATATTATTTTCTCGAATAATGCATAGGCTACTTTTAACCGTGGTAAAATCATTGGAACGGTAACAACGAGGATAAAACTGTTAGGCACTACTAGGACTGGCTATTTTGAAATACTTTTACTAAAGGAACCGAAATCACTGAAGCCTCGACCGCACGGTGCTAAGAACGTTAACGTCAATCGTAAGGTAGTGTGGGATTGATCGCCTGACCCCTTGACTTGTCTCCATTTGCCATCACCACTGATCTGCTCTGACCCAGCAATTACGTGGCCAACAATGAATACATTAAGTGGGAACCGCTTGAGCCAAACAAACTAATGATCCTAAAATTAAAAAAAAAACTGATGTTCCTAAAAAGTGCATTCGGACTCGATTAAATTATATGGAACAGGGAATCATAACAACAGTACAATGTGACCCTTTCAACACAGTGCAGGTTTCTTTTGAAACAGTTATCTTTTTAGTGAATTATAAGTCAAAAGAAAACGTCATGCGACCACATTTTCACGAGTAATGAACAAGGAACATCATGATGCAATAATGCAATAACATGCATGAAATGGAAAACACGTTCTATTTCATCCTATTGTCATGTTAAATTGTACGTGGAACATCTTAGACACTCGTAATGTTATATCTCGAGCGATTCTAGTATTCTAATGACAATTTGAATGACTTTTAGTTGCAATTTACTTATGAGAAATATCTCTTTTGTTAGTGTTTATTACTATGCACCGATTCCTTGTTGGTTTAGTATCAAGAATCGATAAAATTACCTTTGTCATATGTATTTTTGACTATGCGTATTATTTATGTAATAAGTGTATTATGTTTGTGTATGTAAAATGACTTCCAGATTGATAGTTTTAGTTTGCGTGTGTTTATGGTTTTTTTTTCGGTCGACAGTTCATCCGTTTGATATGGTATTTTTACTCTTTGTATACTCGAAATCATAAGCGGCTAATTTATTTTACGAGGTCGTATTATTTTGGCCCAATTTAAAGTTTATTACTTACTGAAATAATTCTAAGGTACAAAAATAAATTAAAAATATACATCATGATTCGCGAGAGAATCGACACCAAAAGATAAAATTGCTAAATGAGATCTCTCTCGATTGAAAAATCAAGGTTCCAATTACAGGCAATTGCTCACACGCGATCGTTTCACGGTTTTATTCAAATAGCGCCTTTATACAAACATCAATTCACAGAAATATCCGTACAAATGCCACTATTAATATTGATCAATCGCTAAATTCCTTCCCACCACAATTTTATCACTAATCAATATCGTTTTACTAGTAGCACTTTAGCATACAACTTTACTATCGCACTTATGTCATTATTATACGTGAATAGTCTGTAAATACAACGTATTTTTTTCACGTGATAACTCGCGAGAGAGGGCCGTTTGCGCTCGTCGGAAGCTGGGAACTACACTAAACTAAGCCATTGTATGCAAGTGGATGCTAGTTCGCGTTATTATGGACATTTTCCATTCGCAGTGGGGCAATCGCAATTCCGCACTCTGAAGTGATACGCGATGTCGTTTTAGACTACAAAAGCAGACTGGTAGCCTGTTAGTTTTAGCAATATTCACGTGTCAAGGCGATAAGGAATTAGCATAGCAAATCAATGTTTGCGAGATTTGTAAATATGTAAACGCTAAGTGATGTGATCGGCGTGTTTCTCCATTTCTATATTTATCAATTACGTCGCTTGGAATATTGATGATAAATGGGTCTTCGGCGTGTGAGTGTTAGAGTAATCAAATACGATTTTATTATTCTAGCTGGGTCATGGATATAATAATTTTTAGAGCATCATTTGTATTCACTTAATGAATTACTCAGATTATAGGTAATTAATTGGACTAATTTCATGGCACTGTTGGTAGTGAATCTGTCCACAAGGGCCGCAAGTCGTGAGTTCGATATCGACAAATATTTTCTGTGGTATTTGTTGTGTCCTTGGGTATTTTTATGTATAAAATAATGTTACATATTTACTATTACCTACCTAAGTATAACATTAGCTGTCAGGTTCCCATTAAAAACTTTAGATACTTTAGATAGTGTTATGTGATTGATGTCCAGAATGTCCCGTCCTTCCGAAACCTCTACGTGGTGCACCTTGGAGAACAGTCCACAACTTGCCAATTCTAGTGATATCATCTTTTCCACTGATCTCTAATTTTGGCCGTGGTATGAACGACTATGTGCGCTTCTCACTTTTCGAGCAGCACGTGTAGATGTTTGTGCGGAGGGTGGGACTGAAATGACTTGGAAATAACGGGCAAGGCGAAAATAGCAGCAGAACCAATTATAAAAAATACGTTCTTAAAATTGAACATATATAATTTTATTTATTGAGTTCAATGATTGTTCAACACGAACAAAGTAAGGACGAGCCGCTCATTAATAAAGAGAGGTACATGAGAAAAATGAGAAGTTAGCCAAATATCATCATCGTCTATCAACGCCTTCTTGATTAATAGCCTCTTGACTACTGGGAAAATACGTCTGTGCTAGAATTACATTTTCGCTTCTCCATTGACAATCGACCCCCGACTGCGACTGTGTCGTCGACCTATCTTGCCGTTGGACGACTGACGCTCTGTTTACGATTCATCCGTCACCATTCCGTCTCAACCTCACTCTGCGCACCAGTACTGAACAACATATTTTGTCCAATTCCACCTCAACTTTGTAGTCGTTAGCCAACGTTACCCAACGTCAATTAACTTATTGAACTCAAAATTCAAAAACTCAGTTACTAGCTGTTATGCGTTTTTTAACCACAGAATTTCCGTTGAAGACACTAACTAGCCCATTATGTTTAATTCCCAAATTAAAATAAAGTATGTTTTTTACTAAGTCCTATTAAAAGTGATGACAGTGGATTCAAATAATACCTATCTGATGACTGGCTTCATTGCGTGTCCATCTCGTTTTTTGTCTCCGGTATTTGTCTGTATCATTTTAGATGTTATATCGAATGTCATCACATGATCGTCAAGATTATTATTGTGTACTTGTATTAGTATTGATTAGATATAGACTTGATTTTAATTCTTTTAGAGCCTCAGTAATTTTAAAGTGAAATCAGGTTTTGGCATGTAGTATAAACTGCTTCAGATATTAGTATTAGTAGATTCCGATATTACAAGGGCCGTTATACTCGTAAAGTAATCCGCCAGCCAGATTGACTACCAAAACCATTCTGCTATAAGCGTCACTAAGAAAACAGATAAATAAATGTATATCATTTTATATTCCCGGAAGGTGGGAATAGATGATAGTGATTTAAATTGAGATTCAAATAACTGCACGACATTGTCCTGTTATGGGCAAGTGTGTTCCTTGCCACTAGGCACAGGGCTTGTCTAGCTCGTATCGTCACTCAAATAAAAATATAAATTAAAGGTTTAATTCATATTCATCCACCGCAATATGATTTCTAAGTTGATTGAAAACTATTTGAACTAAAAAATATTATCTACTTGAATTGGTGTTAGGATATAAAGTTGTGACACTTCTCCAGCCGCACTCCGTAAATTGTACCATGACTAATACTCGCATTAGTATTTTAATGTAATCAGTGTTAAGCTCGTTTCATCGTATCTTCTTGTTTCTTTATCAAGTTGCAGGTGAATTAACGGTGCGAAGCGATCAGCAGGCATTGTGAGCTACCATCGAGATTGCTACCATTACCATGGAGTTGTGCAACCTTACTGCACACTGCACTTTGTAGGCTAATTGTGGTAGTAGGTTAGGTTAAGTATTAGTACAATTACGTAGGGCCGGTACAATGTACTGCAGTTTTGGAACCCGTAAAATTTACTAATTACCTAAATAGATGCTGTTTATTGACACACCAATAAAAAACACATACCAAAAATAAACAAAAAGAAAAAAGAAAAAACTAAATACCTAGTTTTGAAGAGCAAACAAGTTCAACTGGCCTAGTTGGCTTGAAAAACAACCTTTTTTCGTTGTTCAGCTTATTTTTCTGAGAACCATGTTTGTGTACGATTTTTTTCACCGCACAGTACGATAAACATATTTCTTAATTAAAAAATGCTAAAAAGGCCATATTCCGTGCTGACCTAACCGAAAGCGATGTCGACGTGTTGAACGTGACAAAAGGACAGATCGGACAATCTGGAAGGACGAAAGAGGCCTTTGCCCTGAAGTTGTCGCAAAGTTGCATGTTTACTAGTTTTAGGAGAATTTTGAAGAATTCATTTCATTCATTAGAAGAAGAAGACATTTGGAGAATGTGCAGCTGACCTAATAACATCTTGTCTATTTTTTTCGCTCATAGCTCCAAAAGGCGATATCGTTTCTGCTCCAAAGGCTCGAACGATGAGGTTTGACTCCACTTTCGTAATAAAAATATCAAAACTTTGTAATAATTTGCCTGAGTGAGTATTTCCTAAAGTATATTCTGAGTATTTTCACGACGAGATTGAATTGCTGTGTTTTAAGTAAACGCATTGTATGATGTAACATATCATCGCTTAACATCAGGTGTGATGGCAGGCAAGTGCAAACTTATTAAGGTTCAAAAACTGGGAGCTTAGGCAGATAAATAATAACAATATACAATACATACGTTCGCTAAAGCCTCCTCATACGTAGCAGGATTGAGGGGTGGTGACGCAGGCGGTGTCTCGTGGGCGACGGCTGTCGTCGGCATCTTAATACATCACTGGAGTTTTCCTGAAACAACATAACATAACTTCAAAGATTTGTTCAAACATTTCTGGTAGACTGCCTGTAGAGAATAACCACTTTTTTTTTAACTTTACTGAAATCTTACACGAGCCAAAAACGCCAAAAATTGATGAGTAGAGTAAAATGCGTACAAAAATGTTCGATATTTGTGTTAAAGTTTCAAAGTAGGTACCTACACGTCTTGCTTAAATAATATTTTGAAAGATGGAGGTTCAGATCCGTTCGACTACTGAGACTATTGCGTGGGATTTTAAGATTAGCACCACAATATGCTGCGCATCCAAATAATCGGCATAAAGGTAAATCTCATCTAACTTAACTGTCGAAATGTATTCTTAGCGAAGAAACTTTGGTATTTGGTATCGCCCAAATATTAATTTAATTCGCATCTTCGTTAGGCCACAGGGTTATACAACTGGCCTATAATAAGTATTTCATATGTGGATACGTGTCTGGCACACTATATTCTTTAGACCTAACAATAAAATACTTTAAAAAAACGGCTGACTTGATAAGACGCTCTACTGTTTAATTGCCCGTAGGTATATAATCATTGATTTCCAGGATGGAAAAATAACATAGCTCATCGCACACTTATTGCTCTACAAGTATTCAACTGCTCTTGAGCGTTAGTAATTAAGATAAGTAGCTTAGTAAGGGTTAGCTTACTAATTTAAGTGACTAGTTAAACACCGTTATTTTACATCATAACTTCCTTTGATCATTAAGTTTTAATTACGGATCATAATGATATCATATACTGACTGTACCGTCTTGCAGATACATTACTTTGCCAGTGCGGAATGCATTTCAAATCGAACAAGGCAACACGGCGATGTATCGGTAAGTAATAACTGTTGTAGTTTAAATGGTGCGTTGACAATGGTTGTTATGACCTTGGCGCGTGTGGCAGAGTACCGAAGGCACGACTAAAGTTAAGTATCAGAAGCGTAGATCTGTACTTATTTAGAACGACTTTACCACGTTCCTTTTCTCGACTTATTTTTATGGAAAGGTCTAACTACTTGTACTCAACGTGGCGATGTACAGTTATCATCTTATTGCAAAGCTTGACTTAAGCTCAATTTTACTTTTAACACCACAAAAGTGAAATGTCAATAGTTTTATCCATAAGCATAACCAGCCCACTTTAAGGTCCCACTGCCAGGACTTTAAGTTCCCACTGCCAGGACTTTGGATGAGAGAGTCAAGGCTATCTACCACGCTGGCTATAGGTATGTGAGTTTGCGGATGAAATAGGTATACTTATTATATCCTCGAAAGACGTCTTGCTTGGTACAACCCAGTTTCCTCACGATGTTCCTCCACCGCTAAAGCCAGTGATGGTGACAAACTTGTACAGTTGCACTTAGAAAAATACTTTGAAGGACAGGTGTGATTCGTACCTGCGACGTCACTATTAATCGTTTTTAATGTATTTAAACGTATAGATATATATTGAATACTTTTTATACAGGGCAGAACGTATAAGCCAGGTCATGGAATGGATAATATACCTGGAGTTAACATTTGAGAAAAGTCGGTGAGTTTCATGTTATTCTACAACACAACCCCCCTTTACCTCCAAGCCTTTAATCTGCTGGATTTATTCATCTTGATTATTTCTATGAACGTTTGAACGTGCGTAATATCGTAGTTAGTTAGGTATTAATTTAGTGTATTGTAGTACTAGTATTAATTGTAGATAATTTAGATCTGTATTTAACAAAATATTTGCATAGAAATACAATTTGATGCTTATTGTTACTGCTAAAATGATTTTTTTACAGCAGATGTGCGACAAAAAGAGTCAAATTACGTCAGATGTTATCGCTATTTTGCGTGGTCCTCTTTATATCCAGGTTTTGTCATTCAGCGTATTATCAGCATGGCAAATGGACGAAAGTAAGAACTTCATGCTTAGTTATAATGTTTTACGTTTAACATAATGCTGAATGGAAGTTTAGACAAGTTTAAAACAGGTTTTGTTAAAACAAAATCGCTGATTTAAAGATGTAAGTAAATACTTATTCTAACAGAGTTTTCAATGTCACTGTGGACTGTTATAGCTACATTTAACCAATATCCATATGTTATTGAACAAAATTGAAAATATTGAGTGAACCCGAACGGCTTATGGCAGCAAGAATCTTGTCCATTACGACTTTAATAATTTTCAAGTTTTTGTTTTTCATTTCGTTAGTTAAGATTCCTCAGTCCCTTTTAATATAAGTACCTATTGTTAATTATTCTACCAGTCAAGACCTTTCATTTAATATCCATACTGAAACACCTGTGAAAAATAAACATTCGCCATTTATGGTAGCGGCCATCTTATATTTGAAATTTGTTATAATGTACAGTATTCTACTAGTCAATACTCTATCAATATGGGCTTCAGCTAGTTCCATATAATACTATTAAAATATATTGGTCTCTAAAGTTCGGTTCTCAGATATAACAATTTATTTGTTCTAAGTAGTAGGTATCCTATTTAATCTAAAAGATCTTAGTTGAATTTACAGTCGTGTCCGATTTCTGTTTAATAGTTGCTTTCACGAAGCAAACGCGACAAATTACACAATCCAGCCGTAAATCAAGCGAATTCAACGCGAAATGTGTCCCACTGAATCGTCGTTGGGTGGTAAGACTATATGGTCCATTCGTTTTATGTTTAGTGTGGATAATTTTGTTTGCCTATGTTTCACATCCAAAATATATTCAACGTATTCATTCATTCCTGCCCTATCTTATACCTTTAAACGAGCAATTCTTGTACCTATATAAATATGTATATATATATAGAATCTGAATCTCGGAAACGGCTCGACGGATTTTCTTGAAATTATGTATGCAGGGGATTTCGGGGACGATAAATCGATTTAACTAGGTCTTATTAAAAAAAAACGCATATTATGCGCGTTTTTAGACAATGAAAAACTGTCACATTAGACATTAGAATGTGAAGGTAAATTTCGCCGCGTGACGCGACAGCATAATTAGCTCAGACGGGAAGTCGGGCGCTCATAGCGGTCACGAATTAGTAGCTCCGGGTTCGAATCCAGACGGGTTCTCTTTTTTTTTTCAATTCGTTTTTTTTAAGAAAATCTATTTCTTGGAGTCTTTTATCTGTAGGTATCTAAGTATATTTAGTATTTAAACCGAGCAAAGCTCGGTCACCCAGGTACTGTATATTTATGTGTGTATATATAGCCTCTTACGATGTTTTAAATTATTTATTTCATGTATTTATAAATGTATCATGGTACCTTGTAATACATACAAAAATTAAATAATATACATATTTATATCTATCTTGTAACATACATGCAAAAAACTTACAACCGAATTGAGAAAATTCTTTTTTGAATTCGTTTAAAAATAAAATCGTTTTTAACACGACGGTTATTGAGTGACCCAGTTACACGGGTAATATTTAGTTAAAACCCTGTCAATATCCAATTCAGAAAATAAAAACGTGGTGGACCCTTAGAAGGTGGTTAACGTTACAAATTATTAAAAAAACCTTCCACGATACGAAAAATAACGTCCACACTGCACTTACATAAACTTCGTTTCCCATGTATTTAGGTCATTTTAGATTGGATTGAGAATTATGTTAGCTAGTATTTGGTCCGAAATTAAACTTTAAATCTGTAGTCTAATGTCTATAACTTTATGTCTATATGTACATCTGTAAAATAATACCTCAAAATCGAGTTACCATATTCTAATACGTCTTTGAAAAAGTACAAATCTATAAATATTTATTCATTAGTAATGTTTACAATAAAATAGGGAATAATTATTTACAGCAACTACAAATTACACAAAAACTAATAATTGTTACAAGACACACATATTATCTAGACTAGAACCAATGGGAATCGTATCAAAACGCTGGCCATATTAGCATATTAGCCATAATATGTGAAATGGCAAAAATTGCGCTAAGCAAAAAAAAAGAGCCCAACATTGTTATCACGATTAGAAACGAAAAGACGTTTACACACTCCTCTGTAAAATTTTACACAAAGTAAATTATTTTATTTTATAATTGTGGTCACTACAGTAGGATATAAACCGCATACCGAACGGTACAGCTGATGGGCATCTGACCCCACCCAGGAGTAAAAGATACGTGATAAACCGTCCATAGCAATATTTTATCTCTACAAATTACCGTTCAACGCTAAACCTGGCTTTCTAACTTCCATTTCGGAACGAACAGAATTTAATTAAACATTATTAAACTTATTTGTAGTCACGCTACCACGAATTTGCATTTTATCACGGTTATTAGGTCCCAATTAATTTTAATAAACGCTGATATGGGGTAGATAAAAGTCGACTCTTTTAAAATGTTAAACGGTTACAAAAGCACCGCAGCGTGAATTTAGCTTGCTTTGATTTAAGCAGCAACCAGATTAATGGTCCTGACATGTTCGGGTTATCGTGAAAGTTATGATTTTATAAAAGGCTATTAAAAGGTGTGCGATAAAGTAACTATTTTAGAACACTAATATTTAAGTATGCAGCCATAATATTGTACTCACATCTAACATTTCATTTTAAATATTTTAAATCCAATCTTTTATCTAATTCAAGTGACAATAGGCACCTGTTTTGGTTCACAAGTCAGTATTTTCAGTGGTGATTGAAATTGAGAAAAAAAAACGGTCCAACCGCGTTTGTCTTAACGTAACTACGTAATTACCTACTACTAATAAATAAAACTGCTCGTTCCTCGAAAAAGCGACATCGTTTCGACATGTTTGACATTCCAGACCAGACCAGATATTCCAGACTAACGAAAATGTTTGACTCCACTTTTGTGATAAGAACGTCTAAATTGTGGAATGTGTTGCCTGAGAGGGTTTTTCCTTCCGGATAGTTCCAATCTTGGTATCTTCAAGTCGATAGGGAATCGGTGTCTTTCAATTTTTTTTTTTTTTTTAAGATAATGACGATCAAGGTATTGCGAATATGTCCTGCTCGTCCTGTCTCTCTATTAGTATTAATAAAGTAGCCAAGTGCGAGTTGGACTCACCCATGAAGGGTTCCGTTCCAGCAAGTAACATTATATACATAGTACACATAGTTCTTGTAGTTCGTTGTAACTTTGATCGAAGTTTTAATAATAGTGTATTTATGACGTACTAAAAAAAAACTAGTCATCAGATCGAGTTCAAACTAATTTTCGTTGGTAGTTTTCATGGTAATGTACATCATATATTTTTTTTAGTTTTTTCATTCTCTTACTTTAGAAATTAGAGGGGGGGGGACACACATTTTACCACTTTGGAAGCGTCTCTCGCGCAAGTTATTCAGTGTAGACAAAAATTATATTAGAAACCTCAACATCATTTTTTAAGACCTATCGATAGACATCCCACACGTGTAGGTTTGATGAAAAAAAAAATTTTGAGCTTCAGTTCTCAGTATGGGGGGCACCCCTAATTTTTGTTTTTTTAAAAAACTTTTGTAAAAATCTTAATGCGGTTCACAGAATACATCTACTTACCAAGTTTCAACAGTGTAGTTCTCATAGTTTCGGCAAAAAGTGGCTGTGACATACGGACGGACAGACAGACAGACAGACAGACAGACAGACAGACAGACATGACGAATCTATAAGGGTTCCGTTTTTACGTTTTACGGAACCCTAAAAAGGCGTATATAATAATAATACGCGTTCCCTACACCGTTGCTTAACATCAGGCGGCCCACCAGATGACAATCAAATACAAGACTGTCTATGAAAAGATCTATAAAAAACCCTTTGTTGATCACTATCAAACATTAACTTTAAAAAAAAGAATAAAAAGTAAATAACATGCATGTTTTGCAAAACCATTATCAGTAATACGAGTAATTAGCAGTGTTAATGCTATAAGAAATACAACAGTAGCTTTCAAGCAATGATTCACCGAGTAGGAGCACTTGTTTAAATAAATACTTACTAAATTAATGTTCACATTATTAACAAGTGAATCATTAAAACGACGAAAGCGAATGATTAATTGTTATCAATCAGGTACCATTAACATTTTAAATTATATATCGGTACATGTAGGTACATTCCCATGACTGAAAATTGAACTTTCGTTTTTTTTTACCAAAGGCTGGAGTCGGACCGTCGTCTCGCCTGATGTAATAAGAATAAAGCAGTGATGCGGTCTAAAATGGAGCACAATTACTTACCTAGATGAAACTGATTCACTTTTGATTTTAAAAGTTGGATCCATTGGGAAAGACCCACTCGTAATGTCATTCAATATACCTAGTAAGGAACCCGGTACGGTCCAAGAAAAATGTCTTTCGAGGACTTGCGTCAATCGCCAACCCGCATTTGGCCAGTGAGGTTGATTATAGCCTTCCTATCTCATTGTGAGAGAAGGCTCTAAGTCCCAGCTGTGGGATAGTAATGTGGGTTGTTTATGCTAATGTTTTGACAGATATTTTTGGTCGGAAACAATTCTAGTGTGTTCAGTGAAAATCGTTATTGAGACTAGCTTTCTCTCCAAATATTCGTCTAGCAAAATGACTGCGTAACGAAAATTGTTGAATTAGCTGTATTAAAGCCAAATTAAATTTCCAGCTTTATTTGAAGAACTGAACTGTTAACAAATAGCAAGGAAAACTGTAGGATGTTCGCAGTAGAAATAACCAAATGTCACATATCCACAATGAGACGCTGACGGTACGTGCTTAGAGTTAATTCAAGTTTCTTCCTCGTAAGGTAATATTGATTCACCTTTGGCAGACATCCTTTGTCTGACGAACAGATCAAAATTCTACTCACTTATTAGCAAAAAAAATTAGACTCTATAGTCTTAATTGTCTACTAAAATGCAATCATTAAGTAGAGCACTGTGTCAAAGTAGAGTTGATTACTTATTATCAATGTACCTATATTATATTTTATACACAATTCTTATAAAGTAAATAGTTTCTATTTAGTTTTAGCGATGTAAGAAAAAGAATAACACTGTAAATAATAGCTCGCAAAACTTAAAATAAAAGATATTGATAAAATGGATACTTGATAAAAATGCAGCCGTAATACCCACTAAAATCATATTTACAGTTATACTGTAGATATATGCAAACAACTTTGAATAGCGTGTTTACCATAAATATCGATGAATCGATCAGTAAGTCAATGTGCAACGTCTCTCCATATGAGAACTTGATATCATGAGTCACTCATCGGCCTTAGGAAAGCCGTTTATCTGAAAAGGAAACCTGCACGCTTTCTTCAGAAGGCTCCACAAGTTTCATAGCATGTTTTGAAGATACTGTATACGTATGCAAGCATTTGTCTCGCCATTTGTTTAAAATATTCACTTATTACTATTGTTTCTATTAAGTTTTTCCTGAAAACGTGAATTTTTAAAGAACATAAGTCAATGAACATCTCGATAATTCTTTACAAAGTCTCTAAAATAAATGCACATGTCACATTTTGATTTCGAAAAATGCTAAAAAAATAAATAATGCGGTATAGTGGATGCAACCCCCGGACGCTGCTACTCGTGTAATAAAACCTCACAAAAGTTTGTAAAACAACTAAATTGAATTGATGACCCTAAAGTTAAGTCCGAAGCCTGGATAGCTGCCAGCAATGTTAGTTTTTAGACTTGCAGATATGTGACCTAGTTAGCTTCGGGTACCTACCGTACTAGGACTCCTTGACCTCATTGCTTCTAGGTTTTGATGGATCACAATTAAAATAAATAATGCAATTGCAAAATGCAATTGCAGCCAAAATGTTATTCGATGCAAGTTTACTTAGCCAGTGACTAGCTCAATAGTCTAAATGAGTCTTATTCAAACCACAGGAGAGTTCAGAAGCCAAACTGCGAATACACAGCTTCTACCTTATCAACGAGTACCTAATACTAGCAAATATTTTTATAGATCACAATTAAAATAAAGAATGTAACATTGCAGCCAAAATGTTTTTCTATGCGAGTTTATTTAGCCAGTGACCAGCTCAATAGTCTAAATGAGTCTTATTCAAACCACAGGAGAGTGCAGTAGCCAAACTGCGAATACACAGCTTCTACCTTATCATCGAGTACCTAACACTAACAAACTCGTATATGGAAAATTTGATGAAAGCGTTTAGCGAGCGCAAAAATAACTGTTTGTACACAGATCAGCGACGTTAGATATTAATTTTCGTGATTTATATAGGTATCTATCAATTGGATTGTGCCAACATTATGACCAGTTATTATACCTTCAGGCAGTATCTATTATGTGTTGGTTTTTAAGGCGTTTTCAGTGAAACTACATGCACACATCATAGTTAAATAAATCATAGGAAGTCATGGTAGGAAAAAAATTAACCCGTAAAATATGCCTAGGAGTGGGAATGGGAATGGAATAACGGGAATGGTGTATCAAATAAGCTAATGGAATGAAACATTTTTTTTATTATAATACATAAAATATGTATAGTAACATGACGAACAAGACATGCCCCTGATGATAGGCAACACGCCTCTCTATTACAGCATAGTATCGCAGCTATTTGAATATAAAGAAACCAAGTCACTGCCTAGCAGTATAATGCAGCGTCAACCAGTGATATCGTTATGGCATAACGCCTGGCAAGAAATCATTATTAGCTATAACACAGCTATTTATGCCATTAGTTAAAAGTCCTTTATGTTTTGTAACTGTTAACCTTTTCTGGTGTGCATTATTTAAATGAAGTAATTAATTTGGGAGACATTTTACTCTATTGTAATTTTTTTTGTATATTTGTTTACTGAAATAAATGATTTAATAATTACACAGTGTCTCTATATCTGATATAACTTAATTAAATGTGAAAAGACATTAATTAGTAAGCACAAACTGATTACTGTACGAACATGTCCGTTACACCTACTCACAGATTAGACAATCGACAAAGCCAATTTCATAATGCTCAGTTCTTTTCGATAGCAATCTAAAACAATAACTAAAGCTTATGGTAAACAACCAAACAAGCTGGTTATGCTAAACGACTTCAAGCAAAACTAATTTATTCGAACATGTTCTCAGTATTCATTACTTATTACATGGATGTTTCATAAGTGCAATCAAATACGCAGAAGTTACGAGACCTACTTAAGTAACAGTCTTCATGAGTAAACGCAGTTTAAAAAAAATATTATGAGTCACAGAAGAATACAATATTACTACATTTTACAAGATAATACAAAGCCGCGGTGAACCATTCAAAAGCCATGGTGAGAACGACCAATTTTACAAGAGCGGATCTTACCTAGAAAAAAATAGCTATTCTACACAAAACTAATCTAAGCTTATTAAAAAAATGTGAAGGAAAATGAAAAAAGATTTTTTTGTTTGCAAACTTGGATCTTTAATAAAAAGTTGTGTATTTCATAATGATAACAACTCTTACTCGTACAAACAACTCTTTACTTTTATTCCAAGTTTATAAGTATTCTGCGTGGTCTGCCATTGAGTTATCTTTATTTTACAGAATAGTTTACATAACTTACAAATTTGCATTTAAAATGATTATCCTGGCTATCTTAAAAAAAGTTAAGTATTTTCTTAGATATATCTGTTAAAACCGGCTCCCACTATGTATCTATTTAGAATTGTTAGGTAACTACTAAATTACTTTAACCGATACTGATAATTATCGAGGGTGTGATATTGTAAGTTTGACTGTGTATATGTATTTTTGTGGCAGAAACCCAAGCCGATTACTTCTGAGCGATTGAACTGATTTAGATACTATTTTTTGTTTGAAAGACAAGTACACAGGCACGTCAAATTTATTACATTAATCTACACTTTTTCTCCCCAAACTAAGCAAAATGATGTGCTATGACATCCAGATCGTTGATAAAGTATAACACAATGCGTATATCATTTTCAATGGATACTTTTGATACTTCTAATTCTAATTCAGGGTGGGGGTAATAGGCCTGCACTGATGTCCCGCTAGGGGTGTATTGTGCACTTCCCCCCTGCCCGCCTACCCAAACCAGCCGAGCACTTTAAAATAGCTGACCACGGCCTTGGGTCGCCGGCATACCAGTTCCACTCCCATTTCGTCAGGTGTTGTGTTTCTGCATACTTGATTTGGAATTCTTTCAAGGAGTCCTGATCAGTGGCGTAGCTACCAAGGGGCTAGGCGGGGCAGCGCCCCGGGGCCCTCAAGCTCAGGGGGCCCCCGAAACCTTACCAGATATCTCGATCGAACTGAACTTTTGGAAATTTCTCCCATTTTTAAAATAAATATGACAGGTTGTAACCCCCCAAAATCCCCGAAATTCTTTCTGTAGGCTGGCAGTGTTGTCAATTTGATGGATATTTGCGTATTATTATTCATCGATGTGTGTTATATTGTGAATTCGAGTTACGATTATTTTTTTCGAGAACGGTTAAAAAACTAATTTGGAAATAAATTAAATGTCGTGAAGCGGGAAAATTTGAAAGGACGTAAATATTTCCGTGAAGCGTTCCAAACTTACGTACATAGCAACGAATAGGATGGGAAAGATAAGGAAAGGGAAAGGTACACTTCAACGTGAGTTTATAGACAAAGAGAGAAAAACTCAAAAAGAGAAAATTAAGATGATACACGTTTTATTGATTTATCGGTATGAGTGCAGTCTGTCATATACTTGATTTTCTAACACCAACAGTTTTGTTACATGTTGATGAAGCAACTTTATTACAAAAGTGTGACGAATTCCTAAGAAAATATTCAGATATAATAATAGGCCCTAGTTTTTCACTTCAATTTATTGCTATTTGCCACCTAATTTTACCTTTTTTTTTTTTAAATAAAGAGTGACGAGATGAGCAAGACATGTGCCTGATGGTAAGCGACATCCCTGCCACATAACAACACAGTGACACGCAGCTATTGGAACATGAAGAGTCCAAATCATTACCTAGCACTGCACTGCGCTCGTCACTCAGAGATATAAGTTGTTATATCTCTAAGCCCTGTAATTTCTCTGGACACATTGCCCTTCAAATCGGAACACAGTAATGTTTGCACATTACCTCAACTAACTCAAGCATGGACTGTTAACCAATTATGTAAGGAAATAATGAGCAAATATGAAGTGCTAGAATGCAACCTAACGGAAGTATTTACAGCAATGTTATTATTTATTGACAATTCCTTTCACTACTGCAGGAGCTAAAAGGTTATTTAGCAAAATAAAAACAATAAAAATATTGGAGAAATAATAAGGGCTAAACTCGACTCCGACATTTATCACTAATATACAAGGTGTTGCAGAAAGGTGCAACAATATTTACGGTAGTTCATCTACATTAAGTTTTAAATCATGTATGTGAAAATTAGGCATGAAAGCTCAAAAATTTTTTTCCATAAAAAAAAATGTTTTTTTCGGTTGTTATTTCATTTGACATACCCCTAATGGCCAGATCTCCGCACGGATTTTTGTACGATGTCACGGCGTCGGCGACAAGGTCGTTTGTCTGCTGTACATGCTTTAGGGTTGAAGCTGATGATTTGGTGGGAATTTTACGTCAAACTTTGACTCGAATTATCTCGTGATCTAACGTGCTGAGGGGAAAGCGACCTTGGGTGATGAAGTGTACATCAGTGTTAGAATGGACTGTTAAAATATTGTTGGGGGTAAATCCACCACGTTGTATAGCAATTGAAAACAAAACAGCATCAAGCCTGGATTTAAACGGAGTCGTTGAAGTAAAGCTAGAAAAAAATGACAGTATCTTATACCTTTAAACGAGCAATTCTTGTACCTATATAAATATGTTTATATATATAGAATCTGAATCTCAAAAACGGCTCCACAGATTTTCATGAAACTATGTATGCAGGGGATTTCGGGGACGATAAATCGATCTAACTAGGTTTCATTAAAAGAAAACGCATATTATGCGCGTTTTTAAACAATAAAAAACTGTCACATTAGACATTAGAATGCGAAGGTAAATTTCGCCGCGTGACGCGACAGCATAATTAGCTCAAACGGGAAGTTGGGCGTTCATAGCGGTCGCGAATTAGTAGCTCCGGGTTCGAATCCAGACGGATCCTCTTTTTTTTCAATTTTTTTTTTTAAGAAAATCTATTTCTTGGAGTCTTTTATCTGTAAGTATCTAAGTATATTTAGTATTTAAACCGAGCAAAGCTCGGTCACCCAGGTACTAATTGTAATATAGTCAGTTGGTAGGCCCAACATTTGTATAATAAATCCTTGAATCTTCTCTAATTCGTTTATTAGCCAAACCTACACCAAGTACCTATTAATTGTTAAATTGTCTCCTGTCCAATATGGGAGGGAATGGAGGGCGCTGCCCCCACCTTTACATGGCAGTGGTGCGCTCCATTGCCCTGTACAGTGCTCCCGTGTGGGCGGGTCGGTTGGACCGCGCAGAGGAGGCTCTTCTCCACGGAGCCCAAATGGTCATGGCCGTGAGACTGTGACGGGGATACCGCACACTCTCACACGAAGTGGCCTACGCTCTCACCGGATCGCTGCCATGGTGCCTGGAGGCCCAGGTTCTGTCCTCGGTCTACCAGCGGTAGACCGCGGTTCCTGCTTTCAAGCACGCACCCCGGGTGCGTGCTTGAAAGCAGGAACCGCGCTCCGCACCACAGGAGGTGGTGCGGTGGCGCAGAGATGCTAGGGCTAGGGCCCTGGTGAGGTGGAAGGAGCGGATCCACAGGAGCGGGATCGACCCACTCAGAGAGGAACCGGCGCCCGCCGGCTCCTCGAGGCAATCTGGCCCATTCTCCCTGGGTGGGTCCAGAGGAGACACGGAGTCCTTACCTTCCGGACTACGCAGGTGCTCTTGGGACACAGTTGTTTCGGGAGGTACCTGTGTAGAGTAGCCGGAAGGGAGTAAAGCCCGGTGTGCCACCGGTGCGGTTGCGCGGAAAAGACACCGCGCAACACGTGTTGGAGGCATGCCCGGGAGAGGAGGAACCACGGCGATCCTTAGCTGCGGTCATGGGGGCGGACCTCTCATTGCCGACCATCTTACCAAAGATGCTCGACAATGAGAGATCGTCTCCTGTGGGAAGCGTTGGTCTCCTTTTGCGAGACAGTCATGTCGCGGAGGGAGGCCGAGGAGCGAGAGAGGGAGATGGATCCTCTTGCTCCTCCGCGGAGAAGGAAGCGGACACGGGGGCGAGGCACTAGGGCTCGCATCCCGTCTCCACTTGGAGGGCCTGGGGCGTCGAGCGTTTAGGGCCGCCCGGCCCTCCACCTAGGGATAGGCCCTCCCGAGGCTGTGACGCGCCACTGATTTCTGGTTCGTTACTGGAGCCAAATGCGGGGGCTTCGTCCCCCCGCGAGGCGGGCCCCCAAGGGTGCCGGCGTTGGATCGAAGTCCTAGAGGGAGTGCGAAGAGTGACCCTGCGACTTTGACCCACTGCTATGCCGGAGAAACCTGTGGGGGTTTTAATCGGTCGGGGCACCACTTTTAGTGATGTCGAGCCCGACACACCTGCCGTGTCCCTACACGGTGGACGGTGCGGCAATGCATTTCCCCTACAAAAAAAGAAAATAGGAACCTATTAATTGTAATTTATGTTGTTACAGTTTAATATTTGTATTACCTGCCCTGCAGTGCACAAAAAAGAGCTTAAGTAGCTTAGCATTTTTAAAGTATTTGTATATTTCATATTTTTATTTGATAAAACCTAATTAATAAACCTAATTGATGATTGAATGTTCCCTACTCTCCCCTATTTCCTTTTCTTCTCCAATCCAAGATTAATAATAATAATAATATAGCCTTTTATTCAGATCTCTTACAATGGTTTTTAAACTTATGTAAAACTATGTAAACTTATTTAACTCATTTTACTAACATATAGACTTGTTTAGCTTACATTAACTATATAAACTTATTTGGTATCTAACTTTAAAGACTTAAACTTAATATATATTAATAAAATTAAACTAATATTTGGTCCTTGGTTATTTTGCCAAGATCTATTTGCCAGTCGGCAAAGGCCTCCTCCAACCTTTTCCACTCCTTTCTTTCATGGGCCACTCTGTTCCATGTAACACCTGCGACTTGTCTAATATCGTCGACCCACCTTTTCTGTGGTCGGCCTCTCTTCCTTTTGCCTTCCTTTGGGTACCACCACGTCACCCTTTTGCTCCAATCCAAGATTAATGTAACAAAAAGAAAACGATTGACAAAGGTCACGGACCCCGGAGTCTGTGGAGCTGTAAAATTTAAATAAAAAAAAAAAAAAACCTAATTGATAAAACTTAATCAGTTTACATAGCAGTGGGGCCCTATTTTTTAATTTGCCCCAGGGCCCTTGGTTACCTAGCTACGCCACTGGTCCTGATCTTAATCTTATGTTTGCCGTGGCCTCACAGCGTAGGAGCACATGCTCCACGGTTTCATGATACTTACTCTTAGACACAGGACAAACATTGGTGTGCATCACACAAATATTTTTATTTAGCCTGTATGGGAATCGAACCCACGGCTTACGACTCAGTAAGAACACACACTACCGACTCAGCCACCAAGCGAATCCTGATTCTTGATACCCTTATATTTATTTACGTAGGGATTTAAAAACAATATCATCTCATTACATGTACCTATACCAGATATATTCGATGTCTCGAAGATTATAAGCAGACTGGAAAATTTATTAAAGTCATACCATTGACTCATGAAATTAATTTGCCTAAAAATACGTCAATTGTCCTGTCCAGTCTCGAAATTCACACAGAATTTGATTTACCGCTGTGATATTTAACTGGACTTTAAATTTATTTAGCGCCTATCTTAATATATTGCACGAATCTATTTAGAGTGTACATTATCAAGTTTTATGGCCCAATTTAGCCGTAAGCTACTTGGCTAATAAAGGTGCTAGGATTTCCTGTTTTATCTACACAGTTCTCACGCCCTTGACTTATCAGGGTTTTTATGACGATTGAAACTAGAGCGATAATTGCGTCGCATTGCGATTATTTCGACACTGGGATTTACCATTTGATACTAATTAAAAAATAAAATAAATAAAATAAAATAAATTTATTTCAATCAAATAGATCTTAACTATACAATATTTTCTTACTTCTATAAACAGGTAGATTATTTTGTTAGCCTGAACTAGGTAGAACCTGTGTTTCAGGCGAGAGAAATCCTTATTTACCTAAGAGTTACATTTAGGAAGAAAATAAAACTAAACAATTTATTAATAATTACGATATCGGTAAAAAGAAAAGGTATTTAAGAACTACTTTGCTTTTCAAAATTATAGGTATGCAATTCCTTAATTATTTTGTAACTAATATCATATGCTCAGTTTCCTCATATGACAGAGTCAGCAAATACTCGGAGACAGTTTGTTTACAGTTATATAAATTTTGATTGTAGATGCATAACAATCTATTTACTCGATTGCAGAGTAATGGTCCTAGAAATATGAAAAATCTACTTGTGAAAGCGTGTTTTGTGTGTGCCAGCGAGATACATACAATATCCTTACGTCTCTTGTTAGTATTGTTAGTGGAGTATGATAGTATTTTGTGCTGTTTTATTGTCGTGTTCAATATAAATAGTTGTCTTACAGTTAGGATGTTACAGGATTTATAGAGCCGTTCCGTAGAGAAGAGAAATGGGCGAAATGTTGCGACTTTCAGTATGGCTCTTTGTGCTCTTTCTACTGAAATCATTAATGTCTTGGAAGCCCCCCCCCATGATGTAATACAGTATGTTATTATCGATTGGCATAAAGCTTTATATACTTGCTTTATTAATTTAGTATCTACGATATGCCGTAATATTTTGAACACATAAATAAGCTTACGAAGTCTGTTTACTAGATTTTTTATATGTAGACGAAAGGATAGCGTGTCATCAATAATAACACCTAAGTATTTGATGTCATTTGCTCTTTCTATGGTTGGGCATTTTTGTAGGCAGACTGTTGGATTTGTGCATGTGTGCGCGTATAGTTGTAGGTTAGTTGTAGATTGTTTATATTTACGCATAGCAAAATATATGTATTTTGTTTTATCCGCGTTTAGTGTTAGTAGGTTATTTGTTAGCCAATTATTCACCTTGTCAAAACCTCGCTGAGCAAATTCGTGCAGCATCATCTTGTTTGGGGCGGAAAATAAAATTGCAGTGTCATCAGCGTATGACAATATTTTGCCATGTTCTAGATTTAAGCTGCAAAGGTCGTTTATATAAACCAAGAAAAGGGTAGAACTGAGGGTTCCACCTTGTGGAATTCCAAAATTAGTGCTTTTCTCGTCAACGCTGACCACATTGCCTATTCTGACACATTGAGTACGGTCGCTTATGTAGTCTGTGAAAAGTTTAAGCTGGATTCCCCTTACGCCTATTGCTTCTAGTTTGTGTAGTAAGAAAGGTCCATGTACTGTATCATAGGCCTTAGCCAAATCTAGGAAGATACACATTGTCTGGTTACCCCTATCGAGCTCTTGCGTTACATTTTCTGTCAGCAGGTGAACTGCGTCTGCTGTTGATAGTTTCTCTCTAAAACCAAATTGGTTGTTCGATAGAAGCTTGTTATTTTCTAGATACCTTATAAGGCGGGTGTTGATAATTTTTTCTAGGATTTTTGATAAAGAGGATAGAAGTGATATAGGTCTGTAGTTTGTTACCTGTTCTTTACTTCCCGATTTATAAATTGGAATGACTACAGCCTTTTTAAGACACCTGGGGAAGACCCCGTTAGTAATACACTGTGAAAAAATATGGGCTAAAGGCGGTACAAGGATATGTTTAAATTTTTTCAGAAATCTATTGGAGATGTTATCCCATCCAACGGCGCAGTCATCTTTCAACCCAAGGATGATACGTTCTACTTCTTTTTCGTCGGTTTCTAGCATAACAAATGACTGCACTCGTGTTTGAGAATAAGATTGGTTTTGTGAGATTGCTCGCTGCGATTGAAGTTTCTGGGCTAGATTTTTCCCAACATTAACAAAAAAATTGTTGGTTTTGTTTGCTGATAGAGCTGGGGAAGCTTCTGTCTGCAGAAGTTTCAAGTTTGAGTCTGATTGATTCGTCGTGAATGTGACCTTTTTTATGTGATTCCAGATGCGTTTACTGTTGTTACCGGCTTTTGCTAGTTGTTCCCTGTCATAGTTAATTTTTAGTTTTTTCAATAGATCATTACAAAAGTTTCGATATCTTTTGTATGTGATTTGCAGTATATGATTTTTTGGGGAAGATTTTGCTTTCATATGCAATTTATCTCTGTTTCGGATACACCGTACCAAGCCAGGCGTAATCCATGGCTTAATATTGTTGTATTTCCTGTTTACTTTTTTAATTCTGGTATTTTTATTGATTGCTTGCTGAATGTTTTCGATTAGGTATGACAAGGAAACGCTAGCGTCAGCACAGTTGTAAACTGTACTGTAGTCAATATCGTATAGGTCACGTTCAAGCGTAGTATAGTCAATCATGCTTTTAATTTGAGGGCAGCATTGTTTTGATTTACTAATATTCAAGGTTGTTAATACAGCATTATGATCTGTTATTGTCGAGTTAGTAACGAGTATACGTGATGATGAGCTGGTTTTTAAAATTACGTGATCTAAGCATGATCCACTCTGATGAGTAGGAAAAGTGTGTGCTGGAAGTAAACCATGAAATGAGCACAAATCTAGATATTCGTGGGCTGTGTTATCGTTGCAATCTGGATGAATATTTATATTGATGTCACCTGTTAGTATTATGTTCTTAAATGATGACAATGCTTGAAAATGTTTTCCCAGCGAATGATAAAAACGTTCGAGGTTTTTAAAAGACGGTGATCTATATACTGCCATTATTGCCGTTATTGTTCCGATTTTAATAATTAGGCAATTACAGTCATATAGTCCTGGTTCTTCGACTGTGCTATTTAGAGCCGATTTTACATATACTACTACCCCGTCGTTTTGATTATGATTCATCTTACTATAGTACGTAGTGTACCCTTGGATTGTAGGTAAATTTCTATCCCGGGTAGACAGCCAGCATTCTGTCAGCACAATTACGTCACAACTTATTTTCAGTCTATGCAGGAGAACAAGGAAACTGTTCATATTTTTATAAATACTACGAATGTTTTGTGTTAGTATCGTTAATGAGTTAGTGGAATTATGATAATATTGTATGCAGCTCTCAACATCGCACATCTTAGATTCTGCTAGATAAGTCTGGTCTATGTCGTTAAACAAATTAATTTCCATTAAATAAATTAATTCAAAGGGTCTAAATGCTAATGTAAACTAGGTGAAGTGGCGCTCTTAGGCGCCTTCATAATCTATTGAATTGATGTACCTGTTTTCGGCCGTCTTCTTAGCTGGGCAATCGGCGTCGCCTGTTTTGTGCGTATTCGTTTTTTTAAACCGAGTACAGGTGGCACACTTCGGCGTATGCGCTTTATTTGGGCACTCATTCATTGCGTGACCTCCTTGAGCGCAATGTCCACAGGTGGGCGTGGGCTCTCTGCACGTTTTAGCTGCATGTCCGTACTGTTGGCATTTGTAGCATCTCGTTACTAACGTGAAATCTCTAACTGGACAGGATGTCCAGTTAATAAATACTCGGCTCTGTGTGATGAGGGCTTTACGAATTGCAGCGGTAACTTCGATTATGTAGTTACAGGTCTGGGCGTCCTTTTTTCCTGATTTGTGGCTTAGTTTGATATTGTGCAAAAATGTGTCGCGATCCATTGTCATTTTCTCTGCAAAATTTTGTTCGAAGATGCAGGTAAAAACTTCACTTTCCTTCATGTTCGTTGGTACTCCTAAAACTATAATGCGTGGTCTACGTTTGTAAGATTCGTCCAAAGTTAAGCCTGAAGAGTTTAGCTGTACAGAATGTTTCAGCTTTTGTAAATCTTCTTTGTTTTCTGTGCTGATAATGACCCCTCCATTTTTGGTTCTAAGGAGGCTTCGAACTTGCAACTTCATTTCTTCAGGTCGGATGATTTTCTGTACAATGCTTTTTGTCTCGTCGCTGGATTTATTGTCCTTCGGGTAGATCGCTACGGAGTTTAGAGAATTTGGTCGGATAAAATTATTAGCCCCTGTTTTTACCATATTAGCAAATGACACTTTTTGGTTGATCGAGTTATTGGCATTGGTCTCCTGTATGGTAGTTTTTATTCCCGTTAGGCATTCTTGCAGGTCACATTTATTATTAAGATCTTTGATGGTTTGGTGTGCTTGTATGGCCTTTTGCTTTAACGACTGATATAATACTGCCATTTGCGAAGAAGCACTTCCGACTTTGCGGCAAAGATTCGCAACGCGTAATTTCTGCTCTGAATTTAACTTGCCCTCCGATGTTATTAAGCAGATTTCATTCAGAGTCTGGTCAACGTTTGTGATCCATTTCTGAATCTCAGAGGTAGACGCCAACTCAAAGTCGATTTGGTTCGATTCTTGAGGTGTTTGCAAGGTCTGTTGTTGGGGCGTATTCGGTGGACTACGCCGCATTAGGGTGCTGCGGTCAAATGGACTATCCATTTTGAGCACACTTCTGTACACTTATATTGGTACCGAGTATTTGGAGATCTTTCTTCTGGATTAAGTATAATCACTAAGACGCACTATTCATCTTCCTACGTAACTTCTTATCGAGGTCGAACAAAGATTATATTAGCGGAATTATTAAATACTTCAACGCACACGTCCGTACGTGACGAACGCGCGCTAATCTCTCAGCTAATTATTCAGCTTTAAGACCTCAATTGACGGATGACGAATGCAAATAACAGTGTCCATTTATATTGATTAGGTAAACGGGTAACTCACGTGTAATGAGGTCGGTCAATCCGACTCGAGTTTCGGCCGCGTCCGGCGGCCTTTTTCAAGGAGAGTGTACGCGCTCGATGGCTTCCCGTTTGGCACTGAATTGTCCATTTATCTCTAATCATACAAATCTCGTGTCACGGTGTTTGTGGCAGTACTTCTACGTGACGGCTCGACCGATTTTGATGTCTTTTTCCATAAATTTGGTAGGTGTGAGAATAGGTAAACGTAACATTTTTTTATCGCATTTTTATTATATTTTATGAAGTACATACGAAAGTATCGCATCACACAGACATTTCTGTCGGTTGATTATTTAAATGGTAGAACAATGTTTGCCGCGTCAGTTAAAATTAATATTAATATCTTATATATAAAATTCTCGTGTCACAGTGTTTGTTTCCTTACTCCTCCGAAACGGCTTTACTGATTTTAACCAAAATTTATATGCATATTCAGTAGGTCTGAGAATCGGCTACTAGCTATTTTTCATACCTTTATTTATATGGCAAAACAACGTTTGCGGGGTCAGCTAGTACTTATAGGTATAAATACATAGACGTAATGAGACTTAACGACTTAGACATTTTTAATACTAATGCGGAACTTTAGTACCTACTTAAATAATTATTATGTTGTTAAAAACATAGAGATCAAGACTCAAGTATCAAGTATCAAGACTCGAACACATCATCTATGTATCTGAAAATTACCGATAAATCCAATTTACATAGTACACGATACATACAGGTATGTACTTTAAATGTAGACGGTTTGTTGTTTAAAAAATGTTTATGACAAAGTAAAGTATGTAACGACGATTGACTCCGCTTCGTCAAAGGCTTACAAATTACGAATGTATCGAAAACATCCTCAAAGTAGTCAGAGTCTTTCATTTAGATACGTATTTTGAAACTTCCCAGCACCGTAGCACATGCGTACTACCATGATCTTGCGCAAACGCCGCCGTATCTATCGAACGGTATCCTCCCGTGAAACAAGTGAGGTTAATTGCAGATACCACAGACTAATTAACCGCGAAGGCCGTGTTTTGTGTTCTGCTTCAACTGGCTACTTTTATCTACATAAACAGACTGTTGTACTTATACACGAGTAAAAGTGTTGAGATAATAATAAAAGCAACACGATTTCATCATCATCATTAATAGTTCATTCTAACTAGCCGTGGTTGGAGCTGAAAGATCAAGGACAAAACTTACTTGACAGTAGGTTATCAGCAACAAACTAACTAATTAAAAATTGCAGCTTCTATGGCTGATCATTAAAATGAAAATAAATAAACCTCGACTAAGTTACAAAGAGTTAAGTCTAGAGTAATTACAGGGCTAAGAGATAAGTCATCACATATATTTGAGTAATAAGCGCAGGCAGTTCAGTGCTAGGTAGCGATTTGGACTCTTCAAGTTAAATAAACTAGAACATACAAGACTGCGTTTACTAGGTAGATCTAAAAACCAAAATCAGTTACAATTTAACCCATGTACAATAACTGTAAAAATGTGCTCGGTATAATCTTTAAATTACTTAAAAAGTTAATATTAGAATCATAAAAAAACAGTGTAAATTAAAAGATACATAACTTGATAAATAAAGCAGCAACCATCAATCAATAAGCCATTATTAACGATGTAACAGAAAGATTAAATGAACAAATATTAATTAATCTTGTTGCAAAGTGCTTTACGACTAAAATAAGATGTTACCCAAGCGCAACACTAGTACTATGACAAGAATCAGTGAGTCAACTTTTACAAATGGGAGCATCATTCAATGTCTCATACGAATCGTTATCAGATTCAAAAATGAATGTTAATATGCATACTGACCGGGCAGGGTATAATGCTCAATCGATTTTCGAAATCGCCAAACATCGATGTCTGATTCGGTATCGTTAAATAATTCATGAGAATCGCACAATAGGGTCTGCTGGATCAATATTTATGGTGGGTAAAAAATTATGCAAAATTTCAAGTTTGGATGCTCAGACCAAAATTATAGGATGCGTTCATGGTAACCTCGAAACCTGATTGTGGGCTTAAAATACGCTGGCTTAATGCTACTCTTTTGATAAATGTATGCATTGATAGTTGATGAGTTTATTTTATTTATTTTCAAAAGGAAAGGCCACATCATATTAAAGTAAATCAGGCTAGAATAATAAAAAAATGGCGGTCATAAGGACTGCCGATTGAAGTGATAAAATAACGTAGAGTTTTAGAATTAAGCAGCACTAACATTGGACAATATGTGACCTGTATTATGCAGATATGTTAACTATTACGCAACCGGTGACGTGAAATCACAAGATTTCATCCATCCAAAAAGCGTCTAAAGCTCACGTCCTGGACGTCTACTCTCTTTCTGTAAAAAACGTAATTTCGAAATAAACTCACGACTTTGCTACTTCGTTTCGTCCGTTTAAATGTTCTAAGCCTACTCTAATTAGAATAGGCTTAGAACATTTAAACGTCAAACCATGTTCGATCGAACGAAACGAAGTAGAACCGGAGTAGGAAAGTCGCGAGTTTATTTCGAAATTACGTTTTTGGTAGAAAGAGAGTAGACGTCCTGCTCCGATGTTCCGTCGCCGCTCCAAAGCTACGTCATTACTTAAAACATTCCTGTTTCTGAGTTAAAACATAACCGCGATAACGCAACACTGTAAACGGTATGTACGTGGTACGCACTATACGGTACACACTACACACTGTATGGAATAAGTATTAGTAAAGTATTTTCTGTTGATATAGTTCGACACCCAGGGTAGATAAGTAGTTTTTTTTTTTTGAAGTGAAAACTTCTTTTTGCGCGCCTAGACAAATTTTTCGTGGGGTGTAAATTGAATTCTACCGTCAAGCTCGTTTATGATAAGAAATTTTCGGGTAAACTCGGGACCTTGGCGATTGGGCATCTAGAAATGCGTCAGGCAATAGGAAATGCTGAAAAGGCGTGGCCTCGCCATCATGGCATGGCCATCTAGAAATGCGTGAGCCAATAGGAAATGCTGACGCATTTCTAGATGGCCATGCCATGATGGTGAGGCCACGACCTCCGGTTACACCCGTGTAGTTTCCAAGGTAAGCTATCAAATTCTGAGTTTTTTAATAAAGCGTGACGAGACGAGCAGGATATGTGCCTGATGGCAAACCTGCCTGCCACATAACAGCACAGTGACACGCAGCTATTCGAACATGAAACGTCCAAATCATTACCTAGCACTGCACTGCGCTCGTCACCCAGAGATTGAAGTTTTTATATCTCTAAGCCCTGTAATTTCTCTGGAAACATTGCCCTTCAAACCGGAACACAGTAATGTTCGCACATTACTGCTTGGCGGTAGAATAACTGACACAGGTGTCGTACTTCCCCAGGCGGACTCTGCTAAGAGTCTACCACTACAAAAAAACAGATATAAACTATCGAGTTGATTTACATTCACACGTAATCCGATCGTCCACCTTTTTACCAGATCCTTCGCACACATTTGACTAACTGAAACAGACTGAAGATTTCATTTACATAACGTATTTTAACATAAACTGTATTGTTCCGACTGTTTCTCTTTTTCTGCTAGTCTAGCATGGAAGTCATAAATACTACGAGGCCTATTTAATCACAAATCTGGTTTAAAGTACTCAATTTGTTATTTAGTTTTTACGCCCCCACTTAGCATTGTCTGTTAACGACGAGATGAACCCATTGTATGCGAAATAGCTTCAACTGCAAGTTGCGTGAGGTCCGGACCAGGCGAAAGCATCTTCAGTTGTTACTATGTTTGTATAGTGGTAGGTCTCTTTGCAGAGTTGGTCTGGGGAAGTACCACACCTTTTCTAGGTATCCAAGCGGTATTGTGCAAACAATACTGTGTTCAGTATTGAAGGACAATGTTTCCAGAGAAATACTAGTTTATTTCTAGGTGACGAGCTCAGTTCAGTGATATGTAATGTCTAGAACTCTTCGTGTAATACCCCGTTTACATGACTCCAGTCCAGCGACCGAATCCAGCGCTGGATTGCTTACTGGAATAATGTAAACCGGCACTGGAATGCATTGGCACTGGATTGATGCATTCCAGTGCCGGTTTCCATTATTCCAGTAAGCAATCCAGCGCTGGATTCGGTCGCTGGACTGGAATCATGTAAACGGGCTATTATAATAGCTCGATTCTGTGCGTTTATGATCAGGCATGTTGCTTACAATCAGGCACATATTTATATAAAACTAGTTGACCCCGCAAACGTTGTTTTGCCATATAAATAAAGGTATGAAAGATAGCTAGTAGCCGATTCTCAGACCTACTGAATATGAATATAAATTTTGGTTAAAATCAGTAAAGCCGTTTCGGAGGAGTAAGGAAACAAACACTGTGACACGAGAATTTTATAGGTATATAAGATATCACGCATGCATCATATCTTAATTCAACGAACAGGCGCAACCAACTTGTTCATAAGTTTACAAAATAACTAACAACCATTTAACCAATGTGTTGTCTGAGTATAATTAATCAAAGTATACTTAATGCTAGCAAACATGAAAAACACAAAAAGCGTTAGATACTTTTTATATTTATTATGTCATAGACACTGCGTATTCCCATTACGTGATCATTTTTTTTCTAACTACAACTAATCTATTAACTGTAACTAGTGGTTCGATCCGTGACAATTACTGCTTTGTTAATTAACTACCCCATCTTTCCGATGTACGTCCGTCCGTTATGTTCCCTATTCTAAGGAGTACCTTTTCTTGGTTTATTTTGGTTATGCTGCATCGTCTTTCACCCCATACTTGTAAACTGATCAACGTAAGCCTCTTCTTTACGATACTCAAGCCAACTCTCGGCTTTACTATTTCAATCGCCACCTAAAAACGCCGCCTCTCATAAATCGTTACTTCAACTATCAAAGAACTAAAGTAATCGACATAGATTTGCAACCTGAAGTCGCAGTAGGTTGCTCATTCTTATCGCAGAACTGATAACCGTTAGGGTTCTGAAGTGGAGGCCGCAATTCAGTAAACGTAATGTAAAACGTAGAGGCTAGATTCTTATTTAGCCTACAGTACATATTACCAAGATCCACAAAAATTCCATGATTCGCTCATGTGCGTCATATTTACTACTCTTCTTGAACCTTCAAAACAATCTGCTCCAAAGAAGTGAAGGGCTGACATTTAGTCCCTTCAAAGCAGTGCTAATCATAGGCGCGGCTCGTGACTCGCCCATCCGCTCATCATTACGCTAGCTGATTGTACCACCCTGTCTGATAGTAATTCGATATTAGACCACTATGTATTGAAAATTCGTATATAGATTGAACCGTAGGTCGTAGTACTATTGTGGAATGAATGCGGATATTTGTCGTGTATTTATGTATTTTAACTATATTAAACTTGTTGTTATAAATGTATTGTATATTAGTTATCTATTTCCCTGCCTAGCCCTGTGTTACAGTGGGTAGTGTGTTTGCTATCTATGTGGTAGGTCATGAGTTCGATTCCCATCCAGAATAAAGATTTGTTTGATAAATACGGATGTTTGTTCTGTGTCTAGATATTCCTGTGTATTGTATTAAAATTAAGTATAATTAATCAGTAAAATTAAGCAGCTGTTTTATCAGCTAGCCGTTTCAGGCAACCATTTGTTTTCATTGGAGAAATGACAAAATACACCCATTTTTTTTTTTTTTTTTTTTTTTTTTTAACTTCTATAGGTTTACACTTGACCGCCATCTCGCCTGATGTTAAGCGACGATGCGGTCTACGATGGAACGTGTTTACCTAGAAATAACCGATTCACTCTCGATTTGAAGACACAAAGATTGTAACCATCGGGGAAAACCCACTCAGGCAACGTATTCCACAGCCTAGACGTTCTTATCACAAAAGTAGAGTCAAATCTCTTCGTTCGTGTCTTTGGAACATCAACCATGAAACGATGTCGCTTTTTCGAGCTACGAGCATTCCGATAGAAAAAAGGACAAGGTGGTATCAGATCATGCAAATCAGTCGCACACTCTCCGAAGTGTATCCGATAAAAAACCGATAGGCTAGCAATTTTTCGGCGATGTTCAAGACTTTGAAGTCTTTTTCGCACAAGAGTGTCGTTACCTATGAGCCTTTTGGCACGTCTCTCGATCGATTCCAGAGCCTCCAGCTGATACTTAGCCGATCCATCCCAAAGGTGCGAACAGTACTCCATACAGGAGCGAATCTGTGCTTGATATAATGTAAGCAACTGTTCAGACTTGAAGTACCTTCGCACCTTTGAGAGGACACCTAGTTTTTTGGCAGCAAGTTTGGCCTTGGACTCGATATACGAGCCAAAGTTGAGCGTAGAGGTCAAAGTAACGCCCAAAAGCTCAAGACGGTCAGTAACCGGCACGGATACACCTCTAAAAGATGGAGTCAGTTGGAAGGGACTCCTTTTAGCGGAAAACAGACACGCCTGCGTTTTATTCTCGTTGAACTTGACCAGATTGGCATCGCCCCATTTAGACACCGCCTCAAGGGTCAAGCTCAAACGTTCAATCAGACTCTCTCTCTGTACCAGAGTTTGCGGCCCAGTGGCTCTCGCGCTAGACATGTAACTCTCTACGACGGTGCTATCGTCTGCGTACCCATAGATACCGGGCTTCAACAGATCGTTAATATGTAGCAGGAAGAGCGTCGCAGAGAGTACAGACCCTTGAGGGACTCCGGCATTGATAGCCATTTGATCCGACGAGCAGCCATCAATGACAACTCGTATGGATCGATCCCTCAAGAAGTCCGATATCCACGCAATGAACCCAGGAGACAAACCATAACTAGAAAGCTTGCTTATAAGGCCATCATGCCAAACCCTGTCAAAAGCCTTTGAGATATCCAGGGAGACTGCAAGTGCTTCCCCGTGTTTCTCAATAGCTTCACTCCAGATGTGAGTGACGTACGCTAGAATATCCCCGGTGGACCGGTTTCGGCGAAACCCGTATTGCTGGTCACTGAGGAGGTCGTTCGATTCTAGGTACGTCAGGAGCCTGTGGTTTAAGACACGTTCCATAGTCTTGCAGAGTATGGACGTGACCGAGATGGGCCTGTAGTTGACAGGGTCAGCACGACTTCCCTTTTTGGGCACAGGTTGCACATTAGCAAGCTTCCAAGACTTCGGTACTAGCCCAGTTTGGAGAGAGAGTCTGTATAGGCGCGTCAGTATTGGTGACAACTCAGGCGCACAAGCCTTCAATACTAGAGCAGGAATACCATCTGGGCCACTGGCTTTATTCACGTCCAGATTGCGTAACACTTTACGAACCTCCTTTTGGCGAATGCGTATCTCTGACATAAAAGTCGAACAGCCAGGTGGAGTAGGAGGTGTCGCGCTACCAGCATCTAGACGCGAAGATTCTGCAAACTGAGTAACAAACAAGTTTGCTTTCTCCGTTGCAGTGTGAGCCAGTGTCCCATCAGGTTTCAGCATTGGAGGTAGTGAGGAGCGGGAGAAGTTCGATTCGACCGATTTAGCTAGGGACCAAAACGCTTTGCTGCCCGCAGGGTACGAAGCCAGTTTGTTCCCTATTCGACTAATGTGGTCAAAACGAGCCCTCTGCAGAACCTTTTTGCATGCCTTAGCAGCCTTGTTGAACGCTTTCTTCTTCTGGTGTATGTCCCTTGCCTTACGCTGTCGAGCATCAACCCAGGCTAGGTAGGCCTCATGTTTAAGTGCTTCAGCACTTTTACATTGAGAACCAAACCAAGGGCGAGCTTTGCTGGATAATGGGATGTCGGAGTATGGAATGAAATATTCCATAGCCGTTTGTATTACATTAGTCACAGCATCTGCGCAGACTGAGGGATCACCAGAAGCGAAGCACAATGACTGCCATGGGTAAGACGCAAAGAAAGAACGCATCTCGTCCCAATCTGCTGACTTGTATCGCCACAACCGCCGGTTGCCTCTAGGGCTGGGATCAGGCGGATGGTAGACAGATACAGATTTCACCAGACAGTGGTCGGAACTGCCTAACGGCGAAGACACCGCCACCGAATAACGGTCTGGATCAGTCGTCAGCAGAAGGTCTAAGCAATAAGGTGTATGCGACTCAACGTCGGGTACTCTTGTGGCCTCTTGGACCAGCTGGGTTAGGTCTAACGATAAAGCTAGCTTTCTCGTTTCCTGCCCAGCGTGGTCAGTGTCCCGGTATGGGTACAGCCATTCCTTATGATGGCCGTTGAAATCCCCCAGAAACACTAATTGAGCCGAAGGGTACTTCTGTTGAGCCGCGTCCGCCGCCTCACTTAAATATTCTGTGAGCCTAGTCGTCTCCAGATCTCCGCTGTGCGACCGATACACACAGGCGTAGATAATTTTATCTATGCCTGTGTCCATCAGTGCCCAAAGAACAGAAAATCTAGTGTCCTCAAGGTTACGGAGACGCCGACAGCAGATGTCGTCTCGGGCGTACATGCACACTCCAGCACGAGGCCGGAATTTGTGCTCCAGGGTATAGCCTGGATATGTTAGGTACGCCACGTCCGACGGACAACCTATCTGCGTCTCCGTAAGAAACAAGAGTGTCGGCTGCTCAGTCTCGAGGTGATGGTGGACTGCTGAGAGATTGGAGTGCAGACCTCGAATATTAGTGAGGTGCACTTTTACCGACAAGGCGTGCAGCCGCTCTTTAACCTTGTTTCTATTGTTGACTTTTTTCATATTTGAGTATCGGAGAGAATCGGTGGAAAAACGGCAGTAGAACGAGGCCGCACACTACTGACCATTGGTCACAACACACAACACGAATACACCAGTGGGGAGCTAGCCTGGAGACTGCGGGGACGCCCGAGCCCCCCCGGGGATGTCTATCTGGCCTTGTCATCCGGTCGCCAACCGGCAGGATAGCGCATCCCGGGATTTTTCGCTAGATGGCGGGGCAGCCTTTCATGAGTGGCTAGCTCACTACTTGGGCCCCCAACTATCTGCGGTCGGTCGCGGCAACCGTGCCTCGGATCCCGCTACCCTCCATGACTAGCTTCCCGATGTACAGTATTGGTGTGTGACAGACCGGTCTTGCAGTTGTGCAGCAACTGTTCTGACCCGTTTTCCCCTAATGGTGTCGCTAGACAACACGACGGAACACGGCTAGGCCGCTTGGCGTCGTGACTTAGTCTAGTGGGTGGTCACCAACCACGGCCGAAGCCTACCACCGGTAATTTGTCACCTGATTAGCACCACCCAGGGACCACGTGTGAGGTTTCAATATATAGGTGCTTCCCCACGGACGAAGGTGACTCGGACCCATTGTCAAAAAAAAATGTTTTATAAAATTACTGTCTATACTATGCTCAATTAGTGATTCAATTATGATGACCTAAATGGTAGCATATCTATCTAAAAACTAAACTCTAGGTTGTCTCTTTGAGCTTCTGTTAAAGTCACAAGCGTCCCCAAAACGTTACGGTCAAATATTTGTATCTTTGTGCCGAGTTAAAATAAATCTATATTTTTTTGGTTCTACAGGCTACATTTAATCTAATGCCGTTTTAAATATTTTGGAACCACTTATTTAAAAAAATCTGCCTATATCTGTGCTATTATTAGGTATATTCATTAAAAATACTATAAAAAATTATAAATGATCTAAGTATACAAAATCTCATAACTGTTTTTTTTTTATACAAAAATAATTGTTTGGGTTACTAAGTTAGAAATAGAGTGAAATGACGAACAAAAACGCATAATGGTCAGCAACAGTTCTAACTGTTACAACAAATCACAGTGCAACACAATCGCCGAGCACTGCATTACGCTCGTCGCCTAGCTAAAATAAACCGTTTTTTAAGGGTTTACCTATGTTTCCCTTTTTGGATACATTACTTTTCAAACCGGAATGCAGCAAAGTTGACAATGCTTGGTGGTTGAATAATGGACAGCGGTGTGTTTTTTTCCCCAGTCGTACTCTCTACTGGCATAGTAAATGTATGTCACCGTCAAATAATAAAAACCGTCAGGTTATAATCTAACGCCGTCAGATTGTAAACTATTTTTACAAATTCTAATTACAAATTACTTTATTTTTTATGTGGGGGAAATACGTTTACGTAAGACTACCATGTAGTGACTTGATGGGGTATGTCGGGCTCGACACCATGGTGCCCCATACCGACTAAAGCCCCCACAGGTTTCTCCGGCATGACCTTTTTAGTAGTGGTAGGACTCTTGGCAGAGTCCGCCTGGGGAAGGACCACACCTTTGCCAGTTATTCTACTGCCAAGCAGTAATGTGCAAACATTACTGTGTTCCGGTTTGAAAGGCAATATTTCCAGAGAAATTACAGGGCTTAGAGATATAACAACTTAGGTCTCTGGGTGGCGAGCGCGTTGTAGTGCTAGGTAATGATTTGAACTCGTCATGTTCCAATAGCTGCGTGTCACTGTGCTGTTATGTGGCAGGCATATTGCTTACCATCAGGCACAAACATGACCTGCTGTCAATGCAACTGACAGCTGGGGACACCCCGTTCCTAGTTCGACCAACCAAACCGGTTCCGAAAGAGCACAGCAGAGGGCAGCCGCGGAAAAAGCCGCAGCCAATCAAAGCGGCAGCCGAAGCACCAACACGGCCTTCGTGGCTGCCTTCAACACTGCAGCAGGGAGCGTACTCCGAATCTCATCCCATGCACCACCCCTTTTAACGTCAGGGACCCTCAAAACAGCTTCACAGCAACAAATGAGCCGAACGAGAGCCGACATGGGACAGGTTGAACCGCCCCGCTATGTCACGGCTTCGGAGCCGCGGAGCCATGCACGTAACGCCTTCATCGAATTCATAGCCATACTGAGAGCAACAAGACTAGTTAACCTCAAGACCTGCGAAAACATCATGCAGTTCTATAGGCTAGGTAGTGAAAGCCTTCTAAAGGTGAATCTCGAGGAGGCCGAAGCAGCCATTTATAATAATGTCACATCCCGGGTCATCAAGGGAACCATGACAGGACAGTATATGGCAGCTTACAGTGCAGAAAATGGCTTCGTGACACTGAACGAGAGTGAGACAGAGCGCGCGGGAAGACCCGTTTATGCGACACCACTAAACAACCCAATTGTAGTTACCGCCCGATGCACCAAGATTATGCTGGACGACAGGATCCTCGAGATGGCCAAGTCCATTGAAGGGACCTCAAACGTCAAAGCGTGTTGGGAAAACTGGGAGGTACCAAGCATACAGTGGGTCAACGGAGTTCCAGGATGTGGAAAGACAACGTGGGTGATTAGACACTTCGACGTGGACAAAGACGCTATCATCACCACAACAACTGAGGCAGCAAAAGATCTAAGGGAGAAGCTATCGCACCGTATCGGAAACCTGGTCAAAACCAGGGTGCGAACTATGGCTTCTGCTCTGGTAAATGGTTTCGGAAAAGAGAAATTCAGCCGCCTCCTGGTGGATGAGGCTCTCATGAACCATTTCGGGGCCATTGTGATGGTCTCACGGCTGTCTGGTGTTGGCGAAATTGTCCTCATCGGAGACGTCAATCAGTTGCCTTACATCGACAGGGAAAATCTCTTCGAAATGAGGTATCACCGCCCGAACCTGGTAGCAAAGATCAGCCAGGAGTTGCTCTGCACACATCGCAACCCGATGGATGTTGCATATGCGCTGAGGGAAATATACTCAGGTATGTACTCCTCAGTACCCCGTATAAAGTCCCTGGAGCAGAGAAGGTATAAAGGAGCGCAAATACCCGGCACCCAACCCAACACCCTCTTTTTAGTGCATACTCAAGAGGAAAAGGAGACCCTGACAAACCAGGGTTACGGGTCAGGCACCGGGTCACGCATCCTTACCATTCATGAAGCGCAGGGATTGACATACGAGTCGGTAATCGTAATTAAAACTAAGGCAAACATGAAGCTGCACGAGAGCGTGTCCCATGCGGTTGTTGCAATCTCACGGCACACGGGGACCTTCACATACTACGCTGACGACACCGACGACGCCATCGGTCGGTTCGTGCGGCGAGCGTTGGCTGCATCACCAAAGACCATTCAAGATTTCAACCTGCAGATGGCCATTAGAGACAGAAATGCGGCTGTAGTGGAGGCTCTGGGCCAGGAGGAGGCGGCTTAGGCAAAAGACGATGTCGAGTCGATTACTATCGGAATCCCAACCGGTAGAGATCGGCTCAACAGACGAAATCGGACTGACTAGCTTTAGAATTACGCTTAAAATGTTCACCACCCCCCTACTCCCCCCCTTATTTTCCTCTTCTTCTCCTAATCCAAGAACTACCTATGTAAATAAAAAAAGATTAATGTAATGACAAAAGTCACGGACCCCGGAGTCTGTGGAGTGTTTAAATTAAATAAAAAAAAAAAAAAAAAAAAAAAACATGACCTGCTCGTCTCGTCACACTTAAAAAAAACCTGGTGTCAGTGTCGAGGGGACACTTTTCGCACTCACCAATGACTCTGGCCTACATGCCACCGCCCTTGCAGGCCTACCTCGCGAGGGGTGCCAGATTACAAACTAACTTAACCTACCGTTGGATTGTAATCTCACGCGTTAGATTATAATCTACCGATGTTGACGATTTTACGGTGAGATATATACAACAAAATCTAATTTACGTGTCAATCCATTAGCATTATCGACAGCATTAAAGATGTCTTAGTGAAAAAGAGTTCGATTCATAGTTTTATATTGAATTCAATTGAAGACGTCAATGCCATAAAAGTTTTTCATTCTGATTTGAACCTACACTATCCGTACAAATGTGATTTAACCCTTATTTAATAGACTAGTCTGTTCCATTTGTTTTAATCTTACTAATTCATTAACGATTCGTTTCCTACCATAGATGACTGATTAATCTTGACACGCTCGATCGATCTTCAGAAACCTTGAGCTTAACTTAACACCGACTCACGTAAGTAGTTTACTTTTTATCTCGTATTCTTAATTCAAATGACAACAAGACAAATGACTACTTGTTGGTCTATTAAAAAAAACAAATGACGAGTATTTAAAAATAGCCGATTCACACAGCGAATTAACGTAGTCTCGATTACGTGATAGAACAATAAGATGGTTTTGAATCGTGTCCTTTGTGGTAACTTTTATAAATAGTTATTTGTTTCGTGTTTATTGATAAAATAACGTGTTAGATCATCGATTTTCAAGGTATTTCCCTGATTTTTGAAGTATAGAGTACATAGTATTGATATAGAATGACTAGCAGCACCCTGCGGGTTTACACGCGCAGCTAGCGTTTCCGTTATTTTCCCGCGATAAAAGTAGCCTATGTGCTAATCCAGCCTGTACTTTAAGTGTTTTCTAAATTTCAACTCAATCCATTCAGTCGTTCCGACGTGATTGAGCAACAAACATCCAAACTTTTAAATTTATAACATTAGTAGAATGTATTTTTTTATTATTGCATTGTGAATTCCAAAAAAAGTTTTGTTTTAGATAAAAATGCTCATACATGCGAAAATCATTCAGGTCGCTATTTAAACGACGCTGTTCAGTAAACAAACCATGCTGTTAATTGAACGGCTGATTAAGCTAGTTGACTGCGACATATGCACTACTATGTTAAAACACCAAATCCTATCTCATTTGCAATTCTACACGTCATTTGCCACTGCCTCCGTGGGACCTTGGCTGTGTTCGCGAATCGTGGGTATAAGGGCAAGCCGAGGGTCGCGTATGTCAAGCGGAGGCATTGAGCTGTGCTCGAACTGATCTCAAGTAGAGTTAGAAGGTTGTATGTGACGTAGGTTTGATGGATCTTTGGGGCGGATTTACTAAATTATCTTGTGGCTACAATACAATATTATGTTCCAAACTCGGCTAGTCACTGAAATAGGCTCGTGCAATAATCGTTTTTTACTGAAATAAATGTGAAAACTGTGGTAAATTTTGGCCAATACAAGATATAGACATGTGACAACAAATCACAATAAACCAGAGTCAGAGTTCAGTCTACTATTTCTTTTGATTTTTGGTAATAAAGTATTTGTATCTTGTATTAGTAATGAAAAATAATGCATTCAATCCATCAAACGCTCGTTGTATACCATATGATTCCATGGAATTCCCCAACACGCCATTCTGAACCTATTCCATAGAACTTGTACCTTCGTCAATTCACCATACATGCGCGTGACACGTCCAACACCGAAACTCCGTGAAGTGAATAACAATGTCGAAGTGCTTCGGTTCAATGTCACTCGAACGATTCCGATTCACAAACTGCTATCATTCAACTGTGCAAATAACGTGTTACGTGTTGAAAATATACCAAAATAACCATAAAAACAATAGCAAAAAATATGTTGTGTTATAAAATATATGTATAAATATTTTTGGTGAATTAATCATAAAATATATGCACAAGAAACTTGCGAGGACCTAACGATAATATTCAATACGAATCTTCTCCATGGTAGTTAGTTGATGCGATATGTGATATGTGATGTGATGGGATAGAATCTTGCTTGTACTTGTTTTTTTTTAAGTGCAGATCTTTAATTTTCTACCATCACTGATTTTAACGGTAAAAAATATTTCGATGGCATTTGACACTCGCTATAATTCACTTGACCGCGTGAGGGCCTGGGACTACATAATATATATCCGTGAATCCCAGTTCCGAATTCTAGGGTTTTTTCGTGTATATATTTTCAATGTATGTAGTATAAAATATGCTTCTTTAACCTGTTTATTCGAATAAAATTTATTTATAAATAGATTGATCGCGTTAATCAATATGTTGCATATTTTAATGATCACAGTTTTTAACAAAACTAACTTACAATAAAAACTGCATGCTGGTGGCATTACCGCGTTGTTGTGTTGAGCCAAATTTCGTGCAGATCACCTAGTACAAATAATACTTAGAAATCCTTCTTTATTGCATAAAAATAAAACAGGTAAAAAACTAATTTATTTTCTTTCTTTAAACATGTAGACCTTGGAATGCGTGGACTGTTTTACCGATGGTTCAAATCTTTGTGTTTTCAAATCGAGAGTCAATCGGTTTCTTTTAGGTAAGCACAGTCTATCGTTTACCGCATTGTCGCTTAATATACGTATGAAGAGTAAAAAGAATAGGTAACTAAAATTGGTTGTTAGAAAAAAGTATTTGTTAAAAGAATCCCACTGACGACACAAAACGGATACACTTTTTGCGAATTGCACGGCCTCATTCAAAACGCCAATTCATTAGATGCCATCTAATTCTGTCAAACCATTTCAATAGAAGCCACCAATTCATCACTACAAGCTAATAAAAACATTGTCGCTATGAATGATCATCTATCACGCCTTTGACTCCAACTTGTCATTGATGTTTTGACACTATTCATCAGCCCGTTTGCCATTGATGATAATAATATACAAAGTAATCGTGAAAACCTGTTCATCATTAACTCTGAGGTTTACTTGACATATTTTTTATAAGACGCAGTGACGGGTCGAGCTGGTTGAATACTTGATGGTAAGCAAAACATACCTAATAGTGAAGAACTATGAGCGTAGGCATGACATATAAGATCACTTTTATTTTTGCTCTCCAGCTTTTCTGGCGAAATTGTTTCAAGTCCGACACGTTATTATTTACAGATGCAATAAAAATTGGCAAAGGTTTAGAACTTCTAAGAACTTCAAAGAAAAGTGATAGGACCACGAAAAAACGGGGGTATTAATGTCAATGTTTATTTTAGTAGGAAATCACGCCCATCACCGAGCTGGTTATTGGTGAAAAGTAATTTAATATGCAATTTAATATGTCTACAAATATATTGCAAATGAGTTGCTTAAAAAATGTCAGTACAGTATATTAAATATTGTTTTAAGTTTTTGAACTCACATTAAATTTATAACGTACCAAGGGCCATCCCGCGCGCAACAGTATTTTCGAAATCATGTGCATCATACCGCTTACTTAAAACAGTGAAGGAAACCGACATGTACCCCGAATCTTGCGAGGTCAGCATGGTGAATTATGGCCTTGACGAGAGAGCCAAGTCTTTGCGAAAGAAAGCCCCGAGTCTCAGCAGTGGAAATATTTAGTGGGCCGTTGATTCAATTTTTACCCAACTTTAAATGTAATTTAAATTTAAACCCAACGTTTTGGCAGCGTTACAAAAGCCGTGGTCACGAAAATACATCCAATTAATAATTAAATAATGATTTGGATGGCGATTAAGTCCTGTCGCGCACGTAATGTTTTCAACAAAAACTATGTTAAAACTAGAACTAGAAAATTATTGATCAAAAATCTAACGGTTGGTGACCGTGTGACAATATAACTATGACGCTGAATCTAATTATAGTCTAAGTTGAGCTAAATGTGAAGCAGACTGAATACGGTTGAGTAGTCGTCTAACAAAAACATTGACAAGGCGAGTCTGTGGTCATCTGATGCATCAGAACTGGAAAACTTTAAACATAAAAGGTAACCAGACTCTATAAAATAATCTAAAGTAGAAGGTTAATTAATGAGATTAAATTTATATCAGAAACACCTAACGCAATGATTGTTAGTAGAATGAACTGATGAAATTCTATATTGCATAGTCAACTGTATTTAATAAAATTATTGGATAAAGAAAATTAGGAAAGAATACCTATACTTACACTATACCAATACTTATACTGCACTATCCAGCATTTCTATACTTTTCATTGAACCGTTTCATATCGAATCGTAAAGTAAAGAACTTTATCATCGATATTTTTTTCCTAGAAAGAATGAAGATACATATTATAGAAAGAGCCTCCAACGTACAATGCACAACTGCTAATTGATTGTATTTTATTTTGTACAGTATTGTGAACATGCAAGATTCAACTACCTAAACAGCAAAATTAATTTTGAAATGTTATTTCCAGTTGGTTTAGTCAATTAACTCTTCACTGTCGCCATGAATTAGAATTTATAGTTACTAAATAGTTATTAAGTAAAAACTCGTAAATTTTATAAAAAGTTTAATGATTCACCATTATTGATGTCAACCACTGTCATGCCAATGCTATTTTAATATTATTCATTTATTGCTAAAACGGCGGAAATCATTGTGCATATCAACATGTTAGCCTTCTACAGGTTCATCTCATGACTTGTTGACAAGTATGGTATTTTCAAGGCAGACTGGCGATCGCGGTGGAAGTCTCGTATGATCTGCTCTTTGCGATTCTTTTAATTCTTGTTTGTTGAGCTCTTAAATGTAATTTTTTTCTAACAAAATAAAACATTGGCAACAATGATAAATATAATAAAAAACCGCCTAAGTGCCAGTGGGACTCGTGCACGAAGGGTTCCGTACTTCCGTACATCGTACCATTATCTGTAACCTAATCTTGCAAGTTACAGAAACTGCCTCGTTGGGAAAAAACACGTATCATAATTTTCACCTTATTTTTAACAACATTCTAAACTTCATTGAATATTATGTTAAATTTTGCTAATATTTTTAACCCAATGGACGCTTCTCTAGAGAAATTGCAATGTCACAAAATTTGATTAGTATTCTTTGCCAAAAAATGGTTTTTAAATTCTATAATGGTTTTGAAGGATTCAATAAGTACGCAGACAAAGGTTTTCTACAAAGCATGCTAAACGTTAGTACAGCGTCCTCATTGTTAGAAGCGTCCATGTTCGCTCTAATATATCTGCCCAAGGCAGTGGGTCATGACCTTATCCACACTTGTACTTCTGTAATGGACACTGAATCATTTAAAATGACCTTAGGATTAATGTCCATCAATTAGCATCCTTTATTTTGTGTGCTCTACTATATCACCATAAATCATTTTTGGCCTTTTTGATCTAGAATGGAAAGGTAGCGGCAATGTTGACTGTTGTTAAAGTTTGTTATTGACAAATCTATCTATATTATAAAAGTAGTATATTATAATTCGAAAATTTAAGAAAATGTATCTCATTCTCAATTATCATGATGTTAATTACATATTTTATTAGTCCTTATTTGACCAATACTTTGAAAAATATCACCATTATTCAATCGTTGGGAAGCTTCAACAAACTAGACTTTTTGATTATGACCTATGGTTTATTTTCCTTCACTCAAATAGCCGATGTTACTTAAAATACTGGTAATTTGAAATGGGACTGTTCTGAACATGTCTGCTATATGATGATCATTGGATCAAAATCATCATTAACTGGAAGCCCGATTACAAACGCTCAAAAAAATTTTAAATCTCCTCAACACAAAATACATTTGTAACACTGTTTACTAAATTTATCTAAGCTACCGTTTATTTCTCCATAAGTCTATGTTATCGGTGTCAGCTAATCAAACGAATCTGGCATCAATCTTGCCTCCTACAGTCCAACATTTATGTTACAGTAACAACCGGCCCAGTTGAGCAATGCTAGGGCTCGGACGGTGGAACCTAGTAAATAATCACCCGACTGCAGGTATGCTCGCCTCCAGCCTTTACTGTCTACCTATAAACTAAAACGGTAAATAATAGAGCCCTGTTAAATTTACTTGTTGCGATGATTAACTGGAAAATGAGAACAATAATTAGCAGTAACCACTTACTGCAAATTTGTAATTAAACTGTGTGAGATCTAAAGTTACGTTTTGAATTTGAGGTGAATTAACTTTAAACTAGAACTAACTACTTTTCTTAACAACTATAGAAGCAGTATAGAGTGGGTAAAATTGGGTACCTACCTATGTTATTTTACAAGACAACAGGTTTTTATTCTTATTAAGTCGGGGTCAAATGTACTCGTATAAGTATTATGGTTGACTTTCAAAAGACTTGTACAAAAAGGATTGACTACACTTTTATTGTAAAAACAGCTGATAGATTCCTATTTATGAATCGATTTGCAACGTTAAACACTGTAACTTTAATTTGTATTATAAGTATAGGTAACAGAATTCAAAGTTTTTTTCGAGAAAGATACATCTAAGCTTGACAAGTAGTTCTCGTGGTTTAAGCATTGAGTATTTTTTGAACAACCTTATGTCTGTCTATCCCTTGCAAATTGCATAATTTTTGTAGGCTTACAATGATTTTTATTTTATCAGAGAAGGCAGTAATTAAAGTACTGAATAATTCGATAATCATAGTTTGTAAACGAAAATAGATTTTCATTAATTTTACCTTCAATTTACACAAACAACTCAAGAATTATATCCATAGAAGCTAAAATTAAATACAATTATTTTACATCATACATTGGTGGATAAATAATAATCTTAAATATCGAGTGAGAATTAAACATAAAGGTATATTTAATTCTAACTAGCCACAAAATAAGAAATTTTAACGAGCTATGAATGGAAAAGGCGGTTTCTAGTTTACCAACTGACTTGATCGCCTACTTAGAATCCTGTAAAGGATACGTAATAAAGACCCTGCGAATGTATACTGGTATTTCTTTATTTGAGTGGCCATAATTAGTTTGATTTCTAAGCTACTAGAAGCTAGTGTTAATTTGCCTTAATTTATTTCATTTATTAAGTAATCGTAGCTACCACAGTTTCAAAAAAAAAAGTTCATTATTTGTTTAAAAATTGTGCTATCATAACTTTGCGTCATCATCATCATTGTGAGTTAATTAGAGTCCGCTATCCGCGGGGATTCAACCTAAATAAAGCCTTTTTTTATAGTAACTATAACAAAATGAATGTTCATTTGAAAGTTTGAAAATGTACAAAGCTTTCAATTCAGCCAACTTCTTTAAAACGTCTCCCTCAACGCAGAGGTCGTTGATTCAAAAATATACAAAAAAGTAGAAAAGTAGGTATTTTCAAACAATTAACATGAGTTAACAGCTTTGACTTCCTTCTCCTTTGTCCGTGCGATTCATGCGTGTAAAACCAAACATGCTGTCTTCTACACGGCAAACAGCTAAGCACATAAACGGAGCGTAATCAGAGTAACCATACGTTGAATTTTTGTAGGACCTGTTGTCAAAATAATGTTATAATTTTCGTCACAATAACCTACAACAAACTGAGGTCAAACCTACATGATATATTTTGTAGCAAAAATCATTATTGAGTGAATACACAACTTTACTTTTAGAGCCATCTTTTCGTTATGAATAATTATTGACACGAGTGGTGGTACCATTATTCACTCGTGTCAATTACCTACGGTTCTAGGTTTATTATTCTTATAATATGTAACAAAACTAGAGAGTACATATTTTCCTTTAAATTTTGTGGGTTTCATTTAAAAGAACTTTATTCAAACTGGTTTCTTAGAAACCTTAACTTGTGGCCACATAACGTACCAGAAAATATTCTTAGAACACGATCGCTTATCGTAACTGCGGATATGAGTAACGAATCTTAAAGCGTTTGTGTAACGTAAGGAAAACCATGTGACGAATATTCCTACCCATATACGAAGTATTTTGCTATTTTAAGCAATTTAGTAAAAAATACAATAAACTTAGCCTTCGTCGATATATCCTATATTATATTTCCTTCTTGCTAAATCTTGAATGCATAGCTCACATCTGCGAGTATTTTTTGCCTTTGTTAAAGTTATGGATTCAGTTTTACAGTTTAACAATTAGTAACTGAGAATAGTAAGTAAACGGAACGCTTTCAGATATGCGCGTAGCTATGGTTAGGAAGAGTAGGTCGGTAGAGTGTTTCGTTTTCTGCACTAGCTCAAAGTTCGGTAGGCAGTGGATGCAACCATTTCCATAGGCTTTTTGTAAAAAAAAAAAGTAATTTGAATTGGTAGCTTTCAGAAAAGCTTAATCGCAAAAGTTATTTAGCAATTACGATATTCAATTTTGGCTATTCAATTAAAAAAGATAGATTATGATTTTATTTGATCCTTTAATTTGTGTAACTGCACACTGATGATCTTCGATTAATTTTTGTCCGAACTTGTTTACTTAATTAGGCACTGTTTAGTTACTTCACTGACATTTCTTCATAAATCATTGTGATTTATATCACAGGAAGTCAGCAAATAGTTCACAATTGCTCAACGGCTTTAAACGGTATCAACAACGCTAAACATTTATCTAAAAATTAATTGCATCAGATATTTAACAAAATAAATGATGACAAGATTAATGAACTATGATAAACAAGTATTAATAAATGTAGAGCCATCTTATTATTCGCGAATATTTATGTAGATATGAAGATAAACCAACACAAACTAGTTTAAGCAGTGATCTTGAATTCACACTAATGTCAAAGTACATTGATCTCTCAAGTAGGTAGGTAGGTAGATAGTATAAAAGACAATAATACATTTCTAAGCGCTTTTATTGTTCTTCTGTATCGTAGGCGACTGACGGCCACTGTCATTATTTTTCAATCTAATATAATAACGCCCCCATCAAATGTTGTGTGCCAAGTTTTTGTCAAAGTGTACCTATGACTAATAATTATTACAACTCATGATAATGGTACAAGAGAACAATAATTGTAGGCTCTTGATTGTGATATAGCATGTAATGTGTAATGCTAGTTCAGTTATTAAGGTAAAATAGTAACTTATGTTTATCCTGACATTGACCATTAAAATTTGCCTGCCAAATATATTTTTTACAATTAAATGCACTATACGAGTACCTATGTAAGTTGTTTTTATACAATTTGATGATTCTTATTCTCGTTAAAGTAATCATTTAGTTATTTGTCTTTTATTTAGGTATTTATCATCTTGTTAGTTAGTATGTATGTTTATTATGTATATATATGATTAGTTTTATTTATTAGTGTATTATAATATTGTGTAGGTAGCTAAGTATTTGTGTGTAATGTTATTAGAATGTACGTTTATCTCGTAGTAATAGTCTTTATTGCGCACCACGCTTTTAGTTTCTCCATCATTTTGTCCACCCCAAGGTTGCCTGGAAGAAATCGCTTTCAGCGATAAGGCCGCCAGCTGTTTCACAAGATTTACTGTTTTCCAATATTATATGTGTTATTTTTTAAGTTGTGAACAATAAAGAATTTTCATTCATTCTTTCATTCATTCATTTTGAAATTGTTGTATGTGTGTTTCAACTATTAATCAATTTTAAATTGACCCTGTATCTTACAAGGTCATTTTATAAAATAGCCAAAACTTACGAATAAAGTTACTCTAAGCAATTTATGGATCAAACAACTTTTTTCGATGGGTTGTTGTGGACTGATCGCTTATCCCAGTCGAGCTGCGAAATTCTTTACGTGCTGTATCGACAAGTGCACGTGCATGGTTCGTGGGAGCTACGGGGGTGAAAAAACTTGGGTTAAAATACTTGCCTGATATTATTATCTGGCCAAGTAACAGCCCTAAGTTTTTCCAGAAGGATGCTCGTATGAAGCTTGGTCGTTTAAAGGACCCGAGGTGAGGCCGCTCGTCATGACTTATGGCGACAAGCCAACGACGGCTAGTCGGGTGGCGTGGCGTGAGCGCACCGGTACAGCATCATCATCATCAGCTGCAATACGTCTACTAAAATAAGTTGAATATAGGCGTCCCTCCTAGATTTCCAGAATGAACGGTCCTGCGCAACCTGCAACCAGCGGTTTCCAGCGACCTTTGTGAGGTCATCTGTCCATCCAGTGGGAGGCCATCCAACACTGCGTCTTCCAGTTCGTAGTCGCTACTCGAGAACCTTTCTTCCCCATCGGTTGTAAGTTCTGTGGCAAGCCCATTGCCATTTCAGCTGAGCTACTTTTCGAGCTATGTCGGCTACTTTCGTTCTTTTGCGAATATCCTCATTACGGATTCTGTCGCGCAAAGAGACTCCGAGCATAGCTCTCTCCATAACTCGCGGTGTGACTTTGAACTTTGTTATGAGGCCCACAGTTAAGGACCACGTCTCGGTACAGCATATAGGCAAGATTATCTAGATGTGAGGGCGTCCAACTCCTATTGACTGGTCGATCCCAGACATGATCTCGGTGTGGTGTACCTTTAACGGTGATGATACTCCAAAGTATCCTGGTAACAGATAAACCACAGTAGGATTCGACGAAGATAGCAAAAGTGTACTGCGTTCCCATCGTAAGCGGGACCACTTGTAGGTGGAGTATGAACCCAAAGGCAGCAAGTATAAGGAAATTCACGTCCCCTATGTAAAAAAAATAACTTGAAATCCGAACCAAGTTTTGTCGTATAAGGCTTCAACCACATTTATAGGAACGATTGAAACATTTTAAATCACTAAGATATATATACATTATTTACCGATTGTGTGCCTTAACATTTTCACACAGTTAACATAAAACCTTGTATCTTTATTGACCTTTGTATAGTCTGACCCCAAATCTATAACTGAAGATAATAAGTAGTACTAGTAATGGATATTGCTTCAACGGTTTAAGTATATTTTCGGATCCTAATTATTTTGATTGTGAGAATCATAATTTACTGTGTTATTGCTTAACTATAATCGTCATTATTTTTTACATTATGAACTAGTATATGTCCACGAGTTTGTCTACGTAGAATATAATTTCTAAACGGAGTTTGCCCTAAGAGACTGCATTTTTAGGGGATTAAAGTACGAGTAATGTACGAGTATATGCACTTTCTACCTGATCCTTTAATTCTCACGACGTGATTAAGCAATTAGTATTAAAATATCGAAATATCCTAACTTTCTCATTTATAATATTAGATTTACGTAGACAAAATAAATAAGAATTAAATTTTCAAAATAGTGATTTACATAAGTATAAGGCCACAAATGAAAACCTGTTTTCAACGTGAAAACGTGTTTAAATTGTTTGTTTCTTGTATGACATATTTTATATATATCATTAAATGCGGAGCACCTTTATGCATCTTTTGACCTAATTTACGAGGCATACAAGTCGCTAGATGGTAAAATGTCTTTGGTCGAGTTATTCTACTTTGCCCTAGAAACCTTTTGTTTTAGTGCTTATATGTAATGACGGGACGAGCAAGACATGTTCCTGATGGTAAACAACAAGCCTATCTATAACAGCACAGTGACATGCATCTATTGGAACGCGAAAAGTGCAACTCGTTACCTAGGACTGGACTGCGCTTATCACCCATTTACAAATGATATTTTTCTATAATAACAGTAATTTCTTAATTTCCCTTCAAACGGAAATCAGTGATATTTGGAGCTTGGAGCTAGAATAACTGGAAAAGGTGTAATACTTCTCGAGTGGACTCCGCAAAGAGTCCTACCATTACTAAAGCCTTAACCCTCAAAGAGGCATCCAATCGTTATCTATAAAAAAAATATCATTGTGACAAATAAGACACGCTCACGTAGCATTAATATGGAGCTGAAGGCTGATTTGAATTTGGCTGATAGAATATTAACGGAACGTTATTTTATAAGCGTTATTCCTCGACCATTAGAAGGATTGCTTTTTTGGTTTTTCAAATTATTATTTGAAAAGGTATTGAATTTGTCGTTATTTTGGCACTACCTGTAGTTAAATGCTAAGCTAAAGGATGAAATCATTGTCATAAGCTACTGATTTTTAAATGAAATTTTTATGAGAGATGCGGCCTAATTAACACATCAATAACCCAAAATAGGCGTAAGTATGCACAACGATAAATTAATTTGGAGTGTTTCCTGCTTGCTTTTGGGGACGTAATATCCGTAGACACACCTTTACTGTCGTCTACTTAAATGAAAAATAATAATAAATGTGATACTCTACCTAAAGGCCGGTTTGCATTTTGAGTAGTGCGATTGCGAGTGCGTGTGCGAGCAAGAAATCGCGATTGATTATTGCAGGTGTGTAGTGCGAGTACTGTCCAATTCTGTATAGTAGCTGTGTTTCGTTCATTGAGTTGCCAGTCGTCGGCCCGCAAGTAATCAGGGTCAGATGTAAGCAGAAAACACAGTGATTGGTCAATTCAGTTATTTTAGTATTCATGACTTTGATAAGTTAAGTTTTTAAATCGTAGAAAGGTGTAACAAATTCGATAACATTCAATTAAGATTTTTAAGAGAAAAAAAAATGTTTAATGTACTTTACTTAATGTTATGAACGCAAATAAGAACCAACACGACACTAGCCTTTTCCGACATATATATATTTAAAAAAATTAAACTGAACATTTCATTGTACAACAATTATCGTAAAGCGCTAAAGAGTGCGCGTGTTCTTGCTACGAAGAGTTCGATGCTTTTAGACCGGAAAAATACACTTTTCTTTTATACAAATATGAGAAAAAATAACTTTACAAATTTTTAAAAACTGTAGAAATAAATAATTACGTATTTAATGTACTTATCATCCCCTTAAAAGAATGCAGGCTGATTATTACCAATAACCCTATAAACATATCTGTATCCAATGCTAATCAGTATCGCACATTAAATATCTGTATAAATATGGAGAAATCTGTATACATGGCAACGCTGCTGTTTACTAGCAGGCAAACTGCGAGTGAGGGGGAAGGACAAACGCGCGGGAGGAGGCTACTCGCAAAAAAAATAGAACGCGCTTCTAATCACTTCACTACCCAAGTTACTACACGCTCGCGTTAATCAATCGTTGTCCACACGTGTTAATAACTAAGAACTCAACACCTGCACTACTCACTCGCACTCGCAGTAATCAAAATGAAAACAGGCCTTAACGGAGATGTACAGTTTTGGAGAGAAAGGGTAATCAAGTTGCCAAATGTCAGCTCCTAAAAAAGTTTGTATTTGTAATCTCATGTAGCGTATTTTGGAAATCGAAGCTTTGTTTAAAGCATCGATCTAAGTTAACATCTATACTAATGTTATAAAGCTGAAGATTATTTTTGTTTTAATGCACTCATCTCAGGAGCTACTGGATCGATTTCAAAAATTCTTTCATCGTTGTATATGTACGGGATTGCTATAGGCTATAATATATATCATGTCCTACGGGCGAAGCCGGGGTGGACCGTTAGTATTGCATAAAAGTTAAAGTTATATGTGTATAACATTGTGAATAGTTTAATTTCAAACATCATAAGTGACGACACATTCGCGTATTGTTTAATTGTGTTCATATTAATTACCTGGCGTGTATTCGTGTATAATACAGTGTTTTTGTCTACCTGTCTATCGGAGTATGGAATAAAATAAGTCGTGCAAGTAGTACCGCGTAATGTTACTAGTTGAAAAATGATTATTTACGAAGTAAATAAAAAACGTCGATCAGCTGCTTAAAATATGTAGACGCAATTGACACTGTCATGTGAAATCATTGAAGTGGTTCTATTGTATTTGTTTTTAATGATTGAATTCGTTAAAAACACCGACCAGTTTTCCTTGGAATTTGAGTTAGATCACAATAAAATCAATCAGCCATAATGTGTACTATACACGTGTATATTCTGTATAGTAGGTATACAAACTTTGCATTTAATCGAACAATTATTTTTTTTATACGAAAAATAATTTTGTTTATCTGTTACAGAAAATTATTTGCGTTTGTGATGCATCAAGAATGTATCTCTGCAAACTAGACAGCCTAAACGCAGTTGCGGGATTAGATAGGCTGCAAATGATGATGATGAGCAAAACATCAACTAGAAGTAATGATAGATCTGACGTCGATGTGTCCTTTGATTCACGAATTATCATAACCAATATGGCAGTGTGTAGGTATTATGGTAATCCATAACAGAACGCGTCCATTTGGACGCATTCAGATTTTGTACGGGGTAAAACGTTTATTTTATATGTGTTAAATTGTATTGTTTTAGAGATTCTACAAAGTGTGATTAAAAACTCTTCACCTTTTTTAACAATAGATAATATATATGTATGTCTTTTGCGCTAAAAGAATGCATTACAATGAAACGAAAAAAATATAAAGACTTTACAAATTAATACAGTTTCGAGTTTCGAATTAATTTGCAGTTAGTTTGTTTTTTATTTAAAAAAAAGAGTTTATGAGGGGTTTATTACACTCACTGATTATACTTATACTCTGATCTCTAAAGTTACCAAGTAGTAGCAAGAAGCCTCTGTACTTTTATGTAGGTATTAAGGACTGGAGTAATCTTAGTAGTTTCAAATTAGAACAAATGGTAATCGTTTAGACCAACTTACACAAAGAGGTAAGAATATAAATGCATCTACTTTCATGTTCTTTAACAACATAAGTACGACGATTGTCGTTTTGTAACTAACGTTCTGCTAAGTTGAACTCTAAGCTCGTGTATAATTCTGAATTCTATCATCACTTCTCAATACACCTCTGTATGCATACCTACATACGTCAAATGGCGTCAGTGCGCCTGTACATCATATTTGCATAAACCAAACACGCGTTATGTCATTGGCAACCTTAGCTAACCTTACCAAATAATGCGCACATTTGCGTCAAAATCTAAGAATTTTAGGTTTTAGCTGAAACATTAATAAATAATTTCAAATATGAAACGTTAATTTTTAGGAAGACGTATTATCGTGTTTCAAAACCTGACATAAGTTTAGTCTTGCCTTATGTTTGTCTGTCTGTCTGTCAACAACTTCTATATTTTTAACTTATAAAAATACATCGACCTTTCTCAATAATAAGTTTTTGAAACGCCTTGAGTAAATGTTTGAAATACTAAGTAATTTTAGTCGTTCAAATCACCTGAAGAACTTTGATAGTTGATTATCGAATATTTCACTATAATTATGCCAATTACTGCTGGTACCACAATAACTTTACAAAGACAAATCAGAACTGTTAACGTCTAACAGAAGTATCTAGATCATTATCAAAATCCGTTTAGTAGCCAACGGTCACAACAGCAATAAACCTATGACAGAGTGTTGAAATTCGATTATTCAGGTAGTCGTTTCGACATAAAACGACTTTAGCCCTCCGGATACTCGGAATTCGTACATAAAATTTTATAGCGTCTGACGAAAATCATTCAACTTAAATATATTAATATCATTAATTGATGCGAAAACTTTACGGCTTTGAATATCGTACGATAAGAATAAGGTTATACAAACAATACGCACCTGAATGAAAACAACAACCTTTCAGACGCACTGAAATTTCACTGAACTTCTTCACTGACACTGAAATTATCTCACTTCGGCTGGGGAATTAGTTATAATATGGCACAGGAACGACTATATAGATTTGTTTAACCGTCTTTTCATTGATGAAAAGTTGGGGAAACGTATCGATGTTTGTGATCGCGATCAATGGAGTGGATCGCGCGCGTTGCGGGACAGAGAGGCTACGACTATGCCGCGACATGCGCACGCGCACCGAGCGCGGAAACCGCGCAGAGTGGGGGCGCCACGGAAAACCGCGTGGAAGCCTCTACGAAGGACACGCGAAACAAAAAAATGTACGAAACAGATGTTTACTACATTAATCATAATCGGACTTTTACCAGATGAATAAACTTCTCAGTATGGAAATAAGCTGTTAGATAAATATTTTATACATATGCATAAATATATCATGACATAATCGTTAAATAACACTACCGTAGAAATTACATTTGATATTAACTTATAACGTTATTACTTATACGTATTCTACGAATTAAAAACTAGCATTCGTTCGATAATTTCATGACACCATCGACCGTTGACCGCACATCCTTTTAAACCTTGGTGGCCTTGATACCTTGACAAACTTCTACATGGTTACAGATTATCGCCACTATAAAGTGTTTTAAGCTTTTTACGTTACAGGTTACAGATGGTAGCCTATGTATACTAAGAAGTATTATAAATGCGAAAGTTTGTGAGGACGGTAGAATGGATTCTTTGAGTGAAAGGCCACGTAAAAACTACCTATAGGATCTAGATGATTATAATATATAATAGAATAAAACAGAGAGCAATTTTTATCCCGGGAAAATAATCGAAATCGGGAATTATGCGACTGAAACCGCGGGTACTACCAAAATAAATTAGATTTTTACTAATTGATTTCACTGTGATGTAAGCTTTTTCGTTTCTGATTTTTCACATCACGTGCACAAACGAGTTTATTTATGGGAAATCATAGATCAAGATATGGTCATTTATTACCTGTTTGTCTCTTTTTTACTTTATTGTCTGTTTTTTTTCTGGATTAATTCCTATCCTATTATAGTATTTACTGACTATTAATGGTTATCCATGGTATCTATCCATACAATATTTTACTATAAAAATTTAACGCTGTAAAATAATTTCGTGATAACCTGATTATTTGTTTGTTAGACCAATAAACGTTGGTTTCTGTGATTATAATTACCAAACGTAGCCCACTAAATGTTCCTACTGGTGGGACTCCGACTCCTGCTTTTTCTAGCAAGGAGAGAATCACGACCATAATCCACGCTGGCCCAGTGCAGACTGTGACGGATGACGCATAACCTCGAAAGGTTCTAGGAACACTGGTTTCTTCACGATGGTTTGCTTCACAGTTTTTAAATTAGCAGTTTAACGCACATGAACTCAAAAAGGCATTGATGGGCGTGGGACTTGAATCACCTGCTTCCTGATTGGTAGTTGCCTTTTTCCCAACTAGACCGGCCGTAACTTCAAGACCAGCCGTAACTTGCCGTCATTTTAATTATTTCTCCCCAATTATCATAACAATTAAGTCAATTATTAGGTTAGTTTGTTGATAATAAAATTGTCCTCTCACACAGATACCATTTGAATATATATCACTAATAAATATATACCTATATTCAAATGGGACTAACCCATTATCACCACTTGTCCAGTGTTGGAGAAGCTGGTGATCTGTAATACAGGTTATCCTAGTACAGACACCAATCTCTCACATAGATAATCTACTACTAAAAAGTATACTTTGATTAAGATGTTTACAATGTTAAACTTGTATTTGATAAATATCTATAGAAATATAGATATACTAGCTGATCCGTGCGCGCGTTGCTACGCCATTTTTCGAAAATTGGTCATACCAATTCAAATTTTGAACAAATTCGGTTACCTTAGGTTCTAATGACGCAACATTTAAAAGATGCAACGAAACGCATTCACGCAACGAAAGCCCTAAATAAAAAAATATAATTTAAAAACTCAAAAACCCGACTGCGTAAAAAGTGAACCAAACTACGTACTCGCATAATAAAAAAAACTGAAAAGAATAAAACAAGCATTTAGATTCTGGTGGTCTAGAATTCTATAATATGTTATTGTTTTAATACTATTGAAATGTATACAATATTTTCTAATAAAAGAACATTACAACTGAACAGTCGGGATCCGTTGAACAATTACATTGTATAATAATAATGGATAAAATATTTTTTTTTTATTTTGTACTTTTTAGTTATGAACAATGTTGTGAATGTTAATATGCTCAACATAATAATATGCATCTTTTGGTTGTTGACCAAATGTCTTCGTTTCTACTGATATATATAATATTTATGTAGGATTTTCTACTGCATGTAATTCACATTTATAGTTTTGTGTTAGTATAGGGTATAGGTTTTCGATTGACGTTCAGTACCTACTAAATCGTTTGAAGTTGGAGATGGGCGACCGAGGCGGAGCAATCCGAGAGCGGTTCCGTGTTCCCACTATCAGCGGCAGAGTTGAAACCCCATGGAGGTTTATGAGTAGATAGGGGCACCATATCCATACATGATATAGAGTGCAACATAACCCGGCTGTCTCCCGGGCGGGGCAGTAGGGTATGCGTAAATACATTTCCTGCACGTACGAAAAAAAGGTAGTCCAATATACCTACTAGCATAGATCCTAGAACCCAAGATGGGCCCCATCCCAAACTTCACGGCGCACGCAATCATGTCAACGTTGGGAAGAGTGAGCTCACTCTTTCCATTCTAGTCGGTTGCAGGACGCGGTGGACGCCGGATGTTTTTACCTATCATTATTCGGTGTCAACAACCAAAATAAGTAGAACCACAGCAAATCTCACCGCTTGCGATTATAGGGGTCAAGTAGAATGGTTGTTTGTAAACCACTTACGATACATACAGAGACGCAGTTTATTACCAATTTCAAGGTGCTCAGGGCACATCTATTGATTTATATCGATGCCTACTAGATACATTAGTATATAATGTCCATTCACATTCACACGTACAGTTAGTTATACGAAGTTTTCTGCTACCTAAAAACCTATAAATGTGAGAATGGTTGTTACTCAACTTTCAATCGATATACATCCTAAACGGTCAGTTAAATCGAAAAACATTGAGAGAAAGCCAAACATTATGTTTAAATACCTATTCAACGATACCCCTCTTGACATATTTTGGTGATTTTCATTTTTTTTACTTGGACAATATGGCGTCCTGAATCCGCCATATTGGACTTACACTAATGTCATGTCTTTAGTGTCACTCGCCAGATTAAGAGGAATCGATTGACGTGTGTAAAAATCGGCCCAGGCGTTTGGTCTGTATAGTCACAGGTATAGTGCTTCAAAGGAACATACATACATACATATACTGTTAAACACATTACAACTCCTTTGCGTCGCGCAGTCGGGTAAAAAAGCAATATTTTTTCCTGTTTCTGTTCCATTTTTAGGGTTCCGTAAAATGTAAAAACGGAACCATTATAGATTCGTCATGTCTGTCTGTCTGTCTGTCTGTCTGTCCGTCCGTATGTCACAGCCACTTTTTGCCAAAACTATGAGAACTACACTGTTGAAACTTGGTAAGTAGATGTATTCTATGAACCGCATTAAGATTTGAACAAAAAAAAATAAAAAAATGAAAAATTAGGGTTGCCCCCCCATACTGAGAACTGAAACTCAAAAATTTTTTGGCCATTTTTTAATTCATGCTCCGTTCTTGTTGACATTTTACCGTAATGTTAAATAACCTGTAGCCTTCCTCGATGAATGGACTATCCAACAGAGAAAGAATCTTTAAATTCGAACCGAATTCGAAGTTCCCGAGATCCTTGCGTTCAAACAAACAAACTCTTCAGCTTTATAATGTTAGTATAGATAGATTTAAAATACATAGCCCTTCGACATCTCCTCTCATCGAAGCAGCGGCGATCTCATATTATGACATCTGCGTAATGTAAATGCAAAACGTCGCCCACGGGCCGTCGGTCGCCCCCAGCGGGTCTGAGCCCAGTGATAAACACGAGGGAGCCGGTCCTCCCACCGTCAGGCTAATGGAATTAATAAGCTAAAACTAGTTTTGGTGCACTATCAACAAAATAATTTAACTTGCTGGAACGAAGTTCCTTACTAAGAAATAGGGATTTTGTTGCGCGATCGCACTTACAAAAATGTGAGACTAAAACCGTAAGAAAAATATTTACCAGAAGTGATCAGTGTTGTCAACTTTATTTTTCAGATGATCATACCATAAATAATAAAATTAGGCATTTTTTTTGCAAGTTGTGTTATCAGAAGGAACTTCGTTTCTACCTGGCGTCCCATGTGTGTAGGTAACCTGATAACACTCTCAACTCGTGTGTAGTTTTGATTTATCTCCAATTCATTGATTAGACACAGACCTATAACCAAAGAAGGAATCTAGAAAATTTGTATCATTCTGAATTTTCTATTACATTACATAGGTAGGTACTTCTAGTTCCCAGTTAGAACTGATTATGTAAGAGTCCCACTGAATACATAAAAGCGTAAAGGTGACAGATGAATTAATCAAATTCTTGCTTAGTTAGGAATAACTGGTGTCTTTCCGGCCATTAGATAGCCGACAAGCTACTACGGAGATAAACATGCTGTCAGAATCACACACGCAGCTTACATACTACAACAAATAGTTAACACCATACCTCCACTTTTTGCGCGTCAAATTAATAAAACTCGATGCCCACCCACACGCGTCAAACCTATCTCTATGCGTCATTATTATTTTGGCTAAAAATAAGTTTTGATTACGTCGAAGGACAAATCCATTATGGTCCTAACGTACCGAGACATTGATTTCTTACCGACATATTCCGAAAGTTGTCTCAAGGCTTCCACGAGCCAAAGAGCTCTCAAATGTCTAATCGTAAAATTTTCGGTGTTGGTGTCGTTAAAATAATCCAAATATAAAATTGTATCGCAGGTTTTGTAATACTTCCTTTTGAAATAATTGTTAATACTTCCATAAACTTTCCAAAATCTTTCGTAAACTTTTTACTTAATCTTAAACTTTCATAAAAATCTTATATCGTGGTGTGTAAATAACTAAAAATAAATAATTGAAAAAATTATGTTAGTCAATACCTTACTGAGTGTTAAAAATACTACAAAAAAAGTCTGTACTTATTGGAATACCTTCAATTTTTTTTAAATATTAGTCACTCGCAATCGACCACAATATGAAACAACTTTCTTTTATTATTTCACAATTCTAACAATAGAACATTAGCTTTTACCTCGGCCTTGGAATAAATATATCTAAAATGTATATTGTCCAATGAATTTAGATCCTTAAAACTCACAGTATTTTTCCAACAAATTAATTCAAAATTCAATCTAACCGAATCGAATTTAAGCACCATCAAGTAATTTATCCTCAACATCATTATGTCTGTCTGATTTGTCTGTTCTATGATGATTTACGAGCCAAACACAGTGATTAGCGATAAATATACATCTGCGGATCAACAAAAACAAACGTTTTCATGTTTAAAATTAAGTTATTAAATTAGAATTTAATTGTATGTTCGATTCCGGGATCCTCACGTATTAATACGTTTAGTTCACTAAACTTAATTGGGACTAAACTGTTGGTAGGTTGCCAACAAAGGGTCTAATATGTTGTAGCAGCAATCTATTCTATGGTAGCAGTCCCTCGTTACAACTGACACACATTTAATTTTACTCCCGGCACAAATGTTATCATTAACCACAGTATTAAAAAACCTGGCTTAAGCTGAATGTTATGTCTTTGATTTCACAAGTACAGAAGATTTATACACCGATTTGAATTTACTCAAAAATCGGACAGATTTTTAGCGTAAACTATGAGCGTTTCTGGGGTTTAGAGTGGCAGGACGAGCAGTACCTGCGTCGATGGTAAGCAACATGCCTGTCTGTCAACAGTGGTGCCACGCAGTTATTGCAAAATGAAGAGTCCAAATCATTACCTAGCATTGTACTGCGCTCGTCACCCAAACATACAAGACGATTTATCTCTATGCCCTGTAATTTCTATGGAAACATTGCCTTTTAAATTGGGACAGTGATACACATTACTGCGTGGCTGTAGAATAACTGGCAAAGGAGTGGTACTTCCCTAAGGGGACTCTGCAAATAATACCAATATTTGATGTAATGCAAGAGTTATCTTACCATTAAGTGACCCATTGATAGACACATCCCAAGTGTTGCTTGATTTAAACAGTTTAAACACAAATTCTCCAGTGAACGAGTCTACAATACAATGTCAACCTCTTTTTGCAAGGACAACTCCAGAGCACAAGAAATGAAAATGAAAACATAAAATAAGCAGGCTAGATGAAGCGATACAAACAAATCACTGCCATTACAGACCCACCAACTTACCCATGGCAACGGTTAACTAATCACACTAAACTTTGACTTCCCAAGCTATCGGTATTAATACGAAAATGTGATGGTGTCTCCTTCGCAAACAAATACAGATAGTACTCCCATGGAGAAAGAATCACTGAGTCAGTGGTCCCATTTTGTCCTCTGTGGTCCTTTTATGAACCCCGCAAATGGACATGGGAGTTATCTTGATGGGCCGTAGCCAAGCGATAAGCTTGAGAACACATTTCATTTGCAATTTAAAGACGTACATGTCATCTTTGAGGCATGCCTGTATTTGTGCGCGGGGTTATGAGTATGCGGTGGCAATTTAGCTGGCGTTTATCATACAGTTTACATCAGCTGCAGTGCTCGAGCCAAGTTCAAGGATAACTTACACGACGTTTATTAGACATTGTCAGGTTGTATATAGATAAACTTGAGGAGATTATTGTAATGAGTACACAAGGAACCAGTATGATTGCTATTGAGCACGGAAAGAACGCCCTTTTGGATTCGTAAGATAAAGTTGAAATCGAAAACAATCAATGGGAGTATTTTATGAGACAACTCGTAACGGTTGATGTTGGTTTTGTTAATTTTTCCTTCAAACCTACAAGTTTTATTTAAAAAAAATGCTAAACACTGGCTGCACCCTGCGGTGCAATCCGCAGCTTAATATTTCGCTATTATTTATTTTCGCCAAAACCAATTCACGCAAACGAATCATTTTAATAAGTATACCCCACGGGTACCGTTACTTTAATTGGATAAAAGTTAGTAAGTCTTTGTGTCAGGTAATGTAAATATGGCGTATTAATTTTATTCAAATCAGTTCCGCCGTTACTGAGATATGTGGGGACAAATAGACACACTTAAGAACCCATAAACTTTCTTGTGATAAAGATTTTAAAAAATCTAGGTTGAGTACTATCTGTCGAGAGGCAAGCCCCAAGCTACCGATGGTTATAGAAACTGAGGAATCTCCGAAGGACGGTGTCGAGAGTTACCTCTTCCTGCATCCGACTCTTGATTCACACCTCTACCAATAGCCAACACATATTGCTATTTTTTCAAGAATCAAAGAGCAAGAAAGCCTTAAAGAGCAAATGGAGAGCCGAAAATAGTAGGCAGACACAGATAGTTCCGAAGGCGAAGATTATCAATCAAGATCATGGCAAATTCGAGAGCCGAGGATAGGCAGATGGAGAGATGAGACTGTAATCCCATTCCGAGATATAGGCGGCCAAAGTTGTAGCTAACTAAGTGCTAGCGACTCGAATTCACATTTGCAATTCAATGGCACCTGTATATCACACTCCTTTATCTAAAGACCGGTTTGCAATTTGATTAGTGCGAGTACGAATGCGAGTGCGAATGCGAGTGCGAATGCGAGTGCGAATGCGAGTGCGAATGCGAGTGCGAATGCGAGTGCGAATGCGAGTGCGAATGCGAGTGCGAATGCGAGTGCGAATGCGAGTGCGAATGCGAGTGCGAATGCGAGTGCGAATGCGAGTGCGAATGCGAGTGCGAATGCGAGTGCGAATGCGAGTGCGAATGCGAGTGCGAATGCGAGTGCGAATGCGAGTGCGAATGCGAATGCGAATGCGAGTGCGAATGCGAGTGCGAATGCGAGTGCGAATGCGAGTGCGAATGCGAATGCGAGTGCGAATGCGAGTGCGAATGCGAGTGCGAATGCGAGTGCGAATGCGAGTGCGAATGCGCGTGCGAATTAGTAATCGCGGCTGATTACTATGCACTCGCAATAATCAATCGGTGTCCACACGTGTTTGCTACTAATCACTCAACATCTCCACTACTCGCACTTGTACTAATCAAAATGAAAACAGACCTTTAAGAAGAGTATGAGGTAGGACCATCGAGATGTTGATTTTAGTGAAAGTAATATTTTTATGTGATTAACGGGCTACTCATATCTAAGCTCTACATATTTCTAAGCCTTTTCAGTTTTCATAGTATTATTAATAAAAAAAAAAATTGCATTATCCACTTTTAAATTAAAGTGCAAATTTCACATGCCATTTTGAACTTAAACCAGATCAACAAAGTATAGCAAAGTAGCAAACTAAAATTGAATATTAAATAACAAATCAATAAAATTATAAGTGAACGCTAGGGCCGCGCGTTAGATAATTTATTCGAGCTTTAACAACATGCTATATTATCAAAGTTATATTTTCCTCGTAAAATCAGCTTCATAAAATAGTCATTAGTGATACCTACCTACCGGTCCTGGATACGAGTAACCATGAGTTCGAAGTAACTAGAGACTGCTTCAGATCATATTTTGTAGCACGTTACGTATTACGTACGTAAAATCATTGGTAATTTTTATAGGCATCCATTTTAAAAATGTAAAAGAAGACTATATTATTCTGAATTAACCAAGACCAATTAAGGTCTAAATATAATCAAGATAATCAAGCCCACTACTTACCTGTCTTCAGTAAGTACGGCAAGCTGTATTACCACGCTTAATGGCAAATGCTTTTACCTTTTTTTTTTAAATAAAGAGTGATGAGACGAGCAGGACAAGTGCTTGATGGTAAGCAACATGCCTGCCACTTAACACCACAGTGACACGCAGCTATTGGAACATGAAGAGTCCAAATCATTACCTAGCACTGCACTGCACTCGTCACCCAGAGATCTAAGTTGTTATATCGCTAAACCCTGTAATTTCTCTGGAAACATTGCCCTTAAAACCGGAACATAGTAATAATTGCACATTACTGCTTGACGGTAGAATTACTGGCAAAGGTGTGGTACTTCCCCAGGCGGACTCTGCTAAGAGTCCTTTCACTACAAAATACCTATAAGGGCCAAATAGAATCCAACATTTTAAATATACGTGATGAGCTCCCGGACCCCACGGAGCCAATGTCCAATGTGTCAACAAATTTAGTGTTCAAATTTTAAACTAATTCCGAAATATGCATGTCAGTTTACATTAAGGTAAAAGATGTATATATTGATGTTATGTAATAGGTACATATTTAGTGTTTCTGCACTCTTATAATCTGGGAACCGACAAAAACGAGCCAAAAAAAACCAGTCAAAAACGAACCGTTAAACGAGTCAAAATAGGTATCTTCTGCACAAGCCTGTCGGAACGAAGATTTTGTCCACAGCTTATAGTACCTACTGTGTAAGGCTCCGTTAAGCGGAATACCATCAAAACTAATAATATAAAGGGTTTTCTAGTCTTACCTCTGGTTTCCTTTATAAATAGCAGAAAGATTGGACTATACAGCTTTACACCATAGCTTGGACTGCTATTGATTCAGGAATAAAACATTGAAGTAAAATACACTTTTTTAGTACCTGGTAATGCAGTGTTAACGTTCTACTTACTCTACTAACAATATCTGTTTTTCTTTAAAGACAAGGCAGGCGCCGCGCGGCTGCCGCAGCCGCCGCGGCCGTAAACCGAGTCGTGTGTATTGAATTCAATTTTATATAGAAATCTGCCGAGCCCGCGCGCGGGCGCGGTTGGCAGCCGCGCCGTGTGAACCGGCTCTAAAGGCCGGTTTGCATTTTGAGTAGTGCGATTGCGAGTGCGTGTGCGAGCAAGAAATCGCGATTGATGAGTGCAGGTGTGTATTGCGAGTACTGTCCAATTCTGTATAGTAGCTGTGTTTCGTTCATTGAGTTGCCAGCCGTCGGCCCGCAAGTATGGATGAACATCAAGAAGCGCGCTTGCGATTGGAAGAAATTCTGAAAGAAATATTAAACGCAGTGGCGTTGGAAATCGAAGATATTTCGAACTCGGAACTTGGAAGACCAAGAAAAGTATGGGTACGAGAATGGATAAGTAGGAGACCGATTCGTGGTGCAAGCTCCTAACTTCTTAAGGAATTGGCTTTTGAAGATACGGCAGAGTATTATTTTGCCCTCAGGTTAACCGAAGAGTCATTTAATACACTACTGAATCTTGTCGCGCCTACCATACAGAAATCAGGTATAAGTTAAGTTTTGACTTTTATAAGCTAAGTTTTTAAATCGTAGAAAGGTGTAACAAATTCGATAATATTCAATTAAGATTTTTAAGAGAAAAAAAATATTTAATGTACTTTACTTATGTTATGAACGCAAATAAGAACCAACACGACACTAGCCTTTTCCGACATATATATATATTTAAAAAAATTAAACTGAACATTTCATTGTACGATAATAATTATCGTAAAGCGCTAAAGAGTGCGCGTGTTCTTGTTACAAAGAGCTCGATGCTTTTAGACCGGAAAAATACACTTTTCTTTTAAACAAACATGGGAAAAAATAAATTTACGTTTTTTTTTAAAACTGTAGAAAAAAATAATTACCTACGTATTTAATGTACTTAACATCCCCTTAAAAGAATGCAGGCTGATTACCAATAACCCTATAAACATATATCTGTATCCAATGCTAATCAATATCACACATTAAAAATCTGTATAAATACGGAGAAATCTGTATACATGGCAACGCTGCTGTTTACTAGCAGGCAAACTGCGAGTGAGGGGGAAGGAAAATCGCGCGGGAGGAGGCTACTCGCAAAAAAATAGAACGCGCTTCTAATCACTTCACTACGCAAGTTACTACACACTCGCATTAATCAATCGTTGTCCACACGTGTTAATAACTAATAACTCAACACCTGCACTACTCACTCGCACTCGCAGTAATCAAAATGAAAACAGGCCTTTAGCGAGTCGGTTTTAGTATATTTTATTCTTGGATATTATGTCAGTTCAATTCATCATGGTAATCCCACCAAGCCTATCTCGAATTTAAACCGAGTTGTGGTTTGTCGGTGTCTCTTATATTTTTTCGTAAGTTTTTTGATACAAAATGATTCTGAAGAAAATAATATGGCGCTACATAATGACTTCTGCCGCCTAATTGGACGTGGGCTGTGTTTTTTATTATATTCGATATACGTACCTACTAAGTTTATTTTTAACAGCTTCAATTATGGCTAAAATGACTGCGATGAAATCATTCTAATCTTATTAAGTAATATTTACTATTTTCGCTTAGCAATTTGATTTAGCCTTTTACATTTTGTTATTTGGTTATGAGTGGCGCCTAGGCAACACTTGTAGGACTCTAAGGTTTTACTAAATCAATAACATAATTGAAAAGTTTTCTTACTTATCTAGATGACGTAGTGGTAGATTTCATACAAAATATAAAATTCGATGCTATCTATCAAAAAAAACGTAAAAAGAGTAAAATAAATTATTTTTACACATTAAATTAAACTGACTTCAAAACCACAAATAGGCACTCAAAATCGAAAAGTAAATTAATTTTATTATTATTACAAGCGCTGTCCACTCATATATTTGAAGTCGGTGCAGGCGCGGATCATGATCCTCATGATCCCCCCCTGGGCTGGGACTAGTACCTAGGTGGGCTACTTATTAAAAAGCATGCATGCACTTATCGCACAGTTTTGTGACGACCACGACTATGTGCCCCCGGAGTCGGTGCCAGTCAAGTCAAAGATAGCCAGTGGATAGATAATACACATTATGTATGTATGTAGTAGTAGTATTAGTAGGTAGGAAAATACTTGTAGGTATGTAGGTAATTTTTTATGAAGAATAAATAATTTATGTAAAGTCATTTTAATATTCAAAATTATAATTGGATAAAAAAATCTACGAATTGAAATTGGAGTAGCTACTTACTGTACCTACATTCACGACCTTATGAGTTCCTAGTAGGTAATTAATTGTTGGGAGTCCAATTCGTCTAACACCAATTACGACAGAAGTGACTACCACAAAACTCAAACTTAAAAGGTGGGTACACATTACACATTTTCAGAAGATGTTATTGGTATAGAAGGCCTCGTTAGCCTTTGTCGATTTTGATTGTTAAAGTGACATATTTTAACAATCCTGGTTTCGTGATTCATAAAAGGCTTCAAAGTCTTGAACATCGCTACAACGTAGCAAGTTTATTCGGGTACATATAGGAAAGTGTGCAGCTGATCTGCATGATCAAATACTACTTGACGTTTTTTAATTTGATTGATCATAGCTCCAGAAAGCGATATAATTTCAGTAATTTCTTAATTCATTTTACCAAAAACTCGATCAATCAAATTTGATTCCACTTTCGTAATAAGAACATCAAAAATGTGGAATGCATCGCCTGATTGGTTATTTCCTTATAGATATAATGTAGGTGTCATTAAGGCTAGAGCGAATCGGTTTCTGCTAAGTTAGGAGCTCTATAACGAAGGACCACATTGTCGTTTAACACCAGGTGAGATGGCGGTCAAGTGCAAACCTATTATCGATCAATAAAACTCCTCCAAATTATATCTGATTCATTACAGAGTTGGTACATTTAATTTCCACACAATTTCAGGCGCGTATGACCACCGTAAATGTGGTTATTTATTATTTATAGTCGCAATCGACAGCGGCATGCCGATTCAACCTCATTACTTATTCGGACATCAAAACTCGTTGCCGATTATTACCACACAATCGAATCTAAACAACGTATAAAATATAGGGATATGCAGAAACGCGACCATAAGCCCAGTCGCTAACGATTTTTTATACCGCTACTATTATACAGGGTTATTGGTGATCAGTCTGCATCCTTTTAAGGGCATGTTTAGAACATTATATTAGTCAACTTTTGTTCAACAGTTTTTAAAAATTCGTACTTAATAATTTTTTCCTATACAAAATAAAAAAAGTAGATTAGATATAGTAGATTAGCCCGGTCTAAAGACATGGAACACTACGTAACAAGAACGCGCGCACTCTTCAACGCTTGATAAAGGAAATGCCGACGTCCACAGAATTAAACAGTGCTAGAGAGAACAGCTAAAACTAAGTTTTTTTTTTGTTGTTTTTTTTAACAAGGTATGTTGAATTTTAACAAAAATTGTAAAACAAGTGTTGTTTCTTTACATTTACAGAACATGCCCTTAAATGGATGCAGGCTGAATACCAGTAACCCTGTATAATAAAATAAACAGATGAAATTCACCATCATCGTTATCATTATTTAAAATTAGCGGGTTTACTAAATTTTCAAGACCGTCTGATATCCCACCTGAGCTGATTATTGTACCAGCCATCTCGTAGAATTGGCATCTATGCTAGCTACATACTCGTATTTCTCAAGTTGTACTAAATTACACACAAATTCCAACTTGGTGAAGAGTTCATTGGAAAAAAACAATATGACACTGGACTTTTATGTATTAAGATACAAGAATTGCTCGTTTAAATGTATTATGCTTACCTTTTATAACATACTTGATATATGGAAACACCCAGTCATAGAACAAACATCCATAAACATCACACATATGTGAAAACACCTTACCGACAGAACTACAAGGCCAGCAACTATTATTATTATTGATACGTGTCCCTTTTGGCACAATGTACTCTTTCTGCATGGCCCTAGATACCTGTCTCCTAACATGCTACTAACCAACCTGCTGGTCAAATTAGAAATGAGTACCGATGTATCGATTAAACGTTGCCTCGGGGTGTGTGGTTGCTCTTTTGCAATATGACCATAGAATAATAATAGATAATACATATCCGAAGAATTGCAGAACAAATAGATTTAAGCACATAAATAAAAGTTAATAAAATGAAATGGCATGTTTGCCCTTTTAATAACCGATACAGATATATTGCGTAAATAATAATATCATGTAAATATGGTAGGCGTATCTGTCACTACAGAATCTGGCCTTCTTCATCCTACATAGGTCTCCTGGTGGTTCATATGACCCGTAAAATTTGTTCACGGGCCTGAAGTCTATTAATGTTACAGATTAATCGTAGAAGTAACTAGGTTTATATTGCTTGTAAGAATTTAAGTAATAAATTATAGTATTGGTAACACATTCTTCGTTATTAAATGATGAATGGGTGCAATTAATTTGCTCGATTTCACCCTAATTCTCATTTAACAATGATACAATTTTATTTGATTAATGGATTGCAAATTGCAATTACTGTACCTACAAAGCATAAAGTGTGCTCTATTGATGAACCCATAGAATGATAAAGAAATATCAAAGTTACTTGTTGCCATAACATTGCAAATTGTTTGATCAGCTGACGAAAGATGCGACACACTTCTACCACAGTCTATTAAATCATACAGTCGTTCGACGAAGCCGTCTAGCCGGGGGCAATCGTGCAGTGCGTGCGGGGTGAGACGCGGTAAGCGCACTCCTGCATTGCCTACATTACAATGTTAGTATTGCAGGAGCGGGGCTCAGGGCTGACGTCTTCCGTATGTTTTAATTTTATTTTGGTGCCACGTTTTTAAAACTGCAACAACCTAACCGTGTCTAGACATTATCGGAGTCTCTCCCAAGATCAAAGGCGATGAACTACTGGTAGTATTTCTATATACTGTGCTTCTACTAAGAGTCTTGCAGTACTTACCGACGCGACGTGGGTGTGGCTGACTTCGTAACTCGTAACCTTTATGAATTCATGTCTTTGGAGTGCTAAAACAATGGTTTCAGTATATTTGTGTCAATGAGTCACAAGCTTATAATAAAAACTGAATTGTATTGATGGCATTTAATTTTGACAAAATATTATTCAAGCATTGATTATAGCTGAGTATCTTAATTAACATCTTACTGTATATTATCATATGTCAATCATCTATTTGAATTCGGTGCCAGTCTAGTCAATAAGCTAGTAGACAGATACTATGTAGGTACGTAGTAAAGTAGTAAGTAGGCACAGGTAAGTAGTACCTACCTATATATTTACTACCGGTTGGACTAGGCTGGCACCGACTTCAAATAGATGAGTGAGTAGCGCTTATAGTAATAATATCAGATTATTTTTCGCTTTTGAGTGCATTTTTGTGGTTTTGAAGTCGGTTTATTTTTTTGTAGAAAATAGTTTATTTTAACCTTTTTAGTGCATGAATGCATATACACGATTTCGTGTTGACTGGGTCGAATGTCATAACTTTTGCGAAATCGACAACTACGTCATCAAGACAAAATTGTAGGAAAATTTTAGCATTTTCTTCATATTTCAAAAATAACCACACCGATTTCGATAAAATTTCTATGGGAGCATTCGGAAAGAATACCCATCCGATCACAGAAAGACATTTTTAAATCGGTTTGGGCGTTCCCGAGAAATCAGGTAACATACATTAAAAAAAACATGTTGGTCGAATTGATAATCTCCTTCTTTTTGGAAGTCGGTTAAAAATATGTTGTCCTGAGTTCTGAGCGAATGGCTGACTTATTGACAGATAAAATATCTATAATATGTATTATAGACTTTTTGAGGGATCGATCCATACGAGTCGTCATTGATGGCTGCTCGTCGGATCAAATGGCTATCAATGCTGGAGTCCCTCAAGGGTCGGTACTCTCTCTGACGCTCTTCCTGCTACTTATCAACGATCTTTTGAAGACCGCTATATTTGGGTACGCCGATGATAGCACCGTTGTAGAGAGTTACATATCTAGCGCGAGAGCCACTGGGCAGCAAACTCAGGTTCTGAGAGAGTCTGATCGAACGTTTGAGCTAGACCCTTGAGGCGGTGTCTAAATGGGGCGATGCCAATCTGGTCAATTTCAACGAGAGCAAGACGCAGGCGTGTCTGTTCTCCGCTAAAAGGAGTCCTTTCCAACTGGCTCCAACTTTTAGAGGTGTATCCGTGCCGGTTTCTGACTGTCTTGAGCTTTTGGGCGTTACTTTGACTTCTTCGCTCAACTTTGGCTCGTATATCGAGTCCTAAGCTAAACTAGCTGCCAAAAAACTAGGTGTCTTCTCAAACGTGCGAAGGTACTTCAAGTCTGAACAGTTGCTTACATTATATCAAGCACAGATTCGCTCCTGTATGGAGTACTGTTCGCACCTTTGGGATGGATTGGCTAAGTATCAGCTAGAGGCTCTGGAATCGATCGAGAGATGAGCCGAAAGGCTCATAGGCAATGACACTCTTGTGCGAAAAAGACTTCAAAGTCGTGAAAATCGCCGAAAAATTGCTAGCCTATCGGTTGTTTATCGGATACACTTCGGAGAGTGTGCAACTGATTTGCATGATCTAATACTACCTTGTCCTTTTTGAAGTGAAACTTCTTTAGAATCGTTGTGATTTCAAACCGGATGCAACGGAAAAAACGACAGGTAAGAGACACAAATACAAAAATGTGCAGGAAAGAATGAGACAGAAATATATATACTATTTTGTCCCATACTGCAAGTAAGCGTCATTTTCGACGCATCTCTCAAACGGCGTTTGGCGCAATTGTAACGGTCTCGGCTTAACGACTGTACAGTACCGGGTTCGATCCTGACCAAGGCCTGTATTAAAATTTTTGTTTTGCCACGCTTTTTGAAGTGAAAACTTCTTTAGGCGGTAGTTTCCAAGGTAAGCTATCAAATTCTGAGTTTAAAAATTAAGAAAAATATTGTGTCACTGGCAAGCTTTTTAATCACTTGACACAAGATTGGCTTGTGTATCCTACCCTTGTTATATTGATTCATCTCATTCTTTTGTCGATTTACTGAAGTTTCACTTCTATCGTGTGTGAATCGCACACACACCTTTTTTTTCTATCGGAATGCTCGTAGCTCTAAAAAGCGACATTGTTTCACGGTTGATGTTCCAAAGACACGAACGAAGAGATTTGACTCTATTTTTGTGATAAGAACGTCTAGGCTGTGGAATACGTTGCCTGAGTGGGTTTTCCCCGATGGTTACAATCTTTGTGTCTTCAAATCGAGAGTGAATCGAGAGTGAATCGATATTTTCTAGGTAAACACGACTAGACCGCATCGTCGTTTAACATCAGGCGAGATGATTAAAATAAATAAAAATATGTAACTGTTTGAAGCTTGAAGAATGGTATGTTGATATTGTGTTATTGAAATAGATAACGCTGCTCGGGCTAAAACAGAACTCAAAAATTTTCCATTTCTAAGAAAACTCTAGCTTTTGAAATTGTATACGCGGACAATATCGTAGCTGTATAAATTAGTTAAACATTGACTTAGGCACGAACCCCACAACACAACCACAAACTTTTTTGGCGTCAGCATTTTGAACCTATTTGTAAGCGACTTTTTCAGTAGTCTGCCTGTAGAAATTTCCGTCAAGCTCAAAGCGGTATTTTATTTGTAATACTTGACTCTTCTGGGTCTATTATTGCCTGTATCTTAAAATAAAATTAAGTAATCCGTTCCCGAAGTAATTAATGTAGGCTTCCTAATTTCCAAATAAATATCTGATGATATCTTTTGAAAGCATTGTAATCTACTGTTAAAAGTTTCAACAATTATTCTAAATTATTTACCACACTGACTAATAAAACGGAAAAAGGTTAAAAATCTCTCGGGTAGCTTACTCACTGATTAGAGCCGCCTACACTACTGTCAAGTGCATTGTCTTACAAATAGAAAAATGCGCGTCTACTGACCGTAGAATTAATTGGCACACATAAACAATAGGTGTTAAACGCTTCCCGTTGTTTATTCCAACTATACGTCATTATTACTCACTCGCTATCAATCGCTGTGACCAAATTCGTTTTGAGTCTGACGCAGAAAGGAATCCACTTGAACCATAAGGCAGGAAACATTGATTTTATTTCTTAGACAAAAAATTCTTTCGGACGATCATTCTGTGTTAAAAGCACAGTGCAGTGCTAGGTAGTGTTTTTATACGTCATGTTCAAAAATAATGCGTGGCACTGTTATGGGGAGGCGTGCTTTTTACCTTCACCCATATTATTCCTATATTATACCTTGCTTGTCCCGCCTCCGTGTACTATTTATAAAACACTAATAGCCGTTTTCCAAGAGCTAAAAACTATTAAATTTTAAAATTTACCGATTTTTTTAAGTGGGTTAGTCCCCGATGTGATGTCACTTGTCGTGGTAGGGGGTCCTCGGCATGTCTTGAGTATTCAGATACATCGGTGATGGGACATTGCTCTTGAGATGGTCCTGAAGACGGCACGCAGAAAAAGACGAGAGCGTCCCCGCGATCCCATCATTTGTGGATTGTGGTATTAATGTAAAGAAGGAATTATTAGCCTATGTATGTGTTTGTGGTTACATTCTCATAATTGGAACCTTGTTGCTTGTGTTCCGTGAATGGATATACATATAGATAGATAGATAACTCTTTATTGTGACACAAAAACAGAAATAATACAGTAAAAAACTTATGAACTAGCACCACAAATGTTAGCCTTATTGCTTAGAGCAATCTCTTCCATGCAACCAGGTATTTACAATGTATCTAGAAGAAGAAAATAAATGAGCACTACCAGATCATAAGATATAGACATCATAGTCTAGTACTGGGCAGGTATGGGACCTGCCAAATACTAGACTATCTGTGTGAAATTAGACGAGATCACCTAACAAATTCAATATCTGCTAGCTGGTTGCCTGGAAGAGATTGCTCTAAGCAATAAGGCCGCCATTTGTGGTGCTAGTTCGTAAGTGTTTTACTGTAATATTTATGTTTTTGTGTCACAATAAAGAGTTATCTATCTATCAATATCAACTTCAGCTACCGAACTATCGGTGGCTCGCCACTAAACTATCGTTTATTTGGACTTGTTCATCTAAAACGAAAGCTCGATAACTTGGGCGTGCTTTAAAAAACGTAGTCCATAATTCTTTGTACATTTGCATCCAGTGTTTCGCCATTTTGCTGCCGTAGCTTCTAATTTGCTATAGCCTATAAAATAGTAACGCAATACGCCTAAATAGGAGCGAGCAGAATGCCAATCGTCCTACTTCAGCCGCTGTCGGACCTTGTCCGCCCACTCTCGTCTTGTATCGCCAATTTTAAAAACAATAACCATATTCAAAGTGAAAAATGTGACAGGAACTTTCGTTTCATTGGCTATTATTTGTGCTGGGTCCCAATTGTCCGGATTTTAAAAAGCTGGGCAGGGACTGAGATTACGTGGCTTTTTATTGAGATCCAACGAGGTTCGACTTTGAGGTTAGAAAATGTAAGAGTAGTCGGTATATTCTGAAATGTTTTGGTTACATTAGATATGTTAGTAAATAGTGGTAGGAGTCTTTTCAACGTGCTTACTCTGTTATTGAAGACACCCAGACCTGTCTAGAAACAGACTCTAGAACAGACAAGCAGATGGTGTCTTCCACAGTTTTTATTGTGTTAATTGGCCTGTAAAATATAAACGTGCCATACTTTATTTAACTTTCTTACTCTAAATAAAATGTTCCTTTAGTCGTATATAGCCTAATATTATTGATTTAGGTATCACGTAAAATGACACAATTGATGAAGCCCACGGACCTAATAAACCGGCTACGATTATATAGGCACTAGCGTTGAAATAGCGCAAACTTAATAACATGTTTGTAAATATACATAGCTTGCAAAATGGCACTTTAAAGTCATCGTATTAAATGCACTAACTAATAATAGATAAATAAAGAATAGTGTACACATACTACATCAGGAATTAAAATACTAAAATTGTAGAATTTAGACATGTATTTTTTTTTATTTAGATTGAAATATAATTATTTGTTTGGGAAATTTATTACCTGTAACGAGACATAAACATTAATTAACATTCAGATTCCTTGCCTGAAAGGTTGACCAACAGTATTGGCATGGATTTCGTTCGAATCCAAATTCTCTTAATTGGTTGACCGACCCTTACAAAAAGTGCCAACCATTCACTTTTGCCACTCTATCGCATAATATTTATTCCATACAAATGGCTTATTTTATTTTTCAACAAGCGTTATTTACTCTTTGCTTTATTTATGGGATAACTTTGTACAATGGACAATTTTGAATTAGTAGGGGAAAATCCAGTGCGGCCTAGTGCGGGTTGGTGGATGACACATGACTTCGAAAGATTCTAGGTACAAGTTGTTTTCCTCACGATGTTTTCCTTCACCGTTTTAAGTTAGCGGCATGACGCATGGTTTTGAACCCGAGGGTATCTTTATCGGCAGTCGCCATTCTCCTGACTAGACTAGCCGTAACTTACTAAACCAGCCGTAACTTATATCTTAGGTATATAATATAAAATTGTCGTGTCACAATATTAGTTATGTTACTCCTCCGAAACGGCTTTACTGAGTTTTACGAAATTTTATATGCATATTCAGTAGGTCTGAGAATCGGCTACTGTCTATTTTTTATACCCCTAAGTGATTAAGGCTGTTCACCCCTACATTTTTTTATTTTATTTTTGGACAACGATTTGGATAATGTGTTATAAAAAAATTACGTAAAAAAAATTATCGTATTAAATGCACTAACTAATAATAGATAAATAAAGAATAGTGTACACATACTACATCAGGAATTAAAATACTAAAATTGTAGAATTTAGACATGTATTTTTTTTTATTTAGATTGAAATATAATTATTTGTTTGGGAAATTTATTACCTGTAACGAGACATAAACATTAATTAACATTCAGATTCCTTGCCTGAAAGGTTGACCAACAGTATTGGCATGGATTTCGTTCGAATCCAAATTCTCTTAATTGGTTGACCGACCCTTACAAAAAGTGCCAACCATTCACTTTTGCCACTCTATCGCATAATATTTATTCCATACAAATGGCTTATTTTATTTTTCAACAAGCGTTATTTACTCTTTGCTTTATTTATGGGATAACTTTGTACAATGGACAATTTTGAATTAGTAGGGGAAAATCCAGTGCGGCCTAGTGCGGGTTGGTGGATGACACATGACTTCGAAAGATTCTAGGTACAAGTTGTTTTCCTCACGATGTTTTCCTTCACCGTTTTAAGTTAGCGGCATGACGCATGGTTTTGAACCCGAGGGTATCTTTATCGGCAGTCGCCATTCTCCTGACTAGACTAGCCGTAACTTACTAAACCAGCCGTAACTTATATCTTAGGTATATAATATAAAATTGTCGTGTCACAATATTAGTTATGTTACTCCTCCGAAACGGCTTTACTGAGTTTTACGAAATTTTATATGCATATTCAGTAGGTCTGAGAATCGGCTACTGTCTATTTTTTATACCCCTAAGTGATTAAGGCTGTTCACCCCTACATTTTTTTATTTTATTTTTGGACAACGATTTGGATAATGTGTTATAAAAAAATTACAACAAAAAATGCCACAGCATTCAAAAATACATACAGCCCTAATTTTTGCTCTTTTATCATCAACCCCTATTTTTGAACAGCCATTTTAGTAATTTAATCATTTTTCACCCCGCTCGATAACTGAATAATAATTGTCTTTTTTGTAATTTTTTTCACTCTATTTCGATTAAAATTTCCTGGAGCTTATGGCAAATCTAAAATTGTTTTATAAAAATAAACATATTTTTTTTTATTAAAGTTTAGGGTTGCCATAGATGGTTTAGATTCACAAACCAGTCCGGCAGATGGCGCTGCAGTTAGTATCTAGGTTATTATCCGAGCGAAGCCGGAAGGGGCCGCTAGTCATAATATATATAGAAATTCTAAGTAATGAGTTTTCACTTCTATCAAAAATCTCTATGACTATTATATTTGAAGTGAAAACTTCTTTTGGCGCGCCACAGAGAGATTTTTCGTGGGCTGTGAATTGAATTATAGCGTCACGCTCGGGAATGATAAGAAATCATCGGGTAGACTCGGGACTATGGCCATGGTCATGGCCACGCCTTTCGGTTTCACCCGCGTAGATTCCAAAGCAAGCTATCAAATTCTGAGTTACAAGTTTTCACTTCTATCGGCAGTTCCTATGACTGCCAATTTTATTCTATTCAGGACTACGTTAGATTATAGGACCATTATTGTGGCGCATGTCTTAATTCGTTGAGCTATTGTATGTATGTGTTCCATGGCCCCAGTAAGATAATAGAGAAAAGTTGGAAGTGTAATAAATGTTTATCTATCTTCACATGTATGCAATTGGTGTTACCAATTAATATGGATCTAGGTCTGTATCGCATGTAAGAATGTAAGTAAAAAAAAATATTGGTAAATGTGTGCTAAGTAAAAGCGTTTAATGGGTGCAGCAATTTGCTCGGTCGCACCCTAATTTTTGTTTGATTTATGGATTCTAATTAAGCACTGAAAATATTTTGTAACTGTTAAGACGCATTTTTACATTTCCATTGCCTCTTGTAATAATGTATTTCATTATTTTCTAGCTACCTTTAAAGAAAACAAAAGATAACTTCTCCAAGTTCATACACCTAATATCATGTGCAATCCGTACCTTTTGTGATTATTGTTTCCTAATACATTTATTTATGTATTACTTTATTATATTTTATTTATACATTGAAAAAGGTGAAAGTTTGTGTTTTTGCTCTCATGTATCTCTGCAACGGTTGTACGGATTTAAAAAAAAAATTTATACGTACGAAGTACATTAACTGGATCAACACAAAAGCTAGAATTGTTAAGTCGCGGTTTATACCGCAGGACGCAACTGCTAGTAAAAGATAAATTTTATAAGTAGGTACTTAGGTAGTATTATTTTGTGTTGTCGATTGTATACGACCAATCCGGATACTTCTTTATAAAGGCTTAGTTGATTACTCATTTATTTATTTATTCTAACTATATTAAGTAACATTATTATATCCACGTATAATATATTGCATTACATGCTTGAACTAGAGCAAAGACTTCTTGAGGGCAAACTTTAACGAGGATTATATTCCTAAAAACTGCAATCAATACAAAAGAGTTTGAAGAAATATTTAGTAAAATCATGAAAAAAAAAATGTCGAACCAAAAAGCAGGATTTTTGTAATAGTACTTCTACGTACATATCCATTTTAAAGTTTGATCTAGCATCAAATTATTGATGTTCCTGCGCCCTTTGTCCACGGTCTACTACATTTATCTTCTCCATTTTTGGTGCAACGTATTTGCAACTAAATAATTAACAACATATGAAATTTAATCAAAAGTTACAGTGGCCGAGTACACGGCAGTGATCTCATTGCGTCCCACACTGGCATTGTTTGTTGTCACCGGTTATTACATTCCTGAGACCTGCTGCTGATCACAAAGGCGATTGAAGCTTGCGAGCATGACTTATGGCTGTGATTTGTATCAATAAACCTAAGTATAGCTTTGAGATTAACTGTTAGTTGTAATCTATATTCATATAAACTGAATTGATGTTCGTTTGTCTCGCTAAAACTCGAGAATGGCTGGACCGATTTGGCTAATTGGATATCAAATCTATCCTGGGCCAAAAATATATTACCAATCTAATTAGTCCGTCAAGTAGATTATGAAAAAATATGGAACACGAATTTTTGTATTATCAAATTATTAAAAATCGATAAAGAAATAGATCATCAAACGTCCACGGTGACGTCATGTGTGAATAAAAATCGTATTATGACGTGACGTCACTCGAAACTTCTAAACACTGTATCTTCGTCATTTTTTGTTTGTGCTACAAAAGAAAAAACAAGGGGATATTTTTTTTTAAACGTCACTAAAATAAATATGTCATCTTATATCTCGGGATGACGAGAACAGTGCTAGGTAATGTTTTGGGGTCTTTATAATCTAATAGCTACTACGTAAGACTGTGCTGGACGGCATGTTGCTTACCAATTTTTTGATTTGTGATTTCCACTCAGAATATAAATAAATTATGACGTAAGGTAAATAAATATAAACTGATGTTTTTTCAATATTTGTTTACCCACATCCTTGAGTCTCATTCATATTTATAGCCGCCTAAAGACTTCTAATCTGTGACAAATCTCAAAGTTTACCTAGAGCACCGTATAAGGGGCTCGCTAAGGCCGTGTTAAATAATAGCGCTGCGTCCTCGGCCTTATAATAACTGGCGCGTATAAACGCGAATCCGTATAAGGAGTCTGTGTAGTGAATTGTTTCGGAATGACTTGACGATTACCAGAGATGTACAAAGAAATATGGAAATGGTGCACAATCCGCGGTACTTCAAGGACTGAATAAGTAAAATAATTATTTTGTTTTGTAGCAAAACGATGTATGGAAACATTGGAAACCGATTTCAAAGAAAAACGTCTTTGGAGGGAAACTCCTGTTTGCCAGCGGGATAAATTTTGATCCTAATTTTTCCCTCTGGGTAAAAATCCCAAGTTACAGTTATAATAATACTTAGCTGCTTAACTGCTTATGCTCATATATATTAAATATCTACTTAGTAAGTGCCCGCGAAGTCATCTGCACAGATTTAAGAAAGAATGAAGAAAAAGAAAGGACTATTCTCTGGGCCTGTTTGTTTTCCGGAAAAAATGTACCTAGCTACCATATGTGCTATTCCAGACTATTTTATATTCCAAATTTCAGGCTAATCTGTTTAGTTTTGATCACATCCACAATTAAATCAAACTTTCATACTACTAAAGTTGCGGTTGATTGGTGTACAATCACGTTGGAACGGCTGAAACGATCGGGTTGAAATTTTAAACACAGTTCGATTATAGTCTTGAACAGCACACAGGCTACTTTTTATCGAGGGAAAATTAAGGGAACGGGAACTAAACGGGTGAAACCAAACGTTGCTAGTGTATTATGAATTTGTATACAGAATTTATTTAAATTGATTAAATCAGCTTTCTAGCGATCATAGTACCCACACGTTTTTTTTATTAAATAAAGAGTGACGAGACGAGCAGGATAAGTGCCTGATGGTGAGCAACATGTCTGCCACATAGCAGAACAGTGACACGCAGCTATTGGAACATGAAGAGTCCAAATCATTACCTAGCTAGCACTGCACTGCTCAGTCACCCAGAGATCTAAGATGTTATATCTCTAAGCCCTGTAATTTCTTTGGAAACATTGCCCTTCAAACCGGAACACAGTACCTAATGTTTGCACATTACTGCTTGGCGGTAGAATAACTGGCAAAGGTGTGGTACTTCTCCAGGTGGACTCTACCAAGAGTGCTACCACTACTAAAGCTTGCTCGCTTAGTCTGGGGCTAGATGGAGTTGTGTAAAAAAATCTTTAATATTTTTAGTTCCGAAACCATACCCGTGTGGGTCGAGTTGTTTGCGAAGTCTGCAAGGTGACAAAAAACTAGAATTTTCATATCATTAGTCACCATCCGTATTAGCGTGGTACACATTAATAAAATATTTAAGTACCTACATATATGCGTTAATCGTTTACTCAAGTCGTAGATATCTCTGTTTTTTTAATGTCACGTAATGTTTTATGTAAAATAGCTGTTGTGTTCAGTAAGATGTAAGATAATCACTATAAATAAACATGGCACATAATAATTAAACGACTCATTATGTTAATAGCACCTATATAGGTATGTACATAGGTACATATATTATTTTCTGTTTCAATATAGGTAAGTAAATACACCAGACGTAGGTAAGTAAACACTACCTACTATGGTTACTCGCGTAACCATAGGCAGCCCACTATAATATGTTCCCACCGGGGATGTAACGGAGGTCATTTTATCGGAACCGAAGGCGGAGTCGGAATTTTTAAATTTGATTTATCGGAGTCGGAACCGGAGTCGGAACCGAAGTCGGAAGCATTGGCAGGATCAGAAGTGGTGGCAGGAGAGACATTTTTACTATACTTTTTTTGAAGTGAAAACTTCTTTAGGCGCGTTATAGACAGAATTTTCGTGGGCTGTGAAATGGACTCATGATCACGTGATCATCACGCTCGGATATGATAAGAAATTTCGGGTAAACTCGGGATGCTAGAGCGAGAAAGATAATGTGGTCAACAAACGTGCCAGACCGAGAAAGATAATTGTTAGAGGAGGACATGGGACAATACATACTCTTACTCTCTCTCGCTGCTCACTACCAGTGTTGACTGACACCTTAGCAACTTTCTCGCTGAAACTGGCGAATTTTTAAACTTTTTTATCACGACATTAACTTCTAGGTACTTACCACATCAATTGAACCTGTCACGAAATGTTAAATTTGCATTTCACGTCCATTGCAAAAAAGTTATGGTTGTAATATTTTATCACATCACTTACACTACGTAAACAAACAAAATGATACCCATTTTCATAAGAAAGTGCTTACACAAATACACTATAACACAACATATTTATGCATTTTTAGCGAAATACATAAATATGACATAACTAAATAGCAAACACTAAAAACTTGTGAGTGTGAGTCAAACGGCATTTTCGACCCGCGTAATTTTTTTTTTAATTACTCTTGGCCATGGATTCTAATCATTCAGCCGTAAAAGTTTTAAATTAAAATTATTTAGTAGTCTTTATATAGTTAAGTATTTCTTATTTTAGTTTTCACTTCTGCCGTGCGGTTTTAAGCGCACACATTTTTTTTTTACATTTTTTTTGCTACACACTTGGACTCGATAAACATTGACGAGCAATTGATTTAAGGGATTGGGATTTTATAGTTCCATTTACTTTCCACCACAATAAGGGATTATCTCAAATATTTATACACCTTACTTCCGATTAAAACCTCCGTTCGAAAAGTTTCGGAGCCGAAGTCGGAACCGAAGGTGTAATAAGAATCGCAAGTTCCGACTTATCGTAGTCGGAGTCGAAGCTCCGTAACATCCCTGCAGGTCTACTACGAAAACAAACTCCGAATGATCGGATCCAACCGACAGCTGAATCGGATCTGTAGCCTACCACGAAAAACATTCGGATCGGTACATCTCGGTCGGAAGTTATAGACTTAGGTCGGATGAGGGTCGGATCGAATGAACGGCCGATTCGATCAACCGACCGATTGTCTATCGAGGTAGGAAACTTCCATAAGTTCGGCCGATATATCGTTTATCGGACTTCGAGCAGGTCTACTGACCTGCTGGTTCCCACTGCTGGAGTGACATTACAAACACAAATACACTCTTGCTATTACAAACGTAAGATTTTTTTTTTTAATAAGGTGTGACGAAACGAGCATGACATGTGCCTGATGGTAAGCAACATACCTGGCACATAACAGCACAGTGATACGCAGCTATTGGAACATGAAGAGTCCAAATCATTACCTAGCACTGCACTGCGCTCGTCACCCAGAGATCTAAGTTGTTGTTATATATCTATACCCTGTAATTTCTCTGGAAACATTCCCCTTCAAACCGGAACACAGTAATGTTTGCACATTGCTGACTCTTAGCAGAGTCCGCCTTGGGAAGTACCACGCCTTTGCCAGTTATTCTATACAGCCAAGCAGTAAGGTAAAAACATTAATGTATTCCGGTGTGAAGGACAATGTTTCCAGATAAATTACAGGGCTTAGAGATAAAACCTCATATATCTGGGTGACCAGTGTAATGACACTGGTAATGACCGAGCAGTGCAGTGCTAGGTAATGATTTGGACTCATGTTCCAATAGCTGCGTGTCACTGAGCTGTAAATGCGGCAGGCATGTTGTTTCCCATCAGGGATATGTCCTGCTCGTCTCGTCACTCTATACTATAATAGAAAGAAAACTCAATTCACACAAACAACATGTAACTCTTATGATCACATGCAAGTTTTTCAAATGATTACTGATTCCGCAATACTTAAAAAAAAACACATTTGTGGTTACAACAGTGTTTGTAAACAAAAAATAGTCAAACACTTATGTCAAAAAATTGAGAACTTGTCTTCCGTTCTTAAAAAAAAAAAAATAACAAGAAGTATAAGCCTACATGCCAACCTACACCTATTAAAATTATTGAACTATGTTTTTTTTTGTTAAGTAGTAAGTCTCAGATGGCCTCTACTACGTGTGTGTATAACCCTATAAACCTTGACTAGGTTGTACCTACTTAGCCTAGAACACAAAAAACTATGCGTTGTGGCAAGTAGGTACCTACTACAGAAAGGAGTGGCAGGATGCTTTCCGTCACTCGCACCGTTAGGACAGGACGTCTACTCTATTTCTACGAAAACGTAATTTCGAAAAAAAACTCGCGACTTTCCTACTGTCATTCTACTACGTTTCGTCCGATACAACATTGTTTGACGTTTAAATGTTCTAAGCATACTCTAATTAGAGTAGGCTTAGAATATTTAAACGGACAAAACGACGGATCGAAGTAGAATCGGAGTTGGAAAGTCGCGAGTTTATTTCGAAATTACGTTTTCGTAGAAAGAGAGTAGACGTCCAGCACTCTATGATTATGCTGCTTCCCTAAATGTCAAATGTAACAACTAACTAAAAGGTCCACGTTGTTCCATCTATCCCGCTGACGGCGAGAACACCTCACCCAAAATCATGTACTCGTATACAGTCAAAAATCAAAACAATTCATTTTAAAACTAAATGGAAAAATAATTGTTAAACATTAAAATGCTACTCTCCGCTAGATGTCGCTTAGATAATTTTTATTAGTGCCATCTCTTTCGTTTCATGGAAATATCTTGTTCCGCTACAGATCGTGCTAAGTAATTGAAGTTTTGATGTTTTTCGCAAGATGTCGCTGTCTGTTCATTCTTAACGTAGTAGATTTACCATTGAAAATGTAAATTTATTCAGATTGAGTTCGTTTATTCGTCATAGTATGCATAGTTTTCTTAATGTAACTTTGATTTTCAAATTGTATACATAATCTTACGTACCCTCCATTATTTATTTACTATGGGTTTATTATTATCTATTCTAAGCTACGGGCCCCCGTCACAGAATAAATTGCCCCTGTGCGTGTCACATACCTAGGTACAAAGGGACAGACGAAACCGGCCACCACACCAACATTTTATTTTACTTTAGTCATGCGATACATTTGAAGATTTAATTACCTCATTATACAGCAATTTTAAACTAGAAAAATAAGGTTCACCAATCTCGTTTCAATTTTTCTCGTTACATATTTAATACTTAGGTACATTATTATTTCCGTTACAGAAACATTGCAGAGCACTAGGTATTTGAAGCTTTTTAGGATTCCGTAGCCAAATGGCAAAATACGTGACCCTTACAAATTCGTCATGCCTGTCTGTCTGTCTGTCCGCCCGTATGTCACAGCCACTTTTCTCCCAAACTATAAGAACTATAACTATTGAAACTTGGTTGATAGATGTATTCTGATTTTCCTACAAAACAAAAAAAATAAAAAAACAATAAATTTTGGGGGTGCCCCATGCTTAGAACTGAAACTCAATTTTTTTCCATCACTATTGTTAAAACAATGTTTAAAGTAACAACGAACTACAAGAACTTTTATATTATCTTCTATAATATAAAAATGAATCGCAAAATGTGTTGGTAAGCGCATCACTCAACAACGGCTGGACCAATTTGGATGATTCTTTTTTTCAACTGTTCGTTGAAGTCCAAGGATGGTTTTTACGGCAAGAAAAAAACTAATAATTGTCGGGAAAACCCTGAAAACAGCCCTTTTCTTTTTCCCATACACACGTTTTCTAACTAAAATGTCAAGGCAATTTGAGCTTTAACACTATGTAATAAAGTTCATATTCAATCAAGTGCTTTCCCATACAAACGTTTTCTAACTAAAATGTCAAAGCAATTTGAGCTTTATTGCTATGAAATAAAGTTCGTATTAAATAACAAGCTCTCACTAATGTCTAAGCAATATATGTGTGTTCCTAACGTCAAGGAGTCAATTTGCACTTTATTCCCACTGCACAAAGTTCAAATTCCATCATATCTATCAAAACACCGTGCGTTGGTATAGGAAGATCTAATGTCGCGTTCCGAAATATACTCAGGATAATATCGGGAACCAGATCAAATTAAATAGTCACAAAACGTAAGATTCATAGATCATTAGTACCTACTTCTGATTTTAAATTTTGTCGCCTTCACGATATTATTTCTTTTGATTTAGTTTCGGCACGCATACTACATGCGTCTATTTTCACGTCATTATATCAACCAAGTGTCAGTCACGTGTCAGTCAAACACAAACCGCGTTACCAAAAGTGTTTTATTATTTTGAATTATTCATTTAATATCCCTATCTGTGCAAAATTATTTAAATACACACGTTTGCCAACGGCGCTCTACTCTGCGCTCCATGAAATATTTTTGGAGTAAAACTAACGGACAGAATACGAAACACCATACTGCATTCTAAAACCTGAATGACCGATGTGGCTCAAATAGCACCCAATTTGAAGTGGGATCGGGCAGGACATGTTTGCAGCATGTCGGATGATCATGACCAAAATTACCACGCGGAGGAAGCCAGATTGCAAACGACAACGCGGCAGACCAAAGAAACGATGGCAAGACAACCTCCACATATGTATATCGGAAAGACTGGACTTTATTAGCCATAGAAAGGAAAAAGTGGAAGGAGGGTATGGAAGCCGTTGCCAAATATTGGGACAAGAACCACATATTCATGAAAAATTCAAGAACAAATAAAAAATATAATTTAAAAACTCAAAAACCCGACTGCGTAAAAAGTGAACCAAACTACGTACTCACATACTAAAAAACTGAAAAGAATAAAACAAGCATTTAGATTTCTGGTGGTCTAGAATTCTATAATATGTTATTGTATTAATACTATTGAAATATATACAATATTTTCTAATAAAAGAACATTACAACTAAACAGTCGGGATCCATTGAACAATTACATTGTATGTATGTCGAATAATAATGGATCCCGACTGTTCAGTTGTAATGTTCTTTTATTAGAAAATATTGTATATATTTCAATAGTAATAATACAATAACATATTATAGAATTCTAGACCACCAGAAATCTAAATGCTTGTTTTATTCTTTTCAGTTTTTTTAGTATGTGAGTACGTAGTTTGGTTCACTTTTTACGCAGTCGGGTTTTTGAGTTTTTAAATTATATTTTTTATTTTATACTTTTTAGTTATGAACAATGTTGTGAATGTTAATATGCTCAACATAATAATATGCATCTTTTGGTTGTTGACCAAATGTCTTCGTTTCTACTGATATAATATGTAGGATTTTCTACTGCATGTAATTCATATTTATAGTTTTGTGTTAGTATAGGTTTTCGATTGACGTTGAGTACCTACTAAATCGTTTGAAGTTGGAGATGGGCGACCGAGGCGGAGCAATCCGAGAGCAGTTCCGTGTTCCCATTATCACGTACCTGCACGTACGAAAAAAAGGTAGTCCAATATACCTATTAGCATAGATCGTAGAACCCAAGATGGGCCCCATCCCAAACTTCACGGCGCACGCAATCATGTCAACGTTGGGAAGAGTGAGCTCACTCTTTCCGTTCTAGTCGGTTGCAGGACGCGGTGGACGCCGGACGTTTTTACCTATCATTATTCGGTGTCAACAACCAAAATAAGTAGAACCACAGCAAATCTCGCCGCTAGCGATTATAGGGGTCAAGTAGATTGGTTGTTTGTAAACCACTTACGATACATACAGAGACGAAGTTTATTACCAATTTCAAGATTCTCAGGGCACATCTATTGATTTATATCGATGCCTACTAGATACATTAGTATATAATGTCCATCCACATTCACACGTACAGTTAGTTATACGAAGTTTTCTGCTACCTAAAAACCTATAAATGTGAGAATGGTTGTTACTCAACTTTAAATCGATATACATCCTAAACGGTCAGTCAAATCGAAAAACATTGAGAGAAAGCTAAATATTATTTTCAAATACCTATTCAACGATACCCCTCTTGATATATTTTGGTGATTTTCATTTTTTTAATTTGGACAATATGGCGTCCTGAATCCGCCATATTGGATTTACACTAATGTCATGTCTTTAGTGTCACTCGCCAGATTAAGAGGAATCGATTGACGTATGAATCATAAAAATCGGCCCAGGCGTTTGGTCTGTATAGTGCCTCAAAGGAACATACAAACATACATACATACATACATACATACATACATACATACATACATACATAGACTGTTAAACACATTACCACTCCTTTGCGTCGCGCAGTCGGGTAATAACAGGCGAACTGAGGATTTATAAATCAGTTGATTCGGTAACTAATCAAGATGATGTCGTCAACAACTATCTACCGGAATTTTTGAACTCTCTGGATTTTCCAGGATTGCCACCTCACAATGTTCAATTAAAAGTTGGATCGGTAGTTAAAGTGTTGCGTAATATCAACGAACCGAGTCTTTGCAACGGCACACGGTTAGCTATAAAAATACTGCACAACGTGATAAAAGCAACTATACTGAAAGGAAAGTATAAACGCATCCCAATGATTCCAACTGATGTACCATTTGAGTTTAAACGACTACGGTTTCCAGTGCGGCTTGCTTTTGCTATGGCTATAAACAAGTCCCTGGGCCAACCTTAACACGCCCAGCGCCAAGCCCTATATGCAAATACTATCAAATTTTCACAACTTTTAATTTTTGTTTTTTTTTGTGTTGTGAGTTATGAGGTGTTAAAATAGTATAGAAAATAATCACACCCCCTCCCCCGTCATCCCTTTTTTTTATACCGCTGTGTATATTTTTTTTACACGTGGCCTGGGAATACTTTTTATAGATAAACTATTCACCAGGCCATGTGTATCAATAAAGATACACATTTCGTATTATTATTTCTCTTTGTTTCTCTCTTGAATGCACATTTATTATTCAACCAAATATTATCTCAAGAAACTTACTATCACTCAATTCAGGGAACACATAATTGTAGTTTTACTAAAAACGATCTGCTCAATTAGCCGGAGATGAAGTGCTATCAGCCCCTATTATGACAAGAAGATCGTTTAATAGAACTCATAAGTAACAAAGCTGGAAAGAAAATTGTATGCTGAAGATGTGCAGAGGTGCTATAAAAAGTACGACAGGAAAATTATTGGTCTCAAGACTTTCAGAGCAAACAACTACAAAATGCTCTGTATATGAAAGTTTTCTATGTCAAAAATGTCTCAACAATATTCACTGATTTATTTTGAAATTAATAAATTGATTATTTACTATCTAAGTAAGTTTCTTTGTTTAATAAAATTATTTCAAGGTGATTATTATTTTTCTCTAAATATCTCCTTAACTGATTGTCCGATTTCCAACCCAAAACCACTGGGAAAATGTATAGAAAGCGTGCGCATTTCGGATACACACTGCTTTAACTGAAATGAGTAGTTTGTATCCTAAACTATACACACTCCTTATGGCAGTGTGTATCCTAAACGATACACATGGCTCTGAGCGTGTTATATAGTGTTTGTGGTATTAATCTAGAAAACCCATGGTTCTCACATGGTCGATTGTATGTTACCTATTCCCTTCCGTGTTCGAAAACCATCAGATTTGTATTTCTATGTGCCAGGTAATCAAACAAAAAACATCGTATATCACAAACCACTGCAATGAAAATAAAACTGATTTTTGGTAATAAGTTGATTAACAATAAAAGGATTCAACATCATCATCGGCCTATTTAATATTCGTTCACTGCTGGGCGTAGGCCTCTCCTAATGAACGCCACAAGGTGCGGTCTTCTGCATTCTGCATAAAGGGATTATTACTTGCTTTTAAATGCTTATTTACGTTGAAATAAATATTTTATTAATAAAATACTTACTTAATGCGGTTCACAGAATACGTCTCTTACCAAGTTTCAACAGTATAGTTCTTATAGTTTCGAAAAAAGTGGTTGTGACATACGGATGGACAGACAGCCAGAAATGACGAACCCATAAATAAGGGTTCAGTTAGTACGTTTTACGGAACCGTAAAAATTGATCTTCGAAATGTATGTACGCTCATAACTTTTGAATGACTGCACCAAATATGATGATTCTTTATTTTATGTATTTGTTATTGTCGGGACAAGATTTGTACAGCAGAAAGTTTAGAAAATGTAGACGAAAAAATAAATGGTGATACGAAGTTCACCGGGTCAGCTAGTGAATGAATGAAAACTCTTTATTGTTCACACCTTAACACAGTACCTACATAAAACATAGGAATACAGTAAAACTAGTGAAACAACAGGCGGCCTTATCGCTGAAAGCGATTTATTATGTTATTTGCTGCTACGGAAGCCTTCATGGGCGAGTCCGACTCACACTTGACCACTTTTATTTATTTCTTCTGAAAACGCCGCATTGAGGACAAAAATTGTGCTGAATAAAGAAATTACAAAAATAAATCACGTCTCAACTGGTTTGGATAATATTTATTTATTCTTTTCATAAATACTTTTATTTGAGAGGTTACAATTATTTAAATTAGGTACTTACATTTTACTTGTTCTTCGTACTTAACAAATTCTTCTTCTTATTAATGAGCATTACTAAAAAGGTATTTATGACATACGTAGACACACAGACGATGCAGAAGTCATGAAGAACGAACATCAAGAGGTAACCGAGGTAGAAGCACGAAGCAACGGATGTTATAGCTAAGAACAACTGCAAACGCACCACTGGGAGATTGTCAAATGTTGCTGAAACGAAACGAACACTTTGGTAAGAGATGAGATGTTTTCAAAATGACACATGAGTTAGAGATGGGTAAAAATATATATTTATATTAAACTAGCTGACCCGGTGAACTTCGTATCACCATTTATTTTTTCGTCTACATTTTCTAAACTTTCTGCTGTACAAATCTTGTCCCGACAATAACAAATACATAAAATAAAGAATCATCATATTTGGTGCAGTCATTCAAAAGTTATGAGCGTACATACATTTCGAAGATCAATTTTTACGGTTCCGTAAAACGTACTAACTGAACCCTTATTTATGGGTTCGTCATTTCTGGCTGTCTGTCCATCCGTATGTCACAACCACTTTTTTCGAAACTATAAGAACTATACTGTTGAAACTTGGTAAGAGACGTATTCTGTGAACCGCATTAAGTAAGTATTTTATTAATAAAATATTTATTTCAACGTAAATAAGCATTTAAAAGCAAGTAATAATCCCTTTATGCAGAATGCAGAAGACCGCACCTTGTGGCGTTCATTAGGAGAGGCCTACGCCCAGCAGTGAACGAATATTAAATAGGCTGATGATGATGTTGAATCCTTTTATTGTTAATCAACTTATTACCAAAAATCAGTTTTATTTTCATTGCAGTGGTTTGTGATATACGATGTTTTTTGTTTGATTACCTGGCACATAGAAATACAAATCTGATGGTTTTCGAACACGGAAGGGAATAGGTAACATACAATCGACCATGTGAGAACCATGGGTTTTCTAGATTAATACCACAAACACTATATAACACGCTCAGAGCCATGTGTATCGTTTAGGATACACACTGCCATAAGGAGTGTGTATAGTTTAGGATACAAACTACTCATTTCAGTTAAAGCAGTGTGTATCCGAAATGCGCACGCTTTCTATACATTTTCCCAGTGGTTTTGGGTTGGAAATCGGACAATCAGTTAAGGAGATATTTAGAGAAAAATAATAATCACCTTGAAATAATTTTATTAAACAAAGAAACTTACTTAGATAGTAAATAATCAATTTATTAATTTCAAAATAAATCAGTGAATATTGTTGAGACATTTTTGACATAGAAAACTTTCATATACAGAGCATTTTGTAGTTGTTTGCTCTGAAAGTCTTGAGACCAATAATTTTCCTGTCGTACTTTTTATAGCACCTCTGCACATCTTCAGCATACAATTTTCTTTCCAGCTTTGTTACTTATGAGTTCTATTAAACGATCTTCTTGTCATAATAGGGGCTGATAGCACTTCATCTCCGGCTAATTGAGCAGATCGTTTTTAGTAAAACTACAATTATGTGTTCCCTGAATTGAGTGATAGTAAGTTTCTTGAGATAATATTTGGTTGAATAATAAATGTGCATTCAAGAGAGAAACAAAGAGAAATAATAATACGAAATGTGTATCTTTATTGATACACATGGCCTGGTGAATAGTTTATCTATAAAAAGTATTCCCAGGCCACGTGTAAAAAAAATATACACAGCGGTATAAAAAAAAGGGATGACGGGGGAGGGGGTGTGATTATTTTCTATACTATTTTAACACCTCATAACTCACAACACAAAAAAAAACAAAAATTAAAAGTTGTGAAAATTTGATAGTATTTGCATATAGGGCTTGGCGCTGGGCGTGTTAAGGTTGGCCCAGGGACTTGTTTATAGCCATAGCAAAAGCAAGCCGCACTGGAAACCGTAGTCGTTTAAACTCAAATGGTACATCAGTTGGAATCATTGGGATGCGTTTATACTTTCCTTTCAGTATAGTTGCTTTTATCACGTTGTGCAGTATTTTTATAGCTAACCGTGTGCCGTTGCAAAGACTCGGTTCGTTGATATTACGCAACACTTTAACTACCGATCCAACTTTTAATTGAACATTGTGAGGTGGCAATCCTGGAAAATCCAGAGAGTTCAAAAATTCCGGTAGATAGTTGTTGACGACATCATCTTGATTAGTTACCGAATCAACTGATTTATAAATCCTCAGTTCGCCTGTTATTTGTTCTTGAATTTTTCATGAATATGTGGTTCTTGTCCCAATATTTGGCAACGGCTTCCATACCCTCCTTCCACTTTTTCCTTTCTATGGCTAATAAAGTCCAGTCTTTCCGATATACATATGTGGAGGTTGTCTTGCCATCGTTTCTTTGGTCTGCCGCGTTGTCGTTTGCAATCTGGCTTCCTCCGCGTGGTAATTTTGGTCATGATCATCCGACATGCTGCAAACATGTCCTGCCCGATCCCACTTCAAATTGGGTGCTATTTGAGCCACATCGGTCATTCAGGTTTTAGAATGCAGTATGGTGTTTCGTATTCTGTCCGTTAGTTTTACTCCAAAAATATTTCATGGAGCGCAGAGTAGAGCGCCGTTGGCAAACGTGTGTATTTAAATAATTTTGCACAGATAGGGATATTAAATGAATAATTCAAAATAATAAAACACTTTTGGTAACGCGGTTTGTGTTTGACTGACACGTGACTGACACTTGGTTGATATAATGACGTGAAAATAGACGCATGTAGTATGCGTGCCGAAACTAAATCAAAAGAAATAATATCGTGAAGGCGACAAAATTTAAAATCAGAAGTAGGTACTAATGATCTATGAATCTTACGTTTTGTGACTATTTAATTTGATCTGGTTCCCGATATTATCCTGAGTATATTTCGGAACGCGACATTAGATCTTCCTATACCAACGCACGGTGTTTTGATAGATATGATGGAATTTGAACTTTGTGCAGTGGGAATAAAGTGCAAATTGACTCCTTGACGTTAGGAACACACATATATTGCTTAGACATTAGTGAGAGCTTGTTATTTAATATGAACTTTATTTCATAGCAATAAAGCTCAAATTGCTTTGACATTTTAGTTAGAAAACGTTTGTATGGGAAAGCACTTGATTGAATATGAACTTTATTACATAGTGTTAAAGCTCAAATTGCCTTGACATTTTAGTTAGAAAACGTGTGTATGGGAAAAAGAAAAGGGCTGTTTTCAGGGTTTTCCCGACAATTATTAGTTTTTTTCTTGCCGTAAAAACCATCCTTGGACTTCAACGAACAGTTGAAAAAAAGAATCATCCAAATTGGTCCAGCCGTTGTTGAGTGATGCGCTTACCAACACATTTTGCGATTCATTTTTATATTATAGATCATAATAGTCCGAGATCCCAGAGCTCCCAGACGTCACCTATTTTCTGATGAATGAAATGTGGACGATTGTGTAGAGTTAGTAAGTACTAAGAACACACCCTCACTCGCTAACTTGCTTAGACGGCCAATTTTGAGATATGGGGTAATGAAGGTACATACAAACATTACTTACTTCACGTAGAGGAGACGTACTTCTTAGCATTCCATGGATTCACCGTGCGGGTGCCGGGTCCATCGTGTGACAGAGAGAGAAATCTCGAGTAGACCCCAAGACTTGTGACTCGGGCGTAGGTTTAAAAGGGGCCCCTTATATTGACGTACGTCAACACTCACCTTCACTACTCGTATTTCTCTCCCTGCCCAGCCAAATCCGATATGATCCTACTAGTGCAGCTTTAGATACTCGTTCTAGTATAGAACTTACTGCACTTCTGGACAATCCAAGGTCTTTAAGCAGGTTATAGAGAGATTTTGCTGGTATACCTCTCGCTCCTACTTCTACAGCGTATAAATTAACTACATAGCCATTTTTTGTTAATTCATTTTGTAGGTCGTAATACTTATTTTGTTTCATCACGTGGTCTTTAGATATATTAGTTTCCCACGGTACGGTAAGTTCTACCAGGACTATGCGTTTCGTAGCCCTAGAAAAAAGGAAAATGTCCGGTCTGGATGACGAAACACCCACATCCTCTGGGATTTTGTAGTGCTTTTCATACGTGTCCATTAAAATAGTCCAATCAGGTGCTGAACCCAGGATTGAGTAAGGCTTGTTCTTGGAGTTTGAAGTTGAGCCCTCTTTTACAAAGTTAATTTGTCTTTTGTTCATCGTCAATCCCTTTTGGGCTCTAGCTACCGAAAGGCTTACGGCTTCACGTATGATTTCAAGTACTCTGTCATGGCGCTGTGAGTAATGACCCCTATTAAGGAGCACCTTGCATCCCACCAATATGTGCCTTGCTGTACATATCGCCTCACCACAAGTATAGCAACATTTTTCAGAGGCTTTTCCCCACCTTACCAAGTTACTCTGGTCAGGGAGGGTCATTTGGAAAGCGTTCAGATAAAATTTTAATAAGGCAGGAGACCAGTCATATAGCAAGGTGCGCCACTTTAGAGCTAATGGGATACAAAACTCACCTATGGTTAACCACTCACTTTGCATTTCTAAATTCATAGCGTGCACTTTGTAACTATCATTTTCGTCTTGTTGTAGAAAGGTTTTTACCATGTCTCGGTCTTCCCTTTTCTTTCTCGCACCCAACCCAGCTGTATTTACTTGCGCACCTGCCATAAATTGTTTGTGGAATTGAAGTCTAGATTCAAGGTCCGAAGCGCTTTTGTCTTTTGGGAGAGATGCGATTAATTCGTCTTTCGACTTTCCCAAAATATGCGTTTTTGTAACTCTTAGGTGTTTGTAGAGTTCGGATGGTTTTTTTAGTTTCAGGCCAAAACTATTGTGATCCCTAAATAGAGTAGAGGGATCAGCCGGATGTGCCAATCCAAACCATGACTTCAATATCTTTATGACATTAGCATCTAGTTTTGCGAGGAGGGTTCTAATAAGTGATTTTTCACGTAAATACCACTATTATAGTATTGCGAGCTGAATTGAACTTTGTTGTGTCTCAGGAAGAGTCGCTATTTATAGTATAATTGTTTTCGGTAAGTGAGGCTTCTGTACTAATATTTATTCTGTGCCTATAGACAGTTCTCAATTTTGCTAAAGGTGGCGCCAAAGTTCTATTTTATAAGACAAAATTACCAAAATGTGACATTGGCGAACCTACCTTTGGCAAAATTGAGGACACTAGGTATCTTTCACATTATGAAAGATATGTAATATCTATATACATAAATATTACATATCTGTGAAAGATACCTATACAGGTACTTGAAAACGCCTCGTTATGATTTGACATTCTCAGAATACACACGAAACTGCCTAATTACCTATTAATACCTATCCTTATTATCTAAATGGGTACAACATAGACTTATACATTTTTTTGTAAACACAAGTTTTGATCCACTGTGTTATTTTATATTAATCAGTGTACCTAAATGCCTAGGGGGCGTCCATAAATTACGTGAGGTGTTTTTTTAAATTTTCTGGCCCCCCCTCCCCCATTGGTGAGATGTCGTGAGATTTTGTTCAACCCCCTCCCCCATCCCCCAATCTCACGTGAGATTTTTCAGAATGTGGGTTTCTTACGTAAACGCGTTGGGTTGTTATTGTAGAAAGAAAAAAAACAATTTGCTTCGTGCTTTTATTTACGACTAGTTTAGACTAGTAATTTGACAATCTACTATGATAAAAAGAAAAGAATACCTACTCTAATTTAGTCCATCTTATACCTTTAAACGAGCAATTCTTGTACCTATATAAATATGTATATATAAATATATATATAGAATCTGAATCTCGGAAACGGCTCGAACGATTTTGATGAAATCATGTATGCAGGGGGTTTCGGGGACGATAAATCAATCTAACTAGGTTAAATTTTTTATAAACGCATATTATGCGCGTTTTTAGACAATGAAAAAAATGTTTGTCTGTAAAGTCGGTTTACTGACGATAGAACGTGACAACGTCTTAAGAAAATACTGATGGAATGGTAGCATTTTTCAAAAGAAAATTTTAATTTCATTTAATAGATTTGTATGTAAAAAGTAATCAGTAGAATTTAGTCATTTTCAATCAAAACAATGCAAAAAAGCTTTCAGATGCCGGGGATCGAACCCGGGGCATTTCACATGCCAAGCGAACGCTCTACCACTGAGCTACATCCCCGCTTGAACTACTGGTCGCAATAATGAATACAACTGTAACAAACATGCGGCGAGGTAACGACCGACGGTAACGCGGTAACGGTACATGACGTCATGTTTTGTGGGCGTGCAGCCGGCTTCATCGAATTATAAGACGTTATCACGTCAAAAACTGACACATTAGACATTAGATTGCGAAGGTAAATTTCGCCGCGTGACGCGACACCGTAATAGCTCAGATGGGAAGTCGGGCGGTCATAGCGGTCACGAATAATTAATAGCTCCGGGTTCGAATCCAGACGGCTTCTCATTTTTTTCATGTTTTCTTTTTTTTTAAGAAAATCCAAGTCTTGGTTTCTTTTATCTGTACGTATCTAAGTATATTTACTATTTAAACCGAGCAAAGCTCGGTAACCCAGGTACTGGAGAATTATGAGCGGTCTCAAGAGAGACTATTGGCACCAACATGTCCATATGATTTTCTGTAAAATCATCTGCTCCTTCGAAATAGTGAATAATCTTAATCGTATTAATACGATGACGCTCAAGATTAATCTTGAGCATGTACATACAATTTGGATTGAATGGAACAAAACAGTATAATCTTTTTTTGTTTCAATCAGAACAAAAATTACGTGATATTTGTCGAGACCCTCCCTCCCCCTAACGTGAGATTACATGAGATTTGACTCGACCCCCTCCCCCCCTAAATCATCTCACGTAATTTATGGACGCCCCCCTACCATCTTCTAATTAACATGCCTAGCTAAACACCAACTCGTAGTATTTATATGTAGCTACCTAAAATCACAAAGCGAACAAACCACCTAATTACACAAATTGGCACGATACTACACCAACTGCAAATACAAACGTCATCAGCATTCACAACAGCACAAATAAATAATAATTCAGCGCTCATAAACCAGCTTTAGGATCAAACAAAACAATTCCGGCTTATTTTCAATACAGTTTCAATAACATACCGAAACAATGGCCACTACGGATTCAGCCATTTACGAGCCTGTTCCACGGAATTAACATTTTAGCGGGGCCATAAAAGCTCACGCGAGCTCACTAAATATTCAATAGAGTTATTGTACGGATATAATAGAATGTAGTATTTTGCGTAATGCTTTCGGTTATTATGCCTATGTTGTAAGTGTTCAAGTAAGATTACATGCCGCTTCTTTTAAAAAGTGAAGAAAGACATTGTGAGAAACCTTTTGAAGCGAAAACTCCTTTTGACGCGCCACAGACAGATGTTTCGTGGGCTGTGAATTGAATTCTAGCGTCACGCTCGGGAATGATAAAAAATCGGGTAAACTCGGGACCATGACCATTAACTATTTAGAAATGCGTCAGCATTTCCAGATGGCCATGCTCATGGCTACGCCCTCCGGTTTCATCCGCGTAGTTAAACCAAAGTAAGCTATCAAATTCTGAGTTATACATATGATTTCACTTCTATCGGCAGTTCCTATGACTGCCAATTTTGTTTTGTTTATAGTAGAATAGAGTGACGAGACGAGTGGGTCATGTGCCTGATGGTAAGCAACATGCCTGCTCATAACAGTACAGTGACACGCAGCTATTGGAACATGACGAGTGCAAATGCAAATCAACACCTATCACTGTACTGAGCTCGTCACCCAGTAACCCCGACCCCGGGGGCGTCAGTACCCCCTCCATTTGGCTCCAGCAACGCGCCAGAAATCAGCAGCCCGTCACCTCCTCGAAGGCCTATCCCTAGGTGGGGTGCCGGACGGCCTTAAACGTCCGACGCCCCAGGCCTTCCGGTGGAGATGGGGCGCGAGCCCAGAGGGTCGAATTTATGAAATCAGACGTTCTTCCTGCATGCCAAATGCAAAAAATGTAAATGAAGTTCAATATGAAAAAGTATGAGTCCCTGGAATCCGTGGAGATTAAAAAATGTCTGTCTAGTCCACCAAAACACCTATTTCTTCCTCAACACTTATATATATATATAGCCACTGCAAATCCTGTACTGAGACCTTGTACTGAAATCTCTACAGTTTAACCCAACAGAAAGCTTACCAAACTATTAAGCAATCATAATAATCTTCAAATTCAAGCAAACAGTTTGCCAATAGCGCAAACTTTTCCAAACTCCCACAACTTCTCATCCCGGGCTGACAACGAAACGATTTGCAATCTCAGTAGGAAAGTTGGCCGCAACAATCATAGGCACGGTGGGAGCTAACCGGCCGCGTAAACAAGTCGGCACTTCCCCAGAACATTACGATAACAGTTATTCACAGCTCGTGAGCTACCAAATAGGCGGCTGTGAGTAAGGTTTCGCAACATTTTTCTCGTGGTAAAGTCACGAAGTCTTAGAGCCATGTTGGGGCGAAATTAGGTAGACTGGAACGTGGGCGGACGCAGCCCGTTTTGAGATTAGAGTTAGATAACTTAGTGCATTCAATCCGTGTTCCAATCTAGAGAATTGAGTGTTTATAAAGCTTGAGAAATCTTTACTCCGTGTTTGGAAGTTACGAAAAGTTTCACAGTAGTATTATTCATTATGGGATATTTATTTGTGGTGAAGGTAGGCCCCGATATTTTAATGCGGTTTCATACACCACGGGTAAAACAAACAAAGATAGCCTCCGTCCAAAAGATTATCTCGATGTCCTGGAAATGTAAATAGGAAGAATACTTTTTACGCCGTAAATTGTGATAGCATCAAATCACTCTCAACTTGAAGACACCAAGATTGTAACTATAGCGATCGGGAAAACTCCACTCGAGCAACGTATTCCTCAGCCACTCGTTTATATCACCAAAGTGGAGTCATACCTGCATACCTCCCTGTTCGGGTCTTTGGAATGTCAACCATGAAATTAAGTCGCCTTTTCGAACTACGAGCAGTCCGATAGAAAAGAGGGCTGGGTCATGCAAAAACCCGATAACCTGGTAATTTTGAAGTGATATTCAAGACTTATTACATGCAGTAGTATGATACAATGGTTACGACTGCACAGAACGTAACGAGACTCGCTGACAAGAATCTTTGAATTCAAATATGCACGCAATGTTATTTGATGTCTACGATACATAATACAAATTTGCATTGAATACCTTTCGATCTACTCAACAACCAATACCCCGGGTGGTCTATGAAATGTAACCAACTTTCGTAGGTAGTCATACTTTTAGAGTGCTAACTCCAGTAGTAGAGTGCTCTAGGTACTAATCAATGATAACGACAACGTACGAGATATGAGAACAACGCATCAAAAGGAAAGATTAAAAAAAAACGTAATTTCTATCAGATAGTAGAGGTCTGAGAACAACTGTAATAATAGGACTCTATAAAAAAATTACAAAAAGTTTGCGTATACTCTAAATTATAGAATTACTTTTTATTAAATTAATATTTGTCAAAATACCTCTACATATCGATGCCTATACGTCCATGCCGTATTGCCGTATGCCGTATTTTTACGTGTAATCTGACATAATTTTTGGGATGAGTTTTTTCTCGTTTGACCCGGGTGGGCCCGGTCAGCCCTGAGTGTCGCTTCTCCATACTTGGCCTGCACTCCACTACGGAGGTCGCCTGTCCAATGAGGGGGCATTGCCACAGATTAATATTTTTTCTAAAGGCAAAGACACTAAAACTACTATTTTTCATTTACATTTAAACTTAAAACTTTTAATAAAGTAGAACCTGTGGATTTGTCAACACAAAGTCACGGATTTGTGTAAATTTAATTTAAACAATGAATGGTGTCCCCATAGTTACATGGAATGAAAATTTAAAATAAAACATAGAAGGTATCTCCGTAACTAAGAATGCTATAAGTAGTAGTTTTAGTAGTGGTAGGGCTCTTTGCAGAGTCCGCCTGGAGAGGTACCACACCTTTGCTAGTTTTTCTTCCGCCAAGCAGCAGTGTGCAAACATTACTGCTGCACAATGATTTTGACGCTTCGTGTTCCAATAGCTGCGTGTCACTGTGTTGGTTACCATCAGGCACATGCCCTGCTCAACTTGTCACTCTATGCTATAAAAAAGACAATAGAGGTAATTTAAGGGAAACTGCCAGAGATCCTTTAAAAAAAAGCAGATTTATTGGAAATTTTGTCAAGACCTAAGCTAATAAATCAAGAAATCTGAATTAAAAAAAATTATGTCACCAAAACGGCTTTCATAGAATACTGTGTGCTGTAATGCAGTTTCAATAAAATTTATTTAGCCTTTATCGTGAAAAGTAAACGAATAATACCCACATAAAACGTTAACATAACATACATAAAAAAAATCGATAACATCACAACCGTAGATTGTAAACAATTTAAATCGATTCGATGGTTATTAACACGAGTCTCAATCGAGATAAAGTTTAACGTCAGCTTGTATTACAGTAGAATGAAATATTCTAAGGCCGAGTTTGTCACTAACAGTCAAATTATGTTAATCGATTACTTGTATAATTTCGTATTTTATTCTAATCCTACTACTATAAATGCGAAAGTTTGGATGTTTGTTGCTCAATCTCGTCGAAATGGCTGATTGGATCAGGTTGTTTGAGACACAGAATATACCTATCTATTCTGGAATAGCCTACTTTTTATCGCGGCAAAATTAAGATAATGCGTAGATACGAGAACTACGTGGATAAAACAGCAGGGTCCTGCAGGGCAGGGCAGGGGTACGTGCTGCTAGTGTTCGATATTTAACATTTTTGGTTAAATGATCGCATGCAAGTGTCTGCAGGCGTTCCAATAAAAACAATGTGAGTATAATATTAAAAATTCTGTGATTTTCAACATCTCGCCCGGTACATACTTGTATGCGAGTGTTATTATGGGTGTAAAAATAAGGAAAATATACAGCATACTTCATTACCTACGTATTATTTCTAATTTCCTCTGTAATGTCAAAACAGATAAAAATATTATAATATATTTATCTATTTATCTGTTATACAGATATAGTCCTTAGAAAATATTATTCTTATAGCAGCCCTCTTAAAATGTTACTTCGGCTGGCTTATAATCCACCACGCTGGCCCAGTGGGGGTTGGTGGATGACGCATAACCTTGAAAGATTCTAGGATCATTTAGGTTACCTCACGATGTTTTCCTTCACCGTTTTTAAGTTAGCGGTTACGTAAGTTACGGCTGGTCTAGTCGGGAGAATGGCAACTGCCGATCGTACCATTGTATTTTTGAAGTCATGTTATTGTGATATGTGATATTTTTTTAAATAAATAATAGTTGACAATCAAGCCACTTGATGGTAAGTGGTCACCAGGTAACCACCGCTTATAGACAGCAGCTTTACTAAAACACTGTTTGTGAATTTCCTACGACCTAACTTAAGCAATCATAATCTATGATGGCTCTATATAATAAGATTGATTTTATTGGTCTATTGTTTTTTAGGGTTCCGTAAAACGTAAAAACGGAACCCTTATAGATTCGTCATGTCTGTCTGTCTGTCTGTCTGTCTGTCCGTCCGTATGTCACAGCCACTTTTTGCCGAAACTATGAGAACTACACTGTTGAAACTTGGTAAGTAGATGTATTCTGTGAACCGCATTAAGATTTGAACAAAAAAATTAAAAAAAAGAAAAATTAGGGTTGCCCCCCATACTGAGAACGGAAACTCAAAATATTTTTTTTCATCAAACCTACACGTGTGGGGTGTCTATCGATAGGTCTTCAAAAATGATGTTGAGGTTTCTAAAATCATTTTCGTCTACACTGAATAATTTGCGCGAGAGACACTTTCAAAGTGGTAAAATGTGTGCCCCCCCCCTCTAACTTCTAAAGTAAGAGAATGAAAAATCTAAAAAAAATATATGATGTACATTACCATATAAACTACCAACGAAAATTAGTTTGAACTCGATCTGATGAGTAGTTTTTTTTTAGTACGTCATAAATACACTATTATTGAAACTTCGATCAAAGTTACAACGAACTACAAGAACTATGTGTACTATGTATATAATGTTACTTGCTGCAACGGAACCCTTCATGGGCGAGTCCAACTCGCACATGGCCACTTTATTTTTTCATAACTTCATAGTCCACTATTCACGGTTAAAGATTCTATACTTCTTATTCGATGCCCATGACGCCTTTGGGGCAGCGGCATAATAAATACGAGGTGAGAGCTGATAAGACCTTTTTATGGGCGCACGAGAAACATGGAAATTAAATATACAAAGTAAACAATAATATGTCGTTACTGTTTAGCTCTCTTGCCAAACAATAGAACAGTTGCGAAAATTATTACGTTTTCTTTCCGTAATATAATTTTCTTTTGATACTTACACATGAATATCATGAGACAGTAAAAAACTATCCCATAAATACAGTTGGGCACTGCGAACGGGGAGTCCTCTGGCACGATACCAAATCCTTTGGCGTATCTGCGGGAGAAATAAAATTCCAAGTTAGGCTGATTAGTGTTAAAAAGTGGTTAGACATTAAATAGGAACAGTCTAGACTTCTTGAACCGCGTAGAAATTACTTTAAAGGGAAACCGGGAATTGAATAAGTTTTACGTTCCCCTAAATCAGTAAACGCCTAACTCGGATTGGATTACTAACAGACAGACAACTAGCACCAAGTTTTTTATAAGATGAATGACCAGACGAGCAAGTCAGGTTGATAAATTGGTTTTACATTTCTTTTACTTGACCAAAACAATATGTTAAACAAATGATAATGCAATACAATATATCCAAACGGTGGAGTTAAATAGCTTCAGGAAACGTTAACTTTAACAATTGAAAAAAAATCAATACTTGTTCGTAATTGAGAAAACAAACTTGAACGGGAAGTAGCAAATATCTACTTTATAGAGAGTTAATAATTAAAAAAAAAATAGGCAGTCATAGGAACTGCCGATAGAAGTGAACACTTATAACTCAGAATTTGATAGCTTACTTTGGAAATTACGCGGGTGAAACCGGAGATGGTGGCCATAAGCATGGGCGAATGTAAATGCTGACGCATTGCTAGATGGCCAATGGCCATGGTCCGGATCCAATGGAGTTTATCCGAAGATTTCTTATCATTCCCGAGCGTAACGCTAGAATTAAACACAGCCTACGAAAAATCAATCTGTGGCGCGCCACAGAAGTCTTGGCATTTATGACTATTGACATACATCGCCTGATGGTGTACCGCCTAAAGCCCCCTATACACACTGGCCCAGTGGAGGCCAACGCGAATGTCGACAAAACGGCACGAGACGAAAGATAGCATCCACACACTGGCCGAGCGCAGGCAAAAGCGAGGTAGGCCAATAGGAGAATAGGACGCTACTCGCCGAGCACCTTTGTTTTGTGCACAAAAACCGACACCGGTCACGAGAGACGAGTCGAGGCAAAACAGCCCTATACACACTGGCCACTTGCCGTCACTCGGCCAGCTAGGCGAGCGACGCGAGTGATCAGAAAACGACCCTCCACACACTGGCGTTGGCCTCCACTGGGCCAGTGTGTATAGGTGCCTTAACAAATTTGCTTATGGCATTGCTAACGCTCTGACTTTAATGTCACTGTAAATTAGAGTTGGAGAGAAAAGCAAAGATAAATAGTAGGTGATAGACCAAAACTCTTCTTACTTACTCAGAAGTTAATACTTTAGAGCAGCTGATGTGCTCCGCGATGTCACACATGGCTTCGTATCCTGGATGAGCATCGGCGACCATCTCCACGTACAAGGCGTAAGTGGAAATGAGGATACCGCTTATAGCGGCAACCATGAGGGCGCGGTTCAAGGCTGTGGACTTCATTGTGAAGATTCTGAAAATTGCGAATGAAAAGGTTTGTTTTTATAGTACAGGGAGACGAACAGGACATGTTCCCAGAGAAATTACAGGGTTTAGAGATATAACAACTAAGATTTCTGGGTGACGACCGCAGTGCAGTGCTAGGTAATGATTTGGACTCTTCATGTTCCAATACCTGCGTGTCACTGTGCTGTTATGTGGCAGTTGATTACCATCAGGCACATGTACTGCTCGTATCGTCACTCTTTATTTAAAAAAAAATGTGCCTGGCGGTAAGCAACATGCCTGCTCATATCAGCACAGTGACACGCAGCCATAACATGAAGAGTCCAAATCATTACCTAGCATTGCACTGCATTGCGCTCGTCACCCAGAGACATAAGATGTTAAATCTCTATACCTTGAAATTTCACTGGAAACATAAATGTTTGCACATTACTGTTTGCCGATATAATAACTGGCAAACGTGTGGTACTTCCCCAGATGGACTCTGCAAAGAGTCCTACCACTACAAACTGAAATAATCGTTGTTAACGCAATCGCATCGTCACCCATCAGGCGAGATGACGGTAAAATTGGTCAAGCAATGATAAAAAGGAACAGTTCTTTTAAAAACCTAAAGATACGGTTTCATTTTATGGTATAGCAGCACCCCGTGGTTTCACCCGCAAATTCCCAATCTCGTTGCTTTCCCAGGATAGAGTTTTGAAATGTGTGGGTTATGTAGTCTATGTGTTATTGGACTACTTTTTAAACCAAAAAACTTCAATGATCCTTAAAGCGTTGCAATAGTCCATTATTATCGCTATTTTGAATTTGTTAACTAGAAGTATTACGACAGATGTTAACTGGTAATGAATTCTCTCGACTTAAGTCCTAGCCCTACTCGTACCGACCCTCAGTAAAATCATTTATAACAACCAATATACTCAAATTCAGTTCACACGCACTTCAATCAATTTTATTTCTGAGGGGAAGCGGAGGCATTACCGTTGCTTGGAGTTGGGAAGAAAAAAATACAAAAAAGTCCATATAACCCGGTGGTCGTGGCTCTACCTCTTTTTGCCACCCCTCTATAGCGACGCGTTCGCCGACAGTTTAAAAATTAAAAAGAAAATAAACAAAGCATGTTCGGTTGGCCGTCTAGCTTTTATTACCATAAACAACTAAGACCGTAATCGTATTAGCACTTGGGGTAACACACTCTTATGCATAAATATTATGCGTGGGTACAGTTTTATTTTTCTTATTCTAAGGCAAGGTAAGTAGAGCAAATTCTGAAAGATTTTTAATTCTTAGATCTCTGGGTGACTAGCGCAATGCAGTGCTAGGTAATGATTTGGATTCTTCATGTTCCAATAGCTGCGTGTCACTATGATGTCGTGTGGCAGGCATGTTGCCAACCATCAGGCACATGTCCTGTTCATCTCGTCGCTCTAAACTGTAAAATAAAAGCGGCCAAGTGCGAGTCGGACCCGCCCATGAAGTCTTCCGTAGCAGCAAGTAACTTAATACATAAGTTCTTGTAGTTCGTTGTAACTTTAATCGATGTTTTAATAATAGTGTATTATAGTCTATACTATCTATTCTATGTTTCTATGGTATAGTGTAATAATGATGTATGACGTATTAAAATAAACGGTGAAACCCTCTTTTCTTGTATGCATAAAGTATAAACAGCCCACTAAATGTTCCCACTGCTGGGACTCGGGGCCTTCTCTCGCAAGGAGAGAGTCAAGGCTATAATCCACCACGGTCTAGTGCGGGTTGGTGGATGAATCATGACTTCGAAAGATTGTAGGTACAACTCGGTGTACCTAGATCTTTTCCTTCGCCGTTTTAAGTTAGCGGCATTACGCACATGACTACGAAAATACAGTGGTGCGCGTGGTTTTGATCTGGGGGTCTCCGGATCGGATGGACAGGGAAGTCTCAATAATAGGGTCCCGTTTTTACCCGACTGAAAGAAGGGTTATGTTTTTCGCGCGTATCTTGTAAGTATGTTTGTAAATTTCTTTATTCCCACGTATCTTCCAAACGGCTGGATGGATTTTGACGATTCAGATATCGTTACATTTGTCTCAATTACCCAAGTGTCCTTAGATAGGTATTACATAAAAACCAATATAGCCGACTTTTGACGCAAAATTGTAAGTGGTTGAAAAAATAATTCTAGCATATCGAGTATGGTATCAAAATGAAGGGAATTTAAAGAGCATTACAAATATGTACATAATATGTTGTGTAGTTAAATGCCATTTGGAATAATTACAAGCATTTTAATTAAATCTAACATAAAAAGTCAAAATAAAATAAATAATTTAAAAATAATTAAACTCGACTAAAAACAACAGACAAGAAAAACACTACAAAGACCGAAACAAGATTGACAAAATAAAGTATACTGTACTAAAACATTAGTTCATTAAAAGCTGAAAGTCTAAGTTAAATAGATTACATTATGTTTGGTGGCAGACGGGACCCATACATTTTCTAACGATTAAAAATAATGTACTAATGTTTTAGTACATACTTTATTTTGTCAATCTTGTTTCGGCACCCTAAAAAGACGTTTGCTAAATTATATGTAACTAGCTGTTACCCGCGACTTCGTCCGCGCGAAATAAATAGGTACTAAGGTAACTCATAGATTACCTATTTTATACCCAGACACATTTACGGTTACTAAAACAGCTTATGATAAAACAATTTCATTAAAATCGGTTCATTTGGTGTGAAAGCGTAAGAGACATTCGTCCCCCATTTCCTCGTACAATTTCAGCCCCATACAGTTCGAAATAACAAAATTGCTAGAACAAACATTTATTGGCTTCGTGCCAAGTGCCTATATAAAGAGTTTCATAGTTTGATCTCCAACGATTGGGAACTTCCATATTGACATTCATCCCCCTTTTCATCCCCATACAGTTCGAAATTACAAAATTGCTAGAACAAACATTCGTTTGCTTTGTGTCAAGTGCCTATATACAGAGTTTCATGGTTTTATCTTCAATGGTTGGGAACTTTCATATTGACATTCATCCCCCATTTCAACCCCAATTTCACCCCCGTACAGTTCGAAATAACAAAATTGATAAAACAAACGTTCGTTTGCTTCGTGGCAAGTGTCTATATACAGAGTTTCATGGTTTTATCTTCAACGGTTGGGAACTTCCTTATTGATATTCATCCCCCATTTCAACCCCAATTTCACCCCCGTACAGTTCGAAATAACAAAATTGATAAAACAAACGTTCGTTTGCTTCGTGGCAAGTGTCTATATACAGAGTTTCATGGTTTTATCTTCAACGGTTGGGAACTTCCTTATTGATATTCATCCCCCATTTCAACCCCAATTTCTCCCCCGTACAGTTCGAAATTACAAAATTAATAGAATAAAAAAAATATTGCTTCGTGTCAAGTGTCTAGATACAAAGGAGACGGCTCATTTCTGCCCCAAGTCGTTTCAAGTTTAGGTACTTAATTAGCCCCGGAGACCTAAACAAGTTATTTAATTAAAATAACATATAATTAAATAATTCAAACTGTACATTCAATACTAACCTGCCAAGCGGGGATTGCAAATTGGTGATTAAAAAGTACCTTAATGACTATGTATAAGTAATTTTGTATTAAGGTAATGTAGTTCCATAAAACAAAACTAGATGGCGTTGTACGGCGTTAAAACACGCTATCGAAGTTTATGTGAATTTAAATAAGCCTGTTAAGGTTTAGTTCGTGGTTTGTCTTCAGGTCAGTACCCAATAAATAAGTACTACGATGAACTCTCCTTTCATTTGTACCTATGTGCTATGTGTAAAGATTATAGTCAAAGTCAGCCATGTTTTTCTCATTTAAGTTCAGTTGAAGTTTACGTACAGTAAAAATTCGTTCGAAACTCACACAACTCATGGAGTTTCTTTATTTTTCCAAAGGTTTTGTAATTTTTTGTGGTTTGGCCGAATCTCCGGTCCTTCTCTTTGATGAGTCGACATTATTCTGAGCACAGTGCGTCGCAAAGTAATGAATTTACTACCTTCTTTTAGTAGTAAGTACATAATCACGTTCTTGATTACCTACTTGCGGCGTTATTTTATTCAATGTTTTAGTTGATATCTTGTAAACCCCGCTATGCAGGATAAAAACATAAACGGTTCCTCAATATATATTAAAAATCCTATACAATGATCCAATTTTGGTCAAGTCTCTTGCACTTTTTCTGTGGGGCAAATGCCCATGGAAAATGGGCCGTCTCCTTTGATAACTTTGAAAATCATGAATTTTCATACAACCGTTCATCCCTTGTTTCACCCTCTTAGGGGTTGAATTTTGCAAAACCCCGTTTTAACGAGCGCCTACGTGCTAAAAGGGACCTCCATGCAAAATTTCAGATTCCTAGTAATTGTAGTTTCTAAGATTCCTTGATGAGTGACAGAGTGACCTTTCGCTTTTATATATATAGATTATCTAGGTATACTGAAAAGATGTGTGTTACCCCACATCTATCTATTTTTCTATCTTTCTAATAGTACAGGTTTCTATTTTTCTAATAGTCTTAAAAAAAAGATTTGTTGCCCATTCAATCTCCATTTTTCAAAAGCCAAGCTCTAAATAACTATCCAAAGTCCAAGGTTAATACCTATAACTTGTCGGCAATCGGCAAGCCAGTTAACAAAATTACATAAACGTAAAACATAATAAATATGTAGAAGCGATATTTAAAACGTATACGAGTACGTATACGTTTCAGATATCGCTTCTGTTAGTTTAATAATAATCAATTAAGCTCTTATCTGTAGCATATCTAATATTATTTATTATCTATTCTGTGCCTGTACTTCTATACTAATTTCAACTAGGTATCGTTAATTTTATTTGTTGGCTTGTTACGGTTAGCATTTGATATTAATCTTGTACTTTGGATTATACATTTAAGAGCAATTTATCAGTTTGGCTACATAGAAACGAACAAGAGAAATGACGAGGACCAATGTCGAAACTAGTTTCTTAAGCGTCCGATGTGAACTTATTTCCATAGTATGACAACTGCGCCTTTGCATGACCCAAAATATGATCCTCAGGGTCTACCACTTAACTGTCTTAACTTTGATATTCCTGCATTTTTTCTTTTCGCTTGAAGTTATAGAGACAGCAATAGCAAAGCCAAAACCGATTTAGTTAGGTGATATAACGGCTGGTCTGATAATTTATACGCCTCTCTAGGCTCTAGACTTCGCTGGCAGCTCTTTACGGCTCTGAACCGAAGCTTTAGGTCAGCATGGTGGAATATGGCCTATAGTTTTATTTTATCGACCGTAGCTCCGCGTTAGACCACCTACTAGCTAAGTAGCTGGGCAATTACTTTGGCATTCTATATTATCCTACCCTGTAACTAACCATCGGTAACAAAAAGACAGCTTACCCGAGATTTCCAAAATAGTCACACAGCAACTCAAACGAAAAAAATGTGTACGTATTGTTTTTTAAATAAACATGTTGCGAAAAATACGGTAACACGTCCAGAGAGCACGATATCTCACAGCTGACTGATTGTCAAGTGTTTTAATTTATTGTGATTGTGACCCCGTTGTCTCATCTCTTTAGGTTAATGAGGAGGTAACTTAATGTTTATTCAGATAATATTATGAATATTAATAAGATTCACGGAGACATAAGTTAAGGTACAATGACTTAGATTTTTGTAATTTGGTGATAAGTACTTACGAGTATTAGGTAGTTTTTTTTTAAATATTATAGAATGACGAGATGAGCAGGGGAAAAGGGATACAATAAATATTCATAACATGATTTAGATATGCCCTAGGCCCATGAATAGATGCCTAGCGTGTTTAGATTATAGTCACTGGCGTTTCTGAGCTAGCCCAAAGCAATATTCGACTAGCAAGAGGCCGTCTGAGGCCATCCGCACCTGTAGAAAATAAATAAATTAAATATTTAAAGGTGTCCAGCGCTTATTGAAGTGAAAACTTCTTTAGGCTATAGACAGAATTTTCGTGGGCTGTGAAATGGATTCATCAATCGTCACGCTTGGATATGATAATGGATCGGATCGGATATGAAGTCTTCGGGTAAACTCCGTAAAAACGGCCAGGTAGGTACCAGGGCAACAGAAACAGTAAAGAGTTTCGATTACCTACCTCCAACAGCCCAGCGTTTATTTCCAGATACCCGGACAACATAAATATAAAAGAGTTGTGTTTGCCCCTAGGTACCAGTACCAAGGCAACAGCAAATTTTCACTTCTATCGGCAGTTCCTGCCTGCCTATGACTGCCAATTTTTTCGATAATCAAATCATCTTCTTGAGCAACCTCTTAACAAAACAAAGAGGCCAAGTGCGATTCGGATCCACCCATTTTACCACTAATCCATAGAAAACCCAGACGTATGGGTTTCATGAAAAAAAAATGAGTTTCAGTTCTAAGAAAAACCCCCAATTGTTTTTTTATATAAGTATTTATATTTGTCTAGAAATATATTTGCGGTTCACAGAATACATCTACTTACCTAGTTTCAACAGTATAGTTCTTATAGTTTCGGAAATAAGTGGCTGTGACATACGGACGGCCAGACAGACATACAGACATGACAAATCCACAAGGGTTCCGTTTTTACGTTTTACGGAACTCTAAAAATGTTCATAAAGAAAAAACAAATGACATAGCAACAGCCCGCATACCTATAACTGCAAAAGAGGTTCACACTTTTTCATTATGAATTTCTTAAAAGGTTGCCTTTGTACTCCTACTTTACTGTACTCCTGAAAGTCCAAAATATATTATATTATCCTCCAGAATAAAATAAACCAATCATTAAATACCTAGGTACCTACGTACTGAGATAGGAAAGTTAATAGGTTTGTAGTTACAATCAATCACACGAATCAAGAAAAAAATTTGGCAGTCGCGGGTGAAACCGGAGGGCGTGTCCATGAGCATGGCCATCTAGAAACGTGCCAGCCAATGGGAAATGCTCACGCATTTCTAGATGGCCAATAGCCATGGTCCCGAATTTACCCGAAGATTTCTTATCATTCCCGAGCGTGACGCTAGAAATCAATTCACAGCCCACGAAAAATCTGTCATGTTTGTCAAAAGAAGTTTTCACTTCAAAAATTGGCAGTCATAGGAACTGCCGACAGGAGTGAAAACTTATTACTCAGAATTTGATAGCTTACTTTGGAAACTACATGGGTGTAACTGGAGAGCATGGCCTGGCCATCATGGCATGTCCATCTAGAAATGCGTCAGCATTTCCCATTGGCTCACGCATTTCTAGATGGCCATGCCACGATGGTTAGGCCACGCCCTTTCAGCATTTCCCATTGGCTGAATCTGATTGGTATTTCTTGTTCACAGATTAACAATGCGCGCGCATCAGTGCTTTTTTTTAAAGAAAAGACACATAACCAGCCAATTTGACATTACCACATTAGTAATAAAGTAATTTAATATTTTTTTGTTTTGTTATAGATAAATAATAAATAAAAAAAAAAAAAAAAAATTGTTTATTGTTTTCTCTCACATAGAAGTTTTACATTATAGAGATATAAATCAAGTACATTTATTAGAGGTAGATTATCTATGTGAGAGACTGGTGTCTGTACTAGGAAAACCTGTATGACAGATCACCAGACTCTCCAACATTAGTGGTGACAATGGATAGGTTAGTACTCTTTTAATATATGAACATGTAGATGTTAATTATTATTAGATGTAAGAGATAGCACAAAATGTAGTAAATATAGTGTGTGTGTGTGTGTGTGTGTGTGTGAGAGAGAGAGAGAGGGTGTGTCGATGTGTGTGTGTGTGCGTGTGTGTGAGGTATTTGAGGGTGTGTTTGAGTGTGTGCAGATGTATGCTCGTGTGTGATTGTATATGGGATGATTTGATCGTTACATGGATTTCATATTTAATTATTTCAGTATAGCGAGTAATTGTTCAGTGTCGTCATAATTAAGGGTCTTTAAAAAGTTTGAGGTATTTTTTTTACATTTAAGTTTTTGTAGGGGGTAAATTTCGATTTTAGCATTAATTTTGTTATATAAATAGCCCCCAAGAAAGCCAAAGAATTTTTCAGAGAAAGCTGTGGACCACTGGTACGTTGAGGGGCATACCAAGTGTTTCAGCCGTTTATTGACTAAAGATGATGGGTTATAGTCAAGTTGAACATGTTGTTTTAGGATAATGTTCAGGATAAACAATTGACGTACCGACAAAACATCGGATTTGGAGTACAAATCTTTTGTGGGAAACCGAAACGGCAAGGAGAGGCTCACTTTTAGAACTGCTCTTTGAGCTCTTTCTAGTTTTAGCAGAACAGTCTTACCCACTCCACCCCATACTGTTATGCAGTAGGTCATAATTGACTGTCCTAGGGCCAGGTAAACCATTTTAATAATTTTAGGGTCTGCAATGTTTCGGAGATTTTTGAACAAATATATCAACCTACGTGTTCTACAGGAAAGAAGATCAATATGCTGCTTGAAGTTCAAGGTATTATCTATCATAACTCCTAAATACTTTATGGCAAAAACACGTGATAGATGGTTACTGCTACATGAGGAACATGTTGCAGAGGAGTGGGCAGTTATGAAGAAGTCATCGTGAATATTAAGGTGCTTATTGACTATGGAGAAAGGTATGTATTTAGATTTCTCAACATTTAGTGTCAGATCATTATGTATGAGCCAAGAAGACACAGTATTAAAACCCTGTTGTGCGGCACTATATACCTCTTCCCAAGTATCGCCATGGAAGATGAGAGCGGTGTCATCAGCAAAAGTCACGATCTTACCATTGATCAGCTGAAGGTTACACAGGTCATTAATATAGGTCAGGAACAGAGTAGGACCAAGGACGCTGCCCTGCGGTACACCATAGGTGATGGGAAGATCATCGCTTACAAGGTCACCCACTCTGACTCTCTGAAACCTTCCTGAGAGGTAATTTTTAAATAACTTTAACTGAGTGTCACGTATGCCTAATTTCTCTAGCTTGTTTAGTAGGAGTGGGACAGAGACCGTGTCGAATGCTTTAGCTAGATCTAAGAAGATAGCAATAACTTTATTCCTATTATCCAACTTGGTAACAATGTGGTCAGTGAGTTCATGAACTGCATCACTAGTAGAGATTTTGGTTCTAAAGCCAAATTGAGAAGTTGACAATAAGTTTTTAGTTTCAAGAAAATGTATTAATCTTATATTTATAATTTTTTCCAAAATTTTTGATAAGCTTGGAAGAATAGAAATGGGTCTGTAGTTGTTAACACGGTCTCTGGCACCACTCTTATATATTGGTATGACTTCAGCAAGTTTGAGCTCGGAAGGAAAAATTCCGGAGGAGAGAACAAGGTTAAATATGTATGTCGAAGGTGGCACTAAGATATCAATATATCGCTTTAGGAAGTTACCAGAAATTGTATCGCGTCCTGTGGAATTACCTTTTTTAAGATTTACGATGAGGTTACGTACTTCAGACTCATCGGTTGGCAAGAGTACAAATGAATGAAGGTGAGTGGGAAGTGGCTGCGACATTTTTGTGTGACTTAGAGCCCTGAATGGTTTCAGCGAGATTTTTGCCGATTGATACAAAGAAGTCATTAATACTATTGATGGAGTTAGTAGGGTTAGTAGCTGATATTAAATCTAGTGCAGGGTTATGTTTTTGATTAGTATGTGTTACTTGTTTAATTGTGTCCCATAACATTTTGTTATTGGTATTTGCAGCCTTTTGTAATAAACTTTTTTCGTATTCTCTTTTTAGTTTCATTAATAAGCAATTGCAGAAATTCCTATATCTTTTGTAAATTGTTTTAATGACTTCGTCATTCTGATTTTTTGTGTAAGCGATCCCGGTTTTTTATACATCTTAGAAGTCCTGGAGTTATCCAGGGCTTCTTAATTCGTTTACGGTTTGGAATATGTGAAACATGGGTATTGGATTTTATTTTTGATTTTAATATTGATATTAGGCTTTTTGTAGCTAGGTTTGCGTCATTGGTTTTATAAACGTCACTCAACTGAAGCTTTTTCATGTCATGATCAACACTTGCGTAATCAATTCTCATAATAGGCAATGTTTTATTAAGATTGATTTGTTTTTCTAGTATAAAAAAGAGAGAGTCATGCTCAGTGACAGTAGTTTCAGCAATGTAACATGAGGCCGGTAGCTTACTTTTAAGCATTAGGTGATCTAAACAAGTTTTGCCGTGTGTCGGTAATTGATGAGCAGGAAGAATACTAAAAGAAGCTAATAGGTTTAGATAATTAGGAGCATTGACGTCATTATTGCCCTTCATGATATCTATATTAATATCTCCTTCGAGGATTATGTTGCTATAGTTTAGGCTCGAAAGTAAATCATTGAGAGACTCAATGAAAGAGTCAGTATTTTTGTAACCTGGGGGTCTATAAATAGCTACCACAATAGTACTGCTATCAAGTTCAACAGTCAGACAGTTGGCGTTGAGAAGGTTTGGTTCATTTACTGTTACCCGAATATTATTCTGATAATAAACCACTACCCCCTCATTTTGTGTTTTATTATCATGCGTTTGAGCACAATTGTATCCTTCTAATGTCGGTATGTGATGAGTATGACGCAGCCAACATTCTGTGTGAATAATGAGGTCCCAGTCTGTCTTAGCCCTGTCTAATATGGTAAGAAAATCTGGAAAGTTGCGATTTATGCTACGAATATTTTGGTGTATTAGTTTTATGCTGGCATTAGGTTTATTTATTAAGTTTTGACAGTTATCAATATCGCAAACCACAGATTGGGCTATAGTAAACTGATCAAGTTCAGTATTTACTTCATTTATCCAATCGAATTTTAAAGGTTATTTTTAATAAAGTGTTACAAAAACAGTACACAATAAACAAGTAAGTAACTATTGAATTGAGTATAGGCCGAAATAATAAGGTAATAGTGAGCGCTAGCGTGCTGGGAATTCTTTGTTTCATTTGATATACATTATATTTTTTTATTGTATGTAAATTGATAGGTGTGGAGTTGTAGGATTTAGTGTAGTATGTTGATGGAATGTAGGTGTAATATGCAATATACATAGTCACCAAACAGTTCTCCACATCTGCATATCGCTGCCCATGTGGAAATACCGAGTATGTATATGTATAATTATGTTCATAGTATATAACAAAAAGTAAATTCACTATAAGCATGTAAGCGCTAGTCTGAGTGTGTAAGTTTTGCAAAAAATGTTCGGGAGAGTATGATGAACTAATTAAAAATGAGCAGGATATCTTGATAACGTCATTTTCTCTAGAAAAAAACCGGTAAGAAAGAGACAATTTGTACTCATGTACATGATAACACAAACAAAGTATACGTATGATGTGCTGACTCTTGATTTTAGTTAGTGTTTTGTAGTATTGTGTAGAAATCTTTGTAATATTTATAGAATAAATTCCATAGAAATCATTATGTTTCGGTAAGCTGTGTGTGCATTTTGTGTAAGTACGAGTAAATAAATAAGTAATATTGTATGAAGTAGGTATGTGTTTAGTGTGTCTGTAGTGAGGTAAATATAGTTTATTATTATTATATAATCTTAGTGTGTAATTAATATGTATTTGTAAGTATATATAATATGTGTGTGTAGATTTTATGTTCTGTTTTTTAAATAAAATAAATATTATATGAAATTTATACACGCAGACGAATAAGATTCTAGTGCAAAATATTAGTATTGAATACAAAAGGTTGACAATAGTTATTAGAATAGCCGGTACAGTTGCCTTCATCGCGATGCAGCAGGAGCTACAATAAGTTACAAGTCACTTTTTTCTCAGTTTTTCAATATCATCGTCGTGGTTGATTTTGTACGCTACTGCTCCTTCTTCTTTCCTCAGGTAAACTTTCCCATAAGAAATCCAACAGAAACGGTAATTATTCTCAGAGGCAAACTTACGGGCGTAATAATAAAGGCGCCTGTCCTTAATAGTCAAGTTTTCTGAGATAAAGACTCGATTACTTGGTCCAGAAATCTTCAAGTTAATTTAATCTTAAAGTTAATTCAATTGTTGTAATTTATGGTCAAAATTAATTAAATTAACAAATTAAATAGTTTATCTCTCATACCTAGTTAATTTTTTTCATAAAATGTTTACCACTTTTCTGACATAAAAACTCGTTACTTACTTAGATTTAAAAAGGTTATTGTTCGTTTCAGACGGAGCATTTTGAAACCGTGCGTTATACATTACATTACCGCACAAGTACGTAATAAGATACATTACGATACAGAAATTGGTGCAATAAGAGAGAGATTACGAGCAAATATGTTATAAAAACTTTACAATTCACTTCCTGATTCACCACCAAACTGCCTATTCAAGGTTCCAATTTCACATTATTATTGTTTACATTAGTTACATAATAAATTATACAAAATTGATTAAGCATTTATAACAATCCAAAGATAATGGAAGCAAAGTAAATGAGTAAAGAAAAACAATTTTACCAAAATCCAATGGCCAAAGTAAAAGCTCAAACATCGTGTTGCTAGGTACATACTGTAGACTTGCAGACTTGGACCATTCAACGACTGCAAATTCCTTATCATTATCCATTCATATAATCATAAAATTGTTTATTTATTTATAACATAGTAATGACAATGAAAGCATCGATTCCAATGTCCACAAATTAATAAAAACTTACAAATCTGAAATTCTGAATCTAATTTATTAGTCCGATACTCATTAATCATTAGGTACCTGTATAATATGCCTTCTCTGTCAGAAGACATTTTAATTTATTTTTAAATAAATACATTTCTTTTATATTCAGAAAAAAATCTGGTAAGTGGTTGTAAATTATAGGAGCCGTACAAAGTGCACTGTTTCCTAATAAATGCTGACGCCAATGAATGGTCCCGAGTTTACCCGAAGATTTCTTATCATACCCGAGCTTGACGCTAGAATTCAATTCACAGCCCGCGAAAAATCTGTCTGTGGCGCGCCAGAAGAAGTTATCACTTCAAAAATTTTGGCGCATTTTTTGACAAAAAAAAAACAGCTGAAATGTATACCCCCCCAGTTTGTAAATTTTGAAATTCCCACTAAATCACAGACTAAGTAGAGATACTCTCACTAAATAGATGTCAAAAGGGGATAAGTAATAAACTGAAAGTCAATGACCTCTATGGACCATTTTTTTTTTATAAACCTTACATTTTTTTAATTCTGAACGTACCTTTAACTAAACGTCAACAATCCATTGCACAAACTTCAATTTATTACTTTGACTTCAAGTATAACTTTACTAAACACGAGTTTATTTCTATGAACAAAACATCAGAAATCCCGTACAAAAATCGACACTGTGTTTGTAGTTGGAAAACATGACTTGACATTTTGTGCCAACATACTAAATAAAATTCACATATCCTGACGTTTCTTCATATCTATTTCTTTTAAATTTTTAATATCATTTTGCTCGGTTACTATTTTTATCTAATTTGGACATTGCTTAAAAAAATAATTGAATAATATCTGTTTACTTTTCAAAGAAATTCATTGCGCTTTTCAACTAATTCATAATCAGCCAGAGCGAGATGGGTTTATACGCCAGAAGAGTACAGCCGAGCGCCACATTGCCAATGACGCCTGATATCGCGGAATGTCGTGTTGTTATGTTGGTAGCGCAACCTTAGTTCACCATCGCGACCGCAACGTAGCGTTGGCGTCGTACAACACCTTTCATTGTATTGACTATTGACTGATTCTGAACACAGAGAATAATGTGTATAGTTAATTTATTGTATTATACTTTTAGTTCTTAATAAAATATATCATAGGATGTGTTAGTTTAAGTAGAATAATGCCTCCGTTCACGTGAATGTGAAACAAGACAGCCCGTGGAGTGCTACGCGGCCATTTTACTTGCAATGCGGCAACGGTGTACGATCCGCCATTGGAAACGGCCTGTGTCTTTTTCTGTGTGCAAGATTTTGTTTATCTTTCATTAGAAACGTCGGATAGCCATGTGTGATAAATGTGTAGTGCGGATTTTAGTGTAGTGAAGCGCGGTGGTCGAGTGATTTTCGAATAATGTGCGAACGATGGAAAACGAAGTGAAGCAGCGCAATCAGAGAAACAGGCGAAGGGAGCGGGCCCAGCGCATGCAAGCACAGCGAGAGAGCAAAGTTAAGGATGGGGACAGTGGCGAGGACGAGTCTCCGGCGAGAGAGAAGCCGCCTCGCCCTCCAGCCAGGAGGAAAAAGTCGAAAGAGCCGCTCGGAGAGGAAGACATCATCGATGGTTTCGCCATAATGGCATTTCGCACCTATGAAGACCTCGAGGTAAGTCGCTTTTGATTACATGTGTTCCCAATCGCTGGTTGCAAAACACCAGATTACGATAACAAAAGCTCAGGCGCTGTTACCGAGACAGGTATCAACTTAATTGGTTTACCACATACCTACCTACTTACCTGAAAGTACGTGTATGTCATTCCGATGTTGTTTACATTTCCATAATGACCTACAGACCCTGCAATTATCGTTTTCACGATGAAGACGATTGAGTAACAATATGAATAGTTTACCGAAGTAACATCTACGTAAGTCTTCAACTTGGAAAATAATAAAACACCTTTGTATGCAAATCGTTTCGTTACGCGAATGCTGTGTAGGTAACTAATCGATTTAGTACAGCAGGATGCTAAGTTTCTTCTTTATTTGTATCCCATTATAAAAACGGCGCTCGGTAATCGCTTTGGTCGTCGCCTCGGAAGTGCATTGACCCATCGTTTGAACCCTACGTGTAAAAAGAAAGAGGCAGTGAGCTAATAAAGCTTTTAGTGATTAGTTGTTCAATGAACGTAGGCGTCGGTATCAGGTTTAAGTATTTGATTACGAGCGCGATAATAGCCGTAGTCAGTGCATTGTTATCCGTGATCGTGTAGATACGTAGGGAGCAGCTGACCGGGCGCGCGAGCCGATTCCTAGTCGTTGCCGCGGTCTCCCACAAAGTGTAAATTTGGTCTAAATGGCTTTCGCTCGTTTGTGTTCATTTATCCGCCGTCCCGAACAGCAGTACGTCGAGCACGTTGAAATCTCGTATGAGCACAATAAAACTACATTCCCGGCTATCGTTTTAAATTATGGCGACAGGCATTTCGTAGCTCGTTGGAGCGGCGCGCGTACAGTTTAAGCTGGAACTGGTTCCTTTGCTCCTATTAATTTGCCACATGTGCTGTGCAACGCTTATGCAATTTCTACTTACAATGGTTATAAGTTGATTTCACACTCATGCACTAAATGTTAAAAGTTTACTATAAAATACCAAATACATTGCCATCAAGAGGAAAGCATAAATACTAAGTTTACATTTGTTTACACAAATTCAGTAAGAAATTAATATTTAATTCCTCTTCCCATAAACTACACAAAAGTCTGTTACAACCCTTTTTTTCCCGATTTCTCTCAAATTCAAATTATTCTCTACATTCTTGTCTCACAAATTTACAGCGAATGTTGATTTATCCTAAACCCCGATCTTAGGTTGGAATATGACATGTTCCAAGTTGTGCAATTGAATGTTAAAACCACTGCTAAATAATCCATATCAATAGAATAAGTTTCGCAACTATGGTAATTCAATTGGACTAGACTGGTTTATATGCTCTGGAGGTCTTAGATTAAGATTCCCCATGAAATGTCCCTATTGCACAGGCAAGTAGCATAATTATGGATCAGTCGTCAGACTGTCTTCATTACTGAAACTCTGAAAGTGAAAAAAAAAAAATGGTTTGAATCATGTTAACCTATTTTAGTATCACAAAATTTGAATAAACAGCCAACATAAACTAACACTCGAAAGTTATTTGGATCTAAGTATTCAACTTTTTCATTCAAGAATTACTAATCTTTGACTCAGAACTTTACCCATAACTAAATAAATAAATAAATCATGGTGGTGGACAATTCACATACAATTGTAACTGTGTTTTGATTTGACTAAAACTACTCAAAGTATTCCATGATTTCTGCTTTTTAAACATTTTATGATTAACCACCATCTCGCCTGATATTACGAGACAATTTGGTCTACGATGGAAAGGGTATCAGGAAAACCCCCACTCAGGCAATACAATAATTTCACTAAAGTAATCATAGGCCATATGATTTTCCTTTATGCTGGAAGAGATTGCGCTCAGCATTAAAGGCACTACTTGTTGAGTGAATTCATAAATGTTTTACTGGAATATTTCTATTTGTTTGTGTCACAATAAGCAATTTTCGATATATTATCAAATTTCTTCAAGAATATTTTTCAAATACATCTTAAAGCCGATTTACATCAGACGAACGAATGCTCATTCTATCCCCACTGTATCTAATTCATTTGGTGTAAACAAACATAGAACATTCTTTCGTTGTTTTGTTTGCATTTGCAAAGATTCTATGGAAATATTTAATATGGAAAACGCTAAGAACGATCTTTCGTTTAAGAAAACAAGAATGCTTAGAACATGACATTGTAATCCTGACATTGGAATAACATTTTTTTTAAACCACTCACTTTATACTCCGTATTTTTTTTAAAATAAAGAGTGACAAGATGAATGAGACATGTGCCTAATGGTAAGCAACATGCCTGCCACATAACAGCACAGTGACACGCAGCTATTGGAACATGAAGAGTCCAAATCATTACCTAGCACTGCACTGTGCTCGTCACCCAGAGATCTAAGATGTGATATCTCTAATTTCTCTGGAAACATTGCCCTTCAAACCGGAACACAGTAATGTTTCCACATTACTGCTTGGCAGTAGAATAACTGGCAAAGGTGTGGTACTTCCCCAGGCGGACTCTGCCAAGAGTCCTACCACTACAAACTTTATTTTGTATGAATAAAGCAACAAGTTGTAGTGACATTACTTGTTGCATTAAATATTAATGTAAAAAAAAGAGGAATTACATTATGGAGTAAATTCATTTTTATTTAGTAGTACAGGCATGCATGTAAGCAGTGTTGAAAAACAGATTAGTATAGATAATTATCTGTTACACTGATATTATCTTTCACTGTCCAGTTTGTTCTTGATAGAGTTTAATGTAATACCCTAACATAACATAAACTGAAGCATTAGACGTACCTCTAATTTTTTCAATTTCATGAAAATTTAATGTGCTAGCATAACTAATATGGGTATCTAATTTGAGAGTATAAGTAGGCATTGTCCAAGTGACCAAGCAGCGTCAAATAGTGTGTACTAATTTGTCAAACATTGACAATATCATTGTAATGAAGATCAGGTTGGCTTTGACCTAGCTTTTTGAAGTTGTGCTATGTACAGCAAATCTGAAAAGTTTAAGATGCTGCATTAGTGTCTTCTTCTTGATTGTATCCTCATTACGGGTTGTGACTACTATCGACATCCTTGACCACCTTCCTCCAGACACTCCTGTCTTGGGCCTTCCGTAACCAAGTTTAGATGTTTGTCCTTGCTGAGGCCTTGATGGTATCTATCCACCGGGCCTTAGTGTAAACCTGTAGACACTTAATTTACAGTTACCAACACAACATTTTTTGATCATAGTGTATGTTTGCTCAGGGAGTGGATGATTTTGTACTGGTTCTATAGAAAATAAATATTCATTGGTAGCTTGTATCTAACACAGGGCATAGTTAGTTAGTTAGTTTAGCGGGGCCTATTCTGCACCTAGCCTCTTCATTGGGCCATTGTGCGTGACTCATACTTCCCTTTAACACAGGACATAAAAAGTTTCCACATTGATCCCTGCTATGAATGAATGTTACAACCATTTATCAAGAACCATTTTCAAATTTGTCCATATTGACAGTTACATCATTTTACTTATCAGCTATGTTAAACCAAAAATAAAGCACTCATTTTTAACTTTGCACCAAGTTCAAAATGAGTACTTTTTGTATTCTGTATACAAAAAGCACTCATTTTGAATTACACACAGCACAGCGAACTCTTTTGAAACACTCATAAGATTTTTAAATAAAAGTCAGATAATGTTTTCACTGATATTACTAGGTGCTGAAAATTACATGAGTTTCAGGAGATTCTCACTAGTATTAAACTGTCTCTAATTTAAATATACTAGCTAAACCAGCTACTTGCTACAGCTAAATCTCTACCATGTTGCTGTGCCATCTATCGAAAATTGGTTGTACCAATTCAAAATTTTAATAAATTCGGTTACCTTAGGTTCTAATGACACCGAAGATAGACACATACTGTCATGCAACAAAAGCTCTCAAAAAGCAATATTTTTCAGGTTTTTTTACATTTTTCATTCATGCTCCGCTCCTGTTGATAGTAGCGTAATGCTAAATAGCCTATTATTGCCTTCCTCGATAATTGGACTATTCAACAGAGAAAGAATCTTTCAATTCAGACTAGTAGTTCCTGAGATAATTGCATTCAAATAAACAAACTCTTCAGCTTTATAATATTAGTATTAGATTTTAAAGCAAACTACTTTTTCAGAAAATAATATGTATATTTGTGCTAAAAAAAAATAGATACCTAATTAAACCATTATCAATGATTTCCTTTATAGATTTGTTTATAATATCCATTTGTTAACATGGTTTTTATGACAATGCAGCCAAAGTATCAAACCTTCCATACCTTGTTACTTAAACCTGTTATGAAAAAAACTACCTAGATAGTTTTAAATGCTCACAAAAAAGCTGTATGCATAATGTAATAAATAAACACAATATTACTCTAACTAGAATTAGTAATGTTAGCATCGCCTAACTAATCCTTACTGCGGCTCACATATAAGGAATATTCCCTCGGCACACATCTTGAGTAAAAATTTAACATAAAGGACAAATGAAAGATTCATGATCAAAACTTTTGTAAAGAATGTTGAGATTTACTACTTTTACAATAATTTAACATCATTGTACCTGACCTAAACGAAGAAATTAATAATTAGATAATGCATATGTTCCTGGGAGTTAGGTTAATTAATATCTATTTAAATATAGTTATAATTTCCAATGTACTAATTGAGATACATTTCATTTCATTCACCACTAGATTCAGGTTTTGTGATAGAATATTTCATTAACTGTCCACCACTCTGGTCTATTACAGGTTGATTACCTTGCAAGAGTTAAAACTTCATCTAAAAGTAATTGTTACAATGTTTTTTTCAAAGTTAATATATCAATGTATACTTGTATGTGTCAGTGGCCCTGAGCGAGAATGGAAACTGTGCTGTGCCATAAAGAAGAAATTTGGGGGTCATGTTTTTTGTAAAGTAAATACATAAGGGATCTCCAAAATATAATCCATAATGATGTCAATACACACTATTTAACTTCATGCTAGCAAAATTTAAAAACATACTCATAGTCTGGCTATAAAGACAAAAATAAAAAAAAGAAAGGAAATACAGCGGGTTGAGGATTTCTGTGAAGTAGTAAAACATTTATGTGTTACACAAGATATATTGTGGTACATATCAATTGTACCACATTTCACAGATAAGTGGTTGAAATAGTTCTGCCTAGTTTATTATATCACATAAAGAATTTGGCACAATGTAACAATAGAAAATGTAATCTCACAATTTAAGCACACATAGTCATTGAGACATGCTAAAATAGAAAACTAATTGTATATATAGTATTTATTTTAAGAAGTGTCCAATTATCTGCGTGGGTTTTATAATTAGAGTAACCTCAATGTTTGGTAATTTGTAACCTCAAGTATTTTCAATATCCATCAACATAATATCGTCTGATGTATGGTTATTGTGTTTCCTCTTAGTGTTGGAATTTGCCAAGAATGTCTATTTGGCTTAGGCTGACATAGCTGGGGAGTTAATTTAAAGTTTATTTTTGTATCAGTGATCAACATTCTTGATTCTTTTTGTGTCTGCCCTTTACTTATAATTTTTATCGGCAACTCTCAAATCTCAGGCTTAGGGTGCATGTTATAAAACTAAATTCATCACATTAATTTGACATTTCACACTAAGCTTATATGCATATAAACTCAGTTTGGTGAGAGATGAGAGTGTGCAATTGATCTGCATGATCTAATACCACCTTGCCCTTCTATTGAATTGCTTGTAGCTCGAAAAAGTGACATCGTTTCATAGTTAACGTTCCAAAGACTCGAACGAGAGGTTTGACTCTACTTTTGTGATAAGAACGTCTAGGCTTTGGAATACGTTGCCTGAGTGTGTTTTCCCGATGGTTATAATCTTGGTGTCTTCAAATCTAGAATGAATTAGTTTCTTCTAGGAAAGGAGGATACATCGTAGACCGCATAGTTGCTTAACGTCAGGTGAGATGGTGGTCTAGTGTAAATTACCCATCCATAGTAGTTAAAAAAAATCACTATAAAAACTTCACTAAGTACTTACATGCTCACAATAGTTATATATTTAATTAACTAATATTATCTACGTGATTCCATTTCAATCTATGCTACCTGAATTTGATTGTTACATTGTTACTAACAAATCGCGGCGTTTCTATTATGTAAAAAGACGCCAGCATTAAACGAGTCAACCGTGACCGTGTCATTTGACGCCTGTGGTGCGCCGAAAGACTACTTCAATATTAACAATTGCCCACCATGGTGCTTAGTTACCGTTTTCCCACGGGTACAGACATACCTACTTCTAATACAGTTACATATTGCGACAAAGTGATATCTCATTTTATATTTAATACGTCTTCTTCCTAACTTATTCGTCGTCAAATGATAGCTTCAAAACTTGATAACTTAAATTCGATAAAGTTTAACATCAAAATGTAGCTATGTGTTAAACTACGAGACGCGTGTTATTAATGTAATAACAAATCTTGCATGATATACCTCCGCAAAGTTACCTACAAGTTTTACCTACGAAAAGGCGAATAAAAACCCACCAACCAGCCAACTTTGTTTATAAAAAATTAGGCATGTTGAAAAGTAATTTGAAAAGTTTGACAAGGCCCGTCTACCTGATAAGCGGTCGAGAAAGATTGGATATGGCAGGACGAAGTTGGCGGGCGTGAAATATTGTACACGGATTTGGCGAGCCGATCTCTATTCAATTTTTAGGACGTTTTATCTTGTTTGAGTTGGGACTTTGGGACGGTATTTTCTTTGTGAATATAGACATTGTAGTAAAATAAAGTTTTTTTTTTTTTTTTTTTTTTTATAGCATAGAGTGACGAGACGAGCAGGTCATGTGCCTGATGGTAAGCAACATGCCTGCCACATAACAGCACAGTAACACGCAGCTATTGGAACATGATAGTCCAAATCATTACCTAGCACTAGTAAGTTAGAGGGAAAACAATGTAACATAGGTATTTGTTAAATTGGGACAACTTGTATTTCCACCGTAAATACAAATAACATATTATTACGTAATTTTATAGCTTGTACCTATGTATGTGTTACTCTATTACTATATATAATACGCTATGCGTAATACTTGATTAGCACAGGACCAAAATAGATGGAAAAGTAAGAGAGAGAGACCTAGGTATACCCAGCAGTGGTGTCTGAATGATGGTAGTAACTAAATTAATCATTTAATATAATATATGATATTTGCTGTAAACAAGTAGTTTTTACTATGTTAATTTTATCTTATGAATTATTTATTGAGTACTTAGTACAAAAATAACAACTGTTTTGCAGATAAATTTAAATGAAAGCTACAAAAACCCTCAAAATTTCTCTGGACACATAAAAATGTTCACGCAAGCTTCCGTATTTATATAATGTACTTACGTAAATAGTGTTATCCTGCTACGAATAACAAATATCACATTAATATTTAATTGAAATTAATGTTAATGAGCATTGTTCATAAATATATAATTAGCATTTTAATACGAAATAATTTGTTCACACTTTGTTACATAATACACGTTGCTCCAATAAACTGAGCTTGTGTCCAGGGAGCGATAAAGCTTCAATAAGTTAGTAGCAAGTAATTGACCTGAGCTAGTAAGAGCACGTCGGGGGTAAGTAATAGGGTTGGTACACGTGTCGAATGCACTAGGATTGGGCTCTAGTGTGTGCTTATACAAAATCAATATCGGCCGCCTTAGAGGACAAGCCGCAACGTTCGGGATCGCCGACCGAGTGTCTCGGCTGTCTCGGTACGCCGTGACACCCCTACAGCCCATCCCCCTTGTACCGTCCCCAGATGTTAGCACGTTGTGACATAAATACTTACCTGGGTAAAGTTTAAACCGCTTCGTTTCGCTTTTATTACCCCTCCCAGTGGTCGTTCGGATTTTTACTCTAACCCACTTAGATTTTCCGACGCCAACGTAGCTTCGAACTTTCAGAATGTTTAACACTTTGCAAATTCGAAACTTCTTTACGTAAAGATTCTATTGAATCTCTATCTATTGTATTGTCTACAATTCCAGTCTACTAAAACGTAAATGTTTTTGGCCCGATTCTATTGTTGTCCTAACATTTCACTGAATCATTTTTATTTCGCCCATTTTACTCGTTTTGTTATACAAAGAAAATGTGTTAGTTCTTTGAAGTCTATAAATATTTATGCCTTTACGTAGAGCTGTGGATTGAAGATGTACAAGATAATAAATGCCTTACCAACGCATTAGATAAGATTGATTGATTGATAATAGCAATAGCGCAATCTGAATCATAGGTTTACCCACATAATATTGAAGGCTTATTGTTGTCAGCAGTATAATATTCTAGGTATTTACGATTACCTATCGTAATATATAACGTGACTGGAATTTAGTAATAACAATGACATAAGCATGGTACGTAATGGATTTAGTGTGCATGTAGATGATCTCTTTGGATTCGCTTTGATGATACGCGTTGATTTAATAATGCAATTTATTTGAACCTCTACAACGTGATAAAAAACTTTGAAGTGCCTGATAGAGCCGGTCTGCGAGGATGATTAAGACCACTAAAACCAGTGGGTTGAAGGTGGGCTGAAATTGCACAAATTACTGTTGACCGCCCGTCACCAGACGCCGCGAGTACGCCCTTGATCGAGCAACACTATTTTAACACGTTTTATGATCGGCACTTCAGTATCCGTCTAAAACTAAGCACTCGAACTCATATAAAATTCTTTTATCGGTTATCTCTCGCCGGTGAAATAACAATTTGATGCTCTTCAATGGTATCATACACTTTTTTCCCCGAGCTATCGTTTGAAGAATTTATTACATAAATAATGTATCGCCGAGACATGTTTATCCGATCCCAATCGCGCTACTGTTTCGTAAGAAAATATTTATCGCAAAGTCCTTCACGTACAAATATTTCGCATAAAGCTTTTTAAGTATGCAAGCGTGTTTCTGGGTTGAGGTGATCGACTTAATATTTTTTTCAGTTGTTTAATACACAACCGTGCGTAAAGTTATAAAGCTCTCAGCACTTCACTTAAAATTTTATTACTTCGGGTCTTTTACTGTTTATTCTCCCATCCCGGCGTCGGCGTCTTCCTCAATTCGTCTCCCCTTCCCCCCTTCGTAACTGAGAGTAGTTCTGCTGCATCTGACGGTGATATTTGCTTGCTCGAGGATCTTTATCGCTCTACTTGTGCATTTTATGTAGTATGCATCTAGAATCTTCGTTCCTAATAAACAAGCTGAAGGATTTCAAACTTTAATGCCTTCTACTGATAAATATTGCATGATTAAATATTTGTTATAGTCGTCTTTCCTGAAATACGTGATAATATACAATTAAATAAATCTTGACTTTGTATCGCATCGTATACCGTATACGACTACTAAATATAACCATTTATTTATAACATGATTGTGCTACTATCATGTGTCACATTCATAACATTTATATTACATTCCTGCTGTGAAGTTTCCACATAAATTATAATGAAATAATCCCGATTAGCATTTAAAATGCGCTCGAGTATAATGAAGTAATGAAAACAGTGGCATAAGAAACGATGACAGCTACAAGCGAAAAGCCTTTTAAGCAGAAGATCAAAGGAAATAAAACTTCTCTCAATGCTCATCTTAATGGCAAACGTTACCTCGCACTCCCGGGACTCGTTATGAGGAGTGCCAAGTGCCTCGAGTGGAGCGAATTGTGATTCCATCGCTCAAGTACGGCGACGTGAGAGGTACAGCAAAATGTTCTTTATTTATTGGAAAATTATGTGATTATGACCCTAATTTCCGTCGGGGTGCTTTTGGCAACGTTGCCGAAAGGGTACGTACGGCTGCTCGCGACGTATCTCGGCGATCTGCCGCGATCGACCGAGCCACTGAAGCCCATCGAGATCTTTTCAAGAGACGTGGCGACTCTACTACTTATGCTGCGGCTCTTTGTGTCCCCTCCATTTATAATTTATCTAATATTTGAACATGTTTCCTTCTATCATAGGTACACTTAACTACATATTTATGAAAATAACATATTCTGCGACCACAGTTATGAGTTGCAATGGCAACTAATGGAAATTCAATAGTAGTAAAAGCAACCTTTCTTTCCAACTTACCGCTGTGCAAGGAACATATCAAAATTTTAACATTGTTCGCATAGTAGGCTCTGTTAGTCAAAATATGTCGGTGTTTCAAATGTCAGTTTTCGAGACACCGACCCAGTGCTGCATTGCGCTTGGTACCTGCAATCTTTAAAATCTTCTATATATGGCTATTCATTTCGTTAGAATAGTATTATCCTTCAAATCAAATTTTATCAACGTTTGTGTATTCCTATTTAGGCGCATACGTATTTATAATTGACGAAACAGAATTTGAAAGACGTTCAAGACGAACTTGCAAAATCCTACCATAACAGGAAATGTATGAATCTAATTTCTAAAACTTTAGACTGAAAAAATAAATTATAAGGCCTCAATTCATTTTACCATACTGAAAAATATATCATAATAGGTATAACTAGCAGCGCCCCGCTTTTTTAACCGCGTAGTTCCTGTTCCCGTTATTTTTTCGGGGTACCCTACAGATAATCTGTATCAAATTTAAATCCGATCAATTCATACGATACGACGTGATTGAGCAACAAACTGTGCCATTTATAGGTAATATTAGTAGGATTCATATAATTTAAATAAACACTACATGATACAAGTTAAAACTGTCTCAGTCGCTTACTCATAGCAGCAAAACAACTTTCTGTCTTGTTTAGCTAACATTGCTTGTAACAGAAACTACAATCGAGTACCCACTACAAATCAAATACACTTTAAAACTACTCATTCTCAAGTGTATGTATTAGTTCTTACGAGTATATCGCGCTGTTAACAAATCATACTCGAAGACGTTGACATCATACTAGCTAACACAGATTAAGTAATAGTAAAATCACCGGTTCACATGCTCATACTAAAAGGAAATAAGTTTGCTCAGCGTAATAAAACGCCTGCTGACATTTGCTAGACGTGGTTACGTTACTTTACGGTTTGCTTTCATTTATTATTTGGAAAGTGGCAGTGAGCGCTCGGTTACCCCACATTAGCTGCCGCAATGGCCTTCGCTAATGGATATGTACGAGCTTTACTGCCTAATAGATTAATTTTAGAGTAGCTTGCACTGAATTTGTTATTTGATTTATGTTTCAAGATATTTAATAAATGGTATTTAATTACCAACGTTTTACAACTAGTGTTTTCGCACCTAAAAATATAAACTAAAAGAATATATTCATCGCCACCTTTTCACACAACGCCTTTCGAAACCTAAAATAGAAATGTAGTAAATAGATGTCTGAATAAATCATCGCAATTTTTCACACAGCAACGTCTAATTCCAAACTAAGCAAAGACTGTGTGGTTGGAGCCAGATGGATCGCTGATATAATAAATTATGGATTTTATTTTAGAATCGCAGTGACTACCCAAGAAAAGAACATTCACGATAACGAAATGCATAATCGTGAACGATAAGCATTTTTATCTATAGTACTTTCATTCCAGTTTTATCTACCGTGAACTGAGTATTAGCGTTAATTTCACGACGTAACATAAACATTTGTAACATATTACCCATTATCGGTGAAGCACAGACTGTGTAATAGTTACTTGACTAAACACGTTGAGCTATAGTAAATGTTTACTGCGAAGACATAGCCACGAGAGAGCACGTATTACACCTACATACATACCTGAGATTGCAAACTAAACAAAGTGAATCACTACAATTCGCTATCTCTATCAATTCTGTCAGTAAGTAATTAATTTGGATGTTTTGTCTGATATTGGTATGTGTGTATCGAAAGAGGATCGCGTAGACAGGCAATTAATAACGCCTTCTGGGGATAGATAAACGATTCATCGACACAAACTGATTGTTTAACTGTCAGTGAATAAACTAAACGGCATTCATTATTGTTAACTTAACATCTGATTACGAACAATTAAATTAATAAAACTTGTTTGGAAAATTGACCCGTCTTACTAATAGTCAGGATTTTGAACTATAGATGGACATATAATTTATTGACACACCAATCATAAAAGACCCCGAGATAGCAGCCATAAAGTATAAAAAAACAAGTGCGACATACGCCTTTCTTATCAAAAAAAGATCTCTTACAGGCAACTAAATGATGGAAAATAATGTGTGGAAAAATTAGAAGACTTACAAACAAGAAGTTGGACTCGTAATACTTCTTAGAGGGTTCTTACACTAAAATAAAATTAATGAAATCGTACAGAGACTTAAAAAAATAAGAATACTTTACTACTTACTTACATTACTACCGTAATCATAAACTTGTAATTGTAACCTTAGCTATTATATTATAAAATATTCTAATCTGCATTACAAAACATGTATTAGTCCTGTGAATTCAGTGCACGTTATCCGTAAAAAAATTAAACAAAATCTAAAAGAGAACTCTCAAATTCAAACTTCCCTGAACGAACGAACGAATTACAGTCATACGACAAGTACGAAATGAGTAGACCGAGATTAATCGGTTTCACCCCAATGGTTATTCAAACTTGTTCAGAAGATGTTATAATAAGTGAAAAGACAGATTAGATTTTGTCAGTCCTATATCCTTATTTTTTGTTATAAAATGACAAAATAGTTTCAAAGATTATTATAAAACTATAGTAAATACACATGCAATATATTATTATATATGCGTCTAACGTGTTTTCATATTTCAAATTATTCCACTGCAAAAATCCCCACGAATAAACGATCTAGAGTAAAAATCATCGAGCAGCATAAAACCGCGCATTTCACATTGCTTGCTATTGTCAGACAGGTATTAATTTACTCGACTTGTAGTGGAATGTAAAGAGGTAACTTTCACGTGAAATGTAGACTTTATTCCCTGTGGGTGTAGATCGTAGTGAGGGGGTGGGCCCGATGCCAGCAGGTAATGGTGCCGTGACACGCGACACCCGTTTACAAACATTTCGATTATAACCCTCATATTTGTTTGCACGCGCTACATCTCCCCACTCAATTATATTTTCTAAGTCTTCGAAAAGAAATACACAACTCCTATTTATAATCTTTAAGGCTCGTTCTGACGTAGAAGTCTGTGTCGTGATTGCCGTAACTTATCGCAGACTATTTAAGGAGTTTGAACCACTACCATTACGGGCATTTCGATTAAAATACCTAACCGAGTTGTTGGCACTGGAAACGAATTGATTTGTTAATTGAGTAGATTAAATCTTTATATTACTGCTTCACAATCAATGCCTTTCTAGGCCTCGTAAAACATTGGCCTAATCTTGACGAATAAAAAGTTAAGTGCTGATCTAAGAGTTTTTATTGAACAAATAAATTAAGCTCTATTCATCCACCCATGACTGTTTACTTTTAGTTAAAGATCATCTTTTTATGCTTTTTCTCAACAGCAGTTAACCATTCTATAGAATTCTTTCTTTTGTGTAGTTATGTTTTTTGCGAGGGTTTTTGTGCGTGTCGCTACCTTCCAATATTTTTTTATTCATGGCGATTATTATCGGGTGTTCGGTATCATTGACAATAATTGTTTACACAATAGCTGCATCCGGAGTACATTGTGGTTTCTTTTGTACCTTACAATTTGCTTCGTTTCCAATGAAAGTAACAGCTGTTACGCTAACGGAGTTTCCACCAGTTCATAAATGCAATTTTTTTTTTGTGTGTTCAAAAACAGTTTTTTCCTAAACTCTGATAATTTTATTACAAAGACACACATTAATTTATGTTCACAGTAATATTACTGTTTCTTTTGCACCCATCCTAATTACCTTTAATTCATCTTTAACATTCGTCGTGTCATCTTCATTAACTACTATGGTCTAGTAAGAGCGGTAATGAGCCATTCTTATTGTATAACTAGCACCTATCAGTAGCAGATAATTACAGATGGCGTGTTTTTTGCCTTTTAATTGTTCTTTAGCGGTTTCTTGTTACAAAACGTAAAACAAATGGCGTGTAACGGCCGCCCAGGTCGAGTTTTTGTTGTTTCTTACGGAAACTTTTGATGGGAACTTTTAGATTTTTTTGTGATTTTTTTTTTTTTTTTTGTTTTGTTTTATATTATATTATATTATATGCCTTAACGTTTCGGTAGGATCTCGCCTGACAGAAACTACGCTCTGGCCGAGGATTACAATTTTACAACACACCAGTTAAGAATACTCTAAAAAATTATTTTTGCCAGAAAATAAACTGAGAAAAGGTTCCGTTTTTTGAGTTCTTACGAACTCCAAAAAATACAAGATAGAAAGTAGCTCATCTTAACGTAAAACTGAAACGTAAGGACACGTATAAAACCCAAACTTTTTTAACTTTTAACCAACTACCCTATGCCTGTTTTACTAAAATGATAAAGTGCTTAAAAGGTACTTATAATATGCGATTATGTCTATGTAAGTCTCTCACATGCTAATTATTGTTTTATTATATTACTAGCAGCGCCCGCGGTGTTACCCGCGTAGTTCCCGTTCCCGTTGTTTTCCCGGGATAAAAAGCCTATGTGTTCTTCCAGACTATAATCTATATTATGTGTTCCAAATTTCAGCCCGATCCGTTCATTCGTTAGGACGTGATTGAGCAACAAACATCCATACATTTACATTTATAATATTAGTAGGATAGCATTGCGGTGTATGGTCTATGAATGATACATCGGTTAGGCTAATCATTTGGCAATCATTACACCATATTATAGAGATAGAAATAGAAAGTTTTGTAAGTAGACATGACATTAAATGTATTCGCAGTTCAAATTTCTTTCATTGAATAGTAGGTACTTGGAATATGGTAAGTAGATAAAGTAAGCATGACATTGCATAATTTGAATTAATTTACTGGTTTAATTGTAACTTCAACTTAAATGACTGTCGTCTAGTAGGTACAGTGGTATTTTAATTAATTATTACATGTTAATTAAATAACTAATAATATGTGGATAATATCATTAAAATGAAAATAGTGTTGTTTGCATTCTGTGTCGTTTAACATCAGTTAAAAGACCTTAATTACTTTGTAACTCGTTTGTTGGCAGCTGTTAATGAAACCATTCTGAACATAATAATTAAATCCCCGACCGGGCTAAGGTATGTAGTTAGGCAGTGCAAGTTCGCTCTACCTTGTGGTCCGTATAAGATTATCATTAATTATCGCTGTATCTAATCCTCGACGAGCTAAGCCGCAGTAGCTTGTCTGATGACTTAATTAATGACCCACCGTGTCGCTGTTAATTACAACAGCTCAAGCAAATTAAACAGCTCGGGCAAATTGAAGTTCGCGCCGCCAACCCGGCTGTTGGCAGATTAAAAACAAAATGCAATTTGGTGCGAGCCGCCGTTCCTACCCGGATGAGAAGTGATTATGACGCCAAGGTCGTATGCAGGCGTCTTCTTGATAAATTACTTTCTCAAATTCTAACTTTCTAAGTGCTTCATACACCATTGGTGTCGCATTTTATTGGTATCTAATACGGCACTAAGTACTTTCTAGAAAATATCTGACAAATCTACACGAATCTGTAGTTTGTTTAAATTGTAGACCTCCATCTAGAATCGTATTAGAAATATTTATATGCAAGTATAATCTATTTATTATGGACAAATGAGAAAGGGGTTCTATTTAATTTCTAAAATCACCCTGAGATTCAAAACATAACCGTAACGTCGTAAGCAACAAACACTTAATGTGTATCCTTATTTGATTCACATAACTTAGATTTCACCGGCCTTACTATTTGATTAAACAATTGTTATTGATTGTTTGCAATTAGTTCTACTAATTATTTGCTACATTATTTACTAACAACAATATAAATCTGTTTATCCAATGCACCGGAAACTAGTCTAATGGCACTAAACTAAAACATTACTTGAATCCAACGTTCAGTATTGGCACAGTTAATCCAGTGCGGTATTGGCGGCCACCCGGCGTCTGTTTAGCGAAGGTAATTGAGCATGTAATGAGCATTTACTCTCCAAGTTAATCCCAAAACAACGCGCACGAACTTAACCGAAACCATGTAGCGCTGTAGTGGCCTATTCAGGTATCAAATTATGATATCAAGCAGATGACAACGTTGACAAATTAACTGCCTATTTACTCATGCAACCTTGAATAACTCGTTCGCTACACAAATATGCTCCATTAATTGTTAAACAGTTTCCCTCGCTAACCGCTTATTTAATTAATTGAAGTGCTAATTAATTTTATGAGCTATGATTGCTATATCATAATTCATAACATCACATTCGAAAGTTTACATATGATAAACATTATAACATTCGTAGCCATAAAAGGTATTAATTTGCATAGCAATATCATAAACCCACAAAATTATCGGTCCGTCGATTTAATGAAATAATTATGAGCCGGACATAACAAATTGCTACAACGGGGGTATTATAATGTTATTATTTTTTAATTGTGGTATCGGACGCTGTCACATTAGTGATTAATTCGTTGTTGGTGAAGCAATTACTGTAAATATGCGTCGTGAGGAACCGGCGAGGTGTGACCGTCCATACAACTTACCTTTACGTTCTCGTAAGCTCGACAATTACCATGCGACCCACTGTGTTATTGACCGATGCTAATTATTTGACGGCGTCTTGTAAACACAGTTTGAAACGTAAGGGGCGTCAACATGCTAATTAGACACACACGGATTTGACTGGCCATTTCATCATCTCGTTATGCATGATTTGTCTGTGAAAACCTCCACGGCACGAAGGAAAATTCAAAGTGTATTAAGTTTACAATGAAGCTGAAATGATGTTATGGTCGAGAGCATCTACGTGGAATTAGGCTGCCATTCCCACGGGGCGTACCGCCGCCGGCAGAAAAATAGCTCGCCCGATTTCTGTGAATTCGTGATAACTTTTTTATGAGACTGAAATGAATTGTATAAAACCTTTTGTGGAAGTCACATAAAGTTCTCGAGAGAATTTTGCTTTCGTCGCAGTCTTGCTGAGATTTATACGATGTAGAATTAAGTTTACTCGTCGCGGATCTCTTTTATGCACTGTTTGTGTTATCGTTTTAATTTCGGTGATACTCTTGCAACAATAAAAGTAAAATTGTAATGAACTCAATAGCTCTTCGAAGATTTTATACGGTTTTACGTAATATTACTGACATTATATCAAGATAACATTTCCTGTTATTTGAATTAGGTAGGTATATTAGCGTTATTGTTATGTTAAATAGGCTCTGACACGTATTTATATTCAAATAATAACAGGTGTGTATTTTACATAGTTTTCTTTTTATGGTGTCACACTAATAATATAATTTCAACAAGATGTTGTTACCTACGTCGTTTCTGCTTATTTTATTTCAACATTTATTTGTAATCTGTAATATCCCGTTTACATTATTCCAGTCCAACGATCTAATCCAGCACTTACTTACTTACACTTACTGGAATAATGTAAACCGGCACTGGAAAGCTTCAATCCAGTGCCAATGCATTCCAGTACCGAGTAACGAGGTATTATGGATGTAATGCATTGGTAAATGGATGAAATCAAATACTTGGATTTGTAATTTACACACATAAAAAAAAAGATCCGCCAAAGGGTTTTATTTCCGCTACCTTATGAAGATGAAGTTTTTTTACTTACTTATTATTTATTCACATTAACATGGGCAGCGGTGCAGGCAGCACGTGGCCGGGCCGGCACGTGCCACCGAGTTGATGCCACTAGATATTATGTTTCGTGGATTGTTCCATCCCTCGTTCCCAGCCCTCGATAAACACTCTCACGCCAATTAACCGCAAACACAGGCGCTATTTAATTAAAGGGCGAGGGTTGCCGCTACGATTGCACCCATATTTTATAAATATTCTTCTGTAATCCTGAGATTTAAAAGTGATTAAAATTATTTTTAAAGAGCAATCTACATTTAGTAAATATTTTGCAGGAAAAATCTTGCAAATATGAAGTAAGTGAATGTAAAATATAAAGACAACGAAAGGTTAGACTTAGCTTCAAACAAGTACAAGAAGCACAAAAGCTATCTTTCATCGTTAAAGTCAGTTGTTATACGAGTGTACATGTCGCGGCATATGCAAGCAGTGCGGCGGTTGTCAGCGAATGCGATCGCATATAATGGTTATGGTAATATCCCCTTTGTGCCACCCATCCGCCACCCTCCTCCGAAACCGGTCAGGAGGGATCAGTGTTGCCCGGAGGCCACCGGTGCACCCTGCAATCGTGTCGACGCAACCCCCATCGGACCTGATCATTTTTTTTGTTATGTTCATTCAAAAATGTGTCACTGGGGACCCTCGTTTGTGCTACTCCTGTGAGTCTCGTATGTCACCCCTATGAATGAATACAAATTGATAGCCTGCGTGTGATTTTGTTGATTTAAATAATGTTCCTCTTTAATTTGCTTTTGTGAAATATTACAATGAAAAAACATTTAGATTTGCGGTCACTGTTATGAAATAATACATTCAAGATTCTATTTCTTACAAATAAAAATTCATAAACCACTCAAAGCTAATGTTCATCTTTCCTCTCCCCTCAAAGTAAACAAGAGATTAGCTACGGTCACAACAACGTTTTTATTTGCTTTGTCAACCACTTCCTTTCGCTCCTTACCTTTGTCCGGCATTTATTTTATCTCGTTGCGGGTATCATCGGTCTCCACAATAGGGAAGTCGATATTGTGTTCGTTTAGCTCGATCCTTGCCATTATTGCCAGCGACCGACGAACGATTCCGTGTGATTCAGACCCGATACTTGATCCGATTGCCGATCGTTCAGGCCGTAATTTAACTTGCTCCAAGTTCGAGTGCCTTTTTTATTCTTCAAGTCTGCAATTTTATTATTTTTATTGTCTATTCAATGAATTTTAAACGAGTGTCAACATCTGGCATCTGATAAACAACGATCTTTATTTTTTATTTACTATTCTGAGCTTTGAAAAGAGCTGACAGTGATATGAGAAGCGTCCTAGCGAAATCCTTTAGCTTTAGCCCATTCACGAGATTGTCTCGACCGTCCTAAGTGGTCTGACTACACTAGCGTGTCAAAAGCTTAGCACGTTCTCGCACTGAGCATAAAACATGCTCGTCTGTCGTAAAGGAGTAGCTGAATTCTTAGGCACTTACTCGACACATACTCGAGTCTCGCTCGAGCATGGACTAGCCAAGCGGAGCAGGGCAAATGGGACTCAGTATAATTAAGTGAGGGCCATATCACCTAACTTGAATTCGTACTCCATTACGTACGTTTCCCGGTGCTTAATTTGTGATGCAAGTTTTGCGTTGTTAAACGTTTGAATTGCAGAGCTCTCTGTTTTAGTCTTTTCGCTTTAATTAATTATTTACAAATGAATTCATTAATGTTTACTATAAAAAGAATATCAATCAAAGGAAATGCATCACGTAAGTCTAGTTTTAAATTTTCGGAATGTTTTTCCTGTTGTATAAGTTAATTAGTGTTAACAAAATGACAGTTAACTGTCGCATAATATTTTCAATTAATAATAACGCCCATGACTGCAGAAACAGTCGCACGTCCCGACATTACTTATGCATGATAGGGCAGATTGCTCAGAGGAGTTTGCGTTCTGATCAAAATTTCGTCCAGTCAGGCTATTAGTTAATCCAACCGGTGCAGTCAGTTTCCTATAGTCAGCTTTTTTGTAATTTCTCTGAATATACGTAGACTAGTTGCAGTGAATCTTTTGTTGTTGCGGTACTCAGAGGACAGTTTATCCTCACTATTGTAAAAATTTTTACTTCGATTATCATTTGTTACGGAATGTGTACTGCGTGTGCTTAGTAAGTAAACTCTTCACAAATTCTGTTTTTTCTTGTATTTTCTGCCTGGGAGAAATACCAACAACTTTGTCAATTATCATTATAATTTATAATGTTTGGTTTTTTAAGACTGTATTTTAGTAAATTACAGAGCAACAATGATTTTAACTATGTTTTGCATAGGGTGATGTAGGAGCGTGCTTAAACAATTAAATGAAATGTTTCATAAGTATTCAAAGGACAGCGTCGCAGGTCAGGCCTATTACTGAACGTCAGACGCCGGTCCTATTCAACCTCTTATCTAATCTAAAGAGATTTTAATCCTTTTTAAAAACTCAATAATAGTGTTTTACTTATGCCTTCTCTTCGAAAAGTTATAGTTTTTCATATATGTGGCAATGCTGTAAACAAAGATTACCAACAATCAATCACGGTAGATATGGACAGCTTAGAGAGCGTAGTCAGTCAATCGGTGCCCCGTCAAATTAATAGCGTAATCCATTTCATGCATCCTGTTTCCCGTCGCGTCGGTTGAAATTGTAGCAGAATAGGTACATGCGGTTGGTTCATCTTTCACTGGTTTGATCGTATTCATTACTCTTTATACTATTACGAGCATCGAGGACTTATGAAAATTCCTAAATTTTATACGTTGATTATGTTGTGCAGTAAAATTGCGCGATACTTAGTTTCTTTCTTCTAGGTAAGTTTGTGTCACCGTAACGCAAATATTATACCTATCTTGATATTGAAATACCCGGTAGAATAATAAACTACTACTGTAACTTTAATTAAATTCAGAGTGAAATTGAGTGTTTATAATAGGAAAATGTAATTTCTTCAGTGGCTGAATTAAATCTAAACCTAAATTTAAACTTTATCTAACTTTTGCGGACCTAATACAATCTCTATCCGAACTTATCCAAAGTCAGATAACGTCTAAATCAGCAAACTACGTTTTACATAACATACTACATCAGACGATTCGCAGTTTAACGCAAACTTCATCATCTATTTAATATATCACAATACTCGCCCCTTTGCATTTATATTTTTCCTTTATTATAATGTAGTTTTGCTTCCATCATTCGCTTAAAGACTAAAGATAAATGTGACTATTTGTTATGGAAAACTCGAGAACAGCATGGGGCTGACAGCTAGTTTTCAGAGCAGTTTATGTTCCCACTACTGGGACTCTGGACCTTTTCTCACTAAGGAGAAAGTATAGCGTCATCAATTGCGCAGGCAAAATACCACTTGATGAATGTTTTCGAAAGATGTTTTTTCCAGGAATAAGACGCTTTCGCTGAAGAATCACCGGAATCTCAAGCATACTGGAAGTCAAACCACATATTGCTGTCATATCGAGTGAAATTACCTCGCCCTTACAACTAAGCTTTATTTTCTAATTTGTATTATATGCCAGATGTAACGTATATATTGTGTTCCAGGCTGCTGTGAAATGTGCTTCCTCTCCCCGCACCAACGCGCTGTCGACGAAGCCGCGGCTACCACTCGTGGCCCTGGCGTCTGACGCAGCGCGCAACCATCCGCCTAATAATGTCAACTCTCATGTAAGTCGTAAATTACGTATTCAACTGTAGTGTACCTCTTTTTGCTTAGTGAGCTTGCATAATTTTTATTTCTGCATTTGAAGATTTTATTGTGCTTGTTCATCAATAAAAACGTGAAAGTTTGTGGTGTTGAATGTTTGGATTTTTTACTCAGTCACGAAGTTATTGCTGATAGGGTATGGATTAATCTTTACACTAACAAAGTCTATAATTATGTACACCAAAATAACAGGCAGGCTACTTGTTACTAAGAAGTTGTGCGCGAGGCGGCGGGGCGCAGCTAACCAAGACATTAGTTATTGTGCAGTGAAAAACATAATCCAAAGGTCTCGTAAAGTAAACTTGTAGTTTATGGTTGTAATTTAGTTAACTACACGCATCCACTAAACCTGGTATTGATTAGCCATCCCTTGGAAATAACTAGACGATATCATTGCGAAAGTACAAACGGTCCATTTCAATTTCGCCCACTTGAGTCGTTTCTTTCGCTTTGGTGGGTGCCGGATCGACACATACAAAGAAATCAGTTGGTTGTAGCAGAATTCTCAGTAATAACGGAACAAACAGCGAAACAGTTTTACGGCAGTAAATTTTTTATCATCATTGATCCCAACGCGATCGTCTCAACTCTGAATGCAATAAATATTTAGCACAGAATAAAAGGAAGCACCGGAAAACGATTCTTACCATGACGGCTGGTTCGGTATTTGGGTTTATTTGATTTCGCTATTCGCACCTCCGAAATAACTCCCTCCGTTTATTTAACAACGTGTTTATTATTTATGCATGTCAACACGTAACAAACAGTTGCGTGCGCTTTTCGACATCGTTTACCGAACTAAATGCTCCGGGTGATCTCACGCGGCTAAATGCAGCGTGTCTAAATCTGTAAGGTATCGTCATTCGGCGCACCGTGCCCCTTCCGGGATCCGCTTTCTCGCCAAACGCATAAAACGTACGCAAACTGCCAATCGGGTTGTCAACGAGCCGTCCCGCTCTTCTCGAGACGGCTACTGAATCAACACACGCGAAATGCGAACCTTGTTTACTTAGCTTAAACAGTTTGCTAAACCATTAACCATTGAACGACGAGCGAGCAAATACCTAGTCCTTTAAACGCAAACAAACTGAAGTTTACCCTGTCTAAACTGAAAACAAAAGATCGATGTATTAAAAAGGAATGACGGATTTATACTATTATATTTTTAGCCACATGTGTTTATTATACCAAACTAAAAAATACTTACATATTATTCTCAAAAGTTTAATAAATGGCTTTGCATATTATGATATCACCATGAAGTGTACAAAAAGCTAATTGCATTATAATCGCATGTTAAGATGAGTGCAGGTAGTCGTGCCATTTTTTATACTCCTCGTAGATCTCTACCTGAGTTGAATAACAATACAACAATAGAGGCAACTTGTTCCATTGAATAAAATACGTAATTTAATAGCCATTCAAGTTCAGTTAGTCTTAGTAACAGTTTCTCGTAAATGTACAACTTTATTTCCATTACTTTGGCTTCGCTTCAAATGATAGCAATGAGCGTTGCAGTTTGTTTTTGTGCAAGTCCTTGATTGCGGCGAAAGTACTGAGACGGAAGTGAATCGCAATGCGCTCGAATCTTGCAAAAGATGAAAGCTAGATAAGGGGCATCCACAGTATGCAGTCGAAACGGTATTAAAATAAAATACCTGAGAACTAACTCCGGAGCTGCGCTGTGGCGGACTTACTATGGTATCAATAGGTTACCAATACTTGGGCATCCTTCGCTTAGTTTTCGTAGCGGTTATTCTATTCCGTTTCTTATGAAAATTGAGATGTCAAATGAACGGAAACGTTTTAATAATAAAATACCGCAAAGTCGAAGCTTATTGCGAGATTTGTATCGAATCGCAAAATTACTTATTCAGATGTTAGCCGTCAGCCGCTGCCGCCGGACCGACGGACAGCGACTCGACTGTTTAATTGGCCGCATGAAAGCTTTATTCGCTTAAAACACCATCGGTTACCGCCGTTATTCTGGCTCTGACGCTTGAAAACTTTATAACGTAATAAACTCGTTGCAAAAGTAATAAACACCGCGCTATAGTGTCTTAATCCGTAAGTGAATGTATACCATTAAACCCTGTTTCCTGTGTAAATTCTCACATACCCTTTTTCGCAAGCGTATGCTCTAGCTCGAAATAGGTTCACATTTCCGATTCGAAAGGAGCACTCCAGGCAGAATGCGAGCAGTTTACCCCGTGTGCTCCCTCGTGCATTTCGACAGCTCACCGCCGCCAGCCAAGATATGTCGCAATCCCATCCAATTTGCCTCCGCCGCCGTCCGTGCTATTGCTCGAATAAAGCGGAAAATCTCGATCTGCACCGAGAGAATAAATTATGCCAGCTCCATATCATTTAGTCAAAGCAAAGAGCACATTATTCCTTTTATTCTCCATTTTATTATAGCGAGCGATCCATGTGGTCTAGACAGCTGCTTGATAAGCACAAATAAATTCTCTTTGTAATGCGTGCGTACCATCGCCCCCCAGACAGCTCCCCATAACGTTCAGCATGAAATGCCGTTATAGCTGTCTCTAACATTTCCACAGCCAAAAGCCCTTATCATAGCCGCGGCTTAGCAATGTCGTTTAGTTTTATACTCGGTTGGTTGCCTCCAGTTTACAGACTATTTCATGGTTAAACAATATCTAGCGAGTGAGCGGGGAATGAGCACGATCGTTTGGCAGCCGAGAACGCGCTGCGGTGTCGGCTAATAGCTCTTCGCAGATTCAATTTGCCGTCGAATAGAATATAGCCTCCCGGTGCGGCGTACGCGATCATTAAGTTACTCTCTCGTCTCTTCCGAACTTCGGGAGAGTTTCTGAAATTCGCCTCAAACACCTACCTCGACCCAGCGCTCGACTCAACCGGCTCCTAGCATGAATTAATTCAATTCGTTCCCCAATTACTCGGTAATTATGTTACTGCGGCTACACTTACTTTAAAAATTAACTTTGATTTCGTGTTTGTTCTTTTAATTGAAAAGTTAAATGGTACCTGCGGAGAATCGTAATATGTAGCTGATACGAAACCGTGCTGAGGGAGAATAGATTAAACTGATTCGGTCCTTTTTTGGCCAGATCGAGGCAGCATTTACCTGAGGTCGTGTTATTATGTTGGTACAGGATCGTTTGCGGCGAACACAGATTGGTTTCGATAGAGGGTACTCGCCTTATTGTGTTGTCTCTGGAGAAACTGGCGTTCGGCCATGGAGCGACACGCTCGCCACTGCCAAATGTTTTTTACTTCACGCCACCCGGTTCCGGTCGATATTGCCCCGGTGCTCTCGACTTCTTCCGCTTTATCTTGAAATGACAAACGAATTGCGGTATTCAACAATTCCAAACGTTAAACTTAAAAATTACTTCAAAATTTAACGGTCTTAACTTTTTATGTTTATTACTTTTTCAATGACGCCAGTATAGCTAAACGCCCGTACTGGTACTGTTTTAAATGAGCAGATGTGTTGCTTACCATCAGGCCCACGTCTCGTCAATTAAAAAAAAACTCATTCGAAACGTACGTTTACCAGAATTGCATATCATTTTCAATGATATCGCACATATTTTTAAGTTGAAATGGATTCCGTACTAAGTGTAATATTTTTATGGTATTTATTCGTATTAAAACATAATAATATATTTTTCATCCCACCAGCTCGGAAAGAGTACTTTTGCTCCTCGATATCAGGGCGCAAAAGTCGTTTTTACCCTCTAGAGGTTAAAGTAAATTTGAATTTAGAACATCTTGTGTACTGAGGTTTTGAATTCAAAACATAATAACCTATTTATTTCTACCTCCTTGGTGCCGAATTCAACATACATTTATTTTTAATTTGTTAAAAACTCATACTCGGAACCTCTTTGGTGTACTTTTTTTTTAAATGTTTTGCGCGCAATTTTCTTTTCACGTATGGAGGATAGAGGTAAAGAATGTTATTTCAAATGGCAAAACATTTTGAAATGCTATGAATGAATCAATTGTAATCGAATTGAAGTAGGTATGCTGAGTTGCCGAGTTAAATTAATTAAATATTATTGACTACTAAAATAGTAACTAATAGATAATTTCAACTACTTGTGCAGTACACAATAATGTATTAAATATAACATCAAATAAATAATATTATTTATAGTATAAAATTTGGCGCGCCAAAGACAGATTTTTCGTGGGCTGTCAATTTAATTCTAGCGTCACGCTCGGGAATGATAAGAAATCTTCGGGTAAATTCGGGACGATAGTCAATGGCCATCTAGAAATGCCTCAGCCTTTCCCATTGGCCATTTAAAAATGTGTCAGCATTTCTAGATGGCCATGCTCATAGCCACAGCCTCCGGTTTCACACGCGTAGTTTCCAAAGTAAAAATCAAATTCTGAGTTATAAGTTACCACTTCTATCGGCAGTGCCTATGACTGCCAATATTTTTCTTTCATAAATTCTGAATAGTACGTTTATTAATTTCCTTTAAAATGTACCCTGATGCAAATTTAGCGCTACTATAATTTAATGCATTTGGGCGGATTGATACTTTTTCATGTACACATGAAACTCCTTACCTCAATCGGTCAACTCTCCATATTTTCACGTCATATTGTTATTGTTAAAACCATGGCTAAATGAACTTAAGTTTAAAACTTATAAAATTGAATACAAGTGAAAAACCGAAATACAATAATAATAAGTGATTCTAGCGACCAATAAGTTTATTTAACGCCAACAGAATCGACTGAAACTGAAAATGCGCAAAGCGTTTAGTAATTTCCTCGCTAGGGGGGGATGAAAAATTACGTGTTACACTCGAGTGCAAAGATTTTTCACCTTGTGCCCTTTTGATTCCCTTGCTACGCTCAGGATTCTAATTTTTGAATCCCTCGCTACGCTCGTGATTCAACTTTAGAATCCTTCGCTTGCTCGGTCATCAAAATTGAGCACGCGGTTAAAAAGCCACTTTGCACTCTTGTACAACAAATAACTATTTTCCAACGTGTCTTTTTTCTGTAGGATCCAACTTAATATTTGTGCAGTAAAATATACACGAGTAAATTTACTCACAATAATAATGATACTAAAACACAACGCTGATTTTAAATCATGAAAATAGAGCCGAACCAAAGATATTCATTTAACATGTAAACTATTGAAATATCGTATTTGCACACGCTGATGTATTTGTTTACTTATTAAGCAGAACATTTACCAGTATTGTTTCAACTGCGATATAACTCAATTTAATGTTAACACATTTATTATTTACTGTTGCAAATAAATCCTTTTACATAGCGCTCATAATGCTGAATATTTAATTGCTTTATTGGTAAATTGTGTACTACGTCTTCATTGAACTTTAATTGGATTTCGACAACGTTTCACAATTTACCAACGCTTCCCATTGTCCAGTGAGCCGTGTGAGCGGAATTCAATAATATCATACGAATGAATGTCATGTTCGGGCAATGTTTCTCCACTCGGATGCTTTTATTAATTAAAATCCGCCGATTAATTTGCTTGTTATTTTATTATAACGTTCTGTTTTTTAAATTGGATTGCCTGCGGTAGTGGCGAGTGAATATGGCTATTTACACGGGCAGGATACGATCGCACAAATCACTTGTCTAGTTCGCGGTCGCTTGCCCAGATGGCGTCGTCTGATTCTTAAACAACATCTGATCTAACTTTATTTCTCATTTTGCTTAAAATAAGAACTCATCATTCATATAAATGCAAGTGTTTTTATGGAGATATGTACTTATGTCCTATTACTTTAACAACAAAGTAGTATACGTTTACAAGAATTTGATTTGCAAAACTTACTTACATCGTATTTTATATTAAAGGAGTTTATATACAAATTTCAGCTTAACTTTTAGCCTAAACAAATTCATTTATTTTGGGATGACACGTGGACCGTAGTCGGCGTCTGAACGAACAAACTGTTACTCTACCTTTGTATGTGATAGAGAATAAATTACAATCCAGAGGGTACATTTAAAATATGTCGCTATATTTGAAAATAATAGGTATAGACATGTTCTTATAGTTTAGTTTGGTAAAAAAAAATGTTTTTTTCTATTCTAAAATTAAAATTATCATTTAGTACGAAGCTTTTTATTTAAGTTAACGCATTGTCACAATGGAGACGTCTATATATTGTCATATTAAAACGTATTTTAGTGTCAGTAAAAATATATAATGTAACGTAACCAATATTTTCATTACATAAACTGAGTAAAGCTTACAATGTTCAATATTTACATGCAAAGTCGTGACTATGACACTGGCAGTAAACAAGTTACGATGCATAAACTGGAGGCGATTCTGTTTATAGTCGTTCAAAACAGAACTAACCCAAGCGCCAATTGCACTGTTAGTGATAACTTGGCCCTAGCTCTACAGTAAAAAGCCAATTTTGTTGTTTTACTGCCCATACAACGTTGCATGAATCTGTAGCCCTGAAAAAAAAAAATACAAAACTGTTAAGTCATTAGTTTAATTTTATCTGTTTCCAAACGATTTGTTAAGTATCTGTCAACTGTAAAATCGCATCCGGCAACAGACAATCAGTTCTGCTCCACGACAATCCCGCAATATTTTAATCCGAGAGCGGTCTGTTTTGTTGCAAAATCCATTTGGGAATACCGCGAGCGCCCGCTTGATGTCAACGACGGATCAATTCGAGCCGAGTTAAGCCGACTACGAACTGATACGCGTTCAACGACAAAAACAGATTGTATCCTTTATTTATTTTAGATGTCAGAATTAGGATTTAGCTTACTAATAGGTCATTTGAAAAGTCTTTTCGGCCACTATTGTGTCAAATTAAGAGTAATTACCACAAAATAAACCCGAGAGTGCCTGTCACGGCTTAGATTCACGTTCGCTTATTTCCACTTTGCTTAACGACCCTCCGTTAATAAACTGTCGGAATTTCTAATTAACGACACGGGAGGGTATAATCAAAAAGTTTTAAAGCTAGTGTAAATAATGCGTTGAAATTAAATATTTAGCGCGGTTGTTAACGATAGTCGGGCCCAGCGTAATTAGAACACGGCGGCAACTTCCAGCTAACAAGAGGAGCATCGTGCCGGGACATAAATAAATTATGCATCTCGTCACTTAACGACACCGCACCCTGCCACGGCGTCCTACGAAACACCACCCGCCTCTTACACTCGATAAATAAATAACTATCGTTACGCACTTATCTAGTTTGCACCTGATTTATTATTATTATCCACCCGTTTCGAATAAAATCAGCTATCTGAACGCTCGCCACAAACGTAAACTAGATAAACCTGCCGACCGGCGATCGCAGTGAAATGCGACGCCTTATAAAGCTTTATCACGTGTGAATTATCACCGCTAAGCCGATCTCGATAGCGTATAATACGAGCTATCTTTTTCATGAAAAATGTAATTGAATGATTTATCCGGGTGGGTCACGTTCCACCGCCATATGGAGTCCTCATGAATAAGTAATGGTGGAAGCGATCGGTGTTTCAATTAGCGGTTGTGTCGCTGGCCTGGCACGACCGCCGCTCGCGACCAACGACCGACTCGACCCCACCACTCTCATAAAGAACAGATTCACTCGTCTCACCAATTGACCGGATTCACAGAAGCACGCCAAGGAATTTCGATACCGCACGAACATCGGTTTACTAGGTAATTGGCTTACATATGCTGCGCTTGTAATCTTTGTTTTCCGACTTTCACATCATCGAGTTTCTGTTTAAAACTAAAATAACGTGGTACAACTTTTGTGCTAACTTGTACCTTGCCTGTTATCTAAGCGGTTTCCATTAGTGTTCAATTGAAATTCAACTATACTTATTGCAATAACTCGATTTTCCTGTCCTAATGCCACTTTTCACTGAAATGACCGACAATAACCAAGAAAAGATATTACATTGTACTTGACGTAATTATCTTCGTATTTAATTTTGGTACTAATAGTAAAAGAAAACTTGTTCAATATTTTTAAAGGGCTACAAATGTATGTCGTAACAAAATATATGGTACGACACTGTGCCGAGTATACAAATCTGTTTTGTTTGGGTCGAGGCATAATGAGGAAAGTAATTATGTGGCAACATTCGCCATTAGATCCCCGTAAGCACGACCCATCTACGGATTATAGGGATCTCGCATACGCGTCACGGATTAAATTGATATGTGCGACTCCGGCTCCACTCGTTTATCTATGTAAAGGCTCCCTTTTATTACAATTGGGGGAATAATCGTGCGCGTATGTCTTATTGTTGTCTATTATACTAAGGGGAAGCGAAACGTATTCAACTTTTATTGTTTTCTTCCAGTTGACAAGTTGAGATGCTCTCAAGTCGGACCCCGTTATAACAACGCTCGCGTTTATTGTTGTGATTGTATCTTTATGGGATATCAAGTACTTAACATAATGCATGCTTGCTGTTCTACAAATCGGGTTTTAGTGGTTATTGTGCTGTTACTGGTTTGTGATTCTCAGGACACAGGATGTTAAACACTTGTAATGTGTGCATTTGCTGATTTCAGTAGAATTTGAAATTATTTATGAGAAGTGAAAAAATAAAGTGGCCAAGTGCGAGTTGGACTCGCCCATGAAGGGTTCCGTTGGAGCAAGTAACATAATATACATAGTACACAGTTCTTGTAGTTCGTTGTAACTTTGATCGAAGTTTCAATAATAGTGTGTTTATGACGTACTAAAAAAAAAACTACTCATCAGATCGAGTTCAAACTAATTTTCGTTGGTAGTTTACATGGTAATGTACATCATAATTTTTTTTAGATTTTTCATTCTCTTACTTTAGAAGTTAGAGGGGGGGGACACATTTTACCACTTTGGAAGTGTCTGTCGCGCAAATTATTCAGTGTAGACGAAAATGATTTTAGAAACCTCAACATCATTTTTGAAGACCTATCAATAGACGACACCCCACACGTGTAGGCTTGATGAAAAAAATTATTGAGTTTCAGTTCTCAGTATGGGGGGGCAACCCTAATTTTTCTTTTTTTGTTATTTTTTTTTAAATTTTTTTTGGTCAAATCTTAATGCGGTTCACAGAATACATCTACTTACCAAGTTTCAACAGTGTAGTTCTCATAGTTTCGGCAAAAAGTGGCTGTGACATACGGACGAACAGACAGACAGACATGACGAATCTATATAAGGGTTCCGTTTTTACGTTTTACGGAACCTTAAAAATAGACTCCTGTTCGTTTTTTTCTATTCTAATCTTACAAATTATTAAACTAAATAACTATCTAAATTGATTGTTTTGTGACATCTTCCTTTTGATTATTTTTATCACAAACATTTCTCAAGGAAATTGATTCGAATAAAATCTCTTCTGATTATCCGGGCTCAGAAAAATCTCTTGACATAAAAACATATTAACGTGGAAGTTCATTGAGAAAGGGGCGGTCGGGGAAGTTATCCATTTACCGAAAGTTACACTCGTTTTATTTCTTTTGGAGGTCCCGAAGAGCGTCGTCGTTGAGCATCATGGTCCTTTACTCGAGCGTGCTCCTTTCGAACCCTACCGTAAAATAGACGCGAAATGTGATAAATGGAAAACTCTTTTTACTGTCGGGCCCCGGGCACGTTACGTCACGGGTCGGCTCCTCTCGTCCCGTCGCGCCCTCGCTCTCCCTGCCCGTCTTATCAAGTTTTCTTATATCCTAGTTACCGCTCAATTTTGTGAGCTTTATATAAAAAGCTTACCCTCTGTTCCGTCCCCTATACGAACGAATTGCTTTTAAAATATCGCTGTACGGGCTGCCGGCACTTTGAAAGACTAGATGTAAGTGAAACTATCTATGTCGGATTTATGAAGTGTATCTTATTTTTCACACTGTAAATCCTTGTGCAGGGCATTACGCTGCTTCAAGACGCTGGCACGTCGGATGACAGCGGACGGGCGTCGGAGAGGCTCACGGGTAGTTCGGTGGCACCGCGCGATCCCGACTCTTCCCGCGACCGCCTTAGTGACGTAAGTACCTACTCTCGTCACGTCATACGACGCTCTTCTTCTATAAATCTCTGTCCGCTATGCATATCATACATAAACCGTGGTATTCTGAAATGGGAGTAAGTTCATGCCTCTTAACGACCATAACGAATTAGCTATGCGGGGAAATTTATTAACAAAAGATTTCAACGAACTCCACTTTCATTGTGCTCTCTTATGGCTTACAAAAAAGTTTCGTGTATTTCTTATTTAAAAAAAACTCTTTTTATTATAAAGATATTTAGACTTTCCTTGGCCTTGGATATGTTAGTTCTCTGTTGTAATTTTTATTTTGTTGATATTTAAATAAAAAACTCCAAATACATTAACTGTGCATGTACCTAACACAAGAAGCTGTGATTTTATTTTTATTTGAATACTGTAAGTAAATGTACAATGTTTAGCTTGTTTCTCGTCTCTCCCATCTCTGCACGCATGTTGTAGGAAGCATTACAATTATATAATAAACAATATATTGAAACAGCCTTTTGTAGCAAATCAAAAAGCGACAAAACATTCCGTATTTGAAGACAGCGCAAAAGCAATTTAAATCCGATCTGTATCACTCCGGTTTCCGCGATCAAAGCATAGCGCCGCGAATATAGGGAGAGACGGGACGATCACCACCCCAGTCACTCCACTCATATGTTCGCTTTCTCTCTCCTGCCTACAGGCCAGTAGCCGCTGTAGTTCCGGAAAAGGCTATATCGTGAGTACACTCATTGTTGTCCTTATTTAACGATCAGTTTCTCTCTGGTTCTGGTATGCGGCTCGCACGACCACGTTTACGCTACGCTTGCTGTTTGTTCCGGTTTTAATTACGTAACCAAATCGTGCATGACTTTTACTGATATTTAAAATCAAACTTTCATGCTTACCTCCTAAATCGGACCGTCCCCAATCCTTGCGGTCGTGCTTTCACTGATAATATTTTTTTCCATATTGGTATTCATCGCGACGACGATAAATTAGCGATGATAGCCCGTTGGCTTTACAGATGAGATAGCATACTACATGTAGTGGCTATAATTCTCCATTACTGTGTGCAAATGTATCCAGCTCACGCAACACACATAGAAGCTATTCGATATTCGGCGCGTATCGCAGCTAAATCACGAGATTTGTCGGAACGGTGCCGAGCCCTACTACATAACATTACCTGCGCCCGCCTGAATACTTCATGCTCCGTATTTATTTGAAATTGTAATATCTCCGGCTGATCCCTTGTTGTTTCCCTCGGCGCGAACTCACCTCGTAAATAACGCGTAACGTATTCGCCGATTTATGTTACGATAATAGTGTCTACTCCCACGAGTATTCAACTTTTTTCAATTTTCTATTTCCATAAACTTGAACGATATTCGTTAGGATTATATGCTCCACGAGATTAACTCGATTTTACAACTTGAAGCGCCATTAAAGTTTACGATTGACTTGTTTTAAGTATCTGCAAAACATTGTAGGGCTCACATATCTTACAGCACACAGATACAGATCATTTATTGGTAAACATAATTTACAAGTATTAAATTCACAAAAACAATCTAGTAGTTATTGAATAATAGGTACTTAATGTAATAATATATATATTAAAACATTTGTACAAAAAAAACACCATATGACCATTGTTTAGAACAATTTTTTGTATCTAGTAATTGTCACCAAAAAACTCTTTCAACGAATAATGGGCGTTTCTTATCAAATAAGTTTTTAATCGTCTATTAAACAGTCCAACGGACGGATATATAAAGATATATGTAATATTTATGATTAAATATTTATTGCATTAGATATTAACTCTTCCCACAGTAACATTGTTTATATTCAGCTTTATATCACAGACAGCGATCTCTTACTATTCGCTTTCATATATATCAATCTACATATTATATAGCAATTTATGTTTCGGCACATAATAATATACCCATTGATTTCATAAGACTGATTTAAATTGAGACTTAATTTTTGTATCAATATCAATTGATTTAGAGGGTAACCTACTACGTTGTCTATTTTTATTTTATAATTATTTAATTTAATTGATTTAGAGTATTTTGCGTAGAAACATTATTAATTAAAGCTTTCGAATCAGTTTCTGAATGATTAATCAATTAGTAAACCGTATCTAACTAGTTTGACTGGGAGTTGTAGATATTGTCTGGCATTTGCATGATCGAAGTTACACAATCAAAGTTTTAATTTAGTAGCCTTGGCAGAAATGTATAATTAAGTCATATTTTTCTTGTTTCAGTGTGATAGTGAAGGCGACGACGACAAGGCAAGTACTTTTCATTATTCCACCGGTGCGAACTCGGCAGCTGATGCTCTCCAGCGATATTTACGAATCGCGTAAATTAATTAAACCAAGCTCCCGGCTCTTTGAGACTTGGAAAAGTTGAAACAGAGCGCTGGAAATAAATGTCCGTGTAATGTAAGTGGCGAAGTTGCTCGTTCCCGGTTTATTACCCGGCTGACTCGCCTCGCCCGTACTCAGTGATTAATCTCACGGGGCGGGTGTCCTTTGCACCTGTTCGCTAATTGTTTACTTAGGATACTTGATTTAATTGAAACGTTTCAAATCGACCGAAATTACACTTCCGAATTCCCCCTAACCAAATATTATTCGAAACAGTTTAGAGCGAGGGTTAAATAGCAAACGCTTTGTGACTTCGGACTGTACAGTACACGCTCTAGGGGCTTAACTAACTCGTCAACAGGTTGTGAAATGCGAGTCAAAAGCGAGCTGAATCCGAGCTCGGGGCTGAGCGCCCTCTGACGCGTGTCATCGTACCAAAGGGCGCTGATTACGCGCCGGTGCTCTGTTCCGTAATTACTAGATTGGCGCAGCCTGCAAGTGCCCATAATTAAATACATTACACCGCGCCTTTGCCGCCGCGCCAGTTCCCGCTACAGACCCCGCAATATCGTACACGCGAGCCCGAATATCATAATAAAATTAACTTTTATTTTTACAACTTCCACGGCTTTCATAATGTTGTTTTAGTGGGGTATTTTGTGTAAACATTTTGCTACGTTTACTGTTAACAAAACACCTCGGTGTGTTTGTGTGCTGTAATTAATTACCGTAAAATACATTTATGTATACAACACATTCTAGAATTCATATTATAAATTAGTCAAGAGGCGCATCTCTCGTGTAGTCTTATATTCATTAAAGCAATATTTTAAATCCCAACATTTTACACGATTTGTCTAATATCTCGTTGTGTACTTACACACATATACTACACATATAACACTATTATTAATATTTGTAGTCTTTGGTGTCTTTTATTCAACCAAGTTGTTCGAACAAAGCCATAGTTAATAAACAATATATATATATTGACGGAAGTGCATAGGTTTGTGCTCACCCAGCTCTGAAACCTTTAACTAGTTTGGATAATGAACTTAGAAGATTGTCAAACAAAAAGCTGGGAAGAGTAGGAAGCCGAGAGGGCGCGGACGCCGGGCGGTCAGACAGCTGTAGCAGCCGTGCAAATCCAGTGCTTTAGTGTGATAGCATTGTTCGGGGCGGCCGCAACCCCGACCCGCGCTCCCCTTAATCTAATTATCTGGCCGCTTCGCTGCCGTCTCGCACCGAAACACCCCACCCTCAATTTCTCTCAATTTTCTCCCAACGAGAAAGCTAAGCATAAAAGTATTTTATTAAGCGATCCATCCCTTAACGTTGAATAGAATCTCGGAATTTAAATGAGTTTCAGATGTCAAGCTTTCGCAGTGTAAAAAACTTTTAAATAAGCAATTAACTTTAAATAAATGCAGGGGAAATGGCGTATTTTACATAATATTACGCGATTATGAACAGACTTAATTGTAATTTGTCTTTTATGTATGTACTCTTTTTTAAGAAATCGTTTTTGCTATTTACTAACAAAAATGTATTACGTAGATAGAAAATATTAATAATGTACTTTTTAAAATTTCTAACTAGACAGTATAATGTAATGTATTCATGAGACGGGAGCAAAATTTAGACTTGTTATCTTATTATTTATCTATATTCTAATAACATGAAGGGAGATGATTTGTTTCAATAATTTTAACTTCGAGGTTAGCTTTGAAATTACCTGTTTATTATCACTTTTCCCACATTTAAAGCAATGTACGTACGATAATGGCACCAATGGACTTCTAATTCAGAAGTAAAACATATTAGAATGTTATATTATAATAATTGGTGTTTAAATTATTTATATTTCACGATTAACCATTGAATATACTCTCAAATTCAAAAAATAAAAGCTCATGAAAAATACAAAAAATTGGCAGGTCCAAAACTTTAACCATAACACGTTACCTAAAGTCCTGAAGCTAGAATATCATAAAAAGGCGTTGTATTCTGCTGCTGTCTTTTATAATTTTTACTACATTTCATCAAATCAAATAAAAATATTAAATAGTTCACTTTGGAAACTACGCGGGTGAAACCGGAGGACGTGGCCATGAGCATGGCCATCTAGAAGTGCTGACGCATTTCTAGAAGGTCAATGGGAAACCTACCCATCTAGTATTTCTACAGATATCCTGTTGTCCATTATATGACATCACGCCAACGTCCTATAAAATAAACTCTTAGTATCGTCATTACTCACCCAGGATTTTAATTGATATTGCTATAATATCTAATATTTTAATTGTCTCCGAGTTACCATAATCTAATATGAAGTGGAGCGGCACAATAATGCCGGTAAATGGTTATCTGAGGAGGAAATCAGTGTGATCCCCGGCGGCGGCGCCGGTGTTGTACCGTAGTCGATTAATTAAATTATTGTGGGAGAAGTTCCCCGGTAGATAGCTTCGATACGACACGGCGAGCTCCGGCCGAGCCGAGCCGAGTGGCAGACTAGTGTTAGCTACATTCAACTCGACCGTACAGCGCAGTGCCACTAACTCGATCTGATTCCACTTGGGCTATTTGCGCTCCGGGTTCAATTATGCCTCCACTTTGATATGCAAATCCGGTCGCTTTGGCTAATTACGTAGACGCTTCCGTAGTATCGTTTCAAATGTCAACTTACACTGCCTCGCGTACAATTTACCTGCGCATACTCGTGTTCCCGCTAGATTAAACCGGAATGTTTGCTGCTCATTGCATACGCGAAAATGTAAAGTTAATTACAAACTTTACCCGTATGTAAACGTGCAATGTGCAATTTCGGGATATGTACCTCCTACATGTACGTGCACTCGTGTCCAAACAATAAAACTACAGAACCAGGCGACATTTAATACGCGACCAAGTTATGTTTTACCGCTCGTATAAATTAAGCTATTCTCCTGCCTGGCTTTAATTTGAAAAACACGGTAATATGATACACCTGACTAAGGAATCTGCTCAAGCTATGTTATTGACTTGGCTTAGTAATAACTAACATTTCAATTCACCGCCCAGAGCATTCAAACAACTATCATGTAAAACTATTTCCTGTGAACTTCGACGAAATTTATAAAGGTATCTCCATCGTAAACCGCTCAGCTTTCGAAATCAGGCGAGAAAACGATCTGGCGTAAACCATTATATAAATAAATAAATATAAATGGACATTTCTCACACAATAAAGCTATAATATAGCTCTAAACTAAACAAATAACATAATAGCAATCTTATTGAAAAAAAAACTAAACCTGCTTATTATATCTTGTTTAAATAGTTGTGGTGCTGAAAACAATAGTTGATTTAATATCTCTGGCATAATGTGAGTTAACTGAAAAAAAAAACATATAAAAATGGAATAGATATAAAAATACGCCCTATTTTGACATCAAATAATAAAGTATGTACCTACATTTCAATATCACTCATCTATACGATACGTTCAGAAATATTCGATCGGCGACCCAGAACAAAGGATTAACTAACTATATGTATATGTGCATAACAGAACAATGGGTTTCAACTAGTCGTATTGTTTTAGATATCATATTTATGTTAAAAATCTTTAAATAACGTCATTTTGATTCTTAATATTACAAACAGTGGAATATGTACCTAGGTAAAACAGGATATCAAATTTGAATAATCATAAATATGTTCACAATTCATCCTAATGAAGCACACACGACAGATTAATATGGTCATTATTATTCTTATTCATACTACATCACAGAAGCAATATAAATTGTCATTCGCGCTCGTTTCAATTTAACGAGAGTAATTTAAATTGCGGTCACAAATTAAAGCGTGATCCGGCTTATTAATGGTTATATAGCGGATTATTACTATTTAATGCTGTTTAATTTATGATGTAAGCCCCGCCAGTAGGCAGAGGTGGGGCGGGTCGCTTCTCGATTTGATCGACCTCGATGAAAGTGGAAGGCTTTGTTTCGATAGAGTTGCGAGATATTTCATAATCCCTAAAGCTTATTGTATCGATTGTTCATTTTACCAAGATGTTTTGTATAAACCTTTATATTGAGTCGCTTTGGAAGTCTTAGTATTGTTTATTACATTATCTACAAACATAGCAATTTAAATCTATTATAGGCTCTCTCCTGTTCGATTGGCTAACCTAACATATTGTACTTACAAACTTGATTTTTATGAAATATCTGCATATTCAAACTAATCTTAACTTAATGTCTTCATTAGGATAAGCCAATCTGCTGATAAATTCGTATATTTTTTTAAGCATTTAGGTAAAGTTACGTTAACACCTTGGTTGTTGTTTAAGAAAAAATACAAGCATCCTTCTTCTGTCGATCGTTGCATATTCCTACAATGCAATAAATGTAAATCTAAACAAAATATTGAATAAATATTAGATTTAGATAACCCAAAACTATGATACGTTTTCCACTACATTCACAAAATCAACTTACTTTTTCCCACACTCTTTCCGGAATTACGCGATACCTAAAACATAATATTTACGTTCATAAAACTCTCATGCTATCGTAAATGTTAACAGCCGAGAGGGGTATATTTAGTAAAGATAATGCTGTACCTGTTTATCGATATGTTTGATGGCTCCCGAGCCGTGGAGGCACAATCTGTGGGCGCCGAGATCCGCCGGGGAGCTTCGCGCCACATTAATAAGCTCATGAATACTGATCGTACGCCACGCTGATTCTATCAACACCGCCGGCCTCGCCTAACTTTGAATTACATATCCAATAGGACCTATTCTCAAAGCATAACTTAAATTTATAATCTAATTCGTTAATATTGAAGTCCTTGGCAAATATACTATTTTTAAGACAGGTATATTTACCGTGATAAATCAACTAAATGTGCCTTTATTGTTTATGGAGACGTGTTTTGAATTTCGTATTCTTTTGTTTGGTTTATTACACTTAAAAGACTTCTTGAAGCGTTGATATTATGTCTTATTAGTAAAAAAAGGCAAACGAGACTAGCTCGCGGAAATTTAGTCTGCGGAAAGATTAGATTGTGGAAACTTGAAATCGCTAAAAGGATGAAAAAGTGGGTACTTTGACCAGCTGTCGGACAGCGAAGGTTACATAAAAATAGTAAATAACGTTATTTTATTTTAAATTATTATGAAATAATAAAAAAACTTATTTAAAAATATTTTGTTAGTAAACACATATTATTTTTGCTTCAAAATTAAAAAATCTCGTATTTACGATAATCGTAGAGCACAAGAGAAATAATGAGTGCTGGTTTTAATCAGACTTTTTTTCTTTCAAATTAACCACCAGCTCACCTCGACTGCGGGAAGTAAAAGAAATGAATAAAATATTTTGGAGTGTGCAGTGAAGCGCTCGCCACTTGGCGGAATTTACCTTACGCAAACCTACCTCTGTTAATTGAAAGAGCTTCTTTCGTTCGGTGTAATATTTCATGGCACGAAGTCGCCCGAGAGGTTTGAGTGTAAAACGATCCCAGCCAGGCGCACACAAGATCTCTTTAGCTTTCCCACGGCGCCGGGCCGCTTACGACTTTTCATAAATACCCCTCTAAGAAGCAACAAGAAAATAATTCAATCTACTCCACGGAATCGGAATATAAATTTGTTTTCAACATTATCTTAATCGCTACTCCTATTTTATCATCGTTCATCGTTGGCTTATTTTCTAAGAATTCTTTTCGCTTTCATTTCCTTTGAATGAAAAATACCTTTAGGAAAGCGTTTTATAAATCAGCGATTACCGGTGAAGTTTCCCCAGATTGCCTTTTTATTAAAATTCTTTTATAACCTTGAATTTTAGAAATAACATTTTTTTAAGAATATTCGGAGTATGTACGCGGGGTGTAATCGTGCGATAAACGTTAGCGGAATGGCCGGTAAGAGGTTGTAATAATTAGCTTCGAGTCGCGGGACCGGGGGAGGTCGGCCGGGTGTGAACCGGGTACGGGCTACAGTCGCTCGGCAATAAATCGGCCGCACCCACGACGCGGTGGTGCGGCACGCGAGATAAGCCACCGCAACACCATTAACTAACTACAATGTCACAGCTCCGACGATCAGCTGCATACAACCCCGCAGCGCGCCACACGCCCACAACATGCTTTATGACTCCCATCACCCCATTACTTTTAATTCATCAACTCTCAGTTTTATCCGCTTCTCCATCGTCACTACTCTACCGAACGTTATTAAGTGCCACCGAATTCGTAATATGGAACATAACTACGAGATTAACATAATGTTCCTAGAATGTTCTACTTTTGTCTTGTAAACGAGCATAAAGTGAAAGAACAAATTGCGAGTTTCCCCAGTATTTTCCTCGCTCGGAAAAATATATGTTTTATTAAAGCTCGGCATTTCCGAGAGCGAAGCAACCCTCAGGCGGGGTGGTGGCGGGTGGCCGGGTGGTGCGGCGGCGCGCCACTGTATAACAGACAGTAGAGGGATATAAAACATATTTACGCGCCTATAAAGTACTCTCGTACGTTCGCTCTCCACCATTTTCTTTTGTTCCTCGCTCGCAGCCAATGATAATGCTTTCTCCCGTTCGGTTAAACTTATTTCTCTGCCGTCTTATCTGGCTTTTCTTCGGCACTTTTATTTATAACCGGAGTGGTGAAACGTGAAGTAAACGATTCTCGTATCGGCTTGCCTTTTGACATACGTTGTATTGTGTGGTTCGGATCTCGCTACCTTTTTGCTCGTAAAATTGAATCGAGCGCATAATAAATCTGTTTTATCAAGCGTGTATTTTTTTCTAATACCGTACCTAGTCGTATTTTGTTTTGCTTTTTGCTCTGTTTCTCATTTAGGTGATATTTCCGGTAACGAAGACCTTCTCACACTAACGAGTACTTCCGCAATGTATCATAATGTATTTAATAGAACTACTACCCTATTACCCAGTTAACTAACGTACTAAGCAGAATGATAGAAGATTAAACCCTTACTCGCTTCTAACTGGTTTTACAAAACATCGAATCATCGTAGCGTTAAAGTAGATATCTACACTACACACTTTGAATCGCATTCTATTAAAGTCAGCCAACAGAAAGTGGAGGACGTACTCGACGCTATTCAGAACGAGTAGGACGGAAGCCAGAGCGTTAACAGCAAAGCGAGTAGCGTCTTAATCTTGCGCGACAGTACGGCTCAGAGCAAAAACCCCTTGCGTAGGTGAGAGGGTGTAATAACAAGAGTCTTTCCTCCCCTCGCTTCTCCCTTCGCTCGCCTCGGGCTTAGCCGTTTGAAAACTTCTACAGAGATTCGCGTTACTCCGTCCTACTCGACTCGACTCTAACAGTCTTGACTGGCGTAAGACCTAACCGGAACGGTGTAAACCGAACCTTAAGTACGCCGCTTACGACTACCACAATTCAAGCTTTTGTTACCGAACCGGAACGGTTATTTGTATCGTTATATAAATGTTTACTATCTGTTATTGGCCTCGATACGAATTCTTTCAATTACTCGGGAATAGTTACTGTTATTCCGTCGCGGAAAATGTTTCTTTATTTTCTGTTTTTCGTGCGACTAAGGAAAAATCCTCGGGAAAGTAAAAACATTGTTGCCACTTTCGGGTTGCCGTATGTGACAAAGAGGCGTCCTCAAAGGGCCGTAATTATCCGTAGGCAGGCGAGTGTTAGCTCTCGACGCCGAGGTCGGGATATCTCTCAACGGATCAGCGGCTTACTCGGGATGCACTCTGCGATTCCGTTTGTCACTGCACCCGGCTGTGGCCGGAGCTCTCGCTCTGATAAACGCATGTCAACGTGCTTTGAATGCGGAGCGCATTTAACCACTGTAAGGCTGCCGAGTGCCGACAAGCTCACTTCCACGCTTCTGCATTATTGCTAACCCCACGTACTGTGCAGTCTGCACTCCCGTGATCTATGAATCTAACATCCGTCACGGGCAAACCTCGGATCTTAGATTAACTATACGAATATCGCCGACGTGTTATCCCTATCGTGTTTAATTACTGAACCGATAAAGGCGGTATTACATCAGGCGGCCATTTGTCACTATCAGGTATTTATGTATCAATTATTATAATCCGTGTTTTCAATATTGTCGCTTATCTTATTTCCATTGACCCTTATCGCATTCATCAACGTTTCTGACAATCGTTAATTTACTAGCGTGTTGTAGTTATAAAAACTAAAATTGTATGAAACTTAAAAAAAAAAGAAATGGCTTAAAATTTACTAAATAAAGTTTCCTATGGCATTCCGAGGATAAGAATTACTGGACACTATTTATGACTTCCATAAAATTCACGACCACGATGATTTAATAAAACTAAACCACGTCTACTGACTCTAAGAGAAAATCACAAAGTCAGTAACGATATGTACCTACCTAATACGTAGAAATTATAACATTTCTTTAATTCAAACTTTGACCGCGTAATATTTTTTTCTAGTTAATCCAAACTATTTGCCACGTAATATGCACAGTAGTGATTCTATTTCCACCGAACCGTGACACGGGGACACGGTGCAGATAAGCCGGGCCGGCTGTTTACACGCCGTGCGCAGTCCGGGCCGTAATTACCCCCGCCGCAAACTTCGCCGGGGCTCTGGTCGCCGACACCCTAACACAATCTGTCGCGCTGACCCTCCGTCAACAAACAACCTTGATGCGTGTACATCGATGTATCGCTAACCACACATTTGACTCGCAGATTTTAAACGTTTAACTGATGCTTATACCTGAAACGGGCATTATGAAACGATACAGACACTGACTAACTTAGCTCACCGATCAAAAGCCCAGACCTCATGTATGTCTCATTCCACCTGGTCTTTTCATTGGAATCTGGGGTCCCAATAACTTTTTTTTAAATACGCGCGCGACTGACTCACATAAGACTAACATAGACTCACAACTTAACGATTTGATTGGCTGTGAACTCTACTATATCTGACGTTTATTGAAACCTTGTCTAATATTGGGCAATATTAGGCTCCAAGTCTCAAGTCTCGTCAAAGGCATAAAATGTGCGTAAAATCTCATCTTGTATCAACGTTGCCCTAGAATGGATGGGTTATAACTTTGACACACGACAAAATTACCAGCTCTTAATTATAATAATTATGTTCTTATTCGACGTTAAAGTAATTGAGAGTAATAAAACCACTGAGACACATGTTATGTAAATTATTTTGTATTTAAATGGGATAACTAAAAAAAATATACTGGCTATCTGTCAGTTACCCCGATTGACCGTAATTTTATCATGCAAAATCGTATTATCAAAAAATCCTTTTTTTGTGGACTTTGACCTTCAATCACAATTTTCGTAGACATGGGGTCGATGGGGACTTTTGACAAAGGTTTACAAATCCTGTACGTCTATGCAAATTTTCAGCTTTCTGGGGATTTATGCAACGGGCAAGGGGCGCAACAATAGGGGTTTGACCTATTTTAATTATTTTAACCTATTGTTAATACGGCTATTTTTGCTACTGCTGTTTAATTTATTTTTAAATAATTATAAAATTACAAAATCCTGAGATTGTGTTTACGATGCGTCTTGAATTGCATTAAGTCTTCTGAAGCGCGCGCAGCGTTACGTGTGATCATAGTATACTTTACAAATCTTACACGTAAACGTTATTTATCTATAGATATCTTAGTATGACGCTACTCGACCTCAAATCTAATCCAAATGCGAATTTTAAAATCTTAAGTAAATTTAATTTGTCAAGTTTCTATCTGCAGATTTGATTACGTACATAACTTAACTAACTTACGTAACGTCATACATATAGTCATGATGTTGATACATCGTCATATTAATGTTTCGTTAATTACATGGTCTATTTAATTTCAATATAATGTTGCAGTCTTTGTAAAATGCTAAATCAGATAAAAATATATGAGTGCTTATGTGTTTTTTAAATATAGAAATTTGAACGATGTGTAGAGGTATAAAAAAACACATTAAATTCGTACATTTTCAGACAAATACGATAAAAGGTCAAATTTACCAATTCAGAATTACTTACAACAAAATATTTTTTTTTTTTTTTTTATAGCATAGAGTGACGAGACGAGCAGGTCATGTGCCTGATGGTAAGCAACATGCCTGCCACATAACAGCACAGTAACACGCAGCTATTGGAACATGATAGTCCAAATCATTACCTAGCACTGCACTGCGCTCGTCACCCAGAGATCTAAGATATTATGTCTCTAAGCCCTGTAATTTCACTGGAAACATTGCCCTTCAAACCGGAACACAGTAATGTTTGCACATTACTGCTTGGCGGTAGAATATTTGGCAAAGGTGTGGTACTTCCCCAGGCGGACTCTGCTAAGAGTCCTACCACTACTAAAATTATAAAATATAAAATTATAACTTTAATAATCGAACGACTGTCGTCTTATTTGATTACACACATGAAGGTGTTTACTACTGTTACAGGTATTTTATTTATAAATTGGTTTACACAAATTTATAAATAAAATAATAACCCAAAAAGAACAACTATCTACGTAGCTTAGTAATTTGCGCTTTTATCTTTTGATGTAAAGTACTTAACAGTAAGTATTTAACAAGTACCACTGGGAACATGATCTAATCGGTAAGCAGGTGTAAGTGCAAAGTTGTAGGTCTCGAACGCGCCGTCTCTTGCTGATTACTCGGCGTCTTCCTAATGACTTTTAGTTCCGATCGCTATCTCATGCACATAAGTAACATCACGTTGTCTGGCACAAACGAGCTTCAATTTAAACTTTCTTCCGTTTACTGGCTTCTATGAAACATAATCGTCCCTCCGTGATTTAAAAAGTTTGTAAATCACATTTATTATCTTATTTATTCATGGTCGAGAACATCAATTACTAGACCCTAGAGCCTATATAACTTACCGTTCTTATCATTACTGTATTTACCATAAACTTACAAAGTATAAAAGTAATGTAGTTTCGTTGTTTTAAAGTCATATTATATCAAGTATCACGACCATAGCGAGAGCATCCGCTCGAGAAAGATAAGACTTTTAACGGTTCAAGTTTCAGCGGTCGTTATTTCTGTCGTAAATTGTCGTAGATCGTTAGTGGCGTACGCTAGAAAGCGAGGTAAACAAACACGCGACGACAATGTGTTAAAACGGCAGAATCCGCCGGCACACTCACTCCATCGTGACTTCAACCATTAATAATTCACCAACTTCGCGACAACAGCCAATTTATACATTCCGTCTGGAGCGAAATTCAGGGGAATTATTATAAAGTAATCTAAGTTAGACGACCCGAACTCCGACGAGGGGGTTGACAGGTGTTTAAATATACCTTAACCGCTTCCCTGCTCCTCTTAGATATTCAACGTATACTACGTTCAAGTCGAAGTAATTCGAGCGTGCGGTTGCAGGAGCTTTCGGAGCTTACCCATTTATAGGTCGCTTGTTATGGAGACACTAACTGAATAGATATTTGCAACTTGCCTTTGTCACGGTTATGTAATGCCATTGATACGAGTGTAGTGTCACGATGCTCTATGAAATGTGATATTCTTGGGTATCTGTTCACAGCTGCTAACTTATTATCTTATATATAAAATTCTCGTGTCACAGTGTTTGTTTCCTTACTCCTCCGAAACGGCTTTACTGATTTTAACCAAAATTTATATGCATATTCAGTAGGTCTGAGAATCGGCTACTAGCTATTTTTCATACCTTTATTTAAATGGCAAAACAACGTTTGCGGGGTCAGCTAGTAAGTATATAACAACTTATTCTATTTTAGAAGTAACAAAGTCAAATGGCATTTAGTATATCATAACGTCATAAGCTTATGAAAAAGACATTTTATATTTTATTAACGGTCCACCCCGGCTTCGCCCGTGGTGCATAATACTTCATATAGCACTCAGGGATCACGTACAAATCAAACGAAGTTTTTTTTTAAATCGGTCCAATAGTTCCTGACATCAGTGCGTTCAAACAGAACACCTCTTCAGCTTTATAATATTAGTAAATATTGTTTTCGATCGATGTAGCTTTCGATAAATAGCATTCATGATGATTAATTATTAAAAAAAAAATGAGCGCATAAAAGGATTACTCTAATTCAATTTGAATTTAAAACGTATAAAGAGATTAAAATGGTGTTTTAATGTGTAGGAGAGCAAGCAGAACCGGTCGTGGCGGCGCGGTCGCTCATGTAACATCGCCGGTGAACATTCTCGCCAGATCATTTAAGGTTTTTGTCCTCGTCCCCGTGTTTATCTTTTTACAGCCCTGTTATTGAACCGGACCCCTATTGCTTACATCGCCACCGACTGTGTCGAATTATCTAGTGCCACTTTCTTCTACACCTCCAATCCACTAATCTTAATTAATCGGATACGACGACCAGATACCGTCTCGGCGCTTGCCCATTTATCTCTCGGTGTTATCGCTTGATAGAATTGTCACACTAACTCAATCCGAACTCGGAACACTATGGAAATAACGTCGACTTATCTCTGAATTAACATTGTATCGGTAACTCAATTCGTGAGCTGCACCCACGACGTTCGACACCGCTAATTGCATAGATAAGCGGCGAATATGTTACAAATCGTGTCTCTAAAAACTTTTAACTGCGTTCAATTTAGCTACAAAGAAGGCGCTAAGTTACATTGAGCATTTTTACTCGCTGCCGGGTCATAAATAACTTTCGTTATCGACGCCGACACGCCGCTATCTTCCCCATCTAATCCGGCGCCCACGCCTTCGGCCACGACCACCGTTTAAAGTAATTTGTCCTCGGAAAAACATTAATCCGCCACATCATTACCGAATCTTGATTGATATCTCTTTTCTATTAAAACACAATTAGCCCGTGAGCATTTCGTTTGTAAACCGCTTATAAATAAGTTTACGACACAATAACGTATAAGAGGAGAGATCATTATTATTTATATGGATCCTAAAGTAGTGCTCGACAGCGCTTTAGCGTTCTTGTCGGATTATTTCCCTCTTTACGCGAGCGAGCGGGATGCGTCCACCACTTTGTTGTTTTATACTTCGTCTCGGAGCGACTTTATGCATCGCCTCATTGCTCTTCGCCGTTTCGCTTAGTTTCCCCTCTCTATTTTCAACTCACGTTACTATGTAAATTTATTTTGAAGCTGGCTATCTGCTGGCAGGTTTATACGTCGCTGCTTTACTCGTTTCTCCGTGTTTTACTAACATTTTGTTATGTAGAAGTTAGCGAGCCAGTTGCAACGCATTGGCTAACGATTAAACTAAGTTAAGAACTTAAGAGTACTACGGTAAAAAACTTTAGGAAAAGTTTAATCCAGGATAGAGCCACTTTCTAAATTTTATATTTACTTAGCCCTAGACCTGCTGCTGATGTATGTTATCAATTGTATTTGCCATAAAATGTTAATAACATTTACCTACATATATTAATAATATATGTAGGTAAATAGATATGTAGAAAATAGACATATTATGTCTATTTTATGTACATAATACATACATATGTCTGACAAGAAATATCATCGCAACTGCTATGGGCTTAAACAACAGTAAACCAATATAAAGAAAGCCCATATTTTCTTTGTTTTGCAAAATTTGTTGGACCAAGCTTTCATAAAAAAGTTTTCGGAAAATCCACTGAAATAGATTGCACGTTCGGTAAACAAATATCAACTTTATCTTATCTTTGTAAAATTTTAATAATGCAGGCAAATCTGCAAACTTACTTTGCTTAATTTTACTTGTGGCATTCTGAAGGTAAATGCGGACATTTTGGGTATGTGTCGTTCATTTTTAATCATAACCCCTCTTACCAACATGCAAGTTGATAATCGAACGTGAACGGATCTCTGATAAAATAACATTCAAATCACGAACATAAAGAATTAAAGCCAATTAAGATAAGATTTGGATAAACAGACTATAAATCATGTTAACCGTACAATTTGTTTGAGTATTCGAGTACAAAGAGCGGGCATTGCTAAAAACGTAATAATACAAGCCGCCCACAACACGAGCGCCGCCGCCCGCCCGCGCCCACCGTCGACAAACGCTCTGAAACAAACTACATTTTTATACGGAGACCAAACAAAATGAGTTAGCGGTGCCGCCGCCGAGCTTTACCTCCTATTCGGGCGAGCTTGAAAATTCGCTTTAATACCTTTGTTTTACAGCGCTTTACAGGTCTTGTGTTGCGCGGAAATATTTTCAAAGTTTACTCGACATGAGAATATTCCGCACTCCATCCACCTTTTCAACCATTTTTGCTTCAATATATTAAATCTGTGTTGTTTCCGCATCGAATCCCTCTTTAATGCTCGAGGGGGATCGCAGTATTATGCAAAACGGTCGTTACGATAACTCAAATCTCAAAAGCTTTATTTTCATATCATCCCTCCGGTCACGTCACGCTGTCACGAGCTTAAGTTTTTTTTTATAACATCGGCTACCATTATTCTTTGCTTCATTCAAAGCAACACAAAAGAAATGAGAGTTGTTTATTCTTACACCGTTTCCCCGGCGTATATTGAAAAGGTAAAAAAAAAGATCTCTTCATTTAGCTTCAATATTCTTTGATAGGTAAGCACTTTTAATTAATAAAACAGTGTTGTAACTTTTAACAGAAGCATTAAAACCCGTTTAATCAGTTTGGCGAGTGTTGAAGGTATGATCACTCTTTGTGGAATTAAATAAAATGATAGAATCTCCCGGTTGAGTTTATTCATTACATCCCGCCGCGGGCGGCGGCGGTGGGGCGCCCACCCTCGTCCCCCACTCGCTTTATGGATATAACCTCGACAAAATACCCCTAAAATTGCACTGTTTTTATTACGTTCTCTCTTTATCTCTTTGGTTTGTTGCTCCTTTTTACGGAGTTATTATTTTATTAGCGAATAGGGCAAGTAATAGATACGAAAGCTTAAAAAACACTCTTTAGATTTATCGCTAAAATACACGACTAAACCACTATGTAAAACATTAATTGGTGTACAACAAACATGCAATTTCATTTACACATTTCATTTTATAATCAATAAAACTTTGTGATGTGCAATTTTGGATAACCCTATTTGATGACCCATTTAAAATGAGAAAACTGACGCACAAGACAAGAATATTAAGGGGAAGTTCGATATATCTATCAAGGTTCACTCATTTCAAGTGAACTAGTAAATATACAGCCTTTTCGCCTTTAAAACTTAAATGATGTAAATGTAAAGCTTTGTTTGAAAAAGCACTATCACTATTAAGTTTTTATTTTAAAATTTAATTTAATGTGTTATAAATAAATTATAGTTACAGATGAACGATTTACTGGCTAAGGCTAAAAGTTGTGTGACGAGTAGCAGGCGAGAGGGCGAAGTTTAAAATACGATTGATAAATTAACTACCGGCAAGTCGCGTCTACGGCAGCGCCTGCGCACAGCTTCGTAATTAATTACAGGTTTATTATGACGTCTCGGCGGAATCTCCGTCTCAATGAGAGTAATTTACCGTTGCATAAACTTTAACATACATCTAAGCCACAGTTACCATAAGTAGGTATGCTAAAATATAAAATCTGCTAAACCATTTTCTACCAGCTGTCATATAAATGCAAAACATACACCACATGGTAAACATACCTACTACAGGTCATAAATACTAGAATTGATTTTATTTTTTTACATGAATCACAATATTTCATTCATACTTTAACATACCATTAATAATAAACGTTCCACTGATCTGACCGTCGATGACACATTGAAATGTCTTGTGTGATTTTTCTGTATCATTAAATGAAAACATTGTTTAGATGCCAAATAGTTGGCGGAGAGCGATAAAACAAAGCGGCTGGCAAAGGACCAAGTCGACACGAATGGATGGGCGCGCGATTTGCGACGGGAACTGTACCTACATGCACTGAGCGCTGGTTAAAATACTCTTAGCTCACAATCCCGACAGAAATGCCTGCGTAGCGACGCCGCGTCAGTACTGTCGGCAACCATGCACCGTGCTTAGATTTGCACGGGTACATTTTAAATGGAGCCGCCAGATCGCAATTACACTCCCTTTGAGCTAGCGGGATGCGTTATGTATGACATTCAATTCAATTTGCCAGCACAAAGCCAGCGTCGAAATTCTCATTCTCTTTGGTTGGAACCTCTTATGCAACAATGCTTTGTTTGATAAACAGCAAACTTTAACAGCTCTCGTTTGTCAGAACATGCCTGAAAAGCTTCGAAATATAGATAAATAAACTTTACATCTTAATCAATTTGTTTTACGCTTAATTCAACTAATCTCACGCTTATCTCTGCTTTATCTTTATCCCCTCGATATTTATAACAAAGCCTACGCTTTTATGTTACATTTTAAAAGCAGATTCAAAACAGTGTTCTCTCGAAATACACGATTGCTAATTCACTAAATGAAATGGAATCGTGCACTCAAAGCTTTTATCCACTGCAGTGCAATGCTCGTTGACACAACATTTTAGTAATGTTACGGATTTACATTTGACGATCGCTGTAAAGCTATTGTACGAGAGATAGATCTCGTGTCGGTGTTCTGTGACCGAGAATTCGTCCGTAGAGTGATTTCGGACGTTGGCAACGCGCGAGTGCGCCGGAATGTCGGGTGCGTCCACCTGGACGTGCATGCCGTGTGTGTATCACCACCTCGCCTTTGAAGTCCCACCAACCACAATCCCACCGCATACCCACCACACTTACCATTCACTCTACTAGGAATCCAATTAACCCACATAATTAAACATTACCGCTAATTGTTTTAGTCTCATCTTATTCTCTTAATAAATCGATATTTAATTGCAGACGTATTAATACTTAATATTGATCTCGTGAGCCATTTATAAACGCCCTATTGTGCCGCATAAATCAAGCTTGTCTTCTCTGCGTGTTTGTTTTGTAAATTAATCGTACCCGTTGTAATATTGAGATTAACTCCAACCGAGAGCAAAATTTTATGATTAATTGAAATTGGCTCGCCGGTTTTATCGAACTTATTGCCAATAAATTTTAAATGTAAATGTTGGAAAACATTTGTTTTGTAAATGTATTGGCTAATCGTGTCGCAATCTATGAATATTAATTGATTATGGTATCTTGATGTAGGACGCCGTAAAAGGTTATAATGCCGAAGAATTAATTATATCAGTCGTTTGGTAGATTGATGATATTAACGGCATAAAATCCTCACAAAAAACCCGTCAGGCCAGTGGTATGTTTGTTATTTATTATTATAGTCATTGTAATTTTATATTTTATGTTTCTACGTATGTTATTATAAAAAGCACCGTAAGCAAAATTATGTTACGTGACTCATTTGACTCTCACGTATTATAATGTAAAAATGTGTTTATGTTAATGTAACGTTTCTCACGAATATCGGGATTAGGCTAATCTCTAGTTATACGTACGTATCGTTTGTAAATTTTATATGTGGGGTTAAGTCGCAGTTAATTAATTTAAGCCGAGAGAGGTGAGGCTCGATTAGCGGAATAAATTGTGCTTGCGGCGAGCGCAATCCCCGCGCAGTAAACAGCGCCGACAACAAAGGCACTCCGGGAGCCGAGGCGAGCCGAGCCGGGCGCGCCTTGCCGAGCTTAATGCTTACTCATTATTTATTCACATCTATAACGAGATTGTCAGTGCTCCCCGTGTCTACCTCCGCTCGCTCCCTGCCCGCTTTATTTGTCTCTACTTGTACCGTCGTCGTTCGTCGCGTCGACGCCAAATTATTTACCCCCGCTCGCTCTTTTTGCTCAGATTATTTTCTTTTCCGCCGAGTTATAAAGCTATTACCGTCTCCTTTTAAGTTCTCCGGCTTGAAATTTACTCGTTTCGCGAACGCAAAGTAACCCCACCGATATGGTTTTATTGAAATACATTTTCCCGTCGAACGTCTGTTTTATTTGCATACATACATTGATACGAGTATCTTCTGAATACTCGATTCGATATGCGACCGCGTTCAAACAATATGGGTACTTGCTGATATAACGTTCAATATTTGTGAAATATGTTTTCCGTGAATAGTACTTTTGTTATTCTAGAGTCGCTTTTAAACAGAAAAATATAAAACTGTATCTACAATGCAAACATATTTTCGACAACTTAACCTATCTGAAGATGACTTAAGTTTTTTCCCCGAGAAACCAAGCAATATATTATGCGCTTAGCTTAGCTAACTTGTTTCATTTGGTCTAATACACCTTTGCGTCACACATTTTTCGTTTATCATATTTTAAAACATGATCGCCTTTCTCTTAGAACAACAACTGTAAATGAATAACAAGTGATGAGTTTTTTAATTGAGTTAGATCATGTAGTGTTAGATCTTAGCTTTCATTGTGATTTAGTTTAATGAGTGTCCGATTTTAATAAATGTATTTTATTTTAGACAATATATGGCATCTTAAACGCTGATAATAAAACTTACGGACAAGCCTATGAACACATATTCACGAAAAGCATATTTTTCTCAACAATTACAACGTACTCAAACGTCAACGTCCATAACTACAAAAATAATGTACATAAAACAAATGATTAATGAAATAAAGACAAATTCCATACAATACAACTCATAAAACTTCTAAACACTATAATATCGCAAGTATGCATAAAATAAAGAAAGAGCACTTACAATTATAATAACACAACCGCACCGAAAAGTCGTGGAAAGTAAAATTGTACTAAAGAAATTTTATTCAAAAGATATGAGAGCTGTGGAGCACTTGCAAACGGCTAGATAATACCATCAGATACTCAGCGTGCTCGTTGAAAATTTTATGTCGCCTCTCGGTGCATCCTTCGCTGCAGCTTCGCATTTGTGATTCCGCGCCCCTCTAGTGTTTTCAGTACTGTCATACTTTGTAGCATTTATGTAATACTTGTCTAACGGCGAGCAACCCTCTGGAATATTTAAATGTCAAATTTAGGATTACTTTTTACGTCGCATGTATCAAACAGTTCGATTTGTATCAGGTATTTTTAGTATCTTTTTTTTAAATCATAATAAAGTGTTTATTCTCGTCTACTTCATCGCATAACTGAATGTTATTGCAATTAGAAGACAAACTACGCTTTTCTCATAACACAGTAATGAACGCTATTATTTGCAAGAAAACAATAACAAAAACTCCAGTATAAATATTCACATTACCTCATATCAACCTTCTATTCAATCACGTTTCAGTTTCAATGTCAGTATTTTCCTCGTCTATTCAATTAAATCGGCAAACAAAGCTTCAATAACATGTAAAGCTAAGCTACCACCTGCGCTCCAATACCGGGGGTTGCACAAAATAAGAGGGTAGTATCTATTCTAACAGAGTTTTTATTGTAGCCTGTACCACACGTTGTGCGAGATTACTCCGGCTTTAGAGAAATCCGGAGCACCGAGCAACCCTTTGTGCTTTCGACGCTCTCTCCGTTTTTCCGCCTTCCCTCGTTTCGCCTTCACAAATACAGATTGCGATTCCTACACCGCGAAACGACACCGCAATTTTAAATCTCCTCTCTAAAGAAGATCTTTAAATGCGGACTTGAAACTGTTCTTTTAGGAATTTCAATTGTTTCAGATATTAATGTGTATTTCACCTTTTTTTCGAGTATGTATTGGATATGGTAGATTCACATTTATTACAAATGTGCAGTCTAACTTAGTAACGTCTCTTGCTTTTGCTGATTGTGTTTTGTAGTCGTCCATGACATGTCTTTGTGCTTGATTCACGTCTAACGTGTGTTGCAGTTGAGACGAGACAAGTTTCGCTTGTCCTCATTAGAATTCCGGGTATGCAGTCGCCAGTCATATGCGCATTTGTATGTGTTGTGTGTTACTCGCCGTCTCGCTTTGTTATGTATGTCCTCGTCCGTTATCTAGCAACACTTTCAAATTTTTACGCTTTCTCTTTCAAGACATTTAACAACCATTCTCCTGACACTGTCCATTAGGAATTCACGATTTGCAACAAAACTTATAAATCTAACTTTAAAATGGCCTGTGACATTTTACCAAGCGTTTTTTTTTGTATACGCTCGCAGAGTATCAAAACCAATTTACACAAAAAATACAGTTTATACAAAAATGTGTACGATACAAAAACGCAATCCAACAATACATTTACCACAAATTGAATGAGGCTCGAAATAAATCCTGCGGTCGTTGTCTGACTCCCAATACCTCCCGCGCCCGTCCGTGTCTCTCACCCCTGTTTGTCGTTGTTCGCGTTTCATTGGACCAAAAAATACCCACATGTTCATGCCGTGCGTACATAACTTATTTTACTGCCTTAATCCCGACTCCCACGTGGATACACAGTTTTTATAAGAAAAATATCCTTTGCGAATCCCTGTTTCGAGTAAAGCCCGAAAATACTTTCGTATTACTTTATACGTTCCCTGAATAAAGTGAACCGTATAATTTTAATCGTTGCCCGATGGTTATCGAGGGTTGTTTTCTCTCCCTCATTAGAGACGGAGGATAAACCTTCCGGATCCAAGGGTCGAGCGTCATAAACCGAGCACTCTAGTGTATCGTAAGTGTTAATTACTTTTGTCACTTCGCCGGCGGGCGGTTAACAAATCTCGTCGTTACATAATTTCGCCGCTGAGTACTGTAATTTACGTCGACTGACGCAACATTGTTTGTACAATAAATTATTATGCCTTGGAGCGTTCTTAACGGGCGGCTAAATCGATAAGCGTCGTTTTTATAGCACCATTAACAGGCTGCGCGGAGGGGCGAGCAATTTCAATCTGCGTAATCAACACCGTATCGCCAACAAAACCTTATTGCTGGTAATATTCTAAAAAAACGTGTCGAGATCCGCGCGACTCCGAGACCGCGGCTTTATACCACTATCTTTATTACGTTGTAATAAAACAATCATTGCAGACATAAGACTCGATATTAGCCTGCACACTTGTTTGTAAAATATAAAAGTGGATTGTAATGATGACGAGCGAGTAATATTAGTTTTATCAATTTGCAGTAAGTATTGAAGTGGGATAAAATTGCCAAGTTTTTAAGCATTTTATGATAAATAATCTGTGAAATAGTTTTTAAATGCTCTCATTTTTATTGCTGCTCAAAATGGAAGCGAGCGGAAAAAATAAACACCGCGTTGCTGTCGCGAGCGAGCGAATTTCCGGCTCGGTGCCGTCCGGGACGTTTCAATTTTACAAAATATCAAGTTTTACCTTATGGCAACGCGCGCAGCTCGCAACAATCGCCTGACGTCGATTTATGAACGATTATAATCATTTGCGATAAAACTTGAATAATTGTTCTGATGAAAAGAACAATTTTGCTACGCAGGAAACTCTACTGTTGCAGAGTTTTTTTTAGACGAGTCGTGTAATAAGTAATGCAAATACATACAATTCAAACAACCATAACGTTTATGTTAATGCTAATAACAACTTAAACGGTGTCTAATTAACGACCAATCGTGAGAATTTGTTACTTTATTGACCTGTGGATTGATTTGATGTATGTACTACTAATATTATTTTATAACATGCCACTTCACGAAGACTTTGTTTTAACTTTCCGGTGAGTAGAATAAATATTGAAGTAACTCGCAATATTTCATACATCGTCCAACTTCAAGATAAAAAAAAAATAAGATTTATTCTACGTTGACGATGTCCATGTAAATTTATTCAAATAGATTTTTGCTTTGCACTTTTGTCACTCTTGTCGCGTAGATTAAATGTGAAATATGTTCTAACACTAACATTTTACAACGTCATAAATTGTCCACGTCTCTAATATTCCCGAAACTGCTCAGAACATTATAAAATTGTGTCTAGATTTTTATTTTATTTGTTTTACAGTAATAACAAGACGACGCACAGTCGAAAAAAAAATAGAGAAACATGTAAACGCCATTTATTCCTTTTATTATTTGAATTTGTAATAATAAATTTAACAAAGTATGTACTTATTGCTTTCTGAAAGAAAACGAAACGACGCCGTTGAACTTACTTTGATCCGAGCTTTTTGTCTGTGTTTGTACAAAGAGATTCATATCGTTTTAATTTCCCCTCGGTATTATACCTACGCTAATATTTTACGTGAAATCACAATTCCGCGCAAAAAATAATCTGTTCCTCCCGTTAGGGAAAACTCTCATAAAAACGCGCTTATATTTATAGATATTTTTATAGAGACAGTTACCGAAGACAAGTCGAGATTTATCTCGCTTATCCCGACCGCTTCACCGTCCCACTCTCAGACGGGGAGTCTTTTACTTTTTTATTCCCGTATAAATGGTTTCAAATTAGTATTTTCGTGGGGGTGCTTTTATTACATTCTTTTGTGATTCTTCATTTAGTCAGACGGAGGGAGAGGTCTACTATCGCGTATCACTTATTTAAAGACTGCTCTTATTCATTAAACGGACTGTAATCAAGACAGTATTCATTAGTAGAATAGAGTTAAATAATATTTGGGTCAGTTTAATCGGTTTATGCAATTATAGGTCAGTGGTGTTCATGAATATAAATAATGTGCAAATAGCTTTTCACATTCTTAGATGAAACAGCTCTTCTCACACCCACCACTCTTCTGGTTACCCTACTGCATTAATCGCAGTCGTAAAGCAATAAGTTATAAAACGAATATAAATAAATCGGTTTATGGCTGTTTTACTGCTTTTCGCGAATGTGTTATTGCTAGGAACGGACGCAATGCGATCGTAATAATATACGTGTATATCTATCGGCGACATAGATTAATGTTGTTGGAACGGTGACGTCTGATGCTGCTCTGGGCCGCTGGCATCCGACATCATAAACTGACAGACGCACAACACCTGCCATCAACATTTTACAATGCACCAGTTTATTCGACACTCAACTTTATTCTCGCTAAAGACACCGTAAAACAAACTGCGTTTATTTTCTATCGTCTCACCGATCATATAAACTTTAGTCATCTGAGATTCCTCAATTTATCGCGCAAATACATGATTTGTAATTTTCTAAGAGGACATGTTTACCCTGTACTCTATATCAGTCCACGAACTCTACACGCGCCTAAAGAAAAATGTGTATTGTCCTAAATCAAGTAAAACCCGATAAGTTAAGTTCCCTCCGTGAAACATTTTTGTCAGCTTGTATTTAGCTTCCGAAAGCAGTTAACATGTGTAACAAGGAAGATACAGTCGGCTAGGCGACGTTGGGCGGGCGGGCGGCGGCGCGTGCGCGGCGCGCGGCGCGCGGGGCGCGGGCCGGTGCCGACGACCGCGCCACTCGCGCCCCGGCAGCTGGGCGGATCGCGCGCCGCGTATCCACGCAACTTCTTTGTCTCGCGATCTCGATCCGCGCGCTACACGTCTTTATTTTCGCTTTGTGACCGACCAATTAAAACGAACGCCCATCGGATGCCGCTACACTTGGATTACAGTGCACAAGGATTGCAGTGATTACTCAATGGGATTTAACTGTTTGGTGCTACTTTGAAAACTCTCGTCACGATTTACAGTGCGCTTGACTTCGATAAACAAGTGCTAGTGTGTCATTCTAACAGAATATTAGTGGCTTGAAGTGTGTTTACAATGACTCTGTGTTTGTTTAGCTAGTCGATGTAATTTAGATAGGCACACGATTTCAATAAAGAGTCACCGACCGTTACCATAGTGCGTATCAAAGATAATCCCAAAAGCAATGCCGAAGGCGGTGTTAAAAAAGAAAGCAAGAGAAAAACAAACAAACAAAAGACCGTGGCTAACGATACGGTGACCGGCAACAAGAACGAGAAGACAGCTGTGAGCCTCGTCAAGGAAAAAGGGGCTAGGAAAAAAACGCCGCCCAAAGATGTACAAGGGAAACAGGTAAATCAACTCTCCGTCACAATGCCGCAAGTCTGTCGCTTCGTGAAAAGGAACTATCCACAGTTCGCTTCTACAGAACCAGATAACTGCACAAAAGTATTTTCAAGATAAAGTTCTCCTCGGAATAACACCTCGAGTTACCGGTCAGCGTTACGTGACCGGAGTGTTTATCGTTGCATTTGTTAGATTAGCCCGCACAATGAAACGACACGTTGTTATAGAATAACCATTGTAATTTACACTTATTTGCTATTAAAAATTAATAGCTGCCTTATTGCTGTTAGTCACGAATGCGACTGAAACGCAAACATCGAGTCGCTCTAACTACTATCGTGCTACTTGTAACAATTTAAGGCCCCAGCAGATCGCTTAAAGCCTCCGCTCGAGTAAAGGTGTAATTACCGACTATTACCACTATTACAAACAACCACTGTGTTGGTTTTGTGTTTTTATTACACGCCGTTTGAATGTAGGTTAATAAGCACCTTCGATGTGTACCTACAATTTATAATAGCATTGTTTCGATTGTCTTGTCTACAATATTAAATAACGCTTCCGTTTCACCATTTTATTGCTGTTATTGATGATTTTCGTTTACTGTTCCTCTATAAAGTTTTTATCGTTTAGCCTTGGAGGTTACGTTTTATGTTGTGAGTCTGTTTTCTATTGCTTGTATTATTTTTTGTAAAGGTCTTGAAGAGTTTTCATAGTTAACTTCTATACTAAACAACCTCTGCGTTATAACTTCTACCAATTCTGAAATTATTGCAAATTTTTAAACTAGTGTGTACATTAGTTTTTATCAAGTACCCATTATATTCCGAGAACTGGCAGCAAATTTTGGGTAGGGATTAAAGGCAATCTGAAAACTTGTCACATAGCTATCTTATTATGTCCCTAACATGGAAGAGCCGTCCTGGCTGGGGAGTAGAGGGACAAAATTAATCCATACGTTTAAAATATATGCGAGGCAATTTGCATTTTTATATAATGTTATTGTTTAATGTTTAACGCAAAAAATAATAAAAAGTCTGATGATTCAATCGGGGTTCTAACATTACCTACAAGGCGCGTACTAAAATGTTTTGCAAATGATGTAAAATAAAGTGGCCAAGGGCGAGTTGGACTCGCCCACGAAGGGTTCCGTTGCAGCAAGTAACATAATATACATAGTACACATAGTTCTTGAAGTTTCAATAATAGTGTATTTATGACGTACTAAAAAAAACTACTCATCAGATCGAGTTCAAACTAATTTTCGTTGTTAGTTTACATGGTAATGTACATCATATATTTTTTTTAGGTTTTCCATTATCTTACTTTAGAAGTTAGAGGGGGGGGCACACATTTTACCACTTTGGAAGTGTCTCTCTCGCAAATTATTCAGTGTAGACGAAAATGATTGTAGAAACCTCAACATCATTTTTGAAGACCTATTGATAGACATCCCACACGTGTAGGTTTGAAGAAAAATTTTTTTTTGAGTTTCAGTTCTCAGTAAGGGGGGCAACCCTAATTTTTTTATTTTTTTTTGGTCGAATCTTAATGCGGTTCACAGAATACATCTACTTACCAAGTTTCAACAGTGTAGTTCTCATAGTTTCGGCAAAAAGTGGCTGTGACATACGGACAGACTGACAGACATGACGAATCTATAAGGGTTCCGTATTTACGTTTTACGGAACCCTAAAAATGTGTTTGCGGTAATTTGAAATCTTAATTAAATTTCTTATTTATGACTACAAGGATATAGAGATTCTCAAAAAGACAGATCATTTATGTGGTATTTTCTACCTGCCAGGTGATAGAAATTGAGGTGTTCCAGCCCGGTCTGCACCTTCGCGTTGGGGTAGGTGTATACCTCTTTAATAGGAGAGCTATGTCACAAGTTCTCAGCTTCCTTCAAATACCTACCCAAAGTTTGCTGCCAGCTCTCGGAGTGTTTTTCCTCGTGTGTTTCTTAAATATATTAATCTGTTTTTTTTAATAATATGTATAATAAAAAAACTATCTATACATAAATAATATCCACAAACCAGTCGTTCCCACCAATAATTACTTTATTATACTACGCGGAAAACTCTGAAAATATTATGATTATTAAATGAATTTTGTAATGTATTTAAAATATGCCAGCATAACTTACATTTCCTCTGTTTTTAACAAAAAGGAGATGCCATAAATTTAATTCCATCGGACGCTTATCCTGTTTAATTGATCAGGTGTGGCTACAAAAAGAAAACCTCGGCCAGTTGCACAAATAAAATGAAACTTTTTAGCACCGATCGAGTACTTCATTTACTAAATTGCAGACCAATTTACTACGTAGTTAAAAACAACGCCGAATACAGTAAACGGTAAATTAAAGATAATTGCCTGTTATTATTATGTCAATAATTTGCATTCATATAGAGGCTATTATAATTATTATTCTCGTGAGGAAAAATATCAAGTTTTAATTAAATGCAAAAGGCATAAAATTAATTTATTCAATTGCGAAAGATCTAGTAGGTAAGTATCGTTCGGATAAAGTGTTATTAATACAATTTGCTTTATAAAGTTGTCACAATCTCAGCAGCGTTTTATATTTATGACGTACTGGGTTGCTAGATTATTGGTTTGGAAACCGGCCGGTCATTACCGTTACTGCTCTACACTCAAATGTCTAACGTACATTATGGATAATTGTAAACTATTATGATTTATTAACTGTGCCAACAGGTGGTTAGTTATAAAACTATTTTATTAGCCACTTATTATACGTCATTAGCACGAGACGAATACAAAGCTTTACTTGTGACAATTCTAGTAACTTTAAATTTGTTCAAAGGATTAATATTAAAAAAAAATACTACATAAAATATTCAATGTCGTGCGGTTTTTTTTTTCTAAACAACGTGAACAGGTTTCTATAAGTACACCACACTGTAAGTGTCGTAAAAAATACGTGAATAATGTTTGAATTTGCATAACTTAGCGAGCATGATCCTTCCCCTCTGTATCGAAAGTAATGAGTTGTATTGTGGCCATTATAATGCGAATGCAGATCGAACAGAGAATTAGCGGCGAGCGCCTCGCTACCCACTTATACCGGGGTTTGTAATCTCGACGCATCCACAATACATGTCGCGTACTGCTTATCATGCATCGACCATTTCTGCGCACTAATTTCGTATGCAGCATTAAATTCAGGTCATGAACAAACAACTTTTAAACTAAATATTCACATCGAGTGTCTTGTGTGCCTTTCGCATTAAGAGATAAACGAGAGGCTTACTTTTGTGTTCCCCGAGAATTAACATGACAAAGATATCTCTTTTGTATGTCGTTAAATAGTCGTCATTCGATAAAATGTGATGCAAACATTTTTTAAATAAAATATATGTTGAGGCATAGCTACATAATGGCTTGTCATTTCGAAAGGGCAACTTGCCAAATCGACCGCTGACTCCGATGCTAATTGTAAATTCTATATTAAATTACAGACGTCGATTATAATAGCTATGAATTATTCATACAAATAAAATCTACACACTAGACAGACCTTCTGATATAAAGTATTTATTACAGGAGATTTTTGTAAAATATTTTATTGAATTGCTGTTGGTAGTTATATTTTAATTATAAATATTCGCCGAGTTTAATAGAGGCTTCTACAAAGATATAGCACGTATTAATTAACGTTTTCTGTTGTGTACAATATCCTGTCAGCTTTAACTTTGGCTTAGATCATGGACTTTTTGTATAATTTTTACAAAGATGATTTTCTCCCTGAATTTTCAAGACCCATCCTATTAAAAGTTTGCAAAAGTATTAGAATTTCGAATGAGGGGTGAAAAGCTATCACGCCATTTTTTTCTTTCCCCCCGTTTCGCCGGCGAGTGGAGAAAAGCGGGAAATCGACCTCGGCTAGAGTCCCCGATTGAGATTCTGTCGAGAGACACAAAATGTCTGAGGAGACATTATCCATTCGGAATAATTTAATAAATCTACTCATTTAAAATATCGATGCTATCGCGAAGTGATTTAAAAACTAATAAACATTGTAAACCACTCTATTACATAAATTATTTTTTATTTTTTTGTCGAATGTCAAGATGAATCACAACACCAATTCTAAAACTAGCAAAAAAACGAATGTTGAAGAACAAATTACGAGACATAAGACAGAGCCCCACAAAAGAATACCTTCGAAATGTAGACCGTGTAAATATTTTTAGTTTATTTTGACATGGTTGACTAATGCGCTCGTTTATTTTTATAGCTGGTTTATTTGAGAGTCGCGTGTGTTACCGCTCGGAGGTGGGCTCAAGCGGCTATTATTACTTGCCGACACGACATCACTCATCGCGCTAATACCTCGCTGAATTATTATCTATTTTATGTAACACACTCTTGACGCCCGGCCAACTTTCATTCACGTTGACAGACAACCCCTAAATACTAGTGCGGATAATTATTGACAGGCCAAGAATGCACGCCTGCACTCATAATTAACGCTGACGGAGACTTGGCGCAATATCCTGTCGCATTCGCCTTAAATCAACTCGTAATATTGATTATATCCGCGAGCGATGCGACGCGAGCGTATCGTCTCGGTAACATCCTGGAAACCTTTGTAAATTTCATTTGGAGCACGTACCATGAATAATTTAACAGTAAACGATCAACATACGTGGTCGTCCCCTCTGGCATGGCAAGTGGACTTAATTAAAATTAGCAACCGGTCAGCAACGAGTTATTGTGTCTGAGCGCGCGCCTGCTCTTAGCGAGAAATGTGACGGAAACAAAAAGGGGATGCATGTTAGGCGCGGCACCTTTGAATATCCTTAGTTTTGTGAGACGCGTCCGCCGACAGGCTACCGGCCGGCACGCGCGGTCCATACTTGATTTATCACTCCATTGTTGCGGAGCGACGACCCACCCCCGCCGGATAAGGCTAAACATTCAATTGCCGGAACGCTCCTGAAACGATTTGTTCTCTCCCCCTTGACTCAATACGATCGATTGACTATTTTCTTCCGGCCCTCTCCGACATTTGAGTGTAAATCTGCTATGAGCATGTTAAAGCTTTGATCTTGGTTAGATATGAACATGTTTCATCTTGGGTACATTGTTGTGCTTGGGCATGAATTTGTTTTTAAAGTGTTTTCTAAAAATTAAAGGAAAGTTGTTTCATGTGTCTTACATACTATACCGTTATGTAATATATAACGTTATGTAATACATTGTTATAACGTTGTAAATTTTCTATATGGAAGAAATCAGCATAACGCATTTTCGTTGTTTAAACAATACCCTGCACCCAATAGAACATAATAAAATGAGAAACACATTGAAACGAGATTGTCGTCCATGAGGAGTGTTCAGAATAACAGATAAATATGAGTGTTAGATGTGAGATAATATTATTTATTAATATTAATGTGTGCCTATCAAATTTTAGAACAAAATGAAATATATACGCTACCTACAGTGCCATTGAGCGCTATTGTAACAGGTTTTTACACTAATTTAACATTATGAAACACCTCGTAGGTACATGTGGGTGACTGGAAATCCAAATCAAGTCAGATTTGTAAAGCAGGCATACAACCATTATTATGTCCAACAAGTCTCCACTATTTACAATTTTACATTTGACTGCCATCTCGCCTGATGTTAAGCGACGATGCGGTCTACGATGGAGCGTCCTTACTTAGGAGAAACCAAACCACTCTCAACTTGAAGACGCAATATTGTGAATATTAGTACCATCGGATTGACGTAATTGAAAATTAAGTAGACTTCAAGGTGGCCTCTGCTGCCTACCTAACTTTGGATTAGCGCAGAAGGCGCTCTGGGCCCATACTAGATTAGAAATGTCATAATTCAAGTAACACTTGTTATGTTTAGTTTGCTTTAACATTAATATCGGAAATGAAAGAGGCGTAAAAGGAATACAAGCTACGACACGACTTAGGGTCATTACATCAATATATTCCACGTCCCTCCATTCACTTCAACATAAAATGCTATTAAACGTGGCGATAAAATTATTCCACTTTCTTAAAAGCAATCAATTGATGCAAAACTATCCCTATCTGCAGATTGTACAACTAATAAAGGAGAGGTTTAAGAGACAATGGTAGTTAAAGTGCGGGCGTCGTAAACGGCGCGGTCGGCCAACTAGTTTTATTGAGTCGTTCGCGCGCCCGCTCGTAAATATCCCCGTTCCCCGCGTAATTACTCCCATTCCCTTTAAACTCCGGCACCGTGAGCCGATAAAATATCTCGAAATATTCTCCAGTCAAGATGCGGGATTCACTAACGTTTTACTATAAATCTTCGACATAATCCAGTCTAGAATTTTTATTGATGAGAGAGATTTCTTTTGGTACATACTCTAGAGCTCTAGAGTTATTCAAAAGTATCGTCGACTATCTCATGAGGCTGGCTTGAGGTTAAGTTCGTAGTTTAGATATCAAATTTTAGAACTATTCGAGGTGTATATGAAATCATTCTGGAAATTGTACAATAAATCTTTGGCAACATCTTCTATTTGCTCTTTTCTATGCAACTGTTTGAAGCTCGGAAAAACAGCATCATTTCATGACGGAAGTTTCAAAGACTCTGAACTAAGAGGTTTGTTTCCACTTACGCAATAAGAACATCAAAACTATGGAATAAGTTAAAGTAACTAACTTAGTCTATTGAAAGTCGCAATGGCCTTTTGGCAAGACCAGCCGATTTCACAAGCGATTGTTAATTCGAGTCTCACATATACCTCGGAATATTTTACCAAGTGCATACGTACAGCTTGCGTTCAGCACTGGCCTTAACAGTAAAGGAAGGGATCCTGGAGACCGCCTTCTTCTTTTTTTTTTTAACTTTTATAGGTTTACGTTTGACCACCATCACGTCTGATGTTAAGTGACGATGCGGTCTACGATGAAGCGTCTTTACCTAGAAGAAACCGATTCAAATCGAGATTTGAAGACACTAAGATTATAACTATCAGGAAAAACCCACTCCGGCAACTCATTCCACAGCCTAGACGTTCTTATCACAAAAGTATAGTCAAACCTCTTCGTCCGTGTCTTTGAAATATCAACCATGAAGCGGTGGCGTTTCATCGAGCTACGGGAAGTCCGATAGAAAAACGAGCAAGGTGAGGTGGTAGATCATGCAGAACAGTTGCACACTCTCCGAAGTATATCCGATAAAAACCCGACCGATAGGCTAGCAATTTTGCGGCGATGTTCGAGTCTTTGAAGTTGTTTTCGTACCAGTGTCTTTGCCTATGAGCCGCCGGCAAGAAAAACATATTTTACATGTCATCTGCCAACCAAATCTGTAAATTATGTGGCCTTGGTTCTGTCTCAAAGAAGGCCCTAAATCCCAGCAGTGGGAACATAAAAAAGAGCTGCTTATGAACATATGTTTAGTCTAGACTTTTTTTGGCCTTTTTCAATTTATACGGGAACTATTTTAAATACAAACAAATATAATCAAAATAGTAATCTGGACAAGGGTCTCCACCATGATATGCCACTCAGGCCCTTCGTATTTCCGCTTGCCATGTTGGAAGTACCTATCTTATCATCCCGAAATATTTCAGATTACTGTCTTAGGTGTAATCTTAGGCTCTTCTTTAAATTCCAGCACCGTGCCGCGATAAAATCTAA